>CM033470.1:134764708-137290728 GCA_019447015.1 Hymenochirus boettgeri
ACATAATTACACTAAAAAATAACAGCATTATTACTTAAAATATGTATTCTTAGATAGGACTACCCTATATGGAGGGCCTTGTAAGTGGTGGGAGCTTACACATATATTTTTAATCAATATATGTAACTAACACTCCAGCAAATAAAACTAATAAAATTAGGGCACACTTTTGCTAGTATATTATATATATTATATATATATATATATTATATATATATATATTATATACTCATAGTGTATGGTCACAGGCACTCACTCCACCACCCTTTTATTTCACACCTGGGTGCTGTTGTGTGGATCAGAGTGCGTTGAATATACAAACTTACCTATAAATATATATTATTGTATGTTTCATTTGTAATATAATATTTGGGTGTATTCGGTCATGAACTTACTTCTGGGCTTCTAGGAATTAAATTTAGGAACCCCTCCCCCTGAAAATCCTGCATTCTACAGATTTCCTGTTAGATTTAGGGGCCTTATGTATAAAGGAGTGGTATCACTAAATTGTGATACGACTTATTTAAAACGATTGTTTCAGGTATTTTGCATCCACAGTAATGTTTTTTTTTATGAATTATTATTATGGGTTTATATAGGGCCAATATCTTCCATGGCTCTTAACAATTACATTGGTACATACATCTGTTGTATTCAATTAGATCAACTGGACTTGAAATGTAGTTCTTGAAGACGTTTCGCTAGTCATCCGACTGGCTTTCTAAATTCAGAATGACTTGTACAAGAATCTGTGGCAATTATGTACCCTGGAAAATCCCAATTAGCATATCCACACACACAGCCAGGTGTTAAGGGTGTGATTAGATAAAAGTGCTAAGAGGTGTTATCGGAACGCCCAGAGTAAGGGTGTTAAAAAAACCCAATTTATACATGGCAGATGACAGTTGGTGTCTGCCATGTACAATGCTGTTTTAACACCTTACTCTGGGCGTTCCTATAACACCTCTTAGCCACTATCTAATCACACCCTTAACACCTGGCTGTGATATGCTAATTGGGATTTTCCAGGGTACATAATTGCCACAGATTCTTGTACAAGTCATTCTGAATTGAGAAAGCCAGTCGGATGACTAGCGAAACGTCTTCAAGAACTACATTTCAAGTCCAGTTGATCTCATTGAATACAACAGATGCAACAAGTTGAAATACTGTAATGTTGATATCCTAGATAAAAAGGAGGACTTAGGTTCAAAATCTATTGTCTGCCACAAATAGGGCCAAATATATTAACCCGCAGTATTGGAAACTTCTGCTACTGCAGTTTACCGTAAAAGTACAACCACAGGCATAAATCTATGTCCATGGTCTACATGCACGATTGTACGGGTGTACAATACCATGCGGTAGTAACATTATGCAATGGTATTGTATAGGTGATCATACAATTATGATTGTGAATGTACGATTAAGGGTCGATAAATTCTCAATTGGTAAAGGCACAGTAGCACTATTTAGCAGTACCGAACCTTTAATAAATATGGCCTGCAATGCTGTTTAATAACACCTCTTAGCTCTAAGAATTCAAGTCAATCAGAATTGAAAAAACAGTTGAATGACTAGCAAAAGTTCTTCAAGTAACAAAACTTCAAGTTCAGTTGATTTAGGCTGGGTACACACCAGCAAATATTTCCGGCCGACTGACCGATAGTGCCAGGGATCGGTCGGTTGGTCGGCCGGAAATATCTGATGGTGTGGGGTGGCCGGTGGTGACAGAACTTGGTCCATTGGTAAATCGTGCCCCAAAGGGAACTGCACGATCAGTCGTGTGCACTATTGCCGCGACAGACAGTCATTTGTCCCGGCCCGAGAGCTCACTCGCAGTGCAGCGAACGCTCGATTGGGACAAATAATAGCTCAGTGTGTACTCAGCCTTAGGTGAATACTACAGATATACCATTAATTAGATGAATAAGAACCATAAACAAGACATGGTATTGTGATAATTAACAGTAATGTGCGGTATTGTTAGTTGACAGTAGGGTGCTACAATTCTTGCCATTGCCTGTAAAATAATGCAGGGTGTAGTATATTATGCCAATGCCATTTTATGCCAAGAATCCTTGTTTTACATGCACTGTATTTGCAAATACTGCCTCTATGTCATTCAAAACATCCATTGAAATAGAAAAGACCTATTCATTTCTATATTAAATGAAAACCTTCTAAAAATGTATAAACCTTGTACTGTCTAAAAATTCCCCTCAAGGTGATTTTATTCAAATATTCTGGAAAACACAAAATATAGAAAATAGATTTTCAAGAATAAATGTCTCCGTAGATTAATTACAGTAGGTTTATTCCAATACTAATCCTGCAGTTTTCCATTTCAAAAATACCAGCGCAAAAGAGATTCCGTCTAAATTATAATTGAATTCCCAGTGATATATGATATAAATCCTACAAATCTACATATCTTAAATCTCTTCCTAGGTAACTGAATCATGGAAATCTCATTTTAGCCAAACAATTTCAATTAAATTGTCTTCTTCCCATGAAACTGAAAGGAATGTCATGTAGTTACTTGTACACGTCTCTGTTATCTTCTTGTATCTTAATTATATTTCTGTATCACTACAGACCAGTTTACACTTATATTAAATTTAAATCTATTACCCACAGGGATCAATAGCAATTGCTTACCATTTTATTAACTGCTACAGGCCCTTCTTGAGTTGACCCAAAGACAGAAACCTATTCATCCCTCCTTTTTTAATTTTAGCCATGCCTACTTGGTAGTATTACCAAGGTGTGGCACTTAAAAAGGCTTAAAAACATTCAGGGTTATTCAATAAATGTTCTTATCTTTAAAAATGTTGCTAATTTTGCCCCAACCAATTAGATGTTAGCTTTCAAATGTTAAATAATATCTGATTGGTTGGGGCAAAATTAGCAACATTTTTAACGATATGAACTTTTATTGAATCTCCCTGATTATATGGCTATGAGTCTGATATCCTAATCACTTAGGATACCAATAAGGATGATTACATGTTAGTACTAATTTAATCCATTCATACAATAATGAAATGGATACATGCACATTTCCAACACAGTACTTTGGGGCATATTTACCGTATATGTAGCAGTATTTAAAATGCCAGTATAATACTGATAGTTTATAGTATTAATAAATGTGACATAAAATACCAACACTGCACAGTATAGGGCTTGTTTTTAGGCAGGGTAGGATTGTGAACTTTGAAAAGGTATTTTCACCATATAAAACATTAGTATCATCTTGATGCATATATAAATGTTTATTTAAACAAAAATGGTATGCATGCGCACTCCTACGTACTTTCCATTTTAATAAGCTAAATTTTAGCGTATAGTTATGATTTTACGTACACTGTATACATGATCCACCCATAAGGTGTGGATTTTTACAAAAAAGAAAATGGAGGTTGTTGGTAATTGTGAAAAAGCGCTTTATTCTCCTATTAGAGAACAAACATATGTCAAAGTTTCAGGCACAAATGTTGCCGTTTTTTACAAACCTTACCTGCACATCACTTTAAGATGATCTAATGTTAGAACATCTGAATTAAATAATCGATTGGGTGGAGTCACTGACAGGAGGCATTCATGGCCGGCTTTAGGTTAAATAGCACCATGTGCAAGATTTGCTACTGGCACCTAGAACCCCCTCCAAACCCCCCTCCCCTGGACACACACAATTCACTGCTGAATGCTGCTTGCCTTGGCCTGCTTCAAATCAAGTCTGCCACCTGCGCTTATGGTACTGTCTTTCAGTATCTGTAGTGTGTGCTTGTATATATTGTGCGTACAACGTTAAACATAACACACTAAATGCACAGACAGAACAGCACAGCATACAGAAGGCTTACATGTGTTGGGGCTTTGTCTGTGGGGTGCTGCTGATACATATATCTGATCTGCAGGACAATAACAGGGGGGGCTGTGGCACTGATGTACAACTTTGACCTACAGGTCCGTGACTTAAGACTCCCGACTGACGCCCCCTCCTGGTAATGCAACCTGTGCGGTCGCACAGGTCGCCCATATCAAAGGCCGGCCCTGCAGCCATTTTAAATGTTTGGATTAATGGTCACTTTGTGAGGCTTGAGAAAGGGCAAAGTCTGTGCCATGTTCTATAATGTGAAAATAAAGTCCATTTTCATGATTACCAATAACCTCCAAAGTTTTGTTTTTTTTAATGGACTTTGGAAGTTTATGAGGTTTGCACTTTTGGCTTCTCCTGTTTTATATTTGAGTGTACCAAATAATTAGACAAGGAATGACTTCTTTTATAAGATATCGAAGGAGCCCATTAAAATTCAGGAATTTGGAGTGAGCTTGGATTGAGAACTGCCTCTCAAAGTGAGAACGGCCTCTCAAAGTTGTTTACATGAGCACTTGGTTAAACTGTGTAACAAATGGTATCATATTTGTGTATATTGCTCTATCTCATTTGTTCCAGACCCAACATGACCAACCCTCAAAAACTCATTGATAGTGATTAATTTTTGCATGTAGAGGATAATTGTTGATTTCAAATATAATCCTTGTGGAAAAGCTGTTCCTAATGAACCAGTATATCCTAACTTGGTGTTTGATAGAGAACACAAACCACAGTATATTTCAAATTAGAATGTATTAAATTCAGCTATTGATAAAAGACATTCGGGGATCCAGTGCCACCCGCCACAGCATGGACACATCATCTTTATACCTTCAACAAGACAAACTTTGGTGTGGAAAATTTTAACACCCACCCCCTCTCAATGAAAGTGCCCAGAGTGAGATCTAAACCACTTGATTCTCACCCCTGGACTTCAATCACTGGCAATCTTCCTGTAAAATCAATTATACATATAAAGCAAAGACTTGAATATTTATTATAGCTGCAGCACTTAAAGAAACTGTCAGAACAATAAACAGTAGAAACAGTAGTTTTTTTATTACTTTTCATCATTTTCTTTTTGTTTGCCTGAATTGTGTGTATTTTAATATTGTACAGCGGCATGTCCCCAATTAAAATTATACACTCATTGATCTACTGCATATTGCATGGTTACTTTTATATGAAATAGACTTCCGTGTAGTTAATACAAAATATATTTGTTAAACGAGAAATTATTATAAACAGTAGAAAACCATTCACAATTATTGATAGTAAACTTTGGGGGTTATTTAATAAGAGGTGCAAAATGTTGCTTGTGCTTTTAATCTGCAGCAGCCAATCAGATGTAATCAAATATTTCCCAACTGTAGTAGACTAGTAAAAAGGTAATGTATGGTTAATTGATGCAAAATAACAGCTCAGGCAAGTTTTTGCGCCACTTATTAAATAAGCCTGTATGTGTTTTTATCTCTAATTACACAGCTATTATTATTAATTTAAAAAGCAGTGTTAACTCCATAAAAAAAAACTGTTAAATCTGGAAACGTTTCCTAGAGATGTTATCTTGACTCTAGGTGAGCAGATCTCCTGAAAGTTAATGAAAAATACCCAAGTTCTTTAGACAACAAGATTAGCTATACCCCTGGTGCCAAATACTGTATATATAGTTTTAAAATGTAAATTTTCTAACAGAATTTGACATAGCAAAAACTAGGACTTTATCTGCCTTAAGGGTTAAAAATGTCCTTCAATACACATCCCGTGATATTTTTAATTAGACGTCCTGTTGATGGTTGAAGGGGACAGCATCATTATTTGATATCAGTAGATGATGACATAAAATACATATATTTGCATATATCTGACTATTTTAATGGACAAGCCTTTTTATAGCTCTGAGTGTTACTGCAAAAAAAGAGCTTGAGGGGATTTTAAGTCATAGGGGGTAAGGGCAAAGTCACCAACACGTAAATGTTTGCATGTCATTTTTGGTCCACATATTCTTTGTATATACAGTAAATAATTATGAATACCTAAACTTACCATTCATTTTCTAACTGATGTCAATCCGATTTTTAAATGAGGCAATGTCTTTTTTGCCTTTCTAATCAGCTTCAGATTTGTCACTGACGTAACAAATCTTTGTTCGCCATAGTACTTTATTGCTTTAAAGTGGCTCCTTCCAAGAAACGCTGTTGAGTAAGAGTGAGAGCTTGGTATAATCAAGCTTTTATTCCATATTGTGTAGGCAATTTGTTACTTAACAAAAATAATTATGTATAATGACCATAGATAGACTTTCTTCTACTAAACTTTTTCTTTCATAGTGTGGTCATTGATGTCATTTCAAGATGATCTGTTATTGCCCTTAAAACTTGTGGATATCCAGACTGGGCCTTTGTCAAAAGAAGTAGAAGGAAAGAAAAGAACACAAATACCAACAGTGAAGGGGAAAAGCAAGACAGGAGGAAGAACATGGTCATCCCATATGTAGCAGGGGTCTCCGAGAAATTAAGAAGAATTTTCAAAAAACATCGTATCCCTGTCTGCTTTAAACCGAACAACACACTGAGGCAGCAATTGGTACATCCGAAAGACCCAATACCTAAACACAAGAAAAGCGACATCATATATGCAGTGCAGTGCAGTGAAGAATGCTCTGATTTGTATGTGGGGGAGACCAAACAGCAACTGCATCAACGTATGGCCCAGCACAGAAGAGCCAATTCCTCGGGTCAGGACTCAGCCGTGTATCTGCATCTTAAGGATAAAGGACATACCTTTGAAGATTGTAATGTTAACATACTGGCGAAGGAACGTGACTGGTTCAAGAGAGGTGTTAAGGAGGCCATTTATGTGAAAATAAAGAAACCAAGCCTAAATAGAGGTGGGGGGGTTCGACACCAACTGTCTGCCATGTACAATGCTGTTTTAACACCTTACTCTGGGCGTTCCTATAACACCTCTTAGCCACTATCTAATCACACCCTTAACACCTGGCTGTGATATGCTAATTGGGATTTTCCAGGGTACATAATTGCCACAGATTCTTGTACAAGTCATTCTGAATTGAGAAAGCCAGTCGGATGACTAGCGAAACGTCTTCAAGAACTACATTTCAAGTCCAGTTGATCTAATTGAATACAACAGATATACCATGACCTGGATGAATGAGAACCTTCACAAGCATTGGTACATACATATTACATACAAGGGTAGTGCATATGATAATCATGACACAAAGTCAGCAATACATTATACAATAGGAAAGGGGTCCCTGCCCAACAGAGCTAGAAGAAATAGGGATAATATATAAGGTGAAGAGATTCAGTAGGATGTAAGAAGATTGTCAGTGTTCATATAGCAGGTAGAACCATGTTGGGTCAATAGAATAGTGTCCTAGGTCAGATGTGCTTGCCTGAAAATGCACGTGGGAAGAGGAGACTGTGAATGGGAGAAATTTTGCAGAGCTCACTTTACACCTTGGATATCTGTGAATCAGCTCTGAGATATTTTGGGGGCTGTATTAGACTGTTTTGTATAGGTGGGTTAAAAGATTGAATTGGATCCTTTGCATAATAGGTAGCCAGTGGAGAGACTAAAGGAGAGGAGCAGCATTTAGGAAATGAGAAGAAAAATAAATGAACTACAATTTTGGTAGAGTTGTATAAAATAAAAGGGATGAATGTAATACAGTTTTATGACATCTCAAAATACTATCACTGCAAAAACACAATACCATGTGTAATAGTGTTTGGGAGTGACACAGTCCTACATCAACTCTCCTGTCCTGAATGAGAGGAAATATGTACAAAAGCTAGCAATCCATTTGGCAGCCTGTCCTATGGTAAAATATTAAATTGATGTTTGCCTTCTGGTTTTGCACACTTGCATACAGTTTTTAAGGCATTAGTGTAGTTTCATACTAAAAAGAAAAGTGAACCTTTTTAAGCAGGCCTTGCTTTAAAAGTCTAAATTTTGGTTATTTATGAATAAATTAATAAGCATGGATAATTTAAAAACACATGTGAAGCCAGCTCTTAACCCAGGGGTGAGGACCTAGCGGTTTAGGTCATCATGGGTTTTTTCAAATGAGCTGTGTGTGTGTGTGTGTGTGTGTACATGATACTCCATCAGGATGGGTCTTTACCCAGATAATAGCGAATTCATTGTTAGTGCCCAAATCCTACATTTAAAAGTACTAAAGGGCAACTATTAAAATTAAGTTTGGGCTATTCAGTTTTATTGAAGAACAGGAGGTAAAGGAGCTGTGTCTTACCTCCCGTTCTTGAATAAAACTGAATAGACCAAACTTCTGCACACACATGCAGGGAGATTTACCCAGAGGCGCTATTGCTGTGGGCAAATCTCACTTCCGGGACATAATGCACCATTTGCATGTGTGGGTGAATCTCAATCCCACCACATAACTTTAATGCCAGCTGCTGTTAAATAGTCGAGCAAAACCTAGCTCAAATAACATTAAATTCCTTGTGCTGGCATCTTTTCCGATACCTAAGCAGCTGGCGCAAGAAAGGAGTTAAAAGTCACGCTAACTTATATTGAAATGGTTAGCGTGACTAACTCCATAAAAGAGAGCTGGGGGGGGAATGGTGTTAAACACTTTCTCTGTAACTCACCCATCTCTGTCTGTGTGCCAGACAGTGCAATTACTTTCATCCCTAAAATCTGGTCTCTGTGCTGTGGACATTGCAGGAGGCAGACAGGTGAGCAGCTTTCCCCCATCCATTCTAACACAAAGAGCTAAAGCAGATACACTTTCCACACTGCTAGCTGTGCTGGGGATGTAACAAAGTGACTGCAACAATGTATCAGAACATGAACTTTTCTCCCTTGGCTGCTGTGCTTTTATTTGAAACAATGTATCAGAGCGTGAACTTTTCTCTCTTGACTGCTGTGCTCAGGTTTGCAACAATGTATTAAGCTGCAGGGACACTGCCTGTGTTTTAGATGCTGAAAATCCAGACTAACAAGGGTTTATGGGAAAATTCCATCTGGACCCTGGATTTGCCATAAAAAAAAAATGTAAAAAGGGAGAAATCCGGGATTTCTCTGACATCTGGAAACCCTAGTCCCTTGTATTATTAGAATAGTCTAGTAAAATGCTTAAGTGGTCCTAACATTCTGGGCATTAGGACTATATTAACACATATTGACATGGTGGTGGATTTCAGAAAAGCTTGAAAGATCCACCCACAACAGTAATGAGATGCTGTTAAGTTACCTCTTTAAGAGATGGATTAAAAGACGATGCCATTTACTAATAAAGTTGCCGACATCTTTAGATTCTTAGTTTATAGCGTAAATAGCTAATGTGCATTTCCATTACTTATGAACAAATGAGGCATTTCATATTGTAGCTGGGCTTTATTATAATCCGATTACATTTGCTGAAAAACTATAAAAAGATTAATTCCACCAGTCTAAGGTCTAGGAATAATGACAAAGGACAACATATTGGGGAGTTCTGAAGTCAGGTTGATTAATTAAAATGATCAATGTGTATTGATTTCTTATGATTTATTTATTGATTGTTAAACCTCGGTAATCACTTTATGCACCTCTGTGTAAATCCATTTTCACAACCCTTTCGATTTCAGGTCATAGTTGAGTTTTATGCTCCTAATATCTTCTTCACATATTTCTGCACGTTAGTATGAAGTTGTGAACATGTTTTGGAGAAGGTTTCGATGGCGAGGGCACGTGCTGCCTCTGAGCCAGCTTGCATGGCACGGTATAAGGGTAAGGTATACTTCTGTTTTCCCTGTAAAATACAAATATTGGTGTAGGGGGAAAAAAAGTTACATTTTTAAAGGCTTTAGGTAAAAAAAAAATAACTAAACAGAGGTTTAGTGCTGGTTGTGCAAATCATATGGAGAATTACAGTAGGCTGCACACACTCATGATACAGGTAAGTCTGGAAATGCACCTTTGGAACTTTTATTTATTTGGGTTTAGGCACTCCAACAGTTAAGTACATATAGGTGTGTGTCACTGTGTGTTATTGAGTCAGAAAAAGTTTGGCATAAAAATTAGCAGATCACAATAAATTGTTAGATTTAACTGTAAAAACACATTTAACCATAGAACAGTATTAAACAACCTTACAAACGCCCTACCAGATTGTCCGGGAGTGTACCTCATTCTGGGGTGGTCTCCCGCAAGACCACCCCAGTCTCCTGGACTTGAGGAGAGACTTGAGTCTCCTCCCAAGTCACGCCCACTTTCCAAGACCACACCCCAGAATGTCCTTAATCCCTCCCTAACCCCACCACCCCTAGAACACAGGCCACACCCTTCTTGATATCACACCCCTACGCCCCCTTTCCCCACCCTGCCCGGAAGCCTGAAGGGGCAGTGTGGGAGGTCTGCATTAACATTAGCATAACCTAAAAACAAGAAATCAAATCTACTTACCGGAGATTTGTTTTCCAGTCACTTCCATGGCAGCAGTCACCAAACGAATCCCCTCCCATTTGCAGCTAATTGAAACAGGATGAACTCCCCCTCATACCTTTTATATAGCTCCTCCTCCCACTGTCCAGTGTTCTAGTTCAAAGCTGTAAAGTAAATCATAATTCGGGAGGGTTTTGGCGACTGCTGCCATGGAAGTGACTGGGAAACAGAAATCTCCTGCAAGTAGATTTGATTTCTTGTTTTTAGGTTATGCTAATGTTAATGCGGGTGTATGGCTGGTTGACAGGGGTCCAGACTAATCGGGGCAGAGTGCGGAGCCGCTCGTGTCCAGGAAGGGCTGACAGCCGCTCGCGCCAAAGAGTGAGATTTGGGAAAAGTCTTGCGAGCGCCAAGGCAGTGACTGGCTTCAAGGAAGTCAAAATGAGGCCCGGACCATAAGGGGGCGCCAGAACGAGATGCAGAATACAAGAGGTCGCCGCATGGAACCATGGGGGACACGTGACTCAGAGGAGGATGACATCGGGTTGCGTGAATACCATGGGGGGCGGTGGCATTCCGCACAGAACACAGGGGACTTTTTTTAGAGAAAGGCCAGACCTCCACAAGCCTGGAACGATGGAAACTGCTAGAAAGAAAAGGTTTCCAATAAGGAGAGGGGGTAAGAGAGCCACAAGAAAATGTAATTATTCAGATGTTATTCCTAAGGAATAACTCAGATACAACACTTAGAGATGTACAATTAAAACATATGTGGGATAAATTTTCACAGAGGGGATACACACAAGAAGTGTTAAAATCAGCATTATCAAAAGCACATCTGGTAATAGATACCAATAATAGAGATGCAAAGGATCAGAAGTTCATCTGCAGTGTCCAGTATAACATCTTGGGCACAAAGACCCAAAGGAGTATCTGTAATAATAGGAAGATTTAAATGGCCAATGACTCGCTAAATAAAATCTTACCATCTAAACCCACTGTCGCCTTCAGAAGGGGGAGAAACCTTAAGGACATTCTAGTGCATTCGGACCCTGTGCTATGTTACAGAAAGACAAATTGGTTATCTATACATGAACCAGGATGTTACAGTTGTCATAAATGTACTTCGTGCAAATATATGGTGCCAGGAAAGACATTCCAACACCCCATCACCAAAGAAACTATTGAAATCAAACATAGGATTACATGCACAACTACACATGTAGTCTATATGATTACGTGCCCATGTGAACTGATCTATATTGGGAAAACAGATCTATCGCTAAGAATCCGAATAGATGGACACCGTTCCGCTATTTCTACAGCATTCAGGGACAATCAAACAGTGAAACCAGTGGCCAAACATTTTCTCCAAGCAGGCCATGGACTATCGGCCTTGAAGTATATAGCTATTGACCATATCCCACTACCAAGGAGGGGCAGAGGGTGGGGAGGGGAGAGAGAAGGAAATGTGCAGTTTTGGGGAACAAAGCAGAACTAATGAGCTCATAGCGAAAAGGGAAGGGAACATGAATGGAGCATTTCAAGCTGAGAAGGTTTTTGAGGCAAGTACTTTCTTACTCCGTTTAATTTTTTAGGTTTCTTTTCCCTTTGTAATTATATAGCAAAGGAATCAAGGATGCTAAAATTGCTTATTCTGGCAAACAAGAACAGGACTGTCGAATATTCATTCCCTGTCATTTTGTGTAGAAAAGGAGAAAATGATTTCAGCAGTAGTGGCAGAAACCGCACTATTGCTTATAAAGGAAGAAATGGAATATTTCATGCCTCTCCTTTGTACAAGGCCCAACCAATTCTATAATGCACCAAAGCAGATACAAGGTTTATCAGATCAGGATTACCGCACATGCAATGGCAAATAGCATTTTCTCATTAAGTATCCTTGCAATTCTATGTATGCGAGTAGACTACCCAATCTGTTTAAGGGTGCAATTTAAATATAAGAAGACATCTGTAATTAAAACCTTAATAAAATCTAAAAGAAAGAACCTGTAACTTGCTCTGTATCCAAAACATTCTACCTTGATCCTAGCAAAGACAAAACATTTATAAATAGGCTCTATATCTCCTTGGGTGCTATCTGTGATGGATGCAGGAAGGAGGATTAACTAGAGGGGCTTACATGCATCAAATTTTATGGCAAATTGGCAAATGTTTGCTAGCATTCTGTAGCTAGGGCATCCGTTTTATCTGTTTCAGTCCACTGACTTACGGTTAAACTCTTGGACGCAAGCAAGCCCCCTAAAATAAGTTTTACTTTGTGTTTATATGGGTGGTTCCCTGTTCAACAGTAAATTAGGACTAGGCCACACTAAACTCTCTTTTAGCAATTGCGCACACGTTTTTGGGTGTATTTAGGGTCTGTGTTGTTAGCTTTGCTGTTAATTAGCATTATTTCATCTTTCTTGACTTTCTGTAGGAAATGTGGAAGAACTAGGGGAAGAATTTCCAAATATCTCCAGTGCTACAAATCTGAACTGCCCTGCGGTGGCCTCAGATTGTGCTAAAGAATGACCACCAGCCTCACTTCAGTAAAGTCAGGATTTCCTGCACAGCCAGTTGGTAAAATTGTTTTTTTTTTTTTTTTTTTTTACTTATACACTGTTTTGTGTCCATATTTATTTCCACTCTTGACTAATTTTTTCCCCCAGTCACCATGGCAGCAACTCACCAACGAATCCCCTCCCATTTGCAGCTAATTGAAACAGGAAGAACTCACCTCTCATATACCTTTTAAATAGCTCCTCCTCCACTGTCCTGTTTCTTTCTTCTCTTCCTGTTTTGCAGTCTGCTACCAGCCATCACGGTGGATCTCTGGTTTAACTGGAGTCTTACCTGCTCTCCTCCAGGTTGATGCCCCTCTGGTCGCCAGTTACACTCTGTGCCAAGAGGGATGTGGGCCCTGTGGCTTGGTCTGGAAGGCTGTCCCTCTGCAAACCGCATGGCTGCCCCTTCCAAGATGGTGTCTGCGCGATACCGGAAGTCACATATGACGCACTTCCTTCCGCTTTTCACGGCTGACGCTCCCAGCCGCATCATAGCGTTTTAACTGGCGTTTTTTTTGCTGGGAGGTGCTGGGGTATGTGTGTTAGCTATTTAAAGCTTTGTTTACCCGCGAATTCTCCCTTCCGGTCGGCCTGCCTGTCTGCTGCTGCAGTTTACTTGTGGTGAAGCCTATTGTGCTGCTGCTCCTGTTTCTCTCCGCTGCTGTAGTACTGATTTATTTTGCTGAAACCCATGTAAGTGTATTTTCATATGCTTTTTTTTTGCTCTTGTGGTATTTTTTTGTCAGCTTTTAGAATCTATAGATTTATTTCGGGATGGAGTCTGGGAGCGCCATTAAGGTCACTCTAAGGGATCTAGGTAAGCAGGGGTGAGTATGGAAAGAGAGCAGGATTAGGCTACCTGGGGCTGACATTATTCTTTTGTCTCTCCACAGCCTTTCTATGTTGATTACAATCCAAACCTGTGGAAGTGGAAAGCAAGGGTTAACCGAGGTTCCAATCTGGAACCTCGGTTAACCCTATCCAGGGACAGTCTCTAGACTCGTAATGAAACTTTATTAAGTCCACTGTTAAGAGTCTATGCAAGAACCCAAGAAAAAGGAAGAGACCTTATAGAGAGTCAACATGATTCGGATGACTCAAGGCTGAATTGTTGGAGTATTTAGATAATGCTTCACTGTTTGGTTCAGATTGAAGAGGAAGTGAAGTGACAACTAATTTTGATCCAAATATCATAGAACCGTTGGTTAAAGCAGTGGAAACACCATGTCCTTGGCAACTGCAAAAACCAAAAAAAAACAAGTGGATAAGTTATTCCCATCCATTAAGAAGAAATACCACGCTTTCCCTCTTCATTCCTCTATCAAGGAAATAATTACTTCGAAATGAAGAAACAAGACAGAGATTTGTTTTGTCTAATAAATTTCTAAAAAAGTATCCTATGGAGTAACAGTTGCCTAATATTGGGATACAGCACCCAAAATTTGACACAGGTAGCTAGGTTAGCTAGTGAAGACACTCACTCCAGTAACACGCAGCCCTATTCAAGAGACCTATGGAAAAGAGGGTTGAAGTATCCCTAAGGAAAGCATTTGTGGCAGCAGGAGCCGATGTAGACCGGCAGTAGCCGTGACTTCGGTCTCTAGATCCATGAAAATTTGGATGAAAAACATTGAAGAAGCAATTAATTAATGTTAAAAGGCCTAAATTGCTGGAAATGTTGTCAGATTTTAAGCTGGCAATTGATTTCCTTCCAGAGGATCGTTGGACATGGTCCGTTTATCAGCCAGATCAATGGGCCTTTCAGTGGCTCTCGGAGGGCACTATGGTTGAAGTCGTGGCAAGTGGACACCGCTTCAAAATTGACTTATGCTTACTCCCTTTCGAGGGTGACCTTCTCTTCGGGGGAAAAATAATTCCTCATTAATAAAGCTTCAGGAGACAGAGACCAGATTTCTCTCAGGGGGCAAATAGATCCTTTCGTCTTCGAAGTTCTATAGACCAGGGAAGAAACATCGAGGCAAGCAAATTAGAGGTCAGGAAAACAAGCTTATAGAGGCTCAAACAAGAACCTTCAGGTTTTGCAAGTCGTCCTTCTTCCAACCATAGAAAGACGCAGGTCCAGGAGACAAAGGTCGGGGAAGACTTTTATACCATCATCTGAGCCAGAAATGTGACGGACAAATGGGTGAATCAGGTGGTTTCGTTGGTACAAGATAATTCACCACTTATCCCCAGAGTTTTTCAAACCAAAGAAAGATGTCAGGTCTCCAAAGAATGGAGTCTGATTCAGATTATGTTTCTCAACTTTTCACATAGGAGCTATAGAAACAGTCCCTGTGAAGGAACAGGGAAGAGGTTTTTACTCCAATCTCTTTTTGTCAAAAAGGCATCATGAAAATTTAGACCGGTGCTAGACTTCAGAATTTAACAAGTTTGTCACTACAAAAAATTTAAAATGGAGTTCCTGACTTAAATTAATAAAGTAATAAGAAGAGGGTCCTGGCTAGCAAGCGTGGATCTAAAGGATGCCTACTTCCATGTTCCGATCCAAGTCAAGGAAATTCTTGTGATTTCTGGTAGGGGATCTGCATGTTCAGTTCGTATGCCTACCTTTCGGTCTCTCTCATTCGCCCAGAGTTTTCACCAAAGTGGTAGTAGCCTTAGTAGCAGAATTACGAAAGAAGGAATTGCCATCTTCCATTATCTGGACGACATCTTAATAGTGGCAGTCCAAGGAAAAAGCAAAAGACATGTAGTAACCGTAGTAAACTTCTGGAAAAGTTCGGTTGGTAATCAACGGGAAAAAAGCCACTTGTTTCCACTACAGGACCTTTATTTTTGAGGGCGCTCTTTATGACAAAGAAAACTTGGTAAAGCTACCGATGAAAAAACACTAAAGTTAAGAGTGGAGTCCAAGCCATAGTACAAGTCCAACATCGACATTCAAAAACAAATATTAAAGGTACTAGGTTTGATGGCAGCAGCAATCCAGCTTGTCCGGTGGTCCGGTGACATATGCGATATCTACAGCACTTTCTATAGCCAAGGCCAGAGTACCTCAAACACAGATGTTCAAAAGACTTTATCTACCAGCTTGGTTAAAGACAATCTTACCTGGTGGCTCAACAAGAAAAATCTAAACAAAGGATTCAAATTGGATTACCAAGCACCACTGATAACAACGACCGATGCGTCCAACACTAGGATGGGGAGCGACATTCCAAACAAAGTTGCCCAAGGACGCTGGGAAGGAAAAGAAGTACCATCTAATGTCTTAGAGCTGAGAGATGTGTTTTTAGCAATTCAGAACTTCAAGGACCATATTCAAGTCGATAGTATAAAAGAGACATCTTGTCGACAGTCCAGTGTAGTTTATTACACATTAAAAAAACTCAACGGTCTTGGTGAAAAAAAGATAAAGTAGTTTATTAACACATAAAAAAAAAGTGCAACTATTTAAAAAAAAATTACTGTATATTAAAAGTGCATTTATTTAAAACTGTTTACTTTGAAGTGCTAGACTAGTCAGTGCTACAATTGCATCGAGTTTACTAAAGCGTATACATAAAAGTGCTCTATTTCTAGTGCATAGTGATTAATGTATATACCTTAAGTTTAAACAATCTATATTTAACTTAAGTTCACGGATGACATATCATAACAAATTTTACTATAGGGCCTTGAGGCAAGACAGAGGATTGTTTATGTCAGTTAAAAAACATATTAACGAATAATGTTCATTGAGACCCTTAGGGTTCAGAGTTTCTAGGTGCCGTATCCAGTAAGTCCTCTCTCGTAAAAGCATCTTTGCTCTGTCTCCAAATACTGAAGTGGACCCTGAGTCAACAGATCTTCTATTGGATGAATCATCAGAGGAGGTTCCATCGCTAGAGATAGAAGCAATAAAAACCAAGGCCTCCTCGGCCAGTGAGGAATCACTGCTATTGCATCGGACCTTTCCTCAATCTTAATCAGTACCTTCCAAATCATGGGAAATGGTGGGAAGACACCCTCTGCTCCAATCTTGTTGAAGAGCGTCTACTGCTTCCGCCTTCTTTGAGGGAAACCTTCTGCATTTTGCATTGTTCTCTGAGGCTATAAGGTCCATCTGTGGCTTTCCCCATCTTTCTATGTCCTAAAGCACTGATGGATGAAGACTCCTCACCTGTTTGAACCTCCTGGCGACTTAGAAAATCTGCCTGGATGTTCTGCTTGCCGGGAATGAACACGGCTGAAATGTTTTTCAGATGATTTTGTGCCCACTCAAAGATTGGTTTTGCTTCCATTAGCAACCGTCGACATGTTGTAGCTTTTTATTACTATCGACTCGGCTTGAATATGGTCCTTGAAGTTCTGAATTGCTAAAATCACCGCTCTCAGGTGTTTGATGGTATTTCTTTTCCTTCCCAGCGTCCTTGGGCAACTTTGTTTTGGAATGTCGCTCCCCATCCTATGTTGGACGCATCGGTCGTTGTTATCAGTGGTGCTTGGTAATCCAATTTGAATCCTTTGTTTAGATTTTTCTTGTTGAGCCACCAGGTAAGATTGTCTTTTAACCAAGCTGGTAGATAAAGTCTTTTGAACATCTGTGTTTGAGGTACTCTGGCCTTGGCTATTAGAAAGTGCTGTAGATATCGCATATGTCACCTGGACCACCGGACAAGCTGGATAGCTGCTGCCATCAAACCTAGTACCTTTAATATTTGTTTGAATGTCGATGTTGGACTTTGTACTATGGCTTGGACTTCCACTCTTAACTTTAGTTGTTTTTCATCCGGTAGCTTTACCAAGTTTTCTTTTGTCATAAAGAGCGCCCTCAAAAATATAAGGTCCTGTAGTGGAAACAAGTGGCTTTTTTCCCTGTTGATTATCCAACCGAACTTTTCCAGAATGTTTACTACGGTTACTACATGTCTTTCTGCTTTTTCCTTGGACTCTGCCACTATTAAGATGTCGTCCAGATAATGGAAGATGGCAATTCCTTTCTTTCGTAATTCTGCTACTAAGGCTACTACCACTTTGGTGAAAACTCTGGGCGAATGAGAGAGACCGAAAGGTAGGCATACGAACTGAACATGCAGATCCCCTACCAGAAATCACAAGAATTTCCTTGACTTGGATCGGAACATGGAAGTAGGCATCCTTTAGATCCACGCTTGCTAGCCAGGACCCTCTTCTTATTACTTTTATAATTTAAGTCAGGAACTCCATTTTAAATTTTTTTGTACGTGACAAACTTGTTCAAATTTCTGAAGTCTAGCACCGGTCTAAATTTTCATGATGCCTTTTTGACAAAAAAGAGATTGGAGTAAAAACCTCTTCCCTGTTCCTTCACAGGGACTGTTTCTATAGCTCCTATTTGGAAAAGTTGAGAAACATAATTGTGAATCAGGTTCCATTCTTCTGGAGACCTGACATTTTTCTTGGGCTTGAAAAAATCTTGGGGATAAGAGATGAATTCTATCTCGTACCCTAGAGAAACCATTTTATTCACCCATTTGTCTTTAACATTCTCGGCCCAGACGATAGAATAATGAGACAGTCTTCCCCCGACTTTTGTCTCTTGGACCGGTGTCTTCCTATGGCTGGATGAAGGGCTGACTTGCAAAACCTGAAGGTCTCTTGTTTGAGCCTCTAAAAGCTTGTTTTCCTGACTTTCAACTTGCTTGCCTCGATGTTTCCTTCCCTGGTCTATAGAACTTAGAAGATCGAAAGGACCTATTTGTCCCTGAGAGAAATCTGGCCTTTGTCTCTTGAAGTTTCTTTCTTGCGGGAGAAAAATGCTTTTTCCTCCTGAAGCTTTATTAATGATGGAATTTAATTTCTCCCCAAAGAGTAGGTCACCCTCAAAAGGGAGTAAGCATAGGTTGTTTTTTGAGGCGGTGTCCACTTGCCAAGACTACAACCATAGCGCTCTCTGAGCAGCCACTGAAAGGCCCATTGATCTGGCTGAAGAAATAGGGATTGTAATATAAGGTGAAGAGATCAGTAGGATGTAAGAAGATTGTCAGTGTTCATATAGCAGGTAGAACCATGTTGGGTCAAAGAATGTGTCTAGGTCAGATGTGCGCTTGCCTGAAAATGCACGTGGGAAGAGGAGACTGTGAATGGGAGAAATTTTGCAGAGTCACTTTACACCTTGGATATCTGTGAATCAGCTCTGAGATATTTTTGGGGGCTGTATTAGACTGTGTTTGTATAGGTGGGTTTAAAAGATTGAATTGGATCCTTTGCATAATAGGTAGCCAGTGGAGAGACTAAAGGAGAGGAGCAGCATTTAGGAAATGAGAAGAGAAAATAATGAACTACAATTTTGGTAGTAGAGTTGTATAAAATAAAAGGGATGAATGTAATACAGTTTTATGACATCTCAAAATACTATCACTGCAAAAACACAATACCATGTGTAATAGTGTTTGGGAGTGACACAGTCCTACATCAACTCTCCTGTCCTGAAGAGAGGAAATATGTACAAGCTAGCAATCCATTTGGCCGTGCCTATGGTAAAATATTAAATTGATGTTTGCCTTCTGGTTTTGAACATTGCATAAGTTTTAAGGCATTATGTAGTTTCATACTAAAAGAAAAGTGAACCTTTTTAAGCAGGCCTTGCTTTAAAAGTCTAAATTTTGGTTATTTATGAATAAATTAATAAGCAGATTAATTTAAAAACACATGTGAACCACCTTAACCCAGGGGTGAGGACCTAGCGGTTTAGGTCATCATGGGTTTTTTCAAATGAGCTGGGTGTGTGTGTGTGTGTGTGTACATGTACTCCATCAGGATGGGTCTTTAACGATAAGAGCGAATTCATTGTTAGTGGCCCAAATCCTACATTTAAAAGTACTAAAGGGCAACTATAAAATTAAGTTTGGGCTATTCAGTTTTATTGAAGAACAGGAGGTAAAGGAGCTGTGTCTTACCTCCCGTTCTTGAATAAAACTGAATAGACCAAACTTCTGCACACACAATGCAGGGAGATTTACCAGAGGCGCTATTGCTGTGGGCAAATCTCACTTCCGGGACTAATGCACCATTTGCATGTGTGGGTGAATCTCAATCCCCACCAATAACTTTAATGCCAGCTGCTGTTAAATAGTCGAGCAAAACCTAGCTCAAATAACCTTAAATCCTTGTGCTGGCATCTTTTCCGATACCTAAGCAGCTGGCGCAAAGAAAGGAGTTAAAAGTCACGCTAACTTATATTGAAATGGTTAGCGTGACTAACTCCATAAAAGAGAGCTGGGGGGGGAATGGTGTTAAACACTTTCTCTGTAACTCACCCATCTCTGTCTGTGTGCCAGACAGTGCAATTACTTTCATCCCTAAAATCTGGTCTCTGTGCTGTGGACATTGCAGGAGGCAGACAGGTGAGCAGCTTTCCCCCATCCATCTAACACAAAGAGCTAAAGCAGATACACTTTCCACACTGCTAGCTGTGCTGGGGATGTAACAAGTACTGCAACAAACAGTATCAGACACTGAACTTTTCTCCCTGGCTGCTGTGCTTTTATTTGAAACAATGTATCAGAGCGTGAACTTTTCTCTCTTGACTGCTGTGCTCAGGTTTGCAACAATGTATTAAGTGCAGGGACACTGCCTGTGTTTTAGATGCTGAAAATCCAGACTAACAAGGGTTTATGGGAAAATTCCATCTGGCCCTGGATTTGCCATAAAAAAAAAATGTAAAAAGGGAGAAATCCGGGATTTCTCTGACATCTGGAAACCCTAGTCCCTTGTATTTTTAGATAGTCTAGTAAAATGCTTAAGTGGTCTAACATTCTGGGCATTAGGACATATTAACACATATTGACATGGTGGTGGATTTCAGAAAAGCTTGAAAGATCCACCCAAACAGTAATGAGATGCTGTTAAGTTACCTCTTTAAGAGAGGATTAAAAGACGATGCCATTTACTAATAAAGTTGCCGACATCTTTAGATTCTTAGTTATAGCGTAAATAGCTAATGTGCATTTCCATTACTTATGAACAAATGGGCATTTCATATTGTAGCGGGCTTTATTATAATCCGATACATTTGCTGAAAAACTATAAAAAGATTAATCCACCAGTCTAAGGTCTAGGAATAAGACAAAGGACAACATATTGGGGAGTTCTGAAGTCAGGTTGATTAATTAAAATGATCAATGTGTATTGATTCTTATGATTTATTTATTGATTGTTAAACCTCGGTAATCACTTTATGCACCTCTGTGTAAATCCATTTTCACAACCCTTCGATTTCAGGTCATAGTTGAGTTTTATGCTCCTAATATCTTTTCACATATTTCTGCACGTTAGTATGAAGTTGTGGAACAATTTGGAGAAGGTTTTCGATGGCGAGGGCACGTGCTGCCTCTGAGCCAGCTTGCATGGCACGGTATTAAGGGTAAGGTATACTTCTGTTTTCCCTGTAAAATACAAATATTGGTGTTAGGGGGAAAAAAAGTTACATTTTTAAAGGCTTTAGGTAAAAAAAAATAACTAAACAGAGGTTAGTGCTGGTTGTGCAAAATATGGAGAATTACAGTAGGCTGCACACACTCATGATACAGGTAAGTCTGGAAATGCACCTTTGGAACTTTTATTTATTGGGTTTAGGCACTCAACAGTTAAGTACATATAGGTGTGTGTCACTGTGTGTTATTGAGTCAGAAAAAGTTTGGCATAAAAATTAGCAGATCACAATAAATTGTTAGATTTAACTGTAAAAACACATTTAACCATAGAACAGTATTAAACAACCTTACAAACGCCCTACCAGATTGTCCGGGGTGTACCTCATTCTGGGGTGGTCTCCCGCAAGACCACCCAGTCTCCTGGACTTGAGGGAGACTTGAGTCTCCTCCCAAGACGCCCACTTTCCAAGACCACACCCCAGAATGTCCCTTAATCCCTCCCTAACCCCACCACCCCTAGAACACAGGCCACACCCTCTTGATATCACACCCCTACGCCCCCTTTCCCCACCCTGCCCGGAAGCCTGAAGGGGCAGTGTGGGAGGTCTGCATTAACATTAGCATAACCTAAAAACAAGAAATCAAATCTACTTACCGGAGATTTGTTTTCCAGTCACTTCCATGGCAGCAGTCACCAAACGAATCCCTCCCATTTGCAGTAATTGAAACAGGATGAACTCCCCTCATACCTTTTATATAGCTCTCCTCCCACTGTCCAGGTTCTAGTTCAAAGCTGTAAAGTAAATCATAATTCGGGAGGTTTTGGCGACTGCTGCCATGAAGGGACTGGGAAACAGAAATCTCCTGCAAGTAGATTTGATTTCTTGTTTTAGGTTATGCTAATGTTAATGCGGGTTATGGCTGGTTGACAGGGGTCCAGACTAATCGGGGCAGAGTGCGGAGCCGCTCGTGTCCAGGAAGGGCTGACAGCCGCTCGCGCCAAAGAGTGAGATTTGGGAAAGTCTGCGAGCGCCAAGGCAGTGACTGGCTTCAAGGAAGTCAAAATGAGGCCCGGACCATAAGGGGGCGCCCAGAACGAGAAGCAGAATACAAGAGGTCGCCGCATGGAACCATGGGGGACACGTGACTCAGAGGAGGATGACATCGGGTTGCGTGAATACCATGGGGGGCGGTGGCATTCCGCACAGAACACAGGGGACTTTTTTAGAGAAAGGCCAGACCTCCACAAGCCTGGAAAGATGGAAACTGCTAGAAAGAAAAGGTTTCCAATAAGGAGAGGGGGTAAGAGAGCCACAAGAAAATGTAATATTCAGATGTTATTCCTAAGGAATAACTCAGATACAACACTTAGAGATGTACAATTAAAACATATGTGGGTAAATTTCACAGAGGGGATACAAACAAGAAGTGTTAAAATCAGCATTATCAAAAGCACATCTGGTAATAGATACCAATAATAGAGATGCAAAGGATCAGAAGTTCATCTGCAGTGTCAGTTAACATCTTGGGCCACAAGACCCAAAGGAGTATCTGTAATAATAGGAGATGTAAATGGCCAATGACTCGCTAAATAAAATCTTACCATCTAAACCCACTGTCGCCTCTCGAAGGGGGAGAAACCTTAAGGACATTCTAGTGCATTCGGACCCTGTGCTATGTTACAGAAAGACAAATTGGTTATCTATACATGAACCAGGATGTTACAGTGTCATAAATGTACTTCGTGCCAATATATGGTGCCAGGAAAGACATTTCAACACCCATCACCAAAGAAACTATTGAAATCAAACATAGGATTACAGCACAACTACACATGTGTCTATATGATTACGTGCCCATGGGAACTGATCTATATTGGAAAACAGATCTATCGCTAAGAATCCGATAGATGGACAACGTTCCGCTATTTCTACAGCATTCAGGGACAATCAAACAGTGAAACCAGTGGCCAAACATTTTCTCCAAGCAGGCCATGGACTATCGGCCTTGAAGTATATAGCTATTGACCATATCCCACTACCAAGGAGGGGTGGAGACAGAGCAAAGATGCTTTTACAGAGAGAGACTTACTGGATACGGCACCTAGAAACTCTGAACCCTAAGGGTCTCAATGAACATTATTCGTTAATATGTTTTTTAACTGAACTATAACTAATCCTCTGTCTTGCCTCAAGGCCCTATAGTAAAATTTGTTATGATATGTCATCAGTGAACTTAAGTTAAATATAGAATTGTTTTAAACTTTAAGGTATTATACATTAATCACTATGCACTAGAAATAGAGCACTTTTATGTATACGCTTTAGTAAACTCTGATGCAATATGTAGCACTGACTAGTCTAGCACTTCAAAGTAAACAGTTTTAAATAAATGCACTTTTTAATATACAGTAATTTTTTTTTTTTAAATAGTTGCACTTTTTTTTTATGTGTTAATAAACTACTTTATCTTTTTTCACCAAGACCGTTGAGTTTTTTAATGTGTTAATAAACTACACTGGACTGTCGACAAGATGTCTCTTTTTATTACTATCGACTTGAATATGGTCCTTGAAGTTCTGAATTGCTAAAAACACATCTCTCAGCTCTAAGACATTAGATGGTACTTCTTTTCTTCCCAGCGTCCTTGGGCAACTTGTTTTGGAATGTCGCCTCCATCCTATGTTGGCGCATCGGTCGTTGTTATCAGTGGTGCTTGGTAATCCAATTTGAATCCTTTGTTTAGATTTTTCTTGTTGAGCCACCAGGTAAGATTGTCTTTTAACCAAGGGTAGATAAAGTCTTTTGAACCTGGGTTTGAGGTATGGCCTTGGCTATTAGAAAGTGTGTAGATATCGCATATGTCACCTGGACCACCGGACAAGCTGGATAGCTGCTGCCATCAAACCTAGTACCTTTAATATTGTTTGAATGTCGATGTTGGCTTTGTACTATGGCTTGGACTTCCACTCTTAACTTTAGTGTTTTTCATCCGGTAGCTTTACCAAGTTTTCTTTTGTCATAAAGAGCGCCCTCAAAAATTAAGGTCCTGTAGTGGAAACAAGTGGCTTTTTTCCCTGTTGATTATCCAACCGAACTTTTCCAGAATGTTACTACGGTTAACTACATCGTCTCTGCTTTTTCTTGGACTCTGCCACATATAAGATGTCGTCCAGATAATGGAAGATGGCAATTCCTTTCTTTCGTAATTCTGCTACTAAGGCTACTACCACTTTGGTGAAAACTCTGGGCGAATGAGAGAGACCGAAAGGTAGGCATACGAACTGAACATGCAGATCCCCTACCAGAAATCACAAGAATTTCCTTGACTTGGATCGGAACATGGAAGTAGGCATCCTTTAGATCCACGCTGCTAGCCAGGACCCTCTTCTTATTACTTTTATAATTTAAGTCAGGAACTCCATTTTAAATTTTTTTGTACGTGACAAACTTGTTCAATTTCTGAAGTCTAGCACGGTCTAAATTTTCATGATGCCTTTTTGACAAAAAAGAGATTGGAGTAAAAACCTCTTCCCTCTTCCTGTTCCTCTCCCGTTACTGTTTCTATAGCTGCTTCCGATTTGGAAAAGTTGAGAAACATAATCCTGAATCAGACTCCATTCTTCTGGAGACCTGACATCTTTCTTTGGTTTGAAAAAATCTTGGGGATAAGTGGTGAATTCTATCTTGTACCCCAACGAAACCACCTGATTCACCCATTTGTCCGTCACATTCTCGGCTCAGATGATGGTATAATAAGTCTTCCCCCGACCTTTGTCTCCTGGACCTGCGTCTTTCTATGGTTGGACGAAGGACTGACTTGCAAAACCTGAAGGTCTCTTGTTTGAGCCTCTATAAGCTTGTTTTCCTGACCTCTAATTTGCTTGCCTCGATGTTTCCTTCCCTGGTCTATAGAACTTCGAAGACTGAAAGGATCTATTTGCCCCCTGAGAGAAATCTGGTCTCTGTCTCCTGAAGCTTTATTAATGATGGAATTTAATTTTTCCCCCGAAGAGAAGGTCACCCTCGAAAGGGAGTAAGCATAAGTCAATTTTTGAAGCGGTGTCCACTTGCCACGACTTCAACCATAGTGCCCTCCGAGCAGCCACTGAAAGGCCCATTGATCTGGCTGATAAACGGACCATGTCCAACGATGCCTCTGAAAGGAAATCAATTGCCAGCTTAAAATCTGACAACATTTCCAGCAATTTAGGCCTTTTTAATTAATTGCTTCTTCAATGTTTTTCATCCAAATTTTCATGGATCTAGAGACCGAAGTCACGGTTACTGCCGGTCTACAATCGGCTCCTGCTGCCACAAATGCTTTCCTTAGGGAATACTTCAACCCTCTTTTCCATAGGGTCTTTGAATAGGGCTGCGTTGTCTACTGGTAGTGTAGTCTTCCTAGCTAACCTAGCTACTGCTGTGTCAACTTTTGGGGCTGTATCCCAATATTAGGCAACTGATTACTCCATAGGATACTTTTTTAGAAATTTATTAGACAAAACAAATCTCTTGTCTGTTTTCTTCCATTTCGAAGTAATTATTTCCTTGATAGAGGAATGAAGAGGGAAAGCGTGGTATTTCTTCTTAATGGATGGGAATAACTTATCCACTTCCGTTTTTTTTTGGTTCTGCAGTTGCCAAGGACATGGTGTTTCTCACTGCTTTAACCAACGGTTCTATGATATTTGGATCAAAATTAGTTGTCACTTCTACTTCCTCTTCATCATCTGAACCAAACAGTGAAGCATTATCTAAATACTCCAACAATTCAGCCTCTGAGTCATCCGAATCTATTGTTGACTCTCTATAAGGTCTTTCCTTTTTCTTGGGTTCTTGCATAGACTCATTAACAGTGGACTTAATAAAGTTTCATTACGGAGTCTAGAGACTGTCCCTGGATAGGGTTAACCGAGGTTCCAGATTGGAACCTCGGTTAACCCTTTGCTTTCCACTTCCACAGGTTTGGATTGTATATCAAACATAGAAAGGCTGTGGAGAGACAAAAGAATAATGTCAGCCCCAGGTAGCCTAATCCTCTGCTCTCTTTCCATACTCACCCCTGCTTACCTAGATCCCTTAGAGTGACCTTTAATGGCGCTCCCAGACTCCATCCTGAAATAAATCTATAGATTCTAAAAGCTGACAAAAATACCCAAAGAGCAAAAAAAAAGCATATGAAAATACACTTACATGGGTTTCAGCAAAATAAATCAGTACTACAGCAGGAGAGAAACAGGAGCAGCAGCACAATAGGCTTCACCACAGTAAACTGCAGCAGCAGACAGGCAGGCCGACCGGAAGGGAGAATTCGCGGGTAAACAAAGCTTTAAATAGCTAACACACATACCCCCAGCACCTCCCAGCAAAAAAACGCCAGTTAAAACGCTATGATGCGGCTGGGAGCGTCAGCCGTGAAAAGCGGAAGTGACGTCATATGTGACTTCCGGTATCGCGCAGACACCATCTTGGAAGGGGCAGCCATGCGGTTTGCAGAGGGACAGCCTTCCAGACCAAGCCACAGGGCCCACATCCCTCTTGGCACAGAGTGTAACTGGCGACCAGAGGGGCATCTAACCTGGAGGAGAGCAGGTAAGACTCCAGTTAAACCAGAGATCCACCGTGATGGCTGGTAGCAGACTGCAAAACAGGAAGAAAAGAACACTGGACAGTGGGAGGAGGAGCTATTTAAAAGGTATGAGAGGGAGTTCTTCCTGTTTCAATTAGCTGCAAATGGGAGGGGATTCGTTTGGTGAAGTTGCTGCCATGGTGACTGGGGGAAATAAATGTTCAAGAGTGGAAATAAATATGGACACAAAACAGTGTATAAGTAAAAAAAACAAAAAAAAAAAAAACAAATTAATTCCAACCTGGCTGTGCAGGAAATCCTTGACTTTACTGAAGTGAGGCTGGTGGTCATTCTTTAGCACAATCTGAGCCCACCGCAGGCGCAGTTCAGCATTTGTAGCACTGGAGATATTTGGATAATTCTTCCCTAGTTCTTCCACATTTCCTACAGAAAGTCAAGAAAAGATGAAATAATGCTAATTAACAGCAAAGCTAACAACACAGACCCTAAAATCACCCAAAAACGTGTGCGCAATTGCTAAAAGAGAGTTAGTGTGGCCTAGTCCTAATTTACTGTTGAACAGGGAACCACCCATATAAACACAAGTAAAACTTATTTTAGGGGGCTTGCTTGCTGTCCAAGAGTTTAACCGTAATGCTCAGTGGACTGAAACAGATAAAACGGATGCCCTAGCTACAGAATGCATAGCAACATTTGCCAATTTGCCATAAAATTTGATGCATGTAAGCCCCTTCTAGTTAATCCTCCTTCCTGCATCCATCACAGATAGCACCCAAGGAGATTATAGAGCCTATTTATAAATGTTTTGTCTTTGCTAGGATCAAGGTAGCAATGTTTGGGATACAGAGCAAGTTACAGGTTCTTTCTTTTAGATTTAATTAAGGTTTTAATTACAGATGTCTTCTTATATTTAAAATTGCACCCTTAAACAGATTGGGTAGTCTACTCGCATACATAGAATTGCAAGGATACTTAATGAGATAAATTGCTTATTTGCCATTGCATGTGCGGTAATCCTGATCTGATAAACCTTGTATCTGCTTTGGTGCATTATAGAATTGGTTTGGGCCTTGTACAAAGGAGAGGCATGAAAATATTCCATTTCTTCCTTTATAAGCAATAGTGCGGTTTCTGCTTTCACTACTGCTGAAATCATTCTTCCCTTTTCTACACAAAATGACAGGGAATGAATCTATTCGACAGTCCTGTTCTTGTTTGCCAGAATAAGCAATTTTTAGCATCCCTTGATTCCTTTGCTATATAATTACAAAGGGAAAAGAAACCTAAAAAATTAAACGGAGTAAGAAAGTACTTGCCTCAAAAACCTTCTCAGCTTGAAATGCTCCATTCATGTTCCCTTCCCTTTTCGCTATGAGCTCACTTAGTTCTGCTTGTTCCCCAAAACTGACATTTCCTTCTCTTCCAGTACCTGCACGTGACGTGTGATCCTAACCCTCACCTTATGTAATGCATGAACATTAAATCAAAAAAAGTGGGAGGTGCATAGAGCTTCAATAAGATTTACGAATTACATATTTTGACTACACCTTACCATAAATTTAGTGCGCAGTGGTGATGCTCTCCAACTCTCCCTGTCACATACAACAATAAAAAAAATCATACATATATACTCCTGTGCCATTTGTCTACATCCATCCACAAACTGTTTTAAATTTTTTTCATGCCATTCAATCCTGTGTCATTTACGCTAACCCTGTAGATCCGATGTCATTTTTTTCTCTTTCGTCCAGCTACTTTTTTCCCTGTTACTCCTGCTTGTGTCATTGTTTTTTAACCCTCCAGCTCTTCCAGGTCACCATCCAGTGTAAAACTGCAGTAAACAGATGTTTTAAAACATCCAAAATCTATCCCTCATACATCCATAAAATAATTGCTTACAAGCTCAAAACATAAACATCAATATTATCAATTTGTGTGTATCTTCAATTATATATATTTTTAAATTTGTTTTATTGAAGCCAGTATATGCATACATCTTAAACAGTATTAATTGCATCTTATATATTTGTAAACAAGTTACGGTTTATAAACATTTGATTTTATAGTATATTTTAATTCATATACACATACTGACAGTAAATATGCAACAATTAAGAAGTTCCATATATGATAAAAATGCAGTTTATCAATTCGTACAGAATTATTGATATTATACATAAATAAAGTCTGAGTTTTATCATCAATGGAGTGTCCTTATTTCTTTAAGAGGGCCATTTTGTTTTATTTATTGTGGTGCTGATGTTAAGAGGGAAGTAATCCATGCGTCCCATATTTGAGTACATTTTTGGGGGCATCCTCTTAACATACATTATTTTTGGTATGACAGGATATATTGATAAGTACAATCAATGTGAGTTATGAATGCTTCTGGTGACATCCATTTTAGGATTATTGTTTTCCTTGCAAAGTATCTTTCCCTGAGGAAGGTAGCTACCGTATATACTCGAGTATAACCGACCCGAGTATAAACCGAGGTACCCAATTTCACCTAAAACCTAATAAAAGTGTTGACTCGAGTAATAACCGAGGGTAAACTTGGCATTCAAGATGTTGGGAAACTAGAAACTTGGCATCAAGATGTTGGGAAACTAGAAACTTGGCATTCAAGATGTTGGGAAACTACAACTCCCAGCTAATAAAGCATGCTGGGAGTTGTGGTTTCCAAACATCTTGAATGCCAATTAGGCGTCCCTTAACATACATTATTTTGTGGTATGACAGGATATTATTGATAAGTACAATCAATGTTGAGTTATGAATGCTTCTGGTGACATCCATTTTAGGATTATTGTTTTCCTTCGCAAAGTATCTTTCCCGATGAAGGTAGCTACCGCGTCCATCAAGTCCAACCTATTCACTTTTTTTTTTTTTTTTTTTTTTAACCCTACCTAACAGTTGATCCAGAGGAAGGCAAAAAACCCCAGCTAAAAAGGGGGAAAAATTCCTTCCTGACTCCAAACGGCAATCGGAAAGTATCCCTGGATCAACCAGATCTATATGCATTAATACCAGTAATTCTCAATATTTTTTAGTTTTAGAAACTTATCCAGGCCTTTTTTAAAGTTATTCAATGAACTTGCCATTACCACCTCTGCTGGAAGACAGTTCCACAGTTTCACCGTTCTCACTGTAAAGAAACCTCTCCTAACCTGAAGATGAAACTTCTTTTCTTCCAACCTTAAAGGATGTCCACGAGTCCTCTGATATGACCTATTAGTGAACAATGCACCAGAGAGTTCACTGTATGGGCCATTAATATATTTGTATAAGGTTATCATGTCCCCACGCAACCGCCGCTTCTCCAATGTAAACAGCCCTAACTTGTCTAATCTGCCTGCATATTCAAGCCCCTCCATTCCCCTTATTAATTTAGTTGCCCTTCTCTGAACTGCCTCAATTTCCAAGATGTCCCTTTTGTATATGGGATTCCAAAACTGCACCGCATATTCCAAATGAGGCCTTACCAGTGCCTTGTAAAGAGGGAGAATAATATTTTTCTCTCTTGAATCTATTCCCCTTTTTATACAAGACAATATCTTTCAGTCCTCATCTTTTTACCATTTATATACTTAAACATTTTGGGGTTGGACTTGCTTTGTTCGGCAATCCGTACTTCATTTTCTATTTTAGCTAGTTTAATTGCTTTCTTGCACTCTTTATTACAGCTTTTGTACAGCTTTTGTACTCCCTGCGACCGGGCACGTGTGCCTGCATCAGTGCTAGATACAGTGAAATACAGTGAATTGCCTAGTGTAGCTACTGTAGCTTCCTTTTCCCCCTGAAGTTTGTGTCATTGCTGTAGCGAACCCACGCTCAGTTCCTCTATCAGGAAGTAGTTGACGCGGTTTACACCTCACACACAGTCAGTGATTGCTACCTGCTGTTGCCTGCCAGTGCTTCCCTCCAATGATGTAAATGTTGTGACTTGAGTTTCTTTTCAAGGGCAAGGGGAAAAGGGTGGTAAGTAGTATCTGCTGCTTTTTTTTTTACCATTGTCTTGGTAGTATCCCAGCTGCCAACCATTTACCACAGTCAATTTGCCAACCATTTTACCTATATCTGAATGCCATACAGACATTAGTAAAATGGTTATCAGATTGACAGTTGTAAATGGTTGGCATTGGTTGTCAGTGTCAGTTTGCCAAGCATTTTACCAGTGTCAGTGTGCCATCTATTTTTACCAGTGTCAGTGTGCCAACCATTTGACCAGTGTCAGTGTGCCAAGCATTTTAAGTGTCAGTGTGCCAACCATTTTTACCAGTGTCAGTGTGCCAACCATTTTGATTGTCAGTGTGCCAACCATTTTAAGTGTCATTGTGCCAACCATATTTACCAGTTTCAGTGTGCCAAGAATTTTTATCAGTGTCAGTGTGCCAAGCATTTTAAGTGTCAGTGTGCCAAACATTTTTACCAGTGTCAGTGTGCCAACTATTTTAACAGTATCAGTTTGCCAACTATTTTAACATTGGCAGTGTGCCAACCATTTTAAGAGTGTCAATTTTTACCAGTGTCTTTGTGCCAAGCATTTTACCAGCAGTGCCAACTATTATCAGTTTTCCAACCAATTTCCAGTATCGGTTTTCCAACCAATTTATCAGTGAACATGTAGTAAGCGTTTGTGTGCCAAGAATATTTACCAGTGTCTGTGTGCCAACCATTTTTACCAGTGTTTGTGTGCCAACCATTTTTACCACTGTCAGTGCACCAAACATTTTTACCAGTGTCTGTGTGCCAAGCATTTTTACCAGTGTCTTTGTGCCAAGCATTTTACCAGCAGTGCCAACCATTTACCAGTATCAATTTTCCAACCAATTTATAAGTGACCATGTAGTAAGCATTTTTACTAACCGTAAGTCTGTGGCAAATGCCACTGGCAGAAGTGTGGCAGATGAGATTCAATATTGATAAATGTAAGGTGATGCTTTTGGGATTTAACAATCCACCTACACCATTGATGGCTCTGTTCTAAGTGAAGTTCTGTTGGAAAAAGATTTGGGGGTTCTCGTAGATTACAGACATGGCTGTAGCAAACAATGCCAGGTAGCAACAGCTAAAGCTAGCAAGATATAGAAATCAAGAAATCATCTTGATAGCAAGATAGCAATAGCTGTCTTCCTTGATCAATTGTTAGGTTGGGTAAATGAATAGGGTGTGAAAGTTGGACTAAATGTATGTATGTATTTATTCAACCTCCATTACTATGTGAACTTATATACCTTATACCTTATAAACAAGGGGATTTTAGTTATATTCCAGCCCACAAAAGTCAACAACTACTCTTCCAACCCAAAGTAAAGCCAATCAGCCCACCACAGGTTAGACAGCTAAACAGAGACCTGCTCATCCTGGTCATGTAACAACTCACCAAGCCATTCAATAATCCAAAGTCTAAGCTATTAATTGTGCCAAACATTTAGACCATTCACAAAGCCCAGCATAGATCAGTCCAGGACAGCCGAGTCAGATTACCCTAAGTCAATTAAACAACAAATCAGCTAGGCTCAGTAAATTTAGCCCACCACAGTTTAACCATACTCATTAACTAACCCCAGGTCAGCTTAAGAACTTGTATTTCCTACTTTTGCTGAATGAAGGTCTTTCTTCTACTGGGACAAAAAGAATGGATAGATCTATGTAACACATTTGTTCTTTGCTAGCAGTCTATTAATTTTTTCTAGGAGTGATGCGCTCACTATCCTGAATAATGATAAAATGTACAATCAATGGCAATGTATTTTTAGTTTACTGGGATTGTTCTGCAGACTATTTATGTGCGCAATTTAAAAGAACCCCTGAATGCCTACTTCAAAGTGCTGCCATTTTAGTTTGAAATCAGCACATACAAAAAAAGAAATAAATTACTCCTTTACGTATGAATGAGTATCTATGATCTTGAAGCAATTAAAACTAAATGGGTAGACCTTTTTTCTAGACTTACCATTTACATTTTGTCTCTGCAAGCAATAATGTTTCTAGACATAATAATAAGCATTATGGGCTAAGCCACATTAGTCCATAGGAGGCTCTACTATTAGACAAACAGACAGTGCAATTTGTTGACAGCATCCCTTCTACACACAGAAAAAAAGTTGTATGGCTAGGGGATGCAGCAGACAGAAGGGATCTGGAGGCAGGGAGGGAAGGGGGGGGGGGCTCCACTGCACTTTCTAGAAACCTCTCAGAGGACTAGGAAGCAGCAGAGAACATATAACTCACAGACAGCTCATACGCTTCACTTTTTTCAACTTTAAACAGGCACTGCAGGAGATCCATATATTTGGGGGTGGACATGCCCTTTAATAGGACTTTGTGCAACCATGTTTTTTTGCTTTCTAAAATGTTGCCTCTCAAACAAGCACAATATACTTCATTTAAAAACAAGGTAAAAGGTAGTAAGACTGGAAAAAAATTAACCTGCATTTTTAACTAAGGAATGTTGAGGTCACAGAAATTCCCATTGCCAAGCTGTCACTTCATCAGGTGAAACAGTCATATATGTAACTGTCACTAAATTTAGTACAGCATGTAGGTATAAATAGACACCTAAAAATAGAAACTCTCTTGTCAAAGGGTGTAACCAGACAAATACCATGTTATTGTGCTTTAGCAAAGCAACTACCGATAAAATAAATGCTAACATGAAAACTGCCTTAAAGGGTATGTCCACCCAAAAATAAACTTTTTATATGTTCTTTATATAATAGCACCAACCTCAAACGCCATGTTCATTTTTCTCAAAATCATTTGCTTTGCCTGATATTTAATGAGATATATATCAGGCTGCACTGTATTTGTGTGTGTCTCTCTCTATCTCTCTCTCTGGGCTGGCTGGCTGCAGCTGTTGATCCTGGATTTCTTCAGTACACATAACTTTACAGCTGTGATTGGTTGAGAGGGAAAATCCAGGGATCCAGGGGTCAGACCATTACTGATGCAACTTCCTCTGTTCTCACTGCTGGATGCTAACAGACATGCTCAAGAACATGAAAAGAATCAGAGCAAGGAATGTAACCTGTCTCTGTTCATCACTGTATTGGTCCATGCTGCAGGATTAAGCCAGCTACAAGGTCTGTAACTTTTGACCACTGGACCGATTTACATGCTGTAAAGTTTGTTTTGGAGCACTTATTTGGGCAAATAAATATAAAAGTTAGTTTTGGGGGTGGACTTGCCCTTTAAAGCTATGTATACAGTCTAAAGCTTTTCATTTAAGAATCATTAGATGTATTTTACATGACGTAAGCAAAATTTCAAAATGTGGAAATTGTATTTGGAACTTTTGCCTGAGGGTTCTAGTCATTGTGCACACCCTATTGCTATTTATAGGGTATGTATGTCAAACAAAAATTTCAGTTTTGATTTTAAAAAAAACTAAAAACCTAGACTTCACAAGGTCTAAACCATTCAACTCTGCTCCAAACACTAATAGTGGTAGTATGCAGCTGAAAAACTTAGGGTCATATTTATAAAGAAACGATTATAGCGCAAAAAAATTACCGGCGCACATCGTGGCCGCGAAAATAGCGCTATCGCCGTATTTATAACGGCGAGCGCTATTCCCGCGATACCTATCGCCGCCGCGATGTGCTGCGGTATAGTATCGCTGCGAAGGGACTTAAAATCCCTTCCCGACGCCGCTCCTAAGGGGGCGGGGCATACGCCCACCCCCCCCTTCCCGACGCCGCTCCTAAGGGGGCGGGGCATACGCCCACCCCCCCCGCGGCGGCGACCACCCGCCGCCGCTTCCCAGCAGCCCCTCCCAACCTGTTCCCCGCTTGCGGCAATCTCGGAACGGGAGGCTAGGAGGGGCTGCCGGGAAGGGGCCGCAGCAGGTGGTCGCGACCACCCGCCGCGCACCCCCTCCCCGGCAACCCTCCAAGCCCCCCGCCCCGGCCGCTCCCGGGGAGGGGAAGGGAGGGAGCCGCTGGGGAGGGTGGAGGCTCCCTCCAGCGGGGCCCTGAGAAGGGCCTTTTGGGGCTTAGGGGGTCCCGCAGCTCGAACCGGGACCCCCCCCTCCCCGGCCCTTATAAGGCCCTTGCGCACTGACAAGTGCCTTTGGCGGGGGTCCCGCAGCTCAAACCGGGACCCCCATGCGGCTCTTAAAAGAGCCCTTGGGCGGCGTCTTCTTTCTTCCAGTCCCGGCGACACCAGCTCCGCCGAGGCCGCCGACCCCCGAGAGTACCCTGCGACCCTGCGCCGCCAGGGGTACCCCCGGCAGGCGCCGGCGACCTCAACGAGGCCGATGTTGCCGGCGTCTTGATCCGACGCGACGTCTTCGGGCTGCGACACCAACCCCACTCATTCGCCGATGCCAGGCAGACTCACTGCGGCCGCCAGTGAGCCTGCTGGCACCCCCGGCCTCAGCGGAGCAGATGTTGCCCAGCCGCTTCTTTTTCTTTCTTCAGCCATCTACTGCGATGGCATCTGAGTTCCGCGGCGGAAAGCTCCTCTTTATAGTTTGCAAATCCATAATCCGTTTCTGATTGGTCAATTTTAATTAACCAATCAGATTTCAAACTTTCCAGAAATCTGATTGGTTATGTAAAGCAAGTATTAAAATTGACCAATCAGAAACGGATTATGGATTTCTGGCGGCCGCAGTGAGTCTGCCTGGCATCGCGACCTGAGTGGGGTTGGTGTCGCCAGCCCGAAGACGTCGTCCAAGGGCTCTTTTAAAGCCGCACACTGGGGGTCCCGGTTCGAGCTGCGGGACCCCCGCCAAAGGCACTTGTCATGCCGCAAGGGCACTTGTCAGTGCACAAGGGCCCTTACAAGGGCTGGGGAGGGGGTCCTGTTTCGAGCTGCGGGACCCCTAAGCCCCAAAGGGCTCTTGTTAGCCGCAGGGCACTTGCAAGTGCCGCAAAGGCCCTGATAGGGCCGGGGAGGGGGGTCCCGGTTCAGCTGCGTGGACCCCTTATGCCCCAAAAGGCTCTTTTCAGAGCCGCAAGGGCACTTGTAAGTGCCGCAAAGGCCCTTACAAGGGCCGGAGGGGGGGTCCCGTTCGACTGCGGACCCCCTAAGCCCAAAAGGCCCTTCTCAGGGCCCCGCTGGAGGAGCCTCCACCCCCCCAGCGGCTCCCCTCCCTTCCCCTCCCCGGAGCGGGGCGCGGGGCGGGGGCTTGGAGGGTTTGCCGGGAGGGGTGCGCGGCGGTGGTCGCGACCACCTGCTGTGGCCCCTTCCCGGCAGCCCCTCCTCCCTCCCGTTCCGAGATTGCCGCGAGCGGGGAACGGGTTGGGAGGGGCGGCTGGGAACGGGTGTGGGGCGGGGTGGGCGTGTCTCCCGGGGCGGTGCGACCACCCGCCGCGGGTTGCCTGCCCATCCCCGCCGCGGGAGTTTAGTATCGCGCGCGCGGAGGTTAGTATCGGCTGACTTTGCCACCTTTAAGGTGGCGAATGTAAACAGCCGATACTACCCGAGCGAAACCAGTACCGCCGCTTTATAAATAGAAGCGGCGGTAACAGTAAGTATCCCCGCGAAAGGTTAACGCTTCGTTAACTTTTCGCGGCCGTTTTCGGACTTTTATAAATCACGGTAAACGCGATTATGCGTTAATGTCCGCGAAAACGGCCGCGAAAAGTTACGGCCTTTTAAATATGCCCCTTAGTAAATCAGTCAGTAAACAACATTCCAAATGGGCGAGTGTGCCGCTACAGTTCACAAAAAGTCAGTGAACATTAGACACGATTCCCAAGCAATAAGAACTAATGGTCGCTAAACACAAGCCAGGATTGCCTTACACAGTGTACTAGGGGAGGATTTTTAAAACCAGTACACACACCGAGGCCGTACTCACACGGTAAACACATTAATGCACTCGGCTGTCATGCGGATTTGCCACATACCTGATCTGATGATCCAGTCACCAGATTCCTACCTCCACCTGTTCCAACTTGGTGTAATCAGGTTATAAAGGATAACAACCACATAGTAGTTAGGAGTACAGATGGACTAGAGCTCTCGAATTTTCTAAATTTAACTCAATGGTTTTGCTGTTATGATGTATAACCCTTTTGTCCTTTTTTTGTCTTTCCCTTGCATGATGCATACTCTGAGAGAGAGGCCAATGTGGTGAGGGTATGTCCAGAGGTGCCAAGCCTACCTGGCTTCTCAACAATAGTGGCAAACTGCAGTGAGCCTATTGTAGCTTAATGGTTCTCTGTTGTGAAGTGTTACACTTTCATCCACTTTCCCTTGAATGATGCATACTTTAAAGGGAGAGAAGCCAATATGGTTCTGCTACTGTGAAGCATTACCCTTTTGCCTGCTTTTCCCTGTGTGATGCAAAAATTACAAACATTAATATCAAGGGGGGAAATTCAGTGCAAATACATATACTTTAAAGAAAAAAGAACAGTATTTTTCCATCCTAATGATCTTAAACTTCCCATTCAGCATTTTTCGGTTTAAAGATAGTTAAAAAGAAAGTTTATTTCCGAGCATTTAAGCGTTCGTTAATTTACGATCGTTTTCATAACGATTGTAAATTGTAGATTTACGATCTCCATAGAAGTTTACTACTGCATGGTATTCTATGGCCGAATGTTCGCTAATTAAAAACGTTCAATTGTAAATGTACGACTGCGGGCGTACATTACCGCAACACGTGGTATCGCTAAATTGCGATACTGCGTGTTCTTAAATTTTCCCCTTTCTGCAAAAATAGCCATGCTTCCAAAAAGGTCTCTGGGAAGTTGTCCCCTGCCTACCAGCCTTTTGTGGCATAAGCTTGTTTTTTCATCTAATTTAGCCAGTGACTGGGCTAGCTGTTGTTGGATAGAAAAATTGTTGGCTTGCACCTCTTCCAATAAGGCTTAAGTGCTATGTCCCTCTGACAGGATCTGTTCATGTTTTGTGCTAGGTTTGCACTATGCAATTTGCAATGACATTTTATTTGTGTGTTTTATTATATTTTGGTACATTTTTTGTCAAAATCACACTTAAGACAAGTTTATTGAAGCACATGCAAAAGCTGACACAATTGTATACAAGCATAGAAGCACATGACAAACACCTCTGCATGACAAATCACCTCCTTCATTGCATGAAGGAGGTGAAGGCCTTGGACAGTGGATTAAGGGCAGATAACAATTGCTATACCAAGACTATGGCTGTGTTTCTGTCCTGCTTAGGCCCCCTAGTGAGTCTTTTTTAAAGTTTTCTTGGCCACACCTCCATCTATTAGCACTTTTATTGTTAAAAACATAGGGGCATATTTAAAAAACCCCGTTCGTACATTTTCAAACAAATGTTAGAAAATTTGACAAAATACCACAATGCTATTGTATGTGCAATCATAAATCTTTGATTGTGGTCATAGATTACGACCACTATCCTAGATTTGCCTGTGATCATCAATTTACAACTGGGGCAATGATTGTTAAAGGTGTAGTATCACAAAATACCATGCCTTTATAAAAATGTCCTCTAGTGCTTTCCCATTAAATTGGAAATTTGTCAACTTTGTCAACTTATTCATTAGTATTGCATCTTTTAATAGTTTTTATATATACAATGACACAGCTCACGTATACAGTACAATGTATATTATTATTATATTGCACATGAGAGGGGGAGGTGAATATATTACTTCCTTTAGAATTCTACACACCTGTCCTTAAGGGAGAATGCTTGGTAGATGAGATAATGAGATATATCCATCATGCTGCTCCAGATGAAATTCATATCAGTCCCAGTTACAAATATAAAAGTGAAAGAACATTGACCAGGGTTAGATGTCTTTTTAGGGTTATGGAAAATCCCATGCTCTCATTCCTTGATAAATATATGGTTACGGTTCAGATTTGTTAATAATAACTGATTTGTATGTTCAGATCCCCACAGCAATCTCACTGATTTATTTTCACTACTACAGTTTTAAAGTGACCAATAGACTCTGGGCATTTATTTAAACAGCAACCATTACATCGAATATAAGACAACAGAAACTTTCTAGCGCATTTCTGAGTTGATTGTAAATATAATGTAAGATAGATACTTTTTTTTAATTTAAAAAGTATCCAAGTCGATCCAAGTATAAGTCATTGTACTTATTTTTACCTGAAAAACAAGTAAAACTGATTGACTTGAGTATAAGTCGAATGTTGACTTTCTCCCATGGACATCCCCATAGATAGTTCCACAGACAGTCCTATAGAAAATCCAATACACAGCCCCATAGAAAGTCCCATACACAGCCCCATAGAAAGTCCCATACACAGCCCCAAAGAAAGTCCCATACACAGCCCCATAGAAAGTCCCATACACAGCCCCACAGAAAGTCCCATACACAGCCCCATAGAAAGTCCCATACACAGCCCCATAGAATGCCCCATACACCACCCCACACACAGCCCCATAGAAATTCCCATGCATAGCCCTATACACAGCCCCACAGAAAGTCCCATACACAGCCCCAAAGAAAGTCCCATACACAGCCCCATAGAAAGTCCCATACACAGCCCCATAGAAAGTCCCATACACAGCCCCATAGAAAGTCCCATACACAGGCCCCATAGAAAGTCCCATACACAGCCCCATAGAAAGTCCCATACACAGCCCCATAGAAAGTCCAATACACAGCCCCATAGAAAGTCCCATACACAGACCCATACAAAGTCCCATACACAGCCCCACAGAATGTCCCATACACAGCCCCATAGAAAGTCCAATCCACAGCCCCATACATAGTCCCATACACAGCCCCATATAAAGTCCCATGCATAGCCCTATACACAGCCCCATAGAAAGTCCAATACACAGCCCCAAGGAAATCCCCATACAAAATCATCTAATGTTTGAATAACTATAATAATATGTGAGATTGTTGGCCCCCGGCCTAATAACAGTGACCCACAAGGCTACCGCCACCGAGGCTGCGGGGTGACCTACGACACAAGGGGGAACCTGGGACGTGCAGGGAACCACACAAACCCAAACCCCAAGACTACCACTGGACCTGGAGGGGTCCCAAGAACTCCGGAGACCCGGATGCGAAGATCGGTGTCGGATCGGGCCTACTACATAGAGCCAAATACCCCCCTTACTCGAAGGCCCAACCACACAGGCCTAAATAGAGACTGACCATAACCCTGCTTGGGATGTCAAATTGCCCCAATCCATAAGGGGAACCCCTGACCACGAAACAGACCACAGCGGCCTAATCCTAGAACCAAAAAGCAGACCCACATTGGTCAGTGCCCCAAGGCAGCTACTAGGCCCAAGGCAAGACCGAACGCATCGGAATACACACGGAGCTTAATATCGCCTAGACCACACGGGAGGGAGGTGTGGAACAATCTGGGACCACGTGGCCGACTGCACTGCCCAGGTGTCAAGACATCTTCTAGGCCTAAAACAGGCCCACTGAAACTGGCCTCTTTCCCACCAACTGGACTGAACCCTACACAGGGCCTGAAACTACCTACAATATCACTATGTACCACCATAACCATCTATACACAATCCAAACCCCAAACATACATAAAATCAAGGTCCCGCCAACCTGCTGTTCCCCCCGCAAATACCTCAGTTAAACTTGGACCATCACTTCATCTACTTCTAAACCCGAACCACCTGTTCCCCCCCTATGTACCTCTGCTGAACTCCAACCACCACCCCATCTATATACAAGCCGGAGCTACCCATCCCACCGTATATACCTCTGTTGAACTATAACCATCACTCCATCTATATCCAAATCAAATACACCATACAATTTCCAAGTTGGTTGCACTCTGGACCTTGACAATCATAACCTTATAAAGGATACATATAAACTCCAAACACCTACCAAACCTCGGAGATTTTAGCTTTGACTCTCTGACTCAAAAAATCACTGACAACGGTTGCCGAACAATTTAAACATGTAAACTGAGAGCCATTAGGAGCCCTTGACATTTCTCTCGCAGATTACGCTTACCAATAAAAACATACTTACCCTATACCTGAGACCTGCCAAATTCTAGCATGGACAAATATATAGAAAAATCTAACTCAGATATGGGTAAAAGAAACAAAAAAACTGACCAACAAACTTCCTCCGGATCACATATCCACAACACTTCAAACAGCAATAAAGACAAACCAATACAGACTCCAAAACCACAAAGGCATCAAATCCTCAAACAACCCTCCACCTCACCTTTAGAGGAGAACGACGTGTCCTCTGAAGACGAAACCTTCACCTCTCATACCCCGGACCCACAAACAATAACTTTAGATCAATCAGCCAAAATAGCGACAGAAGTGTCTAACCTAATAATGCCACTACTTGAAGAGACTTGAAGTACTACATTCCTCCATCTCCTCAGCACTATCTCAAGTCACTGAAAACACTCAAAGGATCTCAACCCTAGAGACCAGAATGAGTGACATAGAGGATTCCCTAACCCCTATAGAAAATACCTCTAGACTACAACAAAACTCACTCCAACAATTACAAGACAAGCTGGATGATCTGCAAAACCGCACAAGGAGAAACAACCTCAGAGATATTGGTAAACCCGAAACATACAAAGATCAAGACCTAGTCCAACTCATTACCCACGACCTAGTAAACACTCTAGGCATAACACCACACCATAAAGAACTACAAATCGAAAGAATCCACAGAATCGGCCCCGAAAACAGACAGAACTCGGAAAGACCCCGACCAGTAATTATGAAACAACTAGACTTCAGAGACAAAGAACTAATCCAACAAACCTATCGGAAAATGAAAAGCTTGGAAGTCAACAACCACAAACTTTTACTATTCCAAGATTTCTCGGCAGTAGTAAGCGCTAAAAGGAAAGCCTTCAACCCAATCTGCCAATACCTTCATGACCACAATATAAAATTCCAAATGCTATATCCAGCTAAATTGATAATAATGGACAATGGCAAATCCCAACTTTATACCACACCGGAGGAAGCTTCATCCCACTTTCTGGGAAATAATTAAGTCAGACCTACCAACTAACTTTCGTAAAACTTAAAATGAACCTACAAAATGTTCAGGGCTCAAATTAATTTGATCTTCACCCAACAATATCTAAACTGTTTTTTCTAATTATCATTATGCTTATCATAATATATGTTATAATGCCATGTTTAACTAGTTTATACTGTTATATGTTCTGCCTAACCTTTTCTCTATTTTTCAGCTATTGCCAAGTCGTCAGGGAGGGGGCCCCAAGGGGGGGGAACAGTGCGGTAGACACCACATCCACAAAGACTAGCCCTGATATCTCCCTGCTCGCTGGGACTGGGAAAACAGGCAATTTCACACAAAATCACACACACTCACAGTTCAAACCACCACATTAATTCAACCATGATAAACTAAACCATGTTAAAGTAGTCTCCTAGAAAGTACATGGACTGAACACACCAGTCAAACGTAATAGGGTCCTCACCCATTTAAAGAGGCTACACGCACATATTCTACTTCAGGAGACACACTGGAAACAAACCGAGGAAGGATTTTTGAAAGCACCATGGATATCACACTGTATATCAGCCTCACACACATCAAAAACCAAGGAGTGGCTATACTAATACAGAAAGATTTACCAATTACCGTACTAGACACAATGAGGGATCCTGCGGGCAGACTCCTGATCTTGGAAATAAAAAATACAATATACACCATAGCAAATATCTATGCCCCAAATGGGACCAACACAGAGTTCTACTCCAATCTTTTGAGACAGCTGCTGACTAAACCAAAACACCAAACCTTTATAGGAGAGGATTTCAATATGATCCTAGATGACACCTTCGATAGAATAGGACCCAGGCAGACACCAATATCCACACCCCCTACTCTCCTTGAAATAATCACACAATTGGGGCTGTGCCACCCCTGGAGACTACAACACCCAACAACCAAGCAATTCAGCTTCTTTTCCCACCCACACCACTCACACTCACGTATTGATAATATTTTAATATCCAACGATCTGTTCCCACAAACATCAAACACATTCATAAATAACATATTGATATCTGATCACGCTCCAGTCGAACCCTCGATAAACACACAAACTACACGAACGGATCACTGGAGATTTCCAGCGTACCTTTATAACTCAGAAGATTTTAAGGTATTTTTAACCACTCAATGGCAAAATTATGTAGACGACATCGTGGTCCATATGGAGGACCCGGCTCTCTTCTGGCAGGCCTCCAAGGTAACTTGAGCTGATATTCCCTGTCTCAACATCACAAGAGTCTCTTTGAGAAGATGGCCCTGTGAAATAAAGTTTTATTTAAATTATACAGATATTCATTGACTTCCTGTAATGCATTGAACGTATCCAAACTAATGACCTGTTGACTATCTATAAACTGATGTTATGTAAATTGCTGTATAATTATACAGATAAAATAAATATTAACATATCAAACTATCCTCAATGATCACCTTTGCGCTAATATTAATACATTTTGATTTTGAAGTATTATGAAATTCATGTAATCACATATTTTAAGTCTTTGCTTAAGTAATCAACAAACGTTATATATAGCTATTGCCATTACTAATAATAACAATGCTGTATCATCCCCTGGACAAGAACTGCTTTCATCTAAGGAGCCTATAGACACAAAAACCATCCTTAACCCACCCCTAATGCAGGCCAAAGCAGACACATTTTTACTTTAATTACTTTAAATTAACCGTGCAGATTGCACAATAGATTAAACTGCCAGCAGTGGGGCATAAAAAGGGATAGAAACTCTTGATACATTTATGGTGAAGACAATCCCAGCCCTCCCCCATTGCTGTTACAGCTCCTCCCTCTTTTCCACCTGCCACTCCACCCGCTTTTCTTTTCACTTTTACGATTACTCGAATACATTTTTTTCGGTACTATCCCTGGACTGGTAAATAACTTATTTCTCATCTTTCTTTTGCTTCTTATTCTGGTACCGCTGTGTGTCCTTTAAAAAAACTATTATGTGATATGTTTGCATGATTCTTATTTTATGTTTTAAATATTTGAAATTTAAATAAATACACAGATTACAGAAAGGGAAGAGAGAGCTTCCCCAGGATCCACTGGTGTTGTCTTGTCTACTGAGATATGTTAAATCTGTCCCTATCTCTGTATATAACAAACATATTCCATTGATTATTATCAAGACCAATTAGATCACTTACAATCCCTTAGATGCATAGATGGTCATATAACTTGTCTCAAGTCCCCCGAAAATACTGTTCATATCCTGTTTGCTAAGTTGGCACAGCTGTTGTCCATTCATTTCACACTGAGCAGTATCAATAGTGCTGGCATCCCATTTATATTTCTCCCTATGCAACCGATCCAGTCCATAACTGCCCTGCGACCACATGTGAGGAAAATCTGAGCTCCACCAGAAGGTTGCACTGCAGACAGTGAAATAAAAATAAAAAGTTTTTTGTGAAATGCAGTATTCATAAGCTTTATTTTCTTCATTTCCTGTTCTGATTAATTGATGTTTTGCTTTGTCTTTAAAACTCTTATTGCCCTCATTATTATGCCATCTTTCTCAAATCTAAAAGCCTTTACTGTAATATGCTTTCTCCTTTTCCATTCGAGCACTTTAGAATTCCAGTCATGGTCAAATTACCCTGATTAGAATATATTCTCAATTCCTTAATCCAAAACTTTCACATAATTCTATTTTGATTTGATTTTCCTTGTATGTCCAGTACCTGTGAGTTCATTGGTTGGTTCAGAGAATGCTAGGAACTTGTCCCTGTCCTGACTTGACATCATACTGTCTGACACTGGCTGGACAGGTAGTGGTTGGGTACAGTGTAGTGAAGTATGTGCTGATGATGCTGCTGATCTCGCAGTTCCCTGCCGCCATTGCTTCTGAGGGTGAAATACAAATTTATAATATAAAACTTTAGAAATTGGCTAGTTACGTTGCTCTTATTTTACAATAAATCGATTGATACAAAAAAAAAATCAGAATATGACTTTTACATGTTAAACTGACAGATCTTATTGGAACCAGAACAATAGGTGTAGCACATAGTTAAATTCAAACAAAACAATTCCGCCCTTGAATACAAAAAAAATCCATTTATTTCCATATTCACCCCCTCTCCAAGAGCCCAAAAATGGCTTACAACTTGTGTTTTTTTCAGGGACATCCAACCAGCTACAATCCAGTGCCTTAAACTACATCTCCAGCATCAATGTGTATTGTAGTTTAATAAGAACTAACAGACTGCAGTATGACCATGACTATAAGGTTTCCAAATTATTTTTTTTTTATTAACTAATATAGAAATACATGACAATATCAGAAATACAAGAGATTAGCAACAAAAAAAACCTTTTTTTATTTCTTAAACTTATCCTAATAAGTTTAGAACAAGCTTCCCGAGTCTTACTTGTACATCCAATGGTTAAAAGCATCATGACATTTGATTTAAAATATATTAATTTCTTGGAAAGTGCAATGCTTAATGATAAATAGCAATGAATCGTTACTGTACCTTTGCAATTTTCCAGCAGCTAAACTAATCCACAAGGAAATGTAAAAGCAGCCAGTGGCAGAGTGAAACTAATTTTACAACACATTGTTTTTCTATGTATATACCTGTAACTCAACCCCGCCTTGATCCATATAGATAGAGAAGAAAGGGACTTTCCCCAGGTGCTGCTATGAGTTCAGCTGCATAAAATTTGCATAGTACACAGGTTATCTGAGCGTGCTGGGAAAATATGGGCAGGTGGTTTCATGATTTGCTGAGAAGCTCAAGGTATAAACACTATGTAATGTCTGCTAGACTGAGAATTGCTACTAATTCACATATGATGTAAGGTAGCTGGTTTTAGTTTTTTTTTACGTCTGTTTTTAATAGATATAAAACATATATAAGTATTTAAATTGTTTCCATAAATATTGCTGTTTAATAATATGTCAGACAAACCAAACTTTTCTGGTATCCGTAAACATCTCCCTTTAGCAGGAACGCTAATAAATAATGCTATATAAACAAGCTTCTTGAAGATAGGTGATGCAGTTAAAGTAAGCATTAGGCTGGGTACACACAAGGTACAAACCGATATTTCAGGTTAGAATTATTGGTGGTACTATGTGAGTTGTGACCTTCGGCCAAATGAGATGAAAGTTCAATTGGACGTGTTGGTAAATTTTGTTCATCATGCTGGAAACATAGTTAGCGGAATTTTTGCTGTAAACAATATTTTGACTCACCCACATGGCCAATCATGATTGCTTTGTGGTACAGCATTACACATGCCTATCGCAGTAATAAACTGACCTGTATAGAACAGTTTGCCCAAATAAGTTCAGTTTATTTGTTAGACTTTGAGCCTTTCATGTTAATGCTGTGCTATTTGGTTGACAAGTCAACAAGCCAGCTGGTTCAGTTGGAGGACCCATGAGATAGAGGTAGAAGGGCAACAGATTCCAGAGATACAGCAAATGGCCGAAGCCTCACTTAAAAGAACTGTTAAAGGTTTTATAATTGGGAGTACCATTTTCTGTTATCTTTTTTCACCCATAAACCGTGCTCATCCCATTTCAAATTACAGTAATTAGCTGGATGAATTTATACGAGCTGACTAATCATGTTAATGCAGGTAGTATTTGGGCATGCTTGCTGTTAAAAACAGTTGAAAAGTTATTAATTACACAGGACAAAACAAAAAAGACACATGGAGATTGCCACCCTGAAAATGTAGCAAGAGACACTAAATATGTAAATAATGATGTCCTGGTACTACTTAATGTAAAATTAACACTTAAATTCCATTTTGTTTGTAATATTTGGCAATAGAACATAAATATTTACAGTACTTCATGTTTGGGATGTCTAGCTTTAAGTTAAAAAGATTTTCAGGGCTAGTAATACCATATTCAAAAAAGGTAGTCGTTCACAGCCTGGAACTATAGACCTGTAAGCCTGACATCAGTGGTAGGGAAGGTGATGGAAACTTTGTTAAGGGATCATATCCTTGATTTGTCCCAGAGATCATCTTATTAGTAGTAGTCAGCATGGATTTATGAGAAATAGATCATGCCAGACAAATTTAATTGGTTTTTATGAAGAAGTGAGTAAGAAGTTGATTCAGGCACAGCTGTGGATGTGTATATTTGGATTTTGCAAAAGCCTTTGATACTGTGCCACATAGGCGACTAATGTATAAACTGAGGACTGTTGGCCTTGAAGAAAACATTTGTTCATGGATAGAGAACTGGTTATTGGACCGCAAACAGAGAGTGGTGGTAATGAGCTACATCTATGTGGGCTAAAGTTCTAAGCGGAGTTCCTCAGGGTTCTGTACTGGGGCCGCTTCTGTTTAATCTGTTTATAAATGACTAGAAGGGGGATTGAGAGCAAGGTCTTGTGTTTGCTGATGACACTAAATTATGCAGAGCTTTGGAAACTTCCAATGATGTGCAAGTGCTGCAAGCAGACCTAGATAGATTATCAAAATGGGCAGCAGAATGGCAGATGAGATTCAATGTTGTAAATGTAAGGTGATGCATTTGGGATTAATAATCCCTGTGCCACCTCACCCATAAATAACTCTGTGTTAAGTGCATCTGAAATGGAAAGATTTGGGGGTTCTGGTAGATAACAGACTTAGCTGTAGCAAACAATGCCAGGTAGCAACAGCTAGAGCTAGCAAGATATTGTCTGTATAAAGAGGGGAATGGAATCAAGAGAGAAAAATATTATTCTCCCTCTTTACAAGGCACTGGTAAGGCCACTTTGGAATATGCGGTGCAGTTTTGGAATCCATATACAAAAGGGACATCTTGGAATTGAGGCAGTTCAGAGAAGGGCAACTAAATAATAAGGGGAATGGAGGGGCTTGAATATGCAGGCAGATTAGACAAGTTAGGGCTGTTTACATTGGAGAAGCGGCGTGTGCGGGGGGACATGATAACCTATCAAAATATATTATGGCCCATACAGTGAACTCTCTGGTGCATTGTCACTAATAGGTCATATCAGAGGACTCGTGGACATTTTAAGGTTGGAAGAAAGAAGTTTCATCTTCAGGTTAGGAGAGGTTTTTTACAGTGAGAACGGTGAAACTGTGGAACTGTCTTCCAGCAGAGGTGGAATGGCAAGTTCATTGAATAACTTTAAAAAAGGCCTGGATAAGTTCCTAAAACTAAAAAATATTGAGAATTATGGTATTAATGCATATAGATCTGGTTGATCCAGGGATACTTTCCGATTGCCGTTTGGAGTCAGGAAGGAATTTTTCCCCCCTTTTTAGCTGGGGTTTTTTGCCTTCCTCTGGATCAACTGTTAGGTAGGGTTAAAAAAAAAAAAAAAGGGAATAGGTTGGACTTGATGGACGAATGTCTTATTTCAACCTTAATTACTATGTTACTATGTTATCTGTATGAAGAGCTGTTATCGGCTTTTTGTCTTAAAATCACGTTAACACATGTATTAAGGGTTTAAGTGACTTAAGACATAACTTGCGACCGTGTTGCGCAACCACCCACAAGATATGTACTGAGCCAATAACCACTCTTTAAAGGACAAGTCCAGCCCTAAAATGAAAACTTACATCAGGTAAATCACCCCCCAAAACCCTAAACGGTAATAGTTTAAAATCTGAATATATAAGTCTAACCTGAAATCCTGCACAATGTCCTGTTGCCCCTATTTCTGCTTCCTGGTTCTTCCAGTTAGCAACTGTCAGTTATGGATTTGACAGTTGACATCACAGCCAATGACTGAATGCTAATCCCCTATCTGCCTTTCTGAGCATGCCCAGGCTCAGTACAGACTCAGTACAGGTTTCTAAATTGCTCAGTTTCCATGATGCATCCCAGAAGCATAGCAGGCATACAGTAATGAATTCATAGGATATATATGGTATATCAACATGTTTAAAGAGGCCATTCTTTCTAAAGATGTTCTTATGAGGGTGGAGTGTCCTTTAAGACAATAACTTTAACGCCAGCAAGATAGCTGGCGTTAAAGTTTCAGAATGGGTAAACCCCATTTGCTATGCACTGAGAGCCGTATCATCTCATTGTCTAGAGGAGGCAATAAGAGTGATAACTCTTAGTACAGAGCCATTGAAAGTGCAAAGTTAGGTGCAAATACATATGCTTTCAAATTTAATCTGCTATAACATACACCCACACCCACACAGAGTAGTGTCTCAAATTGCAAACATTTCTCTATCCTCTATCTATATATGTCTGTAATGTTAATGTTTGTAAGCATAGTGGTCATATATATAAAAGGTTAAATGATATGTTATATTAGCCGTTGGAGTTTAGTTCATGCTAATGCTAGTGCCAGGACAATACGGTAAGCATAAGGAGATAAGTTCTCATCGTGCTACTGTGTGACTTGTGCCACTTTTGTGTGGACCAGTTCCCCAACTGTCCCTAAAGTATAAATATGTTCCCTCCCATTGTTTTAGTCCTGTTTCAGACTACAATCCTTGCACTTTGTGATTACCTCAAAATGTAAACACTGCAGCTAACTAAGAGCCAGTGAAAGGGGGATTATGGTTACTTTTTGTACCCCATAAAATTGCCCATGGATCATAGCAGAGGAACATGTGGGCATCTGTTAGGATTAGAAAAAAAACACATTTAGTCATCTGGTGTGAAAGTGTTTTGGTAAAAAACAGTCGTTTTCCAGTGGAAAAGGGAGAGTCCCTAAAAGAGGACTAGATGCCTTTACAGAATCAAAGAAATGTAAACATACTAGCAATATACACAAAGGGGTATATAGTATAAGTGCAGTATAGCTATTTTATAATAAAGTTTTACCTTGATGTAAAAAAAAAACAGCACGGTGCAGTATATCACAGGTGTAAAATACGCCAACAAAGCATATTTTTCAGCATCAACTTTATACTGCCAGTGAGACACAAGATACGGATGCAGCATTAGAGACCGTGAAAGCCTAGATCCTAGCTTCTATTTGCCACATTATTTTTACACTTTTTGAAAATATTTTACTTTTATCCACACAAAATATCTTCAACCTCTTGATATGCCAAGTCAACATAGGCCCAGGGGTATCCACACAATATTATACCTTACAAAACCTCCTATACTATTAGGTTTTACTCTGTTTACGTATGCACTCTGTACATGGTTATCAGACACTTCTTTATTTGCCTAGAACAAGGATTTTTAAAACCAACAGACTTTTTTTATATAAGGCTCAGTGGTTGCAGCGCTGAAGTCCTGAGTTCGATTCCACCCTGGACACATCTGCAAGGAGTTTGTATGTTCTTCCCAGCTTGCGTCGGTTTCCTCCGGCACTCCTGTTTCCCCCAAAATAATAAAGACATACTGATAGATTGTATGTGTCAAATAAATGTGCTTAGATTGTAAGCTTTCGGGGCAGGCCTGGTGTGAATGTATACATGTAATTGTAAAGTGTACGGAATATGTTGGCGCTATATAAATCCACAATAATATAATAGTAATTGACATGGTGCTACAGTATATCACAGGCTTTTGAAAACTAAATATAAAAATATACAAAACTTACTTAAGTCTAAGTAGTCTGAAGTTAAAGAAGGTTAATATTGTGGATAAAGCAATATTTTTTAGATACACCCACAAAAACCCCACAAAAATATTAATGGAAATATAATCTAAATTGCAATAAAGCACTTTGCACATTTTTTGTGTGTTGTAGCACAACGCACATAGTAGGTATGTGATAATGCAGTGGCAATCACTTTTTATAAAATCAATGTGTCTTGTTTAGCTCTCATTCAACAGTGCATTACTATACCATGCTGCATGCTTTTTTTTTGCCTGCGAATAATAGTGGAAACCAATACAAGTCTGGGACTGTGGATATAATTGCAAAATAATGCTTTTTACAACGTTGAAATGTATTGGTTTGAGATGATCCACAATCACTAGCAAGCTTCCTGCTTTTTACAGAGTGTAAACAAAGCCTAAGTTTAGATGGTTTAAGGTTCATTTCTCTGATATTCAACACAAAACTGTAACCAGTGAACATAGTTATGAATTGTTATGTTAAAGATACAACTTATTATTTTCTAAAACTTAATCATGTTCAATGACAATGTTTAAATAGTATAGTATTTAGGTTGAATAAATAATATGTCCATCCAGTCCAACCCATCAGCAATTTATCATTTCCTGCTAACTGTTGATCCAGAGGAAGGCAAAAAACCCACCAAATTTTTGAAGGGAAAAAAATTCCTTCCTGACTCCAAGTGGCAATCGGAAATTTCCCTGGATCAACTCTACTTTATGTATCAATACCAGTAACTTGCAACATTCCTTGTTTGCAGAAACTCATCCAGCTTTTTTTTTAAACTGACCAATGAACCTGCCATAACAACGTCCTGGAAGACAGTTCCATAGCTTTACCGTTCTCACAGTGAAAAACCCTTTCTGAACTTGAAGCCTTAACCTTTTTTCTTCAAGTCTTAAGGGATGTTCTGTGTGTGGACATGTTCTATTGGTGAACAATGCCCCAGATAGTTTATTGTATGGTCCATTAATGTATTATTACACCAGTAATCATATCCCCACGCAAGCGCATTTTCTCCAGCATACATAATTGTAACTTTCAGTCTCTCTTCATATTCCAGCTCCCCCAATCCCCTTATTAATTTTGTGCCCTTCTCTGAACCCTTTCCATTTAAAGATGTCCTTTTTGTACACAGGATTCCAAAATTGCACTGCCTATTCCAAATGAGGCCTTACCAATGCTTTGTAAAGAGGGAGAATTACATTTTGTCCCTTGAATCCATACCTCTCTTTATACAAGACATACCATGCTAGCTCTGGCTGTTGCCGCCTGGCAATGCTTGCTAGCTTTAGGTTTGTTATCCACCAAAACTCCATAATCCCTTTCCAACAGGATTCACTTAACACAGAGCCATTTATAGTATAAGTAGCACAAGGATTTTTAAGTCCAAAATGCTTCACCTTACATTATCAACATTGAATCTCATATGCCACTTAGCAGCCCAATGTGACAATCATCTAGATCCCCCTGCAACGATTGCAATCCTCTGAATTTTTTAATGGTCGACAAAGTTTTGTGTCGTCAGCACAGAAACACAGAAACCTTGCAATACCACTTCCAAATCCTTAATAAATAGATTAAATAGAAGAGGCCCCAACACAGAACCCTGTGGCACCCCACTTAGCACTTTAGTCCATAATGATGAAGCCCCATTTACAACTACTCTCTGCATCCTATTCATTAACCAATTTTCTATCCATGTACAAATGTGACCCCAGACCAACAGACCTTAGCTTATACATTAGTCACCTATGGACTATATCAAAGCCTTTGCAAAATCCAAGCAAACTACATCTACTGCTATGCTAGTCTAAATTCCAATACTTCCTCATAAAAGCCAAGCAATATTTTGACAAGATCGATTCCTCCTAAATCCATGCAGATTACTACTTATAATGTAGTCCTTGAAAGATACTCTAGAACATGTTCCTTCCTATTAATTTTCCAGGATCTTCCCACTACTGAGGTTAAACTTACAGGCCTGTAATTACCTGAACGACTACCCTTTTTGAATATTGGAATAACATCAGCCTTTTTCCAATCCAGAGGCACACTCCGGACATGAGGGAATCTGCAAAAATAAGAAACAATGGCCTAGCTAAAACTGACTTAGCTCCCTTAGTACCCGAGGATGAATTTTATCCGTTCCAGGAGATTTATTAAATTAACCTTATTTAGTCTTTCTGTACCATATTGGCGGTTAACCAAGTGGCACTTAAATCTTTTATGCCATTATTGCTACTATACTATATGATTTCTGTAAGAGTAGAACATAACATGAATCCTGAAATAGCTTGATCTTTCCCTCCATGTCTATTGGCACAACCCCAAACAACATTGTTACTCGATCATGATTTATTGCCACAAAAGTAATACTATGGTATTAGAATAGTCAGAGTAAAAGAACTAATCCCTGGAAGTTTAAATTGTAATATACTCAATGGTAAAAAAAAGTCCTAGGTGGGCAAACCTTACAACTTGAGAAAGCTTAGACAAGCTAATTTATCGCTTTGATGACGTTGCATAAACTACTGAGGATTAAGGATCATATTGTGGTAATCCTTTAAAGGGAAAGTTCAGTGAAAAATATCACTATTTTAAAATTCGTAGTTTACATTATGCATACCTAGTATTCTACAGATTAGCTTCCATTTTGAAAAATCTGTTGAATTTATAGCCCTTGCTATTCCCTGCTGTTGACATTAATGAGCTGACATTTCAGGTTCTGTATGATCCTTCCTTCTTCTTCCCAGAATGCACATTAACATGGAATGTCCTAACAGTAATTTCATTAATTGGTTGTTGGTGGGTCAAACATGCTCAGATCTGTACTGAGAACTGAATCAACCCAGGCACTGGGTCAAGGGCAAGACCATAACGGTTTCTATTCGGGGTCCTGCAAACAGGAAGTAGTATTTCGGAAGCAATTATTTATACACAGACAAAATGCTAAACAGGCAGGATAAGGTAATTAGGATGGAAAAAAACTGCTCTTTTTTCAAAAGTACATGTATTTGTATTTCCCTTTAAAAAGAAAACAGGCTTGGAGATAGCTGTCTTTCAATTAAATTATCCCTATAATCTTTGATATATTCTATAATCCTTTCACATGGAGTCTGTATATTCTGATGTGTGGGAAATTCCCATAACTAGTTAACTTTTATCAAACATGCAAATTCAAGGTCACATTGTGCCCCACCTATGTAGTTAGTTCAGGAATGTCGTCAGACAAGCTCACTTGCCAAGTTTAACGCCTTCCAGTATCGATTGTTGCTTTGTTAGAAATCCCATTCCAAAATAAATAGGCATTAACATCATACATTATAATAGTTTTCAATAGATTCCCGTTACAACCAGTGTTTGTGAAAGTTATTTCTTTTAAACTCATCCTAACTTTCTTGGAAGTATTTTATGTGGCATGGAACAAGTCATTCTGTGCAAACACTACAGAAATGACAGATCCAAAACAGCAAGAAGAACTGTTATGATTGTGAAAAGCAAAATAATATGAAATTAAAATTATAATAATAATTAAGGGTTAATGATCTTTATTATTTTGCTGCTGATGTGAATGTACAAGTTGTGATTAAAGATGGCCAAACTTCCTAAATCTATATAAAATCAATTTGAGGGTTATCGCCGAAACGATAATTTCGAGGGTTATTGTCGACACTACATTCGAGGGTTATTGCCAAAATGATACATCGAGGGTTATGGCCAAAATCAAGGGTTATGAACAGTACATTCGAAAGTTTATTTGTTACAATTATCGACATTTATCAAAAATATGTCCGCAAGCTTGGAAAACCTTAAGTTTGGAAAATATAAAAAGTCTGAGTTCTCCGAACTATTAAAGTTTGGGTCCAGTTCAGTTCTAGCCATTCAAGTTCTGATAGACTGAAACACAATATAACAAGATATTGAAAAGGCCCAGTCTCATCAATACTTTAAACATGGGTCACATGGTAACGAGAAGGAATGATACTGGCGGATCCGTCGGGAAGGTCCCTTTTTCATTACTGTGTGCGGCACATTTTTGAATGATTGCAAGGCCGATGAACATTCACTGTCAGCCTCGTGGTCGTTCAGAAATGCCCCCAAATTTCCATAGCCGCGGTTGTCTCCCTGTACTTAATGATAGGGAGTCAGCATAGGCTGGAGGAAATCTGCCGCCCCGAGCGTTTACATAGGAGAACATTTGGGACTGTGTGTAAGCATGCTCAAATGAACAGACAGAATTTTGCAGATTTTGTCTGTCATTTTCTAACTATCATGCAAGTGTATACCCAGCTTGACTCCACCTGCTACCACCTATCCCTTTTCATAACAATGCCCATTTGTATATGTCCTGCCCACCCTAAGCACCAACAGCCTGTGTAAGTGCATTACAGCAAGTCCTAGGTTTTTAATAATCCATCATTTTATTACTATGGTGTTATATGAAAGCTACCTACATATATACTTACATATATAACATATATTTAGCCAATATACTGTATGTCATAAAAAGGAGTGCACAGAATCTGAAATTCTTACAATTCTAGTTATTTGCTGTGTTGTTGAGTAGCATTCAAGATTCGTCTTATTATTTTCTGCTCTTTCCATACCAAAATGGTCTATTTTATTCCTATTTCAATTCCTCTGAAAATATAAGTTTGGGCATTTAGTTTTATGAAGAATGGGAGGTAAAGGAGCTGTATCTACCTCCTGTTCTTCAATAAAATAATCAGGAGCCAGGAGAGAAGGTAAGGTACTTACCCGATCGCTTGCTCCCCCGCCACGTAGTCTGACAGGTCCCGCTAGACTCTGTCTTCTATGCGCATTAATAGTTCCGTCTCTCCTGGCTCCTGATCGTTTTATGAAGAACAGTAGGTTAGACACAGCTCCTTTAAAGGGGAAGTTCAGTGCAAAAACATAGCTTTTCAGAAAAAGAGCAGTATTTTTTCATCCCAAGATCTTAATCTGGAAATTCAGCATTTTGTCCGTGTATAATAAATCGCAGCCGAAATACTGACTTCCTGTTTGCAGGACCCTAATAGAGATTGTTATGGTCTTGCCCTTGACCCAGCGCCTGGGTTGATTTAGTTGCTCAGTAGAGATCTGAGCATCTTTGACCCATCCACAGCCAATCAGTAGAAATTACTGTTAGGAACATTCCAAGGATGTGGTGCATCCGGGAAGAAGAAGGACCATTAGAACCTGAAATGTCAGCTCACTAATGTCAACAGCAGGACAGCAAAGGGTATGAAATCAACTGATTTTTCAAAATGGGAGAGAATATGTAGAATAACTAAGAAGGCATTCACAAACTAACAATTTAACAAATATTGATAATTTTCACTGAATCCACTCTTTAACCCCTGTTTTTTAATAAAACTAATTGCCCAAACTTTACATTTTCAGTGGAGATACTTTTTAAGTGTTAAAAACGTCAACATTTTTTTGATACCAGTTTACTGCAGAGTACTTACTTTCTATCACCCCAAAACTACCAACAACCTCCAACCACAAACAATATAGTTGCTATGTTTCATGAGAAACCTGAATTCCTATTAGACATGTCCAACCATGAGGTGGGCGAAGAATAAATGGCTCAATCAGCACAACTTCTACAAAGCTGGTTTAGGTTCTCTCCCTGGGTACTATTAAATGGGATTGGGGAAAATGTTTGTACAGTTGTTTTTAAAGCCACCTTGTTCTTTAAACAACATTTGATTTTTACAACCACCCCCCCAAATAAAAGAAATCAAATTTACAATACTTGCAGCTTTCTGGGTGTTGCAGAACAATATCTTCTTTATCTTTGCCAACTCTGGTTCTCATTTCCAGAAAGAAGCCATCAGTCAAGTCAATGAATTGACTCTGTGCTGCACAAGCTCATCAAAAGCTGAGAAAGCAGCAGAGGAGGTGTGTGTGTGTGGAGTATATGGAAAAATTAGTGGCACAGAGCAATGTGGCTTTCTGAAATGGACATGGCTAAGGACTTTTATTGAATTTATCTAAATTATAATTATAAATAATAACATTCAAACAAGTTTTGAATGGTAGGGTAAATTTATTTTATGTTACTGCTGCACTGGTAACAGGTAACATTAAGGAAATGTGGCCTAGTTAACAGGTATCTGGATTTTTTTCTCTCAAATAGATAATGATATACACAGAGACAGTGAGAGAGAGATAGACTGGCATTAAACAGAAAGAGATAGACATATTTCCAGTTCTGGTTTGACAGAACCGGAATAATGAACATGTTTAAAAGAGTGCCAAATGAACCTGCCAAAACAACATCCACTGGAAGACAGTTCCATAGGTTACCGTTCTCACAGTGAAAAACCGTTTCCGAGCTTGAAGCCTAAAACCTTTTTTCTTCAAGTCTTAAGGGATGTCTCGTGTCCTGACATGTTCTATTGGTGAAAAATGCCCCAGATAGTTTATTGTATGGCCCGTTAATGTATTTATACACAGTAATCATATCCCCACGCAAGCGCCTTTTCTCCAGCGTACATAATTGTAACTTTTCCAGTCTCTCTTCATATTCAAGCTCCCCCAATCCCCTTATTAAAGGGCATGTCCACCCTGAAATTAAACTTTTAGTAACTGTAGGTAGCAGCTGCCCCCCCAACCGATAATATATTTTTAAAAAACTGCCCATGTTTACTTACAGCCCATTCTCTCCGCGCCGTTCCTATCCAGCTCCCTGCTTGCGGAAGTTGCAAGCAGGGGCTGGTCCGCTATCCGCGTCTGTGATTGGCTAAGACGCGGCCAATCACAGACGCGGCTGACGTCATTGAAGACGCCGCAGGAGAGAAGGGTCCGTAAGTAACTATCGGGGCAGTTTTTTTCAAAAATATTTAGGCGGTTAGGGTTGGGGAGATCTTACTTACCTTACCTGAAGAGGATTTCACACGTAGGTGCCACGGCCTCAGAGGATGGATCCGGATGGTGGGTGGGATGGGGGGAGGGCTTCCCTGCGCATGCCTCAGACCTTGATGAGGTTGAGGCACAGACAGCCACAGGATGTCTCACTGAGAGCTTCTACACAACAGTTTACTGGACTTTGGAGGGATAACAGAAGAACCATTTGGAGCAGAGATTTAAGGTAAGGATTTTTTGAAACTATAGAATGTGGCCAGTATGGGGTTAAATTACAGATTTGGGGGTGGCATGCCCTTAATTTAGTGCCCTTTCTGAACCTTTCCATTTCAAAGATGTCCTTTTTGTACACCGGATTCCAAAATTGCACTGCATATTCTAAATGAGGCCTTACCAATGCTTTGTAGAGAGGGAGAATTACATTTTCTCCCTTGAATCCATACCTCTCTTTATACAAGACAATACCATGCTGGCTCTGGCTGTTGCGCTGGCATGCTTGCTACCTTTAAGTTTGTTATAGCCAGTGTGTGATTATTATTAAAGGCACAGTACACCGTAATTATTTTTAAAGTGAACTTGATTTTAATGTTATAACACTTTACTCGTATACCCTTAATGGTATTATAAAGGTTTTTTGACAAATAATATATATAAATAATATATTTTTCACTTAAGTAAGTGGGTACTATATGTTTTATCAGATATTAATGTAGATAAGAACTTTTAAAACAACTGATTTTAATTCCCTTTATCTCTTTTTATCTATATATGTTATTGGAGTGCAACCAAAATGTAGTATATTCAACTGCTTAAAGGTAAGTGACTGTAAAATCAAGTTATGTTCATTTGGAAGCGGCAGCTTTAAAAACCGTTGCCATTTTTTTTTTTTTACCTATGCCCCTCCAGAGCCTACCTTTGTGCTTGGAAGTTGCTGACATCTTGTTACTGGTTGCTGAATATTAAGCTCCGCCCCTCTGAGATTTCCTCTGCTTTCTCCTGCTTGAGCCTCAAACAGTAATGCCTGTGAGTTTCGTGCGTCTCCTGCTTGAGCCTCAAACAGTAATGCCTGTGAGTTCCGTGCACGTGCGTGTGCATGGAACTCACAAGCATTTCTGTTTGAGGCTCAAGCAGGAGAAAGCAGAGGAAATCTCAGAGGGGTGGAGCTTAACATTCGAAAAACCAGTAACAAGATGTAGCAACTTCCAAGGCACAAAGCTAGGCTCTGGAGTCAAGGCAAGAAAGTCAAGGCATAGACCATTTGTTACTGAATAATACTTAAACAGTAATGGTGAACTCTGAGATTTCCTCTGCTTTCTCCTGCTTGAGCCTCAAACAGAAATTCACAATTAGCTGCTTTAAGTATTAATTCAGTAACAAATTTGTCATTGCGCTAAGGCAGTATCGCGTGAAGGGACTTATAATTACCACAGGACATCGCGGGCGCCGATACATATCGCGGCAATATCGCTTGCCGTTATAAATACGGAGATAGCGATATTTTCGCTGCCGCAGCCGCAGTGTGCGCCGGTAATTTTTTTGCGGTAATAACGTTTTTTTATAAATATGCCCCTTTGTCGGGGGCTGTGTTATGACAGTCTAGATAGTGTATCTGGTATGAACATATCCTTTCCAGGAGTGTAGATAATTTTAAAATCATATTTTTGCAGTTGGAGGAGCATACGCTGTAGTCTTGCTGGTGCTTTGGCTAAGGGCTTGTGTGACAATAGCTTCCAATGGTTTGTGATCAGATCGCACTGCAACTGAAAGGCCAAAACATATTGATGGAACTTTTTAAATGCAAACACAATAGCAAGAAGTTATTTTTTTTTAATTGAGCATAGTTTGTTCAGCACCTGTCAATGTCTGGAGGCGTACCAAATCATCTTTTGATGTATCTACCTGTGTTCAACTGCAACTTTAGGATTAAAAAAGGAGAGCACTGGAGCGCAAACCAGGGTGTCCTTTAGTTTTTGAAAAGCATTTGCTGTTCTGGGTTCCACTGCCATTCAGTGTCTTTGGACAGAAGGAGCGGTAGGGGTGCAGTTATACTGGCTTCATGTGGAATATACGAGCAAGGTAGCGTGTCATGCCTAGTAGCCACTGTAGGCTTTCCTGTCATGTGGACTTGGCATCTCTGCAATTGCCCTTACTTTGTCAGGGTCAGGCAAGACTCCATCACTGGAAATAATATGTCCCATGTAATGCACTTTGCTCACCTGGTATTGGAGTTTGTCTTTGTAAACTTAACACACAGTGTGCGTGCTCTGCCAAGACTTTTTTTAAGATGGCATCATTTTCATCTTTTGAATTGCTGGCAATAATCATGTCAAGGCCAATAATATGGACACCTTCAATATCCCCAAAGATTCAAAATTCTTTTGCTGAAATAATCGCAGATCGGATACCAAATGGAAGGCGATGGAATTTGTACCTGCCCGAAGGTGTTGAAGGTACACAAGTCCGTTGATTCTTGATCAAGCTTTATCTGCCAATAGCATCTTTCTCCTCAAGGATAGTAAAAATCTTTTTTCAGCCAAGGTGCTTATGACATCCTCTAGAGTAGGGATGGAAAAGTGCTGTCTTTGAATGGCTTTGTTAAGGTCCCTTGAGTCCAAACACACACGCAGAGATCCATTTTCTTTTCAGTGATGACCAGACTGTTTACCCAAGCATGGGTATGGTGACTTTGCTGATCACACCTTGCTGTTCGAGGCTGTCAATTGTGGACTTAGCCGCTCTCTAACAGTATATGGTATCTTGCGACAGCTATGTATTACGAGGAACATGAGGGTCAGTAAAGATGTGGTGGGTACCTGGGAATTCTCTAGTCCCTCAAATACATCCGAGTATTGATCCAGTAGCTGATCTACTTGTAGGAGTGGGGCTTGAAAGCACAAAGACCTTTCTTAGAAGATCCAGAACGCAGGCTTGTGGCCTAAAAGAGGAACATTTGACACAGTTGGGATGAAAAAGATTAGATTAGCCCTCTTGTGTTGGGTTTGTGTTGGGTTTGTGTTACAACGCCCTCTGGTTTTATGCGTTCTTTCTCCATAAGCAATAAGCATTATGTCTGTAGGTTTGACACTTAAATCTGGCATTTCGGAAATAACTGAGGCTGGCAATGTGTTTGCTTCAGCACCAGTGTCCAATTTAAATCAATATTTACTCCATGGACTGTAGAGTAGTGTATCAGGAGCCGTCTTTGGATATTTTACGTTGTGTGAGAGCAGCAATGAATAAAGTGTTCACATCCCTCACTGGTCTCCTGCGTTACTGTGAGAAAGTCTGGCTTTGGCATAGTGATTTCTCTTTTTGCAGTTGTTGCATTGTGCTCCATATGCAGGACAGTTTTTAGGGTGGTGTTCCTGCCACACTGCTACATGGCTTTCCCTGAGTGCTAGATTCACACTGCACACTGGGGGCGGAAGCTTGACTGCATTGAGAAGCTGTGGGGCTGGTGAGATCTGATGTGCATAGCATGGATGCTACTTTCAACACTTTCACTTGCATTGCAGTGGTTTTGAGTGGACATTATTTCCTTCACTTTGCATATCTCAATTGCCCTTTCCAGAGTTAAATCCCTGCATTCAAGCAATTTCTCCTTTAATCTTGTATTTGTGACACTGAACACAATTTAATCTTTAAACACTCCTCTCAGTCTTTGAATTCACAATTAGCTGCTTAAGTATTAATTCAGTAACAAATTTGTCTATGCTTGACTTTCTATGCCTTGACTCCAGAGCCGCTTTGTGCCTTGGAAGTTGCTGACATCTTGTTACTGGTTTTCTGAATGTTAAGCTCACCCCTCTGAGATTTCCTCTGCTTTCTCGCTTGAGCCTCAAACAGAAATTCACAATTAGCTGCTTTAAGTATTAATTCAGTAACAAATTTGTCTATGCTGACTTCTATGCCTTGACTCCAGAGCCTAGCTTTGTGCCTTGGAAGTTGCTGACATCTTGTTACTGGTTTTCTGAATGTTAAGCTCCACCCCTCTGAGATTTCCTTGCTTTCTCCTGCTTGAGCCTCAAACAGAAATTCTTCTTATATTTAAATGCAACCCTTAAACAATTGGGTAGTCTACTCCATACATAGAATTGCAAGGATACTTAATGAGATAAATTGCTTATTTGCATTGCATGTGCGGTAATCCTGATCTGATAAACCTTGTATCTGCTTTGGTGCATTATAGAATTGGTTTGGGCCTTGTACAAAGGAGAGGCATGAAAATATTCCATTTCTTCCTTTATGCAATAGTGCGGTTTCTGCTTCACTACTGCTGAAATCTTCCCTTTTCTACACAAATGACAGGGAATGAATCTATTCGACAGTCCTGTTCTTGTTTGCCAGAATAAGCAATTTTTAGCATCCCTTGATTCCTTTGCATATAATACAAAGGGAAAAGAAACCTAAAAATTAAACGGAGTAAGAAAGTACTTGCCTCAAAAACCTTCTCAGCTTGAAATGCTCCATTCATGTTCCCTTCCCTTTTCGCTATGAGCTCACTTAGTTCTGCTTGTTCCCACAACTGACATTTCCTTCTCTTCCAGTACCTGCACGTGTGATCCTAACCCTCACCTTATGTAATGCATGATTACATTAAATCAAAAAAAGTGGGAGGTGCATAGAGCTTCAATAAGATTTACAATTTACATATTTTGACTACACACCTTACCATAAATTTAGTGCGCAGTGTGATGCTCTCCAACTCTCCCTGTCACATACAACAATAAAAAAAATCATACATATATACTCCTGGCCATTTGTCTACATCCATCCACAAACTGTTTTAAATTTTTTTCATGCCATTCAGATCCTGTGTCCATTTACGCTAACCCTGTAGATCCGATGTCATTTTTTTCCTTTCGTCCAGCTACTTTTTCCCTGTTACTCCTGCTTGTGTCATTGTTTTTTACCCTCCAGCTCTTCCAGGTCACCATCCAGTGTAAACTGCAGTAAACAGATGTTTTAAAACATCCAAAAATCTATCCCTCATACATCCATAAAAATAATTGCTTACAAGCTCAAAACATAAACATCAATATTATCAAATTTGTGTGTATCTTCAATATATATATATTTTTAAATTTGTTTTATTGAAGCCAGTATATGCATACATCTTAAACAGTATTAATTGCATCTATATAATATTTGTAAACAAGTTACGGTTTATAAACATTTGATTTTATAGTATATTGTAATATTCATATACACATACTGACAGTATAATATGCAACAATTAAGAAAGTTCCATATATGATAAAATGCAGTTTATCATATTCGTACAGAATTATTGATATTATACAATAATAAAGTCTGAGTTTTATCATCAATGGAGTGTCCTTATTTCTTTAAGAGGGCCATTTTGTTTTATTTATTGTGGTGCTGATGTTAAGAGGGAAGTAATCCATGCGTCCCATATTTGAGTACATTTTTGGGGGCATCCTCTTAACATACATTATTTTGTGGTATGACAGGATATTATTGATAAGTACAAATCAATGTTGAGTTATGATGCTTCTGGTGACATCCATTTTAGGATTATTGTTTTCCTTGCAAAGTATCTTTCCCTGAGGAAGGTAGCTACCGTATATACTCGAGTATAAACCGACCCGAGTATAAACCGAGGTACCCAATTTCACCTAAAAATCCTAATAAAAGTTGTTGACTCGAGTATAAACCGAGGGTAGAAACTTGGCATTCAAGATGTTGGGAAACTAGAAACTTGGCATTCAAGATGTTGGGAAACTAGAAACTTGGCATTCAAGATGTTGGGAAACTACAACTCCCAGCTAATAAAGCATGCTGGGAGTTGTGGTTTCCAAACATCTTGAATGCCAAGTTAGGCGTCCTCTTAACATACATTATTTTGTGGTATGACAGGATATTATTGATACTTTACTGAGCCGTAAGCTCTGAATCCACAGAAAACAAAAATGGACAGGTAATTAATCATACAGCTTCCAATTTAAACTTCATGTGTATTTTGAGTGTACTTATCCTTTAAGCACACTTTCATTTTAGATGCTACATGTCAGTGGTATTAGAAAATGCCATAAAGCATGATTTTGACCTTTGCATTTAAATACTCTAATGGATGATAAGCAGCAGGGACTTTACCCTTTTTAGATAACCTTCAACAACTGAGTAAAAAAAGCTTTTTACAGAGCACCATTAAGTGAGCTAAAGCTCGCTGTTTGTGTACATATCCTGAGTTATGTTAAGGGAAATACTACATGAAAAAACGTTTAACTGGCATAGGACTGTTATAGCACCCTAAAGGGCATAGTGCTTAAAGAATCTCCACTGGGAAAAAAAAATTGCCCTTTAGTTTATTGAAGAACGGGAGAAGGAGCTTCTACCTCCTGTTCTTCAAATAAACCTGAGAGCCGGAGAGAAGGTAGGTACTTACCCATCGCTTGCTCCTCTCCCGCATAGGCTGACCAGGTCCCGACACCTGTCCTCTATTCGCAAGTGTGATGCGTATGCGCATAGATTTTTTTTTTTCCAGGGAATGCCTTTAATGTACTTATTTATTTTTATCTGCAAGCATACTGAATGTGATTAATACTCATTCTCACATCTACCAGGCCAGCGTACACTACACCTGCTTGGAAGCAGCCACAGGAAGAGCTTTGTTGCGTCAGCACATAGATCTTCTGGAGAAGAGCATCCTTTAAACAAGTTGAGAGTAAAGATAGGCGCCTGGTATTTGTAAAGTTGGCCAAATACTTAATTTGTTTTATATCCCCTTTTTTTTTTTTTTTTTTTTACTTTTATTTTTTTTATCCTTTTACCTTCTGGGCAGGTTGGATCCTGATGACACTTACAATGAAACTCCCTATGAAAAGGGTTACTCCTTTGTTTCATACCTAGCCCATCTTACTGGGGATCAGAGCAAGTTTGATGCATTCTTGAAGGTAATATCAGTCCTTGAACAGAAAACACTCAATCTTCAGTAGTAAATATGTTTGTAAGTTAAAATACATATTAAATTTAAAATATTTTTTTTTATTTGCCACTATTCTATTTAATTCTTTCCAGCGTGCCATATGCCTGAATGGAAGTCTGTCATTGACTTGGCATACTTGCTAATGCAAAGTTTTGTTGAGGCACACCTTGCTCTTTATGGTGAGTGCTCCTAAAGTACAGTCCTTGCAAACTTATTTGCCCCCCATGGCATTTTTTTCATGTTTTGTTGTTTTAAACAACTTGAATTAAAATGGATTGTTTAGAACTTGCACCATTTCGTTAGAAAACATTCCTACAACTTTGTTGTTTGAGAGTAGCGATAGTTGTAGCGATTCAAGCATTTTTTTAAAGAAATATTTAGACGGTTGGGGCTGGCAGGGGTCACCTACCTTATGTCCATGGATTCACGCTAGGTGCCACGGCTGCAGAGGATGGATCCCGATGGTGGGAGGGGGGGGGGAGGGTTCCCTTGCGCTGCCTCAGTCCTTCCGAGGTTGAGGAAGAACAGGCACCACCAGATGACTCACTGACAACTTTTACTCCTTACTTTACTTAACTTTTGAAAAGTCATAGCAGGAGAACCATTTGGAGCAGACTTGTAAAGGTAAGGATTTTTTAAACTACACAGTGGGGCCAGTATGGGTGTTAAATTAAAAATCACATGAAAGCTTGGTCTATCTTCCTGCAGAAAAACTCTGCTACAGTACATAAACAAAATGGGGGCTGTGGGGAGCACTCCTATGGCAACATATTTGTTTTGTAATGTAGCAGAGTTTCTCTGCAGAAGATAGATCAAGCTCCCATGTGGTATGTCGCACCCAACACGTCCCTTTAATCTCCCATGAAAATGCAACCAAGCAGGGGAGTGTCAGATAAAGACCCAAGATAATTTGTTAGGACCTTCCATACTGGGGTTACTGTTACATGGTTGGAAGGCTTTTCACTTTATGCATTAATTGTAACTAAAACTTTTGCACTAGTACAGATATATGATAGTATATGGGGCCCAGGAATGGCATTGATATCTTTTCTTGTTTGTTCAAAGGGTCAGTTATATCAGCCTTTGATTATAACTGCAACGGCAGCCAAGCGTTATTGCCTTATTTGTTATGTGAAAGATATCATGGTAGTCTGCCATTGAATTACTTTTTTTTTTTTTTTTCTAACACAGGCCTATGTTCAGAAGTTTAAGTTGTCAAGTATATAGCTGATGAGGCCCTTGAGTTTTATCTGGGTTTTTCCAGAGTTAAAAAAAGGGAGTGATAAAATTCCTGGTAAGTTGACTAGTAACTATGAACAATAATGAAGCACTACTCTGTCGTACACCCGACAAACAGACCCATATAACAGACCCAAACAACAAGGTAGGTCCAGCAAAAAGTAAGTTTGTTCATTGATTTACTGAAGAAAGAGGTAAATGCACTCTCTTACCTCCCGTTCTTCAGTAAATCTTACAGGAGGAGGAGAAACTTACCCACTGACCCGCTCCAGCTCCAATTTCACTAACGTCTCCAACGTCGTCCTCGCCCTTCGCACTGGTGTGATGCGTCAGGGATTTCGGGGATGGAGCGGGTCCCGGGTAAGTTTCTCCTCCTCTCCTGTAAGATTTACTGAGAAAGGCAGGTAGAGAGAGTGCATTTACCCCTCGTTCTTCAGTAAATCGGTTAGAAACAAACTTACATTTTTGCTGGACATACCCTTTAAAACTCCTTATCAATGCTGAGCACTCCCCAAAGGTCACTCCCCATGTTAGTAAAAAGTGGCATTTCTTGCTGTGAATTTTTGTAATACTTAAAATTAAATTAAGCCTAGGGTGAGGCCACACTTCAACGCACAGGAACACACACGCATTCATGCCGCATTAATGCACACAATTGCATGTGCATTCACTGCGTTGTTGCGCATTTGTGCTGCACTTTCCCAATATTGCACTACGGACGCGCATATGGTTGCGTTAAAAAATGATGGTCGCATGCACTCCTAAAAGCGTATTGAAGTGCAGTGGGCTAATATAGCTCATTTCCTTACACTAGCATGCAATTTTAAAACACTGTCAGACCTCCAAAGTGTGCCGTAATGTTCTTATAATACATAAGGCTCTGGAATTTTAATGGGGCAACAGTGCAATTTTCGTATAAAAATCAATTGGCTATGTAATTTTTATAAGAATAAATCCCCTGTTGCTCCCCCCACACTTTACAGAGCCTGTATGGTTCATAGGAAAGGTATGCGCTTGCCTAAAGGATAAGTATACTGAAAAAACAAATCAGTTTAAATTGTAGCTGAATCCCTAACTAACCTTTCCCCCTTTTTTTTTTTTTTTTAAGGTCCCTTCAGAGCCTACCTAGCCTGGAAAGTCCTGGCCATCTTGGAACATGAATGTTCGGTAAGCTCCCCCCCCGAAGAGGTCTTCGGACCTCGTTTCCAATGTGTCCAAATATTCTGTGGCAGTTCGATCCGTGCATGCGCGCGCAAGTGACTCATGACGCGTGTGACGTACGTTAGCGCGTGCACCGTGATGTCATCATGCGTGCTCGTCGTGATGACGTCACACGCACACTGCGCTGTGGTGCACGCTAACGTCACGACCGCACGTGCATGCACGATCGAACTGCCACAGAATATTTGGACACAAGTTGGAACTAGGTCCGAAGCTCTCGGGGGGGGGGGGGGGGCAGACTTACTGGACATTTATGTTCCAAGATGGCCAGGACTTTCCAAGGGCTCAGGTAGGCTGTGAAGGGACCTAAAAAAAAAAAGGGGGGGGGGGGAGGTTAGTTAGGTATATCAGCTACAATTTAAACTGTATTTGTTTTTTCAGTATACTTATCCTTTAATCAGACGCTAATACTGTAATCATAATTTACAGATGATTCTTCTCTATACTGAAAGAGTTTTTCAGACAGGTCTCTGTTTTTTTGTAAATGTTCTTTTAATAATAGAAAAACAAAACAGTAATACATTTAAAAAAATTCCATGGTTAGGGCTAGGCCACACTGCAGCATTTGCGCTTGGTTTTCGGGTGTGTTGTGATTATGATTTGCGTTACAAATTTTAAATCGCAATCGCTTGCGTTTTTCAATACTAATGAAAAAACGCATGTGCAAACGCAACAAAATTGCACATGAAATCGCATGCGTTTGCGTTGCAGTGTGGCCGTGCCCTTATGAACTATTTGGTGACTTCATATCCTTGTGTTACATTGTAAGGGACGCAATATCCCTTATGTATTTTAATGCAAAGGCTGCATTCTTTTTTACACTTAATAGGTTTGTGGTGAGTCAATGTTCGGTTGGGGCTCGTTGCATTATCCTCCAGGCAGATCATCAACAAACCCCCACCGAACGTCCATTTCTGCCAACAAAGTGCCCATACCACGATTGCAGGCAACACGGGCATTCATCATCGCAGGTCGGCCCCCGCAATCGCATGTGTGTATGAGCCTTTAGATTAGAGGTTGCATGTACATAATTTGTATTCAAATAAGACTGCTGAAGTCTGTTCTAAGAAATTTATTTATGACAGGTCTGGAGTTTTGACCGGTGGTTAAACATTCCCGGATGGCCTCCTTTTCTCCAGACCTTTCTGCTGGGATGCGCTCATGAAGCCAGCAGAAGAACTAGCCCAGTCTTTGGGCTTCCATGACGCTTGACATGCGCTATAACAAAATGATTCACACAATGGAAGACCTACCAGCTTGTCTACTTCCTGATAGAGTCCTGGAACTGTCACCACTGCCTAATGGTGAGGATAAAAAAGGTTTTACCTTGTAAAAGAGCGTTTATTTGGTTGCATAAGCATTGTAAACATAATTTGTGTATAGTATTTATGCATACAGATTAGCAAAGGAATAAATACATTTTGGTTGACAAATAACAGACGATAAACAGTTAACTAACTAGATAAATAAAGCTGAACCACTAGAAATACTCACGTTCTCAGAGACCTTATATTGGTTTTAACTAAATTGCCGGTTTCAGGATTGGTTGATGTATCAACCAATCACCAGGTTTACAACTGCATACACCAGGTTACACAACTGCATACACACATAAATATGGAATTACAAGTAATATGAAGATACACTCAACATATAAACCTGAATCCTATGCCTCTGGAGGCACATCTTGTTGGAACCAGGACACGCCAGGTCCACCCCACTCAATATTAAGTGGGATGGACGGTACACAGCAATCACTCCACATCTCCAGAGGAGAATCCATACTGATAGGAAGGTCATTTATACAAAATACTTAAGCTAAATACACAAGGTCGCCACCCAGGGTCGATATATTTTCGTTAGCACTTATATGTATACAATATGTCGAGCTGAATATTACAAACCCACCAACAGCTGACCTACAAATGTACAGAAAGCAGCCATTTTCAGTTTAGAGCTTTCCTGAGGCACACGGAAAGTGCACACACTATACATAGGAGACTACAACTGTTATGTTCTCTACAATTGACAGAATCTCCCCCTATCACAACAGGAATCCCACAACAAACCACTAAATTATCTATCTTAGCCAAAAGAATGGGACTATATGACACCTGGGACACAAACATCCAGATATAAAAGAATATACATGCTATTCAAGTACACATCGCACACACTCGAATAGACTTAATGCTAGTGAACCCACTAACACTTACTGACCTTGTTCCCAGAACCTGATGCAATACCAGAACAGATAGAAATGTTATTTGACCTAAATCAGGAACACAAATCATAAAAGATCAGGGGACAATTCAAGGCCTTTCTGAGGCGCACATTAAAACGTGTCACAGGAAACTGAACAAAGCTTATCTCATTGGTTACAAACAGCTGAGAACTACATAGATAATCCCAATAGAGATTCACACCATGCATGAACAACACAACACTCTTTTCCAATGAACAAAACTTCCATCAATCAGCTAACTAGTCAGTGAAGTTACTTGTCTACCTTGCAAGGACAACAACAACAAACCCAATACTAGCTGTTAAAATAACCAGAATGTACTAGTCACCACTACCACATAAGTTCAAAACTGCTTCCAGCTATACTATTCAGACCTTTACAAACCTAGAATGCCTAAACCAATGAATTTCCACAAATATCAAAAGAACAACAAACACTACTAGATCCCCAATCACACTACATGAACCCAAGACGGCAAAATAATTTACACACTAGTAAATCACCTGGTTCCAAATGGATCCCGATAGAAATTTAAACGTTACCAATCCAATATCTCAACACAACTACTAGTTAATATCAATTAATAATAATCAATCTTATGACAATAACTTGCTACACATACACTTTATGATGCTAATATATATATTACTAAAACCGGGCAAAGACCCAACTGAGTGCAGTTCCTATAGCTAACTACAAAATACTAGAGAAATTGCTAACAAACCGATTACAAAGGTCATAACCACTATTGTGCACAGATATCAAATATAGGCAAGGTGCTCACACAATTAGTGGTGGCCACGATAATACAGGCAGGCAATAATGGTATCTCTGGATGCAGAAAGCTTTTGAGAAGGTGGAGTGGGAATATCTAAGAAAGAAAATAACTGGCTTCAAACTGACCATACGTAGAAAAAAAACGGCTATATGCCGATTATATAATTTTGTATACAGATAATGAGGACCCCCCACTACAGGAGGCACTATTAGTGATTGAGTAATTTGGTCATTTCAGGCCTATGCATGAATTGAAAAAAAACCTATACTGTTCCCACTAGATATACCTAGAAATACATTACACACACCAATTATATATGTACCTAAATCATTTTTCACAACGTTCACGTATTTTTTATGGGCTCTGGAAGGGCCAAGATAAAAACTAGGGGAACTTCATGTCCCAACATACTGGAGGACTGGCAGACCCTGACGTTAAGCTATACTACCTCACAGCACATATGAGGTATTTTCAGAACTAGGTAGAAAGCTCTCCTCAAATTTAAGCATATCTGAAATATGCTTGAATTGTATGTTAGGGTACATGCTGACATGCCCCCACAAACAACTAATTGGAATGGCACTCCACTACATACACAGATGTGGAGAGAGTGAAAAAAGAATTAGGCATACAAGGAGTAATGAAAACACCCTATGGAATTATTTGGAATACCCAGAGTAAGCAATATTTCAAGGTGCAAAAGATTGGGAAAAAGCCAACATAAAAGATTTGGTCACATATACAAACAATCAGTTGATGCCCTTTGCTGCACTACAGTGGTAATCATTACCACTTCCGCTTTATACAATGAGACATTGCATACAGTAACAATTTGGCACTACAATAACTTTAACCTCTCATCCCACCCAGCTATAGTGAATCGAGAACACAAGGCAAAGGACTGATTGATGTCCAAATTATATACATGCTTAATAGCTAGCAAATTACCACTGCAAAAAGATCATATTATGAAAAAAATGGACTCCATACATCCCAGATCTGTCTTATACAGACTGTCAGGATGGCCAAATCGCACACTTGGTGTCCCCGGCAGCAAAAAAACGATTATACAACTATAACTACTACACCATGCCTAATTGCATCACATTAATCCAAGCACCTACACTGCGTGCCCTAAATGTCATAATGATGGAGCTGACTTTGGCACCTGATGTGGGTGCTCACAGATACATATATTTGTGCATGAGGTACTGGTGATAATTACAAACAAATAGGCTATCCTATCACAATGATGAGTAGGTTGATGCTGCTGGGCATATTTGATGAGAAAAAACAATTACTAGACACTTACCGTATATACTCTCGAGTATAAACTGAGTTTTTCAGGCTTATAAAAACAGCTGAAAACTTGGACTCTGTTTATACTCGAGTCACTACTTACCTTAGCACTCCGGCAGCGCACAATCATTCCCTGCACTGGCAGCGAGGCCCTGATGTCACGCTCTGGGGGCGCCAAGTCCCTGCTCCATTATTTGACGTTCAGCCCGGCACGGCCATTACAGGATGATCGCGCGATGCCGGAATGTAGAGACGCGTATCTTCATTGCTGGCCACACAGTGGCAGTCCAACAGGAAGCCCTTTGGATGGAGGAGAGCCCACAGTTCCTGGATGGATGAAGAGCCCACGTCAAACTGAACTGGGTGGGAGGGTGAGGGTGGCATTCAAGATGTTTGGAACACAACTCCCCTAATAAAGCATGCTGGATTGTGGTTTCCAAACATCTTGAATGCCAAGTTTCTAGTTTCCCCCAACATCTTGAATGCCAAGTTTCTACCCTCGGTTTATACTCTCGAGTGCAACAACTTTTATTAGGATTTTTAGGTGAAATTGGGTACCGCTCGGTTTTATACTCGGGTCGTGTTTATACTCGAGTATACAAGTCTGATTTTTATCATCAATGGAGTGTCCTTATTTCTTTAAGAGGGCCATTTTGTTTTATTTATTGTGGTGCTGATGTTAAGAGGGAAGTAATCCATGCGTCCCATATTTGAGTACATTTTTGGGGGCATCCTCTTAACATACATTATTTTGTGGTATGACAGTATTATTGATAAGTACAATCAATGTTGAGTTATGAATGCTTCTGGTGACATCCATTTTTAGGATTATTGTTTTCCTTGCAAAGTATCTTTCCCTGAGGAAGGTAGCTACCGTATATACTCGAGTATAAACCGACCCGAGTATAAACCGAGGTACCAATTTCACCTAAAATCCTAATAAAGTTGTTGACTCGAGTATAAACCGAGGGTAGAACTTGTTCAAGATTTGGAAACTGAAACTTGGCATTCAAGATGTTGGGAAACTAGAAACTTGGCATTCAAGATGTTGGAAACTACAACTCCCAGCTAATAAAGCATGCTGGGAGTTGTGGTTTCCAAACATCTTGAATGCCAAGTTAGGCGTCCTCTTAACATACATTATTTTGTGGTATGACAGGATATTATTGATAAGTACAATCAATGTTGAGTTATGAATGCTTCTGGTGACATCCATTTTAGGATTATTGTTTTCCTTGCAAAGTATCTTTCCCTGAGGAAGGTAGCTACCGTATATACTCGAGTATAAACCGACCCGAGTATAAACCGAGGTACCCAATTTCACCTAAAAATCCTAATAAAAGTTGTTGACTCGAGTATAAACCGAGGGTAGAAACTTGGCATTCATCCTGTAGAGACAACGTTTTTAATGTGCGCCTCAAAGGCCTTGAATGTTCCCACCTGATCTTTTATTGATTGTGTTCCTGATTTAGGTCAAATAACATTTCTATCTGTCTGGTATTGCATCAGGTTCTGGGAACAAGGTCAGTAAGTGTTATGTGGTTCACTAGCATAAGTCTATTCGAGTGTGTGCGATGTGTACTTGAATAGCATGTATATTCTTTTATATCGTGATGTTTGTGTCCCCAGTTGTCATATAGTCCCAATTCTTTTGGCTAAGATAGATAATTTAGTGGTTTGTTGTGTGGATTCCTGTTGTGATAGGGGGAGATTCTGTCAATTGTAGGAGACATACAGTTTTAGTCTCCTATGTATTGTGTGCACTTTCCTGTGTGCCTCAGGAAAGTCTAAACTGAAAATGGCTGCTTTCTGTACTATTTGTAGGTCAGCTGTTGGTGGGTTGTAATATTACAGCTGACATATTGTATACCATTATAAGTGCTACGAAAATATATCGACCCTGGGTGGCGACCTTGTGTATTTAGCTTAAGTATTTTGTAATAAACTGACCTTCCTTCAGTAGGGATTCTCCTCTGGAGTATGTGGAGTGATTGCTGTGTACCGTCCATCCCACTTAATATTTGAGTGGGGTGGACCTGGCGTGTCCTGGTTCCACAACGATGTGCCTCCAGAAGGCATAGGATACAGGTTTTATTGTTTATTATCTTCAATTTACTTGTAATTCCATATTTAAATGGTGTATGCAGTTGTAAACCTGGTGTATGCAGTTGTAAACCTGGTGATTGGTTGATACATCAACCATCCTGAAAACAGGCAATTTAAGTTAAAACCAATATAATCTCTCTGAGAACTTGTGAGTATTCTAGTGGTTCAGCTTTATTTATCTAGTTAGTTATGTTTATCGTCTGTTATTTGTCAACCAAAATGTATTTTATTCCTTTGCAATCTGTATGGCATAAATACTATACACAAATTATGTTTACATGCTTATGCAAACCAAATAAACGCTCTTTTACAAGGTAAAACCTTTTTTATCCTCACCATTAGGCAGTGGTGACAGTTCCAGGACTCTATCCGGAAGTAGACAAGCTGGTAGGTCTTCCATTGTGTGATATCAAATTTGTTTATAGCTGCCATGTCAAGCGTCATGGAAGCCCAAAGACGGGCTAGTTCTTCTGCTGGCTTCATGAGCGCATCACCAGCAGAAAGGTCGGGAGAAAAGGAGGCCATCCGGGAATGTTACCCACGGTCAAACTCCAGACCTGTCATAAATAAATTTCTTTAGAACAGACTTCAGCAGTCTTATTTGAATACAAATTATGTACATGCAACCTCTAAATCTAAAGGCTCATACACACATGCGATTGCGGGGGCCGACCTCGCATGAATGCCAATGCCGTGTTGCCTGTCAATCTGTATGGGCACTTGTTTGGCAGAAATGGACGTTCGGTGGGGGTTTGTTGATGATCTGCCTGGAGGATAATGCAACGAGCCCAACCGAACATTGACTCACCAAACCTATTAAGTGTAAAAAAATCAGCCTTTGCATTAAAATACATAAGGGTATTCGTCCCTTACAATGTAACACAAGGTATGAAGTCACCAAATAGTTCATAGGGCGGGCCACACTGCAACGCAACAGCATGCATTTCATGTGCAATTTTGTTGCGTTTGCACATGCGTTTTTTATTAAGTATTGAAAAACGCAAGCATTGCGTTTTAAATTTGTAACGCAAATCATAATCACAACACACCCGAAAACACAAGCGCAAATGCTGCAGTGTGCCTAGCCCTAACCATGGAATTTTTTTAAATGTATTACTGTTTTGTTTTTCTTATTATTAAAAGAACATTTACAAAAAAACAGAGACCTGTCTGAAAAACTCTTTCAGTATAGAGAAGAATCTCTGTAAATTATGATAACAGTTTATTGCTGTCTGATTAAAGGATAAGTATACTGAAAAAACATACAGTATAAATTGTAGCTGTATACCTAACTAACCCTCCCCCCCCCCCCTTTTTTTTTTTTAGGTCCCTTCAAAGCCTACCTGAGCCCTTGGAAAGTCCTGGCCATCTTGGAACATAAATTCCAGTAAGCCCTGCCCCCCCCCCCCCCCAGAGCTTCTGGACCTAGTTCCCAACTTGTGTCCAAATATTCTGTGGCAGTTCGATCCGTGCATGCACGTGCGTCGTGACGTTAGCGTGCACACAGCGCAGTGTGCGTGTGACGTCATCACGACGAGCACGCATGATGACATCACGCGTGCACGCGCTAACGTCACGTCACACGCGTCATGACGTCACTTGCGCGCGCATGCACGGATCGAACTGCCACAGAATATTTGGACACAAGTTGGAAACAGGTCCAGAAACTCTCGGGGGGGCGGAGCTTACCGAACATTCATGTTCCAAGATGGCCAGGACTTTCCAAGGCTCAGTAGGCTCTGAAGGGACCTTAAAAAAAAAAAAAAAAAGGGGGAAAGGTTAGTTAGGGATTCAGCTACAATTTAAACTGTATTGTTTTTTCAGTATACTTATCCTTTAGGCAAGCCATACCTTTCCTATGAACACTACAGGCTCTGTAAAGTGTGGGGCAACAGTGGGATTTATTCTTATAAAAATTACATAGCCAATTGATTTTTATACGAAAATTGCACTGTTGCTCCCATTAAAATTCCAGAGCCTTATGTATTATAAGAACATTCGGCACACTTTGGAGGTCTGACAGTGCTTTAAAATTGCATGCTAGTGTAAGGAAATGAGCTATATTAGCCCACTGCACTTCAATACGCTTTTAGGAGTGCATGCGACCATCATTTTTTAACGCAACCATAATGCGCGTCCGTAGTGCAATATTGGGAAAGTGCAGCACAAATGCGCAACAACGCAGTGAATGCACATGCAATTGTTGCATTATGCGTGCATTGCGTGTGTGTTCCTGTGCGTTGAAGTGTGGCCTCACCCTTAGGCTTAATTTAATTTTAGTATTACAAAAATCACAGCAAGAAATGCCACTTTTTACTAACATGGTGAGTGACCTTTGGGAGTGCTCAGCATTGTAAAGGATGTTAAAGGGTATGTCCAGCAAAAATGTAAGTTTGTTTCTAACCGATTTACTGAAGAACAGGAGGTAAATGCACTCTCTCTTACCTGCCTTTCTTCAGTAAATCTTACAGGAGGGAGGAGAAACTTACCCGCGGACCCGCTCCATCCCCGAAATCCCTGACGCATCACACAGTGCGAGGGCGAGGACCTTGGAGACTTAGTGAAATTGGAGCTGGAGCGGGTCAGTGGGTAAGTTTCTCCTCCTCTCTGTAAGATTTACTGAAGAACGGAGGTAAAGAGTGCATTTACCTACTGTTCTTCAGTAAATCAATAGACAAAACTTACATTTTTGCTGGACACTACCTTGTTGTTTGGGTCTGTTTATTATGGGTCGTGTTTGTCGGGTGTACGACAGTAGTGCTTCATTATTTTCATAGTTACTAGTCAACTTACCAGGAATTTTATCCACTCCCTTTTTTTAACTCTGGAAAATACTCAGATAAAAACCTCAAGGGCCTCATCAGCTATTATACTTGGAACTTAAACTTCTGAACATAGGCCTTGTGTTAAAAAAAAAAAAAAAAAGTAATTCAATGGCAGACTACATGATATCTTCACATAACAAATAAGGCAATAACGCTTGGCTGCCAGTTGCAGTTATAATCAAAGGCTGATATAACTGACCCTTTGAACAAACAAGAAAAGATGATCAATGCACTATCCTGGGCCCCATATACTATCATAATACTGTACTAGTCAAAAAGTTTTAGTTACAATTTAATGCATAAAAGTGAAAAGCCTTCCAACCATGTAACAGTAACCCCAGTATGGAAGTCCTAACAAATTATCTTGGGTCATTTATCTGACACTCCCCTTGCTTGGTTGCATTTTCATGGAAAATTAAAGGAACGTGTTGGGGGTGCTACTACCACATGGGATTGATCTATCTTCCTGCAGAGAAACTCTGCTACATACATAAACAAATAAGTTGCCATAGGAGTGCTCCCACAGCCCCCATTTTGTTTATGTACTGTAGCAGAGTTTTTCTGCAGGAAGATAGACCAAGCTTTCATGTGATTTTTAATTTTAACCCCATACTGGCCCCCTGTGTAGTTTAAAAAATCCTTACCTTTACAAGTCTGCTCCAAATGGTTCTCCTGCTATGACTTTCAAAAGTTAAGTAAAGTAAGGAGTAAAAGTTGTCAGTGAGTCATCTGGTGCCTGTTTCTTCCTCACCTCGGCAAGGACTGAGGCATCGCAAGGGAACCCTCCCCCCCCCCTCCCACCATCGGGATCCATCCTCTGCAGCCGTGGCACCTAGCGTGAATCCATTTGGACATAAGGTAGGTGACCCTGCCCAGCCCCAACCGTCTCAAATATTTCTTTAAAAAAATGCTTGAATCGCTACAACTATCGCTACTCTCAAACACAAAGTTGTAGGAATGTTTTCTAAACGAAATGGTGCAAGTTCTCAAACAATCCATTTTAATTCTAATTTGTAAAACAACAAAACATGAAAAAAATGCCATGGGGGGCAAATAAGTTTGCAAGGCACTGTACTTTAGGAGCACTCACCATAAAGAGCACAGGTGTGCCTCAACAAAAACTTTGCATTAGCAAGTATGCCACAGTCAAATGACAGACTTCCATTCGGCATATGCCAGCTGGAAAGAATTCAAATAGAATAGTGGCAATAAAAAAAAAATATCTTTAAATTTAAATCTGTATTTTAACTTACAAACATATTACTACTGAAAGATTTGAGTGTTTTTCTGTCAAGAGGACTGAATTATTACCTTCAAGAATGCATCAAACTTGCTCTGATCCCCAGTAAGATGGGCTAGGTATGAAACAAAGGAGTAACCCTTTTCATAGGGAGTTTCATTGTAAGTGTCATCAGGATCCACACTGCCCAAGGTAAAAGGATAAAAAAAATAAAAGTAAAAAAAAAAAAAAAAAGGGGATAAAACAAATTAAGTATTTTGGCCAACTTTACAAATACCAGGCTCTATCTTTACTCTCAACTTGTTTAAAGGATGCTCTTCTCCAGAAGCATCTATGTGCTGACGCAACAAAGCTCTTCCTGTGGCTGCTTCCAAGCAGGTGTACGCATGGCCTGTAGATGTGAGAATGAGTATTAATCACATTCAGTATGCTTGCAGATAAAAATCAAATAAGTACATTAAGGCATCTCCACTGGAAAAAAAAAAATCTATGCGAATACGCATCACACTTGCGAATAGAGGACAGTCTGTCGGGACCTGTCAGCCTATGCGGAGGAGGAGCAAGCGATCGGGTAAGTACCTTACCTTCTCTCCCGGCTCCTGCAGGTTTTATTGAAGAACAGGAGGTTAGACAGCTCCTTACCTCCCGTTCTTCAATAAACTAAAGGCAATTTTTTTTTTCCCATGGAGATTCCCTTTAAGCACTATGCCCTTTAGGGCTGCTATAACAGTCCTATGCCAGTAAACGTTTCTTTTCATGTAGTATTTCCCTTAACTATACTCAGGAATATGTACACAAACACGAGCTTTAGCTTCACTTAATGGTGCTCTGTAAAAAGCTTTTTTACTCAGTTGTTGAAGGTTATCTAAAAAGGGTGTAAAGTCCCCTGTGCTTTATCATCCATTAGAGTATTTAAATGCAAAGGTCCAAAATCATGCTTATGGGCTATTTTCTAATACCATGACGTAGCATCTAAAATGTAAATGTGTCTTAAAAGGATAAGTACACTCAAAATAACAATGAAGTTTAAATTGGAAGCTGTATATTAACTTACTTGTCAATTTTTTTTTTCTAGGTGGATTCAGAGCCTTACTGTGCCCATAAAGTGTTGCTCTTTGGGTTATGTTTGCAGTCAGGTAAGCTCCTCCTCTCAAGAATTAGTGGACCTCGTTCCAGGCTTGGGTCCATAAATCATGTAGCAGTTACCTCCATGCTCGCGCGTGACGTCATCATGCCACGCGTGCTTGTTAGTGTGAGCTGCGTGTTTATGTCATGCTGCCCGCCCCCGTGCCCGCGGTGGGTGGTTACCTCATGCTTGCGCACAAGCATGGAGGTAACTGCTTCATGATTGATGGACCCAAGCCTGGAACGAGGTCCACGTATTCTCGAGGGGAGGAGCTTACCTGAATGCAGACAAACCAAGATGCCAGCACTTTACGAGGCACAGTAAGGCTCTGAAGGCACCTAGAAAAAAAAAAGGGACACGGTAAGTTAGGCATACAGATTCCATTTAAACTTCATTGTTATTTTGAGCATACTTATCCTTTAATAGGTATGTTTTCTAAACACATTTAAAGGGACACTATACTGAAAAATACTCATCTTAATCTATAAATTGAATACATGTAAGTAGCACTTACTCTGATTTGCGTGTGTTGCTGCATGCCTTCAATCCACACACATTTTGTTTTAGGAGCAAGTATCCCCCCCCCCTCCCTCTTTTAACCACTCCCACTTCCATCCGACCTGACTTTTTTCCCACAAACCAACTGTCAAACCTCACACAGCATTCCAAATGTCAAAACTCTATCACCTCCACTACAGTAAAACTCTCCCAGAAAATATTTTTAGGAGCAAGGAACTTGATTGACAGCTGAAAAAGTTTTAGATTGGATATTTAAAGAAATAGGGGTCGATCACACAAAAATGATACAGTGGTGGTTGGAAAGAAATATAGTTTCCAATATGGTCAATGTAAAATAACCTATTTTTCGGTATAGATGCCCTTTAAATTTATTATATCTCATCAATAAACATGTTATTTGCTTATTAGCAATTATTTTGCTCCACACGTCCATCCTATTGTACCACCCTAATGTTGTTACTTAACGTACACACTGAATGCTAATGGTCCTGCACCTTATATTATTTGCACTTTGTACTACTCCGACTACCCTCGTATGCAAACACGTATGCCAACTGTAAAGCACCACGTTAAACATATTATATTTTATAGACTTGATATTAAGGAAATTGAGCTTAAAAAACTGCTTGATTTGTAATCTTTGACTGCCTATTTGCTAATAATACATACCAACTTAACTACCTGAGCAAACCAAATGAAGACCGCAATCAGCTACTAACCTAAGCCATGAAACTGACGTCTAAGTGAGCTTTAGGCCCCCCCTTCATTCAAAATCTATATATAATTCAGTTTATAAATGTGATCCTTTGGTAACAGCTCATTTTACAAGATACCTCCACCTGATCTACAGTTGTGTATGTGCTAGAAAGGATTAACATTTTACAATTCCCAACTGATAAGGGAAAAGATTTTTACCCCATATTGCCAGAACTGCTTTCATGGAAGTATGTCTATTACCCAAAATCTCTTCAATCATAGTGTAAAAAAACAAAAAGTAGTATTACTAATTTAAATTAGGGCTGGACAAAGCCAAGAGTCAGGTAGCCAATGCACCTAGAATATACACCCCTCTACATGTTTTTCTTTTGATGTTCCTAATTTTATAAATGTGTCCACCCCTCTTAAAATAAATGCCTGAGTATAAGAAAAAGTCAACACTGCTTTATTTGACACAGAGCTTAATAATTGACATTACACATCGAAATTTATAAGGAAACTCACCAAAGATTTCAGATGAAATCCTTCTTTAGCATACATTGTAAAGCCCTCATTTAGCCAGAATTCTCCCCAGTTTAGCATTTGTGCCAAGTTTCCAACCAACTATGGGAAATCTCATGTATAATAACATCAGCCGGGACGATCGCCAGCCAGCAGACATGGGTGACAAACGTGATACAGGGTTCTCCATTCCACCAAAAGGGAAGATGGTGCATGAACAGTACATCATACCTAAAAGTCAACAACATCCCCCATATAACTTTTAAATAAAAAAAAATCCATAAAAAGACAATCTCACATATGCTTATTTAACATGCAGGGAAAAAAACTTTCCATATATAAAAGCAAATGAAAATATACACTATAACTAAAATTTCAGATTTTTTTCTCTGCAAGTTATTAGACTATATATACCTAAAGCTGCCATACATATACATTGTATTTTTCCCCCCACTACCACCACAACATCTAACTTGCCTACAAACCTTAATACAACAACTGGCAAAGCAGATTTCTGGCTCGGCAGATGGAGACATTAGCTGGGCAGATGAGGGCATATCCACCCACAAAAGAAAAATGTCTTCTACATGTCCAGAGACCGTAATACTCACACTACTCTCAAGCTCTTGTACAAGGGTTAGTCAGCCAATGTTTGCTGCCCATGTGTATGTAGAAGAAAATTTTAGGGTAGACATGCCCTTTAGAAAATAAAAGATTTGTCAGACAGCTTTAAAGCTCCCTGTTTTGTGTCCTCTAAAGAAGGCACAAAGCTGCATGACCTCACTAAGGTCCTGTAATGCTGTGATCTTTCACTTGGCTGCTATAATTGACTTAAGTAAATACAGCTGGAAAAAAAAAAAAACAATTTTTGTGCATCTTCATTTTAGGCTGCAAAGCACACAAATGTACTATTAAAAATATTGATTTTTACTATGCCTATTTTATATATAAACTGTACATCACAGTAGTGGGCATTTTTTTATGCTAGGAGGCCTTTAAAAACTTTTCTAGAAGTCATTCCAGCTTTTTTTTAGATAGGCAGTTGCACAGACAGACATCAAGAAGTTTATTATTAGGTTTAAAGGGCATCTTCACCACTCAATGAAAAGTTATGCACCTCCCAAATTACAATAGTAAGAAGCTTTTTTACATGCTCAGACTAAGCAGCTAGGGAAATACATTCGTCAATGCTTGTGATGTCACTTGTTACATCCATGACTGACACTGCTAACTAGAAGAACCAGAGATCTGAAGGGTAGCAGATCATCAGTATTTCAGTTAGACTTACAACTCTCAGCTTTCTGACAGCTTTCTAACTATTGCAGAGGGGGAGATTACCTATATACAACTTTTCATTTGAGGGGTGAACTCGCTTTTTATATTTCTAGGCATGTTGGCTACCTGGCTCCTGGATTTGTCACCCTGCACATTATCAGTAAGGACCATTTTCTTAAAATTGTGCTTGCTGTTTCATATCAGCAACACACTTTTTAAAAGACTACACCCTCATAATACTTCTTTGAGAAAGAATGGCAACCCAATAGCAAGACAAGCTTTTTAAAAACTTGTAATAAATCTTTAGGTTTAAAAACACTTTTTTTTACATTGGGTACATGGTCCAGAGCTGGACATGAAATATTTTATATTCATGATAATAACATTTAATACATTTCCTATAATAAGCCAGTATAATAAGACATTTTTTTCATAAATAAATCCTACATTATAAAAGGCATGGACTACAGTTGGTCTTTACACCATAACTATTAAATTACTAATGAAATATGCGAGTCTTTTAAAAAACTTACCTTCCCCATACATAAGGTCCAAAAAGCTTCTCACCCACTTTCAGAACCTCTTCTATTACCCCATCAATTCCTTTTAGCTGCTTCTATAAGGCAGGGCTCTGTCCACCACGACTTCTACAAATAATAGGATGCAGCAGTCTCAGTCACATATAAAAGCAAAGAAAATATTAAGACCTCATTATCTTACCAGTGCAGTGCATATACCTTGGTCCTACCTCTGCTGAAACAATATCACCCACGACTAATGCTACCAAATAAGCGGAATAGGCTGTGTCATATGGAATATAAAGGTGTCACCTTGACGGTCCAGCTGTTCGCACTCATAATAGCATTAAATCCTTGAGGCACCTGGATAAAAATGTCAGGAAGGGTTTATGCAACATAACCTTACCTTTCTTTTGCATTTTTAAAGCAAGCAAGTCACACAGCAATTAAAAAGGTCATCAATACTGCCATATTTATCTAGTTTTAAGAACACCAAGACATTTATTAAATGTTTGTTTACATCATGAAAGTCTTTCCTCCTCCTTAAAATTGTAATTTATTTGAATGCTTATTAAATTTGATAAATATCTATTTCCTGCTTGTAAATCACAAAGCCTTTCCTTTAGAGAGAACAAATTGTCACATTGAATCCACCTAGGCACTCACCTCAGAGGATACAACTGAAAAAATACATAAGTAATTGCCCCCCCCCCCGAACCCCAAGACTGCAATAATTAGAAAGCTGAAATTATAAGAATAAGCTGACACAATATACAAAGTCCTTTTGCACTTATGTCTACTTTCTGGTTTAAAGGGCAAGTCCATCCCCAAAATGAAAACTTACATACAGGTAAATCACTCCCCAACCCTGAACGGTAATAATTTGAAATCTTAAATATTAAGTCTAACCTGAAATCCTGCACAATGTCCTGTTGCCCCTGTTTCTCTTCTTCCTGGTTCTTCCAGTTACAACTGTCAGTTATGGATTTGACAGTTGACATCACAGCCAATGATGTATGTTAATCCCCTGTCTGCCTCTTCTGAGCAGTGCCCACGCTCAGTAAATGCTCAGTACAGTTTCTAAAGTGCTCAGTTTCCATGAGTCCTCCAGAAGCAAAGAAGGCATACAGTTATGAATTCATAGGACAAACTATGATATATCAACATATTTTAAAGAGGTCATTCTTTCTAAAAGACGTTCTAATGAGGGGAGTTGTCCTTTAAGAAAGCTCAGCTGTGGATTTACAGTTGACATCACATCCAATGACTGAATGCTAATCCCATACTGCCTTCTCTGAGCATCTTAAGCTCATAACTAGATCACTAAAGGGGCATGTACAAATATAATGGTTAACACAGCTGACAAGTAGATATTTTAACATTTTTAATGGGGCCATTCTTTATAAAATGTCATTATAACGGTAGAGTTATCCTATAATAAATTGTGCTTGCTGATCTGACTGCGTTGCCAAGGCCTGACCCTTGACTTATAAAGGGTTTAGGGCAGGATAACAAGCAATTTAAGTATTGCGAAAGATCGAATGTACTGCCAGACTTAAAGGGCATGTCCACCCCCAAACTATAATCCCCCCAACTACTGGCCCCATCTTGTAGTGTAGTTTATGCTTACCTCACATCCCAGCTCCATAAGGTTCTCCTGCAGTCCCCCCCCAAAGTCCCAAAAACTGCCCACCAGGAGGATAGCAGAGTCCATATAGGACTCTGCCTCCTACCTGGCCTCCGGGAAAGTTTGGCATGCGTACTCAGCCCTTGTCCCCCTCCCTCTCCCTCTCCTCAGGATTCCCTCCCCCTAGCTTTAAACCCTTAGTTATATGATTGCCCCTGAACTTCCGCAGCCGCGTCCGTGACTGGCTGCCGCTCAGCCAATCACAGACGCAACTGCCGGTCCCGCCCCTCTGCTTGCATTTTCTCGCAAGCAGAGGGCCGGCAGCGCGGCGGAGGAAAAGGGGAAGTAAGTAAAGTTTGGGGCACTTTCTAAAAAATAAATATAGCGGTTGGGGCTGGGGGGCCAGGGGGCAAATATATCAAAAAATAATTTTTAGGGTAGACATACCCTTTAAGGACCTAGCGTGTTAGGTCCTCACCCTAGGTACATCAAAATAAAGTTGGGGGTTAACGTTCCATTAACTAAAGGGAAGACATGGCAACCTGCAGTGCTTCCTTGAACTTCCTCCAATTGTATGGATTTAACCCTTTCATTGTCAAGAACAGGTTAAATTATTATATAATTTTTCAGCACAAATTATACTTTTGGCTTTTGTGAAGGAGTGGTAGAAATTGTGATTCTGTAATGTGGTATACTTGGATTTTGCCAAGGCTTTTGATACATTCCCCCATAGGTGACATCCTATATACAACCGAGAGGTGTAAATTGCTGGATCACGGACAATAAGCTTGAGTGCCACATCATCAACCCTACTCCCATTTTGTTGGAAAGCCGACCCCTACTTGCACACCCAAGAACCTCAATGCAGTTTCCAGGAGAGGAGGGAGAGATAGAAAGAAAGAAAGAAAGAAGAAAAAGAGAAAGAGAGTTCTTTAAATGCAGGGTTGAACGATTCTTTAAAAATCGGGGGTGGTTGCTAGTGTATACTAAGGTCTGTTGGGCTGGGGTGGCACATTAGTACATGAGAGAAAGTTTTTTGATGGATAGGATCAGAGACTAGTTGTTAATGGGGCTTCATCAATATGGACTAAAGTTTCTAAGTGGAGTGCCACGGGGGTCTGTTTGAGGACACTTCTATTTAATTGTTTTTATAATTTGGAATTGGGTATTGTCAGTTTGTGGCTCACAGAACTTTGACTATTAAAAGCTAGATGCTGTGCAATTGTTGCCGTGGATCTAGATTTGTGTCACATTGGGAGGATAGGTGGCAGATGACAGTCAACGTTGATTAAAGTAAAGTGATGCATTTTGGGCTAAAAAATCCTTGTGCTGCTTACACTATAATGCTCGGTGTTAAGCAAACCTCTGTTGGAAAACCACTTGATAGTTTCTGCTGGATAACAAACTTATAAATATATACAAATATTGCAAGCAGTGTCAGGCGCAACCTTGAGCCAGCAAGATATTGTCTTGTAATAGGGTATGGGTTTATGGGAAAAAATAAATTCTCCCCACAAAGTACTGGTAGCCTCCTTTGGAATATGTGGTGCAGTTTGGAATTGTGTGTACAAAAGGAATAAAATGTTCAGAGATGGGCAACTGGGGAGTTGGAATATAAGACAGATTGCATAAGTTACAATTATGTACGCTAGAGAAAGTCACTTGTGTGAGGTAATGATTACTGTGTATAAATACATGAACAGGCATAAAATAAACAAGCTTTTTCTTATTAAACTATTCAATAAACCACACCACATCCAATGGAAGACCGTTCCATATTTTTCGTTCTTACAGTGAAAAAAACCCTCTGAACTTCCCCAGGCTAAGAATGTCCACATGTCCTCTGACATGTTTCTATTGGTACACATGCCCAATAGTTTATTGTATGGCCCTTAAAGTATTATAACAGTATCATATCCCCATGCAAGCACCTTTATGCTAGCGTGCATAATTTTAACTTATCCAACTGTCTTCATATTCAAGCTCCCCAGTCCCCTGATTAAATTTAGTTGCCCTTCTCTGAACCCTTTCCATTTCCAAGATGTCTTTTCTGTACACAGCTTCCAAAACTGCACTGCATATTCCAAATAAGGCTTTACCAGTGTAAAGAAGGAGAATAATATTTTTCTCCCTTGAATCCATACCCCGCTTTATACAAGTCAATATCTTGCTGGTCTATAGCTGTTGCCAACCTGCCCTGCTTGCTAAATTTAAAAGCAACTGTGGTCTCCAAACAACGAAGGGTTAAATGAAGCCTGCAGTATTCCTTTGAAAGGAGCCGACAATCACATCTCAGGCTGGAGCCTGTGAAAATTACATTGGGGTAATGTTCAAACTTCCTGCTTCCAGTAGGTTGAGTGACATCACCTGACCTCTGCCCCCCGTCCCTACGGGAAGAAGCATGCTCAGTTCCCATTGCTGGAGAAATCAGGAAGTACCTGGGGAAAAAATTGACAGTGGATAAGGGGAGCTTCTTAATGCAGACAAGGCTAGTCACATGACTACAAGCTGGTCACATTCTGAATCAGGAAGTGTTTAAGCAGGAAGTAATATGCTGAACGTTTCCGCAATAACTTCTCACAAATTTTATCTAGAGATGTAATTTAGGTTTTATTTTGAAGATATGATGGAAGGCTTTTTATACAATCCTTACCAGTTTGGAAGAATTTCAGACTACAGTTACCCTTTAAAGGAGAACTGTATTGCCTCAATGCATTTTTTAAAAAGATTGCTTTAGAAAGATTAAAGGTATGCAGCCCACCCCCAAACATTGTTTTCCTGATTTCGAGCCTTCTTCTGCCTTCAATTAGCCATGTTGTGAAGGGGGCGTAACAATTCTGTCTGCCTCTTATGTCATTCAAAGCTAACATGCGAGAAAACACTCCTCCACCCACCCTTGATCAGCTTGATTATGTAGGCCAGGGATAGGCAACCAGTAGATCTCCAGATGTTTTAAACTACAACTCCCAGAATTCCCTAACTACAGAGTGCTTGTAGAGGAATGCTGGAAGTTGTAGTTTTCAAACATCTGGAGATCTACTGGTTGCTTATCCCTGATGTAGGCTGTATCCTAGCAACAGGACATTTCAGTTTGTTTGACTGGCAGAGGGGGAGGAGAGAGGTTGTAACAGACATTCCCACCAGCCAAATGGCAAGTGTTATGTTCATGGCCCTGGGCCATCTAGAGGCGGCTTTTAGCACTCATATTTGCTGTGTGATATCTAGAGAGGGCAGCATGGTTGTAAACGTGAGCAAATGTTTTAGCTGCTGGAAGTGTGGACTGAATGGGGGGTGATGTTTTTTTTGATATTGTTGTCCTTTAAGTCTACCAAAGATCCTTTTCGAACAGAGGTTCACTTAACACAGACCCATTTACAGTGTAAGCAGCACAGAATTTTTATGCATTAACTTACATTTATCAACATAAAAGGATACCACAATGAAATAGTAACCCAAAGTTATTAGATAGCTGGTGCTGTAAGCTGTACATGTGTGTTTTTTTTGTTCTATTCCCTTCCCACCCAGTGTTTTTTACTACTGCCTGGCTTCCCCCTCCATGGTTAGGTTGCTCCTAGGCCCGCCCCCACGAGATCTGACTTGCCCTTACCAATAGGTAGGTCCAAGGATCTACCTGCTGTTTATTGCACGTGCCCGCAAACATGTGCGCATCTGGTGACGTCACTGCGCATGCACCCGGAAAGTAGGCGCGTGATGATGACATCACCACAGGTGGCCCGAGATTTGGCTGCATTATATGAAGGGCGCAGTGATGTCATCGCGCCTGAAAGCCAATAATCACCAAATCCTTATATTTGCATATTTTTTATAGTTTATATCTGTACTTCTGCCTAAATAGGAGACTACTTACCCACTTTAGGATGCTGTAGACAAATCTAAGTATAAACACTTTGTTCAGGTAAATTGTTGCAGTGATTCACAAAAGAAAGCACTTACCTCAATCTTAGCAGAATAGGTACATTTAACAGCTGGTGTATCAAAGCAAGGAAGAAGGAACGATTCAAACAGCTTGGCCTTGTGTGTACATAAATGGCTTTATTTTGCCTGCTGTCTGTTGAGGATCCAACCAGCATACCTGCAGTATCACATTAAAAAGATGTGGTTAACAGAGTAATTAAAGGCATAACTAAAACTCCAACTTCACTTCACCAAAGAGTTTAATTGTACAGCCTATTTATAGAGCTAAAACTGTGTAAACATGCCAGATATTTAGCATTTAGTAATGGTTCTAATGATCCCGAGGTATCTTACTAATCAAAGTACAAGGAAGATTGTTAAAGGGTGCCATACCCTCTGCTGGCTCCCTATACTATAGTCAAGGAGCCACCACGAACATTATTGTGGCCTCTGGAACACTTGATTTTATTATTATTTTATTATTATTTATTTTAGTACTCGGTTGGTCTGGATAAATGTCATCAGTTTGGTATATCTGTACATAAAAATATCAGAGAAAAAATGCCATGGAGGCCTTTATGTATAAAACTTTTGTTTGTATGACTGAATTGGGAAACTTGATTTAGCTGTAAACACCAAACATTTTATTGTACTTGGGCACCTCTCTGTATGTATGGGATATTATAAGACACCATTTCCAAAGATATTTAAAGGACAATTATGATGCTTACCTCAGTCCCACTCCTCTCTTTCCTGGGTCAGTTTTACCTATGGTGAGGTCCTAACCACTAATGGGGCTGAGATGGTTGCAGAGGATGCCAAAAAGGCTAATGCGCTAAACATTTCCCCCCTATTTACTATAGAGAATCCTAGTCCTTATAGCAGGGACTGTAATAATATGAAGGGTAATAAATGAGGAATATTCACTCAGATGTATGGTACGGAAACATTAGACAGTTAGTATCCATAAAGCCCCAGGACCAGATGAAATACATCCTCAGATCTTAAAGAGAGCTTAATCCAATTGATTTTTCTTATCTTTTCAGCTTTCCTTTGTCTGGTTGGCACCACTGGATTGAAAAAAGTCAATGTATGCACATTCAAAAAAAGTAGTCGTTCCCAGTCTAGTAACTATAGACCTATACACCTTACAGCAGTGATACGGAAGGTGCTGGAAATTTTGTTACGGGATCATATCCTTGACTATGTTTTCAGAACTGATCTTATCAGTGGTAGTCAGCATGGAGAAATGTGTCAAACAAATCTAAATGGTTTTTAATGAAGTGGTGGGTAAGAATTTAGATTCAGGCATAGCGTGTTGTAGTATACTTGGATTTTGCTAAAGCTTTTGATACTGGCCACATAGGCAACTAATGTATAAACTGAGGACAATTGGCCTAGAGAAAACATTTTGTACATAGATAGAGAATTGGTTTTGGATCAAACACAGAGCATGGCAGTGGTCAATAGAGCTACATCCATATGGGCTAGACATATCGCTACATCCTTGAACACCTCTCTTGAACCAGTCATGTTCCTTTGCAACATCTTGGCAAAGGGACTTTAAGAGAGGTGTCAAAGAGGCCATTTATGTGAAAATAAAGAAACCAAGCATTCTTCCTAATAGGTCATATCAGAGGCATGTGGACATCATTTAAGATTAGAAGAAAGACGTTTCATCTTCAGGTTAGGAAAGGTTTCTTTCGTAAGAAAGTTAAACTGTGGAATGATCTTCCAGTAGATGTGGTAATGACAATTTATTGAATAGCTTTAAAGTGGGCTAGATAAGTTTCTAAAACTAAAAAATATTGGGAATCTGCTGTATAAATACATATCTGTAGATCTGGTTGATCAAGGGATATTTTCCAATTGCCATTTAGAGTCAGAAGGAATTCCCGTTTACCCAAAGCCGCAATTGCTCTCAGTAAATGTTCATTCTGTTATTGGCTATTAGCGCAAATGCTGCTACGAATATGCTGCACAGGGGTCTTTTATACCTCGTATAGTGCAGTCAACCAAGTGAGGTTTAAACTTGCGCTCACCTATTTAATGACGGTAAGTGCAACTAACCCCCACCTTATAAACAGCACTTAGTGCAGTTAAATAAGGCCCAAAATGTTACATTCTACATATGAGTAATGGACTTTGTGTGCGTGTGGGGGTTTGTGTGTGGATATATAACGGGTATATTTGTACAACACCCAACATTATTATTGTATACTCTCTGTAATATATGGGACAGTATAAAATACTGTTAACTATTGGCAAGACATTTGGATTTGTAGTAAGGGATTATGGGCCTTGTGTACAGTCTTATAAATATTACTGTAGATTATATTTTGGCTTGTATTTGTATTACTGAACTAGAACGATCATATTATTACAGATAAACAAGTCCAAAAAGCAATTTATACAAAGCTGTAATAGCTCTGCGTTAATCTCAGTTGGAAATGCATTATGTGTTAAAATGAATAGTTTAATAGAGTTAAATAGTCTTACTGTAATATGCAAACGCACACATTAATTAAAATTTGTTGCACTGGCTGCATGTTTGTTATTTACAATATCCATGCAGCAGCGGCGGGTCACCCATAATTCTAGTTAGGCTGAGGCCACACAGCAACGCAGTGAATGTATTGTTTTTCTAAATGTGCGGATGGAAGAAGTATGTTGTAACAATGTATCGAACTCCTGACCGCTCACACAATTCATCTGGCTGTACCCAAAATTATACATTCCTTCCCCCTTCTTGCAGCAGAACTGCACTAGCCAGCAAAAATAAATAGGAAATGGTTAAAAAAAAAAAAAAAAGGTAAAAAAAGTAAACGAGAAGGATGCATGGAAAAACTGGGAAAAGTTATGTCATTTTCAAATGTAGGTGTAGTCTTAGGAGTGTACCATAATCATTTAAATGTCCTAAAAAACATAAACATATACCCATGGCATTCAAGATGTTGGGAAACTAGAAACTTGGCATTCAAGATGTTTGGAAACCACAACTCCCAGCATGCTTTATTAGCTGGGAGTTGTAGTTTCCAAACATCTTGAATGCCACCCTCACCCTCCCACCCAGTTCAGTTTGTACCTGTGGGCTCTTCTCCATCCAGGAACTGTGGGCTCTCCTCCATCCAAGGGCTTCCTGTTGGGACTGTGTGCCAGCATTGAAGATAAGCGTCCTCTCCATTCCGGCATCCGCGCGCTCATTCCTGTACTGGCGTGCCGGCTGACGTCACTAATTGGAGCAGGGCTTGGCGCCGAGCAGTGACATCAGGCCGTCGCGCCAGTGCAGGGAATGATTGTGCGGCTGCCGGAGTGCTAAGGTAAGTAGTGACTCGAGTATAAACAGAGTCCAAGTTTTCAGGCTGTTTTTACAGCCTGAAAAACTCAGTTTATACTCGAGTATATACGGTAAGTGTCTAGTAATTGTTTCTTCATCAAATATGCCCAGCAGCATCAACCTACTATCCATTGTGATAGGATAGCCTATTTGTTGTAATTATCACCAGTACCTCATGCCAAAATATATGTATCTGTGAGCATTCCCACATCAGGTGCCAAAAGTCAGCTCCATCATTATGACATTTAGGGCACGCAGTGTAGGTGCTTGGATTAATGTGATGCAATTAGGCATGGTGTAGTATGTATAGTTGTATTAATCGTTTTTTTGCTGCCGGGGACACCAAGTGTGCGATTTGGCCATTTCCTGACAGTCTGTATAAGACAGATCTGGGATGTATGGAGTCCATTTTTTTCATAATATGATCTTTTTGCAGTGGTAATTTGCTAGCTATTAAGCATGTATATAATTTGGACATCAATCCCTGTTTGCCTTGTGTTCTCAGAATTCCTATAGCTGGGTGGGATGAGAAGGTTATTGTAGTGCCAAATTGTTACTGTATGCAATGTCTCATTTGTATATAGCGGAAGTGGTAATGATTACCACTGTAGTGCAGCAAAGGGCATCAACTGATTGTTTTGTATTATGTGACCAAATTCTTTTATGTTGGCTTTTTCCCAATCTTTTGCACCTTGAAATATTGCTTACTCTGGGTATTCCAAATAATTCCATAGGGGTGTTTTCATTACTCCTTGTATGCCTAATTCTTTTTTCACCTCTCTCCACATCTGTGTATGTAGTGGAGTGCCACTTCCAATTATGTGTTTTGTGGGGGCATGTCAGCATGTACCCTTAACATACAATTCAAGCATATTTTCAGATATGCTTAAATTTGAGGAGCTTTCTACCTAGTTCTGAAAATACCTCATATGTGCTGTGAGGTAGTATAGCTTAACGTCAGGGTCTGCCAGTCCTCCAGTATGTTTGGGACACTGAAGTTCCCCTAGTTTTTATCTTGGCCCTTCCAGAGCCCCATATAAAAATACGTGAACGTTGTGAAAAATGATTTAGGTACATATATAATTGTGTGCTGTATGTAATGTATTTCTAGGTATATCTAGTGGGAACAGTATAGGTTTTTTTCAATTCATGCATAGGCCTGAGAAATGACCAAATTACTCAATCACTAATAGTGCCTCCTGTAGTGGGGGGTCCTCATTATCTGTATACAAAATTATATAATCGGCATATAAGCCGTTTTTTTTCTACGTATGGTCCCAGTTTGAAGCCAGTTATTTTTCTTTCTTAGATATTCCCACTCCACCTTCTCAAAAGCTTTCTGCATCCAGAGATACCATTATTTGCCTGCCTGTATTATCGTGGTCCACCACTAATTGTGTGAGCACCTTGCCTATATTTGATATCTGTGCACAATAGTGGTTATGACCTTTTGTAATCGGTTTGTTAGCAATTTCTCTAGTATTTTGTAGTTAGGCCTATAGGAACTGCACTCAGTTGGGTCTTTGCCCGGTTTTAGTAATATTATATTAGCATCATAAAGTGTATGTGGTAGCAAGTTATTGTCATAAGATTGATTATTATTAATTGATTATTAACTAGTAGTTGTGTGAGATATTGGATTTGGTAACGTTTAAATATTTCTATCGGGATCCCATTTGGACCAGGTGATTTACTAGTGTGTAAATTATTTATTGCCGTCTTGGGTTCATGTAGTGTGATTGGGGCATCTAGTAGTGTTTGTTGTTCTTTTGATATTTGTGGAAATTCATTGGTTTAGGCATTCTAGGTTTGTAAAGGTCTGAATAGTATAGCTGGAAGCAGTTTTGAACTTATGTGGTAGTGGTGACTAGTACATTCTGGTTATTTTTAACAGCTAGTATTGGGGTTTGTTGTTGTTGTCCTTGCAAGGTAGACAAGTAACTTCACTGACTAGTTAGCTGATTGATGGAAGTTTTGTCATTGGAAAAGAGTGTTGTGTTGTTCATGCATGGTGTGAATCTCTATTGGGATTATCTATGTAGTTCTCAGCTGTTTGTAACCAATGAGATAAGCTTTGTTCAGTTTCCTGTGACACGTTTTTAATGTGCGCCTCAGAAAGGCCTTGAATGTGTCCCACCTGATCTTTTATGATTTGTGTTCCTGATTTAGGTCAAATAACATTTCTATCTGTTCTGGTATTGCATCAGGTTCTGGGAACAAGGTCAGTAAGTGTTAGTGGGTTCACTAGCATTAAGTCTATTCGAGTGTGTGCGATGTGTACTTGAATAGCATGTATATTCTTTTATATCTGGATGTTTGTGTCCCCAGGTGTCATATAGTCCCAATTCTTTTGGCTAAGATAGATAATTTAGTGGTTTGTTGTGTGGATTCCTGTTGTGATAGGGGGGAGATTCTGTCAATTGTAGGAGACATAACAGTTGTAGTCTCCTATGTATAGTGTGTGCACTTTCCTGTGTGCCTCAGGAAAGTCTAAACTGAAAATGGCTGCTTTCTGTACTATTTGTAGGTCAGCTGTTGGTGGGTTGTATATATTACAGCTGACATATTGTATACCATTAATAAGTGCTACGAAAATATATCGACCCTGGGTGGCGACCTTGTGTATTTAGCTTAAGTATTTTGTAATAAACTGACCTTCCTATCAGTATGGATTCTCCTCTGGAGTATGTGGAGTGATTGCTGTGTACCGTCCATCCCACTTAATATTTGAGTGGGGTGGACCTGGCGTGTCCTGGTTCCAACAAGATGTGCCTCCAGAAGGCATAGGATATCAGGTTTATATTGTTTGATGTATCTTCAATATTACTTGTAATTCCATATTTAAATGGTGTATGCAGTTGTAAACCTGGTGTATGCAGTTGTAAACCTGGTGATTGGTTGATACATCAACCAATCCTGAAAACAGGCAATTTAAGTTAAAACCAATATAAGGTCTCTGAGAACTTGTGAGTATTTCTAGTGGTTCAGCTTTATTTATCTAGTTAGTTAACTGTTTATCGTCTGTTATTTGTCAACCAAAATGTATTTATTCCTTTGCTAATCTGTATGCATAAATACTATACACAAATTATGTTTACAATGCTTATGCAAACCAAATAAACGCTCTTTTACAAGGTAAAACCTTTTTTATCCTCACCATTAGGCAGTGGTGACAGTTCCAGGACTCTATCCAGGAAGTAGACAAGCTGGTAGGTCTTCCATTGTGTGATATCAAATTTTGTTATAGCTGCCATGTCAAGCGTCATGGAAGCCCAAAGACTGGCTAGTTCTTCTGCTGGCTTCATGAGCGCATCACCAGCAGAAAGGTCTGGGAGAAAAGGAGGCCATCCGGGAATGTTTAACCACCGGTCAAACTCCAGACCTGTCATAAATAAATTTCTTTAGAACAGACTTCAGCAGTCTTATTTGAATACAAATTATGTACATGCAACCTCTAAATCTAAAGGCTCATACACACATGCGATTGCGGGGGCCGACCTGCGATGCATGAATGCCCGTGTTGCCTGTCAATCGTGTATGGGCACTTTGTTGGCAGAAATGGACGTTCGGTGGGGGTTTGTTGATGATCTGCCTGGAGGATAATGCAACGAGCCCCAACCGAACATTGACTCACCAAAACCTATTAAGTGTAAAAAAGAATGCAGCCTTTGCATTAAAATACATAAGGGATATTGCGTCCCTTACAATGTAACACAAGGATATGAAGTCACCAAATAGTTCATAAGGGCACGGCCACACTGCAACGCAAACGCATGCGATTTCATGTGCAATTTTGTTGCGTTTGCACATGCGTTTTTTCATTAAGTATTGAAAAACGCAAGCGATTGCGATTTAAAATTTGTAACGCAAATCATAATCACAACACACCCGAAAACACAAGCGCAAATGCTGCAGTGTGGCCTAGCCCTAACCATGGAATTTTTTTAAATGTATTACTGTTTTGTTTTTCTTATTATTAAAAGAACATTTACAAAAAAACAGAGACCTGTCTGAAAACTCTTTCAGTATAGAGAAGAATTCAGCTGTAAATTATGGATTACAGTTTATTAGCTGTCTGATTAAAGGATAAGTATACTGAAAAAACAAATACAGTTTAAATTGTAGCTGTATACCTAACTAACCCCCCCCCCCCCCCCCTTTTTTTTTTTAGGTCCCTTCAAAGCCTACCTGAGCCTTGGAAAGTCCTGGCCATCTTGGAACATAAATGTCCAGTAAGCTCTGCCCCCCCCCCCCCCCCGAGAGCTTCTGGACCTAGTTCCCAACTTGTGTCCAAATATTCTGTGGCAGTTCGATCCGTGCATGCACGTGGGTCGTGACGTTAGCGTGCACACGCGCAGTGTGGTGTGATCATCACGACGAGCACGCATGATGACATCACGCGTGCACGCGCTAACGTCACGTCACACGCGTCATGACGTCACTTGCGCGCGCATGCACGGATCGAACTGCCACAGAATATTTGGACACAAGTTGGAAACGAGGTCCAGAAACTCTCGGGGGGCGGAGCTTACCGAACATTCATGTTCCAAGATGGCCAGGACTTTCCAAGGGCTCGGTAGGCTCTGAAGGGACCTTAAAAAAAAAAAAAAAAGGGGGAAAGGTTAGTTAGGGATTCAGCTACAATTTAAACTGTATTTGTTTTTTCAGTATACTTATCCTTTAGGCAAGCGCATACCTTTCCTATGAACCATACAGGCTCTGTAAAGTGTGGGGGAGCAACAGTGGGATTTATTCTTATAAAAATTACATAGCCAATTGATTTTTATACGAAAATTGCACTGTTGCTCCCATTAAAATTCCAGAGCCTTATGTATTATAAGAACATTACGGCACACTTTGGAGGTCTGACAGTGCTTTTAAAATTGCATGCTAGTGTAAGGAAATGAGCTATATTAGCCCACTGCACTTCAATACGCTTTTAGGAGTGCATGCGACCATCATTTTTTAACGCAACCATATGCGCGTCCGTAGTGCAATATTGGGAAAGTGCAGCACAAATGCGCAACAACGCAGTGAATGCACATGCAATTGTGTGCATTAATGCGTGCAATTGCGTGTGTGTTCCTGTGCGTTGAAGTGTGGCCTCACCCTTAGGCTTAATTTAATTTTAAGTATTACAAAAATTCACAGCAAGAAATGCCACTTTTTACTAACATGGTGAGTGACCTTTGGGGAGTGCTCAGCATTGTAAAGGAGTTTTAAAGGGTATGTCCAGCAAAAATGTAAGTTTGTTTCTAACCGATTTACTGAAGAACAGGAGGTAAATGCACTCTCTCTTACCTGCCTTTCTTCAGTAAATCTTACAGGAGAGGAGGAGAAACTTACCCGCGGACCCGCTCCATCCCCGAAATCCCTGACGCATCACACAGTGCGAAGGAGCGAGGACGCGTTGGAGACTGTTAGTGAAATTGGAGCTGGAGCGGGTCAGTGGGTAAGTTTCTCCTCCTCTCCTGTAAGATTTACTGAAGAACGGGAGGTAAGAGAGTGCATTTACCTACTGTTCTTCAGTAAATCAATAGAAACAAACTTACATTTTTGCTGGACATACCCTTGTTGTTTGGGTCTGTTTATTATGGGTCTGTTTGTCGGGTGTACGACAGTAGTGCTTCATTATGTTCATAGTTACTAGTCAACTTACCAGGAATTTTATCCACTCCCTTTTCTTTTAACTCTGGAAAATACTCCAGATAAAACTCAAGGGCCTCATCAGCTATTATACTTTGGAACTTAAACTTCTGAACATAGGCCTGTGTTAGAAAAAAAAAAAAAAAAAGTAATTCAATGGCAGACTACCATGATATCTTTCACATAACAAATAAGGCAATAACGCTTGGCTGCCAGTTGCAGTTATAATCAAAGGCTGATATAACTGACCCTTTGAACAAACAAGAAAAGATGATCAATGCACATTCCTGGGCCCCATATACTATCATAATATCTGTACTAGTGCAAAAAGTTTTAGTTACAATTTAATGCATAAAAGTGAAAAGCCTTCCAACCATGTAACAGTAACCCCAGTATGGAAGGTCCTAACAAATTATCTTGGGTCATTTATCTGACACTCCCTGCTTGGTTGCATTTTCATGGGAAGATTAAAGGGACGTGTTGGGGGTGCTACTACCACATGGGAGCTTGATCTATCTTCCTGCAGAGAAACTCTGCTACATTACATAAACAAATAATGTTGCCATAGGAGTGCTCCCACAGCCCCCATTTTGTTTATGTACTGTAGCAGAGTTTTTCTGCAGGAAGATAGACCAAGCTTTCATGTGATTTTTAATTTTAACCCCATACTGGCCCCACTGTGTAGTTTAAAAAAATCCTTACCTTTACAAGTCTGCTCCAAATGGTTCTCCTGCTATGACTTTTCAAAAGTTAAGTAAAGTAAGGAGTAAAAGTTGTCAGTGAGTCATCTGGTGCCTGTTTCTTCCTCAACCTCGGCAAGGACTGAGGCATGCGCAAGGGAACCCTCCCCCCCCCCCCCCCCCCTCGGGATCCACCCCCCGCAGCCGTGGCACCTAGCGTGAATCCATTTGGACATAAGGTAGGTGACCCCTGCCCAGCCCCAACCGTCTAAATATTTCTTTAAAAAAATGCTTGAATCGCTACAACTATCGCTACTCTCAAACAACAAAGTTGTAGGAATGTTTTCTAAACGAAATGGTGCAAGTTCTCAAACAATCCATTTTAATTCTAAGTTGTAAAACAACAAAACATGAAAAAAATGCCATGGGGGGCAAATAAGTTTGCAAGGCACTGTACTTTAGGAGCACTCACCATAAAGAGCACAGGTGTGCCTCAACAAAACTTTGCATTAGCAAGTATGCCACAGTCCAATGACAGACTTCCATTCAGGCATATGCCAGCTGGAAAGAATTCAAATAGAATAGTGGCAAATAAAAAAAAATATCTTTAAATTTAAATCTGTATTTTAACTTACAAACATATTTACTACTGAAAGATTTGAGTGTTTTTCTGTTCAAGCAGGACTGAATTATTACCTTCAAGAATGCATCAAACTTGCTCTGATCCCCAGTAAGATGGGCTAGGTATGAAACAAAGGAGTAACCCTTTTCATAGGGAGTTTCATTGTAAGTGTCATCAGGATCCACACCTGCCCAGAAGGTAAAAGGATAAAAAAAAATAAAAGTAAAAAAAAAAAAAAAAAAGGGGATATAAAACAAATTAAGTATTTTGGCCAACTTTACAAATACCAGGCTCTATCTTTACTCTCAACTTGTTTAAAGGATGCTCTTCTCCAGAAGCATCTATGTGCTGACGCAACAAAGCTCTTCCTGTGGCTGCTTCCAAGCAGGTGTACGCATGGCCTGTAGATGTGAGAATGAGTATTAATCACATTCAGTATGCTTGCAGATAAAAATCAAATAAGTACATTAAAGGCATCTCCACTGGAAAAAAAAAAATCTATGCGCATACGCATCACACTTGCGAATAGAGGACAGTCTGTCGGGACCTGTCAGCCTATGCGGAGGAGGAGCAAGCGATCGGGTAAGTACCTTACCTTCTCTCCCGGCTCCTGCAGGTTTTATTGAAGAACAGGAGGTTAGACAGCTCCTTTACCTCCCGTTCTTCAATAAAACTAAAGGGCAATTTTTTTTTTTCCCAGTGGAGATTCCCTTTAAGCACTATGCCCTTTAGGGCTGCTATAACAGTCCTATGCCAGTAAACGTTTCTTTTCATGTAGTATTTCCCTTAACTATAACTCAGGAATATGTACACAAACAGCGAGCTTTAGCTTCACTTAATGGTGCTCTGTAAAAAGCTTTTTTTACTCAGTTGTTGAAGGTTATCTAAAAAGGGTAAAGTCCCCTGTGCTTTATCATCCATTAAGAGTATTTAAATGCAAAGGTCCAAAATCATGCTTATGGGCTATTTTCTAATACCACTGAACATGTAGCATCTAAAAATGTAAAGTGTGCTTTAAAGGATAAGTACACTCAAAATAACAATGAAGTTTAAATTGGAAGCTGTATGATTAACTTACCTTGTCCATTTTTTTTTCTAGGTGGATTCAGAGCCTTACTGTGCCTCAGTAAAGTGTTGGCCATCTTGGGTTATGTTTGCAGTCAGGTAAGCTCCTCCTCTCAAGAATTAGTGGACCTCGTTCCAGGCTTGGGTCCATAAATCATGTAGCAGTTACCTCCATGCTCGCGCGTGACGTCATCATGCCACGCGTGCTTGTTAGTGTGAGCTGCGTGTTTATGTCATGCGTGCACGCCCCCGTGCCCGCGGTGGGTGGTTACCTTCATGCTTGCGCACAAGCATGGAGGTAACTGCTTCATGATTGATGGACCCAAGCCTGGAACGAGGTCCACGTATTCTCGAGGGGAGGAGCTTACCTGAATGCAGACATAACCCAAGATGGCCAGCACTTTACGGAGGCACAGTAAGGCTCTGAAGGCACCTAGAAAAAAAAAAAGGGACACGGTAAGTTAGGCATACAGATTCCATTTAAACTTCATTGTTATTTTGAGCATACTTATCCTTTAATAAGGTAAATGTTTTCTAAACACATTTAAAGGGACACTATACTGAAAAAATGACTCATCTTAATCTATAAATTGAATACATGTAAGTAGCACTTACTCTGATTTGCGTGTGTTGCTGCATGCCTTCAATCCAGCACACATTTTGTTTAGGAGCAGTATCCCCCCCCCCTCCCTCTTTTAACCACTCCCACTTCCATCCGACCTGACTTTTTTCCCACAAACCAACTGTCAAACCTGCACACAGCATTCCAAATGTCAAAACTCTATCACCATTCCAGCTACAGTAAAACTACTCACAGAAGAATAGTTTTTAGGAGCAAGGAACTTGATTGACAGCTGAAAAAGTTTTAGATTGGATATTTAAAGAAATAGGGGTCAGATCAACAAAAAAATGATACAGTGGTGGTTGGGAAGAAATATAGTTTCCAATTATGGTCAATGTAAAATAACCTATTTTTCGGTATAGATGCCCTTTAAATTTAATTTATATCTCATCAAATAAACATGTTAATTTGCTTATTAGCAATTATTTTTGCTCCACACGTCCATCCTATTGTACCACCCTAATGTTGTTACTTAACGTACACACTGAATGCTAATGGTCCTGCACTTATATTATTTGCACTTTGTACTACTCGCACTACCCTCGTATGCAACACGTATGTATGCAACTGTAAAGCACCACGTTAAACATATTACTTTTATAGACACTTGATATTAAGGAAATTGAGCTTAAAAAAACTGCTTGATTTGTAATCTTTGACTGCCTATTTGCTAATAATACATACCAACTTAACTACCTGAGCAAACCAAATAGAAGACCGCAATCAGCTACTAACCTAAGCCATGAAACTGACGTCTAAGTGAGCTTTAGGCCCCCCCTTCATTCAAAATCTATATAATTAATTCAGTTTATAAATGTGATCCTTTGGTAACCAGCTCATTTTACAAGATACCTCCACCTGATCTACAGTTGTGTATGTGCTAGAAAGGATTAACATTTTACAATTCCCAACTGATAAGGGAAAAGATTTTTACCCCATATTGCCAGAACTGCATTTCATGGAAGTATGTCTATTACCCAAAAATCTCTTCAATCATGAGTGTAAAAAAACAAAAAAGTAGTATTACTAATTTAAATTAGGGCTGGACAAAGCCAAGGAGTCAGGTAGCCAATGCACCTAGAAATATACACCCCTCTACATGTTTTTCTTTTGATGTTCCTAATTTTATAAATGTGTCCACCCCTCTTAAAATAAATGCCTGAGTATAAGAAAAAGTCAACACTGCTTTATTTGACACAGAGCTTAATAATTTGACATTACATCGAAATTTATAAGGAAGACTCACCAAAGATTTCAGATGAAATCCTTCTTTGAGCATACATTGTAAAGCCCTCATTTAGCCAGAATTCTCCCCAGTTAGCATTTGTGACCAAGTTTCCAAACCAACTATGGGAAATCTCATGTATAATAACATCAGCCAAGGATCGATCGCCAGCCAGCAGACATGGGGTGACAAACGTGATACAGGGGTTCTCCATTCCACCAAAAGGGAAAGATGGTGGCATGAACAGTACATCATACCTAAGAAGTCAACAACATCCCCCATATAACTTTTAAAATAAAAAAAAAAATCCATAAAAAGACAAATCTCACATATGCTTATTTAACATGCAGGGAAAAAAACTTTCCATATATAAAAGCAAATGAAAATATACACTATAACTAAAATTTCAGATTTTTTTCTCTGCAAGTTATTAGACTATATATACCTAAAGCCTGCCAATTACATATACATTGTATTTTTCCCCCCACTACCACCACAACATCTAACTTGCCTACAAACCTTAATACAACAACTGGCAAAGCATGATTTCTGGCTCGGCAGATGAGACATTAGCTGGGCAGATGAGGGCATATCCACCCACAAAAGGAAAAATGTCTTCTACATGTACAGAGACCGTAATACTCACACTACTCTCAAGCTCTTGTACAAGAGGTTAGTCAGCCTAATGTTTGCTGCCCATGTGTATGTAGAAGAAAATTTTAGGGGTAGACATGCCCTTTAAGGAAAATAAAAGATTTGTCAGACACAGCTTTAAAGCTCCCTGTTTTGTGTCCTCTAAAGAAGGCACAAAGCTGCATGACCTCACTAAGGTTCCTGTAAGTGCTGTGATCTTTCACTTGGCTGCTATAAATTGACTTAAGTAAATACAGCTGGAAAAAAAAAAAAACAATTTTTGTGCATCTTCATTTTAGGCTGCAAAGCAACAAAATGTACATATTAAAAATATTGATTCTTTACTATGCCTATTATTATATATAAACTGTACATTCACAGTAGTGGGCATTTTTTTATGCTAGGAGGCCTTTAAAACTTTTCTAGAAGTCATTCCAGCTTTTTTTTAGATAGGCAGTTGCACAGACAGACATCAAGAAGTTTATTATTAGGTTTAAAGGGCATCTTCACCACTCAAATGAAAAGTTATGCACCTCCCAAAATTACAATAGTAAGAAAGCTTTTTTACATGCTCAGACGAAGCAGCTAGGGAAATAGCATTCGTCAATGGCTGTGATGTCACTTGTTACATCCATGACTGACAGCTGCTAACTAGAAGAACCAGGAATCTGAAAGAGGTAGCAGATCATCAGTATTTCAGGTTAGACTTACAACTCTCAGCTTTCTGACAGCTATTCTAACTATTGCAGAGGGGAGATTAACCTATATACAACTTTTCATTTGAGGGGTGAACTCGCTTTTTATATTTCTAGGCATGTTGGCTACCTGGCTCCTGGATTTGTCCAGCCCTGCACATTATCAGTAAAGGACCAGTTCTTTAAAATTGTGCTTGCTGTTTCATATCAGCAAACACAATTTTAAAAGAACTACACCCTCATAATGACTTCTTTGAGAAAGAATGGCAACCCAATAGCAAGACAAAGCTTTTTAAAACTTGTAATAAATCTTTAGGTTTAAAAACACTTTTTTTTACATTGGGTACATGGTCCAGAGGCTGGACATGAAATATATTTTATATTCAATGATAATATACATTTAATACATTTCCTATAATAAGCCAGTATAATAAAGACAATTTTCCATAAATAAAATCCTACAGTTATAAAAGGCATGGACTACAGTTGGTCTTTACACCATAACTATTAAATTACTAATGAAAATATGCGAGTCTTTTAAAAAACTTACCTTCCCCATACATAAGGTCCAAAAAGCTTCTCACCCACTTTCAGAAACTCTTCTATTACCCCATCATATTCCTTTTTAGCTGCTTCTATAAGGCAGGGCTCTGTCCACACACGACTTCTACAAATAATAGGATGCAGCAGTCTCAGTCACAATATAAAAGCAAAGAGAAGAATATTTAAGACCTCATTATCTTACCAGTGCAGTGCATATACCTTGGTCCTACCTCTGCTGAAACAATATCACCCACGACTAATGCTACCAAATAAGCAGGAATAGGCTGTGTCATATGGAAGATAAAGGTGTCACCTTGACGGTCCCAGCTGTTCGCACTCATAATAGCAGTAAATCCTTGAGGCACCTGGATGAAAATGTCAGGAAGGGTTTTAATGCAACATAACCTTTCATTTTGCATTTTTAAAGCAAGCAAGTCACACAAGCAATTAAAAAGGTCATCAATACTGCCATATTTATCTAGTTTTAAGAACACCAAAGACATTTATTAAATGTTTGTTTACATCATGAAAGTCTTTCCTCCATCCTTAAAATTGTAATTTATTTGAATGCTTATTAAATTTGATAAATATCTATTCCTGCTTGTAAATGCACAAAGCCTTTCCTTTAGAGAGAACAAATGTCTACAATTGAATCCACCTAGGCACTCACCTCAGAGGATACAACTGAAAAATAACATAAGTAAATTGCCCCCCCCCCCCCGAACCCCAAGACTGCAATAATTAGAAAGCTGAAATATATAAGAATAAGCTGACACAATATACAAAGTCCTGTTGCACTTATGTCTACTTTCTGGTTTAAAGGGCAAGTCCATCCCCAAAATGAAAACTTACATACAGGTAAATCACTCCCCAAAACCCTGAACGGTAATAATTTGAAATCTTAAATATATAAGTCTAACCTGAAATCCTGCACAATGTCCTGTTGCCCCTGTTTCTGCTTCCTGGTTCTTCCAGTTAGCAACTGTCAGTTATGGATTTGACAGTTGACATCACAGCCAATGACTGTATGTTAATCCCCTGTCTGCCTCTTCTGAGCATGCCCAAGCTCAGTAAATGCTCAGTACAGGTTTCTAAAGTGCTCAGTTTCCATGAGTCCTCCAGAAGCAAAGAAGGCATACAGTTATGAATTCATAGGACAAACTATGATATATCAACATATTTTAAAGAGGTCATTCTTTCTAAAAGACGTTCTAATGAGGGGGGAGTTGTCCTTTAAGAAAGCTCAGCTGTGGATTTGACAGTTGACATCACATCCAATGACTGAATGCTAATCCCATAGCTGCCTTCTCTGAGCATGCTTAAGCTCATAACTAGATCACTAAAGGGGCATGTACAAATATAATGGTTAACACAGCTGACAAGGTAGGATATTTTAACATATTTTAATGGGGCCATTCTTTATAAAATGTCATTATAACGGTAGAGTTATCCTATAAAATTGTGCTTGCTGATCTGGACTGCGTTGCCAAAGGCCTGACCCTTGACTTATAAAGGGTTTAGGGCAGGATAAGCAAGCAATTTAAGTATTGCGAAAGATCGAATGTACTGCCAGACTTAAAGGGCATGTCCACCCCCAAAACTATAATCCCCCCAACTACTGGCCCCATCTTGTAGTGTAGTTTAATGCTTACCTCACATCCCAGCTCCATAAGGTTCTCCTGCAGTCCCCCCCCAAAGTCCCAAAAACTGCCCACCAGGAGGATAGCAGAGTCCATATAGGACTCTGCCTCCTACCTGGCCTCCGGGAGAAGTTTGGCATGCGTACTGCAGCCCTTGTCCCCCTCCCTCTCCCTCTCTCTCAGGATTCCCTCCCCCTAGCTTTAAACCCTTTAGTTATATGATTGCCCCTGAACTTCCGGCAGCCGCGTCCGTGACTGGCTGCCGCTCAGCCAATCACAGACGCAACTGCCGGTCCCGCCCCTCTGCTTGCATTTTCTCGCAAGCAGAGGGCCGGCAGCGCGGCGGAGGAAAGAGGGGAAGTAAGTAAAGTTTGGGGCACTTTCTAAAAGAATAAATATAGCGGTTGGGGCTGGGGGGCCAGGGGCAATCATATATCAAAAATTAATTTTTAGGGTAGACATACCCTTTAAGGACCTAGCGTGTTAGGTCCTCACCCTAGGTACATCAAAATAAAGTTGGGGGTTAAACTGTCCATTAACTAAAGGGAAGACATGGCAACCTGCAGTGCTTCCTTGAACTTCCTCCAATTGTATGGATTTAACCCTTTCATTGTCAAGAAACAGGTAAAATTATATATATAATTTTTCAGCACAAATTATACTTTTGGCTTTTGTGAAGGAGTGAGTAGAAATTTGGATTCTGTAGATGTGGTATACTTGGATTTTGCCAAGGCTTTTGATACATTCCCCCATAGGTGACATCCTATATACTAACCGAGAGGTGTAAATATGCATGGATCACGGACGAATAAGCTTGAGTGCCACATCATCAACCCTACTCCCACTGTTGTTGGAAAAGCCGACCCCTACTTGCACACCCAAGAGACCTCAATGCAGTTTCCAGGAGAGGGAGGGAGAGATAGAAAGAAAGAAAGAAAGAAAGAAAAAGAGAAAGAAGAGGTCTTTAAATGCAGGGTTGAACGATTCTTTAAAGAATCGGGGGTGTTGCTAGTGTATAAGCTAAGGTCTGTTGGGCTGGGGTGGCACATTAGTACATGGATAGAAAGTTTGTTGATGGATAGGATGCAGAGACTAGTTGTTAATGGGGCTTCATCAATATGGACTAAAGTTCTAAGTGGAGTGCCACGGGGGTCTGTTTTGAGGACACTTCTATTTAATCTGTTTATTAATAATTTGGAATTGGGTATTGTCAGTTTGTGGACTACACAGAACTTTGACTATTAAAAGCTAGAGATGCTGTGCAATTGGTACGGGTGGATCTAGATTTTGTCACATTGGGAGGATAGGTGGCAGATGACAGTCAACGTTGATTAAAGTAAAGTGATGCATTTTGGGCTTAAAAATCCTTGTGCTGCTTACACTATAAATGGCTCGGTGTTAAGCAAACCTCTGTTGGAAAACCATCTTGATAGTTCTGCTGGATAACAAACTTATAAATATATACAAATATTGCAAGCAGTGTCAGGCGGCAACAGCTTGAGCCAGCAAGATATTGTCTTGTATATAGGGGTATGGGTTTATGGGAGAAAAATAAAATTCTCCCCACAAAGTACTGGTAAGGCCTCCTTTGGAATATGTGGTGCAGTTTTGGAATTGTGTGTACAAAAAGGAAATAAAAATGTTCAGAGATGGGCAACTGGGGAGTTGGAATATGAAGACAGATTGCATAAGTTACAATTATGTACGCTAGAGAAAAGTCACTTGTGTGAGGATATGATTACTGTGTATAAATACATGAACAGGCCATAAAATAAACAAGCTTTTTCTTTATTAAACTATTCAATAAACCATCACCACATCCAATGGAAGACCGTTCCATAATTTTTCGGTTCTTACAGTGAAAAAACCCTTCTGAACTTCCCCAGGCTTAAGAGATGTCCACATGTCCTCTGACATGTTCTATTGGTACACAATGCCCCAGATAGTTTATTGTATGGCCCATTAAAGTATTTATACACAGTAATCATATCCCCATGCAAGCACCTTTATGCTAGCGTGCATAATTTTAACTTATCCAAACTGTCTTCATATTCAAGCTCCCCCAGTCCCCTGATTAAATTTAGTTGCCCTTCTCTGAACCCTTTCCATTTCCAAGATGTCTTTTCTGTACACAGCATTCCAAAACTGCACTGCATATTCCAAATAAGGCTTTACCAGTGTAAAGAAGGAGAATAATATTTTTCTCCCTTGAATCCATACCCCGCTTTATACAAGTCAATATCTTGCTGGCTCTAGCTGTTGCCACCTGGCCCTGCTTGCTAAATTTAAAGGGCAACTGTGGTCTCCAAACAACGAAGGGTTAAATGAAAGCCTGCAGTATTTCCTTTGAAAGGAGCCGACAATCACATCTCAGGCTGGAGCCTGTGAGAAATTACATTGGGGTGAATGTTCAAACTTCCTGCTTCCAGTAGGTTGAGTGACATCACCTGACCTCTGCCCCACCCGTCCACTACGGGAGAGAAGCATGCTCAGTTCCCTAATGCTGGAGAAATCAGGAAGTACCTGGGGAAAAAATTGACAGTGGATAAGGGGAGCTTCTTAATGCAGACAGAGGCTAGTCACATGACTACAAGCTGGTCACATTGCTGAATACAGGAAGTGTTTAAGCAGGAAGTAATATTGCTGAACGTTTCCAGCAATAACTTCTCACAAATTTTATCTAGAGATGTAATTTAGGTTTTATTTTGAAGATATGATGGAAGGCTTTTTATACAATCCTTACCAGTTTGGAAGAATTTCAGACTACAGTTACCCTTTAAAGGAGAACTGTATTGCCTCAATGCATTTTTTAAAAAGATTGCTTTAGAAAGATTAAAAGGTATGCAGCCCACCCCCAAACATTGTTTTCCTGATTTCGAGCCTCTCTCTGCCTTCAATTAGCCATGTTGTGAAGGGGGCGTAACAATTCTGTCTGCCTCTTATTGTCATTCAAAGCTAACATGCGAGAAAACACTCCTCCACCCACCCTTGATCAGCTTGATTATGTAGGCCAGGGATAGGCAACCAGTAGATCTCCAGATGTTTTGAAACTACAACTCCCAGAATTCCCTAACTACAGAGTGCTTGTAGAGGAATGCTGGAAGTTGTAGTTTTCAAACATCTGGAGATCTACTGGTTGCTTATCCCTGATGTAGGCTGTATCCTAGCAACAGGACATTTCAAGTTTGTTTGACTGGCAGAGGGGGAGGAGAGAGGTTGTAACAGACATTCCCACCAGCCAATGGCAAGTGTTATGTTAATCATGGCCCTGGGCCATCTAGGAGGCGGGCTTTTAGCACTCATATTTGCTGTGTGATATCTAAGAGAGGGCAGCATGGTTGTAAACGTGAGCAAATGATTTTAGCTGCTGGAAGTGTGGACATGTAATGGGGGTGATGTTTTTTTTGATATTGTTGTCCTTTAAGTCTACCAAAAGATCCTTTTCGAACAGAGGTTCACTTAACACAGACCCATTTACAGTGTAAGCAGCACAAGAATTTTTATGCATTAACTTACATTTATCAACATAAAAGGATACGCACAATGAAATAGTAACCCAAAGTTATTAGATAGCTGGTGCTGTAAGCTGTACATGTGTAGGTTTTTTTTGTTCTATTCCCTTCCCACCCAGTGTTTTTTTACTGCCTGGCTTCCCCCTCCATGGTTAGGTTGCTCCTAGGCCCGCCCCCACGAGATCTGACTTGCCCTTACCAATAGGTAGGTCCAAGGATCTACCTGCTGTTTATTGCACGTGCCCGCACAACATGTGCGCATCTGGTGACGTCACTGCGCATGCACCCGGAAATGTAGGCGCGTGATGATGACATCACCACAGGTGGCCCGAGATTTGGCTGCATTATATGAAGGGCGCAGTGATGTCATCGCGCCTGAAAGCCAATTAATCACCAAATCCTTATATTTGCATATTTTTTTATAGTTTATATTCTGTACTTCTGCCTAAATAGGAGACTACTTCCACTTTAGGATGCTTGTAGACAGAATCTAAGTATAAACACTTTGTTCAGGTAAATTGTGCAGTGAGTCACAAAAGAAAGCACTTACCTAATCTTAGCAGAATAGGTACATTTAACAGCTGGTTTATCAAAGCAAGGAAAGAAGGAACGATTCAAAACAGCTTGGCCTTGTGTGTAATAAATGGCTTTATTTTGCCTGCTGTCGTTTGAGGATCCACCAGCATACTGCAGTATCACATTAAAAAGGATGTGGTTAACAGAGTAATTAAAGGCATATAAACATCCAACTTCACCAAAGAGTTAATTGTACAGCCTATTTATAGAGCTAAAACTGTGTAAACATGCCAGATATTTAGCATTTAGTAATGTTCTAATGATCCCGAGGTATCTTACTAATACAAAGTACAAGGAAGATTGTTAAAGGGTGCCATACCCTCTGCTGGCTCCCTATACTATAGTACAAGGAGCCAACAGCGAACATTATTTGGCCTCTGGAACACTTGATTTTATTATTATTTTTTATTATTATTATTTTAGTACTCGGTTGGTCTGGATAAATGTCCATCAGTTTGGTATATCTGTACATAAAAATATCAGGAGAAAAATGCCATGGAGGCCTTTATGTATAAAACTTTTGTTTGTATGACTGAATTGGGAAACTTGATTTAGCTGTAAAACACCAAACATTATTATTGTACTTGGGCACCCTCTGTATGTATGGGATATTATAAGACACCATTTCCAAAGATATTTAAAGGACAATTATGCTTACCTCAGTCCCACTCCTCTTCTTTCCTGGGTCAGTTTTACCTATGGTGAGGTCCTAAACCACTAATGGGGCTGAGATGGTTGCAGAGGATGCCAAAAAAGGCTAATGCGCTAAACCATTTTCCCCCCTATTTACTATAGAGAATCCTAGTCCTTATAGCAGGGACTGTAATAATATGAAGGGTATAAATGAGGAATATTCACTCAGAGGATATGGTACGGAAACAATTAGACAAAGTTAGTATCCATAAAGCCCCAGGACCAGATGAAATACATCCTCAGATCTTAAAGAGAGCTTAATCCAATTGATTTTTCTTATCTTTTCAGCTTTCCTTTTGTCTGGTGATGCACCACTGGATTGGAAAAAAGTCAATGTAATAGCAACATTCAAAAAAAGTAGTCGTTCCCAGTCTAGTAACTATAGACCTATACACCTTACAGCAGTGATACGGAAGGTGCTGGAAATTTTGTTACGGGATCATATCCTTGACTATGTTTTCAGAACTGATCTTATCAGTGGTAGTCAGCATGGAGAAATTGTGTCAAACAAATCTAAATGGTTTTTATGAAGTGGTGGGTAAGAATTTAGATTCAGGCATAGCAGTGGATGTAGTATACTTGGATTTTGCTAAAGCTTTTGATACTGTGCCACATAGGCAACTAATGTATAAACTGAGGACAATTGGCCTAGAGAAAACATTTTGTACATAGATAGAGAATTGGTTATTGGATCAAACACAGAGCATGGCAGTGGTCAATAGAGCTACATCCATATGGGCTAGACATATCGCTACATCCTTGACACCTCTCTTGAACCAGTCATGTTCCTTTGCAACATCTTGGCAAAGGGACATTTAAGAGAGGTGTCAAAGAGGCCATTTATGTGAAAATAAAGAAACCAAGCATTCTTCGCTAATAGGTCATATCAGAGGACATGTGGACATCATTTAAGATTAGAAGAAAAGACGTTTCATCTTCAGGTTAGGAAAGGTTTCTTTACAGTAAGAAAGTTAAAACTGTGGAATGATCTTCCAGTAGATGTGGTAATGACAAGTTTATTGAATAGCTTTAAAAGTGGGCTAGATAAGTTTCTAAAACTAAAAAATATTGGGAATTGCTGGTATAAATACATATACTGTAGATCTGGTTGATCAAGGGATATTTTCCAATTGCCATTTAGAGTCAGGAAGGAATTCCCGTTTACCCAAAGCCGCAATTGCTCTCAGTAAATGTTCATTCTGTTATTGGCTATTAGCGCAAATGCTGCTACTGAATATGCTGCACAGGGGTCTTTTATACCTGCGTATAGTGCAGTCAACGCAAGTGAGGGGTTAAACTTGCGCTCACCTATTTAATAGCGGTAAGTGCAACTAACCCCCACCTTATAAAACAGCACTTAGTGCAGTTAAATAAGGCCACAAATGTTACATTCTACATATGAGTAATGGACTTTGTGTGCGTGTGGGGGTTTGTGTGTGGATATATAAACAGGGTTATATTTGTACAACACCAAACATTATTATTGTATACTCTCTGTAATATATGGGACAGTATAAAATACTGTTACTAATTGGCAGAGACATTTGGATTTGTAGTAAGGGATTATGGGGCCTTGTGTACAGTCTTATAAATATTACTGTAGATTATATTTTGGCTTGTATTTGTATTACTGAACTAGAACGATCATATTATTACAGATAAACAATGCCAAAAAGCAGATTTATACAAAGCTGTAATAGCTCTGCGTTAATCTCAGTTTGAAAATGCATTATGTGTTAAAATGAAATAGAGTTAATAGAGTTAAATAGTCTTACTGTAATATGAGCAACGCACACATTAATTAAAATTTGTTGCACTGGCTGCATGGTTGTTATTTACAATATCCATGCAGCCGGCGGGTCACCCATTAATTCTAGTTTAGGCTGAGGCCACACAGCAACGCAGTGAATGTATTGTTTTTCTAAATGTGCGGATTGAAGAAGTAATGTTGTAACAATGTATCGAACTCCTGACCCGACTCACACAATTCATCTGGCTGTACCCTAAAATTATACATTTCCTTCCCCCTTCTTGCAGCAGAAACTGCACTAGCCAGCAAAAATAAATAGGAAATGGTAAAAAAAAAAAAAAAAAAAGGTAAAAAAAAGTAGAACGAGAAGGATAGCATGGAAAAACTGGGAAAAGTTATGTCATTTTCAAATGTAGTGTGTAGTCTTAGGAGTGTACCATAATCATTTAAATGTCCCTAAAAAACATAAACATATACCGTATATACTCGAGTATAAACCGACCCGAGATAAACCGAGTACCAAATTTCAGCTAAAATCCTAATAAAAGTTGTTGACCCCGAGTATAACCGAGGGTAAGAATGCCAACTCACTGGCATTCAAGATGTTTGGACTACAACTCCCGCATGCTTTATTAGCTGGGAGTTGTAGTTTCCAAACATCTTGAATGCCAAGTGAGGGTGGCATTCAAGATGTTTTGGAAACTACACCTCCCAGCATGCTTTATTAGCTGGGAGTTGTAGTTCCAAACATCTTGAATGCACCCTCACTTGGCATTCAAGATGTTGGAAACTGCAACTCCCAGCTAAAAAGCATGCTGGGAGTTGTAGTTCCCAAACATCTTGAATGCCCCCTCCCCGCCAGTTCAGTTTGTACCTGTGGGCTCTCTTCTCCTGTGGGCTCTCTTCTCCCTGTGGGCTCTCTTCTCCCTGTATCGGCATTCTGGCTGGCATTCCGGCAGCCGCGCGCTCATTCCTGTACTGGCGCGCCAGCTGATGTCACTGCCCGGCGCCGGGCTTGGCGTCGGGCAGTGACGTCAGGCCAGCGCACCAGTACAGAAAAAGATCGCGCGGCTGCCGGAATGCCCAGGTAAGCTCCTGACTCGAGTATAAACCGAGTCCGAGTTTTCAGGCTGATTTTTCAGCCTGAAAAATTCGGTTTATACTCGAGTATATACGGTAAAAGTTATAAACTTACTAGCTGGTACTCCTATTTTAAAAGGGCATATCCACCCATAAAAAAAATTTACACACAGTTTAAGTACACCCATCAAACCCCATATCCATTTTACTTACCTTCCCCAAAGATGCCCAGAAACATACTTCCTGCTTAAGGCTGTCAGTCAATGGTACGTTGATGACCAATAGATGACAGCCGCAACCAGGAGAAAACCAGTGAAACTTTGCATGTTTGGAAATTTGGATTCACATCAGCTAGAGCAGGGGTGCCCAACATGACCCACACAGGGGGCTGCCCTGGCGACACAGAAAAATCTTGGTCAGACATTACCGAGTTGTAGACATCCTCTAAGGCTTGTTTAGAAGGTACAGTAGAGATCTCTTTTCATTGAGGTCCTTGATTAGGACCATAGTTCCCCATTTTTATCCAACAAAATCAGTCCATTTTTAGGACACTATTTTTAAATGGTACACAGAGCTCACATGACCAAGGCAATAGCGTGCTTTTTAGCGTAGGATATCACCAATGAGATAACTTTTAACAGCTGATTTTACAGTGTAAATGACTCCGATATTCTCTATTGCCGGGATTTTACCAATGCATAAAGCATATATTCAAATAAATGAGGTCAATACCATAAATACAACATTTTCAGATTTATTGTGCAATAAGAAACTGACACAACAAAAGGGAAGGGAAACAACAAATTCAGCAGAACAAAATCAGCAGAACCTGATAAGCAAACAAAGTACAAAAAAAGGGCAAAAGAACAAGACTTGATTAAAAAAAAAAAATGCAAATTTTGTAATGTTTGTCTGAGTGTGAACTTTTGAAACCTTTATTTATTGCAGTAAATACTAATTTATACCACATAGTTAGGATTCAAGTTGTTTAAAGGCATGTCCACCCCCCAAACTAAAAATTCACCCACTACTGGCCCCAATAAAAAATCCTTACCTTACATTCCTGCTCCTTGTGGTTCTTCTGTAGTGGCTCTTCAAATTCCAGGAAACTGTAGAGTAGGAGCTGTCTTCCTGTCCAAAAGGTCTCTGCCTCTGTGATGCCTCCGGGAGGGATAGAGGCATGCGCAGTGGAGCCCTTTTCCCCCCTTCCTCCCTCCCGATCCCTCTCTGGCTTCTTCTAAGGTAGCGTTAAATGCTTTTTACATACTGTAGGGCATGTCCCCCCAACCGCTATATTTTTACACCAAAAAACGCTTCCCTTCTTTACTTACAGCACCTTGTTCCAGCGCCGTTCTCACTTAGAGGCAGCCAATCACAGCTGCGACTCCTGATCCGGCCCCCTGCTTGTAGTTCCGGTAAGAATATAGCAGTTGGGAGTGGGGGGGCACATGCCCTACAGTATGTGAAAAGTAGGAAAAGCGGGTGGACATGCCCTTTAACTGTAGTTGCTGCATACCTACCAGCTGTTTTGATTTTAGGTCCTGAATATGGTCTAAGGTTGTGCCCAAAGAGCAGACATTTCGAGAAAACGGACCAATATTTTCGGAATTTTAGTCAGCCGAAATGTTGGTGGTAATTGGGCAAAAAATGTCAGCGGTAATATGTGCCACGACTGTCCGATGTCCTATGGGCCTTTTGCCGAATCAGACTGATCCAACATGGTGGAAAATTATAACCAAAATTACGATTGTGTTGTCTTTTATGAACCGCATGATGATCGCCTGGGATGAAACATAACATCTGCCTGTGTGTACCCAGCTTAAAGGGCAATTATACTCACCTCCCCCTCGTTCCTTTCCCCCCTCTGCAAAGTACCCAGGATGAGGACCTAAAACGCTAAGTCCTCACCTCCGGGTACTTAACAAAAGTACTTCACTACTTATAATCTCCCTCGTCGCTCCGGTCCAATCCTCCCGACTGGCACTTTGAGTTACAGGTTGCGAGGCAGCCAATAGGAAGACGCGCTCTGCAAGGGTCTTCCCATTGGCTGCCTCCCGGACTGTCACTGACAGTGCCAGTGGGGAGGATCGGACCGGAGCGATGAGGGAGATTACAAGTAAGTAGTGCAGGACTTTTGTAAAGTACCCAGAGGTGAGGACTTAGCGTTTTAGGTCCTCACCCTAGGTACTTTGCAGGAATGGATCAGGGAAATGGTAAGTATAATTGTCCTTTAATTTTGTGATGGACCAAGTACATCTCAGTTTTGGTTAAAAAGATTTAAAAGGATAACGTTGTTGCCATATACAGATATTAAAAGAAGTGGAACACTGGGTACTTTAATTTGCTCCATTTTCTCACGGGAAGAAAAATAGTAATGCAACATAAATACAAATCGAACAACCCTTGAAAAGGTACATGGTTTGAAGCTGATTGCTCAGTCAGATATTTTTAATTTAAAGGACTTTAAAATTATTTTCCTTCTTTTTGCCTTCATTTGACCAAAGTGACAGTAGAATCAACTGTACCTTAAAGGGCCACTAAACTGAAATTCCTTTTTGTGCATGTGCGCCTATAGGTAAGATGGGACAGATGTCGCACCAGTCCGCAGATCAGCTGTCAGAGCGAGCAAGAGCAGTGCTCATGGGCATGGTTACAGGTGTACCACTCCAATTCTAATGCACAAAGGGAGGTAGGAATATGCTCCCCTATCTCCCTGAGAATTAGTTTCACCAAAAACACTTTAAACATTCAGGTTGGAAATTTTCTGTTCATCAAGGATCTGACAAGTTTGAACAAAGAAAAAATGTTTTGCACAAATTGTTTCTGACAAGTTTGAGACAGAAGAAACACATTAAATGGACATCAGTGCAGTGAAGGATCAAGAATATGTAATGCTGCAATTGATTGATCAAAAGCTTTACTGAACAACAAATTGCTCCAACACAACTTGATTTGTGTACTGCCAAGATAAGGATGGTATACACAACTGCACGGTCTAATATTTTTTTCAGTCGGACAGAATATCTTTTTCACCAAACTATAATGTATAGAACGGGAACACAAAGCAGTTTTAAAGTCTGCAAAAACGGTGTTCTGTTCCTTTCCTATACATTATAGTTGTTGGTGAATTCTGACTACTGGGTATGGAGCAGAGGAAGGCTGAACACTGTAAGCTACCACTGCTCTCTGTGACGCACTCAAAAATATCTTTTTCAACAGATTTATTACACAAGTTAAGACGATCCTTCATGTCACTGATACCAATCGGTTTATTTTTGAAAGTCTGTAGGTGGGAAATATTATGCCAGGGTTGCCCCATGTGTACCAGCCATTAATGCTTGCCTGCACTGGAAAGCATTAAATACACAATTGAATCACTTGTAAAGACTGCTGACTTTTGTATGCATTTAACCACTTGGAAATGTAAACGGCCATAAGAAATTTAATTTGCACACAGATGCTACAAATCCTTACAAGCAATTGCTGGCATCTTAAGTAACTGTGCCAACAATGGTTTAAGAAAAAATGGCAATTTCCTGGAATCCCAAACAAAACGCAACCAGTGCAGCATGAGACACAACCAGCGATTAATTATGGTACATAAATAGGCAAAGTATTAAGAGCTGCAAAAAAGTACATGTGCTTTGTGGCTATGTAAAAGGAAAGTGTGTGTGATTAAGAAAGGTTTTAAGGTACAAAACCAGAAAAGTCTATACAAAGAATGTAAAGAAAGGTAAAAAAAAATAAAAAAATATTAACATTTGAATTGCATGACTTTTTTTTTTAAACAAAATATAAATTTAATGGGAAGAAATATTGGGCAATATTGATTTAGTGCATTGCTAGGGGCAAGAGCAATAAACAGTTAGTAAGGACTGGTACACACAACAATATTTTGCATCTGATCAATTCGCAGTCTGATAATTAGTTCACATTGCCCAGATGGAAAAGCTGACAAATCATTTCACACCACTTTTACCTATTATCTGCCACTTACAGACAATCTAACTTGCTGGTAAATCTTGCCAATATAAGCACATTCCTGTAAGAAAGAACCCCAGGTGTTAAATGGCTATATACCGATATAGAGATATTTTTTAGAATTTCACTAACTACGTATATTTTTAATCAAAACACATCTGAAATGCATGCAGCAGTATTTCAATCTGATCCTTTAAAAAAAAAAAAAACGCAAGGTGCGTTTCTATCCGGAATCTGACAGAAATTGATCTAGTGAGAAAGAAGACTGAAGCGATCATCAGCGTACCAAATGCACATGCGTTACCAGCACTCTTGCGCGTTTTGCGTGCACTGCGATCACGCAATGTTGCACAATGGGAGTGTATGCGATTGCACAACAAATGCCACACTAGTGTCTGCTATTAAAAGTGCAATTGGTTTCGAAATTGTGTTCAGATTTAATATAAACTATATTTGTTTTTTTCAGAAAATCTGCTAAAAGTGTGAAAATCTCCGAAGATCCGAAGATTCTGAGACTATATAGTTGGCACTTAAGTTAAAGGTGGACTAGTATGGCCTAGCCCTGACTTGCCCTAAGATGGTTCCCTCTCTCCCCAGCCAAGTGTTAGAATGCCCCCACTGGAAAGCCATTTGCAACTGTATCATGTCCAGATGATGCAAACAAACAGCTGTGAGTGAAACCTAGTAAAGAAAAACTTCCTCCACCCGCAGTCAGCCCACTTAATGAGCGTTAGGACTCACCCCTGGGCTATCTCCAGCCTCATACTCTATGGTCACCTTCATACGAGTTCCGGCAAGAAGTAGTTTGGGAAGCCGGAAGACAGCTGCTGTTCCATACTTTGTGAACGGGACCTGTTCCCAAGGCAACTCTTCCCTCCCGCCTTGGCTAATCTGTAGCCAGGCACCCAGCACTGTAAGGCATCGGTGGGTATCCAGCCGGAGCGTCTCTGTTTCGCTTAGAACCCGCACATCCAGGAGCTGGGAGCCCCGCAGCTTTTGAGCTTCTACATCCACTTTGAGCTCCAGGTGCATGTGCTCTGGCTGGAGCTCAAGGTAATTGGAAGCTGTGGCCACGTCCTTCGCCATCCTGCCTCTAGCTGTCATGGTAGAGCCGTTCAGTGCTGTAACGACTGCAATGGGTTCCATGTAACCTTTACACCCGACTGTTCCTTTATATCTCACTTCCTGCAGCGCAGGAACTTCACTCCCATTGCTTATGTAAATATCCGCCAGGGAGTAGGGAGACTGCGGAGCTGGTGGTTTCTGTTCAGGATCAGGACCCCAGTATAATACACATATACATGGATGCAGGGGGATATTGTACACATATACATGGATGTAGGGGAATATAATACACATATACATGGATGTAAGGGGATACGCGGTAATTCATTGGCTGAAGCAGAGCTTTGTGAGTGGGAGAGGGACCTGCTGCCCATAGCAAATCAGCTGCACATTTAACTGAGACCGGTAAGGCTCTGTTGTGTGCCAAATAATGTGCGTTGTATAAATTTAATATGGGGATGCAATACTGCCTAACTTGAAAACATTTTTTTGTTTTATTTTGCCGCCCCAGGCCGTGGCCTAGTGGGAAATCCGGCCCTGATGCAAGGGAATATAATACATAGATGCAGGGGAATATAATACACATATACATGGATGTAAGGTGATATATTCATGGATACACTCCCATTGCTTATGTAAATATCTGCCGCCTTTATAGCAGGGAGACTGCGGGGCTGGTGGTTTCTGATCAGGACCAGAGATGGATTATGATCATATGGGGCCCTAGTCAGGGCCATCATTTAGGGCCCCTTTTTTTGCTACATATATTGTATAGACTATAATATTGTTACTGCTTTTGAAGCTGGGCCCCCAGAAGTTTCCTGGGCCCTAGGCAGGTGCCTAGGGTTGCCTTGTGGATAATCCTGCTCTGCCTACAAGCATTGCTGTTTTAGCCCATTACATTGTGCTTGTGTCCCACCTTTCTTTGTTAAGAGCTTTTCAAATCCCATTCGTAAAAACTGCTGTGTGGGAGCAGGGAAAGTTGAAAATCCCATCCTACTTACGGTTGTTTTTCTTTACCCATGGCAGTGGTTAGGATCCCTCCTTTCCTATTTTTGGTCAGACAGTCATTAACAGACAAATTAGCTACAGACTAGAAAAAGAAAATTACTGTAAATATGGTGTGATTTTAAGTTTTTTGCTATACTTACCTTCAAAATAATAATAACTAGAAAGGGAAAGTTTAAGTATAAACTTTGAATTTGGCTTAAAAGGCAGCATTTTGGAAGGGAATGTGTGTGTTTGTGCTGCAGATTTTAAAACTCCATAATAGCAATGATGAGGACATTGTTGTTTTTTTACTTACCCTTAAAATATAGCTGTCACAGGAGTGAATGGGTATGTCAGTTGGTGTGTACTTGTGGCAGGATGGGGGATACAAAAATAACTTTTTTTGATGATTGGTAAAAATGTTTTTTTTTTTTACTATATTTACCTTTAAATATGGTTGCCACATGAATGAATGGATAGCTCATTTGGTGTGTGTACCTGTGTCAGGTTGGAATTTAAAAAAAACAAACTATTTTCATTATTGATTAAAATTAGTTTTTTTACTTTACTTACCCTTTAAGTGTGGCTGCCACAGTAATGGAAGGGTAGGTCAGTAGGTGTGTGTACCCGTGTTATAGGTTGGGGGTTAAAAAACTAACTTTTTTGGTTATTGGTCAAAATTAGTTTTTTTTACTTTAATTACCCTTTAGGTATGCTGCCACAGAAGTGGAAGGGTAGGTCAGTAGTTGTGTGTACCTGGGTCAGGTTGGGGGTTAAAAAAAAAACAAACCTTTTTGATATTGATCACAGAAATGGATAAATAGATCAGTTGGTGTGTGTACCTGTGTCATGTTGGGAGTTAAAATAACAAACTTTTTTGATGATTGGTCAAAATAGTTTTTTTTAACTTTAGTTACCCTTTAAGTATGTCTGCAAGAGTAATGGAGGGTTAGGTCAGAAGGTGTGTGTAGCTGTGCCAGGTTAGGGGTTAAAAAACAAACTTTTTTAATGATTAGTCAAAATTAGTTTTTTGACTATAGTTACCCTTTAAAGGGCATGTCCACCCCCAAAACTATAATCCCCACACTACTGGCCCCATTGTGTAGTGTAGTTTAATCCTTACCCTACATCCCAGCTCCAAAGGGTTCTTCTGCTATCCCCCCCAAAGTCCCAAAAAACGCCCACCAGGAGTACTGCAGAGTCCATATAGGACTCTGCCTCCTGTCTCTCCGGGAGAATTTTGCCGTGCGCAGAAGAGCCCTCCCCTCCCTCTTCCTCCCGATTTAGATTCCCTCCCCCTAGCGTAAAAATCTTTTTATGTAATAGTCTCCCTGCTCCCCCAGCCCCAACCGCTATAGTTTTAATATCAGAAAGTGCCCCAAACATTACTTACCTTCCCTCTTTCCTCCGCCGCACTGAACTTCCAGCAGCCGGTCCCTCCCCTCTGCTTGCATTTTCGCTCAAGCAGAGGGCCTGTCAGTGCGGCGGAGGAAAGAGGGAAGGTGAGTAATGTTTGGGGACATTTCTGGCAATAAAAATATTGCGGTTGGGGCTGGGGGACAAAGAAGAACATTATATTAAAAGTTGTTAATAAGGGTGGACATACCCCTAAGTATGGCTGCCACGGAAATGGAAGGGTAGGTCAGTAGGTGTGTGTAACTGGGTCTGGTTGAGGGGGTATGTCTTTTTTGCATGTATAACCATATGTCTATATGAGGATATTATTGAGGATATATCAATTTTCTTTTTACTTTATTTACCCTGTAAGTATGGCTGCCACAGGAATGGAATGGTAGGTTAGTAGGTGTGTGTACCTGTGTGAAGGTTGGGGGGTATGTGTTTTTGCATGTTTAACCATATAACTAACTTTTATTGATGATTGATCAAAATTAGTTTTTTTGACTATAGTTACCCTTTAAGTATGGCTTCCATGGGAATGGAAAGGTAGGTCAGTAGGTGGGTATTGCAAACTGGATTTCGGGCCTAGGCACTCCTTTTGGCAGTTTAGCCGCTTTCTTCAAAGGTGCTCCCTTCTCAGGTCCTCTACCGTGGACCTACTGCTATAGCACAAGCAACAAAGTTCATGAGAGGGGCACTCTTCCGTGAATACAAAATTCTTTATTAGATCACATCAACACTTGATTGATCTAATAAAGAATTTTGTATTCACGGAAGAGTGCCTCTCTCATGAACTTTGTTGCTTGTGCTATAGCAGTAGGTGGGTATACCTGTGTCTGTGTGGGGGGTTGGGGGTATCAGTGTTTGTGTTTATGAAACAAACTGTTTTGAAATATCCACATTTGAGGATTGTTACCATAATAGTCTATGGGTAAAAATGTCCAGATAACGCTGTAACGCTGCGGATTCCTTAGCTAGATAATCACACTCTTCTCCTATATACCCTGCATGTCTGTACTGAATTTCATGTCTCTAGCCTGAAAAACTGTGGGAGGAGATACAGTCTAAAAAAGTGGAAGAATAAAACAGAAGAAAAAGAAAGAACAGGAATTTGGCTTAAAAAGTAAAAATGTAAAAATGCTTCTAACCTTACTTACACAGCACAATCCCCCACTGTCCTTGAAGAAACCTCCCCTTGCTGCTGTACACATAGTCTATGTGCCACACAGTATCAGAGAAGATAGTTTTGTGTCTGTCTGTTAGCCATAGGCTTTGACTGATGGCCAGGCCTGGAAGCTGCAGAGCAGCAGAGAGAGAGCCATGTCAATGGATCATGCTGTGTAAGTAAGGTTAGAAGCATTTTTGGTAAAAGTAAGCATAGTAAGACCTTTCTGGTTCTGCTTAATCAGTAAATAAAAGTAATTTGAGGGGGTGGACATGCCCTTTAAAATGAGGCAAACTAATTTTTTTCAGTTTAGATAATTTAAATTGTAGCTATTTGCTATTGTAAAAAAGACATGCATAAGGATGATATCTTGCTAGATCTAAACGTTGCTATCTGGCACTGTTTGCAAAGCCCCAAATCGTTTTTCAACAGACATTCACTACATTTATAATGTAGGATTGTTAAACCCCATATTCATCATGGCCAAGTGCAGGATTTTAAACCTGGGGGATTCCTGAATGGGTTACCACCAAAGCCAAGAGAGAATGTCCTGACCAAATAAACACATATATTCATTGTTATATGGATCGCTACCTACAGTGTAATATAAGGAGATTAGGCCACCGAGGATATCCCTGACCATATAAAAGCACAAGGCTGTTAGGCCGAGTGCTTTTATAGAGGTGCGGAAATTCAGAGGTAAAATAATATCCGTACATTATTCTGTAGGTAGTGTACTGTATTATTCCATATAATACATAAGGTTAAAAAAAAAAAAGAGAAATCCAGCACAGGCACTCCCTCCCTCCCTGTATTGGTAATGTAGATAACAAGCATGTTTTTGTACATACAAATAGTAAAGTTTTGTGCAGAAAAAAAGAATGTTCTAAATTGAGTAGTTTTTGAGAAATTAACGTTTTTTTATTAAGGTCAAAAGGTCGTCCAGCCCCCCTTACAACAGAGTACGGACACAAATCTGGTATTTTTGGTTAGTGCTGCATTTGTGCTGTTTCGTGCGCAAAAATGATTGTTTTTTTTTTCACAAAGGTCAAAAGGTAAGCCAGCCCCCTGCAAAAGAAATCTGGATACAAAACCGGACTGGTTGGTTAGTGCTAAGTTTGTGCTTTTTTGTGCTGCAAAAATTAAGATTTGTCCCGCTTTCATTTGGAAGATAATTGCAGTTTTTTGCAAGAGTCAAAAGGTCAGGCAGCCCCCTACAATGGAATCTGGATAGGAAACCAGGCTGGTTGGTTAGTGCTATGTTTGCGCTGTTTTGTGTTGCAAATAATAAGATTTTTGCCACTTTCGTTTGGAAGATAATAGCAGTTTTTTTTGGAAAAAGTCATAAAGGTAAGCTAGACCCCCTTCAATGGAATCTGCATATGAAACCAGGCTGGTTGGTTAGTGCTACGTTTCAGCTGTTTTGTGCTGCAAAAATTAAGATTTGTGCTGCTTTTGTTAGGAAGGTAATAGCAGTTTTTCACAAAGGTCAAAAGGTAAGCCAGCCTCCTGCAAAAGAAATCTGGATATAAAACCGGACTGGTTGGTTAGTGCTACGTTTGTGCTGTTTTGTGCTGCAAAAATTAAGATTTGGTCCCGCTTTCATTTGAAAGATAATAGCAGTTTTTTGCAAAAGTCAAAAGGTAAGCCAGCCGCCCTACAATAGAATCTGGATACAAAACCAAGCTGGTTGGTTAGTGCTATGTTTGTGCTGTAAAAACTAATATTTGTGCCGGTTTCGTTTGGAAGATAATACCGTTTTTTTTTTACAAATATCAAAAGATCAGCCAGCTCCTCTACAATGGAATCTGGATACAAACCAGGCTGGTTGGTAAGTGCTACAGTTGTGCTGTTTTGTGCTTCAAAAATTAAGATTTGTGACGCTTTTGTTTGGAAGATAATAGCATTTTTTTGCAAAAGTCAAAAGGTAAGCCAGCCCCCCTAAAATGGAATCTGGATATAAAACCAGGCTGATTGGTTAGTGCTACATTTGTGCTGTTTTGTGCTTTAAAAATTAAGATTTGTTCTGCTTTCATTTGGAAGTTAAAGGACAACTATACTCAACTCCCTCTAGTTCCTCTTCTTGCAAAGTACCCAGGTTGAGGAATTAATATGCTAATTCCTCACCTCTGGGTACGCTACACAAGTCCTGCACTACTTGAAGATTCCCTAGGCACTGCGGTCAGATCCTCCTTTCTGTGACACTAAGTGACAGTTCGCAAGGCAGCCAATGGGAAGACACGCCCACGTCCTGCAAGGGGTGCTTCTAGGGTTTTTGAGTTAAACTTTATAAAAAGTTGCTCCCTGTATGTAATAATAAAAAAAGTGTGTAAACGGGTTTCACTTTAATTTTTTTATTATTCTCAAAAATCATCTTTGGGAATGATAGCAAACTTGGAATACGGTTGCTCCCTGTATGTAATAATAAAAAAAAGTGTGTAAAAGGGTTTCACTTGAATTTTTTTATTTTTCTCAAAGATGATCTGATGATCACCTTTGGGAATGATAACAAACTTGGAATACGGACATAAATGCCTACTTTCCAAGTCCAAATGAGATCAGAAAAAGTCTTTCTCTAGCAAAGACTTGGAAACAAAATCGCTATTTGTAAATGGATCTCTTTGTGACCCATTCACAAATACTATAGTAAGCTATCAGTAACTGACAACTTACTATAGCAAGTCCTGAACTGTAATCAAACAGCTGATCAAAGTTCAGTACCTTCACTGGAGAATGAATCTCTTTGATCCATTCACAAATACTTTGGTAAGCTGTAAGTGTGACAGCTATAGCAGGTACTGGACTGTGATCAAACAGCTGATCACAGTTCAGAACCTCCAATTGACCCCCCCCCAGGGTAGTTCAAATTGTAAATGGATCTTTTTGATCCACTCACAAATACTATAGTATAGAGGGACAGTCCCTGGCATTAGAATAAGTCCTCTGATGTAATTGGAACTCCATTAATCCATGTACAAATGTCCCCCTATGGGGGACTGTATCAAAAGCCTTGCAAAATCCTACTGCTATGCCAGAGTTTAAATTTCTACTTCCTCATAAAAGCCAAGCAAGTTAGTTTGACAAGATCTATTCCTCCTAAATCCATGCTGGTTACTACTTATAATGTCAGTCCTTGAAACATACTCCAGAACATGTTCCCTTATTAAACTTTTCAGGATCTTCCCCACCACTGAAATTAAACTTACAGGCCTGTAATTACCCTGCTGTGAACGACTACCCTTTTTGAATATTGAAATAACATCAGCCTTTTTCCAATCCAGAGGTACACCTGCGGACATGAGGGAATCTGCAAAAATAAGAAACAATGGCCTAGATAAAACTGAACTTAGCTCCCTAAGTACTTGAGGATGAATTTTAACCGGTCCAGGAGATTTATTAATGTTAACCTTATTTAGTACTTTCTGTACCATATCCTCTGTTAACCAAAGTGCACTTAAACCTTTTATGCCATTATTGCTACTATACTCTATGATATCTGTACCGTATATACTCGAGTATAAGTCGAATTTTTTTGAGGCTTTAAAGTTAGCCTGAAAACCTAACCTCGGCTTTTCTGCCTTTACACTCCTTTCTGTCACTGCTCATCTGGATGCTGTAAATCTGATGGGTCTTCTCAAAAAACAGCTGCTAGTACAGTGCAAATGACAGCTTGAAACTACACCTCCCAGGTGACATTTTTAACTATTGGGTTCAGAGAGTCCTTTACTATATGTGGGTCAGATTGCCCTTTACATATGTGGGTCAGAGTTCCCTTTACTATATGGGGGTCAGAGTTCCCTTTACTATTGGGGTCAGAGTGCCCTTTACTATATAGTGGGTCAGAGTGCCCTTTACTATATGGGGTCAGAGTGCCCTTTACTATATGGGGGTCAGGAGAATAGTAAGATGGGTAGCTTAATTAAAAGTTTACTGAACCTTGCCACTCCACGTGTTTAGAAACTGCAACTCCCAGCAACAAAGCATGCTGGGAGTTGTAGTTTCCAAACATCTGAGTTCCAATGAATTGGGGGTTACTGGTACTGGATTTGGCTATTACTGTATGGGATTCATGTATGGGAATTCTGCTGTCCATTTAAAGGGCAACTCATTTTTACCCTCGGCTTATACTTGAGTCAATCAGTTTTTACACATTTTTCAGGTAAAAATAGGTACCTCGACTTATACTCGGATCGACTTATACTCGAGTATATACGGTACTTGGATCTTCTATAGTGTATACAGAGGGAAAAAAATATTCAAGACATTTGCTTTATCGCCATCCTCCATAACTAACTTATCCCCATTAATAAATGGTGCCACATTCTCAGTCCTCATCTTCCACTATTAATATACTTAAAAAAAAATTAGGCTTAGTGATGCTTTGTTCGCTATCCTAATAAAGGGCATGTCCACCCCCAAAACTATAATCCCCCAACTACTGGCCCCACCTGTAGTGTAGTTAATCCTTACCTACACCCCCCCATAGGGTTCTCCTGTAGTCCCCCCCCCAAGTCCAAAAACTGCCCACCAGGAGGCTAGCAGAGTCCATATAGGACTCTGCCTGCTACCTGGCCTCCGGAGAAGTTTGGCATGCGTACTGCAGCCCTTCTCCCTCCCTCTCCCGATTCCCTCCCCCTAGCGTAAAAACTAATATATAAGATTCCCCCAGCCCCAACCGCTATGTTTTTATCTTTAGAAAGCTCCCAAACTTTACTTACCTCTCCTCTTTCCTCCGGCGAAGTGAGCTGCCGGCAGCCGCGTCCGTGATTGGCTGCCGCTCAGCCAATCACAGACGCGGCTGCCGGTCCCGCCCCTCTGCTTGCATTTTCTCGCAAACAGAGGGCCGGGAGCGCGGCGGAGGAAAGAGGGGAGGTAAGTAGAGTTTGGGGGGGCTTTCTAAAGAAAAAAACATAGCGGTTGGGGCTGGGAGCCCAGGGGGAATCTTATATAAAAAAATGTTATTTTGGGTGGACATACCCTTTAATTTTATCCATTATTAATTTTAACTAGTTTGATTGCTTTCTTACAGTTTTTATAGGCCATTTCCGTTCCCTCTGACTTAAAGGTTTTAAATGCCTTTTTCTTCCTTTCCATTTGCCTCTTTACATCAGAATTCAGCCACATGGGCGCAGATTTTTTTTTTACATTTATTTCCCAAAGTTTTGCAAGAGAAAGACTTTTTCTGATCTGATATCAACTTGGAAAGGGGGCATTTATGCCCGTACTCCGTTTGTTATCATTCCCAAAGATGATCATCAGATCATCTTTGGGAATAATAAAAAAAATTAAAGTGAAACCTGTTTACACACTTATTTTATTACAAACAGGGAGCACGTTTTTATAAAGTTTAACTCAAAAACCTTAGAAGCACCCCCGAGGGCCAGACAGGCACCAGCACCTATGATTGTCTGAGACATCTCCTTGCAGGAAAAGCGGACAAATCTTAATTTTTGAAGCACAAAACAGCACAAATGTAGCACTAACCAGCAAGTCTGGTTTCGTATCCAGATTCCATTGTAGGGGGGCTGGCTGACCTTTTGACATTTGTAAAAAACTGCTATTATCTACCAAATTAAAGCGGCGCAAATCTTAATTAATATTTGCAGCACAAACGTAGCACTAACCAACCAGCCTGGTTTTTTTATACAGATTCTATTGTAGGGTGGCTGGCTGACCTTTTGACCTATATAAAAAAAAGTTAATTTCTCAAAAACTACTAAAGTTAGAACAATAATTTTGCAGCACAAATGCAGCACTAACCAAAAAATACCAGTTTTGTGTTTGTACTCTGTTGTAGGGGGGCTAGTTGACCTTTTGCTATTATCTTCAAGAGGAAAGCAGCACAAATCTCAATTTATGCACAAACGTAGCACAGACCAAAAACAATAGAAGTTTTTTTGTGCTGATTGTAGGGGGTCAACTTCACAGAGCTCACTGAGTGACTGATTATATAGATTCTGGCCTCTGCACCTCCCCATTCTAAATCCAGAGCTAGCCAATACAGATATCACCTTTTACTTTTGTTAGAAAGTATATTCATTTGTTGTTTTTTTTTTACAGAGAAACCCACATTTGTGCTACATTATTATTATTATGGATTTATATAGCGCCAACATCTTCCGTGGACCGTGGCGCTTTACAATTACATAGTCATACATTACATACAGGGTAATACATGTTATACAAAGTCATACATATTACATACACAGATAATACAAAATATGAGTAAACAGAGTGATGAGTTTCTTACAGCAATACCATTATACAATAGGAGAGAGGACCCAGCTTACAGTCTAGAGGATATGGGGTGAGACATAAGGTTGCAGGAGTCGGTAGGCTGTAAATAGATTGGCAGTGGTGTGTGAAAGGCGGGTTGGATCATATTGGGTAGTAAGATGGGTAATGTTTAGGCCAGGTTATATGCTTGCCTGAAGAGGTGGGTTTTAAGGTTACGTTTGAAGGTATTAAGGGAAGGTGAATGACAGACAGACGGAGGAAAGGAGTTCCAAAGCAGAGGGGCAGCACGGGCAAAGTCCTGAATACGGGCATGGGAAGAGGTGACAAGGGTGGATGAGAGGAGGAGATTGTTTGCGGAGCGGAGGTTGCATCTGGGACGATATCGGTGGATCAGCTCTGAGTATATGAAGGGGCTGTGTTGAATAGTGCTTTATAGGATAGGGTAAGCAGCTTGAATCGGATCCTTTGCGTGATGGGCAGCCAGTGGAGTGACTGACAGAGAGGAGAGGCATTAGAGGAGCGAGAAGAGAAATGAATGAGCCGGGCAGCAGAGTTGAGGATGGATCAAAGCGGAGCCAGGCAGTTGTTTTGTAGACCACATAGGAGTGTGTTGCAGTAGTCAAGCCGGGATATGACTAGGGCATGGACTAGGATTTTTGTAGCTTCGTTTGAGAGGAAGGTTCGGATGCGGGAGTTGTTTTTGAGTTGAAGCCGACAGGAGTTTGCAAGCGAATTGACATGGGTTTTGAAAGAAAGATCAGAATCTAGTGTTATTCCCAGGCAGCGGACATGAGGAGCTTGTTATATAGGTGTGTTGTTAATATTAATAGTAATACTAGGGAGGGAAACAGATTGTGAGGGTGGGAAAAGGACAAGTTCAGTCTTGTCCTTGTTGAGTTTGAGGAAGTGGGAGGACATAAAGGCAGAGATGGCATTAAGACAGTCGGGGACCTGGGATGTCAGTGTAGGGAGATCAGGGGCAGAGATGTAAATTTGGGTATCATCCACATACAGGTGATACTGGAATCCAAATGAACTAATGAGTTGTCAAAGGCCATATGTGTAGATGGAGAAAAGAAGAGGACTGAGTACAGAGGCCTGCGGGACCCCCACAGGGAGGGGGCGAGGGGTAGTGGAAAACACTAAAAGTCCTACCAGAGAGATAGGAGGATAGCCAAGAAAGTACTGTGTCCTGGATTCCCAAGGAGGCCAGGATCTGAAGAAGTAGAGGGTGGTCGACAGTATCAAAAGCAGAGGACAGATCAAGAAGAATGAGCAAAAAGTTGTGACCTTTAGATTTAGCACTAAGTAGATTGTTGGTCACTTTAGTGAGGGCAGTTTCTGTGGAGTGGTTAGGGAGGAAGCCTGACTGGAGGTGGTCAAAGAGAGAGCAGACAGGTGACTGACCAGATCTTCATAGACATGTCTTTCCAGTAGTTTGGAAGCAAATGGGAGAAGGGAGACAGGCCGGTAGCTTTGAAAGAGCGGCCGGGTCGAAGGAGGGTTTTTTAAGTATAGGGGAGACCATGGCATGTTTAAATGAGAAGGGGAAAATACCAGTGGATAGGGACAAGTTAAAGAGAGAGTTTAGGGCTGGTATGAAGGAAGAGGAGAGAGGGGGAATAAGATGAGAGGGAAAGGGGGCAGGTGGTGAGACGTGTCCTGGATAGGAGAGATAAGAGTCCCTGTTCTGTAATAGTGGTGAAGCTTGTTAGGGTGCAATTAAAGGGATTAACCAATGAAGGGAGGTTAGCCGGTGGATAAGGAAGCAACAGAGTCGAGGGCATTGGCAACAGTTGTATGGTAGTGGACGGCTACAATGTCAGGGTCAGAGAAAGAGGGCATGGAGATAAGTTGTTGGAGGGGGCAGAGAGCGAATGGGGGTTGAGATTACTCAGGTCTCTGCATCTGTACGTTTGTTAGGGGTTACGTTGGGACAGATGACACAAGTTTAAATTTGAGATGATGATTGGATAGAGGAAAGGGAGAGTTGGAGAAGTTAGATACAGAGCAGAGGCGGGTGAAGACGTACATTATCATTAGTGTCCTTCAAAGTCAGAACTGCGACACTGATGGCGATTTGACAGAATTTGCTGAATACTGTCAGTATCGGGACCTATCGGGCAAGACAGAAAATTTCCATTACCAACTCCCTTGGAGTAATTACTGTATCTAAACCAGGGGTGCCCAACTTGGCCCATGTTGAGGGCCCAACTAGCAGCACAATTTCCTGTCAAGGAAAGGTCAGGTTCCTTGCTAAAATAAGCTATCAACCCACCTCTCTACATACTATACAGCCCAAGCAAAGTTGAAATCTCTGACAAGAAAGTTAGGGGGTGGAAGGGTGTCAGATACCATTCCAAAGGCCCCATGCTAGTGGCACACACATTGTATGTGAAGGAAACTAGAAGTCCCTCCCTTTCTTCACTAGACCAGTGACGCAAGGAGAACTGGTAAGTGACTCTACAGTCCCTATCATCTCCATGGCCCCTTTCCCTCACTGGGCTCCTAGCCTTGACCCCCTTTGTGGGGCCCTGTGGCCCTTCCACCACTTGCACCTCAGACCCATACCTCCCCTATAGAAAACTATGTAAAAACAACATTTTCAGGCAGAGGCAGAATCTGCTATTTTAAACCAATTCTGCCTAAAAGCTATTTTTATGTACTTTTCTGTAGCGGGGGTGGGTGGGATGGGTCTGAAGTGGTGGTGGGAGGCAGCAGGAAGAAGGACAGTTATGTGGTTTCAGAGCAGTGTGAAGCTGCTTCCATATCACTCAAAAATATCTTCAAAACTATGTAAAGTAAATTGCAAAGATACTCAGGATAGCAATTCCTGTCAATTTACCTAAATACTTTTTTGAACCACAGTTGCCCTTTAAAGTTAACACAGTTATCAATATTGCTGTCAATCACAGGACAACTACAGTAACATTTATAAAGCGCTTTTCTCCTATGGCACACAAAGAGGATGGCATGCCATGTTAATAATATATGTACTAATATACAGAGACCTCAATACTCGAGACCAGGCTTATTCCAAAGAATAATATTTATTAATACATGTCCAGGGTGCAGAAAACCATTTCTTTCAAAATAATATTTTTTCAGGTTACAAGTTTTTGTTTGTTTGTAACCCAAATTACTTAGATATCCAAATACTCTGCTGTTTCCATAAAGAAATACAGGGAGATGTAATAAAAGTTCTTATCTTTAAAAATGGTGCAACATTTTCCCCAGCCAATCAGATGTTAGCTTTTAAATGATAGCTAACATCTGATTGGTTGGGGCAAAATTAGCACCATTTTTAACGATAAGAACTTTTATTGCAGGCTGTAAGTGGTGTTCTAAATTTTCAAAAAAAACATGGCAGTTGAGGCGAACAGGGATGCCCTACACTACAGATAAAGGATTAAACACTAGGTGGATGGCAAGCCATGGATGGATCCAGGTGGCAAGGAGGGAGGATGGGGGGGGGCTCCCCTGCCCTTGCCACTGTACTTTCAGTGGACAAGGAGGCAGAAACCTTTTGGACAGGAAGACAGCTACTACTCTTCAGTTTCCTGGACTTTGGACAAGCACTGCAGGAGAACCATAAAGAGCAGAGATGTAAGGTAAGGATTTTTTTTAAACTATACAATGGGGCTAGTAGTGGGTTAAATTTTAGTTTGGGGTGGACATGCCCTGTGGCTAACTGTGGTGCAAAAATTACTAGGTAAATTGACAGGAAATGCTTTTCTGAGTACTTTTGATATTTACTTTCATTATTTATTTTTTTACGATTTTGAAGATATTTGCTCTGAAACCATGTGACAGCCTCCTCCTTATGGGCCCCCATGGCCCCTCGCCTTGTAGTCCCCTTGAAACCCCCTGTGGTCCCTCCCACTCCTCCTTCTGTCACTGTAACTCTCTCTTCCTGGTTTGTTCTGCTTTCTCCTGCACTGAGCATGTGCCAACTGCATATTCGAAGGAGGAACTAGTATTTGTGACCACATTCAGAACCTCCCACCCCCTAAGTTTCTGATCAGTGATCTGTTCATATCTTAGGCTGTGCATTACATAGAGAGGTGGTTTATGGCTCATTTTAAATGACCACAGTTCCCCTTTAAAGAAGCAGTGGAATTAGTTTTAACTACTTATCCTTTGCGATGTTGCTTCAAACAATCATCAAGGTTCTAAACACCAGGCTTCAGGGGAGCGGGCCAGACGGGGTCTGATGAAAATCTGACGTAATAGTCCTGGTATTGGTTAATGTGTCCACTAGTTCCAATCTCTACCTTTAACATAGGGGATCTCAGTCAGTCCCTTTAGGATTTCCATACCGGATGAAGTCAGCATGTTGTCTTACTGGCTTCATCCCTCACATCGCTACGAGGAATGGTGCATTTCTTGTATTCATATATTGAGTTGGATGTGTTCCATAGGGTGGAGACCGCATGGCAGAAGGCTCTTGTTCCAAAGGTTTTGAGTTTTATTCTGGGGACAGATAAGTATTAAAAACTGTAGGGTGTGGGAGGTATTATGGGGGTGTAGCAAATCTTTCAATTGTGATCTAAATGTCACTAAGACAATGTTGAAAAGCATTCTCCATTTTATCGTCAACCAGTGGAGAGACTGAAGAACTGGAGTAATGTGGCAATGGCAGTTTAATAGTTGCTGCTTTTGTGTAACATAGATATAAGAGCTAGAAGTGCAGTGCAAATAAATACTTCAGTCCAAGTGTATAATACATAATCTCCCACCCTCTAATGACTAGTTTGACCTCCTATGCAGCATCATAGGTGTGTTGGTCCGGGTGCCAACCTCCCAGACTCATCGCTTGGTCTCGTCTCAGAGAAGATATCAGAAGGTTAAGGCTTTCATCCAAAAGTTGGGCAGGGATACGGATCTTCCCACTGCATTTTATAAAAACAAATTATTCAAACATCCAAAGTTTTTAGTCATAGTACACCTATGACAAAATACATTAGAATGTTCGAAACACGTCAGACGGACTCGTTCTTATAAAGTGCTGCGGGAATATCCATTTAACCGTCCAACTTCTGGGTGAAATCTATAACCTTTCGAGATCTTCCCAGCAAGGCGCTCATCTCTAATAACAAGAACCTCAGTTTTGTCAATGTTCATTTTCATGGCAGACTAAATACTTTTGAGACAAGTACTTCTCACTGCCAGCTCGACTAACAATGTAACAAACTATATAACAATTTATGGGCACCAGCAGAAGTTGAACAGCAGACGGCACTGAGCGCTAGGCCCTACTAGCGTGTTTTGGATTGCGATTTGTGATCTGATTGCACTAGTTGTAGCAGAGGCATGTAATAGCCTTTCGGAGCAGCCCCACTACATGCACTGGGCTTCCGTGTGCTATCAAAGCGCATATGATCAGCATTTTTGGTCTGTATTGCATGCACTCAGTTGCAGAAGCACACACAATCACACAACATTGCAATTGTGCATTTTTCTGTACGCCTAGTGGGGCCGTGACCTAAGCAAGCAGAAAGGGGGGATTCCAGACTTGTAGTAAAAACTTCCCTTTATCACAGAACGTAAAGTAAAAAAAAAACAAAAAAACTAATTATACATATATGTTCATGTCTTATAAATACCTTCCCTTATAGTAATTAAGGGTGAATAAAGACATATGTCCATCAAGTCCAACCTATTCACCCTTTTTTTTTTTTTTAACCCTACCTAACAGTTTATCTAGAGGAAGGCAAAAAAAAACCCGCTAAAAAGGGAGGGGGGGGGGAATTCCTTCCTGACTCCAAACGGCAATCGGAAAGTATCCCTGGATCAACCAGATCTATATGTATTAATACCAGTATTTTTTAGTTTTAGAAACTTTTAGAACTTTCCATTACCACTTCTGCTGGAAGATAGTTCCACAGTTTCACCGTTCTCACTGTAAAGAAACCTTTCCTAACCTGAAGATGAAACTTCTTTTCTTCCAACCTTAAAGGATGTCCCCAAGTCCTCTGATAAGACCTATAAGTAAACCATGCACCAGAGAGTTCATTGTATGGCCCATTAATATATTTGTATAAGGTTATCATGTCCCCACGCAAACGTCGCTTCTCCAATGTAAACAGCCCTAACTTGTCTAATCTTCCTGCATATTCAAGCCCCTCCGTTCCCCTTATTAATTTAGTTGCCCTTCTCTGAACTGCCTCAATTTCTAAGATGTCCCTTTTGTATATGGGATTCCAAAACTGCACCGCGTATTCCAAATGAGGCCTTACCAGTGCCTTGTAAAGAGGGAGAATAATATTTTTCTATCTTGAATCCATTCCCCTCTTTATACAAGAAAATATCTTGCTAGCTCTAGCCGTTGCTACCTGGCATTGTTTGCTATAGCTAAGTCTGTTATCTACCAGAACCCCCAATATACACAATATAGTTCTAAAAAATACTGGACATCCCTAGTTTAACTGTAAAGTAATAAATTGCTGGAGTGTAACGAAAAAAGGTCACAAATCGCTTCCAAAAGGGTACACTGTGCCACCCACACTGACATGCGCTGTGTTGCGTTTTTCACGTACAAAAGGATCACAAAACACAATTGTAAGCAGAAGACGCGTTATTGTGTGACATCATAAACTATTCTGCTCTGGGCAGTTTTGCTGTTTAAAAGAGAGGGAGGGGGTGGGATACGGAGTTTGAGCAAAACAAGCAATAGATTGAAGGCATGCAGCAACACAGACCTCAGATTAAGGGCTACTTACTGTCAAGTACTGTAAGATTTGTTCAGTATAGTTGCACTTTATGCTAGAAAAACACTACATGGCAGATAGCAAAATGACTTCCAGTGTGGCATTTAGGAGAGGTGACGCTTAAGTGGGCCTAACTGATGGGAATTGAGTAGACAAAATTCACTGTATATTCCAACATATCCACAAGAAAGTTACTTTGTTGAAGCAGCCTCAAGCAGCAGTAATTTACACTCCTCACTGTGCAACACGATCTCAAAAGTAACCACGTTATAATCAATATTGCCCAAATGTACAATATTAGTGATAATATCTAATAAAATCTTTTCACGTTGGTAGTATACTTGGATTTTAGTTCATAAAATGGCAAAGATGTTTCAAAGGGAATATTCAAGCTTGGCAAATTAGGCCATACATTTAGATAATATAGCACTAAAATGCCTTTATGTACAGTTTTACAGGTAAAGAAGATACTGGAAAATCATTTAAGTCCGTATTTCCAAATGTACCATATGTGTTTTATTTTGTTTAAAGAAATCTGACATTTAAAAAAACAAACATTGAGAGAGAGAAGATTGAAAATGCACCTTTATTAATTTGTTAAACTACAAATATTCCTATTAAAACCATAATAAAAATATTAAGGACTCATTGCATGGGTTTAAATTAGTTGGCAAAATGTATTGACAAATTATTTAACTTCTGTCTTCAATGTTTTTCCAAGAGCTTCTTAAAGAAACATTTCAGGGTTTCACTTCTTGCTGCACATCAATAGAATTTGATTTAAGTTGTTGATTGTACCTAGAACACAAGTGGTAACACATATTAGTGTGAATAATTCCCTTAGTAAATACTATAAGAACATAAGTGTGTTGTAGCCCTGTTAGCCCAGCAGTACATAATAAGAAATAAAGATGAGTAATGTGAACTAAAAATGTATTTTTAGACATTTTAAAAGGGCACTTCCACCCCACAAAAAGGAACAATTCCACTTCTCAAATTAATAATTTTATAGAGGAAAATCACCCCCAAACCCACAATAGTTTAAAAGCGGACAGGTGTAGGATATAATAAAAATTCCTTAAATTGCCTTTTAAGGAATTATTATTTTGTCAGTTGATCTGCCATTGCATTGGAAAACAGACAATGTAATACTAATATTCAAAAAGAGTAGTTATTCACAGCTTGTAACTATAGACCTGTAAGTAAAAGTGCTGGAAACTATGGGCTTATATCCGTGACTTTGTCTCCAGAACAGATCTTATTAGTAGTAGTTAGCATGGATTTATGAAAAATAGATCTGGTCAGACAAATCTACTTGGTTTTTATGACAAGTGAGTAAGAATTTAGATTCTGGCATAGCAGTGGTTATGTAGTATATATTAGTATAGGATTTTGCTAAAGCTTTTGATACTGTGCCACATGAGCAGCAAATGTATAAATCATGGGTCATAAGATGTAACAAAGTTACCGAAAAATACATGTATATGCACACCTAAGATTAAACGTTATAGAAACCACTAACTGCAGAGTGATTGTAGCCCAAAATAAAAAATGACGGTGAGCGGATATAATACAATTTAAAATGGGTGAAGCATAAACATAATCACTCACAGTGAAGTTTTGCTGGTCTAGGTGCAAACGCCCTAGAGCCTTTGCTAAGGAGGTATGTATGATCTACACCTGAAGAACAGTCCTAATATGCAGGTTACTACAGGTAATCCAAACGCTAAATAAACTCACCAAATCTGAAGGGTGGCTCGGGTGCAGCAAGCCCCGAGCCCGTCGCCATGGCTGGAAATGCTGAAACACGAATCAAAGAAAACGGAGCGTTCACACCGATCTGAATGGAATCGGAAGCCTCATCAAAATCACATCTTTATTGTGAATACATTGAAAACGGCCTAAACACCTGACGCGTTTCGTACAATTCTGTACTTAACCGTAGGGGAGAAAAAAGGCTCCGATAAGAGCGGAAAGGGAGGGTCTTTAAATACCTGCAAGAACACCTCCCATGGAAACGATACACAGATGCAAAGAGCCAATTACAACGTTGCTAAAGGTAATATACACAATAGAAGAAAAAAGAAAGGGGAAAAGGGATGTTAATAAAAGAAACCAAACAGGAATAATATGAAACAAAATAAGATAAAGTACAAAGTAAATAACTACCAATTAAATGAAGATGTGGAAAATTAAATGAGCCAACTTAAATACATAATGGAGACATACGTGTCCCAAAAAGTGAAGTGTAAATTATAACAATATAATAATGAAAAAATAATAATCAGCAAAAGAAAATAGGTAAAGAATCATAATAAATGAACTTAACGTAAACCTAATAGGAGATGCATATTAACCAGTAAAACCCGAAACATCAAAGGCACAGTTTAGGCCCGTGGGGATCCTGGTACCAAGATCAAAGATCCATTTTGCCTCAGCTTTGCGATGTATGTCCAAGCATGCACCACGTCTACCTTCCATCCTAGGCAAGATCCTTTGAATGCCCTGTACACAAAGTTGATGGACATTACTAGAGTTACAGGAGGCAAAGTGTCTAGCCACTGGGCTCCTAATATTATTAGTCTTAATATACCGGACGTGTTCTACATTTACTGGACGTACAACCCACATACTGAATGGAACAGTATGAACACGTCAGAAGATATACCATCCAGGGGGTGTTGCAATTTATGTAGCGTTTAATAGTGAATTTTGTACCTGTTACAAGGTGCATAGGTATTCTTTATATCTCCTGTTATTATATTGTGTTATGTTATCATTTACACTTCACTTTTTGGGACGCGTTGTATGTCTCCATTATGTATTTAAGTTGGCTTATTTAATTTTCCACATCTTCATTTAATTGGTAGTTATTTACTTTGTACTTAATCTTATTTTGTTTCATATTATTCCTATTTGGTTCCCTTTTATTAACATCCCTTTTCCCCTTTCTTTTTTCTTCTATTGTGTATATTACCTTTAGCAACGTTGTAACTGGCTCTCTTTGCATCTGTGTATCGTTTCCATGGGAGGTGTTCTTGCAGGTATTTAAAGACCCTCCCTTTCCAATCTTATCTGAGCCTTTTTTAGCCACCTACGGTTAAGTACAGAATTGTACGAAACGCGTCAGGTGTTTAGGACGTTTTTAATGTATTGACAATAAAGATGTGATTTTAATTTACGAGGCTTCTGATTCCATTCAGATTGGTGTGCACGCTCCGTTTTCTTTGATTCGTGTTACAAATCATGGGTGTCAAACCCCAAATAAGGAGCCAAAATAAAAAAAAAAAAGGCTAATTGGTGGGCCGAATGTTATTTGTTTTAAAGATACTTTGCAGGTGCAGGATTTGGACTCTTGTGCTTAGTGCTGGGTCTTGGCAGGGAATGAGTGTAAAGCACACTGTTTTGGACTGGGACCTCTGTCTATGGCGTGATCATTTGCTAATGTGGAACATCCACCTTACCCTTTAGGCAAGGTAATGGAATGGCCAACTCCAATGGAAGGCCCTTTTCACACCATCTTCTCCACGCTAGTGCCGGGCTAGATACGCAATCAGTTGTTACGGTGGTGACTGCATCAAAGCCTTACTACTCAGATATCTATGATCGGACAATAATTTCCCATTTGGGCCAGTTAAAAAATCTTTGGCCAACCGGCAATCCGATCGTACAACCTGCAAATTGTATGATCGGATTGTATTGTCTATGTCTACCATTAAAATCTTTTGTGTTCATAGATTCGGCCAACATAATTTTCTGAAACCAACTGCAAAGACCTTTTAACGTTGCTTAAGCTGAAATTGCCTTTTCTCAGTTCTATAGGGGTAGCCTTTGCAAGAAAAGATACCGTTAATTGACTGTAGTTCAATCTAACATATTTGTAAGGGTTATCATATCCCCTCACAAATGTCTCTTTTCCAAAGAAAAACTTTGATCATCTGTTTTCAGAACACCAATTCTCTATCCCTTTGCAGTGCATCCTACAAGGTCTCTATACAGAGGTAGAATTATGCTTTTCTCCTATTTAATTGCTGGGGGTTAGAGCAGTGCAAACTGAATCTATGTGCAAAGTGAATCTTGGGCTAAGTGAAAAGTGGAGTTTAACAAAGGAGTTATTGAACAGACACCCATCTCTCTCTTTCCCCAACAGGGTTCTATACTATTTTTCAATTTATAACAACCTTCCCCGCAAAATACTCTCCTGGAACCAGCTTTAATCATATCTGGTACAGGTTCTATACTATTTTTCAATTTATACCAAAAGTCCCTGCAATATCCTCTCCTGGAACCAGCATTTATCATATAATAATGATATTATATGATAAATGATAATAAAACATTTTCTCTTAGTGTAGGGGTTCCACAGAGCTCTGTTCTTGGACCCCTGTTGTTCTCCCTCTATACTATTTCCCTGGGAGATGTCATCAACTTATTTGGTTTTAACTACCATCTGTATTCCGATGATACTCACATTTTCCCACCCCCACGCTTAGTTCCAACAACCAATCTCACATCTCCGACAGTCTTTGTGCTATCTCCTCCTGTATTTTGTCACACACATTAAGAGTACAGAGGGTGAGGACATAAACGTCTCCCTCTCTCAGTTTGGGACAGTTCCCAGACTGGCTAAGGAAAGTCATGCTTATGCTTCTTGTGGAGTGTGTCTACTAATTAAAAAAAAAAAAAGTCAGGGATATAGAAAGGAGGTGGGGACAAGATATACTACAAAACACATTTCTCCAGAGCGATCCAGCTCTTGAGCGATTTTCTTTCAAAGGGATTTTCTGTTTTAAAGGGTATGTTAAGGGGTGCGTTAAGAAACAAAAGCGTTTATTAACTGTGGTTTGCAGTCTAGTAAATGTACTAACCTAGCACTGTTTATTTCTAGGAGTGTGCCTGTGTAAGTAATTAATCACTTGTGTTTTGTGGTTTTTTTTTACTACTAAGGGTGAGGCCACACTGCAACGCACAGGAATCGCGCACAAAATCGCGAGCGTTATCGCACGCGATTGTGTGCGCGATTCTTGCGCGTTTCGCGCTCGCGTTTTGCGCGTGCGTTTTCGTCTTTTCACGTTATGGAAACGCATGCGTTAACGCACCCAAAATGGTGAACGCATGCGTTACCATAACGCGAACGGACGCGCAATCGCATGCGCATCGGAAATCGCGGGAATTTTTGCGTTCCCGCGATTTCCATTTTAGCGAAAATCGCGGGCGCAAACGCGCGAAAAACGCGCTAGTGTGGCCTAGCCCTTACTGCTTGAATAAGGTAGTAGGAATTGTTTAAGGAAATTCAAAGCACTGGGTTTCTAAAATAAATACTTGTGTTCAACTGCATTGTTACCTGTAGGGTGGGGGCTGGTAAGAGACAAAAGAGGCATTTTGTTTCCTTTTCTCTCTGATTGGATGGGGGTGTAGCTAATTGGTAAAAAATTGCTAGTGGCTGTTGAAACTTTGGCTTTGAACCTCATTTAAGTCATTTCTCCAGAGCGATCAGCTCAAGCAATTTTCTTTCAAAGGGATTTTCTGTTTTCAAGGAGTTTGTCTGTTTTTTCTCTTGCCTGTATTTCTGTTTCTCTTGTTGTGTACTGCTATTTAGTATGGACAGTTTTGTAGGGGCCATGCAATGTGCATCCTGCCACATGTATGGAATCTTGGAGCAGCCGTCCCAAGGGACCTATGTATGCGTCAGATGTGAGTGGGTTGCCCATTTGGAATCGGAGGTCCAGAATCTAAATGGGAAACTTGCAGCAATGCAGGGCTTGACAAATCTGGGGGAATTGCAGGTACTGGCAGGGGCCAGTAAACTGGAGGGTGGAAATGGGGCAGATAAGGTGGTAAAGGGAGATAGATTTGTAAGGGTCACCAGGGGAAGTAGGGGACGGAAGGGTAGGGTCGCTTCTTCCCAGTTGGTCGATCCCAACAGATTTGCCGTGTTAGGTGAAAATGTGGAGGACGATGGCTCATAAGTAGCATGTATGGAGTGGGCCATATGGCACCCATGTATGGCACCCAAGGGACGGCCATCTCCAATACAAGGGAGGGAGAATTGGGGACTAGGAAGGATAAGCTGGTGGTAGTGGTAGGGGATTCCATTATTAGAAGGGTAGATAGAGTAATCTGTCGCTAAGACCCTATATGCCGAACAGTGTGTTGTCTGCCTGGTGCTAGGGTTCGACATGCGGTGGATCATATGGACAGATTATTGGGTGGGGCTGGGAGGGACCCGGCGGTCTTGGTTCACATTGGTGCCAATGACAAAGTTAAAGGTGGAGGTGAGGTCCTTAAAAATGATTTCCGAGAATTAGGGGCTAAGTTAAAAGCAAGGACCTCAAGGGTAGTGATTTCAGAAATACTACCGCAGCCACGTGCAATGCTAGGGAGGCAATGGGAGCTCAGGAGTATAAATGCGTGGCTAAGAGGCTGGTGTAAGGAGATGGGGTTTGGGTTTTTAGAGAACTGGGCTGACTTTTCTGTTGGCTACAGGCTCTTTAGTAGAGACGGATTGCACCTTAATGATGATGGTGCAGCTGTTTTGGGGGAGAAGATGGCTAGGGGCTTGGAGGAGATTTTAAACTAGGTATGGGGGAGAGAGTACTGTAGAGCAGAATACCGGCAGACTGGAGCCATCAGATACAAACTCTGTGATATAGTAAAACATGGCCTTTATTACAACAGATATAATCAAGATCCTAGAACATACGGCACTACAATCGCAGGTAGGGGAAGGGGGTGTGGCTTGACACGTTTCGCGGATAACTTCCGTTGAACTACACAGGGGAAGATAGAGAAGTTAGGGATCAGGGGGCTAATACCACAAGGGAGGGAGGAAAAGGGGGAAGCATGGAGGATAAGGAGGCATGTACGACCAAGTATGGAAGTAAATCAATTGATAATCTAATGTATGTTTACAAATGCAAGAAGTCTGGCTGCAAAAACCAGGAACTAGAACTAATAGCTTTAAAGGAAAGGTATGATGTAATTGGTATAGCAGAAACATGGCTAAATGATTCACACGACTGGACAGTAAATATTGAAGGATACTCCTTATTTGGACATGACAGAGTTAATAAGAGAGGAGGAGGAGTATGTATGTATGTTAACCAGGAATCAAAGCCAAATCTAAAAGATGGAATAGATGGGGACAAACGATATGGCAGAAATAATATGGGCAGAGCTGTGTACAGGAAGCAAGAAGGTAGGTAAATTAATTGTTTGGGTATGTTATAAGCTGCCAAATGCTGGGGAGGAGATGGAAATAAATCTCCATATGCAGTTGGCGAAAGCTACTGGTATGGGGCATGTTTTGGTTATGGGGGATTTTAACAACCCTGACAGATTAGAGTAAGGGAACTAAAGGCCCTTTCCATTCCCTCTGACTTAAAGGTTTTAAATGCCTTTTTCTTCCTTTCCATTTGCCTCTTTACATCAGAATTCAGCCACATGGGCGCAGGTTTATTTATTTTTTTTTATATTTATTTCCCATGGGTATAAATTTAGATGTGAACTGGCTTAAAAATCCCCTAAAACACAGTCCACTTCTGTTCAGTACCTTTACCCGATAATACATTATCTCAGTTGACATTCTGAAAAGCTACTTTTAACCTGGGATAATTTGCCTTCCTGAATTAAAAGTCTTTGTTAACCCAGTGCACTTTTCCTTTCGATAACATACTCCAAACGACACTATTTCATGGTCACTATTCCCTAAGCCTCCAGTTACCTTTAAATCTATAATGCGCTCCACAATGTTAGATATTACCAGATCCAACAGAGCTCCTTTTCTGGCAGGAACTTCAACCACCTGTGAGAGAAAATTATCCTGCAGCAAATTCAGGAAGTCATTGCCCTTTTTCTGTGATGGCAGTTCCACTACACCAATCAATGTCAGGGTAATTGAAGTCCCCCATAATGAGCACACTCCCCAAACTTGCAGCCCTTGCCAACTGCATATGAAGCTGACTCACTTCCTCTCTGCTAGCATTTGGCGGCTTATAGCAGACACCACTGGGGCCACTTCTTTTTAATCTGTTTATAAATGACTTAGAAGGGGGCATTGAGAGCAAGGTCTCAGCATTTGCGGATGACACTAAACTATGCAGAGCTTTGGAAACTTCAAATGAGGTGCAAGTGTAGCAACCTAGATAGATTATCAAAATGGGCAGCAGAATGGCAGATGAGATTCAATGTTGATAAATGTAAGGTAATGCATTTAGGATTTAATAATCCCTGTGCCACCTACACCATAAATAACTCTGTGTTAAGTGCATCTGTAATGGAAAAAGATTTGGGGGTCCTGGTAGATAACAGACTTAACTTTAATTACCATTCCGCAATGGTTTTCTATGAGGATCGTAAATTTACAATTTTTACTATTGTTATCATTAATTCCCGGTTGGTTTAACGAGCGTTAATTGTAAAATAATTTGTAAATTAATGATAATCGTAAATCTACGATAACGCGGTCGTAGATTTACGATTGTTATCATTAATTTACGATCATCATTTTACCATAATGATTGTTAAACCGATTGGAAATTAACGATCAGCTTAATGGTTGTTTAAACCGAGTCACTGTGTCACTAAAAAGCAATACTGCCCAGATAGAGGCAGAAAAAGATTACACCAGGAAAAGGCTCCTAAGCTTCAGTTTCCTGTACTGTATTTCGGGCCTTGCAGGACAACCATAAGCAGCAGAAAGTAGGGGTCATTTAACACTACACAGTGTGCTCAACATTGCGGCAAATTTTTGTTGTAGGGGTGGACAGGCCCTTTAATGGAAACAACCGATTAGTTACAATTAATGTTCTCAATTAAACTGAAACCATTCAACTAGTCTGCTTAAAGAAACCTAGTAAGAATTTACTCACCTCCATATTCTAAATAGCTGAGAACCTCCTGCACAACCAACAAAAAAGTTTACAGCAAAGAGTGACCAGTTCTTCGGAATGATCACAAGAGAATAACGTGACCAAATAAGACCTGTTAAAAGAGAAAAATGTAAACCTTTAATATATTACTAAAATAGATCTTGTGGTACAAGCAGCTAAAATTATGTAATCTTTAGTTAGTAGTGGTTTGCTATCTCAGATAAATCTTAATCTGTGACACATAAAAACCTGAAAGGCTTGGAGTAAGTGTACTTTGCTTTCCTAGAGGTTTGGAATAGATCAACAAATCAGCTGAATCCTTTTATTAATCCTCCAACTCTAAAGCTAGGTACACATCATACAATAATTCGTCCCAACCGACATTTCAGTGTTTTGGACGGTCGGGACGAATTATTGTATGGTTCCTTGTGGAGGCCGCGGCTGACCGCGACTGTTTGTTTGTCTGAATCGGATCGCACTCTCGACCGTGGTTACTGTCGGATGCGGCTGCTTTTGCAAAAAATGGCAATCACATGTGTTACCAAAACTGAAACAGATGCGCAATCGTGTCGGAAATAAAAGTAATTTTTTTCTTAAGGTTTTGCATAAAGATTTATCATCTTTTGGTAAGCAGAGGGATTCTCAACACTAAGGATGGAAAAACATTGGAAAGGGCTTCCAGAAGATGTGATTAAAAGGGCCTTATGACAATAGAGAAATTTAAAAGGTTGAGGCATATGCACCTATGTTTGATTTGCTGATGTTTGGCTATTAATAAACTATTCACCGTTTGGAGTGCAAGTCTACCTGTGATATTTTATAGCTATTCGTTCCCTTTTGAAGTGGGGATTCTGGACTGTTTGCACCCACCTGGGGTTAGTGTTCATATGGACTTTGTTTCTATCTGCATATGCACCTATGTACCTCTGGCAGCAAATAAACACCTTATTGAATTCTATGTTATTCACCAAGCATATTTATCACCTAAACAAATTTGTCACAAACCCTTAATCAAATTAGGAGTTGTCACAAATGCCACTGGGTGTGTGCCGGTTTTTTCAATTTAATACGAGAATTTCCCTTGATAACCTGAATTAGGTTCAAAGTACATTACATTTTATCTCACATTCTGCCAGCTCCACTTCCCTGTACCCCAGAGGTTTTTCTGTTTAGAGCATTGGGAGAAGATATCTTGTCTAAATATGACCTCCTCTTTATAAGGGAAACACTTTTCTATCCCAAAATAGTAATTATACTTGGGTGGATGTCCCCCAAAAAACCTGGTTCTCTATTATAAATAACTTTTTTCTAGCTGATATATTTACACCAGGCATATCCTGACAAATATGGTAATAATTGAAACCAGCAAACTCCGCTGCGCACACACCCCCACCCCTGCACGCGCACCTCCTCTATCCCTCCCACCTTGTGACGCGGCACTTGAGTAAATGCGTCCGTGCATATTTACAGCCCTAGGTTAGTATATAGGATGACACGTCAATAACTTCTACCTCTTAACTAGCTATAAATCTCCACAGAATTGAAGACCACAGTTACCCTTTAATCTTGCACCAAATATTTTAAATGTTTTTACAAGATGTAGGTACGATCAGATGTTACTGAATTTTTACTTAATACCATTTGAATGTTTTCTTTAAACTGTGAACTATATTAAGGACGGACGTCTTCTTATGATTGCATGCTCTGGTCACATTTTGTAACGCCTCCTTTATTATTGCCAGATATGTTGTACCGCTGTACTTGATTATTGTGAAAGTGCTCTCAATAAACTTTCAAAAAAAAAAAAACGGCAGAGGCAAACAAACTTGTTACAAAAGTGTCACACAAAGAAATACCCTCCAACATTCCCTTTTAAAGGGTATGTCCATCAAAAAAGTAAGTTGGTTTCTAGGTAAATGCACTCTCTTACCTCCCGTTCTTCAGTAAATCTTACAGGATAGGTAGCAGACACTTACCCGCGGACCTGCTCCAGCGTCGACTTCATTGACAGTCTCCGACACATACTCGCTCTTTCGCACTGTGCAAAGGACTGGAGATGCGGCGGGGAATTTGTCGCTGGAACGGGTCCGCGGGTAAGTGTCTCCTCCTCTCCTGTAAGATTTACTGAAGAACGGGGGGTAAGAGGTATTTACCTCCTGTTCTTCAGTAAATCAGATAGAAGCCAACTTACTTTTTTGATGGACATACCCTTTAAAGGATAACGGTTGTCTCCAGTTAGGGTTATATAAAAAGCCTATTATACCTTCAAAATAAGCCTAAATCACATCTCTAGATAAAATATGTTAGAAGTAATTGCTGGAAAGGTTCAGCAATATTACATCCTGCTTGAAAACTTCATGTTTTCATCCATGTGAACAGCCTCTGCCTTCATTAATAGGATCCCCTTTTTTAACAGGCCATTTTTTCTTATTTCTATTAAGGTACTTCCTGCATTAAGTCTTAACGGAGTATGCTTCTCCCCCTGGCTGGAGGTGAGGGTCAGGTGATGTCAATAAACCAACTGAAATGCAGGAAATTTGAACATTCATCACAATACAATTTCTCACAGGCTTCATCCAGACATGTGATTCGGGGCTCATTTTAAAGGACTGCACGCTTTTATTTAACCCTAACTTATTCTAAGACAATAGTTGCCCTTTATCCTTTTTAGTGCCGCAGATCGTATGGTGTATGATCTCCACTTAAAAGGACCAAAGTGCCACAGACCGTATTAGGAATGATCGCGGACAGCCCCCCATCCATCGGTTTTGTCCAAATCCGATATGAAGATCGGAAAAAAATCCTACCTGAAAGCCGTGACCATACAGCAGCATAAATTCTTTAAGTGATACACAAGTGTGCAAAAAACTTGTGCGTCTCAGTACCAACCGGTTTTCACTAAAATGCCACTAAAAAGGGGAGTGGGTTGTGGCGTTTTTTGATTTTTTTTCTTTTCCCATTTGAGCTAGTTGGTGGCCAAGTCTCTGTGCACCCATGCATATGGCATACAGTTTGATTCAGGAGATGAGAGAGATTGACATTTAGTGGGGTTTTTTACTTGTCAAGTGTGTTTAGCTAGGATTTCAAACTTTAAATCATGTTATTATTTTTTCACAAAATCTCCTAAAGGCACAGAGTTCTATGGATGACAGCTTAAGGAATTCTCCATGTATGTATGAAAGCATGGCACCAGTATGTAGCTGAAGGTGTGTAGATTCCAAAGATACATAGTTTGTGTGGGGTATATCAAAGTTTTGGGTGTATAAGTGTAGGCTGTATAAATTACATAGCACTTTGATTATTTATTGTAATTGCACTTGCGCATGCTTCCCATTTGAGTTAGTTGGTGGCCATTTCTCTGTGTGCACCAATGCATATGGCTTACCATTTGTTTCAGGAGAAATGGGAGATTGATATTTCGTTAAAAAAAAAAATTCAATTAATTGGGGTGTTGGCGTGATTTTTAACTTTAAAACTTGTTTTTCCTTTATTCTTTCAGAAAATCTGCTAAAAGTGTGAAATTCTTATAATTTACAGAAGGAGGGTACATTACCCACTATATAATGTGTGAAGTTGAAAAGGCTGGCACGTTTTAATAAAAATGTAAATACTTACCTGTAGCTGTTAGAACACCAGACTGAGCTGTGCTGAGTTTTTCTGCAGGTCTGGTCATATCTGCTAGGCCAGCAATCACCAAGCCCTGCAAAAAAGTTAGCAGTTACTTGAAATAGGGGGAAACGTTGCTAATGTTAGTCAAACCCACAATAGCAGCCAGGTTGGGTACCCAAGTGTGCTGCCACTGAGAGTGTCACTAAGTGCACCTGATTAGCCTGGCTCCCCGTCCCTAACTCCACTTGCGCCAAATGTCCCTTCCATATGAAAGCCCTTTGTATGTAAGGCACAGTTACCCTATAAGGCACAGGTGCCCAACACGTGGAAATACAGTCCTATGGATGATTTGCGTCCCGTAGGCCAGGTGTTGGGCACCTGTCCTTAAAACACCAAAGGCTTTGATATCAAAGAGACTTGCATAATATAATACAAGTGGGACAGAATACTATTCTAATTTCAATTACCTTGGTTTGGAAGAGCACAGCCTCATCTGAAGACCATGCAGATAACTGAAACCTCAGTGGTGCCAGAGCGGAAAAACACATATAGAGCCACAACCAGAGAGTTGTATAGAATTCAGTGAAAAAAAAAAGTCCCCCCATATACTAGGCACAGCCGCTTGTATACTGTTAAGTGAGTTTAATTGCATCCATAGAATACCCCAGCAATACCACAAAATGATTTTTTACACAAAGTTAGTGAAATAAAGTGCAGTGCAAACTACATAAAGAAAAAACAGAGCAATCCTGATAGAATCCGGGTTCAAAGCAGAGATCCCAACCTGACACACTGACCAACACTGGATATCGATACTGGTCTGTATGCGTCTTCCCCCTTGTTAGGAGTAAAGAAGCAGTATATACAGTTTGACGTGTCCGCGCAATCTTTAACCTGCGTGAGAAGCCAAGTCCTAATAGGGACCACCACAATCTTCACCCAGTCCACTGATAGGGAGTGTGTGTCACATTCCTAGATCTCGATTGTCAAAAATAATCAAGAGCCCCTGAAGCCAAAGGATTGGCCTCATCGCTGCTGCCACTCTGCTGGATCTCCTATTTGGAGATTGGGGAGATGCCCCACCCTCTTCCTTAAGGGGCATCTATAGAGGGGAAAACTTTTTTTTTCTTTCTTTCCATGTGTTCTATAATTTCCCACAACCCCTAGAGTGTCTTCACTTTTTTCAGATTCGCTCTGTCCTGAGATACACCAGTTAGAAGAATACGTGATTGCATTCCTCTACTCCTACTTGGACAGTCAATCAATTCCCTGTGACGTGATCCCCCCTCCATGTTCTGTAATAAACATAGAGATAAGAGCATTAACAGGGAGAGAGGTAGCTTTGATGGTAGATATAAGGCTGCACTTGACTCCCCTTCTTAATAGCTTTCACCGATTGATGATAGGTCACAAAGTGAGAGATCGTAAACTATACTGATCTCCTTCTTCCGTGTCTCCAGGACAGCTTGCTTTCTATTGGCCACTGTGCCTGGGTGTTTTTCAGGGTGTTGAACTTTTAACTCCTACTGCACATGATAAGCTTGTCGGTTAGCCGGAGTTGAGACATATAGGAGGTAACAGAGGGGAGGGGGAAGGGGGGAGTGCTGCACAGAGATCTGACACCATGGTTAAACAAAGTCACTGACAGAGATAGGAGTGAGGCAACACAGAGTACATGAATTTAACTTTGCAAAGGGGCAAAGTGTTTTTTTCACTATAGATGCCCTTTAAAGTGGCCATACATTAGGACGATTTTACTTACCCAACCGAACGATCCCATGACACTAGACCAATCCTGCCAGCCTTTACTTTCTTCTTTGCGACCGACATGCGATCGCAAATATCATTCATTTTGCGATCGCATGTCGGTCACAAAGAAGAACTGGAAATGCGGTTCTGGCAGGATTGGTCTAATGTTGTGGGATCACTCATCCTAATGTATGGCCACCTTTAGACAGACAGTGGTCTATTTATTTATGTAGTTTGCACTGCATTTTATTTGACTATGTGTATATATACAATTTGTTGTATTGCAGGAGTATATGGATGCAATTAAACGCACTTAGCAATTTTTGACCGTGGCTGTGCCTGGTTTATGAGGGACTTTTTCTCCGAGTTCTCTGCAACTCTGTAGGGGTGGGTCAGAATACCATCTATTTGCAGAGACTGGTAATAATTGTATAAAAGAATAGTCACTATGGCTGACAGAGGGTATGGTACAGGATCAATTAAAGTAAATATCAATTAAACTCCTGGACCCAATAGAGCTTTAGCTTCGTACACATGTAGATGTTAGCAGCGAACTCCAAGCGCATTTACGCGCATGCCGAACATCCGTCTCACCCGATAATCACACTTGTGTATGCGTTCAGTCAGGGGTAGTTTGTCAATCCGCCATGGCGGATCAACTAATGACCCCAAATCAAACACATACACACATGGGATTATAGGCTGCAACAGACGTTCGTAGCACGCGTGTCATGGTCCGGGGTCGCTGATAACATTGTACAAACATTGTACAAAGCTTAAGTTCAGTTTGATCTACGCCATTATTCTTTATCTTTTTACAAATTAACTTTTGTCTGGAGATGTGCCTCTGGAATGAAAAAAGCGGATTTAATAATTCCAAAATGGTTGTCATTAACAGCTAGTTAATAAAAACGAACTGCAAGTTTAACACCAGTGGTGGGGAAGATACTGGAAACTTTGTTCAGGGTGATATTTTGAGCTATGCTTCAAGGACTGACCTTATATATAGTAATTAGCATGTATTCTAATTACTTGACAAACTTGCTTAGTTTGAAGATGTGATTCTGAATTAGCAGAGGATATGGTATACTTAGATTTTACAAAGGCTTTTGATACTGTGCCAGATTGGCAAAATATATAAAATAAGGTCCGTTGACCTTGAAAAACACATTCGTACACAGATAGAGAATTGGTTGATGGATCAAGTACAGAGTGGTTTGTCAATCGAGCTTTATCTATGTGGACTTAATTTTTTTGTGGGGGTGCCTCAGGGTTCTCTATTGGGGCCACTTCTATTTAATCTTTTTAAAAATGAGGGTAATGAGTGCAAGGTCTCTGTGTTTGCGCTTAGCACAAAACTATTTAAAACTTTGGAGGTCCACCTGCAGATGATGTGCAATTAATGCAGGTGGACCTAGATAGATTATTAAAATGGGCTGCAAAGTTACAGATGAGATTCAATGTTAATAAATGTAAGACTCTGCATTTGAGGGTTTCACAATCCTTGTGCTGTCTATATAATAAATGGCTCAGTGCTAAGTGAATCTCTGTTGGAAAATAATTTGTGGTTCTAGTAGCTGTACTAAATGGTGCCTGGCAGCAGCAGCTCGAGTTAGCAAGATATTGTCTTGTATAAATAGGGCTATAGATTCAAGAGAGAACAAAATTATTCTCCCTCTATAAAAAGCATGGTTAATGTGATGATATAATGTATAAAAAGGGACATCTTGGAAATGGAAAGAGTTCAGTTTATAATTGCTTAAAGAGTAAAAGGTATGCAGCCCTCCCCATACATTTTTTTCCTGATTTTGAGCCTCTCAAAATTGCTGTGTGATATCTTAGGGAGGGCAGCACAGCTGTAAATGTGAGTAAGTAATTTCAGCTGCTGGAAGTGTGAACATGTAATGGGGGGGGGATTTTTTTTTGATATTGTTGTCCTTTAACTATACATGTCTTCCAGCAGATGCGGTACTGACAAGATCATTGCATAGCACAGTTAAGCTGGATAGGTTTCTTTTTAGGGGAACAGTCCCCATCTTCGAACCCTAAAAATGACTCCAGGATCAGCAGTACATGCTGGATTTTTTGCCCTCCCCTTGATCAACTGTTGGTTTGACTAGATGGGCATACATCTTTATTTATCTTTCAATACTATGTAACTTCAGGGCGCAACATCACTTTGCTTTCCTCCATCTCCTTACCAACAGTCAAGGCATGCACACCTGCTACTTAATAATGGAAAGCAATAGTGAATGCCCTGTCATGCCTAGAATTTGAGTACATGTCCCAAATTAGCCATTATTGGCTTTTTATTTCAATACCAGAACATATTTAAAAAATAACTTACCCACTTCATTATTGGTGCCCAGAAAAATACTGTTTTGGGCCCTGAAATATAAACAAACACATATATAAAAAAAACACCAGATATCAGTTAGCATTATTACTCCAAAAGATGTTAAAAATCGGTCAACATGCATTTTAATGTATTCATACTACATAGTAGATAAAAAAATAAGTATTTCATGAAAAGCTGCTGCAAGCTGAGAATTTGATTTGCAAATATGATTCAGCCCAATTTTTCAAAGACATTATGGTTTTAAATGTAGGTTAGGCCCCTGAAACACCATCATTGGAGATTTAGGGGCAAAGAACAAGGCCTCTTTTGTTGTATAAAAAGAAAATGGGGTTGATTTTCTAAATTTAGAAATCAAATAGCCACTATATTTTATAAATATTATTTACTTTTAAATAAGGTATTTGATTATATCACTTATGTTTTTTATACTATTTTATGTTTTAGGAGATTTAGAAGTAGGTATTGTCAACAAGGTTTTGTTTGTGTTTGTTTTGCTTTTGCAGACGACACACAAAAGGTTGTCGACCATTAACCCTTTCACTGCCAGAAGAATTTCATTTTTTTTTTGCGTTAACTGCCAGAAGAATTTTCAGGATTTTGCCCTTAATCGCTTTAGACTAATTTTACAGTAGGAAACCTTGCAGTAAATCAGGAATATTATACATTGTTTTTTTCAGCACAAAGTGTACTTTAACATGGTAACAAAATTTTGTAACTTTTCTGGAAATTTTACTGGAATTATGGGTAAAATATGTAAAAAAAATGAAAAATTTGCAAATTTTCATGGATTTTTCCCATTTTTACTTATAGTTATTTTAAGGTTACGCACAAAAATCTTACTGTTTCTAAAAGCTCTGATACTCCCGAGTACACACATATATGTAGGTACCCGACTTTTCCTGTACAGGAGACCCCCCCAAACTAAAACTGCACCTCCTAGAATATTACACCAAATTAAAATGTATAACCACTACTGACAGTTAACATAGAATATCTACCAAATTAACTAAAATATCCCCACAAATGAGATATTTTTAGAAACTACACACCCGCAGGATTTTACGAGTGAGGTTAGTTTCAATCAAAATGCAGATACCCGGACGCCGCTCTTCGTCCAATTGTAAGTTATTTTCTCACATTTTCCTTTTTTTCCTCAACTGTAAAATCAGAGACAAAATCAAATGCGAATTTCAGCTAAAAACTGTGGAGGAAAGTTCAAACGCATCTCAAATATGAAAGCCTAACCCCTCCCGAATAAAACGGTATGCCACATTCATGGGTGTACCCAGAGACATGGCTACCAACTAACCCAGAGCGTGACCAGTGCCAAATGTCAGTAGCAGCAAAAAAAAATGTGCCAGTTTTGTATTTGAACAGTCTGCAGTTTTTCCCCCAACTCAAAAATACCCCCCACAAACTATATATTCCTGAAATCTACACACCTTCAGCTATTTAACGCTGTAGTTCGTTCATTCATATCATCAATGGTGTGGGCGCAGTTCTTCGTAGAAGTTTGCACTTTTACCAGATTTTAAAAAAAAAATGAACATCAAACAACGTTCAAAAAGGTAGAAATCATGCCAAAACCCCATGGAATATAAAAAAAAGTTACCAAATATCAATCTCCCAAATGTCCTGAATCAAACGGTATGCCATATGTGTGGTTACACATGCAGAGGTGGAAGCGAAAAGCCACAAAGTGAGACAATGCACGATGGCTCAGAAACGGCGAAAATATTTAGCCAACTCCGAATTTGGACAGTCTGCAGTTTTATCCACAAAACACCCCCGTAACTCAGAAATAACCCCCACAAACTATATATTCCTGAAATCTACACACCATCAGCTATGTAGCACTGTACTTCGTTCATTCATACCATCAATGGTGTGGGCGCAGTTCTTCGTAGAGGTTCGCACTTTTCTGAAAAAATGAACAAAAAACAACTTCAAAAGGTAGAAATCATGCCAAAACCTGACGGAATGTAAAAAAAAGTTACTAAATATCAATCTCCCAAATGTCCTGAATCAAACGGTATGCCATATGTGTGGTTACACATGCAGACGTGGAAGCGAAAAGCCACGATGCCATATGCGTGGATGTACGCAGGGACATGGCCACCAACTAGCTCAAATGGGACACATGCACAAGTGTAATTACAAGAAAAAAATCAAAGTGCTCTGTAATTTCAAACAGCCCCAAAACTTGGAAATGCCCCCCACAAATAAAACCCCCAACTAAATATCAATCTCCCACATGTTCTGAATCAAACGGTATGCCCTATGTGTGGATGCACACAGAGACGTGGCCACCAACTAGCTCAAATGGGACGCATGCACAAATGCAATTACAAGAAAAAATCAAATTGCTCTGTAATTTGAACAGTCTACACTTTTTCTAAGGAAACAGTCCAGAAACATGGAAATTCCCCCCACAAACTATATATTTTTGGAATCTACACACCTTCAGCTACGTTACCATGACATGCTTTCATACATACATGAAGAATTCCAGACCCACTGATCCAAAGAAGTCCGTGCTTTTAGGAGATTTTGTGAAAAAATAAAATAAGTGGACTCAATGGTTGAAATCCTACCTAAACCCACTTGGCAAGTAAAAAAATCCACTAAACAGCAATCTTTCCCATGTCCTGAATCAAACGGTATGCCATATGGGTGGGTGCAAACAGAGACGGGGCCACCAACTAGCTCAAATGGGATCCATGCGCAATTGCAATTACAAGAAAAAATAAAAAAACGCCACAACCCACCCCCCACACCTATCCCCACTCCCCCTTTTAGTGGTATTTTAGTGAAAAGCAGTTAGTACGGAGAGTCCCACAAGTTTTTGCACACTTTTACTGATCCTAAAACTTAAATCCGGTCTTTTTTGGTACCTCTGCAAAATTCCCTACTAAAATAGGCTTAGTTTCCCTTGAAATCGAACAAATAATGATCCGCGTTTACTTTAGCGATATCACCGGGGACATTGGGAAGCTTGGAGAAGACAATTTTTTTTGATAATTTATAGTTTTTAGGTAAAAAAAAAAAAAGGTGTGTGTATCACTTTAAGATTTTATTTTGTGTGCATTTCCCCTTTTTTTGGGGGATCATTCCCAAAGATGATCATCAAATCATCTTAGGGAATGATACCGAACTTGGAATACGGGCATAAATGCCCGTTTTCCAATTCGAAATCCGATCGGAAAAATCACTTCCCGGAAATCATTTTCCAGGAAGTGATTTTTCATTCATTGGCAAAGATCAATAATTTGGTGATCAGAAGTGATCACCAAATTTTGAGTAGCAAAAAATCCTATTTGTGAATGGAACTTTGAGTTCCATTCACAAAATGTATAGTACAGCTGTCAGCTTGACAGCTTGTGCTATACAGGAACTGCAGCATGATCTAAATTGAGATCAGGCTGCAGTACCTCAACTAGACCACCGCAGAGTACAGTTTCAAGGGAAGACCCCGGTGAAGGAGGAAGTTCTGTGAGTCACCGGGGTCTCCCTTTCCATTTTAGAACAGCTCCTCCTCACCGGATTTGGACGAAACCGAGGGGGGATCGAGGGGGGTAGGGGGGCAGTCGAATGCTGCCCCCCGATCGCAGCTAGAGGGGGGCAAATTTTTTTGGGGAGGGGGGAAGCCACAGATCGTATATTCACGATCTGTGGCAGTTTGTGCATTCACTGCACAGATCTGTGGCAGTGAAAGGGTTAAAGGTAGCATTTTTCCTTAAGGTGCAGATACACAGCTGAGTCCTGACCCCAGGAATTGGCTCTTCTGTGTTGGGCCATACGTTGATGCAGTGTAGTGTCCCCTACATACAAATCAGAACACTCCTTACTGCACTGCACTGCATATATGATGTCGCTTTTCTTGCATTTCGTTGCTGGGTCTTTTGGATGTACCAATTGCTGCCTCCGTGTGTTGTTTGGTTTAAAGCAGACCAGTATACGGTGTTTTTTGAAAATCCTTCTTGGAATTAAACTAGAAGTCCAGTTGATCTAAACACAACAGATATACCATGACCTGGATGAGTAAGAACCTTCACAAGCATACATGGTAAATTCAATATTTGAACTATAATTAATATTTATGTGCCTTTGATTATCAGCACACCAACCTAGTAAAAGGTTGTATAGATTGAACAAGTGCCCATACCAATTCTAAATCTATCAATAATGACATTATCAGGGAGATTCAATAAAAGTTCTTAAAATGGTGCTAATTTTGCCCCAGCCAATAAGATCTTATTTAACACTTGAAAGATAACAACTGATTGGTTGGGGCAAAATTAGCACCATTTAAGAACTTTTATTGAATAACCCTGTATGTTTATTATGTAGATCACTTGCACAGTTCTGATTTTGATAACTTTCTTGTTGTTATTTTTTTTTTGTAGAAGAGATAAATTAAGTGAGTTTAAAAAACACGCAGGTTTTGTATTCAATGGCTGGTCAGTACATACTTGTTGCTCTAGTACCAAGCATGCGACGATCGTATATTCTCACTGAACTGTCTGAACATCCAACTGCAAGGTAGTAAGGTGCTGTAGGGCAAATTGCAATTGAGGTAGCTGCCCGTCTGCAATTGATTAATATATCCTACAAACAAAATGCATTTTACAATAAAGAGTTTTAAGAGGTGTACACATACACAGCTAAAAAAATCTTTACAAAACATACAGGGAGATTCAATAAAAGTTCTTATTGTTTAAAATGGTGCTAATTTTGCCCCAACCAATCAGATCTTATTTAACATTTGTAAGCTTACATCTGATTGGTTGGGGCATAATTAGCAGCATTTTAAATGATAAGAACTTTTATTGAATAACCCTGATAGATCACTTAAAGTAATAGTTAAAAAAATATATATTAATCTTTCACACATTTCAATACAAAAAAATAAAAGTTTACAGGTCCTTTATTGCTGATTAAAAAGAGCCCTCTACTACCTGGCTTAAGCCTCATACACATGTGCGATCGTGGGGTCCGACCCACTACACACGATGTGTATGCTTGGTAGCTTCAGCTGGCAATCGTGCAGTGTATGGGCACTTTGTCAGCCAAAATGCCTGTTCGGTTGTGGCTCGTTGCCTGATTCGCCTGGTGGATCAACAGCGACCCCCAACCGAACAGCCATCCCAAACGCCATCTGCCATTTTCCATTAGTGATTTAATGATGGTGGGTATAAAAAAACAAGGGTGGCAGAGGGCTCACATGGGGAAACTTCAGCCTGTTTTTCAAAAAAAAAAAACAAAAAAAAAAACACAGTACAAGATAAGTATGCCAATCAGAACTCTAATAGTTAAGAATTTAAGTGGTAGGCTTAATCAGCTGTGATTTAAGGACATGTCAGATTGTTCTGACAGACCGATTTTGATAAAAATTTGTCTGGAATGATCAGTAGTGTCAGACCAAAAGATAGGGCAGTTAATCGAGTTGAAATATTGCCTGTGCCTATCGGACCTACGGTATCTAGTTTTTGTTGAAAAGTGTTTAGGTTATTACACACGGGTGATTGCCAGATGCTTGCTTATCGTGGGTCGCAGGTGAAATCTACAGCGTGTACTAACCTTCAAAACTTGCTTCTAACCTAATCATTAACTCTGACTCACAATAGAGCAACATTTTAGATTTCTATAAATAGGAAGAGATGGATTAGCTACTACTACAACATAGTAAAGGAATTAACTACTGACTGTTTATCATTATTTCTAATGTACAGTATACCTGGGTGGAGTTACCAGCATGTTAATGCTCTTCTTTTGTTAAAAAGAAAAGATTAATTACATAATAAGCATGAGCAGCCATAAAAATTTAGAAATTGGTAGCATGCAAAAACGCCCCCAAAACAATCCAATTGTTCTGGCCGATGCACTGATACACTTAAACATCGGTTGGTTGGCTTGAAAAATTGGATTCTGTGTAACCAGCCTTAAAGTTTGTACACACCTGGCGATGTGCATCGAGCGATGACCCCCGAGACCAACGAACTGCCAAATCGGGCGATAGTCGTGCGTGTGAATGCACTTGTTTGGGGGTCGTTCGGTTATCTGCCAGGCGGATTGCGGGTGTTCGTTGGGCTCGGGTGCAAATAGTAGGTGTGTACGAGGCTTAAGTGTCTCTGCAGATATAAATGCTTTTAAATTGCAGCCCTTATCTATCTGGTGTAACAAAAGGCAGTGAGGCTGATACAAAAAGAGGTGCAAAAGTTTGCCTATGCTATTTTATTTAATCATCCAATCAGATGTTAGCTTTTTACTGAGTTATTCCAGTTAGATAATATCTGATTGGTTGCTGCAAAATTATTAGCACAAGCAAACTTTTGCACTTTTTTCAGCCCCAAGTGTATCTCAGAGACTGAATTTCAATACGGCAGTGCTCTCATAGCTGAACCATCCTGCTAGCAGTACCATTTAAATATTACTTTACTCATAAACACATTACATATTGAACAGCACATGCTTAATATTACATGATTCAACATATTTTGCAGTCTTACATCTTTGCAGTCTTCTTTTGTGCAGCTAGTCTTTATTCGCGTATCAAACCATCTAACTGTTCCATCTTCACCACAAGACAGAAAGGTATAGGGATCATTAGGCACAGTCATGATCTGCAATAGGCATGAGTATTAATATTTTTGTAATGTCAGTAAAATGTTAATATAAAATGAAATTTATTATACTTTTTACAAATAAATGATTTCTAAAAACACTGTCTAAAAACTAAGCAGATTTGTGCTTGCATGAGAACAAACCATTATTACAAAAGCAACACAATGATTTTTTTAGTGAAAGATTCCCTGCCCAAAAACTGCTATATGTTTGTGTATATGTCAGGAATTCTAGAATGACCTTTATAGTTTTTGTTTGGAAAAGCAACTCCTGGTGATAGCAAATGCACTAGAATACAATTTTAATGTTTAGCTATACAAGGGGCCGATCCATACGTGATATCCTGTGTCCTTCTGACACTACTCAAAGGGCAAAACCGACCTTTTTGGGAAAAAGAAAAAATGGTATGTTTCCATGCCTCAACTGCCATTCGATTATCAAGGGTGACTCACTGTGCCACCCCAGTAAGGGTCACAAAATAAGGTTAAGAGATTATGCGACTTGCAATACCTCACATGTTGTATACATGCTTAAATGCCCTTGCGGCAAAGCATATGTAGGTCAGTCTGAACGTAGCATTAAGCACAGAATCAGTGAACACAGGGGGTACATTCGCAACTTCAAACCAGACACATATTCTGATACCACTATTTCTAGGCACTTCTCTGAGTTGGGCCATAGAGTTTGTGTCAAACTCTGAGGTCTTTTACTTTCTGGGAGCTATCAGTACAAGATATGGACTACCATTACCCATGAGCCACTAAGACCCCTGTGGAGTCGTGGGATTGTTAAGTTTTATGTGCACTAGTGAGAAGGATTCGTTTGGGCCTTACCACATGCTTCCCTACTTGGGGGATGTGAAACTGTTCTCACTTCCTGTTAATTCTTCTGGTTGTGGGGGGTGGGGCTGTGACCTCACTTCCTGTTCTTCCTGTTAAATTGTATGTTCACTTGTGGTTGGTACACTTGAGAAAGGGTTTTACACACAAAACATGATGTGTATATTGCACCAATAAACCTGTTTGCAGCTTGAACGCCCAGAGTCTTCGCTTTATATTTTGTGAATACAATTTTAATCTTATAATATGCATCAATGAAAATATGTTTTATATTTGCTGTGCTTTGCATAGGTTTTTATTAATAAATGTGAGTACCAACTTAGGTTCATATTATTTAACACACATATTATACATGTATACACATATTTGTACACGGTTATTATTCACTAAAATGTCAGAAAAGCAATAGGTTTTGGGGTTTTTTTTGCAAATGACAAAATGTCTATATAAAGCAAATGTAAGTGATCCAGCAAAGCCCCACAGTGCCATTGCAGTCAGTCAATTAATTAATTAACAAAGAAAGTGTTTAAAATGGTGTGACCAGCTTATTCTTTCTTCGTTCCTCCTTTGGGAAGCTTTATTTGTCAAATGAACAAATGGATGATATACACACTTTCCAAAAGGAAGTGAGGAAGGCAAACGGAAAAGGTACAAACATTTCAAACTCTTGCTTTCTCTAAGAATTGATGACTGAAATCTGTGTGCAAAACATACTTTTTCTTTCTGAAACAAACAACTGCGATCTACAATATTATTTTGAATACTTATTATTTTGGTAAACCTGGGGGGAAAACAGGCACTTGCTGGGGCAGGGGTGTGGAAGTGGGGCAGGGAAGTTTGAAGGGGGAGGTTGTTTTGTAAAGGGGCCCATACATTAGTACTAATCCTCCGACCGATCCACGATATTCAATCAATATTGCTGGAACTGGTTTTCCCATTCTACTTTGTGACAGACATAGGAAAGCGGGGTTCCTGATGGGGTTGGGTGTGACTCGACAGTCTTGGTTCACAAGACAATGACAGAGTTATAGAAGGAGGACAGGTCCTTAAAAATGATTTCTGTAAGCTAAGGGCAAAGTTAAAAGCAAATATGTCCTCCAGGGTAATATTTTTGGAAATACTACCGCAGCCATGTACTATAATAGAGAGACAGCGGGAGCTTGGGAGTGGCTAAGAGGTTGGTGTAAGGAAGAAGGAAGGGTTTGGGTTTTTAGAGAACTGGGCAGACTTTCTGTTGGCTACAGGCTCTATTAGTGATAGGTTGCACCTCACTGATGGTGGTGCAGCTGTTTTAGGGAGAAGATGGCTAGGGGGTTGGAGGAGATTTTAAACTAGGTTGAGGGGGGGTAATGTCAATCTCACTTGGATAGATAGCACAGGGGGTAACCAGGGTGTAGATGGGCCAGTAGTGGAAGGAAAGGGGGAGGGGCTAGCATGGAGCATAGGGAGGAATGTATATTAGTATAGTATAGTATTTGAGGTTGAATAAAGACATACGTCCATCCAGTCCAACCCATCTAGCAATATCCTCATTTCCTGCCTAACTATTAAAGTGCATAAATAAATTACAGGTTCATAATCTAAAAAGTATGTTTGCAAATACATATAGGAAAATAGGAAATATAAAATAGGAAAATTAGAGATAATGGCTTTGACTGAAAAGTATAATGTAAAAAAAAAAACATGGTTGAACAATTCCCATGACTAGGCTGTAAATTTAGAAGGATACTCCTTGATTAGGCATGATTGAGAAAATAGGAAAGGGGGAGGGGTATGTATTTAAGTTAAACAAGAGTTTAATGCAATTGCACTTTGGTTAACTGAGGATATGGTGCAGAAACAACAAAATAAGGTTAATATTAATAAAGTTCTTGGACAAGATAAAATACAGTAAGTTCAGTTTTATCCAGGCCATTGTTTTTTATTTGCGCTGATTCCCTCATGTCTGGAAGTGTGCCTCTGGATTGGAAAAAAGCGGATGTAATTGCAATATTTAAAAAGTGTAATTACAGGCCTGTAAGTTTAACTTAACATATTCTAGAATAGGTTTCAAGGACTTTAGTAATCATCATGGATTTATGAGGAGCAGATCTTGTCAAACAAAATTGCTTGGCTTATGAGGAAGTAAGTAGGGATTAGGACTCTGGCATAGCAGTAGATGTTGTATACTTGGATTTTGCCTTGACTTTGATACAGCCTCCCAATGATTTTGATGTTGGTATTGTCAGCAAGGTCTTTGTGTTTATGAATGACACAAAACTTTATCAACAGCCCAATGTGACAATCTAGATCCATCTAGATCTAGATCCATCTGGAACAATTGCACATCATCTATAGCTTTTAATGGTTGACAAATGTAAGGTGATGCATTTTGTACTTAAAGGGCATGTCGATTGATAAATTAAAATTTTACATACAGATGCAGATCACTCCCAAACTAACAAGACCTGGCCCCTTGCCGCTCTGCTGCGTATCCCCTCTCTGCTTCCTGGTCACTGCGGTCAGTCAGTCATGCCTAATAGCTGACTGCAACAGGGGGATGTACCCAATCAGTGAGGGATTGGGATTGTAAGTATGTTTAGCTGCATTTTGGAAGAAGGTAACTAAAATATAACTAGGGTTTGGGAGAGCAGCTGTATGTAAAATTTTGATTTATGGGTGGACATGTTCTTTTAAAATCCATGTGTTACTTGTACTATAAATGGCTGTGTTCTAAGTGAATCTCTGTTTAGAGTGGCATTGGAATAGGCATCACAATGCAACTGGGCCTGTGTTTCCGGAGGGCCTGCCGAGTTTCCTACTGACTGTCACAATCTATCCAGCTTAAAGCTCTCAATTTCTCCTCTCCCTGATCTGCCAGAAATAGCAAAATTGTATCATGCTAATCAGCATCTGGAGCAAAGGTTACAATGATGCTATTACAAATGTAATGGGCTACACAAACTGTCTGTAGCATTGTTCACCAATTGAACATGTCAGCGGACACGCGGACAGCACAAAGTTCAGAAAGGGTTTTTTTCACTGTGAAAACGGTAAAAGTATAGGACAGTCTTTCATTGGACTTGGTGATGGCAGGTTCATTGGATATTTTTTTTAAAAAAAATGTTGGATGAGTTTCTAAAAACAAAGAATGTTGTATGTTTCTGTTTTTGATACATAAAGTTGGAGTTGATCCAGGAATTTTCCCCCCATTCATAATACTGGTGTTTTTTTTTTGCCTTCTTCTGAATCAACAGTTAGGTAGGAAATGTAGGTATTGCCAAGTAGGCTGGACTAGATGGACGTATGTCTTTATTCAACCCAGATATCCCACCACTCCTCGCAGTCCCGCACTTCCGTGAGACCACCCCAAAGTCCCACGACCGAAAAGTCCTCTCTTCTCCTCCCCCCGGAACACCCTGTTTTCGGCCACCACACCTCCACCATGTTCCTAACACCACCTCTGGCCACACCCTAGGCCCCTAATTCTGCTGCTGCCCATCCCCTAGATGACATCACTGATGTCACGCCACTCTCGTCCCGCACCCTTCCCCCACCCAAAAGTCTCATATGACAGGGTGGGTGCTATACTACACTAAACGCAATCCCACTACTGCTTTTTGTTTATGGTGCAGTACAGTATCTTTTAGAAAAGCACTGCTGCATGCATTGGTAACTGGAAATGCAAGAGTTTCCATTCTATGGATATGAAACAGACAAGGAAAGATGCATGAAAAAATGACTGTGCTTTTTTTACCCTGTGCGTTACCTACAAGAATCTAGTGAATGTACCCCAGCATGATTTTGTATACTATGGACTGCAGCAAACAACATTTAAACAATCAGAACATTCTTTATATGTCAAACTAAATGTTCAATAACACGGACATTAATACTTGAAGGAATTGAAATTTGGAGTAGTGGTCATAATAATTTCAGCATCAATCGGAAAAGTACACTCTGTGTCTGAAGCCAAGCACAGAGGTAATTTAATACATGAACAAACAATATCAAATATCTAAGCTCTAGGAAAGTTAAATAAAGGTTTAATGATGCTCTGCATTAAAGGGCCACTGTGGTCTCTGATGTTTCTTAACAAGTTAGGATTATATAAAAAGCTGCCTGTTGTACCTTCAAAATGAATCCTACATCACTACAATTATTGTGGAGTTATTGCTGGGAAGGTTCAGCAATATACTTCCTGCGTTTTGTCTGCATTAATATGTTCCCCTTCTCATTTTTTTTTAATGTCTGTCCATGTACTTCCTGTACAGGCTTTCATTTAACTCTGACTGGTTATGAGACCACAGTTACCATTTAAGAAAAACAAAAATGCACATATAATGTTTTATTTTATTTTTTTAAAATGATAAAAAAAACGGTCATAAAATATCCTGTAAAATTTCTACTAATTATTACAATAAACACAAAAATGTTTTAAAGGGCATGTCCCCCCCCCGAACTAAAAAAAGGTAAATCCTTACCTTACATCCCTGCTCCTTGTGCTTCTCCCATTATGCCTCTTCAAAGATCAGGAAACTGAGGACTAGAAGCTGTCAGTGACTCATCCGGTGCCTGTTTCTCTGCTAACCTCAGCAAGGTCTGAGGCATGCTCGGTAGAGCCCTTTCCCCCCTCTCTCTCCCTCCCTATCCCTCCGTAGCTGGCAGTCTTCTAGCTATAAAAGCTGTTGACATCATGCAGGGCATGCCCTCCCACCCCCAACCGCTATATTCATAACTGTAAAATCACTTCCAGTTGCTAGTTACACCTCCTCGTTCCAGCGCTGTTCTAAATTGAAGGCAGCCGCAGCTGTGATTGGCTGCCTCTCAGCCAATTACAGCTGCGGCTGCTGGTCCGGCCCCCTGCTTGCAGTTCCAGCGGGCAGGGGAGCTGGACCAGAACAGCGCAGGAACGAGGAAGTGTAAGTAGAGATTGACAGCGATTTTACAGTTCTGATTATAGCAGTTGGGGATGGGAGGGTATGCCCAGTTTTTAAAAAGGGTGGACATAAAAAAAAAAAAAAAAATTAAAAGTAGCTGGGACAGGCAGGTAGGATTGGTATTTCACAACAAAGAAAAATAATTTCTGTGTGAAGAAAACTGCCTCTGACAGGCTTGTTCCTGGCTTCTGCACTCTCGTTAATACAGAAAGTGCGGGCGGACACTAACCTGGCATATGAAAAATTTCCATATGAAAACTGTACATGCTGGTGCTTCTCATGGAAATGATAAAAATAATATATAGGAATGTAAGATATATGTAGGAATACTCAATTGACCTCCCTGCCCTAAGCACTTAATTTTTACAGTGTAGTTGTCCTTAAAAAAGGACTGATGTTCACCATAAGGAGAACTAAAGCACCATCTAGATACATATCTTTTCTGAAAACATTCAACCGCTGTACTTAAAAAAAAAAAAAAAAAAAAAAGAGCCAACATTTCTGCTCCCTGTAATCAGTTTATAGTAATACAGTATTTTGTTTAAAACCTACATTAATCTGTATTTTCTCTGGATACCATTTAAATTTCCCTTCCTTGCATTTGCTTTACCTATTGCTATAAAACCAATCTCCAGCTGCAAAAAGCTTGCTTAGAAAGTGCATGAATACAGTTATCATCCCCCCAAACCCAAAACTGCAATAGTTACAAAGATGAAAGATGTTTGATTTACCTATATATAATTTTTCATTTGAGGGGGTGAAGATGTCTGTTGAAGGGGCACTAAACTGACAAAATCTAACCACATCAAAAGTATAATTAAATGCGAGACAGAATTGATCACTTTTCTTTCTCATGCCACAAAATTTGCACTCCGGCAGCACTGTCAGGTGTGCACCCCTTTAAATGCAATATTACGATATTAACAGGGAAAAGCACTGAGAAGTGCAACATTCCTGCTGTGAAGTTAAAGGACAATTATACTGACCTTCCCTCCACTCCACATCTTTGTGCAGTAGCTTTTACCCAGGGTGAGGACCTGAACCGCTAGGTCCTCACCCCTGGGTTCGCGTAACCTACAGCAGCGTCTTACAGCAACGCTGCTCTGGTAGGCTCCGCCCCCTCCTGCCCGTCGGCGACGAGGCCAATAGGAAGGCACGCTCACGTGGTTGCGAGTAGATTTACTTTGAAATTATGGCTAGAACATACAGATTTCTGCATAGAATAAAAAAGTGAAAGGAAAGCAATAGTGTTTTTATCCATCATTTCAGTGACACTTTTACTTGAGGAGTGGCTATAAATAAAAATAAAGTATTCTAAACTGTGCCATTTATGTAAAATATTTTTATTCACTGCAGTAGTAGTATACTAGTTTCTTATTGTGCTTATATAGACACATTGGAACTGGTTACATTATAAGTCAATATTCTGTTTTCCTCATACCTCATAAGCTGTTCCATAATGGCATGTAAATTGGCAATGTCTGTTTGTTTCTGCATCTTTCTCAATATCGGTATAAAATATAACTCCATCTCCAGAGCAAGATATTATATGTCTGTCATTGGTGAGAGGCAGAAACTTTGCGCTAAAAATATTCGCTCTGTGACCAGATCGTATTCTTGTCAGGACCTACAATAATAGAAAAATTTTATTTAAAAGAGATTTTTTTTGCATTGTTTATAATTTGGAAAGGTAATTGTACACTTTTTTTTTTTAATAAAATGTACTTTTAAATGAGATTTAAAGGACAACAATACCAAAAAAAACCAACATCACCCCCATTACATGTCCACACTTCCAGCAGCTGAAATCGCTAACTCACATTTTCAGTTGTGCTGCCCTCCCTTAGACATCACACAGCAAAATGAGTGCTAAAAGCCTGCCTCCTAGATGGCCCAAGGCCATGATTAACATAACACTTGTCATTGGCTGGTGGGAATGTCTGTTACAACCTCTCTCCTCCTCCTCTGCCAGTCAAGCAAACTTGAAATTGCTAGGATACAGCCTACATAATCAAGCTGATCAAGCGTGGATGGAAGAGTGTTTTATTGCATGCTAGTTCTGAGTGACAGAGGCAGACAGAATCATTACATCCCCTTCGCAGCATGGCTAATTGAAGGCAGAGAGAGGCTCGAAATCAGTAAATAAATGTATGGGGAGGGCTACATACATTTACTTCTTTTAAAGCAACTAAAAAGAAAATGCATTGAGGCAATACAGTTTAAATCCTTTAAAATACAAGACAACTTCCAGAGGTGATCACTTATCTATTAAAAGCTATATATACACACAAGTCGATATTTTGACCCAACCAATTAAATATTGTAATTATTTCACTGTGAATAGGTGAGTGTAATTGTCCTTTAACCGGAATTGATTTCCTCTCTCCACATTATGAAACACCTAGCCACTGATAGTTTTCCCTTAATTATTGTAAATAACCGTTTTAGTCGATAAGTCAAAAAATGATTACACAATGTCTGATGGCAACAGTTGGATGGATGCTGGAGATAATGACCAAAAAAACAATTGAGGACAGGGTTGTGAATCTTGGTACAATGGCCACTAAAGGTTCGTACACACATGTGATCGCGGGTCCCGACCCGCGATGTACAATGTGTACGAACAAGCGTTTCGGACGATAATCGGCCCGTGAATGGGCACTTTAACGGCCGAAACGGACGATTAAGTGCCCATACATGGGCCGATTATCGGCCAAAACGCTCGTTTGTACACATTGTGCGTTGCGGATCGGGACCAGTGATCGCACATGTGTACTAACGAACACTTTACTCCCAGGCTGATCAGTAATTTCAATGTGTGCCATACCAATATTCAAAAAAGGTAGTTATTCACAGCCTGGTAACACTAAAACTGGAAGTCTAACATCAGTGGTAAGAAGGATACAGCAAACTTTGTTACGGGATCATATTCTGGACTTTGTCTCCAGAACTGATAGTAGTAGTCGGCATGGATTTATGAGAAATAGATCTTCTCAGACTATCTTGCTTGTTTTTATTTTTGAAGATGTGAATAAAAATTTAGATTCTGGCATAGCAGTTGATGTTTTATACTTGGATTTTGCTTTTATTGGCATTTATACATACATTGTAGTTCTGGATGATTCAGGGATGCTTTCTGATTGCCATTTGAGGTCAGGAAGATTTTTTCCCCCCTTTTCAGCTGGTTTTTTTTTTTGCCTTCCTCTGGATCAACTGTTAGGTAGGGTTAATGAGTAGCATATGAAGGTTGGACTAGATGGATGTATGCCTTCATTCAACCTCCATTACCATGTAGTAATCATCACATTAAATTTCTGTTTCTGTTGTCTATAGAGCACATTTGCACACTTCTAATTACATGATATAATCTCCTGAGCTCTCATTGTAAATAATTAAACCCAGGTAAACAAAATTTGGTGGATCCATGAGTATATGGCCTGTACCCTGCAAAATTTTATAAAAACCTGGTCAAAAATGTGGGATATATGGATATTAATGGTTGAACCTGTCCACACATACAAATACCTCAGTAAGCACTCAGGGTGTCCAGAGACAGAAGCGAATAAAAGCATTTCAGTAGAAAATAGGTGCATACTATGACATAAAGAAATGCATCTCTTTTGCTAGAATGTCTTATATCTGCCCCATTACTCTTTCTCTCTGCTGATATCAGATTGACATTGACTGTAAATTTTTGTTATTGTTTATCATATAAAACTTTGAAAACACCAAATTAAAGGGCATGTCCACCCGTTTTTAGAATTTTTTCTGTAGTGTAGGGCTCCCTCCCCCAACCCCAAACAACAGTTTTATGCAGCAAATCTCCCCTGATCACTACTTACATAGCCTCTTTCCCCTGATGTTCAGTCCCGGCCCTCTGCTTGCATGAAACTGCAAGCAGGGGGCTGGACCGGCAGCCGATTCCATGATTGGCTGAGAGGCAGCCAATCACGGATGCGGCTTCCGGCAATACTGAACGTTGTGGGAAACAGGCAATGTAAGTATAGATTGGGAGAGTTTTGCTTTGAATAATTATGGAGTTTGGAGTTGGGGGAGGGAAGCCCTACACTACAGAAAAGGGGTTTGGAGCTAGGGAGATGGAGAGAAAAACGGGGAATGGGGGGGGGGGGCCCAGTGCGCATGTCATTTTTCTCCCGGAGGAGAGACAGGAGGCAAAGTCCTTGGCCAGGCTCCTGGTGGTCAATTTTTGGACTTTGGAGGGACATTGCAGGGCAGCCATTTTGAGCAGGGATGTAAGGTAAGGATTTTACTACACTACACAGTGGGGCCAGTAGTGGGTTAAATTATAGTTTTGGGGGTGGACATGCCCTTTAAAATCTAATGAACAAAAAAAAGAATTAAAATAAATAACATAAAATTATCTTTAGCAGCATTTCCCCCATATATCATACAGCTATGTAGGCTTCTTAAGAAGATCCATACCTTTACAGACGCCTGGAACCCATCCCACATTTATTCAGCAATATACAACAATACAAATGGTTTTATTCAATAATTTTTTGTTGCGAATATAATTTATTTTAAATATAATTAGAACAAATATACAAATGTATCCATTGACAGACAAATACTTACAGACAGGTTTGCAGTCTAATCCTAATTGGTAATAATTTCTACAGAGACATAACTAGAAATCACCAGAACCTCTAGCAAAATCATAATGGGGCTTCTATCACTAAAGCAGTTTTTTTGGGACAGGAAGAGTAAGGCTAGATACACACAGGATGATATTTCAACCTGACTGACCTACAATATATTTCGGCCGATCATGTTTTATTATTTAGGTGAAGGTATCGAACCTTCACATAAATTGGATAAAAGTTTGATTGGAAAATTGTCTGTATATTTCAGCCAATCATCAAAATTGTGTACCTAGAATAAGAAGTGCCCCTCAGCTATCATATTTGTTGGCCTGAAAACAGAGGCAGCTAGTAACATGATCAGCACCAAACAGCTGCTCTCGGACATAAACAGTGTCCTCAGCAGCTGAGAAACTTGAACAGTCCACATGCTACAAAAAGCAAAGATAAACAAAGTCTGGATGTTTGTGAAGGGAATGAAGTATAAATCAAATAATTATATAATTACACTTTTAAGCAAACTATTTATCTTCCAAAAAAAAAAAAAGGGATTTTTTTCTTTAGTTTGAGATTTTTTAAATCATATATTCATGTGTATGCTTATTATTGCAAATATTACATATTTACCAACATACTTTTTTATTATATGGGTTTGTAATGACTAGAGTTGTATCGTCCGAGCCAGACAATATGTATTCTCCTGTGCTTCCCCAAGAAATAGAATTCACCTGTATCCAGAGAAAACAAAAAACAATTAAAGTTACTGCTTACACTTTTTTGTTCTAGCAAGCATGTATGGTAATGCACATTATAGTTTAGATAAAACCGGAAATGGTTGGAACCTTTCAGAGGAGCCAGCGGTGGATCGCACTCGTGGGTAAGTTCTCTATGTTCTTTCCTGGCTGCTGTTAGGTTGAAGACATAGATCCTTTACTGCCCGTTCTTCAAAAAATGCATACACGGAATAGTTCACTTTCTGAGTGAACTACTCCTTTAAAACAGACGGACAAAAAATGTTAGGAAACGTTAAAGGGTATGTCCACCCTTCTTACAAACTTTTAATATACGGTAGAGCTTAGTCCCCCAGCCCCAACCGCTATATTTTTATTTTCAGAAACTTCCCCAAACATTACTTACCTTCGTGAAGGTTCTCATTCATCCAGGTCATGGTATATCTGTTGTATTCAATAAGATCAACTGGACTTGAAGTTTAGTTCTTGAAGATGTTTCGCTAGTCATCCAACTGGCTTTCTCAATTCAGAATGACTTGTACAAGAATCTGTGGCAATTATGTACCCTGGAAAATCCCAATTAGCATATCACAGCCACTGTATCCCGGTCTGCTTTAAATCGAACAACACACTGAGGCAGCAATTGGTACATCTGAAAGACCCGATACCGAAACACAAGAAAAGCGACATCATATACGCAGTGCAGTGCAGTGAAGAATGCTCTGATTTGTATGTGGGGGAGACCAAACAGCAACTGCATCAACGTATGGCCCAGCACAGAAGAGCCAATTCCTCGGGTCAGGACTCAGCCGTGTACCTGCATCTTAAGGATAAAGGACATACCTTTGAAGATTGTAATGTTAACATATTGGCAAAGGAACATGACTGGTTCAAGAGAGGTGTTAAGGAGGCTATTTATGTGAAAAAATAAAGAAACCAAGCCTAAATAGAGGTGGGGGGGGGTTCGACACCAACTGTCTGCCATGTACAATGCTGTTTTGAAACCTTATTCTGGGCGTTCCTATAACACCTCTTAGCCACTATCCAATCACGCCCTTAACACTTGGCTGTGATATGCTAATTGGGATTTTCCAGGGTACATAATTGCCACAGATTTTTGTACAAGTCATTCTGAATTGAGAAAGCCAGTTGGATGACTAGCGAAACGTCTTCAAGAACTAAACTTCAAGTCCAGTTGATCTAATTGAATACAACAGATATTACTTACCTTCCCTCTTTCCTCCGCCGCACTGCCCGGCCCTCTGCTTGCGCGAAACTGCAAGCAGAGGGGCGGGACCGTCAGCCTCGTCTGTGATTCACTGAGAGGCAGCCAATCATGGACGCGGCTGCCGGTAGTTCTGTACGGTGGAGGAAAGAGGGAAGGTAAGTAATGTTTGGGGAAGCTTCTGGAAATAAAAATATAGTGGTTGGGGCTGGGGGACTAAGCTCTACCGTATATTATAGGGATTTTGAGCTAGGGGGAGGGAGCCCAAATCAGGAGGGAGAGGGAGGATGGCTGCAGTGTGCATGCCAAACTTCTCCCGGAGGGGAGACAGGAGGCAGAGTCCTATATGGACTCTGCAATACTCCTGCTGGGCAGTTTTGTTTACTTTTGGGGGGGGGGGGTTCCCGGGGAACCCATAGGGGGCGGGGTGTAAGGTAAGGGTTTTTATTTACTACAGAGTGGGGCCAGTAGTGGGGGGAATTATTGTTTTGGGGGTGGACATGCCCTTTAAGCAACATAAAAGTAGGAGAGACTTCTGGGTAATTTCTAGGTTTCATTTGTTACCAGTCACATGCTAAATCGCACGTCTGTACCAGCCTTTAAAGTAAAAAAGATGATAAGAACCCTGCTATCCCAGATAACTCCTATGTTTATGCTGACATAACAATATTGATAACCTGATATAATAATATTTACTCCTATTAAAAAGTATCTTGATTTATAAAATAAATGTTGTTCAAAGAAGATCTGGACATCATTTGTTCAGGTAATTTTATTCTTAACTGCTATATTCATACATTTTTGAGCTTTTTTAGCATTGGGGCAGAGGACATCACGGTTTAAATCACTAGTTGCTCTTAAAAGTCAACATAAAATACTAAGCAGGAAAAAGATTTGGCTCCAGGAAGAACTCTAAAATGTTTTGGGGGTTATAACACCTTGTGTTAACCGAAAAACCCCTTTGTAAATTTAAAGAGCACGTTACCCCTCAGATAAAAAAAAGGTCATCACAGCCAATGAATGAATGCTATTGCTGCCTCCTTTGAGCATGTTAAAGCCTGTAAAAATGCTTGAAGTGGTGGAAGATAAGGTGGAAACATTTGAGAGGGAAGGGATTAAGCACAATTTTGCTTTCTAACTATTGTAGTTTTGGGTTTTGTGGGCTAATTTGCCTATATAAAAAAAGATAGCTCTGTCCCATCTGCAGCTGCCTTGCAGCCCTCCCACACATACTACCAACACCTATATGCACAGCAGCTAGACATACCAACTCTACACAAAAAATGTCCATTCACAAATATATATACTAAAATGCATTACTTTGACTAACAGCATCCCTAGATATTTTGTCTGTTAAAGCAGTCATCATGTCTTGCATTTAAAAGAACACACAAATTATGGAAGCGAGTAAAATTTTGGTTTGAACTGAGCCAATTATACTTACACAGCCATCATGAACACTTAGGGTTGCCTCCAACTTAAGTCTTTGAACAAACTCCCTTCTTTCTGCAAAACAAAACAAAATATAGGATATATATATATATATATATATATATATATATATATATATATATACATACTAGCAAAAGTGTTTATACATGCAATGGGGAACACATTGCATTTTTCGGAGGTACCGTACTATATTGGAAGGGGTAGGTAAAAGTAATATATATTAGGGACAGTGTGTATGTGTTGTTTAGGCACTTAGTAAATAGTAATGTAAAACATTCACTATGTATAATTAAATACACTTACTTATGTAGCCTGTACACTTAATGTGAAATGGAATTGTCAAAATGGAGTGTTTAGCCACATCCAGTATTTCTACATGGTGTCACAGTAGGGCAGCAAATGCTAAACTTAAACTGCCCTTAAAATCAAAAACTGTTGACTTTTCAGTTATCTGCCTGTAACCCCAACTCCTGTTTTTACCAGTTTATTACATGCATTTGTAATCAGATATTTAATAATCAGTTCTTCTCTGTTCTGGCAATGGTATTCGCCTCCTCCCTCTGCTTTATATAAGCCTAAGCACATGCAGAGGAGTTGGCAGGGGAAAAAGCAGTCAATCATTGGTTGTGATGTCAGGAATCAGTCTTGATTGACTGCATAGAGGGAGGAGCCACAACAGAGGTAATAATTTAAATTTCAGGTCAGTAATGCATCTAATACAGTGCTGAATATATAATTTAGAATTGGGGCAGGTAATTGACAAGTGACAAGTTTTTTTGGTTGAACATGTCTTTCAATTAGACTGAAAAGTTTGTTTATTTTTGCATTTCATATTTATAGAAATGACTTCACTTACCAAACTCTGTGGGATAAACTGGGATAAACTGCTTTAGTATTGGCATCAATGGGTGATGGTAACAGCCTTATCTAAGCCCCATCTTTGCATATTAGAGAAACTTCCAGTATCATTACTTATCAGCTGCAGAGGCATCATTCTATTCATGCACCCATATCAGGGCATACATGGGTTTTTATGCATGGCAATAATCCACAGCTGTATCGATGGCACAGAGCCTGGAAAAATCAGTATTGCCACAAGTTTAACTTTGGGTTACTTGTTTATGTTGTCCTTACTAGGCTGATATTCTCTGTGCTAACAATACAATGGCTTGACATTACAATTGATTTGATTGTAATGTTGAGCAGAACACCAGTATTACCTGCCGATTTTCCACCAATATTTCCGTCCAGATCATCCTTACGTATTGGAGATTGGATAAAGACATATGTCCATCGCGTCCAACCTTTACAGCCTATAAATGAGCCCTACCAAACAGATGAATGGGTGGAAAAAATTCCTTCCCAACAAAAGGAAATCAGAGAAAGGATCCCTGGATCAACAAGAACATTGGGGGAGATTTACCCAGAACTGCTATAACTTGGAGCAAATCTCCCTTCCGCGATTCAAAATCCATAAAGGGGTTTATCCGCAGTGTGATTTTAATCATGCGCTAAAAGTAATGCAAAAGTGATATTGAAATGCAAGTGCCAGTTGCGCAGCTGTCTTTTGTGTAACCCGCGCTAATATGGAGTTAAAGTCGCGCTAACCAATAGCGGACCAGTGGCTCTAGGTAAATGAGCCGGTATGTGTATTTATACAGGTAATTTTCAATAATTTTAAATTTTAGAAACTTTTAAAGCACTTTTAAAGCTATTTAATGTATTAATTAACACATCTGCTAAAAAACATTTCACAGTTTTACCATTCTAAGTGTAAAGAAACCTTTCCTGGCCTGAAGATAAAATGTCTTTCTTATTCTAACTTTAAAAGGTCATGTTTACCCTTAAATCAAAAAACTAGTAGTTACCTGCCTCTAACCGATATATGTTGCACTTTATAACCTGCATTACTAGATATTTAAGGATAATTATTATTGTCCCCATTCTGGCAGAATAAGCTGGCCCCTTCCTACATGCAGTCATTTAAGGCTGTGAGTGCTGACATCACAACCAATGATTGACTGCTGTTTCACATGCTTCCTCCTTGCACATGCTCAAGCATATAAAAAGCTCTTTTGAGCAGAGGGAGGAGGCAGATCCTAAGGCCAGAAAAAATAGAACTTATCATTAAATATCTGGTTACAAATGCATATAATAAACTGGGAAAAATAGTAGTAGGGCAGATAACTGACAAGTCACCATTTTTTTGTCTTAAGTGTGGACAAGCCCTTTAAATGATGTCCACAAGTCCTCTGAAAAATCTAAATGTTCTTAATAGCTGGAAGTGGTGAGAAGAGGTGTGGCTGGGTTGAACCTGTAAAAGCATATGAACACTGCCAGTGTTTTCCCCAGAATTTTGTTCCAGCCAGGTGGCATGGAAAAGTAGCCTGGTGGGGCAGGACAATTTCATTGTAGGGAAAATGAGATGAGCACTATTTTTATTAGTTAAATGGGAAGTTCAGTGCAAACAACTGAACCATATGCTGTTAAGAAAAAAAGAGCAGTATTTTTCCATCCCCCTGACCATTCAGCATTTTGTCTGTGTAAAATAAATTCTTCTGAAACACTGACTTCCTGTTTAAAGGGGAAGTTCAGTGCAAATACATGATTTTCAGGAAAAAGAGCAGTATTTTTTTTTAAGACCTTAGTCTGCCAATTCAGCATTTAGTCTGTGTATAAATAAATGCAACTGAAATACTGACTTCCTGTTTCCAGGACCCCTAGTAGAGACCGTTATGGTCTTGCCCTTCATCCAGCGCCTGGGTTGATTCAGTTGCTCAGCAGAGATCTGAGCATCTTTGACCCATCCAACAGCCAATCAGTAGAAATTACTGTTAAGAAGATTCCAAGGATGTGGTGCATCCAGGGAAAAAAAAGGACCGTTAGAACCTGAAATGTCAGCTCACTAATGTCAACAGCAGGGAACAGCAAAGGGTATGAAATCAACTGATTTTTCAAAATGGGAGAGAATATGTAGAATAACTAAGAAGGCATTACACAAACTAACAATTTAACAAATATTGATAATTTAACTATCCCTTTAATAGAGACAATTATAGTCTTTCCCTTGATCCATCTTCTGGGTTGATTCAGTTGCTCAGTAGAGATCTGAGCATCTTTGACCCATCCAACACCCAATCAGTAGAAATTACTGTTAGGAACATTCAGTGTGCATTCAGGGAATAGCAAGTGGTATAAATTCAACTGATTTTTCAAAAATGAAAAGAATATGTAGAATAACTAGGTATGTATATTACAAACTAAGAATTTAAAAAAACAATAACGATATTTTCCACTGAACTTTCCCTTTAATCAGTGTTCTCCACAGTGTCTTTTAGCAAAACGCAACACCTTATTGTCTGTCTCTCTGTCTGTCTGAGAGCAACAGAAAAAGAGACAGACACAGACAGAGAAAAACAGACAGACAGAGAAACAGGACAGACATTTTGCAGGCCGTTTTTTTTTTTAAACATAAAAATGTTCTCTGTTCTGTATCACAATCTGTCTAGCTTGAAACTGTAGAGGCAAAAGCAGAAACAAAATCTCCTATCTCATTTCTGCCAGTAATTGCAACTTTGTATTCTCTTCTCCATGTGCTGATTAGCACAATACAAAGTTGCAATTACTGGCAGATACTGTGAGTTCTTTCAGCTGCTTTTGCCTCTGCAGTTTCTGGCTGGATTATATTGTGACAGGCAGTGGTTCTGCTAGGCGTGCAGTTAAATAAGATGGGCAGAACACCCGGCTAGAAGATGCTGGGGAGAATACTGACTGCTTTCTGTCTTTTAAAGGATGTCCACGGTTCTTCTGAAATGAACCATTGGTAAACAATGCACCTGAAAGTTTATGACATGGCCCATAAATATATTTTCATAAAGTGATCATATTCCTACACAATTACCGATTCTGCAGTGTAAACAGTCCAAACTTTGTCTGCATAGTCCACTCCGCATACTAATTTAGTTGCCCTTCTCTGAACACTTTACATTTTTCAAAATGTCCCTTTTATATATGGGATTCCAAAACTGCACTGTACCTTCCAAATGAGGCCTTACCAGCACTTTTTAAAGAGGGATCATAATATTTTTTTGAATCTATACCCGCTCTTTATACATGACAATATCTTGCTAGCTCTAGCCATTGCAGTAAAATCAACTGTTTTCTATGGAAGGCTGTCTGCAATCCATGCTTGATGGAAAATAAACTGTAGAGTAAACAGCTTTCAAAGTCTTATCAGGTACTTCCATATTGCTGTGGAGACATCTGTATAGAAAATATGTACTTAGAGAAAGGGGCATGGTCAATAGATGAACATGCCCACAGGGGTCTTTTAAAGGGTATGGTCGTATTGAAAACAGCTCTCTCATACCTAGGATGTTTGGAGTTTAAGTTATAGGCTTATAAAGTTACACTTCCCAGGCTGCCCTGTGACAGGAATGTGTTATAAGTTGTCCTTTCTTCTACCTATGAACACCTTAGGGAGAGAAGAAAATATTTTCGGCTTTGTGTATAGCTTTGAAAATGCTTCAGAATTTTGGGGAGATAAATGTTATTCTCCCTCTTTACAAAGCATTGTTAAAGGGCATGTCCACCCCTTTTTATGCCTTTTGGGGTATAGTAGGTCTCCCTCCCGCAGCCCCAACCACTATAATAGTTTTTACAGAAACCCCCCGATCATTACTTACCTTACCACTTTCCTCCGGCGTAGTGTCCCGGCCCTCTGCTTGCATGAAACTGCAAGCAGGGGGCCAGACCGGCAGCCACGTCCGTGATTGGCTGAGAGGCAGCCAATCACGGACACAGCTGCCGGCAGTGGATAACGCGGGGGGAGAGAGGTAAGGTAAGTAATGATCTGGGGGAGTTTCTGTAAAAACTATTAGAGCAGTTGGGGCTGGGGAGAGACATCACTGAAATGGAAAGGGTTCAGAGAAGGGCAATAAAAATGGGGGAGCTTTAATATGAAAACATATTGGATAAGTTACAATTATGTACACTAGAGAAAAGGATTATTAAAAACATTAACAGGCCATACAATAAATTATCTGGGTTATTGTTCATCAAAAGTAAATGCCAGAGGACACGTGGACATCCCTTAAGGGCTAGGCCACACTGAAACGCAAACGCAAACGCAATAGCATGCGATTTCATGTGCGATTTTCGTTGCGTTTGCGATTGCTTCAATAAGTATAGGAAAACGCATGCGATTGCGATTAAAAATGCAGAACGCAAAACGCAATCGCAATTGCATCGAAAAACGCGCGTTTTTTTGCGTTGCCGCGTTTTCAATAATTTTGAAAAATCGCAATCGCAATCGCAAAAAAAAAACGCAGCAGTGTGGAGGAATAATCACATGACCATCACAGCAGCTTGCTGACCTCACTAATTAATGGAGGAGTAATCAGGTACTTCCTTTTTCTCTCTCCCACTCCCTCCCATACCAGATTGCCTCATATTCCCAGCATCCCCTATGAAATCAATCTTAGAGTTACACACAAACAAATCTTTATTAAAAACAACACAAGTTCCCCTGTATTTGTTACACTAGTGTGGGAAGAGGGTTTAACTTTTCCTCCCCTGTCTCTCTCTGCATAATCAGCTGGAAAAATGAACTTAGAGAGTCAGGGAAGAAAGGATTTCTTACTGCAGCCAAGTGGGTGTGTCTGCTACCATGATGATGCACATTGAGTGACAGCACTCCCAGCACAGGGGAAGACACACCCCCAGGAACCTGCACAACTTTCCCATGCTGCTGCAATCAAACGAAAAGGAATTCTGGGAAAAAAAAGGTAGGGAGAGGGTTGGGGGATGGTGTACTTTAAAATAAACCAAAAAAAAAAAAAAATGCTTTTTCCTCAGTGGAGATACCCTTTAAAAATTCAAACACTTAAAAACCACCTAAATTATTTCTTTAAATCTTTGGTCTTATGTCATCTTATTTTAATTCTATTTAAATATCCCTTTAATCAATTAATGGCCCTTTTTAATTTCTCCTTTTTCCTTTACAGACATTCTTCACAGCTTGATCACCTGTTGATCGAATAGTTTGGGTAAGTAAATATGTACTTTTTTATTTTTACTCGCTTCCAACATATATTATAAAAAGCATCTAAAATGAATTTCTTCGTTCAACCCTTTTGGATGTAATGTGATGAAGTGGTGTATCCAATAAATTTCTCTCTGTAATAATTTCTTTTCAAAATCCCCACATCTTGGTGGTCTGGCCACCACCTCCAACACCATCCATCTCACCTGTGCTGCATTGTGCCCTTGTACTTTAAAGTGTTTAGACACGGATATAACCCTTTCATTCGTATCCAGATTACATCTTGTAACTGGGCTCAATTCTAGAACCATTGGGTACATACATCAAACACTACATTCATCCAATAGCCAAAGATATCCCAGAATGCTTACTGGACACATTTCATTTATAGGAGAAAATCACAAAGATCCAAGAGGTCAAGTTTCTGGTAACAATGGATATTTAATCCCTATATACTTGCATCCCACATCAGGAAGGAATTAAAAGCATCGAACAAAAACTATTAGAACAAAATTTTCCCACCACTAAAGTGTACTTTATTCTGGACATACTAAACATAGCTTTAACCAACAATTACTTCAGGTTTAATGACACGTTCTACCTACAGTTGTAGGTAGAGTGCAATTTTTGCACCAGCATACGCTAATATCTATGTTGCAGATTTTGAAAATCAGTATATAAAGAATAATGAACATTATAAGGAAAAAATTCCATTTTACACCAGGTACACCAGGTTTGTGGACGAAATTTTTTTGTTATGGACAGGTACGGAACTTGAACTTAAATAGTTCATACAGAATGTAAATACATGGCATGATCATTTAAAATCTACTGTGCATGTAAATGCACAGTAAATTGAAATATCATTTTTGGATATAATGGTGAAAAAGACTGGCCACACTCTCGAAACTGACCTATATGTGAAATCAACGGATAGGAACAACATGCTTCTTGCATCTAGCTTCCACCCCCGTAAAACAATAAGGGGTATACTGTTGGACCAGTTTTTAAGAGTGAGGAGGAATGTGCCAGAACTTGTGAAGGATGGATTGAGGAAATGTCCTTAAAATTTCAACAGAGGGTACCACAAAAAGTTAATATGTGAGACGGCTATGAAGGCATTAAAAACACCTAGACAAACACTTCTCAAAGGTAAAACAAAAAGGCTTAGTGACTCTCTTATACCATTTGTTTCTACATATTGTAAGCAGTTACAGAAAGTCAAACAGATTGTTAATAAATATTGGAGTGTTTTGAGTAACAATGAACAAATGGGGACCCTCTTTAAACAAAAGCCACTATTCTCATATAAAAAAGTAGAAGTTTGGGAAACCAGCTGGTACACTCTGACTTTAAGAGTAACAAAAGTACACAAAGACATCTAAGTACTAGAAAGACCGGCACCTATCCGTGTCTGAACTGTCAAGTGTATACGGCTATTATTAAAGGGGAGAGCGTGGCACACCCTTCACAAGGGAACCTTATCAAATTAAGACACTTTGCAAGTTGCCTGACAACGGGAGTTATATATATATATGCTGAAGTGCCCTTGTGGCCTAGCATATGTAAGAAAGACAAAAAGACAAGTAAGGACCCGTATAGGGGAACATAAACGTGATATTACAAGATGTAATCTGGATACGAAAGAAAGGGTAACATCTGTGTCTAAACACTTTAAAGTACAAGGGCACAATGCAGCACAGGTGAGATGGATGGTGTTGGAGGTGGTGGCCAGACCACCAAGAGGTGGGGATTTTAAAAAGAAATTATTACAGAGAGAAATATATTGGATACACCACCTTAACACATTACATCCAAAAGGGTTGAACGAAGAAATTCAGTATAGATGTTTTTTATAATATGTTGGAAGTGAGTAAAAATAAAAAAGTACATATTTACATACCCAAACTATTCGACCAACAGGTGATCAAGCTGTGAAGAATGTCTGTAAAGGAAAAAGGAGAAATTAAAAAGGGCTATTCATAGATTAAAGGGATATTGAAATACAATTACAATGATATTGAAATACAATTATTAAAGAAATAATTTAGATGTTTGAATTTTTAAGTAAGGTATCAACCACAAGTTGCACTTTATATTTATAACACATAAGTAAGTACAAGCACTTTATAATAAGGGTTGAAGCACGTTGATCTTTTTTAATTCTTTATATACTATATATCTCTTAACATTAGAATATTAAAAGGTTTTATATGGTTAATCTTTTATCTATATATCACTAAGTATCTATTTGTCATGTATTGAAAATGAAAAGAATGTCTCATTTAAATTTAGTATACTTATTATAAAAGGAATAATGTTTATTTATACAAAGCATGTTTTCTAACACACATGGAATGTTTAATTGCTTACCCCACCCCTAAGTAGGGGGGGACACTTCTATATAATTGAGTACACGGTATGTTGTTTTATGCACCTGAGGAAGGCGGATAACCCCGAAACGTTGTGCACCGCATTGTCACAATAAAAAATCATATCTTATTGGAGTGCGCATCCCTGTTATCGTTTCATATATGGATTGTACTGCGAGTGGTGGAGCAGTTTAAGGGAGGCCAGCACCTTTTAAGATTCATAGGAGTACAGGTGTGCGAGGAGACATATCTATACCGTTATGGTCATGCCCTTCACCCAGAGCCTGGGTGATTCAGTTGCTCAGTAGAGAAGAATTTTTTTTCACACTTTCTAAATACCATTGCATTCTAACACAACCTCTCCTGAGATGCTATCATTGAGTCTGAACGCAACCCAATAAAGAAAGAGCCTCTAATTATGGTACATTTTAAACAAGGCTGCTAGATAGCTTAGGGAAAGGTGGGCCAAAAGGAGCAAAAAGCCCTCCACTGAGCATAAAAATGGAGCAGAACCTTCTTATAACAGGATGTATCTTGCAGTCTCCTGCTATATGAATAGCATTGCCCACAAAATCTAAAAAGTAATTTCTTACTCCCAGGTTCCGGAGTAAGGGACAGAGATGTGCAAAATTCTCCTTTAGGTCCCTTGGCTTATGCATGTGTCCAAAACAGCTGGCTTAATAACGGCAACATAGCCTTTTGTATAAAGCCAATCATCTGACATTTTAAAGGCATAGTTTCAGATAAGGATCACAAGAATTTTTTTCATTAATAGGTATGATCCAAAGTAAAGTTCAATTAGTTAAGTACCAAAATAATACATAAATGTGTTGATACAAAATATAGATTTTAAGCTTTGCATGATAGAAAATTAGTATAAGGGAAAATTAAAGTTTAACCGTAATTAATCTAACTTACCCAAATAATTGATACGGATCACATTAGGTTCATCCAATCCAAGAGAGCGTTTTCTAACATCCCACAATAGATTGGAACAGCACCGTGACATAGTCCAGGTTCTGTAAATCCTTTAACCTTTGGCAAATTAAAGATGAAAAATTATTTTCACAACATATAATATAAAACAATGAATTTATAAGTGCAAAATAGAGAAAAGAATTGCAAGTTATGCTAATTGTTATCAGATTTGCACTGATTGTATTTAAACTGCATTACAGACTGCTTGGCTGAGACTGATGTGTTGTTTTTATAGGTGGCCTCTGATTTCTTCACTGATCTGGTAACCCCAAAAGCAACATGAACAGAAGAGCCATTCACACTCCAGTTATGGCATTGTGTTTACTTCCTTACCTTGGCACAGGACAGTGATCAGGATTACTCTCAAGAGAAGGCGTTTTGTTCTGTCTACCAGGTTATCAGGCAGAACCTAGTAAGCTCAGTGCCCACAGCACTGCAGATACTCAGCCTGGCACAGCCTCTCTTTAGTCTCTCCGGTACAAAGTTCTGCCAGGCGTTCACAGATGGCCGGGGGGCGGAAGCGGAGTAGGAAGCTTAATCAACCACGTAAATGCCCATGTCTCTGGGCACCGCGCAATGTGAATTCGTGTGTAGGTTTGGGCAAGGTGATTAGTATCAGCAGCTGATGACAGAAATAGAACACAGCCCTGGATGGAAATGGAAGCACTTGGCTTAGTACGTCATCGTGACACGTGACAAAAGAGGAGATAAAACAACCAATGGACGGAGGCGCTGGGGAAATTGAGACTGTTCAGCGTGGCGGACGTTGTTGCTGCAATGGTTGAAACACAGTGTTATTGGAACTTTAGTACCACGAAGTTGTGTTATTTCTCTATCCTCTCCACTCTGTTAAGAAACGTGAGTTCTTCAGTGAACTTGACACCCTGATGAAATATTATGTCCAACCTTTACGGCCTCCTCTTTAACGCTACCACCTAACCATACGACCTAAAGCTGAGTACACACAGTAACGATAAAGCCCCGATACCGTCGGATCAGTTGGTATCGGGGCTTTATCACTACTGTGTGTACCTTCGTTTTCCGAATTAGCATGCGGCCACCTAACGATGGGGTTGGCCGAACCCATGTTCAGAATGACCGAAAATTTACACAGGGAAACACAGTCCCGAGTGTTCTTCCTATGATGTTTATAGGGAGAACACTCGGGACTGTGTGTATCTTGCAGATCCTGATTGTCATCTTTCAATGATCAGTACTGTGTGTATCCAGCTTAACAGTTGATCCAGAGGAAGGCAAAAAAAAGTTAAAAATGAGGAAAGGGGGGGGGGGGGTTGCTGTAACTAAAATGGTGACAGTTGGTATGTGAGGGTTATGTGGGAAATTCCATCTCTCAGAGCCGTCTCTGGGCTTAGGGCAGCTTCAACCTATTAACCTGATTAAAAAAAATCCTGCTTAAAGGGAATCTCCACTGGGGAGAAAAAAATTGCCATTTAGTTTTATTTAAGAATGGGAGGTAAAGGAGCACTTGCGCATAGAAGACAGAGTCCGTCGGGACCTGTCAGACTACGTGGCGGAGGAGTGAGCAATCGGGTAAGTAGCTTACCTTCTCTTCTTCTGGCTACTGCAGGTTTTATTGAAGAACTGGAATTAAGACCAGGCTCCTTTACCTCCTGTTCTTCAATAAAACTAAATGGCAACCCCCCCCACCCTCGTGGAGATACCCTTTAAGGAGTAGTGAGCCCATCTAATAGAAGACAATGTTGTCACACCAACATCGACTTTTATTGAGTGGAGCGGCACCTTGAGGCTGTCAAAAAATCAGTGTCTGCATTATTAGTTGCAAATGTGGGTAAAGGCCTGAAAATATTTCACAAGGCCTAAGGAACTGAAAATTTTGGAAATTCAAAGCTACCAAGCATTTTTTTCTATCACTGAAAAAAAAGGTCCCTAACTGTTAAAAGTAAAATACAGTTCAACTAAAACAATGGACCTCCTACTATATCTCCCTATTCGGAAGAATCTATTCAATAAAAATGAAGACCCTACCCCGAATCCTATACCTTTTTCAAGCCCTCCCAGTTTCAGTATTACCAGAAGATCTTAAAGTATTACAAAATGCATCCCACAAATTTGTATGGAACCATAAAAAACAAGAATAGCGACATCCACTCTTCAAAGACCATGAAGACTTGGGGGAACAGTCTTACCTTCTTTCCAACAATACTACTTAGCAGCTAGACTGGCCCAAGCTACTGTATGGCATTCTTCTGACCCTTATTATGGACCAGACAAAATAAACCACTAATAAATAATAAATCACTCTAAAGAAAACCCATACTTGGAACACACCATCACTATATGGCATAAATCCATTACCAAATATAAATTAACACCCAACTTTTCTCTCATGACCCCAATTACAATCCAGATTTCCCACCTGGCCAAACTTCAAATCAGTGGTCATTCTGGACAGAAAATAAAATAACCCATGCCATACATTTAATAAATGCCCAACAACTCATGTCTTGGGCAACAGCACAAACAGTACTTAAAATTCCTAAACAGAATTGTTCAGATTTACACAACTATATCACTTCATAGCAAAAAATTTGAAGGAACCTTCCCAACCTACACTATCTCCTTTACACTCTCTGTCTCAAATCACCATTGGGCTCAAAAATGATTTCACAATTATACACTCTTATGGATAAAAGTAGATTTCCACATAAAACCCCCATATACTTAATTTGAAGACAAATTAAATTCCACACTGGATCCAGAAACTTGGGCAAACATCTTCAATAGAATGTGTAAATGCTCCATCAACACCATAGTAAGGGGAAAAAGCTATAAAATCCTATGCTGATGCTACATTACCTCTTCTAAACTTAATAAAATAGACCTATTAATCCCTGATTCAGTTTCAGAGAATGCAGAGAAGAGGCAGATCTCCCACACTGTTGGTGGACTTGTTGAGAGGTACAAAAATATGGACAGACTGCTACAACCTAATCAACAACCTTCTACAAATCACACTACCTCTGGACCCCTGGACAGCTTTATTTCATAAGGCACCCGAGAATAAACTTACCAGGCAAAATCTCTAGCATATGTGCAGCAACATGTTGCATAATTGCCTCAATATGGAAACAACCAACTAGACCACAATTAATAAAATATGGTGGATATGCCAAAACTAACAAATGACCCACTCCCTGATAGGAAAAATGAAATCCTTCAACAAAATCTGGACTCCTTGGCTGTGGAAGATGGAAAATACCTAAATACCTTCTATCAACTAACTTCCATCTACATCCCCCCTCATAATTTCAACACCCAGCAGCTGCCAGAAGACTGCATAAATTCGCAATCCCAAAACACCACCTACTCCCCCAGACCCAAACCTACAACAGGTATTAGCCGCAATACAAGACACCAAGTCATGCCTTACTGGGCTCATAGAGGGGGTAAAAATAGATATAGGATTAATACACACAGAAATAAATAATCTTAGTCAGCAAGTCACAGATTCAGAGGCCCGCTTATCTCAAATTGAATACACTATCTCCCCTCAAACAAGGGAACTGTAAACATTAAAAAGGCAGTTACAGGCAAGTACAGCCAAGATCGATGGCATGGTAAATCTGAGCCGCCGACAAAACATAAGATTCCTGGGCTTCACTGAGGGTGCAGAACGAGATAAACCAGTTACATTTTTGGAACAATGGCTAATAGATAAATGTGTCAGAGACTCTTTTTCAGCAGCATACGCTATAGAAAGAGCTCATAGGTTACCTGCCCAACCACCACCACCAGGCACAAGACCCAGACCACTTATAGTCTGATTCCTCAATGCTACTGATAGGGATAAAATACTGCGCCTGGCAATATCCGCAACAAACCTAATCTATGAAAACTCGCCCATCATGATCTTCCCTGTCTCCCCCCCTGGAAATACAAAGGCATAGATCCACATTTATTGAAGCGAAACGCCGCCTCAACCAAGCTGACATCAAATACTCTATGGCATACTGTTCCAAATGAGGCCTTACCAATGCTTTGTAAAGAGGGAGAAAATGATATTCTCCCTCTTTACAACGCAGTGGTATGGCCTCATTTGTAATATGCAGTGCAATTTTGGAATCCTGTGTACAAAAAGGACATCTTTGAAATGGAAAGGGTTCCGAGAAGGGCAACTAAATTAATAAGTGGGGAGCTTGAATATGAAGAGAGACTGGATAAGTTTTATGAAGAAGCGAGTAAGAGGTTAGATTCAGGCACAGCAGTGGATGTGGTATATTTGGATTTTTCGAAAAAGCTTTTGATACTGTGCCACATAGGCGACTAATGTATAAACTGAGGACTGTTGGCCTTGCAGAAAACATTTGTTCATGGATAGAGAACTGGTTATTGAATCGCAAACAGAGAGTGGTGGTTAATGGAGCTACATCTATGTGGGCTAAACTTCTAAGCGTAGTGCCTCAGGGTTCTGTACTGGGGCCGCTTCTGTTTAATCTGTTTATAAATGACTTAGAAGGGGGCATTGAGAGTAAGGTCTCAGTGTTTGCGGATGGCACTAAACTATGCAGAGCTTTGGAAACTTCCAATGATGTGCAAGTGCTGCAAGCAGACCTAGATAGATTATCAAAATGGGCAGCGGAATGGCAGATGAGATTCAATGTTGATAAATGTAAGGTGATGCATTTGGGATTTAATAATCCCTGTGCCACCTACACCATAAATAACTCTGTGTTAAGTGCATCTTTAATAGAAAAAGATTTGGGGGTTCTGGTAGATAACAGAGTTAGCTATAGCAAACAATGCCAGGTAGCAACGGCTAGAGCTAGCAAGATATTGTCTTGTATAAAGAGGGGAATGGATTCAAGAGAGAAAAATATTATTCTCCCTCTTTACAAGGCACTGGTAAGGTCTCATTTGGAATATGTGGTGCAGTTTTGGAATCCCATATACAAAAGGGACATCTTGGAAATTGAGGAAGTTCAGAGAACGGCAACTAAATTAATAAGGGGAATGGAGGGGCTTGAATATGCATGAAGATTAGACAAGTTAGGGCTGTTTACATTGGAGAAGCGACATTTGGGTGGGGACATGATAACCTTATACAAATATATAAATGGGCCATACAATGAACTCTCTGGTGCTTTGTTTACTTATAGGTCTTATCAGAGGACTTGTGGACATCCTTTAAGGTTGGAAGAAAAGAAGTTTCATCTTCAGGTTAGGAAAGGTTTCTTTACAGTTAGAATGGTGAAATTGTGGAACTGTCTTCCAGCAGATGTGGTAATGGCAAGTTCATTGAATAGCTTTAAAAAAAGCCTGGATAAGTTTCTAAAACTAAAAAATTGAGAATTACTGGTATTAATACATATAGATCTGGTTGATCCAGGGATACTTTCCGATTGCCGTTTGGAGTCAGGAAGGATTTTTTTCCCCATTTTTAGCTGTTTTTTTTTTTTGCCTTCCTCTGGATCAACTCTTAGGTAGGGTTAAAAAAAAAAGAGGGTGAATAGGTTGGACTTGATGGACGGATGTCTTTATTCAACCTTAATTACTAGGTTACTATGTAAGTTCGCCAATAGAGCATGTCAGAGGACATGTAGACATCCCTTAAGACTACCAGTGGTCCATGATAGTAAAGTCCTTTTCTTTGATGACCCCGGTAAAGTCTCCACATAGATGGACACTAGATTACCCACACCTCAGATGAACAACAGGCTGCAAGCTTAAACTAACAGAGAAAGCATATGTCTCCAACCCCACAACAACAAATAAGGCAATCTGGCTGGCCACGCAGAAACACTTTAACTTGACTTTGAAAGAACAAACATCTAGGATCTAGAAACTACTTTGAACATAGCAACACGGATGGTTAGCACACCTAGCCCATGGTCCATCTAACAACAAGTTTATACTAGCAATTAAAGATGACAATGGAACACTAACTACTAATGCAACCAAAATCCTAAACTGTTTTACTAAGTATTATTGAAACTTATACACCTCTCAAACTCCATATAATTCCAACCAAATTAAAATGTAACTTGACCAAATCACATTCCCTACACTGTCACCCGACAACGCCTCAAACTTAGAGATCCCCCTTACAAGAAGCTCTGGGACAGATGACAACAGGAAAAACCCCTGGCCCAAACAGGATCTTATCCGAAGTATACAAAAAAAATAGCGAAGACACCCTACAACATCTCCTTCCAATGCAGAGCGCTACCCCCAACTCTTTATGACACCATTATACTCCGACTAAAAGCAAGGAGAACAACAAACAGGAATGTAACTCATATCATAGAAAATGGCTGAAACAGTGGATGTGGTATACACCAAATACGGTGGGTGCTTTAATAATAATATATACAACAGTGGGGGAGATAGGGCACTCTATTATATGTATATTCCTCCTGTGGAGCAGAGGTGCATTATAGAGCCTATAATTATAAACACATACAAAAAATCAAAGATACACAAACATTCATACCATCAATGGTGTGGGCGCAGTTCTTCGTAGAAGTTTGCACTTTTACCAGATTTTCAAAAAAAATGAACATCAAACAACATTCAAAAAAGTAGAAATCATGCCAAAACCCCATGGAATGTAAAACAAAGTTACCAAATATCAATCTCCCAAAGTCCTGAATCAAACGGTATGCCATATGTGTCGTTACACACGCGGACGTGGAAGCGAAAAGCCACAAAGTGAGACAAGAAATGATTTAGCAAAAATATTTAGCCAACTCCGAATTTGGACAGTCTGCAGTTTTTTCCACAAAACACCCCTGTAATTTAGAGATAACCCCCACAAACTATATATTCCTGAAATCTACACACCTTCAGCTATGAAACGCTGTAGTTTATTCATTCATACCATCAATGGTGTGGGCGCAGTTCTTCGTAGAAGTTTGCATTTGTCTGAAAAAATGAACAAAAAACAACTTCAAAAAGGTAGAAATCATGCCAAAACCTCATGGAATCTAAAAAAAAGTTACTAAATATCAATCTCCCAAATGTCCTGAATCAAACGGTATGCCATATGTGTGGTTACACACGCGGCCGTGGAAGCGAAAAGCCACAAAGTGAGACACTGCACGATGGCTCAGAAACAGCGACAATTTTCAGCCAACTCTGAATTTGAACTGTCTGCAGTTTTTACCACAAAACACCCCCCAACTCAGAAATACCCCCCACAAACTATATATTTCTGAAATCTACAAACCTTCAGATACATAACGCTGTACTTTGTTCATTCATACCATCAATGGTGTGGGCGCAGTTCTGCGTAGAATTTCGCATTTCTACACAATTTTCTGGAAAAATAGAGAAAAATACATTTCAAAGTTACAAAATCACACCAAAACCCCATGTAATGTAAAAAAAACTTACCAAATATCAATCTCCTAAATGTCCTGAATCAAACGGTATGCCATTAGTGGTTACACACATGGACATGGAAGCGACTAGTCAAAAAGTAAAACAATGCGCAGTGAGCCAATAACAGCATTTTCCCAGATTTTTCAAACTGAACACCCCTCTAACTTGGAAATACCCCCGCAAAACTATATATTTTCAGAATCTACACACCTTCAGCTATGTAACACTGTAGTTTGTTCATTCATACTATCAATGGTGTGGGCGCAGTTCTTTGTAGAAATTCGCATTTGTCTGAAAAAATGAACAAAAAACAACTTCAAAAGGTAGAAATCATGCTTAAACCTGATGGAATGTAAAAAAAAGTTACTAAATATCAATCTCCCAAATGTCCTGAATCAAACGGTATGCCATATGTGTGGTTACACACGCGGACGTGGAAGCCAAAAGACACAAAGTGAAACAATGCACAAAGAAACAGCAAAAATATTCAGCCAAATCTGAATTTGAACAGTCTGCAATTTTTCCCCACAAAACAACCCTCACAAACCATATATTTCTCAAATCCACACACCTTTATCTACGAAATTCTGTAGTTTGTTCATTCGTACCATCAATGGTGTGGGCGCAGTTCTTCGTAGAAGTTCGCAGTTTTAGCAGATTTTCTAAAAAATTTGAAGAAAAAAACACTCTCAAAAGGTAGAAATCATGCCAAAATCCCAAGTAATGTAAAAAAAAGTTACCAAATATCAATCTCCTAAATGTCCTGAATCAAATGGTATGCCCTATGTAAGGTTACACACGCAAAAGTGGAATCAACTAGCCACAAAGTGAGCCAATGAAATTACAGCAACTTTTCAGATTTGTCAGACTAAACACCCCTCTATATTAGAAATACCCCCCAAAACTATATATTCTTGGAATCTACACACCTTCAGCTATGTTACGGTGCCATGCTTTCATACATACATGAAGAATTCCAGACCCAGTAATCCAAAGAACTCCGTGTTTTTAGGAGGTTTTGTGAAAAATAAAGTAAGACGATTCAAGGGTTGAAATCCTACCTAAACCCACTTGACAAGCAAAAAAACCCACTAAAATGTCAATCTCCCACATGTTCTGAATCAAACGGTATGCTATATGTGTGGGTGCACACAGAGACGTGGCCACCAACTAGCCCAACTGGGATGCATGCACAAATGCAGCGTCGTGTAGGGAAAGAGGGTAGATCGAATTTGAACAGCCTACCCTTTTTCTAAGGAAACAATCCCGAAACTTCGAAATTCCCCCCACAAACTATATATTTTTGGAATCTACACACCTTCAGCTACACAATGGAGGGATTCCTTTATGCATACCACCAATGGTGTGGGTGCAGTTTCATGTAAAATTTCGCTTTTTTACCAGATTTTCAGGGAAAAAAAATTAAAAATACAATTCAAAGTTAAAAATCATGGCAAATTTCCATGTCATGTAAAAAAAACTTGTCAATTATCAATCTTCCAAATGCCCTGAATCAAACGGCATGCCATATGCGTGGATGCACACAGGGACGTGGCCACCAACTAGCTCAAATTGGACGCATGCACAAGTGTAATTACAAGAAAAAAAATCAAAAGTGCTCTGTAATTTCAAACAGCCCCAAAACTTGGAAATGCCCCCCACAAATAAAACCCCCCACTAAATATCAATCTCGCACATGTTCTGAATCAAACAGTATGCCCTATGTGTGGATGTACACAGAGACGTGGCCACCAACTAGCTCAAATGGAACGCATGCACAAATGCAATTACAAGAAAAAATCAAAGTGCTCTGTAATTTGAACAGCCTACCCTTTTTCTAAGGAAACAGTCCCAAAACATGGAAATTCCCCCCACAAACTATATATTTTTGGAATCTACACACCTTCAGATACGTGATGGTATCATGCTTTCGTATATACATGAAGAATTCCAGACCCAGTGATCCATAGAACTCCGTGCTTTTAGGAGATTTTGTGAAAAAATAAAAAAAAAAAAGAGGACCATGGTTGAAAATCCTACCTAAACCCACTTGGCAAGTAAAAAAAACCCACTAAATGGCAAATCCACACTGTCCTGAATCAAACGGTGTGCCATAGTGTGGGGTGCAAACAGAGACGGGGCCACCAACTAGCTTAAAAGGGATACATGCGCCATTGCAATTACAAGAAAAAAAATACAAAAAACGCCACAACCCACCCCCCACACCTATCCCCACTTCCCCTTTAGTGGTATTAGTGAAAAACCAGTTAGTACAGAGAGTCACACAAGTTTTTGCACACTTTTACGGATCCTAAAAATTCAATCCGGTCTTTTTTGGTACCTCTGCAAAATTCCCTACTAAAATAGGCTTAGTTTCCCTTGAAATTGAACAATAATGATCCGCGTTTACTTTAGCGATATCACCGGGGACATTGGGAAGCTTGGAGAACAAAGTTTTGTGCTAATTATAGTTTTAGGTAAAAAAAAAGGTGTGTATCACTTTAAAGGGTATGTCCACCCTTAAATCTCATTTAATATAGACTTCCCCCTGGTCCCCAGCCCCAACCGCATAATTTATTTAAGAAAGCTCCCCAAACTCTTACTTACCTCCCTCTTTCCTCCGCCGCGCTCCCGGCCCTCTGCTTGCGAGAAAATGCAGCAGAGGGGAGGGACCGGAGCCGCGTCTGTGATGGCTGGCGGCAGCCAATCACGGACGCGGCAGCTACTTCACCGGAGGAAAGAGGAGAGGTAAGTAAGAGTTTGCGGAGCTTTCTTAAAATAAAAATTAGGCGGTGGGGCTGGGGGGCAAGGGGGAAGGCTATATTAAAGGGGTAAATGCTAGGGGGAGGGAATCCGGAGAGGGAGGGAGAGGGAGGGGGAGAAGGGCTGCAGTACGCATGCCAAACTTCTCCCGGAGGCCAGGTAGGAGGCAGAGTCCTATATGGACTTGCTATCCTCCTGGTGGCAGTTTTTGGGACGTGGGGGGGGGGGGACTACAGCAGAACCCTATGGAGCTGGGATGGTAGGTAAGGATTAAACTACACTACATGGTGGGGCCAGTAGTTGGGGGGATTATAGTTTTGGGGGTGGACATGCCCTTTAAGGTTTTGTTTTGTGTGCATTTCCCCTTTTTTGGGGGGGATCATTCCCAAAGATGATCATCAAATCATCTTAGGGAATGATACCGAACTTGGAATACGGGCATAAATGCCCGTTTTCCAATTCGAAATTCGATCGGAAAAATCACTTCCCGGAAATCATTCCGGGACGTATGGCCCAGCACAGAAGAGCCAATTTCTCGGGTCAGGACTCAGCCGTGTATCTGCATCTTAGGATAAAGGACATACCTTTGAAGATTGTATGTTACATACTGGCGAAGGAACGTGACTGGTTCAAGAGAGGTGTTAAGGAGGCCATTTATGTGAAAATAAAGAAACAAGCCTAAATAGAGTTGGGGGGGTTCGCACCAACTGTCTGCCATGTACAATGCTGTTTTAACACCTTACTCTGGGCGTTCCTATAACACCTCTTAGCCACTATCTAATCACACCCTTAACACCTGGCTGTGATATGCTAATTGGGATTTTCCAGGGTACATAATTGCCACAGATTCTTGTACAAGTCATTCTGAATTGAGAAAGCCAGTCGGATGACTAGCGAAACGTCTTCAAGAACTACATTTCAAGTCCAGTTGATCTAATTGAATACAACAGATAAAGCCAGAAAAATAACTATTTGCCATTCAGCAGTATTATTCACAGGGAGGTGAGAACGCTTATTCTCGCCTCCGTGAATAATATTACGCTCGGGGGACCTGGAACTTACCTTACCGCCGCTCCACTCGCAGCCGCTTCTTCACTGAACAGCTGTTCTCTCCCGATCACACGCCCTATCTTTTGTGTTGGTGCGCATGCACCTAAGATAGGGCGCGCTGTCGGGACAGAACCAGAGGTTCTTAATCGTATTTAAGTCAAGTCTGGTGACTGCGATGGCCACTCCCAAATGTTCCAGCCTTTAATCTGCAACCATGCTCTAGTGGACTTGGAGGTATGCTTGGGATCATTGTCCTGTTGAAAGGTCCAACGTCTCCCAAGCCTCAGGCTTGTGACGGACTGCATCACATTTTTTTTCAATATCTCCTGGTACTGAAGAGAAGTCATGGTATCTTGCACATGCTGAAGCTTCCCTGTACCTGCAGAAGCAAAACAGCCCCAAAGCATGATTGACCCCGCCATGCTTCACAGTAGGCAAGGTGTTCTTTTCTTCATAGGCCTTGTTCTTCCTCCTCCAAACATAGCGTTGATCCATGGGCCCAAACAGTTCTAATTTTGTTTCATCAGTCCACAGAACACTATGCCAAAACTTTTGTGGTTTGTCCACATGACTTTTGGCATACTGCAGTCGACTCTTCTTATTCTTTGGAGACAGGAAGGGGGTGCGCCTGGGATTTCTGGCATGGAGGCCTTCATTACGCAGTGTGCGCCTTATTGTCTGAGCTGAAACTTCAGAACCCGCATCTGACAAATCTTTTTTCAGTTCCTCAGCAGTCACACGGGGACTTTTCTCCACTTTGCGCTTCAGGTAGCGCACAGCAGTCGAAGTCAGCATCTTCTTTCTTCCACGACCAGGTAGCGTTTCAACAGTGCCCTTTGCCTTGAATTTGCGAATGATGCTTCCTATGGTGTCTCTTGGTATGTTTAACATCTTTGCAATCTTCTGATAGCCATTTCCCTTCCTGTGAAGAGAAATCACCGCTTCTCTTGTCTTCCTGGACCATTTTCTTGACTTCACCATGTTTGTAAACACACCAGTAAATGTCTAGAAGGAGCTAAGTATCACAGTCATTTTAAATTGGTGCTTATTATGCTTGATTGCTGCTCAGTGATATTCACAATTGTTTTCAATACCTGATCGAATACACTTGAATGAACCTCTGTTCTTAAGAGTGGTAGTCTTTAAGGGGTTTACTAATTGTGTCAATGAAGAGATCACAAAAAAAACATTTAATACTGTATTACAAAAACAATTAATGTCATTTTAGTTGCATTTGGTTCTTTAAAAAGTCCTTGTAAGATTTCATTCTGAACACAATTACAAATGTACACTGAATTCCCTAAAACCCTTTACAGCATTGGGGGTTGAATAATTTTGAAAACAACTGTATACAACACAATGTTTGAAACTGCAACACTACCCGCCTCTATGTCCGAAGCCCTTATAATTTTAACCCCTAAACAAGGGAAGGATCCTACATAATCCCAAGTCCTATAGACCAATCTCCCTCCTCCAGGTTAATATCAAAATCCTTGCCAAGATCCTCTCCCTCAGACTTAACCAGGTAATTAATTTGTCTTGAAGAGCCATTCGGTACAGACGTGCGGGGCATATAGGATAAGTGTGCTATCTTCTAGCTAAGGAATCAGCGGAAGCGTTACTGGCAAATTTATGGACATTTTTTCCCCCATAGACTATAATATTAATATTAATCCTCAAATGTGGATATTTCAAAACAGTTTGTTTCATGGTCATAAATACAAACGGTGATACCCCCAACCCCCCACACACAGGTACACCCACCTACTGACCTACCTTTCCATTCCCATGGAAGCAATACTTAAAGGGTAACTATAGTCCAAAAACTAATTTTGATCAATCATCAATGAAATATAGTTATACATGCAAAACCACAAATCCCCAACATGGGGGTATGGGTACACACAACTGCTGACCTACCCTTCCATTACTGTGGCAGCCATACTTAATGGGTACATAATTTATTTGATAATATATATTCTCAATAAAAGTTAGTTTTATGGTTGTAAAAACAAAAAAAAGACATATCCCAACCTCACATAGGTACACACACCTACTGACCTACCCTTCCATTCTTGTGGCAGCTTTACATAAAAGGTAACTAAAGTAAAAAACAAATTTGATTACAACCAATAAATTAAATTCATTAAAATTATCTTTTATTGAGGAGAAATCTTTTTTTTTTAAATTTTAGTTACCCTTTAAATATGGCTGCCACAGTAATGGATAAGTAGATCAGTAGGTGTGTGTACCTGGGTCTGGTTGAGGGGGTATTTCTTTTTTTGTGTGTTTACAACCATAACACTAAGACATACCCCCTCAACCAGACCCAGGTACACACACCTACTGATCTACTTATCCATTACTGTGACAGCCATACTTAAAGTGTAACTATAGTCAAAAAACTAATTTAGATTTATCCTCAATAAAAGATAGTTTTTATGGTTGTAAACACAAAACAGACATACCCCCTCAACCAGACCCAGGTACACCTACTGATCTTTTTATCCATTACTGTGGCAGCCATACTTAAAGGATAACTTAAGTCAAAAAAGCTAATTTTGATCAATAAATCAAAAAAGTTTTGTTTTGTTTTTTTACCCCCAACCTGACACAGGTACACACAAATACTGATCTACCCTTCCATTTCCATGGCAGCATACTTAAAGGGTAACCATAGTCAAAAAAACATTTTGACCAATCATCAAAAGTTAGTTTTTTTAACCCCCAACCTGACACAGGTACACATACCTACTGACCTACCCTTCCATTTCTGTGGCAGCCATACTTAAAGGGTAACTATAGTCAAAAATAAATTGATCAATAATCAAAAAAGTTTGTTTTTTTAACTTTCAACCTGACACAGGTACATACACCACCTGAGCGGCCATTCATTCATGGTAAGTATAGTAAAAAAAAAAACTAAAAAAATATTTTGACCAATCATCAAGAAAAGTTAGTCTTTTATCCCCCAACCAGACAAGTACTCACACCAAATGACCTACCTTTAATTCTTGTGAAACCAATATTTAAAGGGTAATTAAAAACTACAATGTCTTCATCATTGGCATTATTGAGTTTTAAAATCTGCAGCACACACACATTCCCTTCCCAAATGCGGCCTTTCAAGCCAAATTCAAAGTTTATGCTTAAACTTTCCCTTTCTAGTTAACCATCTGATACACCCCGACCTAACCGGATTCATCCCCAGTAAAAATATTTCCTTGAACACGAGACGTCTATTCTTCAACCTCCAGGCACAACACGAAAATACAGGCACAAGATGTGTCTTGACGCAGCAAAAGCTTTTTTTTTTTTTTGAGGAGTGGGCGTTCTTATGCTCCTCTACGGCTTTGGCCCCAATTTTATACATTGGTTACAAATATTGTACTCCAAACCACGAGCCAAGGTAGAAGCCAATGGATGGACTTCAGACCCATGCCTTCTTTCAAGAGGGACCATCAGGGATGCCCATTATCCCCACTCCTGTACACCCTAGAAGTAGAGCCTTTAGCTATCAAACTACGCTCCAATCCTAACACCCACGGACTACGGCTAGGACCAATAACAGAAGTCGTCAGACTCTATGCCAACGACATGCTCCTATACTTAACTGACCAAGACAAATCTTTACACCAAGCCCTCCACAATAGACACATTCGTTAAATACTCAGGCATGTCCATCAATTGGGAGAAATCACAAATTCTACCCATAGAACAGTTCCCCCCCAACTGAACAAGGATCACAAACCCTTCTCCGCAGAGTGGCTAAAATCAAATACCTGAGCATTTACGTATCCATATGTACCTAACACTGAATATGGAGCCACCAATCTAAACCACGAAGGACAAAATTCACTCGGGGTAACAGGAATGGTAAACCTTATCAAAATAATACTCCTTCCCAAGATACTATACGTATTATGGCATTCCCCTATATATATATTCCACAGACATATTTTAAAACCTTAGACTTTCTCCTAAAACCCTTTGTGTGGGGCTCATCCAGAACTGATCCACCCTCTTCAATTTATACTAACTCGTCACAGATATCCCATCTATTTCACTGGCAAAGAGTCCCAGAGATTATTGGAAATGCTTAATATTCCAAACGCCGTGGAGTGCCCAGACGTTATATACATGTTATCTCGGGGAGAACGAGGCACACCATCACTTACACCAATTCACCCCATGTTGAGACAAGCCCTTAGAGTCTGGGACACAGCCCTTAAATATATGAGAATACCTCTGATACAAGCACAAACCCCACTCTGGCACAACAAAACGCTCCCATCAGCAACACAATGGTACAGAAATGGAATCTAACAACTTTCTCACATCATTGACAACTCATCCCTTAAAACATTCAACCAACTCAAAAAAAAAAAAAAGAACATGAACTTCACAATAAAATGTACTTCAGATACATGCAAATCAGACATGCCCTACTCACCCAATTTCGTAACCTCCCCCTCAAGTTCCCATTCAACCCGCTCCCGGACATTTTACGGGGACACACCTCAACTAAACTTATCTCCCGCATATATCATGCCCTCCATCTCCCAGGGGCAAGTAAAGCAACCCAGGTTAAGACTATTGTGAGAGGAGGATGTAGGTCAGCTGGATGAGGAAGAATGGGACGAAGCTCTAGAATCATGTAAAGGAATCTCTACAAAAGCAACAGAGACTCACCCAGATATATGTAGTAAACAGAGCATACCTGACCCCACTGCGCATGGCCAAATAAAAGCAGCCTCTGTCCGTAGAGTCATTCCATTATGGGCATATTCTACCATCTCATATGGTCCTGCCCGCAAATTCAAGGATATTGGAAACAAATCACCCAGTTTCTCCATGACCATATGGGTTCCCCCATAAGCCTGGACCCTAAGATATGCCATTTGGGTATCCTAAAACACCTACCCATCGACAAATACAACAAGGTTTTTCTGATGGAAACACTTTTCCAAGCAAAGAAACAAATAGCCCTCACCTGAATACAATTAGTCATACGCCAGATTAACTCATGGAAAATGTCGATCAATGGCACCCTACCATATAAAAAGCTAATGTACGACCACAGAGGTTGCCCTTATAAATATGTGAAGGTCTGTGGAAGACAGGAGGAAACAGACCAAACTTGCAACGATTGAATATCCCCCTTTCATGAATGAAATTAAAGGTGGGTACACACCATACAATTCTTCCTACTTTCCAACCGATCGAGGCTTCCGAGCAGTCAGTCGCTGCAAAAGCAGCCGCATCCGACAATTAGCCACGACCGATCATGTGGTCCAATTGTGCTTTCATCTAATTTGGGCAAAGAAATTGTTGGCGATCAGCCAGAGCCGCCATACAATAATTTGGCCCGACAGACTGAAACACTGAAATGTTGGTCGGTCAGGCCGAATTATAGCATGGTGTGTAACCAGCATAACCCCCTACAGTATAGGAACCAATGTGCACACATGAAAACTACAACTCCCATCATTACCGGTCTTCCCCTATAGTCGAGGAATGCTTGGGAGTTGTAGTTTTTAATTCATTTGAGAATTCCTGGCCTAGAATACAAAAAGGTCATTATAGGTGCATTATTAGGATTTTTAATCCTAATGTGAAAGCTTCTCTCTCCAGAACACCTAAACATTGTAAGATTCTTTTAGTACTTTGCAATTAGTACTTGGAAGTAATAAATGTTGCAACTAAGAAGGTTTCCATGTTGTTGCCAGTACAGCCCACGCAGTCATGAAAAGGACCACATCCCCTGACCCCAGTTTTCACTGGGGTCAGGGGATTTTACAGATTTTTTTTTTTTAAAGGATAAGTGCACTGTAAAATCAAGTTATGTTCATTTGGAAGCTGCAGCTTTAAAAATACCGTTGCCATATTTTTTTTTTTACCTATGCCCCTCCAGAGCCTAGCTTTGTGCCTTGGAAGTTGCTGACATCTTGTTACTGGTTTGCCGAATGTTAAGCTCCGCCCCTCTGAGATTTCCTCTGCTTTCTCCTGCTTGAGCCTCAAACATTAATGCTTGTGAGTTCCGTGCACATGCGACTCACAGGCATTACTGTTTGAGACTCAAGCAGGAGAGTGCACGTAACTCACAGGCATTACCGTTTGAGGCTCAAGCAGGAGAAAGCAGAGGAAATCTCAGAGGGGCGGAGCTTAATATTCAGCAAACCAGTAACAAGATGTCAGCAACTTCCAAGACACAAAGCTAGGCTCTGGAGGGGCATAGGTAAAAAAAAATATGGCAACGGTATTTTTAAAGCTGCAGCTTCCAAATGAACATAACTTGATTTTACAGTGCACTTATCCTTTAATTATTATTATTATTCTGCTATTAGCAAGATAAAACTTCTAAATGTATGTGCATTCAATGCATCTGTAGTGGTGGATCTTTTGGTGGTAGAGTGCATGTTTTAGAAACAAACTGTCCAAAAGGTCACAGGTACAATACCCCAGACTTAACATTTTTTTTTTTTTTAATTTTGTTCCGCGCAAAAAATGTTTCTACATGTACTGGAGATCCACACAGAACAGGGTTGCCCAACTTAAACCACGCTGGGGCTGCACTAGTGGCCCCCCATGCAGTGATGGGGAAGAGGGTATAGCCCCGCCCCAGAACACAAGCCCTGCCCACCCGCAGGTCCGCAAAACAATGCAGGTGTGCCACGGGTTGGGCCTAACTATCTATTAGGATAGGGGTAAGAGCTCTGCTTTTAATAAGAAAGACTTAATTTTTACTGAAATATTATTATGTTGGTTACATCCATGATAGCTAAGAAATACACTGCAAACATTACTTTTCTTTTTTGTATGAAAAGAAAAGAATTCTATAATTGTTAGTAGAGGAGCACTGAATGACAGAAGGATTGAACTGTTCTGTGTCGGGGAGAGGGAGGTTCCCTGCGCTTGTTATACGATTGACTGTCAGCTTCATGAACGCAAGGCTGCAACTTCCTTGTTTTGATCTGTTGAGCATTACAGAGCATGTGCATGTACTGCGCATATTTAGCTGGGTTTACCCAGCTTAGGTGGATTTTGGGAGCTGACCCCTAGTACCCACAGTTATTTTTATATCACCAGCAGCCACAGCAAAGGGAGAAGTGAGACATAGCTTTGCAGTCACAGCAAAGGGAGAGGCAAGAAAACTTCACAGTATGATTGTGATTGTGCTCGGTCTATTGGGATATGTTGTCTGGAGACTTTAGTTACCTTTAATTAACTGGAGCAGGTTAAGAGAACAGTAATTACATTACAGTAAATTAAAAAGGGCAAATTATTTGTTTGTTTTTAGGCATAAGTTTACACTTTACAGTTGCATTGGTATTTGATCAGTTTATACAAATGCATCATTCAACCTTACTGTAAACCTTCTACAGGATTGTTTAAAGACAGATTACCTCGGATATAATTTAAGAATACTAGAATTTAAATATATAAAATTCCCAGTTGATTCACTGATTCTTACAAATTGGCTTTACAGGCAGAGTAAAAATGTTGATGATGACCCACAACACATTATTTGTCATGTGCATACAAACAAATTTGCTTCATACTTTAATTATCCACGTCAATTAATTTACATGTTACTGTAAATACGTGCAAACACCCCAGAATTTTGGTTAAAAAAATTTTAAAAAATCAATGTAAGGTTGGATAAGGTAAAAACTTTTCCACAAAAACAAATGGTTCTATGTATAATGTGGGCTAAGGCCTGACATACACCTTGCTGATATTACAGAAATCCCCCAATATCAGCAAAGTGTGGTGGGCCAAAATGACTGACCACAATTTAATCTGGTTGGTATCGGCTTTTACTTTAAGTAGAGGGGGCAAACCTGATCAAACTGTATACAGGTGCACAGCCAAACAATCCACCTACAGCATTATCACTGCACATTGGTGACAGGAATCGGCGAGTCTATATATATGCAAGGATAATCACGTGTATGGGGATCATAAGGTCTTCTACACATGTTCGATAAATGTTAGTTGAAGTGGCCAACAAATGGCAACTTCAGATGACCAGCTAATGTGTATGGTGGCTCCCATTATCATCAGGGCTGTTTATGTCTGTTTTAGTGCCCTACGCAAGTGTCCTATGGTGCCCCCTATGGGCCTTTGTCAACTCAAACTTTTCCTCCACTACCTCTTGCATTTTTGATTCTGATCTTAAGTCAGGGGTGTCAAACTCATCTCATAAGGGGCCAAAATTAAAAAGGTAAGTGGTGGGCCAGTTTTTTTTTTATTTATGTGCAGGATTGGTACTCGGTCATGCTTGTGCCTAGTGCTGGGGCTCAGCAGGGAAAGGATGTAAAGCACACTGTTTTGGACTTGAACCTCTGCCTATGGAGTAATCAAGTTGAACGCTCACCTTTTCTGGCAATAGAATGGCCAACTCCAATGGAAAGCCCTTTGTCATACCTCTCTCCCCAGCACCAGGCTAGATAAGCAATCAGCTGTTACAGCGGTGACTGCATCCAAGCCTTACTACACTCCTATCCATTTGTGCAGTCCCAAGCAGCAGCATAGTTAACTATAGATCTGCCTGCTAGATACTGCGATCAGATGTCTTTCAACAGGATTGCACCTATTTTAGTAAATGTGAACGCAATAAGCCGATTGCTTATTACACTGCTGCTTGGGACTGCACAAATGTATAGCAGTATAGTAAGTCTTAGATGCAGTACAGTCACCAGGGGCCACAACAAATGTCCATAAGGGATGGATTCAGCACACGGGCCTTGAGCTTGACACATGTCTAAAGTGATTTGTCTTGCCAGAATGCTAATTTGTGAGAAGCACAGGGGGTCTTATACACCCTTCACATATGTCATGTTTATAGTGACAATTAAGCTTGATCGTCAGTCCATTGGTCTTAAACTAGGCATACACGTCTGATGATTTTCCAATCGAATTTTTAATCGTCCAAAACAATTAAAAATCCAATTGGAAGAACCAATTTAAATTGGTTCCAGCTATAAAACTGTGGAAGTTAGGTTCTGGATGATGGGAAAATTTTCTGCCTTGTCGATCTTAGTTTTTCTGATAAACCTACCTATAACTTAGATTTTTAACACAGGAAACTGTAGTCGATACTGCAGTCAATACGAATTCAGTGAATTGATCCGAATATCAATGCCATGTATAAATATTAAAATTTTGAGCTGATATAATGTGTAAAAGGTAGGGTACGTTTTTCTATGGTAAATCTGTGCTATCCCCTGCATTTCTTACAGTCACGACCTTTCTTTCACCTTTTCCCACCATAAAAGCATCTTGACTAACGTAATTAAAGGTGGCACTATATTATTAAGGCCTTGCTAAAGAGGAAGTAGGAGTCATTCTAATCAGATAAATCGCTACAGCCATTCGCACGAAATAGATTGATTCTAGTCAAAACAATTCCCATGTTAACGGATGTACCTGCCGGGTGATTGTAAATTGGCCTGAGCTTTGCAGGAAGCATCATCTCTATCTTATCCAGAGCCCTGTGGTAGGTCGCTCGAAGCCCGACCGCCGCTGCCATCTCTCCTGGGTGGGAATTCAGATACCTAGAGAGGAAAACACTAGAGGACAAATCTGTGACGGAAACGAACTCAACCACCTCAGTGACTGGGAGGGGGCGTTGACACAAACAGACCTTCTGATTCGTTGGGAAACCGGCGTGCACCGAGTTTGGGCCTCTCAACTTCCTCCTGACTGAACTAAGTGCGGGAGGCGTGGCTTAGTGTGACTTTGTGTCTTTCCATACGTGATCGGTTATTTGAAATATAAATGAGCCTTTCCATAAGTTACATAGAATGATGTAATCTTAGAATACAGCTGCTAATAATTACACCAAATTAAAAGCTCTGTTGTGTGTTCCTCATTATATTTTGCGCAGTCTCAGTATAAACTGTATAAAAACAGGGACTGTGCAGTCAGTCCATTGCACCCGCAGAGAAATGCAATATTTATTTTGTTTGTGCTTGCCAGTATTGCACACTACACATCACAGCAAGTACCAAGGATTGTAACTTACCACATCAAAGTACAGATTAATGTGTTTGGGTTTCACCAATGCTTTCCCTGCATTCATATAAACTTGTATTTAGGTCAAGGCCACACTACAATGCACCAGAATCGTACACACAATTCGGGAATGTTGCACTATGTTAATGCATGCAAAAAAATGGTGATTGCATGCGTTACATAAACGGATGCGCAAATTGCAACTTATTGGAAATTGTTACCGTTTTTTTAGCCCCCGCCCATTCTAACTAAAATCACATGCGCGAATGCACCAAAAATGCACCAGTGTGGCCTAGCCCTTAGGGGTAAACTTCACTGCGCTTGTGTTCCGTTGGGGTGGCCAGTGGCCACATTGCATGTGCAGTGCTCCTTTTTCTGAGCACATGCTATCACTTGTTTTGCAGATAGCATGCTGTTCGATTGCAGACTTTTGTGTTAGCAGCGTAATCAGACTGTAAAGCGTGTTGCCTTCTGACATAGTGTAGTCTCAGCCTCTATTCAGATTGTGTTTTGTGTTCCAATAACAGACCAGAGCAAAACGCCAGTGAGGCCATCAAAATTGTCCCCCTTTTAAACCACTGGCATGTAGCAAGCCCCGCTGAATGTGATGCAATCTGGTCTATTATCATAACACATTTGATCACCATGTTTGGTGCGCATTGTACACATTATGAAAAGGGCTAGGCCACACTGCCACAATTGGAATTGTATTAGCACGGTGCATGCCAGTGGGGAGCTATGTAGTCCCAAAGTTACACATGACTCCTTTTTGGGGTTAATTGCCAATCGTGGGGAATTGTTTTATTCGGGATGTGGGGGATCGATATTTATGATTCTTTTAACTCCATTCTATAAATGCTATTAAAGGACATGTCCAGCCCCCAAATCAAAAATTCCCTACATTGTAGGGACCTCCCCCCCAACGTTAAACGCCATATTAAAATCTTTAAAATCGTGGCTACAAATGTATTTACCCACCTTTGTTCCCTCTGCCTCCTATTTTTTCCGGGAATGGAAGATCAAAAAAGACAGGACCAGCAGCCGCGTCTCTGGATGAAAGTCAGTCAATCATGGATGTGGCTGCCAGTCTTAAGAAGGAGCCTAGGGAATGAAGGTGTGTAAGTACCGTAAGAACATTTGTGGCCCGATTTTTAAAGATTTTAATATAGCATTTCCTTTATTATTTTTGTTGCCCTTCTTAGAACTGCTTCTATTTTCAAGATGTCCCTTTGTATGTGGGATTCCAAAACTGAACGGCATATTCCAAATGAGTCCTTACCAGTGCCTTGTAAAGAGGGAGAATAATATTTTTCTCTCTTGAATCTATTCCCCTTTTTATACAAAACAATATCTTGGTAGCTCTATACGAAATTTTAATATTCTCATTTTTACATCCATGCTAACTGCATGCATAATAAACTACTACGGATTATTTCCCTTTTTTGTATGAAAAGCAAAGTAATGTGTAATTGTCAGAGACAGTAATGCCAATATCTTTACAAAAAAAAAATACCTGTGTCAGAGAGAGGCAAGATCTTTGAGCTGTAACATGATTGGTTATTGGCTTCTAGGGGGCAAGGCTGCAGCAGTACATATTTTTTTAAAGATGACAGGCAGGATCTGCGAGATTTTTCAAAGATCTGGACACACAGTGTGTACCTAGATTTACACTTACCTGGGCAGGACTTCCACCAAAACAAAGAGGTGGACCCCTAGTACCCACAGGCTAATTTAAAGGGTATCTCCACTCGTTTTTTCAAGTTTTGGTAATCCAGTTTTATTGAAGAACGGGAGGTAAAGGAGCTGTGCCTTACCTTCCGTTCTTCAATAGAACACACTAGAGACTGGTGACAAGCTAAGAAACTTACCCGCTCACTCGCTCCCCCGGCGCGTAGTCTGACAGGTCCCGACGGACCTTGTCTTCTGTGCGCATAGAAGACTAGGTCCGTCGGGACCTGTCAGACCAAGTGCCGGGGGAGCGAGCGAGCGGGTAAATTTCTTAGCTTGTCACCAGTCTCCTGTGTGTTCTATTGAAGAACGGAAGGTAAGGCACAGCTCCTTTACCTCCCGTTCTTCAATAGAACTGGATTACCAAAACTTGAAAAAACGAGTGGAGATACCCTTTAATGAATAACCCAGCAGCCACAACAAAGGGAAAGGTGTGACGCAGTTTGTTGTAATTTTGCGAATGTACTCTATAGTACTCAAATGGAGTAATTGCCGCAATTGTTTAAATGAGTGTACAACCCATGCTACAGTTAGCATGTGTTTTAAACTGTTCTTTAAAAATTGCACAGCACATCCAATGTAATACTCTTTTGGGCCGATTTACCCAGAGGCGCTAGGCAAATTTATGGAGTTAAAGTCGAGCTAACTGGTTCGCTAACAGTTAGCGTGACTAACTCCATATTAGCGGCGGATGCGTGGGTTATGCAAAAGACACCCGCGCATCTGACCCTTGCGATACAGTATGACTTTTGCGCTAGTTTTAGCACTAGATTTTAACGCCAGCTAATAGATTTACCCACATTCGCAAATGCGATATTGAATCGCGATCGGGAGATGTACCCATAGAGATAGCAGCTCTGGGTGAATGAGCCTGTTTAAGTTTTGCCCTTTAACTTATGAGTCTTTAACTTAGAACTGTTCTATTAAGAACTTTTATACCTTTCAGAAGACATGTGGCCATTTTTTAAAAGAAAAGAAAAAAAAGTTTCATCCTCAATTTGGATAATGCTTCTTCACGGCGAGATAGGTAAAATTGTAGAACTGTCTGTCAGCAGTTATGATATTGGATAGCAGCAAGAGAGGCTGGATTAGTTCCTAATATTAAACAATATTGAAAATTGCTGGTATTAAAGGGCATGTCCACCCCCAAAACTATAATCCCCCCAACTAATGGCCCCACCATGTAGTGTAGTAAAATCCTTACCTCACATCCCAGCTCCATAAGGTTCTCCTGTAGTCCCCCCCAAAGTCCCAATCAGCTGTTACAGCGGTGACTGCATCCAAGCCTTACTACACTCCTATCCATTTGTGCAGTCCCAAGCAGCAGCATAGTTAACTATAGATCTGCCTGCTAGATACTGCGATCAGATGTCTTTCAACAGGATTGCACCTATTTTAGTAAATGTGAACGCAATAAGCCGATTGCTTATTACACTGCTGCTTGGGACTGCACAAATGTATAGCAGTATAGTAAGTCTTAGATGCAGTACAGTCACCAGGGGCCACAACAAATGTCCATAAGGGATGGATTCAGCACACAGGCCTTGAGCTTGACACATGTCTAAAGTGATTTGTCTTGCCAGAACTCTACTTACCTTCCCTCTCTCCACCGGCATTCTGAGTAGTCGGCAGCCGTATCTGTGATTGGCTGCCTCTCAGCCAATCACGGACGCGGCTGCCGGTCCCGCCCCCTGCTTGCAGTGTCTTGCAAGCAGAAGGCCAGGCCGGGCGTCGGAGGAGAGAGGGAAGGTAAGTAAACATCTGGGCACTTTCTTAACTTTATTTTATAGCGGTTGGGGCTGGGGGACTGTATTCTATTATGTGACAAAAGTTAATAATAAGGGTGGACATGCCCTTTAATATAGTTTTTGTTGATCCAGTGATCCTTTCCTATTGCCATTTGGAGCTAGAAAAGATCCCCCCCCCCCCATACTGTTTTTTTGCCTCTGCAAGTTAGGGCAGTGATTCTCAAATGGTGTGCCTTCAGATGTTTAAAAACTACAACTGCCAGCATTTCTCAACTACAGAGGGAAGCCTGGGAATGTTGGGAGATGTAGTTTTCAATATATCTGAAGGCACACGGTTTGAGAATCCCTGAGGTAGGATTCAGGGGTAGGCTCCAACACTACTATTAGTGATAAGGGGGGAGGGGATAACCCTATTCTAGTGGTTTATAGTTACCTGCAGTTCGGACATAGACATTATCAGTAAGTGCTAGGGGTGCCAGTCTAAAAGAGGATTCAAATAGCAAGAGCCAAGATTATGAGTGTTTGCTAGTATTGGGGGGGGGGGGAGTGTTTAATGACCATAAAATGACCATAAATAATGGTGCATAATAACCCTTGCTTTCTACAAAGTTTTGTCATTTGAGGTGGTATTACAAAGTTATATATTGGTTAAGGTTGAATAAAAGGAGGGGAAGTTCAGCACAAATAGATATAATTCCAAAGAAAATGGGGAGTATTTTCTCATTTCTATGACCTTAAAAAGGGGACTACAGTGAAACATGCTCATTTACTGAGTGAGGAGTGCTGCGGGAGCCCTTAAAGGACAATTATACTCACCTTCCCTCTGCTCCTCTTCTTTGTGCATTAGCTTTTACCCAGGGTGAGGACCTGAACCGCTAGGTCCTCACCCCTGGGTTTGCGTAACTTACTGCAGAGTCTCAGAGCAACGCTGCTCTGCTAGGCTCCGCCCCCTCCTCCCCGTCGGCGATGAGGCCAATAGGAAGGCACGCTCAGAGGGGCGGAGCCTAGCAGAGCAGCGTTGCTCTGAGACTCTGCAGTAAGTTACGCAAACCCAGGGGTGAGGACCTAGCGGTTCAGGTCCTCACCCTGGGTAAAAGCTAATGCACAAAAAAGAGGAGCAGAGGGAAGGTGAGTATAATTGTCCTTGAACATGGCGCAGCACGTTGTTAAGTCTCGCTATGCACCAAACCAATTTACCAGAGGCTGCACAGCTCTTTGCGCCTAAGTATTTAATGCCAGCTAATAGCTGGCGTTAAAGGGACAGTTCAGTGGAAATTTTCAATATTCAATTGTTAGTTTGTGTAATGTAATATTCTACATATTCTCTCCCATTTTGAAAAATCAGTTGATTTCATACCCTTTGCTGTTCCCTGCTGTTGACATTAGTGAGCTGACATTTCAGGTTCTAACGGTCCATCTTCTTCCCAAGATGCACCACTTCCTTGGAATGTTCCTAACAGTAATTTTTACTGATTGGCTGTTGCATGGGTTAAAGATGCTCAGATCTCTACTGAGCAACTGAATCAACCCAGGCGCTGGGTCAAGGGCAAAACAGGAAATCTGTATTTCGGTTGCATTTATTTATACACAGACAAAATGCAGAATTGGCAGATTAAGGTCATTGGGATAAAAAAATACTGCTCTTTTTTTTCTGAAAAGCTTATGTATTTGCACTGAACTTCCCCTTTAAATACTTGCGTGTGGGGTGAGATTCACTCAGAGTCGCCCAACCTCTGGTAAATCCAGAACCCTCTGGGTGAATCTCCCTAAAAGAATCATCTTTAGGCTTAAAGGCTAGAAATGCTACCTGGTATGGCTATTACTGTATGGGACTACTGTATGGGTCTTCTGCTGTCCATTTAAAGGGCAATTAAAGCCTTAAAACAATACAGAACCAGAAGGCAATATTTAACAATATATACCATCCTCCCGATTCTGTATTGTTTTTGGTTAGTTGCCCTTTAAATCCCACACAGTAACCGCTACTAGTATTTGCCACTTTAGATGTTTGGTGCAACTCCCAGCATGCTTTAGTTGCTGGGAGTTGTAATTTTCAAACACCTGCAGTAGCCAATATTTGCATACAGTATGCACAAATAAAGGAGGTTTTACTCTTATTTGTAAGTATTGTGCACTGGTGTTCCTCCTGTTTTGTGGTATTCTCCTACCTTGTCCGGTGGCCGCACGCTCCTTATCCTCTGCGCTTCTGGATGATGTCACTACTCGGTGCCGTGAAGTGAGAGGCCATGCATTAACCTTGCTGTGAGTGTCTAGGCTTTGGAGTGTAGCCGTTTGGACTCGTGCCCCAGATACCGTATGTTTGCCAACCCCCATCAGTAAGCGGGAGTAAGAGCGGACTGCATCTGATGAGATCGCTCTTTTCTTATGCATACCTTTCCATTACCTTTCCAGTACAGCACTGCGGGTAAATGCACTTTTTATTCCTATCATATACTGTGACTAACAGGCTTTACAGGAATTTGCACCTACTTTATGCTGGACAGTATTATTTGGATTGGGGACTTACGGTATTATCTGGAGACCGGCTACCATTTTTACTCACTTTACCTTTTACAGTGGTTTTTATGGTGTTATATTTATGTAATGATAGTTATACACATACAGCTATGTTTTTGTAATAAAATTTGTGCACATCACTGGACCTATTGTGTTTAGACCACACTTACCTTGTGGGTCAAGGAATGGTTCCCCCACCATAGGTATTTATGAATATTGGGACATGGTGGTTGAGTGCCAGTTAAAGTGGAGTCTTTCCCTCTATTCCCTTGTATACTATATACCATTATTTTCTATATATGTATACTATTATTTTGTATACTATATATTATTATTAACATACAAAAAATCAAAGATACACAAAAAGATATAGGCTGCAACACTCTGTAATTATGTATCAAAACTAAAAGTCCTTTATTTCTGAAGGGATACTTATTTTTAAAAAACAATTAAAAACATAGATATACAGGGCTCTCACACAGTTTGTAACATATTCTCATTAGTACAGATAAGGCTTAGATAAACTATTGATATAGTGTCATATAGCTACCAGTCCTCAGTCTCATCAGTCAGAGTAATCCAAGGACAAAATCCTGAAAATTCTTCTGGCAGTTAACGCAAAAAAAAAAAATGAAAATCACCTGGCAGTGAAAGGGTTAAAGATTGTAATGTCAACATCTTGGCAAAGGAACATGACTGGCTCAAGAGAGGTGTCAAGGAGGCCATTTATGTGAAAATGAATAAACCAAGCCTGAGTAGAGGGGTGTGTGTGTGTGTGGGGGGGGGGGGGTTTCAACACCAACTGTCTGCCATCTACAATGCTGTTTTGACACCTTACCCTGGGCAGTTTCGATAACACCCCTTAGCCTCAATGCATTCACACCTTGCATTCAGAAGGTTCCTAACACCTGACTTTCATATACTAATTGGGACTTTCCAGGGTACTTATATTGCCAACAGATTCTTGTACATTGTCATTTCACTGATGACTAGTGAAACGTCTTCAATAATTAAACTTTAAGTCCAGTTGATCTAACTGTATACAACAGATAATTTACCATGTACTGACCTGATATATGAAGCAGAGAAAGTACAACGCCTAAGGTAGATGTCATTCCACCATGACATCACCAGCCTGCCTAAATGGCTGAAGCCCCAATAGAAAAATCCATTTTACCCCAGGTTTTGCTAAACTTCTCTTAGCATTTGCACTGCAAGTATCCTATTTTTAGATATGGTACATCTTTGTAAATCATAGAAAGCCACAGTTAAAACCGATGCTGCATGTTTCATCCATTTAATGACTATATACTAATTTGCAAAGAATAACGTGTTTTAAATGAGGGGTGTTAAGTATGTAGACCACGCCACTTCCACCACCAGATCAAATGGGCATAGTGAGTAATGTAACGGTAAAGGTAATAAAGACCAAATCAGTAGTACAGTGGGACAGTGCAAAATAAAATTCCAGAACAAGGGCAAACCTGTGTTTTCAGGAATTTTTGGAACTGCTAATAATATACTTTGTCAGTCACTATGGATCTAAAAAGGTGTGAGCAAGTTGTTTTGTATTGTGAAAAAAAATGAAGCAGAAATCGTTTAGCAGTATAACTTTGTCAAAGAAAACAATTGAGAGTAGCCTCTGTGTGGCCAGCTTTCTCACAATTACCATAGGGTGTTCCACTTAACCTTCAAAATCGTTTCAAAAGAATAAGAGTATCAAAACACGTCTGGAGTTGGAATAACATAAGGGTAATTACATGGCTCATCTTCCTTCATAGCTGCAAAATACCCAGGGTGATGACCTAAATCGCCAAGTCCTCATCTATTTTTTTATCATTGACCCAGTGGGAAATTTTTTAGCGTACTACCGGGGGTTGGTTCGTGTATGGGCACCATTTGCTCTAAGTCCCCCTTGGTTCTAGAGTCCGATTCTCCTCTCTGTCACTGTCGGTTACAGTTTTCAGTGCAGCCAATGTCTTTTCATTGGCTGCATCGCAAACTGTCAGAATCAGATGTGTGGTGCATCTCTGCTTGCGATAACTGAATGATGTGAACCCTACAGCTTCTTTGGAAAAATAAAGGGACCTTAAACTACCAAAACTACCTTTTTATAATTTAAATCTATATTTCAAATGGAGACAGGAGCACTTGCACGGGGGAAATGACAAGGTAGACACATCCAAGCACCTACAAAGGTTTTTCTTTTTAATGAGGCTACTACTCCACTTCTATAATCACTGTTTTTTTTAAAGTTTTCTTTCTTTAACCACTACAAAGCTGCAGATGTACACAAATATGCACAGCTGCCCAACACAAAGAAAACTAAAAGGGTATAGAAATTTCTTTCACAAAGCTCTTCCTCTTCTCTAGCATTTGGTGGCTTGTAAATTATCTAGCTTTTTGCTTTCTCTGCACAGTTCCACTCATATTGCTTTAGCCTTATCATTCATACCCACTGTTATTTCATCTTTACATTTTATTATTTAATCTTGTATCATATCTAAAATTGGTAATGAGTTTATGCTGTCATTAATTCTCATTGTTTCTTATACTTTACAGATAGTTATTCAAATTCTGGAACTACAGGAATGTGTGTCCGATTTGTTCCCTCACATCTTTTAAACAAATCCTGCAGAGTCACATCTCTGTGCTACAGTGAAGATGGGAAAGAGGTTCTAGTGAGCTATTCATCAGACTATATTTATTTGTTTGATCCCAAAGATGACCAAGCCAAACAACTTAAATTACCTACAGCTAACCAAAGAAGGGAAGAGGTAAATGTTAGCAAAATCAACATATACCTCATGCTAGAGCTGAGCTGCACCCCTGGGCTTCCCACAAGTAAAGACCATCCATTAACCCTGTCTCCTATGATAATAATACTTCTTCCAGTTAGTTGTTACCTTGAAGTTCTTAGATTCTTGAATTTCTTCCTGCACATTATCTATTTTGGAAATGTCATTTTGTTTGGATATAAATTTAAAGGGCATGTCCACCCCCAAAACTATAATCCCCCCCAGTAATGGCCCCACCATGTAGTGTAGTGTAATCCTTACCTCACATCCCAGCTCCATAGGGTTCTCCTGTAGACCCCCCCTAAAGTCCCAAAAACTGTCTGTCACCAGGAGGCTAGCAGGGCTCTGCCTGCTACCTTGCCTCCGGTAGATATTTGTCATGCGTACTGCAGCCCTTCTCCCCTCCCTCCCCCCTCCCCTCCCTCTCCCTCCGTTCTACTATCCCTCCCCTAGCGTAAAACCCCCTTAATATGCTGCTCCCCCATGTCTGGCAGCCCCAACCGCATGGTTTGTATTTTCCAAAAGCTCCCCAAACTCTTACTTACCTCCTCTTTCCTCCGCTGCACTGAATGACCGGCAGCCGCGTCCGTGATTGGCTGCCGCTCAGCCAATCACAGACGCGACTGCCGGTCCCGCCCCTCTGCTTGCATTCTCGCAAGCAGAGGGCCGGCAGTGCAGCGGAGGAACGAGGGGAGGTAAGTAAGAGTTTGGGGAGCTTTTGGAAAATACAAACCATGCGGTTGGGGCTACCAGACATGGGGGAACATCATATCAAAAACAATTTTTAAGGGTGGACATGCCCTTTAATCTTAACCTAGTCTAGTTTTGATAAAAAATTATTGCGGATGAAAGTCTAATTTAACTGAATTAATAATAATTTTCCCTGATACATTGTACCTCTCAGCATACAAAAATGAATTTATTAAAACTAACCTTTGAGTCTTTTTCTGTTAAATTGGGGATAGAGTGTACTTACTGTAGTATGCACAATTGGAATTTCCCTGGCCTAGGTAATATTTACTTTTTTAAATCTACATTTCTCTATATATGAAAACAAAAGTTCTACATTTCTAATGCATTCCATTTATGCATGTGGCTGTTAATATCTACTTTAATTAAAGGGTATGTAAACTGAAAAAAATGACTATGCCTCATCTTTATAATAAAATGTATGTAAATAGCACTAACTCTGAGGTGTGTATGTTGCTGCATGCCTTCAATCCAGTACTTGTTTTGCTCAGACTATGGGGCCCATACACAAGCGAATCCCGGACGTACAATCTCAGGGTCGTGTATGGCCAATCGTACGATGAGTGCACAATTTATTTTTATAATTGGCTCAGCGGGAAAATTTTTATTGTATGATCAATCGATGGTACGACCGGGGTTTGGTTTGTGTATGGGCCCCATGAGTATTTCCCCTCCCACTCTTAACTGACGCACCCTTTATAATGTAAGACTCTCTGTGAAGGCAAGTATGCTTAGTTTTCACAATTATCCAGCACTGGGAGAGGGATTTTCCTACAAGGCATTTCACACATAGCACATAGCAGAAGAGTTTCTATTAATAAGGCACTTGATTGACGCTTAAAAATAAAATGCTTTAGATTAGATATAGAAGTATCTAATTCTAGAAATAGAAGGCACGTCAACAAAAAATAATACAGTGGTGGGTGGAAGGAATAATAGTTTCTTGTAATGGACAATTAAAAAAAAATATATTTCATGTAAATAAATATTCCATATTTATTTACATGAGACATTAAATGTTTATTTAGCATTTAGTGGCAGGGTAAGCTTTTTTAATATAACAAAAATGCAGATGTTTTTGTAATATTCTTTCCAATTTTTTCTTTTACATGTTCAGTTGAGACAACCACCAGTAAAACGTCTTAGACTTCGCGGAGATTGGTCTGATACTGGACCAAGAGCAAGGCCTGAAAGTGAAAGAGAAAGAGATGGTATAACTACATTTTATAATTCTGTATTCCTTCCATAACATACTTAGGTTTTGGCCCCACTGCAATTAATAAAAAAGCGATGTACATACCTGTGCGCTTTTACCATGTGGATGTATCCCCATTTTACGTGCGATTGCACTTGCCTTTCCCAGGTGATTACGGCTAAAAATGCATCTTAAAAATCTTTTGTGTCTGCCTTTTCATACACTTTCATAGACTTATATTTAGTGCCATTTTGAAAAAAATCACCAAAAATGGCAACCACAATGGATGCAGCCCACACAGGAGCTAATTGCCACAATTTACATTGTAAATAAAATGTCATTGTGGATCCCAAAGTGTAAACATAGTGCAAAAAAAGAGCAAAATCTCGGCAGTGCGTCTACCCCTGAGGGGTATTTATCCTAAAGCAAGAAACCAGGTTAGACATTAAAGCATCTTCGACAAACGCCAAATCGGATTTATTGTCTCAACAATAGACACCAGAGCAGTTGTTTCCGAAGATGTAACATAACTGGATACCGCTTTACAGTTTACATTATGCCTGTTATGGCAGTTGTAAAGTTATTGGGCCAGACTTTCGTCTGGAACATTGTGGGAATTTTTGCAGGTAAGCGATGTGCATGTATGGGCACCTTAAATGGCAAGTCCAGCCCTAAATTGAAAACTTACATACAGGTAAATCACCCCCCAAAACCCTAAATGGTAATAGTTTGAAATCTGAAATGTATAAGTCTAACCTGAAATCCTTCACAATGTCCTGTTGCCCCTATTTCTTCTTCCTGGTTCTTCCAGTTAGCAACTGTCAGTTATGGATTTGACCTGCGCATGGCAAAATTCTCCTGGAGGAGAGACAGGAGGCAGAGTCCTATATGGACTCTGCTAGGTTCCTGGTGGCCAGTTTTCTGGACTTTGGAGGGGCATAGCAGGGCAGCCATTTGGAGCAGGGATGTAAGGTAAGGATTTTATTACACTATAGAGTGGGGCCAGTAGTGGGTTAAATTATAGCTTTGGGGGTGGACATGCCCTTTAAACAGTTGCATTCAATTGCTAAAATATTTTTATAAAAGGTAACCAATGTAAAAATAACTCCTGGTGATTTACTATGTAACGGAAAAGCACAATGCTATCATTTACATTTTAAATTTTTATTAATATATTACATACAATACAATCACTAATGCTGCATGTCTTCCTGTTTCCCGTGGTCCTCTGAGGCTGGTGATGTCAGCCCCATTCCAGTCTAATGGGCTGGTGTAAAATGAAGATTTGGCCATACAGAAGGTGTTGCCAGCAGCAGAGGAGCTTGGGAAGGAGCCACCCAATTAAACAAATGTTTTGGGTAAGTGCTAGCATTTCTTTCAGTGAGAGAAAGGCTCCAGATCAGAGCCGAAACGTTGCTTGTTGTTTGCACAGTAGTTCACCAATGAAGAACTTGTTTAAGTCCCAGGAGTGCTCCTTTGCATTGTACAGTATCCCTTATATTATATAAATATATTTATATCTCCATAGGAGATTGCATTGAGTTTTTAGGAGCTAACAATGAGGTGGGGGGTATAGGATATTAAATATAGGAAAGGTGTATATGTATGTGTGTACTATCTCAATATTACCATTTTAAATGACCAGTAAATGTATATAAAATATAGCACTGACTTATATTAGGTACAATACAAAATACATAAACTTACTTACAGAGCTGAGATCCCTATTTTAACATGGAATGGTCAAATGGCAGCTTAAACCACACCCCTGGATCTGCTCCATGTGAAAGGAAGTGTAATCCTGCTACACAGGATGTGATGTGTATTGTAATGGACATATACTCCAAGGATCCTTATATACCACTTGCAGGTGGTGTCAGTGAGTGATAAAAGACAAGACATTCCTGCTCTCTATGGCTAGGAGGATAGAAAGTGAAAGTAGATTGTGGTGTGTGCTTTGGCGATATATAATTTTTTAGATTTATTCTCCCTGTTTTCTCTGTATTAAGCTATGGAGGCTGCTACTGAAAGTAGTGATTTAAACCCTCCTGCCCTTGTACCTGCAGATGAAATTCCCTAATTAGACCCAGTAGCTCTACCAGGCCCAATTGCCAAACCTATTTTTAAACCTCATCCATTTTATAGGGTAACTAGGGAGTGGACTGATTGGCTAGAACAATTTGAATTGACAGCCACTATTAATGGTTGGGATGAAGGTGCTCGCTTGCAAGTCCTTAGCCTTTTGCTTATTGGTAAAGCCAGGCATGTATACCAAGGATTTACTGTAATACTGAAATAAAAAGCAGATATTAAAAATTGCTCTGAAGCAAATAGATCTGTATAAAAGAGTATATAAAGGAAAAATTCAATTCTTTAGGTAAACTGGGAATGAGAAATGTTTGTTTATACGTTAGATTATTAGGGCAATGATAATATAATATAATTAGGGCAAAATATTATAATAACATGATGCTATGAGGTAGCTTCTGTTATAATATATGAGGTACCATCACCAGTTTCCGTGGTGAATACTAATAAGTAGAGAGAGAGAGAGAGAGATATTTAGGAATTCATTACATGGGGAATCATCTAAACTCAAAAAATACAGTATCATAACTAATTATTTTTGGTGCTTTATAAATAAGCTTTGTATGTATGTAAATGTATCAAATAATAATAAAATAATCAAAATAATAAACTAGTCTTTTTTTTTTTTATTGGGACAAGTAAAAAATTGAGTTTATACTTGTCTATATACAAATGTCTAAGTTTTTTAAAAATATACCAAAATAGTGTCTCTAAATTATACGAATTTATAGAAATTATTTTGGAATTCATTAATTTTGAATCATACATAGTGCTAAAGCTTGCCAGAGAGCTCTGTTAATGAAGAACATGAGGTAAAGGAGCTGTGTCTTTCCTCCTGTTCTTCAATAAAACCTGCAGGAGCCAGTAACCAAGTTAGAGAACTTATCTGGTCTCTCGCTTCTCCACTGCGTCCTCTGACAAGTCCTGATGGAATTAGTACGTTATGCGCACCGTGTACGAAGTCCATCGGACTTGTCAGAGGACATGGCGGAGGAGCGAAAGATCAGCTTCTCTAAGTTCTCTAACTTCGTTTCCGCCTTCTGCACGTTTTATTGAAGAATGGGAGGTAAGACACAGCTCCTTTATCTCCTGTTCTTCAATAAAGCTGACTACAAAAAAAGTATTTTACCAGTGGAGATACCATTTAAGCCCAATAATAGAAATTCCAAAGATGATGACGTTAGAATGCTTGGCATTACCAAACATTTGTTTAATGCAGAATAAAGAAAATATTTTTGTACTTATATAGTACAGAGAATGCTCCCTTCGACTCTTAAAGGGGAAGTTCAGTGCAAATACATATGCTTTTCAGAAAAAAGAGCAGTATTTTTCCATCCCAATGACCTTAATCTGCCAATTCAGCATTTTGTCTGTGTATAAATAAATGCAACCGAAATACTGACTTCCTGTTTGCAGGACAGCAGTAGAGACTGTTATGGTCTTGCCCTTGACCCAGCGCCTGGGTTAATTCAGTTGCTTAGTAGAGATCTGAGCATGTTTGACCTATACCAACAGCCAATCAATAGAAATTACTGTTAGGAACATTCCAAGGATGTCGTGCATCCTGGGAAGAAGAAGGACCGTTGGAACCTAAAATGTCAGCTCACTAATGTCAACAGCAGGGAATAGAAATAGGGTATGAAATCAACTGATTTTTCAAAATGGAAGAGAATATGTAGAATAACTAAGTATGCATTAGACAAACTAACAATTTAACAAATATTGATAATTTCCACTGAATTGTCCCTTTAATGTTTTATTTACAATATGTGCTAGGAGAGCGTGCATGTATTATTGCGTATCCTGTATTATTATGTATCCTGTATTATTATAATGTACCAGATTGCAGGCTACACACAATGCCTTTTAGCGCTTAACTTCTCTTGCATAGTGAAGCAAAATATTAAACTGCTACATCTACTTTATGGCTATTGCAAATCAAAAATGAATACTGATGCCCATTAGATTCTATAGAGAACTTTACATCTTAAATGCTGCTAATATTTTTTGTAAACAGTTAAAGTAATTTGTAAACTATCGGGGTTATTCAATAAAAGTTCTTATCGTTTAAAATGGTGCTAATTTTGCCCCAACCAATCGGATGTTATCGTTCAAATGTTAAATAAGATCTGATTGTTTGGGGCAAAATTAGCACAATTTTAAACGATAAGAACTTTTATTGAATCTCCCTGTATGTATTTATAAAATACACGCAGATTCCTTATCATATTGACAAATTAACAAAACAAATTGGAAACATAGGTTATTAAAGTGCAACAGGACCATATTTTGTTGTTTTCTGGTTTATCTGTTTGCTAGAGACACATGGGGGTGATTTACCAATAACCTCAGTACTCGTATTTCAATCTTAAAGACACCCCCATGCGTGATATTGTTTAGATAGGGAATAGAAACTTTTGTGACCAAAAAATGTACAAGATATGCTATATAAGGCTTGTTTAACTGAAAATGCACTTCTGTCAATCTGTAAAATAATTTCTTACCTATTTGATGCACACCAACAATTTCACTTTAAACACTATAAGCATATATAAGTAAATACTGACTAGGATAATTGGTCTAGGTCAGTGGTGCCCAATCCGTGGGTCGCATGCAGCCCTTCCATGAAAATTTGTGGGGGCACGAGGGCAGGGCATGTGTGGTTCGGAAGAAGAGCCTGAGTATTCCAGGGGCAGAGCCTAGCCAGTGGCCCATCAAGAGCCTGGTGTGCGGCCCCCACCCTGGAGCTGATTGGACACCCCTGGTCTAGTTATCAGTGGACATTTTTGAAAAACATTATACCGTTCATGGAAAACCACTGCAGTAAACATGATGTCCCCAGCCCACCCACACTGCAACTGTGGATTTGTAAGACAAAAATGCCTTGTCATTCCACAAAATAATAAATAACAAATGGAAATGCACAACTAAGTTTAACAATGTATGGGGTCTGTTGTGTGATAAGGTGGACGCTTCAGTCGTCAGACTCGCAACATTTTAAATCCTAAGATTCTATTCTGGCACAAACTAAAAGCTAGTGCTTTGCCCGAGTGCAATCCAAAAGCCACTTTGAATTATATATAATTATATTTGTGAGTTTAATTTTAATTTAAAAAAAATATATATATATGTGTATATATATATATGTATATATAGATATCTATCTATCTATCTATCTATATATATATATATATATATATATATATATATATATATATATATATAAAAAATTTATAGAAAACAGAAAAAATTTATTATATATTTTGTAGGAGATCAAAGCACCAATGCATCCCTAATGCAGAGAATGTCTGACATGCTCTCTAGATGGTTTGAAGAGGCCAGTGAAGTTGCACAAAGCAGCAGAAGAAGAGGACGGCCACAAAACAGAGGTATATCTTCACTTTTATCTGCATACAGCAAAATCTACAGAATTAATATATATTAATATATTTGTTTCTTAAAAACATTCCTAATTTAAACAGGGTCAGATTTACACCAAAAACCTGGCACCCTTAGTACCACCTCTAAACACAGACCATACCCCTAAACCACTCCCATTTTTTGGGGGGGGGATGAATATAGACTGTAAATAGGGTGAGTTGGTGGGGGGAGATTCACAGCTGCCCTTCCAACCACAGGCACCCCTAGGTGTGTGCCTACTTGCCTAATGGTAAATCCAGGTCTGAATTTAAATGTCCTGAGTCAATGAGGGAGTGTGACACCGTGAAACATGGCAGAAAAAACTGCACCAGTTGATGAGGTTGAAGGTGTATGTTGGCCTACTGGCAATATATTTGATAAAAGAAAAGACATTAAACATCATGCTTGTGGAGGTTTTCATTCGTCCAGGTCATGGTATATCTGTTGTATTCAGTCAGACCAGCTGGTCTTAAAGTTTAGTTCTTGAAGTCATTTCGCTAGTCATCCGACTGGCTTTCTCAATTCAGAATGACTTGTATTAGAATCTGTTGGCAATTATGTACCCTGGAAAGTCACAATTAGCACATCACAGCCAGGTGTTAAGGACATTATGAATGCAAGGCGTGATTGCATGGTGGCTAATAGGTGTTATAGGACCGCCCAGGGTAAGGTGTCAAAACCGCATTGTGCATGGCAGACAGTTGGTGTCGGATCCCCCCCTTGATAAAGGCCTAGCGGCCGAAACGTTGTGTGTTGGTGTAACTGCAATAAAGAGGGATTACCCCTTGTAAAATGTAAACGACTGGACAACCCTACTCCATTTCTTAGTAGAGTTGTGTAAACACGTTACAAATGCTCCTGTCCCTAACAATTCAAAGAAGAAAGAAAGAAGTAAAGGTATATACTGCTTAACAACGTCATTTATTTACAACAATTATAGAGCCCCAAACAAATGGTCAAATTTGCTTCTGTCTGTTACCTTGGACTTGATGATGGGGTTGCCAATATGATATGAGTCTTAATATGTGATATTTGTTATGTATATGAGGTAAGTGGCTAAACTTCACCTTCTTTCATTATAGCCTTTTACATATTTATTGACATATCCAGATTTCTGGCACATGCATTACTATTTGCATAATATTATAGAGGTGGATTAGCCATGAATTAAAATGGCATTCCCGTAACATCGTGAGAAGTACTTTTGCCGTTCATATCTATTGATTGAACTGGGCATTAAGTCCCGCGAGGCTATGATGCGAATGTGCTATATGCAGCGCTGATTGGGTAATGGAGCTCTTATTAACTTCCGGCGTGGAGTTAAACTCAGTGCCATTGATCAAGGTCTCTATCAGAGCGAAATGTGTTTGGTGCTTAGGTGCTCCCCCCCTACCAGCATTGAGCCTCTTCCACCTTGTTTTTTCACGTTCTCCCTCTGCTGAATTCAAGTTCTGACAACTCCGTGCACGGATCGATATTTTTGACTGAATAGGAATTATGTGACTGATGTGTATACCTTTTTATGTATAGATGTATCATATTCGGGATGTAAGGCTTACTGTTTCTGGTTTTACTATTTGTGGGGGGGGGCTTAGGGTGTTTGTTGCCCATTTGTGTGGGGCTCTACAATTGTTTTAAATAAATCACATTGTTAAGCAGTATATACCCTTTCTTCTTTCTTTCTTCTTTGACTTCTATTTTTAGGGTACTGCTAGGATAGTTTTTACTGCTGTAAGTACATCCAGTATTATGTTTATTGCCTGTCCCTAACAATGATATATGCCTTTGCAGTTGTGAGTGTGCTAGCATGGATGTAAGAAACAGAATATTAACATTTCAGTAAAAAATAAAAGTAAGTATGGGGAATCTAACCAGCAACCTTCTATACTGTATCTTGCTATAAATAAAGCTTTCTCCCTTTATGCCACAAGGGCTACTAGGTGGGATATCGGTATATGTAGAATCTACACAATAGAAACAAAAATTGTAAGCTTGGGGAATTAAACATACACTGGAGGAGTTAATGAAAATTGTTATAATGGATACCTCCTCTGCCCCGAGCCCTTTTCTGATACTTTATCAAGCCATCCTCTCCATACGTTCATATTTCCAATTCTCTCTACATATACAGCTTATTGTATTCACACATGAAAAAAGTGGAATTACTCACCACTCTCTCCTGGTGGTCCGGGTGCAGTCTGTCCCGAGCCCTTTGCTCTTTGCATTGCTCTGCAAGAAAAAGGCTATGTGCTGCACCTTCCAGTAAAACAAATGAGGAAGAAATAGAGCTGGAGGTGCACTCTTGTCCAAATTCTGGGTGCGGATAACTCAAATGGTTACCTTCAACCATAATAGTTTCAGCAAACTGATTGGAGTGCGATCCTCTACCTTCTTAAGTTTGCTAAAACAAATGAGGAATCTAACCTGTGTCCCAATGGTCTGTTTGTTTCCAAGAACAGCACTTTGCAGTGCACCACCACTGCACATGCAATAGATGCAAGTGCATTTCAGTAAATGTCGGTAAAATCATTTACTATTTTGTATTGCTCCAGGAAGGCTGTCGGCAGTTCACGTTGGTTGGTAAAAATGAAACCGCTGCTATATATGAAGTTTGTGCATATGTAGAAATTTTATATTTTTTGCGCTTTTTAGTTAAGCTTGCCATGGTCTGTGAAATAAGTTTTCTTTTACTTTCAATTGTCCTTTGGATTATGCTTGGATATCTGTTACAGCAGTGCATTAGATTTGTAAAGGTTGCTATTTGTAAAGGTTGCTATGATTGTTTGTCATTGATCCAAGGGAATCCCTACATTTTGCTTATATCACTGAATTTTACCCTTACTCAGGCCGGCATATTAATTGGTCCAAATCCTGCATATATCCCATGGACTCCTTTATCATACCACTCTCACCAATCAGAGATATTGTATTGATTGTCCAAGAATTGAAATACCTTGAAATCACAATCACTAGCGATTCAAAAGAATATCTAGATTCTCCTAGATTTGGTCAAGACTAAATTTTAAACGTGGAAACAATTCCCAATCAACTTAATAGAATGCATTCATTTGATTAAAATTATAAAACTCCCAAAACTCTTATATGCACTTAGGATTTGTGCCGCACACTTTCTCCCAAACCCTGATTAGTATGATCATTTCATTCCTGTGGGGAGCTGGCAGGGCGAGTGTCAAGCTTAACATACTACAATGCCCTAAATTATTTGCCGGATTGTCTCTAACAAATTTCTATTATTATTATCTTGCTGGCAAACACCGACACACAGGGAAACACACACAGACACAGACATGCAGGCACTCAGACAGACAGACACACACAGAGGCAGACTAACACAGACAAGCAAACATGCAGACACTCGCAGAGCTCTACAGACACTCACACAGACAGGCAAACTCACAGATACAGACACACAGGCACTCGCAGACAGGCAAACACTCACAAAGAAAGGCAAACACACAGACATTCAAACAGACAGACAAACAGACACTCACACAGACTGTAGGGGCTTGACAGGGTCCAGGACAGGGAGGGGAAGCGTGCCACCACTCTGGGTTTTTCCTGGTCTTACCTGAGGCAGGGTGCAGGGGGATGCGGCAGGTTCGGGCAAGGCAGGCTGGGAACCGAGGGGGAGGTCCCGCAAGGATCGCATATAGCAAGCTATCCTCTTCAGTAGCGGAGACAGCACAGCCCCCCTCCCTCAACACCAGGAACAGACTCTTGCTGCGAGCGAGGGGGGGGGGAATCTGTCCAACAGAAACAGAGCCAATACTGATTATGATAGGGCCACGTGTTGGGCACCACTGCAATATACTGTCTGCACTATGTATATGCTATACCAAAATTCTTACCATGGTTCATACCAAATTATATCCCACCAGCATAAACCCAACTCCTCTCCTTTACCTTGTTATCCCCCCAATTATTGTTTAGTATTTATTTAGATAAAGGAAAGTTGGTAGTTCTATATTACAGCCATTGTTTCCTGATAAATGATCTTTATATTTGATGTATGGTAACAGATCACAATGCTCAATTATTTTGTTCTCCATGTCTTGCCTTTATTGCATTTGTATAAGATTGTATCTCTATTTTGCATGTAATAAATAAATAAATATGTATAAAAGTTAAAAAAAACTGTCATTATGGAATTTAACTTCTTTTTTTTTTTACTTCCACGTGCTATAATAGCAAGAACAATGTGCTAGTCTTTAAATAAATGATTTTCAATGTTATTGTTTTCAATAGATTTATATATTATTTTTAGCAGTGGGCTCACAGCATAATGCATCAACTTCTATGTCCACAAATAATACGCAGTCCCAGTTGCCTGAAGCCATTCCAGAGGTAGATACAACACTGCAAGATATGCCAACTTCCTCATCAGCTGAAACTGAAAGCCAAGAAATAATTTCAGAGGAGGCCACTGAAGAACTCCAGACTTTACCTACATCGGATGCAGGCACTAATCCTTCTGGTAAGATGGCATGTCTTGTTGCTTTTCTTTTGTTAGGGAAATACTATTTTCACTTTGAGAAGCTGGATATGTTACCGTACAAATTAAAAATAGTTGTCCTTATTTTTCTTACTGTGCTATTTTGTTAATGCCATATTTTTTTGCATTAGCAATTGGAATTTAATATTAAAGGAGAACTGTGGTCCCCATACTATTGCCCTCTATTATAAAGAGCACACCCCTACCAAAAATGACTCTAGCATCATGCTTTAAAGCTGCAGTGTATCCTTACAGCAGTATAAAGGGTGGTGCTTCTTGCTTACCCAGCTGTGACCTTACCAGCAAGACTTGAGTATGTCCACTTGTATCCTACTGACAGCTCCATTATAAGCCCCTCCCCTCCACTTTTAAAGCTAGCCACAAGCCTGAAAAGAAAATTTTCTGTCTTCCTAGAGGAAAGCAGAGATATTGATTGGAAGCCTGCAGGGCCATCCTTATGGCCTAGCACCCCCTCCAAAACACCCCCCATGGCACAGAAAATACACTGCTGAATGCTGCGTGCCTTGGTCTGCTTTAAATCAAGTCTGCCACCTGCACTTACTGTCTTTCATTATCTGTAGTGCCTGCTTGTATATATTGTGCGCACATCATTACGTAACACACTAAATGCACAGACAGAACAGCACAGCATACAGACATCTTAAGTAAGGCTTATGTGTGTTGGGGCTTTGTCTGTGGGGTGGTGCCGATACATATATTTGATCTACAGAACTATAAGGGGGGTTATGGCACTAATGCACAACTTTGACCTACAGGTCCGTGACTTAAGACTCCCGACTGGCGCCGCCTCCTGGTAATGCAACTTGTGCGGTCGCACAGGTTGCCCATATCAAAGGCCGGCCCTGTAAGCCTGTAGCTAGCTTTAAAAAAAACGTTTTTGGGGGTGGTGCTTATGACACATGCCTGTCACAAACACACACAGACAGTGCAATGTAGGAAGTTAAACTATACAAGCCTATAGGTTTGTTTAAAAAGTAGAGTGCACTTGCATTGGTGACTACAGTTCCTATATAAAACACATGCCTGTCTAATTTTACCTTATTAACTGCAGTTGAACTAGAGGAAGACAAAAAAACTTTTCTAAAACACATATAACTTATAACAAAGTAGGAAAAAACGTCTTTCCTGACTCCAAAAGTTGATCATCATAACCGTGGATAAACAAGAGATTCAGGAATTAATACCAACAACATTTAATTTTTTAATTTAAAAAGGCATCTAACCCTCTCTTTAAACTATCAAATGTACCTGCCATGTCTTCTGGAGGACATTTCCACTGTTTACAACAACGTGGAGAGTGTGTTTTATGTTAGGGCACAACTGTGTGGGGTTGGGCAAATTGGAGGGGAATGCATCCTAAATAAGTGGCAAAGTGGTCTTCGAGCAGCCCTTTTTGCATAGATTGTGCACCCCTATCCTGGGTTTTTTGCTAACAATTTAAAAACTGCTTTTGATGCTAATAGATGTTTAAGTGAATTTTTTAATGCACGCTAAAACTCGGTGTCCTTCGTTAGGCTTGGCACTGTACAGAGAACTGAAATATTGCAAACTTATGTACACACAAGTATCACCTGCACTTTTGTTTTTTCCTTTGGGTTACTAATGGCTAAAAAGATATGGTTATACACATATACACATTGCTACATAGGGGTACATAATCTAGAATAAAAAAAAGAGAAAATCTAAATCCTAGGTAAATCTAAGCACACCGGCTGCTTTGCCCCGTGAAATTGAATTCAATATATTATCCAATTCTCGAAAATTCAGAATACAGTAAAAGGAGGTCAATTATTTGTATGCTTAACAAATTACTTTGGTGGTCTGGGTGCTACCGTACCAGACCCTTCACTCCACGAGGATAGTAAATAGATATACCAACAAGAAAGTAGAGGACTTAAGTTCACTCCGGTAAAACTGCACACAAACTGAGGTCGTCCTAAATGTGAACGTATTTATTATGTTTTAAACCATACCAACTCAGGAGATTCTTGATACGTTTTGGGCCCACTGCACTTAGTCATAGGGAGTGCACTTGAGTCCTCTTCTTTCTTGTTAGTATATCAAAAAAGGTACGGTTGCCAACACAGACCAATTTATAGTATAATCAGCACAATGATTATTAAAACCCCAATGCACCAACTTACATTTATCAACACTGAATCTCATTAGACACTTTGCTGGCAACAAATTACACATCATATGTAGATTTCAAAGATTTTAATAACCACTTCTAAATCATAGATAAACTGACATTGTCACTAATTATATATCACTAATCATATATATATATATATATATATATATATATGTGTGTGTGTGTGTTTTTTAAGGCCAACAAGAACATAGTGCCTATAAAGCATTATAAATCTATGCTGATTATTACTGAGGTCAAGACATAATTATTCTAAAATAAGAATAATATTACTGAGGCCAAGACATAATTATTCTAAAATCATAATTGCTGAAAATCACCAAAAATGTGATATGCTGCAGAGGCAAAGGGCAATATAACTAAAATAGAGGTCTTGTAATGTATTTATAACTAGCATATAAAAAATTAGAAGATTTGTTTAGTTAGTGCTACAGCAGGAAAACCATTAGAGGGGATTTATTCAGGAAAGAAGACAAGGCAGCTTAGGTAAAGGTGGGCCAAAATGAGCAACACCCCACTACACATAAAAATGGAGCAGAACCTTCTTATAACAGAAGGCATCTTGCAGTCTCATGCTATATGAATATTGCCCACAAAATCTAAGAAACAAGAAGTGATTTCTTACTCCCAGGTTCCCCACAGTAAGGGGCGGAGATATGCAAAAATGTCCCTAGGCTTGTCTAGCTATCTAGCTGCCTTGTCTATTGTGCTCCTAAGTCCTAACCTATAGAGCCATGAATCTGTATCTTGCATTGACGAGCTCTAACAAGATCGAAACATGTCAGGTCTGCAAGTTGGATGATTGGCTCTATACAATTGGCTATGTTGCATGTTATTAAGCCAGCGGTTCTGGACGCATGCATAAGCCAAGGGACATAAAGGAGAATTTTGCATATCTTACTCTTGGGAGCCTGGGAGTAAGAAATTACTTCTTGTTTCTTAGATTTTGTGGGCAATGCTATTCATATAGCATTAGAATGCAAGATGCCTTCTGTAATAAGAAGGTTCTGTTCCATTTTAAGGAAAGAATAAATACATATACATACATATAGCATTAGTTATGCAGTCTGATGAGGCAAGAGATAAGAATAGCTTGTGTTTTTTGTCAAACTCATTAACAAAAGGGTTTGGCTGGTATGCAGCAACAAAAAGTTAACATTGAAAACTGCAATGTCAAACGAGCCTTTGTCCACATTTTGGCTGATCGTGGTGTTTTGTGATGGAACTACTTTGTAGTACAAAAAAAGGAATAGTCTTTCAGGCCATTTCCATTTTCGGACAGCATGCAATCACATTTTTTTGTGCGAATTGCGTGTGCTCCAATTTCAGATTTTTGGCAAAATCACTTTATCGCATGTGAAACATGCTGCATTGCAATCAATGCAATAGAGCTCAGAAAGGCTTTGCCTCTTTTGACAAAAATCTCCCACCCATTATAACCCTCTTTATATGGGGAATTTCTAACTTGGTTACATTTAATGCAAATTATCCATTCGTGTGCAGAACATTTTATTTCCAGTGTTTAGTTTATTTGAATACTTATTTCTGTGTAAGCTGAAATGTAATTCTTTTTTCAGATTCACCTTCTGTGATTAGCAGACAGCTTGGATCCATGTCACTTGATGAACTTCAGGGTGCGTGCCAATCACAGTTAGCAGTGTCCTTTATGTGTGGTTTTGATTGTTGCTTTAGTGTAGTGTGTAGAGAGCAGCTTTGCATTTGAATAATACTGCAAAAAAGCATAATTCTAAAAAATATATTTTTGTAGCTGCAGTTTCTGTTTGGAGTATGTTTACTATAACTATCATATTGCAATAACGGAAGTAATTTTCTGTGAATGTTTAAATCACTGCATCATTTATAGTACAAGATAACCTCTTAAATTGGCAATACCCTCAATATATTATACAAGCAATGAAAAGTCTGGAGGGGAAATAAATTGTACAATTTTGTCACCCCTGACTTAAAGCCCCAAAACTGCATACATTAAAACAATGATGTCACCTGTTTTTCAAAAAATTTTCAAGAACGATTTGGCCTCTTTCAACACCTCTCTGACACTGGCTTAGGCATGCTCTACAATCTTTATCAATAAAGAGAAATGGGTATTGTCCAATGAGCTAATTTATATGAGGGCAGGTGGAAGTGAGGGAAATTAACACAGGTTTATACTTGGTAAAGAATTGCTTAGAAAACCAATTTTAATCTGTAGTTTCTAGGCTATACCTCATGCAAAAATATTCTTTTTAAAACTAAGAAAAGCCACATTAATTTCTGGATATAAATATTCTGTTTTTATTCCACAAACGTGAACTGCAGTTAGCATTACTGACACATACAGTATCCTTATTCAGTTTGTCTTTTACTGCCTGCTCCATAGCTGGACTATTTTAAAGATTGGTGTCCCTTTAACACCTGGGCCACCACCTTTTTCATTTGTTGTCAAGATGTAGTAGGTATTCCTCTTTAGAGGTAGGTGACAGTAAAAAATATAGTTGTCAGGGACTGAAGAGGAACAAGACTTGAAATAGCTTAAGAAGGTAAACCCTGTCTTTTTTCCCTATTAAAAAGGGGAAGTTTGTCATCCATAGACGAAAATAGCTATATAAACTTTATTTGTTACATGATTTTTGTTATTTAACAAAAGGTTTTCTTAGATAAACCTCTAGCTACTTATGACCTAAACAAGACAAACTCATATAAATTAACGCATCACTAATGCACACACGCATGGCCTGTAGCAAATTGTGACCCTAGTGTAACTCAAAGTTGTGTGGTGTTAAATGTATTGCTACATTTTTTTTGCATACTATCTTGTTATTGATTATGATTATATTAAGAATGTGGATCATGTGATAGGTTAGGGAACATTAAAAAAAACTTAGTTACAGTACTGTATTATAAGATCTTGAGCTTGAGACAGTATTTGGTTTCTCTCTTTCTTTTTCATACCTCAACAACTTGTCTACAAAGATAGACAAGTTGTTGAGGTATGAAACCTCCTTTCCATAATAATAAGCAATGTTTTTGCTGTGTGACCTGTGTTGGCCTGGTCATTTAGCCAGTCTTTGTAAAGATATGCAGTCAAGGGAGATCCATTTATTGAATACTTTTAAACCGAAAACCTTTAGCTGGGTTTACAGGGTTATCCAAGGGAACTCATGACAAACTGTTTCTTTAAAATAATGCAAAATGTATGAAAATAGGATACATTACTGTATGCACACATTTTACCATAACGCTGGGTGTATAATGAATGTAGTACAATAGATTTACAGTCCCATGTTCCAGAGAAGTATAAAAATCAAACATTCTGCTAATCTTAACTCTAATAAGGACAACACGCTAGCCTACATGTGCAGCCCAATAAACAGTGTCATCCTAGCCCAGGTTCTTATTAAAGAACATGTGTATCTGTTGTATTTAATTAGATCAAGTGGACTTGAACTTTAGTTCTTGAAGAAGTTTCACTAGTCATCCCACTGGCTTTTTCAATTCAGAATGGAGAAAGCCAGTCGGATGAGCATTCTAAATTGAGAAAGCCAGTCAGATGACTAGTGAAACGTCTTCAAGAACTAAACTTCAAGTCCAGTTGATCTAATTGAATACAACAGATATATCATGACCTGGATGAATAAGAACCTTCACAAGCATAAAGAACATATGCTATACTGAATGTAAATTTTGTTTTTATTTTTAATTCTGATTAAATCAATAAATATGGAATTATTACTGAAGTTATTGACAGCTCTAGTATTAAGTTTCAGGAAAGGGTTTGGATGCCTTTTTATTCCATAAATTGGGGTTGTTGATTTTGGTACATGTAGAGGATAATCACTAATTTTCTTTAAATTGGTCAACATTTTTAACTAAAATAAATTTAGTTTTGTTCCATGTGTATAAAAAAATAATACATTATTGAATAAAAATATTTCTCAGTTCCAACATTTTGATACGGTGGCTTAGTATATAGTTTAAATATAGTGTTAGGATGTGTATTATTTGTTTGGAAAATATAAATATAAAACAATTCACATACATTGGTAAAAAACCTTACAGGTATTATTGTATCCGATTATTCCAGTATCTTCCCCTATGTCCTACAAGCCACTTCTGCTGGTTTTGGATTCTGTCATTTTGGACAAACTGCTATTGGCCTTTGTTTGGGTTGCTCAATAAGGTCCAATCCAAACTGTTCTCACTCAAACAACTCATTTCAATCCAGGGTTATGTGGAGGTTGAACATGTATATACTAAAACTGTTGTGTATTGATGCCACCATTTTTGGCTTTGTTTTAACTTTAGCAGCAATGTGTTGTATAAGGCTAAGGCCACATTATAGCACATCCAAGCCTTCCGTAATCGCGTACAAGCACGTGAGTTGCTGTGCACTGTGAGTTGTGCAATCGGAGTGCATGCAATTGCGGAAAAAATGAGGATCACATGCGCTCCGATTAATTGATATCAGCACACCTAGTATGGCCAGTTTAACTGGCCAACACTAGAGTACGTTTTTTAACACGCGATCAGATTGCAATTGCTGATGTGCCCTTGTCTTAACTGAGCTATACCCATGCTAAGGGTTGTAAATTACCACTCCAACAAAATGCATTTAAGTAAATGTAATCCTCTGAAGAACTGGATAAGATAACTGTACGCATGTGCCTATTATGGAGTGTAACAGGATTGGCTAGAGACTACTAGTAGATGTGACCTGCAGACCTGTAAAAAGTTCCTGCAGTAGTTTAGGATTGGACATGTGCACATCACATCAAAACGAGAGGTGGGACACAGGTTACTGATTTTATATCGAGGTGCTCTGTCTTTTGATTCAATGTTGTTTTAAGGCTTTTGTTGTCCTTTAAAAAATTGATGACCATTGCAGTTTTTATTGTTTTGTTCTCCTTCAAGTGCATGTACTAAAAATGTATAGTTCCATTTGCCTTCTAATGCACCTTTCATTCATAAGCTCAAAATGCAAAAGTAAAATTTCCAGAAACTCTCTGGACTTTTACATATTGGCCATTTTAAAGCATGTGGCCTTTCAAGTTTTGTTACATTTCTTTGTGTTTGTTGTTTCTACAGTAAGTCTGGTATTCTGGAATCCATGCCTTGTATGTGTATGTGAGATTGTGACTCAATCTCTCTTTCCTTAAAATTAAAGTTTGATTACAGTTGGTGTTCACATCAAATCCTATATTTTATTAATTATATTACAATATCATGTAAAAAAAATATTAAAAATTAAATTTCATTTTACATGCTTTTTTTGAAATTTGAATTTTTTTTTTAATAATGAAAACAATAAAAAAAGAGACAGCAACCCGCTTTAACATTACATTGTTTGAGTTATAGGCTTGTTCTTTTTAAAATTATATTAGCCTTTGTCCCATAATGCAGAAAGTGCTAAAGTAAACCCAGGGGAAGAGACAAATGAGCCGGTTTTGCAGTTACATTATAGCACTGAAGGAACTACAACAAGTACAATAAGACTGGACTTTACAGATGAATGGTAAGTTAATCCTAAGTAATAATTTATTTTAATTGGATATGTTATATGATGTATATTTTTAGAATGGATAGGCAAAAAATCATAACCTGGATCCCTAAAACTCTAGCTCCTCAACTCTGCAAATACAGACTAGAGGGAGAACAAATACCTAAAACTCAGCTTCGGTTTGGTGAAAGAAGACATTCATAATCTGTCTTAACAATACTTACCTTCTCCTAAACTGGTCTTTATTTGGAAAGTGAGTAGATAACCGAATTAAAAACCCTAGAGTAAAAAAATAAAACCAGTAAGGATTGCAACTGATAAAACACACCTAGGGCTATGTACCAAGAGCCACTATTGGCTATTGGTGTCTTAAAGCTGTTTTAAACAATTGAAGGGTTACCGTGGCTTTAAGATAGAAATGCAACCAATGTAACAACTTTCAAGCCAGCAAATAGCTGAGGTTAAAGATTTGGAACAGGTTAACTCCATTTGCGATGTATAGAGACATGCTATTGACTCAAAGGATAACTGTATTGCCTCAATGCATTTTTTGTTATAATTGCTTTATAAAGAGTTATAGGTATGCAGCCCTCCCCATACATTTTTTTTCCTAATTTCGAGCCTCTCTCTGCCTTCAGTTTGCCTTCAATTATCCGTGCTGTGAAGGGGGTGTAATGATTCTGTCTGCCTCTAACTGTCACTCAAAGCTAGCATGCGAGAAAACACTCCTGCACCCACCATTGATCAGCTTGATTATGTGGGCTGTATCCTAGCAACAGGAAATTTCAAGTTTGTTTGACTGGCAGAGAAGGAGAGAGGTTGTAACAGACATTCCCAACAGCCAATGACAAGTGCTGTGTTAACCATGGCCCTGGACCCTCTAGGAGGTGGGCTTTTAGCACTCATATTTGCTGTGTGATATCTTAGGGAGGGCAGCACAGCTGTAAATGTGAGTAAGTGATTTCAGCTGCTGGAAGTGTGGACATGTAATGGGGGTGATGTTGTTTTTTTTTTAGTATTGTTGTCCTTTAAAGGGGCAACGGAGAGCGATAGTGGCTCTTGTAGTGCTATCCCATAACTTCTTCCAGGATATCAAAACCAGCATAGGAGTCTGGCAGGAGGATCACCAAAGTGTCTCTGTAAAATGTAGCAACAATAACATGTTGTATGTATGACTAGCTCCTAGTCCTGGGCTTACTTTCAGGAGAATGATACCCATCAGGGCTTATGCGGTAACTACAAGCTGTACTTGACACTCAGATGAGAGCATAGCAGCTAGGCTGAAAGAAAAGGTATCAATCATTCAGATCTAGGGAAGGAGCTTTCTTGTGCATCCTTTCCATGAGAGGAACAGGAAAAAGGACTGGAATGAATGGGTGCAGAGTGTATTAACTTGTATACTTCCTGTCCAACGCCTGTAAGTTAGGAGTTAGCCTATTAGGGATCACTGCCATGTGTAAGGGCTAAACCACACTAATGCATTTTTTGCGCATTTGCACATGTGATGTTGATTAACATGGAATGCCCAAATTCCCGCGATTTATGATGCGCACGTGTTGTCCATGCGTTTGCGTGCACAATTTTTTTACGCAAACACATGCGTTTTCATAATATTAAATAACAAAAACGTATGCGCAAACTCAGCGCAACACGTGACAACGCACAGAAAAAATTGTTATACATATATTTATCGCAGTGAGCTGGTGTCCAGCTTGAGTCTCAAGCTGAACACTGAAAGCTTGACAGAGGACCGTACTTGGGGAAAAATAGTAACTACTACCTGACCAAACCACATTTCTTTAGAAACCTTTATTTCCATTTTGCTTTGCTTTTTGCTGTTGTAATTTAATTTTGTTGATGCTGCAAGAGTTAAAACTGGTGGGTTGTTTGCCAGATAAGTGAAGGTGGCCACATGGACTCTGTAGGCAACATGCAACGTGCTACATCTTTGTACTGGATGTTCAACAGTGTGCATTACAAGATGTTAATGTTTGGTAAAACCCTCCGTTATGCAGGTTATGTGAAGTCCCTGTTGTATACACCGTGTATTGCACTAATTATGACTACCTATTAAAGACTAGTAAAATGTATTAAAATATTTCTTTTTTGCCAGGAGCAATACTGCCTCAAGTTCTGTAGCTGTCAAAGTGGGAAACAAAGATAATCTTGCAGCAGCCGATCCTATGCAACAAAATGAAATGGAAGGTACTGCCATGGAAATGTTCTAATGCCAGGACACTACATTTATTTGTAAAAGGTTTCGAAAAACTGTGTTTGTCTATGGTCTATATTTTAAAAGATAATGAAATGAAAAAAAGTCAATAGTCCCATGTGTTTAATAATTACATTTATATACAGAATTATATACTGTATATACTCGAGTATAAACCGAGATTTTCAGGCTAAAAAAATAGCCTGAATATCGAGTCTCGGTTTATACTCGAGTCAACCTCGACTTACCTACTCCAGTGGCCGCACGCTCCGCATCCTTTGCTGACTAATGTCACTACTCGGCGCCGGGAAGTGAGGCCCGGTGCCGAATATTGACGTCAGCCAGCAGAGGAATGTGAAGCATGTGGCCGCCAGAGCTTATAAGAGGATCTATTCCTTGCCACTGCAGATGTTTGAAAAATACAACTCCCAGCAACTAAAGCATGGTGGGAGTTGTAGTTTCCAATCATCTGGAGTGCCAAGGAATGAGGCTTTAATTGCCTTTTAAATGGACATAAGAATTCCCATACAGTAATAGCCAAATACAGTATGGCTATTACTGTATGGGACTTCTGATGTTCATTTAAAGGGCAACTAAAGCCTAAAAACAATACGGAATCAGGAGAATGTTATCTATTGCTGCCTTCTGATTCTGTTTTGAGGCTTTAGTTGCCCTTCAAATGGACAGCAGAATTCCCATAGAGCAGTCCCATACAGTAATAGCCATGCTGGATTTGGCTATTACTGTATGTGACTACTGTATGTTAATTCTGCTGTCCATTTAAAGGGCAACTAAAGCCTCAAAACAATACAGAATCAGAAGGCAGTTGTGGTCATAATTTCTACCCTCGGTTTATACTCGAGTCGAGCCTTTTTAGAGGTAAAAGTGGGTGTCTCTGTTTATACTCGGTCGGTTTATACTCGAGTATATACGGTATACAAAAATTTTTTAAAAATATAAGTAAATTTTAATTATTAAACACATGCGCAGGGATGCGCTGTTCTCGGCCTCCCTACCTTCGCCTGGGGCTTTACCAATAGGAAGACACTTCTTCAACAGTATGTCTTCCTATTTGTCAGCTCATGGCACGGAAGGAGAAAGTGAAGGAACAGGAGTTCCTTCTGAACCCAGAGGTGAGGACCTAGCGGTTTAGCTCCTCTCACCCTCAGTTGTTTCCAAGGGCGGAACAGTAGAATAGGGGCTGACCAGATTATAGTTGTCCTTTAATTGTAAACAAAGCTGGTGACTGTGTTTATGTGTGGGCATGTTAGATTAGGTGTGTCCTTTTTGTGTACTGAGGTAAATGCAATGATTGGGTGGAGGAAAATGTTGTTGGGTTGGGGATGCTGTTTTTTTCATGGAGGAGTTGAACTTGATTTGCTTTTATGTTTTTTAACCCAATGTAATTATTTCATCTTTACACTACCCATAGAAAGGTTTGGGTGGGTATTAATAAGCCAAATGGCTAAATTATAATATTGTTTGATTTATTCATCCAATGTAATAATTCATGGTCAATAATAATGTAGGTGATTAGCATGTACAGTATTATCAGGAAATTGAAATTAATAGAAAGGCACCTGATCTTGTTGCATTTACAGGCATGTCTGAAAATCCAATAGAGGCTGCATGCAGCAACCATGACGCAGGGCAACATGACTCTGAAAAATCAAATGTTAACTCAAATAATGAAGGGCTTAATGAAACATCGAGAAATCAAGCTCAGGCTGCATCTACATCTGCAATCTCCACCCATCAAGAAACTGATAGTGACGATGACACCCTTCGCTTCCCATCCAGATCTCAGGCATCACAAAATAGGTGAGTCTTAAAAGAATCCATAATAACAGGATGGGTATTCTGAGATTCTAACACTAAGGTATTATATAAGGTTGCACAATCTTGTAAATAGTTATAAAGTTTATTGTTTAAATGTTTAATTACACAATTAAATTAATACTGTTTATACCATAAGAAGATAAACAATAAATTATATTGCAACACTATTTATGTTTGGGACTGTCATATACAATTTTAAATACTGTACCTATTGTATATCAAATTACTGATAATAAACACGAAGTTAAAAAAAAAAAAAGGTTGCACAATGCATTGTTTTTTTAGTCTAGGCTTAAAAAAACAATGGCTTGGTTTCTTTATTTTCACATAAATGGTGTTAAGGAGGCCATTTATGTGAAAATAAAGAAACCAAGCCTAAATAGAGGTGGGGGGGTTCGACACCAACTGTCTGCCATGTACAATGCTGTTTTAACACCTTACTCTGGGCGTTCCTATAAATACCACCTCTTAGCCACTATCCATCAACCATTAACACCTGGCTGTGATATGCTAATTGGGATTTTCCAGGGTACATAATGGCCACAGATTCTTGTACAAGTCATTCTGAATTGAGAAAGCCAGTCGGATGACTAGCGAAACGTCTTCAAGAACTACATTTCAAGTCCAGTTGATCTAATTGAATACAACAGATATCATTACTAAAGATTAAAAAATATAGCATCTGTACAAAAATTAGTATTTTACAATAAAGAGATGACTTTACGAAAAAAATAAATCAATAGACAAATGTATGATTCCAGCAAAGGCTGGACTTTTTACAGATAGAGGGCAGATTGAACATTTATTCATATCTCCTTTTCTTTGGAATGCAAATTTGCCTTTTCTAAATTTTCCTTCTACCATTCATCTGCTACAAAGGAGAAAGATTATTTTCATATTAATCAAAAGTGCATGTGTTATCCCATTAAATTACCAATAACAGGAGATAACTCACATTTTGTGAATTAGTTGATTCTGTATCTAATTGGAGTAGTAGATAGTAAACCACCAATATTTTGTTACAAATTAGAAATCCATAAAAAAGAAATAGTAGTCTTTTTTATTATCTATATATCTTAAGATATGTTGTCCCTGCTTTAAGGACCTGACGTCTAATAATAAGTTTAGGTGATTGTGGTTGCTGCTTATCCTGTTGAAACATCCATACATCTAGTTCAACACTAGAGGGCATCAAGACCTCTATTGAACACAACTAATTAACCATCTTATATATGTATGTATAGTTTATTTATAACTATATATATATATTATAAGTCTGTACCAGGGGAACAAATACATAAATATTTCAGTTCATAAATATATAAATTATATAATTTATTATATAATTTATTTAAATTATATAATTTAAAGTGCTAGAGCTTTGCCACAAGAGGAAAGGAGGTCCCTGCCCCATAAAGCTTACAATCTAGTTAGGTGGGTAACATACAGATAAAATGGAATGGGTATAAGTGCTAGGGTGAGATGTATGCAGTGAAAATAAAACAATCATATACTGTGCTGGTTACCGGATAGGTAGGATAGATTTAAACCTGTTAATTGAGGTTTCTTGACGTAGAGAGAGGGGAATAGAATTCCAGAGGATGGGAGCCACAAGAGAGAGAGGTTTAATGGGAGAGGAAGCTGGTTATGTGAGGGTCGTAGGATGCGGGCAGGAACATATGGGGACACTATCGATGAAATATAAGGAGAAGCACCAGAACGAAGGTATTTAAATGTTCCTCAAATCTACAAGCCTGCCCTAAAAAGTTGTGAGCCAGTAGCTTTATGCCTTAAATGTTGCCAAAATGGAATTTTTTTTTTATTTATGTCCACTCACCCCTCCCCCCCTTCAGAAAAACTGATACATACCTTTCGCACCCCTGAAAATCCCAAGACTGCAATAGTTACTTAAATTTTTGATACTTCAAGGATATTCAGTCTGGGGTGCACCGTCCTCTTCCTAAGTAGCTGTCTCCTCTTAAAGCTGTATTAACCTAGCACATGCACAGAGAAGGGATCTCAGTATGCCGCAGTCTGGCATTGGCTGTGACATCATTCATCCATCACAGTTATGAATGACTACTGCACTGGGAAGAAAATGGAGAACTGGGCGATTCCTGGATTAAATATCTATTTTCAGGAAAAGTAAGCAACTCCTTGCGGTCTTGTTTTTTGGGGGGTAAGGGATAAGAAGTATCAATTCTTATGTGAAGGGTAGAAATTGTATTCTGGTTACCTTATGAATACAGCATTATCTATTTAAACCAGTGGACAGACTGAAAAACTGGCTAATGTATAAGCTAGCAACCTGGTAGGTGGACAGGCTGGAAAGTTCGCTGATTCAATATATTGATGGTGGACTGCCTGCTCGGAAGGCTGGTAGTCTGGAATGAAGCAATAAACTGCAGGTCATACAGAAACTATGCAGCCTTACCTACCATATCAGCCTTAAATGCTCCCTCCTAGTCTCATCTTCTAGCTTCATAATGGGGCACTGTATTTACTACACAAGCATAGGAGAGTCAAATAGAACACTGGAGGTTTACAAAATAACCCCATCAATTTTTTGTCAGTGAACAAGGAAAGGTGGTTTGGAACAGGGTTTTTTTTTAGTCAAGTAAACCATTATGAACATGGACATTTTAAAACGCTGTATCTCACAAAACATATTACAAAACAGGATATCATTATTATTGGTACCACATGGGTAATACCCACCTAAAAGTTGTTCATACTTTATGCACTTTAGTAAGTAAGAACGGAGACTGGCTATATTCAATAGACTTGAGACTCAGAAGACTATTGATCCCATTGGAGCAAAAACTGTAATGGTGAAAGTGTAAATAATTTATACGGCACATGGGAAAGAAGATCGGAAGAGGTACGTGTAGTATAAGTAAAATAAGTTATTTATGAATTGATATTAGAGACTTTTACAACTTATTATGAGGGGGGACCAGTAATTATTATTATTTGCTGGCGAGCATTAATTAATATTTTTCTTAATTGTACGATTTTGTTATATATTTGGTGCATCAATATTAAATATATTCTCTGAATATTAGTATAGTAAAGTATTTAAGGTTGAATAAAGACATAGGTCCATTCAGTCCAAAATCCACAATATCCACATTTCACTGCACTGCATATTCCAAATGAGGTCTTACCAATGCTTTTAAAGAGGGAGAATACATTTTTTCTCCATTGAATCCATACCTCTCTTTATACAGCATAATATCTTGCTGGCTCTAGCTGTTGCTGCCTGGCACTGATTGCTACCTTTAAAGGGGAACTGTGGTCTCCAAACAAGTTGAGTTTAAATGAAAGGCCAGTTTCCTACCTTTAAAACAAGACATCAACCACCTTTTGTGCTTCACAGCCCAAGATATAAAGAAATGACTGACCAGAAAGTTAATGGGTGACATTCCTAAGGCTTCTCCTGCACAGTGCCGCCGGCAAGCACAGCCTCAGACTCCCTCAGTGTGTGAGGCAGACAGGAAGTCCCTCCTTCTCTCTGCTGTGTCCTGACAGAGAAGGTAAGGGAATCTACAGCCCTTCTTTCCCACTATGTGAAAACAGCCTTTTCAGGCAGAGTTCTCACTCTGCCTGAAAAAGCTGTTTCCACAGTTTTCTGTGGGGGGGGGGGGGGGGTCTAGTGGCCCACGGCACCTGCGAGTGGATGGGCTTATGCACCCGTGAGTGGTCGGTGCTTGTGCACCTGTGAGTGGCGGGGCTTGTGCACCTGCGGGTGGGCGGGCTTGTGCAACCGCGAGTGGGTGGACCACATGAGGCTGTAAGAGAATGGGCCAAGGGGGGCCTGCAACTGGAGGGACCATGGGGTCCATGAGTGGGAGGGACCAGGGGGGCTGCAAAGGGGAGGAGGAGGAGACACAGGGCAGATTGGCTGACATGACTTCAGAGCAGGAAGTGCAGGGGACCTGGTAATGCTGCTGCCATATAAACCACAAAAATGTAAATATCTCAAACTATGCAAAAATAACAATGAAAATATATTGCAAACATTCTCAGGAGAGCAATTCCTATCATTTACCTAAAGTCATTTTTGGACCACAGTTCCCCTTTAAATTTGTTATCCACCAAAACCCCAAGATCCTTTTCCAAAAGGGATTCTTTTAACACAGAGCCATTTATAGTGTAAGCAGCACAAGTATTTTAAGACCAAAATGGATCACCTTACAGTTATCAACATTGAATCTCATCTGCCACTCAGCACCCAGTGTGACATCCTTTCTGGATCCACCTGCAACAATCGCACATCCTCTGAAGTTTTTAATGGTCGACAAAATTTTGTCACAGCAAACAAAGAAACCTGCTGACAATTGAATATTGGAATAGGTTTTTTCTAATCCAGACTTCCAGACATTAGGGAATCTGCAAAAATAGATAAAACTGAACTCAGTTCCCTAAGGACCCGATGTATTTTATCTGGTCCAGATTTATTAATATTAACCTTATTTAGTTGTTGCTGCACCATATCCATGGTTAACCAAAGTGCACCTACATCTTTTACATTATTATTGCAACTCCACTCTATGCTATTTTTTAAAACTCTATATACACTTTAGAAAGTCCAAGATAGACATAGGCTGGGTACACACCAGCAGATATTTCTGGCCGACCGAACGATAGTGCTGTGTATCGGTCAGTCGGGAATATCTAATGGTGGGGGGGGGGCTGGCCGCGACCGAGCTCAATCGCCAGTTTTTCCATAACAGATGAACAGGCAAACTGTTAGTAAATCACGGCCGATTGGTCATGCAAACAGTCGGCCCCGGCCACTATTGCCGTAACAGACAGTCATTTGTCCAGGCCAAACGCTCAGGAAAAAAAGTCCTACCTTGTGTACCCAGCCTAAGTCTGTGTATATTCACCTTGTTTATATATTGATGGTTATATTTTGTTATATTTCTCCTTATATTATTTGTACAATTTCTAATTATATAGTAAAATTGCCTGGGAATAATGTTTATTCATTAAGAAAAATAAATAAAAAAAGATGTATTTAGAAAGAAATATTTATACCTTCATATATATATAAATAGGAATTCAGATCTTTTGAAATACACTTCTGCAAAGCAGAATAGGGCATTTATGGAAACTGTGGTAAGAAAAATTTAGTATACAGTGAAACATAACCGCCAAGTGAAAAATAAATTTCTAATAGACTGGTTTATTTTTCAACATTTAGCAACTTAATAAACAAAACTTCCCAGCATCTCAGAACATTGTATTATACTTAATGTTCACAATCAATGATTTTTTACTGATTGTTATTTCACTTTGCCAGATTAAATGTTGGAGGTTCATCACTTAGTGATAGATTAACAAGGTAACTTTAAAATGCTTCTCTCAGTGCTAATGTGCTTCTAATTTGTGTGTTGAGTTGGATTTTAACCCTGACAAACAGCTCGACAGTTCATTAAGGTTTAACTAGTATTCCCAAATAAAGGCTCCCAAAGCATGTGAAAACCAAACCTTTAAAAATAAACTTTTCAGGATAACTTTCTTATAACTATCAGTATACTTCTTGCATGGAATTATTTTGTTTGTGTACCTTATTTATCCTTTTGTATGAAATTACAGGGTCAGAAATTAGCAATAGTGAACCAAAAACAGTTTAATTTATTTTTGCTTCCATATAATGTTATAAATGCAGAGGAATTTGAAGGAAAACTATACTGTAAACATTTACTTTTTAAAAATAATAAGTACCTGGTGCAGAGAGGTAGGTTTGTTTATTCCTACCTCCCAAAATAGTTTTATTAAGGAGCTTTAGTAGATAAAGTCATCATCTGCCAGGTTAGTGCCCTGGGACTTTTTTTTGTATTAAAGATACTGCTGAAGCACCCAGGAAGCCTGGCAGAATTGGATTTCTTCATGCTGCTGCTCCTCATAAAAATTATACTGGGAGGTAGAAAGTACCAATCCTACCTCCCTTAACTGTTTTTGAAAAAACTTTATGTTCACTGTAGTGCTCCTTTAAGCAATTCCTTAATTGTATGGCCCATTAGTGTTTCTCAGGATCTCTTCTAAAAAATTGCCATAATAATAAATGTAAGTTTTGTTTTCTAAAAGCCTTAAAATAAAAAATAACATCTTGGAAGTTACTTTAGTTAGTCGTTTTTTTCAGCTGGAACAGGCACAATCACTATCTTAAACTATTACTCATTTTGGACACCAGACAAACTGTCTCTTAAAAAAATGTGCACGGTTTATTTCATTAACCCAAAAATGTGTGTTTTCTGTAATCAAAGCAAAGCATGCTAATGCTCATAAAATGCTGATATTTGTTATTTCTTTAAGGGGAATTAATGCCTGGATATGTTTAGCTAAATGTGAAATAGCACCTAAAAGTTTTAAAGACAACTAAATTACATTTTCTATACAGATCTCTCCACACCTATATAGAAGCCCCTGCAATTTATTTTTCAGCCAGTATGAGGCACAAAGAACTGCCTACCTGGAGTCATAACTAAATAGTCAGATGGTTTTACTGCCTATTTTTGCTTCCATTTCTGCTCCTAGGATAAGATGAAGATTCCAAGGGCCGATGCAGAAAACAAAGCCCTTTACTTACCTTTGCGAAATCCTGCAATGTAGTTAATCCCTTTTGAGATTTACTGCATTATGCTCAGGTCAGAAGTGATCTTGATGCTGTCTATTTATCATAGGCTGCACTGCGCTATTTCCAAAAGGTTTTGGATTACATGAGATTGCAGGTTCAAATACCTAGACTTTTATTTTTTATTGAAATTTTAATATTGGGTTTTATACGATGCTGCCTTATAGTAAAAGATTGCTTTTCTTATTGTATGAGAAGCAAAGTAATAAATAATTGTCAGGCTTCTAGGGGACAAGGCTTTAGCTTCCTTGTTTTGAACTGTTGCGCATTGACAAATGACAGATTAATTTAATAAGTCCATGCACAACCCCACAGCAAGAGTAGTTGACAGAGCTTTTTATGAAAATCTTTGTGAATGTGCTGTCTATTGGGGCAATGTAATCATGACTTGTGTTCTCCTTGAAATTACATTCATTCCAGGACTGATTATATTTTCTAATCATTTTATTCATCATTGGGGAAAAAATTTAGTGTGAGGCAGAACTGCATAATGGCAAATTTGGTCCCTTTTTTTCTCTGTGCTTGTATACATATCTTTAAAGGGGACAAAATATTTGTCTACATTATTCATACCTAGGTATTCTATATATAATCTTCATTTTTATTTCTTAATTTAATTTTATAATTTATGGTCTATGCTGTCCTCTGCATTTTTGCTGTGGTTCTGCACATGGGAAGAAATTATCCTAACAGTAATTTTACTAATTGGCTATGGATGGGTCAAACATTCTCACCTCACTGCTGAGTAAATGAACAAAACAGACTATTAGGGGGCCATTGCTGAATGGAAGCATTTATTTATTCACAGAAATTGCTGGATGGCCATAATCAGGGCGTATCTAGGGTCTAAGAAGATCAGGGGCACTTTTGGGCACTCCATGCGCGGCGAAAATTTTTAGTCACGCCCCTTTCTCCCCCAATTACCACACCCACTATGTACTTAATAGAGATTGGCAAAAGATACAGACAGATAGACAACCACAAACATAGACACACGCCCGATAGTGATAAACAGACAGAAAGACAGTAAATAGACAGACAGAGATAAGATCAGAGAGTTGGACAGAGAGACACAAAACAACGTAAACTGGCAATTTCATTATATACTGGCAGAAATTTGGTCATTTTAAACTTACTGTTGTGTTCAGTTGTAGTCAGATGCTTGCCCACACCTTTGGCCAGGAGACATTCTTGTACCTTCTACATGGACCTCTGCCCCTGTCTCTCTATCTATCCCTCCTCTATCTGTATATCTATCGCTATCTATATATCTGCCTCTGCTTCTTGTCTATCTCTCGTGTATCTCTTCTATCTATCTATGTAACTGCTATCTACTATCTCTGCTATCTATCTATCATCTATCTATATAACTCTTCTATCTATCTATCTATCTCTGCTATCTATCTCTGCTATCTATCTATCTAACTCTGCATCTATCTATCTAACTCTGCTATCTATCTTCTATCTATCTATCTATCTATCTATCTAACTACTCTGCGTATCTATCTATCTATCTAACTCTGCTATCTATCTATCTATCTATCTACTCCTATCTATCTCATCCAACTCTGCTATCTATCTATCTAACTCTACTATCTATCTATCTATCTATCTATCTATCTAACTCTGCTATCTATCTATCTATCTATCAATCTATCTATCTATCTATCTATCTATCTATCTAACTCTGCTATCTATCTATCTATCTATCTAACTCTGCTATCTATCTATCTACTCTACTCTGCATCTATCTATCTATCTATCTATCTATCTATCTATCTATCTTCTATCTATCTATCTATCTATCTATCTATCTAACCTGTATCTATCCTATCTATCCAACTCTGCTATCTATCTATCTATCTATCTATCTATCTATCTATCTACCTACCTACCTACCTCCCTACCTACCTACCTACCTACCTACCTATCTATCTATCTATCTATCTATCTATCTATCTATCTATCTATTATCTATCTATCTATCTATCTCTGCTATCTATCTATCTCTGCTATCTATCTATCTATCTATCTATCTCTGCTATCTATCTATCTATCTCTGCTATCTATCTATCTCTGCTATCTATCTATCTATCTATCTATCTCTGCTATCTATCTATCTATCTATCTATCTCTGCTATCTATCTGTCCCTAGATTACCTCCCTGATAGCTCTCTCTCGCGCCGGCGCGCTCGTGACATTGGCACCCGGCATTGCGCATGATGTCATTGCGTGCGCCGGCTGCGCGACGTTCCCCAGAGGTTCGCGCAGCCGGGAAATCCGGAAGTTCGGGCACTTGCAGGAGGGCACTCAGCGAATACATTCGGGGCACTTTGCCAAACATCGGGGGCACGTGCCCCGAATGTTTTGACGTAGATACGCCACTGGCCATAATTCATCTAGTCTCTGGACAATCAAAATCAATGCATTCCTGTTACCATAGACTCAAAAATAGCATGGGTACTAAGTCTCATTAGAGAAGGGAGGATGGAGTCTCTGTCATCTCCATTTTTCACTGGAAAACTGGTAATAAACACGTCTTTACCCTGGGAGTAGGGGATAGAAACATTTAGTGAATTAGGTAATTTACATCCTGTACTACAGAAAAATGTAGCCATTCAAAAGATGCTTCTTTAGAGAAACCATAGCTTAAGCATGGTATACTATATAGTAAGGTTTAATTCTCCATAAAGGTAATGTATCATGTCAGCATTTTCAAGTATGTTCTTAAACACATTAATACAAACATTTGCTGTGTTTAATTATTTGCTTTTTACTGTTGATTGTACATTCATATATTATGTGTGTAAGATATATAAAATAAATTAATATTGATTTTTAAGGGCATGTCCCCCCTTAATAGAAAACTACCAACTTAAGAATATAAGTACAATACAAGAATTGTGGAGCACTCCAATTAGGCCTCCAATGAGGATAATAAAACATAATCCATCAAGTCAAGCCTATTCACTTTTTTTTTAAACCCTTCCTAACAGTTGATGCAGAGGAAGGCAAAAACCCAGCTAAAAAGGGGGAAAAAATTCTTCCTGACTCCAAATGGCAATCGGAAAGTATCCCTGGATCAACCAGTGTACAGTATATGTATAAATACCAGTAATCTGAATATTTTTTAGTTTTAGAAACTTATCCAGGCCATATTTAAAGCTATTTAATGAACTACTTGCCATTACCACATCTGCTGGAAGACGTTCCACAGTTTAACACTCTCACGTAAAGAAACCTTTCGTAACCTGAAATGAAACTTCTTTTCTTCCAACCTAAGGATGTCCCGAGTCCTCTGATATGAACTATTTGTGAACAATACACCAGAAAGTTTATTGTATGGCCCATTAATATATTTGTATAAGGTATTATATCACCACGCAAACGTTGCTTCTCTAATGTAAACATCCCTAACTTGTCAATCTGCTGCTCATATGTAAGCCCCTCCATTCCCCTTATTCATTTAGTTGCCCTTCTCTAACTGCTTCCATTTCCAAGATGTCACTTCTGTATATGGGATTCCAAAACTCACCGCATATTCCAAATGAGGCCTTACTACTGCCTTGTAAAGAGGGAGAATAATATTTTCTCTCTTGAATCTATTCAAGACAATATCTTGCTAGCTCTAGCCGTGGCTGTCTGGCATTGTTTGCTACATCCAAATCTTTTTCCATTACAGATTCACTTAACACAAGGTTATTTATGGGTGTAGTTGGCACAGGGATTATTAAACCCCAAATGCATCACCTTACATTTATAAACATTGAAACTCACCTGCCATTCTGCTGCCCATTTTGATAATCTATCTAGATCTGCTTGCAGCAATTGCACATCATTTTAAGTGTCCAAAGCTCTGCATAGTTTAGTATCACCAGCAAACACGAGACCTTGCTCTCAATGCCTCCTTCTAAGTCATTTATAAACAGATTAAACAGAAGCGGCACATCCCCAACCAAAGTGAATCTAAAAGATGAGAAACGGTGGTCTAGATACAACTGAACAAAGCTCTTTTAATATCCGGGGATGCAATCCAAATATAAGGCTTTGTTTTTCAGCTTTCCCCCACGGCTGCCATATCAAATTGCTTCTTGTATTGTATGATTGTAATAATAAAACTGCTTATTATTTTTAAGGGGAGTTTCACCTTAAGCATTCCATCTACTTTGAACCTTAAATACAGATACACATGAACTAATTCAGTGTTCAGTGTTCATGAGTGTTCCATGAATCCTAACGTTTTACATCTCTTCATGTCCCCTTTTAGAATAAAAAATGTAATGTTCTGTTATTTCTTTATTTGGAAAGGCGGTCTGCTGCAGCTCGCATCCAGGAGCTCTTCAGAAGAAGAAAGGAAAGGAAGAACTTGAAGAAATGGATATGCAAAATGTGCATCAGCCATCTTCAAAAGTAGTTTACAAAGGTCATCACGAATTCCAGAACGATGGTAAAATATATTTATAACTTGTGATTGCTACAAGCATGGCTTTAGTGCTTTAAAGGGCATGTCCACCCTTAAAAACTAAAATAAAATCCCACCTGCCACTTATTTTCCCCAAGGCCTTCTCTATTCACAGCATTGGAATATCTTTAAAGGACAACTAAACTCACCCCCCCTCGCTCCTCTTCCTCCATGGCACATAGTACCCAGGGTGAGGACCCAATTCGCAAAGACCTCACCCTGGGTACTTTCCTTACCTCCTGCACTACCTAAAATCTGCTTCAGCGATCACTCTATTCCTGTGCTCTTCCTGCTTCAGTGACAGATTGTGATTGCAGCCAAAAGGAAGAAACGATCTGCAAGGAGGGCTGTCTTCCAAATGGCTGCACCGCGACTGTCACTGACAGTGGAAGAGTAAGTAGTAGAAAGTTAGGGAAAGTACCCAAGGTTGACTTAGCGATTTTATGTCCTCACCCTGGTACTATGCGCGCCATGGATCCGGAAAAGGTGAGATAATTGTCCTTTAATGTTAGGTGTTATGTCCTGTATTCTTGAGGTAGCAGTCTCCTCCGGCCCCCTGATGTTACAGTTCACTGACAATGATTGACAGCTGCATATAAGAAGCACAAAAAGCTGTGATCTAAGAGGTTGGGTTGGGGGAGGGGAGAAAAAAATGGCAGGTGGGTTTTCTGTTTTGTTTTATGGGTGGACAAGTCCTTTAGTATTCTGAACATTTTACTACAAAAACACACACTGTTCCATAAGCAATAGAGGTGGATGATCTGCAGACATTTTCATGTTGCATATACTATATTAATTCTTTTTTGCCTTCTTCAGAAAAAGATTTTACTTTACAACAGCCTGGGCAATATGCTTGTGATGGTTCTCATTCATCCAGGTCATGGTATATCTGTTGATTCAATTAGATCAACTGGACTTGAAGTTTAGTTCTTAAAGACGTTTTGCTAGTCACCGACTGGCTTTCTCAATTCGAATGACTTGTACAAGAATCTGTGGCAATTATGTACCCTGGAAAATCCCAATTAGCATACACAGCCAGGTGTTAAGGGCGTGATTGGATAGTGGCTAAGAGGTGTTATAGGAACGCCCAACAACCATGTACAATGCTGTTTTGACACCTTACTCTGGGCGTTTCTATAACACCTCTTGCCACTAAACTTCATGTCCAGTTGATCTTTGAATACAACAGATAGACCTGGGCAAAGTATGGCCTGGTGGCACATGCGGCCCGTTGACTGCCCCCTCAATACTAGACCTGTACCCAAAAAAATCTTAATATTAATTGATGTCTCAGGCTGGATAATTGATTTATTTTTATTAAGTTTATTTATAAAAAATATGATGACCGGATCAATTGATTAATTGAATTTGATGTAATGGATCTAAAATATTACACACCACTATTAAATATTGCAAATATTAATTAAAAAATACAGTGAACCATGGATTTATTTTAATCTTTTATAAAATCCAGTTTTTCAGTCTCAATGTACAATGGGAATTTATTAGTCCGGCTTTTCACATCAATCCAAGTTTCTCATGCAGCACCCTGTTTTAATTTAATTTAATTGCCCACCCCTGGTTTAAAGGATCACCATATATTATTTCATATTAATTGTTTGTAATTCTAGTTTGTAGTTTTGTTTACAGAAAAACGGACAAGGTAATGCATTCAAGCAAATTAAAATTAAAGGGAACTGTGGTCTCCAAACAAGTTTTTAAACATGTGTGAGGAGCCTCAGACTCCCTCAGTGTGCAAAGGAGCGACATAGGGCAATTGACTGACAGGTTTCAGAGCAAAGAGCAGGGGACCTGGTGATGCTGCTGCCTTATCACCACAAATGTAAATATCTTCAAAACTATGTAAAATAAAAAATGGAAATAAATGCAAAAACTCTCAGGAGAGCAATTCCTATCAATTTACCTAAGCCTACATTGCATCACAATATAACTGTAAGCGCAAATGCCACTCCAACATGCGTAGGTGGGACCTAGCCCTTAAAGGTATGTCCACCCTTAAAAATAGTTTTTAATATGATGTTCCCCCAGTCTGCCAGCCCAACCGCATATATTTTATTTTCCAAAAGCCCCCAAACTCTTACTTACCTCCCCTCGTTCCTCCGCCGCACTGCCGGCCTCTGCTTGCGAGAATCAAGCAGAGGGGCGGGACCGGCAGTCGCGTCTGTGATTGGCTGAGCGGCAGCCATCACGGACGCGGCTGCCGGTCATTCAGTGCAGCGGAGGAAAGAGGAGAGGTAAGTAAGAGTTTGGGGAGCTTTTGGAAAATAAAAAATATACGGTTGGGGCTGGCAGACATGGGGGAACAACATATTAAGGGTTTTTATGCTAGGGGGAGGGATAGTAAGAACGGGAGGGAGAGGAGGGGGAGGGAGGGGGAAGGGCTGCAGTACGCATGACAAATATATACCAGAGGCAAGGTAGCAGGCAGGTCCTGCTAGCCTCTGGTGGACAGTTTTGGGACTTTAGGGGGGGTCTACAGGAGAACCCTATGGAACTGGGATGTGAGGTAAGGATTACCACTACACTACATGGTGGGCCATTACTGGGGGGGATTATAGTTTTGGGGGTGGACATGCCCTTTAATCTGCCAAACTAATTGGATGTTTCCTTTTTACTGGTTTACACTGTTAGCATAGATTTAATAGCACTTGCAGGAGATTAATAGCACAGGCAAAAACACCCTGCATTCATAATTAACATTAGTTCTATTCTGTTCCTTAAAAAAAAAAAAAATATATATATATATTCCATTTGCTATGCCCCAGTCTTGCACGGGTCCTCCATCTTCCCAGGATGCTAACTTGGCATGCCTCTTGAGTAATTTCTAGCTCATTGGGCAGGATATTACCTCAAATTATTTGATGCTTCGACATAAAGCAAGTTAGTACTGACACTTTTCTTTATGCACAGTCACATTTATGGATTGAGGTTAATGGAGTGAAAAATAACTGCTTTGCATCTAAAGGAAAGTAAAAATTGTATTTAAATTGTAGTTAAAAATACTTTATTTATACAGATCAAAGAGGCTGGATTTTGGGGCAAAAACTTTGTCATGAGTGGTTCAGACTGTGGTCACATCTTTATTTGGGACCGACATACACAGACCATTTAATGTTCTGTTAGAGCTGATAATCATGTGGTAAATGCCTTCAGCCGCATCCATATGACCCAAGTAAGTAAAACATGTTAGGCTATATGTATACGTTTATCTAATAGATCTTTAAAATGTATTAATTCTATACAATTACCTAGTTAAAACCAAAGGATTTATAATTTTTAGGGACAGGAGCATTTGTAATAGGGCAACATGGTGGCATCACTGATGCTTTGCAGCGCTGAAGTCCTGAGTTCAAATCCACCCTTGGATACATCAGCCTGGGGTTTGTATGTTCTCCCTTGCTTTTCTCTGCGCACTTCGGTTTTCCCCACAATCTTAAAGACATGCTGTTTGTATGTTTCAAATAAATGTGCTTTACGGTAGATTTAAGCTCTTCGGACAGGCCTGATGTGAATTATACATGTAATTGTAAAGCGGTACAGAAATGTATATAAATCCACAATAATAATAATATGTTACACAAAAACTGCACTGAAATTTGTTCTGTGTCCAAGGGAGGGATGATCTCTAAGCTGTAACAGTATTGTCAGATTACAGGAAGCAAGGCTACATCTTTCTGTGAAGCGTACTGCATACACTTAGCTGGGTATGCCCAGCTAAGGTGGATTTGATAGTTGGCCCCTAGTAGCCACATGTTAATTTCATAAATCACCAGCAGCCACAGAGTGAGACACTGCATTGAAAATGTGCTCTTCCTATTGGGGCAATGGTTGTCTGGATACATTAGTTCCCTTTAAGCAAGACACTAACTACAAAAATACATGGCAAGGGTAAAGGTACTCTAGGATGGTCTGGTATAGGTCATTTGGCACCATATGTTATTCAAAACATGCAATAAGAATTGTTTGTCTAACTTTACGTGTCTGAAGATTTTATGTATTGCCTTATTTACTTTTCAGTTGTTTACTTGACATCAATTTTGCCACCATTGCAATTTGCTTTTTACAGTGTAATGTCTTGAAAAAATAAATATAAATGTATAGAAATGCGTTATACCCCTCTTTTACAGTTTGGTCTTCATCTGGAATAGACTAATAATATCAAGATTTGGTCTCCTCTTGAAGAAATGAAGGCTTTCAATTGGAAGCTTGCTGAAGAGGTAATTCTCTAAGATTTGGCCAGGGCTATGCCAAATCATACAGACTCTATCTGTATCTCTAATAGTGTATCATAGTGAAGGCAATGCACATTGGTTTAGGGCATATTCTACTAATATCACTAACCTTCACTAGTGTTTTTTTTTTCTTTAAACCATTCCTCCATTTTTGAAACGCATGTCCCCAGACTTATAGTGGAGAGAAACTGATAATTAACAGAATGTATCAATTGGCTTCCTATGTACAGTATGTCCTAATTAAGGATGCATGGAAAAATCTTCTCTAACATAAGTGTTCACCTGAAATTGAGAGCACTTGTTACTGCAATTATTTGACCTGTTTGTGAAGTGCACATGTTTTGCTTCCTGCTGAGGGGTTTAATTTTTTAAAATGTATTTTATTATAACCATCATAGTAAAATATCATACATAAGTCAAATAAGACGTATTGTGACATTAGTTAAATATCATATTGTCTGTATTGTAACGTGTAGTACATTTTCATGTAGTATCAGGGTTATTCAATAAAATTTATCGTTTACAATGGTGCTAATTTTTCCCCAACCAATCAGATGTTGGCTTTCAAATGTTAAATAAGAATCTGATGGTTGGGGAAATATTAGCACTATTTTAAACAATAAGAACTTTTTTGAATCCCCTGGATCATCTTAACATGAATATGTATTACTCAGTGTCGAACTTCAAGCGGTAAGGGGTTTAGTATGTATAGTATTGAGTTGAATAAAGACATATCCCATCCAGTCCAACCCAGCTAGCATATCCTTGTTTCCTGCCTAACTGTTGATCCAAGAGAAGGCAAAAAAACCCCCAAATTGATAAAGGGGAAAAAATTCCTTCCTGACTCCAAGTGGCAATCGGAAATTTCCCTGGATCAACTTACTTTATGTATCGATACCAGTAACTTGTAACATTCCTTGTTTGCATAAACTCATCCAGGTTTTTTTTAAACTGACCAATGAACCTGCCATAACAATGTCCACTGGAAGACAGTTCCATATCTTTAATGTTCTCAGTGAAAAACCCTTTCCGAACTTGAAGCCTAAACCTTTTTTCTTCAAGTTGTAAGGATGTCCATGTGTCCTCTGACATACTCTATTGGTGAACGATGCCCCAGATAGTTTATTGTATGCTCGTTAATGTATTTATACACAGTAATCATATCCCACGCAAGTGCCTTTTCTCAGCGTACATAATTGTAACATTTTCAGTCTCTTCATATTCAAGCTCCCCAATACCCTTTAATTTAGTTGCACTTATCTGAACCCTTTCCATTTCAAAATGTACACAGAATTCCAAATTGCACTGCATATTCCAAATGAGGCCTTACTAGTGCTTTGTAAAGAGGGAGAATAACATTTCCTCCCTTGAATCCATACCATGCTGGCACTGCTGTTGCCGCCGGCACTGCTTGCTTCCTTTAAGTTTGTTATCCACCAAAACTCCAAGATCCCTTTCCAACAGGGATTCACTTAACACAGAGCCATTTATAGTGTAAGCAGCACAAGTCCAAATGCATCACCTCAATATTTATCAATATTGAATCTCATCTCCAGTTAGCAGCCCAATGTGACATCTACTGTATCTAGATCCCCCTGCAAACGATTGCCCATCCTGAAGTTTTTAATGGTCAACAAAGTTTTGTGTTGTCAGAAACACAGAAACCTTGCTGAAAATCCCACTTCCATTCATTAATAAATAGATTAAATAGAAGCGGCCCCAACACAGAACCCTGTGCACCCCACTTAGCACTTTAGTCCATAATGATGAAGCCCCATAACAACTACTCTCTGCATCCTATTCATTAACCATTTTTATCCATGTACAAATGGACTCCCCGACCAACAGACCTTAGCTTATACTAGTTGCTTTGGGGGACTGTATCAAAAGCCTTTGCAAAATCCAAGTAAACTACATTATGCCAGAGTCTAAATTTGTACTTCCTCATAAAAGCCAAGCATGTTAGTTTGACAAGATCTATTCTTTCTAAATCCATGCTGGTTACTACTTATAATGTCAGTCCTTGAAACATACCTAGAACATGATCCCTTAATTAACTTTCCAGTATCTTCCCCACCACTGAAGTTAAACTTACAGGCTGTAATTACCCAGCTCTGAACGACTACCTTTTTGAATATTGGAAAAACATCAGCCTTTTTCCAATCCACAGGCACACCTCCGACATGAGGGAATCTGCAAAAATAAGAAAAAATGGCATAGATAAAACTGAACTTAGCTCCCTAGTACCTGAGGATGTATTTTATCCGGTCCAGGAGATTTATTAATATTAACCTTTATTTCTTTCTGTCCTCGGTTAACCAAAGTGCACTTGAATTTTTATACCATTATTGCTACTATTCTCTATGATATATGTACTTGGAGCTTCTATAGTGTATACAGAGGGGAAAAAATATTCAAGACATTTGCTTTATCGACATCCTCCGTACTAATTATCCCCTTATAATGGTGCCACCATTCTCAGTCCTCATCTTCTTACTATTAATATACTAAAAAAAAAAATAGGCTTAGTGATACTTGTTCAGCTATCCTAACTTCATTATTAATTTAGCTAGTTTATTGCTTTCTTACACTCCTGTGTTACAGTTTTGATAATCCCTACAGGCCCTTCCGTTTCCTCTGACTTAAAGGTTTTTAAATGCCTTTTTCTTTTTCTTACTATTTGCCTCTTTACATCAAAATTCAGCAACATGGGCCAGATTTATTTTTTTTTACATTTATTTCCCAGGGTATAAATTTAGATGTGAACTGGCTTAAAATCCCCTTAAACACCTCCACTTCTCTTCAGTACCTTACCTGATAATACATTATCCCAGTAGAATTCTGAAGAGCTACTTTTAACCTGGGAAAATTTGCCTTCCCGAAATTAAAAATCCTTTTTAACCTAGCGCCTTTCCTTTCAATAACATAGTCCAAACAACACTATTTCATGGTCACTTTTCCCTAAGCCTCTAGTCCTTTATATCTTTAATGCGCTCCACGATGTTAGATATTACCAGATCCACAGAGCTCTTTTCTAGTAGGAACTTCAACTACCTGTGAGAGAAATTGTCCTGCAGCAAATTCAGGAATTCTGTGATTGCAGTTCCACTACACCAATCAATGTCAGGGTAATTAAGTCCCCCTATTGAGCACATTCCATGCCAACTGCACATGAAGCTGACTCACTTCCTCTCTGCTAGCATTTGGCGGCTTAAGCAGACACCAACAATGACATTACCTCCTTTCCTGTTGCTAATTCCACCCATATTGCCTCCACTTTACAACCATACGCCAGTTATCTCTTCTTTTAAATTTTGGCTTCAATTCTTTTTTAACATAAACACATACTCCTCCCCCTTTCCTTTTTCTCTCCTGCCTAAACAAGGTGTATCCTTCTAAATTTACAGCCCGCTGTGAGAACTGTTTAACCACGTTTCTTCTATAACCTATACATAATACTTTTCATTCAATCCATCATTTCCAATTCACCCATTTTGTCAGCCAGGCTTCTCGCATTTGCAAACATAGCTAGCCCCACCCCCTTTTCCACCCACCCCATGCCAATCTACATCCTGCTTTCCTACTGGGATATCTATCCCAGTGATACTGCTAATACCCCCCCCCCCCCCAAACCTAGTTTAAAATTCCTCCAACCCTCGCCATCTTCTCCCCTAAAACAGCTGCACACCGCATCATAAGGAGCAAACCCATCCCTACCTAAAGAGCCTTTAGCCGACAGCAAAGTCTGCCCTTCTTCCTTACACCACCCTCTTAGCCACACATTAATGCTCCTAAACATCCTGCTGTCTCCTGGCTTAGCACGTGGCTGCGGTAGTATTTCTGAAAACACTACCCTGGAGGTCCTTGCTTTTACTTGGCCCCTACTCTCGGAAATCATGTTTAAGGACCTCACCCCCTCCTCTACTTCTCATTGGCACCAATGTGACCAAGACTGCCGGGTCACACCTGGCCCACCCAATAATTGTCTACAACTATCCACCACAGCCGAACCCTAGACACCAGGCAGGCAACACACAGTTCGGCATGTAGGGTCTGGTGGCAGTTACCCTATCTACCTTCCTTATAATGAGTCCACTACACCTGCCTAGCATTCCTGATCCTAAGTTCCTCCTCCCTTGTATCAGAGATGGCAGTCCCTTAGTGCTCAAGGGACATCTTCCTCCATACATGCTAATTCCAAGCTGTCCTCCTCCTCCACTTCATCACCTATGGTGGCAATGGTCCTTGAGATCAAGGTCCTTCTTTTTCTATGTCCTTGAGATCAAGCTCCTTTAGAGCAAGGGACTTAATACACGTTTCACTCAGGAAACTTTCCTTTTTGTAGGTCCAAACCACAGTTCCAACCAATCCTATTTTACTACTAGGCTCCAGTCCCCACACCAATTAGTGCAAGAGCCAGGAGAGAGGGAAAAAACAACCACTTATTAACCCCTTTACAACCTGTTTGCGATTACAAACAGTGCATACTAGAATATAGAAGCCCAGTGCACCCTTTAACTGGAAAAAAAAGATTTATCTGCTTACAGCACACCAGTCCTGCACACACAGTCCTTAAACAGCACAAACAATCCTTATTTTCAAACTTATTTTTCTTAAACTTTCACACACATCATACAACCATCAAATTATTAATGCCCTTCTTTTTCTATGTCCTTGAGATCAAGGTCCTTCGAGCAAGGGACTTTATCACATTCCACTCTAGTTCGTTTCACCACAGGAAAATTTTCTTTTGTTAGGTCCACACCCAACAATTCCTGGAGGGTTAAATCCTTTCTATAAAGAGAGTTCTTGTATCTTAAAATGTTTACAGAGTAACCCTTTTTTAAATAAAAAATAACAAAAGTGGTATAAAGGGAAGACCCTGTAAAAATTTTGACTGGCTAACACGGTACACCTCTTTTTCTCCTCTGCTTTGCATCTCAAAAAATATCCAATGTTAACCACCATATCCATAGGTGGTTATAATTTAAATTTTGGCAAATAGTAAAGTGTAGTAGCAATAACACAGGTCTTGGTATATATGTGTATGTTTAATTTATTTAGGCGCTACTTGGGGACGCAGCGATGTACAGTATTAAATACAATAAAGTCATACAGGGGGGATAAATAAGAGCTTACAATCTAGTTATGGTCTAGGATGATAGAATCCCTCCCAGTGGGTTAACGCTAGCCTTCAATAAATAATTAAATAAATACACACACGGAAACAAAGAGTGGAGAAAAATGCGCAACACTAGTAAAAAATAACAATAACATTTTAAAACTGTACATTATTAACCAATTTGATTTCCCAGCCTGCCCTTGATATTCTCCCAGCGTGCAGCCCTGAAATAACTTTTACTGTGTATTTTGGCTCCGCCTTTAAATTCAAGTAAGCCAGACCTAAAATTCCATCCTTAACTTAAACTGGCTAATAACATAGTTTGCACAAAGATACAAACATTTATATAAAACATTTGGTTTACATAACATTTTCATAAGTAATAGAAAATACATACACTAAGATAATAGGGAGGAGGGTGCACTCCATGAATCTAACAGATGCTGCCTGAGGGGTAAGGAACGGAACCCCTTTTATACCCCCTATGACCCCACCCCCAGGAGAAAGCGTTGACCTGGCTAGCCAATCCTTCCTAATCTCTGAGGACCCACAAATTCTGCCACCTGGCAACTGACCAATAGAAGTTTCGGATGCCTGAGGACCCCACTTTCCTCAGCATCCTCAACATAGACCATCCCCATCCCAAGTCTGTCCAGGCTAAAGGCCTGTCCAAACAGTAGCTGTGTAAAACAAGAATTTTATTGTAAACACTGAAAGATGCGTGCTACATATTTCAATGTTAAAATATCATTCTTTTTTTTACACGTACAGACCAGTGTTATTGCTTCTACACTTTACTATTTGTTATGGACTTGGTGGAGACTGGAAAAGTGTAAGGCACTGGATTGTTCGCTCTTTGTACCTGGATACCCCTTCCTGATTATTACTATCATTTAAATTACATTTGTGCTTTATGGGTTATCATTAGCCCAATTTCATTGCTAAACTTTTCTCTTTTGGCTGGTGGCTAATATTTGAACCTACAAATTGTATATTATTTATATGCATAGACCTGCATGTTATATTACATTAATCAGTTTTCTCTGGATTCTCATACACCTCCTTTGCTTTGTATACAAAAACACTTGCCTTTTTCTCTCTTGTCTTAAAGATTAAGACTTCAGTGATGCATTTCTTCAGGGAGAAATGTTATAAACCATAGCAGCCGGAACTAGAACTTTTTCCTTTATGATTATAAGCTCTACTTGCTTACAGACAGTTTTTCCTTCATATAGCTCTTTTCTTGAATTTTTTTTTTAATCTGCACATGGGAAGAAATTATCCTAACAGTAATTTTTACTAATTGGCTATGGATGGGTCAAACATTCTCACCTCACTGCTGAGTAAATGAGACAAAACAGACTATTAGGGGGCCAGTGCTGAATGGAAGCATTTATTTATTCACAGAAATTGCTGGATGGCCATAATCAGGGGCGTATCTAGGGTCTAAGAAGATCAGGGGCACTTTTGGGCACTCCATGCGCGGCGAAAATTTTTAGGTCACGCCCCTTTCTCCGCCCAATTAGGCCACACCCACTATGTACTTAATAGAGATTGGCAAAAAGATACAGACAGATAGACAACCACAAACATAGACACACAGCCCGATAGTGATAAACAGACAGAAAGACAGTGAAATAGACAGACAGAGATAGAGATCAGAGAGTTGGACAGAGAGACACAAAGACACAGTAAACTGGCAATTTCATTATATACTGGCAGAAATTTGGTCATTTTAAACTTACTGTTGTGTTCAGTTGTAGTCAGATGCTTGCCCACACCTTTGGCCAGGGAGACATTCTTGTACCTTCTACATGGACCTCTGCCCCTGTCTATCTCTATCTATCCCTCTCTCTATCTGTATATCTATCGCTATCTATATATCTGCCTCTGCTTCTTGTCTATCTCTCTGTGTATCTCTATCTATCTATCTATGTAACTGCTATCTATCTATCTCTGCTATCTATCTATCAATCTATCTATATAACTCTTCTATCTATCTATCTATCTCTGCTATCTATCTCTGCTATCTATCTATCTAACTCTGCAATCTATCTATCTAACTCTGCTATCTATCTATCTATCTATCGGAGCTATTCTACGAGCGAACTCGGCGATTATCTATCGAGCGAACGCGTGCTAGTAGTCTATCTATCTATCTAACTTGCTATCTATCTAATCTAGCTCAACTCGCTATGGATCTATAACTAGTACTACCTACTCGTTATCGATCGATCTATTCTTACGCTGCGATATCGAGCGATCTATCAATCTATCACTGTTATATCTATCTATCTATCTATCTAACTCGCGACGTAGTCTATGCTATCTATCTATCGAACTCTGCATCGGATCATCTAACTCTTGCGATCTAGCGTAGCTACGCGAGTGCTAGTCGAGACTACGAGTCTAGTCGATCTACGAGCAGCATCCCGTATTATCTAGTCTACACCGGCGATCATCTATCCAGCCACGCTGTAACATAGCCTAGCTAAGAGAGTCTACGTAGTCTAGTCTGAGTCTACCGTACGTACCTAACCGACCTACGCTACCACCTTGACCTACCCTACCTATCTTCTATCTATCTATCTATCTATCTACATCTATCTACATATATCTATCTATCATCTCTATCTATCATCTCATACTATCATCACTATCATCATCTATCTATCACTATCTATCTATCTATCTATCTCTTACTATCTATCTCCTATCTATCTACTATTATTATCTCTGCTATATATCTATCTATCTATCTATCTCTGCTATCTACTGTCCCTAGTTACCTCCTGCTGATAGCTCTCTCTCGCGCCGGCGCGCTCGTGACATTGGCACGCCGGCATTGCGCATGATGTCATTGCGTGCGCCGGCTGCGCGACGTTCCCAGAGGTTCGCGCAGCCGGGAAATCCGGAAGTTCGGGGCACTTGCAGGAGGGCACTCAGCGAATACATTCGGGGCACTTTGCCAAACATCGGGGGCACGTGCCCCGAATGTTTTGACGTAGATACGCCACTGGCCATAATTCATCTAGTCTCTGGACAATCAAAATCAATGCATTCCTGTTACCATAGACTCAAAAAATAGCACTGGGTACTAAGTCTCATTAGAGAAGGGAGGATGGAGTCTCTGTCATCTCCATTTTTCACTGGAAAACTGGTAATAAACACGTCTTTACCCTGGGAGTAGGGGATAGAAACATTTAGTGAATTAGGTAATTTACATCCTGTACTACAGAAAAATGTAGCCATTCAAAAGATGCTTCTTTAGAGAAACCATAGCTTAAGCATGGTATACTATATAGTAAGGTTTAATTCTCCATAAAGGTAATGTATCATGTCAGCATTTTCAAGTATGTTCTTAAACACATTAATACTAACATTTGCTGTGTTTAATTATTTGCTTTTTACTGTTGATTGTACATTCATATATTTATGTGTGTAAGAATATATAAAATAAATTAATATTGATTTTTAAGGGCATGTCCACCCTTAATAGAAAACTACCAACTTAAGATATATAAGTACAATACAAGAATTGTGGAAGCACTCCAATTAGGCCTCCAATGAGGATAAAAAAACATAAGTCCATCAAGCAAGCCTATTCACTTTTTTTTAAACCCTTCCTAACAGTTGATGCAGAGGAAGGCAAAAACCCAGCTAAAAAGGGGGAAGAAAATTCTTCCTGACTCCAAATGGCAATCGGAAAGTATCCCTGGATCAACCAGGTGTACAGTATATGTATTAATACCAGTAATTCTGAATATTTTTAGTTTTAGAAACTTATCCAGGCCATATTTAAAGCTATTTAATGAACTTGCCATTACCACATCTGCTGGAAGACCGTTCCACAGTTTAACCACTCTCACTGTAAAGAAACCTTTCGTAACCTGAAGATGAAACTTCTTTTCTTCCAACCTTAAAGGATGTCCACGAGTCCTCTGATATGAACTATTTGTGAACAATACACCAGAAAGTTTATTGTATGGCCCATTAATATATTTGTATAAGGTTATTATATCACCACGCAAACGTTGCTTCTCTAATGTAAACATCCCTAACTTGTCTAATCTGCCTGCATATGTAAGCCCCTCCATTCCCCTTATTCATTTAGTTGCCCTTCTCTGAACTGCTTCCATTTCCAAGATGTCACTTCTGTATATGGGATTCCAAAACTGCACCGCATATTCCAAATGAGGCCTTACTACTGCCTTGTAAAGAGGGAGAATAATATTTTTCTCTCTTGAATCTATTCAAGACAATATCTTGCTAGCTCTAGCCGTGGCTGTCTGGCATTGTTTGCTACATCCAAATCTTTTTCCATTACAGATTCACTTAACACAGAGTTATTTATGGTGTAGTTGGCACAGGGATTATTAAACCCCAAATGCATCACCTTACATTTATCAACATTGAAACTCACCTGCCATTCTGCTGCCCATTTTGATAATCTATCTAGATCTGCTTGCAGCAATTGCACATCATTTTAAGTGTCCAAAGCTCTGCATAGTTTAGTATCACCAGCAAACACAGAGACCTTGCTCTCAATGCCTCCTTCTAAGTCATTTATAAACAGATTAAACAGAAGCGGCACATCCCCAGACCAAAGTGAATCTGAAAAGATGAGAAACGGTGGTCTAGATACAACTGAACAAAGCTCTTTTAATATCCGGGGATGCAATCCAAATATAAGGCTTTGTTTTTCAGCTTTCCCCCAGCGGCTGCCAATATCAAATTGCTTCTTGTATTGTATGATTGTAATAATAAAAACTGCTTATTATTTTTAAGGTGAGTTTCACCTTAAGCATTCCATCTACTTTGAACCTTAAATACAGATACACATGAACTAATTCAGTGTTCAGTGTTCATGAGTGTTCTCATGAATCCTAACGTTTTACATCTCTTCATGTCCCCTTTTAGAATAAAAAATGTAATGTTCTGTTATTTCTTTTATTTGGAAAGGCGGTCTGCTGCAGCTCGCATCCAGGAGCTCTTCAGAAGAAGAAAGGAAAGGAAAGAACTTGAAGAAATGGATATGCAAAATGTGCATCAGCCATCTTCAAAAGTAGTTTACAAAGGTCATCGAAATTCCAGAACGATGGTAAAATATATTTATAACTTGTGATTGCTACAAGCATGGCTTTAGTGCTTTAAAGGGCATGTCCACCCTTAAAAACTAAAATAAAATCCCACCTGCCACTTATTTTCCCCAAGGCCTTCTCTATTCACAGCATTGGAATATCTTTAAAGGACAACTAAACTCACCTCCCCCTCGCTCCTCTTCCTCCATGGCAGCATAGTACCCAGGGTGAGGACCTCAATTCGCAAAGACCTCACCCTGGGTACTTTCCTTAACTCCTGCACTACCTAAAATCTGCTTCAGCGATCACTCTATTCCTGTGCTCTTCCTGCTTCAGTGACAGATTGTGATTGCAGCCAAAAGGAAGAAACGATCTGCAAGGAGGCGTGTCTTCCAAATGGCTGCACCGCGACTGTCACTGACAGTGGAAGAGTAAGTAGTAAGAAGTTAGGGAAAGTACCCAAGGTTAGGACTTAGCGATTTTAGGTCCTCACCCTGGGTACTATGCTGCCATGGATCCGGGAAAAGGTGAGTATAATTGTCCTTTAATGTTAGGTGTTATGTCCTGTATTCTTGAGGTAGCAGTCTCCTCCGGCCCCCTGATGTTAGCAGTCACTGACAATGATTGACAGCTGCATATAAGAAGCACAAAAAGCTGTGATCTAAGAGGTTGGGTTGGGGAGGGGGGGAGAAAAAAATGGCAGGTGGGTGTTTCTGTTTTGTTTTATGGGTGGACAAGTCCTTTAGTATTCTGAACATTTTACTACAAAAACACACACTGTTCCAAGTAGCAATAGAGGTGGATGATCTGCAGACATTTTCATGTTGCATACATACTATATTAATTCTTTTTTGCCTTCTTCAGAAAAAGATTTTACTTTACAACAGACCTGGGCAAATATGCTTGTGATGGTTCTCATTCATCCAGGTCATGGTATATCTGTTGTATTCAATTAGATCAACTGGACTTGAAGTTTAGTTCTTAAAGACGTTTTGCTAGTCATCCGACTGGCTTTCTCAATTCAGAATGACTTGTACAAGAATCTGTGGCAATTATGTACCCTGGAAAATCCCAATTAGCATATCACAGCCAGGTGTTAAGGGCGTGATTGGATAGTGGCTAAGAGGTGTTATAGGAACGCCCAACAACCATGTACAATGCTGTTTTGACACCTTACTCTGGGCGTTTCTATAACACCTCTTAGCCACTAAACTTCATGTCCAGTTGATCTAATTGAATACAACAGATAGACCTGGGCAAAGTATGGCCTGGGTGGCACATGCGGCCCGTTGACTGCCCCCTCAATACTAGACCTGTACCCAAAAAAATCTTAATATTAATTGATTGTCTCAGGCTGGATAATTGATTTATTTTTATTAAGTTTATTTTATAAAAAATATGATGACCGGATCAATTGATTAATTGAATTTGATGTAATGGATCTAAAATATTACACACCACTATTAAATATTGCAAATATTAATTAAAAAATACAGTGAACCATGGATATTATTTTAATCTTTTTATAAAATCCAGTTTTTCAGTCTCAATGTACAATGGGAATTTATTAGTCCGGCTTTTCACATCAATCCAAGTTTCTCATGCAGCACCCTGTTTTAATTTAATTTAATTGCCCACCCCTGGTTTAAAGGATCACCATATATATATTTCATATTAAGTGGTTGTAATTCTAGTTTGTAGTTTTGTTACAGAAAAACGGACAAGGTAATGCATTCAAGCAAAATTAAAATTAAAGGGGAACTGTGGTCTCCAAACAAGTTTTAAACAGTGTGTGAGGAGCCTCAGACTCCCTCAGTGTGCAAAGAGGAGACGACATAGGGCAGATTGACTGACAGGTTTCAGAGCAGGAAGAGCAGGGGACCTGGTGATGCTGCTGCCTTATCACACACAAAAATGTAAATATCTTCAAAACTATGTAAAAAAAAAATGGAAATAAATTGCAAAAACTCTCAGGAGAGCAATTCCTATCAATTTACCTAAAGCCTAGCATTGCATCAACAATATAAACTGTAAGCGCAAATTGCACTCCAACATGCAGTAGTGGGACCTAGCCCTAAAGGGTATGTCCACCCTTAAAAATAGTTTTTAATATGATGTTCCCCCATGTCTGCCAGCCCAACACGCATATATTTTATTTTCCAAAAGCCCCCAAACTCTTACTTACTCCCCTCGTTCCTCCGCCGCACTGCCGGCCCTGTTGCGAGATGCAAGCAGAGGGGCGGGACCGGCAGTCGCGTCTGTGATTGGCTGAGCGGCAGCCAATCAAGGACGCGGCTGCCGGTCTTCAGTGCAGGAGGAAGAGGGAGAGGTAAGTAAGAGTTTGGGGAGCTTTTGGAAAATAAAAAAATACGGTTGGGGCTGGCAGACATGGGGGAACAACATATTAAGGGTGTTTTATGCTAGGGGGAGGGATAGTAGAACGGGAGGGAGAGGGAGGGGGAGGGAGGGGGGAGAAGGGCTGCAGTACGCATGACATATATACCAGAGGCAAGGTAGCAGGCAGAGTCCTGCTAGCCTCCTGGTGGACAGTTTTGGGACTTTAGGGGGGGTCTACAGGAGAACCCTATGGAACTGGGATGTGAGGTAAGGATTACACTACACTAACATGGTGGGGCCATTACTGGGGGGGATTATAGTTTTGGGGGTGGACATGCCCTTTAATCTGCCAGAACTAATTGGATGTTTCCTTTTTACTGGTTTACTACTGTTAGCATAGATTTAATAGCACTTGCAGGAGATTAATAGCACAGGCAAAAACACCCTGCATTCATAATTAACATTAGTTCATATTCTGTTCCTTTAAAAAAAAAAAAAATATATATATATAATTCCATTTGCTATGCCCCAGTCTTGCACTGGTCCTCCATCTTCCCAGGATGCTAACTTGGCATGCCTCTTGAGTAATTTCTAGCTCATTGGGCAGGATATTACCTCAAATTATTTGATGCTTCGACATAAAGCAAGTTAGTACTGACACTTTTCTTTATGCACAGTCACATTTATGGATTGAGGTTAATGGAGTGAAAAAATACTGCTTTGCATCTAAAGGAAAGTAAAAATTGTATTTAAATTGTAGTTAAAAATACTTTATTTATACAGATCAAAGAGGCTGGATTTTGGGGCAAAAACTTTGTCATGAGTGGTTCAGACTGTGGTCACATCTTTATTTGGGACCGACATACAGCAGACCATTTAATGCTGTTAGAAGCTGATAATCATGTGGTAAATTGCCTTCAGCCGCATCCATATGACCCAAGTAAGTAAAACATGTTAGGCTATATGTATACGTTTATCTAATAGATCTTTAAAATGTATTAATTCTATACAATTACCTAGTTAAAACCAAAGGAATTTATAATTTTTAGGGACAGGAGCATTTGTAATAGGGCAACATGGTGGCTAGCACTGATGCTTTGCAGCGCTGAAGTCCTGAGTTCAAATCCACCCTTGGATACATCAGCCTGGGGTTTGTATGTTCTCCCCTTGCTTTTCTCTGCGCACTTCGGTTTCCCCCACAATCTTAAAGACATGCTGTTTGTATGTTTCAAATAAATGTGCTTACGGTAGATTGTAAGCTCTTCGGACAGGGCCTGATGTGAATGTATACATGTAATTGTAAAGCGGTACAGAAGATGTATATAAATCCACAATAATAATAATATGTGTACACAAAAACTGCACTGAAATTTGTTCTGTGTCCAAGGGAGGGATGATCTCTAAGCTGTAACAGTATTGTCAGATTACAGGAAGCAAGGCTACATCTTTCTGTGAAGCGTACTGCATACACTTAGCTGGGTATGCCCAGCTAAGGTGGATTATGATAGTTGGCCCCTAGTAGCCACATGTTAATTTCATAAATCACCCAGCAGCCACAGAGGTGAGACACTGCATTTGAAAATGTGCTCTTCCTATTGGGGCAATGTTGTCTGGATACATTAGTTCCCCTTTAAGCAAGACACTAACTACAAAAATACATGGCAAGGGTAAAGGTACTCTATGATGGTCTGGTATAGGTCATATTTGGCACCAATAGTTATTCAAAACATGCAATAAGAATTGTTTGTCTAACTTTACGTGTCTGAAGATTTTATGTATTGCCTTATTTACTTTTCAGTTGTTTACTTGACATCAATTTTGCCACCATTGCAATTTGCTTTTTACAGTGTAATGTTCTTGAAAAATAATAAAATATATGTATAGAAATGCAGTTATACCCCTCTTTTACAGTTTTGGCTTCATCTGGAATAGACTATAATATCAAGATTTGGTCTCCTCTTGAAGAAATGAAGGCTTTCAATTGGAAGCTTGCTGAAGAGGTAATTCTCTAAGATTTGGCCAGGGCTATGCCAAATCATACAGACTCTATCTGTATCTCTAATAGTGTATCATAGTGAAGGCAATGCACATTGGTTTAGTGGCATATTCTACTAATATCACTAACCTTCACTAGTGTTTTTTTTTTTCTTTAAACCATTCCTCCATTTTGAAACGCATGTCCCCAGACTTATAGTGGAGAGAAACTGATAATTAACAGAATGTATCAATTGGCTTCCTATGTACAGTATGTCCTAATTAAGGATGCATGGAAAAATCTTCTCTAACATAAGTGTTCACCCTGAAATTGAGAGCACTTGTTACTGCAATTATTTGACCTGTTGTTGAAGTGCACATGTTTTGCTTCCTGCTGAGGGGTTTAATTTTTTTAAAATGTATTTTATTATAACCATCATAGTAAATATCATACATAAGTCAAATAAGACGTATTGTGACATTAGTTAAATATCATATTGTCTGTATTGTAACGTGTAGTACATTTTCATGTAGTATCAGGGTTATTCAATAAAATTTATCGTTTACAATGGTGCTAATTTTTCCCCAACCAATCAGATGTTGGCTTTCAAATGTTAAATAAGATCTGATTGGTTGGGGAAATATTAGCACTATTTTAAACAATAAGAACTTTTATTGAATCCCCCTGGATCATCTATACATAGAATATGTATTAACTCAGTGTCGAACTTCAAGCGGTAAGGGGTTTAGTATAGTATAGTATTGAGGTTGAATAAAGACATATCTCCATCCAGTCCAACCCAGCTAGCAATATCCTTGTTTCCTGCCTAACTGTTGATCCAGAGGAAGGCAAAAAAAACCCCACTAAATTGATAAAGGGGGAAAAAATTCCTTCCTGACTCCAAGTGGCAATCGGAAATTTCCCTGGATCAACTTTACTTTATGTATCGATACCAGTAACTTGTAACATTCCTTGTTTGCATAAACTCATCCAGGTTTTTTTTAAACTGACCAATGAACCTGCCATAACAATGTCCACTGGAAGACAGTTCCATAGCTTTAATGTTCTCAGTGAAAAACCCTTTCCGAACTTGAAGCCTAAACCTTTTTTCTTCAAGTTGTAAGGGATGTCCATGTGTCCTCTGACATACTCTATTGGTGAACGATGCCCCAGATAGTTTATTGTATGGCTCGTTAATGTATTTATACACAGTAATCATATCCCCACGCAAGTGCCTTTTCTTCAGCGTACATAATTGTAACATTTTCAGTCTCTTCATATTCAAGCTCCCCCAATACCCTTATTAATTTAGTTGCACTTATCTGAACCCTTTCCATTTCAAAATGTACACAGAATTCCAAAATTGCACTGCATATTCCAAATGAGGCCTTACTAGTGCTTTGTAAAGAGGGAGAATAACATTTTCCTCCCTTGAATCCATACCATGCTGGCACTGGCTGTTGCCGCCTGGCACTGCTTGCTTCCTTTAAGTTTGTTATCCACCAAAACTCCAAGATCCCTTTCCAACAGGGATTCACTTAACACAGAGCCATTTATAGTGTAAGCAGCACAAGTCCAAAATGCATCACCTTCAATATTTATCAATATTGAATCTCATCTGCCAGTTAGCAGCCCAATGTGACAATCTACTGTATCTAGATCCCCCTGCAACGATTGCCCATCCTCTGAAGTTTTTAATGGTCAACAAAGTTTTGTGTTGTCAGCAAACACAGAAACCTTGCTGAAAATACCCACTTCCAATTCATTAATAAATAGATTAAATAGAAGCGGCCCCAACACAGAACCCTGTGGCACCCCACTTAGCACTTTAGTCCATAATGATGAAGCCCCATTAACAACTACTCTCTGCATCCTATTCATTAACCAATTTTCTATCCATGTACAAATGTGACTCCCCAGACCAACAGACCTTAGCTTATACATTAGTTGCTTATGGGGGACTGTATCAAAAGCCTTTGCAAAATCCAAGTAAACTACATTATGCCAGAGTCTAAATTTGTACTTCCTCATAAAAGCCAAGCATGTTAGTTTGACAAGATCTATTCTTTCTAAATCCATGCTGGTTACTACTTATAATGTCAGTCCTTGAAACATACTCTAGAACATGATCCCTTAATTAAACTTTCCAGTATCTTCCCCACCACTGAAGTTAAACTTACAGGCCTGTAATTACCCAGCTCTGAACGACTACCCTTTTTGAATATTGGAAAAACATCAGCCTTTTTCCAATCCACAGGCACACCTCCGGACATGAGGGAATCTGCAAAAATAAGAAAAAATGGCATAGATAAAACTGAACTTAGCTCCCTAAGTACCTGAGGATGTATTTTATCCGGTCCAGGAGATTTATTAATATTAACCTTTATTTCTTCTGCCTCGGTTAACCAAAGTGCACTTGAATTTTTATACCATTATTGCTACTATTCTCTATGATATATGTACTTGGAGCTCTATAGTGTATACAGAGGGGAAAAAATATTCAAGACATTTGCTTTATCGACATCCTCCGAAAACTATATCCCCATTAATTAATGGTGCCACATTCTCAGTCCTCATCTTCTTACTATTAATAACTTAAAAAAAAAAATAGGCTTAGTGATACTTTGTCAGCTATCCTAACTTCATTATTAATTTTAGCTAGTTTGATTGCTTTCTTACACTCCTTGTTACAGTTTTGATAATCCCTACAGGCCCTTTCCGTTTCCTCTGACTAAAGGTTTTTAAATGCCTTTTTTCTTTTACTATTTGCCTCTTTACATCAAAATTCAGCAACATGGGCGCAGATTTATTTTTTTTTACATTTATTTCCCAAGGGTATAAATTTAGATGTGAACTGGCTTAAAATCCCCTTAAACACCGTCCACTTCTCTTCAGTACCTTTACCTGATAATACATTATCCCAGTAGACATTCTGAAGAGCTACTTTTAACCTGGGAAAATTTGCCTTCCCGAAATTAAAAGTCCTTTTTAACCTAGCGCACTTTTCCTTTCAATAACATAGTCCAAACAACACTATTTCATGGTCACTTTTCCCTAAGCCTCTAGTTACCTTTATATCTTTAATGCGCTCCACGATGTTAGATATTACCAGATCCAACAGAGCTCCTTTTCTAGTAGGAACTTCAACTACCTGTGAGAGAAAATTGTCCTGCAGCAAATTCAGGAATTCTGTGATTGCAGTTCCACTACACCAATCAATGTCAGGGTAATTAAAGTCCCCCATATTGAGCACATTTCCCATGCCAACTGCACATGAAGCTGACTCACTTCCTCTCTGCTAGCATTTGGCGGCTTATAGCAGACACCAACAATGACATTACCTCCTTTCCTGTTGCCTAATTCCACCCATATTGCCTCCACTTTAACATCCATATCGCCAGTTATCTCTTCTTTTAAATTTGGCTTCAATTCTTTTTTAACATAAACACATACTCCTCCCCCTTTCCTTTTTTCTCTGTCCTGCCTAAACAAGGTGTATCCTTCTAAATTTACAGCCCAGCTGTGAGAACTGTTTAACCACGTTTCTTCTATACCTATTACATAATACTTTTCATTCAAATCCATCATTTCCAATTCACCCATTTTGTCAGCCAGGCTTCTCGCATTGCAAACATATGCTAGCCCCACCCCTTTTCCACCACCCCATTCCAATCGACATCTGCTGTCCTAACTGGGATATCTATCCCAGTGATACTGCTAATACCCTCCCCCCCCCCCAAACCTAGTTTAAAATCTCCTCCAACCCTCTAGCCATCTTCTCCCCTAAAACAGCTGCACCGCCATCAATAAGGAGCAAACCCATCCCTACTAAAGAGCCTGTAGCCGACAGCAAAGTCTGCCCTTCTTCCTTACACCACCCTCTTAGCCACACATTAATGCTCCTAAACTCCTGCTGTCTCCCTGGCTTAGCACGTGGCTGCGGTAGTATTTCTGAAAACACTACCCTGGAGGTCCTTGCTTTTAACTTGGCCCCTAGCTCTCGGAAATCATGTTTAAGGACCTCACCCCCTCCTCTAACTTTCTCATTGGCACCAATGTGAACCAAGACTGCCGGGTCACACCTGGCCCCACCCAATAATTTGTCTACACGATCCACCACATGCCGAACCCTAGCACCAGGCAGGCAACACACAGTTCGGCATGTAGGGTCTTGGTGGCAGATTACCCTATCTACCTTCCTTATAATGGAGTCCACTACCACCTGCCTAGCATTCCTGATCCTAAGTTCCTCCTCCCTTGTATCAGAGATGGCAGTCCCTTAGGTGCTCAAGGGACTATCTTCCTCCATACATGCTAATTCCAAGCTGTCCTCCTCCTCCACTTCATCACCTATGGTGGCAATGGTCCTTGAGATCAAGGTCCTTCTTTTTCTATGTCCTTGAGATCAAGCTCCTTTAGAGCAAGGGACTTAATACACGTTTCACTCAGGAAACTTCCTTTTGTTAGGTCCAAACCACAGTTCCAACCAATCCTATTTTACTACTAGGCTCCAGTCCCCACACCAATTAGTGCAAGAGCCAGGAAGAGAGGGAAAAAACAAAACACTTATTAACCCCTTTACAACCTGTTTGCGATTACAACAGGTGCAATACTAGAATATAGAAGCCCAGTGCACCCCTTTAACTGGAAAAAAGAAAGATTTATCTGCTTACAGCACACACAGTCCTGCACACACAGTCCTTAACACAGCACAAACAATCCTTATTTTCAAACTTATTTTTCTTAAACTTTCACACACATCATACAACCATCAAATTATTAAATGCCCTTCTTTTTCTATGTCCTTGAGATCAAGGTCCTTTCGAGCAAGGGACTTTATACACATTCCACTCTAGTTCGTTTCACTCACAGGAAAATTTTCTTTTGTTAGGTCCACACCCAACAATTCCTGGAGGGTTAAATCCTTTCTATAAAGAGAGTTCTTGTATCTTAAAATGTTTACAGAGTAACCCTTTTTTAAATAAAAAAAATAACAAAAGTGGTATAAAGGTGACACCCTGTAAAAATTTTGACTGGCTAACACGGTACACCTCTTTTTCCTGCGTTTGCATCTCAAAAAATATCCATGATATAACCACCATATCCATAGGTGGTTATATAATTTAAATGGCAAATAGTAAAGTGTAGTAGCAATAACACAGGTCTTGGTATATATGTGTATGTTTATTTATTTAGCGCTACTTGGGGACGCAGCGATGTACAGTATTAAAATACAATAAAGTCATACAGGGGGGATAAATAAGAGCTTACAATCTAGTTATGGTCTAGGGATGATAGAATCCCTCCCAGTGGGTAACGCTAGCCTTCAATAAATAATTAAATAAATACACACACGGAAACAAAGAAGTGGGAGAAAAATGCTGCAACACTTAATTGAAAATAACATCTTTAAAACTGTACATTAATTAACCAATTTGATTTCCCAGCCTGCCCTTGATATTCTCCCAGCGTGCAGCCCTGAAATAACTTTTACCTTGTGTATTTTGGCTCCGCCTTTAAATTCAAGTAAGCCAGGAGCCTAAAAATTCCATCCTTAACTTAAAACTGGCTAATAACATAGTTTTGCAACAAAGATACAATACAATTTATATAAAACATTTGGTTTACATAACATTTTCATAAGTAATAGAAAATACATACACATAAGATAATTAGGGAGGGAGGGTGCACTCCATGAATCTAACAGATGCTGCCTGAGGGGTAAGGAACGGAACCCCTTTTTATACCCCCTATGACCCCACCCCCAGGAGAAAGCGTTGACCTGGCTAGCCAATCCTTCCTAATCTCTGAGGACCCACAAATTCTGCCACCTGGCAACTGACCAATAGAAAGTTTCGGATGCTGAGGACCCACTTTCCTCAGCATCCTCAACAGTAGACCATCCCCATCCCAAGTCTGTCCAGGCTAAAGGCCTGTCCAAAACAGTAGCTGTGTAAAACAAGAATTTTATTGTAACACTGAAAGATGCGTGCTACATATTTCAATGTTAAAATATCATTCTTTTTTTTACACAGCTACAGACCAGTGTTATTGCTTCTACACTTTACTATTTGTTTATGGACTTGGTGGAGACTGGAAAAGTGTAAGGCACTGGATTTGTCGCTCTTTGTACCTGGATACCCCTTCCTGATTATTACTATCATTTAAATTACATTTGTGCTTTATTGGGTTATCATTAGCCCAATATTCATTGCTAAACTTTTCTCTTTTGGCTGGTGGCTAATATTTGAACCTACAAATTGTATATTATTTATATGCATAGACCTGCATGTTATATTACATTTAATCAGATTTTCTCTGGGATTCTCATACACCTCCTTTGCTTTGTATACAAAGAACACTTGCCTTTTTCTCTCTGTCTTAAAGATAAGACTTCAGTGATGCATTTCTTCAGGGAGAAATGTTATAAACCAATAGCAGCCTGAACTAGAACTTTTTCCTTTATGATTATAAGCTCTACTTGCTTACAGACAGTTTTCCTTCATATAGCTTCTTTTCTTAGAATTTTTTTTTTAATCTGATTGTATTATGTACAGTATTGAAACATGTGCAATCATTATTAGTGAACCAGACACTTTTTTGTGCATTGTGTATTCTGGAAAAGTCACTTTTTTTGGATTTCAAAATAGCAGTTACATGAGGCCTTCTGTTGAATTGCACTTGTTGGTGTTCATGGCACCTAGTAGTAAAGTGCCAGAAGTTAAATTAATATCCAAAAGGCAAACCTTTGCCCACAGATTACATGTCAATCAGATAAACTTTTAATATACTAAAGTTTGTAAGTGAAAGCAAAGAAACTTTGTCTCCTTAAATGGGTTATACACTACCAGCAAAAGGTATAATTACACATTTATTTTCTTTTTGAATAGGTGTCATTTTCTTTTATGCCTCAAAACTAGTTCTAATATCAAAAACATAAAATTAATATGTTCTTACAATGTCCCCAATTTCCAGGTGATTTCACGGAATGAGCTTATGCTAGAAGAAACAAGAAACACGATTACAGTCCCGGCATCTTTCATGTTAAGGATGCTGGCTTCACTCAACCATATACGTGCAGGTAAGGAAAAAAAGATTGATTGACCTTTATTATTTTCATTAGATATACTAAACACCTTTGTAAACAGCTTTATTACTCGCATCTTTTGTTTGACTTTATGATGTACATGATTTCTGATTCCTGGATACCTTTCTTGGCAGCATTAACCAAGAATCTCCCACCACACACATTGTATCATGCCTTTGCAGTGCACTTTACTGTGTATATTTTATTCACGGAGTGTAAAATTACATTACAATGACTATTTTAAAATGTTACTACAATATGTATTTTTAGAGTGAAAAAGACTAGTGGAAATATTTCTAATATTTTCCAATAGTAACATTTAGTGGCCAATGTGTCAAGGCAAACCTGAACATCCTTCTTGGTAAATGGTGGCATTAAAGGTGACCAGGTAAAAAGATATTACAGTCTATGCAGTACAATTGTCTGCATGTAGACATGGAAAATTTATGTGTCAGTTTTGTTTTAATATATTTTTTCCTTTTTACGAAGCACATGCATTATCTAATAATGAAAAAATAAGTCTGTAAAAGGTGTAAGTCTTAAAGAGAAACAAATGGAATAAGTGTTAAGAGACAGATATATGCATGATGAACAGTAATGACAGGTTAGCTTTCTTGAAGCATTAAAGGATGCAGAGTGAAGTTACTATACAATTAAGTGCAAAAAGTTGATGTAAATGTAGATTATTGTTAATGGAAGTAGGCTTATTAAAGGGCATCTATAGTGAAATTTATACATTGCTCCAATCCAGACATAAAGAAAGGTTAGTGAATGCTGCCTTATTCCTACTTACCTCTGTGGCTCGGTGTTTGCACAGAGTCTGATTAACTGCAGAGCTCCCCCCTCCCCTCTCTGGTCACTCCCCCATTCATATAGTTCGGCTGTGAAACAAGCCTGTGAAACAAGCCTCTCATGTGCATTAATCCACGTACACATCACTCTAACCTTTTGTAAACAAAAAAAACCTCCGTATGTAAGCCTGTAGAGAGGAAGTCTCTCTGTTGTTCTGGAGATATTTGCTACATAAGGAGTGGGAGGGGAATTAGGAGAGACCCGAGTCCTGTCTTATCACTGCAGCCCAATCTCCCTTTGACAGGCAATAAATTGGTGAAAGCTGCTTCATTTTCCTTCCCTTTACATCTGTTTTTAACCCAGTATTTGTCAAGCATTTTAGTGAGCAGGAAGGATTCATTGGGAGGCTTGTGTGACCCTACACACTACAACGGCATGCTGTTAGGGTATTTGATCGACAGCTGAAGCAGGAGTGGTGTATTGAAATCTTGACTTCTTTTAACTTATATATCTCGGGAACAGAGGAGGAAACTGAAGAAAATAAAGGTACTCTGAGGGTTGGGGGAATTATAGAGCACATAGAAAGAAAACAAAATGTACATTTTCCCACTAAAGATGCCCTTTAACTGCTTATAGCTGAAAATGTGGAGAAAACACACAGGAAAGATATGTCTTTAGCCCTCAGAAACTTGTGTTGCTTTCACTCCTTGTTTTGGGGGGTAGAATGTAATCTGTATAACTGATGCAGGTGTGTGTGTGGAGGGGTAGAAGTTTATCACATGTGAATGGACTATTAACAGCAAGAAAAGAATGAGGGGGGGGGGGATATTGAATATCCCAGGGGTTGCATGAGTGGAATAGACTGAGGCATAAATGTGATGGCCTTGTGAAGTGTTATCTGATCATGGTAAACTGAACACAAATGTAATTCTTCTCCACTTATAGATCGTGCAGAGGAACGACCAGGAGGTGCCAGTCAGGATAATTCAAATGAAGATGAATGATACTGTTCTTATGGAGTTCAGTCATATTGGTCACTTGTCAATGCAATTTATTATATTTTTTTAATATGGCTTTGGTGAATTTTTCTTTTACTATATGCAATTTTTTGTATAAGAATTTAACGGGGAATCTACCACACAACAGTACTTCTCCAAATGATTACACAAATACACAAGTATTTATGCTGGTACAGAAAAAATGTATTGGGTTTAACTCATATTTTTGTTAATTGTTAATTCTGTCAGATATTTATAAAAAGGCAGACCTTTACTGGGAGTTAAATCTGGCAACAACAAAAAAACCTATGGACATGGCTTCCAGTCAGCAAAGCTGTCTATAATGCCAAAATATACTGTAATTTCTGTCAAATTTATTCTTTGTGTAGCAAAGCAGTGTGACTCTAATCCATGAGGCTTAAAATAGTAGAAGATTTATTGATGAGTTTATGGTTTTGTATACAGCCTCCGAGTGATTTCACCAAGAGACCTCAAACACATCTTAACATGCAACTGATGTCCTCTTCTGTAGTCAAACAGGGATATAATTTACCTTGTGACTGCTGTAATTGAATGAGTCCTTTATCGTTATATCCGTTTGTTAGGAAAGACAAGCTAGCGATAGTTCAGCTGTTGTGATCCCCTAAAATGAATGGAATTTACCAGTCACTGTATATCACACCACAAAATGCAGAATATGCTTCTATTTTAAGAAGATCTGCATTAATGCAATGACTTAACCAGGTTATGTAGTGATTTATTACGTTTTATACTAAATATTTACTTAGGCTAATAGGTTGTATAAAGCCTTGAGTGAATGGCTGTTAAAAAATATCTATTGGGTAGATATTTCATTTGACTGACCTATGAAAAGGTGTTTATTTTTTGAGTTTGCACTATACAGGCACACGTATCTTATATCAGTTTTAATGCAGCCTTACATTGAGAAACACATGATGCCTGTGACTGGCACTTCTCATTCTAGGGAGACATAAGGAATTTAAAAATATGTTTAAAAACATGTCAGAAACACGGGAATGCTGTTTGACCCCCGCACACCTCCTTACTTGCTGGTTGCAGCTGTGCTGCAAGAGCCACTGGACCATGTAGACATCAAAGAAGATAGATCACAGCGCACATCCAGTCTTACTTGAACAAGTGTTTATTAGAACACGTGACTTTTCGGTGTGTATGTGTCATGAATGTGTCATGAATGTTTGTCTGATGAAGGTGTGACACATACACACCGAAATGTCACGTGTTCTAATAAACACTTGTTCAAGTAAGACTGGATGTGCGCTGTGATCTATTTTCTTTGATGTCTACATGGTCCAGTGGCTCTGGCAGCACTGCAGAAATAGAACATATCCAAATAAACGATCAGGGCTATTTCCAGGCTAGAAAAGTCTCCCAAAATGCATCAACCCAACCCCAAATTTTTGCTGATTTTTCACTGCCAGTTTTTTTCCACCACTTTTTCCATTGCAGTTTTTTTATAAACATGCTTGAAATCCTTCTCGAACAATGATTTGACTAATCTAGACCAATATAATGCATCCGTAGTAAACCAGAGATGCACAGCCTTTAATTTATTTCTGTACAATAAATGAATTTGCCATTGATACCCAAAACTATAGTTTGTTCATATAGAATTTCTTTACAAGACCAAATATAAAAGTGCATCTATAGTGGGAAAATTATGTTGTATAAAATTTTTGCAAAAGTCTCATTTTTCTCAACCACCACAGTCATTTTTAGCAATCTAAGTTATTAATTAGGAAAATGTGTTAAGTCGTAGGCCAGGTCTCCATGGGTGGCAGTGTGGCGCTCGGTGGGGGCCCTAATCAGATTTAGCTAGCTCTGGCAGAGAATTGATAATGTGTTCCCCAGTGCAGGATTATTCAAACTAATCTGTTCCACATACACTTTTTGTACATTGGACATGGAGTATGTCTGTAGCATAAATTTTATTCTGATGAAGAAACAAATGCTATTAGACCGACTTTCACTGAGTGTCCAGAGTGGCTTAAGTATGTTATTTGGGGTTTTCCACATATGCAGCATATGAAACATTGCACCAGAGTATCCTCTCTGTACCTGGCCTCAAGATATAAGTGTGAAATGAAGATCCTGCTGAACAACTATATGGCTTGCAAGTGCAAAAAAGGGAAAAATGCTCTCCTGTAAAAGTACAGTAAAAAACAAGTGTTGCTTTTAATGTATTGTTTTTCTGTTAACTCTACTCCACTCACTTTTTAAAGGGTATCTCCACTGGGAGATCGCACTTGCGCATGCAAGTGTTATGCGCATAGAAGACATAGTCCATCAGGACCTGTCAGACTATGCGGCGGAGGAGCGATCGATCGGGTAAGTAGCTTACCTTCCCTCCTGGCTCCTGCAGGTTTTATTGAAGAACGGGCAGTAAGACATAGCTCCTTTGCCTCCCGTTCTTCAATAAAAGTAATATGGCAACAAAAAGTTGCCCAGTGGAAATACCCTTTAATGTTTTTAATTCAAATATTAAAGAAATATGTACATTTTGTTTTATATTATGTTATTTTGCTTAAAGAGTCAATTATGATTAATTACAGAGCCCTTTACCTTATAGCCACAAATACAATCAAATTTGTATAATAAAACTATTTCTCCGTTATCTGTTCATTGTTACATTTGATTTGTCAGACCCACAGATTTAACTTTGCTGCTTCTCTTGACCCCCTACACCTAATACAACCTTAAACCACCAGTAGTGAAAACCAAATTGACAGTATTTTGCCTTTTCCCTGGTCCCTCCACGGCAATCAATGAGTTAAGCGTGACTGGTGGTTGTTAAGCCAATAAATTGGATTGGATCTTCCCCCTTACCATGCCTCTTTCCCTGTTCTTTCGCGTTTAGGTTACCCAAAAAAAAAAGCTCTCCTCCATCTTTCTTAATGGGTCTCCAGCCTCTCCCCGTTATTTTAGTTCAACCATACACTTGTGTAATGTTGGACAGCAGCAGTAATCAGTACCCTGTCATCTTCTGAACCATATAGGTACATTAAAAAAAGTTAAAGTGAGCTACAACTTACATACCAAACATGTAGTCTTTATTAATCTTACAGAGTAAAAAACATTCCATGTATCTTAATGGTATAGAGCCGTGAATGTTTATTACTCTGTAAAATTAATAAAGACTACATGTTTGGTATGTACGTTGTAGCTCACTTTAACTTTTTTTGAATGTACCTATATGGTTGTATGAGGTCCAGCTGAAGGCCCCAAGTGTAGCTCCGTACTTTTGTCACAGATGGTGACTGCGTGTTCCCATTCCGGTGTGTACCTCTACTGTGCGATCTTCTGAACCAACATAATTTCCATTTGCATTCCACAGCCTGCACTTCTGGGAGTCAGTGTGGACTTCACTTCCGTTTTCCAGGCAGCGTGTTTCCACATCACTTAAACTGTTTGCCGCAATTCCAGCTTCAGTGCTGTATTCCTGCTGGAATCCTACCAAAGCACCTGAAGCAGGAGAAGTGGAGGAAACAGAACAAGAAGCAGACAAAGGTCCCTCTGCAGTCCAGTTTAACATAGTAATTGACCTGTTGTGTTTGCATTTCCTAACCACCCCTGGGTTAAAGGGGATTTCAAAGTAGAAATGTAAAATGTGGGATTAACATAGTAACCCAAGATTCATCCAAGATTCTCTAGACAATCTAATCATGAAGATAAGAAACACATTTTGTATTTTACCTGAACAACCATCCACTTCACCAGGAGATCTCATGTTTATTAAAAAAATACAAGCAGTCATTTCATCTGACAAAAAATTCAGTCTCTCCAAAAAGTTTCTAAATATTTACCCAAAATAGACACCCCCATAGCCAAAATGGCTAGAAAAGCCCTGGCCACAGATGAATCAGTCTGACTCTGCATTTCTATGGACCGGAAAGAAGAAACAGCCCTAAAAAGAGCTTTCACAGTGGCAGGAGCAGCCATGAGGCCCCCAGTGGCAATCAACAACTTAGCTAGAGCCAACAATGTATGGCTTCATGATCTGGAATCCGCTTTTTTACAAGGAGTTCCCAGAGCAGAAATTGTCATATCCCTCAAGGACATAAAATCTGCCAACAAATTCATCTCTAAAGCTTCCCTAGAACTCATTGCCAAATCCATGGGTTACTCCATAGTGGCTAGACATGCCTTATGGCTCAAGCAATAGAAGGCTGATATTCACTCCAAGCAGGGATTCGCAGTTAATTTAAAGGCAAACTGCTGTTTGGAAAGAAACTAGAAGATCTCATCAACAGCAATTCAGTCAAAAAGAGAGTCTCCCAGTCCAAAATAAATTATTCAGACCACAATTCAATCAAAGATAGACAAATCTCCGAGACACCAAGCAATACAAGCCTCGATGCCCATATTCTCCTCTTTTTGGAGAAATGACAATAAACTGTTCCAGGGTATAATAAACCTTTCGAGGGTTTAAAAATACATAAGCCAGAGGAAGGAAATTATGACTGGAGGCCACAGATAAAGGCAACAGTGGGGGAAAGCTCTCCCTTTTCTACACAAGAATAAGGTGAATATTGAAGATCTCCTCGCACTCCTGGTTCTGTAGCTCTTTGGGTGGTGCTGGGTCCTCAAAACTGTTTAACCACCAGCAGGTATACAGAATCATAAATAATGTGAAGCGAGGACCGCACTCACTTGGTGAGTATAAACTTTATTTTGACATAGGTCTGTGCACAACGTTTCGGGGCTACCCCCTTCCTCAGGTGCATCTGAGGAAGGGGGTAACCCCGAAACATGTGCACAGACCTATGTCAAAATAAAGTTTATACTACCAAGTGAGTGCGGTCCTCGCTTCACATTATTTATGATTCCCTTTTCTAAACAGTATGGGAAACATCAACCTAAGATTACTGGGTCAAAAGATCCATCCTTCAAGGATACAAACTGGAATTACTTCAGCCCCCAACAGACAAGATTTGTTCCATCAAGAAACCCCATTCTACTTCAACACAAGCAAAATTAACAAGTCATAGAACCAGTTCCCCCAAGCCAAACAAACAAGGGAATATACTCTCCTTTATTTCTCAAAAAATCAGGCAAAGCAGGAGTCATCCTAGACCACCAATTTCTTAACAGATTCATCATTCAGAGAAAATTCAAGATGGAAACCCTAAGATCCATCACTCAAAATCAAACCAGGAGACTTGGATGGCAAATGTCAATCTCAAAAACGCATATCTACACATTCAATTGTCAGCTATTCATCAGAATTTCTTTTGATTTTTCATCCTGAAACAACACTGGCAATACAAAGTTCTCCCTGAGGGTATTCACCAAAATCCTTGCTCCACTCCTAGGTCTCCTGAGAACCCAAGGAATCCATATCTTCGGATACCTGGACAACATCTTAATCAAAGCAAGAAACCAAGAGACACTCTTACTCCAGATCTAGATGCCTCACATCTCACGGCTGGTCAATAAATCATCAAAAATCCATTCTATCTCCTACCCCAACAACTGACATTTCTAGGAGTAAACATCAACACTGTAAAAATGCAGGCTTCTCTTCCCCAAAACAGAATATCAGATATTTCAACAAAGATCAGGAACCTGCCCAAAATCCAATATTCATCAGCAGACATCTGCCAAAGAGTCCTAGGAAAAACTTATACCTACCTCCTGCATGGTGAGCAATTGTCATAGATGCCAGTCCCACGTAGCACTGGCATCTGCTAGAAGAATGAATGAAATCAGAGCTTTACAAGCCTCTTCTCTATACATTACTAAATGACAGAGTATGTCTGAGAAAAATTGAAACAGAGCAGACTTTTTTGTATCATCATTCCACCTGATTGAAGACCTGTGCTGGGTTAACAAAGACTTTTAATTTCGGGAAGGCAAATTTTCCCAGGTTAAAAGTAGTTCTTCAGAATAAGGTATTATCAGGTAAAGGTACTGAACAGAAGTGGACTGTGTTTAAGGGGATTTTAAGCCAGTTCACATCTAAATGTATACCCTTGGGAAATAAATGTAAAAAAAATAAATCCACGCCCATGTGGCTGAATTCTGATGTAAAGAGGCAAATGGAAAGGAAGAAAAAGGCATTTAAAACCGTTAAGTCAGAGGGAACGGAAAGGTTCTTTAGGGATTATAAAAACTGAAACAAGGAGTGTAAGAAAGCAATCAAACTACCTAAAATTAATTATAAGGTTAGGATAGCTGAACAAAGCATCACTAAGCCTAAAATTTTAGTATAAGTATACTAAGTATATTAATAGTAAGAAGATGAGGACTGAGAATGGGGCACCATTAATTAATGGGGATAAGTTAGTTATGGAGGATGGCGATAAAGCAAATGTCTTGAATATTTTTTTTCCCCTCTGTATACACTATAGAAGATCCAAGTACAGATATCATAGAGTATAGTAGCAATAATGGTATAAAAGATTCAAGTGCACTTTGGTTAACTGAGGATATGGTACAGAAAGAACTAAATAAGGTTAATATTAATAAATCTCCTGGACCGGATAAAATACATCCTCAGGTATGTTTCAAGGACTGATGTTATAAGTAGTAACCAGCATGGATTTAGGAGGAATAGATCTTGTCAAACTAACTTGCTTGGGGGGTGTGGCCTGGATGTCTGCGATAACGGTCTAGCTCTCCTGAGGCTCCCGTCCCAGCCGACCAAAACCGGACCTGTAACCCCTTCCCAACCCCTATAAGCATCTCAAATGGGCAGGAGGAGAGACCCCAAACAACCGGGCAGTGCCCGAAAGCAACAGCCACATGAGCAAAAGGACCTGGAGGAGTATTTCTCCCGGGACACGGGAGCGGGACATAGACGCGCGGCCGCCATCTTGGGCCCAACATCCGAGGCTTCTACTCCCACGGCCTCACCACATGCAGATCCAGAGAGAGACAGCGCATCAGAAGAACCAGGTGAGGATGTGGCCCCACAAAATGGCTTGCAGCAGCGAGCGGGTGGACAGACGCCCCCCTGCCCATCACCCCATAAACCACAGCAGCCTGAAGGCCCGGCACACTGGACACGTGACCCGGTACCTCTAACACAGACAGGCCTGCATCAGCGGGCGGGCAGGCAGGATCCCTCTGGCCTACCGCCCCACAGACCGCAGCAGCCCATAAACCCGCCACGCCAGACAAATGATACACCCCCCCTATCAATGGCCTTAACCCAGGAGGCTGGGGGGGGGCTTTGCGGCTCGCCTGCTCCTTGCAGCAATCCCCAACATCCACCCCATCTTCCTGGCCGCAAGGGGAACCCTCGGGCTGGGTTGCAGCAGTGGTGGAACAGAGGGAGGAGCGGACAGCGCTCAAGGCCCAGCCGAGACAATCGGGTAAGCAGACACCCCCCTACCCGTTATTTCAAAAACCTCAACAAAACTATCAAGCTACAGCCCAAACAAACAGACCTAAATCCCCAGGGTCACCATCAGAAACAAACATAAACTACGAACATTGCTTTCCAAGCCCCCAGACAGGACATCTGTCCCCGACATTCCAGACCACCCAATCACCCACATATCCCATACAGGGGACCCTCTCAGTCTCCTCCCTTCAAGATATACTAACAAACATACCCACAAAAGAGGACTTTTGCATACTAACTCAACAAATTCAGCAAACGTGCAGAGCTGAAATTACGGCCATTAGGGAAGACCTTAAAAAATCCACCTTGGAAAGAGTGGAAACTCTCGAAGAAGATCAGGCCTCCCTAAGCCAACACGTGCAAACAATTACTCAAGTAATGGGTGACCATTCTCGAGCAATTCGAGACCTATATCGTCACCTGGAGGACATTGAAAATAGGTGAAGGAGAAATAATATTAGAGTTCGGGGGCTCCCGGAATCAGTAGCAGACACAGATCTATACGACTCGGTACAATCCCTGTTCAACACCATACTAGAGAATGCTCCCCCGCAAAACATAGAACTCGATAGGATTCATCGCTTTCTCAGACCTAAAACCACCTCCAAATTCCCAAAAGATGTCATATGCAGAGTTCACTATTTCCGAGAAAAAGAATCTATCATGCTACAATACAGAACAATCACGGACTTAATACACGAAGGAGCACACATCCAACTCTATCCAGATTTAGCCACTAACCCGACGTCGCCAACTCAAACCTCTCCTCCAGACTCTGAGGGACCACAACATCCCATACCGGTGGGGATACCCTTTCCAGTTGATCACTAGACACGAGGGAAAAACCCATACACTAAGCTACCCAGAAGAATTACCTGCATTCTGTTCTTCACTTAACCTACCAGAAACTACTCTCCCTGACTGGAGGGGCCTCCCTACCCTCCCAAAGGGACCCCAAAATACCTGGACTCCAACTTCAACCAGAAGCCCACCCTCTAACCTCAATCAAACCAAACGACCTAGAAACCAACAGCCTCCCAAGCTATAGGATAACAAACCTGGATGAACTCGCAACCACAAATCTCACTGACTTCCTTCCTCTCGGCTCCCAACAAACCGAGACCAGAGATGTTCTAACTGTTGATTCCACCTTCTAAACTATCCTACACAGCCCAGCTAAACCCTGATCTACAAGGAAACTTGAATTAAGCTTGCTACAACTCCAGGACATGCATGGACTGTCTGTCATTCCCCACCCCCAGCCATAAGCCCCGAACATATACCCATACCAAAATTACCAGGACTAAGGGGAAGGTTATAACAGGAGCATATATCTATAGTTGTTAAACACTAACCCTTCCAACCCTTTTCCCACCTGTTCTTCAACTTATAACCTGGACTTGGAATGTTAAAATCTTATTGCTCAGATGTTATAATGGTAAAGGACGCCTTCGAAAAATATTCCTCCTTTTATTGAATGTATAAAAAGGTCATAAACTAAAGTGTATTTTTTTAAATGTTTATATAAAAGGATTAATAAGCAAGGGATCTAGGTCCCCTTTTGGGTTCCTTTCGATCTAGCGGTAAATCCTCATAACTATACACGATTTAAGTCAGAGATTAGACCAAACCTATCCATGACGAATACCGTAAAACTCTGACTTAACTAGAGGAACAAGCAACAATAGCTAGATGGCAGGTACTCCAAAGTATATATTAATCTCTATAGAACTCTAAATTATGTACGATCATCATTATGCGAGTTTCGAATATAATGTTATCTAACTCTATCTCCCGAGCCTCTCTTCCCTTCTTTCTCCCTTCCCTTCTGGGCACAACCCAAATCCCCCCCCCCTCCCTATACAGGTTGTACAAAAACAAGCAATGATGGGGCTGGGACGGGGGCCTGACCCTGACAGGACCTGCGTGGACGGCACAGATCGCTACCCCCCACATGAAGGAGACGATGCCTGCCCACTGCTGGACACCTCATAAACCACTCCACTCGTTCGACCAGGCCCGGGCAGGAGATGACATCCCTCCTAGGTCGTTGGAGGCAGGTCCCCCCCCGACCACAGCACTGCAAGTATATCGGATGATACATCATCCAATGTTTATGGTTATGTTATTATACACTGTTCTAAATGTTTTCTATATTTTCTATGTTCACGCCACAGTATTAAGCCCGGTATTAATATTGCTGCCCCCCGGGGGGGTTCGGGGGCCTCCGCGCGTCACCACGCATAATCCAATCTTAGAGGCTATACTAATGAGTGATATTAAATGGTTAAGATAGTGTCTTTGAATGTCAGGGGTCTTAAAACAAACAGAAAGAGAGGATTGTTACTTAAAGAAACCAAAAGGACCCAAGCAGATATTTTACTGCTTCAAGAAACCCACCACACCCCCTCCGACCACTGGAACTTTATAAAAAAAACATACCCCACAATCTATACAGCACCACATAATAGTAAAAAGGCAGGAGTTGCCATACTGATACACAAAAATTGCCCAATTACGCTCAAAACACACACCGCAGACCCAAAAGGTCGCTACATTATCCTCCAAGCCCATATACACACTCATAAGACATCACATTATGTAACGTATACAGCCCCAACACAGGACAATGCACTTTTCTTACCGATGTGCTAAATAAACTACAGAATATCGACTCCCCAATAAAAATATTAGCTGGGGACTTCAATATGCATGTCCACACTCAAGACCGACTGGCTTAGGAAACAAACCACTAACTCGGAAACATCTCTTCTATCAAAGAGATTTAGAAAGCTATCAGACAACACAACCTCTATGATACATGGAGAATAGACAACCCCACCTCCAAAGCTTTCTCTTATTACTCTCCTGTTCACCGAACCCACACAAGAATTGACTACATATTCACTACACATCCAGTATATCACACTGGCACACTGCCTTGGAATCCCCCACATGGTCGGACCACGGCATAGCTACAGCGGACTTCACCCTCACAAAAACCTCCCAACAATACCTATGAGGCTAAATGAAACACATCTTAAACACCCAACACACCAGCAAAACATTAAAAACCCATAGAAACTTATTTCAAGACATGATGGATCTGTCCCCTCCCCTATGATAGTGTGGGAGGCTCACAAGGCAGTCATCAGAGGCCATTGCATTCAACTGGCCTCTCGTCTAAAGAAAGACCACAATCACAGATACGAAACACTCACTAAAAAACTACAAGAAGAGGAGAAATCCCTGTATTCTCACCCATCCATCACTAAACTCCGAAATGTAATATCAATTAGAGCAGCTCTAAGAGACCACCACCTCTCGGAAACAGACAAAAAACGTAGATGGGCTAAACGCTCATTTTATGAATTAGGAACAAAGCTCACACACAACTAGCTAACCTGCTGAAAAACCGAAGAATCCAGGTCACCCCAATCAACATAAAGGACGAACAGGGAACACCAATATACGATCCCATGGTAATAGCAGCTAGATTTGAGAGATACTACAGAGACCTCTACACCAGAATACAGCCCACAAAAGAAACGCACCCCCAAATTCTTAGCAGCAATACAAGACTATCTGATCTCCAGTACAATGCCTAAATTAACACAAAACCAACTAGGCCAGCTTGATAAGGATATACCCCTGAAGAACTAACCAAACATATCATCTCTCCCTCTGGGCAAAACACCGGGTCCAGATGGAATCCCAAACATATATTACAAAACATACAGTGAAATTCCTTACCCCCCACCTCACCTCAGTATACAACGAAATCATGAAAGGTAATACCGCACCCTCCTCCTTCACAAGCTCTCATATGATAATTATACCTAAACCAGATAAAGACCCTACCCTCTGTGCCAGCTATAGACCTATAGCCTTACTAAACTGTGATTATAAACTTTTCACTAAAATCCTGGCAAGTAGACTGGCAGAGCTGCTTCCAGCTATAATAAATAAGGACCAAGTACAACCGATCAGCAGTCGTACTAAGTCTCGATGCAGAAAAAGCCTTTGATAGGCTGAGCTGGCCATTCATGATATCCACACTACAATATTTAGGTATGAAAGAAGGCTTCCTTAAAGCTATACTCTCTTTATACTCCGCACCCCAGGCCGCAATACGATTCCCCATGATTCCCCAACATTTCCTATCTCCAACAGGACAAGACAGGGATGTCCTCTGTCCCCCCTTCTCTACGCTATCTGTATTGAACAATTTGCATGTCACATCAGAACGAACCCTGACATATAAGGGCTTCAAATAAAAAAATCCACCTATCTCATCTCTTTATTCGCAGATGACGTACTTCTCACGATCACAAACCCACTTATATCCCTGCCAAACCTCCACAAGGAAATAGACACCTACAGCACACTATCCGGATACAAACTTAACCAAACCAAAACGGAAGCACTACCCATTAACATACCACCAACAACCCTACAAATACTGACAGAACAATTTCCATACTCCTGGAAATGTGATTCGATTAAATACCTAGGAATACACATTACCCCAAACTTCACCTCACTATTTTCAACCAACTACCTTCCACTTCTCAAAGAAACAAGGAAACTACTCCAATCCTGGAAAGCTCTAACCCTCTCATGGTTCGGTAAAATTACGACTATCAAAATGTCAATACTGCCGAAATGGCTCTATCTATTCGAAACACTACCAGTCCTAATTCCTCGCAAATTCTTACTGATGCTCCAAAAAGATATTTTAGATTTTATATGGGGATATAAAACACATAGAATTTCAAAACAAACAATCACGACAAGCAAATCTCAAGGAGGTTTGGCAGTCCCTGATATCCTTAAATACTATCAAGCCACTCAACTATGGCATACTTTACACTGGTTCCATACTATCCCACAAACACGCTGGGCCCAACTGGAACAGGAATGGTACCACCCATTACATTTAGGAACCCTGCTACTAAACATAATAAAATCCAAGCAAAAGAAAAACACACCTACCCCTCTAGGACCCATGCAGACAACAATTAAACTTTGGCAAACAATAACAAAATTCACAAAATTACTCTCTACCCCATCCACACTCACACCGCTGGTAGGCAACCCTGACCTTGAGATCAGCCTTACTCCACAATTTATTAAAACATGGACAGCTCTCGGGGCAACATTAATAACAGATCTGGTGGACCCTATTTCACGTAAGATGAAAGACTTTTCCACTCTAACCTCCCAAAAGAAACTCCCAACAACAGTTATATTCCCTAATTTACAAATCAGACACTATGCCACCTCACTATCCCCCAACCTATCCTTTCCTCCATGATCACACTTTGAGAGGATAGTGGCACGAACCCCTATACAAAAAAGATTAATATCCCAACTATACAGCCTCCTGAATACAACTACACAAGACATCACTCAAAAGCCACATAAATATATGCTCCACTGGGAAACAGTACTTAAAACGAAAATCACAAAAGAGAACTGGTATAATATCTGGGAAGCGGTGGCCAAATCTTCTATCTGCACCACCTACAATGAAAACGCCTATAAAGTGATGCTGGAGTGGTACTACACCCCAGAAAAACTCCATAAAATATGGCCCGATTCTACAGATAGGTGCTGGAGGGGGTGTGGTGACAAAGGCACTCTTATACACATCTTATGGGAATGCCCGGTTATTAAAGGGATCTGGTCACACGCGGTCAAACTAATTCACTCTATGTTCTCCAATGACCCACCCATGGATCCTATTCACTGGATCCTGGGACTACCATTCAAAGGCTTAGGGAAAACTACAACTAAATTATGCAGCCATATCCAAGGGGCGGTTAGACGGTTAATCACAAGACACTGGAAACAGAAAAACTCTCCCACTGAAACAAACCTCCTACAATCTACCTTTGAGACCAGAAGTATGGAAAAACTGACAGCTATGGTCCATGATAATATGGACAAATTTGTCAAAATATGGACCCCATGGGATGTATTGATGAATGTGGCTTAGGCGATGCGTGGGTTCGCCCTCGGGCCCCAACCGGGGAGACAACATCCCTAAATCCCCCACCCAAGACAAACCGAACATGCGAACCCAATAAACCTACCGGCTATTTTATATTGTTAAATTAGAATATTCTATGTCGATTATATATGATTTTAAACATATTTCCATCTTCCTTTAAAATCGAAACCAATCTGACAACAAATAAACGCAAGGAAGACCATGCTAACCAAAAATGTTAAAATGTGAACATTATCTTATCAATATGTCTTCATTTCTCTGTTTATAATAATGATTGAAAAATTTGAAAAATAAAGTTATTAAAAAAAACTAACTTGCTTGGCTTTATGAGGAAGTAAGTAGAAATTTTGACTCTGGCATAGCAGTAGATGTAGTTTACTTGGATTTTTCAAAGGCTTTTGTTACAGTCCCCCATAGGCCACTAATGTATAAGCTAAGGTCTGTTGGTCTGGGAAAGCATATTTGTACATGGATAGAAAATTGGTTAATGAATAGGATGCAGAGAGTAGTTGTTATTGGGGATTCATCATTATGGACTTAAGTGCTAAGCAGGGTGCCACGGGGTTCTTGTGTTGGGGCTGCTTCTATTTAATCTATTTATTAATGATTTGGAAGTGGGTATTGTCAGCAAGGTTTCTGTGTTTGCTGGCGACACAAAACTTTGAAGACCATTAAAAACTTCAGAGGATGTGCAATCGTTGCAGGAGGATCTAGATAGATTGTCACATTGGGCTGCTAAGTGGCAAATGAGATTCAATGTTGATAAATGTAAGGTGATGCATTTTGGGCTAAAAAACCTTGTGGAGCTTATACTATAAATGGCTCTGTGTTAAGAGAATCACTGTTGGAAAGGGATAGTTTTGGTGGATAACAAACTTAAAGGTAGCAAGCAGTGCCAGGCGGCAACAGCCAGAGCCAGCATGGTATTGTCTTGTATAAAGAGAGGTATGGATTCAAGGGAGGAAAATGTTATTCTTCCTCTTTACAAAGCATTGGTAAGGCCTCATTTGGAAAATGCAGTGCATAATAGGGAATCTAAATGAAGGAGGTTAAGATAGCTTTTTGGAGTTGGTTACACTGAACAAAATACTGTGTGATTAGAGACAGTGAATATTTGGGTCAATGGACATGGCCTATTGGCACACATGTACTGACAACAACATGGAAGTCTTCTTAGTTAAAGAATACACTTCTTACATGTATGTAAATGCAATTTACTGGAATAGTATCTTATATCGCACAAGCGTTTTGGGGGAGAAAGGCTTTCACATTAAGGGGGGAAAAAAGGAAGTTTAGTCCTCCTTTAAGTTTCCCTGGTCCTCCTACGGCAGTGGAAGTGAATGGGTTAAAGGGCATGTCCACCCCTTTTAAAAAAAATGTATATGTTGTAGGGCTAGTTCCCAGAGCCCCAACCGCTATATTATATTTATAAAAAAAGTCCCCCATTTGTTACTTACCTTCCCTCTCTCCTCCACTGCAATGCCCGGCCTTCTGCTTGCACAGAACTGCAAGCAGGGGGCCGGACCGGCAGCCGCGTCTGTGATTGGCTGAGAGGCCACCAATCACAGATGCGGCTGCCGGCAGTTCAGAACACCGGAGGAGAGAGGGAAGGTAAGTAAAGATCGGGTTGTAATCAGTCAAAAGTGATGAAAAAAAATCACTTTTATGCATAAAGAATGTCTCCCTCCCTTTTTTCATACTGTTTTAGTATAGTATTTGAGGTCAAATAAAGACATACGTCCATCCAGTCCAACCCATCTAGCAATATCCTCATTTCCTGCCTAACTGTTGATCCAGAGGAAGGCAAAAAAACCCCACCAAATTTATGAAGGGGGAAAAAAATTCCTTCCTGACTCCAAGTGGCAATCGGAAATTTCCCTGGATCAACTCTACTTTATGTATCAATACCAGTAACTTGCAACATTCCTTGTTTGCAGAAACTCATCCAGCTTTTTTTTGAAACTGACCAATGAACCTGCCATTACAACGTCCACTGGAAGACAGTTCCATAGCTTTACCGTTCTCACAGTGAAAAACCCTTTCCGAGCTTGAAGCCTAAACCTTTTTTCTTCAAGTCTTAAGGGATGTCCTCGTGTCCTCTGACATGTTCTATTGGTGAAAAATAGGTTTTGGGAAACCTTTTCACTTCCACTGCTGTAGGAGGACCAAGATTTTCTTTTCTTGCTGTGAAAACAGAAAATCGTTATAATTCTTACCGTGATTTTCTTTTGCTGGTCTGGAAGACGGCAGTGGAAGTTCATGGGTTAATCCCTACCTTGTACCTGATGGACCGGATGCTCCTCCCCTTCCTCCTCATATCTTTGACGACTGTAACCGTAAAAATTAAAGCCAGAAGATGGAAGGGAGGGAAAAACTTCTTCCACTGCAGTCTTCCAGACCAGGAAAAGAAAATCACAGTAAGTGTTATAATGATTTTCTGTTTTCCCTGGTCTTTCAACAGTAGTGGAAGTGCATGGGATTTATGTAATATTAAATGAAGGGAAGGGAGCCTTTTGAATTTTAACGGTTACATTTTGATTTACAAATTTGACAGCTCCCAGAACTTTGGAAGCACTTTTTGACTTTTCCAATTATCCAATTTATATCATCCAATTTATAGTGTTTGATGAATGTGTTTAAGGACGTCCATGTAGCTGCCCTGCATATATCTGTGGGGGATGCTCTCGATTGAAATGCCAAAGAAGCTGCTTGGGCTCTGGTAGAGTGTGCTGTCACTCTATCAAGTATACTGGTGCCTGCCAGATTGTATACTTGTTTAATCAGTAATGTTATCCACAATGATATGGTGTGGTTTGAGGGCTGATGACCTTTACGTTTTCCTTGGAATACAAACAGAGAGTTTGTTTTTCTAAATTGTTGAGTTTTAGTGATGTATTAGTATAGTATAGTATTTGAGGTTGAATAAAGACATCCATCCATCCAGTCCAACCCATCTAGCAATATCCTCATTACCTGCCTAACTGTTAATCCAGAGGAAGGCAACCAAAATTATGAAGGGGAAAAAATTCCTTCCTGACTCCAAGTGGCAATCGGAAATTTCCCTGGATCAACTCTACTTTATGTATCAATACCAGTAACTTGCAACATTCCTTGTTTGCAGAAACCCGCTTTTTTGTAAAACTGACCAGTGAACCTGCCATAACAACGTCCATAGCTTTACCGTTCTCACAGTGAAATACCATTTCCGAACTTGAAGACTAAACCTTTTTTTTTTTCAAGCCTTAAGGGATGTCCACGTGTCCTCTGACATGCTCTATTGGTGAACAATGCCCCAGATACTTTAATGTATGCCCTTTAATGTATTTTGCACATTAACGGGCCATACAATAACACACATTAACATTATTCTCTGCCCACATCCAGGGCGTTTTCCGCCAGCTCCTCTGTAGCATTTGTTACTGCTGGAGGGACAGTTTCTTGGTTAATATGAAATTCTGTTGTTACTTTTGGAACAAATTTTTCTTATGGTCTTAAAACTACATTGTTGCCTTGGAAGACCAGGTATGGAGGCAAAGCCCTTAAAGCTTTGATTTCGGAAACTCTTCTTCCTGGTGCTATTGCAACTAGGAAAACGGTTTTAAGAGCTAGTTTTCTGATACCAATCTGTTGTATTGATTTGAATGGTGCCTTTTGTAATGAAACTAAGACCAGATGGAGATCCCATGGAGGAACTCTCTTTTTAATTGTACTTGATACGTGACACTCCTTTTAAGAATCTTACTATTAGTGGATCAAGCGCCCAGCGTTGGTTCATGACTGCTGATATTGCTGTTATTTGTCTTTTAAGTGAGGGAGCGCTTAGTTTTTTTCCCAAACCTTCTTGAAGGAATTGAAGAATATGTTCTACCTTTGTTTTGTATTGATCTTTCTATCATTACACCACTCTACTTACTTACTCCATATTTTGTAGTACGTATTCGAGGTAAATGAACAAATCGAAAACAGGCCACAATTCCTTAAAAACAAATCATCTTTATTTCAGCACATCCGCCATCAGTGAGCACGTAGGACACGGCTGACGCGTTTTGGGGGAACACGCCCTCTTAATCATAGACACTTACAGTTGTCAACATTGAATCTGTCACTAAGCTGCCAAATGTGACAATCTATTTAGATCTGCCTGCAACAATTGAACATCACCCGTAGAAGAGGTGAATAAAAAGGTGCTAATTTTAAAAAGGACCTCCAGGGTAGTATTTTTAGAAATACTACCACGGCCACGTGCTATGTTAGGAAGGCAATGGGAGCTTAGGAGTATTAATGAGTGACTAAGATGTTGGTGTAAAAAGATGGGGTTTTGGTTTTTAGACAACTTGGCTAACTTTTCTATCAGCTACAGTCTCTTTAGTATGGATTGACAGCAACTTGATGATGGTGCAGCTGTTTTAGGGAGAAGATTGCAAGAGGGCTGGAGATTTTCAACTAGGCATGGAGGGGAGCGTTCTTTGGACTACACCGCATTAGAGAGGTAAGGGATCAGGGGGCCAATAAGATAATGGAGGGAGGAAAGGGGGAGCATAAAGGATAGGGAGGCATGTACGTCAGTGTGGAAATAAATTAAATGATCTAAAATGTCTGTTTACGTGCTAGAACTAATAGCTTTAAAAGAAAAGTATGATGTGATCAGCAAAGCAGAAACATGGTTAAATGATTTACATGACTGGGGTGTAAATTTGGAAGGATACTCCTTTTACATGATAGAGCTAATAATATGGGTGAGGGGTATGTATGTTAAACAGGAATTGAAGAGAAATTTCAAAGATGGAATAGATGGGGATAGAAACAATAAGGCAGAAACAATATGGGTGGATCTGTGTACCGGAAGCAAAAAGGTAAGTAAATTAATTGTTGGGTCTGTTATAAACCACCTAATGCCAGTGAACAGATTAAATTAATCTCCATTTGCAGTTGGAAAAGTTCTGGTCATGGGGGATTTCAATTACTCTGACATATATTGCAGTAAGAAAACTGCCAGCACCTCTAAAGGTATCAAGTTCCTAAATGTATTATATGAGCATTCTCTTTCACAGATGGTAGAAGTTCCAACTAGAAAGGATGTATTGTTAGATCTGGTCAGAACAAGTCTACATGAAGTATTAAAGCTGTAATAAGGAATGCAATTAAACAATTAAACTAAAATAGAAAATGAAACACGGAGAGCTGAGCATTCCAACCCCAAAATGTTTTTTATGCATATCAATAGTAAAAACATTTTAAAAAACAGAGAATATTGGACAATCCCCCCCCCCTGTATACACCATAGAGGATCCTAGTCCTTATAGCAGGAGCAGTAATAATATGAAGGGTATAAATGAGGAATATTCACTCTGGATAGAAGTTAATTGAATGGCTAGATAAAACTAAAAAATATTGAGAATTACTAGTATTATTACATATACTGTAATTTGGTTGATCCAAGGAAACTTTCCTATTGCCGTTTAGACAGGGACGGATTTCCCATAAGCCACATAGGGTCTATAGAGGTTGGCATGTCTAAAGTCCTCTATTTTTAATAAAACGTGAGTTGCTAAACTAATTTTCCAAATGGTTACGCTGTCACCTCCTAATGTACACACAGCGAATGTGAATGGAACTGCGTTGTATCTCACTGATAGTAACTAATCTTGCAAAAATCTATTTTGTATAAATACAACCCATATTCATTGTTCTATGGATGCAGTGCTTAATGTGTAATAGAATCTATCTATGTTTCAGTGAATAGGAAGGGAGATTGATCCTGATCCCCTCCATTTCAAAGTGGTCATGTATATTGTGGGGTTGTTACCGGAAAACACCAGCAGGGTAATGGTGTAATTTAATGCACCGTATGACAAGCCTGGTTTTCAGACATAAGGTCCCAATCCTATATAAAATGCACTATATAAAAGCCTAAGATACTTACAGGGAAGTGTACTGCTGGCTCCTACACTAAATACTTTAGATGGGTTTGCAGTGGCTGCACAGATATATCAAAAATTTTACAGCGAATCACAATGCAGAAGGAACTGCTAGCAGCCTAAGGGCTTGTTCACACTAGAAACTGACAGAAACGCACAACATGTGTTTTTGTCAGTTTGTAGACATTTTTTAATAATGTGTCTTCCATAGATTTCTATAGAAAATGCATGAAAAAACAGACAGAAATGCTGCATGCAGTGCGTTTTTTAAACATTCATAGGAATGATATTATGAAATCCTATGGGGTTTTATGGTCTGTCCATTTTTTTAAACGCACCTGCATTTGAAAAACGGATACAAACTGATGAAGTGTGAACGAGCCCTAATACATTGGAGGTGTGATTGCCCCATCAGAGTATACTGAGAAAGAAGGAAAGGGGCAGTGATTAGTGCCAGTCCCACTGAGCGGCCCAACAAACCCAATAATACACACCCCTGCCTTGAGTTATAAGACCAGGGATTTGAGGACATTCTCAAACAAAATCTAATAAGTGCAGCTGGACTGATTTGCATTTTTTAAAGTCATGTCCAAAACATTGTGTCCCTAGAATTTTTTTTAGAAATGTTTACAACTATGTGTGTCCTTCGCCAAAATGACAGTTACAAAGAAAAGATAATCAATGCACATCCCAAAGACCTGATGAAGGGGGTGTATCCCTCGAAACGTCGCATTTTTGTTGTTTTGATGTTTGGCTTTGAATAAATACGTTCTTTTTTGGAGTGCAGTCCACCTTGCATTTATATTACATCCCAATGCCCTATATATCATACAATAATAATTTCACAGGCAAAGGGGTTTTAGTTACATGCCTATTCTCCTATGAAAGTAAACTCTTTTTACCACACACTCTGATTTGCTGTGTCTGATGAAGGGAACAGAGGCTGGCTCCTGAAACGTTACACATTGATGTATACTTTGATGATAATGAAGCTTTAATAAAAGACTTATTTCTGCAAGAAATCTTGAGTGCTGCCCTATTTGAACCTTATGTGTATGGAGATGAATGCAGTTGGAGTCCCAGGGGCATTGCACCAAACAAGGAAAACAGAGGATTGCTGTAAGTTGAATATAAATATATACACACAAATTAGTTCTTTTCTTGCACTATTTAAAATATTTTATTGGAATCAAAACATTAGTAAAATAAATTCAGATGAAATTAGTTTAATGATAAATTAAGCACGATCTATTATATATTGTTAACAGCAAAGCTGATAAAAACGTAAAGACAAATCACCTCCCTTTTGATATATCCATGATAAGGACTAGAGATGGGCGAAACTGCTAAAATCCGTTCCGCCTGCCGATTCGTGGATTTTTGGAAAAATTAAAAAATTAGGCATAAAGACAAAAATCCTCACAGATCCGCCAAATTATAAGGAAAATAGCAATGGTAACTTTCTGTACATGGCTCTGGGACCTGGGAACACGTACATATATCCGAACTTAAAAAAAAAACTTTCTCACGATCTCAGTTTTCAAGCTTCTGCATTCTAGTTTCAAGCTGCGTTAAAAATTTTTGTTAAAAAAAAATACAGTAATTTATTGTAAATGGCTCTGGGACCTGTGAAATAGTCTGGGGGAACAATCAGATTCTTTATGAAATAATCTGATTGTAACCAATTTTGAATGGAAAAGAATCTTATTGGTTTTAGTACACCAATCAGATTCTTTCTGAATTAATTGAATTGTATCCAATCAGAATTGGTTACAATCAGATTCTTTTAGAAAGAATCTGATAGGTATGCTTTCTGGAAGAATTTGATTGTAACTAGAGATGGCCTAACTTCCGAAAAACTGTTAGAGGATTCACGGATTATCGAAAAAATTAGAAAATTCGAAAATCTGCCATTAATGGTTTAAATAGCAATGGTAACTTACTGTAAATGTCTCAGGACCCGGGAAATGGTCTGGGGAAAATGTATCAATGTGTAATAAATGGCCGGACGGCCGGGTACTCACAGTACGCTTTTAGGAGGAGGCTGACAGTCCGGAAGGTGCAGGATACAGAGGCTGCTGGGAACTGAAGGTTGTATGCTGGAACAATGGTGCTGTTGGGAACTGTAGGCTGACTGCTGGAACAATGGTGCTGCTGGGTACTGTAGGCTGGACCAAAGGTGCTGCTGGGAACTGAAGGTTGTATGCTGGAACAATGGTGCTGTTGGGAACTGTAGGCTGACTGCTGGAACAATGGTGCTGCTGGGTACTGTAGGCTGGACCAACGGTGCTGCTGGGAACTGAAGGCTGGACCAAAGGTGCTGCTGGGAACGGAAGGCTGAATTCTGGCAAGGTAAGTAACTGGATGCAGGCAAGGTGAGACACTGGAAACAGGCAAGGTAGGTACTGGATACAGGCAAGGTAAGTATTGGATGCAGGCAAGGTAAGTCTAAGGAGCAGGATCCAAGGCAGGTAAGTACAGGAGCCAGGGAGGTAGCAGAATGCTACAATCGGGCACCGGGTCCAGGAGGACACCGGCTTTTCAACTTTCGCGCCGCCCGGCGTGTCGGCGGCGTGACGTCATGACGTCGACGCCGCCCACCCGGAAGTGCAGTGCGGCGCGGGACCGGAGCGGCAGGTAAGTTCGTGACACAATGCCCACAATCTTAAATAAATACAGTCAGTTATGGGATATTTCACGCGCTTCCGTGTTTTTGGCTTTCGTCCTTAACAGGCGATTTTTCGTGGAAAAAACCTAGAAAACTTTCTGCCTGCTCAGTGCAGTCTCCTGGTGTCCATAGACTGTTACATAGATTGTTATAAAGATTGTTATATAGATTGTTAAATAGACAGTTATATATATTGTTACATAGATTGTTAAGTAGACAGTTATATATATTGTTACATAGATTGTTACATTGTTAATTGAGCTATGAGTTAGAAGCAACATTTGTTTCTTTCTAAAATGTATCCAGTCTGCCCAGTGATTGACAGCAGCATAGAGATCTGTATCAACATTATCCCTGCAGCTGCCTGAAATGATTGCTGAGACTGGGTTTATATACAGTACTTACTGTACCTACTACATATATATATATATATATATATATATATACACACACACACACGCGCGCGCACACACACACACACACACACACACACGAATGTTTGTTCCATATATTCTTAATACAGACAGTTTTACTGCACCTGAGTTGGTGGGAGCGGTTTCCAGCAAATCAGGCCGATGCTCCCAGAGGCCTCCGCTGATTCTGTCTCCTCCACGGCTTTAATATGCAATACCACAAACGACCCAAGGGGTAGAAAGGAGGCGGGCAACCGGACTTCGGTTAAAACATCATAAGTAATTTATTAGCAGTCGCTACAAATTGTTGCCAACAAGCAGATACATGGGAACTCCACAGGCTCCGCCCAACGCATTTCGTGGCCAATAATCACTTCCTTGTGTGTGTACCCAGCTAATGAATATAGTTTATAGCAAAAGTAAAGGATATTTCTGTATTGGCTAACTGTCGTGATAATTATGGCAAGTTGGGAATATATATAATATTATATGACACATATATAATAGAATATATGGATCAATGTTAGATAAAGAAATTGGGGGAGATGCAATAAATTTCTCTCTCACAACCTACGTGCAAAAAGCGTAGCAAAGTAAAAAAACTTTTACGACATGGTGCAGGCAGTGCAAAACCTTCACTAACATGTTAGTACATAGGTTAGCATGAATTTAGCGCTTATTTTCTCGTTAGCACAGGATATTGCATCTCCCTCTATGTTGTGAAACTATGTTAGATATAGAAACTATGTTAGATATACAGTAGAAACTATATTGCAATTCTACACTGATTAGGTACAGTTTGTTTATTGGTCCTAAGAAGTCCCAGTAACTGCATGTTTTTATATGTTGATATTTGTATAATTAAAATGTTCTTCACACATAATATATATATATATATATATATATATATATATATACCACCTCTTTGTGTATATAAGGGCGTTGTTAATATGGCTAATTGCGTATATACCACCTCTTTATGTACATAAGGACATTTCACTGTCAATAAACTGGTAAAGTGGTGCCCCACTCTCTACCCTCTCCGCCTCAATCTTCTACTGTGCAGTGGGACGCTGTGCTCAAGTGCCGTTATGTGTGTGCTTTTACCCATTTACAAATAAAGGTGAAGTTTTCAAACCCTCCAGCGTTAAACAAGTTTTTTGCAATGTATATGTTTTCAAGGACTGCGGTACCATGCTGAAAGGCTGCTGATGTGGAGCTCCGCTAACGGAGGGGGTAGGTGAACGCTCCTCTTTCTGTATAGGTTATGAAACGCAAAAGTCGAGTAACATCAATTCGAACGTTTGATAATTATCAAAAATTCAATAATCATTAAAAGTTCAGAAGTTCAAAATCCAGAATAGTTTGGGTCAGTTTGAAATTTAAAAGCTCTGGTTCAAGTTCGGTTTTAGTCCATCTCTAGTCATGAACTTCCGACTATTGTTCAGAACCCCCCTGGGGGGCCCCAGGCACGTACAGCGCCAGAAGTGCACTATAATGGAGAGGCTACATAGAACTGTCTGGCACGTCATTTTGGCATCCAGACCATTGTCTCTGCCCTCCAGAGACAGTGGTCTGACCTTAAGAGGCAGAGGCCTCATTTACAAGATTTACAATGCCCATAGAATAACATTGCATGGCATTCTATGACCGAATGTTTGTTAATTAATGAACGTTCATCGTAAATGTATGACATTTATCATAAATGCCATACATTTACGAAAGCGATCATACATTATAGATTACATGTACTGCTAAATTGCGATACAGCATATTTTTTAAATAGGGCCCCATGACCTCTAAATTTGTCCAAAAACTTATGGGGGGGTAAGTCCTTAAAAGGACTTTTGGGTCCCAAATTGTTTGAATACAGGAGTGGTTAACAACAAGTGTTAGGTGGTTGGCATGGATAAAATTAGCTGCCATTGGTGAATTTGGGACATGAAAAATTTGTGAATCTTCGAAAATTTTAACATTTTTGAAAATTTTCTAACACAGGTTTGGAAACTCCGGAAAGCAGAATTCGGGAAAATCTCTGAGATCTGCCGCGGAACTGGGTTCGGGACCACAATCCGCTCAATCTCTATTTGGTATACCTATCAGATTATTTATGAAAGAATCTGATTGTATACAATTCTGACTGGAAAAAAATGTGATTGGTTAGTATACCAGTCAGATTCTTTCTAGAAAAAATCTGATTGTCTGTTCCCCAGACCATTTCCCAGGTCCAAGAGCCATTTGCAGTAAGTTACTGTATCGTTGTTACGGTTCGGATATGCGAACCGGCCATCTCTAATAAAGACCTTCCTACCCAAAAGTATGGCAGCTGCACTGAACTAAAATCAGGAACTTAACCCATTTGCATTGATATAGTAAAAGCATGGCTGGATTTCATATCGTGTTTGCGGTAGTTTTAGAACTGGATTTTAACGCCAGATAATAGGTGGCGTTAAAATCCCGCAGTGAGTAAATATTGAAACACAATCTAAACATTTACCCAGAGTGATAGCGGCTCTGGGTAAATGAGCCTGAATGTGTTTTTCATAAGTGTGATAGAGAGCAAGTATATATATATATATATAGCAGTATATATGCTATTTTGCAGGCTTTGGTGCCAATTAACATGCCCCAAACAAATTTGGGCAAGGCTGGACAGCCTGTGAATAAGAAACATAGATCCTTAGTCTGTGTTTGTTTGTAATTGAAATATAAGTGCTGCTGTGTCACAAAATTTTAGTTTGTATACGCACATTTTATTCTGCTCACACGGATGACTTTGTGGTCACAGCCAATGATTGACTTATATTTCCAAAGCCTGACACCATGAGCCATCTGTGAAAGTATGAAATTCAAAAACTATGAACTTTCACCTGGCAAATACATTATCATTGATCAAAATATAGGATTTTTCCATATCCAGGTCGTATCACCGAAGCAATGGTAGGAATTTTTGCAGATGGTATTTGACATTGAAAACAAACTTGTTAAACAAGCATGTATGTCTATTTTCTAGGTTAAAATCTGCATGGGAACATAATTTAATAAACTCTGGGCAAACCTCTCTAACAGCCCCGGGATAACACAAGATAAAAAAAACAATGATCAACCTATGCTTACTTATCTTTTTTATTTCTTCTTTAGAATCTCAGTATATAAATGATATAAAAGCTACAGCACTAATATCCCCTATGCTCTTTTATGTTACTCATATTATATAAGTATGGTTGATTACTATGTTTCATGTATACTTAATGTTTATACTTTTGTACAAAGACTATAATACATCAAAACTGAAGAGCAAATGTTATTTATAAAATCGCAAAACCAAATAAAAACGATTCAGGGCACGGCCACACTGCAACGCAAATGCATGTGATTTCATTGCATTTGCGCATGCATTTTTTTCCATTAACTATTGAAAAACACACGCGATTGCGATTTAAAATGCGAAACACAAATCGCAATCGGAACACACCTAAAAAAATGCGCAATTTCAGTGCGTTGCCGCGTTTTCAATGATATGGGAAAAAATGCAAGCACAAAAAAAAAAACAGCAGTGTGGCCTAGCCCGGGCTTTTTTCTCTAGAAAACCCATAGATCTTTCTGACCCATTCACACACATTTATAGCAATGACAATGACAAATTTCCATGGCCGGTAGTGAACAGCGATGGAGGAACTGATTGAACTTCACCCACACTGACAGCCACCAGGAAATGACATCACCACTCCGCTAACCACCAGGAAATGACATCACTCCGCTAACCACCAGGAAATGACGGGAGAAAGATTTAGGAACATCCCCCACCAACCAGGCAATTTATCTGGGATCGACTATGTTAGCCTGAAGAAGGCGGAAGTACATGATACACGTGTGACTTCAGGTTGATAGTGCAGCTAAATCATTTATAAAGGGAAGAGCGCTCCAGTTATGGAGATTTGTACCGTGTGCTCCTCAGAGGCGCCGAAATACCGGTGTCCCCGATGCAGGGCAGCGCGATAGTAAGTTAATACGGATTAGATGTTTTCCTTCTACTGAGTTCACTTAGCTCAGAATAATCCATAAGTTCGCCCATAGAGATCTGACCTGACGATACACCGAGAAAAACAACTAATCAGGCCTAAGAACAGTTTGATGTGGGTGTAGTGGGAAAAGGCATTGATCCCATAGCGCTAGCTTTACCGTGTTTCCTCTTGGGTGTAATCCTGTATTCAATCTAATTGTTTCACTTGTGTTTCTTGTTGCAGTTGTTCTGTTTCCTGTTGCAGGATCCATAAAGGTAATGTATCTGTAAGCTAATTTGTGGAATATACTTTTATTGACTTTGTTTTCAACAGAGAATATGAACTGGTGTCCTTAGTATTTATAGCTTTGTCTTTCCTTAAAGGCTATGTCAACCCTGAAAAATTTTTTTTTATATATGGTCCCCCTGGGCTCCCAGCCCCAACCGCTATAATTTTTTTTTTAGAAAGCCCCCCAAACTCTACTTACCTCCCCTCGATCCTCCGCCGCGCTCCCGGCCCTCTGCTTGCAAGGAAATGCAAGCAGAGGGGCGGGACCGGCAGCCGCGTCTGTGATTGGCTGAGCGGCAGCCAATCACAGACGCGGCTGCCGGCAGCTCACTTCGCCGGAGGAAAGGGAGGGTAAGTAAGAGTTTGGGGAGCTTTCTAAAAAAAAAAATATGCGGTTGGGGCTGGGAGACATGGGGGAAATGATTACTTAAGGGGTTTTATGCTAGGGGGGGATAGTAGAACGGGAGGGAGAGGGAGGGGGAGGGAGGGGGGAGAAGGGCTGCAGTACACATGGCAAAAATCCTGAGGCCCCAGCTAGCAGGCGTGTCCTATATGGACTCTGCTATCCTCCTGGTGGGCAGTTTTTGGGACTTTGGGGGGGGGGGACTACAGGAGAACCCTATGGAGCTGGGATGTTAGGTAAGGATTAAACTACACTACATGGTGGGGCCAGTAGTTGGGGGGATTATAGTTTTGGGGGTGGAATGCCTCCTTTTAAAACAAGCCCTGGTTCATTCCTTTTTTTTTTTTTTAATTAAAGAACAGGTAGATTGAGACACTTCAGACAGGCTGTGCTGTAAAGGCTTTAATTGTAGTCCTGCACCACTAAATGGCGGCGTATCAAGTACCCTTTCTCAAGTGCCCTGGTTCATTCCTCTAAGTGCAGGCAGTTGGAAGTTATAGTGTTGAAAATGTTTCCTGCTTCTTCCTTGGACCCCTTCTGTTCTCTAAGAACAAAGTCCCAAACGTCTAAAAACAACTATTAGGCCACGGAATGTTTACTAGATATCCCAATATTAAATTGATTCAACAATCAAAGATCAAACCAACCTAGTATTGTATGGTGAGAGGATGTATGATTTCAAGGTTAATTTTCTCTGTAGTTGGTTTGTAGTTTGCTTCCAATCAAGGAGGAATTTTCTTACACTGCCAGGAGACAAGCAGAGAACAGAGTGCTGGTAACCTAAGGAATCATTATCAAACTAACCTCTGACTGCCTACTGTTAGAGAAGTCCAAGTCCGACAGTGTTTTTTTTTTTTTTTTTTCTTGAAGGAAAAAAGAAAATATCCTTTAACTTAACGGAAGTTTGTTTGAGGCAGTCAGACATCTTTACCTTTTTCTAGTAACTAATCAATAGACCTCAAAGTAAATATTTATAGGTTAGTTGCCACACTGTAAATGTCTAAATGCTTTGGTACCCCATATATACAATATATGAATTTAACAGCAGGCTATCAAAATACGGAAGCCTTGTGATGTTGGCCAGGTGGTAGACCCTCTCAGATTACAAATGCTGTCATTACCTGGAATTCAGAGCTATTTTACTGGGCATGTTCACCTCCTAAATAAAAATCCATTCTTACCTTCCCCACCCCTCAAACTCTTAGATAATTGTAGTTGTTCACCTCCCTGAAGCCCAGAAAACTTACCTTTCCCTGCTGCACTTATCCTCCTCCTCCTCCTACTTTTTGGTCTCCTTAGGAGTAGACATGCAGGACTCAGAATTGAATGCACAGTCCGTCACTGGTCGTGATGTCACTGTCAACATTGAGACCAACTCCTGCATTGCAGAGGAAAGCTGTCATCTCACACAGATACCCGTTTTTTTTGTGGTGAGAAAAGATACATTTTCTAAGCTGCAGGAAGGGCGAGTAAAGAATTTTATTCTGGGAGTGGACATGTCCTTTAAATACCTCTGAATCCCAGGTAAGGATGCTATTTTAATGTTGGCCAGGTGGTAGAACCTTTTAGATTACTAAGGCAAATTTTGGAGGGTGGACATAACCTTTAGGACTCTTGTAAAATGAAGTTTGGATTTGGAAAGGGAAAAAGTGGATAAATAAAATGTTATGTGGTGATTAACGGTAACTTTGTTTCAGGGCATTATTTTAAATGTGTGTGTTATGTCAATGTTTTCTTAGGGGTGGCAGTGTCCCTTTGACATATCTGTTGCCTTTACAGTTAGATCATAAGTAGAAATGTTACTTTAAATTCTTGATTTTCTATAGCTAAGGTGACTTACTAAAATACAGAATTTGTCGAGGTCACCTTAGATCACGTAAATCAAGAGCTTATCACGCACAGCAGCCCACATATAGCTTATCACGCACAGCAGCACATTGCAGAAATCCTGCATCGCAACATGTGATTCAGTTTCTACAAAATTAAATGGGCTGTCCAGTTGGCTAAGACCCTTAAGTGGGGGTATAATAGAACTTTTATGGACAAATTCTCATTGGTGTTTTTTATGTGAGACTTTGTTGCTTGAAAGTATAAATCTAAAAATTGGATACAGGAAACTTTACCCATAGCAAAAAAATATAGCATTGTGGGATTAAAGGGTATGAATTGGGTTTGGACCTAACAAAAGGAAGTTTCCTGTGAGTGAAACGAACTAGAGTGGAAAGTGTCCCTTGCTCTTAAGGACCATAGAAAAAGGACATTTGATGGTTGTATGGTGTGTGTGAAAGTTTGAAAATAAGGATTGTTTGTGCTGTGTTAAGGACTGTGTGTGCAGTAAGCAGATTAATCTTTCTTCCAGTTAAAGGGGTGCACTGGACCTCTATATTCTAGTATTGCACCTGTTGTAATCACAAACAGGTTGTGAAAGGGTTGGACCTAACAAAAGGAAGTTTCCTGTGAGTGAAACGTGTCCCTTGCTCTCAAGGGCCTTGATTTCAAGGACATAGAAAAAGGACATTGAAACAAGAAGGGCAATTAAGCAAGGTGTGTGCGTCACTGTACTGGTGTTGTGTATTAGAAGGGACAGTTTTGTCGGTACCATGTGCATCCTGCCACATGTATAGGAACCTGTAGCAGACATTCCAGGGAACCTGTCTGTGTCAGGTGTGAGTGGGTTGCCTGTTTGGAAGCTGAGGTGGAGAGTCTAAGGGGGCAGCTTGCAGCATTGCAGGGACTGGCAAATCTGGGGGGTCAGCAGGCACTGGCTGGGGCCAGTATAGAGGTGGGTGGAAGTGGGACAGGGAAGGTTGAAGGGGGAGGTAGTTTTGTTAGGGTTACTAGGGGAAGTGGGAGACGGAAGGGTAGGGTGGCTTAGGTAATGAAGTGGAGGAGGACACCTCAGAATTAGCGTGTATGGAGGGGGCTAGTCCCAGGAGACTGCCATCTCTGATACAAGGGAGGAGGAACTAAGCATCAGGAATGCTAGGCAGGTGGTAGTGATAGGGGACTCCATTATAAGGAAGGTAGATAGGGTAATCTGCCGCCAAGACTCTACATGCCGAACTGTGTGTTGCCTGCCTGGTGCTAGGGTTCGGCATGCATGTGGTGGTTCGTGTAGACAGATTATTGGGTGGGGCCGGGTGTGACCCGGCGGTCTTGGTTCACATTGGTGCCAATGACAAAATTAGAGGAGGAGGTGAGGTCCTTAAACATGATTTCCGAGAGCCAAGTTAAAAGCAAGGACCTCCAGGGAAGTGTTCAGAAATACTACTGCAGCTACATGCTAAGCCAGGGAGACAGCGGGAGTTTGGAGCATTAATGTGTGGCTAAGAGAGTGGTATAAGGAAGAAGCGTTTGGGTTTATTGAGAACTGGGCAGACTTTGCTGTCAGCTACAGGCTCTTTAGTAGGGATGGCTCTTTTAGGGGAGAAGATGGCTAGAGGGTTGGAGGAGATTTTAAACTAGGTTTGGGGGGAGAGGTTATTAGCAGTCTCACTGGGATAGATAGCCCAGGAGGAAAGCAGGGTGTAGATAGGCCAGTGGCGGGCGGAAATGGGGGTGGGGCTAGCATAGGGGATAGGGAGGAATGTGTATTAAAGTGTACAAATAAATTACAGGATCATAATCTAAAATGTATGTTCGCAAATGCGATAAAACCTGGCTGACAAAATGGGTGAATTGGAAATTATGGCATTGAATAAAAAGTATGATGTAATAGGTATAGCAGAAACGTGGTTGAACAGTTCTCACAACTCGGCTGTAAATTTAGAAGGATATGCCTTGTTTAGGCAGGACAGAGAAAAAAGGAAAGGGGGAGGAGCATGTGTTTATGCTAAAAAAGAATTGAAGGCAAATTTAAAAGAAGAGAAAACTTTTAAAGTGGAGGCAATATGGGTGGAATTAGGCAACAGGAAAGGGGGTAATGTCATTGTTGGTGTCTGCTATAAGCTGCCAAATGCTAGCAGAGAGGAGGTGAGTCAACTTCATATGCAGTTGGCAAGGGCTGCAAGTTTGGGGAGTGTGCTCATTATGGGGGACTTCAATTACCCTGACATTGATTGGTGTAGTGGAACTGCCATCACAGAAAAAGGCAATGAGTTCCTGAATTTGCTGCAGGATAATTTTCTCTCACAGGTGGTTAAGGGCAACTAAATTAATAAGGGGATTGGGGGAGCTTGAATATGAAGTGAGACTGGAAAAGTTACAATTATGTACGCTGGAGAAAAGGCGCTTGCGTGGGGATATGATTACTGTGTATAAATACATTAACGGGCCATACAATAAACTATCTGGGGCATTGTTCACCAATAGAACATGTCAAAGGACACGAGGACATCCCTTAAGACTTGAAGAAAAAAGGTTTAGGCTGGATATTGCTAGATGGGTTGAACTGGATGGACGTATGTCTTTATTCAACCTCAAATACTATACTAAGTCACCCCAGTGTTGTTAAAATTTCCACTCCAATCGCCAAGATGCTATCGATTACGCACCTTCACCTACCCCTTTTTTTACACACCTCTTTATCTTTCTCATACCTTTAGCACAAGACTATAGCCCTTTAAAAGGCATGTCCGCCCCCCCCCCCCAATTCTATAAAATAAACTTCAGTAGAGCACACACTGCAATGCTACATCACACTTAGTTTACCTGAAATGTCTCCAGTTGCTGGGGATGGCCAGTCCATAGTTCCAAAAAACGATCACTAGGAGGCTGAGATAGGTGGAAATTATTCCGCCTTTTACCTCACCTTGTCAATTTTTGGCAAATGCGCATCCACGCAAAACAGTGAGAGCCATGCTCTCACCTTCCTCCCTCTCTGTGACGCGCGCAATAGGAAGAAAAAAAAGTTTTCGGGCTGTCAGTGCATAGCGTGCACTGACCTATCAGCAGCTGCTAATGAATCCTCCAATCATGATTAGGAAACCACCCATGATTGACAGAGATGGGAGCCAGGCCGCAATTTTACAGATCAGGAGAACGGGTAAAGGAAGCGATATTCTGAAAAAACATATTTGAGTTTTGGGAGGGTGAGTACTAAGCCACTTAATAATAAAAATTTGTTTTTGGGGGTGGACATGCCCTTTAAGTAAAACCATTCATGTGGGGTATGAATTTACTATGGCAAAAAATTAATTAGGATGGAGAGACGAAAATAGCTAGACGGACAGACGTACATAGCTAGCTAGATGGACAGGGGGACATGCATTGCTAGACGGAGGGATGGACATAGCTAGAAGGATGGATGGACTGACTGAGTTTAGTAAGCTAAACTGTCTTCTAGCAGATGTGGTAATGACCAATTTAATAGCTTTAAGAATGGATGTGATACGCTTCTAAAATTCAAATATTTTGAAAAAACTGGTATTAATAAATATACAGGGAGATTCAATAAAAGTTCTTATCGTTAAAAATAGTGCTAATTTTGCCACAGCCAATCAGATCTTATTTACCATTTGAAAGCTAACATCTGATTGGTTGGGGCAAAATTAGCACAATTTGTAACAATAAGAACTTTGATTGAATCTCCCTGATAGTTCTTGTTGATACAGGAATACTTTCCAATTGCAATTTTAATTCGGGATGGAATTCCCCCCCTTTATGCACTACAATGCACCTTGATATGTATATTGGCCACAAGGTGAATAGTCCATTTATATAAAGAACAGTGGATAAATTAATGATATCACATTTTCCTGTGAATCAATGATGAACATAGTAGCACCAGTCCCAGTTGTACGTACATTTGTTATAATTCACTCCCTATCTCATTTAAAGACTTTGGCCTTTTTTTCTACCTGAACCATCCCCCCTGTTCTGTTACAGTGCTTAAAGGGACACTAAATATATTTTATGTACTGTAAAGTACATACAATCTGTTTCTATTATTCACAGGGAGGTGAGTGATTATTCCCACCTCCCTGTGAATAATAGAATGTCCGGGGAAACAGTGTTGACCCACCTTACTGGTGCTCCACTCTGCACCTTCACAGCTATTAGGCACGCTGTCCTGTGCAGCGCGGCTGACCGCTAAGGAGCAGCCGTGAGTGGAGTGCAGGTAAGGTAATTTCGGCAGTGTCCCCTGGGCGTTCTATTATTCACAGGGAGGTGGGAATAAGCGTTCTCAGCTCCCTGTGAATAATAAAACCGGATTTTAAGTAGCCATATTTTACAGTGTAGTGTTCCTTTAAACTGCTGCCAATACCACCTACTGCTCGTACCCCCATGCTTCTTATAAATTTGTGCTGCTGTATGGTGGTCTGGTATTAGTCCCCTTACCTAATGGATGGCAGATTTTAGGCTGCTGAATTCAGTCTGCTCAGTAAATCATTCCGCTGCTCCATTCACCTCCCCTTTCCATACAGCTGCAATGAAGCTCGGAAGGCCCAAAAACAATGATGGTCAATCCGTATGTGACTTTGGACAGGGGAAGAGGGAGAGAGTGAATAGATGGTCCCTTTATAGTTTCTTATTCTTACTACTATTCAGTAGTAAGGACATTATTTTACAGGTTGCTCCCATTGTAGTGGATTATATACTCATTCTGTTCTAGATTTATAGTTGTGTTTTTTTTTTCTTCTAACCTCCAAAGTTTTTACATGTCCTCCCAACAATTCAGGATTGTTATTGTTAATATTCAATAATAAACCATAATTTTTTTATTGGTCCGAAGATGATTTTGATGAAGACAATGAATCGGACAGAGTTCCCCATCAGAGGCTGAAGCTTTTAGGTAAGAAACACCAGTTAGGCAGGAAATGTGGGTATTGCTGATTAGGTTGGAGTAGATGAATGAATGTCTTTATTTAACCTCAAATACTATACTAGAGATGGCCGAACTTTCGAAAGTTCGGTCAGTTTTCGAACTATATGGAAAGTTTGAAAAAACCCATTAAAGTCAATGAATCTAGACAGTTGTTCCGCACACTACTCACATCCACTTAAACAATCTTTTCGCTGGGTGCCTGCTGATATACTCAAGCCCAATAGTATAGAGTCCATATGATAACAAATCATCAGCGCACACCAGTCTTATAACATGTGGTGTTTATTCACACACGTGACATTTCGGTGTCAAAATGGCACCTTCTTCAGTCTGTAGAAGGTGCCATTTTGACGCCGAAACATCACGTGTGTGAATAAACACCACATGTTATAAGACTGGTGTGCGCTGATGATTTGTTATCACATTAAAGGGCAACTGTGGTCTCAAAACAAGTTAGGATTAAATGAAAGCCTGTAGTATTTCCTTTACACTGAGCCAACAATCACATCTCTGGCTTCACCCTGTGAGAAATGATATAGAGGTGAATGTTCAAACTTCCTGCTTCCAGTAGGTTGAGTGACATCACCTGACCTCTGCCTGCCCTTTTCCCCCGGGGAAGAAGCATGCTCAGTAAAGACTTATTACTGGGGAAATCAGGAAGTACCTGAGGAAAAAAATTGACAGTTGAGAAGGGGAACCTATTAATGCAGGCAGAGGCTGGTCACATGGCTATCAGAAAGAGTTCAACCAGGAAGTTACATTGCTGAACTTTTGCAGCAATAACTTCTCACAAATTTTATCTAGAGATGGGATGTAGGTTTTATTTTGAAGGTGTGATGGAAGGCTTTTTATATAATTCTTACTAGTTTGGAAGAATTTGAGACCAGTTACCCTTAGTCAATGGGTGTCAAATAGTTCGAATGAAATACAATTAAAATATCAATGCTAACTTAATGTAAGTGGCCGTGGGACCACTATATATACTTGCGTATATTTACTCACGTATAGGTATAATAGACATTCACATATTCGCACGCCTCGAACGTTCGAACTCGAATAGTTCGTCTCGAACTCGAGTTCTAGTCCATCTCTATACTATACTAAAAGTGGTTGAACAGGTGTTACATTCTGTTAATATCTCTAGAATACAAGTTTATTTTCCTAGATCACCATTTTAAGGGCATCTATACTGAAAAAAAAATATTTTAGATTAACCTTTACTGGAAATTATAATTCTTCCCGACTACCATTGTACCATTTTTTGTTAGTCTGTCTCCTATTTCGTTAGATGTCCAATCTGAACTATCTAACATTTTAGTTGTCAATCAAGTGCCATATTATTATCCTCAACTCTTTTGCTGTGAGCAGTTTTGCTGTAGCTGGAATGGTGACAGTTGGTATGTGGGATATCCACTCTCCCAGTGCTGCCTCCTAGCGATAACTCATAAGAGTCCTGTCGGATGGAAGGGGGGATACTGGGCTTTAGCAAAACAAGTACTGGATTGAAGGCATGCACAACACAATCACCACGGAATAGGTTTTACTTACATATTTATTTTTAGATTAAGACAAGGAAGGTTTTTTTTTCAGTTTAGTTGCCCTTTAATGGCCAAGAATTAAATAAGCATTTCATTGAACTCATTCTGCAGTTAATTCACTTGATATTCTAGGTCAGGGTTTCTCAAAGAGTGTGTCGGGGCACACTGGTGTGCCTCTGCTGTGGAAATGGTAGTGGAAATATTTTTACCAATATAACATATTTTTGTTATTTAGTACTTATATATATAAGTACTAAATATATATATTGAGATAAAATAACAGCAGTCAGTGTAGTGCAACACATCGATATAAATACAATTTACACTGCAAAGTGCATAACATATGGGTAATTACAACTTTAAGTCCAACATTAAGAACACATATGTGCCTCGAGAACATTTTTAATTGCCAAGTGTGCCACGATCTGAAAAATAATTATTGCATTCACTCTCTGAAAATGGATTGCAGTCACAATGTGACCTCCCACATTTTGTCTGGCATGCGTTTCTCATGCGCTAATGGATCGTAAAATGCAGTCCTGAGCACATGAGAAATGCGCTAGTTTTTGATTATAAACTTCAATAAAATGAATAATCTCACATAGACAAGTAGTTGTGGGCTCAGATTAATTACTCCTTGATTCTGTTTTACCATAATTAACACAAGGGAAGCTACAAAAATATTCCTAAATGTATTGTGAAAAACTTCCCAGTATGACCTAGATAGTGGCAAAGGTTAAAATAATTTTAGCCATAGAAGACATGTATGGTATGACTTTGCCTCACCTTAATCTTTAATCATATATACCCTTTTCTTTTTAATCTCGCCTTATTTATGTTTTACCTGCAAAGTTTGTTACTCTGCCATTTCTAAATAGTAGATTTCATCTATTTTTCCAGTCTTACTTCCTTATCACGGTCTAATCCGTACATTCAGCACTGTGCACCGTTTGTGCAGCATTTCAATAGCGGTTCCAGATGTTTGCTGTTAGGATGTAATCCTATATAAATCAAGGTGGCTGTTTTGTAATAAGAACTCTCTTAAATAGCTGAAGCTGGAAACGCGTAAGGGAGTCCTGGATATAGTTGTTTTAATTCAAGATTTGTTCACCATTTTGACTTGAATGCATGGTGTTTGTGTTTTCGTTTTCTCTTAACAAACACCTCCTTTGAGATCAATCATGCTCGGTAATCACTAAAGGCTTGTCCTTTAGTGATTCTATCCCTGACTACGACTGATTAGTTTAATTCATGCACATACCTACTGTCACCAGTACGTATGCACATAGCAGAAGAATTTATAATGGCTGAAATATTTATACTTCTTAGGAAATGGGAGACAGATTAACAAACTATACAGTATCTGAAACAAAGCTGTTATTAGCAAGTTTAACAACTTTTAGTAATTTTCCTGTTAGTTTGCTACTGGTAAAAATAGTGCTAATTTTGCCCTAACCAATCAGATATTATTTTTCAAATGTTAAATAAGATCTGATTGGTTGGGGCAAAATTAGCACCATTTTTAACAATAAGAACTATTATCGAATCTCCCTGTAAATGTTTGGACAAGTCCTTTTTCAAGTGTGAATCCAGTGCAGAGTACATCCCTTCCCTCCAATCAAACAAGTCCAATTCCAAAATAGTCCAATCCACCAAAGGCTGGGAGAATCCCAGTACAATCCTCAAAAAGGTCTGCCAGATCAAATCCAAACATGTATCAAAAACCTAAAAAGAGGAATCTAGGCAAAGTACACTACACAATATACCTTGAAGTAAAGAATTATAAACATGCAGCCAAATTTAGATTCTTTCTGCAGAATGGGCCAAAACTGTCTCACAACTTTCTCAATCCTGGTGCTTATAGAGAGTTAATCCTAGATAATCCTAGAAATACTGCCCATCTTTTTTCTGATCCTCTGTAGTTAAGTTCTAGAATACCCTCTTGTCTGTAGCTGAATTGCAGTATTCACTATTAGAAGAGATCCTCCTTGCTCTGATGTATTGGCTTTCAGGGATGGCTTTAAATATTTTGGGGCAATGAAAACTAGATGCAAGACAGGTTTTTTTTTTGGGGGGGGGGGTTTCTGTAGGTAAATCTACGGTTTAGTTAGCGTAGATTACGATCGGTTTCAGTAATTTACGATCGTATTGTAAATTTCTGATAATGATCAGAAAATGACTATCGATTTAGTGACCGTTTTACAGATCGTTAAAGGTGTGATATTGCTAAATATCGATACCATGCCTTTATATATTAAATATTTAAATATAATCTTTGAACGCTGTAGAGCAAAACTTGTGCCTCCATATTCACCCAGAGCCACAGCCACTGGGCACATGGGTTCTCAATTGGTTAGCGTTACTTTTACTTAAAAGCCTATTCATTTTGCTAGCTAGCTGACAGCTGGCATTAAATACATGAAGGTAAAATTCCCCCTGCTGCACAGCCTCTGGTGAATCTCTTCAGGGAGACATGTCCAGAGTGCCTGTGATCTGGGTGAATCTCCCAAATGGTATGTAATAAAGTACAGGCATTTATTCAATCTCAATTACTATGTCATTGTATAGAAAAATGAAGACATTAAAACCTTAATACCTTCCTTTTTAACCCTACCTAACTTGATCCAGAGGAAGGCAAAAAAAAAATGTATTCCTAGATCAAACAATTCAATATGTCCTGAAACCACCAGTGCTTTGCATTGAAAAGCTAGGAGAACACACAGCGTCATGCATTTTAAAGCTTTGCTAATTTAACCCACTACTGGCCTCACTGTGTAGTTTAAAAAAAAATCTTTACCTTACACCTCTGCTCCAAATGGTTCTCCTGCAGTGCCTGTTCAAAGTCCAGGAAACTGAAGCTTTCTTCCTGGCCATCACCTACCATAAAAACACTTTTCTGTAGTGTAGGGCAGGGGAGCCCTACCCAAACTGCATTGTCAGATTTCTAAAAAAAGAACCTAAACTCAACTTACAGCCCTTTGTTCCCGTGGCGCTCTCAATTGATGGCAACCGCGTCTGTGATTGGCTGCCGTCTGTGATTGGCTGCCAGATCAGAATGCCACGGGAGCCAGGGGCTGTAAGTAGAGTACAGAATCTTTTTTTTAAAAATCTGACAATGCGGTTGTGGGTGGGTAGGGAAGCCCTATGTTTAGGGTGGAGATACACTTTAAATGTGTTTTTCCCCAAGTTTTAATACTGTGTGAGTGATCATTGGATTTGTGCAGACATTTGTTGCGCTGAGCTATTAACAAATGACAATATATATATAATGTGTGGTTTTATTGTATTTTTTTCCCATAGAAGAATCCATAGAGCTGAAGCATGTACTACAGAATCCTCATTTACGACAACTTCTGACTAGGCTTGATCAGGCTGAAGAACGAGAAGACACACTGAAAAAATGTATGCAAGAGCCGTTGTTTGTTGAATTTGCTGACAAATGTCTCTCCATTGTGGAACCCGAAGAGAAAGAAAACAAATTTGCAGTTCTCTAGTGCAGCGCACACACTGCAAGCATTTATTAATTCCTAAATGGAATTCTTAAAAAATTTATTTCTGAGTAAATTGAGAGGATGGGTTGGACATGCCCTTAAACAGACAATCTAAATGTTTTCCTTCTGTTCTCATGTTCTTCTGGATAGACCAGTCATGGCAGAGACAGATGACATCTGCTGACCAAGAAACTGCTTCTGAACATGTGCAAGTAATACAGCTTTAAAAGGAAAAGGCAGCCTGTACAAGAGGGCGTAGTGAGTATCAGAAAGAATAGCTGCCTTCTAATACATCTTTAAATGCTGTCTGGGGAATTTACGTAACAGTGGTTATGAACTTAAAATCATGCTACCCTATTAAATACGGGCTAAAGTGATTAAGATAGGAATAGCAGTGGTTTTGTAACAGACAAATATTGCGATTGTCCCCATTTCAGGTGTACCCAAATCCGCAATTTGTTATTATTGCATTCTCTGTTTGCACATATCTTTTTAAATGTTATTCTACAAGCAAACGGTCTACAACAAATAATATCATTCTGGAAGAGATAAGTAATTTCAAAATAAGGCAATAAAAATTTGCTGCACGTGAAATGATTGCACATTGTAATGTTTTGGTTTTTTTAAACTCTTATAGGGCTATGCATGGAGAGCCGGTATTGCTCCTCCTCTAGGCAGTGCACTGAGCCAATAGCGGCTCTCGGTGTATTGCAAATGGGGTTTTCCCATTCTGAATCTTAAACGCCAGCTATGTGCAAGTGTTAAAGATTGTCTAAAAGAGGCGTTATCGTCTTGCTACATTCCTTGTGGCGGTTGCGCAACAGTTGTTGTGTACCGCTGTCTGTTATGTGTTAAAGTAACGTTAACCCTTGGTACATGGGTTAACGTGACTTTAAGACCGAAGAAGATAATAGCTCTCCGTACAAAGCCCTAGTCACAAACTGAATTGTTTTAGATGAGTTCCCTTTTCATTTATTTTAAATGCTCTACTTCCATACATGTGTAAAAAATAAAAACTAAGATGACCGTAGCGGTTTCCATAGCTTTGCAACAAACACATCAAAAACCATTAACATGCCAATAGAGAATGTATTAAAGGGCAACTATAGTGAAAAAAGAAATTTAGTCTATGTACAGATCACTAAGCATTACCTGCCTTACTTTCATTATGCTGTCTGGCTTTGTTTCTTCACACTGGCAGAAGTTTGTACCATGCTGTGTAGTCTCCCTCCCCTCTCAGCCTAGTCCCCCACAAAGCAATAAATGGCTGTATCTGAAGTCCTGGCATGCTCAGTTGAATGTACTTAAAATGAAGTGCTGACATCATGTTGACCCCACTGAACACGCCACCTCCCTTCCAGTGCTAATAGACTACAAGCAAGCAAAGTGTGGGAGAAAGTAGCAGTGTGTTGAAGGGAGGGGCAGAGGGGACAGAGGAGGACAAGTGATGCAGGGATTCTTTACCAGTAAGTTACTTAAAGAGCAATTATACTGAAGTAGACAGGAAGGACAATCTGGGCACACCAGTCTTTTTTTAATTTCTAATTTATTTAGTCATAGAAACAGTGGGATGTTTCGGTGTGAGCACACACCTTCTTCAGACAAACCACGAAGTGCAAAACAGTGCAATAATTTATACTAAATTAACAGGAAATCAACTAGGCCCTCTAGTGTGGACTGTGAAAAATGCAACAGTATCCAACAATTATAAAAGCAATTGTTGCAAAAGATCAACACAGATAAAAACAGTAACATTGTACAATACTGAGCAAGTGACTACGTTTATGAATAATTTGATCATTAGAGGGGGAGAGAAATGTGTACACCTACCACACAGAAAACCATTTTGGATTTTTGAACTTCGTGCATTAGCACCAGTGGGATTGAATACAAACTTGGGATTATTTTGTTTTTTATCTAAACGTTGATCTTTTTAACACAGCTAAATATAACATTAGCACTTGAATTAAAATTTTAAATACTTTAAACTTATTGTACTGAGTATGTTACTGTTTTTATTTGTGTTGATCTTTTGTAACAATTGCTTTTACAATTGTTTGATACTGTTGCACTTTTCACAGCCCACACTAGAGGGCCTGGGTTGATTTCCTGTTCATTTAGTATAAATTATTGCACCGTTTTGCATTTTATTTGTGGTTTGTCTGAAGAAGGTGTGTGCTAAGTAAGTGAATCGTTTAAGACTGGTGTGCCCAGATTATCGTTCCTGCCTACTTCGGTATAGCTATTTGCCTATAGCACTGGAGCACCCAGCATCTACCATGTATGTATACAGATTTATATTGGTGTGTGTGACCATTCTGTGACTTTGATTGCTAAAGAGCAATTTATATTATATTTTGTAACTTCCAAAAGGAAGTTTCCTGTGAGTGGAAACTGTACAAAGTTTTCTAAAGGACCTTTTTATTAAGTACTTAGAAAAAGGACATATGGTTTGCATGAACGTTTGAAAATAAGGATTGTTTGTGCTGGGACAGACTGTGCAAGTAGAATATTCTTTCTTTCTTCCAGGTAAAGGGGTGCACATGGTTTCTATATTCTAGTATTGCACCTGTTGTAATTGTAGGCAGGTTGTGGAAGGGTTAATAAGTGTTTTGAATTTTCCCTCTCTTTCTGTCTCTTGGTGTTGGGGCCAATTAGTTAAATAGAATTCCTTCATAAATTTGGTGGGGTTTTTTTGCCTTCCGCAGGATCAACAGTTAGGCAGGAAATGAGGATATTGCTAGATGGGTTGGACTGGATGGATGTGTGTCTTTATTCAACCTCAAATACTATACAAGTCATCCTAACCCCCAGGGTACCTTTAGGGCTAGGCCACACTGCAGCATTTTTTCTGCGTTTGCGCATGTGATTACGCTTGCATTTTTTTTTCAGATCATTGGAAACGCATCAACGCACCAAAAACACGCGTTTTCAGGTGCGTTGCCATTGCGATTTGCATTCCGCATTTTTAATCGCAATCGCATGCGTTTTCCTATACCTAATGAAGAAAATGCATGCGCAAATGCAACAAAATCGCACATGAAATTGCATGCGATTCCGGCGCAGTGTGGCCGTGCCCTTAGTTTCTTTAAATTCTTCATAGTCCCAGAGATAAGCTTTTGAATATGCTGTGATTTGTAGGAGCTGCAGTACTGTATATCACACACTCCCTCACGCACTCACTATATACACCACGTGCCACACAATCAAATACTTAAAGGATAACTATAGTGGGAAAATAACCTTAAGGCTTGAAGGCTAGAAATGCTGGACTTAATGCATTACACAGAATTTACTGACCTATAGATGCATCTGTAGTTTCATAGTGGCTATGTCAACCTGAAGTTTTTGAAGTTAAACAGTTGGGGGGTCTCAATTTTTCAGCTATAGACTTGCTCGGTAACTCTGAATTTCCCATGGTGCTTTGTTTCTTAGGGACCGTGAAACATTTTCAATCCTTTACCTACATTTGAAACTTTTCTAATGCATGTTGTAGAATGCATTGGTTTCAATGCAAGTGTCTAGTTTTAATTTATTAAAGGATAAGTGCACCATATTTCTAACTTGTTGTTATAGTAAAATAATGCTGTGTTTATTTTTGGGTATCCCCCTTCTTTATTTTCATATAAGAAACCAAGCCTAAATCGAGGTGGGGGGGGTTCGACACCAACTGTCTGCCATGTACAATGCTGTTTTGACACCTTACCCTGGGCAGTTCCTGTAACACCTCTTAGCCACTATGCAATCACGCCCTTAACACCTGGCTGTGATATGCTAATTGGGACTTTCCAGGGTACATAATTGCCACAGATTCTTGTACAAGTCATTCTGAATTGAGAAAGCCAGTCGGATGACTAGCGAAACGTCATCAAGAACTAAACTTCAAGTCTAGTTGATCTAATTGAATACAACAGATATACCATGACCTGGATGAATGAGAACCTTCACAAGCAAGTGCCTCAGACCTTTTTGTTTTGTTTAGCTTACCTAGTCGAAAAATCAAGCTACCATAACTATGTTTTATAAATATTCAATTTAAACAGGATTTAGCAAGCTTGTTCTTTTAAAATACATATGTAGAGTGTTAGTGCAAATAAAAAGTGCATTACTATTTCTAATCTAATGTAGGTGCAGTATTTAATGAGTTCTGAATATATAAATAGTAAATAAATTACTATATATAAATATATATATAGTAAATATACATGCAGATTAGAGATCAGTTTGCTATTTATCGTCTGTCCCTAAGGCATGACTATTGGGCATGTGCGATACTTAGTGGGTACAGGGGAAGGAGCCCCCATGACACAACCACATATCTTCACTGTCATTGGGCTGATGTCACAGAATAGGTGCATTCTATACAATGCAATATGTACTTGGTTTCTAGCCCAAGTTGTTTTTTCACTTTAGTTATACTTTAAGTGCTAAGCATAATCACTAAACCATTTACCCAGCAATATGAATATAAAACAGCCCCTCCCTCAAAAAACAAAATCTCATACACATACAAAACCAGTGACTCAAATGGACATCATCATGTACCCCAAACAGTAATACAGTATAAATACCAAACAAGACACAGTGCAATCTATGAAATAAGATTGATGTGCAGACTATATACAAACACACATAATAGTATAAAATCCATTTTAATCATAGATATACAAAAAGTGAGACTGTATTACCAACACATGACAAAGTACAATGTGACATTACTGCACCATGCTGTATAGTGCCTAGTGCAATTTTAGATATAATAGATTTATAGAATAAAACGAGCTAAACTGAAATATAGAATAAAACGAGCTAAACTAGTCTGACACTGTCTTTTGCCACCTGAGCCAAACTTTGAATGGTGCGCTGCTGCCGTGGCAAGGTGGGCGTGGCTTTGATGTAGACATGGTTTCACTTTTGGGCGTGGCTATCCATTTGGTCATTTTGAACTTGGCATCACTGAATTTATACAGTCCTTAAAAAGACATTAATCCACACCATAATTCCTGAAGAATAAAAGGAATACATAAAACAAACACAATTACAAACTTTCCAAATCCTAATCATAGCATAAACTTATTTATGACCACACTAGTCTAAAATCCATAGTGATCTTTGACCTCAAGTAGTTCTGATACACAGCTCAGACACATTGCAGACACTACCTAGTTATCACATGTTGAACAGAAGCACCCTGTAGCTAAAACACTTTCAACAAATCAGCACATATTATACACCACCCTTTAAATTATATACCATCCAATACACTACCGTATACAGTATTTACCACACTATTTAAGTCCCTATACACTATATAACATCCTAAACTTTAGGATTTATACACCGCTCTATACACTATATACTACCCTATACACTACATTATACAGCATAAACCACACTATACTCCTCCCTATACACAATATAACATCCTAAACATACTCCAGTCTATTCACCAACCTATACATTACCCTATATGCTATAGACCACCTTATACATTTATACAGTATATTACACATTATACACCTCCCTATACACTGTATAACATCCTAAACATTATACTCCAGTCCGTACCATATACATTATAAACCTCCATATACATTATACCAACCTGACAATCATTCTGGTATTTTCTATTGATGCCCCCATTTACTGGAAAGTTAAAATGCCCCCCCCTCCCTAACCAGTCACAAACACTCTTGTTTAACATAATTCAAAAATAATCAGCAGCCTTTCAAATTAGACAAATATCAGCAAACAAGCCACTGATTATAAGAAATCTTTCACCCCCTCCATCAAGTAAAGTAAAAAGAAAAGTATTTTAAAAGTAATTAAACAGCAGCTAGCAACAAATTCAACAGTTTTTCAGGTCCCCCAACCCACCAAGCATTTATACTTGCAACTTACAAGCACTAATGGGGCCAGTCAATACACTGCACTCTCATCACACAAGCAGCAGGTTCGTGTGACAGTCACTGACAGACTGTGGTGGGCATGGGCGTGGTACTGCAGCTGAACTGAAATCTTGACAGCCACATGAAGCTTGCCATTTGTTGAAGACTTGCTCAAAGTTAGTACTGCGCCTGCTCCCTCTTCTCTTGGTATTTTCAGTGGCATTCATATGCCCCGCCCACCTGACATCACCTGAACATGCCCATGAATCCTGAAGTCGGGACCTGACCCCACTCTCTCAGCAAAAAGCCGCTGATTGGTTTCCCCTTCTGCAGCCTGTCTGTTTGTGCACATTACGTGCGTAACGTACATAAGGTGTGCAAACAGGCTGCAAGAGTGGGACCAATCAGCGGCAGAGGCAGCGCCCTGAGATTTTTTTCTCAAGTTGCCTCATTATAGAGACGGTGCTATCAGGACAACAAGCAGTTTCACTGGGTTTGTGAAGATTCTCTCGACTAAAGCTGCTGCTACACTGCCTCTCTCTTCAGTGTTTCATGATCTCTGGTAAGCAGGATAAAAACAACTTTAGTTTAGTAGAAAGCTGTGTCTTTAAAAGTAATGTTGTTCTATCCCCCCCCCAGAGCCTACCTTTATTGTTTCAAAGTTGCCGGATTCCTCCTCCTGTGTTATGGCCTCTGGAGTCCCACCCCCATGAGATTTCCTACTTACTGGGTCTCATAAGGTAAGTGGCGGGTGTAACTTGTGCGTGGGTGATGTCAACACGCCGCAACGTGTGCTTTGTCAATTAGCAAACTTAGATAACAGGCAGAGGCAAAATAACTAATATGATCCCTGAGGGACCCCCACACAAAGCGGAACTTGAGAGAAAGTCTTATTAGCAAAAGTGACAGAAAAAGATCTGTTAGAGAGATAAGAATACAACCACGCCGCAGCTTGATTTCAGATGCCCAGAGAATTTAGAATTTGATTGATATTTGGTAACTTTTTTACATTACATGGGGTTTTGGCATGATTTCTACCTTTGAAAGTTGTTTTTTGTAAACATTTTTTAGAAAATCTGCTAAAAGTGCGAACTAAAGGGTGTGATCTAAAGGGTGTTTGAGTCCCACCACCCTTTAGATCACAAGCTGGGTGTCATCAGAACCCTGTAACACAGAGCAGAGTACATCCCCACTAGCACAGAGGCAAAGGCTAAAGAAATGAAACATCTCAGAGGAGCCCTTAAAACTTGTGGATATCCAGACTGGGCCTTTGTCAAAAGAAGTAGAAGGAAAGAAAAGAACACGAATACCAACAGTGAAGGGGAAAAGCAAGACAGGAGGAAGAACATTGTCATCCCATATGTAGCAGGGGTCTCCGAGAAAGTAAGAAGAATTTTTAAAAAACATCGTATACCTGTCTGCTTTAAACCGAACAACACACTGAGGCAGCAATTGGTACATCCGAAAGACCCAATACCTAAACACAAGAAAAGCGACATCATATACGCAGTGCAGTGCAGTGAAGAGTGCTCTGATTTGTATGTGGGGGAGACCAAACAGCAACTGCATCAACGTATGGCCCAGCACAGAAGAGCCAATTCTTTGGGTCAGGACTCAGCCGTGTACCTGCCATCTTAAGGATAAAGGACATACCTTGAAGATTGTAATGTTAACATATTGGCAAAGGAACGTGACTGGTTCAAGAGAGGTGTTAAGGAGGCCATTTATGTGAAAATAAAGAAACCAAGCCTAAATAGAGGTGGGAGGGTTCGACACCAACTGTCTGCCATGTACAATGCTGTTTAAACCCTACTCTGGCGGTCCTATAACACCTCTTAGCCATTATCCAATCACACACCTTAACACCTGACTGTGATATGCTAATTGGGATTTTCCAGGGTACATAATTGCCACAGATTCTTGTACAAGTCATTCTGAATTGAGAAAGCCAGTCGGATGACTAGCGAAACGTCTTCAGAAATGAAATATATTTCTACTCATGCAGGTGACTCTTTTGGAGATCTTAAAATCGTTTGCCCGAAAGTGGATGGGTTAAAGTATTCCGTAAGCATGCTATTACATGTTGTGCAGTTCGTACATCTAAAGCACCTGGTTTAATAGGGTTTAGGAACATTGACCCCGGTTTGTCTGTCTCCACTCTAATATCTGCGATACCAGAAGGGAGCGTAGATTTCTCCTTTCTTGTAAACATGCCTGATTGTTTTGTCCACAAATGGGAGGGATTGTCCGTCTGACCAATTCCAGTATTCCTCAAGTTTATCTCTGATGATTTGACTATGGGGAGTATATTTTGCGTAAAAGTTAATTTTATTGTTGTTGGTTCGTTGCTCTTTCTTGTGTGCTTTTTGATTAACCAAGTCCACAGCCCTTTTTATAGCTCTATCCAGTTCATTAGCATTATATCCTCTAAATATAAATTGCTGTTTCATTTCTTGCATCTGTTGTTCGGCCTTCTTGTCATCCGAGTTGTTTTTAAGTACCCTTAGGAATTTCCCATATAGGATTGCTCTCTTCGTTCCCTCCGGGTGACAGCTGTGTCTATGGAGAATGGATTTTCCTATAAAGGGTTGTTCCCACTTTGTTGTTATCTCGAAATATCTTGAGATCCAAGAAGTCCACCATATCCCTATCAATCGTCGCTGTCAATTTTATTGGGGTTCTTAATTCATTGATCTCCCTGACAAATTGTAAAGCACTCTCCTCATTACCTCTCCATATAAATAGCATATCATCAATATAGCGCCTACATTGGCAGAATATTTATTAATGATGTATTGCTGTTCGAATTGTTCCATGAACAGGTTGGCAAAGGTAGGGTCTACATTGGAGCCCATAGCTGTGCCTGAACATTGTCGGAAGTACCGTTTGTCCACTCTGAAGTAATTGTGTGATAGAATGTATTCTAATAGATCAATCAAAAATTCCACAGGGGGATTTATCTGTTGTAATCTGCAAAGTGCCTCCCTACATACTTGAATTGAACCTTCTCACCGCTGGTTGTAGGAAGGCATCTAAGAATTGAGTAATGGTTTGAAATAATGAACCGATTGCTGACGGGCTACCCGGCGGTGATGTTAAAGATTTATGGATCTTGGGGACCATATACAGTATAGGGCCTCTCGGTGCCTCTACTTTCAGGAATGCATATTCATCTTTATTGATCCATCCCTTTTGAAGGCCAAAATCCAGCTTTTCATCTAGAACTTTCTTATATATCTGAGTAGAGTCAGAGGTAAGAGTTTCATAGGTTCTAGAGTCCGCCAATTGGTGATCCATCTCTTTCATATAATCCGTCTTGTTTAATAGAACAACAGCTCCCCCCTTGTCAGCAGGTCTCACTAGGATGGTGTTATCTTCTTTCAGAGTGGATATGGCTGGTCTTTCTTCCTTCGAGAGATTATCAAAGACATGTTCAGGAGAGTTTTCAACTTCTTTGATGGTTGAGGACATTAAATTTGAAAAAACCTTGATAGATGGTGGTGTGTTAGGTAAGTCCTTTTTGCTTTTAGCTCTAAATGGATGTATGATGGGTTGTGTCTTGAAATGATCCATATATTTGAGTGTGCGTTGAAATTTGAAGACATCTACTTCTGTGTCGAAGGCTTTGAATTTGGGGGTGGGGACTACATTTCAAGTCCAGTTGATCTAATTGAATACAACAGATATACCATGACCTGGATGAATGAGAACCTTCACAAGCATATTTCATTGCTTAGTGTTTCAAGGTGGTGTTCAAATTCATGGATCTGTTTCTTGATGTTAATAAGCTCTTTATTGGCGTGTTGGATGACCAGTAACAATAAATCAAATTAAAATGTATTCAAAATTGCACACCATTTAGTGCAGAACTCCCCAGCCAATTGTGGGTGTGTTCTTGACACCAAATCTCCTTGGTATTCTTTTTGCTCTATAATAATCCGATAAATATGTACTATTCAAATAAAAATCGGTTTCTTTTTTTCTTCATACGTAAGAGCTCAAAATACAAATCTTTATGGCAAAAAGTGGTTTGTCTAGGAACGTCTGCAAATAGGATTCTAGTGGCATCCTCTTGTGTAAAAGAAAACGATTGCAGTGTGTCTACTTGAGAAGGTATAAGCCCCTGATCCTCCATATTTCGGAGGACTATTGCCTGATGAGTCTGTTATAATATCTCTAATGGAGGGTGCTGTGTCCAAAATGTAATATAGAATGGATCCTTGTGGGGGATAGCACCTGGGTGGTGCTCCAATATATATATATAGTATCTTTAGTTGTAAAATGGTTGTGCTCATAAAAGGATAAAACGGATAAAAAAGATCAAGTTGTTTTAAAAGTTCTTAAAAGTATTAAATCCCGGGGCGTGGCCTCACATGGAGTGAAGTTGGTCGCAGGTTTGCAGAGCTCCGCTTGAAACCTACAATACTGGCACCATCCTGAGGGGAATTCCCGACCCACATCCCACCCCAACACCCTAAAACACACCAGAGCAAGGGACACTAACCCCTGATGCGGCAACTGCATCCCCGACCGAGATCCGGACCACGAGGCCTGGACTAACACGTGGCCTACTCGTAGGAACATCCGCTCAAACACCGGGGCCGAGCGGTCGCCATGACCGCACGCCTGCTGACACCGAGCCGCCCTTTGGCGGTGGACCGGTGGGGCAGGAAAGCCACAGCAGCCCCGTGCCGCAGGCCCTCCCTACCGGAACCGGGCCTCAGTCTGGGGGCCTGCTAACCTATCACCGGGGCTCCGGGCCCCCTAATAGCCAACTGACCCACTGCCGGAACCACGGTCCCCGGGTGGCGCGGACCGAGACCCTGAACCAGAGGCCAATCTAATTAATATCGTGGCCGCAACATCTGTGGGGCGCACTTCGGGGGGGAGACACCGGGTGGAGGCGTGAACCCCCCCGCTGTTGCCCGACCCACGCCAGAACACCACAAACTCCCCTGGCAGCACACCTCAGACCACGGGAGAAGGTGAGGAAGGAGAACTACCATGCTCCCGGCCGGGAGACCTCGCCCGGACTGCTTAACTCACAGTGAGTAACTGCTGGGGGAACCCCCTCTGTATACCTGGGCACTCCGCACCTGATCATCATCCCACAGTCCTCCAACCAACACAATAAACTGAAAACACCCCATTTGTGGGAAAAGACCCTGAGCCACAAACACACTTGACCGAACTGTTGGTCCAACCAGTGACGGGTTCCACAACCCTGCCCTGATGTCAAAGTGAAAACCGTTACAGCAAACAATACTATCTTGTCTTCACCATCTAACAGTATAACTTTGTCTATCACCAACAGCGGGGCCCTGGTTGATCCCTAACAACCTCCATCAACCCTGGGTAAACGAAGAAATCGCAACAATCTTAATTTACCCCAACTCTCTGACGACATGTCTCCCAACAGAGACCAAGACCATGGGAACAGGGAATCCATTAACAATTGCCAAACAGGATGACCTAGAAAATAGACATCGTCGCAATAACCTTCGTTTTGTGGGACTCCCAGAAAAAGCTGAGGGCTCCAATCCCGCCACGTTCCTAGAAGAATTACTAATAACAACATATGGCAGAGATGAATTCTCCAACACTTTTGTGGTGGAACGAGCCCACCGGGTGCCCCCCCCCCCTTCTCCCCCGGGGGCCCCCCCCCCAGAACCTTCATCGCCAAACTCCTCAACTTCAGGGACAGAGACGCAGTACTTCGTCTTACCAGAGAAAAAGGGAATATCACCTTTCAAAATTACACACTCAGTTTACCCAGACTTCTCCATGGAAATCCAAAGGCAAAGAACAAAATTTACCAAAGTAAAACGTTGACTACGCACAGCCAACATCAAATACGATATGCTATTCCCAGCCAGACTCCGAATTATAGACCAAGACAAAACTCTTTTCTTCACTACTCCAGCCGAGGCTTCCACGTGGCTGGATTACCATGGAAGACGGAATACAAACAGAACCTAAGCATCAGGGACAGCAACCGGGACTTGTTGTGCGGCCTGGACTGCCATTTCACCATACAGATAAGTGCCTCAATGTATCTAAACAAACTGTTAATGTCCTTCCTCCCCATCGTTTCCATGTCAGGCAGGCTAATGCTCATGAACATCTAAGAACTGTATTACCCAAGTAAAAAATATTTCGACCGTTGCTATCGGCCGAGTGTCAGCGGAAAATTCTTTGCCCCAATAGAACGAACAATTACCTCTTGTAGACCAGCTCGGTCTAATTTGTTTATTTGTTTAAGCATTTATAGCCCACACTGATGGTCCAGTGTGGAGCCAGTTATATATATGTTTATAGTTCTGATCTGTCTATTAATAACCCATGTTTAAGCTCTATAGGCTTCTGTTATTTCACTGCTACCTCAATTCTGTGTATAATGTATGCTCTGTTTGTGTGGGGGGCCCCCGGTCCAGTCTCAGTTTCCCCAACACCAAACGATGACACCTAACCAATTTAGAACCCTGACGTGGAACGTCAGAGGACTTCAAAACAAGGTAAAGCGCACAGCGATTTTACAATATGTTAAAAAACAGCGGGCCGATATAACAGTCCTACTTGAAACCCATCTACACGGCCACCAACAACTAGCCCTTAAAAAATCTTGGGTCGGCTGGGCATACCACTCGCAATTTACCTCCTCCTCTAGAGGAGTAGCAATACTTATAGCCAAGTCCTCTCCACTTTCGCTCCCATTCCTATTTTCAACATGGGGAACGATGCAGTAGACTCCTGGCTTATATGGTAAACAATGAGCACAAGCCGCCAACAGTTATTACACTACGCACCCCCACAGGCCAAACAATCAACGAGCCTCATGAAGTTGTAAAACACCTGGCCAAATACTATGCTGACCTATACTCCACAACCCTAGAACATACCCAGGAGGAAATCCAAAACTTTCTAAATAACATCCCACTCCCAACTCTACCCCCTGAAGCATATAGAGAACTGGAAGCTCCAATCACTGAGATAGAAATCCAGCAAACCATATCCGTATTAACCCGTAACAAAACCCCAGGTACCGATGGCCTCCCCTCGGAATTTTACTCCACCTATTCCGAAACCCTATCGCCTAAGCTGTTAAATCTTTACAATTATATGTTCTCCACAAAAACTATCCCTCCAACCATGCTAGAGGCCCTAATCATACTTATTCCCAAGCCCGGGAAAGGATCCTTTACTCCCAGAGTCTTATAGACCTATTTCCCTTTTACAAACCGATGTTAAAATATTGGCAAAACTCTTATCACTCAGACTTAATAAATGTATTACTGCACTTATCCACTCAGATCAGACCGGATTCATACCCGGAAAAAACACCTCATTAAACACCCGCAGATTGTACATGAACCTGTCCACAAACCATAATAACACTGGGACAAGATGTATAGTCACGCTCGACACAGCCCGAGCCTTCGACTCGGTGGAGTGGCCCTTTCTTTGGCAAGTATTGCGGGGCTTTGGAATTGGATCCAGTTTCATACGATGGCTCCAAGTCCTATACACACACCCTAGGGCGAAAATTTCAGCTAACAGTGTAACCTCCCCGGCATTCCCACTAACTAGAGGCACCCATCAGGGTTGTCCCGTCGCCTCTCCTCTACGCCCTAGCGGTGGAACCGCTGGCTATTCAACTTCGTAATCACACCAACATAAGAGGTCTTCTTAAAAATAATCTGGAGGAGAGGGTAAGTCTCTATGCAGACGACATGTTACTATACCTCGCCGACCAAAACACTTCTTTGGAAGCGGCATTGTTAACAGTAACCGAATACGGGAAATTCTCAGGTCTCTCAATAAATTGGACAAAATCTCAAATATTACCACTTGATAGTTTCCCCCCAGAAGCCCCAACAAACTTATCTCCTCTGGCCCGAGCATCAACAATCAAATACCTGGGAATACAATTCTCTAAAAAATTTCCATACTCCTGCAATTGAAATACTTCAAAAATTTAGAATCACTCCTTAAATCATTTGTCTGGGGACCCCAACGACACAAACTCAACTGGGCAACCCTTAAGAACCCTCCAGAGCTGGGAGGCCTGGCTATCCCTGACCTTCAACGGTACTATATAGCCGCTCAAGTCTCTCATATATTCCACTGGACACATGAGGAATTCCGACAGAATGTGCACACTACTCGATGTCCCCAATGCCAGCCCACTCTACACCCCACTTGGTCTTATCACCAGGGGATAACAGGGCACAGCTCTGCCTGAAAACCCACACCCAGTGCTTTAGACAAGCACTGGGTGTGGTTTAGTACAAGCATAAAAGACCTGGGATTTAACAAGCAAATCTTTGGGGGTACCCAAGATAAAACAAAATCACACCGCTATGGTACAACAAACAATTGCCAGAGTTTCTATCTATACCACAACCAGAAATTTGGCAAAATATAAAATCATCCAAATCTCTTTTAAAAGATAATGCACTTAAAACATTTGACCAACTACAGCAGGATTTCGATCTACCCAACAACATGTTCTTCAGATTTCTTCAGGTCAGACATGCATTCCAGACACAATTTAACAATCACTCCCTGATTTTTGAGGAAAATCCCTTAATTGCACCCCTAAGTGCCACAACCTCTTCCGGGCTGATCTCAACAATCTACCGCTCCCTTCATCTCCCCTCTGCAAGATCCCTAGTATCCGCTAAAAAACAAACTTGGGAAACTGATATTGGTCCAATGAATGGAGAGGAGTGGGAAGAAGCTTTGATAACTCACACCCTGGTCTCCCCTAGAGTATCAGATAGACTAACACAACTATATATATCAAACAAACTAAACTAGCGATGGGGATAGACCCCCTTCGCTTAAGTACCCTAATAAGCACTCACACACTTTAACCATCAGTAAATAGTCTAATCCTGTGTTGATGCAAAAGAGTATTTAATAATAAAACACACATCTATAAATATTTCCCCATTTCACATAATATTATACATATACCATTACAATAGGATAAAATGTAGCCACAACTTTACGTATCAATTCCTAGGAAATGCAAAGAGATACTATGTAGTTAAGCAAATACTACACAGCCGTGCTGAGAGTAACCAATTCACACTGCTGCTAATTCTGTCAAAAATACAACTGAGTCCTTCTCCTATTACTGCAGAACTCCACGTATCTCAATTTCCAAGGCAACAGGTAAGTCTTACCGGGCGTCCCCGGACTAATAGCACTAGGATCGGACATAAAGAGATAAATGCTGTGGGTGAAATCAAATTATATATCACTGCCGCGGTAGGTAGAAGTAGCAGACCACACTATCCCGGGACTTTTAAATATGGCAGACGCACGCTGCTAGTACATTGGAAGTCTCTCACCCTTCCTCCAGTTTGTCTTCACCCGGTCTCCCGCTGGCTGTCCTCTAAGTATGCAATCACACCACAGTTGTAGGCATTCTCTTGGTCCGTCCAAGGATCAACTCGACGTACGTTTCACCTGTACTTTGAATCAACAGGTTTCATCAGGATAACGCGAGATTATCTGTCCTGCGTATTTATAATCTCATCACTTAAAGCTGTAACGTACCCTTATTCCTTAAGGGGATAGCTTCCTTCCTTTGTATCAAAATGATTTATTAACGCTATAGCTATAGTAATCTATGAGTTGTGACTACTATTTACATGATTCTGCTACATTTTATTTTTTACATAGATTCAGGTGTTTATTAAATGTTACTTCACATTAGATCCCTTTAGTTAAGCTACTCAGACATGGCTCCCACTAATAAGGCACTAGAGCTCTAGTGCACTTAATAATAATTATTAAGGTCTTATATTTTAAAGAAAGCTCGCATAATTTATTACCTCATTCAAACCCCCTGGAGCAAGCGTCCCCAGGTTGTATATCCACTTGCTTTCTGTTTGTTGTAACAATTTCTTAACATTACCTCCTCTACGTCCCAAATTTATTTGTTGAATACCCATAAACTTAAACATGATATTATTTGTACCATGACATTCATTTATATGTTTAGCCATAGCACTTTTTTCCAGTTCTTTATTTTTGGTGGCTCTCATGTGTTCCTGTATTCTACATGTCAACGTTCTTTTTGTCTCTCCCACATATCTTTGTCCACATTCACATATCAGCAGATATACTACCTGTCTGCTTTGACAAGTTATCAGGGAGTTTACAAAGAACTTTTTCCCATGACTTCCTATGAATATTTTATCTTCCAAAATGTACTTACAGGACACACATTTACCACATTTTCGATTACCTGTTACTGGGTCCACCCCTAACCATGTTCTCACATTAGAGGACATCGGACGAAAATAACTTGGGGATACCAGATCTTTCAAATTTTTACCCCTCCGTGCCGTCAACTGGGGATATGACCCAACGTTATCGCTAATGTCTTTGTCCTCCTTTAGAAGGAACCAATATTTCGTCAAAATTGCACGTATTGTATCCCATTTTTTGTTAAATCTCGAAATAAATCTTATACAATTGTCTTCTTTCATTTTTGTCCTGCCTCCATATAGTAGTTCTTGACGCTTACTCTCCTTAGCTTTTTTATACCCTTTCTGTATACTTTTCTGTCTATATCCTCTCTCAACAAATCTCTGTCTCAGATCTTTTGCTTGCCTTTCGAAATCTTCCTCTTGGGTACAATTTCTTTTTACCCTTAGGAATTGTCCTATGGGTATACCTTCCATCAAATTTTTTGGATGATGGCTTGTGGCTTCTAGCAGTGAGTTAACGGCTGTTTTTTTACGGTATGTTTCCGTTATTAGCATACCTTCCTTCTTTTTAATCACTAGATCCAAGAAGGTAATTTTATCTTGACTTATTTCATACGTAAGTTTGATGTTTCTAGTATTCACATTTAGATGTTCAATGAATGTCAATAATTTACTTTTTGTACCTTTCCACAACATTAGGACATCGTCCACATATCTGAGCCATAAAATTACTGACTCTCCAGCCTCTAATTTATTAATTGTCTCACTAACATCCTTCTGTTCCCACATCCCCAAGTGTAGGCACGCGTAGGTGATGTGGGCTTCACAGAGCCTACCTGACCCCAGTACAGCTCTCACGATATAGAACAGAAAAAAGCCCAGACTGTCCTAAATGCCTGCTTGCCCCCGGTAATTTTTTCCATATGATTTGGGCCTGTCCAAAGATCCAGGGATTCTGGTACCAGATCACGAAGTTCCTGCACGACCACATGGGCTCCCGTCGGACTACACCCTTGGGATCTCGGAAGAGTCAATCCCTGATAGGTATATGCGAACATTCCTTACCGAAACCCTATATTATGCTAAAAAATTGATAGCTCAAACCTGGATTCAAGCCACCCCTCCATCCCTGGCAGCATGGAAAGCGGTAATTAATGCAATACTTCCATATAAGAAACTAACTTACACTCATCGAGGTTGTCCCACAAAATACACCAAGATCTGGGCCAGATGGGAAACATCCCCCTTCTCCTGCAATGACTAAAACTACTGAATAAATAGTAAGAATGACTAAGTGGCAGTGAACAGATATAAATTATAAAGATATCGATATAGTCAGAGACAGATTATTGTAATAGTTATATCTTTAATTTTTTATTTTAATTTGAATTTTATTTCGGTTAAGAAGTATTGGATGACACGACATGTATTATATGTTATAATGTACCAAATCGCTTACTATGTAATACACTCAACAATCTCCTATTTCTAAAGTGTTTAACTTAGCAATAACTAATAATATGTGTATCCAGTACTCAATTAGTTTAATGACTGTTTAAAAACTGTTATTCTGTTTATTATTAATAAATCTCCTCCAAACGGAGGGAATTTAAAAAAAAAAAAAAGTATTAAATCCCATTAAAACATATATTAAATGGTTAAAATACACTTACTTTCTTTAAGTAAGGATGTAGGTCCAGCTTTGGGGATCATGCACATGTTTTTATTGTACACTGGATAGGTGTTTTTATGGGTATTTGGTCTGATCATTTGTATTGGGGGGGCAGGCCTGGATGAGGGTTTATAAGGGAGTTCACTGCACAGTGTTTTTATCCTAATGATGGAACCTGTGTGAGTTTAGGTGGATGCCCTTGTCTTGGTAGGTTTTCATTTGTGCCTTCCATTTCTGAATCATCTCTTGAACAGTGCTCCGTGGGATGTTCAAGGCTTTGGAAATCTTTTTGTAGCCTAAGCCTGCTTTAAATTTCTCAATAACTTTATCCCTGACCTGTCTGGTGTGTTCTTGGGACTTCGTGGTGTTGTTGCTCCCAAGATTCTCTTAGACAACCTCTGAGGCCCTCACAGAGCAGCTGTATTTGTACTGACATTAGATTACACACAGGTGCACTCTATTTAGTCATTAGCACTCATCAGGCAATGTCTATTGGCAACTGACTGCACTCAGACCAAAGGGTCTGAATAATTATGCACACCCCACTTTTTTTAAAAGTTATTGATTTGTTATTGATTTGTTAAAAATGTTTGGAATCATGTATGATTTTCGTTCCACTTCTCACGTGTACACCACTTTGTATTGGTCTTTCACGTGGAATTCCAATAAAATTGATTCATGTCTGTGGCAGTAATGTGACAAAATGTGGAAAACTTCAAGGGGGCCGAATACTTTTGCCAACCACTGTATATTTTGTGGAGGGTATTTCTGAGTTATGAATAATAAACACCCTTCAAAAGGTAGAAATCATGCCAAAACACAATGGAATGTAAAAAAAAAAATCTGCTAAAAGTGCGAACTTCTACGATGGACTGAGCACCATTTATGGTATGAATGAACGAACTACAGCGTTACGTAGCTGAAGGTGTGTAGATTCCAAGAATATATAGTTTGTGGGGGTTTTATGGTAAAAACTGCAGACTACAAATTTAGAGTTGACTAAATATTTTTGTTTTTTTTTAGCAAGCGTGCATTGTCTCACTTCGTGGCTAGTCGCTTCCACGCCCACGTGTGTAACCACACATATGGCATACCGTTTGATTCAGGACATTTTGAAGATTAATATTGAGGTGGTTTTTTTTACTTGTTATGCGAGTTTAGGTATGATTTGCTGACTTTGAAAGATGAAGGACTGCATCCAGAATTCTGCTTGTATGTATGACACAATGACACCATATGGTATGGTACTTTCCAAAAATAAATAGTTTGTGGGGGTATTTTTAAGATTGGGGTGTGTTTAGTTTGAAAAAACTTAAAAAGCAGTTCAAAATGCAGAGATGACTGAAATTGTAGATTGTCTTTATGCCTTCGAGGCTAGTTGGGAGCATACCATTTTATTTAGGAGGGGAAAGGCTTTCATATTTTTGTGTTGGTTTTCAACCAAAGTGTTTTGCTGCTAAAAGAGCTGAATTAAGACAAAAACAACATGATCTTGTAGTGGTAAAAGTCTGCCTGATTGCAGGAATTTTCCCACAGCCAATCAGCTGCACAAGTACAGTAGCATAGGAAATTTGTTTCTGAATTGAGCCAAGGACGGGGGTTAGTGGGGCAATGATTATGAGTTTGTAGGAGACAAATGAGATAAGATATATACAAATGTATTAGAGAATCAGGGTTATAACTAGTAAGAGGGAAAAAAATCTCACTGTTTTTATTTAGGAGAGGTTAGGCTTTCATATTTGTGTTTTTGTGAGTAAGTTACCTTTAATTTGTTTAGGGGGGGGGGGGAGGAAAAAAATCCAATTTGAAGTTGTGTCCATGATCAAAACCTCACTTGTAAAAACCTGGGGGTATGCAGTTTTTTAAATGGTGGGGTATCTAACTGAATTTATACATTTTTGGTGTAAAATTCAAGAATGTGTTTTACTTTTTAGGGAGTCTCCTGACACCAGAAAAAAAGTGGGGTACCTTCATATGCCTGGTATTGTCGTATTTGTGTGTGAAAAATAAAAATGCAATATAGCACATTTCTTTTTTTACATATTTCACCCAAAAATCCAGTAAAATCTCCAGAAAAGTTACAAAATTCTGTTATCCTGTTAAAGTTCACTATGTGCTGAAAAAAGTTATATATAATGCCCCCTATTAACTAGGACAATTCCTACTGTAAAATTTGTTTAAATCAATTAATACAAAATTGTACAAAAATACTTCTGGCTTAGAATGCCTGTGAATTGTAACTTCTGCTGGCACTGAAAGGGTTAAAGTTTAAAGATGAACATTGCCCATGCGTGCACTGCTCAGAGTGAGTGCAGGCAGGAAGAGGACATCTGCGCCCCTGGGCATTACTTACCAAGCAATTAGAGAGTCAAAGAATGAAGGTAGCTAGATATTAGAACTCACCTTGCGATCGATCCCACAACATTCAATCAATTCTTCAGGAACTGCCTTTTTCGTTCTTTTTCATTATCAATTTACGATTGCAAAATAAATGGGCTAGGCAGGACCATTGCTATCATATATTGGTTGCGAAAAAGTACAGAAAAGGCGGTTCCTAAAGAACTGATCGAATGTCTTGGGATCGGTTGGAAGGTGAGTTCTAATGTATGGGCACCATGAGAGAGAAGAAAGGGATTAAGAGTTTTTTTTTCACGTTTCCCCTTATAGGCAAATGTTGTGTCATCCTATATAATAAAACCCTAGATGTGCATCCCTGAGTCTGTGTGTGTGACTTTTTTCCCTTCTGCGCATGTGCGTGAGCGTCCCTGAACGTCCGCATTCACCTAAACGGGATCGAAGTAAGAAACACATGGCCGGGAGGAGCAGGAGTCTAGCGCCCGTTTATATAACGGGCTTAACTGTCTAGTAATAGTATAAAAGAATGACAAATACAATAGATATTTAATTTATTTTAAAATATTTGAATGTCAGTATTACACATAGTACAATACAATTTATTCAGGTAAAGGTTTACATATTTGGGTGGTGGCGAGATACACCCTTTAAAAAAAAAAACATTATATGAACTGAACTATTAAAATGACCCAAAACCAGACATTTCACAATGGATACAAATTAATCAGTGCAAAATAATTTGCCATGTGCACAAATTTTTCAAAATTAGATATCTTCGAATTGGCAATCAGCGGTCAAAATTTTGTTATATGCAAAACATCATACATTAGAAGCTTTCCCCATACTTTGTTAGGCATATCCCACACCTGTGGTTTACCTCTGTTGGCTCCCGACTCCCCTCTAAGACAATCTAGCAAGGTTGGAAGTAGACTCTTATTTGTTTCAGTGCTCTCAGCAAAATGTTTTAGATCTACAAGGATTCTTTGTCAAGCAGATTTATGTAGATCCGAAACAGCTGAAAGCACTAAAATAAATAAGTTTTTTTTTGCAGTTTATAATTACCGGTACTGCATGTAGTCTCCATTCAACATTAGAATCTTTCAACTATTGGGAACAAAGTTTGTCATAAAGCAGCACCTGAGATCTTATTCTCAATAAGAGCTATACTAGCGCATTTTTTGCGTGTTTGCGCTAACGATTGCACACATGATTTTACTTAACATGGAAATCGCAGGAATGCAAAAATCCCTTCTATTGCGCATGCATGTATGTCCATTTTGGTAATGCACGCCATCACCATTTTTTTGCGAAGAATCTCATGGAAGATAGCGAAATCGCATGAACAAACGCGAGACAACGCACCAGAATCCCGTGCACACTTCGCTGGATTGCAGTGTGGCCTCAGCCTTAGTCATCATTAACTCAATGAAAATACTGTAAAATTTGGGTTAAAAAAAACCTGACATTCATGAAGGAAGAAAGTGCATCTTGAAAAAGAAAAGGATAAATATTTTTTAAGGACCTCATTTCTGTTTTTCCAATAAAATCTCATTAAAACCAGTCATTCCAAAGTTTTGCACTCCTGGGCACGTGTTTGCAAAATGCAGAGGAGATTTCCTGTAGTGAAATTTTACCGATCCCTAGGGGAAAAAAAGTTTACATTAAACATATTTCAATGCTTTCAAACAAAACAAAACAACAACATGAAGCAATCTTTATTTTCTATGACAATTTAAATTACCCCAATTGTAGCTCACCCTCAAGTATGGCTACACTCTTCCTCCTAGCTAAAAACAGGGAAGTATTTTCTGTGGTATTCAGACTTTAGATCTTAAAGACATTTCGCGAGTCATCAGATTGGCTTTGTCAATTCAGAATGACTTTTACAAGTATACGTTGGCAATAAATACCAACTGGCATGTGTCCCAATCAGCATATCGGGCCATATTTATAAACCCACGCTATTAAAAGCTTCCGATACTGTATATTACCTTAAAAGTACATCCGTGACCACACATTAATGAATTTTAGAAATACGACCACGATAGTTAAAGGCGCAGTATCGCAAAATAGCAATACAGAGCGCCTTTATAAATATGGCCCATAACAGGTACTCCTGAATGCAAGGTGTTGATTGCATTGTAGCTTAGAGATTTTATCAAAACTGACAGGGTAAGGCATCAAAACAGCATTGCACATGGCAGATAATTGGTGTCAGATGGAGGAGATCCTCTTTAAATATACTGATTGAAGATTCTTAAAGAATTCCAGAGGACGGGAGCCACAGGAAAAAAAATTGTTTAAGGTGGGAGGAAGCAGTGTTCCCATGATGCTCACATTCATTCAACAGTAATCCGGGAGGAGAGACAAAGAACCAATGCAGGATCGCGGTTAGGTATAAGGTAAATATTGTGATCTCCGCTCCTGTCTCCATAAGAATTATAGATTTGATTTCTAAACTTCAAACACGGGTTCAATTATCCAATACACCAATATATTAAAGTACAGTGAAAAAGTAGGTGCCAGATAGTGAAAGTTATGAGGATAAGGATTGGAAATTCCAAACCCTCAGGAGGTTTGTTTTTAATTTACGGATTGCCGAACAAAGCAAGACCAACCCCAAAATGTTTTTTTAAGTATATAAATGGTAAAAAGATGAGGACTGAGAATGTGGGACCATTAAATAATAGGGCTGAGATGGTTGTAGAGGATGCCAAAAAGGCTAATCTGCTAAACCGTTTTTTTACATCTGTTTTCACTGTCCTAGTCCTTACAGCAGGGATTGTAATAATATGCAGGGGGAGAAATTAGGAGTATTCACATTGGCTGACGAAGGATATGGTATGGAAACAATTAGACAAAGTTAATATCAATAAAGCCCCAGGACCAGATGGATTGCATCCTCAGATTTTAACAGAGCTTAGTTCAGTTTTATCTAGACCACTGTTTCTCATCTTTTCAGATTCACTTAGGTTTGGGGATGTGCCGCTGGATTGGGAAAAAGCCAATGGAATACCAATATTCAGAAAAAGGTAGTCGTTCACAGCCTGGTAACCATAGACCTGTAAGCCTAACATCAGTGGTAGGGACGGTGATGGAAACTTTGTTAGGGGATCATATCCTTGACTTTGTCTCCAGAGCTCATCTTATTAGTAGTAGTCAGTATGGATTTATGAGAAATAGATCATGCCAGACAAATTTAATTGTTTTTTATGAAAAAGTGAGTAAGAATTTAGATTCAGGCAGAGCAGTGGATGTGGTATACTTGGATTTTGCGAAAGCTTTTGATACTGTGCCACATAGGCGACTAAATGTATAAACTGAGGACTGTTGGCCTTGAAGAAAACATTTTGTGCATGGATAGAGAATTAGTTATTGGACTGCAAACAGAGAGTGGTGGTAAACGGAGCAGCATCTATGTGGGCTAAAGTTCTAAGCGGAGTGCCTCAGAGTTCTGTACTGGGGCCGCTTCTGTTTAATCTGTTTATAAATGACTTAGAAGGGGGCATTGAGAGCAAGGTCTCTGTCTTTGCTGATGACACTAAACTATGCAGAGCTTTGGAAACTTCAAATGGTGTGCAAGTGTTGCATGCAGACCTAGCTAGATTATCAAAATGAGCAGCAGAATGGCAGATGAGATTCAATGTTGATAAATGTAAGGTGATGCATTTGGGATTTAATAATCCCTGTGCCACCTACACCATAAATAAATCTGTGTTAAGTGAATCTGTAATGGAAAAAGATTTGGGGGTTCTGGTAGATAACAGACTCAGCTGTAGCAAACAATGCCAGACAGCCACGGCTAGAGCTAGCAAGATATTGTCTTGTATAAAGAGAGGAATAGATTCAAGAGAGAAAAATATTATTCTTCCTCTTTACAAGGCACTGGTAAGGCCTCATTTGGAATATGCGGTACAGTTTTGGAATCCCATATATAAAAGGGACATCTTGGAAATGGAAGCAACTCAGAGAAGGGCAACTACAAGCTTAAATATGCAGGCAGATTAGACAAATTGTATGGGCCATACAATGAACTCTCTGGTGCATTGTTCATTAATAGGTCATATCAGAGGACTCGTGGACATCCTTTAAGGTTGGAAGAAAAGAAGTTTCAACTTCAGGTTAGGAAAGGTTTCTTTACAGTGAGAACGGTGAAACTATGGAACTGTTTTCCATCAGATGTGGCAATGGCAAGTTCATTGAATAGCTTTAAAAAGGCCTGGATAAGTTTCTAAAACTAAAAAATATTGAGAATTACTGGTATTAATGCATATAGGTCTGGTTGATCCAGGGATACTTTCCGATTGCAGTTTGGAGTCAGGAAGGAATTTCCCCCCCATTTTTTGCTGTTTTTTTTTTTTGCCTTCCTCTGGATCAACTGTTAGGTAGGGTTAAAAAAAAAAAAAAGAGGGTGAATAGGTTGGACTTGATGGACGTAAGTTTTTATTCAACCTCAATTACTATGTTACTAAGTAATAAGTGTGCAAACAGTACGGAATCTAATGCCATACCTAAGCAAATAGTAAATAACTATTAAATGCATACAACCTGTTTTAATCTTTGTAGAGGAGAGGAGAGGGGAAATGAGCGAGATACCCCCAGAATTATTCTCTGCAGTAAAAAGAACTCAATGTTTTAGCCATATTCCTAATTTATGGTGAGTTTTTGTCAACAGCAAAAAGCAACAACTAAAATTATTATTACAAATCTGGCCAAATATGAAAGCCATATTCCATTAAAAACTCCCTTTAACATATATGACAACCACCACAAATTTTGATTCAAAAACCTAAAAATTACCTTAAGAGGTCTTGCTCTTATTGAAGTGATACCAGGTTCAGACAAATATACTGTCATACTATGCCCATTATTTTGGATCAACAATGGCAAGGAAGTCAAAAGATTCCGATTTCTGTTAAATCCATCATTTATGATATTGTATTTCCAGGCTGTTGTTGCTCTACACAAAGCAAGACCTATGATCCCAAATTTAAATATTGCTTTGTGAGTCCAAAGCATTTCCTGTTGATTATCATCTCTTAAAAAGTCTACATTTTTAACCAGTGACCCTGGCACAGATGAAAAGAGCTGGTTTTTCATAACCTGTAAGGAGTCATCTAACTCAGCAGCAGCTAATGTCTCCATCTTTTCCTTAAAAAAAAAAAGAAAGAAAGACAAGAGTTTAAAGGTTGGATTAGAGCATGAGCATGTCCATCCTTAAAACTAAAAAAAAAATTGAATTGTCAGTTATCTGTCTGTGAGCCCAACTTCTATTTTTACCAGTTTATAACATACATTTTTATCCAGATAGTTAATGATAAATTCTCTTCTGTTCTGGCAAGTTTTTGCCTCCTACCTCTGCTCAATGAGCTTTTTTTATTTTTTAAATAAGCTGAAGCATGTGCAGTGGAGGCAGCAGGGGAAACAACAGTCAATCATCGATTGTGATGTCACCAGTCACAGCCTTGATTGACTGCATGGAAGGATGAGCCAGCTTACTCTGCCAGAATGGAGGAAATGGGGGGGGCGCAACATGGGAAGCGGACGTGGCTTCATCATGGAACATAGGCGTAGCTTGTGGAGGTGGGTATAGTGGGCTGACTTAACACTGACTGGTGGAGTGGTGCTGAAATGCTTTATTGCAGGAGGGAGGATTTTTTAACTGCCGCCTATTAAGTGTTCCGCCGCTTAGGCGCGCCCTGAGCAAATGTTTCAGTTTGCTTCATGGTAGGGGCACCCCTGCCAGCCATTCGGTTAAACAAATCTCGTTTACGAAATGACAGGAAGCAGTTTTGCAAAACACATTGTTCAGGCATGAACACTGGAATGGGAGGGGCAGTGAGATATTAGAAATGAGTCACTTAGCTGAGTGATTTGTATAAGGATTTATACCACTGCAGCTTCCATTATAAAATACATCCTTTTAATACAGAAGTGTTATATCACTGAGTTCTCGCAGTGGAACTCCAAAAGGGACTTAATGTCCTATATATAATGTAAAGGTTATGGATGATTAACCCTGGTTGACATTAGATTGGGGGGAAACAAATCATGGTCAGTTTCTTCTACTTTTAAAATTACAGTTTTACATTAACATTCGCTACATTAACAACATTTTTTTTGGTATTGGTTAATGTGATTGAAAACTCTTATATTTGTTGACATCATACTATATGTTCAAAAAGTTGTGCAGATCATATTGTTAAGACAACTTTTATTTTATTGTGAGCATGCAAACTTGAGTATGAAATTCACTGTCTAAATTTGGTATCTGGATGCATTTGCTGAAGATTCGGAAATCTAAAAAGGTTTCTGTGCATTTGAAATAAATTGGCTAAACTACATGTTTACAGCTGTTTAAAATTGTGCTGTTAGAATAAGCAGGTTTAAGCCATAAATTAGCATTGTCTAAAAAACACAAGAAGATGACATAAATGGAACTTAAATTGTGGGCTCCTTCAAGTCCCTCGGGTTTATTGTATTCAGAATGTGCTGACAATAGGTCTAAAATGGCCGACCAGAAAAAAACAAAAGCATTTAAAACAGATATTTCACTTGGCATACACAGGTAAATATTTCCAATTAGATAGACTGTCTGGTGAGATAGATTGACAGATAGATGCAGGGTTGTGTAGGTAAACAGATTTTTACTTATAAACTAGAATTAAACATTTACAAAATATTTAAATTGTCAATTCCTCTCTCTTTTTTAAAATGTTTTTCAGATACATTTCTGTAGTTATGTTAAAGAGCAGGGTAGGATGGGGCACTGGGGGATAAGTACTCACTGTGGCATAGAGAAAGATATTTTACCTTATGTTATCTGCATTTTAGTAAGCATGGCAACCAAATAGTGTAAAAGAACTTCAGTTCATCTAATATATCATATCAAATCAGTTCATTTTCCACCACTATATTTAAACCACTAACTAAGGGTCAATCATTCAGTTAAATTGGTTGACTAGTGGATACACTTACTTTCCATTTTTTCCATGATATCTTGATGATACTTGCAGCACAATGCAGCTTTTTAATATACTTCCTTGTCATCCAGCTTCTGATAGCTACAAAAAAATATCAAAAAATGCCATTTTCTAGGTTGTGTCACAACCAATCATTTATTCCACAAAATGCCTAATTTACCAAATTAAATCTTTCATAGAAATCCTTCTCGGATGTTTGAGAGAAATAAAGTGCTTCGATTGTAAGCTCATCGTGGTCATTTTTCTGTTTGGTGCAGTGAGACCTTGCCCTTACACATGTAAAGACTTTTTCCTCCAAACCCAAAAATGAACAAAGCACATATTAAAGATTGGCTTATAAATGCAATACTCACAAATAAAACCCAAGTGTTTGATCACTTTACCTGCTTGGATTGTTGTAGCTGCCCAATTCTGCTTAGCCAGCTTTTTTTGTCTGTATCTTCTCCAGCAACACTGGATACAAGCTGCTTTCTGCGAGAGTACCACTGACCTTCTCTCCTCTAGCAATTCCATCTATGTATAACATGTGAGAACAGTAGAAGTATCAGCTCAGCAAAACAACATTTAAAAGGCAAAAAAAAGTACCAAAAACAAATATTTAGCGTAATGCAAGTGATACCAGATTTTTGTTTTTAACAAAATAATTAAGCACATGCAAAGTATAACATGGAAATCAGAATGAAATGTGAAGAGCAAATTACATTATAGTGTTCGCAGTAGAGATAAGGAGCCATAATGTAAAATATAGTAATGTCACTGCCCCCTTAGAGTTGATTAAGGGGGTTAATGTGGTTCAGTTTAAAATTTGTCAAGTCTTAGACTTTTCTTTTGTATGTATATATATATGTATTTTTTTTCTTATAGAGAAATATTAATAAATTATGCAGTGCTTTTCAAATACCTACAATAAATGTATAGAAGGCCCTGCCCATCACACATACAACCTTATAGTATGTTTTTACATTTGTGGGAAGAACCAGATTAGAGAAAACCAATATATTCCCATACAAATTTATTTCAGATTGTAGGGTGTATTTGATCCCAGGACTTAAGCTGGGTATGCAAAGATCTTTAAAAGATGACAGACAAAATACCAACAACGATGGACTTGCAATTAACAGCACCATTAACAATATAGTGGATCAGCCTTTTAATGCCCAAACTTCACCTTCCTGGCCTTTTGGCAGGGGTGCAACAACCTTTTTCATACTGTCCATAACTACTGTGTATCCTCATATGATGAAGCGGAGAAGCAACAAAGAACAAGGACTTAAGTGGCAAAAATTCCACTTGTACAAGCTGTACAAAAATAGATCTCAGTGGTGAACTTGTCCGATGACTGTGTTGAAGGCATTTATTTCTAAATGCGTTTATTATTATTATTATTAATAATAATAATAATATAAAAATTTGCTTTGTGGGTGAAAACACAAACTATTTAAAATACTTTGCCTAAATAAAGGTTCTAGAGTATTACCAAATTACAAGTTTTTGTTTTTATTGCTTTTTTAGACAAGAAATGTTTCACCCCACTGTCTAAGGCCTTTATCAAGCCAGTACATAATGATCATTGTGATTCACTTGCCCACTATAAAACATTACTGGGGTGTGGGACCAACCAGGGATAGGCATGTTTAATATTATGTTTTTTATTAAACAAAGTTGTGCAGATTTAGAAGCCCTTAGTGAGTGCTCTGAACAAGCCAAAAACCTCTGAGAGGACATCTCAGAGGCGGAAACAATTTCCCTGGTGGCCAGGCTACTGGTGGTCAGTTTTCTGGACTTTGGAGGGACATTATAGGAGAACCATTTGGAGCAGGGATGTAAGGTAAGGATTTTTATGCACTACAGAGTGGGGCCAGTGGTGGGTTAAATTATAGTTTTGGGGGTGGACATGCCCTTTAAGAACTCTAGTATTACAATTAGAATATTGAAACTGAATCATTTGTTCGTCGCTATAATAAAATAAGTGTTATGTAAAGAACCGCTATATTCTTAATCTGTCTCCCAGGTGCCCCCATTTTCCTCCTCTCTGTGGCCTCTCTGCCGCCACCTCCTCCCCATGGACCACGCTGGTTTTCACGCTTACTGGACCCACACTGGCGTACAATTACTGTTCATACTGGAGGTAAACAGCCACAATGGTGGACCCACAATTGTAAAAAACTCATATTAAACTCATACTGAACTCATCACCCCATACATCTAGAGCATTATGTTAGTTTTATGTAATGTGTACATTGGTTTTCTCCCCTTCATTCTGTATTTCCTCTATCATTTGGTTCAGTTGTCATAAACTCAACAGGACCACAGAATTTACCAAGAATGATGGCACTGTGGGTGTCTTCCAAACGTAATCAAATATCTGACACAACCTCAATCCAGCCTACATCTGTTGGTGATTGGTTGGGGGTAAATCTTTTGCCCCTTTTTTGCCTGGGGGTAGATAAGAAGCCGCATGGCTACTGGAAGGGAGCTCCTGATTTACATCTTATGCAACATCAAAGTGGATTATCAGAGTTAACTTTTTTGGAGCCAGGAACTCTTCTTTTCATCTATGGACTTATTCTTTTAAAGGACCTAGACAACTTCATATTAATAAGTATTTTCACCATTTATTCTTTTATTTTACTGTTGCTTATCTTTACGTCTGTTTGTTAATTGCACAACAACATTTTATAAAATCGTTCAGCTGATTTTCCCAGTGCTCTAACAGAACTAAGTAAGAATCCTGTCCTCTGAGACACTATGTATTATAGTAATTGTATTTTGTATTTGTTATATTATCTGGTATTATTCCTGCAGTGAGTGATGTTTAGTATTATTTCAGATTTATAGCCATTAAGGCTGGTATCGGTCTCCACGGCCGTTAGTAAGTGGGTTTGGCAGTAGTTTATATGGTAAAATGTACATGTAAGTGATGGCATCTCTCAACTTGGTTTTGACCTGATGAGCTGGGAAAGCTCTGTTTGGTCTGAAGTTGACAGTTGTAGTTTCACAACTGGTATCAGTTCCCACAGCCTTTAGTGTGTGGGTGGTGGCAGTATTTTATATGGTAATTGGTATATGTAAGTGACGGCAGCCCTCAACTTGGTTTTGACCTGGTGAGCTGGGAAAGCTCTGTATATTCTGAAGTATTGTTACAGTGGTGTTCTCCCAGATACAGATGGATGTTATTTGTCTACGTTGTAGTTTTGTTACAGTGGTGTTCTCCCAGATACAGATGGATGTTATTTGTCTACAAGAAACGCATCTCCTCACTATATACACCTGGATAAGCTAGGCTGCACAGCACCAAATTTCCTTCCACTCTAGTGGAGTATCCTTACTAATATGCAAACCATTACATTAAAACATCAATGAAATTAAAATGGATAGAAGAGGGAAAAATCTTTGTGTGGCTTAAGATACTGATTATATATTATACACTATCATCGGAATTAATGACCTGCCGCCTGCCAGTCAGCAGCCCCCACTTTCTCCTTAAATTTCTCCAGAGGCAAATGTTATCTGTTTGGGTGACTTCAACAGCCCCATGGACCCCTCACTATACATGTTCCGAACACTCTCCCCCCATATACAATCATCCAATCCCTCCTCACTTGCACCTTTAATGCAGGAATTACACTGGATTGATGCATGGCATCATCATCACCTGCTCCAACTGACTATGCATGTCAATCCAGGACTCACAACACTCTCCAGGATTGAGTATATTTTTGTGAAAAGACACATTATTCTACAAACAATAGAAATTCTTCACTTGCCACGGAACACCTCAGACCATTCACCTTTCCTCCTCAAACTATGGAAACAACCCCCTATACCTATAACTCAACGTGCATGGTGTTCATACCCATTCTGGCTTACACTCTTCCCAAACCCTGACCCTACCCCATAACACATATCAGACTACTTTGAAAGAAATACTTGACTACCACGGAGGTACAACAATTAAGGCAGTGTTAAGGGGACAACTACAATCCACTATGACCCAGATTAAGTCCTTAGCAGTACAAAATGAACAAAGATTGTCACAGGCATTCCAAGAAGCAGAGGCAACATATAGTGGATAATGTACCCCCTACTAAATTATAAGGATATTATAAGTCACCAAGGAGTTCTGTGACCATGCCTTTTATACAGAGCATGGAACTCCGAGGTGTCTTCTAATATCCGTATAATTTTATGTAGGGGGTACATTATCAATTATAATTCACCACTTTCAGAGTTCTATTTTTTGGGTCAGACATTCCCTGCCTGTTCTATGTTAAACGGACAACACAGTGACCCCCCCCCCCTTCTTAGCTTCACACACACCTCCCTCAACAGTGACCCCCCCTTCTTAGCTTCACACACACCTCCCTTTTTGACTACGGATACACACCAACTCATTCTTGCTTCCCCTCCTCACCCTTTACCTTTCATGCACGAAAGTCAGAGCTGCAGCATCGTTCCAGTTCCCTCCCCTGTTGTGAGTAAAGTTTCGGGGATACTTACTACTATCCCCGAAATCCTCGACTGCTTCACCAATTACTATGCAGATACATACCGCTCCCAAATAACAACATGTACAGTCCCGATGCCCACATTTCTTAACAGAACCCAGTCTCCAACTCTCCCTCTGCAGGCAACCTTAATGTTGGAATCAGAAATAACCCTAACCAAACTACAAGAGGCTGTTACTGCACTAACCTCTGGAAAGTCTTCTGGTCCCGATAGCATTCCCATGGAAATCTATAAAAGGTATGGAGAACAGACTTTACCACATCTACTTGAGACCCTCATACTAAAAACTGATAAGGATCCCTTGAACTGTGACTCGCACCGTATTCATCTCAAGTCTTAACATAAGACTAAAAAATCTTGGCTAATATACTCACCAATAGACTACAAGAAGTACTACACTCTATAACACACCCTGACCAAACTGGCTTAATGCCAGGCAAGTCCACCTCATTGAACATCTGAAAAACACTAATCAACACACAGGCCGATCATGACAATACAGGGACACGGGTCATGCTCTCCCTTCCTGCCTAAAAGGCTTTAGATTCAGTGGAATGGCCCTTACTCTGGCATTGCATAATGAGATTTGGTTTGGCCCAGTATTCCTAAAATGGGTACTGCTTCTGTACACTGACTCTACCGCTGCACTCTGAATTAATGGCACTACTTCACTGACCTTTCCACAGGGAAGAGGTACCAAACAGGGCTGTCCGCTCTCCCCATATTTATTTGCACTGGCCATACAGCTATGAACATACCCATATATCTCCAGATTAACGCTAGGCCAACATACCTCCCTACCCAGCCTATATTCGGATGACCTGACCTTACACCTGGCAGACCTGCATGATTTCCTCCTCACGGTATATAATATCATAACTGATTATTGACTTCCCACTGGCCTATATATTAATTGGAAAAAATCCTTTCTATTTCCCATTAACCTTGGAATAGAAATGCACAGCCCCATAGAAAGTCCCATACACAGATGTGCCCTGCATATGTTTCTGTGCAGCCTGAACACATAAAGATATTTTTTTCCTACTCCTTTGCAGTCAGGTCAGGACTGATCTGAGTGAGCAGGACAACAATTGCCTAACCCACTTAAATCAAGAGGATTCTCTTTGTTACAGGGTACAGATTTTGTTTTCCCAGGGCTATGTGATTTTGTCCAGCAGCATCCAGATCAGCACAGACCTGAGTATAAACCGAGGGGAGAATTGCAGGATGATTTGAAAAGTAAAATATTTCGGTATATACGGTAATCGTCTGCTATTCTCTGTCACTTTTAGCAGTCCTTTCCGGTAAAAATCAGCATTCATAGGAATGCCCTGTCTCTCTTCTTATTGTACTAGATTTCTGAAAATGACAGGATTAGTAACAAAATTATTTTTCTTTGACAGAAGCTTCCTAAAAAAAAAAAATCTCTCTCTAGTTTGTGTTTACTTAGCAAAGTCAGTGGGGGAGGTAGTATAGGCAATATGAGCAGCAGTGGAGAAGAACGTCTTATTAAAATCACTCAGCATTGTAGCCGAGCGATTTTTTTTTTTTTTTAATGAGGAAATATTACACTGCTGTACCCATTTTATTCAAACACACATTTAACAACATATTTCAATATGCTTATTGCTAAAAAAAATATATTCTTACCGTTAAATGAGTAAGGAACACTTTAGTAGTGCCACAGTGTATAAGTGTGTTTCTCAATTTGGATTCAACCATTTCATATGGAAAAATAGTGTGGAGAACATCATGTAGCTTGGACTGTAGTTTGCAAGTTTCTTCTACAAAGCCTGTACCTGAAAGCAGGAGACTATGTTATGTGACATTGCCAGAATTGTTTAAATCACACATATTACAATGACAGCTTATTAAAAAACAGATTAAAACGATTATCAATATGCAGAATATGTTTTGGTATGTAGCTATTTGTTTTTAGTATGACAAAAACGATTTTTAATAATAAAAAAAATTACTAATTTTTAAAAATCGTACCTTAAAATACAGCAAGACTACCCAGAACTGTAGATTCTGAGAAATCAATTTTGAAATCACAGCATTTACAGGGGAAGACCTGTCACTCACCTGACACAGAAGCAGAAATTATAATAATATGTATAATACCTCTTACTAGAATCTTTGGCTGCCTGCCAGCACAGTTTCTGCAACAATAAAGATAATTAGCAGAGAAAAGAAAGAAGGGGGAGAGAGGGGTTGATGTGTAATCAAGGTCTATGATTAGGCATGTCCACCCCCAAAACTAAAATTTAACTCACTACTGGCCCACTGTGTAGTGTTAAAAAATCCTTACCTTACATCTCTTCTCCAAATGGCTCTCCTGCAGTGCCTGTTCAAAGCCCAGGAAACTGAAGAGTAGGAGCTGTCTGTATGCCATCCTGTAGGGACTGTGACATGTTCAGGGGAGCCCCCCCCCCCTCCTTCTCTCTGAATCCTTCTTTGCTGCATGGTGCCCTACCTCTAAAAATAGCCCACCCTTAACCACCAGGTTCGTTTGTTAAAAAAAGCTGCAGAAATGTACTTGCATTACTTCGTTCCCCTGGCACTCTGCATTGCCAGCAGCCGCATCTGTGATTGGCTGCCCCTCAATCACAGATGCAGCTGCCGGTCCGGCCACTGCCTGCAACTTCTGTAAAGAAGAGGGCTGGGAATAGAGTGCTGGGGGAACAAAGGACTGTTCTGCTTCTTTTTTGAACAAATGAACCTGGTGGTTGGGGGTTAGCAGGGCCGTAGCTACAGTAGATATCAAAGGGCCCCATAGCAAGATTTTAGAAGGGGCCCTCCTTTTTAAAGGGCATGTCCACCACCAAAGAAAAAACACTTCATATAGTTCAGCCCCAATACATGGGAGCATCTTTGAAAGGTAAAACTAAAATGGGGTTTGTGGGACTGAACTACGTGCCTGGAGGGGACCTGGATGGGCCCCCTTTGGCTTTGGGCCGCATACCAACAGTTATGGTTGCAATAGTGATCCCTACGCCCCAGGGGGTGGGTTAGGATGCCCTACAATATATTAAAAGGTTTCCACCCCGACTCTACACAGCAATGGAAAGAATTCCTGGATAACAAAAAGTTTTAAATATTACCAGAAACTTCATTTCTCCTTTATTCTAGAAACGTAGCTAGCACTTTCTTGGAACTATTTACCAAACCTGCTAAAACCATATTGTCTGGAAAGCAGTTCCATAGTTTTATATACTGTAAAAACCCCTTTTGGAACCTGTATGCAACTTTTCTTTTTCTATTAAAGGGCATTTGGAAGCAGAGCAATTTGATTTTTTTCTGTAATTGCATTTATGCATTGGTTAAATTTAACGTTAGTTTGTGACCATGTCTCGGTGTACACCCATGATTATGGCATACCATTTGATTCAGGATATGTGGGTGATTGATATTTAGTGGGATTTTTTATTTGTCAAGTGGGTTTAGGCAAGATTTTAAACTTTGAATGGTCTTTTTCCCTCATTTAAAAAATCTCTTTGGAAAAGTCTATCCAGAATTCTGCATGTATGTATAAAATAGTAATGCGGATACATAGTTGAAGGTGTGCAGATTCCAATGAAAGGGTACCATTTTATTCAGGACATGTAGGCGATCGATATTTAGTGAGAAATTTAATTTGTCCTGGAGGTTTTGTTAAGAATTCAAAGTTTGAACGGTCTTCACTGCTTTTTTTAGGAAATATGCCAATACCGAACATTTCTACAAAAAACAGTGTCCGGAATTCTGCACATATGAATAAAATAATTGCACCATTACATAGATATAGGTGTGTGTATAGTTTGTAGGGGTATTTCTGAGTTTGAGAGGTGTTTAGCTTGAAAAACTAAAAGATATTCAAACTACAGAATCCCAAAAGTCCCATTTGGAGTTAGTTGGTGGCCATGTCTGTGTGCCCACCCACACATGTGGCATACCATTTGATACAGGATATGAGGGAGATTGATATTTAGCAGGAGTTTCTTTACTTGTCATTTGGTTTGGGGCAAGATTTCTATGTTTGAAAGATCCTTTTTCTTCAATTTTTAAAAAAAATCTTCTAAAAGTGAGAAATTCTATGAAGAGCTTAAATAAATAACTTATTTAAGTTCTTCATAGAATTTCTCACTTTTAGAAGATTTGTTATGCTCTGGGTATATTTGGGGCTATTTGTTGGCCACGGCTGATGTGCACTCATGCATGTGGCATAGCGTTAAATTCAGGACATGATGTATAGTGTTTTTTTTTTACTTAAGTGCGTTTAGGCAAGCTTTCGAACTTAAAATCTTCTATGTCTTTCATTTTTTTTTACAAATCACCTAAAAGCATGGAGTTCCATGAAAAACTACATGTATGTATGAAAGTGTGTCACCGTTACATAGCCGAAGGTGTTGTGCGCTTCCTGTTTTAGCATTCAGCATAGTAATTTTGAAAATATTTCCACCGTCCAGAAAAATCCGGCGTATCCGTCAAATGCACGGATCCAATGGTATCAGACTTTTATCGTTAGTGTGTGTACCCAACTTAGTTTATGCTTTCTAAAAATATTGAAAATTCTAAATATTTTTTAAAAAGGCAGCCATATGTAAAGGCCAACTAAAGACAAAAAGGAAATCTTGATCAATCATTTTTAAATGCATGATACCTACTTAGACAGGTAAAACACACTTACTGACCCACCCTTCTATTTCCAAGGCAGCCTTATTTAAAAGGCAACTAAAGTAAAAAATAAAACCTTGATCAATCCTTAGAATTTTATTTTACACTCCAACTCCTACACTTTCAGGTCTCCACTAAGCTCTCTCAAATACTGACAAAATGGGACCTGTAAAGCTGTCTTTTATACCGAGGGAGTTGGCACTGATAAAAATAGCACATCTCAGAAATCCGCTTCGAAAACCAGGTTCGGACCCACGATCCTGTCCATCTCTACTGCTGATTTGAAAGGTGAAAGCTAATATTATCTTTAAGGTATGAATAATAAAATCCATTCAGGATGTGTTTATATATATGTTTGTATGTATATATATTTATATTTTAGCTTTAGAAAGAATGGCCTCTTTAAAATATGTTGATATATCATACTTTGTCCTATGAATTCATTACTGTATGCCTGCTATGCTTTTGGATGCCTCATGGAAACTGAGCAATTTAGAAACCTGTACTGAGCCTGGGCATGCTCAGAAGAGACAGACAGGGGATTAACGTTCAGTCATTGGCTGTGATGTCAACTGCCAAATCCATAACTGACAGTTGCTAACTGGAAGAACCAGGAAGCAGAAACAGGGGAAACAGGACATTGTGCAGGATTTCAGGTTAGACTTATATATTTCAGGTTTCAAACTATTACCGTTTAGGTTTTTTGGGGGGTGATTTACTTGTATATAAGTTTTCATTTTGGGGCTGGACTTGCCCTTTAAATTTCGATATAACAACAATCTTCATTATAACATGTATTGTGTATTGAAGAATATGTTAAACTTATTTACCTGAGTAAAAGCTATGTTTAGTAAGAAAGCTTGATCCAGTCAAGAAAGAAAGAACGTCAAAAAGATGGCAGGAAAAGGTCTTAGAAATAGTTAATAACTGGTAAGAAAGAAAAAGGAAAGTAAAAGTGAATCAAGATTGAGCATGAAAGTATACATTATCTGTCCCAAATACCACTATTCTTAAAAAATAAACTTGTTTCAAATAAGGTAAATGCTTTAAAAAATTATTTTCACAACATAGTATATAATTTCACTTGACTACGGTAATTTTGTTTTTGAAGATGCTTTGCACCAAATGTAATGCTAACTGCATACTACATGAGGATGCTGGAATTAAGGAACAAACTTCAAAAAAACTTCATTCAATTAAACTAAAAAACTTTAATGTGAGGAATTTTCCCTATCCCTAAAATTATTCCTCTGTTGAAAGTCTAAACAGAGAATAGGCAGCTTAATGGAGTAAAAAAAAAAAATTTAAAAGGTATGTACACTGGAAAATAGTTTTTTTTTTTTTTTTTTTTTTTAAAGCCCATTAGTGGAAACTATAATTCATCCCAACTATCACTGTACCATTTTTTTTGTTGATCTACCCCCTATTTCATTCGATATCCAATCTGAAACATATCACATTTTAGCATTTCTGTAAGCAGTTTTGTTGTAGCTGGAATGGTTTGACAGTTGGTGTGCAGTATACTGTATGCAGTTTTGACAGTTGGTATGTGGGAAAATAGTCAGGTCAGTAGTAAGATGAGGCAAAGTCATTTTTTCCACTATACATACACTTAAAGGACATCTATACCGAAAAAAAGAGTCAATTTAAATTGACCATTACTGGAAACTATCATTCTTCCCACCCACCACTGTACCTTTATTTGTTATTCTGCTCCCTATTTATTTAGCTATGTAATCTAAAACATCAACATCAAAAAAGTTTAAGCTTCAAGAATAGAACTAGAATAGTAAGATGTGTTCAGTCAGTCTGGCCATTTTCTTCTAAACTGGCTGAACATGTTCCAATTCATTCTGATTTAAGTATCCAAAATGGAAAATCTTGATAACGGAAATCTTGATAATCCTGAGCTTATGTCAAGTAGAAGATCAATTTGGTACAAACAACATTTTCTTTGAAAGGGAGTTTTTTTAAAAATTATTTATACTACACATCAAAAAAAAACAAAAAACAACTTTTAATGACTCACGAGACATAGTCGATCAATGTGCCATTTATAAATATACATTTTATCAAAATGTATTAAAAGGCTACTACTTCAATTGTAATATTTACAGTTTTTCTGTGTGTATAGTGTATAATTGCAAAAGAGAAGGAGATGCTACGGATTTGAAAAACCAAGATAAATGAAATTTAACATTTTGGTTATAATTACACACTATATTAAGTCTATAAGTAAAGGGACCACATCAGGTAATATAAACAGTGTACCCAGTACACTCATTGCGTGGAGCTTTATCAAAATAGTACACATACAGTTAAACACATATAGTATAATAAAAGAACATAAGTCTGACATCTAAATATTAACAAAGTCTATTACATACTGTAGCTAAAGTGACAGTTTATGTACAATATAAAATACATTATCATGTCCAATCAGGGCCGTTTCTAGCCATTTTAGTGCCCTAGGCGCCCTCCCACCTACGTGCACCCCACCCCCCAAAAAAAATTAATTGGACAGTCCAATGTCCTAATATATTTATAACCCACCCCTTCCATTGATCCCTATAGGCATAAACTGTAAAAAATATCCCTATAATCGGCGCGCTACTACGCAGTAGCGCGCCGATAATAACACGGAAGTACCTGAAAAAAGTACCTTTGATCAAATGAAGAGCCGTATACGCCGGAAGCAAGTATGAGAAGCCGGTGTTATGTGAGATAATCCAGGAGGAAGCAGAAAGGGTGCGGTCTAAGCTGTTAGACTCCAGCCGGAGCACTGAAAGCAGCAGGTGGGTGGGACTGCCAGGAGGAGCAGGGGTCAGCTGACCATATGCAGAAAACTACGGGGCAGGAGAGGAAAGAAAGAGTGGTGTGTGTGTCAGGTGTGTGTGTGTCAGTCTGGAGCCAGCCCGTGGAACAAGTGCTCAAGGTAAGGTAAGGTAAGTCAGTTACCTCTTCTGGTACTCTACGGATACGCAGGTTCTGTCTGCGGTCTGCCTTCTCTGCATCTTCCTGCTGGTCGGAGAGCGCTTGGAGGTGGCTGCGCAGTTCCAATACATCCTGCTCTAGTGGGTGCAGTACCGGGCCACGTGGCTTGTGGTAGTTTTCAAGTTTCTCTAAGTTTCTCAAGTCCCCTCTCGTGATTTGTGAGAGGACTTGTCTGTTTTGCCGAGCTTCGTGTCGTCTCCGTCCTGGGGGTTTGCGCGCCTTTCCGTCTTGTTCCAAACCTTGGACTTGCGTGCATTTGGGAGGCATTTGTAGGGGTCCCCACAATTTTAGGTTAGTTTCCCAAGAGGATTTGAGCTTTCGTGAGCTAAATATAGATCCCTGTGCCCGGAGCCTCTCACTCTGCATCCATCTTGCAGGATGGTCAAGCTCGCCCAGCTGAGTGATTTTTATAAGGATATATGCACTGCTGCTCCATTATAAAATATCACACTTATGTATTATAAATGTATATGGAGTGTATTGTGAATGTTTGTCACGTCACTTGGAGAAAGGGCTGCGACGCCCAAAACATCGTTTATTATTAAATGTGTGGTTTGTACAGAACAAATAAAAGCTCCTGGGTCTTTTCAACCATGAGTATTTATTAATAATAGAGTACAATGGTTGGAAAGACCCTGGAGTGCACCTTCTATCCTTACTTTGATATTGTTTGTCTTATTTGTGGCATCTGGGCAAAATAGCTTGTGTGTGCCTGTAATCCCTACACTTTTATATATATACTAGACAGTTAAGCCCATTATATAAACGGGCACTAGACATTAAGAGAGTCTCTTCCTCTGGATCGGGGAACAACTCCTCATCCTCTTCCCCCCGAATCGGGGAACTATTAACTCGGCATCCTCCTCTGCAAACTCCTCTCCCCCCAGATAGTCCAGCCAAGCTGAGAGACACTCCCCCCTCAGACACACATGTGCAGAAGAAAAAGCCACACATGGATTCATGGACGCAGGTTTAGCCTTTTATTATATAGGATAGGCCGGATTTATACTTTTTTCTCCCTAGGCCAGCTTGACCCCATCGCAAGAGGGCACATGTTTTCTACAGATACAGGGTTTTCAATAAAAGTCTTAATGTTAAAATGGTGCTAAGTTTGCCCCAACCAATCAGATGTTATATTTTCAATTGTAAATAAAATCAGATTTTTTTGGACAAATTGCACCATTTTAACGAAAGAACTTGTATTGAATTTCCTGCTAGTGTTTTCTTAGCATTTACCAGGTGTCCTTTAAACGGTCACCATTGTTGTTTTTTATGTTCAATAAATTTTTATTATTATTGACTGTAAACATTAATCACACATCATGTATATGTCATCTTTTTTTTAATTCTGCGGAAATATGATCTTATTTGCAAAACCATATAAACAATAAAACTTAAAAAAAAACATTCAATAAAACAAAAAAATTTATCCTTGTATATGCATGATTGTACAGGTTATTTTGTAATACACGGTATTACCTTATTCCCTATTAGTTTGGAGCACTGAGTCCTCGGGGGGATTCTTCCGGAGCGCCTTGATGATGTTTACACCTGAGTTCGGTGAGCAGTCCTACTTTGGGCATTCGGATCTATCTTAATTATCCATATATACGAAGTTTGGTCCATGTTTTTTAAATGGTCACCATTGTAAAAAACGCTACACATACCGTTTTTTTCTGAAGCTAAACGCCTGGCTACTAATACCATTTGTGTGAAAAATAGCCTAAAATAAACAGCAAGGATGCAAAAATGTACTGTACATCAGTCCAGCTGCATTAATGACATTTAATTAGAATGTCCTCCAATCCCTGGTCTAGTAACTCTGACTGGGGGTGGGAGTCATTGGGTTTGTTGAGCTGCTTAATGGGACTGCCACTGGTCACTGACCCTTCTTTGAAAATCTACAGTACTCACACAGCAGGTAAGTAGGGCAAATCCAGTCACCTCTATGCCCCATCCATCCTAAAACAGGCATAAGAAAAATGTTGCAAAGCATCAGAGTGATAGAGGTAACACTCAGGAAACAAGCAGGATGTCGTGTTGCACATGTAAAATAAAAGTTGCCCGGTTGCAGTTATCCTGCTGTTGCCTGAAGTGTTACCTCTATCACTCTGATTCTTTTGCAACCCTTACTCTTTCTCGTATAGTCTGATTGTGTGAGGGGGGGCAATCACACCTCCAATGTAATAGGCTAATAGCAGTTTCTTCTGCATTGTGATTTGCTGTGCCGTCCATTATCTGACATAAAAATCTTATGTTATTGTGACTTTTGAGATACCTGTGCAGCTTTAAATCATGGCAACATTAGCGTAGTAGTATTGTAGTGTAGGAGCCAGCAGTGCATTTTCTTGTAAGTACCTTAGGCTTTTGTATAGTGCAGTTTATATAGGTTGGGACCTCATGTCTGAAGGCGCAGGCTTTTCATAAGGTGCATTAATGGCATAAAGTGTGAAAATTAGAGTCCAGACACCATCAACATTTCTGCTGGTGTTTGTTTGTTTTCCAGTAATAATCCCACCACATACATGACCATTTAGAGAGAAAGTGGGAATAGGACAATTTCCCTGCCTATTCACTGGAATAGAGAGAGATTCTATTAAACAGTGAGCACTGCATTATTAGTACAATGAATAGGTGTAATATATTTAATTTAAAAATGGATTTTTATAGTTCAGACCAAATTAAATAATTACTATATGGGACTGTATTAAAATTGCTTTTAACAATGAGAACGAGGCAGGTCCTTTCACTGCCTTCTCTGTACATTAGGTTATGGTGGAACACAAGTCAAGTGGTCCTGGCAAACTTTAGAGAAGTAGTAAGGTAGTGCCGGAAGCAGCATATGTATTACTTTACAAGTCACTTAAATTATCTTTCTCTGGTGGGGGATACTTATATTACCATTATCTTTGCAGGGGGGACTTATATTACCATCCTCTGTGTATGGACACTTATTACCATTGTATTTTTTATATTAGATTTCTCTGTGTGGGGCACTGTATTAGCTTTCTCTGTGTGTGCTCTTATATTACCTTTCTTGGTGTGGGGGCACTTATATTAACTTTTTCTGTATTAGGGCACTTGTATTAAATTTTCTTGTATGTGGTGGGGGTACTTATATTACCTTTCTCTGTGGGGGGGCACTATATTTGCCTTTTTCTAATATTCGCTTTTTATTTGTGGGACCACTTACATTACTATTAAAGGGTAACTGTGATCCAAAAATGACTTTAGGTAAATTGACAGGAATTGATTTCCTGGGTATTTTTCCAATTTACTTTCATATTCATTTCCCCCCCATAGTTTTAAGATATTTACATTTTTATGTGTGTGATTATGGTAGCAGCATCTTCAGATCCCCTGTACTTTCTGCAGCCCACTTCTCTGTGTCTCCTCCTCTCATGGGCCCCATGGCCTCTCCCCTTGCAGTACCCTTGAAACCCCCCGTGCCCCCCTCCTTCTTCATTCACTGTTAACAATTTCTTCCTGGTTTCTTCTTTCTCCTGTACTGAGCATGTGCCAAACTCAGATTAGAGGAGGAACTAGAATTTGTGACCACAGATTCAGAACCTCCCACCCCTAACTTTCTGACAAGTGATTTTTTATATCTTGGACTGTGTATACACAAGGTGGTTGAGACTCATTTTAAACATAGGAACCTGGTATTTCATTGAAATTCAACTTGATTGATTACTTTATTCTGCCGCTCACTCGCCAGCGCTTCTGCACTAACGCCACACTATCCAGATCACGGCCTATCTTTTGTATTGGGGCGCATGCACCTAAGATAGGAGCTGGTCAGACAGCGCGGCTGTTAGTGCGCAAGACAGCTTGCGAGTGGAGCGGTGGTAAGGTAAGTTCCAGTGTCCCTGAGATCTATTATTCACAGGGAAGTGAGAACAATCGCTCTCTCGTGCTAAAGTTAAGTTGGGACCTGTCTGATAAGTTTCTAATCACAGCTGAGTTGGTTTTTATTCAGATTTGAATAAGAGAACTGGCGTTTTGCAATAGGTAAACCACATTGGGTTACTGAAAAAACACGGCAGACAGACAGTACATACCCCTGGCACATATTCAGTTGAGTCCAAGCCTGGCCCATTTGGTTTTTGTGCATGCAAGTTGGCATCAAAGTCTGCAAAATACCTTTCTGCACATTTGAATAAGAAACTGTGTTTGCAATAGGTAAACCAGTTTGGGCCTGTATCAGGTCAGGTACGCGCCGGTTACTTGTTTCCTGGTCACGTTCAGGGAACACCGCATTGAGTTTGAATCGGCTGGCCGTGTTTTTGGGTATTAGAATCAGTTTGGGAAATAAAACAAACTTTTGTTATCACATCCAGACAATGTGCAGGTCCATGACCCCTCACACTATGGCAGATAAAGGGAAATGTTACCTTAATGCAAAGTTGTTTGAATGATCTATAACTCTCATAGTGCCTAGGTAGGTTTTGCAGAGATCACTGGGTAAAAAAAGAGAGACAGTTAATGCTGGAGAGATTTAAATGGAAGGGGTTAAAGATCTGTGACCACTATTTTAACTAGTAGAGGCAAACCAGCAAAGTAAAACCTCACATTAAACAAAGTAACAATTTCTGCCTGCACCTACAGTTCATTCTATTGCACTGAGCATATTTCTTCCTGAGTAGTAAATGTCTGCATGGAAAGAAATCCCTCTGTCTGTAATGATCATTCTATTGGACGTGGAAGGTTCTACGGAAGGTAATACCAATCTACCACACGACAAGGTTTTGTAGGTAACTACCAGTTATACATAATTGATTTAAAAAAAAAAAAAGTTTATTCCTTCATAACAATTTTTGGCATTGTTATTCTATAAACTGTATTATAATATTATTGTAAATATCGTTTTTACAATTATAAACAGTTTAAAGGGAACTGTGGTAAACGCACATGTCTCAAATGTTCTAAAGGGTAGACCTACCCCGCTGGCAACGCATTGATCACAATCTTTGACTTTTACACGACCTTATGATTCATTTGGTTTTCCTTTTTCATGTTATGGGTGCCACCATGTTCGTATGGGCACCTTAAACAGGAGTAACTGCAATTACTCTTGAGTCAATTCAGTGATCCACCAGTAGTTCCTTACTTTTCCAATGTCACACACTGTTCAGACTGTTCAACCCTCACATTTTATCAGCAGCGCACCACTGTCCCTTTCACCCTCCCCTGTCAGTTACTTTCCCATAACTTCCGGTATTTGTCTGCTTTGTAGTCTGCACATTACTCATGCAGCCAGTGACAGGAAGCAGACCGTGCTCGAGTTGAATGATGGCTCCTTTCTCCCTTTCATTCACTGTGAGAGTTTTTAGATGGAGCGAGGGGAGTTACTGTGCAGCCAACGAGCAGAAAATACAGAGACTCCGTGAACACGTGAATAACAAGGGAAGGGGGAAAGTAGACATCGCTGCTGATAATGAGAGATGAACAGTCAGCATGGCATGTTTTATGGGAGGACTACTAATTACTTATACGCGATAAGAGTGATCATGCAAGGCTGCAGCAGATTAGGACTGGGGTATTGCTTACCTAAGTACGATCTGGTTAAGTGGACTGGCAGAGTCACTTCCTGCTTGTACATATGTCAGACTGTTTCTTGCGTGCACCGCTTGCAACTATGAGCGGTGTGCAGAGGGGAATAAATAGGAACGCCCCAAGGTGTTACTTTCCAGTCCACTTCACTGGATAACTTCTGAACCCAGACTGAGAGAGAAACAAGGGAGGGTTTGTTTTAAAAAGCTAAGAAAATGGCCTTTCATTTCAATGTGTTTTTTTTCACCAAAGTTCCCCTTAACAACTAATTTTTTTTATATATCAAAACTGTTAATTTGGGCGGTATTTATAAAGTTTTCATAAGGTATGTGGAATCTCAGCATGTAGGTTGAGAGGTGCACCCCCTGAGGCCTCTGCACCACACCAGTACATATCACACGTCAGTATATAGATGCAGGGATGGCACACTCAAATAGTAACTAATACATTTTCATTAGTGCTGCAAACAAACAGTACACTTGGTTGTGTAACCCTGGTTTGTTTGCAGCACTAATAAATAAAAATTTACTAGTTACTATTTGAGTGTGCACCCCGCATCTATATAATGATGGTATTTATAAAGAATTGTGTTTTATATTTTCAATAAAAGTCCTTTTCACTCGACGACATTTACGACAGACCCTTGTGTAAGATAATGATACACACGTTATTGCCACTAATGTATGGTAATATTAGCTTTACAGTAATACAGTGGTAGTAGTACTGTGGGGGGTATACATCCCTGGGCATAATATCATAAACCTCTAACTATACGACAACTATGATAAACCACCAATACTTCTTTACAAATATTAAAGAATTTAGTATACAAAAATATTTAACATTTGACTACAAAACAAATGTAAAAAGTATTTTTATAAAATATGTAAAAAAAATATTTTGTTTGTGATCTACCGTAGTGAGTATACATAAAATTCTTATTAAAATATTAATTATAATAAAGAAATTTTTTAGTAACAGCTAACATTTCAAATGATTTTATTAGAACCATTTATTTTATTGTGTAATGCTTTTTTAAACATATATATCTTCTGTTTTATACCTTATTCTTTCAAGATATTCTTTTATGAAAAAGTTTACAGTATTATTTACAGAAATATTCTATAACATAAAATAACTCAACCGAGTATAAAATTAAAATAGCTATATAGAATAGTTTTTATTTTTTAATCATGATATAATATTCCGCAGATATAGATACATATTTCTGGTATATCTTGTTTTTTTTAGTAGATATTGTAGTTTCCTTGTCTAGAATTTGTAACTTATTTTGCACGCTCGGCAGAATATTCAAGACACAATGTATGTTTTTTTTCAAAATCTTTATTGGTTTTATTTCCTTAAAAAAGGAATATTAGTAGAAATTAATGTAAAATTGCTATAGCATTGCTCTGTATCATAAGGTTTTATTGCATCTGCATACATTCGTTAACCAATGCAATTGTATACACACCTATATAGAGATAAACCATAATGGATGCACCTCATACAGACAGATACATGTATGCAGGCACAACACATACATGCAGACCCAAACACATACACATGCTACCAGCCAAACATACCACATATGCAGACATACATACATGCATATATAAATCAATTAATAGATCTAATACTAAAATATTTATAAAAAACAGACCTTCAACATCAACAAAAAAATTTCATTTATAATTATTAATATATTATTTATTACTTGATTTTATTTATAATGATATTTTTATTTAAAAAAAAATAGAAAATGCCATCAATTCTAATAGCAAATAACTGTTATTTTATATTTATATCTTCCTTAACTTTGAAGAACTATAAAGAACTTTAGGGCCAATCAACCTCAACTGTAATTTAAGGATATTTCAAGTCACGAGGAGTTCCGCGACCATATATAAAACAACGAGGTCTCAGGTCTAGTACCTTTTATACAGGCACAGACTGCCTTATAATATCCCTATTAATTTACAGTTTGGGCGATTTATTTATTTAAATCTACCCCCTATATGGCTTCTTCTGTATCCTTCTCTTCTTAGAACTGTAACATTATAGGCTATAATCTTACAGTTTCCTCCCAAAATAATTCACTACAGGGTTAGGTTATATCCTTATAATGTACAGTTTTGAGTGCATTACTATTATAACCAACCCCTTTGTGTCTTCTGGTTTCCTTCTCTTGAAAATGTATGATTATAAGGCTATATTCTTACAAGTTTCTCTCTAAAAATTATCTACAGGGTTAAGTTATATCAGCTTACTGATACAGACATAAATTAAACATAAAAAAATCAATAATGGATATAAATGTTTTTTAATTTTTAAAAATATTCAGATATTATACAACTAATATTCTTAAAAATTTTCTTATAATTGACAGGATGGTTGAAAAGTTTTTTAAATCCAGATTTCCTGAGAGATTCATATAGACTTATACACATCCAAAAATTGTCCTTAGCAAGTAAAATCAAAAATTACACAAAGCACAAATGCGTAATGATGCATACAACTCTTTCGTTGAACTTGTAAAAAGGTTAATGTAGATGTAAATATAGACTATGTTAAAAATAGATTGCCATGTTCCACTGTTTTTAAAAAGGATATAACAAGTTGAAAACTCAAAAACAATCTGGAGCTGGAACAGATGAATTATATATCCCTTGATTGTGATATTACATCTTTTACCTTAGATCAGGAAATTCCCAAGTACGTTCAAATTCCAATATGTACTTAACATCCAAGATTCAATCTTGATACACAATAACAAATTAAGATCAAACTAGCAACAACTCACAGGTAAATATAATATTATTTAGACATATATTGTTATATCCAACTGCTCCTTTTAATTCAGTGGTCACCTCTGAACATTAACTTAACTTTTTTTAGCACTGAATTGCGTTGTCATTAAATTATCATGTTAGTGAGTACTCCTACTTCCACGCACCCTCCCTTAACTCACTGCCTTGTTGAGTGTCGCGACACAAATGTGTTCGTGCAACACCCTCACCATGGGACCCACGCTCTGCTTACACATCTCCCCCTCCCTCCCCCTGCTGTTTTTTCTCTGCTGATTCAAATGTTGAGAGCAGAAAGCGTGCTGGCGGCAGCGCAAGCGCTCAGATGGACTTACATATTATAATTGGGGGGTCTATAATTTCCTGTCTTTTCTTTATTATATTTATAATTTCCTTTCTTTGCCTGTAAAAATCTCGATTAAAATCACAATGTCTCATAACTACTACTGCTTTTATATAAATCTAAAAAAAGTTGCAAGAAGTTTAAGTTAAGTTTACTGAATCTAAAGGTACACATTAGGTTGCTGCTGTTAGGAGTGTTGCCTTTCTATTGGGTAGATAAGATACAGAAGGTTGGCTTAGTGGGTTTTAAATTGTTTTTGGAATAGGGACAAGGTCTATGATTATATATCTAAATTGGATGAAGGAATCAGATATGTATTATAAGTAATAAAACAACCTAATTTAATTATAATTACGGCCCTCCTAATATTATATAGTCAGGGATAGCTAAGAGATAGTATATAGATTTTACAAACTAACCATTTTTTTTTTAAAAAATCCGAGGATGTTTTGTGTCGGATGTAACAAAAAACATTGTTTGTGTTTCTTATAATTTGGGGTCTATCTTGTGTTATTCGGATTTTAATTGATAACTCCGAAACGGATAATGTCATAAACATCTATATGACTCTGTTCATAGTTTGTTTTTTGCCTATCATTAATTTGAATCAATTTTACATATTTTATTACCCACCTTTTTTTTTATGTTTTATTGTCAAATTACCCTGATCCCTTTATGTGATGTATAATAATAAGATATATTTATTTCTTTTGTAATATACACTATGTAATGTAATATATATCAAATAATAAAAAAATATTGATGTTAACATTTTTAAATGGTTACAAATATTGATTTTGTTGGGATCATAAAGTCTTTATTCACATGAATCTGAGGGGAAATTCTAAAATACACAAAGGAAAACGAAACTCCTGTATCCTCAAATAGTAAGGAAGAGGTTCAGTTACCACGTCGGAAAAGAGGCAGCAGGCAATTAGCAATTGTTTTCGAAGTCTATACTGGATCGGGCTAATAATGTTCTTATAAAAGGGGAAGACGAAATTTGATTCCATTGCCAATGTTATCGCGGGCCTAAGCATCAACCGAATGGAAAACTGCGACAGGGGGGGGGGGGGGGGAAAAAAAAAAAAAAAGGGGGGGGGGGATATATTTTGAAATTTGCCAACGAATTGATAAGTAATGCTCTACAGGAGGGTTAAACTAAATGAAGCACAAAAATCCAGCATCAACATTTACACAAACAACCGAGGTCATACCAACAATGGCAAAGCAAGAATAACAACCAAAAGTCATTTACAAACAGACAACCAAATTAGGAAGAACAGACCAGAACACATTAACAGAATATAGTTTCTAGTACTTAACAGGTCTTAATAAGACCTCCTAATAACTAACATTTTAATTATGTTAGAGCTATATTTGTTATATATATCGTTATTCTCTGATATACTATTGATACTTATATTCTAATATAAGAAAGTTACATAAACATATTATTCTATACTAAATTTAAAGAAAATCTAAATATATGGCCAATTTTGTTTTTTCTTTCTTAAAATTCTAATATATCTTCTTTAAAAATATTAAAATTTTAGATTAGTTTTAAAAATTAAACATATATTAAAAAACAATTAATAAACCTTTTATTAGAACAGTTGTGTTTATTAAATTATATTAAAAAAGATGTTAGAAAAATATAATAATAAAAACTAATGTTGGGGTTTATGTTTTGTCTATTTGTTATTAGGATAACTATATAAATAATATTTTCAGCAAAATCTCTCATATTATTGTTTATATCCCCTGTAGTGTATGCTCTGAGAAGAAGTGTTGTAAAATTAAATAATACTTCTTATATTTTAAACTATTCAAGATGAAAAAGGAAATTTAAAATCACAGAAAAAGATCATAAGAATTAAGACTGAATTGTACATTTGGAGATATAAGGTAGCGAGTAAGTAGTAGTAGTTTAAGTCTTGTATAAAAGTTATGAGCCTGCCATCTTTAATACCCTTCACAGAACTTCCTCCATGATCTCTAATTTCCATAATAATTTACAGTTAACGGTGGATATCCTATAATAATATGTATATCAATTTGAATAACTATATTACCATACAATAATTTTTTTTTAAATTTTTATTTATATCAAGGATCTTGACTAATAAGGAAGAAACCTTTCCAATTTATTAAAAATATTCCACCATATTTGTCTCTGCTTTGAGTTTGCGTCCAAGACGCATTGTGGGAATGTTGATGGTTTAAGATCTCAAAGAGCTATATTATCACTCCTCATTATCATGAGTTACTGTGGATGTCTGAACATCCTCTTGGACAAGTACAAGTTTCGGAATATATGTTTCAGATTTTCGGTCTTAATAATTTATGCAATAACAACCAAGCCATTACAACATGATCTATTTTTATCAACTGATAAATTAATAGTTGTGTGAAGAAATATACGAAAACGATTGGCCATTATCCAAAGGCAATTTCAATACTCTTCTGGTCGTATTTAATTTAAAACATGCTATCATGAGTTAATGTTTTTGTGGGGAAGGGTTTTTAATATTTTCTCATGAAGTGCCCAAAAAAGCATCATTGGCTTTTTTTAAATTTTAAAAAGCATAATTTAAAAATTTCATAGTAGAGTGGTTGGAATTTTTAATTTTTGGTTAATCAATAATGTTATTAATATAGTTTGATTCATCACTCCATCAGAAATCCTTACATTTTTTTCATACATTTTCAATCATAAATAAATTCATATTCTAGCCTTCAAAATGGCTAAAAACACAAATGCTAAAATATCTCTTATAGTAAAGTAGTATGGAGGCCAGTATTTCCTGGAGGGTTTGATTCTAATGTGCTTTGCAATCTATCCTTCTCCGCAATTTCAGGGAGGGAATTGTAAAAATCCAACAAAAACTGCTTTGAGATTTGTAACCATTTGTTCTTCATTTTGAGGGAAACTGTAAATAAAAAAATCTATATTACCGTCTTTTTTTTTTATTGTTTTTTAAAAAAACTCGAGTATAAAACTAACCCGATATTTAGTAGCTAATAATTAAACAAGGTACCCCCCAATTTTTTTAACTGAAACAACTAATAAAAGTGATTCTCAATTATATACAGAGGGGTTAAATTTAGAAGAAAAATATGACATACTACTGCCTTCGGATGTCTGTGTATTGTTTTGAGGTTTAGTTTGCCTTAAATGACATGCAGGAATTCCCATACCATTGTAGTCCCTACAGTAATAGCCAAGTGGCGTATCTACGTTTTAAAACATTCGGGGACACATGCCCCGGGGATATTGGCAAAGTGCCCCCGGAATTGTTTTACTGCTTGTGCCTTCTTTTAGATGTGCCCTGAACCTTCTGTTTCCGGACGTTCCGGACTCCGCTAGGGGGGCCGGGGGGGCAAGTTGCTCAAGCCGGAGCGCTACGTCACTGCTTGTGCGCTGGCGGCCTCCCCCTACACTCCAACACTTTTGGGGGGACCTTTTTTTTTGCTCTGGTTTGTGTTGTCACTGTTATAGAGGGCAGGAGTAGATAGCAGATAGACATAGTAGATAGCAGCGTTAGATTAAGTAGGATAGAGTGAGATAGATAGCAGATGTTAGATAGATTAGATAGATAGCAGAAGTAGATAGATAGCAGAGAGTTAGATAGATAGATAGATAAGATAGATAGAATAGCAAAAGTTAGATGGATAGAGACACAGAAGAGATAGATAGCAGAGTTAGTTAGATAGATAGATGACTGGATAGATAGAGAGAATTAGTTAGATAGATAGAGAATAGATAGATAGATAGATCGCCGAGCTAGATAGATAGATAGACACAGAGCGAGCTAGACACAGAAGCAGAGAGACAAGTAAAGTAAAATAGAGATAAACAAGAGGTTAGTTAGATCTTACAGACAGAGATAGATATACAGAGAGAGAGGGACCAGATAGAGAAGATAGGGGCAAGCGGTTCATGAAAAAAGGTACAAGAAGGTCTCCCTGGCAAAGGTGTGGGCAAGCGTCTGACTACAAACTGAAACACAACCCCCCACCGTAAGTTTAACATGAAAATGTTCCAGTATATAAGAAATGCCAGTTTACTGTGCCTTTGTGTCAATTAATGTGTTCTCTCTGTCCAAACTCTGATCTCGCTTTTTCACTCTGTCTTTCTGTAGGTGTATCACGGGTCGGGCAGTTGTTTGTGTCTATGTTTGTGGTTATCTGTTGTCGTGTCTGTTGTCTTGTTGGCCATCTCTATTAAGATCGTAGTGGGTTGTGGCTAATTGGGGTGGTGGAGAAAGAAAGGGAGTGGCCTAAGATTTTTGGGAGTGCCCAAAAGTGCCTGATCTTCTTATACCCTTAGATACGCCCCCTGGTAATAGCCAATTCCGTATGGCTATTAATGTTGGACTACTGTATGGGAATTATGCTGTCGTTTTTTAAAGGGCCAAACTAAAGCATCACAAACAATACAGAATCAGAAAGGCAACAATAAATGCCATTCCTCCTTCTGATTCGTAATTGTTTTGGAGACTGTAGTTTCCTTTAAATGGATAGCAGATTTCCCATATAGTTTAATAGCACCATACTGAATCATTAAAAGGCAAACTAAAGCCCTTGTCAGCCCCCCTTTATTCAACCTTAATTACTATGTTACTATGATATGTTTATGTAGTAAATACATTTTTTTTTATTATAGACCCGTGAGTGCAGCCTTTTGAACTATTATACCGTATATACTCGAGCACAAAACAACCCGAGTATAAACCGAGACACCCAATGGTACCTGAAAAAACTAATAAATGTGATTGACTCGAGTATAAACCGAGGGTAGAAATCGACAAATTCTAAATTCTCATTCCTTGGCACTCCAGATGTTTGGAAACTACAACTCCCAGCATGTTTATTATCTAGGAGTTGTAGTTTCCAAACATCTACACCCTCACCCTCCCACCTAATTCAAAGGGTACCTTCTCTCCAGTGTGCATCCAGCTCTCCAGTGTGCATCCGGGCTTCCTGTCTGTAAGTGCCAGCATACAAATTGAATCCTGTACATTACTTAACCAATTCGGCAGCCGCGCGCTCAGTCCCTGTACTGGTGCGCCGGCTGACGTCACTTATCGGCGCCGGGCAGTGACGTCAGCCGACGCACCAGTACAGGGAATGAGCGCGCGGCTGCCGAATTGGTTAAGTACCGTTAGCAAAAGTGTGAGAGATATTAGCAAAAGTGTGCCCGTTGGTGCACAGTGGAAATTATGTGTGTATGTTTGCTATGTGTAGATACAGTGTCATAAAATCTTTATACAGGGATATTTTAAACTGTTATTCAAACAATCATCAGCTTCCAGGGGAGCTTCTAGGGAAACTAAATAGGAATAACCTGCAATCCTACCACATGTGCATTCAACTAAACAGCACCATTTTTTTTATTATTGTAAGCTCAGGGTAGTGCTTTCTGTGATACCACCACCAGTGCACACAACATGCAAGTGGTTTGGGATCCGTCTGCCTCTTCCTCATTTCCACAGCTGTTAAGCTGCAGGCTAGAGAGAGGCTAGTCAGGTCCCTTCAGCCAGTAGGCATCAGGAACCTTTCCAAACATGTCCCTCCTTTCTGCTCTCAGGAACATACAGGGGGCACAAATAAGATTAGCCTGAAGATCCTAAGAAGGACCCAAGCAATCCCACCACTACATGAACAAACACACACATAATCTTTACATATTCCACCTGCCTGCCAGCTAGAACTAGAGGTCCAAGTAGAATAAACCTCAGGTCTGAGACAGACCTTTGGGTACCTGAGACCAAATACAGTAGCCAGATTAACATTCTAGGTTGATACTATTAGTATTTGCCATAGCAAAGTCCAGATTTACAGTCTATCGGTTAGGACTTGGTAACACAAATAATGATTGGCTATATAGGTTAGGGAGAGGTGTGGATAAAGGACTAAAAGCTCCCCAGAGTATAAAAAGAAATAGAGCCTTCTTATATCAGAAGGTACCTCACACCTCATGTTATTATAATAGCATTTCCCTAATAATGTAACATATAAACACATTTCTCACCCCGAGAAATGGGTGGGGACATGCAAAGTATCTGATTTATAGCCTGTATAAACATCTAGGCATGTGTCTAATGTGATACAGCCTAATTGTATAGAGCAGGAGTGTTAAACTTGGGACCTTTTACATAAACTACATTTCACAGGATTCTGTTTACAGTAAGTTTTTTCTTAATGTAATAGTTCAAAAGGCTTCAGGTTGTTTCTAATCTTTTCAGATTCGCTTTGGTCTGGGGATGTGCCGCTGGATTGGAAAAAAGCAATGTATACCAATATTCAAAAAAGGTAGTCGTTCACAAGCCTGGTAACTATAGACCTGTAGCCTAACATCAGTGGTAGGGAAGGTGATGGAAACTTTGTTACGGGATCATATCATACTTTTCTCCAGGATCATCTTATTAGTGGTAGTCAGCAGGATTTATAAGAAATGATCCTGCCAGACAAATTTAATTGGTTTTTATCAAGAAGTGAGTAAGAAGTTAGATTCGGGCACGCAGTGGGTGTGGTATATTGGATTTTGCGAAAGCTTTTGATACTGTGCCCACATAGGCGACTAATGTATAAACTGAGGACTGTTGGCCTTGAAGAAAACATTTGTTCATGGATAGAGAACTGGTTATTGGATTGCAAACAGAGTGGTGGTTAATGGAGCTACATCTATGTGGGCTAAAGTTCTAACGGAGTGCTTCAGGGTTCTGTACTAGGGCTGCTTCTGTTTAATCGGTTTATAAATGACTTAGAAGGGGCATTGAGAGCAAGGTCTCTGTGTTTGCTGATGACACTAAACTATGCAGAGCTTTGGAAACTTCCAATGATGTGCAAGTGCTGCAAGCAGGCCTAGATAGATTATCAAAATGGGCAGCAGAATGGCAGATGAGATTCAATGTTGATAATGTAAGGTGATGCATTTGGGATTTAATAATCCCTGTGCTACCTACACCATAAATACTGTGTTAAGTGCATTTGTAATGGAAAAGATTTGGGGGTTCTGGTATACACTTAGCTATAGCAAGCAATGCCAGGTAGCAACACTAGAGCTAGCAAGATATTGTCTTGTATAAAAAGGGGAATATGCTTGTGAAGGTTCTCATTCATCCGGTCATGGTATATCTGTTGTATTCAATTAGATCAACTGGACTTGAAATGTAGTTCTTGAAGACGTTTCGCTAGTCATCCACTGGCTTTCTCAATTCAGAATGACTTGTAAACAATCTGTGGCAATTATGTCCCTGCTAATTGGGATTTTCCAGGGTACATAATTGCCACAGATTCTTGTACAAGTCATTCTGAATTGAAACACCAGTCAGATGACTAGTGAAACGTCTTCAAGAACTACATTTCAAGTCCTGTTGATCTAATTGAATACAACGATAAAAGGGGAATAGATTCAAGAGAGAAAAATATTATTCTTCTCTCTTACAAGCACTGGTAAGGCCTCATTTGGAATATGCCGTGCAGTTTTGGAATCCCATATACAAAAGGTACATCTTGGAAATTGAGGCAGTTCAGAGAAGGGCAACTAAATTAATAAGGGAATGGAGGGGCTTGAATATGCAGGCAGATTAGACAAGTTAGGGCTGTTTACATTGGAGAAGCGACTTTGCGTGGGGACTGATACCCTATACAAATATATTAATGGCCCATACAATGAACTCTCTGGTGCATTGTTTACTAATAGGTCATATCAGAGGACTCGTGGACATCCTTTAAGGTTGGAAGAAAAAGAGTTTCATCTTCAGGTTAGGAAAGGTTTCTTACAGTGAGAACGGTGAAACTGTGGAACTGTCTTCCGCAGAAGTGGTAATAGCAACAGTTCATTGAATAGCTTTAAAAAGGCCTGGATAAGTTTCTAAAACTACAAAATATTGAGAATTACTGGTATTAATGCATATAATCTGGTTGGTCCAGGGAACTTTCCAATTGCCGTTTGGAGTCAGGATGGAATTTTTTTCCCCCTTTTAGCCGTTTTTTTGCCTTCCCTGGATCAACTGTTGGTAGGGTTGAAGAAAAAAAAGAGGGTGAATAGGTTGGACTTGATGGACGTATGTCTTTATTCAACCTTATTACTATGTTACTATGATATGTTTTATGTAGTAAATACATTTTTTTTTTATTATGACCCGTGAGTGCAGCCTTTTGAACTATTATACCGTATATACTCGAGCACAAAACAACCCTATTAAACCGAGACACCCAATGTACCTGAAAAAACTAATAATGTGATTGACTCGAGTATAAACCGAGGGTAGAAATCGACAAATTCTAAATTCTCATTCTTGGCACTCCAGATGTTTGGAAACTACAACTCCCAGCATGTTTATTATCTAGGAGTTGTAGTTTCCAAACATCTACACCCTCACCCTCCCACTAATTCAAAGGGTACCTTCTCTCCAGTGTGCATCCAGCTCTCCAGTGTGCATCCGGCTTCCTGTCTGTAAGTGCCAGCATACAATTGAATCCTGTACATTACTTAACCAATTCGGCAGCCGCGTGCCTCACCTCCCACTTAATTCAAAGGGTACCTCTCTCCAGTGCATCCGGGCTTCCTGTCTGTAAGTGCCAGCATACAAATTGAATCCTGTACATTACTTACCAATTCGGGCCCAGTGCATATAATGCCTGCAGTAGAAAGCATGGCCAGGCAGATAATCCTATAGTAGGTTTTATTAGTCCTTTTAAAGTCCTTTTTAGGTCAATCCAGGGATTATCCATGATGTTTTCATGTCTTCTGCTTTCCTCTGTGGTTTACTACCTAGAAGGAAGTATGCCGTGTTCTTAAGAAGAAATTCTCTATACTTAAGGTAAAAATTCCAATGGTAAAATTTAAGAATCAAAAAGGAAAAGTATTCTGTGCATAAACTTTCTTTTCTGCACATTGTACAGTAGTTACAGCTACCAGGATGCTCTAATCATGACCCCCACGATGAGAGCATTCTAAACTGATGATCTTCCAAGACAAGAAAGAATCCGTTTCCAATACACAACAGGCAGGGAGATTCAATAAAGTTCTTATTGTCAAAAATGGTGCTTATTTTACCCCAACCAATCAGATTTAGCTTTCAAATGTTAAATAAGATCTGATTGGTTGGAGCAAAATTAGCACATTTTAAATTAAAATAGAGAGTTCTACAATAAACTTTACAAGTAGCATATCTTCCTATAGGCCAGGTCCTGGACTAAGTGAGGGGGCTGGGACAAACCACAGCAGACCAACTTCAATGCAGTTGAGGATTTAAGCCACTCCCAGCGGTGAGGACCATACAGGTTCGGTTCTCACTGTGGGTACTTTAATTGGGAGATGGTAGGTGTTGTTTAATTTAAATTTAAAGGAGTATTATTCCCTTTTAAATTATATATGAAAAAATAAAAAAAGATGGAAAACAGACATTCTATTTAGCAAATTGCTTTTTTTCTAATGTTTTGTTACGTAGGCTGACGATGGGCAGCCGCATGCTGTTTGGGAAAGATGCTACAACATACTGACGTAAAGACCCAATACTGTCGGATCTGAACAAGGAAGCAAGATTGGACAATTGGTAACTCAGAAGGTTTTCTGGCAATTAAAGTTTATAACATAATCCCCAAATAGAAGTGTTGGTAGGGCATTCTATTCCTAATTCCTTGTGCTTTAGTAAATAAGTACTTACCACATCAAAGTTTCAGATCCCCTTTGTGCTGACCTAAACTAGATGGTGTAAAAATTCCCAATTTCATGCAAAACACGTACTTTTTTTTGTTGCTGTCAGAAACTTCAAGCATTTCTGAGCAATTTGGTGCAAGCTGCTTACTTTATCCTATATATCCTTTAGTACACCTAAACTTGGGAAAAGCAAAGAAAATGCAGTTTATACCTTTCCTATACTTTATAATAGAATTTATGAACTTTAAAGGGCATGTTCACCTCCCAAACTAAAATTGAAACCACTACTGGCCCCACTGTGTAGTTACCTTACCTTACATCTCTGCTCCTTATGGTTCTCCTGCAGTGCTTGTCCGGAAAGTAAAGATAGGAGGTGTACTTCCTGTGGGAAAGGTTTCTACCTCTTCCTTGTCCTCTGAGCATGCCCCCCCCCCGAACCCTCCCTGACTGCCCTTCGTCTAGTGTAAAAGGATTATATATGTTATAGGCCATCCCTTGTCATCCCCAACCACTATATTAGATGTCTAAAAAGATCCAAACTCTACTTACAGCTCCCACAGTGTTCTCTATTACCGACAGCCACAGATGTGCTTGGCTCCTCTTTGTGCCCATTACACATGCCGCTGACGGTCTGGCCCCTGCTTGTAGTTCTAGCAAGCTGGGAGCCGGATCAGAACGCCGTGGGATTGAGGAGCTGTAAGTAGAGTTCTGCTTTGTTTTTTAGAAATCTAATAAGTAGTTGGGGGTGGGCAGGGGTGGCCTATAACATATTATAAAAATGTGTAGGGTGGAGTTGCCCTTAAATGTTCTGCTATATATATATACCCCTATAACAGAGCTTTAAAAAAAATGTCAAAATGCATTTACATGGAAGAATAAAAGATTTTTTTCTTAGAGCTTGATGTTTGAATGGGTAGGATTTATCCAGTCTGCAAAAAAAATAAAACTCATTGCAACACAAATTTCTGTCTGGGAACGGCCCCGTTTATAGCCTAGAGATGGAAAAGGGACCATTACACAAGGACGAAAAAATAAGACTGCTCTTTTTGTTCCCTTATCTCCAATTGGTCTGGCCACAGTAGGTGCGGCTGCGCATGTGATCACATTTTTTTATTGGGATACCGCAACATTGCACAGATCACATCGCTAGCAGATGGTAACAGTATGGGACAAACACATGCGTGAGCTTTTCCACGTATTACCATCCGGCATAGTATGGCCTCACAAAAAAGATACAAAAAGCAAGATATTATTTAATACCTGTAACTGGATGCACAGTTTTTTTCCACATCCTTCTAGACATTTAGCAACTAATTCTGTTCTGCTAAATTTAGGCTGTCTGGTGTTTACGAGGCATCTTTGTGCTGTCTGGGTTTAAAGTGCTTAAAATGACTATACAGACATAGACAGATTTTGTTGGTACCTCTTCACAAAAAAGAAGAACCCACAATTGTCTTTGACATAGCTTATCACGCACAGCAGCCCACATATAGCTTATCACGCACAGCAGCACATTGCAGAAATCCTGCATCGCAACATGTGATTCAGTTTCTACAAAATTAAATGGGCTGTCCAGTTGGCTAAGACCCTTAAGTGGGGGTATAATAGAACTTTTATGGACAAATTCTCATTGGTGTTTTTTATGTGAGACTTTGTTGCTTGAAAGTATAAATCTAAAAATTGGATACAGGAAACTTTACCCATAGCAAAAAAATATAGCATTGTGGGATTAAAGGGTATGAATTGGGTTTGGACCTAACAAAAGGAAGTTTCCTGTGAGTGAAACGAACTAGAGTGGAAAGTGTCCCTTGCTCTTAAGGACCATAGAAAAAGGACATTTGATGGTTGTATGGTGTGTGTGAAAGTTTGAAAATAAGGATTGTTTGTGCTGTGTTAAGGACTGTGTGTGCAGTAAGCAGATTAATCTTTCTTCCAGTTAAAGGGGTGCACTGGACCTCTATATTCTAGTATTGCACCTGTTGTAATCACAAACAGGTTGTGAAAGGGTTGGACCTAACAAAAGGAAGTTTCCTGTGAGTGAAACGTGTCCCTTGCTCTCAAGGGCCTTGATTTCAAGGACATAGAAAAAGGACATTGAAACAAGAAGGGCAATTAAGCAAGGTGTGTGCGTCACTGTACTGGTGTTGTGTATTAGAAGGGACAGTTTTGTCGGTACCATGTGCATCCTGCCACATGTATAGGAACCTGTAGCAGACATTCCAGGGAACCTGTCTGTGTCAGGTGTGAGTGGGTTGCCTGTTTGGAAGCTGAGGTGGAGAGTCTAAGGGGGCAGCTTGCAGCATTGCAGGGACTGGCAAATCTGGGGGGTCAGCAGGCACTGGCTGGGGCCAGTATAGAGGTGGGTGGAAGTGGGACAGGGAAGGTTGAAGGGGGAGGTAGTTTTGTTAGGGTTACTAGGGGAAGTGGGAGACGGAAGGGTAGGGTGGCTTAGGTAATGAAGTGGAGGAGGACACCTCAGAATTAGCGTGTATGGAGGGGGCTAGTCCCAGGAGACTGCCATCTCTGATACAAGGGAGGAGGAACTAAGCATCAGGAATGCTAGGCAGGTGGTAGTGATAGGGGACTCCATTATAAGGAAGGTAGATAGGGTAATCTGCCGCCAAGACTCTACATGCCGAACTGTGTGTTGCCTGCCTGGTGCTAGGGTTCGGCATGCATGTGGTGGTTCGTGTAGACAGATTATTGGGTGGGGCCGGGTGTGACCCGGCGGTCTTGGTTCACATTGGTGCCAATGACAAAATTAGAGGAGGAGGTGAGGTCCTTAAACATGATTTCCGAGAGCCAAGTTAAAAGCAAGGACCTCCAGGGAAGTGTTCAGAAATACTACTGCAGCTACATGCTAAGCCAGGGAGACAGCGGGAGTTTGGAGCATTAATGTGTGGCTAAGAGAGTGGTATAAGGAAGAAGCGTTTGGGTTTATTGAGAACTGGGCAGACTTTGCTGTCAGCTACAGGCTCTTTAGTAGGGATGGCTCTTTTAGGGGAGAAGATGGCTAGAGGGTTGGAGGAGATTTTAAACTAGGTTTGGGGGGAGAGGTTATTAGCAGTCTCACTGGGATAGATAGCCCAGGAGGAAAGCAGGGTGTAGATAGGCCAGTGGCGGGCGGAAATGGGGGTGGGGCTAGCATAGGGGATAGGGAGGAATGTGTATTAAAGTGTACAAATAAATTACAGGATCATAATCTAAAATGTATGTTCGCAAATGCGATAAAACCTGGCTGACAAAATGGGTGAATTGGAAATTATGGCATTGAATAAAAAGTATGATGTAATAGGTATAGCAGAAACGTGGTTGAACAGTTCTCACAACTCGGCTGTAAATTTAGAAGGATATGCCTTGTTTAGGCAGGACAGAGAAAAAAGGAAAGGGGGAGGAGCATGTGTTTATGCTAAAAAAGAATTGAAGGCAAATTTAAAAGAAGAGAAAACTTTTAAAGTGGAGGCAATATGGGTGGAATTAGGCAACAGGAAAGGGGGTAATGTCATTGTTGGTGTCTGCTATAAGCTGCCAAATGCTAGCAGAGAGGAGGTGAGTCAACTTCATATGCAGTTGGCAAGGGCTGCAAGTTTGGGGAGTGTGCTCATTATGGGGGACTTCAATTACCCTGACATTGATTGGTGTAGTGGAACTGCCATCACAGAAAAAGGCAATGAGTTCCTGAATTTGCTGCAGGATAATTTTCTCTCACAGGTGGTTTCCAAAGAAGTAATGTTGGAGGGTATGGTGTATCTTGGATTAACAGACTTAGGAGCTGATTGGTAAATGACACAGAACTGGAGTGCAGAAAAGAATGGCAGATGAGCAGGAAAAGGGGCATGAGAGCTGAGGGGCAGTAAATAATGACAAAGGAGGTAGGGTTGAAGTAAGTGTCATTTTTCCTGTCCTCCATCTCTCTTTGTGTTAAGTAGGAGAAAAGGAAAAGGTGACGCAGGTGCTGGATGCATGGTGAAAAATGTCACTGGAGACAAAACACAGGTGTTAGAACACATAAAAAATATTATTTGTTTGATATGCACGATTGTCAAATTTAGCAAACATCTAAATGTTTGATCATCAAATCTATCAAATGTCTAAAGTTAGACTTTCACCAAGACGTTTTTTTTTTTTTTTTTTTTAAACTCATTTTATTTTTTAATAAACTATTTACAACATATTTTTATGGATTGTACTTTATTGCAATTTACATGCCTAGTGTTTCAAATTTGTACATTTACAGGGAGATTCAATAAAAGTTCTTATCGTTTAAAATTGTGCTAATTTTGCCCCATCCAATCAGATCTTATTTAACATTTGAAAGCTAACATCTGATTGGTTTGGGTAAAATTAGCACCATTTTAAATGATAAGAACTTTTATTGAATAACCCGTGATAGAGTTTTGTTACATCTCATAGGTTTATCTAGACATATATCCTGTTAATAGGTACATTTCCATATACTTTTTATGGGGTATCACTTATTTACGTTACATTAATGTGAGGTAAGGGGGGGAGGAGGAGGGAGGGGGAGAAAGATGGGGGGTTAGGGATCTACAACACAGGGCTCCATTATTAATAGGTATTTCAGTTTTATTCTATTCATTATTTATTCAGAGGGTTGTCGTGGCTTCAGTCCACACTGACCAAATTTTCACTAACCAAGTTTTCAGTTTAGGTTCTGGAGCCATCCACTTGAGTACTATTATTTTCCTTGCCATAAACAGGGCTTCTCGTAAAAAGATCGGTTTGTAGCTGTCTTCTACTTATAGGGTGTTCATGTCCAGTTATACATAGCATGGAGTCCATAGGTACCGGCCAGGGAAGTAATAATGATGTCATCTGTCTCGTCGCTTTTGCCCAAAATTGGTTAACGTGTGGAAACTCCATATCAGATGCCAAAAGTCCGTGCCATCTGCATGGCATTTGGGACATATGTTTGGATGAGTTGTTGATATACAATGTAGCCTCATTGGGGTCAGGTATGCCTGATATACAATGTATAGCTGAATGAGTCGATATTAGCCGAAGGCGAGGCAGTAATGTGTGATGTTCCAATTTCATTCCAGCTCTGAGCAGTAAGTTCTGGTAGGTATAATTGCCATTGTCTGAGTAATGTTGTGCTTTGTATTTCAGTTTGGGAGTTGATGAGGTGTGTATAAATCAGGAGACCAATCCTGCAAACCCTGGGTTTTTAGAATTCCAGTTGTTGGGTGTTTGGTAATTGGCATTTCTTATTTGGGAATTCTGTGTGTATACAAATGTCGGAGTTGCAGGTTACTATAGAAATATGTTTTAGGTAGATTAAATTCTGTTTTAATGTCTTCAAACGGTCTTAGGGTGTCTCCATTGATTATTTGGGCAAAGTAACATATTCCTTTTGACTCCCAGTCTGTGTAACAATGAAGCTTGCCAGTTGGGGGTATACACGTATATACTTGAGGATAAACCGACCCGAGTATAAACGGAGGCACCCACTTTTACCTCTAAAAAGGAGTAAAAGTGATTGACTCAAGTATAAAACCGAGGGTAGAAATTATGATCACAACTGCCTTCTGATTCTGTATTGTTTTGAGGCTTTAGTTGCCTTTAAATGCACAGCAGAATTCCCATACAGTAGTCCCATACAGTAGCCAAATTCAGTATGGCTATTACTGTATGGGACTGTTGTATGGGAATTCTGCTGTCCATTAAAATGGCAAGTAAAGCCTCAAAACAATACAGAATCAGAAGGCAGCAATAGATAACATTTCTCCTTCTGATTCTTTGTTTTTAGGCTTTAGTTGCCCTTTAAATGAACATCAGAAGTCCCATACAGTAATAGCCATACTGAAGCGTTGGATAACTGAGTGCAAATGTTATTAGTTTTTGTAGTGAAGACGATGTGGCTGAAGTGGGTTGTATATTCCCAATATAACATATAGTACATTTTCTATCTCTAGGGCCACTCCAGCATATCTTCCTTCTCGATCCATTGCACTTTTAGTATTTTAAACTATAGTGTAGATTGTATTAATATGTATACTCCTCTTGAAAAGGTGGTGTGGTAGCTGTGTACTGCCCACATTACCCATGGTTTATTTAGCCATCTCTGGTTAGCTCGTATAAGGTGTGTCTTTTGAAGACAGATAATATCAGGTTTGAGACTTTGTAGTTTATCAAATACCTGCGCATTCGTTTATGGGGGGTTTAGTCTACGGACATTTCAGGATAAAAACTTAATTGGGTAGGTTTTCCCATTTGCTTATATATGGTGGGATATCTGCATTTCTTTATATGTGGTAGGAGGCATGCGAGGCCAGGTGTGGCACAAGGGAGGGAAGTGGTTGGAAGGGAAACACATTTTAAACGCATTTCAGCATTAACATTTGAACAGGAATTGGTAGTACTCTGATTATATACATAACAGTTAGAGGTGGGTATAACCATCTTCCTTTTTGGTTAAACATAACATAATAACAAACACATCGTAAAAAAAAAACATGCTACGGGCGGCACAAGTTTAGGGCGCATGAAACCTTTGACGAGAATTCCGTCGTCTTCAGCCATTGTCATTGTAGTGTCCAGTTAGGAAACCATTGCTAGGGGGGAGATAGTGGAGGAATAGCGGTGTTAACATATTGGTATACCAAGGGTAATGCAAAGGGGGATGGATGGATGGATCTCTTGAGGTCTGGAGATTTCATTTATTACATTTAATTTATTCCATTAGTGTTCCTTCATATTTGTACTATATCCAATTTAGGGTATATCTTATTGGCCCTTTATTGTGGGGTTAGGGTCTTTCCCATTATAGTGATTGAGGGAAGTTTGGGGGAGAGTGGGGATAATGTCTGGTCAGACATATTCAGTTTAGTGTGGAGTTAGGGGGTTTCAATTTTGGGTGGGGAGATTATTACCGTAACTGTATGCAATAGTTTACTGGTGTTAAGGGAGGCTGTGGTTGGTATATAAGGCAGTGGGTAAGGCACTCTTTTAATATTCAATAATTGATATATGTAGCGTTGACTAGACCACTCATTGTATCAATTTCACTTGTATGGCCATCTCTACACTAGAGACGTCCGAACTTCGCAAAATTCGAAAATCCGCGAGCGGACCATTAAAATGAAAAATATCCTCAAATACGAGAAATCCTCATAATTTTGAAGATCCATATTTTCGAAAATACAAGTAATCTCGGATTTTCAAAAATACGAGTAATCCTCGTATTTTCGAAAATTTTCAAAAATATGTATTTTCGAAAATTTCCAAAAATACGAAAATCCGCGGTTCGCAAGGCAGAAAATCCGGAAAAAACGCCCCGGCCGTTCGCGAATTGGATAATCCGCGGCGGATCCGGGTTCGGATTCGCGAACCGGCCATCCCTACTCTACACATGTGGTTGATAAGACATTTACATTCTCAATATAGTCATCTCAGCTGTATTGTATTCAACACATTATCTGGTATATTCTGTTTAACATTTACTGCACTCAGCATACATTTGGTCCTCATTCTTAACAATACCATACCGTGGTATTTCATTTATTACAGTGTTTTACTTTAGTTATGCTAAATCAAATATTAACTGTACCCTTGATATTACGGACAGCAATATTAGTGGATATAGCGTCTCATTATGTTTCAAAATATAGCTAGTGTAGGGGTGCCCAACCTGTCGCTCAATACCATAGCAAACCTATTGCCTATTGTAAGTGGGCTGATTGCCACCACTATACATAATGTAATTATTATTTATAGCTGAGGTCTGCACAGGTATTTCAAACGGCATGCTAGACATATACCCAACACTATATATATTTAAATATATTTAAATAACTTAAATATTTAATAAGTTTTAACTAGGGTATACATTATATTCATTGCATTTATCTATCCGTCTTATATAACTTCTTGACACTTACATATCCCATATTATTATCTTAATCACATTAGACATAGAACAGCCTTTAACTAGTGAGCTTTGAGCAAGACGGTTTTATGTCCTGACATTCCCTCGCCTGGCTCATTTGTTTAGTCATTCACCAAAAAAATTACGATAGTGGGCATGAATGTAATCACATGAATATAATTTATTTTCTTCATTTCTGTAATATCTTATTCTATTGTCACCTCTTCTTTAACATTGTGTATAATAAAATGAAGAGATCACGAGGAACTGGAATTGAGATGGAGCTATAGGTTTGATGCGGTATACCCTAAAGGATTGATAGGGATTTCACACCAGTATTATTCATTTAGTATTATTCAAATAAGCAAAAGGTAGTAGTTATGTATTGTATGAGTTAATTTCTATGACTACTTTTTTGATGACTACATTTTATAAAGATAATATAGTGGATAATGTAACCCCTACTGTAAATTATAAGGATATTAGAAGTCACCGAGGAGTTCCGTGACCGAGAAGTTCCGTGGCCTTTTATACAGGCCACGGAACTCCGAAGTGACTTCTAATATCCCTATGAATTTACAGTAGGGGGTACATTATCCGTTATAACCCACCCCACCCTCATTTATAAACAAACCCATGGTTATTGTGCAGCCACCCCACCCTATTTATAAACAAACACATGGTTATTGTGCAGTCCACAGGCTGCTGCGTCCCACACCACACACTACTGACTTCTTTTCTGACCCCTTCTCCTCTGACACACACACACTCCGTCCCCACACCACACACTACTGATCTCTTTTTCTGACCCCTTCTCTACTGACACACAACACACACACACCACCTGACACACACACACACACCTGACACACACACCTTGACACACACACACACACCTGACAACACACACACACACCTGACACACCACACACACACACACCTGACACCACACCACCACCGACACACACACACACACACTGACACACACACACACTGACACACACACACACACACCTGACACACACAACACACACACCTCTGACCACACACCTGACACACACTGACACACACACACACACACACACACACCTGACACACACACACCTGACACACACACCACTCTTTCTTTCCTCTCTCTGCCCCGTTGTTTCTGCATATGGTCAGCTGACCCCTGCTCCTCCTGGCCAGTCCCACCCACCTGCTGTTCAGTGCTCCGGCTGGAGTCTAAACAGCTTAGACCGCACCCTTTCTGCTTCCTCCTGGATTATCTCACATAACACGGCTTCTCATACTTGCTTCCGGCGTATACGGCTCTTCATTGATCAAAGGTACTTTTTTCAGGTACTTCCGTGTTATTATCGGCGCGCTACTGCGTAGTAGCGCGCCGATTTATAGGGATATTTTTACAGTTTTATGCCTATGGGATCAATGGAAGGGGTGGGTTATAAATATATTAGGACATTGGACTGTCCAATAATTTTTTGGGGGGGTGGGGTGCACGTAGGTGGGAGGGCGCCTAGGGCACTAAAATGGCTTAGAAACGGCCCTGATTGGACATGATAATGTATTTATATTGTACATAAATGTCACTTAGCCTACAGTATGTAATAGACTTGTTAATATTTAGATGTCAGACTTATGTTCTTTTATTATACTATATGTGTTTAACTGTATGTGTACTATTTTGATATAAAGCTCCACGCAATGAGTGTACTGGGTACACTGTTTATATTACCTGATGTGGTCCCTTTTACTTTAGACTTAATATAGTGTGTAATTATAACCAAAATGTAAATTTCATTTATCTTGGTTTTTCAAATCCGTAGCATCTCCTTCTCTTTTGCAATTATACACTATACACACAGAAAAACTGAAAATATTACAATTGAAAGTAGTAGCCTTTTAATACATTTTGATAAAATGTATATTTATAAATGGCACATTGATCGACTATGTCTCGTGAGTTCATTAAAAGTTGTTTTTGTTTTTTTTTGATGTGTAGTATAAATAATTTTTAAAAAAAATCCCTTTCAAAGAAAATGTTGTTTGTACCAAATTGATCTTCTACTTGATCTAAGCTCAGGATATCAAGATTTCCGTTATCAAGATTTTCCATTTTGGATACTTAAATCAGAATGAATTGGAACATGTTCAGCCAGTTTAGAAGAAAATGGCCAGACTGACTGAACACATCTTACTATTCTAGTTCTATTCTGAAGCTTAAACTTTTTGATGTTGATGTTTTAGATTACATAGTAAATAAATAGGGAAGCAGAATAACAAATAAAGGTACAGTGGTGGGTGGGGGAAAGAGAATGATAAGTTCCATATGGTCAATTTAAATTGACTCTTTTTTTCGGTATAGATGTCCTTAAGTGTATGTATAGTGGAAAAAAAAGACTTTGCCTCATCTTACTACTGACCTGACTATTTTCCCACATACCAACTGTCAAAACTGCATACAGTATACTGCACACCAACTGTCAAACATTCAGCTACAACAAAACTGCTTACAGAAATGCTAAAATGTGATATGTTTCAGATTGGATATCGAATGAAATAGGGGGTAGATCAACAAAAAAAATGGTACAGTGATAGTTGGGATGAATTATAGTTTCCACTAATGGGCTTTAAAAAAAAAAAAAAAAAAAAAACTATTTTCCAGTGTACATACCTTTTAAATTTTGTTTTTTTACTCCATTAAGCTGCCTATTCTCTGTTAGACTTTCAACAGAGGAATTAATTTTAGGGATAGGGAAAATTCCTCACATTAAAGTTTTTAGTTTAATTGAATGAAGTTTTTTGAAGTTTGTTCCTTAATTCCAGCATCCTCGGTAGTATGCAGTTAGCATTACATTTGGTGCAAAGCATCTTCAAAAACAAAATTACCGTAGTCAAGTGAAATTATATACTATGTTGTGAAAATAATTTTTAAAGCATTTACCTTATTGAAACAAGTTTATTTTTTAAGAATAGTGGTATTTGGGACAGATATGTATACTTTCATGCTCAATCTTGATTCACTTTTACTTTTCCTTTTCTTCTTACCAGTTATTAACTATTTCTAAGACCTTTTCCGCCATCTTTTGACGTTCTTTCTTTCTTGACTGGATCAAGCTTTCTTACTAAACATAGTTTTACTCAGGTAAATAAGTTTAAATATTCTTCAATACACAATACATGTATAATGAAGATTGTGTTATATCGAAATTTAAAGGGCAAGTCCAGCCCCCAAAATGAAAACTTACATACAAGTAAATCACCCCCCAAAAAACCTAAAGGTAATAGTTTGAAACTGAAATATATAGTCTAACCTGAAATCCTGCACATGTCCTGTTCCCCGTTTCGCTTCCGGTTCTTCCAGTTAGCAACTGTCAGGTATGGATTTGGAGTTGACATCAAGCCAATGACTGAAGTGTAATCCCCTGTCTGCTTCTGAGCATGCCCAGGCTCAGTACAGGTTTCTAAATTGCTCAGTTTCCATGAGGCATCCAAAAGCATAGCAGGCATACAGTAATGAATTCATAGGACAAAAGATATATCAACATATTTTAAAGAGGCCATTCTTTCTAAAGCTAAAATAAAATATATATATAATACAAACATATATATAAACACATCCTGAATGGATTTATATTCATACCTTAAAGATAATATAGCTTTCACCTTTCAAATCAGCAGTAGAGATGGACAGGATCGTGGGTCCGAACCTGGTTTCGAAGCGGATTTCTGAGATGTGCTATTTTTATCAGTGCCAACTCCCTCGGTATAAAAGACAGCTTTACAGGTCCCATTTGTCAGTATTGAGAGAGCTTAGTGGAGACCTGAAAGTGTAGGAGTTGGAGGTGTAAAAAAAATTCAAGGATTGATCAAGGTTTTATTTTACTTAGTTGCCTTTTAAATAAGGCTGCCTTGGAAATAGAAGGGTGGGTCAGTAAGTGTGTTTTACTGTCTAAGTAGTAGGTATCATGCATTTAAAAATGATTGATCAAGATTTCCTTTGTGCTTTAGTTGGCCTTTACATATGGCTGCCTTTTTAAAAAATATTTAGAATTTTCAATATTTTTAGAAAGCATAAACTAAGTGGGGTACACACACTAACGATAAAAGTCTGATACCATTGGATCCGTGCATTTGACGGATACGCCGGATTTTTCGGACGGTGGAAATATTTTCAAAATTACTATGCTGAATGCTAAAAACAGGAAGCGCACAACACCTTCGGCTATGTAACGGTGACACACTTTCATACATACATGTAGTTTTCATGGAACATCCATGCTTTTAGGTGATTGTAAAAAAAAATGAAAGACATAGAAGATTTTAAGTTCGAAAGCTTGCCTAACGCACTAAGTAAAAAAAAAACACTATACATCATTCCTGAATTTAACGCTATAGCCACATGCATGAGTGCACATCAGCCGTGGCCAACAAATAGCCCCAAAATACCCAGAGCATAACAAATCTTCTAAAAGTGAGAAATTCTATGAAGAACTTAAATAAGTTATTTATTTAAGCTCTTCATAGAATTTCTCACTTTTAGAAGATTTTTTTTAAAAATGAAGAAAAAGGATCTTTCAAACATAGAAATCTTGCCCCAAACCAAAGACAAGTAAAAAACTCCTGCTAAATATCAATCTCCCTCATATCCTGTATCAAATGGTATGCCACATGGTGGGGTGGGCACACAGACATGGCCACCCCAACTAACTCCAAATGGGACTTTTGGGATTCGTAGTTGAATATCTTAGTGTTTTCAAGCTAAACACCTTCAAACTCAGAAAATACCCCTACAAACTATACACAACCTATATCTATGTAATGGTGCAATTATTTTATTCAATAGTGGAATTCCGGACACTGTTTTTTGTAGAAATGTTCGGTATTGGCATATTTCCTAAAAAAAGCAGTGAAGAAGACCGTTCAAACTTTGAATCTTAACAAAAACTCCAGGACAAATTAAATTTCTCACTAAATATCGATCGCCTACATGTCCTGAATAAAATGGTACCCTTCATTGGAATCTGCACACCTTCAACTATGGATCCGCATTACTATTTTATACATACATGCAGAATTCTGGATAGACTTTTCCAAAGAGATTTTTTAAATGAGGGAAAAAAAAGACCATTCAAAGTTTAAAATCTTGCTAAACCCACTTGACAAATAAAAAATCCCACTAAATATCAATCACCCACATATCCTGAATCAAATGGTTATGCCATAATCAGGGGTGGACACCGAGACATGGTCACCAAACTAACGTTAAATTTAACCAATGCATAAATGCAATTACAGAAAAAAATCAAATTGCTCTGCTTCCAAATGCCCTTTAATAGAAAAAGAAAAGTTGCATACAGGTTCCAAAAGGGGGTTTACAGTATATAAAACTATGGAAACTGCTTTCCAGACAATATGGTTTTAGCAGGTTTGGTAAATAGTTCCAAGAAAGTGCTAGCTACGTTTCTAGAATAAAGGAGAGAAGAAGATGAGTTTCTGGGTAATATTTAAAACTTTTTTTGTATCCAGGAATTCTTTCCATGCTGTGTAGAGTCGGGGTGGAAACCTTTTAATATATTGTAGGGCATATCCTAACCCACCCCCTGGGGCGTAGGGATCACTATTGCAACCAATAATTGGTATGCGGCCCAAAGCCAAAGGGGGGCCCATCCAGGTCCCCTCCAGGCACGTAGTTCAGTCCCACAACCCCATTTTAGTTTTACCTTTCAAAAGATGCTCCCATGTATTGGGGCTGAACTATATGAAGTGTTTTTTCTTTGGTGGTGGACATGCCCTTAAAAAGGAGGGCCCCTTCTAAAATCTTGCTATGGGGCCCTTTGATATCTACTGTAGCTACGGCCCTGAACCCCCAACCACCAGGTTCATTTGTTCAAAAAAGAAGCAGAACAGTCCTTTGTTCCCCGCACTCTATTCCCAGCCTCTCTTACAGAAGTTGCAGGCAGTGGCGGGACCGGCAGCTGCATCTGTGATTGAGGGGCAGCCAATCACAGATGCGGCTGCTGGCAATGCAGAGTGCCAGGGGAACGAAGTAATGCAAGTACATTTCTGCAGCTTTTTTAACAAACGAACCTGGTGGTTAAGGGTGGGCTATTTTAGAGGTAGGGCACCATGCAGCAAAGAAGGATTCAGAGAGAAGGAGGGGGGGGGGGCTCCCCTGCAAATGTCACAGTCCCTACAGGATGGCATACAGACAGCTCCTACTCTTCAGTTTCCGGGCTTTGAACAGGCACTGCAGGAGAGCCATTTGGAGAAGAGATGTAAGGTAAGGATTTTTTAACACTACACAGTGGGCCAGTAGTAGTAGTGAGTTAAAGTTATTTGGGGGGGACATGCCTAATCATAGACCTTGATTACACATCAACCCCCTCTCCCCCTTCTTTCTTTTCTCTTGCTAATTATCTTTATTGTTGCAGAAACGTGCTGGCAGGCAGCCAAAGATTCTAGTAAGAGGTATTATACATATTATTATAATTTCTGCTTCTGTGTCATGGGAGTGACAGGTCTTCCCTGTAAATGCTGTGATTTCAAATTGATTTCTCAGAATCTACAGTTCTGGGTAGTCTTGCTGTATTTTAAGGTACGATTTTTAAAAATTAGTAATTTTTTTATTATTAAAAATCGTTTTTGTCATACTAAAAACAAATAGCTACATACCAAAAACTATTCTGCATATTGATAATCGTTTTTTAATCTGTTTTTAATAAGCTGTCATTGTAATATGTGTGATTTAAACAATTCTGGCAATGTCACATAACATAGTTCCTGCTTTCAGGTACAGGCTTTGTAGAAGAAACTTGCAAACTACGTCCAAGCTACATGATGTTCTCCACACTATTTTTCCATATGAAATGGTTGAATCCAAATTGAGAAAACACTTATACACTGTGGCACTAATAAAGTGTTCCTTACTCATTTAACGGTAAGAATATATTTTTTTTAGCAATAAGCATATTGAAATATGTTGTTAAATGTGTGTTTGAATAAAATGGGTACAGCAGTGTAATATTTCCTCATTAAAAAAAAAAAAAAATCGCTCGGCTACAATGCTGAGTGATTTTAATAAGACGTTCTTCTCCACTGCTGCTCATATTGGCCTATACTACCTCCCCCACGACTTTGCTAAGTAAACACAAACTAGAGAGAGATTTTTTTTTTTAGGAAGCTTCTGTCAAAGAAAAATAATTTTGTTACTAATCCTGTCATTTTCAGAAATCTAGTACAATAAGAAGAGAGACAGGGCATTCCTATGAATGCTGATTTTACCGGAAAGGACTGCTAAAAGTGACAGAGAATAGCAGACGATTACCGTATATACCGAAATATTTTACTTTTCAAATCATCCTGCAATCTCCCCTCGGTTTATACTCAGGTCTGTGCTGATCTGGATGCTGCTGGACAAAATCACATAGCCCTGGGGAAAACAAAATTGTACCTGTAACAAAGAGAACTCTTGATTTAAGTGGGTTAGGCAATTGTTGTCCTGCTCACTCAGATCAGTCTGACCTGACCGCAAAGGAGTAGGAAAAAAAATCTTTATTGTGTCAGGCTGCACAGAAAAATATGCAGGGCACATCTGTGTATGGGACTTTCTATGGGGCTGTGCATTTCTATTCCAAGGTTAATGGGAAATAGAAAGGATTTTTTCAATTAATATATGGCCAGTGGGAAGTCAATAATCAGTTATGATATTATATACCGTGAGGAGGAAATCATGCAGGTCTGCCAGGTTGTAAGGTCAGGTCATCCGAATATAGGCTGGGTAGGGAGGTATGTTGGCCTAGCGTTAATCTGGAGATATATGGGTATGTTCATAGCTGTATGGCCAGTGGCAAATAAATATGGGGAGAGCGGACAGCCCTGTTTGGTACCTCTCCCTGTGGAAAGGTCAGTGAAGTAGTGCCATTAATTCAGAGTGCAGCGGTATTGGTAGAGTCAGTGTACAGAAGCAGTACCCATTTTAGGAATACTGGGCCAAACCAAATCTCATTATGCAATGCCAGAGTAAGGGCCATTCCACTGAATCTAAAAGCCTTTTAGGCAGGAAGGGAGAGCATGACCCGTGTCCCTGTATTGTCATGATCGGCCTGTGTGTTGATTAGTGTTTTTCAGATGTTCAATGAGGTGGACTTGCCTGGCATTAAGCCAGTTTGGTCAGGGTGTGTTATAGAGTGTTGTAGTACTTCTTGTAGTCTATTGGTGAGTATATTAGCCAAGATTTTTTAGTCTTATGTTAAGACTTGAGATGAATACGGTGCGAGACGCACAGTTCAAGGGATCCTTATCAGTTTTAGTATGAGGGTCTCAAGTAGATGTGGTGTAAAGTCTGTTCTCCATACCTTTTATAGATTTCCATGGGAATGCTATCGGGACCAGAAGACTTTCCAGAGGTTAGTGCGTAGTAGTAACAGCCTCTTGTAGTTTGGTTAGGGGTTATTTCTGATTCCAACATTAAGGTTGCCTGCAGAGGGAGAGTTGGAGACGGGTTCTGTTAAGAAATGTGGGCATCGGGACTGTACATGTTGTTATTTGGGAGCGGTATGTATCTGCATAGTAATTGGTGAAGCAGTCGAGGATTTCGGGGAATAGTAAGTATCCCCGAAACTTTACTCACAACAGGGGAGGGAACTGGAACGATGCTGCAGCTCTGACTTTCGTGCATGAAAGGTAAAGGGTGAGGAGGGGAAGCAAGAAATGAGTTGGTTGTGTATCCGTAGTCAAAAAGGGAGGTGTGTGTGAAGCTAAGAAGGGGGGGTCACTGTTGAGGGAGGTGTGTGTGAAGCTAAGAAGGGGGTGGGGGGGGTCACTGTGTTGCCGTTTAACATAGAACAGGCAGGGAATGTCTGACCCAAAAAATAGAACTCTGAAAGTGGTGAATTATAATTGATAATGTACCCCTACATAAAATTATACGGATATTAGAAGACACCTCGGAGTTCCATGCCTGTATAAAAGGCATGGTCACAGAACATCTTGGTGACTATAATATCCTTTAATAATTAGTAGGGGGTACATATCCACTATATGTTGCCTCGCTTCTTGGAATGCCTGTGACAATCTTTGTTCATTTTGTATGCTAAGGACTTAATCTGGGTCATAGTGGATTGTAGTTGCCCTTAACATGCCTTAATTGTTGTACCTCCGTGGTAGTCAAGTATTTCTTTCAAAGTAGTTCTGATATGTGTTATGGGGTAGGGTCAGGGTTTGGGAAGAGTGTAAGCCAGAATGGGTATGAACACCATGCACGTTGAGTTATAGGTATAGGGGGTTGTTTCCATAGTTTGAGGAGGAAAGGTGTGTGATGGTCTGAGGTGTTCCGTGGCAAGTGAAGAAATTTCTATTGTTTGTAGAATAATGTGTCTTTTCACAAAAAATATACTCAATCCTGGAGAGTGTTGTGAGTCCTGGATTGACATGCATAGTCAGTTGGAGCAGGGTGGATATGATGCCATGCATCAATCCAGTGTAATTCCTGCATATAAGGTGCAAGTGAGGAGGGATTGGATGATTGTATATGGGGGGAGAGTGTTCGGAACATGTATAGTGAGGGGTCCATGGGGCTGGTGAAGTCACCCAAACAGATAACATTTGCCTCTCTGGAGAAATTTAAGGAGAAAGTGGGGGCTGCTGAGGCAGGCGGCAGGTCATATTCCGATGATAGTGTATATTATATATAATCAGTATCTTAAGCCACACAAAGATTTTTCCCTCTTCTATCCATTTTAATTTCATTGATGTTTAATGTAATGGTTTGCATATTAGTAAGGATACTCCACTAGTAGGGAAGGAAATTTGGTGCTGGCAGCCTAGCTTATCCAGGGTGTATATAGTGAGGAGATGCGTTTCTTGTAGACAAATAACATCCATCTGTATCTGGGAGAACACCACTGTAACAAAACTACAACGTAGACAAATAACATCCATCTGTATCTGGGAGAACACCACTGTAACAATACTTCAGAATATACAGAGCTTTCCGCTCACCAGGTCAAAACCAAAGTTGAGGGCTGCCGTCACTTACATATACCAATTACCATATAAAATACTGCACCACCCACACACTAAAGGCTGGTGGGAAATGATACCAGTTGTGAAATACAAACTGTCAACTTCAGACCAAACAGAGCTTTCCCAGCTCATCAGAGTCAAAACCAAGTTGAGAGATGCCATCACTTTACATGTTACTACCATATAAACTACTGCCAAACCCACTACTAACGGCCGTGGAGACCGATACCAGCCTTAATGGCTCTTAAATCTGAACTTCTTTGGAACATAGTGCAGAGCTGCAGGGGTGGGGGGGATAAACTTCACCTAAACTTAGCACAGCTCTGTGCAATGTATTTCTCAATAAAAAATACATATTTAAAGGGAAATTAACACCCTACCCTCCACCCAATTTGAGTGGGTATACCAAGTACAATGGTTATGTTGCTTGATTTGGTCACCTCAGTTTTAGGCTCGACAAAGGGTGGAGTCTGCCTGAAACCGTTGCTTTTCTTCTTTCACATAAAAACGTAAATATACACTTTTATACACTACCTCTTTTACTGTGTTTTGTATATTTGTGACTGAAAAGCAATGCCAGCTTCATAAAGACCACAATGGAAGAAGAGTGGTTTGTGGTGATCAATTAAAGTGCTTATAGCCATTGGCTATCAAAAGTTTAGCGATACATTCTCAGAGATATTAAATTCACAAAACGATATCAAAACACCTGCCAATAGAATTCTAGGCCTACATATATTATACAAATGTACATGTACCTTGCTGCTTCTCAAAAGTAATAATCCCATAGCGTTCCAAAAAACTTTCAAAAGAAATCCTAAAAATATAAAAAATTAAAAAGATTTTACTTAAAACATACTAGAGAAACTGCTAAATCTTTGTGAGTGTGTTGATTTGTGCTTGTGTACTTTGTGTATGAACATGTTTGTATGCATGCTTAAAATATGTATGGTTAAAATACAGATTTTTCTAACTAACACAGGACCTATTTTTTTTAATATATAAATCTTACAAAAAATTTAAATAAATTCTTCAAAAAGTGGAATAGTACATAAATACACAAAGTTTAATTGACCAAAGACAATAAAAAAATATAATGTCAAAAAACAAACAAAAAAAAAACCTCTCCATAGTTTATCTGTTGTATTCAGTTTAGTTCTTGGAGACGTTTTGCTAGTCATCCGACTGGCTTTATCAATTCAGAATGACTTGTACAAGAATCTATTGGCAATTAAGTACCCTGGCGAGCACAGCCTCAGACTCCCTCAGTGTGTGAGGGAGACAGGAAGTCCCTCTTCCTCTCTGCTGTGTGAAGTCCTGATAGAGAAGGTAAGGGAATCTACAGCACTTCTCTCCCACTATGTGAAAACAGCCTTTTCAGGCAGAGTTCTCACTCTGCCTGAAAAGGCTGTTTCCACAGTTTTCTGCAGGGGGGGACTGAGTGGTCCACGGCACCTGTGGGTGGGCAGGCTTGTGCAACCGCGAGTGGGTGGGGCTGGTGCACCTGTGAGTGGGCGGGGCTGGTGCACCTGTGAGTGGGCGGGGCTGGTGCACCTGTGAGTGGGCGGGGCTGGTGCACCCGCGGGAGGACGGGGCCACATGGAGCTTTAAGAGAATGGGCCATGGGGGGCCTCCAACTGGAAGGACCATGGGGTCCATGAGTGGGAGGGACCACGGGGCCTGCAAAAGGGAGAAGGAGACACAGGGCAGATTGACTGACATGGTTTCAAGATCTTCAAAATTCTGCAAAATAAACAATGAAAATAAATTGCAAAAATTCTCATTTTTGGACCACAATTCCCTTTTAACACTGGCTGGTCACTGTTAATGTACTACTTATCTTTGATTTAACACATGATAATTCAGGCAGTTTGAGAGCACAAACAGTTAATCGGTAAGGACTGCCTATATAATAACCAGGGGAACTTAGATACGAAAACTCTATCATTAAATAAACATGCACCAATACTGTAGCTAAACCAGGCTTTTGGATGACTATTATTACATGCTTAAATAAAATATAATCAACTAGTTAATTGTATTAGTATCTCTTTGCAATTTACAACACACCTTATTGGGAAGCCAGCAGCACTTATGTTAATGGTCTCAACAATTCCACAGGCCTCCAGTTGGCTGAGAACCTAAAAAGAAGAGAATTTAACACAATCTGGAGGATATTAAGTTTATGGCTTTGTAGGTTGTGCGGGGGTAAAACATGCAAATAGACAACTGGGAAAAAAAAGGGAGAAACCTGATGGACCTTTTCTTGCTTCTACTTTATTTCTATTATTGTTTGATTAGTCTGTACTCTTGGGTGATCCTATTTTCACCAGATGAAGTCTTCGGTTCGTACACACATGCGATCACGGATCCCGACCCGCGACACACAATGTGTACGAACGAACGTTTCAGTCGATAAGCGGGATAATTGGCCTATGTGTGGGCACTTTATTCGCCAAAATGGTCATTCGTTCGGAGATCCACCAGGTCGGTCGGTCTACGTTCCCCAACCGAACGTTTGTTTTGCCCGACAAAGTGCCTACACACGGGGCGATTATCGCCCAAAACTTTGTTCGTACACATTGTGTGTCACGGGTTGGGACCCGCGATCACACGTGTGTATGAACCTTTAGCCCTGCTATAATCTATGAATTTTAATGGGTTTACATTCTGAGCAGGCATATAAGGGTTAACATTTGATTGTTAAATTGGTTGCTCATAGCTTAAAAAAAATGACTGATGTGGTCTCAAAATTATGTGGGGATCACTTATATTGCATCCAAGGGGGGGGGGGGGGAGATTTAGCCAGAGTACACAATTCAATATCACGTGTGTGCCTCCTGGTGTATCCCAAACAGGTTTTCCCATTGCGTGACCTAATGCCAGCTATTAGCACACATAATACTCAATTGTCGATACTACATCATTAAGCTCGACTTTACTTCCAATAGTGCACTGGCTCTGGATAAATGAGCCTGAAAGCCTTTGAAGGCTATTGAAGTGCAAATTTCTTTCTTTTTCTATTGAATTAGATTGATAGCTATATATACACTGTATACATACAAGCATATTTGAGCATTTGGCAGATATAAAACAAGCTAAAAAGACATAACATCTGACCTATTTCCCTTTTTGATAAATTTAGGCAATTTAGGTGTTTTTTTGGATTTTTTTTTAAAAAAGGGATGTAAAAAAATGAGGTACAGACTCTTAAACATATAAACTTTCAGTGGAAAAGGTATATATGGATGTTAAGTTTTCGATTAATCCAGATTTATTGTTTTACCTCAGGTTGTCTAAAAACCATTGCTTGACAGTCAACATTAGGTTTGATGCATCGAATGTAGTGTGGAGCTGTACAGTGCAAAATTTGCATTAAGCTTTCAAGAGAACCCTTTAAGAAAAAGCATACAGTAATTACCAACCGCACAGCAGTTATTATTTAGCTTCATTAACTAGTTTATGATATTTATTTTTAAGCTTCGGTAGCAAACCATGATCCAGTTGCAGGAAAGTCGGCAAGTAAAACCATAACAATAGCCGACGTTATGATCAATTTCTCCCCAAAATACCTATACATTGTCAGATTCTTCACTTCCCTATGTGGCCTTCAAAGAACCTTGTAAACTTACACACCTATTGCCACACACTCTGACCCCAATATTCACTGTCTCTATAAACAACTTGTTGTATGATTCTTGTGAGAAGACTTTAGTTACCCTTTAAATTGTGGTGAAATGTATTAAATTTTTTATTGTTGCTTATGCCTTGTCCAGTCAAAAATAAATTTTAGCTTTAAATGTTCATCTCCCCAATCCCCCCACCCCCAAACCAAGCTTTCGCATTACCAATATAATCAAAAGATGCCCCTGAACTCTCTTACCTGACCCGGTCCCTCGTCGCTCCTCAACTGCTCTGTGGCTGATAGCCGCTCCATTTCCAGATTGTGGCGGTCATTAAAGGCGCAACATGACATCACACCCATTCACCTGACAGGCGTGACCAGGAAGTTTGGACCTAAAAAAAGGAAGTTTCCTGTAAGTGAAACGAACTAGAGTGGAACGTGTCCCTTGCTCTTAAGGACCTTCATCTCAAGGAAAAATTTAATCATTTGATGGTTGTATGGTGTGTGTGAAAGTTTGAAAATAAGGGTTGTTTGTACTGTGTTAAGGACTGTGTGTGCAGTAAGCAGATTAATCTTTCTTTCTTACAGTTAAAGGGGTGCGCTGGGCTTCTATATTCTAGTATTGCACCTGTTGTAATCACAAACAAGTTGTTAAAGGGTTAATAGGTGTTTTGTTTTTTCCCTCTCTTCCTGGCTCTTGCACTAATTGGTGTGGGGGCTGGGGCCGATTAGTTAAATAGGATTAACATTGGTTGGACCTGTGGTTTGGACCTAAAAAAAGTTTCCTGTGAGTGAAATGAACTAGAGTGGAACGTGTCCCTTGCTCTAAATGACCTTGATCTCAAGGACATAGAAAAAAAGGACATTGATCTCAAGGAAATAGAAAAAGAAGGACCTTGATCTCAAGGACATAGAAAAAAGAAGGACATTGAAACAAGAAGGGCAATTAAACAAGGTGTGTGTGTCACTGTACTGGTGTTGTGTATTAGAAGGGATAGTTTTGTCGGTACCATGCAATGTGCATCCTGCCACATGTATAGGAACCTGGAGCAGACATTCCAGGGAACCTATGTCTGTGTCTGGTGTGAGTGGGTTGCCCATCTGGAAGCTGAGGTGGAGAGTCTAAGGGGGCAGCTTGCAGCATTGCAGGGATTGGCAAATCTGGGGAGTCAGCAAGCACTGGCTTGGGCCAGTATAGAGGTGGGTGGAAATGGGACAGGGAAGGTTGAGGGGGGAGGTAGTTTTGTTAGGGTTTCTAGGCGAAGTGGGGGATGTAAGGGTAGGGTGGCTTCTTCCCAGATTGCCCATCCCAACAGATTTGCTGTCTTAGGTAATGAAGTGGAGGAGGACACCTCGGAATTAGCTTGAATGGAGGAAGCTAGTCCCTTGAGCACCCAGGGGACTGCCATCTCTGATACAAGGGAAGAGAAACGAAGGATCAGGAATGCTAGGCAGGTGGTAGTGGTAGGGGACTCCAATATAAGGAAGGTAGAGAGGGTAATCTGCCGCCAAGACCCTACATGCCTGTCTGGTGCTAGGGTTCGGCATGTGGTGGACCGTGTAGACAGATTATTGGGTGGGGCCAGGTGTGACCCTGGCTGTCTTGGTTCACATTGGTGCCAATGACAAAGTTTAAACATGATTTCCGAAAGCTAGGGGCCAAGTTAAAAGCAAGGACCTCCAGGGCAGTGTTTTCAGAAATACCGCAGCCACGTGCTAAGCCAGGGAAACAGCGGGAGCTTAGGAGCATTAATGTGTGGCTAAGAGGGCGGTGTAAGGAAGAAGGGATTGGGTTTATTGAGAACTGGGCAGACTTTGCGGTCATCTACAGGCTCTTTAGTAGGGATGGGTTGCACCTCACTGATGGCAGTGCAGCTGTTTTAGGGGAGAAGATGGTTAGAGGTTGGAGGAGATTTTAAACTAGGTTGGGGGGGGAGGGTATTAGCAGTCTCACTGGGATAGATAGCCCAGGAGGAAAGCAGGGTGTAGATAGGCCAGTGGCGGGCAGAAAGGGGGGTGGGGCTAGCATAGGGGATAGAAAGGCATATGTATTAAAGTGTACAAATAAATTACAGGATCATAATCTAAAATGTACGTTTGCAAATGTGAGAAGCCTGGTTGACAAAATGGGTGAATTGGAAATTATGGCGTTTTATGAAAAGTATGATGTAATAGGTATAACAGAAACGTGGTTGAACAGTTCTCACGACTGTGCTGTAAATTTAGAAGGATATGCCTTGTTTAGGCAGGACAGAGAAAAAAGGAAAGGGGGAGGAGTATGTGTTTTTGTTAAAAAAGAATTGAAGCCAAATTTAAAAGAAGAGATAACTGGCGATATGGATGTTAAAGTGGAGGCAATATAAGTGGAATTAGGCAACAGGAAAGGGGGTAATGTCATTGTTGGTGTCTGCTATAAGCCACCAAATGCTAGCAGAGAGGAGGTGAGTCAACTTCATATGCAGTTGGCAAGGGCTGCAAGTTTGGGGAGTGTGCTCATTATGGGGGATTTTAATTACCCTGACATTGATTGGTGTAGTGGAACTGCCATCACAGAAAAAGGCGATGAGTTCCTGAATTTGCTGCAGGATAATTTTCTCTCACAGGTGGTTGAGGTTCCTACTAGAAAAGGAGCTCTGTTGGATCTGGTAATATCTAACATCGTGGAGAGCATTATAGATATAAAGGTAACTGGAGGCTTAGGGAATAGTGACCATGAAATAGTGGCGTTTGGACTTTGTTATCGAAAGGAAAAGTGCGCTGGGTTAACAAAGACTTTTAATTTTGAGAAGGCAAATTTTCCCAGGTTAAAAGCAGCTCTTCAGAATTTCAACTGGGATAATGTATTATCAGGTAAAGGTACTGAACAGAAGTGGACTGTGTTCAAGGGGATTTTAAGCCAGTTCACATCTAAATTTATACTCTTGGGAAATAAATGTAAAAAAAAAAAATCTGCACCCATGTTGCTGAATTCTGATGTAAAGAGGCAAATGGAAAGAAAGAAAAAAATGCATTAAACCTTTAAGGCAGAAAAAACGGAAAGGGCCTTTAGGGATTATAAAAGCTGTAACAAGGAGTGTAAGAAAGCAATCAAACTAGCTAAAATTAATAATGAAGTTAGGATAGCTGAACAAAACATCACTAAGCCTAAATTTTTTTTTAAGTATATTAATAGTAAGATGAGGACTGAGAATGTGGCACCGTTAATTAATGGGGATAAGTTAGTTACGGAGGATGGCGATAAAGCAAATGTCTTGAATACTTTTTTACCCGCTGTATACACTATAGAAGATCCAAGTACAGATATCATAGAGTATAGTAGCAATAATGGTATAAAATATATAAGTGCACTTTGGTTAACCGAGGATATGGTACAGAAAGAACTAAATAAGGTTAATATTAATAAATCTCCTGGACCGGATAATATACATCCTCGGGTACTTAGGGAACTAAGTTCAGTTTTATCTAGGTCATTGTTTCTCATTTTTGCAGATTACATCATGTCCCGTGGTGTGCCTCTGAATTGGAAAAAGGCTGATATTCAAAAAGGGTAGTCATTCACAGCCAGGTAATTACAGGCCTGTAAGTTTAACTTCAGTGGTGGGGAAGATGCTGGAAAGTTTAATAAGGGAACATGTTCTAGAGTATGTTTCAAGAACTGACATTATAAGTAGTAACCAGCATGGATTTAGGAGGAATAGATCTTGTCAAACTAACTTGCTTGGCTTTTATGAGGATGTAAGTAGAAATTTAGAATCTGGCATAGCAGTAGATGTAGTTTACTTGGATTTTGCAAAGGCTTTTGATACAGTCCCCCATAGGCGACTAATGTATAAGCTGAGGTCTGTTGGTCTGGGGAGTCACATTTGTACATGGATAGAAAATTGGTTAATGAATAGGATGCAGAGAGTAGTTGTAAATGGGGCTTCATGATTATGGACTAAAGTGCTAAGTGGGGTTGCTACAGGGTTCTGTGTTGGGGCCGCTTCTATTTAATCTATTTATTAATGATTTGGAAGTCAGCTGGGTACTGTCAGCAAGGTTTCTGTGTTTGCTGACGACACAAAACTGTCTACCATTAAAAACTTCAGAGGATGTGCAATCGTTGCTGGGGGATCTAGATAGATTGTCACAGTGGCAGATGAGATTCAATGTTGATAAATGTAAGGTGATGCATTTTGGACTTAAAAATCCTTGTGCTACTTATACTATAAATGGCTCTGTGTTAAGTGAATCCCTGTTGGAAAGGGATCTTGGAGTTTTGGTGGATAACAAACTTAAAGGTAGCAAGAAGTGGCAGGCGGCAACAGCCAGAGCCAGCATGGTACATGGTATTGTCTTGTAAAAAGAGAGGTATGGATTCAAGGGAGGAAAATGTTATTCTCCCTCTTTACAAAGCATTGGTAAGGCCTCATTTGGAATATGCAGTGCAATTTTGGAATCCTGTGTACAAAAAGAACATGTTTGAAATGGAAAGGGTTCAGAGAATGGCAACTAAATTAATAAGGGGATTGGGGGAGCTTGAATATGAAGAGAGACTGGAAAAGTTACAATTATGTACGCTGGGGAAAAGGCGATTGCGTGGGGATATGATTACCGTGTATAAATACATTAACGGGCCATACAATAAACTATCTGGGGCATTGTTCACCAATAGAACATGTCAGAGGACACATGGACATCCCTTAAGACTTGAAGAAAAAAGGTTTAGGCTTCAAGTTCGGAAAGGGTTTTTCACTGTGAGAATGGTAAAGCTATGGAACGGTCTTCCAGTGGACATTGTTATGGCAGGTTCATTGGCCAGTTTCAAAAAAAAGCTGGGTGAGTTTCAGCAAACAAGGAATGTTGCAAGTTACTGGTATTGATTCATAAAGTAGGGTTGAAATTTTTCGATTGCCACTTGGAGTCAGGAAGGAATTTTTCCCCCCTTCATAAATTTAGTGGGGTTTTTGTGCCTTCTGGATCAACAGTTAGGCAGGAAATTAGGATATTGCTAGATGGGTTGGACTGGATGGACGTATGTCTTTATTCAACCTCAAATACTATACTATACTAAGTAGAGCAGCTGTCAGCGCAGAAGCCTTCTGCTCCTGTTTTTGTGAGGAGCAGAGGTAAGAGACTTCAGGGGCATCTTTGGAACATATTAGTAATGCGCAAGTTAGGTTTGGGGGGGGGGTGTTAAAATTAATAGGTAAACTTTATTTTTGACTGGTTAAATAGCATATGATTGGTTGGGGCAAAATTAGCACCATTTTAAACTTTTCAATAAAAGAAATTTTATTGAAAACACGTCTTACTATTTACCAATATATTTTATACAGTAAGTGTTAAGCTTCCTGTTAAATGAAGAACTAATAAGTTAATGCTTTAATTGCAGAAGTTTGTCTATTAAGCAAAAAAACAAGACAAAACATTTATATACATATAGATTTATAATGGACCATATTGTATTTCTATTAGGGGTGAAAAAAACAATGTGTGCACATATTTGTGCAGTCCAAGTTGCATTTATATATATTAATCCTGTTAAATTTAGGATATGAAGATACAGAGAACTTGTTTAAATTTTTATATTAACAAAAACTGCTATAAACAGATGTACATTTTATTGCATCACCAAGCTTATATTGTAATGAAAGAACAAATCATTGTTACATGTAAATTACACGGATATCAAAAGTCACTGAGGAGTTTCGGGCACATTAAAAAAAAACATGAGGCAGAGGTAAGGTAACTTTCAATCCATTATAATCCACAAAAACAATTTTGTTACACAGACAAGCAGAGATCTGAAAGACAGGTCCACAGTTTGATATTTATATTCTCACTTACAAAGAAGTTACATGCATCTTGACTAACCTTAAATTTGTAAACTACAGTAACACCTGTAGCTCTGCTGTGTGTGACCAAATCAACAGTTTTGTTGCTTTCTGAAGAAAATAATTTTTGCAGCAGACAATCATCAGACTCCTGCAAAAGTTGGATGAGTTCTTGTGGAACAGGATCCTTTAAAAGGAAATAAAATTGTAATCCAACCAAGAAACACTATACCATGACTAACATGAGAACATGAAAAGATTAATCAGAAAGAACATGCAGATAATAAAATACATTTTAATTGGGGGGGACAGGACATGCCCTTTAAGGGTTGCCATTGAGTAACTGCACTTGGAGGTTTGGCGTAGGAACTTGCAATTGATTCTCTTCCTTAATGATTACAGATCTCTATTTAATGGAAATATTTACAGTTAATATCACCCATAGCCTTAATTAATTTAGACACAAATAAAAGTGTGTCCCACCAGCTTATAATGTATCTCTTAGAAGGACAAATGTGGTCTCTGAGCAAGTCAAGGTTAAATAACAGTTTTCTGTCTTTTCTTTAAAATGATCCCTAAATCACTTTAAAATGATCCCTAAATCTAGTTGCAAAGAAATTCTACTATGGAGAATATTTAAACTTCCTGCTTCCAGTAGCTTGACCTAGGAAAGACAGAAACAAAGTTTTATAAAGAATTTGAAAATTGATAGGGGGCGCTATTAATGCAGGCAGATGATCGCAGGACTACAAGCTGGTGAAAGAATAAAGTGTTTAGGAAGTTAGAAAGTTAGAGATGTGATCAAGAGTTTATTTTAAAGGTATGATGTAAGGGCTTTTATTTAACCCAAACTTGTTTGTATGTATGTATAGTTTACTTATATAGTGCCACTTGGGGACTCAGCGATGTACAATAACAAAATACAAAAAAGTTGTACAAGGGGGGCAAATCTTTAAATAGTTCAGTACATAAATATATAAATATAATTATAACTATATAAGTGCTAGAGCCTTGCCACAAGTAAAAAAGGAGGTTCCTGCCCCATAGAGCTTACAATCTAGTTAGGAGGGTAACATACAGATACAAAGGAAAGGGTTGACGTGAGACTTATGCAGTGCAAATAAAACAATCATATACTGTACTGGTTACCAGATTGGTAGGATGTAAGGCTAGATTTAAACCTGCTAATTAAGCTTTCTTGACGAATATTGAGGGGAATAGATGGGATCCACAAGAGAGAAAGGTTAAGGCCAGAGGAAGCAGTATTAGTGGGGGTCTGTACAGAAGATGGTTCTGTGATGATCGAAGGGTGAATTCGGGAACATATTGGGAAAACTAGAGAGGAAATATAGGCAGGTGCAGCAGAGCAAAGGGATTTAAATGTTAGGAGAGGGATTTTGTATACAATACGCTGTTTAATGAGGTTGTTATCCAGTACAGGAGATTTGGGTTCCTGTAATTAGAGAGTGAAACAATACCTGCAGCAGAATTTAGTACGGACTGAAGAGGTGAGAGGTAGGAAGGCGGAAGGCCAGTAAGTAGTCGGTTACAATAGTCTAGGAGTGATAGGACAAGAGCATGCATAAGCACAGTGGTAATGCGGAGAGAAAGAACCCTGCAGATTTTGGCTATATTGCGAAGGGAAAAGTGGCAGTTTTTGCATCATAGTTAATGTTGTTAGAAAATGAGAGAGTAGTCAATAATTACCCCTAGGCAGCGTGCCGAGTAAATAAGAAAAATGGGGGTATTGTCAACAGAAATAGAGAAAGATGGAATATGACATGGTTTAGGTGGGGAAATTATTAGTTCGGTTTTAGAAACATTCAATTTGAGGCAGCGTTATGACATCCAGGAGGAGATGGCAAGTAGACAGTCAGAGACACGTGATTGGATGTCAGGAGTTAGTGCAGGGGTGGACAATTAGATTTGTCTATCATCTGCATAAGTGATACTTGAAGCCAAAAGAGCTAATAAAATTTCCCAAGGAAATAATACAGAGGGAAAACAATAAGACCCCTGTGGCATCCCCACACTAAAAGTAACCGGAAAAAGGTGTTACTAGCAGGAACTAGAGAAGAGATGTTATTAGTGAGTTATTAGTGGTTTGGAGACCACAGTTGCCCTTAAGTTAGAGTCTTATTTGGTATGACTAGAGAACATGCTAATCTCATCTATCATCTGTGGCAAGTTATGTCAGCCAGAAGCATGAAGTAATAATTGTCTTTCTTAAACATGGGGAAAGTTAGGGTTAAATCAACTTTCATGGATTTCTAAAAACTCTGAACAATAAATCTTATAGTAATACAAGTGTATTATCATTAGTTGTGTAAAATAGTAATTAATGATAATACACTATATATATACTGTATTACTATAAGATTTATTGTTCAGAGTTTTTAGAAATCCATGAAAGTTGAAAGTATTCATTAAGACTTCAAAAAAGTGGCTTAATCATCAGACAGGGAACTATAAAATAGTAAAAATTGGCTTTCTTCTTACTCTTCCATGCACAAAGAAAATAATGTTTCATTGTCCGATGCATTTTCATAAACACCTGCTTATTAATTTGGCTATTTTTGGACACATACTGAAAATAATTTTAGAGACTTTTGATTAACCAGAAAAACCCTGAAGGGTACAAATGTACAATGTTAATAACATATAATGTTTTTACATTTTTGTTTTGCTTTGATCTTTAGAACCATAAGAATATGTGGTACAATTAATAAACTGTAGTCAAGAAGCACTGCTCACTACTATTGAATGAGGTGGAATAGATCTGTCATGTACGGTGTCCATTTTAGGACATCATCAGGTGTCAGGTATCGGGTATCAGGTGTCGGGTATCAGGTGTCGGGTATCAAGTGTCAGGTATCAGGCATCAGGTGTCGGGTATCAGGTATCGGGTATCAGGTGTTGGGTATCAGGCATCAGGTATTGGGTATCAGGCGTCAGGGATCGGGTATCGGGTGTCAGGTATTGAGTATCAAGTGTCAGGTATCGGGTGTCAGGTATCGGGTATCAGGTATCAGCTATCGGGTGTCAGGTATCATATTTTGTGTATTAAGCTGGCCATACACTGAGCAAACATCAAATAGGTTAGACATTGGACAGATTAGCAAAATGTGACTTAGCTTTCGGGGAATAACATTAAAAGTTTTTTTAATAGAGGTGGACATACCTTTAACAACCAGTAAGTGAAGATGTGTGTAAGAGTATGTACCTGTGTCTGTGTGGGGGTTGGAGGTATTAGTGTTTGCATTTACGACCATGAAACTAATTGTTTTGATTACATGACCCTTAGGCTAAGGCCACACTGCAACGCAGAGGAATCGCGCACAAAATCGCACGAGATTGTGTGCGCGATTCTTGTGCGTTTTCGCCATTTTGCGGTATGGAAACGCATGCGCTAACGCACCAAAAATGGTGAATGCATTACCAAAACGCAAAAAAGACGCGCTATCACATGCGCATCGGAAATCGTGGGAATTTTTTGCGTTCCCGGGATTTCCATTTTAGAGAATATCGCGGGCGCAACCGCGAGCGCAAACTTGCAAAAAACGTGCTAGTGTGGCCTAGCCCTTAAACCTCGAAATATCCATATTAGAAGATTGTACCCTTTATGGGAAAAAAATATTTGCCGATAATGCAGTAACGCTTACACCGATTCCTTAGCTAGCTAAAACAGTAGAAAGAACAGTAATTTAGCTTTTCAAGCCAAATTTAAAAAATAAAAATAAAAAATAAAGCTGGAAATAAGCACCATCTATTATGTAAAAGTCTGCACATGTCCCTAAATGTACAGAAAAACACATCTTTGTGTCATTCCTCATCTTTCAGGTTTCATGTATCAGAGTCAGGTATCATTCATCAGGCATCATTCATCAGGCATCATTCATCAGGCATTATTCATCGGGTATCAGAGGCAGGTATCATTCATCAGGTATCATTCATCAGGTATCATTCATCAGGTATCATTCATCAGGTATCATTCATCAGGTATCATTCATCAGGTATCATTCATCAGGTATTCAGAGTCAGGCATCATTTATCAGGTATCAGAATCAGGCATCATTCATCAGGTATCAGAGTCAGGCATCATTCATCAGGTGTCAGAATCAGGTATTATTTATCAGGTGTCAGAATCAGGTATCATTTATCAAAGATATCTGATGACTGATAACTGATTCCTGACTCTGATACATGATGAATGATACCTGAATTTGATAACTGACATTGATGCCTGACTCTGATACCTAATTAATGATGTGTGACTCTGATACCTGATGAATGATACTTGATGAATGATACTCGATGAATGATACCTAATGAATAATGAATAACACTGATAGCTGACTTTGATACCTGATGAATGATACACGAAACATGAGGAATGACACAAAGATTTTTTTTTTGTACATTTTAGGACATGTGCTGACCGTTACATCCAACAGAGGGTGCTTATTTCTAGCTTTAATTTTAGTTTTTTTTAAAACTAATAAATTACTGTTCTTTCTATTATTTTATCTTTGACTTCTTTTATTTAATTTTTTTTTTTATCATTGATCAAATTTTTTTTTTTGACTATAGTTACCCTTTAAGTATGCTCCCACAGAAATGGAAGGGTCAGTAGGTGTGTGTACCTGGGTAAGATTGGGCTTAAAAAAAACCCACTTTTTTGATTATTGATCAAAATGTGTTTTTTGACTATAGTTACCCTTTAAGTATGCTGCCACAAAAATGGAAGGTTATGTCAGTAGGTGTGTGTACCTGGGTAAGATTGGGGGTTAAAAAACACACTTTTTTGATTATTGATTAAAATTTGTTTTTTGACCAGTTACCCTTTAAGTATGGCTGCCACAGAAATGGATAGGTAGATCTGTAGGTGTATGTACCTGTATCAGGTTAGGGGTTTAAAAAACAGACTTTTTTAATGATTAGTCAATTTATTTTTTGCCTATATTTACCCTTTAAGTATGGCTTCCATGGGAACGGAAAGGTTTGTGTTTATGACCATGAAACAAACTGTTTTGAAATATCCACATTTGAGGATTGTTACCATTATAGTCAATGGCAAAAAAATTCCCAAAATGTATCAATAACGCTGTAACAATTCTGCGGATTCCTTAGCTAAGGTAATAGCACACTTCTCCTACATGCCCCGCATGTCTGTACCGAATTTCATGTCTGTAGCTCAGAAACTGTGGGAGGAGATACAGTCAAAAAAAGCGAAAAAATAAAATGGAAGAAGAAATAGAAAGAACCGTAATTTGGCTCTTCAAACCAAATTTAAAAATAAATAAAAATAAAGCTAGAAATAAGCACCATCTAGTGCTAAAATGTACAGAAAAAAACATCTTTGTGTCATTCTTCATGTTTCAGGTATCAGACTCAGGTATCATTCATCAGGTATTCATCAGGTACAGATTGATTTTACTGCTGACTGTTACATCCAATAGATGGCGCTATTTCTAGCTTTATTTTCTTCTATTAAAGGAACACTAAACCCAAAAAAATAAGTATTTGCCATTTGTTTGTATTATTCACAGGGAGGTGAGAACGCTTATTCTCACCTCCCTGTGAATAATAGGACGCTCGGGGGACCTGGAACTTACGTTACAGCCGCTCCACTCACAGCCGCTCCTTCACTGACAGCCGCTCTGTCCCGACCGCGTGCCCTATCCCCCCGCCCATATCTTTTGTATTGGCGCGCATGCGTCTAAGATAGGGCGCGCGGTCGGGACAGAGCGGCTGTGATTGAAGAAGCGGCTGCGAGTGGATCGCGGTAAGGTAAGTTCCAGGTCCCCCGAGCGTAATATTATTCACAGGGAGGTAAGAATAAGCGTTCTCACCTCCCTGTAAATAACACAAACGAATGGCAACTAGTTATTTTTTTTGGTTTAGTCTTCCTTTAAAATAGTTTAGACTGTACCAATGTGCAATCTGTACCACTATAAAATCAAAGAACTGCTGCTTGTAAAGTGCAGTCTTTAGACATTAGATCTATCTAATGTCTGCCACCTGTATGGCCATGATACCTAATAACTGAATCCTGATAACTGATACCTGATAATGATACCCGATACACAATATTAATAAACGACACCTGACAGACAATATTAATAAACGACACCTGACAGACAAAAACTACACCTAATACCTAACAACCAATACCCGACACATGACAACCGATACCAGATAAACAACACTTGACACCCGATAAATGACACCTAATGAATGATACCTGATGAATGATACCCGACTCTGATACCTGACGAATGATACTTGATGAATGATGCCTGACTCTGATAACGGTTAGGTTTTTATATATTCTCTATAATCACTTAGCCTAATAGCAGCCATTTTGCTCTTTGACTCCCTTTTATGTTCATATTATTCAGATGTTGTTGTTCTCGAAATGTACTAAAATGTTCTTTACCTTGTCTCATGGGGTAGATAATATTTTATCTCAAGGTCTTTTGCCTCCTACATTGTGTGTCAACCTGACTATCATTGCATTCCAATGGATGTTTTATTACATCATCTGTAGACACAAAGTCTGACAATGCCCCTTTCTCTGGCAATGCCCTTTTTTTGGTTTGATATATTCCAATGTACGAAATTAATAAACTGAGAAAGAGAGTTTTACTGCACCTAACGTGTTGTGTCATCCTTTCTCCCGGCGCTGTGAGGGTCTCTTAGTGGGTCTAAGACAGGCATCAGGGTCCGGCGTGACTAGTGCAGGATATTTATTCTAACAATACCTGATGAATGATACCTAACTTTGATAACTGATAAATGATAACTGATTAACAATATTTGATGAATGATACCCGATGAATGATACCCAACTCTAATAACTGACTTTGATACCTGATGAATGATACCTGACTCCAATAGACAATGGATACCTGACTCCAATAGACAATGAATGATACACAATGAATGATACATGAAACCTGAAACATGAGGAATGACACAAAGATGTATTTTTCTGTACCAATGAATATATATATTTACAGAATGTCAATTAATTGGTCAGTAAAAAGGCTTAAATAAAAACAGGCACAGGTACACCCAGCTACTGACCTACCTTTTCATTCCTATGGAATCAATACCTAAAGGCTAACTAAAGTCAAAAAACAAATTTTGATCAATAATCACAAAAGTGTGTTTTTTTTAAATAAAAGAAGACAAAGATAATGAAATAGAAAGGACAGTCATTTAGATTTTCAAGTGAAAGAAATTAAAAAAAAAAAGTAAGAAATAAAGCTGGAAATAAGCACCAACTATTGCATGTAAAAGTCTGCACATGTCCTAAAATGTACAAAAAAAACATCTGTGTCATTCCTCATGTTTCATGTATCATTTATCAGGTATCAAAGTCAGCTATCAGTGTTATTCATTGGGTATCATTCATCGGGTATCAGTCACACATCATTAATTAGGTATCAATGTCAGTTATCAAATTCAGGTATCATTCATCATGTATTAGAGTCAGGAATCAGTTATCTTTAATGAATGATACCTGATTCTGACACCTGATAAATGATACCTGACTCTGATGCCTGATGAATGATGTCTGTCTTTGAAACCTGATGACCGATAGTCGACTCTGATACCTGATGAATGATGCCTGATGAATGATACCTGATGAATTATACCTGACTCTGATGCCTGATGAATGATACCCGACTCTGATGCCTGATGAATGATACCTGACTCTGATGCCTGATGAATGATACCTGACTCTGATGCCTGATGAATGATACCTGACTCTGATGCCTGATGAATGATACCTGACTCTGATGACTGATGAATGATACCTGACTCTGATGCCTGATGAATGATACCTGACTCTGATGCCTGATGAATGATACCTGACTGATGCCTGATGAATGATACCTGACTCTGATACATGATGAATGATACCTAACTCTCATGCCTGATGAATGATACCTGACTCGATACATGAAACATGAGGAATGACATGTGTTTTTCTGTACATTTAGGGACATGTGCAGACTTTTACATGCAATAGATGGTGCTTATTTCCAGATTTATTTTTATATATATATATATATTTTATTTTTTCCCATAAAGGGTACAATCTTCTAATATGGTTATTTCGAGTTTTAATTTCACGCTCGAGTTTCACGCTCGCACCCGCGATTTTCGCTAAAATGGAAATCGTGGGAACGTGAAAATTCCTGCAATTTCCGATGCGCATGCGAATGTGCGTCCGTTTGCGTTTTGGTAACGCGTGCGTTCACCATTTTTGGTGCGTTAACCAAAATAGCGAAAACGCATGCGCAAAATGCAAACGCAAACCGCACAAGAATCTCGCACACAATCGCCTGCGATAACGCTTGTGATTTTGTGCACGATTCCTGTGCGTTGCAGTGTGGCCTCAGCCTAAGGGTCATGTCATCAAAACAATTAGTTTCATGGTCGTAAATGCAAACACTAATACCTCCAATCCCCACACAGACACAGGTACATACTCTTGCACACATTTATCTTCACTTACTGGTATGTCCACCTCTATTAAAAAACTTTTAATGTTATTCCCCAAAAGCTAGGTCACATTTTGCTAATCTGTCTAATGTCTAACCTATTTAATGTTTGCTTAGTGTATGGCCAGCTTAATACACAAAATATGATACCTGACGCCTGATACCCGACGCCTGATACCCGACACCCGATACCTGATGTGCTAAAATGGACACCGTAGTTATGATAAAAAAGAAATGTCACTGCCCTCTGACTTGCTCTCATCCACAAACTAGCAAATACAGCAAGACAGTAGACCAGTAACTTATATCCTCCTCAAATCAGGCTGTAGTAATATATACACCTGTGCTGTTAAAGGCAGTGCAGGGAGCCATGTGTCAAAAGCGCAGGACTGATGTCCCAGAGAGAATTTTACAAATTGCATTACTTAATAAAGAAGGCATAAAGAGCGGCCAAATTAGGTATAATATATATATTAATCTAAATCTCTTAGGAGATTTAGATTATTTATTTAGATTATTTTATTAATCTCTTAGGAGATTTAGATTATTTATCACCCAAATTATCTTGCTGCTTTAAGGGGGCCTGTGGTCTACAAACAAGTTAAAGCATTACCCTGATCGCTGTTGCAATCCGATCGCATGTTAAAAGCACACACTAGTGCGGCCCAATTGAAGTGGCAATTCTAGGTGCGCTAGGGCTGTTTGCACTGCGATCTGTTGACCATAAGCGCATGTGACCACCATTTGTGGTGGGATTTGCATGCCCTCCGATCATCGAAAATGACAGGAATTGCATTGCAAGCGGCCACCAATGCGCATGGTTTAGTGTGGCCTCGGAAAGTAAGGAAACCTTGAGCAGATCAATCTGGCTCCACAGCCTTGACACAATTACTTAGCTAGGATAAGAGTTAGCACTTTACTGAAATCCAGTGGGATGAGACTCCTTACTATATGATTAAGTTATACTGGTAAAAGTGATAAAATCTACTTTTTACAAATGACCAGGTAAAAACAAGGCAAATGAAAACTTTGACGTTAGTAGAAAGACATATGGTGAGTGGAAAAAAGGGTGTACAATATCCGTTTAGTAATGCACCTAATGAAGTGCTAAAAATATCAACTGGAGTTGGGTGCTGATAACCGAAAATTCACCAGTTTGTGGAATTAAAGGGCATGTCCACCCTTTAAAAAAACTTTTCACATGTGATAGTTCTTGCTCCCCCAGCCCCAACCGCATTAGTATTATTGCAAGAAAGTGCCCCGATAGTTACTTACCTCCTCTCTTTCCTTCTCCGCACTGTCCCAGCCCTGTGCTCGCATAGAACTGCAAGCAGGGGGCCGGACCGGCAGCCGCGTCTGTGATTGGCCGAGAGGCAGCTAATCACGGACGCGGCTGCCAGTAGTGCAGTACGGCGAAGGAGAGTGGGAAGGTAAGTAATGATCGGGGGAACTTTCTTTCAATAATACTAATGTGGTTGGGGCTGGGGGAGCAAGAACTATCATATTGCAAAGGGGTTTTACTCTAGGGGGAGGGAGACCAAAATGGGAGGGGGGTCAGGAGGCAGAGTCCTATATGGACGCTGCAGTACTCCTGGTGGGCAGTTTTTAGGACTTGGGGGGGGGGGGGATGGGGATCATAGGAGAACCATTTGAAGCTGGAATGTAAGGTAAGGATTTAACTACAATACAGATGGGACATGTAGTGAGAGGGATTATAATTTTGGGGGTGGACATGCCCTTTAAAGGGTAACTGTGGTCTCAAATACTTCCAAACTAGTAAGGATTTATATAAAAAGCTTTCCATCATACCTTCAAAATAAAACCGAAATCACATCTCTAGATAAAAGTCATGAGAGGTTATTGGTGGAAAGGTTCAGCAATATTACTTCCTGCTTGAACACTTCCTGTTTTCAGCCATGTGACCAGCCCATCTCCAATAATAGGCTCCCTTTCTCAACTGTCAATTTTTTCCCCAGGTACTTCTTGTTTTCCCCAGCATTAAGTCTTAAAGGATAACTGTATTGCCTCAACGCATTTTTTAAACTGCTTTCAAAAGAGTAAAGAGTAGCATGTGAGAAAACACTCCTCCACCCATCCTTGATCAGCTTAATTATGTAGGCTGTATCCTAGCAACTGAACAGTTCAAGTTTGTTTCACTGGCAGAGGAGGAGGAGAGAGGTTGTAACAGACATTCCCAACAGCCAATGACAAGTGATATGTTAATCAGGGCCTCTAGAAGGCGGGCTTTTAGCACTCATCTTTGCTGTGTGATATTTAAGGGAAAGCAGCACAGTTGTAAATGAGATTAAGCATTTTCAGCTGCTGGAAGTGTGGACTTGTAATGAGGTAATGTTATTTTTTTGATATTGCTGTCCTTTAACTGAGCATGCTTCTCCCCTGGGGCAGAGGGGCAAGCAGAGATATGGTGATGTCACTCAACCTACTGGAAGAAGGAAGTTTGAACATTCACCTCAACATAATTTCTCACAGGGCGAAGCCAGAGATGTGATTGTTGGCTCATTATAAAGGAAATAATGCAGGCTTTCATTTAACCCTAACTTGTTTGGAGACCACAGTTGCCCTTTAAGTCTGGAAAATGTGTTTCATATCCTTTAAAATAAATATGTCTGAACAAAATGTTATTAAAATCATCTGAATATGCTCATATTCTTTCTGCTTTTATTGTAATTGGTAAAACATAATCCTCATTCTATGTTTCAGAAAAATAGGTAAAATAGCACATCATTTATAGGTTACAGCACTAAGTCCAAAAATATATTTTAAAAAGTCCATAGATTACAAACCTTGTTTTTTTCTGTCATCTCTTCAATGTGATAGCTCACTTTTCCAGCATAATGAGTAATAACAAAATTAGGCTTGTTACAAAATGTGTCTCTTCCTATGAACTTATTGTGAGAAAGTGCTTTTTCTAACCGTGACTGTAGTTGTTGTGCATTTGAAGACCTGTTCAAGCGACATTCCTATAAGAAAGCACAGCATTAATTTCTTTAGGTGTTTATTCAGATATAATTGAACACTCCTAATTTTTACAACTGCTGTTAACTTATCATTTTGAACCTGTACAAAGAATAGTAGGTCATGAAATCCAACCTGCTAGATACCAATTGCAAATGGAATTCAAACTACCTTCTTGCCCAGGGAATCCAAATGATCTTCCTTTGATGAAGTGTAACCTACATGAAATGTGTCAATCGAGTGAACTTCAATAAAGATTATTTTTATTATTAGAAGATATCGGTGTGTTTATCTGGGTCATGCAGGTCCATTATTAGAGTGTTGTTGTTGGCCAAAGTGAAAGGTCTGGGGTCTTGCAGCACCTGGGCCATGGATCTTTAGCACTGAGAATGCTACCCTGCTTACTACTGATTCTTCTGAAAGATACTTTGTTTAGCTGGTATGTTGATTTTTTGCATACATAGGGAGTGACAAGGGCTGGGGGTTGTTCTATCTGGCCCACCCTAATGTGGAAGTGAATTGGGATTATGTTATGTTGCTTTACATGCATGCTAGTCCATAGGCTTAGGAGATTTAGATTATTTATCACCCAAATGATCTTGCTGCTTTAAGGGGGACTGTGGTCTACAAACAAGTTAAAGCATTACTCCACCCAGAAAACAAGTTTTGAAAAATGGATTCTATAATTCAGTGGGAGATAGGATCACTAAGCTACTATCTACCAATTCAATTTACAAGTGGAGATCTGCCGGTGTTTACTTACATAATCCTGTAGCTCTCCGTTTCCCCCTGCTAGCAGAATTCCCGAATTAGCTCAATTGAGTTATATATGTCGGCATGCGTAAAATGAGGGGGGAGTTGCCAGCAGGGGGAATTGCCAGCAGGGGGAGACCAAGAGCGACCAAGAGAGACAGAAAGCTGCAGGAACATGTAAGTAAACACAGGCAGATCCCAGCTTGTAAATTAAGCTGGGATATAGCAGCTAGTGATCCAGGGTAGAGTTACCCTATAAGGTTAAATAAAAGCCAGCAGTCTTAACTCAAAAATAAGTCCTGGTTCACATCTGAAACTACAGCACATGGAAAAGGTAAAAACTTCCTGCTTCACATGCACATTCTGTGCTTTTCTTGTACCTTGAGTCCGAGCATGCTCAGACAACTGATGGGTGATGTCATCAATGCCCACCCTCGAAATTTAGAATCTTTTTACAGACAGAAAAAAAAGACAGTAAAATGTCAAACTATCATCTGCCCATGGTTTACACATGCAGGAAGGCTAATACAAAGTTTGCAGACCGGAAATAGTGTTAAGAATATTATCAGCTGCAGGGCGAAGGCTATAAATGCAGGAAGAGGTTTGCTGGTTACATGACTACAAGCTGCTAAAAGAAGTTATTTTTCTAGACCTTTTTAGCAAGATAACTGACTTTAGAGATTAAATCCACTCAGGTCTGTACATTTTTGAACGAATGTGCAGCAGGCAAGATGTTTCTATATTATCAGGGATATGTTCAGAGCACCACAATTGCTATAAGTCCATGCTGAGCTGTATGAGGCAATGTACCAAGGATTGGCATGGGGTTAAATCCAGACAAAATTTGTTTCAATAGACAAATCGCATTCATAAAGATACAAGCTCACCTCTCCCTTTACTGTGGCTGTTTAAGTTATGAAATTAACCTGTATGCTTGTGAAGGTGTTCATTCATCCAGGTAATGGTATATCTGTTGTATTCAGTTAATTAAATGGACTTGAAGTTTAATTCTAAAATACGTTTCGCTAGTCATCTTGACTGGCTTTCTTAATTAAGAATTACTTAAACATGAAACTGTTGGCAATAAATACTCTGGAATATCAAAATCAGCATATAACAGCAAGGTGTTAGGGCCCTCCTGAATGCAAGGTGTTGATTTGTAAGAACTGCCCAGAAGTCCAGTTGATCTAACTGAATACAACAGATATAACCTGTGGGTACTAGGTTTCAGCTCCTATACACTTTTTTTGATTGGGTGGAAGTCTTAAAGGGTATCTCCACTGATAAAAGTCACCTGGGTTGTAAGGATAGATATGTACCTGCAGTATCTTGTGTCTTTCAGCAGTAGTTTACAAGAAATCCAATGAGTTTCCCCCAGAACGCTGTGGATGGTGCAGGTCCGCCACTTTCAGTGACTGCCTGTCTGGGAAATGTCCGACGCGCGTTTTCCTTTAGTGCATGCGCAGAACGTGAGAGGATCCGTCGGGACTGCTGTCTGGTCGATCTCTCACACACACACACACACACACACACACACACAGTGTCAAGCTACTGAGTTCACTGCTTAATGGAGGAATAATCACATGACCATCACAGCAGCTTGCTGACCTCACTAATTAATGGAGGAGTAATCAGGTACTATCTCTCTCCCACTCCCTCCCATACCAGATTGCCTCATATTCCCAGCATCCCCTATGAAATCAATCATTGATCAGAGTTAGACACAAAAAATCTTTATTAAAAACAATGCAAGTCCCCCTGCCTTTGTTACAGTAGTGTGGGAAGAGGGTTTTAACTTTTCCTCCCCTGTCTCTCTCTGCATGATTAGCTGTAAAAATGAACTTAGAGAGTCAGGGAGGAAAGGATTTCTTACTGCAGCCAAGTGGGTGTGTCTGCTACCATGATGATGCACATTGAGTGACAGCACTCTCAGCACAGGGGAAGACACACCCCCAGGAACCTGCACAACTTTCCCATGCTGTTGCAATCAAACGAAAGGGAATTCTGGGGGAAAAAAGGTAGGAGGAGGGTTGGGGGATGGTGTACTTTAAAATAAACCAAAAAAAAAAAATGCTTTTTCCTCAGTGGAGATACCCTTTAACGGATATCTATACTCTAAAAATTAACTTTTTAAAAATGTAAAGTACATACGACAAGTAGGTTGGATTGATTATTCCTACCTCACAATATTGTTTCATTGAGAAGCTACAGCACATGCAGTTTTCATTTGCCAGGTGATTCCTGGACTATTCCTGTGTTAAAGATAGTGATGAAGGGAGGAGGATGACTGGCAGAATCAGTTTTCTTTGAGCTGGTGCTCCTCACAGAAACAATATTGGGAGGTAGGAATTACCAGTCCTATATACCTGTCCCAAATACTTTTCAGTTTAACTTTTTTAAATAGACTTTATACACATGATAGTTGTAGAAGAAGGCAAAAAATAAATAACCAACAGCTGGAAAGGGGAAAAAAATCCTTTCTGCATCCAAATGGCAATCCAAAAGGATTCCTGGATCAAATATATGTATTAATACCGTCAATATTTTTTAGTTTTAGAAACCCCCTTTTAAAGCTATTCAATGAACTTGCCATTACCACATCTGCTGGAAGACATTCCACTGTAAAGAAATCTTTCCTAACCTGGAGGTGAAGCTTCGTTTTTCTAATTTTAAAGGATGTCCAAGGGTCCTCTTAAATGACCTATTGGTGAACAATGCACCAGAAAATGTATTATATGGCCCATTAATATACAGTATTTGTACAAAGTGATCTTATCCCTGCACAACAAGCACATTCCCCTCCTTCTCGGTTTTAAGCCTGTTGCAAGGAAAACTGTGCGCAGATGAGCTCTTCCCCCTCCCTTCCACATTCTCTCCCTGATCTGCTGGTAATAGCAACATAGCATCATGCTAATCAGCACCTTAAGCAGAGGATACAATGTTGCTATTACCGGCAGATCAGGAAGCAAATGCAAGTGCTTTAAGCTGCTTTTGCCTTGTCAGTTTCAAGCTGGATAGATCATGACAGGCAATAACAGGAAGTGGAAAATTGTCAGGCCCCACAGAAATATAGGCCCAGTCACATTGCGACCCCTATTCCTACGCCACCAATGCCAACAGACCTCAGTGTAGCACAGTATCAAAATATATCTGTATCATTTAGTATACTAAATAAACTGCTATGCCAGAATTTAAATTTTTACTCACATCTTCATAAAAACCAAGCACGTTAGTCTGACACAATCTATATTTCATAAATCCATACTACTTTATAAGGTAAATTCTGGAGACAATGTGCAGAATATGATCTTGAAACAAAATTTCCAGTATCTTCCCTACCGCTGATTTTAGACTTCTAAATATAATTATTTTATTAATGATTAAGGACCGTTGGTCCGAAACGCATAAGGCCGGGAGTCTTGTTTGATTGTGATGGCTTTAAAGGGTATCTCCATTCATATTTTGAAGATTTGGTAATCCAGTTCTATTGAAGAACGGGAGGTAAAGGAGCTGTGCCTTACCTTCCGTTCTTCAATAGAACAAACAGGAGCCAGGAGAGAAGGTAAGAAACTTACCCGCTCGCTCCCCCGGCGATTAGTCTGACAGGTCCCGACGGACCTTGTCTTCTATGCGCATAGATCGCGCATGCGATCTATGATAACATGTGAATTCTTATAAAATTATGCATATTAAAAATGCTAAGAAAATTATTATCAAAGTGCATACAGATAAAGTGCTATAAAGATAAAAATATAGGTATGTTAAATCCACTTATATTTAAAAAAAGTTTTTTTTTTAGAACAAAATTGTCGTTTTAATCATAAATACATTCAACACGCAGAAAAAAGTTCACGACTGTAGAGAGGAAACATCCCCCAGGTTTAAATAAAAGCTTGTAACGTACCAACACAGAATATGGATCTTATTACAGCAATTTTTCCCTAGCCCTCAGTGTAAACTCCTACTAGAGATTAGTTCTTCAGGACAGGTTTTCTCAGGTTTCAAAACTTAGCACCAATATGTTTATATTAGTATACTTACTATACTTATTATTTATTAATTTATTAAGTAGGTATTTAAGATTATTGCCTTGTCTGTATACTATGTATTGCACTAATTTCCCCTGGTTTTGCTAAATAAATTATACTTACAATTAAGAAAGATGAAATAGAGAAAGTTTAGATTTTACATACCTCATTTAACAAGGAAAATATACTAATGGGGCTTCCCTCTATTAGATCCACACAACCTTGATTATCTTGGTATCTGATGAATGACCATTCCAGTCCCTCTGCTGCATACTCATCCTATGATGTTAAAACAGTTAGTGAAGGCTTTGTGTTAACTTTTACATGTATTTACATGGGAGTATCAATTAACTTGATCATTTTATTCTTTTGATCCTGTATGAGGTTAAACTTCTCATACAGGCTAAAATATTTTAAAAAATCTGTTGCGTTGCATATGCCTCAAGCTTCAAGCATTACGACCCAATATATTGAAAGACTTATTATGGACTGTGATAACCATAGGAAAGTTTAATGCAAATGTTTACTGTAAGTGTTTTGTATTTGTTATTATTATTATTATTATGGATTTATAAACAAAACACAAGAAGAGCGACCTCATATACACAGCACAGTGTGTATATGATGGAAGACTCAAACAACCACTGCTACCTTTTTATCAAAGGCTGCGCACAGCTGATAGCTGGTTTAAATAATTACATGTGGGTGAGATTCCCCCAGATCTGCGCAGCATCTATCAAAGGGAACTGTGGTTAGGTTCCTACCTTTAAAATCAAACATCTCTCTTTGTGTTGCACAGCCCAAGATATAAAGAAATCTGCAGTTGGCACATGCTCAGTGCAGGAAAAAGCAGAAGAAACAAGGAAGAGATCATATTCTAGTGACTGAAGGAGGAGTGGGAGGGGCAACCCTGTTGGGGGCAAAAGGGGGTTTCAAGGGGACTGTAAGGGGATGGACCATGGGGGCCCACAAGGAAGAGGGACTGTCACATGGTTTCAGAGCAGGAAGCGCAAAGGGGTCTGGTGATTCTGCTACCATATCACACATAAAAATGTAAATATCTTAAACTATGTAAAAAAAATAATGAAAGTAAATTTCAAAAATACTCAGTAAAGCAATTCCTGTCAATTTACCTAAAGTCGTTTTTGGATTACCGTTACCCATTAAATCTGGGCTCTGGGTGAATCTCCCTGTAAACGTGTTACTTTTGAGACATATATTATATATAAGGTTTAATGATATTAAACTATTATCAAATATAGGGATAATGCTCTACTTTCAGTGTAAGGATATTATGTCACCAATGAGTTCCATGACCACATATTAGGACATGTAACTCCTTATATATTGCACATTGCAATATATCTTATGTATATTGATCCCCCATTGTTTTGGTCCAAATCCGGTGTGGGGATCGGGAGCTAGCAGCCCTGGACATTTTTGCTGCATACTGCCACTTTAAGACAGCTAGGGGCAATCGGGGGGGGGATTATACTCGGATCGGATTTTACTCATTTTTCAGGTAAGAATAAGTACCTCGGCTTATACTCGGATCAACTTATACTTGAGTATATATGGTATTCATTATATAATACATACATACATAATTAAGTCTTTATTACCTGTTGTGCCTTTAGATAATGAGAGACAAAATGTTGTTGAAGTTTTTCATTTGCATAATTGATACACAACTGCTCTAAACTGTTTTCTGGAAAAGATTCAAACCCATAGACATCCAATAAACCTGAAAAAATATTTATAAATAAAATGACTCACTGCTTTATATACCGATATTTTATATGCTTTATAACACATTTTCTTTAAAAGAATGTCAACATCTATTATGGAGTTACTATCCCTTATTTATTATATAAATATATTTATATCTTCATAGGAGATTGCATTGAGTTTTTAGGAGCTACCAAGGTGTGTATGTATATATACAAAATACATAAACTTACAGAGCTGAGATCCCTATTTCAACATGGAATGGTCCAATGGCAGCTTAAACCACACCCCTGTGTCTGCTCCATGTGAAAGGAAGTGTAATCCAGAAAAAGTTTGTCTGCTACACAGGATGTGATGTGTATTGTAATGGACATATACACCAAGGATCCTTATATAACATCTCCAGCCTGCAGGTGGTGTCAGTGAGTAATAAGAGACAAGACATCCCTGCTCTCTATGGCTAGGAGGACAGAAAGTGAAAGTAGTTTGTGGTGTGTGCTTTGGAGAGATATTGTCTGCAACGCAAGATCCTGTGTATAAGATTCTGTTACCACCTGTTGGGAAGACAGATAATTGGACAGACAATTTACCTTATTGGATACGAAATCTGAGGCAAGAGATACGTGTACACCAACTTACAAGGACACACAATATACAGGCCTAGTTAATATTCAAAGTGGCGCACCATAGACGGGGCACCCCTGATTACTGCACATGTTATGCAGGGAACCTGTTTATGTGCACTGTCTGCTTTGTGCCAGACCACCAGAGTAACCCACTGTGTGCCATGCTACCCATAATCATTCCATAAAGCAGTGATCTGTTACAAATTGGTGGCAGCGGTGCTGGTAATACCATTTATTCTCCCTGTTTTCTAAGTATGTTTGTTCTCTGTATTAAGCTATGGAGGCAGCTACTGATAATATTGATTTAAATCCCCCTGTCCTTGTACCTGCAAATGAAATTCCCCAATTAGACTCAGTAGCTCTACCAGGCCCAATTGCCAAATCTCTTTTCAAACCTGATCCATTTGATGGGGTAACTAGGGAGTGGACTGATTGGCTAGAACAATTTGAATTGGCAGCCACTATTAATGGTTGGGATGAAGGTGCTCGCTGGAAAGTCCTTAGCTTTTTGCTTAGTGGTAAAGCCAGGCAGGTATACCAAGGGTTTACTGTAATACTGAAATAAAAAGCAGTTATCAATTAGATCTGTAAAAAAAAAAAAAAGAGTATATAAAGGATAAATGCATTTCTTTAGGTAAACTGGGAATGAGAAATGTTTGTTTATACGTTAGATTATTAGGGCAATGCTATTATAATAACATGATGCTGTGAGGTACCTTCTGTTATAGTATATGAGGTACCATCACCACTTGCCGTGGTCAATACTAATAAGTATTAACCTAGCATGTTTAGTTTCAACCACACAGTGGGGCAGGATTGCCTGGGTCTACTCTCAGACCTGCAGGATTATCCTATTTGGTTCCTCTGGAAGCTGGTGACTGTCTGAGTAACGGTTTAAAATATACCTGTGTAAAGATTCTATATCTACTCTATCCACACATAGCAAAACATACACACACAATTTCCACTGTGCACCAATGGGCACACTTTTGCTAGTATATATATATACTATATATCTATAAAATAGAATGTTTAAGTATCTTGTATCAAATATACCTTTAGACAGAGTTCCAATGTATACATAAACACCTTTGCGTTTATTACCCAAGGGGCAAGCCAATGCATAGCAGCAGATTTAAATCTGCTTGATTTATTTATACTCATTCTTGAATATTTGAATAGTAAGATCATAGGTCTACAGATGATCACCATTGCTCGTTATTTTTGACACAAATCTATAAAGTTTATTGGGGATAAGAATTTGATTTCTGAGGCCACTGCCTTAAGCCACCTCATGGCTGATATAAACCTTGCAGAAATTTGATTTTGTATATAGGAGTTCCTCCTGCTCACTAAAATGCTTGTCAAATACTGGGTTAAAAACAGAACTAAAGGGAAGGAAAATGAAGCAGAAAGAGCAGCACTGGGTCCCCCTCCTCCCAAACTTTCACCAATTTATTGCTGGCAGAGAGATCGGGGGCAGTGATAATGCAGGACTGGGATCTCTCCTAACTCACCCCCCTCCCGCACCTTATGATGCAGTATCTCTAGAACAACGGAGACACTTGCTTTCTACAGGCTTACATACAGAGGTTTTTTTTCTTTTTTACAAAAGGGTGCAAAATTGATGTGTAGGAGGATTAATACGCATGAGCAGCTTGGTTCACAACCGGATTATATAAACAGGGGAATGACCAGAAAGGGGACGGGGGAAGCTCTGTTTTAATTTAGACTGTGTGCAAATACAGAGCCACAGAGGAAGCTGAGAATAAGGCAGCATATACTCACCTTTTTTTATGTCTGGATTGAAAGAATGTACAAATTTCAATATAGATGCCCTTTAAATGCACTTCATAAGATTGAATTTTCTTTACATTAGACAATACTAGTTGGGCCCATGGCAATCTGGAAAACTGACCTTTGCGGTACAGTGCAATATATTTTAACCCACTTAAAGGGTATGTCCACCGTGCATGGAAAAGGCAGGGAAGCAAGCAGAATCGCGCCTGGCGAAAGAAGGTTGGTAAGTACTGTTAGAAGCATCTTTGAAATGTATAAAACCCAAAGGTTTTGGGTGTGGGGTGGACATACCCTTAAAATTTACCTTTCAATTCTAACATTCACTTATTTTTCCAAGAAATACATTATCCATATGCACAAAATATTACTACACTAATATTTACATTAATTTCATCAAAGAAAAATACCAATAAAATTGTTCCACTGTGAAGACTCTGCAGTAATGCTTTCATTTATTTCGGTCACCAGCCACTCAAATAATCTAGGATAACAAAAATAGAAAGAGATATAATTTAACTTGGAAAATTTCAATAAAAACCTATGATAGTAAAAAAAAAAAAAAAGACATAATTTAGCAAAAAAATACAGAAAAGTGTAGAAAAGTAACTCACTAAACTTTTTCCCCCCACTCACATTACAGTATATATGTCTCCAAGATATTGCTTTTAATCTCCCCAAATCACAAATTGCATTACATCTGCTTACCCTTCTACATTACCCCTTTAATAGTTACACTTTTAGAAACAGCATAGTGCAGAGCTGTAGGGGGAGGGTAATGAAGTGAACCAGATTTTAGCACAGCTATGTTCATTTCACAGTATCAGGGGCATAACTGCCAGGGGACATCTTCCTATTTTCGCTACAAAAGATATAGCCTCTTCGCAGAAAACCACTGCAGATGATGCATGGAGAGGGGCCCCATTTAAGTTTTTCTGGGGGCCCCAGAGATTCCTAGTTATGCCACTGCACAGTAGTGTATCTAACCAAAGGTAAATGAAACCTTTAATACCTGAAGGTGAATAAAACCTTTAGAGTAGATCAACCCGGCACCACAGTTTTGTAATATTCCTATCAAAGCACCTTAGACACTAACATGCTAAAGTACGTAATAATATTGTGTGTAGTGACTGGCAATAAAATAGGACCTAGATAATTGATCATTTTTTGTTATTGGACAACATTTTTGGTTAGGGAAAATTTTACTGCAATAATTTGTCTGAAAATGTAAGCCTTATGGATGGCCAAAAGGATATGCCCATATTTTGCCAATGAATGTCTTTAGTTCTATTGTTCATTAGAAGTTTCAGAGAACTAGAAATTGAGGTGATAGCCAGGTAATTAGCATCTTTGTATCTTTTGTGGCCAGTTATACCATACAACTGGGTGTGCCACCATAGAACATATAGTTCAAGTAATAAGTGACACCTGCCAAATTCAAGGCCCGCAGGCCGAATCTGGCCCTTCTGTTCTTTGTTTGTGGCCCCCGGTGACTGTACAGCATCAAAGTCTTACTACACAGCTATCTATTTGTGCAGTCACAGGAAGCAGCTTAACTATAGATCTGCCTGCCATATACAGTGATCACCTCTTTTTAAACAGCTGATTGTGTGCACTAAGACAGGGGATCTCTATATCTGGCAGGCAGATCTATAGTTACTCTGCTGCTTGGGACTGCACAAATGGGACTTGCACAAATGTATAGCAGCAGTTAAGGTGGCCATACATATGAATGATAATTGGTAAATCGCGTTGGGTTACCGTTCGTGTGTAGGGGCTTTTCCCGACCGATCGGAGTGCCAACAAACAACCGTAGTAGGCACTTCGATCGATCGGGAATGACGGAAAATTTCCGTTGGTCGTATCGGCTCCCTTCACTTTAAGTAGAGGTAACCGATACGACCGTGCAGTGTATGACAACACAGCCGACTGATCCCTACACCGTGTATGGGGATCGGTCGGGTCCGTGTGTACTGTTCCCACAGCATGTGTGCCAACAGATACCAATGTGATCTGCCGGCACACAAGCTGTGGGATTGCATGTGTATAGCCATCTTAAGGCTTGGATGCAGTCACTGCTGTAATAACTGATCAAGTACAGATTTACACCTATGTCACAATAAATAGAAAATTCACGAAGTGTGTGCGGCCCTTGCTTTATATCGTCTCTATTAATTTATATCTGCTGGGGTGGTTAAGCAGTTTTGAGGACACAGCACCACTAAAGCTTCACAAGTGGAGACCTTTAATATTTACCTGTGCCTAATGGTAAATCCGGTCCTGATAACATATCTAGCCTGGTGCTGGCCAGGAAGGTGTGAAAAAGTGCCTTCCATTGGAGTTGGCCATTCCATTACTGCACCAGAAGAGAAAGGTGGGTGAAGGGTTCAGGTTCATATTATACATTATTTGCTTCACTTAGCTTAGCAATATAGCATCCATTTTATATGAGCTATTCATATTGTGTGCTGTTTATATTTCACCTTATAGAAGGCCTTTTCTTGATGTTTTTTCTCACTGCCATGTATATTTCTACTCCCATGGGAACACACATTCTTGTTCTACTCCCATAACATGGACTTTTGTTGGTCTCCCAGCATATTCAAGGTCTCTAACCTTGAAGTACAATAGATGTAGTATTATCATGAAGGAACACTGTGAAACGTCACTGATTTCTCAAGAAAAGGAACCTAACTTTTCTGTCTTTTTTACTATGTTTAGTCTATCATGTGACTATGTGCTAGTTTTGTGCTATGTGCTATATAATACAGAGTGCTATGCAATAAATTAGAGAGTGTAATTTTCTTAGCCAGAATCACTCTCCCGGAATTCCGACCGCATCATCTGAGGCTCGCTGGTTTACTTGGTAAGTGTGGATACTTAGATACATCTGATACAACTGACCGGTTCCCTTACAGTTGGCATTCCACATTAGCACATGATCACGCCATAGGCAGCTGACCCAGTCCAAAACAGCTTCCTGGAGCCATCTGTTGAACTTATTGAGTCTGTGCATCAATACGTTTGTTACCTATACAGAGATTTATGTGAATGCTTCTAATTTATTAGGTGTTTAAAATAGGCGTAGAGATCCATTTTCAGGATCTGAACTTCTCCCATCTTGTTATTTATTCATTTTTAAATGTAATGTTTCTTTATTTTTGCTGCTCCTCTTCAAATTGTACATACTAACCTGGCATAAATAGTTTTGGCTAGACAGTCTCTTCTTGTCTCACACTCTGATTTTTTGCATGGCTTCTTAAATACTTGCTGTTTCCCAGCTGTAATTGTTCGTATACGTAGCCTTTCCAGTAAGTGATCTGCAGAAATCTTTAGCAACTTGGCAGTAACATTGACATACTCTGAAAATGTTAAATTTAAAATTGCTTTCAATAGAAAACAGTCTATATTCCATTGTTACATTTTATAATATTCAGGTGTCAAAAATTTCAGTAAATTTTCAGTAAACTTTTGAGTATAGCACAGCAACTTTTTAACATTCTAATTGCACTTTAATTTTCCACACTTCTTTTTCTGGGTTTCTGCAAACAGCTAACAATAATTCAGTCTTAGAAGAATTAGTAGTTTTTAAAGAGAGAATAACACATTACTTAATATCTGACATTATATAAAAGGTCCTACCCCGTTTCTGTTATATGCTCATGTCTGCTTTATCCTTAGGTTGAGGTGGGCAACTAAAACCTGATAACAGTTGACTTTTGTGGTGCAATCTAATGTTTCTTTGTTTGCCCAACACATAAATTATGCTTAAGATATATTGAGAAAAAGAAACAATACAAAGCCCTAAAATAATAACACACTTTACTGCAAGCAAACATGCAATGTAATTCACTAGAACAAATCAAGCTATCCACTGCAGAGATGTAATTAGCAAATTAATGATACTGTGTAAACCAAATTTATATATTAAAGTTTGGCACAGATCCATCAAGTCAGTATTTGTTTTTTTGTTTCTGCATTTTTACCTTCACTATAATGTAACACTTCACAGGGCTGGTTCTCATCAGCAAAGTCAGAGAAATGTATGTTTCCTAAATGCATAAGGCCAGATAAAATCTAGATAAAAAAAGAATATAAATAATAGCATCAGAGCAGAATATATACATTTAAAGGAAGTAAAATTACAGACAAATAGGCATCTGAATATTAAAATTATTGTGTTAGGTCAGAAATCCATCATGGAATGCATAACTTTACACTACATGGATTACAATCAAATTTGATTACATTAAAGCTAGATAAATATTTAAATACTTTAAAAACAAATTTATCTACTTACAATCAATTCAATAAACTAAAAATTGAACACCTCAAAATTATTCAAAACCATATCTCATTTTAACCTATGTATTAAAACAAACAGCCCCCCTCAACTATGTATTCAAGGCAATTATCAGGCATACTAGATATTTGCAGATGACATCCTACTATTCATTACATACCCAGTCACATATTTACCCAATATCTCGTTGTTTAGGGGCTTTCCATCAGGTTTCTGTTTACAGAAAAATTCCAGGCCCAATATTTAAAGGGACTGTCCACCCCTCTAATCAAAAAAGCATATATTGTAGATTACTTCCCAAAACCTAGAGTTCGTTAAAACTTTTAATTCGGCTCCCACACAGAGTTATTATACTTACATGCTCCTCGCTCCACCGCCGCTTCCGGGTTCCTCACTCATTCTCCACTGTGGCTGCTTTGTTTTTTTTTGTGTTCTTGAGCAGCCGCAGTGGAGACTGCTCCGGTAAATGGCAGTCAGTGATTGGCCGTGACGTCACAGTCACGGCCGACACAGACTGCCTTACCCGGAAGTGCAGAGCCGCGGCGGTGGAGCAAGGAGGAGTATGTAAGTATAACAGCTCTGTGTGTGAGCCGATTTAAACGTTTTCTATAAAACGAACTCGAAGGTTTTGGGGGGTATTCTACTACATATGCTTTTTTGATTAGAGTGGTGGACATTCCCTTTAAGCCCTAAAGAGGCCTTCTTTTAACATTGTAGTACTTCTAAGATTAATTTCTTGTGAATCACAATTACTACCTCTTGTGATTCTCTGTACTCCCCAAACTACTTAGATTGTAAGCTCTTCAGGGCAGGGATCTCATTCCTAATGTGTCAAGGCATGTTGCACTAATATCAATTTATACATAATTTATATATTCCTTCCTCTTATCTCTGTCTTCCTAAGGCACTTTCTATAATCTCTCCACTAAACATTTGATTTAGATATGTTTAAAATTAGAGGTCCAATTCAATGCTATGCTAAATTATTGCAAATAATTCTGAAAATTGACTAAGCTATTGTATTCTTTCAGACCTACCCATCAATTAACAGAAATGGGCAAATGAAATAAAGATACATCCATGGCAACTCCCAAAACCCTTAAGAAAGAAAAAAAAAACTCAATTTCACAGCCACAATGATCAAATATCCCCCCGAAACCTTTAGGAATCTTTCATCCCTCTTAACCAGGAGCAGGACCTTCATTGGATGAGGAATGGTCACTTTGGGCGTCTAATGAAAGATCTACCTCCTCGACATTACCTGTAATGCATGCTGCTCAAATTGCAGAAGAGATCTCAAATCTTATGATGGCCCTTATTGATAAATGCTTAGATGTCCTTCACAATTCTATCACATTGACGCAAACTCGAATTACATAAAATACCTAACGAACTTTAGAAACCAGGTTTAGGGACATTGAGGAAGTTTGAACCACTTAACATCAAAATGATGATATGGAAAACCATTCCAGAAGAAATAATCTTCGTATCATTGGTATCCCTGAATCTTTAAAAGGTCAGGATCTTTTAAATTTTATAACACGCAATCTACGATGACACTGGCTGTTAGACCACACCATGCTGAATTTAATATCGAACGCGCCCACATAGTAGGCCCGGATAATCAACAAAACAGAAAGACAGGCCACGGCTGGTTCTTGCTAAATTCTTAGACTTCTTAGACAAAGAAACTCTCCTGCAGGCCTTCCACCAACAACGATCTCTGACAGACAATAATTGTAAAATCCTGCTTGTAAGTAAGAGAAAGCTGTTCAATCCAGTATGCCAACACCTTCATCGTACTAATATCAAATTTCACCTCCTCTATCCAGCTAAACTAAGGGTCACCGACGGAGATAAAACAAACAAACATTCAAACGGTAAGCAGCAAACTTACCACTATGAATCCCCCCTTTTGATAGAGGCTTCTAAAGCAGAGGATGAAGCAGAGGATGAACATTCGCATTACCTCCCCGGAGACTGTTTTACAAAGGGGATACATAATTTACGCAATAAAATGGCTGCACTGTTAACTATTCCCTCTATATACATCTTCTGAGGGATGTTTAATAGCTCCTGGGCGCTAGCTAGAATTGGGATAATTTATATTGCATTTTTACTGCTTGTTTTAGTTACTATTGTTTCAATTAACAAAAAATCTAACTTTTGTTTCAACTGTTTGTTTTTACGTTTTATTTTTTCCCTCTCTTTGCTGCTGCTAATTCTCCTGTCAATAAGCTCGCCGGGTGCTGGATCTTCTGATCAACAAATTCTGTCCCTTCTCTGTTCGTTAGAACAGAGGATAGAGATACCAACTATGGAAGTACCATACCCTTTCCATAATAAGACCGGGGTAGGTTATATGACACACACATACCGTACATCCTATACAGGGATCTCCCCCTCTTACTGTAATTTCATGCAATGTAGATGGATTCAATTCCCCAGTTAAAAGATGCAGAGTCCTTACCTACCGGAAAAGCCTTCACCCACATATAACCCTCCGCCAAGAAACACATTGGGAACAGGTAGAGGAAGGATTTCTCAAAGCTCCTTGAATAGAACATTGTATATCCGCCTCTTATACAACGAAAACCAGGGGAGTCACTACCCTTTTAAACAAAGGCTAACAGGCACTTATTCTAGACACTATCAAAGACCCAGAGGGATGTTACCTACTTCTTGATTTTGACAAACCAGGAACCAAATTTACAATTATTAACAACTATACCCTAGTACTTTGTTCTATTCGGGACTCTATCAATTACTACTCATCATTTTATTCTGGGAGGGGACTTAAAAACAGTCCTTAACCCCTACATTAAAAATTAAAAAAAAAACAAAATACTACCACCATACAGACACCTCCTTCTTTAACTGAATTACCCAAACATCTACAGCTTTGCAATCCGTGGCAACGCTAATACACTCTACATCCAAACAGTACAGCTTCTATTCCCACACTAAACAATCATACTAACGCATAGATAACATACTTTTATCTAATAACTTTTTCCTACAGGTATCTGGGACACACATACATAATATAATTATCTCTAGCCATGCTCCGGTTGAGCTCTCCCCTTACATTACTACAAAACCAACCAAAAATCAATGGCAATTTCCAAGTTACCTTTCCTCCTCTGAGGACTTCAAAATATTTCTAGAAACTACCTGACATTACACGATAATATCGAGAATAGTACAACACGGTTCTCCTGTGGCAAATTTCCAAAGCAGTACTAAGAGGCCATATAATGGTATAGTATAGTATAGTATTTGAGGTTGAATAAAGACATACGTCCATCCAGTCCAACCCATCTAGCAATATCCTCATTTCCTGCCTAACTGTTGATCCAGAGGAAGGCAAAAAAAACCCACCAAATTTATGAAGGGGGAAAAAATTCCTTCCTGACTCCAAGTGGCAATCGGAAATTTCTCTGGATCAACTCTACTTTATGGATCAATACCAGTAACTTGTAACATTCCTTGTTTGCAGAAACTCATCCAGCTTTTTTTTTTAAACTGACCAATGAACCTGCCATTACAACGTCCACTGGAAGACAGTTCCATAGCTTTACTGTTCTCACAGTAAAAAGCCCCTTTCCGAGCTTGAAGCCTAAACCTTTTTTCTTCAAGTCTTAAGGGATGTCCTCATGTCCTTTGACATGTTCTATTGGTGAACAATGCCCCAGATAGTTTATTGTATGGCCCGTTAATGTATTTATACACAGTAATCATATCCCCACGCAAGCGCCTTTTCTCCAGCGTACATAATTGTAACTTTTCCAATCTCTCTTCATATTCAAGCTCCCCCAATCCCCTTATTAATTTAGTTGCCCTTCTCTGAACCCTTTCCATTTCAAAGATTTCCTTTTTGTACACAGGATTCCAAAATTGCACTGCATATTCCAAATGAGGCCTTACCAATGCTTTGTAAAGAGGGAGAATTACATTTTCCTCCCTTGAATCCATACCTCTCTTTATACAAGACAATACCATGCTGGCTCTGGCTGTTGCCGCCTGGCACTGCTTGCTACCTTTAAGTTTGTTATCGACCAAAACTCCAAGATCCCTTTCCAACAGGGATTCACTTAACACAGAGCCATTTATAGTATAAGTAGCACAAGAATTTTTAAGTCCAAAATGCATCACCTTACATTTATCAACATTGAATTTCATCTGCCACTTAGCAGCCCAATGTGATAATCTATCTAGATCCCCTTGCAACGATTGCACATCCTCTGAAGTTTTTAATGGTCGACAAAGTTTTGTGTCGTCAGCAAACACAGAAACCTTGCTGACAATACCCACTTCCAAATCATTAATAAATAGATTAAATAGAAGCGGCCCCAACACAGAACCCTGTGGCACCCCACTTAGCACTTTAGTCCAAAATGATGAAGCCCCATTAACAACTACTCTCTGCATCCTATTCATTAACCAATTTTCTATCCATGTACAAATGTGACTCCCCAGACCAACAGACCTTAGCTTATTCATTAGTCGCCTATGGGGGACTGTATCAAAAGCCTTTGCAAAATCCAAGTAAACTACATCTACTGCTATACCAGAGTCTAAATTTCTACTTACTTCCTCATAAAAGCCAAGCAAGTTAGTTTGACATGATCTATTCCTCCTAAATCCATGCTGGTTACTACTTACAATGTCAGTTCTTGAAACATACTCTAGAACATGTTCCCTTATTAAACTTTCCAGGATCTTCCCCACCACTGAAGTTAAACTTACAGGCCTGTAATTACCCGGCTGTGAACGACTACCCTTTTTGAATATTGGAATAACATCAGCCTTTTTCCAATCCAGAGGCACACCACCGGACATGAGGGAATCAGCAAAAATAAGAAACAATGGCCTAGATAAAACTGAACTTAGCTCCTTAAGTACCCGAGGATGTATTTTATCCGGTCCAGGAGATTTATTAATATTAACCTTATTTAGTTCTTTCTGTACCATATCCTCGGTTAACCAAAGTGAACTTGAATCTTGTATACCATTATTGCTACTGGTTTGCTTTCCTAAAATTTAATGTCTGTTAACCCAGCATATATAGCATATATCTCTCACAGGAAAAAAAGCCAAATTTAACAACTTAACCCTGACCTTACCATAACACACAGGCGCTATATACAAAACCCCACTGATGCCAAACTTGAAATGTATACCACCACAAAACAATTACTAGATACATTCCTTCTTGCTCAAGCCCACTGGTCGGTTCATGCATGCCGTAATAAATTCCACAGGTGGGGAAATTTACACTTACCCTGCCGTGCAACTCTAGACATCTTACAAATCACCCAACATGACACACAACAATCTATGAACTCAACAGGAAATTCAAGAAGAGTTTCTTCACTATTACAAATCACTTTACACAGAGCATCAGAGACCCCAACTACAGTGCTATCTAGAAAAACATGCTTTACCAAGACTAAATCATGAACAACAGGATCTCCTAAATTGCGACATAACACAACAAGACATCCTTAGAACAATTAAATCATTTAACAACAACAAATCAACCGACCTTTCTGCTGATTATTATAAAATTCTCAATATACATATTGAGCTACATTCTCTCTAATGGAGAACCAATAGATTTCTTCAATAACTCTTAAACCATACTTCTCCTTAAACCAGCTAAAGATCCCCCCCTCCACCCACTCTTATAGGCTCATCTCCCTATAAAACTAAGATTATAAAGTACTTACGAAAATAATGTCCAATAGACTCAGTCAAATAATGCCACAGTTGATAACCAAATCCCAACTCTGATTTATTCAAGGTAGAAATACAACCAAAGCTGTCAAAACAGCCATTGCAGCCATAAACGTTATTGCCCAAAAGATTCCAAAGACATCTTGCTTAGTCTAGAAGCTGACAGGGCATTTGATAGAATCTCTTGGGATCTCCTCAATAGAATATGAACAATAAGATGCTTTGGGGACAATTTCATTCGCTGTTAGATTTCTACAAATACTCACAGTTGTGTTATTATATATCCTTGGACTCATTTTGTAAGGATCAGGTGTTTAAATATAAAATATGGTTGATTGGTAACAATTAGCCTGATGAAGGGGGCTTAGGACATCCCCGAAAGCTTGTTTAATTTTTTTATCTAGTTAGCCAATAAATGGTATCACAGCTCTACTTTTCATATCTCCATATAAATCTGCATCTGCTAGTACTAACTGGGGGTGCCTTTTGGAGGGCTTTCCCTCCATGTGGGTGATTTACACAACTCCTTACCTGCCATATTATCCGAACTACAAACTTTTGCATCATTAAATGGATTCAAAATAAACTATTGTAAACCAATCACCGCTGTTAACTTCCTTCGCAGAGCTAATCTCATTAAAATGGTATTATTTTCAAATCTCCAGACCCTCAAATTATTTTTTTACCACAAAAGATGAAAAAACTTTTTGACCCGCAAATTTATATGGAACAGCAAACAATCACGTATTGGTTTTCAAATTTTAAATTTAACTAAATGCAGAGGGGGTCTGGGTTTCCCAAATATCAAACTATATAACATAGCATCACACCTACATCTAGTAAAAGATTGGCTTTATGATTCATACATTTTATGATTTTACATATATTGAAATAGAACAATTCAGCCCACAGTTTTCATTATCTATCATCTTACATTTCAAATTCTTAGATATGCCGGAGGAGGTTGGGGATAACCCATTGCTCATATCCAAGAAGGCATAGGGAAAGGCCCGCTCTTACCTAGGTCTAAAGTTCCATACACATGTATGATTCTTCGCCTACAAAGGATCCCCAAGTGCACTTCTTACATTTCAAATTCTTAGATATGCCGGAGGAGGTTGGGGATAACCTATTGCTCATATCCAAGAAGGCATAGGGAAAGGCCCGCTCTTACCATTATGTACTTAAGACCAGAAGCAAAAGTTAGTCTCCTTTTTTCGAGGAGTGTGTAAATGAGATAAATGAGTATTCAGTGATATAGAGAGATGATCTGTGGAGGTCTCAAGTGTGGATACCTGGATACTTTTCTGTTAAACAATAGAATTATTTAAAAAAAAAAAAAATTCTAAAAAAGGTTTTAGAAGTTTCAGTTTAGGACCAAGTCTGAAACTTTAGATTGATAATTATGTGCAAAATAGGGTCCAACAGTTTGTTTTGCTGTTGGGTTTATTTTGAGACTTTTAAACAAAAAAACATAGTTCGATGAGGTGACATGATAACATAATATTTGAAAATAAGACTGAAGGAGCTGTAATAACTACATGAATCAAGTAAGATTTCTTTTAGCTGTAGGAGTTTAAAAGGTGTGTGCGCTACATTGGGACAACAGACAGCAGCTAACTGCAGGATTTGGTGTTATCTGCACAGAAAGAGCACAGAGAAACAGATAATGCTTATTCCTTTTCATTATCTTAATGCTGAATCTATTAGCAAAGCAGAGACAGAGAAATAAGCTTTAATTTTATAGAATGGATAGTTTATACATGTAGCGTGCCAGGGGGAGGGGCTGGGTGATTGATAGTTCTTACTGACTAGCTGTGCCGCGCCTCTTAAAAAGTAAAATTCCCAGAGCTAAAAAGCAAGGGATAGGAAGGTCAAAGAAGAAAAAAAAAGCAGATTTAAGATTAGTAACAATTTAACCTAATTAATGTGTGATTAGTTAAAAAATGATTTGGCACAGTTTAGATGTCCTTTAATACAAATTTATATTTATGTTGACTTACCTTAAAGATATTATTCTGTGTTGCCCAATCAATTCCCAAGTGCAACATTGCACATTTAGTTGTTTCAAAGCAATCCTCTAAAAAAACAATTTATAAACTATGTTAACAGATACTTCTTAAACAAATAACTTATAAACAATGTAATATGTGTAAAAAAAAAAAAAAAAAAAAAAAAAAAGGATTGTATTGTATTTAACAAATTTTTTTTTTTTTTTTTTAGAAATAGGCAGTTTCTGTTACCCTCAAGATTTCTTTCAGAGTTTGGCAGCCAAGTGAATTTTGCACCTTCTGGTAAATTCCATTCTTCTCTTTCATGCTTACTGGCACCTTTTGTTATCTAGATGTAATTGAGGAAAAAATAATTCTATAAAATGATTCATTATTGATATACATTTATTTGATTCCCTACACACCAGCACAATCTGAAATAATAAAAAAAAAAAAAAATTGGGGGGGGGGGGGGGGGGGGGAGACAAATCTATATTAAGTGTAACCCATCCATAAAAATCCTAGCACCCCTGTTGTAGTCCACTCGACAGTCATGGAGTTACCTCCACCTTTATAGGGGAACTTAAGTTTCCAGACACCATTGTCCCATTAGACTGAGAACATTTACAAACATACAAGTAGGTGTCTGCTGGGTGATATATGAAAGCCTGTGGGTACTAATGGTCATCTCCTATAATCCATTTAAGCAGTACACTTTACATGCTCTGTAGTGCTCAACAGATTAAAACAAGGAAGCGGCAGCCTTGCTTCCTAGAAGCTGGCAAACAATCATATAACAGCACAGAGATCCTCCCCCAATTCAGTTTGTGTACACATTTTAAAATGCTCCCATCCCCAACAATCATATATTTCTTTGCTTTTCACACAAAAAAAAGTAAAATTACAAAGGAACTGTGGTCCAAAAATGACTTTAGGTAAATTGATAGGAATTACTCTCCTGAGAGTTTTTGCAATTTATTTCCATTGTTTATTTTTTTTAGTTTTGAAGATATTGACATTTATGTGTGTGATATGGCAGCAGCATCACCAGGTCCCCTGCACTTCCTGCTTCCTGCTCTGAAACCACATCAGTCAATCTGCCCTGTGTCTCCTCCCCTATGCAGCCCCCCTGGTCCCTCCCACTCATGGACCCCATGGTCCCTCCAGTTGCAGGCCCCCCTTGGCCCATACCCTACAGCCCCATGTGGCCCCGCCCACTCGCAGGTGCCTAAGGCCCCCTTCACAGGTGCTGTGGGCCACTCTGACACCCCCCCTCTGTCTCCGAGTGAGAACTCTGCCTGAAAAGGCTGTTTTCACACTGTGAGAGAGAACGACTGTAGATTCCCTTACCTTCTCTGCAGCTGCAGGTCCTTCACACAGCAGAGAGGAGGAGGGACTTCATGTCTCCCTCACACACTGAGGGAGTCTGAGGCTGTGCTCACCGGCAGCACTGTGCAGGAGAAGCCTCAGGAATGTCACATGTCAGCCTCCCACCCATTAACTTTCTGGTCAGTCATTTCTGTGTATCTTGGGCTGTGGAGCACGTAGAGGAGAAGGTTGATGGCTCGTTTTAAAGGTAGGAAACTGGCCTTTCATTTAAACTCAACTTGTTTGGAGACCACAGTTCCCCTTTAATCTTTGCATCTTTGCAGTGTATTTTTTTGATAGCATGGATGTAAGAAACCGAATATTATAACATTTCATTTTACACGAACCTGCAACATCTTGTCTTACTAAAAGCAAACCTCTTTACCGTAATTTCAATTGCCATATTGACAAAAGTACATATATAAACTTTATCTTTTGTTAGGAACATAATGGAAACAAAAGGAAAAAATGTAAGTCTTGGGATTTCAACCCATGACCTCAAGGTACATTTAAAAACTTTATCTTTACTTTACTGCTAGGAACAGGATAAAAAAAAGTCAGTAAATTAGCTGAATATTTTGTAATGCCCCAGGAAGGCTGTATGTAATTCATGCTGACTGGTAAATAAACTGCAGGGTAACAAGCACCTTACAAAGTCTTCTTGGGGACTTCCATACTGGTGTGGAGACACCTGTCTAGAAAATACTCTGCGCAAAGAGAATACTCTGTGCATAGTAAATACTTGGGTCAGGGTGTGTGGCTCTTTGAAAAAAGGGCTTACAAAAGAACCGCCGAACACAGGGGGGACTGATATTTACTGAGTTTTCTTTGAGCAAGACTTCAAGGTTGCTTGTTTTTTTGGTTTTACAAAAAAAATTTATTTTTTAGAATGCACAGTACTTATGAAATGATGATAGATGGAGGAATGTTAAAGTTTGAAAATCCGGAAGCTGTTTAAAATACAGAGGTGATTTTGCTGCAATTGCCTGTGTGCATTTTTCCACTTTGGGGTGAATTTTTGGCCATACCTCTGTGTCCACCGATGCTTGTGGCATATTTTATTTGTGAGAAGTTATAATTTTAGACTCAGGTTGGGCACTCCAGATTCAAGCCCTCTAGGAAAGATGATAATCTTCGTCTTTCTAAAATCGGGCCTTGTGAACGCAACCATGGAAACAACAGATTTCAAGTTGCTACACATTTTAGAATTGGAAACCATAGTTTATTGGCCCAAAATTGAATTCACACATTTTTGTATGCTTTGATAATAAATCTCAAAGTCAATATACATCTATTTTCTAATGTTAAAACCTAAAATAATTATCATTAAACTAGTACAGCACTCCCTGCCCATGAAGCTTTTCTTTAAAAAAAAAAAAAAAAAGTGAATAAAAGCTTCAACCTCTTGCCTTTAAAAAGCACCCCTTCAGCAGCACCAACAATTATCTTAATATTGTTGGACAACTTTTTTTTCTGAAAACCCTTGGACTTATGTGAAAAAAATGCAGATTTTAATTTAATTCTATTGTTATAGCTCCTGATTATGGGGGACTTTACCCTAAAATTAATTGGAGCGGAACTGCCAACACAGTAAATGGGGGTTCCTTAATTAGCATATGAGGTTGAATAAAGACATATGTCCATCCAGTTACATGTTATCATTTTGTTACATGAACATTTTCTCTCACAGGTGGTTGAAGTTCCTACTTGAAAATGTCCTCTGTTGAATATGGTAATATCTAATGAAACCGAACATATTATAGATATGAAGGTACCGTAATTGGTCCCACAGCTCGAACTGGGACCACCTCCCTGGCACTTATAAGTGACTCTGTTGGAGGTCCTGCAGCTGGAAACCAGTACTCCCATAGGCTCTTAGAAGAGACCTTGTTGCATGCCTTCTTTCTTCCCAGCCAGTGACACTGCCAACATCGTCGTCAGTGTTGCAGACATCTTCTTTCTTTCTTCTTCTGCTATCACTGTGATGATTTCTGGCGGTGGCAGTGACATCACCCGAGATGAAGCCAGCTAAGAAAGACGACTTTGGATCAAGATGTTGCCGCTAGGGCACTTCTAAGTGCCGGAGAGAGGGGTCCCGGTATGAGCTGTGGGACCCCTTAAGCCCCAAAAGGCACTTGTCAGAGCAACAAGGGCCCTTCCAAGGGCCACAAAGGCACTTACAAGTGCCAGGGAAGGGGGGCCCAGTTTTGAGCCCTTAAGCCCCTTCTAAGGGCTACAATGGTCCTTCTACGGGACTTTCAACCCTTCGAAGATTACCAAAAACGGCCTGCAGAAAAATTGGAAGTAGCGCGCGTGTGCGCTTCATCCATTTTTTTTGCAGGTTTTACCCCTAGCAACATTTTCCAGGTCCCAGAGCCATTTACAGAAAATCCGTGAATCCACAGGCGGAACAGATTTTAGCAGTTTTGCCCATCATTTAGCACTTTGTTAAATAAGCATATGGTTCAGAAACAACTTGAAAAGGTTAATATAAATAAAGCTCCTGGTGCAGATAAAATACATGCTTAGGTCCTTAGAGAACTAAGTTCAGTTTAATCCAGGCCATTGTTTCAAATTTTCTTAGATTCCCTCATGTCTGGAAACTGTATTCATATATTTGGCTAACATTTATACTCTAATATAACATTTATAGTCTATAATATGGGACTGGGGTGTTGATAGAAGTGAACTGTAGGGATGCTTGAGTCTTTTGAAATTACCTATTGGTAAACAATGCTCCAGAGTTAAATATATGGCCCGTTAACATATTTGTATAAAGTGCCGATTCATTACTGTAAAGAGCCCTTATTTGTCTGCCTAATTCGTCAAACCATTCCATTACCCTTTTTCCAAAATGTCCCTTTTAGAAACAGGATCTAAAACTGCATTGCATATTTCAAATGAGGTCTTTACTCTGTAAGGAGGGAGAATAACATTATACCAGACAATATGTTGCGAGTTCTAGTGGTTGCTATCTGGCACTGTTTGCTACATGTAAAGGTTCGTACACACATGCGATCGTGGGTCCCGACCCCCCAACGCACGGTGTGTACGAGCATCTCGGCCGATAATCGGCCCGTGTGTTGGGAACCTTATCGTCCAAAACGGTCGTTCGTTCGGAGATCCGCCAGGTCTCCCCAACCGAATGTCTGTTTCGGCCAATAAAGTGCCTACACACGGGCCTAGTACCGGCCACAATGTTCATTTGTACACATCGTGCGTTGCAGGCCAGGACCTGCAATCGCACGTGTGTACGAACCTTTAGTCTGTTATCTAATAGAACCTCCAAAGCTTTTTCAGAGATTCACTTAGCACAGATGAGAATAGATTGATAACATTTAGAATTGTTAAACTGCTGTACATGTAATGGTGTACCATCTCCTGCTATGCATTCAGCTTTGGATTCTGAAAAATTCAGGGGAATAGAGGGCAAGTAAGAGTGAAGCATTCCCTCCAAATTGTGTGGACGCATAGATGTCTTCGGCAGAAAGCACCCAAGAATTGAAATTACCTGACAAAGAAGTGGTTCTTTAAACTTAAGCCCCTAAATCTCAAATCATTTCCATCACCCTCCAATAATCTGTTTACAAGTCAGATTACCCCATCAACGTTTCTAATAATGCACGCTCAAGCTGTCAGCCTGATCCATACATGTTTTTTTTGTAAGGGAACCTTTCTCTGCTTCTTCCCTTGGGTAAATCTGTTGGGTTGGACCAGCTTGGAAGAAGCAACCCTACTCTTCAGCCCACTACTTTCCCAGGTAACCCATTTAAGTCTATAATTTCTCCACCTTATCCGCCCTATTTCAACCATTAATTTACCGTACCTTGCCAGTACCTGCTCTTTTCCCAGGTTTGCCAAGCCCTGCAAAGCCTTCTTAGTTTCTCAAATTTTAAAGTACCAACAAAACTTTTTATCCAAAACAATAATGACACAAACAGCAATACTGATTTAAATATCTTACACAGTTGCCCTTAGTACAGATGCACACTCAACGTCAAACCATGTACGTTCACTATGAAAAGGAAAGTTATAAAGGGGTTAAAAGACAGATGTATGGTGTACGGTGTGGCTTATTAGCCTTATCCCTTTAATGAAGAAAAAAAAACGTTTTTCCCCATACCAAACCATCTTTCAAAGGGCATGTCTACCCTTTAATTGAAAATTTACGTATAGCTGCAGCACCACCACCCCCAAACCCGTTATGTTTTACTTACCTTCCTCAAAGATGCACCTAAACATACAGTATGTACAAGTCTTGGTCCCTTGCCACTTGGGTGCCGCCTCCTGGTGAAAGCTTGCATTGAGCAAGCACCGCAGTGGTGAGGCACTTTCTGGTTGCGGCTGTCAGCTATTAAATGTGACATCACCGGTGCACCTTAGACTGATAACCAGGAAGCAAAAGTGGAAGCACAGCAGAGTGGTGAAGGACTTGTAAGTATGTTTAGGTGGATATTTGGGGAAGGGAAGTAAAACATAACTGGGGTTTGGTGGGGTGCTGCAGCTATATGTACGTTTTCATTTTATTGGTGGACATGCCCTTTAAAAAAGGTAACAACTAATTTGTTTGGGAAACTTAATTTACCTCCATCAACGTATCTTATCCTAGGAAAAGTGGTTTTATTTACTACCACTGTATTACTGTAATCACTGTATTATTTCTTGGTTTGTTGCCAATTTCATAACACACTACAATTGCTTAAGCACCTCATCTATAAATACCCTTACACAGCTGTCCTTAATAAAGATGCCTTTAGTTCAGATGCAAACTCTCTCAATACTTGTACCCTATATGATATTTAGCAGAAAAAAGTGATTCTTTACATTGTGTTGTGCCTTGGGTGGATTTCAGCGAAACAGTAGGTTTTACACATGTATTTGCCATATCTCTCTTGATAACGAACCTGATAAAAAATATGGAAGTTCCTTTCTAAAGGAGCTTGATGAGAAACCCTTGTCTTCTCTAAAAGGTATGTCTGAATGGAGGCACCAGTAATCTCTTGTGATCTAGAAAAGACAAAAATACACGAAAGTGTCAAAATTCAATGCTGATTTTTACTATTCAGATTTCAATGCAGATTAGTAGCCCACTGATTTCAGGGGAAATTGTGCATTAACTACCAATGCAAGTCATTTTGCACAGATAACATTACAAAAAATAAATAAAAATGGAGATATATTTGGAATACGTAAGTTGACAAAAAAACCTCATTCATCGCTGTGATAGCTACTGTATTCCTTAAATGAGCATAAAACTTGATGGATGTACTATTGGGTTAGCAATAGTTTTACCTAATTTTGCATTGACTGTTAGCTTTTGTTAGCACAGCGCATCTGATGCAAAAAAACAAACAAAAAAGGCATTATTTTTGTGTGAAAATGAACACATTTTCAATAGAGACTTTTAGGGTGAGGCCACAATAGCGCGTTTCTCGCTTTTGCGCACGCATTTCGCACTCACAATTTTCGGTAAAATGGAAATCGCAGGAACACGAAAATTCACACGATTTCCGATGCGCATATGATTGCGTGTCCGTTCATGTTTTTGTGCGTTAACAAATGCGTTTCCATAACGCAAAACGGCAAAAACGCACACAAGAATCGCGCACAAAATTGCGTGCGATAACGCTTTGTGCGCGATTCCTGTGCGTTGCAGTGTGGTCTTACCCTAAGGCTTGCAAATGTTTGTAACTTACCACACTCAATCCATTTATCAGTTTTCAGACCCTCAACCGGAACCCTCCATTACATCTATTTTTCAATACCTTTCTCCCTGAAGTTCCTGCAACTATTTACCTTGAGGTCCACCCGTTCATTGCCATATTGTGTCTACCTACTAAAATTTATTGAATTTCTTTGTTTGCTTCAAAGGAATAGCACTAAAAAGCTTGTTGCGTTTCATTACCAGCTTTGGCCTTGAGAAACACACAGTGTAAAATTTGTCTCATGTCATTTTCCTAAACCAATGCTAAAATACTGTTAGGCCTATGTAATAAAAGTTTTTTTATTGAAAATGGTGCTAATTTGTCCCAACCAATCAGATGTTAGATTTCAAATAGTATATAGCATCTGATTGGTTGGTGCAAAATTATCACCATTTTTAACGATAAAAACTTTTACTACATAGGCCTGTGTGTATTTTGTGAAGAAAATCATATCTAACCAACATTTATTTCATTTTACTGTAAGATAACGACTGCACCCTAAACCCCCCATAATCATGAGGAAGGCTCTAGGGGAAATTGAGGATGAGCTTTCTACCACATAATTAGCTGTTTTAAAGGTTCAAAGAAGCTTAATTTACTGATCTCAAAGTATGTCCAGGGAGTGTATTGATATGGTGATGTTGGCGTTCAGGGCAAGCAAGAGCAGACTGCAGAACTTGTGTTAGGGACCTGTCCAAAATTTACAGGGGGAAGGCTCATTGTTTTGTAGTAATTACTTTCAAAAACTATGAAGCTCTCATATTACATTACTGATAGCGAATTTAGGAAGTAAATGGGACATTTCTTAGTACTCGTTCATATAATAGGGCCCGTTGAAGCCACATACAGAAAAAGTATGTGCCCCAAATAGCTATAGTGAAAATCTCACTTTAAGAAAAATAACAGAATAATTGTGAGGTGTAAAGCAGTATAAAGCTTGCAGTGGTGAGTTAGCCCCTTCATCGCCCTTCTCTAACATGTGGGTGTGTTAGACAACTTAGACGAAGCGCGGAGCAATGATGTCAGGCAGGAAGATGTGGAGCGAGCGGCCGAATTGAAGAATACCCAGTAGATGGGAGGCACCCCATGGGGGATAATAGGATTATCATGCTGCCACAGCTGTGTCCAATTTCTTCAATACCGACACCAACTTGGGGGGGCGGGGCACTAATCCCATACAGTAACCCCCAATTCCTTGCCACTGCAGATGTTTGGAAACTACAAATCCCAGAAACTAAAGCATTCTGGGAATTGTAGTTTCCAAACATTTGGATTGCCAAGGAATTGGGGGTTACTGTATGGGATTACGGTCCATTTAAAGGGCAACTAATGACTCAAAACAATACAGAATCAGGAGGATGGTATCTATTTTAAAAAAAGGATTGCCTTCTAATTTTTTATTGTTTTGAGGCTTTTGCCCTTTAAATAGACAGAATTCCCATAAAGTAGTCCCATACAGTAATGGATATACTGGATTTGGCTATTAATGTATGGGACTACTGTAAGAGAATTCTGCTGTCCATTTAACAACTCCATGCACTTTTTACAATTGAAGTTGAAAATCAATTAAGATGGAATAAGCAATTTTATTAACATAAATCAAATAACGCTGACAAGCAGTTTGCTTATCTTCTCCAACCTAGAACAAACAATTAGTCAGATTAGAAAAAGGAAAAGTACACTCCCTGCAAACCCTGACATGATCTATAATACTTGCATATTCTACTTCCTTTTATTTAAAAACACACTAAACAGATCACAAATATAATTTCCAACTTTCTCTCCCAACATTTACCAAATACAAAAATTAGCAAGGAATGCAACTTAAAGGATAATTACACTGACAAGCAAAGGTAGGCTCAGGAGGGACCTAGGGAAAAAAAAACAGAAAAGTTTTTTTTACAGCTGCTGCTTCCAATTTACCTTAACTTGCTATAACAGTGTACTCATCCTTTGAATTAGCTGACCCAATTACAGCACAGGATAAATCGCATGCTGGGGAAAAAAAAACCAAACACCCCACAAGCCAACAGGCCAAGACAAGTTTTCTGGTTTGTTCTATAAAAAGTTTTGTACACAACTAAACCCACACAATGTTAAATTTCAGGGAGAGTGGTAACTATGCTAATTGTGTCACACAAATTTACTTGGTAAGTAAGTAAGAATTAAGATTCAGGTACAGCAGTGGATGTGGTATACTTGGATTTTGCTAAAGCTTTTGATACTTTGCCACATAGGCTAATTATGTATAAACTGAGGACCGTTGACCTAGAAAAACCCATTTGTACATGTATAGACAATTGGATATTGGATCGCAAACAGAGAGTGGTGGTCAATGGAGTTACACCCATGTAGGCTAAAGTTCTTAGTTGAGTGCCTCAGGGTTCCGTACTGGGGCCACTTCTTTTAAATCAGTAAATGACTTAGAAGGGGGCATTGAGAGCAAGGTCTCTGTGTTTGCTGAGGATACTAAACTATGCAGAGCTTTGGAAGCTTCAAATGATGTGCAATGGCTGCATGTGGACCTAGATAGATTATCAAAATATGCTGCAGAGTGGCAGATGACATTCAGTGTTGATAAATATAAGGTGATGCATTTGGGTTTTAACAATACTTGTGCCACCTACACCATATATAACTCCATAAATAAAATATTTGGGGGTTCTGATAGATAACAAACTTAGCTGTAGCAAACAATGCCAGGCAGCAATGGCTAGAGCTAGCAAGATATTGTCTTGTATAAAGAGGGGAATAGATTCAAGAGAGAATATACAAAAGGGACATCTTGGAAATATAAGCAGACGGGGCTGGACTATACAGGAAGATTAGACAAGTTAGGACTGTTTGCGTGGGGATATCCTAAATTTATATAAATATATTAATGTGCCATAAAATAAACTCTTTGGTGCATTGTTCACTGATAGGTCATATCAGAGGACTAGTGGACATCCTTTAAGATTAGAAGAAAAGAAGTTTCGTCTTCAGATTAGGAAAGATTTCTTTACAGCGAGAACAGTGAAATAGTCTTCCAGCTGATATGGCAATGTCAAGTTGATTGAATAGATTTAAAAGTGGCCAAGATAAGTTTCAAAAACTAAAAAATATTGAGAATTACTTGTATTATCTGTTGTATTCAGTTAGATTAACTGCACCTAAATTTTAGTTCTTGAAGATGCTTCGCTAGTCATCTGACTGGCTTTCTCAATTCAGAATCCATTCCATTCTATTTGCAGGACCCCTAGTAGAGACCGTTCTAGTCTTGCCCTTGACCCAGCGCCTGGGTCGATTCAGTTGCTCAGTAGAGATGAAAATCTTTGACCCATCCAACAGCCAATCAGTAGAAATAAGTTACAGTGGTTGGCAAAAGTATTCGGCCCCCTTGAAGTTTTCCACATTTTGTCACATTACTGCCACAAACATGAATCAATTTTATTGGAATTCCACGCGAAAGACCAATACAAAGGGGTGTACACGTGAGAAGTGGAACGAAAATCATGCATGATTCCAAACATTTTTAACAAATCAATAACTGCAAAGTGGGGTGTGCATAATTATTCAACACCCTGAGTCAATACTTTGTAGAACCACCTTTTGCTGCAATTACAGCTGCCAGTCTTTTAGGGTAAGTCTCTACCAACTTTGCAAATCCCCATTCTTCTTTGCAAAACAGCTCCAGCTCAGTCAGATTAGATGGACAGTGTTTGTGAACAGCAGTTTTCAGATCTTGCCACAGATTCTCAATTGGATTTAGATCTGGACTTTGACTGGGCCATTCTAACACATGGATATGTTTTGCTTTAAACCATTCCATTGTTGCCCTGGCTTTATGTTTAGGGTTGTTGTCCTACTGGAAGGTGAACCTCCGCCCCAGTCTCAAGTCTTTTGCTAACTCCAAGAGGTTTTCTTCCAAGATTGCCCTGTATTTGGCTCCATCCATCTTCCCATCAACTCTGACCAGCTTCCCTGTCCCTGCTGAAGAGAAGCACCCCCAGAGCATGATGCTGCCACCACATTTGACAGTGGGGATGATGTGTTCTGAGTGATGTGCAGTGTTAGTTTTTTGCCACACATATCGTTTTGCATTTTGGCCAAAAAGTTCCAATTTGGTCTCATCTGACCAGAGCACCTTCTTCCACATGTTTGCTGTGTCCCCCACATGGCTTGTGGCAAACTGCAAACGGGACCTCTTATGCTTTTCTGTTAACAATGGCTTTCTTCTTGCCACTCTTCCATAAAGGGCAACTTTGTGCAGTGCACGACTAATAGTTGTCCTATGGACAGATTCCCCCACCTGTCACTATGGGCCTCTTGACTGCATTTCTGATCAGCGCTCTCTTTGTTCGGCCTGTGAGTTTAGGTGGATGGCCTTGTCTTGGTAGGTTTACAGTTGTGCCATACTCCTTCCATTTCTGAATGATCACTTGGACAGTGCTCCATGGGATGTTCAAGGCTTTGGAAATCTTTTTGTAGCCTAAGCCTGCTTTAAAATTTCTCAATAACTTTATCCCTGACCTGTCTGGTGTGTTCTTTGGACTTCATGGTGTTGTTGCTCCCAAGAATCTCTTAGACAACCTCTGAGGCCGCCACAGAGCAGCTGTATTTGTACTGACATTAGATTACACACAGGTGCACTCTATTTATTCATTAGCACTCATCAGGCAATGTCTATGGGTAACGGACCACTCAGACCAAAGGGGGCTGAATAATTACGCACACCCCACTTTGCAGTTAATGATTTGTTAAAAATGTTTGGAATCATGTATGATTTTCGTTCCACTTCTCACGTGTACACCACTTTGTATTGGTCTTTCATGTGGAATTCCAATAAAATGGATTCATGTTTTTGGCAGTAATGTGACAAAATGTGGAAAACTTCAAGGGGGCCGAATACTTTTGCCAACCACTGTATGCCACTGTCTCCACTGCTAAAAACAGAATTTTGGTATTCAGTTTTATTGACAAACGGGAGGTAAAGGAGCTGTGTCTTACCATTCTTCAATAAAACCTGCAGGAGCAGAGATTAAAGGTAAGGCATCTATGCGCATGGAATACAGAGTCTGTTGGGGCCTGTCAGACTTCGCGGAAGAAGAGCGATCGGGTAAGTACGTTACCTTCATTCCCGGCTCCTGCAGGTTGAATACCAAAATTTTGTTTTTACCAGTGGAGATAACGTTTGAGATACCAATGACCTGGATGAATGTGAACCTTCACAAGCAATTACTGGTATTAATACATATACTGTAGTTCTGGTTGATCCAGAGATACTTTCCAATTGCTGTTTGTAGTCAGAAATCCACATTTTGTTCTGTACATTTTTGACATGTAATATCCTGCCCTCTGCCCATATGGCCCAACCATCTGGGGGCGAGATACTTTTAATGTATTATGTTAAGCTGTATCAGGCAATTGTTCTCCACTGCGGAAACATTGGGATGAGATTCTGCTTTTTCTTCCCAGTAATCCTGTATAGTATAAAATTTAGTACGATAATGCAGTAGTACAGTCTGGATGTTAAACCTTGCATCCCCTGAATTCACAATATGCCAATTATGGGATGTTTGTGTAGATCTATATGACCATTCCCAAATTCCACATTTATTCAGTTTCTCAATTGGAAGTATTTATATATAAGAATGTGTGGGGTAGATTATATTTCCTTGTAAGTCTGGGAATGGAATTATTTAACCTTCCTTAACTATATTGCCCAGTCACCTTTCCTCTAGCCCTCCATTTTGGACCCGATGATAAATATTTTAATTGTGTGAATTCATACTTATTCCAATGAGGATTTAGGAGGAGTCTGCTCATATTTAGTAGTAGCTTCTTCCCATACCTTTACTGTTTATGTAATCATGTACCTGAACTTACAAGGTGTCCCTCAGAATAAAATAGGTAAGTCAGGAAGTCCACTTTCAAATATTGTGCTAGCATGGCTTCGGCAGCAGGCAGTAATGTTTTTAATGTTTTTTTTCTGGTGTACATATATCATTGTATTGAAGTAGGCTGGTAAGGTAGTAAAGACTAAAAGTGGGATAAACTAAGATCTTGGGACGGAAAATTTTGCCTTTGTAATTTAAAATGTGCTGTTTCAGTTCCCCATAAAAATAAGACCAGAAGGCTGTTAAGTTGATTAAAGAAAAGTTTAGTTAAGTATACCATAGAATGAGATATAATGTAAATCATTTTTGGTAAGAGAACTATTTTTAGCAAAATTATTTTCCCCAGTCAATTAAAGTGAAAGATTTTTCTATGTTTGGGTTTTGGTTTGCACCAATTCCAGTACAGGTTTTATGTTAAAGGTTAACACCCACAAAAGAACCTTATTTAAAATTGGATTCCGCAATTCAGTGGAACAAAGGATCACTAGCTGCCATCTCCCAAATCAATTAACAAGTCGAGATCTGCCTGTGTTTACTTACGTGATCATGCAGCTCTCCGCCTCCCCTGTGGGCTCTCTGTCTCCCCCTGCTGGCAGCATTCCCGACTGAGTTCCATATTATTATTATCTTTATCTATCTACTATATAAAGTAGAAATCTTGTTAAAGGGACTGTAAACTCCCCTAAACCCCCAAAAATAACTATTTGCCATTAGTTTGTATTATTCACAGGGAGGTGAGAAAGCTTATTCTCACCTCCCTGTGAATAATAGGATGCTCGGGGGACCTGGAACTTACCTTACCGCCGCTCCACTCGCAGCCGCTTCTTCACAGAACAGCTGTTTTCTCCCGATCGTGCGCCCTATCTTTTGTATTGGCGCGCATGCACCTAAGATAGGGAGCACGGTCAGGACAGAGTGAAGTCCAGTTTGAACAACAAAAAGTCTGCATGTCACTTGCAGAGTGTGATGCCCCAATTCAGTAACTCAGATGAAGGGTCTGGGCTCTGTGTGCTGCCCGACTTTAACAACACAGACACAGAGTCCACTTAAGTGATAAAACAACAGCGTAATGTACGGCTACACAACGAGAGCTGCAGACACAGACTAGTGAGCTGACATTTCAGGTTCTAACGGTCCTTCTTCCCAGGATGCACCACTTCCTTGGAATGTTCCTAACAGTAATTTTTACTGATTGGCTGTTGGGTGGGTCAAACATGATCAGATCTCTACTGAGCATCTGAATCAACCCAGGCTCTGGGTCAAGGGCAAAACCATAACGGTCTCAACTAGGGGTCCTGCAAACAGGAAGTCAGTATTTCGATTGCATTTATTAATATACAGACAAAATGCTGAATTGGCAGATTAACATCATTGGGATGAAAAAATTCTGGTCTTTTTTCTAAAAAGCATATGCATTTGCACTGAACTTCCCCTTTAAGGTCTGTAAGACATCACAATTTGCTCCTGGAAAGTTTTAAATATAAATCCTGGAAAAACTATCAGGGTTATTCAATAAAAGTTCTTATTGTTTAAAATGGTGCTAATTTTGCCCAAACCAATCAGATATTAACTTTTAAATGTTAAATAAGATCTGATTGGTTGGGGCAAAATTAGCACCATTTTAAACAATAAGAACTTTTATTGAATCTCCCTGTATGTTGCTAGTGGTGATATGAATCACATTTGCGGTTATTAGTGGTTATTGTCATGCTAAGAAATTTAAAACTGAGCCTGCTAGAATGTGACCATGCCCCCATATATTGTTGTCACAGGTACATCCCCAAAAATCATGGTCATGCTCATACTCCAACCATCAAGGCCACACCCCCAAATATCACAACCGTACCCCCAAATGTTGTGAGCACGCTACCAGATATTGTGGTCAATCCAACCCCCCCAAAAACCCAAACCATTACAATCTGCCCCTATACATCATGGCCACGCCCCCAAACATTACAGGTACATCCCAAAATCATACCTATATCCACAAACATCCTGTCCATACCCCAAACATCACAGGCACACTCCCAAACACCACACACCCAAACTTGACACCCATGCCCTAAAACATCATACCCCGCCTGGCCATGCTTTGAACGCGCATGGCCAGGCCCCCAAATATTGCGACCACTAATTTTCACGTGCAAGCCTCCTGGACATCAAAACATCACAGACATGCCCCCCAGACCGTCCACACCCTAGAATGCCGTGCCCCCACCCACCGCATGGTGGTGGGTGGAACGGTTGAGCGGTATGGCACTACATGGGAATTACCTGCATTACCTAGACTTAAGCACCAGACACACACTGCCAACATGTCACACTTCACAGATAATTACAACTAAAAGAAGAGTTACTTTCTGGTCCGAATTGAAAGTGCCATGATGTCTTTCAGCATGGCTCTTTCAATTCGGACCAGAAAGTAACTTTATTGATTGGGATAGTTGAATTGAATAGTCAAAATAAAGTGGTCCCTGAGCAAGGATAAAGTGCTTAAGTGCAAACAAAGTGACATAATGTGCAAAAAATAGAGCACGCTTAATAAAAACACAGAGCTCAGACAGCGCAACAGAATGAAGTCCGGCTTTAACAACACAGACAAAGAGCCCACACATCACATGCTTCAAAGACAATGATGCCCATCAGTAACTCAAGTGCTACGATATTCAGTTGCAATCAACATTCTTTCCCCACGGCAAATTCCATGTAGCAGGTTAACCACAACATTTGTATATTTACGCTCCAAGTGAAAAAAACTGGTAACGTATATAAAGTTTTGCTATAAACATATGTGCTATACCTCCCTCAAGCAATGTCACCTCCTCAACTCATAACTATTAAATACATGACGTACATTACCAACTGTGCACTTCTTTTTCCCCGTCTCTTCCATCTAAGCCAAACACACGTGCACTTCAAAAATACTATACTGCAGGATCATCTAAGTAATCACAGGCAGATCTCAGATTATAAGAGTATCAGAGTGGTCCTCTCTCCCACTGAATTCTAGAATCCATTTTTGAAAAGTTGTTTTTCTGGGTGTAGTTAAAACTGTAAGGTCATAGAAATTCGACTTAGTCATTATAATTCAGTAGTAGAGAATTGTACCGTGTTAGCCATAGATGAAAGTGAAGACATCTTGGATATAAAGTAATACCTTTTATTGGCTAACTAAAATGATTGAAAATGCAAGCTTTCGAGGCACTAGGCTTCTTCCTCAGGCATGATACAATACTGAATCTTAAAAAGCACTCTATTTTATACATACTAGAACAAAGACTTTCTGACATTGGTCAGTTTCAAAAAAAAGCTGGATGAGTTTCTGCAAACAAGGAATGTTGCAAGTTACTGGTATTGATACATAAAGTAGAGTTGATCCAGGGAAATTGCCGATTGCCACTTGGAGTCAGGAAGGAATTTTTTCCCCCTTCATAAATTTGGTGGGGGTTTTTTGCCTTCCTCTGGATCAACAGTTAGGCAGGAAATGAGGATATTGCTAGATGGGTTGGACTGGATGGACGTATGTCTTTATTCAACCTCAAATACTATACTATACATTACATAGATGTTATCTTTTGCACCCATGCCTGATTGGCAATGGCTGTCGGAAATAAAACAGTAAATACACATTCAATGATCACAGGCAGTAACAAAAGAATTAGCAGGGGTTAAATAAACAATTAGATACACTTCACCTCTAGTGTCCATGGAGGGTCTGGTATAAATGAGATATTTATGGGTTTGGGTGGTTTAGAGGAATTTAGTCTGATTAACTCTACATGACATTAAGATTAGAAACAGTGACACAAAGTTTAGATCTTTGTTGAGTCCAGAGTCCCAAATTTTTGTATAAGTTTACATTCCCATTCTAACCTTTCCTTTTGGGATCTGAAATTTCCCATAAGCACTGTGACTTTTAGGTCTTTAAAAAAAAAAAAACCGGGCCAGAGTTGCTTAGTTACCTATATATCAGTAAGCTAATCTCCATTTTATTGGCAGATAGTAGACAGACTGGAGAGCTAGAGTGATGTGGCAATAGTAAGGGCATTCTTTAGTCTGGCAGCTGCATTTTGTACTAATTGTAGGCAGTGAAATTTCTTCTGTGGAAGTCCTATGTAAAGGGCATTGCAGTATTCTAGACGTGAATTAAAATAAATGCAAAGTTTAGCAGATCTTCTAGAGGGATGAGATGTTTTATTTTCCTCCGATGAAAATTGGAGGATTTCACAGTAGCTGAAATTTAACTTCTGATGTTTAGATCCTGATCAATTAGAACACCAAAGCTGCACACTTGGTCGGAAATGTGTAGATCATTACCCCCAATTCCTAGTGATATTGGTTGTGAATTAATAACCAATAACAAGAACCTCGATTTTATCAATGTTTTGGATAATTTTTTCCCCTCTATATAGACTATAGAAGATCCAAGTACAGATATCAGAGTATAGTAGCAATAATGGTGTAAAAGATGCAAGTGCACTTTGGTTAAGCAAGGATATGGTACAGAAACAACTAAATAAGGTTAATATTAATAAATCTCTTGGACCGGATAAAATACCGTATATACTCGAGTATAAGTCGATCCTAGTATAAGTCAAGGTATCTATTTTTACCTATAAAAATTAGTAAAAACTAATTGACCAGAGTATAAGTCGACGGTAGAAATTGCCTTCTGATTCTGTATTGTTTTGTGGCATAAGTTGCCCTTAAAAATGGACAGCAGAATTCCCATACAGTAATAACCAAATCCAGTACCAGTAACCCCCAATTCCTTGGCACTCCAAATGTTTGGAAGCTACAACTCCCAGCATGCTTTGGTTGCAGGGAATTGTAGTTTCTAAACATGTGGAGTGGCAAGGTTCAATAAACTTAATTAAGCTTACCATCATTTACAATTCTACTGACCCCCATATAGTAAAGGGCACTCTGACCCCCATGTAATAAAGGGCACTCTGACCCCAATAGTTAAGTGTCACCTGAGAGTTGTAGTTTCAAGCTGTCACTTGCACTGAACTAGCAGCCATTTTTGCCCCAAACTGAGAAGACCCATCAGATTAACAGCATCCAGCCACCTACTGGTTACTATCCGCAATTGCAGAATTTGGATCTAAACTAGGACTTGACCTGAGAATAAGCCAAGGTTAGGTTTTCAGGCTAATATTAAAGCCTGAAAATCTCGACTAATATTCAAGTATATACTTTACATCCTCAGGGAGCTACGTTCAGTTTTATCTAGGCCCATTGTTTCTTATTTTTGCAGATTCCCTCATGTCCGTATGTGTGCCTCCGGATTGGGAAAAGCTGATGTTATTCCAATATATATATTGAGACCAGATGTACGTACTGTCACCAGCCTATTGAGAGGAGAGCTGACCGGTGGAAACAGCCACAGCAGGGGTGAGATAGTCACAATCAAACAGTGCTCTATAGCAGTGGTAGACAGCATATAAGAGCATATATATATATATGGACGAATATAAATGAAACACTTGGATATGGTTTATTAAGGAACACTTAAGCATTGATGTATATAATTTATATTTCATATTGGTATACATTTGTATGATTAAAGGAATATCTCTCTTTTTATTAATACCCAAGTATCTATGGTTTTTTATTGGTTGTTTTAGTCAGACAGAGGATTACAGTCTGATATTTGCTGGGTTTGTGAGCCTAAACCAGTTGATACTTGGGCTTATAATCACTTATTAACCCTTTCTCCTTTATTTGTATTCTCATTTGGAATATGCAGCGCAATTTTGGGATCCTATGTACAAAAAGGACAACTTTGAAATGGAAAGGGTTCAGACAAGGTCAACTAAATTAATAAGGGGATTGGGGGAGCTTGAATATGAAGAGAGAATGGGTAAGTTACAGTTATGTACCCTAGAGAAAATGTGCTTGTGTGGGGATATGATTACTGTATATAAATACATTAACGGCCACACAACAAACTATCTGAGGCATTGTACACCAATAGAGCATGTCAGAGGACACATGGATATCCCTTAAGACTTGAAAAAAAAAAGTTTAGGCTTCAAGTTCGGAAAGGGTTTTTCACTGTGAAAACAGTAAAGCTAGGGAACGGTCTTCCACTGGACATGGTGATGGCAGGTTCATTGGGAAGTTTAAAAAAAAAAAGCTGGATGAGTTTCTGCAAACAAGGAATGTTGCAGTTTACTGGTATTGATACATAAAGTAGAGTTGATCCAGGGATATTTCCGATTGCCACTTGGAGTCAGGAAGGAATTCCCCCCCCCCTTCATAAATTTGGTGGGGTTTTTTTTAGCCTTCCATTGAATCAACAGTTAGGCAGGAAATGTGGGTATTGCTAGATGGGTTGGACTGGATGGAAATATGTCTTTATTCAACCTCAAATATTATACTAATGTACAGTTTCAGCCAGTTGTCATTCATCCAGACTTGCAGATCAGCTAAACAGGCATTTATGGTTAGTGCCATATCTGTCACACCAGGTTTAAAGGATAGATACAGCTGGCTGTCATAGCCATGGTATGTATGGGCAATTTTTTGGGATGAGTTTGCCAAGAGACAGTATATATATTATGAATAACAGTGTGGATAAGACTAAGCCCTGGATCACACCATACTTCAGTGGTGCAGGGGTGGATACAAAATATCCCAGGGATACTCTTTGTGTTCTGCCATTTAGTAAAGAATTCGTTACTAAATACCACAATATTTCTGTAGCCTGCCTGGCAAAATGTCAAAGACTGATGAAAGGTCTAGTATGATCAAGATGGAGCGCTCACCTCTGTCTCTTGCAATGACCAGATCATTACAGACTTGGATCAGGACTGTTTTACAGCTGAGATGTTTCCTGAAGCCAGATTGGAGGGGATGTTATCTGGGAGCCTTTCTTCAAGTCGGAGGTAGACAGACTATTCAATGAATGAATTTCCCTAGTAAGGTACGGTTGGAGCTGCTCATAGTGTCTGGGTCTAGGAAGGGGTTTTTGAGTAGGGGCCTGATTGCCTCCTTCAGTGGGGTGTCGAACAGCCCTGATCAAAAAGAGCAGTTCACAATTTTGTGGAATGCTGGTACAAACAGGTCAATACACTTCAACCTGAATTGTATTAGGCCCAGGTCGAGATCGCAGGTAGTCTGACGGAGAATTAAGAGAATGTACAAGATGTCATCTTTGCTAATTTCCTTAAATTCAGACCATGGTGTTTGACAGATATCTCATAAACTTTATTACTGACAACAATTCTAGCCATGGGGGCATGATAAAGGAAATGTATCCATTTAATAAACTGCAAACAAATCTATGTAGACAAGCATTCAGGAAGGGCCCCTCCACCGTGTCAAAAGCTTTAGAAATATCTAGAGATTTTAGTGTTCTGTTTCCTCTGTTACCATGATCTGCTTGAAGGTAGATAAGTGTTTTCCTGATGTTAAAGGTTATGTCCACACAAATTTTTTTTAGATTGTTAACAACCCCCCAATAAACCTCAACCTCATGAGGTTTAGAACTTCCTAAGATGCTAACGGTACTTACCAGCTTTTCTCTGTGCACGTAAGCAAGAAAAGGGAGCCGGACTGGCAGAGTTTCCTGTGATTGGGGAGACAATAAACATCGCATATCAGCCAATCACAGGAGATTCTGCCTGTCCATCCCCTTTTACTTTTACCTCCATGCACGGGGAAGGCACCGAAGCAGGCAGATGCACACCAACAGAAAGCAGTACTGTAAGCAGCCTATTAGGAAGTTAAAAACCTTGCAAGTTGAGGTTTTGGGGGTGTAGTTTACAAAATAAAAAAAGTTTTTTTTGGGGGGTGGACATACCCTTTAATGAAAGTTGATTTAGCGGGAATGAAGTCCATCTGGTCCTGGTGTATGATTATTGTGATGACTTTTTGGAGGCAGGTGGCCTGTATTCTTGCCAGTATTTTATAATCACTGTAGAGAAGTGAAACTTGCCTGTATAAGTTGCAATTAGTTGGATCTTTTTCAGATTTAAGCATTAAAATTATGTTTGCTAAATTAAAGGTACGAGTAAAGACAGAGTTTATAACAGAATATGACATCACACTCCGAAGTGCTGTTATTACTGGTATCTTTATTTTCCTTGATAGGAAAAGCATCCCTTGAAGTCAGTACCCACGCTGGTTTGTGTGCATAAGGACTATTTGTGTTCTCTAGGTAGACAGAGTTTATGTGCTTCTTTATATATTTCCAGCAAGTGGGAAGACAGGCACTGGGAGTATTTTTGTATAGATCAATAGGCAAGCCATCAGAGCCTGGAGCCTTGCTAGTTTGTAGGTCAATGATAGCTGCTGTGATTTCCTCCACAGAGAGCAATTAGTCTCCTCGGAGAATGTGTCTTGTGTTCCGTACGACAAAAAGTAGTATGTTGTTAAGCATAGTACTTGAGGAAGAATAAAGACATATGTTCATCTAGTTCAACCTACTTAGAAATACCCACATTTTTAAATGCGGTGTTAAAGGGAGGACCAAGCAAGCCAGGCTCCAACGTCCTTGTTTTGATCTGAGCATTGCAAAGCTTGTGTACTGCGCAAACCTAGCTGGGTTTTCCAAAACTAAGGTAGATTATGGGAGCTGACCCCTAGTAACCACAGGTTAGTTTCATAAATTAGTTCATAAACTCATCTGAGGAATAAAACCAGAACTTTCTAGCATTCATATAACACATTGTGAGAAAAAAAATATGTAGAGCAGAATTTAGATAGGTGACAAGATTCAAGCAAACCACTTAAATACCTGAAGCACTATTTAGCTCCATTGTTAACCCTAACTGTAAAACCAAAAAATTCAAACTACTGAGACAAACAGTTTTTCACAAAACCAAAACTACTGAGACAAACACTAATAAGTGTCTCTTATGCTTATATTAAGTAAGAAGCGTCCACTGCCTTTAGGAATTAGGAATCCAAAGCACGCATCCAGTGTGCACCGTAGGTCTATGTTTTTAGGTTACCAGTGTATATAAGATTAAAATTAAATTTTGTTAAAGAAGGAATTCTAGTAGTGTAAATCACTGGGCAAGAGCTAAAACAATACTGAACCAGTGTGTAGTTCTTTAGTAGCGAATGTCTTATTCCATATTATAATCCAAGTGATTTTAGATTTAGAATTTGAAGTTATCCCCATTGGTATAGGGTAGTATCAAAGTATAATACCATCACTCATGGTTGAACAAAAATTTTTCATATAGTAGGATCCAGATATACTCCTAAGCAATATAATTTAGGTTATGGTATTTCCAAAAGTTACGGTGTTAGTAGATATCTCTTAAGGTAGATGTAGTGTACGGATAGAGATGTTGAGATTCATCGGTTTAGCCATATTTAATCTGCATCTTGGACTTGGTCTGGCATGGTCTTAAATCTATCAATTTCATTACTTCTGTCTGTGACATGAAGAATAAGGGGTTCTCTGCCATGTTGGAGTTGTCGTTCAATCTCCATGAACTTCTCTACTGAGAAGATCCTAATAACTGAATTCTTATGCCAAAGTTCTCCTTTAATTTTTGCTGCAAAAAACCCCAAAATTTAAGACATTAACATGCCACATTTTTATTTAAAAGCACAGTGTTTCCAAATTGGGATTGGAGCCATGTTTACAGGAATCATTCAAGGGTGCATCCCTCAGTGCCTTCTGGGAAGCCAATAAAGCACAGATTTTGGTGCCTTAGTCTGTTTTCGAGATCATCATGTTTCGCTTGTTGTTGCTGGATTAAATCTTTACGGTGGGCTACTTCATCTGGGAGCAGGTGTATTATGAACTCTACTGTAGATACCCTTGTTTCAACTTCAGATACACATGGACGTAAATTTTTTACAATGCAAAAACAGGCCTACATCTTAACCTCTTCCAGTAGTAGCATTAATGAGGTTTTGCTCTCGAGGACAGAAGAAAGATGCAAACACTGCATTTGCTAGAGGAACGTATCCAGTGGTATGTCTGATGTAGAGGCAGTTTTAGGTGGTAAGAGAGTCTACTGGGTATTTTTTGTTTGTTTTTTTAAATCTCCCACAGGTGCTGCATCCCTTATATTGGTGTGGAGGCCATCTTGATTTTCAGTGAGGGCATATTTGCTTAATTTCTCCAAACACACAGAGCTTTTAGGATTCTTTGACTTGGTCATAGTGGCGTCTGGTATTGTTCTTGTTGGCAGAATGCAGTTTTAATGTGAGCAACAGAAAGGATAACAAGCATGGGTAATTTCGGCCACGGAGCTCTCTCTCATGTGCTGACCGATCACTAGCCTGGATAAGCCCCCTGGCTTTGCACCAGTTCAGATGGGACATTGCAGCACTTCCATCTGCCACTCTCAAACTCTCTTTAGATTGGTTTTCTTTCCATTTGCTGTAATCTCAACTTTCTAAATGCCTCAAACTGATGGCAATTTCCCACAGCCTTTTAGAGATTGGTTTCTATCTGCATACCATCATTACCCCTATATTACTTACACTTATAGAAACAACATGCAATGCATTGCTCGATAGTGTACTTATCCAATCTAAAATTGAATGAAACATTCACTAGCTAAAGGTGTCCCACTGCTGGGACAGAGCATCAAAAGCCACAAGACTGAAAATATTTTTTTCTATCTCGCTAAGATGTCCATAGGTAGAGGAATGGACAGAGAATAGATGCAGGTCTGTAACTAGCTTCAGAAAATATCGATTTTGGGGGCTGAGACTTATAACACATGCCTGTCACAGGGAAACAGACAAGGCAGTTTGAAAGTTTAACTTCTTTAGCTTAAGATCCAGAGAAGCTAGAGACTTAATCCTAGGCTTGTTTGTATTAGAGAGCTTTTTTCAATAAAGGCACATGTATGGACAAAATATATGGTGACGACAGTTCCCTTTTAAGCATCAGAAAAATATGGTGTAAGAAATTCCTACTAATAAATAGGTTTTTAAGAGCCATATGGTGTTGGGCACTTTACTTTTAAAATATTAGCCACAGTAGAATCAATCAGAGGCCACATTCCAAGTGCCCATCTAGTTCCCTCAATCCCCCATCGGTTGAAAACAAATGTGGGGATTATGAGAAATGAACAACAGCAATGTAATATCATAAAAGATTGATGGTAAATCCCGATATGCAGAGCCACATTGAAAAGGGAATCCCCCTGTTAAGGGGGCTTCCATTGACTTGGAGAAATTCCCCTTGAAACCCTCTGCATCATATGATTGGCAGCACAGTGTTGCAGGAAGCTGTGATTAGCTGCTCAATTTTAGAGACAAGATGCAAGATCAATGCTTATCACCTAAAAATTGATCTCTGGCATGATTTTACCACATGAATGGTAACACGTGTATGCTTTGTCTTTCTTTAGGGTCTTTTTCTGGCAACTTCTCTGCACATCAATTAAAATGTAATACCATTTTAATCAGGGCATGTAAGATTGGTATTTATCATATAGTAACTTGTATTTTGTTCTAAAAAATCTGCTAAAATTACAAATTTACATGACGAATTAGGTCCAAAATACTGCATGAAAGAACACCACCACTAAATATCTGAACTTGTGTGGGATTATTTAAGTAACAGGGTGTTCATCCTCAAAAAGTATAACTTTACAGTTAGAGCACACACCCTAAGTTTGTTGATATTTGCTGCCTCTATGTGCACTGATGCATGTGGCAGAATCACTATTACCCCCCAAAATTGAATAAAAGAATGACAACCCTATGTAGATTTATTTCCAAAAGAGAGTGTGTGTGTGTGTGTGTGTGTGTGTGTGTGTGTGTGTGTGTGTGTGTGTGTGTGTGTGTGTGTGTGTGTGTGCTGTGTGTGTGTGTGTGTGTGTGTGTGTGTGTGTGTGTGTGTGTGTGTGTGTGTGTGTGTGTGTGTGTGTGTGTGTGTGTGTGTGTGTGTGTGTGTGTGTGTGTGTGTGTGTGTGTGTGTGTCCCCGTTGGTGCACAATGAAAATTACGTTTGTGTATGTTTTGCTATGTGTGGATATAGTGGATATAGAATCTTTACACAGGTTTATTTTAAACTGTTACTCAGCAGGTCTGAGAGTAGACCCAGGCAATCCTGCCACACTTTGTGGTTGAAACTTAACATGCTAGGTTAATACTTATCAGTATTGACCATGGCAAGTGGTGATGGTTCCTCATATTATAACAGTAGGTACCTCACAGCATCATATTATAATAGCATTGCCCTAATAATCTAACGTATAAACAAACATTGCTCATTCCCAGTTTACCTAAAGAAATGAAGGTATCCTTTATACACTCTTTTATACAGATCTGATTGAAAAAATTGCTTCAGAGCAATTTTTAATAACTGATAACTGCTTTTTATTTCAGTATTACAGTAAATGCTTGGTATACCTGCCTGGCTTTACCACTAAGCAGAAGGCTAAGGACTAAGCGAGCACCTTCATCCCAACCATTAATAGTGGCTGCCAATTCAAATAGTTCTAGCCAATCAGTCCACTCCCTATGGATCAGGTTTAAAAATAGGTTTGGCAATTGGGCCTGGTAGAGCTACACAGTCTAATTGGGGAATTTCATCTGCAGGTACCAGGACAGGAGGATTTAAATCAATACTATCAGTAGCAGCCTCCATAGCTTAATACAGAGAACAACTATACAGAGAAAACAAGAAGAATAAATGGTATTACCAGCACCGCTGCCACCAATTTGTACTATCATTGCTTGATGGAATGATTATGGGTAGCATGGCACATAGTGGGTTACTCTGGTGGTCTGGCACAAAGAAGACAGTGCACATAAACAGGTTCCCCACATAACATGTGCAGTAATCAGGGGTGTCCCTGTCTATGCTGCACCACTTTGAACATTGACCAGGCCTGAATAGTGTGTGTCCTTGTAAATTGGTGTACACTTATCTGCTGCCTCAGAGTTTGTATCCAATAAGGTAAATTGTCTGTCCAATAATCTTTCCTCCCAACAGGTGGTAAAAGGATGTTATACACAGGATCTTGTGTTGCAGTCAATATCTCTCCAAAGCACACACCACAATCTACTTTCAGGTTCTGTCCTCCTAGCCATAGAGAGCAGGGATGTCTTGTCTTTTATTACTCACTGATGCCACCTGCAGGCTGGAGATGTTATATAAGGAGCCTTGGTGTATATGTCCATTACAATACACATCACATCCTGTGTAGCAGACATAAACTTTTTCTGGATTACACTTCCTTTCACATAAGCTGCCATTTGACCATTCCATTTTGAAATAGGGATCTCAGCTCTGTAAGTAAGTTTATGTATTTTGTATATTTTGTGTTGTACCTAATATAAGTCAGTGCTATTCTTTATATACATTTACTGATGGTCATTTAAAAGGTAATTCGGTACAACACAAAATATACAAAATACATAAACTTACTTACAGAGCTGAGATCCCGATTAAAACATGGTTTGGTCAAAATGGGAGGTTAAACCACACCCCTGGGTCTGCTCCATGTGAAAGGAAATGTTTCTGTCTGCTACACAGGATGTGATGTGTATTGTAATGGACATATACACCAAGACTCCTTATATACCACCTCCAGCCTACAGGTGGTGTCAGTGAGTGATAAAAGACAAGACATCCCTGCTCTCTGTGGCTAGGAGGAGTGAAAATGAAAGTAAATTATGGTGTGTGCTTTGGAGTAATATTGACTGCAACACCAGATCCTGTGTGCAACATCCTGTTACCACCTGTTGGGAAGACAGATTATTGGACAGACAATTTACCTTATTGCATACAAACTCTGAGGCAACAGATAAGTGTACACCAACTTGCAAGGACACACAATATACAGGCCTGGTCAATATTCAAAGTGGTGCACCATAGGCAGGGACACCCCTGATTACTGCATATGTTGTGTGGGGAACCTGTTTATGTGCACTGTCTGCTTTGTGCCAGACCACCAGAGTAACCCACTGTGTGCCATGCTACCCATAATCCTTCCATAAAGCAGTGATCTGGTACAAATTAGTGGCATTGGTGCTGGTAATACCATTTATTCTTCCTGTTTTCTCTGTATAATTGTTCTCTGTATTAAGCTATGGAGGCTGCTACTGATAGTATTGTATAGTATTTAAATCCTCCTGTCCTTGTACCTGCAAATGAAATTCCCCAATTAGACTTAGTAGCTCTACCAGGCCCAATTGCCAAACCTATTTTTAAACCTGTTCCATTTGATGGGGTAACTAGGGAGTGGACTGATTGGCTAGAACAATTTTAATTGGCAGACACTATTCATGGTTGGGATCAAGGTGCACGCTTGAAAGTCCTTAGCCTTTTACTTAGTGGTAAAGCCAGGCAGGTATACCAAGGATTTGCTGTTATACTGAAATAAAAAGCAGTTATCAGTTATTAATTTTTCAATTAGATCTGTATAAAACAGTATATAAAGGATAAATCCATTTCTTTAGGTAAACTGGGAATGAGAAATGTTTGTTTATACGTTAGATTATTAGGGCAATGCTATTATAATAACATGATACTGTGAGGTACCTTCTGTTATAATATATGAGGTACCTTCACCACTTGCCATGGTGAATACTAATAAGTATTAACCTAGCATGTTTAGTTTCAAACAAACAGTGTGGCAGGATTGCTTGGGTCTACTCTTAGACCTGCAGGATTATCCTATTTTGTTCATTTGGAAGCTGGTGACTGTCTAACTGTCTGAGAAACAGTTTAAAATATACCTGTGTAAAGATTCTATAACCACTATATCCACACATAGCAAAACATAAACACACATTTCAATTGAGCACCAACGGGCACACTTTTACTAGTGAAGGTATAAATATATTTATATAAGGGATATATATAAATATATATACATACGCACTAGCAAAAGTGTGCCGGTTGGTGCACAGTGGAAATTATGTGTGTATGTTTTGTTATGTGTAGATGCAGCGCTCACAGAAATCAACCGGGAAACATCCAGGGGGCCCTAATAAAATTAGTTTGAAGGTCCTGAAAAAAACCCAAGCAATCGCATCATATTAAATGAACAAACACACACTTATATCCTTCCTTACCTATACTACCTGCCAGCTAGAATATAGAGGGTCTATGTGGAATAAACCTGCAGGTCTGAGAACTGACCCAGGCAATCTAAACAGCACCTTTGGGCAATCAAAAGCAGCCCATACATATATCCGATTTTACTTTCCCGACCGAGCATTAGACCAATCCTCCGGCATCTAATATCGCAGGAGCACTTGGTTGGGTAAGTAAAATCGGATATATGTATGGCCACCTTAAATCCTATACAGTATCCTAATTAACATGCAAAGTTCATACTTATTAGTAATTACCACAGCAAGTTCCAGATTTACACTCACTATGGGGTTAGGACTTGGTAGCACAAAATACTGATTAAATATACAAGTTAGGGAGAGGTGTGGATAGAGGAGCTAAAAGCTCCCCACGTAGTATAAAATGAAGTAGAACCTTCTTATAACAGAAGGTATATTATAGAATCATTTTATTATAAGAGCATTGCCCTAATAATCTAGCTTATAAACACATATTTCTCACTTAAAGAAATGGGTGGGGACATGCAAAGTATCTTATTTATAGCCTGTGGCAAAGGCATGTGTCCAGATATTATACAGCCTAATGGTATAGAGCAGGCGTGTTTAACTTGTGCCCTTTCACTTGTTTGAAAACCACAATTCCCAGTATTCTCTGTTTACAGTAAGATTTTTCTTAATATCCTGTACCTAAGGGCATCTGTCTAAATCTAATACAGCCTAAGCTTGTGACATGTTTGAAAACTACAAATCCCAGCATTCTGTTTTGCAGTTAGTTTCTTCTTAATGAACTTTTTACATGTTTAAAAACTACAACTCCCAGCATTCCCTGACTGCACAGAATTCTAGAAAATTTAGTTTTCATACATCCTGGAATAAAGAAATTTTCCTGACTTTCAAACATTAAAAGCCCATGATCATGCTTTAGCGCTTCCTACCCAAGGGTTTGAACATGCAAGTGATTCATCTGACCTTCCCTTACATCTATAGCTATTAGACTATTGGATTAGGGAAGTATTATCTGGGTCGATCAGTTGGCACGACGTTAAGGCTCGCTTTGTGGTGGCAAACGGAAGTACCTGGAAGAGGCACTCATGCGGCCGTTGCAAAGTAATTTACCAGAGGTTGCGTGCATCTTTAGGCTGGCGTTAAATACTTATGTGAGGGTGAGATTCACCCAAAATCGCACAACCTCTGGTAAATCCCGTATGGGAGATTTGCCCAGAGAGCTTGTGCCTCTGGGTGAATCTCCCTGGAGTCATAAACCTTACCATATTTACCCTCACTTCCAAATACCACCTACCTGGCAGTTATAATCGATGAAGTCTAAAGGTTTGTACACACGTGAGATCGCAGGTGCCGAAGCACAACGTCTACGAATGGCCATTTCAGACGATAATCATGCCGTGTATCGACAGAACGGCCATTTCAGCCCATACATAGCAAGATTATCGGCCGTTTGTACACATCGTGCGTCATGGGTTGGCACCCGAGATTGTACGCGTGTACGAACCTTAAGGCTGGGTAAACTCCAGTAACCAACCGATAATGCCATGGATCAGTTGGCTGGAAATATCTGATGGTGTGGGGCGGCCAGCCGCGACTGAGTTTGATTGCCCGTATCAGACAAATGGGTCAGTTAGTAAATCACGACCGATCATGCCCTATGGGACCACACTGTTGGCTGCAGCCACTGTTACTGTGACCAACAGTTATTTGTCCTGGTAGAGCTCTCATTCAAAGCAGATGCTCAGTTGGGACACTGATAGTGTTATATGTATCCAGCCTAAATGGTATTATCCTGCAGATCTGAAAACAGATCCAGGCCATCCTACCACAAAGTGCAATTCAATCTGAACAGCACCATTGGACATCCCAAGACCCTATACAGGATCCAGAATAACATGCTAGGTTCATACTTAGCATGTATTTACCACAGCAAATTCAAAATTTACAGTCACTATGGGGTTAGGACTTGGAAACACAGGATAGTGATTAGCTTTACAAGTTTTGTAGAGGCTTAAATAAAGGAGCTAAAATCTCCCCACAGAGTATAAATTGAAGTAGAGCTTTCATATAACAGAAGGTACCCCACAGCTTCACAGTTATTATTATATCAATAATGCAAGAAAAGGGAAAACTGTCCATTTCTCTAAGAATGCTAGGTAGTTTCAGAGACAGGCAAAGTCATTTGTCTCATTACATTCTATGGAGAGGGGAGGGGGAGTAAATGTGAGAGTCTGAAGATTTTTCTAATTGGTTAAGACTGTCACATGTTTTACAAACAGCACATAACTGGGTGTAATACAGAAACTTCCTTACACTTCCTGTCTTGTCATATACAGTGCCTAAGAGAATTTTTTGATTTGCTAACAGTGTAAGATCAGAACCTCTCATTGGATGTTAGTAAATTCCACTTACTTTTAGTGTCTACATGGAGACCCTGTAGAAATCCTGGAGGTGTGGCTAGACCTATCATTTTGAGTTTTCCATTCAAACTTAGGGGTGTCCAGTAAAGTAAGTTTACTTTATTAATTGTATATCACTTGTTTTGTAATTCAGTAGTAGGTAGTAGTACTATACTTTTTATAGTGTTATTTCTTATGGTGATTTTAATTAAATAGTGATAATTACACACATGCATATAGACCTTTCCTATGTGTAATACAGTTATATACCCCCACCTAATTAGTTGCTCCTAAAAACTCAATGCAATCTCCATAAAAATATACATTTATTTATATAATAAGGGATATATATTAGCAAGTGTGCCCGTTTGTGCACACAGTAGGAATTATGTGTGTGTATGTTTAGCTATGTTTGGATACAGTGGATATAGTATCTGTACACAGGTATATTTTAAAATATTACTCAGACACCAGCATCCAGGGGAACCAAATAGGATAATCCTGCAGGTCTGAGAATAGAACCAGGCAATCCTGCCACACTGTGTGGTTCAAACTAAACAGCTTCATTGGGTGACCTGAGACACTAAACAGGATCCAGATAAACATGCTTTGTTCATACTTATTAATATTCAACGCGTATTAATATTCAGCTGCTTATGTTATGACTAGGGAGCACAGGATACTGATTAGCTTAATAGATTAAGGAGATGTGGGGTTAAAAGAGCTAAAAGCTCTCCACAGAATATAAAATGAAATAGAGCCTTCTTATAACAGAAGGTACCTCACAGCCTTGTGTTATTATAATAGCATTGCCCTAATAATCTAACATATAAACAATTATTTCTCACTGACCTTTCACATGTTGGAAAACTACAACACCCAGCATTCTGTGTGATCAGTAAGTTTATCCTTAATTTCCATTGGCTAATGAATGTATAGGTGCAATACAGGCTTTTGATATAGAGTATGGGTGTTGAACTTCTTACATGTTTAATAACTACAAATCCCAGCATTCTCTGGCAGCACAGAATGCTGGAAAAAAAATGTTCATACATCCTATAATAAAGCCATTTTTGGTGCTTTAGCGTTTCCTACCCAAGGACTCAAATATGCTAGTTATCCAAATGCCCTTCCCTTACATCCATAGCTATTAATCTATTGGCCTAGGGAAGGATTATTTAGGTCACTTTTAGGCAGTAGGAGTCATGAATCTTACCAAACTTGGCCTGCCTTTCCTATTGCAGCTACCTGCCAGCTAGAATCCATGGGTTCTAAGTGTAATAAACCTGCAGGTCTGAGAACAGAACCAGGCAATTCTGCAACAATGTGCAGTTCAACCTAAACAGCACTATTGGGCAACCTGACACCCCATACAGGGGGTTACATTCCTCACACTGTGAAAGGGATCACACCAAACAAACTTCTATCTACTTTCAATTTCTCTCCTCCTAGCCTTTTATTACTCACTGATACCACCTGCAGGCTGGTGTATTTGTCCATTACAATACACATCATGTCCAGTATAAGAGACAGAACCTTTTTTTTGGATTGGCTAGGACTGCCACATGTTTTACAAACAGCACATTATTGGATGTTATACTGACATTACCACTTCCTTTCAGTATTCACATGGAGCAGACACAAGGGTCTGGTTTAACCTCCCATTTTGATCATACCATGTTGAAATAGGAATCTCAGCTTTTTAAGCTGTAAGCAAGTTTATGTGTTTTGTGTATTTAGTCTTGTACCTAATATAAGTCAGTGCTATACTTTATATACATTTATTGATGGTCATTTAAATGGTAATAGTGAGATACACATAAATATAGACCTTTCCTATATGTAATATCATATACCCCCACCTCATTGGTAGCTCCTAAATACTCAATGCAATCTCCTATGAAGATATAAATATATTTAAATAATATAAGGGATATATAGTCTTGTTGTCCCCAGGAAATGTATATTTTTTCCAGTAGGTTATGACTGATACTTGGATACTGCCTTGGAGTGGCATGTCAGCTTAAACATGTTTGTACAAACAATGTAACTAAAGGTATCCATTTGAACTAAAGTGCAGGTGATTATCCTTCATTTCTTGCATACATGTCCAACTGTTTTACCCAATTAATTGTTTAATTGTATGTGTACTTGAGCGAGATTTTAAAGGGGGGTTTAATATATAAAAATTTAATTAAAAAAATATGAGTGAAAATCTTGAAAACTCTTAGCACAGTAAGCAAATAAAAAGGAGATTTTGCTTGCATTGAAAGGGTTAAAGCATCTAAGCGTACCTCTACTTTATCCAAATAAACATGAAAGAATGAGATTTTACCTGTTAAACTGAATCTGGATATATTTTCCAAATCGGCTACTGTTGTTGTTCCTTAAGGTACAAGCATTACCTAAAAAACATCATAAAACAAGAAAATCAAGTCACTTAAACAGAAAAAAACAAAAAAATCTACCTTGATTGTAATATATAAAAAATAACACACTGCAACTAAAGCATTTTCAAGTATATTTAAACCCTTTAGAATTGCACAGACGTCCATGGATGGACCTTCAATGTTGATGGCATTGTTGTAAATTGGTCATATTCGCAGGAAAGGGAAATATTTTTACAAAACGTTTTGCACTTACTGATCCTTTAAAGGGTATGTCAACCCCTAACTAAAATACCTTTGATGTTGCCGGCAATAGTCATTGCTGTTCAACATTCCTACAATACCACTGTCCAACTACTGAACATCTCACCAATGCCAATTGCAGAGTATTTTGCAAGACCATTTCCTTATATAAAGGACTTTAAGTACAGAGCAGTATCTTTAACTGTGTAATTTTTAAACTTTTCATACATGGATTAAATATTTTGCTTATTGTTTAATTTATAACATAATAAAAACACAGGCAAATAACAGTTATAAATAATGTTCAGTTTTTTTTAAAAATTAAAATAGCACGTTATGGTTTAAATAGAATGAATAAAAATTCTTACCAAAGGCTTCCATAACGGGATTGGAGTCAAGAACTTTGCTCTCTATTCTTTCAACCATTTCACTGACAATATAACCGTTAGTAGCAGCAGCAACAGTGGCATAGAACTTCATAAGGCACCGTGATGTCCAAGTCTACAAATCATTTACAAATAGTAAACATTTATGAAGTAAAATATTCCTAAAAATGAGTTTCTTAGTGTGGACATGTACCAGGGCCAGGAAGGCTAGACAGGTGGTTATAGTATGGGTATTAGAAAGGTGGATAGGGTTATCTCTGCCAAGACTTTTAAAACTAGGTATGGGGGGGGTATTACTGTATTAGATAGCACAGGGGGTTACAAAAATAAAGAAAGGAGGAGCACCCTACTAGAAAGCTAATTATAATTTATTGTGCAGACAACATGCAACGTTTCGGGAGACAACTGCCCCCTTATCATTAGCTTTCTAGTAGTATGCTCCTCCTTTCTTTAGTCTATTATATTTTGCTCACCCATAGGTAGGTTTGTTTTTTTTTTTGGAGGATTGCACCAACAAACATACAGCATTTGCCCTGAATGGTGTGCTAGAGTGACTCATTTATATACAGTAGCACAGGGGGTTAGCAGGATGTAGATTGGCCAGTGGTTGGTGGAAAAAATGGGAGAATTGGAGATGATAGCTTTGACAGAAGAGTATGATGTAAGGGATATAACAGAAACATAGTTAAATAATTCTCACTACTGGGCTGTATATTTAGACGGATGCTCCTTATTTAGGCAAGATAAGAGAAAATATGAAAGGGAGAGGCGTATTTACTTATGATAAACAAGAGTTGAAGCCAAATTTTAAAGAGTGCTGATATTGAGGTTAAAGCAGATATGTGTGGAATCTGGCAAAAAGAAGAGGCAATAAAGTTATTATTGTGGTCTGCTACAATGTGAAAAAGTAATAGATATTGGCTAGATTACTTATACAAATTCTTACTTAATATGAACGGTGGTCCGGGTGTGTATATAACCCTGGACCCTTCGCCTTATCAATTCGTGCACACAGTAATAAGACTGCGATTACCAGACTATCCAAGTGACCCAGGTGCTGGAAGCCCCAGGCCCATCGCTAAGTTCCAAAGTATTCAAATTCAAAAACAAGGAAGTCTGCACCAACCGGATTTACAAGGATAGAGGAACCAGGCTGCAACTGTGATTTCCAAAATGCATTATTCCAAAACCGCCTTACGCATTTCTTAGTCTTAGGCTATGACTAAGGACCGTGTGGTCCGAAACGTGTACGGGTCTGCTACAAGCCGCTGAATGTTCGCACAGAGAAAATAAGTCATCTTCAAATGCAGATGGCAAGGGCTGCAAGTTTGAAAACGTTCTGATTACGGGGGACTTTATTTGGCCTAACATTGATTGGAGTACTGGACCTGCTAATGCTGTAAAGGGTGAATTGGCTGCATGACTATTTTCTCTCACAGGTGGTTAAAGTTTCTACTAAAAAAGGTGCTCTTTTGGACCAGGTAAAATCGAACATCATGGAATGTATCAACAGGGATGATATATTCTCAGGTAAAAATACTAAACTATTTCACATCTAAATTCATATTCTTGGTAGATTAAGTCAGAATTTTAATGTAAAGAGGGAAGTTGAAAGAAAGAGAATGGAAATTAAAATCTTTTAAGAGCATGTCCAGCATAAAAAAAAACATGTCATGTAGAGCACCTCCCCCCAAACCCCATTTCCGCGTTATATATTAATTGCCAAAGATGCCTTTGAAGGGACTTACCTGATAAGGCCCCCTGCTCCGGTTTCAAGCTTGTTTTGAGCAAAAACAGGAACAGTGTGATGACAGCCGCTCTACTTCCTGGTCACGGCTGTCAGTTAATAGGGCATGACATTGCACCTTAAATGAAGATCAGTAAGAAGTGTCGCAGAGGAGGAGTGGAGAAGGACCAGGTAAGGTAAGTCCCTTCAGGAGCATCTTAAAAAAATAGGGTTTGCGGAGGTGCTCTTCATGACTGCAAAAAGTTTTTTCATGCTGGACATGCCCTTTAAGTCAGAGGGAACAGAATGGGCCTTTAGGAACTATAAAACCTTACAAGGATTGTCAGAAAGTTTTAAAATAAACCTAAAAACCTTGCCTCGGCTCGAGTCAAGTCCTTAAAAGGTTAGTCAAGTCCCCTCAAAGCCTGCAGTGGAGCCCCACCAGTTGCAGTCCTTACCCCAATCACCTCACAGCTACTCTCAGACTCTGAATCCTTACCGGCATCGCTCAGCACTCCGAATCCGGCTGCCGCACGCATAGTTAGCACTGTGGATTTGCCGGCTGACGTCACTACTCGGCGCCGGGCGATGAGAGGCGCCGAGTAGTGACATCAGCTGGCAAATGCACAGTACTTACTAAGCGTGCGGCAACCGGATTCGGAGTACTGAGCGATGCCGGTAAGGATTCTGAGAGTAGCTGTGAGGTGATTGGGGTAAGGACTGCAACTGGTGGGGCTCTCCACTGCAGGCTTTTAACTTAACAGCAGAACTTTGAGCTTTTAACCTAACAGCAGAATTCCCATATAGATGTTTGGAAACTACAACTCCCAGCAACAAAAGTATGCTGGGAGTTGTAGTTTCCAAACATTTGTATGGGAATTCTGCTGTCCATTTAAAGGGCAACTTAAGTCTCAAAAAGACAATCTTCTGCAATAGATACCATAGATACCATCCTCCTTCTGATTCTTTATTGTTTTGAGGTTTAAGTTGCCCTTTAAATGGACAGCAGAATTTACATACAGATGTTAGGAAACTACAACTCCCAGCATGCTTTATTTGCTGGGAGTTGTAGTTTTCAAACATCTGTATGGGAATTCTGCTGTCCATCTAAAGGGCAACTTAAGCCTCAAAACAATACTGAATCAGAAGGCAGTAGTGGTCATAATTTTTACCCTCGGCTTATACTCGGGTCAATCAGGTTTTCCTATTTTTTCAGGTAAAAATAGGTACCTCGGCTTGTACTCGGGTCGGCTTATACTCGAGTATATACGGTAAGCTAACAAATAAATAATGAAGTTAGCATTGCTGAACAAAGCAAGACTAACCCTATACAATTTTTATGTTTATTAATAGTAAGAAGATAAAAGTGTCAGGCCATTAAATAATGGGGGATAATGGGGGATAATGGGGGATCAGAGGGTGCCGATAAAGCAAACGCCTTGAATACATTTTTCCTCTGTACACACTATAGAAGCTCCAAGTACATATAATACAAATAATGGTATAAAAGATGCAATGGCATTTTGGTTAAATGAGGATATGGTTCATAAACAACTAAAGAAGGTTAATATCAATGAAGCTTAGGGAACTAAGTTCAGTTTTATCCAGGCCATTCTTATTTTCTCAGATTCCCTAATGTCTGGATGAGTGCCTCTGGATTGGAAAAAAGCGGATGTAATTCCAATATTCAAAAAAGGTATCTGTTCACAGCCTGGTTATTGCACACCTGTGAGTTTGACCTTAGTAGTGGGAGAGATATTGGAAAGTATTATACAGGAACATATTCTAGAGCAGGGATAGGCCACCAGTAGCTCTCCAGATGTTTGAAAACTACAACTACCAGCTTACCTCTACAAGAACTCTGCAGCCAGTGAATGCTAGGAGTTTTAGTTTTTTCAAACATATGGAGATCTACTGGTTGCCCATGCCTGTTCTAGAGTTTGTTAAAGTAGTAATCAGCATGGATTTATGAGGAACAGATCTTTTCAAAAAACTTGCTTGGCTTTAATGAGGAAGGGAGTAGAAATTTGGACTCGTGACATAGCAGTAGATGTGGTATACTCGGATTTTACCAAGGATTTTGAAACCGTCCCAAAAAAAAAATACAAGAGAGGTGGCACATTTGTACATGAACAGAAAATTAGTAGATGGATTGGATGCAGAGAGTAGTTGTCAATGGTGCTTTGTCAATATAGACTAAAATTCTAAGTCAGTTTATAAATGATTTGAAAGTAGGTGTTGTCTGCAAGGTCTCGTTTGCTCAAGGTCTCGTTTGTAGACGACAAAACTTTGTCAACCATTAAAAGCTTCATAAGATTTTCAATCGTTGTAGGTGGATCTAGATAGATTGTCACATTGAGCTGATAAGTGGCAGATGGGATTCAATGTTGATAAATGTAAGGTGATGCATTTTGGGATTAGAAATCCTTATGCTGCTTATACTATAAATGGCTGTGTTAAGTGAATCTCTGTTAGAAAAGGATCTTGGAGTTTTGAAGGATAAAAATCTTAAAATGTACAAGCCATACCAGGCGGTAACAGCCAGAGCCAGCAAGATAATACAAGAAGTCTTGTATAAAAAGGGGTACGGATTCATGGAACAAAAATATTTTTTTTCCTCTTTACAAAGCGTAAAGCCTCATTTTGGAATCCTGTGTACAAAAAGGACATCTTCAAAATTGAAAGGGTTTAGAGAAGGAAAAACTAAATTAATACGGGGACTTGGGGAGCATAAATATAAAGACATGCTCACCGTGGGATATGCTCACCGTGTATAAATACATTAAATGGACCATACAATAAATTATCTGGGGCATTGTTCACCAATAAAACATTAGACAGGCGGACATCCCTTAAGACTGGAAGAAAAGAAGTTCGGTAGGAATGGTAAAACTATGGAGCTGTCATTAGATGAGTTTACAAAAACAAAGAATGTTGCATGTTACTGGTATTGATACAAAAGTTGGAATTGATCCAGGGATATTACCGATTACCATTTGGGAGTCAAGAAGGAATTCCCCCCGACATCCCCCCCCTTTTTTTTGCCTTCCTCTGGATCAACTGTTAGGCAGGAAATGAGGGTATTGCGGAGTAGGTTGGACAAGATGAACATATGTCTTTATTGAACCTCAAAAATTATGCTATAACAGTCTATAACATAACTTAATAGAGTTCTTTTAATAGAAATTTTACCTTTCCAGCACCACTCTCTCCACTAACAATAATAGATTGGTTAACTGGTTGTATTTGATTTTGAACTTTTCTATATGCTTGCTCCGCCACAATAAAGACATGTGGTTTACATTCCTGAAACAACAGGAAAAAGGTTTTTAATACTCTTTTGTCAAGTGTGAATACATTTTAAAGAACAAATAGTGCATATAAAGTTAAAATTAAAAAGAAGATTCCTACCTCCCAATATTATTTATGTGAGGAGCGCCAGCAAAAAGAAAACTGCTTCTACTAATCTTTAGCACTATCTTTAATACAGAAGGGCCCAGGACACCAACTTGCCAGATGAAAACTGGATGTATTTGCATTCCTCAAAAAAAAATAATATTGGAAGGGAAGGAATAATAAATCCTACATTCCAATCCTGCCAATTTTTATTGTTATATGAAACCTGTGTCCTTTATAGGCTGAAGCCAAAAGCACTGTTACTACAGGTTTGCATATACTGTACAGACATTACATATTTCCTTTGTAAATAACCCCTCCTCCCTGTAAAGCATTTCGCTTCTTATTCCTCCTGTCTGTATGAAACGGGAGTCTAGCATTACCAAGCATGCATCCATATTTTGTAGCCTTCATTTTACAAAGTAATGAAACAAAATAATCTATTATCCTAAGAATAAACCACCCTTTTTACCGACATATTTCAGAATCTGCACTAAAAATAATTAATAGAAAAATTAGATTACCTGTAGATGACAGGCAGAATGATACTCCTTCATAACCTCTGAACTGTACAGTTTAAACACTGGCTGGAAAGGATTAACAGCAACCACAGTGCATCCAGCATTTGTGTAGAAAATACCAGCTGAATACCTCGACTGAAGACATTTCAACACTGAAAATATATTTGAAAAGATAATATATATAATTCTATAAAAAAAACTGCCCAAGTTTTATATAAAGCTGCACTTTATATTTATTTTTATTCTCTTTATTTCTGGGATATTTCAATTTGCCACTTGGAGTCTGGAAGGAATTTTTTCCCTTTATACTGTTTTTTTTTGCCTTCCCCTGGATCAACTGTTAGGCAGGAAATGTGGGTATTTCTGAGTAGGTTAGACTAGATGGACGTATTTCTTTATTCAACCTCAAATATTATACTATACACTTGCTAAGACCCCAAAGGAAGAAAAACTAGTTTTGCACATACACACAAAGGCAAATTATTATTTTTTGCAGGAAGCATCTGTCTGTATAATCTGGCTGCAAGCAATTATGTTTGGTTCAATCAGAGATGCCAAAGGGTGTCCAGGAAACAACACCACTGCAAGCCATTAGACCATTGAGTGTTTTTGGGAAGTGCAAGAACTGGAATTTTAAAGTTCAAAGCCGTCTTTTTTATTATTATTTTTTTATTTTCTTTTTGCTGTATTTACCTTTATGCATTGGTTCCCTTTGGGGTTAGCTGGAGGCCATGTCTCTGTGTCCACCCATGCATTTGGCATACCGTTTGATTCAGAAGTGATAAGACCTTTATATTTGGGTTAGTAAAAAAAGGAACTTAAATATTGATGAAAAACTGTGTCCAGTTATCTGCGTTTCATTACCTCACTTGGGGTATGTAGCTTATAAAAAAAGCTTATACGTGGGGGGTATTCTACTTAAAGGGTATGTACACTTTAAATACAACTTTGTTACTAGATAGCTGGGGCTTTAAATGTAAAGTGTTTTTTTGTTTGTTGTTGTTCTAGCATACCCTACATTTACTCCTTGAAAGTTTTTGTCTTCCTCCTCCTGTATCCTCCCGTTCTTAGCTTCGCTCCCATGAGATTGTGCAAATCCCTTTGTCAAACAATTACTGTGTCCGGTTGCAGTGCATGCAGGTGACTTCATTGTGCATCGCGGCGACATTGCCACAAGCGCGTGCGCAACTGACGTCATCACACCGCTCTTAGTTGTGGCTAGTTGCTTGTCAAATTTCTTTTCATGCATATGACATGTCATTTTATTCAGAAGATTATAGGCTATCATATTTGTGTAGCTTTCAAATTCTTTTACAGAAATTTACAATTGATTTTGTATTTTGAGAAACAAAATAATACGGTGTCCAAGTACCTGCGTTTTGATCCCTATTCGTGAAAAAATGGGGTATATAGTTTCTAGAAATCTATTTTAGTGTATTTGGTAGTTATTCTATGTTAACCAGCAGAAGGGTTTATATACATTTTAATTTGGTGTAAAATGTCTTTTACACAGGAAAAGTGGGGTACCTATATATGTTTGGTATCGCAGTACTAGTAACTATCAGCTCTTTTAGAAACATTTAGTATTAACATTTCTTATTGCAATTTACCTGCTCTCATACCCTCAATGTATTAACCTTTTTTGCAACCGTTAATGCATTGTGCTTTAAAGGGTATCTTCACTCAAAAAAGGTTGGGCCATTTAGTGAACGGGGGGGGGTAAAGGACAATCAGGAGCCAGGAGAGAAGGTAACAAACTTACCTGATCGCTCATTCCCCTGGCGCGTAGTCTGACAGGTCCTGACTGACTGTCTTCTACGCGCATGTGCAACTGCGATGCGAGTAGAAGACAGAGTCCATCGGGACTAGTTAGTTCATTACCTTCTCTCCTGGCTCCCGATTGTTTATTGAAAAATGGGAGGTAAGACACAGCTCCTTTACCTCCCGTTCTTGAATAAAACTAAATGGCCCAACTTTATTTTTTGAGTGGAGATAACCTTTAAGTTGAGATTTTTCTATGGGGTTTTAACGCCTCAAATTAAATGGCATTTATTTTCATGCTAAAATGTAGTGCAAAAATAAACACTAACCAACAGGTGCAACGCTCCTGCGGTTAGCTCGACTTCAACTTTATCACTGCAGAGACTGGAAACATTAACACAAAATTTAACCACGCAGCTGCTGAAAACAATGTTATATGCCGATAGTGGCTCTCTATTTTGGCACTTTTTTAAGCAAGCTAATGGCCAATATAGTTAATGGCACTTTGTGAGACGCTATTAGCATAAAACATCGTCAGAGTCATTGCACTGGGGAGTCAACAGCAGTTGCACTATTCCATTATATCCAAAAACATTTGAAAATATCACCGGCACAGTAGTCCTATACAGTAATAGCCAAACTGGATTTGGCTATTACTGTATGGGACTCTACTGTATGGTAATTCTGCTGTCCATTTAAAGGGCAACTAAAGTCTTAAAACAATACAAAATCAGAAGGCAGTAGTGGTTATAATTCAACTTATACTTGAGTCAATCAGGTTATCCTAATTTTTCAGGTAAAAATATGTACCTCGGCTAATACTCAAGTATATACAGTACTTCTTGTGGGGTTTTTCTACCTTAAAGGATAAGTGCACTGTAAAATCAAGTTGTGTTCATTTGGAAGCTGCAGCTTTAAAAATATTGTTGCCATATTTTTTTTACCTTTGCCCCTCCAGAGCCTACCTATGTGCCTAGAAAGTTGCCGACATCTTGTTACTGGTTTGCTGAATGTTAAGCTCCACCCCTCTGAGATGGGCACGGAACTCACAGGCATTACTGTTTGAGGCTCAAGCAGGAGAAAGCAGAGGAAATCTCAGAGGGGTGGAGCTTAACATTCAGCAAACCAGTAACAAGATGTCAGCAATATGCTTGTGAAGGTTCTCATTCATCCAGGTCATGGCATATCTGTAGTATTCAATTAGATCAACTGGACTTGAAGTTTAGTTCTTGAAGACGTTTCGCTAGTCATCCGACTGGCTTTCTCAATTCAGAATGATAAGATGTCAGCAACTTTCAAGGCACAAAAGGTAGGCTCTGGAGGGGCATAGGTAAAAAAAAAAACATGGCAACTGTATTTTTAAAGCTGTAGCTTCCAAATGAACACAACTTGATTTAACAGTGCACTTATCCTTTAACACTTCCTTAAACCATAAGAGTGCAAAATCATGAAAATACTTTTGCAAAAAAGAGCAGCAAGTGGCATAACTGTCTGGCACTGGAAAGGTTAAGAGTATGGATTTTGATAAATTACAGTAAAAATCTCATCACTTGCTATATAAAATTATGGTTTTCTTAAATCAAGTTTTTCATCAAAGTAAAAAGTACAGAAGGTTAGAAAACAAATGTAACCCCTTATTACTTTTATTTTATTGACTTTTCTATAAACAGATGATCATGCTCAGATAGTTTACCTATTGCAGTAGTCACAGGGTTTACTTTGGTCAGATCATCGTACAAGTGAAGCTGTTTTTCGTCAACCAAAAATGCTTTAACTTCCTCCTCAAATGATTTGTTGAGATATATGCGATTGTCAGGCAGCTTGCTCTTGGTTTTAGTCTACAGTAAAGAAAGTACTGCATGAGAAATGGTCAGTAATAAGTGCAGGTGAACAATTTATTTACATACTCATAATATAGCTTTAGACAAATATATATAGCTTTTCCAAACTTATCGAAGAAAAGGATAGTTTAAATGATGCATTGTTTGCCATTCTAAACAATTTTTTAAACAAAAATGTAGCATTTCATGGTCCCAGTGCGCTTCATCCAAAGAGAGAGAGAGTAGTTCTCCAATCCAATATTTAGGATAAGTGGAGGGGGGGGGGGTGTTTGATCATTTTACTTTAACAACAGCTTTTTATGAATTTACAATACTGTCCTTTTTGCAATACATTGCTTTGATCAGCAGTTTCTTCTTGCCTATAAATCTGGTAAAAATGGAATTTAATGTTAATGGTTTTTTGAAAAAAACAAGGCACTAAAATCTAGTATTGCCAATGCAGTGATTGCAGGGGCTTACATTCAGTACACACAGCTTATCAAATGTAGTTAACATACACAGAGACACTGCTACAGAAAAGGACTGCATATATCCCAACTTTAAAAGCAAAAGAATGGTAAGACTTCGCTTCATTACATATTTAGTCTCAACAGCAGAGAATTACATACATTTTCAGCAATATCAAACTTATGTCTGACTGCACCACATTGTATATGTTTCCTATTTACTGGGGGGAAGGGTTCTTACAGTAAAATTTGTTTAAAAGTGCATGTCCACCCCCCCCCCCTCATGTACAATTGGCTGACACTCAGTCAATAACTGCTGCGGCTGTTAATAGGTTAATAGTCCATTGGAAAATAAAAATGTTTTTCATTCAACAAGTTCCAATGCACATGTCTCAATCCCAGGGGTATAAATAATCCAAGACAGTCTCAGATCAAGAGTCACACTCCCAAAGAAAACTAAATACATTTATTCTTGTGAAGGTTATCATTCATCCAGGTCATGGTATATCGGTTGTATTTAGTTAGATCAAATGGACTTAAAGTTTAGCTCTTGAAGACGTTTCACTAGTCATCCGACTGGCTTTCCCAATTCAGAATGACTTGTACAAGAAGCTGTTGGCAATTATGTACCCTGGAAAGTCCCAATTAGCATATTACAGACAGGTGTTAAGGACCTTCTGAATGCAAGGCATGTAAGAGGTGTTATAGGAACGCCCAGGGTAAAGTGTCAAAACAGCATTGTACATGGCAGACAGTCGGTGTTGAACCCCCCCCCACACCAGCTGTTATAAGAAAAAGGTCATAGACTTACTACAACAGCTTCAAAAGGATAAAGCCATTGATTGAGCAATGTATCATTGCCTCTTCCCTGGTGAGGCACATCCATGCATATATAGACTCGCAAAGATGCAAAAGGCAGGGGCACCACTTAGACCTATAGTGAGCAGCATTACCTCTTTAACATACAAGGTGGCAAAATACCTAGCCAACATCTTAAGGCCATTGGTGGGAAGTTCTAAGCATCACATCCAGAACTCTCAGGATTTCACCAACAAGATTGAAGATATAGTTCTCAGTGCAGAAGAAACTATGGTATCCGGATCTTAACCCAAAACAAGTGTGTTCCCTACTGGACTTGTGCCTGAATACCACCTATTTAAATAATATGGTCGGCTATGGGATCTCAGTTTCACCCATTGTGGCCAACCTTTACATGGAGGAAGTGGATAACAGGCGCTTAATACCTTTAAGGGCATAGCACCCAGCCACTGGTTCAGATACGTGGATGACACCTGGGTTAAAATCTACCAGATAAATATAAATACAACTATGCAAGCATCAACCTATAAATGCAAATATGAAGTGTACTTACCTATACTATGAGATACCCAGTGCACTAATAAGTGATGCAAAGTATAAAAGATAAATACAGGTTAAGGTTAAATGCTCTTTACTATCTCCTATCTTTACTCAAGGTTCATCCTGTAAAACTAAATAGGCATTACACTCGCCTAAATTAAAAAGTATTGAATACTCAAATAATCAATGTATAGTTTTGAGGTGCTTATTGGTGTAGGTTGTATGATCTTTCCTATCCTCTTTCTCTTCTAATGCATTCATTTGTAGAAAAAGCAAGTTTTAAGGGCTCCTCTGAGATGTTTCATTTCTTTAGCCTTCACCTCTGTGCTAGTGGGGATGTTCTCAGCTCTGTGTTGCAGGGTTCTGATGACCCCCAGCTTGTGATCTAAAGGGTGGTGGGAGTCAAACATCAAATACTGATCTGTGTGTGTCTGTGATCTGTTTGGATATTATCCACCACCTTTCATATACCATAGGCCGGTTTGGCTGGAGAATGGTTTTAGAGGACTGTTTATAGGCATATAAACATATAGGTGAATAGACTACTACCCCCCTAGAAGCAGGTATTTCCGCTCATCCAATTTATATTGTAAGGTTGTATTCCTTACCCAAAGTTTCTAGTGAAAATGGGAAATCTTCTTAGATCAACTTTAATGAGAACGTTCACTAGAATAATTTGTATAAAGTTAATGTTTATTTACAATTGGTCAATGTGTTTGATATTTTCTACACTCTCTATTTGCACTTTCTACAGATACAATATATGAAACTTCGCTCGCTCTCCCTCGGAAATCCAGGTTGGCAAATATATGGCTGGGTAACCCATTATTTCGTAACAGGGGTAAGCTATCTAAAGTAACTCTAAGAACATGAACAACAACATACAAATCATCTCTCATATCGTAAAAGGCTTAAATTCTCCATGTAAAAGAAAAATAGCTACCCAATACTACAATAAGACTAATTCTGATATCTTAAAGGGCATGTCCACGCCCAAAACTATAATCCCCCCAACTACTGGTCCCATCTTGTAGTGTAGTTTAATCCTTACCTCACATCCCAGCTCCATATGGTTCTCCTGTAGTCCCCTCCCAAAGTCCCAAAAACTGCCCACCAGGAGGATAGCAGAGTCCATATAGGACTCTGCCTCCTACCTGGCCTCCGGGAGAAGTTTGGCATGCGTACTGCAGCCCTTCTCCCCCTCCCTCCCCCTAGCATCAATCCCCTTTGATATAGTATTCCCCCTGGACTCCCAGCCCCAACGGCTTCATTTTTAGGTTTAAAAAAGTGCCCCAAACTTTTACTTTCCTCCCCTCCGCTGCACTGAATGACCGGCAGCCGCGTCCGTGATTGGCTGCCGCTCAGCCAGACGCGACTGCCGGTCCCGCCCCTCTGCTTGCATTTTCTCGCAAGCAGAGGGCCGGCAGCGCTGCGGAGGAAAGAGGGGAGGTAAGTAAAAGTTTGGGGCACTTTCTAAACCTAAAAATGAAGCGGTTGGGGCTGGGAGACCAGGGGGAAGGCTATATCAAAAAACAGTTTTAAGGGTGGACATACTCTTTAATGATGCAAGAAATGCACTTTAAAAAAGGCAGAGAACCCAAATATTGGAGCAGAAAATGGAATCAACATTACTACCGTATATACTCGAGTATAAGCTGACCCGAGTATAAGCCGAGGTACCCATTTTCACCTCAAAAAGTAAGAAAACATGACTGACTCAAGTATAAGCCGAGGGTTGAAATTATGGGAACTCTGCTGTCCGTAAAAAAGCCTCATTCCTTGGCACTCCAGATGTTTGGAAACTACAACTCCCAGCATGCTTTAGTAGCTGGGAGTTGTAGTTTCCAAACCCCTTTAGTGCCAAGGAATGAGGCTTTTTTATGGACAGCACCCCCCAGGAAAGGCCCAAAAACATTCCCCCTTAGAGAGCCCCCCCAATTCAGGGAGTGAGGTGGTACTCACATGTGTTGGTAAATTAGGGTAAGGTAAATTTTTCCAAAATCACTACTCGGAGCCAGGCAGTAAGTTAGACAGCAGTACAGACGTCAGTGCAGCGTGGAGACAGCAGAGTGCCAGCAGGATCCAGAGATTTAACTTACCGGTACCTGGTTACATAGAGAGAAAGTAAGCAGCAGCAGATTTTGGAAAAATTTACCGTGACCCGAGTATAAGCCGAGGTCGGGTTTTAAGGCTATTTTTAAAGCCTGAAAACCTCGGCTTATACTCGGGTATATACGGTACACCTCTGCCTCTGTTAAAAAAAAAAAAGGTGTAGCTATACTATTAAACAAAAAAAAAAGCCTTTGTGGAAGATTGCATAATTAGAGACCCCAAAGGCAGATATTTGATAGTCAACGGATATCTTCAATCCACCCATATAACTTTAATTGATGTTTACACCCCAAATCAAAATCAAAATATTTTTTTTTCAGGAATTACAGAATAAAATAACACAATATGCCTGGGCACCCCTGATAGTAGGAGGTGACTTTAATGCAGTAATAAACCCAACACCCAATAAACCCAATGGACAGATCTGTACAACCAACAAACACAAAGTTTTGTCGGTACCATGCAATGTGCATCCTGCCACATGTATAAGAACCTGGAACAGACGTTCCAGGGGACCCATGTCTGTGTCAGGTGTGAGTGGGTTGCCCGTTTGGAAGCTGAGGTGGAGAGTCTAAGGGGGCAGCTTGCAGCATTGCAGGGATGGGCAAATCTGGGGGGTCAGCAGGCACTGGCTGGGGCCAGTATAGAGGTGGGTGGAAGTGGGACAGGGAAGGTTGAGGGGGGAGGTAGTTTTGTTAGGGTTACTAGGGGAAGTGGGGAGTGGAAGGGTAGGGTGGCTTCTTCCCAGATTGCCCATTCCCAACAGATTTGCCACCTTAGGTAATGAAGTGGAGGAGGACACTTCGGAATTAGCATGTATGGAAGGGGCTAGTCCCTTGAGCACCCAGGGGACTGCCATCTCTGATACAAGGGAGAAGGAACTAAGGATCAGGAATGCCAGGCAGGTGGTAGTGGTATGGGACTCCATTATAAGGAAGGTAGATAGGGTAATCTGCCGCCAAGACCCTACATGCCGAACTGTGTGTTGCCTGCCTGGTGCTAGGGTTTGGGATGTGGTGAATCGTGTAGTGGGGCCGGGTGTGATCCGGCGGTCTTGGTTCACATTGGTGCCAATGACAAAGTTAGTGGAGGAGGTGAGGTCCTTAAACATGATTTCCGAGAGCTAAGGGCCAAGTTAAAAGCAAGGACCTCCAGGGTAGTGTTTTCGGAAATACTACTGCAGCCACGTGCGAAGCCAGGGAGACAGCGGGAGCTTAGAAACATTAATGCGTGGCTAAGAGGGTGGTGTAAGGAAAAAGGGTTTGGGTTTATAGACAACTGGGCAGACTTTCTGTCGGCTACAGGCTCTTTAGTAGGGACGGGTTGCACCTCACTGATGGCGGTGCAGCTGTTTTAGGGGAGAAGATGGCTAGAGGGTTGGAGGAGATTTTAAACTAGGTTGGGGGGGAGGGTATTAGCAGTCACATTGGGATAGATAGCCCAGGAGGAAAGCAGGGTGTAGATAGGCCAGTGGTGGGTGGAAAGGGGGGTGGGGCTAGCATAGGGGATAGGGAGGCATGTGTATTAAAGTGTATGAATAAATTACAGGATCATAGTCTAAAATGTATGTTTGCAAATGCGAGAAGCCTGGCTGACAAAATGGATGAATTGGAGATAATAGCATGAATGAAAAGTATGATGTAATAGGTATAGCAGAAACGTGGTTGAACAGTTCTCACAACTGGGCTATAAATTTAGAAGGATATGCCTTGTTTAGGCAGGACAGAGAAAAAAGGATAGGGGAAGGAGTATTTGTTTATGTTAAAAAAGAATTGAAGCCAAATTTAAAAGAAGAGAAAACTGGCGATATGGATGTTAAAGTGGAGGCAATGGGTGGAATTAGGCAACAGGAAAGGGGTTAATGTCATTGTTGGTGTCTGCTATAAGCAGCCAAATGCTAGCAGAGAGGAAGTGAGTCAGCTTCATATGCAGTTGGCAAGGGCTGCAAGTTTGGGGAGTGTGCTCATTATGGGGGACTTTAATTACCCTGACATTGATTGTTGTAGTGGAACTGCCATCACAGAAAAAGGCGATGAGTTCCTGAATTTGATGCAGGATAATTTTCTCTCACAGGTGGTTGAGGTTCCTGCTAGAAAAGGAGCTCTGTTGGATCTGGTAATATCCAACATCGTGGAGCGCATTATAGGTATAAAGGTAACTGGAGGCTTAGGGAATAGGGACCATGAAATAGTGGCGTTTGGACTATGTTATCGAAAGGAAATGTGCGATGTAAGGTTAACAAAGACTTTTAATTTCAACAAGGCAAATTTTCCCAGGTTAAAAGTAGTGTAAGAAAGCAATCAAACTAGCTAAAATTAAGAATGAAGTTAGGATAGCTGAACAAAGTATCACTGTCACGACTTGACGGTAATTGAGAAGATTTTGAACAGACGTATATTGATTAACTATGAAATTCTTTATTAACAAGCTGACAGAGCATGATATTGTTGCGCAGATTATGGCGTTTTCTTACCAACATTAATTGTCATTATTACTAATAATATCAATATCCAATTAACAATAAACAGTTCTGCTGGAACAATAACATCAAACAATATTTCTCCTTGAAAGGGTTAATATCCAGAACTTTCTTTAATATGCATGTCTTTGGCCAGTGGGGGCAGTATCAATAGCACACAGTCCACAAGGGCTCACAGTGCACCCACAAATAAAGGTTTGCAGGTTGTAATTTGTAATCCACATAGGAAGGTAAACTGTATGACAAGGTTAATCTCTCCCAGGGTGCAGTTCCATACATACCTCCAAGACACAGACCATGATACACTGGGATGTCCCAGTAAACTCTCTTGCTGGAGGGGTCAGGAACTTTCTGTGTCACTCAGCAATGACACTGGCATTACAACCCATGTCTCTTGTGTTGGGTTAGTGTCCAAAGTCTTTATGGGGCGCAGGACCAAAGCTCACTGTGCCTCCCAGTCTCTCCCAACACTTAACAACTTCCTCCCAAACCCCCGTCCTTCCAGGTTAAAACTTTCACACCCCACCTGTCCCTCACTGTGATTGGCTGGATTGGAGTATTATTTCCTGATTCTCTGTTAATGCTTTGCTTCTGTCTGGATTGGCTAAAGGTCCTGGAATTATTTTACACAAGGGAACTCCACATGGCTCCCCCCCTTTGTATTAAGCCCCCAGTTTCCCCATGTTTGGGAGAATGAGGGGCGTCAAATGTTTTTAGTCTTACCCTTGATCTTCTTGGCAGAAAGTCCGTCAGCATTGCCATGTTCTTTCCCTTTGCGATGTTGATTGTAAATTAATATGTTGGTAGACTAAACTCCACCGAAGGAGTTTGCCATTTTCTCCAAGACCTTTTGAAGCCAGCTTAGAGGGTTGTGATCTGTTATTACGGTAAAGTCCTGACTGTACAAGTATATGTTGTAGTTTCTTTAATGCCCATACATAGCAAGACATTCCTTTTCGACTGTTGCGTACCACTTCCCTGGGCAACAGTTTTTTTGCTGAGAAAATGACTGGGTGTTCTTCTCCTTGTTCATTGACTTGGGACAGTACAGCTCCAATCCCATAGGTGAGGCATCGGTCTGAACTATAAAACGTTTTTTGAAATCTGGGCTGCTAGCACAGGAGAAGAAGAAGAGCTAACTTTAAACGGTTCACTGCCGCTTCACATTCTACTGTCCACTGTATGGTCTTTGCCCTTTTTCGACTGGTTAAATCTGTAAGAGGTTTAAACAGAGCTATAATTAGGTATAAATTTCTGTAATAATTTGCGTTCCTAAAAAGCCTGAACCTGTTTCTGGTTACGAGGAGTGGGCCAATTGATGATAGCCTCTATCTTAGTGGGATCTGGTCTCAGTCTCCCTCCACCCACACGTGCCTAGATATGTACCTCTGCCATGGCTAACTGACATTTATCGGGGCGTAAAGTTAGGCCTGCTGCTCGGATATGATCTAAAACTTGTCTGAGGTGTTCTACATGATTTCCTATGTTTTGCTATATATAGTAATATCATCAAGGTATGCTTGGCAAAGTCTTTACAGCCTTTTAACTATTAACAAGGCGTTGAAATGTGGCTGGGGCTTTTTCCATGCCAAAAGGCATAACATTAAACTGGTATAGCCCAATGGGGTGGTGAATGCTGACTTCTAGTGCATCAGCAGCTAAGGGTATTTGCCAATATCCCCTACTAAGATCCAGTGTACTTAAGTAGTTAGCACTACCAAGTCGATCAAGCAATTCATCTACACTGGCATAGGATATGCATCCATTGTAGTAATAGCATTTAGTTTTCTGTAATCAACACAAAATCTAGTGCTCCCATCCTTTTTTGGCACCAGACCACAGGGGCACCAAGGACATTTGAAGGAACAATGACACCAAGTGACAGCATTTCATCCAGCTGTGTTTTCATCTCAACTCTTACTGATTCTGCAATTCGATATGCTTGGCATCGTAAAGGAGGCTGATTCTGTACATGTACTTTGTGTTCAGTCAATGTTGTGTGACCAGGGCTAGAAGAAAAGATACTCTCATAGCATGCAGTAGATGTTGTAACTGTTCCTGTTGGGAAAGAGTAAGTTGTTTTCCAATGACAATTTGCTGTAATGGCAAATCTTCCTTGGGGTAGGTAGGAGATCAGGGATTAAACATTCCTCTTCTTCTGTTGGAAAACTGCACACAGCTGACACTACACCTTCCCGGCATAGTATGGTTTCATCATATTGATATGTACTGTCTTATGGTGCTGTGGATTGTCTGCAGGTGTTACTACATAGGTTGTATAGGGATAACCGGTTTGTAAATTATCGGGTTTGGACACTGTGCTTGCAGGTGTGCACTAGAATGGCAGCGGAAACTATTCTTACTAGTGGTGGGGGTAGAACGTGCAAGGGGCCAGGGAGGCCGCTGTGTATTCTGAGGCATGCGGTTACCACCACTTAGTCTCTTTGCATTACGGGCTATCAATGGTTGATTTGTGGGATTAGGTCGTAGTCGCCGGGCTTGAGCTTGCCTTTCCAAGCACTTGTCTGCAAGCCGGGCGGCTTCCTCCACAGTTTTAGGGGAGCGATCCCAGACCCAATTTCAGATCTCTGGGGAACACTTGTCTAGAAACTGTTCCATTAGGCATAACTGCCTTAGATCCTCCAATGTTTTAACCTGACTGGTTGCCATCCATTGGTCAAACACCCTTCTTAATTTGTTACTAAAGTCCCAATATGTGTCACTGCCCACTTTATTTAGGGTGCGGAAAGTTTGACGATAAGTCTCTGCAGAAATTGAATAGTTGTTTAATAGGACACTTTTAACCTCCTCATACCTGGTTCGTTGGTGATAGGGCATCTCATTGATATACATCCTTAGCCTTTCCAGTAAGTTTGCAGGCCAATATCTTTGTCCACTCAGCTCTGGGAACTTCATAGTCCTCACACATTATTTCAAAAGTCTTTAAATAACCATCAATACTTTCCTTTTTGTCGTCAAAGGTGGGAAACGCAGCATGGGTTAATTGGATTACTGGTTTGGGGTAGCTGAGTGGGGTTCCCAATGCAAAGATCTTTGGTCGGAGGAAGGATACTGCACTTGTCCCCTCTGGATCTCATTGATGGTTAACTCTAGCAGTTTTAATCTCTCAGCCCCAGTAAGATCGGCACCAAGCGCTGCAAGGCGTGATATATGCGTACCATTGTAGGGTCTATCTCAATTGATTCATGAGGTGTTACTTGAGCTGACGCTTCTAGTTCTACATGACTATCTGCTCCCTGTAGATCTTTCTCCACCTGGAGGTTGGGTATTGTTAGAGGAGAACTTGGATGGTGTTCTTCGTTTTCCAATAATAGGTCTGCCACATCTATTGGTCCCGTATGGTGAGTCTTAGCATGTTGTGTTATCAGGGCAGCCATCTGATTCCTTGAGTCCATAGGGATCAAGTCCCGGCTAAGACAGAGACCTTGTAGAATGGTTGAACGCAATTCAGCTAAGTCACGCTCCATTTCTTTCTTGAGTATGTTTATATATTTAATTATTTCTGTTGTGTCCGGTTGGGGTATCCCACCGCTGCCACCTGTCCCTGCCCCTCACTGTGATTGGCTGGATCGGAAGTATTATTTCCTGATTCTCTGTTAATGCTTTGCTTCTGTCTGATTGGCTAAAGGTCCTGGAATTATTTTACACAAGGGAACTCCACAATCACTAAGCCTAAAAAAAATTTAAGTACAGTTTCTAACAAAAGTCTTGTCGCTTGTGTACAAATAGACCTGAAGTGCCGCTTAACAATAATTCTAATGCAGATTTTGTTTCCAGAAATGGTTCATTTTACCCAAAACAGCTTTTGTAATAATGTTTTAATGCAAAACGGAACTAACAAAAAGTATTCTGATATTCTGAAATAGACCTCTGCAAACATGCCTAAGATTCCTGAGAATAAAGTGTTGATTATCAAAAGGCTGAAGACCAAATCCACTGCCGATGTGGCACACATCTTCAATGTCTCTCAGTGCCAAGTTGGGAGGATAAAGAAAAGATTTGAAGAGACTGGAGAAGTTTTTGAGACGCCCAGGTCAGGCAGATATCGCAAGACAACTGCTCGAGAGGATCGTTTGTTGGCTCGAAAATCCAAGGCAAGCCAATTTTCAACTGCAGCAGAGCTCTAGGAGACCTGGTCACCTGAAATCCCTGTGTCAACCAGAACAGTTTGTCGGATTCTGTTTCGAAATGGACTCTATGGTCGAAACAGTGCCCATAAGTCAGCACTAAACAAAAGACAATTGAAAAACCATGTGGCATTTGCCAAGTCCGACAAGCTGCTAAATTATTGAATTATACCACAGTCGCCGCAAATATTGCAGGAGACCTACTGGAACCAGCATGGATTTACCCAGAAAACAGTTTGGTGGAGGCAAAATCATGGTCTGGGGTTACATCCAGTATGGGGGTGCGCAAGGAATCTGCACGGTGGAAGGCAACATCAATAGTGTAAAATACCTTTTATTCCCAACCATAAAAAAGGCCAAATTCTGTAGCAGGATGGTGCTCCATCGCATATCTCCCTCTCCACATCAAAGTTCCTTAAGGCGAAGAAGATCAAGATGCTCCAGGATTGGCCAGACCAGTCACTTGACATGAACATCACTGAGCATATATGGGGTAGGATGAAAGAGGAAGCATGGAAGACGAAACCAAAGAATATTGATGAACTCTGGGAGGCATGCAAGACTGTTTTCTTGGCTATTCCTGATGATTTAATCAATAAATTGTATGAATCCTTGCCAAACCGCATGGATTCTGTCCTTCAAGCTCATGGAAGTCATACAAGATATTAAATTTGGATCTCACAGCACCACTACTTAATTTGGATTGGCTGTATTTTCTGTATAGGCGACTACACTTTTTTCTTGCAACATTTTGACCTTTCTGTCTTGATTAAGTGATAAATCTTTTTTCAGTGAAACTATTTTTTACCAGTACATTTAATATTATTTGGGAGGGCTTTAGCTTTTCATATGAGCTCCGATTGATCAATTAAAAATCAGGTTAATAGCAGGAGTTACTGCAAAATACAAAGACAACAAGAATTTTGTCAGAAACTGTATATTAATAGTAATAAGATGAGGACTGAGAATTTGGCACTATTAAATGATGGGGATAAATTAGTTACGGAGGATGGCGATAAAGCAAATGTCTTGAATTTTTTTTTTCCTCTGTATACACTATAGAAGATCCAAGTACAGATATCATAGAGTATAGTAGCAATAATGGTATAAAAGATTCAAGTGCACTTTGGTTAACCGAGGATATGGTACAGAAAGAACTAAATAAGGTTAATATAAATAAATCTCCTGGACCGGATAAAATACACAGATACTTAGGGAGCTAAGTTCAGTTTTATCTAGGCCATTGTTTCTTATTTTTGCAGATTCCCTCATATCTGGAGGTGTGCCTCTGGATTGGAAAAAGGCTGATGTTATTCCAATATTCAAAAAGGGTAGTCGTTCACAGCCAGGTAATTACAGGCCTGTAAGTTTAACTTCAGTGGTGGGGAAGATACTGGAAAGTTTAATAAGGGAACATGTTCTAGAGTATGTTTCAAGGACTGACATTATAAGTAGTAACCAGCATGGATTTAGGAGGAATAGATCTTGTCAAACTAACTTGCTTGGCTTTTATGAGGAAGCGAGTAGAAATTTAGACTCTGGCATAGCAGTAGATGTAGTTCACTTGGATTTTGCAAAGTCTTTTGAGTCCTCCATAGGCGACTAATGTATAAGCTAAGGTCTGTTGGTCTGGGAAGTCACATTTGTACATGGATAGAAAATTAGTTAATGAATAGGATGCAGAGAGTAGTTGTTAATGGGGCTTCAGCATTATGGATTAAAGTGCTAAGTGCCACAGGGTTCTGTGTTGGGGCCGCTTTTATTTAATCTATTTTTTAATGATTTGGAAGTGGGTATTGTCAGCAAGGTTCTGTGTTTGCTGATGACTCGAAACTTTGTCGACCATTAAAAACTTCAGAGGATGTGCAATCGTTGCAGGGGGATCTAGATAGATTGTCACATTGGGCTGCTAAGTGGCATATGAGATTCAATGTTGATAAATGTAAGGTTTTTGGACATAAAAATCCTTGTGCTGCTTATAATATAAATGGATCTGTGTTAAGTGAATCCCTGTTAGAAAGGGATCTTGGAGTTTTGGTGGATAACAAACTTAAAGGAAGCAAGCAGTGCCAGGCAGCAACAGCCAGAGCCAGCATGGTATTGTCTTGTATAAAGAGAGGTATGGATTCAAGGGAGGAAAATGTTATTCCCCCTCTTTATAAAGCATTGGTAAGGCCTCATTTGTAATATGCAGAGCAATTTTGGAATCCTGTATACAAAAAGGACATCTTTGAAATGGAAAGGGTTCAGAGAAGGGCAACTAAATTAATAAGGGGATTGCTTGAATATGAAGAGAGACTGGAAAAGTTACAATTATGTATGCTGGAGAAAAGGCGCTTGCGTGGGGATATGATTACTGTGTATAAATACATTAACAGGCCATACAATTAATTATCTGGAGCATGTCAGAGGATACGTGGACATCCCTTAAGACTTGAAGAAAAAAGGTTTGGGCTTCAAGTTCGGAAAGGGTTTTTCAGTGTGAGAACGCTAAAGCTATGGGACGGTCTTCCAGTGGACGTTGTTATGGCAGGTTCATTGGTCAGTTTCAAAAAAAAGCTGGATGAGTTTCTGCAAACAAGGAATGTTGCCAGTTACTGGTATTCATACATAAAGTAGAGTTGATCCAGGGAAAATTCCCAATTGCCACTTGGAGTCAGGAAGGAATTTTTTTCCCCTTCATAAATTTGGTGGGGTTTTTTTTTGCCTTCCTCTGGATCAACAGTCAGGAAATGAGGATTTTGCTAGATGGGTTGGACATATGTCTTTATTCAACCTCAAATACTATACTATACTACAACCCTCCCTTCTAAAAATAAACCACTTCTTAAATTCATAAAATCCTGCAATGTGGTAGACGTCTGGCGTCTCCAACACCCAGATGACAAAGATTACACATTTTACTGAGCACCCCACAAACTTTTCATTAGAATAGACTATATATTTACCTCCCCCACACTATTATCCCAAATACAAGAAGGCTATATCTCAGAAATCTCCTGATCTGACCATGCTTATGTATCACTTAAAATATTTGATATAATATACTTCAAACCACCTCCCCATTGGAGGCTAAACAAATCTATCTTAGCAAATGAACAATACACCACCGAACTAGCCCAAGAATTGACAAACTATTTTGAAACTAACAACACACCAGAGATCTCTACATCCACATTGTGGGCAGCTCACTAGGTGGTTATGAGAGGTAGACTCCTCCAAATAGCATCCAGAACAAAACAACTTAGAAATAACAGAATACAAACTCTACTAAAGGAAATATATCACTTAGAACAAGAACTTAAAAGAGTACACACAGTAAACACACTTGAACAACTCAACAAGCTGAAAAGGGAACTAGGACGACTACTGACAAATAAAGCCGAGAAAGCATTGAGATTAGTGGGCCAAACATTTTGCAGCAAATACAACAAACTAGATACAATGCTGGCCAACAAACTTAATCAAAGGCTTACACAAAACAAATTTTCTTGCCACTAAGGGACACCTCAGGCAAACTAATCTACAACCCCCACAAAATAACAGATATGCTTGCCAAATATTATACAAAACTCTAGGATAGTAGTACTACTGATAAATATCCTCTACCTTTCTAACAGATTTTCTACATGAGATCAATCTGCCTTCTTTAACTACGATACAATCGAACAAATTACAGTTGCCTTTTACTCAGACATAATTGCATAAAGTAGTTAAAGGAAGTAAGGGCTAGGCCACACTGCTGCGTTTTTTTTTGCGTTTGCGCTTGCGATTTTCCAATAGTAATTCCTACACCTGACAGAGACTCGACTCAAATGACTAACTACAGACCTATCTCACTAATAAATTGCGATGTAAAGATTTTTTCCAAATTACTGGCCAACAGAATCAAAGATATGCTACCTGTCTTAGTGAACTACGATCAAACATGTTTTGTAGAGGGCAGACAGACGACTGATAATATTAGAAAAAATCCTCACATTATTGCAAATAACTAGTCAGAGAACTGATCCCACAATCACCCTGTCTCTAGACATTGAAAAAGCCTTCAACAGGGTAGATTTTAGAACAAGTTTTAATTAAATTCGTCTTTCCCCCCCATCTATTTACAAGCAATAATGAGCCTATAACTCTAACCCCATAGCCAAAGTCAGTAATATGGGCTACCCCTCAAGCCCTTTCCCCATCAGGAATGGCACCAGACAGGGTTGCCCCTTATCCCCTCTGCTCTTTGTCCTGTGCATGGAGCCTCTAGCAGAAGCAATACGCACCTTACCCAATATACACAGTATAAAAGTGGGCCGTCTAGAGTCAAAAATCTCCCTTTTTGCCTATGATACCTTCCTGACTCTGACACAACCCATAACTTCACAAAATCTTGAAAAATTTTGATTAAATTTCTGGATTTAAAATAAATCAAAGACAGTGGCATATCCCTTAAACATTTCAACCCAACTGCAAACGTCCATAACAGAACATTTTCATTATAAATGGACAACCACTTCATTCAAATATCTAGGAGTAGCAATTAGTCACAACCCCAAAACCCTATTCAACCACAACTACTCTCTAGATCCATTGCTACTTGAGATTTTTCGAACCGAGAAAAAAGGTCTCATTATTCCTGCAACTAAAATCCTGGCCTCTCTTACTTAGTTTTTTGCTTGCAATTACATCTGCCAGAAGAGTATCTGAGATGCCAGAATTTAAAGCAAGTCCTCCTTTCCTCAACATTCTGGATGATCGAGTTATTATTAGGCTTCATGATTCCTGCCTGCCTAAGGTAGTTTCCTCTTTCCATGTTAACTAGGATATATCCTTACCAAAATTCTGTGCAGTTCCTCAATCAAAAAGAAGAAAAAAAACTAAAATTGTTTGGATGTTATAAGGTGCATTCTATAATAACTTTCCAGGACCGAGCCTTTCATAATGTCAGATTACTTGCTGATCCTTTATTCAAGAAAGAAGAGTGGATCAAAGCCTTCTCGCTCCACAGTGGCAAGATGGATCACCTCTTGAATTAAGGAAGCATACTGTTCATCGTAATATGAGTTTCCCCCTGGTATTAAAGCTCATTCTTCACGGGCTGTGTTTCCATTGAAGACATATGTAGAGCAGCTACCTGGAGTTCAGCCCAAACTTTCATTAAGCATTACAGGCTGGATTTAAAGGGCATGTCCACCCCCAAAACTATAATCCCCCCCACTACTGGCCCCATCATGTAGTGTAGTTTAATACTTACCTCACATCCCAGCTCCATATGGTTCTAATGTAGTCCCCCCCCCCAAAGTCCCAAAAACTGCCCACCAGGAGGATAGCAGAGTCCATATAGGACTCTGCCTCCTACCTGGCCTCCGGGAGAAGTTTGGCATGCGAAAGTGCCCCAAACTTTTACTTACCTCCCCTCTTGCCTCCGCTGCACTGAATGACCGACAGCCGCGTCCGTGATTGGCTGCCGCTCAGCCAATCACAGACGCGACTGCTATTGCTGTAGTCCCATACAGCAATAGCCATACTGGATTTGGCTATTACTGTATGGGACTACTGTATGGGAATTCTGCTATCCATTTAATGGGCAACTAAAGCCTCAAAACAATACAGAATCAGAATTTAGTTGTGGTCATATTTTTTACCCTAGGTTTATACTTGAGTATCACTTTTACTCATTTTTCAGGTAAAATTAGGTACCTCGGTTTATACTCGAGTATATACGGTACCACATTTTCCTTTGGACTGGAGAAGGTGGGACGGTTCATCTCTTTTATTGCTTGTGTACTTCCTGTCCTATCAGAGGTTAATCCATTAGTGACCACTGCCAGGCTTCAGTCCAGGAAAAGAAAATTTCATTAAGTATAATACAAATTTGTGTTTTCAGCTACTTTATATACTCGAGTATAAACGTCCCAAATATAAACCGAGGTACTTACTTTTAACTGATAAACTAGGAAAACTACTTGACTCGTGTATAAACCGAGGGTTAACTTTCTCTCATAGGCAGCCCCACAGCCAGGAATCCAGCATCAGACCTTCACAGGAACCTAATTTTGCTCAACCTCTCAGCAGCCTTTGCCACAGCTGATCATGAAATCTTGCTCCACAAGATGCAAGAGTTCTGTGGCATAGATGGCTTAGTTCTCCAGTGGCCTAACTCCTTTCTGGCTGGCAGAACACAAAGGATATCCTTGGGGCCCTTCCTCTCCAATGCTGTACCTCTAAAATATTGCCGCAGGGTGCAATACTATCCCCTATGCTGTTCACCATATACATGTTGCCACTGGGAAAAATCGTACAAAAACATGGCCTGACACATCATTGCTATGTCGATGACACCCAACTGTATTTATCATTCAAACCTGGAGTCATAGACCCTAACCCACTAACAAATGAATGCTTAGCTGACCTTCAGGAATGGATGAATGCGGACTGGCTAAAACTAAATGCTGACAAAACTTAAGTTCTAGTTTTTGGGGGTCAGCGCTCGACAGCAAAGCAGCTCCAAACATTGCAAAAACAAAGCAGCTCATTTCTCCAGCAGATCTTCCAACCCTGGTCCATGCATTCATCACATCGTGGTTGGACTACTGCAATGTTCTCTATACAGGCCTTCCAAAAAAAGACCCGCACTGCCTGCAACTAGTTAAGAATGTGGCAAGGTTATTAACAAGCCAACCCCCATTGCCACATAACACCAACCCTTCGCTCACTCCACTGGCTACCGATAAAATGGAGAATTCTGTTTATTCGACTTATTGACATTTAAATCCTTGCACAATCTGGGTCCTGGAAACCTGAAGGACTTGCTGCAACTGCATCACACACCCCACAATCTTAGTTCAAAAGGATCCAATAACTTGGTCACCCCCAGAGTCCACCTCAAAACATTTGAAGACAGAGCCTCCTGTCATGCTGCCACCACACTTTGGAACTCTCTGACACAACCAATCAGGACATCCCTGGAAACATTTAAATCCAAACTTAAAACCCACCTGTTTAGTCTGGCATTCATTAACATCTGACTATTTCCTCTGTAACACAGACTGTATTGATCTGAGACTGATTTATGCGCTTTAAGTCCTTTAGGAGAAAAGTGCTTTAGAAATGGTATTCTGGGCTAAGTATCAACAGCTGGTATTTGCTTGGTACTCTGAAATGTATTATGATGTACCAACAATGTGTTAAATGATGGAGATAGAGATTTTCAGGGAGATGTAATTTTGCTAGTGGCTGCTACTAAAGTGATCACGTTCCTGTAATGCAGTCACCATAACGTGACTGTACTGCATCTCAAGCAGCATTTTTAACACCAGCATTCAAAAGGCATTGGATTTCACACTAACTACCGGAAACTGCACAGGCCCAGCAAACCCACCAAAAATCCCACGTTAATGTGATATTAGATAACGCACAAATTTATGTGGGTATTACATGACCCTGTTAGTGTGCATGTGTGGAATGGGGGGAGGGGAGGGGGTACCTGTCCTGTAGATTTTGGCTCAATTTTCAACATTGGTTTCAACAAATTCTATTGTACAACAAGGTCCAGAATTGTACATGTGTGAATTATTGAAAATCATCCCTATGTAGTTAAAAGAGTGCTTCAAAAATGTAATGGGTAATTATTCTAAACAATTCAAGTTTTCAATTAGAGTACAGCCACAAAGTTATGCATTAGCACTCTTTGCTAGCCATGTCTTTGTGTGCAGTGATGCAAGTGGGGTACCATTTTATGCAAGGTATGACGGAGATTGATATTTAGTGAGCTTCTTGATTTGTTTGGGTGGGGTAAATACTTTTAGCAGATATTCTAAAAAAAAAGCAGCAAAGTTCAATGAATGATTACGTTAATCGCCATTAGAGCTTTTACATACTGGACAGGAAAAGGGGAGTACCTACATATCTGGTAACATAGAAAGAATTCTGGACATACATTTTGCATACAAATTTAATATATACATATATTACATTTTGCAAATTGTATTTTTTTTTTTTTTTTACATATTTTACCCAATAACCCAGTGATGTTGAATATTTTTTGGGAGTTAGATACTGTAAAATGTGTTTAAACTGTTCCAGAATCCTGAAAATGTTTCTGGCGCTGAACGAACAGAAAGTGGGAAATTCTGCTGACACTAAAAGGGTTAAAGGGACACTATACTGAAAAAATTACTTTGCCTTCAAGGACAACTCCATCCTCATAAGAACATCTTTTAAAAAAAATGGCCTCTTTAAAATATGTTGATATATCATACTTTGTCCTATGAATTCATTACTGTATGCCTGATATGCTTCTGGATGCCTCATTGAAACTGAGCATTTTAGAAACCTGTACTGAGCCTGGGCATGCTCATAAGAGGCAGACAGGGGATTAACATTCAGTCAATGGCTGTGATGTCAACTGTAAAATCCATAACTGACAGTTGCTAACTGGAAGAACCAGGAAGCAGAAACAGGGGCAACAGGACATTGTTCAGGATTTCAGGTTAGACTTATATATTTCACATTTCAAACTATTACCGTTTAGGGTTTTGGGGGGTGATTTACCTGTATGTAAGTTTTCATTTTAGGGCTGGAATTGCCCTTTAATCTTAATCTATAATTTAATACATGTAAGTAGCACTTACTCCTCCAATCAAGCACACATTTTGTTTAGGAGCAGTATCCCTTCTCCCTCTTTTAACCACTCCCTCTTCCATCTGACTTTTTTCCCCACAAACAAACTGTCAAGCCTGCACACAGCATTCCAACTGTCAAACTCTGTCACCATTCCAGCTACAGTAAAATTACTCACAGAAGAATAGTTTTTGAGAGCAAGTAACAACTGAAATATTTCCAGTTATGGTCAATTTAAAATAACCTTTTTTTCGGTATAGATGCCCTTTAATAAAAGAAAAGATGGAACAATTCCCATGGAGCTCTGCTGTCACATTACAACTCAACGGGAAAAGTTTACAATGCCTGGGAGAGTCTATCCATAGGGAAAAGTGGTAATTGCTTTGAAGCAAGTCAGGCACTCCAACTAGCAGGCACCCCACCTCTCCCTGAAGTTCAGGGATTCCCCTTGATTTTAATGGCAGATCCCTGACTCCCTGAAATAATATACAATCTCCGTGAAATGTTATGAATTAATGAGTGAGGGAGATAATGATAAGAGTCAGACAGGGCAATGCACCGAGCGCCACTATCGGCAACCCAGTGCAAACAGCCCGGCGATGTTATATGCCGATAGCGGCGCTCGGAACATCGTTACTTGGTGCTGTTCTATTCCGGCACTTTCAACGCCAGCTATTAGCTGGGGTTGAAAGTGCCGCAATAAAATGGCGATTTCAGCATATAACATCACTTGCGGCGGCTGCGCTGTTAACTTTTGCATTAGCCACGCAGCCGCTGCAAGGAAGGAGTTAAAGTCACGCTAACCGATATAACATCGGTTTGCGCAACTTTAACTCCAAATCAGGAGCGATGCGCCCATTGGTGCATCACCCTGAGAGTCTTTTAGCAGTTAACAGGTTACAAAAACACTTAATAGTGACATGACTTGTTGTATGCATGGGTGTCTGTTTTTATGTGTGTGTTTGTATGCATGGATTATGCGTTAATCTTGGGGTGGGGCTTTAGGTGGTGGGTATCCTCCCTGAAATGTGTGGGTACCCTCCCTGAAATGAGTTTTGGGAGGGTGGGATGTCTGCACTAGACTTCCGAGAAACAGCATTCCACCCGGCTGAATCCCACCCCTAAAGGAAATTGCACTTTAGCGCTGTGACGCTTCCCTGTGCCCAGGATCTTACTCACCCAAAGTGCCAGAGGCAAAAGCTTCACCCTGCACACAACACCCTGTCTGCGCAGCAAGTCACATTAACCTTCATCAGGGATTGGGAGAAAACCCATGAAACACACAAATAAACACAACTTGTATCACACAAACTATATCTCACAACTTGTGTCTCACATCTGGTTTAATTCCCCACATTCCATTTGTGTCGCGCTATTTATACTACTGTGTCCCTGTGTACAGTAATGACTGGTAGTACAAACATGTAGGGGTCGTTACCTGGTGTTGCTCTCGCGCCCCAGCCTTACAGGTGAGTCCAGCCATAGCAGGTATTAGCGCTCACTCCAGACTAGAGCCCCGCATTCACCATCCATTTCACCGCGAATTATTGAAGGGCAAAAGAAGTCGCGATCCCGGTCAAACCCGACCCGCCGCCGTTACGTCAGATGCTCCCTGAGAGGTGATTGGACCTTGTAGTTCATGAAACAAAACTGGAAAGCCGGAAGGGGAAGGGTCTCACTGATCGCGGAAGATCTTTGAATTCAGACTTCCAGATGGTGGGATGCGGACAGGTAAGATCTGACACCCATTCTTTTCTCTCACCATCGGCTCCAAGTGGGGCCACTCTTTCCTCTCATCATTGGCTCCAAGTGGGGCCACTCTTTCCTCTCACCATCGGCTGCAAGTGGGATTCTCTAGGCTGTGCTCTCCCCCTTTCCTTTGGCCGGGCAGCATCTAGTCTGTAAAGAGAGAGTTTCTATACAGGGAATAGAGAGAGTTGTGGGTGTTTCACATGACCAGGCTGCTGCTGGGAAGACAGAGCATTAAAGCTAGGTACACACCCAGCGATTTTTCCTCCTGACCGACTGTTCGATACTTTCGACCGGTGGGCCAGGAGGAAGGACTGTCGGTCGCGGCAAAAAGAGGATCGGACGAGGTTTTCCACCATGGTCGGTCGGACATGGCCACATTCGGATGCGATAATTTCGGTCCGATCGAAATGTGGCAAAAGCAGCCGCGTCCGAGTAGTTACTGCGACCGATCGTGCGGTCCAAGAGGACTGCACGATCGGACAAGATTTTCCACCATGTCCGAACGTCCTTTCGTCCAATTCGGGCGTGGGAGCATTCGGATGCAATCATTTCGGTCCGATCGACTGATACACTGAACTATCAGTCGATCGGACCAAAATATCTAATCGCGTGTACCCAGCTTAAGGATTTTTCCTCCTGACCGACCGTTCGATACTTTCGACCGGTCGGCCAGGCGGAGGACTGTCGGTCGCGGCAAAAAGAGGATCGGACGAGGTTTTCCACCATGGTCGGTCGGACATGGCCACTTTGGATGCGATAATTTCGGTCCGATCGACCGATACACTGAACTATCGGTCGATCAGACCGAAATATCTCATCGTGTGTACCCAGCTTTAAGCCAGTCTTGCGGTAACGGGTAATACAGAGGGAATGTGATGGGGGTCAGTGCTCGGATAGAGTATTGTATTTCCCATTGGGGAAAGCTAGTTCCCAGTTGTTCAGAACCTCCGCCATCCCACTGGGATCTAGTCACAACCATTTACCGTCTAACTACATTACACTTGATTTGAATTATCGCTTCAGCCAAACTACACAAGAACCAATGTCAGCCCTGCCCAGGACCCAGTTTAATCCTTATCCATCTCTACTTCCAGTTGTTAGCACAGGTGTGTAACTGGAATCACTGATGGGCCCCCTGAAACTGATGGGGCCCCTATCTCTGATTCCTCAACAGTGGTTTTCTGGAAGGAGGCTATATCTGTCATGGGGAAATAAAGATTGGACTCCCCTGGTAGTCACGCACCTGGTTTTACACACAGTCAATACATCGCCTGATATCCAAGCAGGAAACAAACTGCCATTCATTCGCACACGTGTTAGCCAACATGCAAAACAACACCCCATCGAACAGCCACACATGTGCGATTATTGCCCAAAACAGCTGTCAAACTTAATTACATATTTTACTGACAGACTTTTGTTACCAATAGTAAGTTATAAGTAAAGGTTTTGAAAAAATTCTCAGTACTCTTTTGTATCCAAAGCTATATTGCACTGTAAACTGACATTTAAGGTGGATAAGACATGATATTGCACACAAGCAGCAGCTCTGACAATAATTGACATGTATGGCCACTCAGTCGGGCATCATTCGTTGCTCTGCAGATTTGGATCACCAAACAGCCATACACATACAATTATCGTGTAGAAAAACCGTTCTTTGGGCACTTGTGCATTGTCTGTCGCATGCATGTCTGTACTCGCTTTAGGCTGGATACACATCAGCTGAGTTTTTGTACTGACCTAGTGTTCGCTACTTGCAAGCACACATTTGGGACAAATGACTGTTGGTCGCTTCGATAGTGGCCGCGCCGACAGTGCGTGGCACCAATCAGGCGGTCCCATAGGGAACCGCATGGCTGCCCGTGATTTACCAGCAGTCCCGAGCTCAGTCATGGCTGGACACCCCGCACCATCGGATATTTCCGTCCGACTGGCCGATACAAGGCACTGTCGGTCGGTCGGCTGGAAATATCTGCTGTGTGTACCTAGCCTTAGACATTGTGCTGTAAAATAGGACTCTTCTGTGATCAGTAAGCTTGATATGCTTGATTGTCATGCTTATAGATTCTTTATGTACAAATCCAAGGAGGGTAAAACTTAAATAATTTTACCCCAGTTAGTAAAGTTTCTGTGTTGCTAAAATTGTTTCACAGGAACGCTGCCAGTCCAGCAACTTTTACTGCTTCTGTGCACAAAAACTCATGGAAGCAAGCAGAAGCGTGCCGGGGTAAGAAGGCTGGTAAGACTTAAGTATGAAAGCATCTTTGTAATTTGAAAACCTCGTGAGGCCGAGGTTTTGGGGGCTGCTAACAAAATTAAAAAGTTTTTGGGGTTGGTGGACATACCCTTTAAAATAAGTGGTAAAGTTCTCTGTTTTTTGTAATCAATAGGTTTTTATTGGGAATTTTTAATATGAGCATAATTAACATTTATAACATATAGAGAATAAAATTAAGGGTATCGCCACTCAAAAAATAAAGTTGGAGCCATTTAGATTTATTGAAGAACGGGAGGTAAAGGAGCTGTGTCTTACCTCCGTTCTTCAATAAACCAATCAGGAGCCAGAAGAGAAGGTAATGAACTTATCCGCTCGCTCGCTCCCCCGGCTCGTAGTCTGACAGGTCCCGACGACCTGCCTTCTACGCGCATGCAGGGGAGTGGTGCGATCGTGTAGTTTGTTACTTTCTCTCCAGGCTCCTGATCGATTTGTTGAATAATTCTTCTTCAATAAATCTAAATGTTCAACTTTATTTTTTGGGTGGAGATACCTTTTAACATAAGTATTATCATTGGTATAAAACAGTTACTTTGGTCATTTTGCTGTATATTATGCGGACAGATCCTTAATACAGTTAAATTTCACATATCAACATTCCCTTTGGATACATTTGTGTGTGGTTCTGTTGGTCAGGCTAAACATTTCATTTTTTTTTTTTTATTGGATTTTGATAGGATTGTTTTTCATTTCCATTTCGTGCATATCAATATTTTGGTTGCAAGAAGGATATGAAACAATATTGTCCTTACTGTTGGTCATAAGTGTCTAGATCTATATTTGTAGTGCTAGTTCAGTTGTAGCATCATTGGGACCCAGAATTTTGGAAATATATAAAACACCGATTCCCATAGTTTATATATTGTGGGGCATTGCCATCTATTGTATCAATGTACCCCTTTTACCACAGTTTCTCCAACGTTTATTGTTTGTTGTATATTTTCAAGATTAAACTTGGTGTAAGATATACACGGTTATATTATTTTTACACATCTCCCAGTGGTTTGCACATTTGCACATACAACACGTGTGTGTATGGTGCCATCATAGCTTCTTCCCAGTGTTCTAATGTAAATATTTTGTTCAGGTCTTGCTGCTGTTTTAACATATTTGTTTTTTTCAGAACATTTTGTAGTTTAATGGTCTATATATCCTAGAAATACCTTTGTGGATTTTTTGTTGTGATGGTGTTGTAGTATTGTGTAATATTGTTGTTTTGTTTTCTTCATTTATTATTTATATAAAAGCAGATATTTGTAAGTATCTATATTCCAATTGTTAGGAAACTGAATTTTTTGTTTACATTTGTGTATATGTTAATAGATATGTCTTTTAATTTATGTTTCTTGTGCTCTTTTCCAGGTGTGACATGAAAACTGGGAGATAATTTCTTTTTTTCCTCTCAAATATATCCAGGTATGAATTGTGTTGTAGGTTATTTTTAAATTCTTTGTGTTTAAAACATTTTTTCCAGGTTAAGGCTGTGTGTAATATAGTGTAAGATAAGTTTGGTGTTTTGATATCAAATAGTATTTGCTCATCAAGGCTCTTAGAGAGTGGTGTTTTAGTGGGGCAAGTATAATTGACGCATGGTAGTCTGGTAAATGTGGCATGTCCTACCTCCTCCTGAGTTTCTATTTTTTGTTAGTATTTTGTTGTTCCATATGAAATCTGTAAATATTTTGTTGGCTTGTGTGAAAAATTTAGTGGGAATTCGTATTGGTTAAAGGGTATGTCCACCCTAAAATTGATTTTTTAATATAAGATCCCCCTGGGGCTCCCAGCCCCAACCGCTATTTTTTTTTTTAGAAAGCCCCCCAACTCTACTTACCTCCCCTCTTTCCTCCGCCGCGCTCCCGGCCCTCTCTGTTGCAAGGAAATGCATGCAGAGGGCGGGACTGGCAGCCGCGTCTGTGATTGGCTGAGCGGAGCCAATCACAGACGCGGCTGCCGGCAGCTCACTTCGCCGGAGGAAAGAGGAGAGTAAGTAAGAGTTTGGGGAGCTTTCTAAAAATAAAAATATGCGGTTGGGGCTGGAGACATGGGGGAAATCAGTACTGAAGGGGTTTTATGCTAGGGGGAGGGATAGTAACGGGAGGGAGAGGGAGGGGGGGGAGGGGGGAGAAGGGCTGCAGTACGCATGGCAAAAATCTACCTGAGGCCAGCTAGCAGGCAGTCCTATATGGACTCTGCTAGCCTCCTGGTGGGCAGTTTTTCGGACTTTGGGGGGACACAGGAGAACCCTATGGAGCTGGGATGTGAGTAAGGATTAAACTACATACATGGTGGGCCCAGTAGTTGGGGGGATTATAGTTTTGGGGTGGACATGCCCTTTAAGTTATAAACACATAGAAATTTGGGATAATCAGCATTTTGAGTATTATATTTTAACTGTTAGTAAAATAATCAGCTTGAAAAAGGAACTAGAATGTTCTGAAAGCTTGCTATGATTATCTTAGCTAGACAATAAAGGTATCACCTTTATGCCACTTTTGTTTTTTTTTTTTTATTTCAAAAGGGTTACCCTGTAAACATTTTGACTGGTTAACATGTACACCACCTTTTCCACCTGTCAGTGATATCTGGTGTTGCACCCATCCAGTTCTTGGATGATTGTTTATTGTATAAGTGGTTTGTAGTCGTCTTGGTTTGTATTGTTGATGGTTGGCTTATATATATGCTAGATATTTGATTTGGTTTCTCCCATTTAAAATTATTATTTTTTTGTATTCTAGTTGGGTGGTTATCTATGTTTATTCCTAGTATTATGATTTGGATTTGTTAATTTGTATTGCTATATGGCATGGCTGTATTCTGTGATTAATTTCCTAGTTGGTTTTAGGGAGTTTTCTGGGTTAGTTAATAAAAGTATGATATCTGCAAATAAACATATTTTTGTATTGCTTATTCCTATTTTTACTCCTGTTATTTGTTGGTCTACTCTATCATTTGAGGTAGGGGTTCTATCGGCATTGAGAGCGACCCAGAGCAGTGGACATTAGCTGTGGGTGCTGAGTATAGTGCCATTATGGCTTGGTTTTATTGTTCCTTGGATTCCGAATTTGGTCATAGTTTTCTAGGTAGTTCCAGTTGAATCAAATCTCTCTGTGTCTATGGCTACAAGTATTGTTGGAATTTTGAATTTTTATATGTGTTATATTTCTGGTTTTATCTGTTGTTTGTCTACCTTGTCTAAAACCTGTTTGTTTGATCTTGTGTTATTGTTTGCTATTATGTTTGCATATATTTTAATGTCATTGTTAAGTAGTGATATAGGCCTATAGTTCCTTTGCTTGTTTTCTGTCCGGTTTTTGAATTATCGCTTGTAGGTTTTCTTTAGGAAATTGTTTTTGTGCTGCCAAGTTGAATGTTTTGGTTAGCTGTGGTGTGATTGTTTCGGAAAAGTAACCACCTGGGCCTGGTGCTTTGTTGTATTTTAGACCATTGATCTGAATGGTCGGTTTAGTGTTTCTAATTGTTGTTTGATACAAGGGTAATTTTATTTTTTCCAGGAATTCTTGGATCTCTGCTGATGTAGGTTCATGAGTCTGAGTGTCGTTTTGTAAGTTTTATAGTTTACTGTCATATTTACTAAACTCCTCTGCTATATCTTGGGGCTTTGTGATTTTATTTTTGTAATCGTTCAGTAGATATGGTATTCTGTTTTTTATAGCTTGGTTTGACTTGGTTGGCTAGTAGAGAGGATGGTTTGTTGTTTGGGTTAGCCTTGATTCTGAGAAATTATAAATATACAAGTTGATTTTTTGGATCGTTGTGGATTTTGGTTTGTTGTATTGAGGGTTAGTTTCTCTTTGTTCTAGAATTTTTAAATTTATCAAGAAGTCGTATGAACTTTTTTCTTTTTTTTTTTCTCTCTTGATGCTATTTGTATCAGGATTCCTCTCATATATGCCTTATGGGCCATCCCATAAAATGAATTGGTTAACTTCATTTACATAATTGAGAGAATTATTTTGAGTGTAATTTCTTGTTTTAGAGTTTGGTTGTTTATTATGTACGGTTTAATTTCCCTGGTCTTGTAAAGGGGCCACATTGGACACCGGGCCCCTGATCCCCTCCTCCATCTCAGCAGCGAGTGCGACCAGCTGTTTTTAAACAGCTGATCACGCGTATGAAGGAAACGTGCGCAATCGGTTGATTAAAAGGCCGGACCTGAACTTCCAGGACTGAACTGGAAGTTCAGGCCGGTCTTTTAAACAGCTGATTGCGCATGTTTCCTTCATACACGTGATCAGCTGTTTAAAATCGGCTGGTCAGTACTACTACCTATCTTGGCTTTTTTGAAGTTTTGTAGTAACCATTCACCCACTAAACCAAAATCAATTCTTTAATGTTTAAAGGGTAACAGTGGTCTCAAATTCTCAAACTAGTAAGAATTATACAAAAAGCTTTCCATCGTACCTTCAAAATAAAACCTAAATCATATGTCTAGATAAAATTTGTGAGGTTATTGCTGGAAAGGTTCAGCAATGTAACTTCCTGGTTGAACACTTTCTTTTTTCAGCCATGTGACCAGCCTTTGCCTGCATTAATAGGCTTCCCTTCTCAACTGTCAATTTTTCCCCTGGTACATCCTGATTTCCTCAGCATTAAAGGTGAACTGTAGTCTCCAAACAAGTTTGAGTTTAAATGAAAGGTCAGTTTCCTACCTTTAAAACCAGCCATCACCACAGCCCAAGATATAATAAGATAATAATAAGAAAATAAAAGAAATTCTTATTATCTTATAATAATAAGAAATTACTGACCAGAAAGTTAAAGGGTGGGAGGCTGACATGTGACATTCCTAAGGCTGGTCCTCCACCTCGCCACTGGTGAGCACTTCCTCAGACTCCCTCAGTGTGAGAGGAGAGGACAGGAAGCCCCTACCCCTCCCAGCTGTGTGAAGGACCTGCAGCTGCAGAGAAGTAAGGGAATCTACAGCCCTTCTCTCTCACTATGTGAAACCAGCCTTTTCAGGCAGAGTTCTCACTCTGCCTGAAAAGGCTGTTTTCACACAGTTTTCTGTAGGGGGGGTCTGAGTGGCTCACAGCACCCGTGAGTGGATGGGGCTACGGCACCGCGAGTAGGCGGGGCTAAGACGCCCGTGAGCAGCAGGATAAATCACCCGTGAGTGGGCGGGGCCACATGGGGCTGTAAGGGAAGGGGCCAAGGGGGGCCTGCAAATGGAGGGGCAATAGGGTCATGAGTGGGAGGGGCCAGGGGGGGCTTGCAAGAGGAGGGGGGCTGCAAGGGAGGAGGAGACACAGGGCAGATTGATTGTCATCCACTGACATGGTTTCAGAGCAGGAAGTGCAGGGACCTGGTGATGCTGCTGCCATATTACACACAATGTAATACTTTCAGAACGATACAAATAATGACTATAACTGCAAAAATTCTCGGGAGAGCAATTTCTATCGATTTTACATAGTCATTTTTGGACCACGTTCTCCTTTAAGTCTTAACTGAGCATGCTTCTCCCCTGGGGCGGAGGGGCGTGGCAGAGGTCACGTGATGTCACTCAACCTACTGGAAGCAGGAAGTTTGAACATTCACCCACAATTAAATTTCCTCAGGCTCCAGACAGATGTTTGTTGGCCCATGTTAAAGGAAATACTGCAGGCTTTCATTTAACCCTCAATTGTTTTGAGACCACAGTTGCCCTCCATATGTCATACAGGTCCCCACTTGTAAAGAATAGGTTTAATTGGGTTGTTGTATCAGTTTGTACATCTGCTATTTGGTTGGCGTCCCCACATATGAATGCGTAGTCCTGATTTTTTTCATCATTTTAGATGGAAAACTGTTAGTTAAAAAACTACTTCAAACATCCATATATTTTAACCGCCCAGGGTATTTCTCAGGCTATCAATACCACATTTTTCTTTTTTGGTCCGTTTGCTAAAAATATGTTGTGGTAGTTCTTGTTCTGAAGGATGGTTATTGTCTTATTGTTTCTTGGGCTCAGATAATGTCTCTTTGTTTTGATTTGCATCCCTCCAGAACGAGGAGCGTTTGAGTCGACTATTTAATTTTTTTATACAATCTAATAACCATAACCATTTAATTTTAGTTATACTGACTATACTGATTTATCACATATCCCTTTTAACCAGCTCTAGGTAATAGTTTTTAAGAGTATGTCTTTGAAACTTTCATAATATATACTTTCATATATATATACTTTCATATATACTCGAGTATAAACCGGGGTACATCTTTACCTGAAAAGGGAGAAAAAGTGATTGACCCTTCCTCAGGCTGTACAACAGAATATGTGTCCCCATTGGACCATAAAGTATTTATATGAAATCACAGGAAATTAAGGGTGCAACCTCAAAACATTCCCCATCAACAGTAAATCATATAACATGTTACAAACATATTTTTCTCGTCACCCCAGTGGCAGCAATTCACCAGATTGGGATATCCCTGGCTCACAGGAAACGCACAGTATAAAAGTCCCTCCCACTCTACAGCTCAGGGCTTACCTGCCATTGTGGCTATTCCAGTGGTGTTCTCTCTCTCTCTCTCTCTCTGCCACTGAAGCCTTCCCTGTAGTTGCAGCAAGTTTCCTGGGAAGGCCTTAGTGACCGGGCTTGGTTTGGTTGAATCCTGTGTTCATCCTACCATTTGGATTTTGCAGCTTGTTTAGAACGTGTTTGATCCATTTTTTCGTGCGCTTGCGCACCCTGTTAAGTCCTTGCGCGTCCAGGTTTAATGTGCACATATCTCCTGGGTGTGTGCGCCTGCAGTTCTCGTGCGTGCCTGGCTGTTCTCGCGGAAATACTGTGCCTTCTGTTGCGGCCGGCAGTGTCGTCACGCCGCGTCCCGCAAGACTACTTAAGGCCTCTGGGAAACCTGCACTTTTGGTTTCGGCACCCGGAAGAAGTGGTTGTACCACGTGTGAAGCTGGTTCTGTGGCTTCTAGGCGGATTGCTGCTCCTTTATGCTTGTTGGAGCATAAGTCAGTGAGTGATGGTCACCAACAGTGTGGAACTAGGTAAGTCCCAGGAAGGTGGTTCTAAGAGATAAGTCAAGGATTTTTACATTCTAAATATCTTTTTTGTTTGGATTTTTAGTGCCTCAACCTCTGATAGTCATCTAAGTCTAATAAAATTATTTGCCAGATCCATGGCTTTATCAGTGGCAGCTAGAAGAGCTCTTTGGTTAAAAAATTGGTCTGCAAATGTTAATTCCAAATCTAACCTTTGTCAATTACCATATGACGGGAAGATTCTCTTTGGTGAAGAGCTGGATGACGTTTCAAGTGCTATTCAGGAGGTTAAAGTATTTTCTCCCGCAGGAAAGAAGATTTAAAAATATGCGTTCCGACACATTTACTCAGAGGGGGAGACACAGAGGTAATAGAGATACCTTTCGCCAAAGTAACTGTCGAGGAAGACAAGGAATGCAGCCCGTTAGGAAGAATTCAAGCTCATTCCAGAGTTCATCAATCCAACAATGACGGGGAGCGGGTCCCACCCCTGTGTATAGGAGGCAGATTAAAACATTTTGCACATGGTGGCCAATCTCATTCCAGATTCTTGGGTAACAAAACTATCCAAAGGTAATAAAATAGAATTTCTAAAACATGCCTCGTTTTCATCATTACGTTCCAGAAAAGAATCCTCGAGATGCCCAAGAGAGAAATATTTCTCGTTACATAAATCAATTGATACTTTGGATGCAGTCCAAGATGTCCAAAACATCCTCAAAGGAAAGGATTTTATTCAGCAGGAAAAAAGAGTAGTCTGAGGGTCGCACTCCAAATCATAAAGAATATTTTTATTGTGAACCACACATATTCAAGATGGTTCAAGATGGAGTCGTTACAGTCTATTGTGCAAGCCTTAAGCAGAGATGTGTGGATGGTAAACGTCAATCTAAAAGATGCCTATTTTCATGAAAAGAATTGGAACTTTCTAAGATTCGTGGCCAGCGGTATCATCTACAGTTCAAATGCCTTCTTTTCGGATAACCAGTCCCCAAGGGTTTTTACAAAAGTTCTGGTATCCTTGATAGCAGAGATAAGGAAGCAAGGGATTCATCTTTCATTATCTCAACGATATTCTTTTAATTGCAGAAACCAAAGAAATGGCCATTTTTCATACTTCCAAGTTCCAAATATCTTAAGCTTCGGTTGGGTAATAAACGAAGGAAAGTCACCTAATTCCTTCCCAAAATATAGGGTTTTTTTTCAAAAAATTTGATTTCATTACCAGAGGTAAAAGCAATTCGATAAGACAAAAAACCTCTCTTTTAAATCAAAAAGAGTAACAGTAAAGCAATGCCTAGTGATCATAGGTCTCATGGCCTCTGTATTCCAATGGTGGGGGAGATTGCAAATGAGGACTTTGCAGAATCATCTCGTCATCGGTCAAAAATTCTAAGTTCAATCTGTCAAAAATAGTCCTTGTCCTAGAAAGAGTAAAACAACTCCTGGGTTTGGTGGACCACCCCAAAAAATTTCAATCGGGAAGACTAATAGAAGAGCTCTGTACAGTGCCAATTACAACAGAGGCGTCAAAGCAGGTTGGGGTGCTCATTGACAAGCACAAAAATTGGGACAGTCAAGAGGATCTAGCATGTGCTAGCATTAAGGTCGTAGGAAAAGCTCTTTGTTGCTTCACCCAGCAAATAGAAGGAAGACATGTAAAGATTATTTCCACAACATACAAATGGTAGCTTACATAAGAAGACAAGGTGGGACCAGGAGCAAGTGTTAGAGAAAGCACTCCCATTCTCAGTTGGGCAGAAATCCATTTAAAGAGCATTTCAGCTGTGTATTTGCCTGGCCTTCAAAATATGTTAGCAGACTTTTTGAGCAGGAACTCAGGAGTTCATCCAGGAGAATGGAGTCTTTTCAACAAAATATTTCAAAATATTTGGGGGAAATATAATGGGGGAACCCATTATCGATCTCATGGCCACACCAAACAACACGAATGATCCGGAGATTTTACTCAAGATCCCCAAATCCTCAAGCTACAGCTACAGACGCTCTGGCCCATAATTGGTCCAAAGGTCTTTTATATATATTTCCTCCATTCCGATGGTCTGGAAGGATTCTCCAGAAAATAAAGTTTGAAAAAGCGTTATTTTTAGCGATCATCCCTTTTTGGCCAAGGAGACCTTGGTTTCCACTCCTCAATTCCCTAGCGGTGGAGAAGCGCCATGGAGAATTCCAATCTTTCCAGATGGTTGACTCAGGTCTGGTGAAGTATCAGGAAGACAACAACCTGAATTTGATGGTCTAGAAGTGGAAAGGAGGAGGTTATCGGTTCAAGATCAGCTGGTGCAACTGTTGTTGAAATCAGAAAAAGTTCAACTTCAAAACAGTATTACAAAGTTTGTGATCAATTGTTGCCATGAATTCCAATTGTAATCCTTTGGAAGCTAATGCCTCTTTAGTTGTGAAATTTCTCTTTTCAGGTTACAATATGGGTTGAGCAACAGCACTTTGAAGGGACAAGTGTCTGCCTCTTTGGCTATTTAGATCACTTGTGGGCCATGGATAATCTGGTCTCTCAATTTTTCAGTGCCCTCATAAGAGTAAGGCCTCCATTAAAATCTGTCTGCCCGGTCTGGAGTTTACCAACAGTTCTTCAAGCTCTTACAGTGCCTCCTTTTTAACCTTTAGAGCAAAGTTCGGACTGGATTCTTATTCTGAAAATGGTTCTATTAATTGCCATCACTTCAGCTTGTAGAGTGTCAGAATTGGCAGCGTTTTCCGCTAAACAACCGGACCCTACTATCTTTCAGATAGGGTCAGGAATTAAACCTACCTTCGAATTTCTGCCTAAAGTAGTCACTCCATTCCTATTTTTTGCCCGGATCCAAAAACAGAAAGGGAGAAAAAACTCCATACTTTGGATTTGGTAAGACTTTTACATTATTACTTAAAAAGAACTAAGTCATGGAGGAAATTGGAAAAACTCTTTTTGCTCCTAGAGGGTTCAGAAAAAGGGAAGCTCCTTCAAAGAAAACTTAGCGTCTTGGCTAACATAGGCATTGCAAAGGACTAACAAGAGGTAAGGCAGTTTCAGTTGGTTTGAAAGCTCACTCAACCAGGGTGATTGCTACCTCTGGGCTCTTGAATCTAAAGTTCTATGAAAAACATTGTGAGGCGGCTAAGTGGTCATTGTGGAAAACCTACATAAGACACAATCGCCTAGACTTATCTACAACCAACAAGACCAAGTTCGGTCTGAGAATGTTGGAAGCTGTGATTCAGCAGTCTTTAAAAAAAAATAAAAAAATGTTCTAATCTTCCCTCCCTATGTTTTAGCTTGGATAGATCCAGTCTGGTGAATTACTGCCATTGGGGTGACAGAAAAAACACATTGTTTACAACATACGGTAATTTCTGTTCTTGTCACCTTCCATGGCAGCATTCAAATTACGGTATGTTGTAAACAATTTTGTCTTTTTTTATGTGGTATTACTTATACATGCTGGTAACATAAAGCAAAACAATACAATATATTATTATTATTATCACAGGAATGTGAGAATATATTGTATATGTTTTGCTTTATGTTTACCTGCATGTAATATTATACCACATTTGTTTGTAACATGATTCATTGGGTTTCTGGGATATCTGATATGGTAAGATAGATGATAGATGGTTTGTGACTTAAGACCAAAATTGAGCTATCCTGGGGCAATTCCATAGTAGATGCCAAAAAATTGCTGGAGTTTGGTGACATTTGGGGCATTCAGGGAATGAGAGGGGGAAATATGGGTGTCTGAGATTAGAGTAATAAGAACTGCATCAGTTTATTTGGAGCAGACAGGGACAGATGGAGATGACTTTCGGCTAAATCTTCCCAGTCCTCCCTGGAAAGGAAGGGATCAGTGGCCTCCACTTGCTCAGGATATTTTAGTGTCTGTCTTAAAAGTTGCTTTAAGTAGACAGTGTATATGTCTTCATCCTCATCCCCAGTGTTTTTTAGTGTCTATACATATAGTTCTTTGAACATTTGTTTGTTCAAATAAAGAATTCAGGGTCTTTGTAACTTGCAATTGCACAGGAATATATCAAGTAAAATGTAGCATTTGGACAAGAATATTATCGAAAATGTTTAGGATGGATAAATCGTGGCTGAAATATAAATAGTTCACAAGCTGTAATTAAAAAAAAAAAAGTAACCTTAGAAACGTTAATCACCCCCTACGCATTATCTTAGGTTTCAAGATGCCCCTGAAGTTCCTAACCTGACGGAAGGACTGTCGGTCGCGGCAAAAAGAGGATCGGACGAGGTTTTCCACCATGGTCGGTCGGACATGGCCACATTCGGATGCGATAATTTCGGTCCGATCGAAATGTGGCAAAAGCAGCCGCGTCCGATAGTTACTGCGACCGATCGTGCGGTCCATAGAGGACTGCACGATCGGACAAGATTTTCCACCATGTCCGAACGTCCTTTCGTCCAATTCGGGCGTGGGAGCATTCGGATGCAATCATTTCGGTCCGATCGACTGATACACTGAACTATCAGTCGATCGGACCAAAATATCTAATCGCGTGTACCCAGCTTAAGGATTTTTCCTCCTGACCGACCGTTCGATACTTTCGACCGGTCGGCCAGGCGGAAGGACTGTCGGTCGCGGCAAAAAGAGGATCGGACGAGGTTTTCCGGAAGGACTGTCGGTCGCGGCAAAAAGAGGATCGGACGAGGTTTTCCACCATGGTCGGTCGGACATGGCCACATTCGGATGCGATAATTTCGGTCCGATCGAAATGTGGCAAAAGCAGCCGCGTCCGATAGTTACTGCGACCGATCGTGCGGTCCATAGAGGACTGCACGATCGGACAAGATTTTCCACCATGTCCGAACGTCCTTTCGTCCAATTCGGGCGTGGGAGCATTCGGATGCAATCATTTCGGTCCGATCGACTGATACACTGAACTATCAGTCGATCGGACCAAAATATCTAATCGCGTGTACCCAGCTTAAGGATTTTTCCTCCTGACCGACCGTTCGATACTTTCGACCGGTCGGCCAGGCGGAAGGACTGTCGGTCGCGGCAAAAAGAGGATCGGACGAGGTTTTCCACCATGGTCGGTCGGACATGGCCACATTTGGATGCGATAATTTCGGTCCGATCGACCGATACACTGAACTATCGGTCGATCAGACCGAAATATCTCATCGTGTGTACCCAGCTTTAAGCCAGTCTTGCTGTAACGGGTAATACAGAGGGAATGTGATGGGGGTCAGTGCTCGGATAGAGTATTGTATTTCCCATTGGGGAAAGCTAGTTCCCAGTTGTTCAGAACCTCCGCCATCCCACTGGGATCTAGTCACAACCATTTACCGTCTAACTACATTACACTTGATTTGAATTATCGCTTCAGCCAAACTACACAAGAACCAATGTCAGCCCTGCCCAGGACCCAGTTTAATCCTTATCCATCTCTACTTCCAGTTTGTTAGCACAGGTGTGTAACTAGGAATCACTGGGCCCCCTGAAACTGATGGGGCCCCTATCTCTGATTCCTCAACAGTGGTTTTCTGGAAGGAGGCTATATCTGTCATGGGGAAATAAAGATTGGACTCCCCTGGTAGTCACGCACCTGGTTTGTACACACAGTCAATACATCGCCTGATATCCAAGCAGGCAACAAACTGCCATTTCATAATCGCACACGTGTAGCCAACATGCAAAACAACACCCCATCGAACAGCCACACATGTGCGATTATTGCCCAAAACAGCTGTCAAACTTAATTACATTATTTACTGACAGACTTTTGTTACCAATAAGTAAGTTATAAGTAAAGGTTTTGAAAAAATTCTCAGTACTCTTTTGTATCCAAAGCTATATTGCACTGTAAACTGACCATTTAAAGGTGGATACAGACATGATATTGCACACAAGCAGCAGCTCTGGACAATAATTGTACATGTATGGCCACTCAGTCGGGCATCATTCGTTGCTCTGCAGATTTGGATCACCAAACAGCCATACACATACAATTATCGTGTAGAAAAACCGTTCTTTGGGCACTTGTGCATTGTCTGTCGCATGCATGTCTGTACTTCGCTTTAGGCTGGATACACATCAGCTGAGTTTTTGTACTGACCTAGTGTTCGCTACTTGCAAGCACACATTTGGGACAAATGACTGTTGGTCGCTTCGATAGTGGCCGCGGCCGACAGTGCGTGGCACCAATCAGGCGGTCCCATAGGGAACCGCATGGCTGCCCGTGATTTACCAGCAGTCCCGAGCTCAGTCATGGCTGGACACCCCGCACCATCGGATATTTCCGTCCGACTGGCCGATACAAGGCACTGTCGGTCGGTCGGCTGGAAATATCTGCTGGTGTGTACCTAGCCTTAGACATTGTGCTGTAAATAGGACTCTCGTGATCAGTAAGCTTGATATGATGATGTCATGCTTATAGATTTCTTTATGTACAAATCCAAGGAGGGTAAAACTTAAATAATTTTACCCCAGTTAGTAAAGTTTCTGTGTTGCTAAAATTGTTTCACAGGAGACGCTGCCAGTCCAGCAACTTTTACTTGCTTCTGTGCACAGAAAACTCATGGAAGCAAGCAGAAGCGTGCCGGGGTAAAGAAGGCTGGTAAGTACTGTTAGAAGCATCTTTGTAATTTGAAAACCTCGTGAGGCCGAGGTTTTGGGGGGCTGCTAACAAAATTAAAAAGTTTTTGGGGTTGGTGGACATACCCTTTAAAATAAGTGGTAAAGTTCTCTGTTTTTTGTAATCAATAGGTTTTTATTGGGAATTTTTTAATATGAGCATAATTAACATTTATAACATATAGAGAATAAAATTAAAGGGTATCGCCACTCAAAAAATAAAGTTGAGCCATTTAGATTTATTGAAGAACGGGAGGTAAAGGAGCTGTGTCTTACCTCCCGTTCTTCAATAAACCAATCAGGAGCCAGAAGAGAAGGTAATGAACTTATCCGCTCGCTCGCTCCCCCGGCTCGTAGTCTGACAGGTCCCGACGGACCTGCCTTCTACGCGCATGCAGGGGAGTGTGCGATCGTGTAAGTTTGTTACTTTCTCTCCAGGCTCCTGATCGATTTGTTGAATAATTCTTCTTCAATAAATCTAAATGGTTCAACTTTATTTTTTGGGTGGAGATACCTTTTAACATAAGTATTATCATTGGTATAAAACAAGTTACTTTGGTCATTTTGCTGTATATTATGCGGACAGATCCTTAATACAGTTAAATTTCACATATCAACATTCCCTTTGGATACATTTGTGGTGTGTTCTGTTGGTCAGGCTAAACATTTCATTTTTTTTTTTTATTGGATTTTGATAGGATTGTTTTTCATTTCCATTTCGTGCATATCAATATTTTGGTTGCAAGAAGGATATGAAACAATATTGTCCTTACTGTTGGTCATAAGTGTCTAGATCTATATTTAGTAGTGCTAGTTCAGTTGTAGCAATCATTGGGTAACCCAGAATTTTGGAAATATATAAAAACACCGATTCCCATAGTTTATATATTGTGGGGCATTGCCATACTATATGTATCAATGTACCCCTTTTACCACAGTTTCTCCAACGTTTATTGTTGTGTTGTATATTTTCAAGATTAAACTTGGTGTAAGATATACACGGTATATTATTTTTTACACATCTCCCAGTGGTTTGCACATTTGCACATACAACACAGTGTGTGTATGGTGCCATCATAGCTTCTTCCCAGTGTTCTAATGTAAATATTTTGTTCAGGTCTTGCTGCTGTTTTAACATAAATTTGTTTGTTTTCAGAACATTTTTGTAGTTTAATGGTCTATATATCCTAGAAATACCTTTGTGGATTTTTTTGTTGTGATGGTGTTGTAGTATTGTGTAATATTGTTGTTTTGTTTTCTTCAGTTTATTATTTATAAAAGCAGATATTTGTAAGTATCTATATTCCATATTGTTAGGAAACTGATATTTTGTTTACATTTGTGTATATGTTAATAGATATGTCTTTTAATTTAGTTTCTTGTGCTCTTTTCCAGGTGTGACATGAAAACTGGGAGATAATTTCTTTTTTTCCTCTCAAATATATCCAGGTATGAATTGTGTTGTAGGTTATTTTTAAATTCTTTGTGTTTATAAACATTTTTTCCAGGTTAAGGCTGTGTGTAATATAGTGTAAGATAAGTTTGGTGTTTTGATATCAAATAGTATTTTGCTCATCAAGGCTCTTAGAGAGTGGTGTTTTAGTGGGGCAAGTATAATTGACGCATGGTAGTCTTGTAAATGTGGCATGTCCATACCTCCTGAGTTTCTATTTTTTGTTAGTATTTTGTTGTTCCATATGAAATCTGTAAATATTTTGTTGGCTTGTGTGAAAAATTTAGTGGGAATTCGTATTGGTTAAAGGGTATGTCCACCCTAAAATTGATTTTTTAATATAAGATCCCCCCTGGGGCTCCCAGCCCCAACCGCTATATTTTTTTTTTAGAAAGCCCCCCAAACTCTACTTACCTCCCCTCTTTCCTCCGCCGCGCTCCCGGCCCTCTGCTTGCAAGGAAATGCATGCAGAGGGGCGGGACTGGCAGCCGCGTCTGTGATTGGTGACGGCAAGCCAATCACAGACGCGGCTGCCGGCAGCTCACTTCGCGAGGAGGAAAGAGGAGAGGTAAGTAAGAGTTTGGGGAGCTTTCTAAAAATAAAAAATATGCGGTTGGGGCTGGGAGACATGGGGGAAATCAGTACTGAAGGGGTTTTATGCTAGGGGGAGGGATAGTAGAACGGGAGGGAGAGGGAGGGGGAGGGAGGGGGGAGAAGGGCTGCAGTACGCATGGCAAAAATCTACCTGAGGCCAGCTAGCAGGCAGTGTCCTATATGGACTCTGCTAGCCTCCTGGTAGTCATTTTTTCGGACTTTGGGGGGGGACTACAGGAGAACCCTATGGAGCTGGGATGTGAGGTAAGGATTAAACTACACTACATGGTGGGGCCAGTAGTTGGGGGGATTATAGTTTTGGGGGTGGACATGCCCTTTAAGTTATAAACACATAGAAATTTTGGGATAATCAGCATTTTGAGTATTAATATTTTAACTGTTAGTAAAATAATCAGCTTGAAAAAGGAACTAGAATGTTCTGAAAGCTTGCTATGATTATCTTAGCTAGACAATAAAGGTATCACCTTTATGCCACTTTTGTTATTTTTTTTTTATTTCAAAAGGGTTACCCTGTAAACATTTTGACTGGTTAACATGTTACACCACCTTTTCCACCTGTCAGTGATATCTGGTGTTGCACCCATCCAGTTCTTGGATGATTGTTTATTGTATAAGTGGTTTGTAGTCGTCTTGGTTTGTATTGGTTGATGGTTGGCTTATATATATTGCTAGATATTTGATTTGGTTTCTCCCATTTAAAATTATTATTTTTTTGTATTCTAGTTGGGTGGTTATCTATGTTTATTCCTAGTATTGATGATTTGGATTTGTTAATTTTGTATTGCTATATAGGCATGGCTGTATTCTGTGATTAATTTCCTAGTTGGTTTTAGGGAGTTTTCTGGGTTAGTTAATAAAAGTATGATATCTGCAAATAACAATATTTTTGTATTGCTTATTCCTATTTTTACTCCTGTTATTTGTTGGTCTACTCTAATCATTTGAGGTAGGGGTTCTATCGGCATTGAGAGCGACCCAGAGCAGTGGACATTAGCTGTGGGTGCTGAGTATAGTGCCATTATGGCTTGGTTTTATTGTTCCTTGGATTCCGAATTTGGTCATAGTTTGTTCTAGGTAGTTCCAGTTGAATCAAATGCTTTCTCTGTGTCTATGGCTACAAGTATTGTTGGAATTTTGAATTTTTATATGTGTTATATTTCTGGTTTTATCTGTTGTTTGTCTACCTTGTCTAAAACCTGTTTGTTTGATCTTGTGTTATTGTTTGCTATTATGTTTGCATATATTTTAATGTCATTGTTAAGTAGTGATATAGGCCTATAGTTCTCTTTGCTTGTTTTCTGTCCGGTTTTTGAATTATCGCTTGTAGGTTTTCTTTAGGAAATTGTTTTTTGTGCTGCCAAGTTGAATGTTTTGGTTAGCTGTGGTGTGATTGTTTCGGAAAATGTAACCACCTGGGCCTGGTGCTTTGTTGTATTTTAGACCATTGATCTGAATGGTCGGTTTAGTGTTTCTAATTGTTGTTTTGATATCAAGGGTAATTTTATTTTTTCCAGGAATTCTTGGATCTCTGCTGATGTAGGTTCATGAGTCTGAGTGTCGTTTTGTAAGTTTTATAGTTTACTGTCATATTTACTAAACTCCTCTGCTATATCTTGGGGCTTTGTGATTTTATTTTTGTAATCGTTCAGTAGATATGGTATTCTGTTTTTTATAGCTTGGTTTGACTTGGTTGGCTAGTAGAGAGGATGGTTTGTTGTTTGGGTTAGCCTTGATTCTGAGAAATTATAAATATACAAGTTGATTTTTTGGATCGTTGTGGATTTTTGGTTTGTTGTATTGAGGGTTAGTTTCTCTTTGTTCTAGAATTTTTAAATTTATCAAGAAGTCGTATGAACTATTTTTCTTTTTTTTTTCTCTCTTGATGCTATTTGTATCAGGATTCCTCTCATATATGCCTTATGGGCATCCCATAAAATGAATTGGTTAACTTCATTTACATAATTGAGAGAATTATTTTTGAGTGTAATTTCTTGTTTTAGAGTTTGGTTGTTTATTATGTACGGGTTTAATTTCCCTGGTCTTGTAAAGGGGCCACATTGGACACCGGGCCCCTGATCCCCTCCTCCATCTCAGCAGCGAGTGCGACCAGCTGTTTAAAATCGGCTGGTCAGTACTACTACCTATCTTGGCTTTTTTGAAGTTTTGTAGTAACCATTCACCCACTAAACCAAAATCAATTCTTTAATGTTTAAAGGGTAACAGTGGTCTCAAATTCTTCCAAACTAGTAAGAATTATACAAAAAGCTTTCCATCGTACCTTCAAAATAAAACCTAAATCATATGTCTAGATAAAATTTGTGAGGTTATTGCTGGAAAGGTTCAGCAATGTAACTTCCTGGTTGAACACTTTCTTTTTTCAGCCATGTGACCAGCCTTTGCCTGCATTAATAGGCTTCCCTTCTCAACTGTCAATTTTTCCCCTGGTACATCCTGATTTCCTCAGCATTAAAGGTGAACTGTAGTCTCCAAACAAGTTGAGTTTAAATGAAAGGTCAGTTTCCTACCTTTAAAACCAGCCATCACCACAGCCCAAGATATAATAAGATAATAATAAGAAAATAATAAGAAATTCTTATTATCTTATAATAATAAGAAATTACTGACCAGAAAGTTAAAGGGTGGGAGGCTGACATGTGACATTCCTAAGGCTGGTCCTCCACCTCGCCACTGGTGAGCACTTCCTCAGACTCCCTCAGTGTGAGAGGGAGACAGGAAGCCCCTACCCCTCCCAGCTGTGTGAAGGACCTGCAGCTGCAGAGAAGGTAAGGGAATCTACAGCCCTTCTCTCTCACTATGTGAAACCAGCCTTTTCAGGCAGAGTTCTCACTCTGCCTGAAAAGGCTGTTTTCACACAGTTTTCTGTAGGGGGGGTCTGAGTGGCTCACAGCACCCGTGAGTGGATGGGGCTACGGCACCCGCGAGTAGGCGGGGCTAAGACGCCCGTGAGCAGCAGGGATAAATCACCCGTGAGTGGGCGGGGCCACATGGGGCTGTAAGGGAAGGGGCCAAGGGGGGCCTGCAAATGGAGGGGCAATAGGGTCCATGAGTGGGAGGGGCCAGGGGGGGCTTGCAAGAGGAGGGGGGCTGCAAGGGGAGGAGGAGACACAGGGCAGATTGATTGTCATCCACTGACATGGTTTCAGAGCAGGAAGTGCAGGGGACCTGGTGATGCTGCTGCCATATTACACACAAAAATGTAAATATCTTCAGAACGATACAAAATAATGACTATAAACTGCAAAAATTCTCGGGAGAGCAATTTCTATCGATTTTACATAGTCATTTTTGGACCACAGTTCTCCTTTAAGTCTTAACTGAGCATGCTTCTCCCCTGGGGCGGAGGGGCGTGGCAGAGGTCACGTGATGTCACTCAACCTACTGGAAGCAGGAAGTTTGAACATTCACCCCAATTAAATTTCTCAGGCTCCAGACAGAGATGTTTGTTGGCCCATGTTAAAGGAAATACTGCAGGCTTTCATTTAACCCTCAATTGTTTTGAGACCACAGTTGCCCTCCATATGTCATACAGGTCCCCACTTGTAAAGAATAGGTTTAATTGGGTTGTTGTATCAGTTTGTACATCTGCTATTTGGTTGGCGTCCCCACATATGAATGCGTAGTCCTGATTTTTTTCATCATTTTAGATGGAAAACTAGTTAGTTAAAAAACTAACTTCAAACATCCATATATTTTAACCGCCCAGGGTATTTCTCAAGGCTATCAATACACCATTTTTCTTTTTTGGTCCGTTTGCTAAAAATATGTTGTTGTAGTTCTTGTTCTGAAGGATGGTTATTGTCTTATGTGTTTCTTGGGCTCAGATAATGTCTCTTTTGTTTTGATTTGCATCCCTCCAGAACGAGGAGCGTTTGAGTCGACTATTTAATTATTTTATACAATCTTAATAACCATAACCATTTAATTTTAGTTATACTGACTATACTGATTTATCACATATCCCTTTTAACCAGCTCTAGGTAATAGTTTTTAAGAGTATTGTCTTTGAAACTTTCATAAATATATACTTTCATATATATATACTTTCATATATACTCGAGTATAAACCGGGGTACATCATTTTACCTGAAAAGGGAGAAAAAGTGATTGACCCTTCCTCAGGCTGTACAACAGAATATGTGTCCCCATTGGACCATAAAGTATTTATATGAAATCACAGGAAATTAAAGGTGCAACCTCAAAACATTCCCCATCAACAGTAAATCATATAAACATGTTACAAACATATTTTCTCTGTCACCCCAGTGGCAGCAATTCACCAGATTGGGATATCCCTGGCTCACAGGAAACGCACAGTATAAAAGTCCCTCCCACTCTGACAGCTCAGGGCTTACCTGCCATTGTGGCTATTCCAGTGGTGTTCTCTCTCTCTCTCTCTCTCTGCCACTGAAGCCTTCCCTGTAGTTGCAGCAAGTTTGCCTGGGAAGGCCTTAGTGACCGGGCTTGGTTTGGTTGAATCCTGTGTTCATCCTACCATTTGGATTTTGGCAGCTTGTTTAGAACGTGTTTGATCCATTTTTTGCGTGCGCTTGCGCACCCTGTTAAGTCCTTGCGCGTCCAGGTTTAATGTGCACATATCTCCTGGGTGTGTGCGCCTGCAGTTCTCGTGCGTGCCTGGCTGTTCTCGCGGAAATACTGTGCCTTCTGTTGCGGCCGGCAGTGTCGTCACGCTCGCGTCCCGCAAGACTTACTTAAGGCCTCTGGGAAACCTGCACTTTTGGTTTCGGCACCCGGAAGAAGTGGTTGTACCACGTGTGAAGCTGGTTCTGTGGCTTCTAGGCGGATTGCTGCTCCTTTATGCTTGTTGGAGCATAAGTCAGTGAGTGATGGTCACCAACAGTGTGGAACTAGGTAAGTCCCAGGAAGGTGGTTCTAAAAGAGATAAGTCAAGGATTTTTACATTCTAAATATTCTTTTGTGTTTGGATTTTTAGTGCCTCAACCTCTGATAAGTCATCTAAGTCTAATAAAATTATTTGCCAGATCCATGGCTTTATCAGTGGCAGCTAGAAGAGCTCTTTGGTTAAAAAATTGGTCTGCAAATGTTAATTCCAAATCTAACCTTTGTCAATTACCATATGACGGGAAGATTCTCTTTGGTGAAGAGCTGGATGACGTTATCAAGTGCTATTCAGGAGGTTAAAGTATTTTTCTCCCGCAGGAAAGAAGATTTAAAAATATGCGTTCCGACACATTTACTCAGAGGGGGAGACACAGAGGTAATAGAGATACCTTTCGCCAAAGTAACTGTCGAGGAAGACAAGGAATGCAGCCCGTTAGGAAGAATTCAAGCTCATTCCAGAGTTCATCAATCCAACAATGACGGGGAGCGGGTCCCACCCCTGTGTATAGGAGGCAGATTAAAACATTTTGCACATAGGTGGGCCAATCTCATTCCAGATTCTTGGGTAACAAAACTATCCAAGAGGTATATAAAATAGAATTTCTAAAACTGCCTCGTTTTCATCATTACGTTCCAGAAAAGAATCCTCGAGATGCCCAAGAGAGAAATAATTTCTCGTTACATAAATCAATTGATATCTTTGGATGCAGTCCAAGATGTCCAAAAACATCCTCAAAGGAAAGGATTTTATTCGCAGGAAAAAAGAGTAGCTGAGGGTCGCACTCCAAATCATAAAGAATATTTTTATTGTGAACCACACATATTCAAGATGGTTCAAGATGGAGTCGTTACAGTCTATTGTGCAAGCCTTAAGCAGAGATGTGTGGATGGTAAACGTCAATCTAAAAGATGCCTATTTTCATGAAAAGAATTGGAACTTTCTAAGATTCGTGGCCAGCGGTATTCATCTACAGTTCAAATGCCTTCTTTTCGGATTAAACCAGTCCCCAAGGGTTTTTACAAAAGTTCTGGTATCCTTGATAGCAGAGATAAGGAAGCAAGGGATTCAAGTCTTTCATTATCTCAACGATATTCTTTTAATTGCAGAAACCAAAGAAATGGCCATTTTTCATACTTCCAAGTTCCAAATATCTTAAGCTTCGGTTGGGTAATAAACGAAGGAAAGTCACCTAATTCCTTCCCAAAATATAGGGTTTTTTTTCAAAAAATTTGATTTCATTACCAGAGGTAAAAGCAAATTCGATAAGACAAAAAACCTCTCTTTTTAAAATCAAAAAGAGTAACAGTAAAGCAATGCCTAGTGATCATAGGTCTCATGGCCTCTTGTATTCCAATGGTGGGGCGAGATTGCAAATGAGGACTTTGCAGAATCATCTCGTCATCGGTCAAAAATTCTAAGTTCAATCTGTCAAAAATAGTCCTTGTCCTAGAAAGAGTAAAACAATCCTGGGTTTGGTGGACCACCCCAAAAAATCTTCAATCGGGAAGACTAATAGAAGAGCTCTGTACAGTGCCAATTACAACAGAGGCGTCAGAAGCAGGTTGGGGTGCTCATTGACAAGCACAAAGAAATTGGGACAGTCAAGAGGATCTAGCATGTGCTAGCATTAAGGTCAGTAGGAAAAGCTCTTTGTTGCTTCACCCAGCAAATAGAAGGAAGACATGTAAAGATTATTTCCAACAACAATACAATGGTAGCTTACATAAGAAGACAAGGTGGGACCAGGAGCAAGTGGTTAATGAGAAGCAGCTCCCATTCTCAGTTGGGCAGAAATCCATTTAAAGAGCATTTCAGCTGTGTATTTGCCTGGCCTTCAAAATATGTTAGCAGACTTTTTGAGCAGGAACTCAGGAGTTCATCCAGGAGAATGGAGTCTTTTCAACAAAATATTTCAAAATATTTGGGGGAATATAAATGGGGGAAACCCATTATCGATCTCATGGCCACACCAAACAACACGAAATGCCGGAGATTTTACTCAAGATCCCCAAATCCTCAAGCTACAGCTACAGACGCTCTGGCCCATAATTGGTCCAAAGGTCTTTTATATATATTTCCTCCAATTCCGATGGTCTGGAAGGATTCTCCAGAAAATAAAGTTTGAAAAAGCGTTATTTTTAGCGATCATCCCTTTTTGGCCAAGGAGACCTTGGTTTCCACTCCTCAATTCCCTAGCGGTGGAGAAGCGCCATGGAGAATTCCAATCTTTCCAGGATGGTTGACTCAGGTCTGGTGAAGTATCAGGAAGACAACAACCTGAATTTGATGGTCTAGAAGTGGAAAGGAGGAGGTTATCGGTTCAAGATCAGCTGGTGCAACTGTTGTTGAAATCAAGAAAAAGTTCAACTTCAAAACAGTATTACAAAGTTTGTGATCAATTTGTTGCCATGAATTCCAATTGTAATCCTTTGGAAGCTAATGCCTCTTTAGTTGTGAAATTTCTCTTTTCAGGTTACAATATGGGGTTGAGCAACAGCACTTTGAAGGGACAAGTGTCTGCTCTTTTGGCTATTTTAGATCACTTGTGGGCCATGGATAATCTGGTCTCTCAATTTTTCAGTGCCCTCATAAGAGTAAGGCCTCCATTAAAATCTGTCTGCCCGGTCTGGAGTTTACCAACAGTTCTTCAAGCTCTTACAGTGCCTCCTTTTTGAACCTTTAGAGCAAAGTTCGGACTGGATTCTTATTCTGAAAATGGTTCTATTAATTGCCATCACTTCAGCTTGTAGAGTGTCAGAATTGGCAGCGTTTTCCGCTAAACAACCGGACCCTACTATCTTTCATGATAGGGTCAGGATTAAACCTACCTTCGAATTTCTGCCTAAAGTAGTCACTCCATTCCTATTTTTTGCCCGGATCCAAAAACAGAAAGGGAGAAAAAACTCCATACTTTGGATTTGGTAAGACTTTTAACTTATTACTTAAAAAGAACTAAGTCATGGAGGAAATTGGAAAAACTCTTTTTGATCCCTAGAGGGTTCAGAAAAAGGGAAGCTCCTTCAAAGAAAACTTTAGCGTCTTGGCTAACATAGGCCATTGCAAAGGACTAACAAGAGGTAAGGCAGTTTCAGTTGGTTTGAAAGCTCACTCAACCAGGGTGATTGCTACCTCTTGGGCTCTTGAATCTAAAGTTTCTATGAAAAACATTTGTGAGGCGGCTAAGTGGTCATTGTGGAAAACCTACATAAGACACAATCGCCTAGACTTATCTACAACCAACAAGACCAAGTTCGGTCTGAGAATGTTGGAAGCTGTGATTCAGCAGTCTTTAAAAAAAAAATAAAAAAATGTTCTAATCTTCCCTCCCTATGTTTTAGCTTGGATAGATCCCAGTCTGGTGAATTACTGCCATTGGGGTGACAGAAAAAACACATTGTTTACAACATACGGTAATTTCTGTTTCTTGTCACCTTCCATGGCAGCATTCAAATTACGGTATGTTGTAAACAATTTTGTCTTTTTTTATATGTGGTATTACTTATACATGCTGGTAAACATAAAGCAAAACATATACAATATATTATTATTATTATCACAGGAATGTGAGAATATATTGTATATGTTTTGCTTTATGTTTACCTGCATGTATAAATTATACCACATTTGTTTGTAACATGATTCATTGGGTTTCTGGGATATCTGATATGGTAAGATAGATGATAGATGGTTTGTGACTTAAGACCAAAATTGAGCTATCCTGGGGCAATTCCATAGTAGATGCCAAAAAATTGCTGGAGTTTGGTGACATTTGGGGCATTCAGGGGAATGAGAGGGGGAAATATGGGTGTCTGAGATTAGAGTATAAAGAACTGCATCAGTTTATTTGGAGCAGACAGGGACAGATGGAGATGACTTTCGGCTAAATCTTCCCAGTCCTCCCTGGAAAGGGAAGGGATCAGTGCCTCCCACTTGCTCAGGATATTTTAGTGTCTGTCTTAAAAGTTGCTTTAAGTAGACAGGTGTATATGTCTTCATCTACTCATCCCCAGTGTTGTTTAGTGTCTATACATATAGTTCTTTGAACATTTGTTTGTTCAAATAAAGAATTCAGGGTCTTTGTAACTTGCAATTGCACAGGAATATGATCAAGTAAAATGTAGCATTTGGACAAGAATATTATCGAAAATGTTTATGGATGGATAAATCGTGGCTGAAATATAAATAGTTACACAAGCTGTAATTAAAAAAAAAAAAGTAACCTTAGAAACGTTAATCACCCCCATACGCATTATCTATAGGTTTCAAAGATGCCCCTGAAGTTCCTAACCTGACCCAGTCCCTCGACGCTCCTCCTCTGCTCTGCGGCTGACAGCCTCACCACTTCCTGGTTGCGGTTGTCAGTAAAGGCGCAACGTGATGTCACGCCCAATAGCCTGACACCTGCGACCAGGAAGTAGAGCAGCTGTCAGAGCAGAAACCCTCTGCTCCTGTTTTTCCTTAAAACAGAAGCAGGGGGCGGCACCCAGGTGGCGAGGGACTGGGTCAGGTAAGTACATCCAGGGGAATCTTTGAAACCTATAGATAATGCGAAAGTGGGGTTGGGGGGGGGGGGGGTTTACATTTCTAAGGTTATCTTTTTTTGGCTGGACATGCCCTTTAAAGGGGGAATATTCTATCTACATTTTTTTAAGATTAAGGGCTAGAACAGGCACATATTTAAAGGTAGACATAGTAAAATAGTAATTTACCGTATATACTCGAGTATAAACCGAGATTTTAAAAAAAAAAATGAAAATTGAGTCTGTTTATACTCGAGTCACACACTTACCTGCTCCGTCGGCCGCACGCTCCGCATCCTCTGCTGGCTGACGTACTACTCGGCGCCATGTAGTGACGTCAGCCAACAGAGGAATGTGGAGCATGCGGCCGCCGGAGCAGAGAAGAGGATCCAGAGCAGCCTGCAAGGGAACTGGAGCAGGTAGGAGAAGGCAACTTTGGAGACTCCCAGAAGGGGGAGGGGAGTACAGTAATTCCTTGCCACTGTAGATGTTTGGAAGCTACAACTCCCAGCAACTAAGGAATGCTGGGAGTTGTAGTTTCCAAACATCTGGAGTGCCAAGGAATGAGGCTTTAGTTGCCTTTTAAATGCACAGAAGAATTCCCATACATTCCCAACCGAAGGTACAAAATAGGACCATAACTGCCTTCTGATTCTGTATTGTTTTGAGGCTTTAGTTGCCCTTTAAATGAACAGCAGAATTCCCTTACATTAGTCCCATACAGTAATAGCCATACTGGATTTGGCTATTACTGTATGGGACTACTATATGGGAGTTCTGCTGTCCATTTAAAAGGCAACTAAAGTCTCAAAAGAATACAGAAGTCCAACTATTCACCCTCCTTTTTTAACCCTACTTAACAGTTGATCCAGATGAAGGCAAAAAAAGCGAAAGTTCAGTGCAAATCCATGTACTTTTAAAAAAAAAAAAAAGAGCATTATTTTTTTCATCCCAATGACCTTCATCTGCCAATTCAGCATTTTGTCTGTGTATAAATAACTGCAACCGACATACTAACTTCAGGTTTGCAGGACCCCTAGTAGAGACCGTTATGGTCTTGCCCTAGACCCAGTGCCTGGATTGATTCAGTTGTTCAGTAGAGATCTAAGCATCTTTGACCTATCCGAACAGCCAATCAGTAGAAATTACTGTTAGGAACATTCCAAGGAAGTGGTGCATCCTGGGAAGAAGGACCGTTAGAACCTGAAATGTCAGCTCACTAATGTCAACAGCAGGGAACAGCAAAGGGTATGAAATCAACTGATTTTTCAAAATGGGAGAGAATATGTAGAATAACTAAGAAGGCATTACACAAACTAACAATTTAACAAATATTGATAATTTCCACTGAACTGGGAAGACAAGTGCTTCATTACAAACCTTTGCCTTTGTACCGTACTTTTAAAAAAAGCTAATTATATACTTTTTTGTTTTATCACAGAATCAGAATGACTGAAAATCTACTAAAAGAAGCATTTATCAGCAACCTGAATGGAACAAGCATTGCAGAAGTTGCACTGGGCTTAAGTATAGGCCCTATGTGTTTCCTTTTTAGAGGTTTAGTGCTTGTTTTCTATCAGAAGGAACACAGAGCCCTATTTTATTCATGGAAACATCATCTATTTTTTGATTTCTTGTTACTTGTGGTTCCACAGGTTCTGTCATGCACAGTATTTTCAGATTTCCTATATTTTGTACTATTGGCTTATGCAGCAATTAGTGCACTTTTACTTTGTTATATATTTAAATGGAGAACTAATTGTGTGCACAGAAAACCAAATTCTATCATCCGCTCATTTCTAAAAATACAAGTTAGGGATGAAATTGTACCAGCTGTAACAAATTTGCGAGTTTTTTTAAATATTCTCACTGCCATTTCCATCCTTGCAGTGGATTTTAAAGTGTTCCCTCGGCGGTATGCAAAAACGGAGACTTATGGGACAGGAGTTATGGACCTAGGTGTAGGAGGTTTTGTATTTGCTAATGCAATAGTTTCTCCTGAAGCCAAAACAAACCAAGACATGTTACAGAGTAAGATTCCAAACTTTAAAAAGCAACTGTTGTCTGTCTGGCCCCTTATTCTCTTTGGATTTGGAAGACTTATCAGCGTCAAGGCAGCTGATTATCAGGAACATGTGTCGGAATATGGCATACACTGGAATTTTTTTTTCACCCTTGCAAATGTACGTGTATTAGGCTCACTGTTATTAGCTATCTTACCTGCAAAGAATTCCTGGATTGTAGCTGCAACCATTGTTTTGTCCTACCAAGCAGTCCTAGAATATACAAGCCTAAAGGAATTTATTTTTTATGGTAGTGATGGAAATGGCACAAGAGTTGGTTTCTTCAATGCAAACAGAGAGGGGATTGTCTCAGTCATTGGATATGTAGCTATATATATGGCTGGTGTACAAGTCGGGCTATATCTTCTAAAGAAAAGAGCTGTTCTTAAAGACTGGATATCTCCTATCAAGAATCTAATGTTAATAGCATTTTCCCTTTTTATCATGTTTTATATATTTCAGGCTTACTTAGAGCCTGCATCACGTAGGTTAGCAAATTTAACTTTTTTTATTTGGATTATTGCACAGTGTGTTTCATTCCTATGCTTAATATTGCTTTGTGACTTGATCATAACATTTGCTAAATATTTGGTTACTGGGAGCAAAGTGCCTGTTACGTGGTATATATATATGTCTTCAAACCTTAGTAAAGGTCATGAAACGGCACCTCAAATAGAGAAAAAAGAATCACATTATTGTCTCATTGAAGCTGTTAATAGAAATCAGTTGCTTTTTTTCATATTATCAAATATTTTGACTGGTCTGGTAAATATGATAATAGATACAATGCATTGTAACAGTTTCTTATCAGTGACAGTGATTCTAATTTACATGTTTTGTAACTGTATGGTTGTTTATGTTTTCCATATTAACAAAATTACAGTAAAGTGGTGGTGAGTAAATGTACAGTAATGCTTTAAGAGTGTTTGCATTAGAAAGCAAGAGGTGTGCCTCCAGTGGGGGATTTACATCTCAGGAGCCTATAAGCACCCTTCACCCTGCCCCTCAACACAGGTCACATACTCCAGACCACTCCCATTTTTTAAGTTGTTTTTTCTTGGGGGGGGGATATTATAACCATAAAGATACTTTTACAACTTGATGTACTGCAAATAAAAGTTCCAATGGTGTGGTATCAATAAGGTGGAAAGATTGACCGCTGCCCGTGCAACCACAATTTATACTACATAGATTATATGCCAATTCTATTTTTTTTTTATTATTAAAAATAGCATTGCTCAATCACTCCAGGAAATAAGGAATCATTTCTCACTCCCGGAATTTCCAGAAAAGTGCTTTATGGAGAATTAAAGCAACAATATAAAGTCTGAGCAGATTAGAATTCCTGATTGCTACGACTGTGTATAAGACAACTGTATATGCACTGTCAAAGTCATGCCCCTTGACATCTGTCACAAGCTTCAAGCTATTATGGAGATAATGACATGGTGTAACAGGTTCTTGCAATGGCCAGACAGAATAGTCAGTGACCAAATTGTGTGATTTCTAAATGCTAGAAAACAAAACTAATAAGACCTATGTTAGCAGGGTACATTTCCTAGCACCTGCATAAAAATGAGGTGAGACAAAAATTACTTTTTCCATGTTGTTTTGAGGCTCTTTAAGTCCAACGGTGGCAAGGTATTAACAGTTGCATGTTTAGGGGGGATTACCAGTGCCTGGAATTCCCTTTCTTTCTGCTTTCTTAGTGAGGTTTGGGCAGTCTGCTGCTGTACTTCTCCCAGCACTTGTTACATAGAATGTTCCATAGATTGTTATATTGTTAATCAAGCACCAATTGAGAAGCAGAATTTTTTTTTTTTTGCTTCAAAAAGGTATCCAGTTTGCCCTGTAATTGACAGCAGCATAAAGAGCAACTGTATTAATATTAACCCTATATCTGCCTGAGGTGATTGCTGAGACTGGGTTTAGAAACAGCACTTTGTCTTGGCTACCCATTCTTTTTTAAGGGAAATATCTGTTTAACATTTTTCAAATAATGTTTGATTTTTTTAATAATTTTTATAGTATAGTTGATATCAGATTCCTAATTATAGGGAAGGTAGTAATCAGTATTCCTACCTTCATTTTGGATTTCCTTACTGAAAAATCTTCTTTAAAAGGTGTATATACACCCTTAAAAACCTAAAGGACAACAATAGTGTCCAATGCAAACACATCCCCTCCATTGTAATGTAGCTAGGGTGAAGACCTAAACCACTAGGTTCTAACCAATGAGTTAAGATTCTAGCTCCTGCACCTACCGCTGGTGCGCTGTTCTGTTTATGCCAGATTTGGTAAAAGGTAAGGTAAAAGTAAAATGAAATTTAAGGTAAGGTAAAATGAATATACTTTTTTTGTAAAAATAAAGTGACATAATGGTGATATCTGTATTTGATAATATGGCATGTAAAGAATATATAATGTTATTATATGATCCATTTATAATAGAATATTTGGGTGTATTTGGTCATAAACCTTCTACTGGGCTTGTTTGGTGGTAACCCGTTTAGGAGTCCACCCCCCCCCCCCCCCTTAAAAATCCTGCTCTTGCCCCTGGTTAATTTGGCACACTCACAAGTTCTAAGCAGCCTGTCCCCACCCCTTTTAACAATGGGAACAGTTTCAATAAACATCAATTCATGCTTGATTAGTGTGGCATAGAAGAATGGGAAAGGTGGTTCTTGCAAGATCAAACTAATATTGCATGAGCGCTTGGTTGCATAAGTAAAATCGAATATATGTATAGCTACCTTTAAATCCTATATATATAGAGAGAGAGAGAGAGAGAGAGAGAGAAAGAAAGAGATTAGCAAAAGTGTGAGAGATATTAGCAAAAGTGTGCCCGTTGGTGCACAGTGGAAATTATGTGTGTATGTTTTGCTATGTGTAGATACAGTGTCTATAAAATCTTTATACAGGGATATTTTAAACTGTTATTCAAACAATCATCAGCTTCCAGGGGAGCTTCTAGGGAAACTAAATAGGATAAACCTGCAATCCTACCACAATGTGCAGTTCAACCTAAACAGCACCATTTTTTTTATTATTGTAAGCTCAGGGTAGTGCTTTCTGTGATACCAACACCAAGTGCACAAACATGCAAGTGGTTTGGGATCCGTCTGCCTCTTCCTCATTTCCACAGCTGTTAAGCTGCAGGGCTAGAGAGAGGCTAGTCAGGTCCCTTCAGCCAGTAGGCATCAGGAACCTTTCCAAACATGTCCTCCCTTTCTGCTCTCAGGAAGCATACAGGGGGCACAAATAAGATTAGCCTGAAGATCCTAAGAAGGACCCAAGCAATCCCACCACATTACATGAACAAACACACACATAATCTTTACATATTCCACCTGCCTGCCAGCTAGAATCTAGAGGGTCCAAGTAGAATAAACCTGCAGGTCTGAGAACAGACCTTTGGGTAACCTGAGACCAAATACAGTAGCCAGATTAACATTCTAGGTTGATACTTATTAGTATTTGCCATAGCAAAGTCCAGATTTACAGTCTATCGGGTTAGGACTTGGTAACACAAAATAATGATTGGCTATATAGGTTAGGGAGAGGTGTGGATAAAGGAGCTAAAAGCTCCCCAGAGTATAAAAAGAAATAGAGCCTTCTTATATCAGAAGGTACCTCACAGCCTCATGTTATTATAATAGCATTTCCCTAATAATGTAACATATAAACACATTTCTCACCCCCAGAGAAATGGGTGGGGACATGCAAAGTATCTGATTTATAGCCTGTATAAACATCTAGGCATGTGTCTAGATGTGATACAGCCTAATTGTATAGAGCAGGAGTGTTAAACTTGGGACCTTTTACATAAACTACATTTCACAGGATTCTGTTTACAGTAAGTTTTTTCTTAATGTAATAGTTCAAAAGGCTATCAGGTTGTTTCTAATCTTTTCAGATTCGCTTTGGTCTGGGGATGTGCCGCTGGATTGGAAAAAAGCCAATGTAATACCAATATTCAAAAAAGGTAGTCGTTCACAGCCTGGTAACTATAGACCTGTAAGCCTAACATCAGTGGTAGGGAAGGTGATGGAAACTTTGTTACGGGATCATATCATACTTTGTCTCCAGAGATCATCTTATTAGTGGTAGTCAGCATGGATTTATAAGAAATAGATCCTGCCAGACAAATTTAATTGGTTTTTATCAAGAAGTGAGTAAGAAGTTAGATTCGGGCACAGCAGTGGGTGTGGTATATTTGGATTTTGCGAAAGCTTTTGATACTGTGCCACATAGGCGACTAATGTATAAACTGAGGACTGTTGGCCTTGAAGAAAACATTTGTTCATGGATAGAGAACTGGTTATTGGATTGCAAACAGAGTGGTGGTTAATGGAGCTACATCTATGTGGGCTAAAGTTCTAAGCGGAGTGCTTCAGGGTTCTGTACTAGGGCTGCTTCTGTTTAATCGGTTTATAAATGACTTAGAAGGGGGCATTGAGAGCAAGGTCTCTGTGTTTGCTGATGACACTAAACTATGCAGAGCTTTGGAAACTTCCAATGATGTGCAAGTGCTGCAAGCAGGCCTAGATAGATTATCAAAATGGGCAGCAGAATGGCAGATGAGATTCAATGTTGATAAATGTAAGGTGATGCATTTGGGATTTAATAATCCCTGTGCTACCTACACCATAAATAACTGTGTTAAGTGCATTTGTAATGGAAAAAGATTTGGGGGTTCTGGTAGATAACAGACTTAGCTATAGCAAGCAATGCCAGGTAGCAACAGCTAGAGCTAGCAAGATATTGTCTTGTATAAAAAGGGGAATATGCTTGTGAAGGTTCTCATTCATCCAGGTCATGGTATATCTGTTGTATTCAATTAGATCAACTGGACTTGAAATGTAGTTCTTGAAGACGTTTCGCTAGTCATCCGACTGGCTTTCTCAATTCAGAATGACTTGTACAAGAATCTGTGGCAATTATGTACCCTGCTAATTGGGATTTTCCAGGGTACATAATTGCCACAGATTCTTGTACAAGTCATTCTGAATTGAGAACACCAGTCAGATGACTAGTGAAACGTCTTCAAGAACTACATTTCAAGTCCTGTTGATCTAATTGAATACAACAGATAAAAAGGGGAATAGATTCAAGAGAGAAAAATATTATTCTTCCTCTTTACAAGGCACTGGTAAGGCCTCATTTGGAATATGCCGTGCAGTTTTGGAATCCCATATACAAAAGGTACATCTTGGAAATTGAGGCAGTTCAGAGAAGGGCAACTAAATTAATAAGGGGAATGGAGGGGCTTGAATATGCAGGCAGATTAGACAAGTTAGGGCTGTTTACATTGGAGAAGCGACGTTTGCGTGGGGACATGATAACCCTATACAAATATATTAATGGCCCATACAATGAACTCTCTGGTGCATTGTTTACTAATAGGTCATATCAGAGGACTCGTGGACATCCTTTAAGGTTGGAAGAAAAGAAGTTTCATCTTCAGGTTAGGAAAGGTTTCTTTACAGTGAGAACGGTGAAACTGTGGAACTGTCTTCCAGCAGAAGTGGTAATAGCAAGTTCATTGAATAGCTTTAAAAAAGGCCTGGATAAGTTTCTAAAACTACAAAATATTGAGAATTACTGGTATTAATGCATATAATCTGGTTGGTCCAGGGAACTTTCCAATTGCCGTTTGGAGTCAGGATGGAATTTTTTTCCCCCTTTTAGCCGTTTTTTTGCCTTCCCTGGATCAACTGTTGGTAGGGTTGAAGAAAAAAAAGAGGGTGAATAGGTTGGACTTGATGGACGTATGTCTTTATTCAACCTTATTACTATGTTACTATGATATGTTTTATGTAGTAAATACATTTTTTTTTATTATAGACCCGTGAGTGCAGCCTTTTTGAACTATTATACCGTATATACTCGAGCACAAAACAACCCTATTAAACCGAGACACCCAATGTACCTGAAAAAACTAATAATGTGATTGACTCGAGTATAAACCGAGGGTAGAAATCGACAAATTCTAAATTCTCATTCCTTGGCACTCCAGATGTTTGGAAACTACAACTCCCAGCATGTTTATTATCTAGGAGTTGTAGTTTCCAAACATCTACACCCTCACCCTCCCACTAATTCAAAGGGTACCTTCTCTCCAGTGTGCATCCAGCTCTCCAGTGTGCATCCGGCTTCCTGTCTGTAAGTGCCAGCATACAATTGAATCCTGTACATTACTTAACCAATTCGGCAGCCGCGTGCCTCACCTCCCACTTAATTCAAAGGGTACCTCTCTCCAGTTTGCATCCGGGCTTCCTGTCTGTAAGTGCCAGCATACAAATTGAATCCTGTACATTACTTAACCAATTCGGCAGCCGCGCGCTCAGTCCCTGTACTGGTGCGCGGCTGACGTCCCTTATCGGCGCCGGGCATTGACGTCAGCCGACGCACCAGTACAGGGAATGAGCGCGCGGCTGCCGAATTGGTTAAGTACCGTAATGTACAGGATTCAATTTGTATGCTGGCACTTACAGACAGGAAGCCCGGATGCACAAGTAATGTACTGACTCGAGTATAAACAGAGTTCAAGTTTTCAGGCTGATTTTACAGCTGAAAAACGCGGTTAATACTCAAGTATATACGGTACATGTTATTTTTGGATTTGCACCCCGGGCATTTGTCTCTCTAAATGGTGTGCTAACCTTGCTTCTATATACACAGCGTCGGTGGCACTCCAAATTCAAATGGCGATATAAGCGGGTGCAGGCTCCTCTCCTGTCTACATATAGAAAAGAAATAACGCAAAGCAGCCCACCTCCTTTATAAAAAAAGATTATTGTTCTGTACAACCCGTGAAATGTTAATAATAAACGCCATTTCGGGCATCGCAGCACCCTTTCTCAAGTGACATGTGACAACAATTCACAATACACTCCCATATAAAGGAATTCTAAGTGTCAGATCTACAGAGTATTTCCCCTTAGCGGGAAAAACTCTGTAGATCTGACACTTGGACCTTGGAATTCCTCACAAGGGTTAATGTGGATAGTGTAATTAAGGATATTTGGTCACTTTCTGTTAAAATGATATAAAGGGATAATGCACCCCTTACAGTCTTACAGTATAATATAAGGATATTATGCCACCGAGGAGTTCCCAGACCATATAGCTTTATACGGGCAGGGAACTCGGAGGTGGCGTAATGTCCTTATATTATAATGTGAAGGAGCGCATTATTTCTTATAATACATAAGTTTAGATTCCTTCACCCCATTCACATTTTAAATTCTAGCCTTGTCCCTATTCCCACCTTAATTTAACCCCCCAAGCTACCTTCTGTAACTTAAACCCGTAAAAAAGACATCCCAGCCCAGCATCTTGCGGTTAAACAAATCTTTGTGGAGGAGGAGCGAGACATTGGTATGCAGTGACAGAAGCAGCTCCAGCAGGTTTCGTTAGTGAAGTTAACACTGCAAAAAACGCTGAGTCATTATCCAGGCTGAACACTGGAATGGGCGGAGTAGTGGGATATAAGAAATATAAGAATAAGTCACTTAGTGACATAGCTGAGTGATTTTTTTTTTTCAATAGATTTTTATTGAGCGATGAGGCAGAATAAAAAATACATTCTTTCGTTCATTTCAAACATTTTGTTTACATGAGTTGGGATATCATATAAAGGGAAAAAAAGAACAAGATTATACCATCGCTTGTTTTTCTTTTTTTTTTTTTTTTCTTATTCAACTTTGTAACAAAGGTGTATAAAATAAACATAAATATAAACAATTTAACAACCAATTTGTCTGTCTTGTTTTTGTAATTGTTATGAATTTCTGTCTTATTCTGAACATAAACATTGCATAGTAGTTCCATTCGAGGAGGGTGATAGTTGTACTCTCTTATTTTTCACATTTGAGTTTATTATCTCCCATATATTACTACTGGTTTATATTACCGTGAGAGTGCTTTCCAGAATAAGTGCAGATGGACTCTCCAATCTTTAAGAGATTGCCAATCATTTGTTCACCGATGTCCATCCGCATTTTCCTTTTTTGATTTCCAAGCTTTTTTTAATTATTTAAAAAATCGAGCAGTAGAGGGTGCATGTCCAAATAAACGTTTCAGTGTGTGTCACATGTCCCCAGCGGTAAACAGTGGTTATGGCTGTACCGTTGGTTTTTTTTGTTTTGTTTTGTTTTTTTTTTTTCGAGTTCAATGCTCGGTCTCTCCTCTCCTTTTTTTTTTTTTTTTTTTTGTTTCCTTTCATATTCGTTTATAAAAACACCTTAAGAAGTTTTAATTACTGACTTATATATCTCCATTTACGTGGAGGCTATTGAAACATTAGACATTCCTGACCTGAGGCTCTAGATCCGGTTCGCCCGCCGCCCACGGCCCTTGGTGTCCCTCGTCTCCACTCTCCGCTTCATCCCCGTTCTTTGGTTGAGGTCCCCTAGGGTAGACCCCCCGTCAGTATCATACCAGATATCCACGGGGACCACACTTCATGGTAGGTCTTTAGTGTACCCTTTAAGCTAGGTACACACCTAGCGATTTTCCTCCTGACCGACCGTTCGATACTTTCGAACGGTCGGCCAGGAGGAAGGACTGTCGGTCCGGCAAAAGCAGCCGCGTCCGATAGTCACCCGCACCGATCGTGCGGTCCATAGAGGACCGCACGATCGGACGAGGTTTTCCACCCTGTCCATCGTCCTTTCGTCCGATTCGGACGAACGGTCGATCGGACATGGGCACATTCGGATTCGATAATTTCGGCTCGATCGACAGATACACGAACTATCGGTCGTCGGACCAAAATATCTAATCGTGTGTACCCAGCTTTACAGTGTGAGATATTTTTTCATTTTCGCAAATCCACCAGATTTTAGCTATAAGTTGTGTCTCAGATGGGGCCAGTTGTTTCCAAGAGCTTGCCAGTAGCGCTGCTGCTGCACATATGCTGTGGACTAGCTTGTTGCTGGTGAAGGAGAGGGATATTATATATTTATCGAATAGGGCCGACCAGGGGTCCAATTGGACCGTCCTGTGTAGCACTTTGTGTATTGTGTTTCGCAATATTGCCACTCTTTTGTGTCTCAGGACACCCCCCCAACAATGCTTCAGATCCGCTCTTGTACCGCAGTTCCTGTAGCATAAGGGGGAAGCTGTTGGGAATATGTGGTTCAGTCTGTGAGGGGACAGGTACCAGTGGTGGAGAATTTTAAAGCTTTTCTCCTGGAGGATAATTTTGGCCGAGCATTGTCAGAGAGATTGAAAAATGTTTGTCCATTGTGTATTGTCTAATGAGCTGTTCAGCCATTGTTCCCATTTTGTCATAAAGGTTATTTTGAATGTTGGTCGGTGGTTGTTCAGTATTGAGTATAGTTGTGTGATTAAGCGTCTGTTTTTATCTAAATTGCTGGAGAGAGATTCAAAAGTTGTTTTGTCTAGTCTTGTTTTAGTGTTCATAGTTTTTTGGATGTAATGTGTGATTTGCTGGTAGTGGAACCATTCTGATTCTGGTATTTAAATTCCCTCTCGCCACTTCCCATGGCAGCAGCCTGCCACCCGACATTAGCTGGCTTATTGGTGATGCCACGTTTGTCCAATGCGTCCAGCCTAATGTGTTTATTCCTGTTTGGAACTCTGGGTTGTGAAATTTGTTGTTAATATGGGTTTGTTACATAGATGGTAAGTTGTTATAGTATCGTACCAGAGTCTCACTGAATATTGTATATATGGATTGGGGCTGCAGTGTGTTATGGCTGATTTGCTGTTAGGAGACCATAAGTTATATTTTAAGGTGATACAGGGTTTGAGAGCCTGTTCAATTTCTATCCATCTGGGTGTTTTCTAGAGTTTTGTTCCATTAGAGTGTCTGAGATACTCGGGCAGCAATAAAGTAGTGTTGGAGGCTTGGGAGAGCGGCTCCCCTAATTCCCTGGGGCGTTGCATTGTTTTCCTGCTTATCCTGGGTTTTTTATTGGCCCATAGGAATTTTGTTTTTTGGATTGTAGTTGGCGAGATCGGGGGTTTAAGGGGATTGGTAATGATCGGAACAGATAAAGGAGTTTGGCAGTAGACGTCATTTTAATGCTGTTGACTCTTGCCGAATAATGAAAGGTTGTATGTAGTCCATTTTTAAGTTGTTGCGTTAAGGTTTGTATCAGTGGTGTGTAATTGGCTTCGTATAGTGAGATGGGGTCTGAGCATATCTTAACTCCCAGGTTATGTAAAGTGCGATGATACCCAGTGGAAGAAAATTTTAAAACCTGAGATTCTACTAAAGGTCTGGAATTGACAGCAAATGTGGTAGAGAAGTTTGTGGTTGGTGAGAGTAAACAGAGTGTCGTCTGCAAAAAGTAGATTTTGTAATTTTTGTGCCTATTGGGATCACAGTGTTTGTGGGTCTTCGCGGATAATTCTGGCCAATGGTTCCATACATAGAGCGAAGATTAAGGGGGATAAGGGCAGCCCGGCCTTGTGCCGTTGAGAATTGGGAAGGTTTTGGATGAGAAACCCATGTTAGAGACTGTCGCCGTGGGGGTGGAGTAGAGGGCATTGACAGCTGACATAAAGGGAACCTCGAATCCGATAGAGGTTAGGGTTGACTTCATAAACGCCAGTCTATCCTGTCGAACGCTTTTTCTGCGTCATTGATAGGATTACTGAGGGGATTTTGAGAGATTTGGAATGGTGGGTGAGTTGTATGATTTTCGAATGCTATCTGTGGTGTCTCTGCCTGGTACAAAGCCAGTCTGGTCTGTATGTATTAATTCTTGTGGAATTTGATTTACTCTGGAGGCCAAAATTTTTGTAAATATTTTGATATCTGTGTTAATCAGCGATATCGGCCTGTAGCTGCCGCATTGTGTGGTGTCTTTACCCTCTTTTGGGATTACACACATATTGGCACGTAAGAGATCTGGGGGGATATCTTCCGAACCGTTTAGTATGGCGTTGAATGTTTTCTGTAGTTTGGTACCAGCAGTTTTCCAAATTTTTTATAGTATGCTATTGTGTAGCCGTTCGGGACCTGGAGCTTTTCCTGATTTTAGTACTTTGATAACTTTGTGAATTTCTGTTGTGGTAATTGGGTTGTTAAGGCTAGTTGCTTGTTCTTTAGAGAGTTTCAGAAGGGATGCTTGTTGTAGATATTGATCTATATGTGTTTGTGTTTATTTTTGTGGTGTCTACTGTTGTGCCTTGTACAGGTTGGTGTAGTATTCTGTGAACTGTTTGGAGAATTTGTATGGGGTCGTAGATTAGGAACCGTTGGAGCTTGCAGGGGTAGTAGTCTGTTTTGGGTCATTTTGTTGTTCAGTTTCCGAGCTAACATCGTGTCTGGTTTGTCTCTTTTGTTGTAGAAGTTTTGTCGGGTGAGCCTTATTTCTTTTTCTGATTTAGTGGAAAGTAGTAGGTTAATTCTACCTCTGAGGTTGGTCAGTTCTGTCAGCAGCGAGTCAGAGTGGAGCTTGTGTGTTTCTTTTCAAGAAACTTAAGTTTGTGAAGTAAGGTTTTATTTTCAGTTTCTGGGCTCTTCTTTTATCTGATGCAATTTTAATTATGTGACCTCTAACAACTGTTTTATGAGCTGCACAGATGAGTGTATGTGCCATATTTTCGGTTTCGTTTAGTTCAAAATATTCTTTGACAACTTTTGAGAGTTGAGATATTGTTCTCATCTGAGAGCAGGGATTAATTTAAGCGCCAGTGGTAGTTGGGTTTTGTTTTTAAGAATCCTGTTAGTTGTGCTGTGACGTGCGTGGTCTGACCACGTTATTGTGGATATATCTGCATCTGTTAATAATGGCAAGAGTTGGGCTGATAGGAAAATATAGTCCAATCTCGTGTATACTTTGTTGGGGTATGAGAAAAAGGTGAACTTTTTTTCTAGGGGGTGTTTGATTCTCCAGGCATCCCAGAGATTAAATGTGTTCAATAGGGAGAGTAAGGGTTTGGCTGACGTATTGGTGTTTGTTGGTAGAGGGTTTGGAACGGTCCATTTTTCTGGGATAATGTAGATTAAAAACTCCGTGATAATTAGTCTGCCTAGGTCCATGGCGAGAAGGCGATTTTCTAATTTGTTGTAAAATTTCTTTTGCCCTTTCGTGGAATATATTGATTATTGTTACTCTAGCCTGCATTAGTTGCCCCGTGAGTATCAGATATGAGCCCTCAGGGTGTCGGTAACATTGTTCTAATGTGAATGGGATTGATTTGTGGAGGAGTATAGCTACTCCTCCTTTTTTAGTTCTGTTAGAGGCATAGTAGTGTGATGTGTAGTGTTGCCCCAGTACTTTGGTTCCTGTCCCCTCACAAAGTGGGTCTCTTGAAGGCAGACCCCATGGTGTGTTTCTTTCTCATATTGCCTGGCGGATAATCGGCGTTTGACCGGGCTATTCAGGCCTTTGGTATTATGCGTTAGTATTGACAAAGCTGGTGGGGGCGTCATGAGATCAGGCTATCATAAGGTGTATGCTTACCCGTGTGCTGAGGCAGATGCTGGAGAGTTGTGGTTATCGTCTTGGTGAGAGGTTCAGTAAATGCTCGGTTGATTCTGGGTGGTATGAGTGGAGCCGTGGGTAGACGGGCGGCAGCGGAAGGAGAGATCTGGAATTGAAACATATACAAGACAATTACATTACTAAATTTAACAATAACGAACAGAGAGTATAGGACTCAATAGTATCAGGACTCAATAGTATCAAAACACGGCTCAATAGAGCCGTTATAGGGGGGGGTCAGACATTGTTGTCTCACCCATTATTAAGGGATCTTCAGCTGATTCTATTGTAGTTCTCTTGGGGTTAAAGATATTGTTCTAAGTTGTCTTCATTTATTTTTCTTGTGGGGTTAAAGGGCGATGGTAGGGGACTAGACTGGTTTTTTAATATAGGGTGCTTATTTTATTTTGCTTGCGTATTTTCCCGGGTATTGGCAAGTTTTGGGGAGTAGCTGGGTGAGGGGGCTATGGTCTATTAATGTGTGCTACCAATAGTGGGGGAGTCGTCCCCTCTAGTCAAATGCCTGGTTAGTGGTTACTGAGTCTATGGGGTCTCGTGGGCGCCCAGCTATTATTTATAGGTATATCCCCAGGCTGTGTTTAGTAGCCCTTGTATATTGCTCGGTGGTTGGAATTTTACCTTTTTCTGGTGGTGGGTTGACCTAGCCTTGATATTGGGCATATTACCCCTCCCTACCCCTAGGGGTTGTTCCAAGGGTGTCTGATTTCGCTTTTATTGGTGACCATTTTAACCTTAGGTAGAAATATATAATAGTCGCTTCCCTTCCGTAGTATTTCTGTGGGTATGGAAGAAGACATATGATATTAAGAGCTTATGCTACCTAGTGCAGTTAAATATACATTCAGGGTTTAGATTATACAGTAGTTGGTTGAGAGGTATGGTCACTAATCATGAGTTGAAATAGTCGCAGCAAAGCGGTAGAAGAGTTCCATCTGTCTTCCAGTGTTTAGGGGCAAAAGTTGGTTCCGTCAAAAGGCCTTTAATAGGTTAAGAAACCAGGTTCAAAAGACAGTCACTTGTTTGTGATCCCAGGGTCGGCTGAGTCCTTGGCCGGGGGGAGCATGAAAGGGTGTTGTGGGGGGTCCCAGGTTCATGTGTGCCATCAGATTTGTTTATAAAATCTCCTATTACGTAATCTTCGCCTGCCCCTTTCCGCCTGGTGGTATCAGGTCTTATAGGTTTGTGCAGCAGGGGTGTAAAATAGCTAGTCTTCGCCTTCCCGCATCTGGGCCTGCCAGAGCGGTATCAGGTTCTTGAAGCGTGGGCCTATGTCCCCCTGAGACATCCACTGTACCATTTCGTCTGATGACCTCCAACAAAGGTCAGGTCGTGGGAGAAGTGTTTATGGATGTGCGAGTGCAGTGACTCTTGTTTCCCGCTTATTGAGAGAGTTCATATTTTTGTTGTGGCTTTAGTGGCGGTAGGGGATGTTAGTGGTGATTGGTGGGTTCCCCTCTTTATTTCTGCTGTTAACCGCTGGGTAATTTCCCAGGACAGTTGGTTCCAATGGGAGTTGTAGTTGTAGCTGGGTGGAAGGTTTTATCGGGATTGTAGGTCCCCATTTGGTTTGTTAGGTGTTTTGGGGTTGGGGCCGCTTAGTTGCGTTGGTTCGGAGATCTTGGGTCAAATCATGTAGTATTAACTTGTCTATGGTGTTAACAATCTTGTTTTCTATAGTGGTTCCTCGGGTCCGCTTCCCCATTTCTTACCTTGACCAGGCTGCGGCAGTAGTGCTTTGGGAGCCATACCTGTTTGATTTTTGTTTGACCGATGGCCTTCACTGAGGGTCTCGACCTGGGGAAGGTGAGTGTAGTCGTCCTGATCTGGTCGGTTGGACCAGCTCTCATTCATCGGTTGGGGGGGGGATCCTGTCCCCCTCTGTTTGTGGTGGCAGTGGGACCGTGATCTCTAGGCCAGTTTGCGGAGGACTTCGACACCTGCCTCAGGGGTAGTGATCGAGTGTGTTCTACAGTTGTGTTGGACCAGCAGGCGGAACGGGAACCCCCAGCGATATTTTAGGCCTGGTCCGAGAGTTTTTTTAGGATAGGCTTCATTTCTTCCTTCGGTCCAGGGTGCGTGGGGAGAGATCCTGGTAAATTTGGAGATGGGCTCCGTTGTGCTGGATGGAGGTTCTTGCCCCTGTCAACTTCAGTATTTCTTCCTTTGTTGTAAAATAGTGGAAACGGATTATTACGTCTCTGGGCGGTTTTGTTGGGGCCCGGGGGTGCTCTCAGGGCTCGATGTGCTCTGTCCGTCTCATGTCCCTGGGCGAAGGTCTGAGCCAGCCCGTGGAACAAGTGCTCAAGGTAAGGTAAGGTAAGTCAGTTACCTCTTCTGGTACTCTACGGATACGCAGGTTCTGTCTGCGGCTCCTGTTCTCTGCATCTTCCTGCTGGTCGGAGAGCGCTTGGAGGTGGCTGCGCAGTTCCATTACACCTGCTCTAGTTGGGTGCAGTACCGCCACGTGGCTTTGTGAGTTTTCAAGTTTCTCTAAGTTTCTCTAAGTCCCCTCTCGTGATTTGTGAATGAGAGACTTGTCTGTTTTGCCGAGCTTCGTGTCGTCTCCGTCCTGGGGGTTTCGCGCGCTTTCCGTCTTGTTCCAAAATCCTTGGACTTGCGTGCATTTGGAGGCATTTTGTAGGGGTCCCCACACTTTTAGGTTAGTTTCCCAAGAGAATTTGAGCTTTCGTGAGCTAAATATAGATCCCTGTGCCCGGAGCTCTCTCACTCTGCATCCATCTTGCAGGATGGTCAAGCTCCGCCCCAGCTGAGTGATTTTTATAAGGATATATAGCACTGCTGTTCCCATTATAAAATATCACACTTATGTATTATATAATGTATATGGGAGTGTATTGTGAATTGTTGTCACGTCACTTGAAAGGGCCCTGCGACGCCCAAAACATCGTTTATTATTAATGTGATGGTTTGTACAGAACAAATAAAAGCTCCTGGGTCTTTTCAACCATGAGTATTTATTAATAAATAGAGTACACATGGTTGGAAAGACCCTGGAGTGCACCTTCTATCCTTACTTTGATATTGTTTTGTCTTATTTGTGGCATCTGGGCAAAATAGCTTGTGTGTGCCTGTAATCCCTACACTTTTATATATATACTAGACAGTTAAGCCCATTATATAAACGGCACTAACATTAAGAGAGTCTCCTCTCTGGATCGGGGAACAACTCCTCATCCTCTTCCCCCCGAATCGGGGAACTATTAACTCGCGCATCCTCCTCTGCAAACTCCTCTCCCCCAGATTAGTCCAGCCAAGCTGAGAGACACTCCCCCCTCAGACATCACATGTGCAGAAGAAAAGCCACAACTGGATTCATGGACGCAGGTTTAGCCTTATTATATAGGATAGGCCGAATTTATACTTTTTTCTCCCCTAGGCCAGCTTGACCCCATCGCAAGAGCGGCATGTTTTTTCTACAGATACAGGTTTATTCAATAAAAGTTCTTAATGTTAAAATGGTGCTAAGTTTGCCCCAACCAATCAGATGTTATATTTCAAATGTAAATAAAATCAGATTTTTTTGGACAAATTACACCATTTTAACGATAAGAACTTGTATTGAATTTCCCTGATAGTGTTTTCTTAGCATTACCAGTGTCCTTTAAACGGTCACCATGGTTGTTTTTTTGTTCAATAAATTTTTATTATTATTGACTGTAAACATATAATCACACATCATGTATATGTCATCTTTTTTTTAATTCTGCTGGAAATATGATCTTATTTGCAAAACCATATAAACAATAAAACTTAAAAAAAAACATCAATAAAACAAAAAAATATTATCCTTGTATATGCATTATTGTACAGGTTATTTTGTAATACACGGTATTACCTTATTCCCTATTGTTTGGAGCACTGAGTCCTCGGGGGGATTCTTCCGGAGCGCCTTGATGATGTTTACACCTGATTCGGTGAGCAGTCCTACTTTGGGCATTCGGATCTATCTTAATTATCCATATTACGAAGTTTTGTCCATGTTTTTAAATGGTCACCATTGTAAAAAACGCTACACATACGTTTTTTCTGAAGCTAAACGCCTGCTACTAATACCATTTGTGTGAAAATAGCCTAAAATAAACAGCAGGATGCAAAAATGTACTGTACATCAGTTCCAGCTGCATTAATGACATTTAATTAGAATGTCCTCCAATCCCTGGTCTAGTAACTCTAGACTGGGGGTGGGAGTCATTGGGTTTGTTGAGCTGCTTAATGGACTGCCACTGGTCACTGACCCTTCTTTGAAAATCTACAGTACTCCACACAGCAGGTAAGTAGGGCAAATCCAGTCACCTCTATGCCTCCATCCTCACAGGCATAAGAAAAATGTTGCAAAGCATCAGAGTGATAGAGTAACACTTCAGGAAACAAGCAGGATGTCTTGTCTGCACATGTAAAATAAAATTGCCGGTTGCAGTTATCCTGCTTGTTGCCTGAAGTGTTACCTTATCACTCTGATTCTTTGCAACCCTTTACTCTCTTTCTCAGTATAGTCTGATAGTGTGAGGGGGCAATCACACCTCCAATGTAATAGGCTAATAGCAGTTTTTTCTGCATTGTGATTTGCTGTGCGTCCATTATCTGACATTAAAATCTTATGTTATTGTGACTTTTGAGATACCTTGCAGCTTTAATCATGGCAACATTAGCGTAGTAGTTATTTAGTGTAGGAGCCAGCAGTGCATTTTCTTGTAAGTACCTTGGCTTTTGTATAGTGCAGTTTATATAGGATTGGGACCTCATGTCTGAAGGCCAGGCTTTTCATAAGGTGCATTAATGGCATAAAGGTGTAAAATTAGAGTCCAGCACCATCAACATTTCTGCTGGTGTTTTGGTGTTTTCCAGTAATAATCCCACCACATACATGACCATTTAGAGAGAAAGTGGGAATCAGGACAATTTCCCTGCCTATTCACTGGAATAGAGAGAGATTCTATTAAACAGTGAGCACTGCATTATTAGTACAATGAATAGGTGTAATATTTATTTAAAAAATGGATTTTTTAGTTCAGACCAAATAAAATAATTTACTATATGGGACTGTATTAAAATTGCTTTAACAATGAGAACGAGGCAGGTCCTTTCACTGCCTTCTCTGTACATTAGGTTATGGTGGAACACAGTCAAGTGGTCCTGGCAAACTTTAGAGAAGTAGTAAGGTAGTGCCGGAAGCAGCATATGTATTACTTTACAAGTCACTAAATTATCTTTCTCTGCTGGGGGATACTTATATTACCATTATCTTTGCAGGGGACTTATATTACCATCCTCTGTGTATGGACACTTATATTACCATTGTATTTTTTATATTAGATTTCTCTGTGTGGGGCACTTGTTTAGCTTTCTCTGTGTGTGCTCTTATATTACCTTTCTTGTGTGGGGGCACTTATATTAACTTTTTCTGTATTAGGGCACTTGTATTAAATTTTCTTGTATGTGGTGGTACTTATATTACCTTTCTCTGTGGGGGGGGCACATATATTTGCCTTTTTTTTCAATATTCGCTTTAATTTTGTGGGCCACTTACATTACTATTAAAGGGTAACTGTGATCCAAAAATGACTTTAGGTAAATTGACAGGAATTGATTTCCGGGTATTTTTCCAATTTACTTTCATTTCATTTTCCCCCCCATAGTTTTAAGATATTTACATTTTTATGTGTGATTATGGTAGCAGCATCTTCAGATCCCCTGTACTTTCTGCAGTCCCACTTCTCTGTGTCTCCTCCTCCTCATGGCCCCATGGCCTCTCCCCTTGCAGTACCCTTGAAACCCCCGTGCCCCCCTCCTTCTTCATTCACTGTTACACAATTTCTTCCTGTTTCTTCTTCTCCTGTACTGAGCATGTGCCAAACTCAGATTAGAGGAGGAACTAGAATTTGTGACCACAGATTCAGAACCTCCCACCCCCTAACTTTCTGACAAGTGATTTTTTTATATCTTGACTGTGTATCACAAGGTGGTTGATGACTCATTTTAACATAGGAACCTGGTATTTCATTGAAATCAACTTGATTGATTACTTTTATCTGCCGCTCCACTCGCAAGCGCTTCTGCACTAACAGCCACACTATCCAGATCACGCGCCTATCTTTTGTATTGGGGCGCATGCCCCTAAGATAGGAGCTTGGTCAGGACAGCGCGGCTTGTTTGTCAACACTTGCGAGTGGAGCGGTGGTAGGTAAGTCCCAGTGTCCCTGAGCATCTATTATTCACAGGAAGTGAGAACAATCGCTCTCTCGTTGCTAAAGTTAAGTTGGACCTGTCTGATAAGTTTTCTTAATCACAGCTGAAGTTGGTTTCTTATTCAGATTTGAATAAGAAACTGGCGTTTTGCAATAGGTAAACCACATTGGGTTACTGAAAAAACACGGCAGACAGACATGTACATACCCCTGGCACATAATCAGTTGAGTCCACAGCCTGGCCCATTTGGGTTTGTGCATGCAAGTTGGCATCAAAGTCTGCAAAATAACCATTTCGTGCACATTTGAATAAGAAACTGTGTTTTCAATAGGTAAACCAGTTTGGGTCTGTATCAGGTCAGGTACGCGCCGGTTACTTGCTTTCCTGGTCCACGTTCAGGGACACACCCGCATTGAGTTTGAATCGGCTGGCCGTGTTTTGGGTATTAGAATCAGTTTGGAAATAAAACAAACTTTTGTTTACAATCCAGACAATGTGCAGTGTCCATGACCCCTCACACTATGGCAGATAAAGGGAAATGTTACCTTAATGCAAAGTTGTTGAACTGCTATAACTCTCATAGTGCCTAGGTAGGTTTGGCAGAGATCACTGGGTAAAAAAAGAGACAGTTAATGCTGAGATTAGTTAAATGGAAGGGGTTAAAGATCTGTGACCACTATTTTAAACTAGTAGAGGTCAAACCAGCAAAGTAAAACCTCACTTAAACAAAGTAACATTTTCTGCCTGCACCTACAGTTCATTCTATTGCACTGAGCATATTTCTTCCTGATATAAATGTCTGCATGGAACGAAATCCCTCTGTCTGTAATGATCATTCTATTGGACGTGGAAGGTTCTACGAGGTAATACCAATCTACCACACGACAAGGTTTTGTAGGTAACTACCAAGTTTACATAATTGATTTAAAAAAAAAAAAAGTTTATTCCTTCATAACATTTTTTTTGGCATTGTATTCTATAAACTGTATTATAATATTATTGTAAATATCGTTTTTACAATTATAACAGTTTAAGGGGAACTGTGGTAAACGCACATGTCTCAAATGTTCTAAAGGGTAGACCTACCCCGCTGGCAACGCATTGATCACAATCTTTGACTTTTAACGACCTTATGATTCATTTGGTTTTCCTTTTTCATGTTATGGGTGCCACCATGTTCGTATGGGCACCTTAAACAGGACTAACTGCAATTAGCTCTTGAGTCTAATTCAGTGATCCACCAGTAGTTCCTTACTTTTCCAATGTCACACACTGTTCAGACTGTTCAACCCTCACATTTATTTCAGCACAGCGACACCTTCCCTTTCACCCTCCCCTGTCAGTTACTTTCCCATAACTACCGGTATTTCTCTGCTTTGTAGTCTGCACATTACTCATGCAGCCAGTGACAGGAAGCAGACCGTGCTTCGAGTTGAATGATGGCTCCTTTCTCCCTTTCATTCACTGTGAGTAGTTTTTAGATGGAGCGAGGGGAGTTACTGTGCAGCCAACGACAGAAATACAGAGACTCCGTGAACACTTGAATAACAAGGGAAGGGGGAAAAGACATCGCTGCTGATAATAGAGATGAACAGTCAGCATGGCATGTTTTATGGGAGGACTACTAATTACTTATACGCGATAAGAGTGATCATGCAAGGCTGCAGCAGATTAGGACTGGGGATTGCTTACCTAAGAACGATCTGGTTAAGTGGACTGGCAGAGTCACTTCCTGTTTGTACATATGTCAACTGTTTCTTGCGTGCACCGCTTCAACTATGAGCGGTGTCAGAGGGAATAAAGCTAGGAACGCCCCAAGGTGTTACTTTCCAGTCCACTTCACTGGATAACTTCTGAACCCAGACTGAGAGAGAAACAAGAGGGTTTTGTTTAAAAAGCTAAGAAAATGGCCTTTCATTTCAATTGTGTTTTTTTCACCAAAGTTCCCTTAACAACTAATTTTTTTTATATATCAAAACTGTTAATTTGGGGGCGTTATTTTATAAAGTTTTCATAGGTATGTGGAATCTCAGCATGTAGGTTGAGAGGTGCACCCCCTTGAGGCCCTGCACCACACCAGTACATATCAACATTCAGTATATAGATGCAGGGAGGCACACATCAAATAGTAACTAAATACTTTTCATTAGTGCTGGCAAACAAAACCGTACACTTGGTTGTGTACCATGGTTTTGTTTGCAGCACTAATAAATAAAATTTACTAGTTACATTTCGAGTGTGCCCCCGCATCTATATACTGATGGTATTTATAAAGACTTGTTTTACTACTTTCTCCCCCCCCAATTAAAAGTCCATTTTCTCTCGACGACATTTCGATCCCCAACAGTTGTGTAAGATAGTGATACCACACGTTATTGCACTAATGTCATGGTAATATTAGCTTTACAGTAATACAGTGGTAAGTAGTACTGTGGGTATACATCCCTGGGCATAATATCATAAACCTCAACTATACGACAACTATGATAAACCACCAATATCTCTTTACAAATATAAAGAATTTGTATAACAATATTTAACATTTGACTCTAAAACAAATGTAAAAAGTATTTTTATAAAATAGGTAAAAAAAATATTTTGTTTGTGATCTACCGTAGTGAGTATACATAAAATTCTTATTAAAATATTAATTATAATAAAGAAATTTTTTAGTAACAGCTACCATTTCAATGATTTTATTAGACCATTTATTTTATTGTGTATGCTTTTTTAAACAATATATCTTCTGTTTTATACCGTATCTTTCAAGATATTCTTTTATGAAAAAGTTTCACAGTATTATTTACAGAAATATTCTATAACATAAAATAACTCAACCGAGTATAAAATTAAAATAGCTATTAGAATAGTTTTATTTTTTAATCATGATATAATATTCCGCAGATATAGATACATATTTCTGGTATATCTTGTTTTTTTTAGTAAATATTGTAGTTTCCTTGTTAGAATTTGTAACTTATTTTGCACGCTGGCAGAATATTCAAGACACAATGTATGTTTTTTTTCAAAATCTTTATTGGTTTAATTTCCTTAAAAAAGGAATATTAGTAGAAATTAATGTAAAATTGCTATAGCATTGCTCTGTATCATAAGGTTTTATTGCATCTGCATACATTCGTTAACCAATGCAATTGTATACACACCTATATAGAGATACATACCTATGGATGCACTCATACAGACAGATACATGTATGCAGGCACAACCACATACATGCAGACCCAAACACATCACATGCTACCAGCCAAACATACCACATATGCAGACATACATACATGCATATTAAATCAATTAATAGATCTAATACTAAATATTTTATAAAAACAAGACCTTCAACATCAACAAAAAAATTTCATTATAATTATTAATATATTATTTATTACTTGATTTTTATAATGATATTTTTATTTAAAAAAAAATAGAATATGCCATCAATTCTAATAGCAAATAACTGTTATTTTATATTTATATCTTCCTTAACTTTGAACATAAAGAACTTTAGTGGCCAATCAACCTCAACTGTAATTATAAGGATATTTCAAGTCACGAGGAGTTCCGCGACCAATTAAAACCGAGGTCCAGTCTAGTTACCTTTTATACAGGCCACAGACTGCCTTATAATATCCCTATTAATTTTCAGTTTGGGCGATTTATTATTTAAATCTACCCCTTATGGCTTCTGGTATCCTTCTCTTCTTAGAACTGTAACATTATAGGCTATAATCTTACAGTTTCCTCCCAAAATAATTCACTACAGGGTTAGGTTATATCCTTATAATGTACAGTTTTGAGTGCATTACTTTTATAACCACCCCTTTGTGTCTTCTGTTGTCCTTCTCTTGAAAATGTATGATTATAAGGCTATATTCTTACAGTTCTCTCTAAAAATTTACTACAGGGTTAAGTTATATCAGCTTACTGATACAGACATAAATTAAACATAAAAAAATCAATAATGGATTATAAATGTTTTTTAATTTTATAAAATATTCAGATATTATACAACTAATATTCTTAAAAATTTTCTTATAATGCCAGGATGGTTGAAAAGTTTTTTAAATCCAGATTTCCTGAGAGATTCATAAGACTTATCACACCAAAAATTGTCCTTAGCAATAAAATCAAAAAATTACACAAATCACAATGCGTAATGATGCATACAACTCTTTCGTTGAACTTGTAAAAAGGTAATGAAGTAGATGTAAATTTAGACTATGGTTAAAAATAGATTGCCAGTGTGTCGCACTGTTTTTAAAAAGGAATATACAAGTTGAAAACTCAAAAAAATCTGGAGCTGGAACAGATGAATTATATATCCCTTGATTGTGATATTACATTCTTTTACCTTAGATCAGGAATTCCCAAGAACGTTCAAATTCCAATATGTACTTAACATCCAAGATTCAATCTGATACACAATACAAATTAAGATCAAACTAGCAACAACTCACAGGTAAATATAATATTATTTAGACATATATTGTTATATCCAACTATCTCCTTTTAATTCAGTGGTCACCTCTGAACATTAACTTAACTTTTTTTACACTGATTTGCTTGTCATTAAATTATCAATGTTATTCAATTTGTATGCTGGCACTTACAGACAGGAAGCCCGGATGCACAAGTAATGTACTGACTCGAGTATAAACAGAGTTCAAGTTTTCAGGCTGATTTTACAGCCTGAAAAACGCGGTTAATACTCAAGTATATACGGTACATGTTATTTTTGGATTTGCACCCGGGCATTTGTTCTCTCTAAATGGTGTGCTAACCTTGCTTCTATATACACAGCGTCGGTGGCACTCCAAATTCAAATGGCGATATAAGCGGGTGCAGGCTCCGTCTCCTGTCTACATATAGAAAAGAAATAACGCAAAGCAGCACACCTCCTTTATAAAAAAAGATTATTTGTTCTGTACAACCCGTGAAATGTTAATAATAAACGACATTTCGGGCATCGCAGCACCCTTTCTCAAGTGACATGTGACAACAATTCACAATACACTCCCATATATAAGGAATTCTAAGTGTCAGATCTACAGAGTATTTCCCCCTTAGCGGGAAAAACTCTGTAGATCTGACACTTGGACCTTGGAATTCCTCACAAGGGTTAATGTGGTAATAGTGTAATTAAGGATATTTGGTCACTTTCTGTTTAAATGATATATAAGGGATAATGCACCCCTTACAGTCTTACAGTATAATATAAGGATATTATGCCACCGAGGAGTTCCCAGACCATATAGCTTTTATACAGGGCAGGGAACTCGGAGGTGGCGTAATGTCCTTATATTATAATGTGAAGGAGCGCATTATTTCTTATAATACATAAGTTTTAGATTCCTTCACCCCATTCACATTTTAAATTCTAGCCTTGTCCCTATTCCCACCTTAATTTAACCCCCCAAGCTACCTTCTGTAACTTAAACCCAGTAAAAAGAACATCCCAGCCCAGCATCTATGCGGTTAAACAAATCTTTGTGGAGGAGGAGCGAGACATTGGTTATGCAGTGACAGGAAGCAGCTCCAGCAGGTTCTGTTAGTGAAGTTAACACTGCAAAAAACGCTGAGTCATTATCCAGGCATGAACACTGGAATGGGCGGAGTAGTGGGATATAAGAAATATAAGAAATAAGTCACTTAGTGACATAGCTGAGTGATTTTTTTTTTTCAATAGATTTTTATTGAGCGATGAGGCAGAATAAATAAAATACATTCTTTCGTTCATTTCAAACATTTTGTTTACATGAGTTGGGATATCATATAAAGGGAAAAAAAGAACAAGATTATACCATCGCTTGTTTTTCTTTTTTTTTTTTTTTTCTTATTCAACTTTGTAACAAAGGTGTATAAAATAAACATAAATATAAACAATTTAACAACCAATTTGTCTGTCTTGTTTTTGTAATTGTTATGAATTTCTGTCTTATTCTGAAACATAAACATTGCATAGTAGTTCCATATCGAGGAGGGTGATAGTTGTACTCTCTATATTTTTACACATTTGAGTTTATTATCTTCCCATATATTACTACTGGTTTATATATTACCGTGAGAGTGCTTTCCAGAATAAGTGCAGATGGACTCTCCAATCTTTAAGAGATTGCCAATCATTTGTTCACCGATGTCCATCCGCATTTTCCTTTTTTTGATTTCCAAGCTTTTTTTAATTATTTAAAAAACTCGGAGCAGTTAGAGGGTGCATGTCCAAATAAACTGTTTCAGTGTGTGTCACATGTCCCCAGCGGTAAACAGTGGTTATGGCTGTACCGTTGGTTTTTTTTTTTTTTTGTTTTGTTTTTTTTTTCGAGTTCAATGCTGGTTCTCCCTTCCTTTTTTTTTTTTTTTTTTTTGTTTCTTCATATTCGTTTAATAAAACACCTTAAAGTTTTAATTACTGACTTATAATCTCCATTTACGTGGAGGCTATTGAAACATTAGACATCCTGACCTGAGGCTCTAGATCGGTTCGCCCGCCGCCCACGGCTCCTTGTGTCCTCGTCTCCACTCTCCGCTTCATCCCCGTTCTTTGGTTGAGGTCCCCTAGGGTAGACCCCGCGTCAGTCATACCAGATATCACGGGGGCCACACTTCATTGTAGGTCTTTAGTGTACCCTTTAAGCTAGGTACACACCTAGCGATTTTTCTCCTGACCGACCGTTCGATACTTCGAACGGTCGGCCAGGAGGAAGGCTGTCGGTCGCGGCAAAAGCAGCCGCGTCCGATAGTCACCGCGACCGATCGTGCGGTCATAGAGGACCGGCACGATCGGACGAGGTTTTCCACCTGTGATGTCCTTTCGTCCGATTGGACGAACGGTCGATCGGACATGGGCACATTCGGATTCGATAATTCGGTCCGATCGACAGATACACTGAACTATCGGTCGATCGGACCGAAATATCTAATCGTGTGTACCCAGCTTACAGTGTGGGATATTTTTCATTTTCGCAAATCACCAGATTTTAGGAAAGTTGTGTCTCAGATGGGGCCAGTTGTTTCCAAGAGCTTGCCAGTAGGCTGCGTGCTGCTGCACATATGCTGTGGACTAGCTTGTTGCTGGTGAAGGAGAGGGATATTATATATTTATCGAATAGGGCCGACCAGGGGTCCAATTGGACCGTCCTGTGTAGCACTTTGTGTATTTGTTCGCAATATTGCCACATCTTTTGTGTCTCAGGACACCCCACAAACAATGCTTCAGATCCGCTCTTGTACCGCAGTTCCTGTAGCATAAGGGGGAAGCGTTGGGAATATGTGGTTCAGTCTGTGAGGGGACAGGTACCAGTGGTGGAGAATTTTAAAGCTTTTCTCGTGAGGATAATGTTGGCCGAGCATTGTCAGAGAGATTGAAAAATGTTGTCCATTGTGTATTGTCTAATGAGCTGTTCAGCCATTGTTCCCATTTTGTCAAAAGGTATTTTGAATGTGTGGTCTGGTGTTGTTCAGTATTGAGTATAGTTGTGTGATTAAGCGTCTGTTTTTATCTAAATTGGGGAGAGAGATTCAAAAGTTGTTTTGTTTAGTCTTTGTTTAGTGTTCATAGTTTTTTGGATGTAATGTGTGATTGCTGGTAGTGGAACCATCTTGATTCTGGTAATTTAAATTGCCCTCTCGCCACTTCCCATGGCAGCAGCTGCCACCCGACATTAGCTGGCTTATATTGGTGATGCCACTGTTTGTCCAATGCGTCCAGCCTAATGTGTTTATTCCTGTTTGGAACTCTGGGTTGTGAAATATTGTTGTTAATAATGAGGGTTTGTTACATAGATGGTAAGTTGTTATAGTATCGTACCAGAGTCTCACTGAATTTGTATATATGGATTGGGGCTGCAGTGTGTTATGGCTGATTTGCTGTTAGGGAGCCATAAGATATATTTTAAGGTGATAGCAGGGGGAGAGCCTGTTCAATTTCTATCCATCTGGGTGTTTCTAGAGTTTTGTTCCATTAGAGTGTCTGAGATACTCGGGCAGCAATAAAGTAGTGTTGGAGGCTGGGAGAGCGGCTCCCCCTAATTCCGGGGTTGCATTGTTTCCTGCTTATCCTGGGTTTTTTATTGGCCCATAGGAATTTTGTTATTTGGATTGTATGTGGCGGAGATCGGGGGGTTAAAGGGGATTGGTAATGATCGGAACAGATAAAGGAGTTTGGGCAGTAGCGTCATTTTAATGCTGTTGACTCGTCCGAATAATGAAAAGTTGTATGTAGTCCATTTTTTAAGTTGTTGCGTTAAGGTTTGTATCAGTGGTGTGTAATTGGTTCGTATAGTGAGATGGGGTCTGAGCATATCTTAACTCCCAGGTATGTAAAGTGCGATGATACCCAGTGGAAGAAATTTTAAAACCTGAGATTCTACTAAAGGTCTGGAATTGACAGCAAATATGTGGTAGAGAAGTTTGTGGTTTGGTGAGAGTAAACAGAGTGTCGTCTGCAAAAGTGAGATTTGTAATTTTTGTGGCCTATTGGGATACCATGTATTTGTGGGTCTTCGGGATAATTCTGGCCAATGGTTCCATACATAGAGGAAGATTAAGGGGGATAAGGGCAGCCCTGCCTTGTGCCGTTGAGGTGGGAAGGTTTTGGATGAGAAACCCATGTTAGAGACTGTCGCCGTGGGGGTGGAGTAGAGGGCATTGACAGCTGACATAAAGGGAACCTCGAATCGAATGAGGTTAGGGTTGACTTCAAAAAGCGCCAGTCTATCCTGTCGAACGCTTTTTCTGCGTCAATTGATAGGATACTGAGGGGATTTTGAGAGATTTGGAATGGTGGGTGAGTGTATGATTTTGCGAATGCTATCTGTGGTGTCTCTGCCTGGTACAAAGCCAGTCTGGTCTGTATGTGATTAATTCTTGTGGAATTTGATTTACTCTGGAGGCCAAAATTTTTGTAAATATTTTGATATCTGTGTTATCAGCGATATCGGCCTGTAGCTGCCGCATTGTGTGGTGTCTTTACCCTCTTTGGGATTACAACAATATTGGCACGTAAGAGATCTGTGGGGGGATATCTTCCGAACCGTTTAGTATGGCGTTGAATGTTTTCTGTAGTTTGGGTACCAGCAGTTTTCCAAATTTTTATAGTATGCTATTGTGTAGCCGTCGGGACCTGGAGCTTTTCCGATTTTAGTACTTTGATAACTTTGTGAATTTCTGTTGTGGTAATTGGGTTGTTAAGGCTAGTTGCTTGTTCTTTAGAGAGTTTCAGAAGGGATGCTTGTTGTAGATATTGATCTATATGTGTTTGTGTTATTTTTGTGGTGTCTACTGTTGTGCCGTTGTACAGGTTGGTGTAGTATTCTGTGAACTGTTGGAGAATTTGTATGGGGTCGTAGATTAGGGAACCGTTGGGAGCTTGCAGGGGTAGTAGGTGTTTTGGGTCATTTTGTTGTTCAGTTTCCGAGCTAACATGTGGTCTGGTTTGTCTCTTTTGTTGTAGAAGTTTTGTCGGGTGAGCCTTATTTCTTTTCTGATTAGTGGAGTAGTAGAGTGTTAGTTAATTCTACCTCTGAGGTTGGTCAGTTCTGTCAGCAGCGAGTCAGAGTGGAAGCTTGTGTGTTCTTTTCAAGAAACTTAAGTTTGGGAAGTAAGGTATTTAGTTCAGTTTCTTGGGCTTTCTTTTATCTGATGCAATTTTAATTATGTGACCTCTAACAAATGTTTTATGAGCTCACAGATGAGTGTATGTGCCATATTTTCGGTTTCGTTTAGTTCAAAATATTCTTTGACAACTTTTGAGAGTTGAGATATTGTTCTCATCTGAGAGCAGGGATTAATTTAAGCGCCAGTGGTAGTTGGGTTTGTTTTTAAGAATCCTGTTAGTTGTGCTGTGACGTGCGTGGTCTGACCACGTTATTGTGGTATATCTGCACTGCTGTAATAAGGCAAGAGTTGGGCTGATAGGAAAAATATAGTCCAATCTCGTGTATACTTTTGTTGGGGTATGAGAAAAAGGGGAACTTTTTTCTAGGGGGTGTTTGATTCTCCAGGCATCCCAGAGATTAAATGTGTTCAATAGGGAGAGTAAGGGTTTGGCTGACGTATTGGGTTGTTTGTTGGTAGAGGGTTTGGAACGGTCCATTTTTCTGGGATAATGTGAGATTAAAAACTCCGGTGATAATTAGTCTGCCTAGGTCCATGGCGAGAAGGCGATTTTCTAATTTGTTGTAAAATTTCTTTTGCCCTTTCGTGGGGGAATATATATTGATTATTGTTACTCTAGCCTGCATTAGTTGCCCCGTGAGTATCAGATATGAGCCCTCAGGGTGTCGGTAACATTGTTCTAATGTGAATGGGATTGATTTGTGGAGGAGTATAGCTACTCCTCCTTTTTTAGTTCTGTTAGAGGCATAGTAGTGTGATGTGTAGTGTTTGCCCCAGTACTTTGGTTCCTGTCCCCTCACAAAGTGGGTCTCTTGAAGGCAGACCACATGGTGTGTTTCTTTCTCATATTGCCTGGCGGATAATCGGCGTTTGACCGGGCTATTCAGGCCTTTGGTATTATGCGTTAGTATTGACAAAGCTGGTGGGGGCGTCATGAGATCAGGCTATCATAAGGTGTATGCTTACCCGTGTGCTGAGGCAGATGCTGGAGAGTGTGGTTATCGTCTTGGTGAGAGGTTGCAGTAAATGCTCTGGTTGATTCTGGGTGGTATGAGTGGAGCCGTGGGTAGACGGGCGGCAGCGGAAGGAGAGATCTGGAATTGAAACATATACAAGACAATTACATTACTAAATTTAACAATAACGAACAGAGAGTATAGGACTCAATAGTATCAGGACTCAATAGTATCAAAACACGGCTCAATAGAGCCGTTATAGGGGGGGGTCAGACATTGTTGTCTCACCCATTATTAAGGGATCTTCAGCTGATTCTATTGTAGTTCTCTTGGGGTTAAAGATATTGTTCTAAGTTGTCTTCATTTATTTTTCTTGTGGGGTTAAAGGGCGATGGTAGGGGACTAGACTGGTTTTTTAATATAGGGTGCTTATTTTATTTTGCTTGCGTATTTTCCCTGGGTATTGGCAAGTTTTGGGGAGTAGCTTGGGTGAGGGGGCTATGGTCTATTAATGTGTGCTACCAATAGTGGGGAGTCGTCCCCTCTAGTCAAATGCCTGGTTAGTGGTTACTGAGTCTATGGGGTCTCGTGGGCGCCCAGCTATTATTTATAGGTATATCCCCAGGCTGTGTTTAGTAGCCCTTGTATATTGCTCGGTGGTTGGAATTTTACCTTTTTTCTGGTGGTGGGTTGACCTAGCCTTGATATGTGGCATATTACCCCTCACCTACCCCTAGGGGTTGTTCCAAGGGGTGTCTGATTTCGCTTTTATTGGTGACCATTTTAACCTTAGGTGAGAAATATATAATAGTCGCTTCCCTTCCGTAGTTATTCTGTGGGTATGGAAGAAGACATATGATATTAAGAGCTTATGCTACCTAGTGCAGTTAAATATACATTCAGGGTTTAGATTATACAGTAGTTGGTTGAGAGGTATGGTCACATAATCATGAGTTGAAATAGTCGCAGCAAAGCGGTAGAAGAGTTCCATCTGTCTTCCAGTGTTTAGGGGCAAATAAGTTGTGGTTCCGTCAAAAGGCCTTTTAATAGGTTAAGAAACCAGGTTCAAAAGACAGTCACTTGTTTGTGATCCCAGGGTCGGCTGAGTCCTTGGCCGGGGGGAGCATGAAAGGGTGTTGTGGGGGGTCCCAGGTTCATGTGTGCCATCAGATTTGTGTTATAAAATTCTCCTATTACTGTAATCTTCGCCTGCCCCTTTCCGCCTGGTGGTATCAGGTCTTATAGGTTTGTGCAGCAGGGGTGTAAAATAGCTAGTCTTCGCCTGTCCCGCATCTGGGCCTGCCAGAGCGGTATCAGGTCTTGTAAGCGTGGGCCTATGTCCCCCTGAGACATCCACTGTACCATTTCGTCTGGAGTGACCTCCAACAAAGGTCAGGTCGTGGGAGAAGTGTTTATGGATGTGCGAGTGCAAGTGACTCTTGTTTCCCGCTTATTGAGAGAGTTCATATTTTTGTTGTGGGCTTTAGTGGCGGTAGGGGATGTTAGTGGTGATTGGTGGGGTTCCCCTCTTTATTTTCTGCTGTTAACCGCTGGGGTAATTTCCCAGGACAGTTGGTTCCAATGGGAGTTGTAGTTGTAGCTGGGTGGAAGGTTTTTATCGGGATTGTAGGTCCCCATTTGGTTTGTTAGGTGTTTTGGGGTTGGGGCCGCTTAGTTGCGTTGGTTCGGAGGGATCTTGGGTCAAATCATGTAGTATTAACTTGTCTATGGTGTTAACATCTTGTTTTCTATAGTGGGTTCCCTCGGGTCCCGTTCCCCCATTTCTTACCTTGACCAGGCTGCGGCAGTAGTGCTTTGGGAGCCATACCTGTTTGATTTTTGTTTGGACCGATGGCCTTCACTGAGGGTCTCGACCTGGGGAAGGTGAGTGTAGTCGTCCTGATCTGGTCGGTTGGACCAGCTCTCATTCATCGGTTGGGGGGGGGATCCTGTCCCCCTCTGTTTGTGGTGGCAGTGGGACCGTGATCTCTAGGCCTAGTTTGCGGAGGACTTCGACACCTGCCTCAGGGGTAGTGATCGAGTGTGTTCTACAGTTGTGTTGGACCAGCAGGCGGAACGGGAACCCCCAGCGATATTTTAGGCCTTGGTCCGAGAGTTTTTTTAGGATAGGCTTCATTTCTCTCCTTCGGTCCAGGGTGCGTGGGGAGAGATCCTGGTAAATTTGGAGATGGGCTCCGTTGTGCTGGATGGAGGTCTTGCCCCTTGTCAACTTCAGTATTTCTTCCTTTGTTGTAAAATAGTGGAAACGGATTATTACGTCTCTGGGCGGTTTGTTGGGGCCCGGGGGTGCTCTCAGGGCTCGATGTGCTCTGTCCAGTCTCATGTCCCTGGGCGGAAGGTCTGGAGCCAGCCCGTGGAACAAGTGCTCAAGGTAAGGTAAGGTAAGTCAGTTACCTCTTCTGGTACTCTACGGATACGCAGGTTCTGTCTGCGGCTCCTGTTCTCTGCATCTTCCTGCTGGTCGGAGAGCGCTTGGAGGTGGCTGCGCAGTTCCATTACATCCTGCTCTAGTTGGGTGCAGTACCGGGCCACGTGGCTTTGTGAGTTTTCAAGTTTCTCTAAGTTTCTCTAAGTCCCCTCTCGTGATTTGTTGAGAGGACTTGTCTGTTTTGCCGAGCTTCGTGTCGTCTCCGTCCTGGGGGTTTCGCGCGCTTTCCGTCTTGTTCCAAAATCCTTGGACTTGCGTGCATTTGGGAGGCATTTTGTAGGGGTCCCCACACTTTTAGGTTAGTTTCCCAAGAGAATTTGAGCTTTCGTGAGCTAAATATAGATCCCTGTGCCCGGAGCTCTCTCACTCTGCATCCATCTTGCAGGATGGTCAAGCTCCGCCCCAGCTGAGTGATTTTTATAAGGATATATAGCACTGCTGCTCCCATTATAAAATATCACACTTATGTATTATATAATGTATATGGGAGTGTATTGTGAATTGTTGTCACGTCACTTGAGAAAGGGCCCTGCGACGCCCAAAACATCGTTTATTATTAACATGTGATGGTTTGTACAGAACAAATAAAAGCTCCTGGGTCTTTTCAACCATGAGTATTTATTAATAAATAGAGTACACATGGTTGGAAAGACCCTGGAGTGCACCTTCTATCCTTACTTTGATATTGTTTGTCTTATTTGTGGCATCTGGGCAAAATAGCTTGTGTGTGCCTGTAATCCCTACACTTTTATATATATACTAGACAGTTAAGCCCATTATATAAACGGGCACTAGACATTAAGAGAGTCTCTCCTCTGGATCGGGGAACAACTCCTCATCCTCTTCCCCCCGAATCGGGGAACTATTAACTCGCGCATCCTCCTCTGCAAACTCCTCTCCCCCCAGATTAGTCCAGCCAAGCTGAGAGACACTCCCCCCCTCAGACATCACATGTGCAGAAGAAAAAGCCACACATGGATTCATGGACGCAGGTTTAGCCTTTTATTATATAGGATAGGCCGGATTTATACTTTTTTCTCCCCTAGGCCAGCTTGACCCCTATCGCAAGAGCGGCATGTTTTTCTACAGATACAGGGTTATTCAATAAAAGTTCTTAATGTTAAAAATGGTGCTAAGTTTGCCCCAACCAATCAGATGTTATATTTCAAATGTTAAATAAAATCAGATTTTTTTGGACAAAATTAGCACCATTTTAACGATAAGAACTTGTATTGAATTTCCCTGATAGTGTTTTCTTAGCATTTACCAGGTGTCCTTTAAACGGTCACCATTGGTTGTTTTTTATGTTCAATAAATTTTTATTATTATTGACTGTAAACATATAATCACACATCATGTATATGTCATCTTTTTTTTAATTCTGCTGGAAATATGATCTTATTTGCAAAACCATATAAACAATAAAACTTAAAAAAAAAACATCAATAAAACAAAAAAAATATTATCCTTGTATATGCATTATTGTACAGGTTATTTTGTAATACACGGTATTACCTTATTCCCTATTAGTTTGGAGCACTGAGTCCTCGGGGGGATTCTTCCGGAGCGCCTTGATGATGTTTACACCTGAGTTCGGTGAGCAGTCCTACTTTGGGCATTCGGATCTATCTTAATTATCCATATATACGAAGTTTTGGTCCATGTTTTTAAATGGTCACCATTGTAAAAAACGCTACACATACCGTTTTTTCTGAAGCTAAACGCCTGGCTACTAATACCATTTGTGTGAAAATAGCCTAAAATAAACAGCAAGGATGCAAAAATGTACTGTACATCAGTCCAGCTGCATTAATGACATTTAATTAGAATGTCCTCCAATCCCTGGTCTAGTAACTCTAGACTGGGGGTGGAGTCATTGGGTTTGTTGAGCTGCTTAATGGGACTGCCACTGGTCACTGACCCTTCTTTGAAAATCTACAGTACTCCACACAGCAGGTAAGTAGGGCAAATCCAGTCACCTCTATGCCTCCATCCTAAAACAGGCATAAGAAAAATGTTGCAAAGCATCAGAGTGATAGAGGTAACACTTCAGGAAACAAGCAGGATGTCGTGTCTGCACATGTAAAATAAAAGTTGCCGGTTGCAGTTATCCTGCTTGTTGCCTGAAGTGTTACCTCTATCACTCTGATTCTTTGCAACCCTTTACTTCTTTCTCAGTATAGTCTGATAGTGTGAGGGGGCAATCACACCTCCAATGTAATAGGCTAATAGCAGTTTCTTCTGCATTGTGATTTGCTGTGCCGTCCATTATCTGACATTAAAAATCTTATGTTATTGTGACTTTTGAGATACCTGTGCAGCTTTAAATCATGGCAACATTTAGCGTAGTAGTATTTAGTGTAGGAGCCAGCAGTGCATTTTCTTGTAAGTACCTTAGGCTTTTGTATAGTGCAGTTTATATAGGATTGGGACCTCATGTCTGAAGGCCAGGCTTTTCATAAGGTGCATTAAATGGCATAAAGTGTAAAATTAGAGTCCAGCACCATCCAACATTTCTGCTGGTGTTTTGGTGTTTTCCAGTAATAATCCCACCACATACATGACCATTTAGAGAGAAAGTGGGAATCAGGACCAATTTCCCTGCCTATTCACTGGAATAGAGAGAGATTCTATTAAACAGTGAGCACTGCATTATTAGTACAATGAATAGGTGTAATATTTATTTAAAAAATGGATTTTTATAGTTCAGACCAAATTAAATAATTTACTATATGGGACTGTATTAAAATTGCTTTAACAATGAGAACGAGGCAGGTCCTTTCACTGCCTTCTCTGTACATTAGGTTATGGTGGAACACAAGTCAAGTGGTCCTGGCAAACTTTAGAGAAGTAGTAAGGTAGTGCCGGAAGCAGCATATGTATTACTTTACAAGTCACTTAAATTATCTTTCTCTGCGTGGGGGATACTTATATTACCATTATCTTTGCAGGGGGGACTTATATTACCATCCTCTGTGTATGGACACTTATATTACCATTGTATTTTTTATATTAGATTTCTCTGTGTGGGGCACTTGTATTAGCTTTCTCTGTGTGTGCTCTTATATTACCTTTCTTGGTGTGGGGGCACTTATATTAACTTTTTCTGTATTAGGGCACTTGTATTAAATTTTCTTTGTATGTGGTGGTACTTATATTACCTTTCTCTGTGGGGGGGGCACATATATTTGCCTTTTTTCTAATATTCGCTTTAATTTTGTGGGACCACTTACATTACTATTAAAGGGTAACTGTGATCCAAAAATGACTTTAGGTAAATTGACAGGAATTGATTTCCTGGGTATTTTTCCAATTTACTTTCATTATTCATTTTCCCCCCCATAGTTTTTAAGATATTTACATTTTTATGTGTGATTATGGTAGCAGCATCTTCAGATCCCCTGTACTTTCTGCAGTCCCACTTCTCTGTGTCTCCTCCTCCTCATGGGCCCCCATGGCCTCTCCCCTTGCAGTACCCTTGAAACCCCCCGTGCCCCCCTCCTTCTTCATTCACTGTTACACAATTTCTTCCTGGTTTCTTCTTTCTCCTGTACTGAGCATGTGCCAAACTCAGATTAGAGGAGGAACTAGAATTTGTGACCACAGATTCAGAACCTCCCACCCCCTAACTTTCTGACAAGTGATTTTTTTATATCTTGGACTGTGTATCACAAAGGTGGTTGATGACTCATTTTAAACATAGGAACCTGGTATTTCATTGAAAATCAACTTGATTGATTACTTTATCTGCCGCTCCACTCGCAAGCTGCTTCTGCACTAACAGCCACACTATCCAGATCACGCGCCTATCTTTTGTATTGGGGCGCATGCACCTAAGATAGGAGCTTGGTCAGGACAGCGCGGCTGTTAGTGCAGAAGCAGCTTGCGAGTGGAGCGGTGGTAAGGTAAGTTCCAGTGTCCCTGAGCATCCTATTATTCACAGGGAAGTGAGAACAATCGCTCTCTCGTGCTAAAGTTAAGTTGGGACCTGTCTGATAAGTTTCTTAATCACAGGCTGAAGTTGGTTTCTTATTCAGATTTGAATAAGAAACTGGCGTTTTGCAATAGGTAAACCACATTGGGTTACTGAAAAAACACGGCAGACAGACATGTACATACCCCTGGCACATAATTCAGTTGAGTCCAGCCTGGCCCATATTGGTTTTGTGCATGCAAGTTGGCATCAAAGTCTGCAAAATAACCATTTCTGCACATTTGAATAAGAAACTGTGTTTTGCAATAGGTAAACCAGTTTGGGTCCTGTATCAGGTCAGGTACGCGCCGGTTACTTGCTTTCCTGGTCACGTTCAGGGACACCGCATTGAGTTTGAATCGGCTGGCCGTGGTTTTGGGTATTAGAATCAGTTTGGAAATAAAACAAACTTTTGTTATCAATCCAAGACAATGTGCAGTGTCCATGACCCCTCACACTATGGCAGATAAAGGGAAATGTTACCTTAATGCAAAAGTTGTTTGAACTGCTATAACTCTCATAGTGCCTAGGTAGGTTTTGCAGAGATCACTGGGTAAAAAAAGAGACAGTTAATGCTGGAGAGAGTTAAATGGAAGGGGTTAAAGATCTGTGACCACTATTTTACTAGTAGAGGTCAGAACCAGCAAAGTAAGAACCTCACATTAAACAAAGTAACAATTTCTGCCTGCACCTACAGTTACATTCTATTGCACTGAGCATATTTCTTCCTGAGTAAATGTCTGCATGGAAACAGAAATCCCTCTGTCTGTAATGATCATTCTATTGGACGTGGAAGGTTCTACGGAAGGTAATACCAATCTACCACACGACAAGGTTTTGTAGGTAACTACAAGTTATACATAATTGATTTAAAAAAAAAAAAAGTTTATTCCTTCATAACAATTTTTGGCATTGTTATTCTATAAACTGTATTATAATATTATTGTAAATATCGTTTTTACAATTATAAACAGTTTAAAGGGGAACTGTGGTAAACGCACATGTCTCAAAATGTTCTAAAGGGTAGACCTACCCCGCTGGCAACGCATTGATCACAATCTTTGACTTTTACACGCCTTATTGATTCATTTGGTTTTCCTTTTTCATGTTATGGGTGCCACCATGTTTCGTATGGGCACCTTAAACAGGAAGTAACTGCAATTATCTCTTGAGTCTAATTCAGTGATCCACCAGTAGTTCCTTACTTTTCCAATGTCACACACTGTTCAGACTGTTCAACCCTCACATTTATTATCAGCAGCGACACCCTGTCCCTTTCACCCTCCCCTGTCAGTTACTTTCCCATAACTCCGGTATTTCTGCTTTGTAGTCTGCACATTACTCATGCAGCCAGTGACAGGAAGCAGACCGTGCTCGAGTTGAATGATGGCTCCTTTCTCCCTTTCATTCACTGTGAGAGTTTTAGATGGAGCGAGGGAGTTACTGTGCAGCCAACGGAGCAGAAATACCAGAGACCTCCGTGAACACGTGAATAACAAGGGAAGGGGGAAAGAGACATCGCTGCTGATAATGAGAGATGAACAGTCAGCATGGCATGTTTTATGGGAAGGGACTACTAATTACTTATACGCGATAAGAGTGATCATGCAAGGCTGCAGGCAGATTAGGGACTGGGGTATTGCTTACCTAAGTAACGATCCTGGTTAAGTGGACTGGCAGAGTCACTTCCTGTTGTACATATGTTCAGACTGTTCTTGCGTGCACCGCTTGCAACTATGAGCGGTGCAGAGGGAGATAAAGCTAGGAACGCCCCCAAGGTGTTACTTTCCAGTCCACTTCAAACTGGATAACTTCTGAACCCAGACTGAGAGAGAAACAAGGGAGGGTTTGTTTAAAAGCTAAGAAAATGGCCTTTCATTTCAAATTGTGTTTTTTTTCACCAAAGTTCCCCTTTAACAACTAATTTTTTTTATAGTATCAAAAACTTTAATTTGGGCGGTATTTATAAAGTTTTCATAGGTATGTGGAATCTCAGCATGTAGGTTGAGAGGTGCACCCCCTGAGGCCTGCACCACACCAGGTAAATATCACAGTCAGTATATAGATGCAGGGAGGCACACTCAAATAGTAACTAATACATTTTCATTTAGTGCTGCAAACAAACCAGGTACACTTGGTTGTGTACCTGGTTTGTTTGCAGCACTTAATAAATAAAAATTTACTAGTTACTATTTGAGTGTGCCTCCCCGCATCTATATACTGATGGTATTTATAAAGACTTGGTTTTACTATTTCTCAATAAAGTCATTTCTATCGACGACATTTACGACCATTGTGTAAGATACTGATACCACACGTTATTGCACTAATGTCATGGTAATATTAGCTTTACAGTAATACAGTGGTATAGTAGTACTGTGGGTGTAGTATACATCCCTGGGCATAATATCATAAACCTCTAACTATACGACAATATGATAAACCACCAATATCTTCTTTACAAATATAAAGAATTTAGTATACAAATATTTAACATTTGACTCTACAAAACAAAATGTAAAAAGTATTTTTATAAAATATGTAAAAAAAATATTTTGTTTGTGATCTACCGTAGTGAGTATACATAAAATTCTTATTAAAATATTAATTATAATAAAGAAATTTTTTTAGTAACAGCTAACATTTCAAATGATTTTATTAGAACCATTTATTTTATTGTGTAATGCTTTATTTAAACATATATATCTTCTGTTTTTATACCTTATTCTTTCAAGATATTCCTTTATGAAAAAGTTTCACAGTATTATTTACAGAAATATTCTATAACATAAATAACTCAACCGAGTATAAAATTAAAATAGCTATATAGAATAGTTTTATTTTTATCATGATATAATATTCCGCAGATATAGATACATATTTCTGGTATATCTTGTTTTTTTTAGTAGAGATATTGTAGTTCCTTGTCTAGAATTTGTAACTTATTTTGCACGCTGGCAGAATATTCAAGACACAATGTTATGTTTTTTTCAAAATCTTTATTGGTTTTATTTCCTGAAAAAAAGGAATATTAGTAGAAATTAATGTAAAATTGCTATAGCATTGCTCTGTATCATAAGGTTTTATTGCATCTGCATACATTCGTTAACCAATGCAATTGTATACACACCTATATAGAGATAAACATACATGGATGCACTCATACAGACAGATACATGTATGCAGGCACACACATACATGCAGACCCAAACACATACACATGCTACCAGCCAAACATACACATATGCAGACATACATACATGCATATATTAAATCAATTAATAGATCTAATACTAAAATATTTATAAAAAACAGACCTTCAACATCAACAAAAAAATTTCATTTATAATTATTAATATATTATTTATTACTTGATTTTTATAATGATATTTTTATTTAAAAAAAAATAGAAATATGCCATCAATTCTAATAGCAAATAACTGTTATTTTTATATTTATATCTTCCTTAACTTTGAACTATAAAGAACTTTAGTGGGCCAATCAACCTCAACTGTAAATTATAAGGATATTTCAAGTCACCGAGGAGTTCCGCGACCATATATAAAACACGAGGTCTCAGGTCTAGTACCTTTTATACAGGCCACAGACTGCCTTATAATATCCCTATAATTTACAGTTTGGGCTGATTTATTTATTTAAATCTACCCCTATATGGCTTCTGGTATCCTTCTCTTCTTAGAACTGTAACATTATAAGGCTATAATCTTACAGTTCCTCCCAAAATAATTCACTACAGGGGTAGGTTATATCCTTATAATGTACAGTTTTGAGTGCATTACTTATTATAACCAACCCCTTTGTGTCTTCTGGTTTCCTTCTCTTGAAAATGTATGATTATAAGGCTATATTCTTACAGTTTCTCTCTTAAAAATTAACTACAGGGTTAAGTTATATCAGCTTTACTGATACAGACAATAAATTAAACATAAAAAAAATCAATAAATGGATATAAATGTTTTTTTAATTTTTATAAAATATTCAGATATTATACAACTAATATTCTTAAAAATTTTCTTATAATTGACAGGATGGTTGAAAAGTTTTTAAATCCAGATTTCCTGAGAGAATTCATAGACTTATACACATCCAAAAATTGTCCTTAGCAAGTAAAATCAAAAAATTACACAAATCGACAAATGCGTAATGATGCATACAACTCTTTCGTTGAACTTTGTAAAAAGGTTAATGTAGATGTAAATATAGACTATGTTAAAAATAAGATTGCCAATGTTCGCACTGTTTTTAAAAAGGAATATAACAAAGTTGAAAACTCAAAAAAATCTGGAGCTGGAACAGATGAATTATATATCCCTTGATTGTGATATTACATTCTTTTACCTTAGATCAGGAAATTCCAAGACGTTCAAATTCCAATATTGTACTTAACATCCAAGATTCAAATCTAGATAACACAATAACAAATGAAGATCAAACTAGCAACAACTCACAGGTAAATATAATATTATTTAGACATATATTGTTATATCCAACTGCTCCTTTTAATTCAGTGGTCACCTCTGAACATTAACTTAAATTTTTTTACACTGAATTTGCTTTGTCATTAAATTATCAATGTTTAGTGAGTACTCCTAATTCCACCCACCCTCCCTTACTCACTGCCTTTGTTTAGTGTCTGCGACACAAATGTGTTCTGCACACCCTCACCATGGACACTGCTCTGCTTACACATCTCCCCCTCCCTCCCCCCTGCTGTTTTTTCTCTGCTGATTCAGAAATGTTGCAGAAAGCGTGCTGGCAGGCAGGCAAAGCGCTCAAGAATGGATTACATATTATAATTTCTTATAATTTCCTGTCTTTTCTTTATTATATTATAATTTCCTGTCTTTGCCTGTAAATGCTGTGATTAAAATCACAATGTCTCATAATCTACTGCTTTTATATAAAATCTAAAAAAAAGTTTGAAGAAGTTTAAGTTTACTGAATCTAAAGGTACACATAGTTGCTGCGTTAGGATGTTGCTTTCTATTGGGTTTAAGATACAGAAGTTGGCTTAGGGGTTTAAATTGTTTTTGGAATAGGGACAAGGCTATGATTTATAATATAAATTGGATGAAGGAATCAGATATGTATTATAAGTAATAAAACAACCATTTATATTATAATTTACGGCCTCCTAATATTATATAGTCATGGATAGCTAAGAGATAGTATATAGATTTTACAAATAACATTTTTTTTTAAAATCCGAGGATGTAACAAAAACATTGTTTAGTGTTTCTTATAATTTTGGGTCTATCTTGTTTATTCGGATTTTATTGATTAAACTCCGAAACGGATAATGTCATAAACATCTATATTACTCTGTTCAGAGTTGTTTGCTATCATTAATTTTTAATCAATTTTTAAATATTTTATTACCACCTTTTTTTATGTTTATTGTCAATTCCCCTGATCCCTTTATGTGATGTATAATAATAAGATATATTTATTCTTTTGTAATATACATATGTAATATATATCAATAATAAAAAAAATATTGATGTTAACATTTTTTAAATGGTTACAAATATTGATTTTGTTTGGATCATAAAGTCTTTATTCACATGAATCTGAGAATTCTGAAAATACACAAAATGAAAACGAAACTCCTGTATCTCAAATAGTAGAGGAAGAAGGTTCAGTACCACGTCGGAAAAGAGGCAGAAGGCAATTAGCAATGTTTTCGAAGTCTATACTGGATCGGGCTAATAATGTTCTTATAAAAGGGGAAGACGAATTTGATTCCATTGCCAATGTTATCGCGCATAAGCATCAACGAATGGAAACTGGACAGAGATATATTTTTGAAAATTTGCACAACGAATTGATAAGTAATGCTCTACAGGGTAAACTAAATGAAAGCACAAAAATCCAACATTCAACATTTACACAACAACCGGTCTACCAACAATGGCAAATAGAAAATAACAAAAGTCATTTACAAACAGACAACCAAATTAGGAAGAACAGACCAGAACACATTATACAAGAATATAGTTTCTATTACTTTACAGGTCTTTAATAAGACCTAATAACTAACATTTTAATATAGCTATATTTGTTATATATATCTTTATCTCTGATATACTATTATACTTATTATTTAATATAAGACACGTTCCATAACATATTATTCTATACTACATTTAAAGAAAATCTAAATATATGCAATATGTTTTTTCTTTTCTTAAATTCTAATATATCTTCTTTAAAATATTAAAATTTTAGATTAGTTATTTAAATAATAACATATATTAAAAACAATTAATAAAATTATTTAGAACAGTTTGTGTTTATTAAATATATTAAAAGATTTAGAAAAATATAATAATAAAAACTATATGTGGGTTTATGTTGTCTATTTTTTAATAGGATAACTATATAAATAATATTTTCAGCAAAATCTCTCAATATTAATTGTTTAATCTGCCCTGTAGTGTATTTCTCTGAGAAGAAGTGTAAAATAATAATCTTATATTTTAACTATTCCAAGATGAAAAGGAAATTTAAAATCACAGAAAAGATCATAATAATTAAGACTGAATTGTACATTTTTAGGATGATATAAGGTTTTTTTTTTTTTTTTTTTTTTTTTTTTTTTTGTTTTTTTTTTTTTTTTTTTTTTTTTTTTTTTGTTTTTTTTTTTGTTTTTTTTTTTTTTTTTTTTTTTTTTTTTGGGGGTTGTTTTTTTGCGCGTAGTTGGACAGTTTGGATAAAAGTTAATGAGCCTGCCATCCTGAATACCTCACAGAACTCTCCATGATCTCTAATTTCCATAATAATTTACAGTTAACGGTGGATTATCCTCTATATAATATAGTATATCAATTTGAATATACTATTATTACATACAAATAATTTTTTTTAAATTTTATTTATATCAAGGATTCTTGCTAAGAAACCTTTCCAATTCTATTAAAATATTCCACATATTTGTCTCTGCTTGATTTTGCGTCCATAGACGCATTGTGGGATGTTGATGGTTTAAGATCTCCAAGAGCTATATTATCACTCCTCCATTCTCATAGAGTTACTGTGGATGTCTGAACATCCTCTTGGACAATTAAAGTTGTCGGAATATATGTCTTCAGATTTTTCTGTCTTAAATAATTATGCAATACACAACAAGCCATTACAACATGATCTATTTTATCAACTGATAAATTAATAGTTGTGTGAAATATACGAAAACGATTGGCCATTATTCCAAAGGCAATTTCAACTACTCTTCTGGCTCGTGATAATTTTAAAAAATTTCTATCATGAGTTAATGTTTTTTGTGGGAAGGGTTTTAATATTTTCTCATGAAGTCCAAAAGCATCATTGGCTATAAAAACATAATTTAAATTTTCATTAGTAGTGGTTGGAATTTTTAATTTTTTGTTAATCAATAAGTTATTAAATATAGTTTGATTCATCACTCCATCAGAAATCCTTCCATTTTTTCATACATCAATCATAATAAATTCATATTTAGCCTTCAAAATGGCTAATAACACAATGCTAAAATATCTCTTATAGTTAAAGTAGTATGAGCCAGTATTTCCTGGAGGGTTGATTCTAATGTGCTTGCAATCTATCGCTTCTCCGCAATTAGGGAATTGTCAAAAATCCAAAAACTGCTTTGAGATTTGTAACCATTGTTCTTCATTTTGAGGAAACTGTAAATAAAAAAAATATATATACCGTATATACTCGAGTATAAACTAACCCGAGTATAAACCAAGGTACCCAATTTTACCTGAAACAACTAATAAAAGTGATTCTCAATTATATACAGAGGGTAGAAAATATGACTACTACTGCCTTCTGATTCTGTATTGTTTTGAGGCTTTAGTTGCCCATTAAATGGACAGCAGAATTCCCATACAGTAGTCCCATACAGTAATAGCCAGTGGCGTATCTACGTTAAAACATTCGGGGCACATGCCCCGGATATTTGGCAAAGTGCCCCGAATGTTTTACTGCTTGTGCCTTTTAGATGTGCCCTGAACCTTCTAGTTCCGGAGTTCCGGACTCCGCGGCGGCAAGTTGCTCACGCCGGAGCGATGACGTCACGTGCGTGCGCTGGCGCCTCCCCCTACACTACACTGACTTTGCTCTGGTGTGTGGTGTCACTGTCTATAGAGGGCAGAGTTAGATAGATAGATAGACATAGATAGATAGCAGAGTTAGATAGATAGAGTTAGATAGATAGCAGATGTTAGATAGATAGATAGATAGCAGAGTTAGATAGATAGCAGAGTTAGATAGATAGATAGATAGATAGATAGATAGCAAAGTTAGATAGAGACACAGAGAGATAGATAGCAGAGTTAGATAGATAGATGTATAGATAGATAGATAGCATAGTTAGATAGATAGATAGATAGATAGATAGATAGCAGAGCTAGATAGATAGATAGACACAGAGCGATAGACAAGAAGCAGATAGACATAGTAAAATAGATAAACAAGAGGTAGATATACAGCAAGAGATAGATATACAGAGAGAGAGGGACAGATAGAGATAGATAGGGGCAGAGGTCCATGTAAAAGGTACAAGAAGGTCTCCCTGGCCAAAGGTGTGGGCAAGCGTCTGACTACAACTGAACACAACAGTAAGTTTAAAATGACCAAATTGTTACCAGTATATAATGAAATTGCCAGTTTACTGTGCCTTTGTGTCATTAATTTGTGTCTCTCTGTCCAACTCTGATCTCTGTCTTTTTCACTGTCTTTCTGTCTGTTTATCACTGTCGGGCAGTGTGTCTATGTTTGTGGTTATCTGTCTGTCTGTCTGTGTCTTTTTGGCCATCTCTATTAAGATCTTAGTGGGTGTGGCCTAATTGGGGTGGAGAAAGGGCGTGGCCTACGATTTTTGGGAGTGCCCAAAAGTGCCCCTGATCTTCTTATACCCTAGATACGCCCCTGGTAATAGCCAAATCCAGTATGGCTATTAATGTATTGGACTACTGTATGTGAATTCTGCTGTCGTTTTAAAGGGCAACTAAAGCCTCAAAACAATACAGAATCAGAAGGCAACAATAAATGCCATCCTCCTTCTGATTCTGTATTGTTTGGAGACTTTAGTTGTCCTTTAAATGGATAGCAGATTTCCCATATAGTAATAGCCATACTGAATCATTTAAAAGCCAACTAAAGCCTTGTCACGCCCGATGTTTGCAAACTACAACTCCCAGCATGCTTTAGTAGCTGGGAGTTGTAGTTTCCAAACATCTACACCTTCACCCTCCCACCCAGTTCAGTGGGTACCTTCTGTGGGCTTTCTCCTGTGTTCATCCATCTGTGGACTCTCTTCTGTGTGCATCTCTATCTTACCGCTAACTGCAGTCAGCCGGCGCACCAGTACAGGGAGTGAGCGAGCGGCTGCAGGATTGCTAAGGTAAGTTACTGACTTGAGTATAAACCGAGACAGAGTTTTCAGGCTGATTTTACAGCCTGAAAAACTCGGTTTATACTCGAGTATATACTGTATATATAAAAAAATTTATAGAAAATATTCAATATTTAAACAAAAAAGTAAACAAAATTCATATTTCAATTATGGATCAAATTTTTTTTAATGTTTTTAAATAAAATATAGCAATACCTTCATGTATTCTTCCTTCAACGAAGATTGCTTTACATGTTTCTGGGATAATTACTCCAAGGGTTTGAGCAGATATTCCAGTGGAAAATTTTAGGTCTTCAAATAATCTACCTGTTGCAAGATATCTCATTGTTGCGATTTATCTTTGCTCCAGAGATATTGATTTTCACATCAATGTGTCTTTTTTTCTGATCTTGGATTCCACCTTTCTTAATATGTCAGTAAAAGAATCATCAGACATACATAGGTAATTTTTGTCGTCTGGATTGTTTTCTCTTATTTCCTATATCAATTCCATATGAGAGAGTGAATCTCTTCTTAAAGGGCATGTCCAACCCCAAAACTATAATTTCCCCCACTACTAGCCCTACTGTGAAGTGTAATAAAATCCTTACCTTACATCCCTGCTCCAAATGGTTCTTCTGTAATCCCCCCCCCCCCTGAAGTGGCCACCAGGAGGATAGCAGAGTCCATATAGGACCTTGCCTCCTGTCTCTCCTCCGGGAGAAGTTTGGCATGCGCAGTGTAGCTTCTGCCTCCTGTTTTTGTCTCCCTCCCTCTAGCTCCAAACCCTTTTAATATATTATAGTGTTTGTTTCCCCAGCCTCAACCGCTATAATGTTAATGCCAGAAAGTGCACCGATAGTTACTTACCTTGCCTCTCTCCTTCGCCGTTGTGAACTGCCTGCAGCCGCGTCCGTGATTGGCTGCCTCTCAGTTCCGTGCAAGCAGAGAGCCGGGACAGTGCGGCGAAGGAGAGAGGCAAGGTAAGTAACTATCGGGGCATATTCTAGCATTTACATTATAGCGGATGGGGCTGGGGAAGCAAACAGTATAATATATTAAAAGTTTTATTAAAGGGTGGACATAACCTTTAAAAACTATTTTTTGGACCATACTCTCTTTTTTCTTTTCTAATGCAGAATGCATAATAATGACTGCTGATGTAATATTTGCTGAAGGCATTCTTGCTTGGCAAAAAAAATAAATATTACGAAATTATTCTCTGTTCTTTCAACAATCCTTCCACCAACTAAGGTTTATAAGAAGAACGGTATATACACACAATTAATTTTTTTATACGCATGTTCCCATCGTGCACTTCCACTTTAGATATTTTGATTTGACGTGATTTTAATCTCATGTTTTATTATTACGATTTTAGGTTGTTTGAGATATTATGGTTATTGTATTATCGATTTTGTTAATGGATTATCGTTCTTAAATTTTCTACGATCTTAGAACGTACGATCGTTAATCGTACAATCGTATTTTATAATCTATGGCCACCATAAGGGAGATCAGCACAGTTGTAAATGTGAGTAAGCAATTTCAGCTGCTAAAAGAGTGGACATGTAATGGGGGTGATTATTTTTTTTTATATTGTTGTCCTTTAAGGTTTATAGGGAAACCAACAAGTACTGTATAGAAATGGCAGTTGGTGACATCATAAGGCTGAGTGATGAAAATGGCAGTTGGAATGTTCTACTATCACCTGCATGGGGGACACGCAATATTTTTAGCAGTGAAACAATTTATTCAGAAAACACTATTGGGCGTAGAATCAGAGGTTTGGTATGTAACCTATTCCTATAACTTTTAGGGGATTTTAGTGGCTATTGGGAGTTATAGTTCTGCTACATTTGCTAATCCTAATAAGAGACAGTGAATGCATGTTCCTAATGGACATTTACTGTATTCGTTCTGTTTCTAGATTCACACAGTGTTGAAGTTATTTTTGCCTCTAGCTTCATCTTAGTCCCAATAATTTTGTACATGGCTGTTAGACCTGTTATTACTGTGATTGTGGGGTCACCTTTGATACCATAGTCTGATCAGATTAAATAATGTTTGATGCATTCTAGGTAACAATTAGAATAGAAAGTAAAAAGATTTACCTTGCTCTTTTAATCTTACATTTAATCTTTACCATGTATGATGTCTTTCACATACAATTGGTTTATGTCATTGCTTCAGCATTATGTCAAAAGCCCTGTCAAATGTGTTTGGCTTTTGCAATTGAATTTATTAATTTCAGCAGGGCCGCCTCTCTAATGAGGCAAGGTGAAGCACATTACAGAGCAGCACCCTGTAAGGAGGCAGCAGTTTTGATGCCAGGAATTTTTTTTTCCTGGCATCATGTGCCTGGGGCCCAGATGCCAGGGCCCTCCCAAAATTCTGATTGTAAAAAACACATACTCTTGGGAGATCCTGTCACTTTAAATAGGAGGGGAAGCCATGACTTACATTGCACGACAGAATTGCCTCCTCTTCTGACTGGCAATTCATTTGATCAAAATCAATGTTAGCCCTTCAGATCAAAAATCAATGTTCATCATTTACCAGTCACTGAGGGCATCTAATACCAGTCAGTGGGCATTATTTACCAGTCGTGTGTATAAAGCCCCTACCACTTCTCGACAAGCCACACCCCACTTTTGGACAAAGCATCACCCAATTTCAATTATAAAACCACACCCCTTCTGGCGACACGGCGAGGAGGCAGAATTTGGAATGTCTTTCAGGTGCCAAAAAGTCTAGAGACGGCCCTGAATTTCAGAGCAAAGTCTTCACTTGCTTTTTAATTGTATCACTATATTTACTGAGTGTGAATTGTATCACAGGTGCTGGTATAAAAATATTATTCTGCAGTTTTTTTAATATAAGATTCCCCCTGGGCTCCCAGCCCCAACCGCTATATTTTTATCTTTAGAAAGCTCCCCAAACTTTACTTACCTCTCCTCTTTCCTCCGCCGAAGTGATCTGCGGCAGCCGCGGTCCGTGATTGGCTGCCGCCAGCCAATCACAGACGCGGCTGCCGGTCCCGCCCCTCTGCTTGCATTTTCTCGCAAGCGAGGGCCGGAGCACGGCGGAGGAAAGAGGGGAGGTAAGTAGAGTTTGGGGGGCTTTCTAAAGATAAAAATATACGGTTGGGGCTGGGAGCCCTTGAGGAATCTTATATTAAAAAACATTTTTTAGGGTGGACATAGCCTTTTAACATTTCCTATCCTTTGTTATAGGTGTAAACTACATTATAGTAAAAACAATATTGCCATATAAATCCTTTCCTTTCTTCTCTTACATAGTTATTGTGTACTGGAACAGTGGTTGGTACTGTAGGTAGAAACAGTACTAAAGGGGTTAATAGAAATGTTAAATGAGACAAGGGCATTAAGCCTAAAGTGTATTTATGTAACTGTGTGGGCTCTGTCACTGACTATGTGGTCAATTTCACTCTTGTCCTCAAACATGGTTATGTTTGTAAAGGTTCTCATTCATACAGGACATGTTATACAGTATATGTGGTATTAAGTTACATCAACTAGACTTGAAGTTTAGTTCTTAAAGACATTTCGATAGACATCCGACTGGATCGCTCAATTCAAAATAACTTGTACAAGAATCTGTTGGCAATAAATATCATATGTAACTGTCAGTGACCTCCTGAATGTAAGGTGTTGCACATCTATTCAGGTCTCTTAGTTTTGACATAATTGGTTGTATTTCCATCTCATTTAAACCAGTAATTTTTTTCTAATATATTTACATTACAGTCTTTAAATGTGTGTCTTTTTCTTTAGGTAATGGCTCTTCTGTGCTGGGCCATATGTCAGTGCATCTGCTGTTTAGTGTCCCAAAATACAAATCAGTGCACTCTTCACTACACTGCACCGCATATATCAGTGATGCCCAACTCGCGGACTCGCAATCATGAGCGGCCCTTATCCTGACCTGCGGCTCCTGCTGATCTGCAAAAACCCCAAATGTTACCTCTTCTCCTGTTGCTTCCCCGCATGGCACCACCACCATCCCAGCAGCAGCAAAGGGTCTTCAGGTTGGAGTGCGAAGGACAGCCCTACCTTCTCCTACCTCCAATCCCACCTGTGGAGGAGCCTCCAAATCGGCAAGTCCCAGAGAAGCAGCCGGAGGACAAGGCCCCAACGTCATAGTGCAGGGACTGCCGGCTATAAATGAGATAGAAGAGACGGTGCCCATGATGATCCAGTAGGGAAGAATCAAGGGACAAAACCAAGTGCTGGATCAGGGTTTTTCTTTTTCCCAACCTGTGCTGCTCTGGGACTGTATCGTTACCGCCCAAGTTTAAAGCAGCCCCAGCAGTGTCGCTGACGCCTTGAACCACCTGAAAGAGCAGCTCCTGCCGCACAGCAAAGGGAAGGATGGGGACAGTCACCCGGCAGGGAATCCCTCTCTGTCCCACACTGTCCTCATCTCTGATGGTGGTATTGGCATTCTTTTCTTTTTCTAATTTTGACAGTGGCCCAGTCAAGATATCCATAAGTTTTAAGGGCTCCTCTTTATTTCCCAATGCCCTGTGGGGATGTTCTCTGCTCGGTATTGAAGGGTTCTGATTACCAGAAGCTTGCAATCTAAAGGGTGTGGTTGGTTTTCTGTAAACCTCTACCAGTTTGCTATTCTTCCTGACTTCTACCAAGTAGAAGTTTATTTGATTTGTTGATTTTTAAGTCTTTCCATCTGATGTTTTGTCTACAGTGTTGAACTATGTAGCTGAACCATTGACTGGGTATGTGATATTTAGAAAGTTCCAGTAGGGAACACACCTGTTCTGAGCCTCTTGGCTCCCATTGTTTTAATCCCCTATGAGACTCACACACCTTGTTAGCTGCTAGTCTGGGACCCCCATATATTGCTCTGCTCTGGGCTCCCCTGCACAGGTTTCAGGGTCATGTGAACAAAATGGTTTTATGGTCATAAATAGAGATGAATGAATTTCCTGAAGAACTTCCTCTCTGGCATACTATTGGTCATACTATCTTACTTAAACCCTCTGATTTCTTGTCCGTTTGCTCCTCCATTTCTCTGGTACTGGGAGCAGCCATGTTTCTTATGGGTACTTCCTTTGCCCATACTATGATCCCTCTCTTCCAGTGATGTCATCTAGGAGGTGTGGCACACTCATGTGCAATCAGCAGTACCCTATTAATGTACCCTGCTTATCTGCAGGGCTAAAAATAGTATTGGTGCAGCCCTGAGTTTTCCAGTCAAACCTTTCTTCTCGTCATACACTCTCTGTTCTCCCCTGAAGCCCCCCTCTCTTCCTGTATGCTTTCATTTACAGAGATTGCTAAAAATGTCTCTGTTACCTGCTTTCCCCCCCGTAAAGTTTCTCCCTGCTGTGGGCAGTTCTCACCCCTTCCTCCTTTGTTTGCTTTGATCCATGTAGCGTTCGGGTCCGTCATCTCTGGGCTAACACTAATCTTGCAAACGTAAAAATAAAAAGAATCTAATTGACAAAATGGTCCCATAAGGATACAGATAAGGGAGATATATTTAGCAATTCCTAGAATAGATTAAGATTTATAGCGTCACCTATTTCTGTGAATATCTCCCACCAGAGTTACCTTCCACTCGCCCACAGCCACTAGATCAGGTGGTGTACAAACTTCTCCACAGCTTTTTAGTGTGATGCTTGGATCTGTACAATACATGGGGTCCTAGGCCACCTAGTTTTCCCATCCACAACTCTAACCAATCATCAATCCCTCATAGAGTAACAATTCTTTGGTAGAATTGATATTAAAATATTAATGTTATTATTATTTCAGTGATTTAGAGATAAATGTGAGAACTGCAATGTTTAAATTGGAATCTCGCTAAATATTTCTTCCTTTAACTCATTCAGGGAGATTCAATAAAAGTTCTCATCATTTAAAATGGTGCTAATTTTGCCCCAACCAATTAGAACTTATTTAACGTTTGAAAGCTAACATCTGATTGGTTGGGGCAAAATTAGCATCATTTTAAACGATAAGAACTTTTGTTGAATAACCCTGTTGATGTTTGGTCTTTCTAGGTTTCTACAATGTTTAAATCTATGGGAATTGAAGGTCTATGGGATCTACGGGAATTTAAAAGATCCAGCAGCAAAGAAAAAGGGAAGGGAACGGTGGGGGAGACCAAAATAACATCCAACTGTGAGTCTAACTATACCGATATGTGCATATGTATGTAGTGGGCCGACATCTATATTTCTATCACATCTATATTTCTATTACCCTCCTTTAGTCAGAGTCAAAGGGATTAGCCATTCCTTACCAATGCTACTTTTTCATCAGCCTCATTTGTTTAAAATATTAAAGGGTAACTGTGGACTTGAATTCTTCCAAACTAGTAAGAATTATATAACAAGTCTTCCATCTTACCTTCAAAATAAAACCTAAATCACAAATCTAGATAAAATTGGTGGAAGTTATTGCTGGAAAGGTTCAGCAATATTACTTCCTGCTTGAACACTTCCTGTTTTCAGCCATGTGACAAGCTTGTAGTCATGTGACCCGCCTCTGCCTGCATTAATAGGCTCTCAATTGTCACTTCTCAATCAGGTACTTCCTGATTTCCCCAACATTAAGTCTTAATTGAGCATTCTTCTCTCCTGAAGCAGACAGGCGGGCAGAGTTCAGGTGATGTCACTCAACCTACTGGAAGCAGGAAGTTTGAACATTCACCCCAATGTAATTTCTCACAGGCTCCAGCCAGAGATGTGATTGTTGGCTCATTTTAAAGGAAATACTGCAGGCTATCACTTAATCCTAACTTGTTTTGAGACCACAGTTGCCCTTTAAGGAAGTTTCCAGTTACTTCCTTAATATTTATCTAGGGTTGTATACTTCTAATCAATTTCGGGTACCAGCCAGATTCTGGTAAAGGATCCATGCTTTATGACTCTTGAGCTAAAATATATGGTAACTTCTCTCCTCCTGAGACAGCATCTCACTACCCCACTGAGATAACTGGTGGGTGTTGTGGTTTGTCAACAGAGAAAACATGCCTAAGATGTTCCTATATGCCAGTAAAAAAAGTAGAGTAGTAAGCTTCCCAACAACACCTTGCTCATTACCTGACCAAAGCAAGATTACTCCAGGTAACAGGAGACCAACTACATTCACTTAATGCTCTAATTTCTGCCCTGGAACTTTCAGAAATGATAAAACAACTAAAATCAGGAAAGGCTCCAGGCCCAGACGGCTTAACCATGGCGTACTATAAAAAATTAAAAGACATACTCATCCCTTACCTCCTCCCACTATTCAACGCATTATTAACAGGTTCTGCTACTCTTTCAAACAATCTACTCCGAGCCAATATCGTAGTCATTCCAAAAGAAGGTAAAGACACCACTCAATGTTCCAGTTACAGACCAATTTCCCTTATCAACACAGATATAGAACTTTTCACCAAGATCTTAGCCAACAGACTGAATCGATTACTCCCACATCTGATACACAAGGACCAAACCGGTTTCATCCCCGGCAGGGAAACCACAGACAATATTCGTTGCACACTCCAATTAGCTTATCACTGTCACTCCACCCAACTGCACTCTATTCCTCTCTCGCTAGACGCTGAGAAAGCGTTTGACAGAATAGACTGTGTATGAAAACCACACTGAAGCACTTCAGTATCTCTGACCCATTTCTATCCGCCATAGACAACATATACTCGGTCCCAACCGCCACTGTATCAAACATGGGCTTCTCTTCCCAATCCTTCCCAATAAAGAACGGTACTAGGCAGGGCTGCCCATTATCCCCCCTATTATTTGGAACCTCTTGCCATGCACATACACAATGATCCAAAAATCTCAGGTATACAGATAGGCCAATCAGAATATAAACTTTCTCTCTTCACCGACGATGCATTATTCACACTAACCCATCCTCTAACTTCACTCCCGCATCTATGGTCCCATCTCTCCGAATTCTGCTCACTTTCCGGTTTTAAAATTAATAATACGAAATCAGATCTACTCTGGCTCTCCTCCTCTATCTTAGCATTAAAGAAATGTAGCTCTAATCCATATATATATATATATATATATATATATCATTCAATAAAACTCTGGTATGATACCCAGAAAGCATACAAACTCTGCAATATAGCCTCTCCCATGACATCAATTTTCCATAACCCGGAGACTTCCCTCCTGGATTAACCCCTTGAGGCTGGAATATCTGGAAGGACAAACGGATTATTAAAGTAGGCCAAATAATTAGAGGAGGCCAACCACTATCCTGGGACACAGTTAGGACACAATTTAAACTCCCATACTCAGAATGGTTTCACTACCAACAAATTCTACACTTTATACAACATATCTCTGCAAAAGCCTCCTTCCCAGAGCGTACCAAATTTGAAATTTTAGCTAATAAGCCCAACCGCATCCCCCCACACCATCTCATATATTTACTCATTATTATTAAATAGATTTAGGCACTCCCAAAAACTAAAATTTATGGTTAAATGGGAGACGTGGTTGGGCTCCACACTAGAAGATACACAATGGACTAACATATTTCAATCCCTTCACAAATGCTAATTTAACACTACACTACAAGTGTTTTTTTTTAAGATTCTTCATCATTGGTACCTGTCCCCTTAGAGAATCTCACAGATCTATCCGAACGCCTCTTCTCTCTGTTACCGTAACTGCCAGATGACTGCAGATGTATTTCACTGTTGGTGGAGCTGCGCGGGGACATATGCGAAAACTTAAAGGGCATGTCCACCCCCAAAACTATAATCCCCCAACTACTGGCCCCATCATGTAGTGTAGTGTAATCCTTACCTCACATCCCAGCTCCATAGGGTTCTCCTGTAGTCCCCCCCCAAAGTCCCAAAAACTGCCCACCAGGAGGCTAGCAGGGCTCTGCCTGCTACCTGGCCTCAGGTAGATTTTTGCCATGCGTACTGCAGCTCTTCTCCCCCCTCCCTCCCCCTACCTCCCCCTCCCTCTCCCTCCCGTTCTACTATCCCTCCCCCCTAGCATAAAACCCCTGTAATATAGTAATCCCCCTGGTCTCGCGACTGCCGGTCCCGCCCCTCTGCTTGCATTCTCGCAAGCAGAGGGCCGGCAGCGCGGCGAAGGAAAGAGGGGAGGTAAGTAAAAGTTTGGGGGGCTTTCTAAAAATAAAAACCATGCGGTTGGGGCTGGGGGACCAGGGGGAAGGCAATATTAAAAAATAGAAATAAGGGTGGACATACCCTTTAATTCACAAAACCCTACACTCTGTGATAACCCTAGATCCATGGACAGCTTTATTTGATAGGAACATCCCCCCTTTTTTACCAAATTATCATTTGCAAACGGTTATAAAAATGTACACTCTGGGCTCTGGAGCATTTCTGGTTTTGCAGTTTATATTATTTATTTACTAATAATACTAATGTGAGAGGTTATGCGGCAAGATAGAAATATTGTATTAGGAGTCTTACTCTTACTTGGGAATTTTTTTTCTCCTCTTCTTATTAGTATGTACAATATTAATGTTTTGTCTCTTTGAAATGTTCATTTGAATTCTCACAATAAAATTTTTTTGAAAAAAAAAAAAGTAGAGTAGTAAAGCTCATTCCAGCACAGGATTAAAAGAAAGGGTTATCGTTAAAAAAACGAATTAAAAAGCCTCTTACATTCCTTTTTTACTTCTGTATGGAGCACAGTTCAGCTCCCACTTCCTGGTTTGCTAAAACCCTTGCTCTTAAACCCTAACCTAATCAGTAATAAACCTAAACCCTAACTCCGACCTAACACTAACCTTAACCAATAACCCTAACTCTAACCTAACCTTAACCCCAACCATAACTGAATCTAACCCAAAACCCTAAACTAACCCTAACCTCTAACTTAACCTAACTTAACCCTAGCCCTTAACCTAACCCCTTACTCTAAACCTACACCCTAACTACAAACCCTAACCCTTGCCATTACCGGAATCTAACCACTAACCTTAAAGGAGTAGTAAAGCCCATTCCAGCAATGGGTTAAAAGAAAGGGTTATTGTAAAAAAATGAATTACATTCCTTTTTCACTTCTGCTCTGAGCAATAAATCTTCAGAGCACAGAACACAGTTCAGCCCTGACTTCTTCCTGGTTTGCAGAAATCCTTGCTCTCACAGACCCGGTGACTTAATGGGGCATGGCAAGGATGAACGAAAACAGAATGCGAAATACTTTGTTTCAGATGCGCGCCCCTGTGACCTGATTTTGACAGCTGTTTTGCTACTCTGCTCAGCTCTGCTGTCTTGTCAGAAACTGCCTGTAAACTTGGAAATGGCTGATTTTTTTGTGCTGGGGAGTTATAGTGCCTGTGCTTTGGGGGGGGTGATGTCTAGGAGGGGCGGTAATGGTTTGGTGCCCGTGCTTGGGGGTAGATGGAAAGGGAGGGCAGTGAGGGTATGGTGCCTGTGCTTGGGGGGAGATGGCAAGGGGGGCAGTGAAGGTATGGTGGCTGTCCTTGGGGGGAGATGGCAAGGGGGGCAGTGAGGGTATGATGACTGTGCTTGGGGTGTGGTGATAGCAAGGGGGGCAGTGAGTATATGGTGCCTGTACTTAGGGGGAGATAGCAAGGGGGGCAGTGAGGATATGGTGCCTGTACTTAGGGGGAGATAGCAAGGGGGGAGTGAGGGTATGGTGTCTGTGCTTGGGGGGGAGATAGCAAGGGGGCAGTGAGGGTATGGTGCCTGTGCTTGGGGGTGTAAATGGCAAGGAGGGGCAGTGAGGGTATGGTGCCTGTGCTTGGGGAGGAGATAGCAAGAGGGGCAGTGAGGGTAGGGTGTCTGTGCTTGGGGCTGTGATGGCAAGGAGGGGCAGTGAGGGTATGGTGTCTGTGCTTGAGGGGAGATGACAAGGGGGGGCAGTGAGGGAATGGAGCCTATGCTTGGGGGAAGATAGCAAGGGGTCAGTGAGGATATAGTGCCTGTGCTTGGGGGGGTGATGGCAAGGGATAGCAGTGAGGGTATGGTGCCTGTGCTGGGGGGATTATGTCAAGGGGGGCATTATAATGAATAATATAATACAATAACATTTGTTAAACGCCTTTCTCCTAAAGGACTCAAAGCGCATAATAATACACCCCCTACAATCCCCCTAAAGTTATACAGATATTAGACCCTTTAGATCACAAGCTGCGTGTCATCAGAACCATGCAACACAGAGCAGAGAACATCCCCACTAGCACAGAGGTGAAGGCTAAAGAAATAAAACATCTAAGAGGAGCCCTTAAAACTTGTGCATATCCAGACTGGGCCTTTGTCAAAAAAAGTAGAAGGAAAGAAAAGAACATGAATACCAACAGTGAAGGGTAAAAGCAAGACTGGAGAAAGAACAAGGTCATTCCATTTATATCAGTGGTCTCCAAGAAATAAAGAAGACATTTAAAAAAACACCTATCCCTGTCTGCATTAAAGCAAAACACACTGAAGCAGCAATTGGTACATCTGAAAGACCCAATACTGAAGCACAAGAAAAGCGACATCATATACGCAGTGCAGTGAAGACTGCTCAGTTTTGTATGTGGGGCAGACCAAACAGCAACTGCACCAATGTACGACCCAGCACAGAAGAGCCAATTTCTCGGGTCAGGACTCAGCCGTGTGCCTGTATCTTAAGGAAAAAGGACATACCTTTGAAGATAATGTCAACAGATGGCAAAGGAACATGACTGGTTCAAGGAGGCCATTTATGTGAAAATAAAGAAGCCAGGCCTGAATAAAGGTGTGTGTGTGTGTGGGGGGGGGATTTCGACACCAACTGCCATGTACAATGCTGTTTTGACACCTTACCCTGGGCAGTTCCTATAACACCTAGCTGTCAGATATACCATGACCTGGATGAATGAGAACCTTCACAAGCATATTGAGTGACAGCACTCTCGGCACAGGGAAAAACACACCCAGGAACCTGCACAACTTTCCCATGCTGCTGCAATCAAACGAAAGGGAATTCTGGGGGAAAAAAGGTAGGGGGAGGGTTGGGGGATGGTGTACTTTAAAATAAACCAAAAAAAAAAAAAATGCTTTTTCCTCAGTGGAGATACCCTTTAAGGCATGTTCAATTAACCTACAGTGTAAGTCCCTCAGTACCTGGATAAAGTAACAAATGCTGGTGTACTGTCTCTCATCTTTAACTTATCTTTAATCTTTTCATAATACTGTCTGGTAGTTTGCCTGGGGCTTAACTACCAGGGGAGCTGGGAAAGCCATTACAGCGGGCCCCAGGAGTCAAGGAGATCCCATCTTATTTTTCCTATGACAGATATAGCCTCTACCTATTAAAACACTTGATGAAGCATGGATAGGGGCCCCATCTAACTTTTGCAGGAGGTCCACCCCAGTAATTCTTATCTAGGCGACTAGTAGTTGCAATAAATATGAAATATAAAATGGAGAATGAGAGATTATAACAAGTAAGAATATCATCTTTATTGACTGGTATGTGACATTTTTTGAGTTGACGCCACAAGTATGGATATTTAAAGGTAACACGTTGAGTGGCATCATAACACAATATACACCTACCACCAATTGATGGTGCCTTTTTTGTAACTTTTCCCCAAAATTTGTCATTTTGTTAAGAACAAGTTGTCTCAGTAACATTATTATTATCAGCCACATTAACAACAAATGACTATATACACAACACCCACTGGTGCTAATAACCCCTGCTTTAACATAAGCAATTTCTGGCTGTGTGAGATATAAAACAATCCCTTTCAAAAGAGCAACTCACCACCAACTGTTAGTGGCCTGCGCGCAGACTGCCCCATGCCAGTCACAAGACCCATGAAACAATTGACACACAACAACAATTTCCCAATCTTTCTAGGAGACAAAATATGAACTGACACAGTTCAGGGCCAACTGAAGTTGATCACGTGTAACATCTGTAAGTGTGTAATTAGGGCCTTGTCTTAGCCTTTCTGGGGTGACACACTCATGGTGATAGGTATTACCTCCAATAGATTCCCTGTTATCTTATGCGGCCATCCTCTCCTCCATCTGAAATTAGGTAGTGGCGAGTTGTTCTCAATATATGAGGTATATCCTCTTCCTCTACTGGCTCGGCCTAGCAAAATAAAAGCCCCTTCCCGAAAAAACAAACAAAAAAATTAATACCATCCCCAACCTCATTCTCCCTAAAAAAAATAGACCAAAAAAATAAAAATCCCCTACAAAAAAAAGGGAGGGAGGAGAACCTAATAGGCAGCGAGTTGAGTCGGTCTGACAGGCCCTCCCTCAAGGTCCAGCCAAATGATAGGAGGAGAACCTACTAATTGGCAGCAGCTCTCTCCCTTAAGAGTTGAGTCGGCCTGCCAGGCCCTCCTAAGGGAGAAGAACCTAATCGGCAGCAGCTTTCTTCCTTAAGAGTTGAGTTGGTCTGCCAGGCCCTCCCAAAAGGTCCCGCAATGATAGGAGGAGACCCTAAGAGGCAGCTGCTCTCTCCCTTAAGAGCTGAATTGGTCTGTTAGGATCTCCAAAAGGAGGTGAACCTAATGGGCAGCGTCTATCTCCTTAAAGTAATGAGATGGACTGCCAGGCCCTCCTAGAAGGTCCAGCCAAGTGGGGAGAAGAGGAGAACCTATGCAGTGTCTCCTTGCACATTTTTTAGGTAGGAAGTCATCACTATCTTACTGAGAAACACCTAAGGCAGCCCCTACCACCACATAAGCGTCATCCCAGAAAAGGCAAGATTATGCTGAAGTACAGCGTTACTGGTTACACATTTTCAGGCACTGATCATTACCTACTTCAGTTAGGCTTGCACTTCATCCCTTCACACTTTCTAATGCTTTCGCAAAATATTTCAATTACAGATAAACCTATATACATTGTGACTTTTAATGCATAAAACACAACACGTTCCTATTTATGATTTGAAGGGGGTGTTCATTATGTATTTATAGCATTCGTTGGATTGCCAAACTGTCTTAATGTTAACAAAAACACAAACCTGCATTCAGTAATACAGATTATTATAAAATCACACACGATCCATTGTTCATTATTTCCTCTGTGATTGACAGGATATTGACCAGATCAGTAGCACTTCCTCTAAATGTAGTTGTAAATTAACCTAATTGCAGCGCTTTTACAAACTGGATGGATGGCCTTTTCCCTCATTTAAAGAAGCCAAAGGGCTGGGAGGAAATGAGAAACCCTGCTATATGGATCCAGTGCACAACTATGAGAAATGCAAAAGTTTGCTAATTGTAATAAAAGTTAGAAAGGTTAGAAGTTAGGACCTTCCAAAGTGGGGTTACCTTGATGTGGTTGGAAGGCTTTTCATTCATGTGATCACAGTAATGTATACTAAAACCCCTTTGTTTATGCCAGTGTGCAGATAATATGATATTGTATGGGGCCTAGGAATATGCATTGATTATCTTTTCTATGTTTGTAGAAATGTTTGACCAGATCAGTAGCACTTCGGCTAAATGTAGTTGTAAATTAGCCTAATTGGAGTGCTTCTACAAGCCTTGTATATTATGTGTATGCACATGTCTGTATAGTAAGACATAGGGTTTACAGCAAAGATGTATATATCTCAATGTCACTGTTGTCCATCTTATAGGATTATTTTGTATTAGTTATTATTGTATGATTTATGTTGTAGGATATTGTATTGTATGAAATATTCATTAAATATGTTAACTGTCTTACTTACTCTGTGTGATCTCTGTTGGTTTTTCTATTGAGGGTCTAGAAAATAGAAACAATGACATTATACTTACTGTAGTACCAGCTTGGGAGCCATTACATGGAGAGAGAGAGAAAGAGAGAGAGAGAGAGAGAGAGAGATTGTGTGTTGTGTGTGTGTGTCTGCTAGTGTCAATGGTGCATTAACCACATGTATCCCCTGCAATAATATGGAACTTCTACAAGGTATCATTCACACAATAAAAACAAAATAAATGTAGAGATGCAGAATAGAAAATAACTGATGGCTTTATTCTATATATTGGGGTGTAATCCCCTGGGAGTACTTTCATCCCCGATCTCGCTATATTTCCTAGAGACAAGTCCCTGTTTGATGGGGTGCTTTCTATGCCTTACCGGATATTAAAAGTGATGCTAAGGGGTAATGTGGGGCCGTAAAGAGAATTATTTGGGGCTTAAAGGGACACTAAACTCACAAAATGGAACATTTTAAGTTGCTTCCAGCTGGATTTATAATTCACAGGGCAGTAGGATAGTTTATTCAGGGTTAAACTTACCTGCCAGCATGACACGGCTTCTAAATAGCAGATGGCATGCTGTCCCAACCTGCCTTCCGTCTTATGCGCATGTGCGTTAATAATAAACATAGCAAGCAGTGCATTGTCTATGGCCCCTCACACTAAATCCCACTATGGCAGATAAAGGGCAATGTTACCTAAATGCAAAAGTTGTGAACTGCAGCTCCTTTGGAATCACCTTCCCAAATATGTCACCAAAATGAATGGGATGTCGCAGGAACATCAGAAGGTTAGAACCACACTCCTTGAAAAGCACTAGAAATTAGATTAGACCAACAAATGTCTAATCTATCTTATGTCTGCCTAGTGTGTTACTGTAATTTTGGCTGGGTACATATAGAGTTATAGATCATCAACAGCTCTAATGTCATTGGGATCATAAACACTAAAGAACACTGCAGACTGACTTGTACATACCCCTGGCACATAATTCAGTTGAGTCCAGTCTGGCCAAAAATTAATTTTGGGCATGCAAGTTGGCATGCCCAAGCAATAGGTAAACCGCTTTAGGCCACTAAAAAAACACAGCAGACTGACTTGTACATACCCCTGGCACATAATTCAGTTGAGTCCAGTCTGGCCAAAAATTGATTTTTGGCATGCAAGTTGGCACCAAAGTCAGTAAAATAGCCATTTTAGCCATTTGAATAAGAAACTAGCGTATTGCAATAAGTAAACCACTTTAGGCCAATGAAAAAACAACGCACACAGACTTGTACATACCCCTGGGATATAATTCAGTAGAGTCCAGCCTGGCCCAAATTGATTTTGGGCATGCAAGTTGGCACCAAAGTCTGCAAAACAGCCATTTCTTCACATTTGAATAAGAAACTAATGTAATGCAATAGGTAAACCACTTTGGGACACTGAAAAAACACAGCAGACAGACATGTACATACCCCTAGGATATAATTCAGTTGAGTCCAGCCTGGCCCAAATTGGTTTTGGGCATGCAAGTTGGCATGCTGGGTGTTGTGGGGCGGAGAAGTTTGGTGTTGGGTAAAATTAAATGTATATTAGTTTTGCCAGTTAATTATCATTACCGTATTTTTTCCCCAAATGATGTATGAAAACTACAACTCACATTATTCCTTGCTTGCAGATGGGCATCTTTAAGCACATTGGGGGAGATTTAGTTTCCCTATCGCAACTGACCTACACTTGTTTCCGCAATGTAGTAACCACTGTGCAAACATTATTACATGGTGTTAATGCAAGCGTTAAAGGGCATGTCCATCCCATTTTCAGAATTTTGCCATATAATAGCTTTCCTTCCCCCAGCCCCAAACGCTATAAAAGATTTTACAGGAACTCCCCCGATCTTTACTTACATCTTTCCCGTGGCGTACTGTATCAGCCCTCTGCTTGCATGGAACTGCAAGCAGGGGGCCTTACCGGCAGCCGCGTCCGTAATTGGCTGAGAGGCAGCCAATCACGGATGTGGCTCCGGCTGCACAGAACGCCGGGGAGAGAGGCAAGGTAAGTAAAGATTGGGGAGTTCCTGTAAAATCTTTTATAGCATTTGGGGCTGGGAGAAGTAAAGCTATTATATGGCAAAGGAATTTTATGGTAGGGGGAAGGATTGCAAAACAGGAGGGAGATAGAGGGAGAGGGAAGGGGGGGAGGCCTGCAGTGCCCAGGACAAAATTCTCCTGGAGGTGAGACAGTAGGCAGAGTCCTATATAGACTCTGTTATTCTCCTGGTGGCCAGTTTTTGGGACTTTGGGGGGGGGGGATTGCAGGAGAACCATTTGGAGCTGGGATGTGAGGTAAGGATTTTTTACACATTGCATAATGGGGCCAGTAGTGGGGGAAATTATAGTTTTGTTTTTTTTTAGGTCTCTCCAGAGCCTACCTGTGGCCTTGTAAAGTGCTGGTCATCTTGGATACAGTGTGCTGTCAGGTAAGCTCCGCCCCCCGAGACCTGTTGGAGCTCATTCCTGGCTGTGTCTAAAGATCCAGTGACTGTTCCCTCTGTGCGAGCGCGCGCGGCGTGATGACGTCAGCGTGCGCACAACTTCTTTCTGCCTGCTCAGTGCAGTCTCCTGGTGTCCATAGACTGTAACATAGATTGTTATATAGATTGTTAAATAGATGGTCATATATATTGTTACATATATTATATAGATTGTTACGTATATTGTTACATAGATTGTTACATTGTTAATTGAGCTGTGAGTTAGAAGCAACATTTTTTTTAAAATAAAATGTATCCAGTCTGCCCTGTGATTGACAGCAGCATAGAGATCTCTATCAAAACTAACCCTGCAGCTGCCTGAGGTGATTGCTGAGACTGGGTTTATATACAGTACTTACTGTACCTACTACATATATATATATATACACACACACAGGAATGTTTGTTCCATATATTCTTTATACAGAATGATCGTTCAATGTACCCATACATGGTATGATGTTATTGACTCCTTCTATTGTAGTAAAGGGAACTGGTAATGGAAATTTTCCATTTTGCCCAATAGGTCCCGATACCGACAATATTCAGCAAATTCTATCAGATCCACCATCAATGTCACAGCTCTGACTTGAATGTGGATTTCTCAGTAAAAAAGATTTCAACAGTTTGCCGATATTGTGCAGTCAGCCATAACAAAGCGCTGTCGGATGCAGAAAATGTCTCAATCGGCAGTTATTTACTGTCATGTCCAATCACTGTTTCATCTGACCATTTCAGTGTCCGCCAGACACTGAAATAAGATTTTTAACCCCCCAAAATCTGCTTGTGTGTGTACCCAGCTAATGAATATACTTTATAACAAAAGTAAAGGATTGATTCTGTATTGGATAACTGTTGTGATAATTATGGCAAGTTGGGAATATATATAATATTATATGATACATATATAATAGAATATATGGATCAATGTTAGATAAAGAAACTGGGGGAGATGCAATAAATTTCTCTATCGCAAACTATGTGCACTCGTTCCCATAATGTATTAACCAATTTGCAACCGTTAATACATTGTGAAAACGATAGCGGTAAGTTGTGACCTTTATTTTAACAACACAATTTTAGTGCAGAAAACGGAGCAAAATTTATTGTATCGTCTTGCGCTGCGCAAAGTAAAAAAAATTGCGACATGATGCATGCAGTGCAAAACCTTTGCTAACACGTTAGTACATAGGTTAGCGTGAATTTAGCACTTATTTTCTCGTTAGCACGGGATATTGCATCTCCCTCTATGTTTGGAAACTATGTTAGATATAGAAACTATGTTAGATATAAAGTAGAAACTATGTTGCAATTCTACACTGATTAGGTACAGTTCGTTTTTTGGTCCTAAGAAATCCAAGTAACTGCATGTTTTTATATGTTGATGTTTTTAGAATTAAAATGTGTTCTTCAGTATATAGTATATACACCAACTCTTTGTGTATATAATAGCGTTGTCAATATGCCAATTACATATATACCACCTCTTTGTGTATATAAGGGCATTGTTAATATTGCTAATTGCGTATATACCACCTCTTTATGTACATAAGGACATTTTACTGTCAATAAACTGGTAAAGTGGTGCCCCACTCTCTACCCTCCCCGCCTCAATCTTCTACTGTGCAGTGGGACGCTGTGCTCAAGTGCCGTTATGTGTGTGCTTTTACCCATTTACAAATAAAGGTGAAGTTTTCAAACCCTCCAGCGTTAAACAAGTTTTTTGCAGTGTATATGTTTTCAAGGACTGAGGCACCATGCTGAAAGGCTGCTGATGTGGAGCTCCGCTAACGGAGGGGGTAGGTGAATGCTCCCCTTAGTCTATTTTTTGTATAGCTTATGAAGCAAAAATTCAATAATCATTAAAAGTTCAGAAGTTCAAAATCCAGAATAGTTCGGGTCAGTTTGAACTTTTAAAGCTCGGGTTCTAGTTATTAACTTCCTACTGTGCTTGTTCAGAAACCCCCAAGAGCCATTTACAGTAAGTTACTGTATCGTTGTTATGGTTCGGATCCACAAACTGGCCATCTCTAATAAGGACCTTCCTACCCAAAAGTATGGCAGCTGCACTGAACTAAAACCCATTTGCAGTGATATAGTAAAAGCAGGGCCAGATTTCATATCGCATTTGCGGTAGTTTTAGCACTGAATTTTAATGCCAGATAATAGCTGGCGTTAAAGGGTATCTCCACTCATTTTTTCAAGTTTTGGTAATCCAGTTCTATTGAAGAACGGGAGGTAAAGGAGCTGTGCCTTACCTTCCGTTCTTCAATAGAACACACAGGAGACTGGTGACAAGCTAAGAAACTTACCCGCTCGCTCGCTCCCCCGGCGCGTAGTCTGACAGGTCCCGACGGACCTTGTCTTCTATGCGCATGCGCGATCTATGCGCATAGAAGACAAGGTCCGTCGGGACCTGTCAGACCAAGCGCCGGGGGAGCGAGCGAGCGGGTAAGTTTCTTAGCTTGTCACCAGTCTCCTGTGTGTTCTATTGAAGAACGGAAGGTAAGGCACAGCTCCTTTACCTCCCGTTCTTCAATAGAACTGGATTACCAAAACTTGAAAAAACGAGTGGAGATACCCTTTAAAATCCCGCAGTGAGTAAATCCCTTTTCAGGATTTACCCACATTCGCAAAAAGGCAATATTAAAATGCAATCTAAACATTTACCTAGAGTGATATGTGTTTTTCATAAGTGAATGTGTTTTTCATAAGTGTGATAGAGAGCAAGTATATTATTATCTTATTAATGTGGATTTATATAGCGCTAACATCTTCCGTAGTGCTTTACAATTACATGTATACATTCACATCAGGCCCTGCCCCGAAGAGCTTACAATCTAAGCACATATATGACACATACAACCTATCAGTATGTCTTTATGATTGTGGGGGAAACCGGAGTGCCCGGAGGAAACCCACGCAAGCACAGGGAGAACATTCAAACTCCTTGCAGATGTGTCCAAGGGTGGAATTAAACTCAGGACCTCAGCTCTGCAAGGTATCAGTGCTAACCACTGAGCTAAAATATGCTATTTTGCAGAATTTGGCGCCAACTAAAATGCTCAAAACAAATTTGGGCAAGGCTGTACTCTACTGAATTATGTGCCAGGGATATGTACGTGTCTGTGTGGGGTGTTTTTTCAGTGACCCAAAGTGGTTTACCTATTGCAAAACACCAGTTTTTTATTCAAATGGCTAAAATGGCTATTTTGCAGACTGGTGCCAACTTGCATGCCCAAAACTGGTTTGGGCCATGCTGGACTCAACTGAATTATATCCTAGGGCTAGGGGTATGTACAAGTCTGTCTGCAGTGTTTTTTTAGTGGCCCAAACTAGTTTACCAAACTAGTTTAATTATTGCAATACACCAGTTTCTTATTCAAATCCGAATAAGAAACCAACCAATTCAGCCTGTGAATAAGAAACCAAGTTTTTTGAATAAGGAACCAACTTCAGCTTTTTAAAGTTAATTAAAGTTAAAAAAACTAATTCTAGTGTACATACCCATTAAGAGTGGATATTTTCCTTTGTGTGCTCCAATAAATAAAATCCATCACATCAGAGTCAAAATATTTCTGTGAAGTGCACGGGTTTTCCTAACTGTGCAAGGTCTATGATTATTTTTTAAGCGTTTAGTATAATTTGATGCAGGTATCACCCCCTCCCTCTCATACACACTGAACTAGCTCACTGATTTGCCTTCTGTACATATAGTATGCTTTATATATTAAATACATCCTATACTGGAACTTTCTGTAAATGTCACATTAAAATCGTTGTCAATAAAGTTGCGGGGTGGAGATCCGGAAGCCGTCGTTGTACATAATCTACAGATTCGCTAACAGATACGTGACAATTGTCACACTCTTCAAATATTTTCTTGTGAAATAGAATATAAAGGTGACAATGTTTATTTCTTAGGTAATGTGTACTCATTTCGCTAGGTTCCATTTTACCAGTGAGCCCTTTCTAAGTGTTGAACAGAGAAAGTGTCGAATGTGCTATACTTAATCATCAGCTCTCGGCATTGGGTTATTGAAGGAAGAGGTTCCGCCTGCTGTTTACGACACTGTATGCGCTGCTCTACTTCAGACAGAAGCTGGAGAAAGTGGCAGGAGAGATGGCTCGATTGGTGGCTGTTTGCAGGGACGGAGAGGAAGAATTCCCCTTCGATATGAGACAGATCCCTCTTTACATCGACGATACCCTCACGGTTAGAACTTATATTGTGCTTCAGCTTTTACAAAGTTTTAGAACGTAGGAGGCAAAGGTTGCAGGAGGAGGGGGCAGCAGGCAAGCCCAGAGGCTTCAAAATCGGAGGGCAGGTTGCAAATGAGAGGCCTTCTTCCTTATTGGAACAGGGCACAGGCGCTTTCTCTGGTTGGTGTTCCCAAGTAGTTTGATTTCACTGTACACCCGTCTCACTGCAAGCAAGATGTTCCTGAACTACATTTGCCACACTATTTAGTCGGCCATACTGCTGTGTTTGTTGTCTTGGAGCTGGAGTTTTGCTGTCACTGTAATAATCACATTACCTATACATGTATAGCATGTATGTGTTAAAACACAATATTTATTTGGCGCAGGGTGTAGTAGTATACTTTTTTTTTTATTGGCCGGATTGTTATATCTGACCTGTGTTGATCTCAGAGTTTAAATTGGGGACAGGTTTGTTGTAGGATCCTTAAAGGTTAGACACTGCAGATAAAAATGATCTATGACTCTGTAATCCCTAATGAAATATACATACCTGCACAATACAGAGGGTGCTGCATTGCATGTCCCCACCCCTAGTTTATTTAGCTCCAACATCCTCAGGGTGCTGAAGTGGTTGGGTAGGATTTATTGATTTTAGACAGATTACTAACGTGTAGGGGGCGCTATAAAGAAAAGAAAATGTAGACCATGCTGTAAGCCAAACAATATAGGAATGGAAAAGGTGGGCTCCCAATAAAACATATGTGAAATGGGATTCATAACCCTTTAAAATTGCTTTGGCAATGATGAAATGCCTTGTTGCTGTGTTCTTTTAATCAATATGGAAAAGTATTATATTAAAAAGCAGAAAGGAAAGGTGCCATTAACCGAGGAGTCGGTCAAAGGATTTATGTTTTTACTCCACAGCCCTGTTAAAATAAATATCTTAAAACAATAAAATACATTTCTTTACCATTGTCCATGTAAGCATTCCATTCCAATTTTTATGCAATTCACATTGTTCTTAGTTGTTGGCTGCCTGTCCTGAATTAAATGAAAATTGTGGTCTTTCCTCCTGGGGGGATTGAAGTCTGCTTATGGAATTCTGCTTGCACTTTGACAAGTTGATCATCCTTGTAGAGGGGCAGATATGTAGCCAACAGTGGACATTTTCACCATGGTTTCCTTTTAAAAATCAGTAGCATACTACAATCTGTCTTATTAGCATTAAATAGGGTTCTTACCTTATCATACTGATAATTTTTGCTGTAAAAAGTATGCAGAATTTTACTGCAAAGAAATATGAAGTACACTCTCAAGTTTCCATTGAAAGTGGCTTGCCATAAGCTAAAATAAAAATGCATATACATTCTCCCTAAAATTTGTATAAAGAGATTGTTCAGATGGCCAGGGGCTAAAGTATAGAGGCAATAGGAATTTTTGTTCACATTTTTTTTTTCACTAAACACATGGCTGATAATCTGTAATTCCTTACAGGATTCCATGGCATTTTCCTTTTATTGGCCAAATGTATATACATTTTAAAGGGCCATGTACAGTGAAATTGTGTAGTAAGAGTAATGGCTGTACATAGTTAAAAAATATAATGGCATTATTCCAGATTTACGCAAATATTGCAACTTTTATCTTGCAAAGTGCTCTGTTGTGCAAATGTAATCTGTATATGATTTTATTACTAACTCCCAACATTCAGTGGCTGCATAGTGCTTGTATGATGTAAGTTGTAGTTTTAAAACATCTGGACATCAACTGAAGGCTTTTCCCTGATGTATATTATAAATCAGTATGTAATACATAAAATCAGATAGCACAGCAAAAGACAGTGTATTGTATAACAATTTAAGAAATTTTCATTCTATTTTTTCAGATGGTGATGGAATTTTCCGATAACATGCTAACCCTTGATAAGCAGCAGATTGATACAGTACAACTTAAGCAATTTATTCAGGTAAGGTTTATTTGTTGCAGTTTTTTCATTAATCCTCACTCAAAGCACATCAAGTTCTTAAAAATTCCTGGGGGTTGCTGGTCACTGGTCGACAATTAGTCTGAAATATATACAATTTTAAAGTTAGAGATTGCAACACACTCAATTTATAATACAAAGGCTCCTTGCCTGTTTTATTGAAACAAACAAAACAGTGTAATGTTTCAGGGGATGCAACTACCCTTCATCAGACCGATTTGTTGCAGTGTTTGGTTGCTAAAAAAATCCCCAGCTATGTAACTTTTTTTTAAACTGCTAGGTGAGTATAGTTCTCCTTATGTTGTATCCTATCATATGAATGTTATACACCTTATGCGTAAAGTGACAAAATTAGGTTCTTGCTAAAAGCAGGTCACATAATGTTCTAGTGAAATCTATACAGTGAAATAAAAAGCAGGTCACATAATGTTCTAGTGAAATCTATACAGTGAAATAAACTTTTAAGAGATCACCTAATTTCCGAACAAAGAAATTTTCTTTCTGCCTGTATGTTAACATTAGATTCTTAAGGTGGGTACACACTGTACCAATCTTTGAAAGATATGTAAGATTGTCTGTCATCTTTCAAAGATGTGGTTACATAGTCCCGAACATTCTCCCTAAATATAGTATAGGGAGATTGTTTAGGCCTGCCATACACCCTAACATTTGCATCTTACTCTCAATACTACAGTACAGGTAGCCGACAGCATCCGACTGTTCGTCAACATTGGAAAATGTTGTTTTGTGGGTACACAGTACTGAAAAAGGGGCACTTTACTGTTCGCAAGATTTAGTCAATTTACAACTGAAAGTTTGTCATTTTTTTCCTGTTAAATTTCTACGGACAGAGCAATTAAGAGATAGTATTGGTAAGTCTCTGCCCAACATTGTGAATAAGTGTCTTTAATTGTTTGATAATGCTCAGATAGGCAGTAAGTTAAAATACAATGCCATATTATTACCACCTTTCCTATTTTTTGCAGCTTGTTTTTCTTTGTGGAAAGAAAGAAATATCAAAATGTATTCACACAATGGGCTATATTTATAAAAGAGTACAATTTGCTCCTTTTTTCCCTCTGCCAGACATGGAAACAAGTATTTTCACCGCAAAATTTGCCTATAACCATGCCAAAAATGTTTTGCGTTAAGTTAAAAAATGTGAGATGGTGAATTGTGAAAACTGAAAGTAAAACTTATCCCAGTATCAGGTCAGGGGTTGGAAATGTTAGAGAAACATAGCCAATAAGATAGGTGTTTAACACTCAGGAGACAGTTCTGTAAATGTTCAAATAAGTTGTAACACCCCACAGTTGACTTTTTGAGCAAACCTATTTAAAATAGTCTAACACTCAATCAAAACCAGCACAAAGTGGGTATAGGCGCACTCCGGAGTATCGTCATACAGTATAGGTGAATGCAATTTATCAAATATTTACACAATTTTAAAACCCAGGTCACTTATGAGTTTCGGGCTCCCTATGACTATGGGTGTTCACTTATTATAATAAAGTATCATATTTTCACTTAAGAGAGTACTTTCATTCTATGTTATCCAGACTTAGTAGCTTTTCTTAGCCTCTTTGAAGGAGAACTAAACTTTTTTTTATTATATACATTAAAGGGGATGTTGGCAAGTGGTTTTGTTTTTGTAAAAGGAAAAAGTTTTCTTTTTAATGCTGTCTCCATTGTGGTTAGTCTCCTCATGCTTTTGTGACATAATGTTTGTTAATGGTTGTGGCTCATCCCTCTTTCATTGTTTTAATTTCCCTTTGCCATAAAGGCTGTAGATAGTGATTGCGGATGCTCCCTTACAATAATTTGCGGTGACTACAATTCGCAGTGCAGATTGCAGGAGGTGCAACATCCTTGCTGGAAAACAACTACAAGTTTGTTCACACTTAAGATGCATTTTAGTAATTCACAAAGCACACTGCTGTGTACAGCTTACATTGTTAGGGGGGTTGACAGCTGCAGTACATTTTCTAAATTCCACACCAGGCACATTACAAAGTATAATGCAGATATATGTGTCGACAAACCATGACTTAGGCAAAACATATGGATTAAAGGCAAGTGGCCATTACTTTTGAGCAAATATCTTGCTATAAGCTTTTAGTTCTCCTTTAATTTATGTCAATAACACTGCCTTGTTGATGATTGTCAAAATAAACACCCAAATGATCTGCTATATCAGCCATAATTGTATGGTTGGCTTAAGATCGCATACCCTTTTAGTGCAACTTGTGCAACTTTAGTGCAACTTTAGTGCGTCTTGAACAGTAGTGTTGATATGATGTTGCACATTATTGTACAACAGTATGTCCCCCATTGTGGTTATTGGGAATCACTCAAAGAATTCCACACAGGACATTACAAAAGTACAAAAGGTGAGCTCTTTCTACATTTCTTTCTTTTAATATTTATATATGCTTCTAAATATTTTTATTCATTATTTATATAGCGACACAACATGCTCAAAGAACATGATCTAACCATTGCCATGATGGTGACATCACTGGAAGTATTTAATGCACTTTCTCAGCTGGTCCCATGTGTTGGGTGTAGACGAAGTGTGGAACGACTTTTTACTCAACTTGTGGAGTCTGGAAATCCTGCTTTAGATCCCCTTTCTGTCGGTGCTAAGGGTGTCCTTACCCTATCACATGGCTGTATGACTGATGCAACTAAATTGTATACGCTGTTTTATGTGTGTGGGTAAGTTGCTATTTTCTATAACTAACCTAATTTGTGTAAGAGACTTGTAAATCCACTATTTAATAGAGAAAAACCAATCCTTACACAGACTAGATTTGATATTAACTGTGTTTTATTTAACAATTTCACACTTCCCATGGCATATTTTGGGTGACACGCACCCTTTATCAAGTGTAAACCGGTTGTGAATTTTATGTGTGTCACTTGAACCATGTTGTGTGAAATTAAATTGTTAAATAAAACCCATTTGCTATCACAGCTAGTCTGTGTAAGGATTGGTTTCTCCCTATTTACTGGCAGACAACTATAGGTGCCCATCTACGAGACATTTCCGAGGAAATCACTAGAAAAACTTTTAAATGATTTGTCACCAGAAGTAGATATCTGTGATTAATGTTTGATAAACTGCCCTCTCAGAATGTTGTCACTCAGCAGGAGGTTATGATTTTTATAAAGGGGGCCACAAGGCATCATAAGGCCGGGTACACACAGGACGACATTTCTCCCGGCCGACTGTTTGCAAGTAGTGAGTGGTTGGCTGGGACAAATCGCTGTCGGTTGCAGTAAAAGTAGCTGCGGATGTCTGTTTGCAGCTACCCTATGGGACTGCATGAGATTTTCCAGCATACCTGATGGAGATTGGTCATGACCGTTGGCACCCACACCATACAATATTTTCAGCCGACCAAAAATATCTGTCTGTCGGACGAAAATATTGTATGGTGTGCACCCAGCCTTAGAATAAGGGTAAGGTATTTTACATAATGCACTGAGCACATTTTAACACCTTTTTTTGAAACTTAAGTGTTTTTGGGGGAGGGTTAATTGACCTACAGTCCACAAGAAATATCAAAACAAAGTAAGAAATCTATATCTGTATTTTGCAGGACTAAACTGAGCGGTATGATAGATGCAATTCCAAAAAGCAAGAAAAATAAGAGATGCCAATTGCATTCTTTAGATACACATAAACCAAAGCCTTTAGGGTAAGTATTCTCGTTCAGTTAATTGTAATGCTGTCCATACATTAGTCGACACACCAGTAGATGTTTTTGGGCCTGTCATTCTACTGCCCGAGCCAATTAATTTGCCATAGGAATTATTCATTATGTCAATCGTAAATGAATGGTATTTGTTTACTTAAATACAGTATACACCTTACTCACCTTATATAATTTTTTTTCTACATTCAAAGTCTTCTTTTGCCTTGATTTATTTCTTGTCATTTGTAAATAGAAGATTGAAACACCTTTTCTGGTCTCACATAGGAAGAAGTCTCTTCCCACTGCATTTTAATCATCTCTTAAGGGCTAGGCCACACTAGCGCGTTTCTCACAAGCTTACGATCGCGTTTTGCAATCTGTAAAAAATGCATGTAAGAAATGCAGAGCAGTGCATGTCGATTTGGGTGGCCACAGTTCATGTTTTTTGATCCATTTTTGGAGCGCATCCTTTCACTTTTTTTTGCAAATCGCATGCGCTCCGATTGCACAACGTTGCAGACAGATTAGACAAGTTAAGGCTGTTTACACAGGAGAAGCAGTGATTGCGCAGGGATATGATCACTTTATACAAATCTGTTAATGGGCTATAAAATAAACTCTGATGCATTGAGATGAGTAAGCAGAGCAGGATCGGTTTGTCCGTGTGTGCTGTTCCCACAGCATGTGTGCTGACAGATACCAATATGATATTTCGGCACACATGTGGCACACTTGTGGGATCGCATGTGTATGGCCAGATTTAGGAGCATTCTCTAATCATTAATAGTAAATCACAAAGCAAACACAGATACATATGTGAGTACCACCATTTTACTTCTCTCAAATTATAGTTTCAGATAATGTAAAGTTGTTTGAGTGAGTATAGTGACCCTTTAATTGTATAGGCCTGTTTGGTAATTGCAACCTGTTTGCATGATGGAGTTGAAGATAGTAATAGTTCATATTGTCTGGTATTCAGTTTGAAGTTCCTGGACTGTTTTAATCTTGCCATTGTTTATTAAAGGTGACAACTGGAAAAATCCCATATTGTACCATAAATGTGGTCTTAACAATGTTGTAAATTCTGCAACTGTGTCTTTGTTCCTGACAGGGGTTTGTTGGTATAGTTATGGTGTGTTCGGTTTCACTCAAAAGCAATGAGGATATAAAATAAAAAATGTGTATGCAGCAGCATCAACAGATAACTCCAGCTTGGTAAGGGATTACGATCTATATGTGTTTTTATAATAGGTGTGTTTCTTTTCCCAGTTATACCACAGGGTGCCACTGTAACTTTTATTTGTATCCACTTCGAAGTGATACATTGTAATTGTATTGATGGTATCAATTTCCTGTTTCCAATTATATAATGCTATTCATGTGTGATTAAATTCAAGGCTTGTTTGACTGCTTGAAAAAGGATACTTTCCGAAACGTTGCACTATGTCTGACAAGCTGATAAAGTCTTTTATTGCATCTTACCAAGCTGGAGTTATCTGTTGATGCTGACCTGGTGATTTTGGGAGTCAAAGGGTTAATGTACTTATCTGGTTGCAGTGGTCCACAGATAAGTTTCTCTTCCCCGTTGAGAGTTCAGCCTACTTTTATCGGTTAGGTTGTTTCTTAGTTGTTAGTGGATTTTTTCGTCTAGGTTGAGTATTATTTTCCATGAGTCTCCAGCCGTGCTGCAGCTTGTTTTGGTTCTGTAAAGAAGTGTGTTTGACCTCCCGCCATAATTTGTAGGTGTGCAGGATACAGCATGGTGTACTTGATCTGTTTGTTAATTTTTGTAAATTTTGCTCTCTGTTTTTAAAGATCAATGGAAAAATCCAGGTAAACAGCTATTGTTGTGTTTTGGTACAGTATATTCCTGTTGTCTCTCGTAAGGCAAAGTACAACCTTAACAAGGTAGTTTAACAATAAAGGTTCTGGGTGACGCTCCTGGTGGGGGAAGCTTGGATGTACTGCGGTGTGCTCTTTCTACCACAGATGTGCATGAGAAACTTTCTTTTCCATATGTATTCACCAACAGGCATCCAGGAAGTTATCTGGAACTGTTCCTTCTGCTCTTTCAAGTAGCCCCACAAATTGCAGGTTACATCTGCAAAGTCTGCTTTCCATGTCATCTTGTCTGGAAAACAGCATGCCAATAGTGGCTTGGTGGGAATCTGCTCTTTGTTGTAGATGGGGGTTTGCATGTCTTGTCTAAGCAGGGATGGATATATCCAATTTTACCTTATCTATTTTAGTTTTCGGTGTGTATTGACACTGAGTTATTGCCTCTAGGAGTTTGGCCGAATCTGGCTGTTCGGCTCTTTCACTTTCTTAGGCAGGTGGGATAGTCTGCTCGGCACCATTTTTGACATTCCTGGGAAAGCTGTTCTGGCTTGTCAGGAGTAGGTTAGGTATTGTCAGCTGTGTTTTACCCCGTTTTCCGGGGCCCTTTAAAAAGGACATGCCCAGCCATAAAATAAAAGTTTATCATTAGGTTAAGCACTCCACCAAACCCCATTTTCGCTTTACTTAATTTCTCTAAAGGTGACCCTGAAGAGACTAACCAGACCCGCTTCACTGCTGCTGCTTGCAACAGCAGCAGGTGACTGCACCCATGTGGTGAGGCACCGGGTCTGGTAAGTCTCTTCGGGGCATCTTTTGAGAAATTTAGTAATATTAAACCTACGGTAAATATAAAATTTTATTTTATGGCTGGACACTCCCTTTAAATATTTTTATTTGCTTTGGTTTATTCAATAACTTAACATAATTGCAGAAATTAAGATCGGGTTGCATAATGGCACAGTAACTATGTATATATATGTTTATATAGCGACACTTGGGGACGCAGAGCTGTTAAAATACAATAAAGTCATACAAGGGGGAATAAATACATAGATAGTTCAGTACATAAATATATAACTTATATAAATAGAAGTGCTAGGGCTTTGCCACAAGAGGTAATGAGGTCCCTGGAGCTTACAGTCTAGTTAGGTGGTAACACACAATGGAATGGGTATAAATGCTGGAGTGAGACGTATGCAGTGCAAATAAAACAATCAAATACTGTGCTGGTTACCAGATAGGTAGGATGTAAGGCTAGATTTAAACCTGCTAATTGAGGTTTCTTGACGTAGAGAGGGGAATAGAATTCCAGAGGATGGGAGCTACAAGAGACAAAGGTTTAAGGCGAGAGGAAGCAGTCAGTCTGTACAGAAGCTGGTTCTGCGATGAGCGGAGGGTACGGGCAGGAACATCTGGGGAGAGTAGAGAGGAAATATAAGGAGGAGCAGCAGAGTAAACAATACGTGTGGCAGTTAAGTATAGACTGAAGGGGAGAGAGGTGGGAAGCAGGAAGACCAGAAAGTAGTAGGTTGCAATAGTCCAGACGCGATAGGATGAGAGCATGCATAAGCATAGCGGTGGTCAGGAGAGACAGGAACCTGTAGAGTTTGGCTATATTGTGAAGGAAGAAGCGGCAGGTTTTCGCAACATAGTTAATGTGGTTAGAAAAGGAGAGAGAGGAGTCAATAATTACCCCTAGGCAGCGTGCAGATTGGATAGGGGAAATGGGGGTATTCTCAACAGAGATGGAGAAAGATGGGACAGGACCAGGTTTAGGTGGAAAAATGATCAGTTCAATTTTAGAAAGATTTAATTTGAGGTAGCATTGAGACATCCAGGAGGAGATGGCAAGGAGGCTGTTGGAGACACATGATTGGATGTCAGGAGTTAGCGTAGGGGTGGACAAGTAGATTTGTGTATTGTCTGTATATAAATGATATTTGAAGCCAAAAGAGGTAATAACATCTCCCAAGGAAATAGTGTAGAGGGAGAACAATAAGGGTCCAAGAACAGACCCCTGCGGGACCCCCACACCAAGAGAAACCGGAGAAGAGGTATTGCAAGCATAAGATACAGAGTATGTTCTGTCAGAGATATACGATAGAAACCTGGATGCCACTTCATTCCGAATGCCCAAAGAGTCAAGTATACGCATAAGGAGGGAATGATGGACTGTGCCGAAAGCAGAGGAGAGGTCAAGGAGGATAAGAATACAAAGGTGACCATTGGCCTTTGCAACCTGCAGATCATTTATAGCCGTACGCAGAGCCGTCTCGGTGGAATGCGCAGGACGGCATCCAGATTGCAAAGGATCCAATAGGTTATGAGCATGAAGGTAGTTAGTGATATGGGAGAAGGCTAATCGTTCTAGCAGTTTAGAGGCTATCGTTAAGAGAGAGACCAGGCCGGTAGTTGGCTAAACAAGAGGGATCCAGCTAGGGCTTTTTTAGTATGGGCTTAACTTGGGCATGCTTAAAGACAGAAGGGAAAATTCCAGATGTAAGGGAGGCATTGAATATGGGGTGAGTATAGGGGTAAGCACATGATTACAGTGCTTCAGTAACACAGAGAGCATGGGATCAAGAGGACAGGTTGTGAGCGGACATGATAGAAGCAGGCGAGAGACTTCTGAATGGGTCATAGGAGCAAAATATCCAAGAATAGCAGAGGGAGGAGATGGCAACATAATCTGAGTCATCCCTAGGACCAGATATCTGCACACGAATGGACTCCTTTATGCTGAAAGTAATGCGCAGAGTCCTGGGGAGAGTGCGGAAAAAGGAGAAGGTCAGCGGGAGAGGGGCGCAGAAGGGAGTTGAAGGTGACGTGGGTTCGATTTGTTATTTATAAGTTTCCGGTAATAGTTCTGTTTTGCCAGCAGGAGCCCAGAGCCGAGACATTGCCGCATGAACTTGTAATGGAGAAAGTCAGCCTTAGTACAGGACTTTCTCCACGCATGTTAGTTTTCTGAACATAATAACTACCACGTCAGTCAGGTGAATGTGTAAACCTAATCAACAATACTCACATTTCCTGCCTAACAGTTAATCCAGAGCACGGCAATAAAACTGAAGGGGGGGATTACGATTCCTTCCTGACTCCAAGTGGCAATCGAAAATATCCCTGGATCAACTCCAACTTTATGTATCAATACCAGTAACATTCTTTATTTTTAGACATAGTTTAACCGTTCTTTCTGTGGACTTGTGTGATAAACTGCACACTTGACATAAGGCCTTACAAAAGCTCAATATGGAGGCAGAATTAAAGGGTATGTCCACCCCTAAAGAAAATTTAAATCGCACCTAATCACTTCCAAAACCTAGACCTCGCTAGTTTTAGAAGTGTGTTTGAGGCTCCGTGCACAGCAGCAGCTGAAGGGGCCGGCCTGGCAGCAGCGTCCGTTATTGGCTGAGACGTGATGTCTCCGGCCAATCACTGAGACATACCCTTTAAGCTTTGCTCCCTCTACTCTATGCTCCTTCTTATACAGGAAAGTATAGCAATTGCTGCTTAGGGTTACAAACTATATTGTCCTCAATAACTCCTTATTCATTATTTATTGAGTCAACTTACCATTCTATTTAGGGCAGTTGTGACGAACCTATGGCACGCGTGCCAGGGTGGCACTCGGAGCCCTCTCTGTGGGAACTCATGCACAGCAGAGTTTGTTACCAGAAAGTCAGAGAGAAAGTATAGCGGCTGTCTGTAGCTAAGAGGTGACGTACTATAAACTTGAGTCCCTGCTTTGGATCTCAAACTCCTGTCTAATAATGAATGTGTTAATGTTCACTGTTTTAGATCTCAAACTTCTGTGTGGTAATGTAAAGGTTAATAGGTAATCTTTAATTGATTCTATCTACTGTATGAGTCTGTGTCTATTTGAGTTGTTTTATTCTAAATTAAAAACTCTGTATTCGGGTTAAATGATCATGTTGGCACTATGCAATAAAAAGTAGGGTTTGAGTTGCAGTCCGGGACCTCTAAAAGGTTTGCCACCACTGATTTAGGTTCTAACTAGCATTGTTTTTTTTGTCCTAACAAATATCTTTGCATTTCTCAACATTAAACCTCATTTTCCATTTTGTAGCCCAATAAGTCTATTTTTATCACTTTATAAGGTAGAGACCTCTTGCACAAAGATCATACTTACACCTAACCCTAGGTACAGCAAAAAACATCCCATTTATAAACAATCTTTGTTATCTATACTTAAAGGGCAAGTCCACCCCCAAAACTAACTTTTTATATTTATTTGGCCCAAATAAGTGCTCCAAACTTTTGAACCACTGGACCGATTTACATGCTGTAAAGTTTGTTTTGGAGCACTTATTTGGGCCAAATAAATATAAAAAGTTAGTTTTGGGGGTGGACTTTCCCTTTAAGCCTATTCTCGATCCAAGTGCAAAAAGTAATATCGAGACTACTGCTTCATAGTTTACTAAGTAACCATCTATTAGGTACCATATAAAACACTTTTGTAAAATCCAAATACATTGGATCACAAGATCTATTTTTTTACTCGCTTCTTCTTAGATGGCAATTGGGTTATTGTGTCTGGATCTACTTATAATGTTGTGAATCGAAAATTTATTTCAATATATTCTCTCTTATTATTCCTTCTAAATGCTTTCTTTCCAGTATGACTTTCTTCTCTTTAGTCCACTGTTAATACTTAAAGGGCAATTATAGTGAGAAAATTGTTTTTTTTTTATTTCTTCTAATGTATCCTATAAGTCATCCCAACCACCAGGGTACCTTTAGTTTCCTTAAATTCTACATAGTCCACGAGATATAAGCCTTTGAATATGCTGTGATTTGTAGGAGCTGCTACACCTCATCTGTCACTCAAAGGCACACACCCACACAATCCAAAGCTCCCCTGCAGTACTGTCACACACTCGCTCACCCACACTATATGTACCATGTGCAACATATAGTCAAATGCTGTAGTGCTAAACACAATCAATAAACCATTAACCCAGCAATATGAGCATAACACACTATAAAACAGCCCCTCCCCCCAAAAAAATCTTATATACATACAAAACCAGTGACTCAAATGGAACACTAATACAGTATATATAATACAGTAATACAGACTATATACCAAACAAGACACACAGTGCAATCTATGAAATATATAGACTAAAGCAAATGAAATATAACAGGACAACAAGCAGTGTCACTGTGTTTGTGAAGATCTCACTACAAGCTGCTGTTACACTGACTCTCTCTTCAGTGATTATGATCTCAGCTAAGCAGGGGGAGAGATATGAACTTTAGGTAAAAGGTAAATAACAATTAGCAAAGTTAGAGAACAGGCAGAGTTCAGTAACTTACTTGTAAAGAATCTCAGCACCACTTGTCCTCTCTCCCCCTCTGCCCCTCCCTTCAGCATATTGCTACTTTATTCCACACTTTGCTTGCAGTCTAGCTCTGGAAGGGAGGGGTCAACAGGATGTCAGCACTTCATTCAAGTCCTTTCTGCTGACAATGCTCGGACTCTGTATACAGCCCGTCACTGCTTGAGGGGGAGTAGACAGAGAGGGGAGGGGGACTACACAGCTTGGTACAAACTTCTGCCAGTGTGAAGAAACGAAGCCACACAGAAACATGAAAGTAAGGCAGCTTATACTAAGTGATCTATACATTGTATACAGACAAAGTTTTTTTTTTCACTATAGTTGCCCTTTAATGCCCTCTACATGAAAATTAAGTACAAAATGTATTAGAGATGTTGTATTGTTTTAATGCCCGATAAGTGTTATAATAAAGTTATTGATAAATGATGTTCACATGCCAGTTTTCAAAATTGTTTTTTATTCTATTATGATGTCAAAAACATAAACATGTTACAGTATATTAACAACAATGTTGAATATCATGATGTTCAGTTAGTAATTTTTACATCTTATTAAAACTCAATAAAAATTTATTGAACATTAAATGTTTTCCTACCACAAACATTAAACTTCCAGGCCTATAATCACCTAGCTGAAAGCCAGACTTTTAATAATGTACTGTTACAAACAGAAAAAGCGCCTATCAAGGCACATTCTAGAGCCATTTATAATAAATAAAAGTGTGCATAGTAAAACAAAGGACTTTTTTTTTTTTTTACATGTTTATGTTTAAAAACGGCAAGCCTTCCAATTATACCCTAGTATGGAAAACTATCTTGGGTCATTTCTCTGGGCCAGCATTCTCTGCTTGGCTACATTTTTAGGGGAAATGTATTTCCCTTACCTTAGCAGTGTCTGAAAAATGTAGTGGTATGAATTAACTGCGATTCTGTTGTATTCGCTTTTACAGGGGTAACTGGATGGATGTTTGGGAGGTCATGTCGCAGGAATGCAGAGATGAAGTTGTTCTAATTGATTCGGGTAGTCTTTTGGAAACTCTAGAAAATTATCTACGCAAGCACAGGTGAAATCCCCCCTCCCTCCTTTGAATAATGAACACATAATAGCATTTGCACAGATGTTTTCTATGTGCATATTCAAAAGCTTACTGTAGTGCACCTTGTTATTTACAAACACAAATGTTTCTATTGTATAGATTCAAGTAAAACTGCACCGGAAAAAACTCACAGAAAAATTACTATGCATTTTTTCCTGTGTGTTAGCATTTAGGTCCAAGAGGTAGTGTGAAGATAGCCTTAACCTAGTTAGTTTTTCTATTTGTTGTTGTATTCTATTAAGTGAATAATGTTTGCATGCATTTAGTAGAATACAAGTATTCATTTATGTTTATCATTGATTGCATTATAAGTCAAGTCAAACCATGGGGGTGCTCGGTAGCAAATTTATGAATCTTCTACTAACCTGTAAAGTCAGCATCTTTCACAACCGAAGTCATTCTCAAGGAAACCAGCACTTAATTTCAGGAATTCTAAATCTAAATCCCCTTCAGGCAAAGATTGCAAAGGTGGACCTATATGTAATGCCACAATGTCCACTCCAGCTACTTTACTTTTCTGGCAGAAGGTATTGGAAGAATTTATTTAAGAAGGAGCTGGAGCTAGTTTTGGCACTTATTAAAATAAAGACCTAAGAACAACTGATTATCGAAGGAGGAAACAAGATGGAATCATAAAGACAACAAATGCAACTCAAATTTGTTTGTCTGAAAGCTCTATATGACAAATTAGTCTTAGGCTAAAATGTTATGCCTTGATACTAAAAATTGTAAGTTCATAAATTGTATTAAACATTTGATATCAAAAGTTGAAGTAGTAGCATAAATGGCTCCAATAGTAGGATTCGGGGAGAAGTCTAATGACTGCCCCTGTATTGAGTCAGAATAGCATATTTGACATGGAGGTATCTGAAAAAGAAAGAATTTGGAACTCTTGCTGAAGTTGTTCCAAGGGTTATAGGTATGTATTTTCCATGATATGAGACAAATGTCTTGCACCGTATTTATACCTGATCTCTGTCTGGGGTATAGTTAAGAAGCAGCCTATTTAACCAAAGAGTGGTCTGTCTGTTAAGAGTGGGGGACCAGTGGAGCATCTTGAACACCTGACAGCAGAAGGAACTTTTCTGAATCACTGCAAGACCAAGAAATTACAGATCTGGCAGGCAAAATCACTTGAATATGTGGGACAGTACCCCTAAGTCTGAAGGTGTTGCAATATGATCAGTCTGTGCCTATGGATCTCAATGGGGGTTTCACAATTATAAAATTATTTATGGGGGATCAGTATCAGGGGATGCCATAAAATATATAAAATCTTTGGTAATATTATGTTCACCAAACTGTGACTCTCAGATGCAGCTGTGACAAAATGTGTATTTTCTGTTTGATTATAGATCAGAAGGGCTTATATTGTATTTTTCCTTCTGCCAAACAGTTTTTAAGGCTCCCAAAATCTATTTTGCTTACTAAGATTATTTAAATGCAAATTATGGAACCACATACATTTTTTAATATGACCACAATTGTATATTTATTAATATATATTTTTTTTATTTATTAGATTTTGCACAGACTGCAAAAACAAAGTACTTAAGGCATACAACATATTAATTGGAGAAGTGGACTGTACTAAAGAAAAAGGCTATTGTGCTGCTCTCTATGAAGGTCTTCGCTGCTGTCCACATGAACGACATATTCATGTGTGCTGTGAAACAGACTTCATTGCTCATTTATTGGGTCGTGCTGAGCCAGAGTTCGCCGGGGGCTATGAGTATGTAACTTGCTAGAATGGGCTTTCTAGCACTTTGCTTAAATATAATACAAGTCAAGCTTTTTTTCCTCTTTTCTTTGTGTTCATTTTACAGCTTCCCCAGATATTTTAGAAAGACATATGTTAATTTGGATGTAAAATGTACATTTCTTGTACTCCTCTATAATGCAGCTAGTGCCTTTACTGATGTATACGGTGCTTGAAGGGTTTTTAATATTAACCTTTTAATAATTTACATTTATGCATTTCTCTTGGTTTATTTAATATTATTATATGTGTCACTGATGAAGCATCTCATAGAGGTTTACAAAAGTATAGCCCAAAATTAGGATTTGGTAAAGAGAGGATAGAAAAGGTCGCAATACAGTCCAAAGACACTCTAGCACACTGCTGTTGGCTGTTTGCCAGACGATTAGTAGGTGCAATCCTCCTGCCCTCTACTCCTAGGGCCAAGGAACTGCAACAAGAACAAATATGGAGGAGCACACTATAGCTGTGATTTTTATTGTGCAAATAACATACCATGAGGAAGGGACCAATTTGTCCCTTCCTCAGGTATAACCAGTGTACCAAATCATCAAACATTTAAACCCTCTTAACCCCACCTACAGATCACGTGGCAAAGTGGGCAGCCTCACTTTGGACCCAGGCCTGTCATTCACTTTGCCACATGCTGTCCAATACACATAGCTACAAATTAAATATTGTACAGGAATTGCCCCTTTGCAGGGAGATGCTGGCATATATATCTTTCTGGAGTTAAAAGTGATGGATTAAAACATCCATACATCTACAGTTAAAAGGTCTTATATCGCACCTTATATCGCAAATTTAAACCTGCGTCTCTCAGATCAGAACTCAGAGCAGTACATGCAGCATAGTCTATCTAGTTATTTTGTATTATCAGAAATGTTATTTTAGGGATTGGTTAAAATCTACTTGCTTAAAACTATGTACACAGATTGGATAAATCTCTTTTGGAAACTAAATTTATGTAACAATCCCCATTCAGACATGCTGCTTGGCAATGATGTTTCGATTTTGCCCCTATAGCTGACCCTGGTCCCCCCAAAAATCAAAGCACCACCATGCTTTACAGTAACATACGTCACTAACAAATTAAATAAGATATGGATAGTTTAAGGCATTAGTGCTCCCCTTCAGTCATATGCAAATACGGAACAAATACTGGGTATTTCCATGTTTTCCTGATAGCCCTTTATGAAAAGCCATACTTTCTAAGAGGTTTTAACAGCATTTCACAAGCTAAATGCAAAACTAGAGAGTTGGCCACTGACCAGGTGATAAAGGGGTAACACCTGTAAAACGTGATTCTGTGGTTCACTAGATAATAAACTCACATTTGGTGTGTGACTATCTCTCCTTATATGATATACCATCTAGTCCAACCTTTACATCCTCCTCTTTAAAGGGCATGTCCACCCCCAAAAGTATAATTTAACCCACTACTGGCCCCACTGTGTAGTGTAGTAAAATTCTTACCTTACATCCCTGCTCCAAATGGTTCTCCTGTAATGTCCCTCCAAAGTCCAGAAAAAACAACCACCAGGAGCCTGGCCGAATCCAAATAGGACTATGCCTCCTGTCTCTCCTCTGGGAGAAAAATTACATGAGTTTTGTGACAAATAACTATGGTGTTTGGGGTTCGGGGGAGAGAGCCCTACACTACAACAAAAATTTATAAATGGGGTGGGCATGCCCTTTAACCCTACCTAACATCCAGAGGACGGCATAAAAAAAAAACAGCAATGGCAATCTGAAAGTATCCCTGGATCAACCAGAACTACAGTATCTGTAATTCTGTATTAATAACAGTAATTCTCATTATTTATATAGTTTTAAAAACATATCCAGCCCACTTTTAAAGCTATTTAATGAACTTGCCATAACCACATCTGCTGGAAGACTGTTCCACAGTTTCACTGTTGTCATTGTGATAATTCTTTTGTCCAATTAGTAATATGACCAATATGACCAATTAGTAAACAATGCATCAGAGAGTTTATTATATGGCCCATTTATATATTTGTATAAAGTGATCATATCCCCATGCAATTGTCGCTTCTCCAATGTAAACAGGTCTAATCTGCCTGCATAGTCAAACCCCCCCATGCCCTTTATAATTTAGTTGCTCTTCTCTGAACTGCTTCTATTTCCAATATGTCCCTTTTGTATATGGGATTCCAAAACTGCACCGCATATTACAAATGAGGCCTAACCAGTGCCTTGTAAAGAGGGAGAATAATATCCCCTCTTTACGCAAGACAATATCTTGCTGTTTCGAGCCGATGCTGCATGGCATAGTTTGCTACAGCTAATTCGGTTATCTACCTGAACCCGCAAATCTTTTTCCATTAATTACATTGGCTCTTTTCCATGCCAGTGGCACATCAACAGAAAAAAAGTGAATCTGAAAAGATAAGAAACAGTGGTCTATATAAACTGGATTAAGCTCTTTTAAGATCTGAGGATGGATTTTCATTCAAGAGCATGTCCAGCCCCAAAACTAAGTCCTTATCTTACATCTATGCTCCAAACAATTGCCCTGCAGTGTCTACCTAAAGTCCCAGAAAATGAAGAGTAGGAGCCAGTCTGTGTGTAAAAAGAATTCTGCCCCTTTCCTGTCCTCTGAGAGGTTTCTGGCATGTGCAGTCGAGCCCCCCACCCCCTCCCCCTGGATTCCTCTTTGCTGCCTGACCCTAGCCCAACCGCCTTGTAATTTGCTAAAAAAAATTATCAGGTATGTACTTACAGAGCTTCGTTCCCCTGACGTTCTGCACTGCCGGCAACCAATCACAGATGCAGCTGCCGTTCCAGCCCCCTGCTTGCAATTTCCTGCAAGCAGAGGGCCAGATCAGAATGCCGGGGGAACAAAGCTCTGTAAGTACATTCCTGATGAGTTTTCTTTTAGCAAACAAACGTGGTTGGGGGTAGGTTAGGTTCTCCTATACTACTGTAAAAGTTTATTTTATTGGTGGAGATACCCTTTAACTTTGTCTGATTGTTTCCATACCATATCCTCTGTCAGCCAGAATGAATATTCCTCATTTATATTGTACAAACACACTGGAAACCTGTGTGGGAGGCACTCGTAACTCACCTCCTGGTGCGTGCTGTATATCAAGGACACCCCCCAGGTGCGGGTGTGGGTCCATATATGTGGAGTAAGAGGAACAAAACAGCGCTACTCACAGAGGTGTGGAAAAGGTCAAATCCAAGGTTTATTCACATCACTTTAAAAACATGGATACATGGGGCCAGTTCACCTGCCAGACGCGTTTCGTGGGTGTGTCCCACTTCATCAGAGGCCCCTCTGATAAAGTGGGACACACCCACGAAACGCGTCAGGCAGGTGAACTGGCACCATGTATCCATGTTTTTAAAGTGATGTGAATAAACCTTGGATTTTATCTTCCACACCTCTGTGAGTAGCGCTGTTTTGTTCCTCTTACTCCACATATTCCTCATTTATACCCTTCATATTACATATTTATACTACTTTATTGTAAGTTGTGTAATAAAAAATGGTCTATTTCTTTTATTATTTCTTAGGCGTAGAGAAAGGCATGCCAAGACAATAGACATAGCCCAAGAAGAAGTTTTAACGTGTCTGGGCATTCATCTGTATGAACGATTGCATCGCATCTGGCAAAAACTAAGAGCAGAAGAACAAACTTGGCAGATGCTTTTCTACCTTGGAGTTGATGCCTTGCGCAAAAGCTTTGAGGTAACTTGAATATACAATTCTGTTCATGCTGTAAATATTAATCCTTCATACTAAATAATGAAATATAATAATTTTTGCAAAAAGTTGGTAGGCATGCTACAGAAATAGATTGTTAGTAGACAATGAAAACAGTTCAGTAATTTGAGAGGCTGGTGGTAGAATTGTTTTGGTTTGTTTTTTCATTTGAAAATGTGTCCTATGTAGACATTGTTTATAATCTGCAGCATTTACGTGGTAGTCTTGTTCCAATTATATGGAGCTTCTAGGAAGCAGATACAGTGCATGTATAAATTTACATTTTAAGGCAATTTTAAATAATAAGTTAAATTGAAGCAATTCAGTTTTTAAAACTAAAATGTAAAGGTGGACTATATCATGTAGCATGTTTGATGTAATATACTTGTAATGATAGATTTGGTGGTAGCGAACAGTGTTAATACCTGCTTAGGTGAAGAACTTGCCGATTTATGCTGAGGGATACTAAAGAGTAAAAAAGTATTATTCTTTCTTTTTAAAATGTACCATGTATGATAGGCTAGGTAGTAAAAAAGAGGAGTGCATGGTCTTTACATGGATGAAATTGTTGGCACCCTAAAAAAAATTTCCAGAAAAAGTATTTCCTCACAAAAAAGAATAGTTGTAACACATGTATTGTTATACACATGTTTATTCCCTTGTGTGTATTTGAACAAAACAATAATTGTGATCAAAAAAGCAAATTGGACATAATGTCACACAAAACTCCAAAAGTGGGCTTGACAAAATTATTGGCACTCTTAACTTAGTATTTGGTTGCACGCCCTTTGGAAAATTACTGAAATCAGGCGCTTCCTATAACCATCAATAAGCTTCTTACACCCCTCACCCGGAATTTTGGACCACTCTTTGCAAACTGCTCCAGGTCTCTCTTATTGGAAGGGTGCCAATTTTAAGGTGTTTCCACGGGTGTTGAATGGGATTTAGATCTGGACTCATAGCTGACAACTTCGCAACTCTCCAGCGGTTTGTTGCCATCCATTTCTGGGTGCTTTTTGACGTATGTTTGGGGTCATTGTCCGCAAGATCAGAAACCCATTTGGCGCAGGCTTTCCAGGCGGCTGAAGCAAACTATATACAGGACCCCTCCCCACAAAATAAGCAGAACTGGCAGGCAGCCCAGTCCCTGTATGACAACATACTTGTGGAAAAAAATTCAAGAAAGGATTTCTTTAATAAGCAGACCTACTTATTATTATACTAAAATCTATGAAACACCGTTCCAAACACCACGAGCAACCATAGACTAATACCTTGAGTCTATTCCATTCCCGGTGATATCCGCCACAGACTCCAATGAACTAGACAACCCCATTACCCTTAGCGAACTTCAAACCGCTCTGGGAGAAATGGCAATACACAAATCGCCTGGACCAGACGGTTTGCCTTTGGAAATATATAAAAAATATGTGGATAAACTACTCCCTTTTTTATTGGTGACCTTGAACTCTGCCTTCCAAGGAAACCTTCTCCCTGCCTCCTTGTATGAATCACATATCACTCTATTACTTAAAGAAGGGAAAACCCCTTTGGAGCACGGCTCATACAGGCCAATTGGCTAAACTATTGGCTAAAATTCTGGCAAATAGGCTCAAATAAATTACCACCACAATTCTACACCCAGACCAAACTGGTTTTATGCCAGGAAAATCCACATCCATAAACATCCACAAAACACAAATTCACACACAAATAGACCATGACAATGCAGGTACACGTATTATGTTGTCTCTAGTTATACAGAAGGATTTGACTCTGTTGAGTGGCCCTACTTGCAGGCCTGCCTCAAAAAATTCGGCTTCGGACTGGTATTTCGTAAATGGGTCAAGCTACTCTATGCACAACCTACTGCCAATATCCGAGTCAACGTAACAACTTCCCCTTCATTCCCCTTAGCAAGAGGCACCAGGCAGTCCCCTGTCCCCATACCTCTATGCACTTGCAATTGAGCCTCTTGCAATTAAACTGCGTACCTCACCACATATAACTGGACTGCAACGTCTTTATTGAGTCTGTATACTGATGATATGATCCTGTATCATGCAGACCCATATGACTCCCTTTCTACTGTACACAACTTAATAGGTCAGTTTGGCCCCCTGTCGGGTCTTCATGTCAATTGGAACGAATCAGCCTTATTCCCCATAGACCCGCTACAGACATTCCCCCTATGCCTACAGAGCCTAGTGCCAATTGCAAACAATTTTCGCTATCTAGGGATTCAGATAACCCGGGCACCAGATATGTCCTATACATTAAATATAGAAACCCTCCTGGAAATAGTGCAGACAAAAACTAAATTATGGAAGACGTTCCCGATAAATTTAGTGGGTCGAATAAATCTGACCAAGATTATACTACTACCTAAACTATTATACGGACTACAACATGCTCTAGCTCATATCCCAGACTCCTTTTTTTATAACCCTGGATAGCCTCCTGCGGACCTTCCTGTGGGGTTCAGGCAGAAATCGCGTTAGACTCGAATCATTACAAAGACCTAAACATTTGGCTGGTCTTGCTATGCCAGACTTTCGTTTATACTATATAGCTGGACAGCTTAAGTACTTTGGACCTTGGTGCCTACCTGAGCGTGCGGGTCTCCCGGAGCAGGGCCAGCCATCTGTGTATGATACCGAAACCCTATTACACGCATATCTCCCCTCTCACCCACTAATATTTCTGCAGTCCAAGCGAAACAATATACGGTACCCCTGGGAGGCACCTCACTTCACACACAACAATTCAGAATATGGAAAAAGGCAACTCAAATCCTCAAATATATTGATATACCAGAAGAGACACCTCTATGGCATAACCCCCCATACCCCTCATTAGCTATCCTAACTTCAGCGAATTTTTGGATATCAAGGGGAGTTATATACTTTTCACATATCATTCAAAATAAAAAGCTTAAATCATTTGAAGACCTTAAAAATGAGTTTCACCTGCCCAACAGAGATTGGTTCAAGTATCTCCAGATTAGGTATAGCCTATTGACTGAGTTTCAAAGCGATGAAATCCCGGTCTCGGCTAATCCTATTATCAAATTGCTCGGTACTGGAGGGGGGAGGCACCTGGTGTCACGGCTCTACACATGTCTCCTACACGCTAAAATACAAGAGGACACAAATGAAATCCTTAATAAATGGAAAAAACTAATCCCCACGATCACCAACGAGGACTGGGAGGACTTAGCTGAGTCACATCTACTAGTATCCCCATCTGTCCGGAATAGGCAAATGCAGTACTACATACTTCATCAAGCCTACCTCTCACCGTATAGATTATCTCGTATATCACCCTTCCACTAATCCATTATCTCACACTTCTACCCTACCCTATACCTCAAGAGCCCAAGCTCTGTTTGGAATAGATATGAACTTAAATTTTTGCGGGAAACGTTGTTTTACGCCAGAAGAGCCATTGTACTCTCCTGGATGGCACCTACCTCACACACATTAGCCAACTGGAAAACAATGGTGATACATATGCTGCCATATCTCAGATTAATTTATATAGACAGAGGCTGCCTCTCTAAATTTGGTATTATCTGGTCACAGTGGCTAGGCAATGTCACCTAAATCTAAAATAACAAACAAATCTATTGGGATGAGTAACTGACCTCTAACAACACTCAATCAAAAGTGAACCCATGGCTGTGGACACCTGTAATATGTAATAGCTGAATATATAACAGTGGATATAGTAGTATACTTTTAAGCTCTACCCATACAGCTCCTGAGTGGAGCGACCTACCTAGTACGGATTTGGACTGGGTTTTTTGGGGTTTTTTTTCCTCTTACACCCCAGTACAACCCTACCCCTTTCCTTCCCCCACCATTTTACAATAACTGTGTAATAAAATCCAGGGAAAAATTGCTGGCTCTATTGAACTCTATTCTGTCAATAGGTAACGCTATGACAAATTATGTATAATACAAAACTTAAATTGTATTTGCTGAATCTATATATTGTCAAACTGCATTTATTTTCTGGATGTCAATAAAATAAACAAAGTTTAAAAAAAAAAAAAAAAAAAAAGACCCAAGATCTCGGAAGCAATCCCAGATTTCTGACATTGGGCACTACAGTGCGACCCAAAATCCTTTAGTAATCCTCAGATTTCATGATGCCATGCACACATTCAAGGCACCCAGTGCCAGAGGCAGCAAAACATCATTTAACCTACACCATATTTCGCTGTAGGTACTATGTATTTTTCTTTGTAGGCCTCATTTTGTTTTCGGTAAAAAGTAGAATGATGTGCTTTACCAAAAAACTCTGTCTTGGTCTCATCTCTCCTCAAGACATTTTCCCAGAAGGATTTTGGCTTACTCAAGTACATTTTGGCAAAATGTAGTCTTGCTTTTTTTATGTCTCTGTGTTATCAGTGGGGTCCTCCTAGATCTCCTGCCATAGCGTTTCATTTAAATGTTGACGGATGGTTTGCGCTGACACTGATGCTCCCTGAGTTTGCAGGACAGCTTGAATATCTTTGGAACTTGTTTGGAGCTGCTTATCCAAGATCCCCAATGCCCAGGTAGATTGGCTACAGTGCCATGGGTTGCAAACTTCTTGATAATGTTGCGCACTGTGGACAAAGGAAAATCTATATCTCTGCTAACTAGATTGTTGATATTTTCCCACAATTTTGGTTCTCAAGCCTTGAGACCGTTCTTTTCTGTTGTCCATGCTTAGTGTGGCACACACACATGCACCATGCAAAGACTAAGTGAACTTCTCTGCTTTCAGGTGTGATTTTTATATTGCGCACACCTGTTACTTGCCCCAGGTGAGTAAAGGAGCATCACATGCATGAAACAATCTTATTTTTCCACAATTTTTAAGTTTTGTGTGACATGTCGAATTTGCTTTTTTTCCTCGATTTTTTGTTTTGTTCCAATACACACAAAGGGAATAAGCATCTGTATAGCAAAACATGTGTTACTGCAATACTTTTCTGTGAGAAATACTTGATTTTCTGAAAATATTTCTGGGGTGCCAACAATTTCTTCCATGATTGTATATGACTAAAATTAAAATTTTGGACTGTTAAAACCTGGATCACTGGCAACTTGACTGAGTTTGTCCAGTTTTTGCAATTCTTTTGGCCTTTTAAACCATTAGTGATGAGATGCTGGCACATGCAGATGGGAATGGAAGACCTTTTACAATCCTGTTGTAGTTTTGGAAGTTTAAAACTCAGAAATAAAGAACTTTAGGAGGGGGTTCTCAGTGCCAGCATCAGTAGATTTTCCCACATATCAGAAAGTATTGAGAGGATAAGAAATATAGTCCCCATCCGAGCCATGTAGATAGGAGTACTTATATAAATTATTATATAATTAATACTAAAGAATTTATTTGCTATGCATCTTTGACCAGACCCGTCTGTTCTGAAATTTATCCAGTAAGAGAGGTGCAGAAAATGACAGCCAGGTAGAACACCTCTATATGTACAGCTGGATACACACACACGGATAAAAGGCAAATCCTGTCAGATTCGCCAAGATTGACAATTGTTTTCTAGACAATAGTATTTCTTAAAGGGGAACTGTGGTGTTAAAACAAGTACAGGTAAAATAAAAGGCCACAGTCTGAAGTGTCACATCTCTAATTGCATTCCTAAAAACTTATATTGCAGAAAAGGTTAACCCTTTTTGCTTCCAGTAGCTTTTGACGTCACTTGCACACACTGTTTTACCCCTGTACCCAGGCTTCGAGCATGTTCACTGAAAACATAATGCTTGGGAAAGACAGAAAGCACCTGTATATAAAACGGATGAATGATGACATTAGGTTCTGCCCCAGACATCTGAAGAGAAGCAAAAAAAAACCCCAAAAGAAAACGTAAAATGTCAATCTGCTTCTGCATAAGGCTTACACAGGCAGAGGAAGGCCCCTACAGATGCAATGCGTGGCTCATTTTAAAAGTGAGACTGAGTTCTGTTACCTTTTAGACTATAAAAGTGTTTTGCCGTGACCACTCTGGATAAGAGGTAATTCAAAAGAAATAGTCTCTTACATTTTAGATAACATAGCATCTATTTAAAAATATAAATTGTATAATTTTAGATGATTAAAATAGACACACTTTAAAACACTTTAAAAGCTGCAGTAAATTGGTGTAAAATCTACAAAATGCCTTAGTGTGAATCTTAACACCTACTGGATAAGTCTGTAAAACTGTTGCTGCTTACATGAAATGCCCCCACAATGCAAAGTGATAACACATTGCTAAAGAATGGTCCGCTAAGCAGCAATACTAAATTATCCCCTTGATATCAAATGAATATTTTCACATTTGTACATTTGTTCAGACATTTACCAAGAGTACCCATCACTTCTAGAAACCACTGCAAATCCTTTAACATTGTGCTAACCTTAATTAAATATATTTAGCCTGCCAAGAGCCTTTGAGTAAATGAGACCATTTAGCATATAGCTATTGTCTATTTTTTCCCTAGGTTACTGTTGAGAAAGTACAAGGAATCAGCAGATTAGAACAGTTTTGTGAAGAGATTTTGAAAGAAGAAAGGGTTCAAGAACTAAAGCAAGAAAAGAAAAGACAAAAGAAGAAGAACAGAAGAAAAAATAAATGTGTTTGTGATATTTCAGCATCCCAAGAGCCAACAGATAATGCTTTGACAGACCAGAATAATGTGAGTTAAAAACATCATTGCTGGGTACACCCTGGCAGGTGATCATTGAATATTTAGCACTTTAATAATATGGATAGCCCAGGACTTCAGTAAGAAGTTGAACAAAAATCTGTAAGATGCATACTGGTACTTTTTGTACTCTGATAGAAATTATGCACTTTAAACATATTACTTTCTACTTCAGATCAGTCATTTTAAGTTCTTTAATGTAAACCTGTTGTGCAATTTAGTCATACTTGCCCAAAGCCACTTAGGGAACATTGAACATGCAGTTTTTATATAATTTATAATTATAAAAAACAAAACTCAAAACCTGCAATCGCTTCTCACTAAATAACATTTCATATAATATATTATTCAGCTCTCCTCACATACTACATTAATAACTAGAAAGCCATTTATGAGCATGGCCTACGCAGTGGATAAGTCTAGCCATTCCTGCTAAACAGAGTTTTCTAGAGAACTCAAGCACATCAGCTGTCTGGTTAGTTGCACGGCCTCATAATTCAGCCTGACCAATTATTTTAGTCAGATTAACTAGGGATTAGTCATAAATTATCACTTTAATTCTACCAAACAGACTAGCGATTGGTATATGTATTGGCAAGTCTGTCAGTCCGTTATTAGCGCAAAGTCAGCTTTTTTGCACCAGGCCTTAGAAAGGTGAAACTTTCAATCTACATACAGTATTCTAGCATTCAAATTGTTTCTGTTATTAATATAAAGATTTCCTTTATGTGGGAGCTTTAGTCTATAATTTAACACTTATGAAATGATAATGAATTGCCTATTATTGTATCACTCACCTGGATATTTTAATCTGTTAGTAAGATACAGAGATTCAAAAGCAAAATGTTGGAAGAGAGTGTTCCTTCAGCACAGACCCAGTTTCCTGTAATTACCTTAGAATCATTAGTTAAATCTATACAAAACTTCTTAATTTAAGCAAAGTTTTTTTTCAGCTAGACTGACCCTTCTTTTGTATTATTACTGACAACTTCACACAAACCTGGTCCACCTGACAGTTAATTGGATGTTACACATATAAACCGTATCTCCACCTCTGTATTTTGCACAGTGCAGTGAAATTGCAGGCTGGTTTTTTTTGTATCCCAGATCAAATTCATACCCTCCAACATTCCCCTTTAAAAAGGCCCACTGAAAAATGCATTGGACAGAGTTGGACTATCATGTTTACTTCTATCCTCCCCCGCATCTCTGCACATGTTGTTTCTGTAAGTGTGCCTTGTTAAAGGGTAATGATGGAGGGTATGATATATATAGTTATGGTTACTTTTTTTTAAACTAAACACATGTGAAAGCTACATAAAGCTGAGCCAGTCTCATTGGCCTTCTCACTGATGGACTGAAAGAGGCGGAGAAGACTGGAGCAGTGAAGGAAATTTTAGGTAATTGCTTTTTTAGGAAGAACCCAGGGGAGGTAAGTATAATTCTCCTTAGTAACAAGAAAGCATCATATGTGCTTTCACAACAAGGACATGAAACTTTCACTTCCTTGGTGTCAGTTCACCAAAACAGATCTAGAATAAAAAGCAGTCCTTTATTCTGCAAACAGATCCCAGCATGCATAGCTATACAATACAAGTAAACTAAATGTTTTTCTTCTAAATTCTTTTAACCCTTTCACTGCCAGCAGAATTCCCCAATTTACATGCGTTAAATACCAGAAGAATTTTCAGGATTTTAGACACATTTGGTCCAGTCAAAGTTTACAGTAGGAAACCATGCAGTAAATAGGGAATATTATAGATAGTTTTTTTCGGCACAAAGTGTACTTTAACATGGTAACAGTATTTTGGAGATTCTACTGGATTTATGGGAAAAATATGTAAAAAAAAAAAAATACAAAATCTGGATTTTTTCCAATTTTATTTATAGTTATCTTAAGGTTACGCACAAAAATCTTACTGTTTCTAAAATATCAGGTACTCCAGAGTACAACGATACCAGATATATATAGGTACCCCACTTTTCCTGCACCTTCAAGAATATTACACCAAATTGAAATGTATAACCACTTCTAATAACATAAAATATCTACCAAATTAATTAAAATATCCCAACAACTGAGATATTTTTAGAAACTACAAACCCACAGGATAGTATGAGTGAGGCAAGTTTCGATTAAAATTCAGATACCTGGGCGCAGCTCTTAGTCCAATTGTAAGTTATTTTCTCACATTTTCCTTTTTTTCCTCAACTATAAAATCGGAGACAAAATTAAATGTGAATTTCAGCTAAGAACTGTGGAGGAAAGTTCAAACACATCTCAAATATGAAAGCCTAACCCCTCCCGAATAAAACAGTATGCCACATTCATGGGTGTACCCAGAGACATGGCTACCAACTAACCCAGAGCGTGACCAGTGCCAAATGTCAGTAACGGCAAAAAAAAATTAGCCAACACTGTATTTGAACAGTGCAGTTTTTCCCACAAAACACCCCTCTAACTCAGAAATAACCCCCACATATATTTCTGAAATTTACACACCTTCAGCTTTGTAACGCTATAGTTCGTTCATTCATACCACCAATGGTATGGGCGCAGTTCTTCATAGAAGTTTGCACTTTTCAAAGATTTTCTAAACAAATGAACATCAAATAACATTCAAAAGGTAGAAATCATGTCAAAACCTCATGGAATGTAAAAAAAAAGTTACTAAATATCATTCTCCCAAATGTCCTAAATTAAACGTTTTTAACCACATCCGCGTGGTTAAACACACGGATGTGGAAGCGAAAGTGAGAAAATGCATGATGGCTCAAAAACAGCAAAAATATTCAGCCAACTCTGATTTTGAACAGTTTGCAGTTTTTCCCACAAAACACCCCCGTAACTCAGAAATAACCCCCACAAACTATATATTCCTGAAATCTACAAACCTTCAGCTATGTAACACTGTAGTTTGTTCATTCATACCATCAATGGTGTGGGCACAGTTCTTCATAGAAGTTTGTACTTTTCTCAAAAAATTAAGAAAAAGCAACTTCAAAGGGTAGAAATCATGCCAAAACCTCATAGAATGTAAAAAAAATCAAATTACCAAATATCAATCCCGAATGTCCTGAATCAAATGGTATGCCATATGCGTGGTTACACACGTGGACGTGTAAGCGAATAGTGAGACAATGCATGATGGCTCAGAAACAGCGACAATATTCAGCCAACTCCAAATTTGAACAGTCTGCAGTTTTTCCCCACAAAACACAAACTATATATTCCACAAATCTACACACTTTTAGCTATGGAACACTGTAGTTTGTTCATTCGTACCATCAATGGTGTGGGTGCAGTTCTTCGTAGAAGTTCGCACTTTTCGCAGATTTTCTGAAAAGATGAACAAAAATCAACTTTCGAAGGTACAAATCATGCCAAAACCCATTGAAATGTAAAAAAAAAATACCAAATATCAATTTCCTGAATCAAACGGTATGCCATATGCATATTTACACACACGGACATGGAATCGACTAGCCACAAAGGGAGCCAATTCACAGTGGCCCAATTACAGCAACTTTTCAGATTTGTCAGACTAAACACCCCTCTATATAGAATTTGTCCCAAAAATATACATTTTTGGAATCTAAACACCTTCAGCTATGCAATGGTTGTTTTTTTTTTTTTTTTTAAATGTATGCCACCAATGGTGTGGGCGCAGTTCTGTGTAGAATTTAGCACTTTTACCATATTTTCTGGAAAAATTTACAAAAATACATTTCAAACTTAAAGGGCATGTCCACCCCCAAAACTTAATCCCCCCACTATTGGCCCCATCATGTAGTATAGTTTAATCCTTACCTCACATCCCAGCTCCATATGGTTACCCCCCCCAAAGTCCCAAAAACTGCCCACCAGGAGGATAGCAGAGGCCTCCACCTGGCCTCGGGAGAAGTTTGATGGCGTACTGCAGCCTTCTCCCCCTCCCTTCCCCTCCTGATTTGGATTCCCTCCCCTAGTGTAAAACCATTTTTAGCAACATTCCCCCTGTCCCCCCAGCTCCAACCGCTATGTTTGTAATATCAGAAAATGCCCAGAACATTACTTACCTTCCCTCTTGCCTCCGCCGCACTGAACTCCCGGCAGCCGCGTCCGTGATTGGCTGCCGCTCAGCCAATCACAGACGGGACTGCCGGTCCCGCCCCTCTGCTTGCATTTTCTCGCAAGCAGAGGGCCGGCAGCGCGGCGGAGGCAAGAGGGAAGGTAAGTAAATTTCTGGGCATTTTCTGTTTTTTTCTGAAGGGTGGACATACCCTTTAAAAATCATTGCAAATTCTAATGTAATGTAAAAAAAACTTCAAGTATCAATCTACCAAATGCCTTGAATCAAACAGTATGCCATATGCATGGTTACACATACGGACGTGGAAGCCACTACTCACAAAGTGTAGAGATTTTTCAATCTAAACATCCCTCTAACTCAAAAGTTACTATATAACTATATATATAAACTATATATTCTATATTCTAGAATATTCTATATAAACTATGTATTCTACACACCGTCAGCCAATCAACTGTGCAATTTTGTAATTCGTTGGTGTGTGCGTAGATCTTCTTAGAATTTCACACTTTTAGCAGATTTTCTGGAAAAAGAAAAACGGCAAAAAAACAAGTTTCAAAGTTGAAAATCCTGTAAAACCACCAAGTAATGAAAAGAAAAGTTTCTACATATCAATCTCCCACATGTACTGAATCAAGCAGTATGCCATATGCGTGGGTGCACACAGAGACATGGCCACAAACTAACTCAAATCGGAAGCATGCACAAGTGTAATTACAAGAAAAAAAATCAAAGTGCTCTGTAATTTCAAATAGCTTTCTCTTATTCAAATGAAACAGCCCCGAAACTTGGAAATGTCCCCCACAAATAAACCCCCCACTAAAAAAATCCTATTTGTGAATTGAACTTTGAGTTCCATTCACAAAAAGTATACTAAAGCTGTCACACTTACCAGGTACTGCACTGAATGGAGATCACAGTGCAGTACCTCCACTACACCACCAGGGGCCTATAGGGGGAAGCCTAACCTGTGACGTCACCGGGGTCTCCCTTTCCGCATGGACCCAATCTTCCTGCTGCTCCCCGACTGCTGCAGATCAGGTAGGATATCTCCCGATACCCCCCATCGGTTTTAGACGAAACTGATGTTGGATCGAGGGGGCTAGGGGGGCACTGGAATGGTGCCCCCCGATCGCCGCTAGCACCCGCAATTTTTTTTTTTAAAGTGACATGCACAGAACGTGTATATACGTTCTGTGGCAGTTTGGTACTTTTATCCACAGAACGTATAGATTAATGGATGCGTAGATTTGCTGGCAGGCTGTTTATGGGCAGCAAGATCATTAACCACACGAGCATTAATCAGCAGAGTGGTAATGGCAAGCTAGTATGGTATAGTATTTGAGAATGAATAAAGACATATGTACATCCAGTCCAACCCATCTAGCAATATCTTCATTTCCTGCCTAACTGTTGATCTAGAGTAAGGCAAAAAAACTCCACCAAATTTATGAAGGGGGGAAAAATTCCTTCCTGACTGCAAGTGGCAATCTAAAATTTCCCTGGATCATCGCTACTTTATGTATCAATACCAGTAACCTGCAATATTCCTCGTTTGCAGAAACTCATCCACCTTTTTTTTTTTAAACTGACTATTGAACCTGCCAAAACAATGTCCGCTGGAAGACCGTTCCATAGCTTTACCGTTCTCACAGTAAAAAAATCCTTTCCAAACTTGAAGCTTAAACGTTTTTAGGGATGGCCATGTGTCCTCTGACATGCTCTATTGGTGAACAATGCCCCAGATAGTTTATTGTATGGCCCGTTAATGTATTTATACACAGTAATCATATCCCCACGCAAGCGCCTTTTCTCCAGCGTACATAATTGTAACTTTTCCAGTCTCTCTTCATATTCAAGCTCCCCCAATCCCCTTATTAATTTAGTTGCCCTTCTCTGAACCCTTTCCATTTCAAAGATGTCCTTTTTGTACACAGGATTCCAAAATTGCACTGCATATTCCAAATGAGGCCTTACCAATGCTTTGTAAAGAGGGAGAATTACATTTTCCTCCCTTGAATCCATACCTCTCTTTATACAAGACAATACCATGCTGGCTCTGGCTGTTGTCGCCTGGCATTTCTTGCTTCCTTTGTTTGTTATCCTCCAAAACTCCAAGATCCCTTCCAACAGGGATTCACTTACCACAGAGCCATTTATAGTATAAGCAGCACAAGGATTTTTAAGTCCAAAATGCATCACCTTACATTTATCAACATTGAATCTCATCTGCCACTTAGCAGCCCAATGTGACAATCTATCTAGATTTTTGTGTCATTAGCAAACACAGAAACCTTGCTGACAATACCCACTTCCAAATCATTAATAAATAGATTAAATTGAAGCGGCCCGACACAGAACCCTGTGGCACCCTAGTTAGCACTTTAGTCCATAATGATGAAGCCCCATTAACAACTACTCTCTGCATCCTATTCATTAACCAATTTTCTATCCATGTACAAATGTGCCTCCCCAGACCAACAGACCTTGGCTTATACATCAGTTGCCTATGGGGGACTGTATCAAAAGCCTTTGCCAAATCCAAGTATACTACATCTAATGCTATGCCAGAGTCTAAATTTCTACTCGCTTCCTCATAAAAGCCAAGCAAGTTAGTTTGACAAGATCTATTCATCCTAAATCCATGCTGGTTACTACTTATGTCAGTCATTGAAACATACTCTAGAACATGTTCCCTTAAACTTTCCAGTATCTTCCCCACCACTGAAGTTACACTTACATTGAATATTGGAATAACATCAGCCTTTTTCCAATCCAGAGGCACATGAGGGAATCTGCAAAAATAAGAAACAATGGCCTAGATAAAACTGAACTTAGCTCCCTAAGTACCCAAGGATGTATTTTAATCCGATCCAGGAGATTTATTAATATTAACCTTATTTAGTTCTTTCTGTACCATATCCTCGGTTAACCAAAGTGCACTTGAAACGTTTATACCATTATTGCTACTATACTCTATGATATCTGTATTTGGATCTTCTATAGTGTATACAGAGGGAAAAAATATTCAAGACATTTGCTTTATTGCCATCCTCCGTAACTAACTTATCCCCATTAATTAATGGTGCCACATTCTCAGTCCTCATCTTCTTACTATTAATATACTTTAAAAAAAAATTATGCCTAGGGATGCTTTGTTCAGCTATCCGAACTTCATTATTAATTTTAGCTAGTTTGATTGCTTTCTTACACTCCTTGTTACAGTTTTTATAATCCCTAAAGGCCCTTTCCGTTCCCTCTGCCTTAAAGATTTTAAATGCCTTTTTCTTCCTTTTCATTTGCCTCTTTACATCCGAATTCAGCCACATGGGCGCGGATTTATTTTTTTTTCATTTATTTCCCGAGGGTATAACTTTAGATGTGAACTGGCTTAAAATTCCCTTAAACACAGTCCACTTCTGTTCAGTACCTTTACCTGATAATACCTTCTCCCAGTTGACATTCTGAAGAGTTACTTTTAACCTGGGAAAATTTGCCTTCCCGAAATTAAGTGTTTAACCCAACGTACTTTTCCTTTCGATAACATAGTCCAAACGACGCTATTTCATGGTCAGTATTCCCTAAGCCTCCAGTTACGTTTATATCTATAATGCGCTCCATGATGTTAGATATTACCAGATCCAAGAAGGAACTTCAACCACCTGTGAGAGAAAATTATCCTGCAGCAAATTCAGGAACTCATCGCCTTTTTCTATGTTGGCAGTTCCACTACACCCATCAATGTCAGGGTAATTAAAGTCCCCCATATTAAGCACACCCCCCAAACTTGTAGCCCATGCCAACTGCATATGAAGCTGACTCACTTCCTCCCTGCTAGCATTTGGCGGCTTATAGCAGACACCAACAATGACATTACATCCTTTCCTGTTGCCTAATTCCACCCATATTGCCTCCACTTTACATCCATATCGCCAGTTATCTCTTCTTTTAAATTTGGCTTCAATTCTTTTTTAACATAAACACATTTTCATTTAATGCCATAATTTCCAATTCATCCATTTTGTCAGCCAGGCTTCTTGCATTTGCAAACATACATTTTAGATTATGATCCTGTAATTTATTCATATACTTTAATACACACGCCTCTTTATCCCCTAAACTAGCTCCACCCCCCTTTCCACCCACCACTGGCCTATCTATACCCTGCTTTCCTCCTGGGCTTTCTATCCCAGTGAGACTGCTAATACCCTCCCCCCAAAACCTAGTTTAAAATCTCCTCCAACCCTCTAGCCATCTTCTCCCCTAAAACAGCTGCAGCGCCATCAGTGAGGTGCAACCCATCCCTACTATAGAGCCTGTAGCCGACAGCAATGTCTTCCCGGTTCTCTATAAACCCAAGCCCTTCTTCCTTACATCACCCTCTTAGCCACGCATTAATATTCCTAAGCTCTTGCTGTCTCCCTGGCTTAGCATGTGGCTTGGTAATATTTCTGAAAACACTACTTTGGAGGTCCTTGCTTTAAACTTGGCCCCTAGCTCTCGGAAATCATGTTTAAGGACCTCACCTCCTCCTCTAACTTTGTCATTGGCACCAATGTGAACCAAGACTGCCGAGAAACACCTGGCCCCACCCAATAATCTGTCTACACGATCCACCACATCCCTAGCACCAGGCAGGCAACACACAGTTCGGCATGTAGGGTCTTGGCGGCAGCTTACCCTATCTACCTTCCTTATAATGGAGTCCCCGACCACTACCACCTGCCTAGCATTCCTGATCCTAAGTTCCTCCTTCCTTGTATCAGAGATGGCAGTCCCCTGGGTGCTAAAGGGACTAGCCCCCTCCATACATGCTTATTCCAAGCTGTCCTCCTCCACTTCATCACCTAAGGCAGCAAATCTGTTGGGATGGGCAATCTGTGAAGAAGCAACCCTACCCTTCCGTCCCCTAGTAACCTTAACAAAACTACCTCCCCCTCAACATTCCGTCTCACTTCCACCCACCTCTATACTGGCCCCAGCCAGTGCCTGCTGTCCCCCCAGATTTGCCAATCCCTGCAATGCTGCAAGCTGCCCCCTTAGACTCTCCACCTCAGCTTCCAAATGGGCACCCCACTCACCTGACACAGACATAGGTCCCCTGGAACATCTGCTCCAGGTTCCCATACATGTGGCAGGATGGCGACAAAACTGTCCCTTCTAATACACAACACCACCACAGTGACTCACAAACCTTGTGTAATTGCCCTTCTTGTTTCAATGTCCTTGAGATCAAGTTCCTTCTGAACAAGGGGCTTTATACACGTTCAATAAATAGCTTTTTTTGGGCTGGGTAAGTTTTTTTAAAACTTAAAAAATATTGAGAAATACTGGTATTAATACATTTACTGTAGTTCTGGTTGATCCAGGGATACTTTCCGATTGCCATTTCGAGTCAGGAAGGATTTTTTTTTTGCCCTCCTCAGGATAACTGTTAGATAGGGTTAATAAGTAGGCTATAAAGGTTGGACTAGATGAACGAATGTCTTTATTTAACCTTTAATTTTCACAAAACGTATATAGAGCAGAATTTAAAGCTAGCCATACACTACCTCGATAGTACACCGATCGCTATAGATCTCCGATTGAACGTCTGAAGTCTTTATGTCAAGTGGAATAGAAGTATTACTTGCATTGCTGTGATGTTTCATGGTTTCGATTGATATTTCGGTCATAATTTTAATCAATAAATTATTAGATAATACAAAAATAAAAGCCTAGTGCACATCCAAAATTTAAAGCAATTAGTTCAATAACTTGGCCAAATTTTTTTAAGCCCAGCAACCACTTCAAGGTTTGCTTTATTCTGCTGGGTTCTTACTTTTAACCTTTTTCACCGTAGTAACTTTTTACCTTTTTAGGAGATGTAATTCTCAAACTTTCAGGGAGATTCAATAAAAGGTCTTATCGTTTAAAATTGTGCTAATTTTGCCCCAACCAATCAGATCTTATTTAACATTTGAATGCTAACATCTGATTGGTTGGGGCAAAATTAGCACCATTTTAAACGATAAGACCTTTTATTGAATAACCCTGTTTGTCTTTAGCAACCTGCCTTTTATGAGATGAAAGTCCCTGCTGCTCTTTTGCTTGCTTTCTTGGGATTGACTCTTCAGCTCTAAGTACTTGAACACATGACCCACTATTAAAAAAAAAAAAAAAAAAAAATTAGGCCAGTTGGTTCTTGGAACATAGCTTGAATGTCTGGGGGTAAGTTTGGAGTACTTTACATACAGTACTCGGAAATGTTTTGCCGTAGTCCGAAACATGTCGCAATAAAGGATATCGTTTGCAGTTTGTACTACTGTTTGGAGTACCCTTCCTTGTCTTACTGTATGTGAAGTACTCATTAACTGCAGTTGGAAGTTGTGGGCTCGTTAGATTCACCTGGAGAGCAGTGTGCAACACGTGTTTGGAGTGTATGGCCAGCATAAGGTTTCACATCCTAGGAATGACACCACTACCCTAAGGGCTCCAAAACTTACAACTAATTCTTACTACAGCATATACAATTCCGATCATGCACAATTATCACACACAAGTGAATTTAAACCTTATGTTGCCTTGTTGTCGGTCATATGTGTAAATAACCAATGCACAACTACAAACTTTTTTGATTATATGATCCTGTTACCTATTGAGAACAGACAGACATTCTTGCTCACACTTTAAACATTTACAACACATCATGATTGATCAATGGAGGATGCATGTTTCTGCATCGCGGGATGCAGTTCAAACCTAAAATGCAGACTGCAAGTAATTCTCACTTTTTTTGAGCTTGTGTCAAACTATCTTCAGGGTATTGATGATTTTCCTATATATTATGTAGCTGTGTTGATAAATATATGATGGAACACCAGTGTTCTCCCCAGAATTTTTTTCAAGCTGGGTGGCATGAAAAAGTAGCCGGGTGGGGTGGGACAAGGAAATTTGGTAGTGGGGAAAAATGTGCACTGCATCATGCTCATTATATAGTTTTACAACATCTGCAGGGAATTGTAGTTCTACAACATCTAAAGGTAACCCATGTAAAATGGCAGCACAAATACATGTGCAAACCTTTTGTGGCCTTTGGGATCTTGGAAAAGCGTAAAAAAAGGGTCTGGACTGGGCAGTTTTGGCAGGAGTTTTTACTGACCTATTGGTACACCTATTAAACCTACATCTAATTTTTTTTTTAAAGCACAAGTGTTCTTTTAAGAAATTTTTTCCAGCCGGGTGGCATGAAAAAGTAGCCGGGTGGGCCGCCCGGCTAAAAGACCCTAGGGAGAACACTGAACACACTGGTGTATAATATATATAGGTGGCCCTGATATGGATCTGGTGTGCCACATTGCCTGAGTGACTACATGGAATATAACTAAATGCCCAGAGTGGGGAGAAATTTGAAATATTGCAGTTTTGTATTTGTTTGCAATATGTGAAGCTGTTTTTGTTTCTTTGTTATAGTTTATGGTGCATCACCCTTTCATATCCTCATTAATTCTAGTGTCCAGTACTGTTTTTTTTTTTTTTTTAAAACAGGGAAATTACCACCAGGTGCATTTTATTCAGGCCTATCCAATACTATACGTATTTAATTTCACAGGAAATTGTACAGTGTATATTCTAATGTGGTAAAGGCAATGCACACTGGAGACTACACAACAGGATACAATCAGTTAAAAGAGCATCTTTATTAGAGTTGCCGGCTCAAAGTATTTAGTCATATCAGACTTAAAAGGAATAGTTCACATATAAAAAAAAAAAAAAAACTCTGTGACCAACAATGACATAATTCACATGGAACCCATACCTCTATTCTGTTTTTCCGTTCGCAGCTCCATTCCCCAATAACGTTTCCAGAATGTAGAACACACTTCACTGGGTGTTATTAAACCAGCAAAAATGGCCACTACTTTCCCACCCCACCCGTGTCCCCCATAATTACATAACTCACAAAAATGGGCACCTACATCCTCCAACCCGATCCCACATAAAAAGTAGTATAGCCGATTATTGCTTTATAAAACCGAAAGATACATATGGGACTTATCTTTGTGTTTTATTATGCAAAAATTAGCAGTACTTCTTTTTATATGGGAGGGGGTTGGGGGAAGAAGGTGGGATCTAGGAAAGTAATGACCATTTTTGTAAGTTATATAACAAAATTAAGGGGGACAGCGGTGGGAGTGGGAAAGTAGTGTCCATTTTTGCTGCTTTAATATCACCTAGCACATTATGGGTCACGCAATGTCGCACTCATTCACACAATGTCACAACACTGACAGGCACTGGCACTATCACAACACAGTCACACACTCACAATACAGAGAATGTCACACGCACAATAATAGTCACAGTCACACACTGCTATTTACAAACATATACATAAATATTAACATTACTACATACATATATACCATATATACTTGAGTATAAACAGAGATTTTTCAGGCTAAAAAAATAGCCTGAATATTGAGTCTCTGTTTATACTCGAGTCACACACTTACCTGCTCCGGCGGCCGCACGCTCTGCATCCTTTGCTGGCTCACGTCACTTCTCGGTGCCGGGAAGTGACGTCAGCCAGCAGAGGAATGTGGAGCACGCGGCCGCCAGAGCCGAGAAGAGAATCCAGAGCAGCCTGCAGCGGAACCGGAGCAGGTAGGAGAAGGCAACTTTGGGGACTCTCAGAAGGGGGAGGGGAGTACAGTAATTCCTGCAGTGGCAATTCCTTGCCACTGTAGATGTTTGGAATCTGAAACTCCCAGCAACTAAGGCATGCTGGGAGTTGTAGTTTTCAAACATCTGGAGTGCCAAGGAATGAGGCTTTAGTTGCCTTTTAAATGCACAGAAGAATTTCCATACAGTAATAGCCAAATACAGTATGACTATTACTGTATGGGACTTCTGCTGTCCATTTAAAGGGCAACTAAAGCCTAAAAACAATACAGAATCAGGAGTATGGTATCTATGTTGCCTTCTGGTTCTGTATTGTTTTGAGGCATTAGTTGCCCTTTAAATGGACAGCAGAATTCCCATACAGTACTAGCCATACTGGATTTGGCTATTGCTGTATGGGACTACTGTACGGGAGTTCTGCTGTCCATTTAAAGGGTAACTAAAGCCTCAAAACAATAAAGAATCGGAAGGCAGTTGTGGTCCTATTTTGTACTCTCGATTTATACTTGAGTCAATCACTTTTACTCCTTTTTAAAGGTAAAATTATGTGCCTCGGTTTATACTCGAGTACATACGGTATATAATTTCATTATTTAAAAGGAGGGAAAGTTTTAAGCTTTTTGTCCAATATCCTTCTTCTGGAACTGAAACAGCAATAGATCATGCAGGGAAATGTGAATTATGTCATGGGTCAAAAGTGTTGGGGTTACTATTGGCCAATACTGCTGATGGACCTCAAACAGTGAAGAGTGAAGGCCTCGTCCCCCGAAATGAGCAGAACCTGAAAAGCATATTGTAGTGGCTAAAAGAAAGGTATCCTTGGGGTTGGATGTGTAGTTTATTATACTAGTAGTAGAGAATTGTAATGTGTTAGCCATAGATGAAAGTGAAGACATCTTGGATATAAAGTAATACCTTTTATTGGCTAACTAAAATGATTGAAAATGCAAGCTTTCGAAGCACTAGGCTTCTTCCTCAGGCATGATACAATATTGAATCTTGTATAGCACTCTATTTTATACATACTAGAGTAAAGACATTCTGACATTACACAGATGTTATCCTTTGCCCCATGCCTGATTGGCAATGGCTGTCGTAAATAAAACCGTAAATACACATTCAATGATCACACGCAGTAATAAAAGAATTAGCAAGGGTTAAACAAACAATCAGATATACTTCACCTCTAGTGTCCATGGAGGGTCTGGTATAAATGAGATATTTATGGGTTTGGGTGGTTTAGAGAAATTTAGTCCAATTAACTCTACATGACAATAAGATTAGAAGCATAGTGACACAAAGTTTAGATCTTTGAGTCCAGAGTCCCAAATGTTTGTGTAAGTTTACATTCCCATTCTAACCTCTCCTTTTGGGATCTGAAATTTCCCATAAGCACTGTGATTTTTAAGTCTTTCAGGCTGTCCTTGGCTGCAGAAATGGGCACCCACAGGGACATCTCGTTTATTGTTGTTAATTGTGAATCGATGAGAGTTCATCCTTTGCCTCAGGGTCTGTCCAGTCTCTCCTACATAAAGTCCTGAGGGGCACCTAGAACATAAAATCAGGTATACCACATTGGATGATTTGCAGGAGAAGGTTCCCTTTATTTCAAACCTATGTTGGGTTCCTGGTATTGGTATCTCCAGTGTGGATGTTCTTGCAGGTTTCACACTTTCTGCAAACAGGGAGATGTTCCATTTTTTGTGGGGCCTGTTAGGGAACTTTTTACAAGCATTTGTTTTGAGTTGGGTGGTTGTCGGTAAGCTAAGAGAGGGGCTCTGGGAATATTTCTAGTAATCTGTCGTCCTTTTGTAAAATGGGTTGGAGTTTCTTGGCGATTTTTTGTAGTATTTCCATTTGTGGGTGGTATGTAACAACCAGTGGGATATGGTCCTCCTTTTGGATATGTTTGTATTGTAGCAGGTTGTTTCTGGGGATGCTGGTTGCTTTCTTGATCTGTGTTTCTGTAATGGACTGACTATCCCTGTTTTGTAAAATCTTTTTTGAGCTGCTCCAGGTGCAGACTTCTGTCTGTAGAATCAGAGCAAATCCTGTTATATCTTATACCCTGGCTGTAGATAATGGAGTTCTTTATGTGTTTAGGGTGAAAACTGTCATTACTGAGGTATGTGGGTCGGTCTGTAGGTTTGCGATAGATGGATGTTTGTATTGTTTCCTTTAATCTGTATTATGGTGTCCATAAATCTTATTTCGGAAGGTGAATGGTTATACATAAGTATTTAGAAAATGTAGTTTCAGAGAGAGCACATCATTTAAGTACAAGACATTGTTACAACCAATAAAACTCACACTTATTAACTACTTGTATCATGAACTTTACTGTTAAAACATAATTATAACTATTTGTTTTTAAAATATTCTATTATGACTTAATTATTTTTCAATAAAATGTAGTGTAGTTATTGATTGAGTAAGATGTGAAAACATAAAGGCATACCTCTGTCCCTCTTCATGCTCACTAGTGTACCCCCACACAAAGCAAACTAACTTTGTCAGTTGATCTTGGTTTTTTTTGACAAAAGTAACAGTTTAATATACTATTAATATAATATATATTATATTAATATAACCTATTAATATAATATGTAAGTTACATATATAAACTGTTAGCTGCCTAATGCTGGTAAAAATGCACTAAAATTTTCATTTTAGATATTCATTAATATTAATTTTAGACAATAAGTTCTATTCAAAGTCAAGTATTTTATTGTTTATTTTCAGGAAAGTTCTAGTTTCATGGAATCTAGCTGCAGTTCCTGCAACACCTCAGAAGATCGTAACATATCGGTGGAGGTTATTGTAACAAATGAATGCTCTTCTTGTACATGTCCAAGCAGTGGAGACTTGCTCAGATCTCCTAAAATTAAAAAAGGTTGGTGAATTTTTGGTATTATATTTGGCCATTATTTTTTTATCCACACTTTTTTTTTTTTTTTAAAGTAGAAAAGTAATCCAAAAAAAGAGACTGAATCATCCTGAGACTGATGAATCGCATAGAAGAGTCTTGGGGAATGTTGCCTTAAACTTGATTGTAATAAATGTTTACCTTCAGTGTAAGCTAGGGAACTGGTGTCTAGGTACATACCAACATATATAGTGACTATAAAAAGTCTACACACCCTTGCAAACCTTGCAGGTTTTTGTTTAAAGGGTCACTATCCTCACTGAAGCATCTTTACATTTTCTGAAACTACAATTAAAGACCAGTAAAATGGTGGTACTCACATTTATCTGTGCATGCTTTGTCATTAAATTATTGTTTAGTGAGTGCTCCTAATTCCCCCCACCCTCCCTTACTCACTGCCTTCTTGAAGTGTCTGTGACACATATAAGTTCTGCACAGCCTCACCATGGACACTGCTCTGCTTAAACATCTCCCCCTCCCACACCCCTTTTTTCTTTTCTCTGCTGATTTTCTTAAATGTTGCAGAAAGTGTGCTGGCAGGCAAGGAGGTCAGGCATGGATCACATATATAATTTCTGCTTCTGGAGTGACAGGTCTTTCCCTGTAAATGCGTGTTTTCAAATGATGATTTCTCAGAATCTGCAGTTAAGATATATTAAATAGGGATTAAAGATAGCCTTTAAGATAAATCCTTTCTGGTATTATTCAATCTTTATTGCAAAAACAATTTAGTAAGGAAAAAATAAATCATACCCAATCCTGGTTGCATTAGTTTGCCCTCTCCCCAAACTAATACTTGTTCAAATAACCTTTTGATTTTATTATAGCATTGTCTTTTTGGGCAATTATTTCCCACCTCCATTGTTGTTTAATATCTGTCAAATTGCGTGAACTGCATCCTGATCCTTTGTTGAAGGCTTGAAGCCATTGCTTTGGTTGTGCTTGTGAAGGTTCTCATTCATCCAGGTCATGGTATATCTGTTGTAATCAATTAGATCAACTGGACTTGAAGTTTGGTTCTTGAAGACGTTTCGCTAGTCATCCGACTGGCTTTCTCAATTCAGAATGATTTGTACAAGAATCTGTGGCAATTATGTACCCTGGAAAATACCAATTAGCATATCACAGCCAGGTGTTAAGGGTGTGATTGGATAGTGGCTAAGAGGTGTTATAGGAACGCCCAGGGTAAGGTGTCAAAACAGCATTGTACGTGCCAGACAGTTGGTGTCGAACCCCCCCCCCCCCCACCTCTATTTAGGCTTGGTTTCTTTATTTTCACATAAATGGTCTCCTTGACACCTCTCTTGAACCAGTCACGTTCCTTTGCCAATATGTTAACATTACAATCTTCAAAGGTATGTCGTTTATCCATAAGGTGCAGGTACAGGGCTGAGTCCTGACCTGAGGAATTGACTCTTCTGTGCTGGGCCATACGTTGATGCAGTTGCTGTTTGGTCTCCCCCACATACAAATCAGATCATTCTTCACTGCACTACACAGCGTATATGATGTCGCTTTTCTTGTGTTTTGGTATTGGGTCTTTCAGATGTACCAATTGCAGCCTCAGTGTGTTGTTTGGTTTAAAGCAAACAGGGATACGGTGGTTATTGAAAATTCTTCTTAATTTCCTCGGAGACCCCTGCTACATATGGGATGACCATGTTCTTTCTCCTGTCTTGCTTTTTCCTTCACTGTTGGTATACCTGTTCTTTTCTTTCCTTCTACTTCTTTTGACAAAGGCCCAGTCTGGATATCCACCCAGTACTGAATCACAAGATAAGCGACATCATATACGCAGTGCAGTGCAATGAAGAATGCTCTGATTTATATGTGGAGGAGACCAAACAGCAACTGCATCAACGTATAGCCCAGCACAGAAGAGCCAATTCCTCGGGTCAGGACTCAGCCGTGTACCTGCATCTTAAGGATAAAGGACATACCTTTGAAGATTGTAATGTTAACCTATTGGCAAAGGAACGTGACTAGCTCAAGAAAGGTGTCAAGGAGGCCATTTATGTGAAAATAAAGAAACCAAGCCTATATAGAGGTGGGGGGGGGGGGTTCGACACCAACTGTCTACCATGTACAATGCTGTTTTGACACCTTACCCTGGGCGTTCCTATAACACTTATATAAGCTTGATAAAGGAGCATGTGGCTCCGAAACATGTCGCTTTATACACATTAAAGATTGTTGCAGTTCACACTTGCTGCCTGCGGCTCGTCTACAATTCTTATAGTATCACGCCCTTAACACCTGGCTGTGATATGCTAATTGGGATTTTCCAGGGTACATAATTGCCACAGATTCTTGTACAAGTCATTCTGAATTGAGAAAGCCAGTCGGATGACTAGTGAAAAGTCTTCAAGAACTAAACTTCAAGCCCAGTTGATCTAATTGAATACAACAGATACATTGCTTTGGTTTTTTAGGTTTGTGCTTTGGATCATTGCCATGCTGGAAGGCGATATTCTTCTTTGTCTTCTTATCAGATGCTTTGTGTCAAAATAGACTGATACCTGGAGCTATTCTTAATTCCATTTTATTAAACAAAAAACATAGAAAGTTGCATTTAGAAGTATGACAATGAATGGTGACCACACAACCCTGCTTAGATCTCATAAGTTTTGGTTTGGTACTGAATAGTTACTGTTTCCATTGGGTAGCTTTGTAATGGCTGTTCTTACTGACATAAAATGGATATTTTAGCTGTAAGACTGCTCAAAAATACTGCTAAGAATTTGATGGCTCCAAAGGACACTTAATGGTTGTCATTTAGTATATTTTCACATGCTTTAGAGAGACCAAAATCTAATACTAATCAATTCAACATCAGGTAAATAAATAATGCCTTATAGAATGGTAGAAAATGTATAAAACTGATGTAAATAAATACTTGTTTTAAATGTCTGCATATCTGCCATTAACAATGTTGCACTGTTTCTCAGGTTTAACACCACATTCTAATGTTAGTGATTGTGGCTATTCCTCTAGTATGGAAGGAAGTGAACCAGGCTCTCGGGAGGGCTCAGATGTGGCTTGTACAGAAGGCATTTGTAACCACGATGAAGCAGGTATTTTGGCTTGTAGTATTTTTAGTTTTGCTTCTTAAACCACCAACTGTTTGCTTATCCCCAACAACTTTCTCAGCACTTATTTGGTCTTAAAACGGTCTATGGATAATAGATCTGAAGGCATTCATTGCTAGACTGCCCATTTAGGCAAATCTGTTGCTAGATTGATATTTTTACTGGTTCAGCAGCTACACAGGTCTCTTTTCCAAATACTATCGTCTTAGTATTGCTGGACATGCTGGTTCACACAGGTTGTTTTTTTTTTTTAAAGTTATTTTTGGGGTCCAGAATGTTAGATAATTTTGAAGACCAATCTTTAATAACCAATTATTGCCTTAAAGGGGAACTGTAGGGAATAATGAACCCCCTCCTTTTAGCTGTGCTCAGGATAACAACCTAAAACACAAGGTCCTCAGCTGATCAGGTACTTTCTTCTAGGTGCCCTTGTCCCTTTCTCTGGTCCAGCCCCCTCAAACTACTGGATATACTCCCAGGGACAAAGACCTAGCACTTTAGGAATTCACAATGGGTACAGTTTGGGGGAGGTACATTTTAACATTTGTTCTCCTTTAAACTTTTTTTGGGCCACAGTTGACTAGCCTACTGTAGCAATTTAAGTTGCCCTTTTACCATAATTCCTTTGTCATTAAAAGGTGAAGATTCTTGTGCAAACTGTGATAAAGAGGAAGAAGGTGACAGCTGTGTGGAATGTTGGGCCAATTGTGCAGAAGACAACATCAAGGGGAAAAACAAAAAGAAGAAGAAAAAATGCAAATTTTATAAATCTGAAAATGATGTAAGTTTTAGTGTTATTTATAAATGTTAAATACATTGTTGCAAATAGTTTTATTATTAACGACATCAACGTAATACTGTATACTATAGAGATAAAGATTAAAAATTATAACCACATATGTAGAAACATTTACATTAGTAGATTTAGATGACTGTATGGAGAGAGAATAAATATTCATTTTGTTGTTCACTTTGAAGTGTAATGGTGACATGTACATTTTTTCCATGTACAAAAGATAATTTCATAGTGAACAACCTTTTTTAGAGTGCACTATTGCAGTACTTTATTTCTTCCACAAAGCCCTATTCTAATGCTTGTGCTGAACTTAAAAAGGGAAGTATGGTCTTCTGTTTTTATAGACCTCTCCTATCTTTCAAATTAGCCCATGATTTTTGAATCGTGGTAGTATTAGTAGCAGTCCACAGCCATGAAAATGTAACTTCTTTTGCTAGCACTGCCTGCTGTGACCTCATAGCAAAAGAAAGTATAGGGGAGCACATTACAATGATGAATCCAAAGTTTTTATTGTGAAAACAACAATATTTCAGGACGCCTTGTCCCTTCCTCGGGTATCTGACCTCACCAGACCCTCTGCTTTCTTAAAGGAAAACTTAAGTCTCCAGACAAAAGTAGACAGAGCACATTCACAAACAAACAAGCTGTGTCTCACCTATCCCTTTGTTGTGCCAGCTGGGTGATTTCTGAAATTAACCTGTGGATCAGCTACCACAATCCACCTTGGCTGGAAAAATTTTTTTTTCCTTTTGCTAGGGACATAATGAAACAAACAAACAAACAAAGTCTGGGGTATTGAACCTGTAACTTTTTGGACTGATTGTTTATGAGCCATGCACTCTACCAGTCACCACTGCAGATGCATGGAATCCAAATACATCTAGATGCTTTATCTTTTGCTGGAAACAGAATAATTAAAAGTTGGTTAAATCAGCTGTTTTGTATTGCCCCATGAAAGCTGTATGTAATTCACACTGGTTGATAAATAAACTGCAGGTTAACAAGCAGCTTTCAAAATCTTATCAGAGACTTCCATATTGGTATAGAGACATCTGTATATACTCTGTGCTTAGAGAGATGTTGAATACTAGGATCAGGGAGCGTGGCTCTTTGATGACAGCATGAGCTGTGGGCTGTACTGGTAATACCATGGAAGCCTTCTTTATATCATGTTGTCTTTATTCTTCTTGTTTACCGTCTATGCCAGTAACTGATTGGTTTCCTAGTTTAAAGTATGATTGTTTAAGCAAGAATAGTTTCTTGTGGGCTTTTTCTTGTAGCAAGGTCACTGAATAGCTTTAAAAGTGGGCTAGATAAGTTTCTAAAACTAAAAAATATTGAAAATTACTGGTATTAATATATATACTGCAGTTCTGTTTGATCCAGGGATACTTTCCGATTGCCATTTGGAGTCAGGAAGGAATTTTCCCCCATTTTTAGCTGTTTTTTTTTTTTTTTTTTGCCTTCCTCTGGATCAACTGTTAGGTAGGGTTAAAAAGGAGGTTGGAAAGGTCGGACTTGATGGACGTATGTCTTTATTCAACCTAAATTACTATGTTGCTATGTATAGATCCAGTCCACTTTGTGCCATTTCACCTTGGTTTAAGGGTAAAAGCATGTTCAGAAACGCAAATAGCCTGTTCAAACAGGGTAATTTTCACCACAGACAGGTGCAATCACTTTCAAGGACCCCCCCCCAGAGTACAATAGTCCAATATAGCAAGAATATAAGCAGAAGCAATGCACACTGCAAATTAATCCACTTTAACATCAAATTAATCCACATTAACTTCCAACATCACACAAGCGGACAACGTTTCAGGGGTGGGCAGTATACGCTGCTCCCGCTTCTATTTCTTGCTATATAAGCATGTTCAGTGCATAGCATTTCTTGTTCACATGTTCCTCCGCAGCTCCTGATTGCCTTTAGATATAGTGCAACCTCTCATATAAGCTTTAGAGCATCCCATTTAGTAGTGTGTAGGACCTCTTCTTGATCATTTTCATTATATAGTTGTAGTTGTTTCCGTGCTTTGTCAGATGATGGGAAGAGAGTAAGCCAGAATGCATTCAGTTTAGAGTATTATTTGGCTTGTCTGCAGTACCAGATTTAGTGATGCAAAGATGTAGTCCAGATGGGACAGGGTACCATATGTAGATGAATGGCATGTGAACTCTTAAGTTGTTTTTTTTTTTTTTTTTGTCTCCAGATGCCAACTCATTGCCATGTTGTTTTGAACTCTGCTAGTTTGGATATTGATTGTGTAGTAGATTGGGTTGTTCTTGTTGGATAGTGGTTCCATAATCCGTCTTGAACCATATTAAAATCACCAATGCATATTACATGGGCTGTTGTATATACCGATAGGAAGGGTACCATCTGTTGCAGACTAGATGTTGAAGCTGCAGGAGGGTCTGCTTGGTCTGTCTCAGTTTTAAGAATTTTATATCTGAGCGAGCGTAGGATAAGCATTTGTGTGCGGCCCAGGAGACCCAGTGTTTATGCACCCATTGGGTTTCAGTTGATAGGAGCTGTCTTGGTAGGAGGTGTGTTTCCTGTAATCAGACAATATCTGTGTATGGCAAAGTAAGATGTTTTGTATTTGTTGCTGTTTCAATAGCTCTCTAGCTCCCCTGACATTTCAGGTTAGTAGGGTAAGAGTTCCAGTCATAGGAGTAAGTTGAGTAGTAGTTAAATTTGCCATGGAAGCCTTCTTAGTTACAGAATATTTTACTTGCATGTACTAAATGCAACTTGCTAGAGAAGAAACTTAAAATGTATAGTTGTTCTGGGGAGGAAAGCTTTCACATTAGGATTTAAAAAAATAGGTTAAGTTCTCCTTTAACTGCTGGAGCAGAGTGAAGCCCTTTGCACTGTTTTAAGTATCAAGAATTCTATAGCTTTAGTTACAAGTCACAAACACCTGGAAAATGCCTGTTTGCATCACTTAAACATGGGCAGTGGCATGCAGCAAGACTTAACAGGTGTCTGTCTGTTGTGATAAGATAATTAGCCACTATTAGTCAGAAGGCTTCCTCTCTGTCAAAGTTGAAAGAAGAGACTATGCAAGCAGGAATATCTGTTGTATTCAATTAGATCAACTGGACTTGAAATGTAGTTCTTGAAGACGTTTCGCTAGTCATCCGACTGGCTTTCTCAATTCAGAATGACTTGTACAAGAATCTGTGGCAATTATGTACCCTGGAAAATCCCAATTAGCATATCACAGCCAGGTGTTAAGGGTGTGATTAGATAGTGGCTAAGAGGTGTTATAGGAACGCCCAGAGTAAGGTGTTAAAACAGCATTGTACATGGCAGTCAGTTGGTTGCGAACCCCCCACCTCTATTTAGGCTTGGTTTCTTTATTTTCACATAAATGGCCTCCTTAACACACTCTCTTGAACCAGTCACGTTCCTTCGCCAGTATGTAACATTACAATCTTCAAAGGTATGTCCTTTATCCTTAAGATGCATGTACAAGGCTGAGTCCTGACCCGAGGAATTGGCTCTTCTGTGCTGGGCCATACGTTGATGCAGTTGCTGTTGGTCTCCCCCACATACAAATCAGAGCATTCTTCACTGCACTGCACTGATATTGATGTGCTTTTCTGTGTTTTGGTATTGGGTCTTCGGATGTACCAATTGCTGCCTCAGTGTGTTGTTCGGTTTAAAGCAGACAGGGATACGATGTTTTTTGAAAAATCTTCTTAATTTCTCGGAGACCCCTGTACATATGGGATGACCATGTTCTTCCTCCTGTCTTGCTTTTCCCCTTCACTGTTGGTATTGTGTTCTTTCTTTCTTCTACTTCTTTTGTCAAAGGCCCAGTCTGGATATCCACAAGTTTAAGGGCTCCTCTGAGTTTTCATTTCTTTAGCTTCGCCTCTGTGCTAGTGGGGATGTTCTCGGTCTGTGTTGCAGGGTTCTGATGACACCCAGTTGTGATCTAAAGGGTGGTGGTAGTCAAACATGAAATACTGATCTGTGTGTGTTGGTTTTCTGTAAACCTCTACTTCCAGTTTACCATTTTCCTTAACTTCTACCAAGCAGTCCAAGAAAGCCAGTTTGTTGTTTTGTACCCCTTCCCTTGTGAATTTAATGTTTTGGTCTACCGCATTAATGTGTTCTGTGAAAGCTTGTACTTCCTTCTGGTGGATTTTAACCCAGGTGTCATCAACATATCTGAACCAGTGGCTGGGTGCTATGCCCTTAAAGATATTAAGCGCCTGTGTTTTTACCTCCTCCATGTAAAGGTTGGCCACAATGGGTGAAACTGGAGATCCCATAGCACATCCATGTTTTTGCTTATAGAACTTATCCCTGTATTTGAAATAGGTGGTATTCAGGCACAAGTCCAACAAGGAACACACCTGTTCTAGGTTGAGATCAGTTCTGCTGGTAAGAGTGCTGTCTTGGCCCAGCCGTTTTTTCACCATGTCAACAGCCTCCATGGTGGGTATACAGGTGAAGAGAGATGTCACATCATAGGACACCATAGTTTCTTCTGCACCAAGTACTGTATCTTCAGTCTTGTTGGTGAACTCCTGAGAGTTCTGGATGTGATGCTTAGAACTTCCCACCAAAGGTCCTAAGATGTTAGCTAGATATTTTGCCACCTTGTATGTTACAGAGTTGATGCTGCTGACTATAGGTCTTAGTGGGGCCCCTTCCTTATGTATCTTTGGGAGTCCATATATGCATGGATGTGCCTCACCAGGGTAGAGGCGATGATACATTGCTCGGTCAATGGCTTTATCCTTTTGAAGCTGTATCTTATCACACCTGGCTGTGATATGCTAATTGGGATTTTCCAGGGTACATAATTGCCACAGATTCTTGTACAAGTCATTCTGAATTGAGAAAGCCAGTCGGATGACTAGCGAAACGTCTTCAAGAACTACATTTCAAGTCCAGTTGATCTAATTGAATACAACAGATATACCATGACCTGGATGAATGAGAACCTTCACAAGCATATGCAAGCAGGAAGTGTGAGCCCATTTTCATGGCTGTAATTTTGGACAGACTTCAATTAAACACATTGTCTTGGGTTCATTTAAATGGTATTTGAGGTCAGCTAAATCAGGGGAAACTTGTTTAAAGGCGAAAAGAAAAAAAACCTGTTTGAGGAGGGAAAAATTCTTTCTGACTCAAAATGGCATTCAGAAGAATTCATACAATTCCAAAATTTTACATAATAAATACAAGTAACATTCAATGTTTTTCAATTAGCCAGGTTGTATATGTATTAATAATTACCAACGCTAAAAATAATTTAAATTTTTCTCAAAAACATTTTTTTCTTCCTATCTACAGACTTTGCGGCAAGCATCTTGCAACCGAGAATCCTCTGTAAGTGATCAGACCAAAGAAACCAAAGCTGAAATCTTTTGCATCTCAAAAGAAAACACTGGAGAAGCATGGATAGATCATAGAAATGGATTACACAATTGCGCAAATCCTGCTGACCCCTCGACTATGTTTGATAGTGGAAAGGAAACAAAGACCTTAAAAGAACTTCTGGTTAGTCAAATCATGTGTGTGCGAAGGCAACTACTAAATGTTCAGTTGACAATCAGATGTGTGACATGGTTAAAAATATTTTAATTTTCTATATCCACTGCCATTGTGTGTCTCAATCAAATGAAGTTGTGCTAAATAGGAAAGCTGGTTGGGAGGGATGATGAAAAAAGACAACCATACATATGGCCAATATTCAGCAAATCATTGTCATCCGGAAGGATTTCTTAAATATTGTGATGAATAGTACTCGAAGCTGACCAACTTCTGCCATCTGCATTGTGTGACCTTTCAGGCCAGATGAAAATTTTTCTGTCAGATTGTTACAGGCTCCCTTTAATACAGTAGAGGAAGCCAATAACATTGCGCCGTATGGCTGATTTCAATGATCGCTCCGTATAAATAAATGGAACGATCATTCCTGTGAATTTGCAATGGAATTTGTATATAGCATTATTGCCATGTTAATTAGTTGGATGGCTGTACTGTAAATGCAATCAATTTTTACAGTTATTCCTAATAAAATTCTGTACCTGCAATTCTGCAATTTCTTTGTGGGTTTTTTTTATTGGGGAAAAAAAATTCTAATTTAATCGATCTGATATTTTGTGTAGTTTCTTGGCTTTTAAAATAAAAAAATAAAAAATAAATTTTATTTTTATGTAATTTCAGGATGAATCGGAATACACATCAGAAGAAGAAGATGGAATTTCTCAAGATGAAATAAAGACCTTTATGGCAAACAACCAGTCTTTTTACAGCAACAGACAACAATTCAGAGAGTATCTGAAAGAAAAGTTTAACAAATACTGCCTACTACATGATCACGGAAATCCTATTTGTAGTAGTTGGCTGGCAACAGCAGGAGCAAATTAAAATAAACTAGTTCTGTCTTTCATTGGAATGATCAGAATGACTACTGCGCCTTTTCTGTCTTTCTAAATTTCCTGAATTTGGTCACTTGATTCAATTTTACCTTAAAAAATCTATTTTTATTTTTTTTTCCATAAAGGGATAGGTTGAATGCACATTATTTTTGAATTATGGGCTTATAATCTTTTATTTTTTCCATAAAATAACAAACTCGTATTTTCCCTTTTTACCGTTTTCGTTAATGATGAAATTCTATACAAGCATAAAAGCGCACATTCTTTAGTGTCAAAAATAATGTTGTAATTGTAATTTTGTACAAATTGGAAATGAACAGAATTATAGGATTTTACAAAATTAGACATCCGTTTACTAAATGTCTGGATGTTATATGTAAAAGCGCAATGTGCAGAACTGAAAAAATAAAGAATATTTATTATTATGCATATAAAATTATTGTGATTTTAGCTTTACTCATATGGTTTACATTATGGGTGCCCAACCCGCAGCCCTTTCAAATAAAAGTCTGGACCGTAAGGTGGACAGGGTTATGAGCAGGGTCTGAGAGATAGGGGACGGAGTTGCCGTCAATGTCTTATTTCTATTTCCAATTGCCACTTGGAGTCAGGAAGGATTTTTTCTCCCCTTCATAAAATTGTTGTTTTTTTTTGCCTTCCTCTGGATCAACAGTTAGGCAGGAAATGAGGATATTGTTAGATGGGTTGGACTGGATGGACACAAGCAATCCATGGCAGTCTTCTCCCCAGTCCTCACCAACACCCTCCAAAGTCCATCAAATATAAAAAAAATATCTAAAAGACAAATACAAAAATGACTGATAGCTCCTTACGCCAGCCACAACCACCCCTTAAATAATAAGCCTGCATAACTATGTCAGAGAATAGAGGATAGTAAGTGGCCAGGAGAGGGAGAAGCAGCATTTTTAAGAGCTCATCACTCCCTAACAATTGAAGAACAAGAGGTATAAGTATGGTCTTCTACATCCCTTGTTATTGTAACATAGTTATTAAGGTTGAATAAAGACATACGTCCATCTAGTCCAACCTTTATATTGCCGTTTGGAGTCAGGAAGGAATTTCCCCCCCCCTTTTTTAGCTGGGGTTTTTTGCCTTCCTCTGGATCAACTGTTAGGTAGGGTTAAAAAAAAAAAAATAAATAAATAAAAAAAAAAAAAAAGTGAATAGGTTGGACTTGATGGACGAATGTCTTTATTCAACCTTAATTACTATGTTACTATGTTACTATGTATGTTACTATGTTATATCTTACACTATTTTTAGAAAAGCCCATGTGGATCAGCCCCTGCAGTTTATCTGCTATCATTAACACCTAAATTTTAACATCCACAGGTTGCAACAAAGGAGGTTAAATAAAGACATATAAATACATCTAGTCCAATCTATATACCTTACTCATTAACCCTACCTAACTGTAAAAAAAAAAAAACAGCTGAAAAGTGAGGGGGGAGAAATTCTTTCCTGACTTCAAATGGCATTTGGAAAGAATCCCAGGATCAATCAGAACTACAGTGTATTTATATAGATAGATCGATAGATATATCTGAGCACTCATCTGGATTTTTTTAAATAAATAAAACTTAACTTATTTTAAATATCAATGCATTTCTGCTGCACCTTCAGCCATCATCAGGATAAAATCTACATAATTTCCAATTCCTTAAAACAGGTAGGTAAGATAAAACACACCCCTCAACACACACCCCTCCCTCCCCAACAAGAGATTACATTCCAGAATATTCCCCATCAAAGTTATAAACACAAATATTAAAACAAGAATATACCAATAGTCTCTTACATAGTCATAGATGAAACTATGTATGTAGCAACATATAATAACACTTGTATAACCGTATTGCAACGCAGTCATGAATAGCTCCATATAAGTAATCCAAAGTCTTATCCAGACTCCAAAGGGATCTATAAAAAAAAAAAAAAACTAGCAAAGGACAATTGATTATTTAAGCTGTATCTAGTTGTCTGATCCAGCGGGCCCCCCTCTGGAGTAGTAGTTTTTTACGATCTACCCCAGCCCTATTTTGTACTATTTCAATGGCCATCCATCACATACAACTAAGTTGATGGTGGGCCATTTTAAAATGTCGGGCCACTGACAGTTCACCAAATTGATATACATTTTGGCTATTAACAGTATTATCTCCATTAAGGGCACTTCTAATCGAGGACCTATGGTTAGCCATACGGTCCTTGATGGTAGTGGGTGTCTTTTCAACATAATAAAGCCCACATGGGCAGGTAATAAAATATATTGCATAAGTACTAAGGCATGTAATCCTGTCACGTATTTTACTATGTTGTCCACTATGGCGATGTGGAAAGTCAGAACCCGTCAAGATGGAATGGCAGGTCTGACACCCAACACACCATATGGGGGCTGTATGTCTGCATGATCCAGCAGACATAAAATGTCACACACAATTGGAGGATATGCCATTAAATGTCACACACAATTGCAGGATGTCGTCCAAAATCCTCGAACGAGGTTATGGGGATCGAGATATAAGGAACCAAAGGGAACGGGCATGTAAGACTGCTAAGAGGCTTTAGGTCAAACTTCTCTCCATCGGTCTAGTGATCCCAATATACCCTATGTTATGCAATACTTGCAGTATACTCATGATATTAAGCAGAGTATACATAAATATTGCAATATTGTGAGTACTGGTAAAAGCTTGCCTTTTTATAACTCTAAACCCATCTTTGCTATGAGGAGAGTAAAGAAGTAGCTGCTTCATACAGATATACGGTCCCCTACCACTAAGCCACCCTCTACCTGGCTTCCATCTCAGAAACTAGGTTACTTTGGGTGTGGGAATACCCACATGCCCATAGAGGACAACGTATTAAAATACGTGACAGGATTACATGTCTTAAGTACTTGTGTGATATACTTTATTATCTTCCTCGTAATAGAAGGAATAAGGTGTGCTGCCTCGTTTTTTGCTTTCTTTATATATATATATATATAATTTTGGGATTTGTACAAAAAAAATCAAGGCAAAATGTTAAAATAAAAGAAATCCTATGAAATCTTGGTTCTATCAGTCTCAAATACCCTAGATGAATATTTTGATCTATTTATTGTAACGTATAGTGTTATAGTTCAGTAGAGGATATAAATGGCTAAAACATATCAAGTTTATTATCAAAAGAGTAATAGATTGACAAAAGATCACATGAGTAACAGAGGTACACCCCTCTCTCTCTGCTTCGATATACCTATGTGATACTTTGTGATGTGTGGCCTTGATACACAGTCCCCTTGATGGTGAACCATGCACGGACTTCTATTTACTCACCGACGTGACCGATAAGTATCTTAGGCTACAGCTATACTATTTGACTCATGACTTTGGTAGGATGTGGCTAGAGGGGGTGCATTCAGAGATTTATATGATTATGATTACCTTTTGATATTGGTAGATATACTGATAGTGTACCTCTGTTACTCATGTGATCATTTGTCGATCTTTTACTATTTTGATAATAAACTTTATATGTTTTAGCCATTTATTTCCTCTACACGTCTTTGTGTTTGCTTCTATGTATTTATTAGGATAGGCTTCTTTATACTAAATAGGAACTCTTTAATTTTTTATAGTTCAGTAGAAACACCACAGTGAAATACAACTGTTTGTATTTCATCAATCTTCCCCCTTTAATTTCCAACCAATAATAGATCAATAGGACATCCATTGGATCATTCTATAATTAAAGTTATCAGTCTGTCTTTCAATACTCACCCTCCTCATTAACTCACAGCTGTCACCGCTGTTACAGAGGGTTCACTATTGGTAAACGTGTTAGAGAGGGATCACTATTGGTAAATGTGTTAGTGAGGGATCACTATTGGTAAATGTGTTACAGAGGGATCACTATTGGTCAATGTGTTAGAGAGGGATCACTATTGGTCAATGTGTTTAGAGAGGGGTCACTATTGGTAAATGTGAGGTCCTATAAAGAACCCAGACTATCCTGTCATGTTTCAATCTTATTACATTTTATCAGTTCAGGGCACATGTTCATGGCTTCTATGGGGTCTATTGCTTAAATAATATAATAAAGCATTAACAAACTCACTTCATTGTCTCAGAGAAATGGGCATGGAGATGTTTTCCTTTCAGTCCCCTATCATATATAGCAGGGATAATGAACCAGTAGATCTCCAGATGTTTGAAAACTACAACTCCCAACATTCCTCTACAAGCACTCTGTAGTTAGGGGATTCTGGGAGTTGTAGTTTCCAAAACATCTGGTGATCTACTTGTTGCCTATCCTTGATTTATAGATATCTGTTACTGTCCAGCAAACAGCAGCTCTCCTTTGTTTCTATTGAGAGGGGAGGGGTGAGGTGAGAGGCTGTCACATGTTTTACAAAGGAAGTGACATATAAGTCTTGCAACTTCCTACTAACTTCCTACTTCCCTACTAACACTCAGAAAATGTTTTGATTCGCTAACACTGCTGTCAATCTAATATTAAGCACACCATTGGATACAACACTAAAAGGGAAGTGAGAAACATGCTCATTTGTAAGCTTCCATTGCCTCCCTGTAAAACTTAACATTCTATTTTGAAGATATCATTACAAAACAGGTGTGGGGACTACTTTTATTTATATATTTTGCCTTATTTATATTTCTATATAAATTTATATTTCTATATGTCATTACTACATATTTGTTAATATTGATATAACTATTTATTTAATGTATCTGTTCATTTCTTTAGGCGAAGCCTAAAGAAATGAAACATCTCAGAGGAGCCCTTAAAACTTGTGGCTATCCAGACTGGGCCTTTGTCAAAAGAAGTAGAAGGAAAGAAAAGAACACGAATACCAACAGTGAAGGGGAAAAGCAAGACAGGAGGAAGAACATGGGCATCCCATGTGTAGCAGGGGTCTCCGAGAAATTAAGAAGAATTTTCAAAAAACACCGTATCCCTGTCTGCTTTAAACCGAACAGCACATTGAGGCAGCAATTGGTACATCCGAAAGACCCAATACCGAAACACAAGATAAGCGACATCATATACGCAGTGCAGTGCAGAATGCTCTGGTTTGTATGTGGGGGAGACCAAACAGCAACTGCATCAACGTATGGCGCAGCTCAGAAGAGCCAATTCCTCGGGTCAGGACTCAGCCGTGTACCTGCATCTTAGGGATAAAGGACATACCTTTAAAGACTGTAATGTTAACATATAAGGAACGTGACTGGTTCAAGAGAGGTGTCAAGGAGGCCATTTATGTGAAAATAAACCAAGCCTAAATAGAGGTGGGGGAGTTCGACACCAACTGTCTGGCATGTACAATGCTGTTTTGACACCATACCCTGGGCGTTCCTATTCAATCACGCTGTGATATGCTAATTGGGATTTTCCAGGGTACATAATTGCCACAGATTCTTGTACAAGTCATTCTGAATTGAGAAAGCCAGTCGGATGACTAGCGAAACGTTTTCAAGAACTAAACTTCAAGTCCAGTTGATCTAATTGAATACAACAGATATACCATGACCTGGATGAATGAGAACCTTCACAAGCATATTTATTTAGTGCTTAAACAACACATAAACACTGTCCATATGTATATTTCTTTTACCCACCCCCACCAACATAGTACCTCTGAAAAACCCAATGTATTCCCCATGAAATTATAAATTTATTTAGATAATATAAGGGATATATATATATATATTTATATTAGTATGATCAAGACGGCACTCCATTACCTTCTTATTTGTTACCTTCTAAATTCAATAGACAGACAAGAGAATAGCAGCACTCACGGGTCTTGATATGATATGTAACTTTTATTTAGTCCAACATAAAACAATCGACATGTTTCAACCCACAGGGCGCCGTCATCAGGATGCTCTCTCTCTTGACTTGATAGCACTCCACACATCGATAATCATCCGCCCAGGTGTCTCTCCTCACATTTGTGCAAACTCCTAGGAACAATGAAAGCACTCAACGGGTATTGAAATGTACAAGAAATATGTTGCTTTAATCTTATCAACACATTTCAGCCCATTGTAGGCCATCGTTAGGGTCGCCAATCAAGCCCTCATTACACACTTGAATAGCAACACCTACCAACCATATGTCACCCCATCACCTGCAAATAAACACTCAAAATACCAGTGCACTTACCCTTCTGTACTTGTCAGCCATGCAGGCACCTGTTTCCCAATTGTTGTCACAATTGGGAGACACCAATACGTATGTGGCTCGGATCCCACGTTGAACATCAAAATAAATGTGGATAATTTAATAGCAGAAGCACATGCTGCTGCTTGTTGCCCAATCATCTTCTCTCTACCTAAAATTCATTAATCCCTGATCACACCTGGTAGCACAATTTGTGGATTTTTATCTCCAACTGGCTATTGAAAGCATGAAGCCTTGTCTAAGGGATAGCAGTAATTTAAGGGAGATTTTTATAGACATTGATTTCCCTATGGGATCCAAGGTACTGATCACATGTGATGTAGCTAGCCTTTATACTGTTATTCCTCAAATGAGGGGATACAAGCCTGTAGGCAAGCGCTTATTGACATGGACAAGAAATCTCCCCTTAAGTTTTTAATGGAGATACTACATTTCATACGCGGTAAGAATTATTTTAAATTTGAATCTACTTACTTTATACATGTTCAGGGGATGGAAATAGGGTCCAATATGGCCCCATCACTTGCTAATCTGTTTAGGAAGTGTTTTGAGGAGGAGTTCATCTATCCTAAATTGGGTAATAAAATGTTTGTCTATAAAAGATTTATAGAAAACTTATTTATTATTTAGGATGGTTTGGAGAGCGAAATCCATCAGTGTATTACAGAGATTATTGAGATGGGTACCCCGATACAACTCACATGTGTAACTAATAACAACACCATTTATTTTCTAGACCTGAGAATTTTTAAAGGAGAAGTTCAGTGCAAATACATATGCTTTTCAGAAAAAAGAGCAGTATTTTTTCATCACAATGACCTTAAAGGGCAACTCCACCTTCATAAGAACATCTTTTAGAAAAAATGGCCTCTTTATAATATGTTGATATATCATAGTTTGTCCTATGAATTCATTACTGCATGTCTGCTATGCTTCTGAAGGCCTCATGGAAACTGAGCAATTTAGAAACCTGTACTGAGTCTGCACTGAGCCTGGGCATGCTCAGAAGAGGCAGCTAGGGGATTAACATTCAGTCATTGGCTGTGATGTCAACTGTCAAATCCATAACTGACAGTTACTAACTGGAAGAACCAGGAAGCAGAAACAGGGGCAACAGGACATTGTGCAGGATTTCAGGTTAGACTTATATATTTCACATTTCAAACTATTACCGTTTAGGGTTTTGGGGGGTGATTTACCTGTATGTAAGTTTACATTTTATGGCTGGACTTGCCCTTTAATCTGCCAATTCAGCATTTTGTCTGTATATAAATAAATTCAACCAAAATACTGACTTCCTGTTTGCAGGACCCCTAATAGAGACCGTTATGGTCTTGCTGTTAACCCAGCGCCTGGGTTGATTCAGTTGCTCAGTAGAGATCTGAGCATCTTTGACCCATCCAACAGCCAATCAGTAGAAATTACTGTTAGGAACATTCCAAGGAAGTGGTGCATCCTGGGAAGAAGAAGGACAGCAAAGGGTATGAAATCAGCTATTTTTTAAAGTGGGAGTGAATATGTAGAATAACTAAGAAGGCATTACACAAACTAACAATTTAACAAATATTGATAATTTCCTCTGAACTTTCTCTTTAAGGGGATCAATTGGTCACCACCCTATTTCGTAAGTCAACTGATTGAAACATAATATTACATGCTACAAGTCCTCCTCAGAGCAATTCCTTACACCCAATACCTTAGGGTGATAAGAAATTGAATTGAATTGGCGGAACATCAACTGACTGACTGATTTATACAGAGGGGATACAAACCCAGTACACTAAAGGAGCAATTATTGAAAGCACTCACAGAGTCCACTGTTGACAAGTCATTGACATCTAAAGAAGACTGGTTGTTTTTTCCTATGGATCAATTATAACTAAATCAGGACATTAAAGGGATGATCCAGAGGAATTAGGACCTTATTAAAAGGGATACACTATTACCATTTGAAAACAGCATGGCCAGATTGGCCTATAGGAGAGGGCGCAACCTAAGGAACTTATTGGTCAGGACTGATCTGCAGAAGGTATCTAAGATAACTAATACTGGTTTTGGCACATCAAAATTAGGGTGTTACTGTTGCCCAAACTGTACTACATGTGGCTACATGCTTTCAGGAAAGGATTTCCCACATCCACACACAGGCCAACGAATTTCTATTCGTTATAGACTTACATAAACCAGCACCCATGTTGTATATTTTCTAACATGCCCATGTGGACTGTTTTACATGACCATGACAACGTTCCATGAAAGAATGGCAAATCACAGAGGTTCGATCCGTAGCGCAGTCACTATTGAGAGTGCAGACAAAAGAATTAACAAGTATGGTGATTTAAGACTAGTACGGTACACAATATCTTGGCATGTAAGATCTTTGATCATATTCCTGATATGTAAAATCAGAACATGAAAACAGATTACTCAAACTTGAATCACAATGGATTTTACAATTGCAGACATTAGTACCAAAAGGATTAAATAAGATGGTGACAATGAACTGTTTTTTGTAAGCTATAGAATGATGGTCGATTTGTGTATACTTCCTAACAGAGCTTTAACAGTCTCCTAGGGTTTAATGACCTGAAACCTTCCAATATGATGTGTTACTATTTTTGATACAATGTGTTGTATGCTAACTATTGCCTTTCCCGTGTAGCAAGTTTTGTGAAATGTTTTTATATGTGACTCTTTTACTCTTCCGCACAAACTGGTTATGTAGACACTGTCAGTTGAGTCCCGGGTTGCAGGGGATTTGTGGTTGTCTGGATGACAGATGATGAGAGTGGGAAACACATTGACCTATAGACTGACCGGGAGATACTGTGCTGTACTGGTTGGGCTGTAAGAAAGGTCAATGAGGAGCTAGATGTGAGAATTCCCTTAAGGCCTGAAAGATGTATACAGGGACACCACTGACCCTGACTTCATTTCTTTTTGTGCTTTGAATTCTGACAGTTGCCTGCATGACTCACAAGGACGGAAGGGTAAGTGCACTTGACTGGTATTTTTAGTGTTTATATGCAGGTGATGGGGCGACATGGTTGGTAGCTGTAGTTATTTTAAGTGTGTAATGAGGGCCTACAATGGGATGAAAGGCGTTGATCACGAGAATAAAGCAAGATGTTTGTTGTACATTTCAATATATATATATATATATATATATAGAGAGAGAGAGAGAGAGAGAGAGAGAGAGAGAGAGAGAGAGAGAGTAGTAGAGACTGTCTCTCTCTCTTGTAGTATATATGCCTGGGTGCTTCCGAAGGATCCAACAATACAATATAGACAAATTACAGAGCATTCCAAGGACTTGCAAACATGCATGCGCATAGAAGACGGAGTCCATCGGGACCTGTCAGACCACCCGACAGAGGAGCGATCAATTGGGTAAGTAGCTTACCTTCGCTCCCGGCTTGTGCAGGTTTTATTGAAGAACAGGAGGTAAGACACAGTTCCTTTACCTTGCGTTTTTCAATCAAACTAACAGGGTTATTCAGTAAAAGTTCTTATCGTTAGAAATGGTGCTAATTTTGCCCCAACCAATCAGACGTTAGCTTTCCAAGATTAAATAAGACCTGATTGGTTGGGGCAAAATTAGCACCATTTCTAACGATAAGAACTTTTATTGATCTCCCTGTAAATGCCCAAACCTTTTTTTTTCAGTGGAGATACCCTTTAAAATCAGAGGGACAGAACAAGCCTACATGAATTCTAAAAGCTGTAATGGGGAGTGCAAGAAAGCAATTAAAGGAGAACTAAATTTACACTTTTTAAATCATAATATTTAAAAGTTTTTCACTCAGAACACCTATACATTGTATGATTCTTCTCTAGTAACTTGCATTTAGTACATATAAGAAATAGACTCTGTAACTAAGGTTTCCGTGTTGTTGCCAGTGCAACCCTAAGCAAATGACGTCATCAAAGAGCCACGTCCCCTGACCCCAGTAGTCACTGTCTCTATCCACAGTGTTTTCTATACAGATGTCTCTACCAATATGGAAATCTCTGATAAGACTTTGAAAGCTGCTTGTTACCCTGCAGTTTATTCACCGGCCAGTGTGAGTTGCTGGGGGTTCATGGGAGCTTACCCCTAGTACCTATAGATTGCTTTTATAAATCATCCAACAGCCACAGCAAGAGGAGAGGTGAGACACAGCTTGTTGTATGTTTGTGAATGTGCTCTGTCTATTGGGACAATGTTGTCTGGATACTTTAGTTCTCCTTTAAAGTATAATAAAACATGAAGAGCTACAAAAAGCAACAAAGCCAGACCAGTCCAAAAATGTTTAAGTATATAAATAGTAAAAATATTAGGACGGAGAATCTTCGACCATTAAATAATGAGGCTAAGGTGGTTATATAGGATGCCAAAAAGGCTAATGTGCTTAACAACTTTTTTCCCTCTGTATATACTATCCTAGAATCCTAGTCCTTATAGCAGGGACTGTAATAATATGAAGGCTATAAACGAGGAATATTCACACACAGACCAATATTGATGCTTGGTCAAAATGTGTTTTTTTGACTAAAGTTACCCTTTAAGAATGGATGCCACGGAAATGGAAGGGTAGGTCAGTAGGTGTGTGTACCTGTGTCAGGTTGGGGGGTAAAAGAATAACTTTTTTGATAATTGGTTAAAGCGGGTTTTTTTTTTTGTTTTTTTTTACTTTAGTTACTCTTTAAAAATGTCTGCCACATGAATGAACAGGTAGATTAGTTGATGTATGTACCTGTGTCAGTTTGGGGGGTAAAAGATTAACTTTTTTGATGTTTGGTCAAAATGAGTTTTTTGACTCATTTTGTTTTAGTCACCTTTTAAGTATGACTGCCACAGAAATGAAATGGAAGGGTAGGTCAGTAGGTGTGTACATGTGTCAGGTTGGGGATTAAAAGACTAAGGGGGTTATTCAATAAAAGTTCTTATCGTTTAAAATGGTGCTAATTTTGCCCCAACCAATCAGAACTTATGTAACATTTGAAAGCTAACATCTGATTGGTTGGGGCAAAATTAGCACCATTTTAAACTATAAGAACTTTTATTGAATCTCCCTGTAACTTTTTTGAAAGTTGGTCAAAAGTAATTTTTTTGACCATAGTTACTCTTTTAAAATCGCTACCAAAATTTTTGTATCCAGTTCGAAAAACTGTTGGAGGAAATACAGTCCAAAAAAGAAGAATAAAAGGGAAGAAATAGAAAGAATGTTAAGATCTCATAAAAAAGTTTACAGTATCTTCCCTACCACTGATGTTAGACCTACAGGTCTATAGTTATAGTAAAGTGAAGACAATGAATAGTTGTATAGATAAAACTTGACTAAGCTCTCTTAAGATCCGAGTATGTATTTCATCAGGTCCTGGGGCTTTATTAATTTGGCTTGACGAGCCAAATTACTGTTCTGGACTATGTTTCCAGAATTGATCTTATGAAAAGTAGTCACTAGTCAGCGTGAATTTATGAGAAAAAGATCTTTTCAGACTAATTTGCTTGTTTTTTTTACAAAGAATTTAAATTCTATCATAGCAGTGGATGTAGTATACTTGGATTTTGCTAAAGCACAGGCAACTTTAGGTTTGTTGGCTTAGAAAAAAACATTTGTACATGTATAGATAATTGGTTATCAGCACACAAACAGGGAGGAGTGGTCAATGGAGATACATCCAAGTGGGCTAAAGTTCTAAGTGCTGTGCCTCAGGGTTCTGTACTAAGGCCACTTCTTTTTAATCTGTTTATAAATGACTTTGAAGGGACCATTGAGAGGAAGGTATCTGTGTTTACTAATGACAAAAAACTATGCAGAGCTTTGGAAACTTCAAATGATGTGCAATTGCTGCAAGACAGCAGAATGGCAGATGAGATTCAGTTTTGATAAATGTAAGCATTTGGGGTTTAACAATCCATGTGCCACCTAGATAATAAATAGAAATAGATTTGGGGGTTCTAGTAGATAACAAACTATAGCAAGCAGTGCCAGACAGCAACTGCTAGAGATACTGTAGCAAGATATTGTCTTGTATAAAGAGGGGAATAGATTCAAAGGAGAAAAATATTTTTCCCCTCTTTACAATGCACTTGTAAATAAAGATGAGATCCAGGTCTGACACAGAACCCCTTGGTTCTGAAATTTGAACTTTCTGTCCGAAACAAGGCAGATCGTTTGGATTTCAGGACTTCGGAAACGCAAAAGTAGTTTCTGATTGTATTTTCAAGGTTTATTGAACGTTCAAGGTTATTTTCAAGAGTTACCGAAAATAACCCCGTACATTCGGTAACCTTTGAAAATAAGTTCTGTTTTTGGATCTTCAGGTTTTTCCCAAGTTCCGTAAATCTGAATACAGAACGAAACTTCCGAGTTCGGGCCATCTCTACTAGTAGGGCCTTATTTGGAATATACAGTTTAGTTTGAAACCCATATACAAAAGGGACATCTTGGAAATGAAAGGAGTTTAGAGAAGGACAACTAAAATAATAAGGAGAATTGAGGGTCTTGTCTATGCAGACAGATTACTTAGACAAGTTAGGGCAGTCTGGAGGGATATGATATATATATATATATATATAGTATATGGGCCATATAATAAACTCTCTGGTGCATTGTTCACCAATAGGTCATATGAGAGGACACGAGGACATTGAGAAAAAAAGTTTCATCTTCAGGTCAGAAAAGGTTTCTTTGTAGTGAGAATGCTGAAACTGTGGAACTGTCTTCCAGTAGATGTGGCAATGGCAAGTTCATTGAATAGCTTTAAAAGTGGATTGGATAAATTAATAGGCTGGTAGTGTTACTACTACCATGGGTAAAATAATATTAACACTTCTTATATCTCATTTTTCACAATACATGCATGTCTATCGATGGCTGGACTGTTTCTATGTATAAAATAATGTGAGCAATACTTAGCCCAACTTAAATATGATCTGTACATTATAACAATTCTTGTCTCTGGTGGTTTATAATTTTGATTCTCTAGCACAAGAAATATATGGGGAAGCACACTAATCAGGTGAATTCACAACTATTTATTGTAACAACACATAAAATGTTTCAGGACGCCCTGTCCCTTTCTCAAGTAAGGGCATCCCGAAACGTTGTATGTGTTGAATAAATAGTTGTGAATTTACCTGATTAGTGTGCTTCCCCATATCTTTCTTGTGCTAGAGAACTTTCTGGCCCATGGAGTGGGCTAGGGGAACTGCACCTATCTAATTGTCTGGCATACAGCCAACACCGGTGTGCTGGAGTGTTCTTTGGACTGTATTGGTTTATAATTGATACATATTATTTATAATTTATACGTACTCCATTAAATAAGTATTATCAACGTTTATGGGGCACCAAATTTATAAAGATTTAATAGCAAATAGCATTGCACCAAAAGGGTTTACAAATCCCAAAAAATGTGAGTTCATTCCTGTTTGTTCCTAAAGGTGTTATAGTCTATGATTTACTAATCCATAGTGCTTCCTTTCTCGAGAGTAATTTCTAGTCCTCTTTCCTCTTATTTCTAAAAATTCTATCTATGATCTGAAAATTCACATATACATGATCCCCATGTACCTCTACGAGATGTTTGGCTATTGACGAGTTAGTATCCCCTTTGTGTACTGCATTCATATGTTCAGCAATACTTTTGGGATGCTCATCTTATGGTTTTCTAAAGACCACACTCACAGATTGCTAAATAAGTGGTCTTACAATTGGCATGGTATTTCATTTGATTTCATTTTAGAGAAGTTCATATATGAACACAATGTACACCTTATATCAGGGATGTCATACTCCACAAACTTATCACATAAGGGGCCAAAGTCATAAAGTGGTGAGGTGAATTTTTTACTACTTAGCAGGTGCTCAGCTCAGCTCTCTGCGGGGCCTCGGCAGGGAAAGGGTGTGAAGCACACTGTTTTGGACTGGGACCTCTGCCTATAACGTGATCATGTGCTAATGTGGAACGCCCACCTTACTCTTCTGGCACGGTAATGAAATGGCAAACTCCAATGGAAGGCCCCTTATAACTCCCCCTCCCCTTCCCAGTGCCAGGCTACATGTGCAATCAGTTGTTACAGCGGTGACTGCATCCAAGCCTTACTACGCTGCTATCCATTTGTGTAGTCCCAAGCAGCATCATAACTACAGATCTGCCTGCCAGATACCGTGAACAGCTCTTTATAAACAGCTGATTGCGCCCATCTTAGTAAAGGTGCACCCACCGAGCTTCTAGCAGGAAGATCTATAGTTATGCAACTACTGGCAATGCCCAAATGCATAGCAGTGTAGTAAGTGTTGGATGCTGTACATTCACTGGGGGCCACAAACAATGGCCAGAAGGGACAGGTTTGGCCCATGGACCTTGAGTTTGACACTTGTGCCTTATTTGGTCACATTTAAAACTTAAAAAAGCCTTAAGTTGGTTTATGCATATTGTTAACTCTAACGTGGTTACATAAGAACCAATAGTTATAGCTTTCCTGAAGGAAAATGTTGGTCTATTTTTGGAAGTCTTGAGTATGGGTCAATGTCATATAAGGGATTTGTTCATCACCATATGTCCCTCTCTTCTTTTTGCTTTTATTTTTTAAAAGTTCTTTGCTATCAATCAATACTGCTCCCTCATATGCTTTCATGTGCTCAACTTGATAACCCCTTTCATGGAAGTGTTACAAAGCCTGATTTTGAAAGGTGTCCCAGGAATAGCCGATAGGTTGTAGGCAAATTAACTGCCTGTATAATATTCTCTCTCTAACCGACCTAGCTAGGGTGACTGGATTCAGCCAGAGATGGATTAAGATCATATGGGGCCCTAGGCAGGGCCATCATTTAGGGCCCCTTTTTTGCTACATATATTGTGTAGACTGTAATTTTTTTACTGCTTCTGAAGCTGGGCGTCCAGAAGTTTCCTGGGCCCTAGGCAGTCGCCTAGGGTTGCCTTGTGGATAATCCTGCTCTGGATTCAGCAGGTAGGAATGCTTTCCAGGTAATGGGTTCTCTATTTAAACTTATAGTGATGCATGGCACCTTGGCTTCAAACCATATATCCAAATACTCAATTGAGTATGGATTGGTATGGGATGAAAATTTGATCCCCTACTCTGTACAGTTACAAGAGAGACATTCTCTCCCTTTAAAGGGCAACTAAAGCCACAGAACAACACTTAACCAGAAGGCAGAACACCTTGATATAAAACCAGTAATCTGTGTCTTACCTCTCATTTTGATACGGGTGCTGGGAAATTTACCTAAATATCATATGATTTGTGCTTTACTTCTCAGCATTCTAATATCACACAGTTTGGTCAACGACCATTATGTTCTGCTCATGCTCAGTCCTTAGCTATGGCACAAACTTGTTACAGTTGGTCACACCTATTAATAATCTCTAGCCAATCCTTTTACAGGACAGATAAAGCAAGGAAGCATGTGACTGAGGTCAGGGGGTGTGGTCTAACACTGCACATACACACAGTTACTTCATCCAGTTCTTAACAGGCTTTGATTTAATTTAACAGAGTTTACTAAAGTGGCATTTTATAGTTTATTGGTGTTTTTAGGGGGTTGTTTTCAGAATCTGGAGTATACAAAATTAGGTTTAGTTCTCCTTTAAAGAGGTTGTTGCTATTGTATATAAAACAATATTCTCTAAGACCCATAAAGAGGTTGGAATACGAGGGGGCAAATAATAAATAAAGGATTTAAGTTGAGCAACAGTTATAAAATATTCAAAAGTTTCTTGCGCGTATGGGTAAGGGGCCGTGTGCTCGTTCAGGAAATCCGACACACACAGTGCTGATAAAGCTCCGACGGTGTCAGGGCTTTATTGGTACTATGTTATTATTATTATTGATTTATATAGCGCCAATATCTTCCGTGGTGCTTTACAATTACATAGTCATACATTACATACAGGTTAATACATGTTATACAAAGTCATACATATTACATACACAGGTAATACATAATATAAGTACTATGTGTGCTTAGCTTTAGTGTTGCAGATGACAGTATGGTTAAATCTGCTGCTATTGATTTTACAAAACAAATAAAAGTAAAGTTTTATTGGTATTCATAAAGGGTGATGCCCGTTCACCACATGAATTTTCTCTAAATGACTACGTCTCTTTATTTAAGGCCGTGAACACTGATCTCCACTAACAGATGAGATTTGAAATACCTCCAAGGGTTTTATATACCAAGAGGCAATATTTTTAGAGTTGACCCTTCATTATAACTTTTGCAATTTGCTCTGGCATATTATAGATCAGCTTTTGGGCCCTTTGTGTCTTATTAGCATTTGGATAATATGATAATAATCATAATTTGTGGGCTTCGGCTTGTAAACCTACTTTCTGAGAATGTACCATGGGATATCAATGTGTTTAAAATTTTGACCAGAAGCCTTTGCCTTGTGCATGCAGACGCACCCCAACCCTCCTGCAGACAATAAATTTAATAATATAAAAACAGGTGTTATTTACCATTTGAAAGCTAACATCTGATTGGTTGGTGCAAAATTGACACAATTTTTAACTATATAAACCTTTATTACATCTCCCTACATAGTACATAGTAATTGAGGTTGAATAAAGACATAAGTCCATCAAGTCCAACCTATTCACGTTTTTTTTTTAAACTACCTACCTAACAGTATAGTATTTGAGGTTGAATAAAGACATACGTCCATCCAGTCCAACCCATCTAGCAATATCCTCATTTCCTGCCTAACTGTTGATCCAGAGGAAGGCAAAAAAAACCCACCAAATTTATGAAGGGGGAAAAAATTCCTTCCTGACTCCAAATGGCAATCGGAAATTTCCCTGGATCAACTCTACTTTATGTTTAACAGTTGGTCCAGAGTACAGCTAAAGGGGGGGGGGCTTGGGCCTCCAAACGGAAAGTATCCCTGGATCAACCAGATCTCTATGTATTAATACCAGTAATTCTCAATATTTTTTAGTTTTAGAAACTTATCCAGGCCATTTTTAAAGCTATTCAATGAACTTGCCATTACCACATCTGCTGGAAGACAGTTCCACAGTTTAACCACTCTCAGAAACCTTTCCTAACCTCAAGATGAAACTTCTTTTCTTCCAACCTTATAGGATGTCGACGAGTGCTCTGATATGACCTATTAGTAAACAATGCACCAGAGAGTTCATTGTATGGCCCATTATTATATTTGTATACGCAAATGTCGCTTCTCCAATGTAAACAGCCCTAATTTGTCTAATCTGCCTGCATATTTAAGCAGATTAATTTAGTTGCTCTTCTCTGAACGGCTTCCATTTCCAAGATGTCCCTTTTATATATGGGATTCCAAAACCACACTGCATATTCCAAATGAGGCCTTACCAGTGCCTTGTAAAGAGGGAGAATAAAATTTTTCTCTCTTGAATCTATTCCTCTCTTTATACAAGACAATAGCTTGCTAGCTCTAGCCGTGGCTGTCTGGCACTGTTTGCTACAGCTAAATCTGTTATCTACCAGAACCCCCAAATCTTTTTCCATTACAGATTCACTTAACACAGATTTATTTATGGTGTAGGTGGCACAGGGATTATTAAATCCCAAATGAATCTCATTGAATCTCTTTTGCCATTCTGCTGCCCATTTTGATAATCTATCTATGTCTGCTTGCAGCATTTGCACATCATTTAAAGTTTTCAAAGCTCTGCATAGTTTAGTGTCATCAGCAAACACAGAGATCTTGCTCTCAATGCCCCCTTCTAAGTCATCAGGTAGTCCAGGCTATGAAGGACTACCTTTTTTGAATATTGGTAGCTATTACATTGGCTATTTTCCAATCCAGCGGCACATCCCCAGACCAAACTGAATCTGAAAAGATGAGAAACAGTGGTCTAGATAGAACTGAACTAAGCTCTTTTAAAATCTGGGGATGCAATCTGGTCCTGGGGCTTTATTGATATTCACTTTGTCTAATTGTTTCAGTACTATATCCTCCTTCAGCCAATGTGAATACTCCTCATTTCTCCCCTTCATATTATTACAATCCCTGCAGATTAGCAGATTAGCCGGTATGTGTTGTTATGGTTAAAATTTCTATCGTTATAAGGGCTGTAAATACAGCGTTATGTTTGCTCTATTACAATCCACCAGTATTTGTTATACAATGAAACCAGTTTCCCTGTGTGTTGGGGCTATGTAACCGGGAGTTGTTATCAGCTATTTGTGTCTTAAATTTGTGTTAACACTGATTTAAGACATAACTGAGGTTGCGTGGTACGCAAAAACCGGGTGGCGCAACCAATGTACTGATCCAATAACCGCTCTTAAAGATGGAATCTTTAACGCTGGCAGATAGCTGGCAAGCCTGGCATTGAAGGTTCATAATGGGTAAACCCCTTTTGCAATGCACTAAGATGCTATCGGCTCGGTACATTGCCTAAAGGGGGTAATAGAGAACAATAGCGGCTCTCGGTACAAAGCCCTAGATGGGCGCTATTGAGTTTTAACAAACTCCTACCCATCTCCCCATTTATATAAATGTTTTTCACGATAACAAAACCAACCCTGATCAGTGCTGTAATACTCCTACCTGCCAGACCTTATTGGAATAATCCGAACTGGCTCATTGCTTGCTTTTTCATATTTGAATTTGCCCCTTTAAATGATCTTTACAATGATTACTTACTTATTCTGCACGACATGATCTAAAGTCAAGCCTAATGAAAAAAAAACCCTGTTAACGTTAATATTAAACCAGACACAATGTAGCAGAAGGGGAGTGGCGAAAGGGTGGGAGGTACCGAAACACCTAGAGGGCCTAGCAACTAGAGAGGGGCGGAGGGAGGAGTGTGTGGGGCGGGGTTAGGAAAAGGCAGTTATCTGATAGGAGGGTGGGTTATCGCGCTAGGTTCTGTGCTGCTTCTTTATATCTGGCCGGCGATCTGGTAGATCTGTGACAGAAATCCAGTGATTGAAATTGTGCTGGGAAAGAACAATACTGCAGGATTTCATGGAGCGCTGGAAGGGCCGAGTGGCTTTAGTGACGGGGGCGTCTGTGGGGATCGGAGCCGCAGTTACCCGGGCGCTTGTTCAACATGGCATGAAAGTGGTGGGCTGTGCCCGTAGCGTGGATAAAATCGAGGTTAGTACCCCGAATAATGCCTAGCGATCTGTCAACCGGTCATTATAAAGTGTAAGGGAGGCGGTGGATGGACAGGGCAGTCACCGCAGACCCATCGTGTTGAAGCAGGTATTGCTGTCACATTCACATGGGATTGCTCACTGGAGGCCCTCCGATCCCTTATGAGGAGCTGCGGGGGGTAAGTTCTGGAGGGTCCATTAAGGCTAGTTAGATTAACGGCCAATCATCACAATTACCAGAGAGCAATCAATCACAACATCAGAGGAAACGTTGCCAAAACATTTCAACTGTCTCACTGGATGGATTGTTGAATCACGTGTTACAATCTGTCAGTTTTCTTTCAATTCGATTCCATGTACCTTAAGTCGAAATCTGTTCACGTAATTAGAGAAGTTTTTTTTTTCCCTCCTGCAATCAGTTATGATGTGTGATAGATTTATATGTTATTACTCAAAAGTTTTCTATCTTTTATTTTAAATAATTTATATATGTCACTAATTATTCATCGTTTACCCATTCGCTGTATATCCACCAGTTGTTTATAATCCGATCTCCACACTTGGCTATTCCTGGTTAAATTGATCTTACAGCTGGTTCAAGAAATGTCAGATATTGTAATGTTATTGGCTGAGGTTCTGCTACAGCTGGAACGTTAGATGCTGCGGTGAGAAATCACTGCTGACAACCTCTGACAGGCCGGTTGTGATTGGTTGTTGGAGAAATGCTTTTGTTAGAGTCTTGCTAAGTGGCTCAGATCTCGCTAGACTGAACAGCTTTTCCAGCCTTTTGACAGGTGAGTGTTGTTTTCTTGTTGGGATAGAGTAAATCAGTGTTTATTTCCATTGTACAATTTTTACTCTGCTTTGCACCATTTGTACAGTTTGGTTACATGTATTATTTGTTGTTCATATGATGATAGATACCTAAAATAAATACTGTCTTGATAAAGGCTCTAGACAGAGGTCCCGAAAACTTTGCCTGTATGCATAGAATTTTATAAAAGTTTATTTTCTTTGAAAAATACCCGTGTGCACTAGAACTGCATGTAAATATACTTGATTTAATTTATCCAGTAGCACCAGGGTCTAATACCCATTTATACTTACCTTTATCTTCTTTGAGGTGTGTGTACCATTTTGGACTGTACTTAATAATGACGCACTTTCTCATGTGATTCCAATTGTGTTTTGCAATCCGTTAGCATGTGAGAATCGCATGCCAGTGCTTTTCAATGTGGGTGGCCTCATTGTATGTGCAACAATGCTTTTTCAGAGCGCATGCGATAACCATTTTGTGTGAGATCGCATGTGCTCCAATAACACCTTATGTGTCACCCCCATTTCCTCTAGACTGTATGCTTAGTGGGCAGGGTCCTCTTTCCTTGTGTATCATGATATTTCTGTTAATTAACTCATCACTGTATCCTTATATTATATGCATTACCTTTGTACTGTATGTTATATGTATGACTTTGTATTTAATGTATGTAACATTTAAAGTGCCATGAGGATGTTGGCACAATATATATCTACGATAATGACCGGTTATTGCGCTGAGATTCCACTTTTAAAGTCTTACACTTGACAAAGGACCACGGATGTCCGAAACATGTCGTGCTATAAATAGATAGCAATTGAGTTGTGTAAAGTCCTTGAAAGGTACCTCATCTTTAATTACACTACAGGATATGTGCTTTGGGGCAGGGCACAGAGGGAACCAACAAGGCGACTATTGATTGTGGAAACATGGTGTTTCAGTTTATGAAATCCCACTTTTCATGTGCGTTACCATGCGCTGATAGTGTGGCTGGAACTAGAGTTAAAGGTCATGTCCAATAAGTTAACATTTTAGATATAGGTGCAGGACCCCAAACCCCAATTACTTTTCTTACCTTCCCCAAAGATGCATCTGACCATACTTCCAAGACCCAGTCCCTCACCGACTGGGTTTCGCCCCTATTTGGACGGGATTGTCCCTACTGCAGGGACAAATTCCCGTGTCTCGCAGTCAGGGCTGAATTCACACCCAAATACTGTCCCTGGAAGCCCCCGCCCCTATCCAGCCCCCGTCCTGCCTACAATGATTTCACAGTCCCTCCTGCTCTGGGGCGACAAGAATATGGCAAACCTGAGCAGCAGTGAAGCGTTTCCTGGTCGCGGCTGTCAGGAAACTCTGTTTGTCCTCATCTTTGTGCTTTTCCCCCATTAAATAATAGTCAGTAGCCCCACCTTAGAGCGAGGTCATGGACAGGTCAAATAGTAATATTTGATGCACTCTTAAGTAGGAAAGTAGATGTAAACCTCACTTAGTGTGTGCAACTAAGCTTTGACCCCCTTCAAAAAGGCTAGAAACCAGCAGAAATGACTTAAGAATGCTTTTGACTTTAGAGTGCATTAGAGCCTTCTTAAAACAGAAGGTACTTTACAGTTTCATGCTATAAATTAGTATTGCCCAACAAATCCAAGAATTTAGAAATGATCTCCCAGCTATATTCAGGGTCCAATTACAATCTCCTCCGTTTATTTAAACATTTTGCATGTAGAAAATTAACTTACCCATCTTTCTCAGAAAAGTGGGTGAAGACAAGAAAAGTATGACCCTGTGGCCAATGCATGTGTCCAGAATGTTAAAATATGCAATACAGCCAAATGATATAAAGTAATTTATCCAACCTGCAGATATGGCATGTTTTGATAGTTAGATGTCACAAATGCAACATCCAGATTCTTGGCTTTTGTGGGTGGGATTTATGAGCTCAAAACACCAAATACTGGTGGGCAATTTAAGACAGAAGGTACTTCTACCTACCTGATACTATAAATTAGCATTGCCCAAATAAGAAATTATTTTCCACTCCCAGCATTTGAGCTTTAGTAATATGTTAACCTTCTATTTTAAGTCTAGTTTTCATTTAATCTAAAAAAAATTGAGACATTTATTATTAACCTCCAATTATATTAAAGGGCATGTCCACCCCCAAAACTAAAATTTAACCCCTTACTGGCCACATCAAGTAGTTAAAATCAATCCTTACCTTACATTCCTGCTCAAAATAGTTCCCCTGCTGTGCCCCTCCAAAGTCCAGGAAACTGCTGTGTAGGAGCAGTGTGTGACTCATGCTGTGCCTGAGACTTCCTCAACCTCATCAAGGTTGAGGCATGCTCAGTGCAGCCCTCCCTGCCTCTCAGCCAATCACGGACGCGGCTGCCGGTCCCGCCCCCTGCTTTCAATTCCATGCAAGCAGAGGGCCTGAACACTGCAGCGGAGGAGAGAGGGCAGGTAAGTAAGAATCGGGGGACTTTCTAACAATTATATTAATGCGGTTGGGGCTGGGGGAGCATGCCCTACCACACAACAAAAGTTAAATTTCGGGGTGGACATGCTCTTTAATGATATTGTCATTAACCCTGTGCAGTAATCTTTGAGCTTTGAACATACTCTTTTTCACATTAATTGAAGAATGGGAGGTAAAGCAACTAAGGTTTATTGGAACAGAAATACAGAGACTACCAGAACGAAGAAAAAAAAATATCACAACACTACCCTCCAAGTTAGAGTTGTTATTAGTTATAATAATAATTTCTTCACCCCCTGCAAAGAAGTTGATAGGGTACTTTAAATTAAGGTTTAATATATACCATAGTACACTCACCGGTAACTAGTAACTGTGTGCCTTAGTAATGAAAATAGTCATTGGTATGTTCAGTAGTAGTATATTACAGTACCTTTTAAAACTGCAGATTCTAATGAGGTAAACATTAGCATGTTGGAGAAGGAATTACAGTACTCGGTGTCCTTTGAATTAATTTCAATGAAGCCTGTGTCTGCCATTTCAGTGCTTCATGGAAATGTTTGGAAAATACCAGATTCTTTTCCCAGGGTTTATGCAAAACACAAATCAGTTATAGGCTGCCAGTCAGGTGTTTTATTTTGCAAAACATGAAATGTGCTTGTCTGTTCTTTGCCTTAAGTACTGTGATACAAAGCCTTAAGGTATTCCTGTGAGTAAAATCCTGCTTTCATTAAATTTTTCATTATAGACCGAAAAAACACACCATTATTATAATGCTTTTTTTATAACCAGCATCAGATTTTCCTATTAAAGGACAACTATACTCGCCTTACCACCGATGGTTTGCACCCAGGGTGAGGGCCTAAACTGCCAGGTCCTCACTGCTGGGTTTGCCATCTATCTTCTGGAATACTTAAAATTTGCTTTGTCCTCCATTCAGTTTGTGACTCCAGCCAATTAAAAGACATGCTTTATAGAATCGTGTCTTCTCATTGGCCGGGATCAATACTGTAAAAATAAACTTTTTACAAATGAAAAGTAGCTGGGGCAAGGAGTTAGGGTTTATTATTCCTACCTCCAATGTTGTTTTCGTTGAGGAGCTACAGCACATACAGTTTTTATCTGCCAGGTTATGGCCTTCCTGTATTAAAAATAGTGCTGAAGCACTCAGGAATTTGCAAAAATTTGGATTATGCATAGGACTACTGAGGCACCTGTTTAAGATCCAGCTATAGTCAAGGCCCAATTACAATCTCCTCATTTTATTTAAACATTTTGCATGTAGAAAATTAACTTTCCCAAGACAGTATTGACCACAACATTGCCTAATACAACCTACAACTGGACAATGCTACGGTTTTGGGAAATCAGACAGGGAATGAACCTCAAACTGTGTTTCTTTGAAATAAGGCTGGCAGAGTAAGAAGTAAACCGTCTAATGATATTCTTTTATAACAGAAAAAAAACAGACCTAATGCATACACACGTGATTATCTGCTGAAACGCCTGTTGTATGAGTATTAACTCCTTGTAATCTGCTTACCCATTAAAATGACTAGCAAGATAAGACCGGTAAAATGGATTGCAATTTGGGACACGAAGTTGCTGGCAAATTAGGACTGGTCAAATTCCTGAAAAACTAAGACTATTGAAATATCTGGCTACTAGTGAATTCGCTGTAAAACTGACACATGTTAAACAGTGACTGAAAAAAGATCTTGTAAGCTAAGACAGACTGTTGAAATAGATGGCAAACTTATACCTGTATTTGTGTCTGTTTGATTCTTTCTCCAATGCACTACCAATTTAATCAGCTGCTAGCCAGGACCTGGATTGCAAAGTTGTACTGCCCACAACTATGGTCATGGCCCCGGCCCTTTTTCACCCCTTCATAACAATGCCAATAAACCACTGGCGTAACTAGGACTCACTGGGCCCCACCCTGCAAAACTAAGATGGGGCCCCTATCCCTGCTTCATCCACAGTGGTTTTCTGGCAGGAGGCTATATCTGTCATAGGAAAAACAAGAAGATGTGCACCCGGGTCCCCCTGTGGTTGCTCCCCCTGGTCATGAGCCTGGTTGAGGCAGTAAAACATTGCAACCAGCCCATGTATAGTACATACTACCAGTAACAAGACATTTCCCTTATTTCTTGGCGAGTCTCGCAGCACTGTGTAGGCATTCTGTCCCACTTTTACTGGTATAAACGTTTTTGCATAGTGATATAAGTGAATTTTATGATTGGTACACACATTAGATAAATCTTGTTTTATCTAGCATGTGCTGTACAGACAGGCTGTGGGAGAACAAAGGTCATCACTCATAAACATTGTTTAGTGATCTGTCAGGAGGGGTCTAAAACAGGATAGTTTACTAAGGATACTTGTGAGATCATGTTTGATCGTCAACTGAAACTTACAGGGCTCTGTACCGAGAGCCATTATCAGATATTTGTGTCTTAAAGTCACTTTAACCAATGTACCAATGGTTAACATGACTTTAAAACACAACTAGCGCAGGGAGACGCAAAAGCTGTGTTTTGCAACTGCCGCATCCAATGTACTGAGGGTAAACCCTATTCGCAATGCACTTAGAGATGCTTCCTGTTCACTAACAGCTACCGACTGCTTCCTGTTCTGAGTAACTATAACACGCATTATGGTGCATGCGCCCTATAGTTACTCTGAACCAGGAAGCTGTTGGGACCTGTCGCTGCTGCAGTGAATTGCGTGTAAGGTAAGTCTGTCTCTCCTGGTGAATTAATTTAAGAACGGAAGTTAAGGCATAGCTCTTTAACCTCCTGGTCCTTAATCAAAACATTAAAGGAATAGTTCTCTTTTTGAGTGAACTATTGCTTTAAACCACACACTGAGGCAGCAATTGGTGCATCCGAAAGACACAATACCGAAACATAAGAAGAGCAACATCAGATATGCAGTGCAGTGAATACTGCTCTGATTTGTATGTGGGGAGACAAAACAGCAGCTGAACCAATGTACAAACCAACACAGAGGCAATTTTTCAAGTCAAGATACCTGCATCTTAAGGACACACATTTGAAAATTGAAATGTCAGCATCTTGGCAAAAGAACAGGATTAGTTTAAGAGAGATGACAAGGAGGCCATTTATGTCAAAATAAAGAAACCAAGCCTGAATAGAGTTGGGGGGGTTCGACACCATCTACAATGTTGGTTTGATGACTTATCTGGGGCATTCTAACACTAAGGTCTTTAACGCCTTAGTGTTATATGCCGATTGGATTTTCCAGGGTACTTTTTGCCAACAGATTCTTGTACAAGTCATTCTGAATTGAAAAACCGGTCGGATCACTAGCGAGATGTGACACCATAGTTTCTTCTGCACGGAGTACTACATCTTGAATCCCTTAAGTCTTGAAGAAAAGTTTAGTATTCAAGTTTGGAAAGAGTTTTTCACAGTGAGAACAGTAAAACTATGGAACTGTCTTCCATTGGGCATGGTGATGGCAGGTTCATTGGATAGTTTCAAAAGAAAGCTGGATATGTTTCTGAAAACAAGGAATGTTGCAGGTTACTTGTATTGATTCATAAAGTTGAGTTGATCCAGAGATATTTCCGATTTCCACTTGGAGTCAGGAAGGGATTTTTCCCTCCTCATAATTCTGGTGTTGTTTTTTTTTTGCCTTCCTCTGGATCAACAGTTGGACAGGAAATTAGAGTATTGCTAGATGGGTTGGACTGGATGGACGTCTTTATTCAACCTCAATACTATACTACTATACTATGGACAGAGGTCACTAAGAAATTAAAGGGTAACCGTGGTCTCCAATTCTTCCAAACTAGTAATAATATTTAAAAAACCTTCCATCACACCTCCAATATAAAACCTAAATCACATCTCTAGATAAAATTTGTGAGAAGTTATAGCTGGAAAGGTTCAGCAATATTACTTCTGGTCATGTGACCGGCCTGTCTGCATTAATAGGCTCCTCTTCTCAACTGTCAAATTTCCCCCCCAAGTACTTCCTGTTTTCAGCAAACAATAGATACAATCCCCAGGAAGTGGAGCCGTGCAACCCAGGAAACACATAAGCAGTTCCCATAAAAGTAGCTTTATTAAGTATCATACACATTAAAAGGCATCCATACCTTACGCATTTTGTGAGGCTCACTCACTTCATCAGAGACTGAACAAACACAGTGACAAACACCTCAATTAACCCCTGTAGAAAGTAATAGGCATATGAAAAAACACACATAATACACAGATAGTTGTATATAAATATATTTATACATTTATATACAATTATCTGTGTATTATGTGTGTTTTTTCATATGCCTTTTAGTTTCTACACCTCAGGGGTTAATTGAGGTGTGGTTACTGTTTTTAAAAGGAAGTGACACAGTGTTTGTTCATGATGAAGTAAGCGAGTGACGAAACGCATCAGGTATGGACCACTTTTAATATGTATGATACTTTAATAAAGCTACTTTTATGGGAACTGCTTATGTGTTTCCTGAGTTGCACGGCTCCACTTCGATCCTGGGGATCCTGAGGATCGTATCTATTGTTTGCTGCATTTAAGGTCGAGCGAAGGGCCTGGATGCACCTGGGCCACCCATGGAGGCGGGTAAGCGGATCGAATTTGATGTTTCACTCATTATCCGTTTTTTACTGATTGGTGATTACCTCAAGCGACCAGGGTTGGGGGATATCCACCCAGCCCTACCTGCATGTGAAGTAGGTTACTTCATTATTGTGCAATATCTATTAGTTTTATATTGTGCATTTATACTGCTAGTGGTAGAAAGAGTATTGGTCTAGGATTGATACTTCCTGTTTTCTCCAGCATTAAGTCTTAACTGAGCATGCTTCTCCCCCGGGGCAGAGGGGCTAGCAGAGGTCAGGTGATGTCAGTCAACCTACTGGAAGCAGGAAGTTTGAACATTCACCCCAATGTAATTTCTCACAGACACCAGCCAGAGATGTGATTGTCAGCTCATTATAAAGAAAATACTGCAGGCTTTCATTCAACCCTAACGTGTTTGGATACCACAGTTGCCCTTTAAATAAGCTTTTACAGTAAATTCATTGTTGGTATGGTATATGGAATTGATGTATGACACCATAAGGATTAATGGACTAGCTACTTTAGGGTTATTTATAGCTGTGGGGGGTCTAACCTCACAGACCTTGTAATAATTGATTGATTACGTTGCTATATGAAGATACCCTTTTAAAATAGTTACTATATTTGTCTTGCAGACTAAAATCAAAACCCAGGGCCAGATTTATATCTAGGGAGCCTTGCACCTTTAACAGCACCCCTCAACACAGGCTTTGCATACAAACCGCACCCGTTTATAATTCATGGGAGGAAAAATAGACTATATAATGTTAAAATTTTTGAACAGCAAGAACTGTTAAATGTAAAGTAAACCTACAGGAGGTGCCAGAAGCTTTTTAAAAACACTGATTTACTGCAAATTAAAGTGCAAACAGTTGGGATCAATATGAGGGAGAGATTGCTAAATGACCCTGCACAGGCACCCCTAGACACAACAGCTTACCTAAAAGTAAATCTGTCTCTGTCAAAACCTATTCTGATTTTTTTTTTCTATTTTTGTTCTGATTACAAATTATTTTAAGAAAATTGGTACCCCCGAATATTAATTACAGGGTCACTAAACCCAAAACAAAAATGTTCAATATATATTTAAATCAATTCTACAATTGTCATTACTCCTACCTCCCAATTTTACTTTACATAAGCAGATATTAGCAGCGGAATGAAGCACCAATATGGAGCTACAGAAAGTACCTCCCTCTGGCACATGCTAATTTGATATGTTTTGAGAAATCGGGATAAGGAAGGGGAGTTGGAGAGAAAGATCTGTGAGAGCTTGGTTTACTAGTAATATCTGTCTAGTAATAATTCCTACCTCACAGAAAAATTATACAATTGATTACCACCAACCACACCTCCACACGCACACTTGTTCTTAAAAATGAAAAACAAGAATGACAGGGTTGGAAAAGTCATAAATTCTAGCGGTAATGGAATGTTTGTCTGTCTGAAAGGGCGAACTGTGCTTGTGAGAGTATCGAGAGGAAAGAGCAAGTGGTATAGTTAGCAGGCAGCATCATTCAGACATCATTCAAAGGGCAGCAGAGACAGTATGGTGCCTCATTACCCCAGACTCTACACCATATATGTATAACTGGGTGTATATTAAGGCACTGGATGGAGGGTGCTAATAGCTGGAACAGCCACTTGATACTTTACATATAAAAGCATATAGTTATTGGTAGTGATGTGCCAATTCATCTGCATACCCTATATACAAAAAACTGGGTTGTTGTACATCCATATTAAAGAGCGACTAGAGACAAAAAATACAATACATACAAAAAATAGAATTCTAGTGCACAAACAATTCTAATTTCATAGAGAGATATGGAGATGGACAATATGCAATTAGAATTGTCTGTGCACTAGAATTCAAATTTTTGTATGCATTGTATTTTTGGTTCTAGTTGCTCTTTAATATGGATGTACAACAGCCCATTTTTTGTATATTGTGTGTTACATTGAAGGTTTGACCAAGCCTTCTGGGAAATTGTACTCCACCCAGAGTTAGGTCATGTGCTCATTTGAGCAAAGTACTTTTAAATAGAGAGTCAGCTTCAAGCATCCAGGCCACACAGGAGAAGCTGTCAGCTCATGTAGCCAAAAAGGCAAGTACCAGTAGGTTAGGATCCAGTTAATAAAGCAACCTTGATGTGGTGACTGGGCTTAAAATAATTTGGCCAATTTATTGAGCTAATGGCTTTTATTTACCCAAGGTTTAGCAGGCTGTTTGTATCAGCAACCTTATAGAGGAAGCCAATATGAAATAAGAATTGTTTGTGCACTAGAATTCTATTTTTTGTATGCAACTGCATACCCACCTGGGCATTCTGGCAGCATTCTCTTTTAGTTACTGTGACCTATGGGCTCTTATTCATTTTATGTATTTTCATGCTATATATTGACTTTTCAAAATGGTATTCTCAAACATCCAGTGGGAAGTTTATTTGGATCTTTGTTCAGTGGAGTTTTCCAGTTCTCAGGGACTCACATCCTTTGGCTATATATAGTTATATGCACTTGGTTGTATAAGTGATTTAAAAGGGATATTGACCAATAAATAAATGTGGTGCAAGCTATCAGCAGTATTTTTTTTTGATCATTGTCATTCTTTTTTTTTTTTTCAATAAATATCTTATATTTCAGCAGTGTTTGTTTAATTATTTTTTATTGAGCACTCCTCCGGGCACTCCTGTTTCCCCCACAATCATAAAGACATACTGATAGGTTGTATGTGTACATAAAAAGTGATTAGATTGTGAGCTGTTCGGGGCAGGGCCTGATGTGAATTGAGTCAATAATTGTAAAGCACTGCGGAATATGTAGCGCTATAAAAGAAATACAATACATACATACATACATACACTCCTTGGCTAGAATTAGGATTTATATGTCTCTCACAAACTGTGCTTCCATGTTTCTTTCCCCTTTCTTCTTTACCTTGTGTGGAATTTTTCCCTTTTCCTTCTAGGATTTCTACAACGCTCTTAACATTGGGAACTATTAAATGACTCCCATGCATACAGATTTAAGCCCTTTAATAGTCTTCAACTTTCCGAAATGGCAAAAGGTCCAATCAGTATGGTCCCGCAATGTGCATAGCATTGTTTGCCAGCAAGCATTCCTCAGAAAAAAACTGTCACTCCATGAGAAAACCTCGCCAACTACATTTTCACACAGTTCACAATAAGGCATGATTCCAAATCATTTGTGGCGTTTATAAGGGAAGCACATGGAGGTCAAAACAGCACATGTGCCTCTACTGTGCAATGTGTTATCTAAACAGAAAACTCAGGGCTGGTTTTATCTGCTGAGCAGTAAATTATAAAGATTCTTTTGTGTTAACATTTGAAAGTGTTGTATAGTTAGGGTGGTAGCTTAGATAATAACATTCTTTTGGAAGTTTTGCTTGGCAAGTGATATGGAAAATAAAGGAAAAAAACATTGAGAGATTTTTTTTTTTTTCAAAATCAGATGTGACTGAATTTTGCTGGCCTCTGTGTGTGTGTGTGTGTGTGTGCATAAGGTGAAACATGATGCCTAAAGAGGGGTGCTTAAGGCTTATGCTAGGAAATGAGTCCTCTGTATGTCATTACTTAATCTCTTGGGCCCTCACTGCTGACATCATTCTTAGCTTGATTTGCATCAATGTGCCAGCTGCTTAGTTTACACTTGAGTCACAGAACCACACATAGGCAGAGACTGGAGCCTATAGGCACAAAAAGCCTGGCGCCCTGAAGTCCACCCCTCAACACAGACACACATCCCAAACCACACCATTTTAACTTATAGGGGAGAAAAAACATTATTATTATGTTGAAATCTAGGAAATGTAATAAACATGAACTGGTATATTAATATTATTATATAATAATAATAATGATATTGACTTTACCATAGGGGATATCAGATACTTTTTAAAATCCTGATGTACTACAAATTTAAGTGGATACCGTAGGGGACACATTGAAAGTAACCACTGGCTCCCTTAGGCACGTGCCTTCTGTTAAATTCCGCCCTGCACATGGGGATTAATGTATCAGGGCTGGACAGGTAGTTAGGTAATCATTGGTAGGTACTTAAGGTGACCATATACCAAGCCGATTTTATGTACAATCCGATTAACCAAAAATGTTTATATTTTTCTGCTCTTTTTATGCGACATTAGATCGTAATATCAAACGTTTGTTTGTCAATTGGTTAAATTATTGTAGTATTTTCTGAAGATCCAATTAAATGTAATGTAACCTCACAATAGACTACATTAGACATTAATCATCAAACAAATTGAATGGTGAACAATATGTATGGTACATCTACATAGAATTAATATATTTCATCTACCTATCAAAGTATCGGTATGTTTATGATCGCAATAGCCTTTTGTAGTGTATAGCCACTTTTAAATAGCCACCTGATCCCAGCAACGCATGGGAATGTCGGAGGGTATTCTTACGTAACTGGCTTCTTAAATGGTAGATTGGCATCTACATTTGTCTATAGCTCCTAATGACAAAAATAATTTGTCCACCTCTGCATTTAATGTTGGTTTTTACCGTTTAATAGCAAGCACGCATGATGGTAAATTAAATTGAATAAGAATCAGTCAAGAGATTTTTAAAAAAAAAATATCAAGGTTCAGTTGAGTGGAAACTCTAATAGATGTCTTTTGATTGATTAAATACAAAAAGAAGAATAGATTTTAAATTGACATTTTGTATTGCCTAAATCAAAAAGTTTTTCAAATTCCTTTCAGAAAGAATTGGCCATAACCCCACAAATGCTTTTTTCAGTATAGGGGCCAATCATGCCAGCTGAACAATGAATTCCCTATACCATGGTATAGAAAAGTCCATATTCCAATTGCAGACTAAAAATGTTTTGTATCCTTTGGCAATATTGCATGTCTGAGCTACATCAAACGTTATTGGTTGTGAGGTGCCAATGTTTCCGCTTACCCACTTGGGCATTCTGGCTGCTTATGGGATTTTGCTCTTGCACCCCCTGTGCCTGCCCTGTGAGTCTTGGAATGCGCCATCTATTGGAGGGTGCACATGTTGCAGTGCATGTCTTTCCTTAGGTTGACCCTCCTGACCATTGAAGGGGGAGTCGGCAGCAGACTGGAAATCAGGTGCCTAACTCCTGAACCTATGTACTTCCTGGGGTGAGATCCAAGTATTTTTGATCCTCAACCTGGGTATAGCAAAAGTGGAGGTGGTGATTTGGGACTTTAATTCCATGTCACAAGATACTTCCTGAAAAAAGTTTACTGATGCTTTCTACTTGATTTTTAAACCTTTTTTTTTACTATCCACTTAAATGCCACCAGACTTAGAACTGCTGCAACTTTTTAATTTACTGTAAATTCTAGGTGTATTTTGCCCTTAGGGTGTCAGTACCCTAATCACTTTGGTTAAACTACTTGATCCCTTACCATGCCAGAAAATGTCTTGTATTTGTGCAGTTTAATAAAACATCCTGTTTCTGCTTGCCCAGCGAGGATGCTGTATTTTAGTTTTTCAGTTTTCAAGGATATGCCCATTACCATTGGTTCTGTGAAGCCCCCTCTTTTTGTAACTCCTACTGAAACAAAAGTTACAGGACTATGCTGGTTGAAAGAGTTGTCAAACATAAAAGTAATGATTACATGGACCACTGCATAACTCGGTATATAGTCAAGTATCACACTGGCCCAGTTACAAAGCAACATAGTAACAAAGTAATTAAAGTTGAATAAAGACATACGTCCATCAAGTCAAACCTATTCACCCTCATTTTTTTTTTTTTTTATGTTTTTAAACCCTACCTAACAGTTGATCCAGAGGAAGGCAAAAAAAAAAAACCCAGCTAGAAAGGGGGTGGGGGGGAATTCTAAACGGCAATCGGAAAGTATCCCTGGATCAACCAGATCTATATGCATTAATACCAGTAATTCTCAATATTTTTTAGTTTTAGAAACTTATCCAGGCCTTTTTTAAAGCTATTCAATGAACTTGCCATTACCACTTCTGCTGGAAGACAGTTTCACCGTTCTCACTATAAAGTAGCCTTTCCTAACCTGAAGATGAAACTTCTTTTCTTCCAACCTTAAAAGATGTCCATGAGTCCTCTGATATGACCTATTACCGTATATACTCGAGTATAAGCCGAGGTACCCTTTTTACCTAAAAAAGTAGGGAAAATTGATTGACTCGAGTATAAGCCGAGGTTAGGAACTATGACCACTACTGCCTTCAGTATTGTTTGAGTCTTAAGTTGCCCTTTAAGATTTAACATGACATTCCTATATAGCCCCATTCCCTCCTTCCCTCCCTCCCCTGAGAGTCCCCCCAGTTGGTCCTTACCCCGAAGCTGCACTACTCATGTGAGTGCATGTAGTGACATCCCCCTTCCCTCCTTCCCTCCCTCCCCTGAGAGTCCCCCCAGTTGGTCTTACCCCGAAGCTGCACTACTCATGTGAGTGCATGTAGGACAATCCCCTTCCCTCCTTCCCTCCCCTGAGAGTCCCCCCAGTTGGTCCTTACCCCGAAGCTGCACTCCAGGATGATCGCCGTCTCCTTATGGCCAAATCCGGCTGCCGCACGCTGGATAAGTCCTGTGGATTTGCCGGCTGACGTCACTACTCGGCGCCTCTCACAGCCTGGCGCCGAGTAGTGACATCAGCCGGCAAACTCACAGGATGTACCCAGCGTGCGGCAGCCGATTTGGCCTAAGGAGACGGCGATCATCCTGGAGTGCAGCTTCGTGGACCTTGACTCGAGTATAAGCCGAGGTAAGGTTTTTAGGTTTATTTTAAAACCTAAAAACCTCGGCTTATACTCAAGTATATACGGTAGTAAACAATTCACCAGAGAGTTCATTGTATGGCCCATTAAAGGGACTGTCCACCCCTCTTTTGAAAAATTAATATATGGTAGATTAGCCCCCAAAACCTAGAGATCGTTTAAGTCTAATGCTGTAAATCGGCTCCCACACGGAGCTATTATACTTACATGCTCCTCCTCGCTACACCGCCACGGCTCTGCACTTCCGGGTAAGGCAGTCAGTGTCGGCTGTGACTGTGACGTCACGGCCAATCAATGACTGCCATTCCCGGAGCAGTCTCCACTGCGGCTGCTCGCGAACAGAAAAAGAACAGAGCAGCCACAGTGGAGACTGGGAGAAGAACCTGGAAGTGGCGGTGGATCGATGAGCATGTAAGTATAATATCTCTGTGTGGGAGCCGATTTACAGCTTTAGACTTAAACGATCTCTAGGTTTTGGGGGCTATTCTACCATATATTAATTTTTCAAAAGAGAGGTGGACAATCCCTTTAATATATTTGTATAAGGTTATCATGTCCCCACGCAAGCGTCGCTTCTCCAATGTAAACAGCCCTAACTTGTCTAATCTGCCTGCATATTCAAGCCCCTCCATTCCCATGGTGTTATCAAAACTGCCCAGAGTAAGGCGTTAAAACAGCATTGCACATAGCAGACAGTTGGTGTCTAACCCCCCCCCCCACCTCTATTCAGGCTTGGTTTCTTCATTTTCACATAAATGGCCTCCTTGACACCTCTCTTGAACCCATCCTGTTCCTTTGTCAAGATGCTGGCATTACAATCTTCAAGGAAAAAGGACAAGATATGTCCTTTTTCCTTACAATGCAGCTACATGGCCCGACCCGAGGAATTTGTTCTGTGCTGGGCCATATGCTGGTGCAGCTCCTGTTTGGTTTCCCCCACATACAAATCCATGCACTCTTCACTGCACTGCTCTACGTATATGATGGCGCTCTTCTTATGTTTTGGTATTGGGTCTTTCGGATGTACCAGTTGCTGCTTCAGTGTGTTGTTTGGTTTAAAGCAGACAAGTATACAGTGTTTATTGAAAATTCTTCTCAATTACTTGGAGATCCCTTTTACATATGGGATGACCATGTTATTTCTCCTGCCTTGCCTTCCTCCTTCACTCTTGATATTTGTGTTCTTTTTTTCCCCCTACCCCTTTTGACAATGCCCAGTCTGGATATCCGCAAGCTTTAAGGGCTCCTCTGAGATGTTTAATATTTAGCAGTGGCTTAATTAGGAATCAATTAGCCTTCACCTCTGTGCTAGTGGGGAAGTTCTCCGCAGGGTTCTGATGACACCCAGCTTGTGATCTAAAAGGTGGTTGGACTCAAACATCAAATACTGGTCTGTATGGGAGTTTTTTTTGGTAAACCTCTACTTCCAGTTAACCATTCTTCCTGACTTCTACTAAACAGTCCAAGAAAGACAGTGTGTGGTTTTGAGGTTTTGGTCCACAGAATTGACGTGTTCTGTGAAGGCTTGTACTTTCTTCTGGTGGCTTTTAACTTAGGTGTCATCCACGAATCTGAACCAGTGGCTGGGTGCTATGCCCCTGAAGGTATTAAGAGCTTGTGTTTCCACTTCCTCCATGTAAAGGTTTGACACAATTGGTGAAACTGGGATTCCATAGCACATCCATATTTTTGCTTATAAAATTTATCCTTATATTTGAAATATGTGGTATTTAAACAGTAGGGAACACACCTATTCTGCTGGTAAGTGTGTTGTCTTGGCATAGTCGTTTTCTCACCATCCTGGGAGTTCTGGATGTGATGCCTAGAACTTCCAATCAAAGGCCCTAGGAAGTTGGCCAGGTATTTTGCCACCTTGTATGTTACAATGTTTATGCTGCTGACTGTAGGCCCCTTCCTTTTTTATCTTCGGGAGTCCATATATACATACATGTGCCTCACCAGGGTAGAGGCGATGATACATTGCTCGATCAATGACTATCCTTTTGAAGCTGTTGTAGTAAGTCTATAATCTGTTTCTTGTAATGGCTGGTGGGATCCCTTGTTAAAGCCACATATGTGTTATCGGCCAGGAGTGTGGTGACCTTAGCATGGTAGTCCGAGCTGTTGAGTACCACTGAGTATCTTCCCTTATTTACAGGAAGAATGGTGAAAACTGGACTCTTTCTTGCAGGATGTTAGGGATCTTTCCTTTCCAATGTGGTCAGGTTAGATGATGATGGTTTAGCACTGGCTAAGGCTGAAGATGCTAACTGTCTGCTGCCATGTACACTGCTTTTTTTAATGCCTTAAAACGCCTCTTGCACAAAATGCATTCAGATCTTGCATTCAGAAGGTCCCTAGCACCTGACTGTTGTATGCTAATTGGGACTTTCCAGAGTACTGCCAACAGATTCTTGTACAAGTCATTCTGAATTGAGAAAGCCAGTCGAATGACTAGTGAAACGTCTTCAAGATCTAAACTTTAAGTCCAGTTGATCTAGCTGAATACAACAGATATACTTCAAGAAACAAAACTTTAATTGAATACTATAGATACATTTTGTTTCTTTTGTTGATGGTTAAATAAACATGCACAAACTGAGTGTCTTGGCAAATGGGCTACTTGGCTCCTGGTAATAAGCTGGTAATAAACAGTGGATAAGTGCTAATAAAGTTGCCCATTTGGTTGCCAGCTTAAGTTTAGTTATTCTTTATTATGGGTCTCTTTTCTTAAAGGGCGTGCCCACCTCAAAATCGAAATTTAACCCACTACTGGCCCCACTGTGTAGTGTTAAAAAATCCTTACCCTACATCTCTGCTCCAAACAGTTCTCCTGCAGTGCCTGTTCAAAGTCCCAAGAAGTGAAGAGTAGGAGGTGTCCTTCCTTAACCTCAGTAAGGACAGTGACATGCACAGGGGAGCCCTCTCCCCCCCCCCCTCCCTCCCTCTGGATCTGACTTTGTTTCCTGGTGCCCTCTGTAGTGTAGGGCACCCTAGCCCACCCCAACCGCCAAGTCTGTTTGTTAAAAAAAGGAGCAGAACTCTACTTACAGTCCTTCGTTCCCCCGGCATTCTGCATTGTGGCCAGCCGCGGTTGTCATTACAGACACAAACACACTACCAGTTATCGTTTCACCCCCTTGTTGTCAGTTGTGAGAAGGGGCGTGGTGGCAAACCTGGGGCGGAGGATCCAGTTACTTGAAGCTGTTGGAGTTTGGGAAGGTCTTGCGGGAGACCACCCCAGAATCTGAGGCTGTCGGGAGGGACTTTCGGAAGCAGAGGGATAACTGCTTTAAAATGAACCAGAAATCACATCTCTTGGTAAAACTTGTTGGAAAGTTTCAGCAATATTACATCCTGCCTGTACACTTCCTTATAGTTGTGTAACCAGGCTCTGCCTGCATTACTCTTCTGTTCTTAACTGTTTAGGTATTTCCTGTTTTCCCCAGCCATAACTGGGCATGCTTCTCTCCTGCCTAAATATGAAAATCTATTGAACTGATTTCTTTGAAATCTTTATTGATTATAAATATAGGACTACACTAGGTCTATTATGACCTTGATTCCGATGTTCATAGGAGAAAATGATTTCACTGGCATGTCAAACATTACAGGATTTAGGTGGTCTGTTTTTCTGAGATGGGGGACGCAAGCTCGGAAAGCTTGCTTGTATCTATGCATATTTGAGAACAACTTTAACTCAATGGGGTCCTTCTTGTTGTTATGGAAACAAGACACACTAGCCTCGGGAGAATTAAAGGAAAAAGAAAAGCCAGACAGCTGATTTTGTTTGTAGTAGATTTGCAGGGCTAGAAAATTCATCTTAACCCATTGAGACATCTAAGAATTGATATTTATAGATGTAGCAGCTATGTAGATACTTTATGTAGATAATATGTTGATGACCGAAACATACCACAGAAAGCATTTATTCAGTTTTAAAATGTTGGGGTAAAAAAACTTGCAAGCAACATGAACATATATTATTTTGTATGTATTAATAAAATAGCTGAACTTTAAAATTTTTACCAATTTCCTAAATCCCACAGATCCACCTGTGTCAAGCCCTCCGGTCACTTCCAAACCCTCCTTAACCTAATGCCACTCCGGCTTTACTCTGGTAAAAAAGAATGGATCATTAGAGACACCTCTATTGTTATTGAATGTAGCCTACTGAGCATGTCTAAGCCTGACACTGAGGACAGGGGTTTGTATCGATTAGGGAATAGGAAAGCATGTGGTACATTTGTTGTAATTGGCAGGTTCTGTGCAGAAAGTCAGGAAAGTGTTTTGTAATCAAAGGGAGACTCGGCAACCAGTAGATATAGAGGGGACCATGCTGAAAGTTAAGAGATGATAAAATTATGTTTTACTACTACATGAGCTTGTTTTTTGTGTAGTTGTCCTGTCATGTTCTCAGTTTATTTTTACATTATTTAAACACACAAGTGACCATGGCCATGGCTCCTTTCTGACTGGTTGTGTGTCTTAATTATTATTATTTCATTATAGAGGGGAGAATATTAAAAAAAACACATCATCAAAGTTCCTTTAATTAGATAAATTGGATTTTTTGCCAGCTGGGAGGTTTTTGAACAATTTATGTTAAAGGGACCAGTGGATCATCAACGACACCCGACCAAGCACCCATACATGAATGATTTGTAGGCTGAAAGTCATCTATCAAGCAGTCGGTGTTTGGGCTTCATGTACGGTATGGCGATGACAAACACTGCAAACTTTGTGCTTACTAATCATAGCATATTTACCTTACAAAGGGTGAGAAGATCCTACAGTACCTGCAGAGTGCATTTTAATATCCGTATAGTTTTAAAAGGTTTTGTTGGATGGGTATATTAAATAGATGAATATACTGAATTAGTTTGTAAACTTTGGACTAAAATTTGGATATTCCAAACTAAAACGCACTTTTCCTGCCTAATGGACCTGAAACTGATCAAAACAGTGTATCTCTTGCATAAGTAATTTTTGACCAGTGCAAAGTTAAACCTTAAAGGGCATGTTCACCCCTAAAACTAAAATTGAACACACTGCTGGCCCCACTGAGTAGTCCTTACCTTACTCCTCTGCACCATTTGGTTTCTACTGCAGTGCCTATTCAAAGTCCAGGGAAGTGAGGAGTAGGAGTCTTCCTGTGTGTGAAAAGGTATCTGCCTCTTCCCTGTCCTCCTGGAGGACTCTGGCATGTGCATGGGAGCCCTCCCACTCTCCGGTAGTCTATTCACTGCATTGTATAAAAATAAAATAATTTCTGTAGTGTAGCAACCTCCCTCCCAACCTTAAAGGGTATGTCCACCCAAAAAATAAACTTTTTATATATGTTCTTTATATAATAGCACCAACCTCAAACGCCATGTTCATTTTTCTAAAAATCATTTGCTTTGCCCGATATTTAATGAGATATATATCAGGCTGCACTTCCGCTCCACTTCCTCTTTAGGTGACCCCGAGCTGCAGCTTAGAAAAAAAAAAAAAAAAATTCTTCCTTGCCGGACGGAAGCCAATCAGAACCCAGCATTCAGGTGTGTGTGTGTGTGTGTGTGTCTCTGTCTCTCGAAGCCGGCTGGCTGCAGCATGTTGATCCTGGATTTCTTCCGTACACATAACTTTACAGCTGCGATTGGTTGAGAGGGAAAAGAGAGCGGGATCGAGGGGTCAGCTCATTACTGATGCAACTTCCTCTGTGCTCACTGCTGGATGTTAACAGACATGCGCAAGAACATGAAAAGAACAGAGGCAAGGTAATGTAACCTGTCTCTGTTCATCGCTGTATTGGTCCATGCTGCAGGGTTAAGCCAGCTACAAACGTCTGTAACTTTTGAACCACTGGACCAATTCACATGCTGTAAAGTTTGTTTTGGAGCACTTATTTGGGCCAAATAAATATAGAAAGTTAGTTTTGGGGGTGGACATGCCCTTTAAAAAAAATGCCTGGAAACTTACTTCGGCTTTCTTCAAAGCCGGCAGCCGCTCCTGGAAGTATCATTAGAGGTTGCGGCAATGAAGGCATGTAAGGAAGTTATCTGCCACTTTTTTTTTTTTACAAATAATTTTTAAGCTGGACATACCCTTTAAGCTGGGTACATTCATGAAAGATTTTATTTCTAAAAATGACAGATGAAATCTGAAAGAGCCTGTCTGTCATTTCCTGTAGATCCCTCTACACACAGTCCCGAGCATTCTCCCTATGTAAAGCATAGGGAGAACATTCGTGATGCAGATTTCTCTCAGCTGCCGCGGGTTTCCCATACTTTAAGTACAGGGATACGACTGCGCGAAGAAAAATTTGGGGCATGTTTGAGCAATCGCTGTTAATGTCCGTTGGCCTCTGGAGCATTCGAAAATGCACTACACACACTAACGATAAAGGGACAGTACCATTGTACCCAACAGTCACTAGTTATAAATTGCAAGGAATACATAGTTTTTTTGCTCCTGTGCCAATTAAATATGTACTAGGTAGGTTTCCTGTATTTAAACTAGAAGGCTGGGCCCTATATTCAGTGTTTGCTGGGCTGAGTTGTGTTTTAAGAATCTAGATATGAAAGATAAATAATAAGTAGCATAGAATTTATCAGTGTCTCTTATTTTAATCTATTGTTCAATGAAAAATCCGATCTTGACAGCAGGCACTGATGATATTGGGGTTTACTTAATCTTTGTTTTCCAGTTAAAGAATGTTTGTTTTCTGAAGTAGTAATGTGTTAAGAATGTATCCTCTGTTACACAGGTTAAACTCTAGACAATGGTTAGGGCAGGGCTCACTTAGCTATGTTTATACTGTATGGGGACTATCGATTTGTGCTTGGAAATAAAATATAGTTTTGATGTGAAACACCAAGGACTATGCAGAACTGTAAATCAGGCCACCTTCATAACGATACGTTATTACAATACATACAATAAGTATTATACAGTAATGATATCATAAGTAATGCTCATTGATAAATTAAGGCTGAGAAAAAAATTTCATTATCAGACATGGGGAAAAATTTCCATCAGATCGAGAATTATCTGCACAATTGGTTGAACATCCAAAAATGTGAGCCCTTTAAGGCTGGGTACACACCAAACCAACATTTCCGTGTATCAGTCAGTTGGGCCGAAAAATCTGCACCGTTTTTATTGTTGCCAGCAATGTCTTTCAACCATTTGTCTAGATCGGACAAATGCCTACCGGACGTGTTGGTAAATCACAGATGATGATGTGCTCTCCTATGGACCGCACGATCGGTCGAAGCAAACTGTCGGCCGCAGCAACATTCACTAGCTATTGACGGATGGTCGGTTAGGATGAAAATTTTGACATTGTGTAAGGTAGCCATACTTGTGAGCTACACTAGTTACATTTTTTCAAATAACATAAAATTGGAGTTTATCCAGGGATATTTCTGAAAGCCACTTGGAGTCAGGAAGTAATTATTTTCCCCTTCATACTGAGGTTTTTTTTTTTGCCCTCTGGATCAACTGTTAGGCTGGTGAGTTGGTAGGATTGGATGGACGTATGTCTTCATTCAACCTCAAATACTGTACTATATTAAAGGCTATGTCCACCCCTAAATTCGAATTTTAATATTCTGCTCCCCCATGTCCCCCAGCCCCAACCGCATATTTTGCGGTTTTGCAAGCAGAGGGGCGGGACCGGCAGTCGCGTCTGTGATTGGCTGAGCGGCAGCCAATCACGGACGCGGCTGCCGGTCATTCAGTGCAGCGGAGGAAAGCGGAGAGGTAAGTAAGAGTTTGGGGAGCTTTTTTAAAAAAAAAAACATGCGGTTGGGGCTGGGGGACATGGGGGAGCAGAATATTAAGGGGGTTTAATGCTAGGGGGAGGGATAGTAGAACGGGAGGGAGAGGGAGGGGGGAGAAGGGCTGCAGCACGCATGGCAGGAATCTCCGGGAGGCCAGGTAGCAGGCAGTGTCCTATATGGACCTGCTAGCCTCCTGGTGGTCAGTTTTTGGAACTTTGGGGGGGGGAGAACCAGATGGAGTTGGGATGTGAGGTAAGGATTAAACTACACTACATGGTGGGGCCAGTAGTTGGGGGAATTATAGTTTTGGGGGTGGACATGCCCTTTAATTCAATTGATTTGTAATTTCAATCAAATTGCTAGTTTTTTCTGTAGAATCAATCAAGTTTTTTTTTAGAAATTTCAATTTATTCCTGTTCGATCATATTCAGCTAAATGGAAAAAAAAAAAATATTAAGGGAACACAGCTTTAGTGCCTGCAAGTAACTTTATTGGCAACAAGTTTTGGGCCACAACAGGCCGTTTCTCAAGCTTGAGAAAGGGCTTGTCATGGCCCATAACATGTTGCCATTTAAGTCATCTGCGACACTAAAGCGGTGTAGTTTTCCTTTTCAATATATATTTTTTTCATTTACCGTGGTTGCCTCTAGCTGCTGGGAATGGAGCAGAGGAGGTTAAAACACGTGGAAATACCACTAGATGTTGTGCAATAAACATATTGTGATTTCGATCATATTCAGGACTGCTATGAAGCAAGTTGAAAATCCTGCTCAGGGCACAGCAATCCTGTCTAATAGAGGTCATGTGTACTTGTTAGAAAATTATTTTATTATTATTATTGATTTATATAACGCCAACATCTTCCGTGGCACTTTACAATTACATAGTCATGCATTACATACAGGGTAATACATGTTATACAAAGTCATACATATTACATACACAGGTAATACATAATATAAGTAAACAGTGTGGAATTTTAGAGCAATACAGTGATACAATAGGAAAGATGACCCTGCACAAAGAGCTTACAGGCTAGAGGATATGGGGGTGAGCCAAAATCTTCAGTAAAGTACACTCCAGCACACCACAAATGGCACGGCCTTTGGTTGGTAGGTGCAATCCTCCCAGCCCTCCATATGTGCTGGTGCTCTGAGAAGAAACATGTAAAATTATAGTTTATAGTTTAGTTTATAGTATTTGAGGTTGAATAAAGACATACGTCCATCCAGTCCAACCCATCTAGCAATATCCTCATTTCCTGCCTAACTGTTGATCCAGAGGAAGGCAAAAAAAACCCACCAAATTTATGAAGGGGGAAAAAATTCCTTCCTGACTCCAAGTGGCAATCGGAAATTTCCCTGGATCAACTCTACATTATGTATCAATACCAGTAACTTGTAACATTCCTTGTTTGCAGAAACTCATCCAGCTTTTTTTTGAAAATGACCAATGAACCTGCCATAACAACGTCCACTGGAAGACAGTTCCATAGCTTTACCGTTCTCACAGTGAAAAACCCTTTCCGAGCTTGAAGCCTAAACCTTTTTTCTTCAAGTCTTAAGGGATGTCCTCGTGTCCTTTGACATGTTCTATTGGTGAACAATGCCCCAGATAGTTTATTGTATGGCCTGTTAATGTATTTATACACAGTGATCATATCCCCACGCAAGCGCCTTTTCTCCAGCGTACATAATTGTAACTTTTCCAGTCTCTCTTCATATTCAAGCTCCCCCAATCCCCTTATTCATTTAGTTGCCCTTCTCTGAACCCTTTCCATTTCAAAGATGTCCTTTTTGTACACAGGATTCCAAAATTGCACTGCATATTCCAAATGAGGCCTTACCAATGCTTTGTAAAGAGGGAGAATTACATTTTCCTCCCTTGAATCCATACCTCGCTTTATACAAGACAATACCATGCTGGCTCTGGCTGTTGCCGCCTGGCACTGCTTGCTACCTTTAAGTTTGTTATCCACCAAAACTCCAAGATCCCTTTCCAACAGGGATTCACTTAACACAGAGCCATTTATAGTATAAGTAGCACAAGTATTTTTAAGTCCAAAAGTCCATGTGCTTAAGTCCATCACCTTACATTTATCAACATTGAATTTCATCTGCCACTTAGCAGCCCAATGTGATAATCTATCTAGATCCCCTTGCAACGATTGCACATCCTCTGAAGTTTTTAATGGTCGACAAAGTTTTGTGTCGTCGGCAAACACAGAAACCTTGCTGACAATACCCACTTCTAAATCATTAATAAATAGATTAAATAGAAGCGGCCCCAACACAGAACCCTGTGGCATCCCACTTAGCACTTTAGTCCATAATGATGAAGCCCCATTAACAACTACTCTCTGCATCCTATTCTTTAACCAATTTTCTATCCATGTACAAATGTGACTCCCCAGACCAACAGACCTTAGCTTATTCATTAGTCGCCTATGGGGGACTGTATCAAAAGCCTTTGCAAAATCCAAGTAAACTACATCTACTGCTATACCAGAGTCTACATTTCTACTTACTTCCTCATAAAAGCCAAGCAAGTTAGTTTGACAAGATCTATTCCTCCTAAATCCATGCTGGTTACTACTTATAATGTCAGTCCTTGAAACATACTCTAGAACATGTTCCCTTATTAAACTTTCCAGGATCTTCCCCACCACTGAAGTTAAACTTACAGGCCTGTAATTACCCGGCTGTGAACGACTACCCTTTTTGAATATTGGAATAACATCAGCCTTTTTCCAATCCAGAGGCACACCACCGGACATGAGGGAATCAGCAAAAATTAGAAACAATGGCCTAGATAAAACTGAACTTAGCTCCCTAAGTACCCTAGGATGTATTTTATCCGGTCCAGGAGATTTACTAATATTAACCTTATTTAGTTCTTTCTGTACCATATCCTCGGTTAACCAAAGTGAACTTGAATCTTGTATACCTTTATTGCTACTATACTCTATGATATCTGTACTTGGATCTTCTATAGTGTATACAGAGGAAAAAAAATGATTCAAGACATTTGCTTTATCGCCATCCTCCGTAACTAACTTATCCCCATTAATTAATGGTGCCACATTCTCAGTCCTCATCTTCTTACTATTAATATACTTAAAAAAATGTTTAGGCTTAGTGATGCTTTCTTCAGCTATCCTAACTTCATTATTAATTTTAGCTAGTTTGATTGCTTTCTTACACTCCTTGTTACAGTTTTTATACTCCCTAAAGGCCCTTTCCGTTCCCTCGGCCTTAAAGGTTTTAAATGCCTTTTTCTTCCTTACCATTTGCCTCTTTATTAGAGGTAAATTAGATTTAAACCTACTGATTGAAGATTCTTGATGAAGAGAAAGGGGAATAAAAGTGGAAGGTAGGAGCCACAAGACAAAAAGGTTTAAAGAGCATGTTCACTCTTAAAACAAATAGGAATGACTTGTCAGTTATCTGCCTGCAACACTTACTGCTATTTTTACCAATTCATTATAACAAAGATTTTATTATAAGAAGTTGGTTTCTTATTCAGTTACAGGGTTATTCAATAAAATTCTTATCGTTTAAAATGGTGCTAATTTTGCCCCAACCAATCAGATCTTATTTAACATTTGAAAGCTAACATTAGTTGGGCCAAAATTAGCACCATTTTAAACGATAAGAACTTTTATTGAATAACCCTGATGTTTCTTATTCACAGGCTGAAGTTGGTTTCTTATTCAGATTTGAATAAGAAACTGGTGTTTTGCAATAGGTAAACCGCTTTCGGCCAACAAAAAAACACTAAAGACAGACATGTACATACCCCTGGCACTTAATTCAGTCCAGCCTGGCCCAAATTGGTTTTGGGCATGCAAGTTGCAAATTAGCCATTTTAGCCATTTGAATAAGAAACTGGTGTATTGCAATAGTTAAACCGCTTTGGGCCACTCAAAAAAACACTGCAGACAGACACGTACATACCCCTGGCATATAATTCTGGAGGCACATCATTTGAGAATTAATGCCTTAGGGTAAGGCCTACTTGGTGTTTTCTGAAATCTGACCCTTGGTAGCATAATGGAAGCCACAGTGGTGAGAATATAGTTAGTGTAGTATAGTATTTGACGTTGAATAAAGACATATGCCCACCTGCTCCACAATATCCACATTTCCTGCCTAACAGTTGATCCAGAGGAAGGCAAAGAAAACCAGTAGGAAGATGGAAAATGTATTTCCTGACTCCCAAGTGGTAATCACCACATCTAATGGAGGACACTTTTTGTGAATGTTCCATTAGAACACAGTTCCATAGTTTTACCATTCTCTCAGTGAAAAACCCCCTACAAACTTAAAGACTAAACTTATTTTGTTTAAGTCTTAAGCAGTGTTCTCCCCAGAATTTTTTCCCAGCCGGGTGGCATGAAAAAGTAGCCGGGTGGGGTGGGACGGGGAAATTTGGTGGTGGGGAAAAATGTGCACTGCATCATGCTCATTATATAGGACAGGGATGTCTAACTTTCGTCCCACTATATGTTTGAAAACTATGACTCCCAGCATTCTGTGGTTGTAGAATGCCGGGAGTTGTAGTTTGTCAACATCTGCAGGGAGTTGTAGTTCCCTTTTGAAGGTAACCCATGTAACATGGCAGCACAAGCACATGTGCCACCCTTTTGTGGCCTTGGGGATCTTGGAAAAGCTAGTAAACGTGCTAAAATAATCTTACAAGTGTAAAAAACGGGTCTGGACTGGGCAGTATTGGCAGGAGTTTTTACTGACCTATTGGCACACCAATTAAACCTACATCTAAATTCTTTTATATCACAAGTGTTCTCTCAAGGAATTTTTTCCAGCCGGGTGGCATGAAAAAGTAGCCGGGTGGGCCGCCCGGCTAAAAGACCCTAGGGAGAACACTGTCTTAAGGGATGTCCTCTAACATGTTTTATTGGTGAACAATGCCCCAGATAGTTTATTGTATGGCCCATTAATGTATTTATACACAGTAATCATATCCCCATGCAAGCGCCTTTTCTCTAGTGTATATAATTCTAACTTATCCAATCCGTTTTCATATTCAAGCTCCCACAGTCCCCTTATTCATTTAGGTGCCCTTCTATGAACTCTTAACATTTCCTCACTGTCCGTTTTATACACAGGATTGTAAAACTGCAACGCAAATTCCAAATGAGGCCTTACCAGTGCTTTGTAAAGAGGGAGAATAGAATTTTTCTCCCTTGAATCCATACCCCTCATTATACAAAACAATATCCTGCTGGCTGCCTGGCATTGCTTGCTACATTTAAAGGGCACGTCTAACCTAAAATAAAGTTACCTTAGATCACACCCCCCCAAACCTAAGTTTCACATTATCTTTATGTTATAAAGATTTCCCTGAAGGGATCTGACCTAGTCCCTTTGCCACCTGGGCACAGCCTCCTGCTCCTGTTTCGAGCAAGGCTTCTGCGCTGACAGCTGCACTACTTCTTGGTCGCGACTGTCAGGCAATTGGGTGTGACGTCACATTGCGCCTTTACTGACAGACGCAACCAGGAATTGGAGCGGCTGCCAGCCGCAGAGCAGTGATTCAGTATCGGTCAATAGTTATTTATATAACTTTAATATAAGTTGCTTCTTAACACAGAAATACCATTTGTGCGAGTCAAGTACTTTCTTACTATTACTAGTACTATTTAGCACACTGCACTAATTCTAAATTTAGAAATGCAAACAAGGGTTTCCATGTGTAAATTTGTTGTGTTTGCCTTTACAATAATGTTTGCTGACCTTGCTCTTACCCCCTGTACAAAACTTTCCCTGAGAATGTGGGATTTGACATGTAAAATAGCTTTATTAAAGACAACCCTTTAAGGAGCTGCCTCGATGGTTGCAAATCTGGCATTTTCTGCTGGCTATAAAGATAAACATTATAATTGTGGGATTTTACGGAATTCAACATTTCACCAGAGGCTCTGATCTGATCTCCTTTGAGGAAATCCAAAAAAATACACCCTACTCCCCCACTAGCCACAAATCACTTCAAATTTGTTATATTAAAGTCACTTGTACAAGACATATATATACACATTTACATTTGTTGATTGTACAATATATTTGTTTTAGTTATATTTTCCTTTTGTCTTTTTTGTATACATAATAAATTGTATTGCATATATACTGAGTGATCTTGTCTTATTTAGTGACATTTAATTTTTTTAATTTTAAAATCTTTATAAGTAATAAATCAATAACAAATTAACAGATTAACAATTGACTTAAATGAATAGTATTTCACATTTCTTGCATTTATGGTATGTTACACTTATATAAGGTGTTTAGTATTTACGCGGTTAAAGGGCATGTCCACCCCCAAAACTATAATTCCCTCCACTACTGGCCCCACTCTGTAGTGTACTAAAATCCTTACCTTACATCCCAGCTCCAGGTGTTTGGACCTAACAAAAGGAAGTTTCCTGTGAGTGTAACGAACTTGTGAGTGGCCCTTTCTCTTAAGAGTAAGGAAGGAACCGGGGAGCCGTGCACTCGCCGTCCCGGGGGTAACCTTGAATCTCAAGGCAAAAAAAAAGAAGGACACTTAATCATTTGATGGTTGTATGGGTGTGTTGAAAGTTTGAAATGAGATTGTTTGACAGTTTAAAAATAAGATTGTTTTGTACTGTTAAAACTGTGTGCAGGATTGAGTGTGCAGTAACAGACTATCTTCTTCTTCCAGTTAAAGGGGTGTGCTGGACTTCTATATTCTAGTATGTGTACCTGTTGTTAATCAACACACGGCGTGTAAAAGGTTAAAAGTGTTTGGTTTTTTTTTTTTTTTCCCTCTCTTTCTGGCTCTTGCACTAATTGGTGTGGGGTTGGGGCCTTTAGTAATAGGATCACATTGTTGGGCCTGTGGTTTGGACCTAACAAAGGAAGTTTCCTGTGAGTGTAACGAACTTGTAAGTGGCCCTTTCTCTTAAGGACCTTGATCTCAAGGACATAAAAAAAAGAAGGACACTTAATCATTTGATGGTTTGTATGGTGGTGTGAAAGTTTGAAAATAAGGATTGTTTGACAGTTTGAAAATAGGATTGTTTGTACTGTTAAAAACTGTGTGCAGATTGAGTGTGCAGTAAGCAGACTAATCTTTCTTCTTCCAGTTAAAGGGGTGTGCTGGACTTCTATACTAGTATTGTACCTGTTGAATCACAAACAGGCTTGTAAGGGGTAATATTGTTTGGTTTTTTTTTTTTTTTTTTTTTTTTCTTTTTTTTTTTTTTCCCTCTCTTTCTGGCTCTTGCACTAATTGGTGTGGGGGTTGGGGCCTATTAGTTAAATAGGATTCACAGTGTTGGGCCTTGGTTTGGACCTAACAAAAGGAGGTTTCCTTAGTGTAACGAACTTGTGAGTGGCCCTTTCTCTTAAGGACCTTGATCTCAGGCATAAAAAAAGAAGGACATTGAAACAAAGGCAATTAAACAAGGTGTGCGTCACTGTGTTGGTGTGGTGTATTAGAGGGACAGTTTTGTCAGTACCATTCAATGTGCATCGTGCCACATGTATAGGAACCTGGAGCAGACGTTCGGGGAACCTATGTTTGTGTCAGGTGTGAGTGGGTTGCCCGTTTGGAAGCTGAGGTGGAGAGTCTAAAAGGGCAGCTTGCAGCATTGCGGGGATTGGCAAACTGGGGGGTCAGCAGGCACGTGGCTGGGGCCAGTATAGAGGTGGGTGGAAGAGGGACAAGAAAGGATGAGGAAGGAGGTAGTTTTGTTAGGGTTACTAGGGGAAGTGGAGACGAGAGTAGGGGGGCTTCTCCCCAGATTGTCCATCCCAACAGATTTGCCGCCTTAGGTATGAAGTGAGGAGGACACCTCGGAATTAGCATGTATGGAGGGGGCTAGTCCCTTGAGCACCCAGGGACTGCCATCTCTGATACAAGGGAGGAGGAACGAAGGGTCAGGAATGCAAGGCAGGTGGTAGTGGTAGGGGACTCCATTAATAGGAAGGTAGATAGGGTAATCTGCCGCCAAGACCCTACATGCCGAACTGTGTGTTGCCTGCCTGGTGCTAGGGTTCGGCATGTGGTGGATCGTGTAGACAGATTATTGGGTGGGGCCGGGTGTGACCCGGCGGTCTTGGTTCACTTGGTGCCATTACAAAGTTAGAGGTGGAGGTGATTCCTTAAATGATTTCCGAGAACTAGGGGCCAAGATAAAAGCAAGGACTCCAGGGTAGTGTTTTCAGAAATACTACCGCAGCCACGTGCTAAGCCAGGGAGACCGGGAGCTTAGAGCATTAATGCTTGGCTAGAGAGTGGTGTAAGGAAGAAGGGTTTGGGTTTATTGAGAACTGGGCAGACTTTGCTGTCGGCTCAGGCTCTTTAGTAGGGATGGGTTGCACCTCACTGATGGTGGTGCAGCTGTTTTGGGGGAGAAGATGGCTAGAGGGTTGGAGGAGATTTTAAACTAGGTTTGGGGGGGGAGGGTATTAGCAGTCTCACTGGGATAGATTGTCCAGAGGAAAGCAGTGTAGATAGGCCAGTGGTGGGTGGGGGGGGGGGGGGCAGGGGTGCTAGCATAGGGGATAGGAGGAATGTGTATCAAAGTGTACGAATAATTACAGGTATCAATAATCTAAAATGTTGTTTGCAAATGCGGAAGCCTGGCGGACAAATGGGTGAATTGGAAATGATGGCATTGAATGAAAAGTATATGTAATAGGTATAGCAGAAACGTGGTTGAACAGTTCTCACGACTGGGCTGTAAATATAGAGGATATGCCTTGTTTTAGGCAGGACAGAAAAAAAAGGAAAGGGGGAGGAGTATGTGTATATGTTAAAAGAATTGAACGCAAATTTAAAAGAAGAGATACTGGTGATATGGATGATAAGTGGAGGCAATATGGGTGGAATTAGGCAACAGGAAAGGGGGTAATGTCTTGTTGGTGTCTGCTTAGCCGCCAAATGCTAGCAGAGAGGAGTGAGTCAACTTCATATGCAGTTTGGCAAGGGCTGCAAGTTTGGGGAGTGTGCTCATTATGGGGGACTTCAATTACCCTGACATTGATTGGTGTGGTGGAACTGCCATCACAGAAAAGGCGATAGTTCCTGAATTTGCTGCAGGATAATTTTCTCTCACAGGTGGTTGAGGTTCCTACTAGAAAAGGAGCTCTGTTGGATCTGGTAATTCTACCATTGTGGAGCGCATTATAGATATAAAGGTAACTGAGGCTTAGGGAATAGTGACCATGAAATAGTGGCATTTGGACTTTGTTATCGAAAGGAAAAGTGTGCTGGGTTAACAAAGACATTTAATTTCAGGAAAGCAAATTTTCCCAGGTTAAAGCAGCTCTTCAGAATGTCAACTGGGATATGTATTATCAGGTAAAGGTACTGAACAGAAGTGGACTGTGTTCAAGGGATTTAAACCAGTTCACATCAAATTTATACCCTTGGGAAATAAATGTAAAAAAATCCGCGCCCATGTGGCTGAATTCTGATGTAAAGAGGCAAATGGTAAGGAAGAAAAGGCATTTAAAACCTTTAGGCCGAGGGAACGAAAGGGCCTTTAGGGAGTAAAAACTGTAACAGGAGTGTAAGAAAGCAATCAAACTAGCTAAAATTAATAATGAAGTTAGGATAGCTGAGAAAGCATCACTAAGCCTAAACATTTTTTTAGTATATTAATTAAGATGAGGACTGAATGTGGCACCATTAATTATGGGGATAATTGTTACGAGATGGGATGGCGATAAAAAAATGTCTTGAATAATTTTTTTTCCTCTGTATACACTATAGAAGATCCAATACAGATTCATAGAGTATAGTAGCAATAAAGGTATAACGATTCAAGTTCACTTTGGTTAACCGAGGATATGGTAGCAGAAACTAATAAGGTTAAATTAGTAAATCTCCTGGACCGGATAAAATACATCCTAGGGTACTTAGGGAGCTAAGTTCAGTTTTATCTAGGCCATTGTTTCTAATTTTTGCTGATTCCCTCATGTCCGGTGTGTTGCCTCTGGATTGAAAAGGCTGATGTTATTCCAATATTCAAAAGGGTAGTCGTTCACAGCCGGGTAATTACAGGCCTGTAAGTTTACCTTCAGTGGTGGGAAGATCCTGGAAAGTTTATAAGGGGATCATGTTCTAGCATTATGTTTCAAGGACTGACATTATAAGTAGTAACCAGCATGGATTTAGGAGGAATAGATCTTGTCAAACTAACTTGCTTGGCTTTTATGAGGAAGTAAGTAGAAATTTAGACTCTGGTATAGCAGTAGATGTAGTTTACTTGGATTTTGCAAAGGCTTTTGATACAGTCCCCCATAGGCGACTAATGAATAAGCTAAGGTCTGTTGGTCTGGGGAGTCACATTTGTACATGGATAGAAAATTGGTTAAAGAATAGGATGCAGAGAGTAGTTGTTAATGGGGCTTCATCATTATGGACTAAAGTGCTAAGTGGGGTGCCACAGGGTTCTGTGTTGGGGCCGCTTCTATTTAATCTATTTATTAATGATTTGGAAGTGGGTATTGTCAGCAAGGTTTCTGTGTTTGCTGACGACACAAAACTTTGTCGACCATTAAAAACTTCAGAGGATGTGCAATCGTTGCAAGGGGATCTAGATAGATTATCACATTGGGCTGCTAAGTGGCAGATGAAATTCAATGTTGATAAATGTAAGGTGATGCATTTTGGACTTAAAAATACTTGTGCTACTTATACTATAAATGGCTCTGTGTTAAGTGAATCCCTGTTGGAAAGGGATCTTGGAGTTTTGGTGGATAACAAACTTAAAGGTAGCAAGCAGTGCCAGGCGGCAACAGCCAGAGCCAGCATGGTATTGTCTTGTATAAAGCGAGGTATGGATTCAAGGGAGGAAAATGTAATTCTCCCTCTTTACAAAGCATTGGTAAGGCCTCATTTGGAATATGCAGTGCAATTTTGGAATCCTGTGTACAAAAAGGACATCTTTGAAATGGAAAGGGTTCAGAGAAGGGCAACTAAATTAATAAGGGGATTGGGGGAGCTTGAATATGAAGAGAGACTGGAAAAGTTACAATTATGTACGCTGGAGAAAAGGCGCTTGCGTGGGGATATGATTACTGTGTATAAATACATTAACGGGCCATACAATAACTATCTGGGGCATTGTTCACCAAGAGAACATGTCAAAGGACACGAGGACATCCCTTAAGACTTGAAGAAAAAAGGTTTAGGCTTCAAGCTCGGAAAGGGTTTTTCACTGTGAGAACGGTAAGGCTATGGAACTGTCTTCCAGTGGACGTTGTAATGGCAGGTTCATTGGTCAGTTTCAAAAAAAAGCTGGATGAGTTTCTGCAAACAAGGAATGTTGCAAGTTACTGGTATTGATACATAAAGTAGAGTTGATCCAGGGAAATTTCCGATTGCCACTTGGAGTCAGGAAGGAATTTTTTCCCCCTTCATAAATTTGGTGGGGGTTTTTTGCCTTCCTCTGGATCAACAGTTAGGCAGGAAATGAGGATATTGCTAGATGGGTTGGACTGGATGGACGTATGTCTTTATTCAACCTCAAATACTATACTATACTATACTAATACTATACTATACTATACTAAATGGTTCTCCTGTAATCCCCCCCCCCCCCCAAAGTCCCAAAAACTGGCCACCAGGAGGATAGCAGAGTCTATATAGGACTCTGCCTCCTGTCTCTCCCCTGGGAGAAAAAAAGTCATGTGCACTGCAGGCCTCCCTTCCTCTCCCACCTGTTTTGCAATACCTCCTCCTAGCGTAATTCCCCTTTGCCAGATATTAGCTTGCCTTTCCCCAACCCCAACCGCCATACAAGGTTTTACTGGAACTCCCCCGAACTTTACTTACCTTACCTCTCTCCCCCGGCATTCTGTGCAGCTGTGTCCGTGATTGGCTGCCTCTCAGCCAATCATGGACGCGGCTGCCGGTTCCGCCCCCTGCTTGCAGTTCCATGGTAAGGTAAGTAAAGATCGGGGGAGTTTCAGTAAAATTAGGGGTGTTTCCAGGATTTTCGACACCTGAAACAACTTTTAAATGCCGTCTATCGGCAGACGGGTGGAGGAATGCGAAGTGGACATGGCTTCATCAGGGAACATAGGTGTGGCGGGCTGACTAACACTGACTGGTGGACTGGTGCTGAAATGCAGTATTGAAGGAAGGAATATTTTTATCTGGCACCTGTTAAGTGTTCCCCAGGGGTTTGCCCTGAGCAAATGTTTCAGTTTGCTTCATGGTAGGGGCACCTCTGAGTAAAATATTTTATGGCGGTTCGGGCTGGGGGAGGGAAAGCTACTAGTTGGACATGCCCTTTAAAAGTATCAAATGACTCACACTATATTCCCCAGACTTTATTGAATTTTGTAGGGCATCCTCTCTTTTATACAAAACTTTTTGATAAGGAACAGTAGCATTAACTATCATCAGCCATTGGCTTATAGTGGGTGGATCAGGTGCCATCCATTTTAATGTGATGGTTTTTCTAGCAAAGAATAAGGTTTCATGTAGTAATTTAGATTTATATCTATACAAAAAATCCTCTTCCCACATTCCCAGTATAAGAATTTATACTGGGAATTTTAGGGTCAACTGGAATTAGTATCTATATGATCCCTGGTAGTATCTCGGTTACTTCTTTCCAAAAACACATAACTCTTGGGCATATCCATATAAGGTGTCAGAAATCTGGATCATCTATAGAACATTTGGGGCATGTTTTTGGTCTATTAACATGTATACGATGGAGTCTGACCGGTTGCATAAATGCTGGGTGTATTATATATAATTGGATGAGCTTATTATTGGCTACTGGGGATACCAGTCGATGTTCACCTGCAGTATCACTCCAGTCTTCAGGTTCCAAATTTGTGATGTATCTAGGCCATTTTTGCATTATTGTTTCTCTTTGTTGTTGGTAGTTTACATCTTATTAAACAAGTCTTATTAAACAAGTATAGGTAAGACATGTAAGTCCTTGTGCTCCCTGTGTACGTAGTTAAAGGATGATTAGATATAGGGATCTCAAGTGACCCAAATTGTGCTGTAAGACAATTCCTTAGTTGGAAATATCTATAGTGTCAAGGTAAGTTATACATTTGTTATAGATTCTCATAAGACAGTAAGCGATCGTTTTGAAATATTTGCCCAAATTCAGTGATCCCGAGTCTGGACCAGTCTGAGGCGCCCATGAATGATGACATCTCAGGTTATTCCCAGTTGTTCCATAGGGGTGTAGCTGTCATAGGATTTTTAATATTAAGTATTTGTTGTGTTTCTTTCCACACCCTCCAGAATTGTGAATGTATTATAGTGCCCCTTGCTATCATATAATTAGTGGGCATATTCAGGTTTGCTAGTAGGTTTCCTTGTAAATATTCACCAAGCATATGTTCAGAAGTGGCCATTTTATTTGGGTTGATTATCCATTTCCAAACATATCTTGTTTGTGAGGCTAGGTAATACAGTCTTAAATATGGCAGGGCCAGGCCACCATCTTCTTTAGATTGCTGTAATTTGTTTTGTTTAATTCTGACTCTGCATAAACTATAACCTGAACAAACACTATCAGGATTTGAAAACCTATGAGGGTTGTGAACCCTCCAAATAGCAGGAGACACTCTTCTATTTATACCAGTGACTTAACTCTTCACAACTAATGGCAGTTGCGGCGGTACACAAAAACTGTGTCACGCAACTGCCGCAATTTATGTACTGAGGCGATAACTGCTCTTTAAGACAGAAACTTTAATGCCAGCAGATAGCTGGTGTTAAAGTCTCGGATTGGGAAAACCCCATTCACTATGCACCGAGAGCCGTTATTGGCTCAGTGCATTGCCTAGAGGAGGCAATACAGAGCGATAACGACTCTCCGTACATAGCCCTGTATATCTACAGCTCAATAAAACACAATAAAATTATTATTACTACATATTACCAGATAATTTACTAATTTATACATCACAATACTTTATTTGAATTTCAAAATCTATTAATGCCTGTTATCAATTGTAAAACTAAAAAAAAGTTATGAAACACTTACATTCATGCTACATTTTTGGCAGGTTCTGCACTAGAGACAAGGTAGTACTTTACAGTAATTCCTAATCAAAGTTATACCTCTGTGAATTCCAGAAAAGCTTTCGCTACATTATGCCCCCCAGTCACAATGTTTTAATAGTAAATAGCAAGGCTCTGGAGTTCAAGTAAAGATCACAGTCCTTCCTTCAGTTACAATATATTTGTAGAAAATGAAACACCTTGTTTTACTAGTTCAGTTGTTAAAATCATAAAAACTTGGTTGTGGCCAATAAACCCAATTCCCATTGTGATTAGGGTTTCCAGATCCGTAAAAAACCTGCTAACCACATTTATTAAGAGTGACCTACAATCAGCATGTGATCTGAAAATCCTCATTGTGATGAAACAAAACCGATGAATAAAATCATGGAATTATCTCTGTTGATTATTTCTGAAAGTAATGTTCTGTATTGTGGCCAATTTTATGTGCATTTGTTACAAACAGATCAAGGTGAAACATTAAATTAAGCAAAGTGGCAGAGAATATTCAGTGTAAATAAATGTCTTGCATGTGTAGCATAAGGCTGCAAGCCACACTATAAAGGATGGGTGAAAAGGGCAATCGCAGTGCAGCACATTTCAAGTGATCGCATGTGCTCTGAAAACAAATTGCAGCGCATTACAATGTGGCCACCCACCCATATTGTAATGCACTGGCATGCGAGTGAGAAATCCGCTAGTGTGGCCTAGCCCTAAAAATTCTTAAGCTGTCTACAATATAGAGACTTTGTCTCCAGAACTGATCTTATTGGTAGTAGTCAGCATGGATTTATGAGAAATAGATTGTTTCAGACAAATCTCCTTAGTTTTTATGAAAGTGAGTAAGAATTTAGATTCTAGCATAGCAGTGGATGTAGTATACTTGGATTTTGCTAAAGCTTTTGATACTGTGCCACACAGGCAACTAATGTTTACACTGAGAACTGTTGGCCTAGAAAAAAACTTTTTTTACATGTTTGTAGTGGTCAAACAGAGTAGTGGTCAATAGAGCTACATCCATATGGGTTAATGTTGTAAGTCGAGTGCCTCCGAGTTCTGTTCTGGGGCTTCTTCTTTTTAATCTGTTAATAAATTACTTGGAAGGGGGCATTGAGAATAATGTCTTAGTTGATAACACTAAACTATGCAGAGCTTTGGAAATTGCAATTGCTGCAAGCAGACCTAGATAGATTACCAAAATGGGCAACAGATGAGATTCAATGTTGATAAATGTAAGGTGATGCATTTGGGGTTTAACAATCCTTGTGCCACCTTCACTATAAATAACTCTGTGCTAAGTGAATCTTTAATGGAAAAAGATTTGGCGGTTCTGGTAGATAACAGAATTAGGTGTAGCAAACAATACCAGGCAGCAACGGCTAGAGCTAGCAAGATATTGGCTTGTATAAAAAGGGGAATAGCTTCAAGGGGAAAAAAAAATTTCTCCCTCTTAACAAGGCGCTGGTAAGGCCTCATTTGGAATATGCGGTGCAGTTTTTCTTGGAAATGGAAGGAGTTCAGAGAAGGGCAACTAAAATAATATGGGGAATGGAGGGATGGGACTATGTAGGCAAATTAGACAAGTTAGGGCTGTACATTGGAGAAATGAAGTTTGCACAGGGATATAATCACTTTACAATGAGAACGGTGCAACTCTGGGACTGTCTCCCAGCAGATGTTGTAATAGCAAGTTCATTGAATAGCTTTGTGGGCTGGACAAGTTTCTAAAACTAAAAGAATTATTGGTATTAATACATATACTGTAGTTCTGGTTGATCCAAGGATACTTTCTGATTGACATTTGGATTTTTCCCCCCATTGTCAGCTGTTTTTTTTTTGCCTTCCTCTGGATTAACTGTTAGGGAGGGTAGAAAGGTTGGACTAGATGGACGTTTGGTCTTTATTTAACCTGAATTACTATGCTACTTTTTAATTCCCTGTACATCATAACTGTAATAATGTAATAAATAATGGAATACTTTGATCACATTGATTTTTTACAAGTAAAAACAGTGCCAGGACTTAATTGTTAGCCTTACAATGTAATAAAGTTTGGGCAGTTGTAAGTGAGCATTGTACTGTAATTGGGAAAATAAAGTCATTCCTGACAGGCAATAAGCAAACAGCTGTACTAATTTTGTTAATGTAATTATGTATTTGCTCATGGATAATTGCAGAGACTGTAATGATATCAATTTTTAGACAACAAAATTGTAATCTGCGTAACTGAATTATTATCCGGAACATTTCATTTGATCATTAGATTTAAATAAATTGAATCTAATGTGAATGTAGCGGTGTGTATGTGTTCTAGACTTAAATGTTATCGTATTTCATGTTAAGTGCTGTGGCCTTCTTGCTGATATGTTTAAACATGCTAATTTAAAGGGCATCTATACTGGAAAAAGTTAAATTAAATTGCCCATTACTGGAAACTATAATTCTTCCCAAACACCGCTGTATCATTCTTTTGTTCATCTGGCCGCTATTTCTTTAGATGTCCATTCTAAAACATCTTACATTTCAACAGTCAATCAAGTGCCTCACTGTCATAAACTTTTCCGCTGTAAATAGTCAGGTCAGATAGAAGTGAGAGTGACTAAAAGAGGGAAGGGGGATACTGCTCCTGAGTAGAGATGTCCGAACTTCGCAAAATCCAGTCCGCTCGAGGATCCGCGAATTTTTAAGAAAATTCGAAAATCCGCGAGTGGACCCATTAAAACCCATCAAAATGAAAAAATCCTCGAAAAATATAAGAAATCCTCGTAATTTCGAAAATTTTCAAAAAGGCGGTTTGGAAAAGTTAGGAAGGCGAAAAACCGGAAAATCCGCGATATCCGCCGTTCGCGAACGAGATAAATCCGCCGCGGATTCGGGTTCGGATCCGCGAACTGGGTCATCACTACTCCTGAGCAAAACATGTGCTGGACTGAAGGCACACACACACCTCAGAGTAAGTGCTAATAACATGTATTTATTTATAGATGAGAAAAATCATTTTTTCAGTGTAGCATCCCTTTAAAATGGCTTTCTGTACTGAACTGGCATAGATCTGTGTTTGCCATCTTGGCTAATGATCTTTTACTCTCTCTCTCTCTCAACAGAAACTTGCAGCCGAATGTCAGAGTGCTGGATATTCAGGCACATTAATCCCTTATAAATGTGACCTGTCCAATGAAGAAGAGATCCTGTCAATGTTCTCAGCAATTAAGACTTTGCATCAGGGTGTTGACGTGTGCATTAACAACGCAGGCCTGGCCCGACCAGAGCCTTTGCTGACTGGGAAGACAGAGGGGTGGAGGACAATGATTGATGTGAGTACTATGATCAATTAGAATAGATTTTGCACAAAACTTACTTGGAGAAGTTTGTATTATGTTACTTTCATTTGTTAGTGTACTCTTTTGCTATTGGGAGATGGCAGCACTTACAAACAGGGACGTAACTGCCAGGGGGCCTGGTTAAGTTCAGCCATTCAAATTCGCCAAGCCTCAGGTGGCAAAAACGCATAAGTGGCCATTTATTTAGCCGGCCAATGGTTCCATGGAAGGTGTCAGTACATTGTGGAGTGTTTCTCAATACTAGTACTCAGGGGGGTGTTAGACTATTTTACAGCATTTACTGTAATACGATCTGCGGTTCATTTTTCACTTTAAGATTATTTTTTTTTAGGTTCCGAATTTTTATTTACCAATAAAGTCAAATGGTGGTCTGAGGGACATATTTATAAAGGGAATTAAAAAATCTTTCAGCCCCCCCCCCTTATCCCGACATCTTGGATATGAAGGTTAGTCTGGTGAGCTCCTCCCCTCTGGCCTCACCTTCTTCCTTAAGCTGCAAAATCCGAAATTGTGATGTCCCGTGCGCGCACGACTTCACGGTGCATTCACTTGCTATTGGGAGATGGCAGCACTTACAAACAGGGACGTAACTGCCAGGGGGCCTGGTTAAGTTCAGCCATTCAAATTCGCCAAGTCTCAGGTGGCAAAAACGCATAAGTGGCCATTTATTTAGCCGGCCAATGGTTCCATGGAAGGTTGTGCGTGCGTGCAAGCACGGCGCAATGAGGTCACGTGTGCACACGAGCATGGACATCACGATTGCGGATTTTGCGGCTTAAGCAAGAAGGGGAAGCCAGAGGGGAGGAGCTCAGCAGCCTAACCTTCATATCCAAGATGTCAGCAACTTTACAGCCACCTAGATTCAGGTACTGGCTGAAAAGCCCGGACTGGAGTAAGGATTGGGAATCCACCCCACCCTTAACTTATGGATTCCCAGTAAAACCAACCCCAGTACAAACTTTATATGCACTCAAACATGCAAAGACAATTTCTTTGCCAAGCTTTCAAGTTTCACCTTACCATCTGGTGATGGTTTTAATGCTTTCAAATTTAGACTGTCCCTTGAACCTGTATGTTGTCCCCCCCACTTAGATTGTAAGCTCTTCCGGGCAGGGATCTCATTCCTAATGTGTTGAGGCTTGTTGCACTTATATACATTTTATAGATCATTTAAATGTATGCTTTCTTAACCGATGTATGAAATTGTATTTAACTTAATTTAATTTTTATCTATCTGTATATTGGCTTGCATTTATCCCCTTGTTTGTATACTCTGTATTTTATAATGTACAGCACTGCGTACTCAAGTGGCGCTTTATAAATAAAATTATTCATACATACATACATACATGCATCTGTAGGTAAGAAACCTTAGTGGAATATATCTTCCTTTAACCACTTTTCCAGTTGGTTTCTTACAATACATTCATACATAAGAAAACCAGATCCTCTCTGGGAGATGCAATAAATTCAAGTTGCATTATCTTACCTGCAATGCAATTATCCCTTTGCAAGATTTACTGCATCACTTACTGCATCAGGTGGCCATTGCCATTCATGGAAAAAGCGCAGGCCCCATTGTGTTGGTGTGAAGCCTAGGCTAACCCGATATGGGGAAATATTTTCCCCCATATTTTTTACACATATTTGACATCTTTTATTACATCTACCTGCCTGTGGAGTTGAAAACAGAAAGAAAAGCAACAGTGATGTGAAAGTTTAACGTAAAATACTTAATTCTGGGAGGCTCCCCCCAAACTCAATACAGTCATAGACAGACAGGCCCAAAGGAGGACCACTAATGGACATAAAAAGTGAATTAAGATTTGTTAATGAGGAAGCGTAGGACACTTTAGATTCCAATATTAAATGTCCTAGATTTAAAGGAAAACTAAACTTCCTAAACTAAAAAGTTCTATAAAGAACTAAAAGTTCCAGGATGGCTAATGCTGTGATTATACTTGCCTGTTTTTAATGGCCTGCCACTTGAGCATAAGATGTTGAAGCACCTGTGATTTGGTAAAGAGGTAATAGAACTGCTGTTAAGAACGATTTTTAATGGTTTCTACATTTTTAAAGGGCATGTCTACCCTAAAACGTAACTTTTTATATATTGTAGGTAGCAGCTGCCCACCCCCCAACCGCCATAATATATTTTTTAAAATATGCCCAGATGTTTACTTACAGCCCCTTCTCTCCTGCGCCGTCTCCTATCCAGCTCCCTGCTTGCGGAAGCTGCAGGCAGGGGCTGACGTCATTGAAGACGCAGCGGGAGAGAAGGCTCTGTAAAGATCAGAGCATTTAAAAAAAAAAAATATTATGGCGGTTAGGGTTGGGCAGCTGTTACTTACCTTACCTGAAGCGGATTTCACGCAAGGTTTAGGTTGAGGCAGAGAAAGGCACCGGATGAGTCACTGACCGCTTCTACACTGCAGTTTCCTTGACTTAGAAAAGGCATAACAGGAGAACCATTTGGAGCAGAAATGAAAGGTAAGGATTTTTTTTAACTGCAGAATGTGGCCAGTATGGGGTTAAATTTCAGTTTTGGGGGTGGACATGCCCTTTAATAACACTATAGAGTGTGAGAATATGTTGTTTGCTGGGAGAGAATACTTTTATCCAGTGCATCCTGCCATTCCTGAGGTTGTTTGCTTTCTGTATACAAGTTTCCAGAAGAATCTAAACAGCCATACACTCGGGGGTAAATTTTCAGTCTTAGCAGATTTAACTGATATAGCTCTTGCTACCAGACCACTGATTTAGAGGTATTTTCAAGGTGTCTCTTGAGCTAGGGCTAAGGTCTTCAATAACTTACCTTCATAGAATCTTTATTTGCTCATTGAAAGTTTAATATCTTCTCCATTTGAACTCTTGATTGGTTTCTTACTATCAAAGTGACATTCCTTGTGGCCATAACATCTGTCTGTCAATTTGGAGAATTAAAATGCATGGTCTTCCTTACCTCCTCTCATTCCCACCGAATACGGTAAATAAGTACTTTCTTTTAAATTCCTGATGAAATGTATTTATTTTGAATAGCCATATGGTTTGGAGGTCACTGCCCCTTTTCCATCTCTCTGTACTTCCAATTAACATATTAACTGTTACAGCCCTGGTCTAATATTGGAGAGGTTCTGGTGAAATTTCTCTATTTTGCCACGTTTTTAGGCTTAAAGGGCAACCGTGGTCTCCACACAAGTTAGGGTTACGGTAAATAAAAGGCTGCAGTATTTCCTTTAAAATGAGCCATGAATCACATCTTTGACTGCAGCCTGTGAAAATGATATTGCGGGTAATGTTTAAACTTACTGCTTCTACTAGCTTAAGTGACATCACCTGAGCATGGGGCAGAGCACAGTCATTTTAGATTTACTGCTGGGAAATAAAGGAAGTACTTACACAGATGTTTAAAAAAATGTGCAATTGAGAGAGGAGGCCTATTAATGCAGGCAGAGATTGGACAAGTCACCCCTCAAACCCTGAAACTGCAATAGTTAGAACGCTGAAATATATAGGACTAACTTGAAATCCTGCATTATGTCCTATTGCCCTTGTTTCTGCTTCCTGGTTCCTCCAGTTAGCAACTGTCAGTCACTGATTTGACAATTGACATCACAGCCAATGACGAAATGCTAATCCACTAGCTGCCTCCTCTGAGCATGTTTAAGCTCATTACCAGCTCACTAAACTGCTGAAGGGGGGGCGTAAACAAATATTTTTATACATTACCCATCTAGGAGCATAGCAGGCATATGCTAATGATTCCAGATCAGATGACAAGATGACAAGGCAGGATATGTCGGCATATTTTAAATTGGGCGTTCTTTCTAAAATATTTCATTATGTTAGTGAAGTTGTCCTTCAAATCAATATAACTTTTCACAAGTTTGATCGAGGGTACATTTTAAAGGTATGTCAGACTTTTATTTAACCCTGACTTGTTTAAAGACCACAGTTGCTCTTTAATGCTACAGTTTTTGCCGATATTGCATTAAATCTTTGTAGCGATACTAAAACAGCGATATTTGCACTCCTTTATAAATATGCCCCATTATCTGCTTCTGCAAAAAGGAACATTTGTCCAGTGATCTGTTGTCTTCAATAAAAAGCTGATATGGGTGAATTTATTAAATAATGTGCAAACATATTTAAATGTCTTAAAAGAAGGTTTACTTTTCTCCAATTCTAATGTAGCCTCTCTGAAAATAAAATTATTTTGTAGGCCCCAGCAATGAATTAACAGATTTATGTATCCCCTGAATAATATTACTACACACCCTGTTAAAAATGTACACATAGCAGATCAAAAAAAGGAAGCTGCAGTCTTGCCCCCTGGAAGCTGTCAGACAATTATATTACAGCACAGAGACCTGCCACTGTTAGGCACAGATCATAATATCACGGATTACGGTATGTTACAGCAGATCCTGCCTCTCAGATAAAGTGCAGAGATTTAACAATTGTTCCTTTTGCTTTTCATACTAAAAGCAAAAGTATTATTTGCGGTTTATTTCCTATCAAATATAAGAATTTTGTAAATCTAGGGATTTGACCCTGTAATCTAACCTAAATCAGCTAACACATAGAAACAGGTACATTTAGAAACTCAGGCAATCAGCTGACATTTTTGTATTGTTCCTGGTAGGCTGTCTGCAATGCTTGCTGCCTGTAACATAAACAGTAACAGAAGCTCTTGAGACATCTGTATAGAAAATATGTGCAGTGAATATTTGGGTCAAAGTATGTGGCCAAGGCTCTTTGCGGATTAAATAAGCTGTGAGTTGTACTGTCAACAACATTTTAAGTGAATAGAGACTGTGAATACTGGGGTCAGGGGGCTTGGCTTTTTGACTACATGGGCTGTGGACTGTACTGGCAAGCACATACATTTACTTGCATTACTTTCCAATGCTTTTATTATATACAAATAATCCTGAATAAAAATCAATAATAGTTTTAGTGTTTCTATATACCATATCTCTAGCATTATAGTGGGTAGTCAGTCATGCAGGTGTTCCAAGACCTAAGTCTTTGCCTTTAGATGGTCATGGAACTCCTCAATGGAGGAATATCCTTATATTAGACTGTAAGTAGTGCAAATCTGGCTTCTGGGAGGATTTTCATTATTTACCTGGTTATCCATTTTGTTGTGCAGCTTCACTGTACTGCAATGGAGGACTTTGGTTGGCTAGAAAAAGTGTTATACCAGGGGAGGCAGCAACCAGAAAAAAGCATGTGTGAAAATGAGAAAGAAATGTGAAAAAAAAAAAAAAAAAATATATATATATTTTTTAATCTTTTCCATACCCACAATTTTATATAAAGTTTTTGCCTTAACTTCCTTAAAGGGCATCTATAGTGAAAAAAACACATTGCCCCTTTGCAAAGTTAAATTCATGTACTCTGTGCTGCTTTAATCCTATCTATGTCAGTGACTCAGTGTTTAACCACGGTGTCAGATCTATGTGCAGCATTCCCCCCTTCTCCCTCCCCTCTGTTACCTCCTCCATGTCTCAACTCCGGCTAACCGACTAGCTTATTATGTGCAGTAGGAGTTAAAAGTTCAACATCCTGAAAAACACACCCACGCACAGTGGCCAATAGAAAGCAAGCTGTCCTGGAGACCCGGAAGAAGGAGATCAGTACAGTTTACGATCTCTCACTTTGTGACCCATCATCAATCAGTGAAAGCTATCAAGAAGGGGGGTCAAGTGCAGCCTTATATCTACCATGAAAGCTACCTCTCACCCCCTGCTAATGCTGTTATCTCTATGTTTATTACAGTGCAGGGAGGGGGGATCACTTCGCAGGGATTTGATTGACAGTCCAAGAGTAGAGGAATGCAATCACGTATTCTTCTAACTGGTGTATCTCAGGACAGAGAGGGAATCTGAACAAAGTGAAGACACTCTGGGGGTTGTAGGGAATTATAGAACACATGGAAAGAAAGAAAAAAAAGTTCATTTTCCCACTATAGATGCCCTTTAATTGAGCTTCATGATATTTTCCTATCTCTCCCCAGTGCTTCTGGAATAACAAACTGCACATACAAAACCTCACCCTATTTAAACTCATCTTCACAACTCCCCAAAAAACGTTACCTGGCACTTTCAAGCCAAATTAATAGCAATCCTTAGAATGTGTGGGGAACAAACAGATGGTACAGCAATTGACAAAACAAATACCATCATCCAAATTTATGTGGATACATCCAGAATATACAAATCCATGTTTTAAACCTGATACTTCAAAGAAACAACAGCACACGTAAATCCAGATTGAAAAGCCTGAATATCCAGATGAAAGTATTACCTTTGAAATGCTCTTTTTCATACTAAAGTGGTGAAACAAGTTTGATGATAATTGTTTTATTGCAAGGACTGGCCTAAAGCTAGGTACACACAGTACAGATTTCTGAAAGATAACAGACAGGATCTGCAAAAGATCTTTCAAAGATCTGCATACACACAGTCCCGAGCGTTCTCCCTATGAACTTCATAAGGAGAACGCTCGGGACTGTGTGTTTCCATCGGCGCGCGCTAGACTCCTTTAATAGGGAGTCTAGCGTGGCCGATGAAAATTTTCGGCCTTTCCCGTTGATGTTCGGCCGACCTGATCGTTTGGCGGCTGCGCGCTCGTTCGGGAAACGAGCATACACACATAACGATAAAGCTTTATCGTTAGTGTGTGTACCCAGCTTAAATGTAACTTTTTTTTTTTTTTTTTTAAAGGATAAGTATGCTGTAAAACCGTTTTAAGTTTAGTTGGAAGCTGCAGCTTTAAAAAAAAAAACTATTGGCATTTTTTTTTGTATGCACCTCCAGAGCCTACCTTTTCTGCTTTCAAGGTGCTGACAATCTGTTTAGTTGACTGTTAAGCTCTTCTAAGGGTGTCAGGGATGGAATGTGGGTTTCAATGTAAACTATTTTGTATAAAGTTCTCAAAAGGCATTTATAAGGAACATCATGCAACCTCCAAATAGCAACATCTAAGATCCAAGAAGACTGCTAATCGTTAAGACTAGACTGCCCATTCAGCAGCCAATGAGTTGCAACTTGCATGTGTCATGCTGGGGGAAAATCATGGACTATGGGGACCATTGAATGGACTGTGGCTCGGTCATTGCCTGTAATCCTGCTAGTACAGGCCCCAACCAGAGGCAGGTTTGCCACCCCTGCTGTAACACCTTATGTTGCGTTTATATTATAACTGTTAACATGTGGGACAACAGCAGCACATTCTACAGATGATAGGACAGGTAGAGTTGAAGTAGAAGCATTTTATTTTTATAGCGCCTTGACATTATTTAAAAGAAAAAACATGTTCTTCTTTAATAATATATAGGATCCTAACACTTCCCATATGTATAATTTCCCCATGTTTTTACCCCAACATACTTATTTGAGCTTCATTTTCCTCATCCATCTCAAGTGCTTTGGGAATGGCTTACTGTCTTCACATACACGGCAAAGTTCCAAGCTCCTCTACACACCTTCACAACTCCAATTTCCCCATTTACAGTTTTTTCATTAGAGCCTTTAGATAAACTGATCATTTGAGGACATCCCATGGGACCTTTTTGTTTTTTTAGCTGGAGTTTTTTGCATTCCTCTGGATCAAAAAATAGGAAGGGAAAAAAAAAAAGGGGGGGGGGGGAAATCCTTCCTGACTCCAAACAGCAATCGGAAAGTATCCCTGGATCAACCAGATCTATATGTATTAATACCAGTAATTCTCAATATTTTTTAATTTTAGAAACTTATCCAGGCCTTTTTTAAAGCTATTCAATGAACTTGCCATTACCACATCTGCTGGAAGACAGTTCCACAGTTTCACCGTTCTCACTGTAAAGAAACCTTTCCTAACCTGAAGTTATAACTTCTTTTTTTCCAAACTTAAAGGATGTCCACAAGTCCTCCGACATGACCTATTAGTAAACAATGCACCAGAGAGTTTATTGTATGGCCCATTAATATATTTGTATAAGGTTATCATGTCCCCACGCAAACGTCGCTTCTCCAATGTAAACAGCCCTAACTTGTCTAATCTGCCTGCATATTCAAGCCCCTCCATTCCCCTTATTCATTTAGTTGCCCTTCTCTGAACTGCTTCCATTTCCAAGATGTCCCTTTTGTATATAGGATTCCAAAACTGCACCGCAAATGAGTCCTTACCAGTGCCTTGTAACGTGGGAGAATAATATTTTTATCTCTTGAATCCATTCCCCTCTTTATACAAGATATATATCTTTCTAGCTCTAGCCGTTGCTACCTGGCATTGTTTGCTATAGCTTAGTCTGTTATCTACCAGAACCCCCAAATCTTTTTCCATTACAGATGCACTTAACACCGAGTTATTTATGGTGTAGGTGGCACAGGGATTATTAAATCCCAAATGTATCACCTTACATTTATCAACATTAAATCTCATCTGCCATTCTGCTGCCCATTTTGATAATCTATCTAGGTTTGCTTGCAGCACTTGCACATCATTTGAAGTTTTTAAAGCTCTGCATAGTTTAGTGTCATCAGCAAACACAGTTGTACTTTAAATGTTCACACACCATCTATGCCAGGTCACTTGCTCTTACAAAAATACAACTGGGGATTCTGGGATTTGTAGATTTTAAAAAAACTTGGGGAAGGTATTTCTGGACTGTGCTGTATCCACAAAATCAGTTTGTTTTGCTTATGAGTAATAAAGGGGCCATATCTTTTTTTTGTTTTTATTTGTTTAAGCAATATTACAGTTGAAAAACAAAGGCTTGACCATAAATCCGTTCTTTTTTTATATATTGCAAAAGGGAAGATGTGCTTGCAACTTTACAAATGAAAGAAGGGGATTTCCAGTGTTGCTTGCTACCGAGAATAAAATAGATAAAAGGTCAAAAGAGACAAAACGCTATTATAGTAATAAAACATAAATGATAAAGAAAAAAAACAGGTGTCTTGTTACTGTGGGATAATAACCTTTGCAAGCTGTTTTACATCAGACTACCGATCATTAAACCTGATTTGTAGTTTGTCTGCTACACTGCCCATATTTTTGCATTATTGATCATGTGGCCCAATTAAGACTGTGTGATCTGGTAAAAATTGCCACTGTGCCCCATTCGTTTCTCATCCGATTAAAATGAAAACATTGTCCGAAAATCTTGGTCACAACGAAATTGATATTCACCCCAATCGAATTTCATGAACAAAATGTATAGTAAAAGAGTAAATCAGCCCAAAGTATTAGTCTGTGTGTACACAGCCTAAGGCAGAATGAGAGCAAATTGAGAAGTGTTGTGTGAGTGACTTGAGTTGTATTTATAAAGCATCACTATCGGTAATGTCTGATACAATCCTCTTTTCACTGTCAAAAACAGTACCACTAGTATCCGTATTGCTTTCAGCCATATCATTGCATTTTGACCATGCAAAAATTTTGCTGCGGTTGAATAGTCCGATACCAGACAGTATTTCGATGCTTTCTGGTATCAGGCTATTGACTTTCGCCTGGTCGGAAGGCAACTAAGTGGTCCAAAACAATACTGATACAAGCGGTATGGTTTTCGACAGTGAAATGGATTGTGATTGGGCATTACTAATAAAAATCCTTTATAAGTGAACCTACCAATGTGAATACCAACAAGACAGAATACAGCTGGTTTGCAATAAGATAGATGGGCAATAAGGATTTGTGCTTGAGATTGCTGTAAATGATACAAACTTGTGACCCAAAATCCTGAAAGAAACTTTAAGCAAGAGTATGTAATTAGTCATAGAGATTCAACATAAGGGAAAGCTTTATTTTTGCAGTAAATTCTGCTTTTCTTCCTATAGCAACTTGTAAAGTACCTTTTGTGTGTGAGAGGTCACCACCCAAGCTATCTGTTAAAATGAATGGTCTTTGTAGCATGAGTCACATAGCTGTTCAGATAGCAACATCCACTGTTTCTGTGAGCATGTTTCATGACACTCCCTATAATGTTTATGGACAGGGCAGACATGAGAGACCCTTATAGAATATTTTAAGTCAAGAAGCCAATGATTTTGCTTGTATTTTTTGAACGCACTATAGATCGGGATTAAATTAAATTCTTTTAAAGTAACATTATTGCTCCCAAAAATATTGCCTTAAACCTCTTAACAAATATGATGCCCTTGGTTTTGTTTATTTTATTTAAAAAGTTCTTCAAAATTCAATGGAATCCAGAATAAATCTGTCAGTAATACAATATTGACTTACACAGCACTTATTGCCACTTACCTGCATATGGGGACTGGTCAGGATCTGCAATAGCAACCAACTGAAATTCTAAGCACAAGTGATCCATCGCACAATGGATGATCGTGGTCTGTTAGATAGCGGTTTGGTCTTGCCGTATCAGAAGTACTGAAAAATGAAAGTGGAATAGGACGCATACACCATCAAAGAAGCCCCATTGTCACTGCAGATAAGATAAAATCACTATTGGAACATTATAAGGCTGCTTTTTAATGTTCAAATAAAGGGTCTGCTTAGATGCTAGAACTTCTTTGATGGTGTGTGATGCTTATGCTTTTGATTTTTTTAAATAAAAAGACTGCAGTCTTTACCTTTTTAATGTGCCCTGGATCTGAATTATAATTACAGCTAGTCAGAAGTTATAGTGCTATTAAGGTATAATGCTTCCTGTTTCCAGTAGCTTAGGGAGTGGGAATAAATGACATCCTCATCAGTTTTCAGTGTAAGGACTTCTTTTCCAGCATTAAGACTTCAGTTAGCATGCTCAGACCAGCAGGACGGGAAAAGCAGAGGGCACAGGGGGTGTCACTGAAGCTGCCAAAAGCAGTCAGTGTTCACCTTTTCATTGTCATAACTTATGAAAGTCTTCCTAAATGCAAAAATCCATGAACGCACACCGTCTGGTGAAATGAATTACCCATTAATAGAAAGCTTTTTATTATAGAGCTTATAATTAGTTGTCCCTTTCCATAGTTTGTATACAAACTGATTCCCATAGTTTGTATACAAACTGATTCTCATCCACACTGTAAGAATTCTAAAGGAACACAGCATAAGTTTCCTTTGTTTTGTAAGTGATGGCAGCAAATCAGATGGTAACTTTTTCTGGCCTAACCAGAAAAACTTACCTACAAAACCCTAAACGGTAATAGTTTGAAATGTGAAATATATAAGTCTAACCTGAAATCCTGCACAATGTCCTGTTGCCCCTGTTTCTGCTTCATGGTTCTTCCAGTTAGTAACTGTCAGTTATGGATATGACAGTTGACATCACAGCCAATGACTGAATGTTCATCCCCTGTCTGCCCCTTCTGAGCATGCTCAGGCTCAGTACAGGTTTCTAAATTGCTCAGTTTCCGTGAGGCATCCAGAAGCATAGCAGGCATACAATAATGAATTCATAGGACAAACTATGATATATCAACATATTTTAAAGAGACCGTTCTTAATAAAATATGTTCTTATGAGGGCGGAGTTGTCCTTTAAAGAAATTTTGCTTGTTATCCAACTGGGTTGCAAGTTGGATGACTAGTTGAAACACCTACAAGAACTAAAATTCATGTCCAGTTAATCTAACTGAAAGGATTATGAACTCAAACTGCTGATTGAATACTATTGGTTAATGCAAAATACAAAGCTTTGCTGGGATATTTGGGTAACCTCTATTTATTTTACATGAAGTTATTAATGGTAATATTAGTATGGTTTAGAGCAGTGACACATTTGATATTTCAGATTTCTGCCATGCAGTTTTACATTTCACAGTAAATATTATAGTGGAATTTAGTTTAAGTAGAAATTAAATAAATAAATATGTGTGTGTGTGTTTGTGCGGGCATTCAATAAAAGTTATTATTATTTAACTTATCGTTAAAAATGTTGATAATTTTGCCCCAACCAATCAGATCTTATTTAACATTACAAAGCTAACATCTGAAAAATGTTAGCCAACTTTTACTGAATCTACCTATAGGTGTTTTTTTTTTTTTTAATCTTTTTGCCTGGTGACAGGTTAGTTAGCATTTTACATGTGCTAAGCAGTGAAATTGTGTTTCCTTTTTGTGTTTTACAGGTTAATGTACTTGCAGTCAGCATTTGCACTCGTGAGGCCTATCATTCCATGAGAGAAAGGAATGTTGATGACGGGCATATCATAAACATTAACAGGTAGGGGAGGGGCACACTGACTTCAGAACTGGAAGGGCAACTCTCATTTTAAAGCACTGAAATCCTCTTCTTTATTTGTTGCTTACTGTACTTATTGTTTTATCACACTACATACCTTGAGTCATTGTGATCACGCCTGCTTGTGGGGTTTACATATATCCTATTCCCCTTGGTTTTGATTTGCAGTTTTTGTTTCTGCATTTTTATTTTGGGTGCCGTCGGTTACAAACAGCATTGACTAAAAAAATGATCTGCTACAATGAACAATGCCAATGAGACTCAAAATACTGCACTTGTGTCTGAATGTGGGCAAAAACTTGTTCACTGTAATATTATATTTAAGTCACTACTGAAATCGGTGTTCTTTGTCTAATCTGTATATCTATCTATCTATTTATATATATATATATATATATATTGCTTTTTTGAGCTTTATGACCACATACATGTGCGCTTTCAAACTGTGTGGTTAATGAATGACTAGCTGATTCATTAATTCATCTAACTTCACCTTTGTGTTGTATATCTCGTATCACTTGTTACCACTGCTATTGCATTCACGTTCACGTGTTTTATGAGAGTGTACATCAATCATTCATAATCGTATAGTGTTTGTTAACTAATACCACCATGGTTGTTAGCAGTCATAGCATTTATGAGTGATTATATACGTATAAAATAATCAAGATGTATGTATGTATATTTACAAGAACTTTGCACAAATATCCTGAGAGATTTGCTTGGTAAATGCCATGGGGTACATGTTATCTTGGTGTACACAGGGCCGCCATCAGGGGGGTACAGGCGATACTTCTGTACCGGGCCCGAGAGGTTTCTGGGGCCCGGAGAGGGAGACCACGTGTGGGGCCCTGCGGGCCCGCTATGTTAAACTTTTTTTTCAGTTGCCGCGACTCCGCGAGCATTGTCCGGGCCTGCGCAACTTATTTGAGTCCCCGCGACTTTCCCTTTGAAATGTCCGCAGGCACCGCCCGACGCATAGCCGTGATGTCACGGCGCCGCGCAAGTACAGGGACTGGCTGCCTAGGACACGCGGTCTCTGACCTATGGGGAGACCGGAGACGGGCATCACTAGTTAGGAGGAGAAGGAGGACTCGATAAATTCCTATTCCTGGCTCAGTGCAGATAGATAGATTAGATTATAGATAGATAGAATAGATAGATAGATAGATAGATAGATAGATAGACAGATAGATAGATAGATAGATAGATGATAGATAGATAGATGATAGATAGATAGATAGATAGATAGATAGATGATAGATAGATACATAGATAGATAGATAGATAGATAGATAGATTATAGATAGATAGAATAGATAGATAGCAGAGTTACTTAGATAGATAGATAGATAGATAGATAGATAGATAGATAGATAGATACATGGATAGATAGATAGATAGATAGCAGAGTTAGATAGATAGATAGATAGCAGAGTTAGATATATAGAGAGATAGATAGATAGATAGCAAGAGTGTAGATAGATTAGATAGATAGATAAGATAGATAGATAGTAGATAGATAGATAGATAGATAGACCAGAGTAGATTAGATAGAGTTAGATAGATGTAGATTAGATAGATAGATAGATAGATAGATAGATAAGATAGATCGATTAGCAGAGTTAGATAGATAGATAGATAGATAGAGTATAGATAGATTAGATAGATAGATAGATAGATAGAGTTAGATAGAGTTAGATAGATAGATAGATAGATAAGATAGATAGATAGCAGAGTTAGATAGATAGATAGATAGATAGAGTTAGATAGATAGATAGATAGATAGATAGATAGATAGCAGAGTTAGATAGATAGATATATAGACAGAGTTAGATAGATAGATAGATAGATAGATAGCAGAGTTACTATAGATAGATAGTTAGATAGATAGATAGATAGATAGTTAGATAGATAGATAGATAGTTAGATAGATAAGATAGATAGATAGATAGAGTTAGATAGATAGATAGCAGAGTTAGATAGATAGATAGATAGCAGAGTTACTTAGATAGATAGATAGATAGTTAGATAGATAAGATAGGTAGATAGGCAGAGTTGGATAGATAGATTAGATAGATAGATAGATAGATAGAGTTAGATAGATAGATAGCAGAGTTGGATAGATAGATAGATAGATAGATAGATAGATAGATAGATAGCAGTTACATAGATAGACAGATAGAGAGACACAGAGAGATAGACAAGAAGCAGATAGACATAGTTAAATAGATAAACAAGAGGCATATATAGATAGAGATAGATATACAGAGAGAGAGAGAGGGACAGATAGAGATAGATAGGGGGCAGAGGTCCATGTAGAAGGTACAAGAACTTCAAGAAGGTCTCCCTGGCCCAAGGTGTGGGCAAGCATCTGACTACAACTGAACACAACAGTAAGTTTAAAATGACCAAATTGCTACCAGTATATAATGAAATTGCCAGTTTACTGTGCTTTTGTGTCATTAATTTGTGTCTCTCTGTCCAACTCTCTGATCTCTATCTCTGTCTGTCTATTTCACTGTCTTTCTGTCTATCACTATCGGGCTGTGTGTTTATGTTTGTGGTTGTCTGTCTATGTCTTTTTGGCCATTTTGGCTATTAAGTACATAGTGGGTGTGGCCTAATTGGGGCAGAGAAAGGGCGTGACCTAAAAAATTTCCGCCGCGGCACATAAAGATCCCGGAAATGCCCCTGATCTTCCCTGCCTGGCATCCACATTGTATGTAGATATAAAGATATTGATTTTTGCTTTTGCCAACTACTTTGCTTGGGGCAGGGGCTGTAAAGGAGAGGGGGGGGGTCTCTTGTTGTGGGGACTGGTGTTCCAATGATCTCCTGTGTTGGCGGCCTGGCAGGTATTATGTGTGGGGAGGTAATTACTATGGGGGGGGGTGCAGCTGGGGCCCAGTAATTGACCTAGTATGGGGCCCTGAAAATTCTGATGGCGGCCCTGGGTGTACAGTTTGGTTTATGGCATCATGATACAGTTTTACTAAAGGATTTTTTAGTAGGTGGGAACAAAGTGCCTATAGGCACCTCCCCTGCAGATTGCTGTTGGTTGGTTTATATTGTCTTCTGTGCAAGCCTATTTACATCTTGTACCCGCTTGTCCCAACTTTATATTGTTACAGTTTCTTTCTCTCAGAAATATATAAATAGATATTTTTAAACTTATTAAGCAAAATAAACTTTATTGAGCAAAATAAACATACTAAATAACTTTCATCACATGTACCTGTTACAATGTATACATCACAACTGCCAAATTCTAAACATTAGTAACTTATTATGTCATTTTGAAGTGTCTCATTGAGCGAATGAGACATTCAGAGAGAATTTCGTCTGAATATAAAGGTCCAAGTTACAGTGGAGGATTAAATGGGGAAACCCTTTATATAAAAGGGGATTCTCAGAAATATATTTTAAAGGGGAAAATGGTGTATTGATATTTCTTACAAAAAATGTGTGAGCAATGAACTTGTTTGGATGCACTGATGTTTTGAACTTGTTCTTTTTAGTATATTCTAGTATTTTTAAAATGCTACAAAACTCAGCTTTTCATCTGGAGCCAATTTAGCTGCTGCCTTACATGCTTTTATCCTTCACTTATTTCAGTTATACATTCTTTGCTATTCTCACTTGTCCTTGTTGATTTAGGTGCTAACTTTCATTTACATGAATTCATCCTGTTTGTGTGTTACCCTTTAGTTAGAGGTTATTTAAAATTCTGGATTGGAATAACATTTACCTGATTTACCTAATAAGAAAATATGATGTAGAATATTTTAAAACTGATTTTATTAAACCAAATAATCCTTATCCTGAAAAGTAGAAGAATGCTCATTCGTTTGATCCTGTAATAGGTATGTATTTTCAGCTGAATTATTTTAATCTACAGCTAAATTTAAAACCGACTGTTACTATCTCTACTGCTAAACTGTTTTATCCTTTATTTTAACTTCCAGCATGAGTGGCCATAGAGTTGTTCCCACTACAGTAATGCACTTTTACTCTGCAACTAAGTATGCTGTAACAGCCCTAACAGAGGGCCTTAGACAAGAACTAAGAGAAGAGAAGAGTCACATTCGAGCAACGGTAAGCTAGCAAACTCGAAAAACTTAAAGATGTTTTTATTATTTAATCACAGCACTTCTCTGTTATGTAAGTTTATACATTCAAAAGGAAATGGAACAAAATGAAAGAGTACTAGATTAGTTTCTTATTTGCTTAAAGGGCAACTGTGGTCTCCAAACAAGTTAAGATTAAATGAAAGCCTGCAGTATTTCCTTTATAATGAACCGACAATCACATCTCTGGCTGGTGTCTGTGAGAAATTACAACCTGCTTCCAGTAGGTTGAGTGACATCACCTGACCTCTGTCCGCCCCTCTGCCCTCGGGGAGAAGCATGCTCAGTTAAGACTTAATGCTGGGGAAATTAGTAAGTACCTGGGGATACAAATTGACAGTTGAGAAGAGAAGCCTTTTTTTGCAGGCAGGGGCTGGTCACATGACTACAAGCTGGTCCCATGGCTGAAAACAGGAAGTGTTCAAGCAGGAAGTAATATTGCTGAACCTTTCTAGCAATAACTTCTCACAAATTTTATCTAGAGATGTGATTCAGGTTTTATTTTGAAGGTACAATGGAAGTCTTTTTATATAACTCTTACTAGTTTGGAAGAATTAGAGACCACAGTTACCCTTTAAATGGACACCATACTCTTGCAGTAACTGACTGATCTGTCCCCTTCCCAGTTAGGTGTAGTATGTTATGTCACAGTGTGGAGCAAGGGGCTTATATAAATGAAAGTCTAGATAGACTTGTAAGGAATACAGCATTTCTTGCTAGTGAAATATAGGCATATGACCAGGTGAAGCTGCAAAAAAGATCTAAGCAGCCTAGGTCCTAATGGGGCCTTTTAAGCTTAGCTGTTGAATTGCAATATTTCTTCCATGCGATATTCTGATCTGGGCTGCTAATGTATATATTTTTACCTGTGTATTTCTTTTTTGCATCTACCACTGAATATGTGTGCAAAAATAGATTTCACACAACTTTTTGGGGGAAAATTTGGAAAGTACATTTATACTAGCTTTTTATTTCCCCCCACATCCTCCACACCCCTTCTAACAAACCTGCTTGTTCTCTATTGCCAAGAGACATTTTTGTAACTTAAGCGGAACATATATTATTGGTTTTCTGTTTCTTTTGTATCAGAGTATATCACCTGGTCTTGTGGAAACTGGATTTGCTTTTAAACTTCTTGATAATGACCCGGAGAAAGCTGCTGCAACTTATGAAAGTATAAAGGTGAGTAACTTAGTAATTGAGGTTGAAAAAAGACATACCGTATATACCCGAGTATAAGCCGAGGTACCCATTTTTGCCTCCAAAATCAGTAAAACACTATTGACTCGAGTATAAGCCGAGGGTAGATAGTTGCCATTTAAATGTACAGTAATTCCATACAGTAACCCTAATACCTTTCCACTGTAGATGTTTGGAAACTACAACTCCCAGCATGCTTTCATTGCTGGGAGTTGTAGTTTCAAAACACCTATAGTAGAAAGGTATTGGGTGTTACTGTATGGCATACTGTCCCCCACCCTAGAGCCCCCCCAGTTCAGTTACCGTACCTGGCCAGTCTTCATCTCTCCAGTCTTCAGTCTTCATCTCTCCAGTCTTCATCTCTCCAGTCTTCAGTCTTCATCTCTCCAGTCTTCAGTCTTCATCTCTTCAGTCTTCATCTCTTCAGTCTTCAGTCTTCATCTCTCCGCCGGCTGCCGCTCGTCCTGTGCAGAGCCGGCAGTTCCCAGTACTGCTTTGCGGCTGCGCGATGACATCATCGCGCACCCGCGAAGAACTACTGGGAACTGCCGGCTTTCCTTCCTGACTCGCGGCTGCATCTGGAAATAAGGTAAGTTTTCTCTTGACTCGAGTATAAGCCGAGGCAAGGTTTTTAGGTAGATTTTTAAACCTAAAAACCTCGGCTTATACTCGAGTATATACGGTATGTACATATGTACAAGTCCAACCTTTTCACCCTCCTTTTTAACCCTACCATACCAGTAATTCTCAATAAAAAAAACTTTTTAGTTTTAGAAACTTATCTAGCCCATTTTTAAAGCTATTCAACGAACTTGCTATAACCACATCTGCTGGAAGAGAGTTCCAGAGTTTCCCCGTTGTCACTGTAAAGAAACATTTCCTAACCTAAAGGTTAAACTTCTTTTCTTCTATTCTTAAAGTAAATGTCAAAATTTCCTGTATAAAAGCCACACTAACCAATATAGTATTCTTCCTAGGTCAAGCATCCATATGGTAGTAGCACCCCAAGCCAGCTTTTTAATTGAGTCCTTTGCCTTTAAAATAAAGCAATGCATGTAAGGCCTCTTATCTCATTAAAAAAGCCAATGGGCAGGGGGTGGGGGGTGAGTGAAAGCCTGTTACACCAATCCAATGCACAAGTCTGAGAAATGCAAATAAAAAATAAGGAAAATAAAAGTAAACAAAAAGGTTAGAAGTTAGAACCTTCTAGAATGGTGTCCCCTTGGAGTGGGTGGAAGACTTCACGTTCTTGTGATTACGGTAATGTATATTAAACCCCTTTTGTTTTAAATGTATGCAAGTGTTCAACTAATATGATATTGTATGGGGCCTAGGAATGTGCATTGATTATTTTGTCATTATTTGTTTTGGTCAGATCAGTAGCACTTCCACAGAATTGAATTGCAATGCAGCCTAAAGCTGGGTACACACAATGAGATATTTCGGTCCGATCGACCGATAGTTCAGTGTATCTGTCGATCGGACCGAAATTATCGCATCCGAATGCTCCCATGTCCGACCGACCGTTTGTCCGAATCGGACGAAAGGACGATCGGACATGGTGGAAAACCTCGTCCGATCGTGCAGTCCTCTATGGACCACACGATCGGTCGCGGAAACTATCGGACGCGGCTGCTTTTGCCGCGACTGACAGTCCTTCCTCCTGGCCGACCAGTCGAAAGTATTGAATGGTCGGTCAGGAGGAAAAATCTCTAGGTGTGTACCTAGCTTAAGGAGTGTTTCCACAGTCCTTTTATTGTATGTGAAAAATATAGGATAATACGAATTATAATCTAGAACAATGCTTTTTGTCTTGCAGTGTCTTAAAGCTGAAGATATTGCTAGCTCTGTATTATATGTACTTAGTGCTCCTCCTCATGTGCAGGTGAGTGTGAATAGCTTTGGTATTTTTTAATGACTGCTTTCAATACAATACCTCAAATGGTAATGCTATTTTTACGCTATACACCATTTTACCGATGTTTATTTATCAATATACAACCACTGTGCCTGACCATTTGGCAATCTCTATATTGTAAAAGCTGGTAAATATAGAATGGTAAAAACATTGTGGAAAGCCTTTCACTGATATTTTGATTTGATATTTAACATTAAATTGGTGACCAGTATAAGATAAATTTTAATACATATACATTTACCAAGTTGATAACTAGTCTATTAATCAGGTAATTTGTTGTTGGCTTTTGTTTATATTACTTTATGGGCAACCATACAACCAAAAATCTTGTGTGTGTGTTAAATCTGCATTTAACAGGGAGGTAGAAGACAGTTCTCCAACATCCCCTCTTGCTGACAAAGATGCCACATGTCTACAGCTGACAGTTTTACCACTCCTCTCCTTAATGCCATGAACAGACACTCATGTTGTCATGTTGAGGGGATTGCAGCTGGTGGAACAACAGGCGTTGAAGTGGTCAGCTGGCAAATTTGACAGCATTACTCAGGTTAAAAAGCATAACTGGAGGTACAAGGATTGTCCCCTACATCGCTATTAGATATAGATTTTTAGATTTGAAAGCTTCATTTTATGGTATATTTGTTTTTTAAAATGCTTAAAATTGCAATGCAACTGCATATTTAGCAAAAGTGAGTGTTATAATGAGTGGGGTTCACATCTATATCAAATATATATTTTATTTATGTTAAATGAATAGTTGTTCCCAATTTTAAAGCGAGTTCTTGTTTTCAAATTACCACCATCATTTTTCTAAATGCTGCACTACAACCTTGTTTGATGTAATTTTTCTAAAATATGGTATTATTTATCCTATAATTCACCCCTTCATTGGATCCCAATTCGATCCAGCTGTAAATAATAGCTATATAATACATAAGTGTGATATTTTATAATGGGAGCTGCAGTGGTATATATACTTATAAAAATCACTCAACTATGTCACTAAGTGACTCATTTCTTATATTCCACTGCTCCGCCCATTCCAGTGTTCATGCCTGAACAATGAAAACTGGGGGTTGTCTTGGTTTATTGTACTTGAAAATATATTTAGGAGTTTATTTTATTATACTGTATGGTCAAGGACTTTGGTAACTTTTTTATATGCTTATTATTTACAGTTAAGGGTTCATTTTCAAATTTATATAATCTGTTAAGCGTAGGATATGTATAAGATATGTATTTTTGCAGATAGGTTACTGTATTTAAAAGGCCAACATTAATGTTAATGTCTCTTGCATTTTGAAGGTTAAAATCAGGGATGTCCAAGCTGTGGCCATTCACATGTCTGAAAACTACAACTCCCAGCATCCCCTGACTTCCTGGCGGATTGCTGGGAATCGTAGTTTTGGTGGGGAAAACACCTCAAGCTGAGCTGACCCAAGTTTGGTGTCTGGATAAGGGCGCTACTGGTATTACCTCTAGTACTGTATGGGTGTCGCCTATGAGATTTTGCTGTGCTGCTAACGCTTAATGGGAGAGAAAAGTATAGGCTGGAATATTTGTACCAATTCAATAGTCTTAGATATTATTCCTTAATGAAGTGTGCACAGTTCTAAAGATAGTAACCTCTGCAAATATTGAAATATTCTTACCCACTTGCCCACACTATGCACTAGGCAAATAGTTATCATTTTGACGCATTGGTTCCTTTGCCAGCACCTTGCTTGATTCTGTGATTTTACTTGTTTTTCAGTGATGTATAGCCCCAGTTATTTACAATAAAGGAATTGTACCTTTTGGTGCTTCTTTGATTTGGTGGGTCCTTTACCATTACTATTAAATAGCACTTTATCTTTAGTGCCCTGCTTCAGATTTAATTTTTTCATTAAAGGGTATGTCCACCCCTTATAAAACAATTTACACACCCAAAAAAAAAAAAAAAACAACCTAGGTTTCGTTTTGTTAAAATGTAATAATTCTTCTCCCAGCAAGAGTAATCATACTTACAAGCTCCTCGATCTCTGGCACTCCTGGGATAGGCAGTCAGTCTCTGCCGTGACAGTGACGCCACAGCCAATCACTGACTGCCATTCCCAGGCGAGTCTCCACAGTGGTTGCTCAGGAACACAAAAAGAACACAGCAGCTGCAGTGGAGAGGGAGGGGAGAGACAGGAAGCAGCGGTGGATCGCAAACTTGTAAGTATGATTACTGAGAGCAGAATTATTATATTTTAACAAAATGAAACCTAGGTTTTCGGGGGGGGGGGTTCCTGCCTTTTAAGGGAGTTTTAAAAACATCTGGAGGGTCAAAGGTTGGGCATGGTTAAAGGACAATTATACTCACTTCCCTCCGCTCCACATCTTCGTGCAGTAGCTTTTACCCAGGGTGAGGACCTGAACCGCTAGGTCCCCCCCGTAATTCACGAAACCTACAGCAGCGTGTTGCAGCAACGCTGCTCTGCAACAAGCTTGCCTTCTTATTGGCCTTGTCACCGATGGGGAGGAGGGGGCGGAGCCCACCAGAGCAGCGTTGCTGCAACACGCTGCTGTAGGTTTCGTGAATCCTGGGGTGAGGACCTAGCGGTTCAGGTCCTCACCCTGGGTAAAAGCTACTGCACGAAGATGTGGAGCGGAGGGAAGGTGAGTATAATTGTCCTTTAAGATAATATATAAGATAATATATCCCTGGTTAAGATAATATATTGCCTGAGATGTGAATCTGCAGTGTACATGTACACTTAATGATTCTTGCGGATGTCCTAAGTTGATAAACACTGAATCCATATTTCTGGGATGTTAAGGACTGGAACAGGAACCAAGCTTGACTAGAGAAAGGTCCAAAATCAAGGGTCGAAATGTTGCCTGTATTTTGACTTACCGCTACTAAGGGCTAGGTCCCACTATTATGCACAGTGGCGCATGCAGGATTTTTGCAATGTGCTGCTGTGCGTGATGCTCCGTATGTGATGTGTTCCTGGCCAAATCATGTTATTGGCATGCATGCAAACCCATAACGGACCGGACCTCCGCTTACATAGTGGGAACTACCTGGTAGCATTTGCATTGGCAATGCGAACCGTAAGCATGAACAGAGCGCAAATCACGCTCCGACACACAGTAGCCTAATAAAGATTTTAATGAAATCCATGAATGCTTTGGAGTTCTGACTCATGTTACGTGGGCAGGGGTGTGCAGGAGGAGGAACTGCTTCTAAGAATGTTAGCACTGGTCAGGAGTACTCATCCATTCTGGCTGTCTTGTATGGCTTCAAATTCCAGAATAAGTAAGTAACAGTGAGGACTAAGAGTTGGGCTTGGCATATTATATAAAAAGAGTGTGTGGGCACTGGGCATGTTTTATATTTACAAAAGTGTGTGTGTGTGGGCACTGGAAATATTTTATATTTACAACTTTGTTGGGGCATTGGGCATATTTTATATTTACAGCTGTGTGTAAGCACTGGGCATATTTTATATTTACTGTAATAGATTGGGGCCCCAAGTACTAGAGCGATAGATGCCAGTAGGCTACACCTTCCAGTCTCCACCACGCCGGAAAAGTACCTCAGTGGATATAAATAGTAGTGTGGCATACAGAAACACAGAACTGTAGCTGTGAAAAAGATATAGTTTTATTGGAAAAACATGTGTGCTACATGTTTCGGACTCAAAGTCCTTTCTCAACCACATGTAACAAAGTAACTACCCTTTATAGGCAGCAGGAAGTGACATACCACTAGGGCACTAGGATGGGCCTAGTGCGATATTGGGTCATTTATCTGGACTGACACTCCCTGCTTGGTTGCATTTTCGTGGGAAGATTGTCTCCCCAACCTTGCATTGGATTAGTATTACAGGCTATCACTTCCCCCCGCCTACTGGCTTTTAACAAGGAGAAACATGTAGCAATTTATACCTAATGTCATGTAGTAACAATAATTCCATATACAAATCTGTAAGGAGGCCATATGAGTTTAAAGGTATTTGTATCCCAGGGGGTTGTTTTAAAAAACATGTGTATTTTTATTTATATACCTTAATTGGTTCACTCCTCCTTTAAATAAAACATGAGAGGGATAGTTGTTCATTAAGCCCCTTAGGAGAAAACGTATTGAGTCTCCTAATCCACTGCATGGTTTGACTCCATATTTTGAAGGGCTGTTGATGGTTTGCCATCCTCTCCCTTATAGTGGTTGACGTTTTACCCACAAATAAAGCCCACATGGGCATGTAATAAAATAAACAACATGTGTGCTTTGGCAAGTAAGTCTGTGTTTTATAGTACATCTCCAGCCGTTATGAGGGCATGGAGGGCATGGAAAACCTGTCCCATGAATGATATAATGGCAGGTTTGGCAACTCTGGCATCTATAGCAACCTTTTTTACCAACTGTTAGACAGGAATTACCTTGTGTATTGGTGCCAGCCTTCCTATCTGTATTTACAAGTAGCAGTGGAGGACTCCCACTGAGAGAGTGGGAGGTTAGTAATGAAGTTTTGGAGACACTGCCCCAGTATAAAGCTTAAAGGGCAAGTCCACCCCCAAAACTAAAATTTAACCCACCACTGGCCCTACTTTGTAGTGTTTAAAAATACTTAGCTTACATTTCTGCTTCAAATGGTTCACTTGCTGTGCTTGTTCAAAGTCCCAGAAAGTGTAGTGTAGGAGCTGTCTGCTTCCTTGTCCTTGCTGAGATGTGTGTGACATGCGCAGGGGAGCCCTCCCTCCCGGACAATCTTTTTTAGAATGGTGCCCTAGCTTTAAATCATTTTGCTGTTGTGTAGGGCTCCACTACTGTAGTGTAGGGCCCCATCATCTTAGCATGGCAGCCAAGGCAGGCAGCACATTAAAAAAAATTTTGCTGTAGTGTAGGGCTCCCTATCCCACCCCCAAGCCCCAACTACCAGGTTTGATTGTCAAAAAAAAAAAAAAGATCCGAGCTGTACTTACATGCCTTTGTTCCCCGGTGTTCAGCAAAGCCAGCAACCACGTCCGCTGGTTGCCTCTCAGCCAATCACAGACATGGCCGCCAGTCTGGCCCCCTGCTTGCAGTTCCGGCAAGCAGAGAGCCGAGATCTCAGCTGACTCGCAGGAAGCCACAATTGGGCGTCCAGGGGAGTTTGTATAGAATAGTGGATTTTGGGTTCCCTGTATATCGTAGGACACTTCAGGAATTGATTATTCAAAAACTTCCTCCCATTGACTGTAATCCATCCAGCCTGAAGGGCTGTGTCTGTCAACCTATCCAGGTGAGTCTTAAAACGCAGTCCTTTAATTGGAGGTACTATGCCTTTAATACAAAGCACTGGATGGAAAGCCTCTTCCCGCATTAGACGTGGTTGGAAGGTTTTTCATTCATGTGATCACAGTAATGTATACTAAAACCCCTTTGTTTATAAAGTATGCCAGAGTGCAGATAATATGATATTGTATGGGGCCCAGGAATGTGCATTGATTATCTTTTCTTTGTTTATATCTATATATATCCCATCGGAAAGCTCATTTTTAAAGTCATTTAAATAACTCAATGTGTATTGTCACAGAGTATTTTTTTTTTTTACGATTTATTATATTTTGTATATTTGTTAAATTATGTCATTTGAATGAGATTAATATTCGGAAATTCACTACTGAGCATGACCTTGGTAACTTTTTTCTCTTTCTGTTCTGTTTATAGATTGGGGACATTCAGCTGAGGCCGACTGAGCAAATATCCTAGTAACTACACATGGAAGACTGAGTTTTAGAAAAGAAAGATGGACAGTTTTACTTTCTTTTAAAGATTATTAAAAATCTGCTAAAATCTTGAATATCTTGTTTAGGAATTCTGTCTTTAGAAGCTTTTATCAGAACACCCCCTTACCCCCACCACAAAAATATCGTTTTTTTTCACTGTTTGTGTAACCAGTAGGATATGTACATACTGAACAACAATATTTTTAAGTATCACTAAATGAAGTTCACTGGAATTCACCTTACAAAACTATGCTTTGTTTAACTATTAAACTACTAGCAGGCATTGTCATTCATTCTGAGGTATACACCTGCTGATTGATAGGACTTCTTATTTTCTTAGACTTTCTTTTGGTTTTTACAGCAACATAAAGGATTTCCTGCTCAGCTTCTATAATATATTTGTACTGAACCGAATGCCAGAAAAGCAGCTGCTTGAGTTTTTTTAGCCAATGTATAACATTTAATACCTTTTAATTGGAAGGAAATTACATTGTTGTAGTTTTAAGAATAGTTGTGCATTGGAATCCTCGGACAATTGGACTAATCTTTGGGGGGGGGGGGGTATGACTGACATACTATGCTGATTATAGAATTTTTTTTAAAAACTTTTTTTTTAATATGGTATCCGTTATCAGTACTTGTTAAAGGTGGTGCTTGGCTTTTTGTTCAACTGGAACAGCACAATGAACTCTAATGGATGTCTGAATTATCATTTACTGCATGGAAATGTGATCAGCTCTTATATTTTGTTGATATTCCTAAACTCATGTTAACATTGACTTTTTTTGATATAGTATGTTAACAGCAACACTATTCCAGTTAGCTTTTTTCATGTGTAATGTCTACCACATTTTACCTCAGACATTAGCTTAGCTAGAGCACAACTCAAGGGGTTTCAGATATACTGTATATTGAACAGCATAATCTGTGTTAGTAATGGTTTTCATATACAAATGTGCTAAAAAAAAGTCTATTATAAACAGGGGGCTGTATTATGTATATTCTTAGATGTGGAAGAATTGTATTTCCCTATTTCAATATTGTAAGACTTGCACCAACACTATTAAATTGTATAGAAAATAGGAGCTAAACTTTAATGTTTTGTTTCATACACAGATAAAATTAGTTCATCCAAAATATATGAAAGCAGGGAATATATGAAAGTCTAAAAAAGGGCCCCTCCCTTCTGAGGTGCTATTCTATCTTAAAACATTACTTATGAATAAGAGAATTAGTCACTATTCTGCTTGTTTTGCGTTATGCAGTCTTTTGGCCATGGTGCTTTCTGTAGCAGTGACACTCCTGCTGGCCACACAATGTACAACAAACAAACACTCCTATTACCCGCACACAAAATACCATGGTCTAGAAGACTGAAGTTGGAAGTACAGAACATAATTGTCTTCATGTATTGCTTATCTGTCAAAAAGTCTAAAGGATAATTGTGCTTCCCTTCCCCAATCCTCTTCTCACAACCTAAAGATCCCAGGGTGAGAACTTTAATTAGTCCTCACCCCTGGGTACACTATCAGCTGTAATACTTATGGAAAGATTCCCTCACTAGTCTGATCTATTCTCACCTTTGCAGTCTATCTGTAAACTGGCCAATGGAAAGAAGCTCTTGCAGAGTACATCTTCCCATTTGACTTGTCACTTATAGTCTGAAAGGCAGAGTTAGACTGGACGGGCAAAGGAATATTTTGGTAAGTATTACTGCTGAAAGGGTACCCAGGGGTGAGGACTTATTAAGGGGATGGGGCTTGTTTTTCAGAGTTTCATTCCTATTTAAGTTACAGTTCTTTTGTCTAAAATCATTGCCTTATATTAAGAAAACCACTAATAATATACTAATGGTAACAGCCATGCAGTCTGGTTTTTTTTAAAAAACACTTAAATGATAAAGGGCCATACAGACAATTGTACACCTGTACGGGCCTATAATATTAAGTATTTTATTAGAACTACTCAGACTTCAGGGCTGTTCCCAATAGTATATTATTAGTACTAGTCTTTTGTACGTTAAATCGGGGCTGGGGAGCTGAAACCAAGCCCATTTTGTTTTGCTGCGCCCATAAAAACTGATTGAACAGACGAGGCTGGTCTTTGAATGTGCCACTTCCCTTTTTAACTACTAACTAGGGCTTAGCAGCACTGCCAAAATTGCTAGTACTTTACCCACAAGAACCTTAGAGAAGGATAAGGCAGTGGTGGTAGATCACCTTCTGATGAGCTTTCAAAACGATGGTACGTGAAAGCGCTACATGCTGATGTTATCGTTTCCATTTCTTACAGTTTCTTACATGCTGTATTTTGGTAGTATTGGACCAGCTAAATATATGTTAAATGAGAACATAAAATTAGTATAATATGTGCAAAAACTAGTCGTGGCATTTTTTATAAGTACTCTCTATTTGACGGAATTTAAAAAAAAAGATGAAAACAACCACTGGTTTTAAGACTTAGAAAGAATAAACAGAATGTGCTGTAAAATGTTGCTGTCGGTTACATTTCATCTAAACATAACAAAATATAATAGAACTTTGTACTTAGCTAGGGCTTTTTGTGCTCTTGGGGTTATGCACAGCATAACTACTTGATGTCTTCTCATTGCACCTCAGTGATGATGTTGCTATAGACAAAATACCTCATGGTTTTGTAGGATGCAGTCAGTTGTAATTTGTTTAATGTTTATTACATTTTTTAAATTTGATATTCAGATTATTTATTGTTGGTTTTAGTGTTTTTGTTTTTTTCTTTTTCACCTTTTAAAACTGTATAACTTCATTTCAAGGTTAAAGCAGTAGTACTGATAGTAGTGTGTAGTGTTCGAAATATAATATACAGATTGAAATCTGCTCAAGATATTGCAGCCACCGAAAATGATGCTTCAGCTCAATAAACTGCTTCCTATTGACAAGTAGTCTATTGGACAGGAAAATGTTAATTGATTTTTTTGACTGATTTAATTGAATCAAATCAAAAAATTGCCCTGTGTTATGGCAGACTTAAGAACATAACCTCGCACAGCTGCCTCGGGTGTGCCCAGTCTACATTCTAGATCTGTGTAATTTCTCGGTGCAGCTGGTTGAAATATTAAAGTTGCTTCTGTTTAGCCTTTGTAATGGAGAGAAGCCATGAATTTTTATCATTGGCCATCAGGATCAATTAGTTGATGGTCAAATAATCTCACTTAAGCTGGCCATACACAATGCACACCATCAGTTTCCTATCACTCAATGTTATGATCATTAGATGGTGCAGTAGGGCATTAATCAGCAGCAGGTCTGAAATGTGCAGGCTTATGTTGGCTATACACTAAAGGTGACCATAATCTAGTAACTTATCTGTAATGTTCCTGTAACATTTAAACCTGAACATTACGGCCGACCAAATCTGACAATCAACAATTTGATCCTGATAGCCAATGATAAAAATTCTACTATTTTCTTGTTCCACATATATTGCAATAATATTGCTCCATGTATAGACTCTTTTTTTTTTTTTTTTCCCCAGCCCAATTTCTTCTGACAGGATGCACTTAGAGCATCTGGGGCTTGTTTTGAAGGTAAAACATCACCACTTTTACTTAACCCTAACCTGCTTGGAGAACCTAAAGCTAAAATAATTATTTTTAGGGAGAGTAAGGTATTGAGTTATTGGGCTTGTTGTATTGGCAATTTCCAGTCTAGGTCCATTCTTTTTATATTGCCAAACCTTGACTAATTGCCTAACCATGAGCATAGCTTAAATAATATAGACTGTATTTGTATTATGGGTCATTGAAAACACTTCCCTCAACATTTTTGTAAAAAAAATTGTTGCCCAAATGTTAACATTTCTCTTTTTTTTAACTTTACTTTCTGCACGACTGGAGTAAATTAAATGAATGTTGTAAGATTTGACCTCTAGACCAAGTATCTTACTTATGGTGGAACTCTGTTGTAGTTGTGCTGCTTGCTATATTGTTGGTGCATCAGATGTTGAAATAAATACAACCACTTTCATTAAACTATACACTACATTTAACAGTCTGGGAGAGCTATATATAATTATTAATGTTTTAACCCTAGAAGATCTTGCAGGAATTGTGTCCTTTAACGGTGATCAATTTAGGGACAATGTGATCGCTGCAAACTGTAATTTAATTAAATGTGCATTTTTATAATGGGGTTTATGATGCATCTGGAAAAATATTTTGCGAAATTTAAGGTTATAAGCTGTTTGGGGGCTCTAAGCCAAAGATAACAAATAATGACTGTTCACAGGACTTCCCATATTGTTTATACTAGTTAGACAGTTGGATGTTGAGAGTTGAGTATTTAAAACAAGCTGGTCTGCCTGAATTGTTCCAAAACCAACCTATAGTGTAATTGAAACCCTCAGCTACACTCCTTACAACTATAGCATCTGATGGTGAACCAGCCTGTATGCAGCATAAATGTTATTTCCTGTTTTGACTGTGAATGATTGTTTCATTTTTTGATCAGACCGCGCTTTTCCCCCCATAAATTTGTACTTTACATTTACTTGGATGGGATGGTAATGATTGTGTGATGTCAACCAATAACTGGGGCAAAAGGGGGGATTTGATAACATTGTGTCCAATTGTGTATTGTATCAATAAAAATTGTTGTACATAAATTTTATAGATAGTTGCTGTGTATTCTTTCATTTCGGATCATGTGTATGTGTGCATAAACACCAACCTAATTCCCAAGACTCTATGATGGGATTTGTTGTAGCTGCATGGGTTTGGAAAGTCATCCACGCAGCTGAAACAAGGAATTTAATATCTTGCAGCACTTATTTCTGGTGTTAAAGTCATGAAAGAGTAGGACTAAATCATAATCTACCCTGAACTACAAAAGTGATTTTCAGTTGAACTCATGGTAAATTCCATCATAAACTTCTAATTTTTGGAAGCCAATTGCGGTCTATACACTTCTTATATTTAAGTCAGTAATCTGATGGTAATTTGTTGCAATTTAAGCAAATGCATCCCAATGATCTATTCACACCACTGTAGGGTAATTTAGGTGCACCTAGTGCACCATGAGCGCTATTATTCCTATACCAGGGGCCCGTTAGCAGCTTATTTCCATTCAAAGTTAACCAATCATGGATCACTAAAGATGTCCTTATGGACTTGGAATTGTTCAGTATGGAGTAAAACACAGGCAGATATCTGCAAAAGTTCACTCTGTTTGCTAGCTTTATATTCTCAGGGTTGAATTTGCATGTCTGTTCTGCCTTTTTATTAATATTTAAATAAACATAACAGTTTGCTAGGTTAATGATTGTCTATAGGTAGGCACACTCAATATGATATTCACACTCATTTATTTAAGTGCTAAAAACAACAAATGCCAAATACACACAACGGTTTGAGGGGTCCAACCCCTTTCCTCAGGTGTGGTAGTCACTAGTTACACCTGAGAAACTATCAGGGCTACCACATGAATTTGGAAATTAGGTTAATGATTGTGCCTTTTAAATTTGAAAATGTTAACAAAAGATATTTATTTTAAAGGGCAAGTCCACTCAAAAAAAACTTTGCTCAAAAATGTTGATTACCCCCTCAAACCCCACTTTTGCTATATTCACAGTTTTCAAAGATATTCCTGAACTTTCTTACCTCCTTTTTCGAGCAACAAAAGGAGCAGGGGAGTACTGCCCCGACAGCCGCTTTACTTCCTGGTTGCAGCTGTCAGGTGATTGGGCGTGAGGTTACGTCGCTCCTTATGCTTTGAATATCACGAAAGTGGGGTGGGGGGGGGGGTAATGTACCTTTCAGAACAAAGTTTTTTTTTTCAGTGAAATTGTCTTTAAAAATACCAGAATTGGCTTATTAACATTTTTAAAAATTAAAAACCATGTTCTCTCTGCTATTTTACCTAGTTCATGGCATCCTTCAGCAGGTAATAATTGTTCAAAGTCCATGAAATGATTTGAACTTTGCACGCTTGTGATAAATGTTGAACTTGATCATTAAGACCAGAATATTTTACTTTGATCATATAATATATAAGGAAGAATCAAACCGTAAAGTAACTGATTAACATACAATGTTTTTGTGTAGTTTCTAGTTTAGAATAATAAGTCAAGTATAATGCAAGTAGTGTTGTGCTTCTTATAGGACTACAAGTCTGTTGACTATACTGGAGCATTGGTTGACTACTCATGTGAATGGCAAAAAAGCATTTTGCAGAAGACGTGTATTACTTTTCGTGTTTAACTACATTAAACTTAATTTGATTGGCCAGGTTAGTTCTTTATGAGACCTACACATTGTAATTGACAATCTTAAAATAAAAACATCTGTGTGTGTGTTTAGAGAATTATCAGAACATACAAAGCCAGTCATTGTGCTCAGACACTGTAACAGGGAAATGTGAATTTTGCCCCATCCGATCAGATGTTATTATGTATCATTTAAAAGGTAACATCTGATTGGTTGGGACAAAATTAGCACCCTTTTTAATTAAAAGAACTTTTGTTACAATACCCTATGCTGTATTTTACATTAAATTCCAGTGCAATTTTGAGTAAAGCTAAATACATAGGAATGTGGTAGATCAGGCAAAAAATAAAGGAACTCTCCAGGTAGTGACAGCACTGCACTTTTCTCTGCTATCCCTATAAACCTTATGATTCAGTATGTTGGATTAGTGCATCTTATATGACCTATCTAGTTAGCCTGCCAAACTGCTTTTTTAAAACTGCAAACCTCTTTTTTTTGTACTTTTAAATAATTACAGTATAACTTTGTAGCAGCAAATATTTGATATTAATTTCTTACATGTGCAACTTCCAACTTTTAAGTGTGCAGCAGTGACATCTAGTGGTTTCAGGGTATACCTTCAGGGAGGATAAACAACTGTGTCTGTGCTATAAGCTGTGTCTACTCTCTAGTCTACGGGGCTTTCTACAGGACTCTTTTTGGTACATATTTGTTATCACTATTATTATTACTGTATTGGTGCTTTTCATTGCTTTTTTTTTATTTCTCTGGTGATACATGGATAAACAATGTATTGTAGTGTGATAAAACAATAACCTATGGTTGTGCTACAGTTATTGATAGGTGGACATAAAAGTACCTTCAAAATAAACACATTTTCGGTTTTGTTGAAAAGTGGATTGAATATGCATTGTAGCTGTATTGGCAATGCTCAGAAACATTGGTATCAAGGCAGTACAACCAGTTGCCCTCTAAACTAAAGGTTCCACCATTCTCTGTAAAATCAGTGCTGTTAATTTTAGTCCCTCAACAAGCAAAAGTCCATAGACCAGCTTACTTTGTATTTAACTCCAAAAAATGTCATTAACTGTGTTTGCAACATTTTTCCGTAGTGTTCTTGGTCATATTTACAATTGTTCCAGTCATGTTCACTTTTATTCTGCCACCAAGCACATGGTGACTGCATTAACAGAAGGCATTCGGCAAGAGCTTAGAGAGTTGAAAAGCCATATCCGTGTAACAGTAAGTACCCATGGCTAGTTGTCAAGTGATTGACATTGGTTTTAAGGAGTGTGTGTTCCTTAATAAAAGCAGTGTGTAACAATGTTAATATTGCCTGGTTCCCCAACACTAAATGAAGGGAAACCTTAAGGGGTGGGTTTCTGGACTCATACATACACATTCCATTGGAATCTTTTGGTAATTTGCATCACTTTGCAAATACTTTCAACTGACTGCATGGTGATTGCTATTTGTTACTTATACTTTAAAGTAGGAGCCCAATAGCAATCATTTTTGGCCATAATGATGGCAACTGCTCATCAGTGGTGGGATTTATCCATTTCTAATTCCTGTCAGATCCAATTATTAAGTGGGAGTGTGCCTACCTTTAAAGGTTCTCTTAACAGGGAGCTCCTATTTTTTAAAGTTATGAAATAAATATATGATTCCTATTATTGGGGCGATTACTACTTACCATAATCTCCGCAACAAAAGGATTGGGCGCCAGTAGCCTTTGATAGCTCTTATACTGACCATCCCTTATCTTCCCCCATTCCCCTAACATTTGTTAATGCAAGCCTACTTTGTAAAAAAAAAAAGTTTACTTCCCCCTTAATCACTGATTATCAGTGTCAGTTGTTTGTTGTAAGTTGATTAATAACTTTTTTCAATTTAAAGAGTGGCCTCTCTACCTTTTTGATGGGTTAGCAAGAAGAAAGACCAACTCCTTTTCCGAATACAATGAAGTACAGTCAGCCTTGAGAGGTTTTAATTTTTTTTATTATAAACCAATACGAGAACTCACTCCCCAACCTTAAAGGACAAGTCCAGCCCTCAAATGAAAACTTACATCTTACTTATCTGGTAACCAGCACATTATATGTATTTTTTTTTATTTGCACTGCATACGTCTCACTCCAGCACTTATACCCATTCCATTGTATCTGTGTGTTACCCACCTAACTAGATTGTAATCTCTACAGGCAAGGACCTCCTATCCTCTTGTGGTAAAGCTCTAGCACTTCTATTTATATAATTTTATACTTTTATGTACTGAACTATGTACTTATTCCCCTTGTATGACTTTATTGTATTTAGTTACTGTGCAGCGCTGGGTCCCCAATTGCTGCTTTATAAATAAATTATACATATATATATATATATATATATATATATATATATATATATACATACTTATATACAGGTAAATAACACCCCCCAAACCCTAAACTATACTAGTTTGAAATCTGAAATATATAAGTCTAATCTGAACTGTCCTGTCTCCCCTGTTTCTGCTTCCCGGTTCTTTCAGTCAGCAACTGTCAGTTATTGATTTTTTTTTTTAATTAACTGCTGACATCACAGCCAATGACTGAATGCTAATCCCCTGTCTGCCTCTTCCGAGCATGCTCAGGCTTAGTACAGGTCACTTAATTGCTCAGTTTCCATGGGGCATCGAGAAGCATAGCAGGCATACGGTAATGAATTCAGAGGACAAAGTAGGATATATCAACATATTTTAAAGAGGCCATTCTTTTTAAAAGATGTTATTATGAGGGTGGAGTTGACCTCATAATAACATCCCCCATAATCAAACCATTCTTGTAAAAACATACATTTATATATATTTAAGTGAAATTGACTATATTTTAGCCTTAAGCGTCCCCATGGTGTGTGAAACCAGTTTTAATTATGTGGTAGGTGACTGTCATTCAATTTTTTGATTTTAAAAATAACAAAAATGTGTATATTTTTACTTCTGTGTACATTTATTTGTTAGATATTTGATCCTAGAACCCAATGCAATAAGAGTTTTAATTATCTTTTCACTGGCTTGCTGAATAACATCTGATTAATAGCTCAGGCAAAACTGCTCCTTTAATTGCATCAGCCCCCAAATATTTTCTTTTAGATTTTTTTGCAGTTTAGTTGGTGTAAGAAACTAAACATTACAGTATTCATTATCAATAATACACAATCTCACAGAAAAAATAACCTTTGCTTTGTCTTCAGAGCATCTCCCCTGGTGTTGTGGAGACAGAGTTTTGTTACAGATTAATGGACAAAGACCCCAAGCAAGCAGAGGCGTTTTATGCATCTGTTAAGGTAAACTGCAATTCAAAATAGGATTCCAAAACAAAATATGTAAAACAATTTTATCCGTGATTCAGCAGCTACACATAACAGCACTTTTTACTTTCAATAACAATAATCATTGGGTGGCAAAAAATTTCAACCGGTCCATACACACGTCCAATCCGACCCCTGAGCGCAAGACACGTACGCTGCGAACAGCCGTTTGGGCCCACTATGGCACCTGTGTAGGTGTTGTTCGATGATTCGCCAAGGTGGATTGACGAGCGGCGCCCAAGTGAATGTGTACACATGTGCGGTTATTGGCTGAAACAGCCGTTCATTGCACGTGTTACGAGGCTTTACATTAAAATCAGCTATTATGTAAAATACTGAATTGTTCTATCTAAGCAGATGGTTTTCTTTTATTTCTGCGTAGTGTATGATTCCTAATCACTGTTCCCTCTAATTATTTTATCATTGTGTGTGCAGATATATTTGGTCCGTGCAGATACGTAAAATCAATTTTGTGCACTTGATAATTTTAACTAGGTAATTTTGTGTTACCTACATTCACCTAGGTTTTTGTTTGTTTACTATTTTAACCTGCAGTCTTTCTTTAAAAGCCGTGGATCACATCTGTCTGTAGCCTGTGAGAATTTATATTCAAACTTCCTGCTTCCAGTGGCTTGAGTGACATTGCCTAACCCTCTGCTCCTCCCCTGTCTTCAGGGTCTGAGCATGCTCACTTAAAATTTCATACTGGAAAGGACAGAAAGTACCTGCACAGGCAATTGACAATTGAGAGGCAGAGATCAGTCACATTGTTACAAGTGTTCGGAAAGTTGCATACCTTTCCAACAATATAACTCCTCACAAGTTTTACATAAAGATGTGATCCAGGGTTTATTTTAAAGGGACTAAAAAGAGATTTTATTTAACCCAACTTTGTTCAGTTACTCTTTAAAGGGTAACTCCACCCACCAAAAAAACGACATATTTGCACCTTATGCTTCATCCCCATCTCCTATTGTACCACAGTAATGCTGTAACTTACCACACTGAATGCTGCTGGACCAGCACTTAAATTATTTGCACTTTGTATTACTTGCACTACCCTTGTATGTAACATGTATGTTTTAATTATGTATATTAAATCTACTGTAAAGCACCACAGCGCTATATAAATCCACAATAATAATATAAGTATCACCCCTTAAAACCCCACTTACGTTGTAACCTCACCTTTCTCAGACACTCCTACGCCGTGTTAAAAGAACATACATGAACCACAATCCCTTGCCGGAAGTCTCTCCTTCTCTGCTCCTGTTGCAAGCTGGTTACGGGTGCGCTTAGAAGCAAACCTTGCATGTAACAGCTTCTGTTGTAATGGTTGTCAGCCATTGGCTAGCACATCACCGTTGCGGCCTTTCTGACAGTCATTAGCCAGAAGAGAAGGAGGACCCAGCAAGGGATCTGCTTCTTGTAAGTTCTTGTAACTCAGTGTAGGAGCATCGGAGGAAGGTAAGGTTACAATGCAAGTGGGGTTTGGAGGGTGATACTTCAGAATATGGTAGGTTATGTGGGGGCTGGAGTTACCCTTTAATCACAAACAGCCATAAACAATTTCAACATTCTTTACCAAGCAAGCCTTTGCTTTAACAGACTAATTTTATTTTATTGCTGACCAAACGTATATACAGCTTACCTCTCTACATTCACGAACTGGTCTAACCAGTTTATCTTGCAAACAGAATTATGAAGTGTTGATAGCAAATTATGATCTGGCTGGAAAACATCACTCTTTTAGAGATAGGAAGATTTACTGTGTAAAACGAAAGTAACAATGCTACAGAAGTTATGGTAGATTTACATTTTTTAGAACATGGTGGATGAAATGTCCAGTTTAGTCAAAGCCAAACAGCTAAAAGTGGGAAAAGGAAACTAAATTAGTAATATATGATCAGTATACAAGATTTAGGTAAATCTGTGCAACACATCTGTATAAATATTTTTTACATATTTAAGTTTTTATATACATTTTGCAGTGCCTTCAAGGTCCGGATATCGCTAATGCAGTTTTATATGCGCTGAGCACACCTGCTCATGTTCAGGTAATAAAAAATGCTTTTTTGTGTTAGTACTAACCTAAATATGCAGCATTTGTTTGAATGATCATATATTTATCTGAAACTTCGGGAAGTTGCACAGTTGATGGGATCTCTGTTTTTCAACTATAGATATGCTTAGTAGGTTTGGATTTCCCATGGTGCTTAGTTCCTTTGCCCGATAATTTTATTTTAGGTAATATTTTTCTAAGGGAAACTCTTTTAGCCATGACTGATTCCCAATATTTTTAGTAAAGGGAGACGATCATGGCCAAGGCAAATTTTTGGGCAGCTCCAAACCATCCTGAGGCCAATGTAGGCCAAAGAATGCAGGGAGATGTAGCTTAACCATTAAATAACATAATTTAACCATGTGACATGTTAATTTCACCCCCCGAAATGTGCAGTTTTTTACACTTTTAAAAGTGCTGTAGGGACAAATTCATTGCTGCCTTGAAGGTTGCAGTTTAAAGGGTATGTCCACCCTTAAATATAATTTTTAATATGTTATTCCCCCATGTCTCCCAGCCCCAACCGCTATATTTTTTTTTTAGAAAGCCCCCCAAACTTTACTTACCTCCCCTCTTTCCTCTGCTGCGCTCCCGGCCCTCTGCTTTCGAGAAAATGCAAGCAGAGGGGCGGGACCGGCAGTCGCGTCTGTGATTGGCTGAGCGGCAGCCAATCACGGACGTGGCTGCCGGTTATTCAGTGCAGCGAAGGAAAGAGGAGAGGTAAGTAAGAGTTTGGGGAGCTTTCTAAAAATAAAAAATATGCGGTTGGGGCTGGGAGACATGGGGGAATACTGTATTAAAGGGGTTTTATGCTAGGGGGAGGGATAGTAGAACGGGAGGGAGGGAGGGAGAGGGAGGGGGAGAAGGGCTGCAGTACGCATGCCAAAATTCTCCCGGAGGCCAGGTAGCAGGCAGAGTCCTATATGGACTCTGCTAGCCTCCTGGTGGGCAGTTTCTGGGACTTTGGGGGGGGCTACAGGAGAACCCTATGGAGCTGTGATGTGAGGTAAGGATTAAACTACACTACATGATGGGGCCAGTAGTTGGGGGGATTATAGTTTTGGGGGTGGACATGCCCTTTAAAACAGAATTATCTGGATCTCCTGACCAAATTACAATAGAGAATTTAAAGGGCCCCCAAAACTCAAATTTAACCCCATACTGGCCCCACTTTGTAGTGTACAAAAATTCTTACCTTACATCCCAGCTCCTTATGGTTGCCATGCTGTGCCCCTCCAAAATCCAGGAAAGTGTAGTGTAGAAGGTCTGGGTGACTCATCCTGCGCCTGTCTCAGCCTCAACAAGCCTCGACAAGGTTGAGGCCTGCATAGGAGAGTCCTCCCTCTCCCTCCTGTTTTTTTCTCCCTCCCCCTAGTGTAAAATCCCCATTATATATTATATATATATTGATCCCCCAGCCCCAACCGCCATAACAGAATTCATAGAAAGTTCCACGATAGTTACTTACCTTCCCTCTATCCTCCGGCGTTCTGAGCAGCCGGCAGCCGCATCCCTGATTGTCTGCCTCTCAGCCAATCAGGGACGCGGCTGCCGGTCCCGCCCCCTGCTTGCAGGGCCTGGAGACTGCCGCTGAGGATAGAGGGAAGGTAAGTACATATCGGGGCACTTTCTAAGAATTTTATTACGGCGGTTGGGGCTGGGGGATCAATGTATAATATATATAAAGTTTAAAAAAGGGGTGGGCATGCCCTTTAAAATATAAAATGTCAAGGTAAACAATAAACTGGGTACAAAATAATGTCTTTACAATATCCAATGTGTTGCAGCATATTCAACATTAATCTAAAACAACTTCTTAAGAACTAGTTTAAAATCTTTCCTATTCTACAATAGCATTTAACTAGAGAAGGAAAAGAAAAATTACAGGGCCACAGACATTGTAAAGTCAATTGTTGAAGGGTATGTTTTAACGTAGGACTCAAAACACAATCACAGTTGGTTGACGAACGGCAGTTATGGCCAAGAATTGGTTTGTGTATGAGCATTTGGTTGGGCAGTCTATCCAAACTTGCAGCAGTATAAAAGGTGATACTTAAGCTTACACAGTGAGCTGTGAAATCACCAGCAAGACCCTGGCTTGAGCATGCCCGCTTGAATCTTAATGCTGGGACACAGCATCTATAACTGCATCATAAGCCCTGCCCCCAAAATTCTAGTTATAGTTTTTAAATCTAGCCACAAGCCTTAAAATATGTTTTTCCTTCTCCCTAAGGTGTTCAGGCAAAGGAACCAGATACTGATTGCAAGCCTGCAATTAGCTTTTGGGGATTTGGCTTATGAAAGCTTATAACACGTCTGTCACAAAGACACTGAGGCAGTGCAGAGTTGGAAGAGAGTGAGAGAGTTTAAAAGTCCGTAACTTTGGAATGAGAACAGCTAGAGACATCTATGGAAAAAAAAAACATACTATGGGGGAGATGCAATAAATTTTGCAACCGCAACCTGCACTCGTTCCCTTGATGTATAAACCACCAATAGAAAAGGCGTTGATTTTTGTGAAAAATAGCACAAAAACCTGTGCAAAATGTTTAGCATCGATTGTGCTGCGCAAGGTAAAAAAAAAGTATGGCGCGGGCAGCGCAAAACCCTTGCACACTAAACACATTAGTACCGTATATACTCGAGTATAAGCCGACCCGAGTATAAGCCAAGGTACCTATTTTTACCTCAAAAAGTAAGAACCCATGATTGACTCGAGTATAAGCCGAGGGTTGAAATTATGGGAACTCTGCTGTCCATAAAAAAGCCTCATTCCTTGGCACTCCAGATGTTTTGGAAACTACAACTCCCAGCATGCTTTATTAGCTGGGAGTTGTAGTTTCCAAACCCCTTTAGTGCCAAGGAATGAGGCTTTTTTTATGGACAGCACCCCCCAGGAAAGGCCCAAAAACATTCACATGTGGTAAATCAGGGTAAATCTGCAAAAATCTGCTGCTGCTTACCGGTACCGTACTTCTCTATGTAACCAGCTACAGGTAACTAAATTCTCTGGATCCTGCTGCGCTGCATGTCCGTACTCGGCGGCTGTACTGTCCGGCGCCGAGTAGTGGATCCTGCCTGCTGGCACTCTGCACGCTGCTCTGCATGTCCGTACTCGCCGGCTGTCTAACTTACTGCCCGGCGCCGAGTAGTGACGTCACTACTCAGCGCAGCGCAGCAGGATCCAGAGAATTAAGTTACACGTAGCTGGTTACATAGAGAAGTACCGGTAAGCAGCAGCAGATTGTGAAAATTTACCATGACCCGAGTATAAGCCGAGGTCGGGTTTTGAGGCTATTTTTAAAGCCTGAAAACCTCGGCTTATACTCAAGTATATACGGTACTTTGGTTAACGCGGGATATTGCATCTCCCTGTTAATTTGATTAATATTTATTTTAAAATGTTTTAGCAAGCTTATGCTTGTAAAAGATGTAGAATTTTAGTAAAAATTTGTAGTTTTAAAAAAAAGTTATTAAATGGCTCTCCTGATCTTCCCTTGTGAGATACTATTAGGGAGATGCAATGAAGGTCATTAACTGTCCAAATAGGTATAAAACCCATGCTACCTGATGTAATATTGTGTTTGTGTGGGCTTTACACTGAAATAGCGGGGCCTGTGCCATTTCCATTAATGGTTCTGGACACCCGGATGCAATAAGCAAAATGTTATGTTCAATAAAATTTAACGTCTTTTGAAGGTAGGTGTAAGCCAACTCGACTTACCTGACATGATCCTGTGTTGCAATAAATTTCACAAAGGGATTATTGCAGGATCTCGGCCAGTAAGTAATATGGCTTACGTATATTTCAGTCCATATTAGCAGACTAATATGCTACTTTAGTGTTAAAATGCGATTTAGGGACTTCCCTTAAAAGGGAGACTGATCTCCCTTTAAGACTGATTCTTATTTTTAGAGAGATTATACATTTGTTATGTGTTTTTGGTATTCTAACTTATGATTTTTTTTTTTTTTCATTTTTGTTTAGGTTCATGAAGTAATTGTACGACCAACGGAGCAAGCAAACTAATATTTGTTTGCAGTGCAATTTCTGAACCCTACTGGCCATTAACTTCTGAGTTAACATAGTGACTCATTGATTAGCATAGCTATGTTTCTTTCCATTCTACATGATTAATAAACCTAGCCATATTGTATCTCTTTCTAGTGCATCCTATATTGTCTCTGAAAAATAAATTGCATTACAATACAAATCTGAATGAAGTTATTTTTTTCAGTTTTTTAATTTAAAATATACATTCATGAGAAAAAGAAAGTATACTCTTTCAATTGTATGGTTTTATGCATCATACAACAGATTTCACGGTCATTTTTTATTAGCGCACCCCAGGCTAAAACAGAAGTGTTTTATTAGCACGTATAGTGCTCACACTTAGGGGCATATTTATAAATAAAACGGTATTAGCGCAAATAAAATTACCGCCGCACATCGCGGCCGCGAAAATAGCGCTATTCCTGTATTTAAAATGGCGAGCGCTATTGCCACGATATGTATCGCGGCCGCGATGTGTTGCGGTAATTTTAAGTCCCTTCACAGCGATACTGCACTTAGCGCATTGAGTCTGCCTGGCATCGGCGACCTGAGTGGGGTTGGTGTCACCAGCCCGAAGACGCCGCCCAAGGGCTCTTTTAAGAGCCGCACACTGGGGTCCCGGTTCGAGCTGCGGGACCCCCGCCAAAGGCACTTGTCAGTGCCGCATAGGCCCTTACAAGGGCCGGGGAGGGGGTCCCGGTTCGCGCTGTGGGACCCTAAGCCCCAAAGGGCACTTGTAAGTGCCACAAGGGCACTTATAAGTGCCGCAAGGGCCGGGGAGGGGGGGTCCCAGTTCGCGCTGCGGGACCCCTTAAACCCCAAAAGGCCCTTCTCAGGGCCCCGCTGGAGGGTGCCTCCACCCCTCCCAGCGGGCCCTTCCCCTCCCTGCCAGCGGCGAGGCAGGGGGCTTGGAGGGGCTGCTGGGGAGGGGGTGGCCCCTTCCCGGCAGCCCCTCCTAGCCTTCTGTTCCGAGATTGCCGCGAGCGGGGACGGGGTTGGGAGGGCTGCTGGGAAGCGGCGGCGGGTGGTCACCGCTGCCACGGGGGGTGGTCACCCGCTGCAGGGAGGCTAGTATCGGCTGCTTTCGCCATCTTCAAAGTGGCGAAGCAAAACAGCCGATACTAGCAGTGCGAAACAGATACCGCCGCTTATAAATAGAAGCGGCGGTAACAGGTAAGTATCGGCGCGAAGGGTTAACGCCTCGTTAAGTTTTCGCGGCCGTTTTCGGACGTTAATAAATCGCGTTAAACGCGATTTATGCGGAAATGTCAGGGAAAACGGCCGCGAAAACTTAACGAAGCTTTATAAATATGCCCCTTAGTATAGTATTTGAGGTTGAATAAAGACATATGTCCATCCAGTCCAACCCATCTAGCAATTATCCTAATTTCCTGCCTAACTGTTGATCCAGAGGAAGGCAAAAAAAAAAACACCACATTTATGAAGGGGAAAAAATTCCTTCCTGACTCCAAGTGGCAATCGGAAATTTCCCTGGATCAACTCTACTTTATGAATCAACACCAGCAACTTGCAACATTCCTTGTTTGCAGAAACTCATCCAGCTTTTTTTTTTAAAACTGACCAATGAACCTGCCAAAACAACGTCCACTGGAAGACAGTTCCATAGTTTCTCACAGTGAAAAACCCTTTCCGAACTTAAAGCCTAAACCTTTTTTCTTCAAGTCTTAAGGGATGTCCGCATGTCCTCTGACATGTTCTATTGGTGAACAATGCCCCAGATAGTTAATTGTATGGACCGTTAATGTATTTATACACAGTAACCATATCCCCATGCAAGCGCCTTTTCTCCAGCTCCCCCAATCCCCTTCTCTGAACCCTTTCCTTTCAAAGATGTCCTTTTTGTACACAGGATTCCAAAATTGCACTGCATATTCCAAATGAGGCCTTACCAATGCTTTGTAAAGAGGAAGAATAACATTTTCCTCCCTTGAATCCATACCTCTCTTTATACAAGACAATACCATGCTGGCTCTGGCTGTTTCCGCCTGGCATTGCTTGCTACCTTTAAGTTTGTTATCCACCAAAACTCCAAGATCCCTTTCCAACAGGGATTCACTTAACACACAGCCATTTATAGTATAAGTAGCACAAGTATTTTTAAGTCCAAAATGCATCACCTTACATTTATCAACATTGAATCGCATCTGCCACTTAGTAGCCCAATGTGACAATCTATCTAGATCCCCCTGCAACGATTGCACATCCTCTGAAGTTTTTAATGATCAAGAAAGTTTTGTGTCGTCAGCAAACACAGAAACCTTGCTGACAATACCCACTTCCAAATCATTAATAAATAGATTAAATAGAAGCGGCCCCAACACAGAACCCTGTGGCACCCCACTTAGCACTTTAGTCCATAATGATGAAGCCCCATTTACAACTACTCTCTGCATCCTATTCATTAACAAGTTTTCTATCCATGTACAAATGTGACTCCCCAGACCAGCAGACCTTAGCTTATACATTAGTCACCTATGGGGGACTGTATCAAAAGCCTTTGCAAAATCCAAGTAAACTACATCTACTGCTATGCCAGAGTCTAAATTTCTACTTACTTCCTCATAAAAGCCCAAAAAGTTAGTTTGACAAGATCTATTCCTCCTAAATCCATGCTGGTTACTACTTATAATGTCAGTCCTTGAAACAAACTCTAGAACATGTTCCCTTATTAAACTTTCCAGGATCTTCCCCACCACTGAAGTTAAACTTACAGGCCTGTAATTACCCGGCTGTGAATGACTACCCTTTTTGATCCAGGAGATTTATTAATATTAACCTTATTTAGTTCTTTCTGTACCATATCCTCAGTTAACCAAAGTGCACTTAAATCTTTTATACCATTATTGCTACTATACTCTATGATATCTGTACATGGATCTTCTATAGTGTATACAGAGGGGAAAATATCGCCATCTTCCGTAACTAACTTATCCCCATTAGTTAATGGTGCCACATTCTCAGTCCTCATCTTCTTACTATTAATATACTTTTAAAAAATTTAGGTTTTGTGATGCTTCCTAACTTCAGCTATCCTAACTTCATTATTAATTTTAGCTAGTTTGATTGCTTTCTTACACTCCTTGTTACAGTTTTTATAATCCCTAAAGGCCGTTTCTGTTCCCTCCGCCTTAAAGGTTTTAAATGCCTTTCTCTTCCTTTCCATTTGCCTCTTTACATCAGAATTCAGCCACATGGGCGCAGATTTATTTTTTTTACATTTATTTCCCAAGGGTATAAATTTAGATGTGAACTGGCTTAAAATCCCCTTGAACAGAGTCCACTTCTGTTCAGTACCTTTACCTGATAATACATTATCCCAGTTGACATTCTGAAGAGCTGCTTTTAACCTGGGAAAATTTGCCTTCCCAAAATTAAGTCTTTGTTAACCCAGCACACTTTTCCTTTCGATAAAGTCCAAACGCCACTATTTCATGGTCAGTATTCCCTAAGCCTCCAGTTACCTTTATATCTATAATGCGCTCCACGATGTTAGATATTACCAAATCCAACAGAGCTCCTTTTCTAGTAGGAACCTCAACCACCTGTGAGAGAAAATTATCCTGCAGCAAATTCAGGAACTCATCGCCTTTTTCTGTGATGGCAGTTCCACTACACCAATCAATGTCAGGGTAATTAAAGTCCCCCATAATGAGCACACTCCCCAAACTTGTAGCCCTTGCCATATGAAGCTGGCTCACCTCCTCTCTGCTAGCATTTGGCGGCTTATAGCAGACACCAACAATGACATTACCCCCTTTCCTGTTGCCTAATTCCACCTATATTGCCTCCACTTTAACATCCATATCGCCAGTTATCTCTTCTTTTAAATTTGGCTTCAATTCTTTTTTAACATAAACACATTCTCCTCCCCCTTTCCTTTCTCTGTCCTGCCTAAACAAGGCATATCCTTCTAAATTTACAGCCCAGTCCTGAGAACTGTTTAACCACGTTTCTGCTATACTTATTACATCATACTTTTCATTCAATGCCATAATTTCCAATTCACCCATTTTGTCAGCCAGGCTTCTCGCATTTGCAAACATACATTTTAGATTATGATCCTGTAATTTATTCGTACACTTTGATACACATGCCTCCCTATCCCCTATGCTAGCCCCACCCCCCTTTCCGCCCACCACTGGCCTATCTACACCCTGCTTTCCTCCTGGGCTATCTATCCCAGTGAGACTGCTAATGCCCTCCCCCCCAAAACTAGTTTAAAATCTCCAACCCTCTAGCCATCTTCTCCCCTAAAACAGCTGCACCGCCATCAGTGAGGTGCAACCCATCCCTATTTAAGAGCCTGTAGCCGACAGCCTAGTTCTCAATAAACCCAAACCCTTCTTCCTTACACCACTCTCTTAGCCACGCATTAATGCTCCTAAGCTCCCGCTGTCTCCCTGGCTTAGCACATGGCTGCGGTAGTATTTCTGAAAACACTACCCTGGAGGTCCTTGCTTTTAACTTGGCCCCGAACTTGATGCCAGTCGATGGGGAAAGGCTGGCTGGGTGGTGGATAGACTTTCTGGCTGAAAAAGGGCTTATGTAAAATATGGCTGGCAGAAAGGCAGGCTATCTAAAGAAAAATCTTGCTAGCTGGTGGCAAGACTGACTGACTGACTGGTGGAAAGTCTTTCTGGATAATGCAACAGTTGGCTGTCTGGCAGAAAGACTCGCTGATTGATGAAGGCTGGCTGGGTGGTGGAGAGGCTTGCAGAAAGGTTGGCTTGTTAAAGAAACGACTTGTGGAAAGACTGGCTGGAAGTAAAGCTGACTGGAAGAAAGACTTTATGTTTGATCCAAAGCTAAACTGGCTTGTGGAATGGCAGACCCATGTGACCAAAATTTTGCAAAATCATGATGTCACACTCCACTGCTGCTCTTTGGCACACAAGGAAAACTGGAACTCTGTAAAATTGGTGAACATACAGGTATTTGCCCTTTTAAATTTCATAGCCAATTTCCTGATCACTGAATTAGTTTTTACTTCAAAACACAAGTGTCTAATAATGATGTGATCTGGGTAGAAATGTTACATTGTCATAACTTCAGGTTTAACATTGAATCTAAATTTTCTGGCTTTCTGCCCAGATCTCATCCTTTAGTTCATATTTGGTTATGAATCGGTTACTTTAATACATACTTGTAACTTAGCCAACAGGTGATATTAACTTTTTACATTTTTCTTTTTTACATTGTAGCTCCTTTCCATACAAAGCTTGTGCTTGGTACATTGGGCCCTATTTAAAAACACACGGTAGTGCAATTTAGCGTATTATTAATAATGTATGACTGCGGCTGTAAATGTATGTCCGTTTTCGTACATTTACGGCAAACATCCGTTAATTAAACTTACGGGCATAGAATAATTTACGATAGTAAGCTACCGCAATGGTATTCTACTATTATAAAAAGCGCCTTTATGAATATGGCCCATTGTCCTAGACAAGTGGGGTTGCCAAAATAAACTGCAAATGCCAAATGGGACAGATGGCTAGCTAGATTGATGATTATATTGTATCTGAACTTTCACCTGGAATGTAAAATAGCTTAAAAAGTTTGCTCTTTCTGCTCCTGTCCAGAGTTCTTGCTGGATATACCACAATATCAAATCTCATATATCCCAGCAATTGACTCTTGATCCCAAAGAGCATTAATTTGTGCTCTTAACATAAAGTAGGTACATGCAATCTGCTGTCCCTTAATAGGATGCTCTGGCACTGGCTATTAGAAAGAAAAATTCAGTACTGTACCTCCTTCCCTCTCCCATTTCAATCTGATTGGAACAATTGTTGCATGCTACACATGGGCTTATATTTTTCGACCCGATTGACCAGTTGTTGCGTTTGACTGGTTGGCTTGGTTTGAAATATCAGAGGCCAGATGCGACTGTGGACTGCACTTATAATTTACCATCTTGTCCGATGGAATGTCCATCTGAGTTGGACAAAAATTCAACCGTTATTGGTCTGCCATGCCAAAAATGACCTCCAATATTTTGGCCCAAACTACCAAAATATTGGTTGTGCTGTCTGATCGGGCTGGAATATTGGGCCCTGTGTACACACAGTTTGAACTAAGGCACCAGAACATCTTTGATAATCATTATTAAGGGTAATGAATATGCTGCAAGACATGGGATTAATTTGATTTCTTTCAGAAAATTATGTTTTTATGCTCTAAACCTACTTTTAAATTATTGCATGTTTTATTATCTTTATGATTCTGCTGAAGCCTGCAGGTGTGCCGGTAATTAGTGTAAAAAAGGTGCTAAACTGGTTCAAAATGAAGGGTTTGTACTTTGATTGGAGCTGGGAAAACAAACTAGTTATACTTTATACTTTTCACCAAAAAACAGAAAATCAGACACTGCAATTTAGGAATATGGTTATTTTATCAGGTGTAACAATTACAGAGGAAAATAAATACACTTCACTGGAAATCCATGATCTTAAAATCAACTGAACATCGATATCTGCCATCCACACACTTAGTGCAAACAAGGCTAGGGAGACAGGGACAAGTATGGTGCAGGCGCTTTCCATAGAAAGGGACCTTAAGAGACAAAATATATAAAAAAAATAAACAGCTAAAATATGTTAAAATGTATGCAGATATATTTTATTGAATTGAATTTGGCAAGTCTTGTACAATACAGCACCTTCAAATTTATGTTGCTTAAAATGCCAAATGGCTAGCAATAACAATTTGATGCTTACCCAATAGTTAAAAGGAATGTCAGCAGAAGAGGACCATGGGAAACAATAAATTAAGTAGCAGCAATGAGTTAGGAGAGGGATATAAAATGGAAGGGGGGGTGTACATGACCTTTTAATTATTAAACTTTAGCTCTACATTAAAGGGGAAATGTGGTCTCCATACAAGTGCCATGTATTAAAAAGAGCACATTCATACATTTCAAAAAACTCCAGGATTATGCATCTAGCTGCAGTCTATCAAAAGTTTGTGGTGTTTTCAGCTAGCACACCACCAGCAACATTGCTCCGCCCCCCATGCCTTAGTTTTATCCTACTGCTGTAACAAAGCATCATCTGCTGCATCATAAGCCCTTCGTCCAAACTTCTTAATCATTTCAAAGCTAGCCACAAGTCTGAAACGAAGACTAAGGCATCTATAGGTAGAGGAAAGGACAGAGAGAGGTTGAAGGTTTTAAAGAGCTTCAGAAAATATTTAGTTTTTGGGGGGTAAGGGTTCTTACACAGCCTATGATGTGACGATCATTGTTTATCCTGTCTTTCTGAATCTGACTTTACAAGCCTATAACTCCAGAAAAGCTTGAAACATCAATAAAGGGAGTAACTCTTTAAATAGGTACATCAAATAAGTTCCCCCTACAGGACTTAGAGGACTCATGGGCCGAAAGGGGTGAATGATCATGTTTGGTTTCATCAACATTCAGCCCCACACTGTGAGAGACTGGTGAGAGTTATCAAATGTGACTAAAGGAGATTGTTGGGGAGCCCCTGATTTTTTAATATCTGTTCACTACTATAAGGTAGGCACGGAATTGGGGTAATAAGTTTTCATTCTATTATTTTCTCTAGTAGGCTCAGTTAGCCTCCCTGAAATAGAGTTTCATGCAAAAATGACGAGGAGAACAGACAGACAACAATGTTTAATGCTCATGGTCATGCTAGTTAAAGGGAAATATACACAGATGTGGGGGCACAGGACAAAAATAAAGTAATAAGCCTATATAGGCGATGGTGCATGACATATAAAATTGTCAAAAAATAGACAGAGAAACAGGATGCACAGCACTCAATCCACAATACAGAATTGTTACATTTTAAAACCCATTATTAATCTATTAAACACATGGGGTAAGGACCAAGATAAATGCAAAGTTAAAAACATATTGCATATACAAAAGTCCCCCAAAATGGAAGCATAATTTAAGTACATTCTAGCATATAACATAGATAAGGTTGCGCACCTATTCCTATAGACACACATACCTGTCCATTGTCAGTCACTGTCGAAAGTCACCAGGGAGAACATATAATGATCTAAGATGCAAGAATCCAAGTAGGGAACAAAAAATTGCCCAGTAGAGAATGCCGAACGAGTTTCGCCCTGGAAAGGGGCTTTCTCAACAGCGTATTTATTTAAAGCGCATGTCCACCCTTTAAAATTTTTTTTGATATATAATAGTGCTTCCTCCCCCAGCCCCAACCGCCATAATAGAATTATCAGAAAGTCCCCGATCGTTACTTACCTTCCCTCTCTCCTCCACCTCACTGCCTGGCCTTCTGCTTGCATGAAACTGCAAGCAGGGGGCCGGACCGGCAGCCGCGTCCGTGATTGGCTGAGAGGCAGTCCTTATATGGACTCTGCTAGGCTCCTGGTGGCCAGTTTTGGGACTTTGTGGGAACATTACAGGAGAACCATTTGGAGCTGGGATGTGAGGTAACGATTTTACTACACTACAGAGTGGTTCCAGTAGTGGGTTAAATTATAGTTTTGGGGGTGGACATGCCCTTTAAAGGGTATGTCCATTGCTTCTATATCTTATGTAAAACCCCATCAGGGTTATTCAATAAAAGTTCTTATTGTTAAAAATGGTGCTAAATTTGCCCCAACCAATCAGATGTTAGCTTTCAAATGTTAAACAAGATTTGATTGGCTGGTGCACAATTAGCACCATTTTAAACAATAAGAACTTTTATTGAATCTCCCTGCATATGCATGGTACTTACAATCTTCAATGATGTTTCCAGACCGAGAAATCCAACTTACCGCCGCGATCCCTTCTGTTATGGCTGTCAGTCACGGCCATAACAGTGAAATCATGCCCAATGGCTGATAGCCATTACCAACTGAGCCTCCACTGCTTCTGTTCATGAACATAAATAAGAATGTTGCAGCAGCAGAGGAGGCAGAGCAAGAGGGCAATCAAGCAGAGAAAGTAATCTCCCTATGTTCAAGTGGTTTCACGTAATATGCAGGAAATCCGCAAAACCAAATATTTGCTTCAAACCCAACAATTGTTTCCATCAAATTTTGAAACTACATTTTCATCTTTTTGAACACAGAATCCTGTAAAGTTACGTCCTTTTCAAAACCGGACTCATAACAAGTAAACTTTAACATACGAAAGTCCAACAAAAAGCAAGGTTATGTTCTAAAAAAATTACATTAAAAGTTTAATAATATGTTTATGAAATCCACCTTGGCCTTTTGAAAACCGTATTATAACTGTATTCAATATCGGTAGCAAAGCCTTTAATGAATACAGTTTTCAGGGCAAAGCAATATTAACCTTAGTGATAACAACTCTCCATGAATAGGGAAAAGTTGCTTTGGTTGCAGAATCTACAAGCCCCTCTGGATATTTAGATACCTTTTGGCTAAATGGATGACACTCTTCTCCTTCTTGCCCCAATGGGGTGCACATCCTTAGCCCACGCAACCACAGGCTGATTGCACAGCAGGTTCCAATACCACACTGCAGATCCCTCTCACATGCCTAAAGAATTAAAAAAAAAAAAAAAACATTAAAGACAAAGTTGTAGCTCCCACTTAATACTTCTTACATGTTGAAATGTTTTTCTTTAATGATGCATTTATTGTTTCAAGGGGAAAAAAATGGTTAAATCAACCACCCCTATAAGCTGTACCGAGGGTTAGGACCTCTACCATGGGTGCAGAGCCATTAACATTATCTAGAAATCTAACATCCAACTTCCTGTTCCCCAACTCATCCCCTTAGCAGGAACACCAACCTATGGGAAGAAATGCTCTGCAAGAAATTTGTGTTCCCATAGGTTGTAAGGGGCCTGGCTCCTAGATTTAACCTCTCAGTTCTTTTAAAACCTGTTTCTATTATGTTCCTACAAATACAAAAAATATGTATTTAACAAAGTCAGAACACAAACACTAATACAATATAAGGGCATTACCAAAACTAGTGACAAACATTTCAAACAACTGACAAAATTAGAACTTTTATAAAGTTGGAGGAACTATACACACGTTATATCTGTGGTATTTAGTTAGATCAACTGGACTTAAAGTTTAGTTCTTGAAGACGTTTCTCTAGTTATCCCACTGGCTTTCTCAATTCAGAATACAGAAGCTGTTGGCAATAAATACCCTAGAATGTCCCAATTAGCATATAACAGCCAGGTGTTAGGGACCTTCTGAATGCAAGGTGTGGTTGCATTGTTGCTAAGAGGTGTTATCGAAACTGCCCAGGGTAAGGAATCAAAACAGCATTGTACACTCAATTATTGCAAAAACCGCATAACCCACAATGTTTCAGGGAATGGCCTGCCCACTTTCTTAGGTGCTATATCAAGGAAGATAGAGCAATTTATTTTTATTTTTATCATTTTTAAACAAACCAACTGTATCTCTGTAAATGATTTGATACTATATGTCTTCTCCAAAATGAAATTAAACATAGGTGAATTAGATCCAGTGCATTTGAAGGTTGGTTCAAAATACCCAGTTAAATGACTAACAAAATGTCTTCAAAAATTAAACTAAGTCAATCTAATTGAATATCACAGATATAACAGGTCTGATTTCCATTTGAAGTAATTGAAGAAGTAATTCTTTCCCCTTTTGGTGAAAATGTCAGATGATATATTTATTCACTTTTGCCCCCCCCCCGAATCAACTATAATATTAGTAAGCAGGGTGACTATGGTAAAAGAGTTTGTATGGTAAATGCGATGGATGTTGTTATACAGATTCAATTAACTAACCAGGACTTACGGACTAAGAATACTTGAGACTAACAGGTCTTTTAGAATCCTACAAAACTTACCCTTAACAATTTTCAGCAAGGCAGATTATTTGTATCCAACTCAAACTCAAAATTTCAACAGCTCCCCTACAGTCACTGGATAGTTAAATGTCTATGAATAACAAAAATCCTCTAACTGTGCCAAGACAAACCAAACAATCAATCTTAAGTTATATGCCAGCCATTAAAATGGCAATAAGTAATAACCACGGATCATAAACTAACTCCTAACTGTGCCAATCAATCTATCAAATCAATCAAACAATGAAACATGTGCAAACCCAGCAGTATTTCCTAAACCTATTGGGTACATCGTCTACCAAGTTAATTTGAACAGGTCTTAGCACTGGGGGACCCAATCATAATTTTGCATCACACACTTGTATACAGGTCATGTATAATTGTTGATATAATTGTGGGGCAGCACGGTGGCTCAGTGATTAGCACGGATGCCTTGCAGCGCTGAGTTCGATTCCACCCTTGGACACATCTGCAAGGAGTTTGTATGTTCTCCCCGTGTTTGCGTGAGTTTCCTCCGGGCACTTCGGTTTCCCCCACAATTATAAAGACATACTGATAGGTTGTATGTGTACATAAAGTGATAAGATTGTAAGCTCTTCGGGGGATGGCCTGATGTGAATTGAGTAAATAATTGTAAAGCGATACAAAATATGTAGCGCTATATAAGAAATAAAATACATACATACAGATATAAATTGTAAGCATTTTCTTAGCTCAGAGGCAAATTTAAAAAGCAAAGTAAAAATTATAAATGATCATATTTTCCCTAAAGAAACAGATAAAACAGCATGTGCAACTATAAAGCACACTAGACAATTAACAAAAATTTCTAACTGCACTCCGAGTGTAGTACTGTAATACTAGTAATACTAAATTACTAGTACTAACCTTGTCACAGCAATTGGCAGATATGAAAAGTGCTGCACTTCAGCAGTTGGTGCCTAAGGTACTTTACTATAACCTCTTACACAATCAATTACTGTGACAGATTAAATTTCAAAATATATTTGTTTGATCAAAAGTAAACGATAAAGTAAACTTACCCCAGTAATAACAGCACATTTTGAAAATGTAAATAATAGCAGCAATAAATACATCTTTGTTATTATCTTCATTGCAACCTGCAGAATTAGATGTAAAGGAAGATATTCCCTAGCTGTTATAGAAGCAGAAACCTGGAGTCCTGTGGATCTCTACCAGCTTCTGTATATAAGGGAGACAGACGCTCCTTTAGATTTCTTTCCTGATGTTCCCCTGCCTGAATCTGTAATCTATAATAATGTCAATGAACGATAGCTCACATGAAAGAATAAATTAAATAGTAAATAGCAATATCAGTACAGTATTTCTAAAGCCATATTACACTGTAGACTTTCCTTATTCAAAATGAGCCATTTAAAATAAATAAATCTCTCCAAAATGCTATTAACACCCGGCTGTTTTTATTTATTAGTCAGGGTGAATAATTGATATAAATTCTCCACCTAATTGGAGATCTTCTGTTATCACCAATTTTTGCTTTCTTTTTCACCTTGAATTAGTATTAGTCTTGCAAGTGTTCTTAGATCCAATTTATTTTTTGCTGATCAATAGTGCAAAATATCTCAGGGTACAGTGTAATAGCATATGGAATTACCATGTTCTTTCTTCTGTATTGCTTTCCCCCATTACTGTTGGCATTCATGTTCTTTCTGCCATGTACAATGCTGTTTTGAATGCCTTTCCCGGGGCAGTTTCGATAACACCTCTTAGCCACAATGCAATGAATACCTTGCTTTAATATGATGATTGGGACCTTCCAGGGTATTTATTCCTAGATTCTTGTCCAAGTCATTCTGAATTGAGAAAGCCAGTCAGATGACTAGCGAAACATCTTTAGCATTTAGTACATGTAAGTTAAAGATCCTGTAACTAAAAATGCTTCCATATTGTTGCCAGTACAATTCACAGCTCATGTAGTCTTCAAAGAGCCATGCCCCTTGACCCCCTTATTCACGGTCTCTATTTTCTATACAGATGCCTCCGTTCCAATATGGAAGCCCCTGATAAGACTTTGAAAGCTGCTTATTATCCTACAAGTTATTTACCAGCCACTGTAAATTACATACAGCCTTCCTGGGGTAATACAAAATAGTCAGCTGATTTTACTAACATTTGCATTTCTATTCCTGGCAAAACATAAAGCTTCTAAATGAATACTTTGCAGTCACAGGTTCAACTCCCCAGACTTACATTTATTTTTTGTTTCCATTATGTTCTTAGCAATAAATTAAGACTATACTTGTAATAGTGTTCTACATAGTATTTCCATGATGGTTATGGATCACCTAAGGTGGATTATGTGAGCTGTCCCTTAGTACCCACAGGTTAGTTTCATAAATCACCCAGCAGCCACGGGTAGTGATGAGGCACAGCTTGTATAGTATAGTATAGTATTTGAGGTTGAATAAAGACATATGCCCATCCAGTCCAACCCATCTAGCAATATCTTCATTTCCTGCCTAACTGTTGATCCAGAGAAAAGCAAAAAAAACCCCACCAAATTTATGAAGGGGAAAAAAAAATCCTTCCTGACTCCAAATGGCAGTCGGAAATTTCCCTGGATCAACTCTACTTTATGAATCCATACCAGTAACTTGCAACATTCCTTATTTGCAGAAACTCATCCAGCTTTTTTTTGAAACTGACCAATGAACCTGCCATAACAACGTCCACTAGAAGACCGTTCCATAGCTTTATCGTTCTCACAGTGAAAAACCCTTTCCGAACTTGAAGCCTAAACCTTTTTTCTTTAAGTCTTAAGGGATGTCCTCATGTCCTCTGACATGTTCTATTGGTGAACAATGCCCCAGATAGTTAATTGTATGGCCCTATAAAGTATTTATACACGGTAATCATATCCCCATGCAAGCGCCTTTTCTCCAGCGTACATAATTGTAGCTTTTCCAGTCTCTCTTCATATTCAAGCTCCCCAATCCCCTTATTAATTTAGTTGCCCTTCTCTGAATTCCATTTCAAAGATGTCCTTTTTGTACACAGGATTCCGTAATTGCACTGCATATTCCAAATGAGGCCTTACCAATTCTTTGTAAAGAGGGAGAATTAACATTTTCTTCCCTTGAATCCATACCTCTCTTTATACAAGACAATACCATGCTGGCTCTGGCTGTTGCCGCCTGGCACTTGGGGTTTGTTATCCACCAAAACTCCAAGATCCCTTTCCAACAGGGATTCACTTAACACAGAGCCATTTATAGTATAAGCAGCACAAGGATTTTTAAGTCCAAAACGCATCACCAAAATGCATCACATCTCATTTGCCACTTAGCAGCCCAATGTGACAATCTATCTAGACCCCCCTGCAACGATTGCACATCTTTTTTAAATGGTTTTTAACGGTCGACAAAGTTGTGTCATCAGCAAACACAAAAACCTTGCTGACAATACCCACTTCCACTTCATTAATAGATTAAATAGAAGTGGCCCCAACACAGAACCATGTGGCACCCCACTTAGCACTTTAGTTCATAATGATGAAGCCAGGGGAGGACTGGCCCAGTAGGCTGAGGGGCAAATGCCCCCCAGGCTGGTCTTTAATGAAAAATGTGGTCTGCTACAGAAGCTATTAGTAAGTTACATGCTTGAAAGGGACAGCACTCAGCTCTAATATGGGCAAGGATCAGGAAACTCTCCTCCTTTAGATCGTTTACCAATCAGCCCTCAAGTTCATTAGCAGTGTTAGTCAGCCCTCCAGTAATTAGCCAGTGTTGTCAGCCCTCCAGTTTATTAGCCAGTGTTGTCAGCCCTCCAGTTTATTAGCCAGTGTTGTCAGCCCTCCAGTTTATTAGCCAGTGTTGTCAGCCCTCCAGTTTATTAGCCAGTGTTGTCAGCCCTCCAGTTTATTCCAGTGTTGTCAGCCTCCAGTTTATTAGCCAGTGTTGTCAGCCCTCCAGTTTATTAGCCATGTTTGTCAGCCCTCCAGTTTAGAGCCAGTGTTGTCAGCCCTCCAGTTTATTAGCCAGTGTTGTCAGCCCTCCAGTTTATTAGCCAGTGTTGTCAGCCCTCCAGTTTATTAGCCAGTGTTTTCAGCCCTCCAGTTCATTAGCCAGTATTGTCAGCCCTCCAGTTCATTAGCCACTGTTGTCAGCCCTCCAGTTCATTAGCCAGTGTTAAGTCAGCCCCCCCTATTTATTATTCAGTGTTTATTAGCCCTCCAGTTCATTAGCAATGTTGTCAGCCCTCCAGTTCATTAGCCAGTGTTATTCAGCCCTCCGTTTATTATTCAGTGTTTGCCAGCCCTCCAGTTCATTAGCTGGTGTTAGTCAGCACTTCTGTTCATTAGCCGGTGATAGTCAGCCCTCCAGTTCATTAGGAACAAAGGAAACTTTGGGTACAACTGTACTTAGGGGTGAGCCATTTAGGTCCTCACCCCAGGTACTTGTAAGGGGGGGTGTAGGAGATTTTAGGACTACAATTGTCCTATAACCACATCATACACTTGAAATTTTGCTGTCAACTATGTAAAATTGTAATAGTGGTCTAACAAATGGGCATAACTTAAACAAAGTGTGTGACCTTAGCAAAGTGGGCGTGGTTACAAATGTTGCAATCTACCAAGAAAGGGCCACTTGGTTGTATTTTTCCCCCAGGCCGAAAGGTCCCAGTCCTCCCCTGGATGAAGTCCCATTAACAATTTTGTGAATGAATAATGCGGCCTGTAGACTTTAGTTCCCATTTTGGTTATAGGCTTGTTACACTTCCTTGTCTGTCCTGTCTTTCTGAGTCTGTGAAAGGCACACGATGAGTAAAAAGCCCCACTCCCAAAAATTAAACTTTTCTGAAGCTAGCTACAGAAACCATTCTCTATCCCCCCTCTACCCATGGACACATTAGAAAGAGTTGCTAGCTTTAATAATGATAAAGAAGTTTGGATCAGGGCTTAAGATGCAGCTGATGATACAAGTGGGCACTCAACTGCTAGAGCTATCAAAATATTGTCTTGTATAAAGAGAGGAATCGATTCAAGGGAAAAAAATATTATTCTCCCTCTTTACAAGGCACTGGTAAGGCCTCATTGGAATATGCGGTGCAGTTTTGGAATCCCATATACAAAAGGGACATCTTGGAAATGGAAGCAGTTCAGAAAAGGGCAACTAAAATGAGGGAATGGAGGGACTCGACTATGCAGGCAGATTAGACAAGTTAGGGCTGTTTATATTAGAGAAGCAACGTTTGCGTGGCGATATGATCATTTTATACAAATATATTAATGGGTGTATATCTGTATGTATAGTTTATTTATATGGTGACGCAGGGCTGCACAATAATAAAATACAAAAAAGTACTTGTATTAAATGTACTATGGTGGGCCATACTAGAGAAATTAATTTATTGGATATAAAAATCATCAGAGAAGCAGAAGGCACTTTAACAGATCTATATGTAAAAAATACAGATTCACCCAGAACATCTTAAAGGGCATGTCCACCCCCAAAACTATAATCCCCCCCACTACTGGCCCCATTGTGTAGTATAGTTTAATCCTTACCTCACATCCCAGCTCCATATGGTTCTCCGGTAGTCCCCCCCCCCCCAAAGTCCCAAAAACTGCCGACCAGGAGGATAGCAAGTTGAATCTTGACTGGTTCAAGAGAGGTGTTAAGGAGGCCATTTATGTGAAAATAAAGAAACCAAGCCTAAATAGAGGTGGGGGGGGGTTCGACACCAACTGTCTGCCATGTACAATGCTGTTTTAACACCTTACTCTGGGCGTTCCTATAACACCTCTTAGCCACTATCTAATCACACCCTTAACACCTGGCTGTGATATGCTAATTGGGATTTTCCAGGGTACATAATTGCCACAGATTCTTGTACAAGTCATTCTGAATTGAGAAAGCCAGTCGGATGACTAGCGAAACGTCTTCAAGAACTACATTTCAAGTCCAGTTGATCTAATTGAATACAACAGATATAACACAACATAAGTCATCCATACAGAGAAAAGCCACCCACTTAACAGTCACACAACACAACACAGCTGGACATGCAATAAGTCAGCTAAAATTCAAAGTTATCGATTGTGTCCCTAGATTAATAGGTATCTATACTGGGAAATAATTTTTTGGTAAAGGAGGTAAAGGAGCGGTGTATTTTAACTTTTAGGAAAGCTAACTTTATGTTTTTAAAGGAATAGTTCACTCTAAAAGTGAACTATTCCTTTAATTTATTAATTTATTGATTAAAGACTCAGACTGGGCAGTTAAGGAGCTATACCTTACCTTCCGTTCTTCAATCTATTGAGCAGGAGCATCGGACAAAGAAAAAAGATATTTACACGTGTTCCTTTTTACGTTACGTTTACGTTACACGTGATCATTTTCCAACAGAGATAGTATACTTATAGTATACTTATAGTATATGCAGCAAAATAAGGACTTTTAAGTCCAAAATGCATCACCTTACATTTCTCAACATTGAATCTCATCTGCCACTTAGCAGCCCAATATGACACTTTATCTAGATCGCCCTGCAATTATTGCAAATCCTCGCAATCTTTTTATGGTTTATAAAGATTTGTGTCATCAGTAAATGCAGAAACCTTACTGACAATACCCACTTCCAAATCATTAATAAACAGATTTAATAGAAGTGACCCCAGTACAGAACCCTGTGGCACCCTACACAGAACCATATTGATGAAGCCCCATTAACCACTAGTCCTTGCATCCTATTCATCAACCAACTTTTTTATCCATGTACAAATGTGCCAACCCAGCCCAACATACCTTAGCTTATACATTAGCCTAAGGGGGGCTGTATCAAAATCCAAGTTTACCACATCTACTGCTATGCCACAGTCTAAATTCCTACTCAATTTCTCATAAAAGCCAAGCAAGTTAGTTTGACAAAATCTTTTTCACTAAATCCATGTTGATTATTTCTTATAAGGTCAGTCCTTGAAACATACTCTAGAATATGTTCCCGTATGAAAAAAGTATCTTCCACACCAATGAAGTTAAGATTTCAGGCCTGTAATTACCCAATTGGGAATGACTACCCTTTTTGAATATTGGAATTACATCAACTTTTTTCCAGTCCAGAGAAACACTTCCAGACATGAGGGAATCTGCAAATATAAGAAACAATCGCCTAGATAAAACTTATCTCCCTAAGGACCTGAGGATGTATTTCATTCAGTCCAGGAGCTTCATTAATATTAACCTTATTTAGTTGTTTCTGCACCTTATCCTCAGTTAACCAAAGTGCAATTGCATCTTTTGTACCATTATTGCTACTATACTCTATGCCAAAGGTGGGCAATTACATTTCACAGGGGGCCGCATGAGAAACTTAACTCTTGTGAAGGGCTGGACAAATAGGTTCAAATAATTTCATATTTTTTTATTAGCTACAATTAATTATAGAAGGTGAGTACTATTTTAGATCCATTCCATCTAATTCAATGAATCAATTGATCATGCCAATATTTTTTTTTTTTTTATAAAATACCTTAGACAGTCAATGAACATTAATTTTTTTATCTCAGGAAGCTTTTTTTTGGTCTAGGACTAGTAGTGAGGGGCCAGTCTGTGGCAAACAACGGGCCGCATATAGTTCCTGGGTCTTACTTTGCCCAGGTCTGCTCTATGCTATCTGTACTTGGATCTTCTATAGTGTATTCAGAGGGGGAAAATGTTCAAGACATTTGCTTTATCGACATCCTTTGTAAGTTATCTCCATTAATTAATGGCCCCACATTTCAGTCCTCATCTTCTTGCTATTTATATACTTAAAGAAATGTTTAGGGTAAGTGATGCTTTGTTCAGCTATCCTAACTTCATTATTCATTTTAGCTAGCTTAATTGCTTTCTTATAATCCTTGTAACAGTTTTTATAATTCCAAAAGGCCCTTTCCACATGGATGCGGACTAATTTTTTTTTACATTTATTTCCCATCTAAATGTGAAATGGCTTATAATCTCCCTAACCTGGTAAAAAAATTTTCCTGAAATTAAAAAAGTCTTTGTTAACCCAGTGCAATTTTTCTTTTGATAGCATAGGCTAAATAACACTATTTTAATGATCACTATTCCGTAAACCTCCAGTTACCTTCTTATCTATAATACGCTCCTCGATGTTAGATATTACTAGATCCAACAGAGCTACTTTTCTAGTAGAAACTTCAATATCATATGAGAGAAAATGATCCTGCAGCAAATTCAGAAACCCATCACCCTTTTCTGTGTTGGCAGTTCCACTACGCCAATCAATGGCAGGATAATTAAAGTCCCCCATAATTTGAACACTCACCAAACTTGCAACCCTTGCCATCTGCATATGAAGCTGACTCACTTCCTCCCTGCTAGTATTTGGTGGCTTGTAGCAGACACCAACAATGACATCACCCCCCTTCCTGTTGCCCAATTCCACCGCCAGTTATCTCTTGTTTTAAATTTGGCTTCCCATTTTCTGCCTAAACAAGGAGTATTCTTCTAAATTTACAGCCCAGTTATGAGAATTGTTCAACCATGTTTCTACTATACCTATTACATCAAGCCCTCCCACTTTTCTCATCCCTCTGTCTACCCTTCACCTAGCATTAAAAGCATTTTATGTAGAATAGGGCACCCCGGCTCAACCCCAAAAGCGATGTCAGATTGTTAAAAAACAAAGCAGAACTCTACTTACAGACCTTCTCTCCCACAGTGCTCTCCATTGACTGCAGGCACATCTGTGATTGGCCTCTGATGAAGTGACGTATGAACGTCATGAAAGGCGTAAGGGCCTAGTGATGATCTCCTCGTGTGAATATGCATCTTGCTGAATAAAAGTTAAGTTTTAGCATCCTTGGTTGCAGTCCATCCACTCTATATTTTGTTTGCTCTTGGCGAAGTTCCGGACTTCTCCCGTGACAAGACTCCCAGGAAGCTTATGAGGTAGAGGAGCGACATGCACTTCTGTCTGGTATTATATTTTTTACTTGCATCTGTGATTGGCTGCCTCTCAGCCAATTACAGCCGCGTCTGCCAGTCCAGCCCGTTTGCTAGTCCCAGCAAGCAGGGAGACAGATCAGTGCGCCGCAGGAGTGAGGTGCTTTAAGTAGCATTTGAATCAACCTCTGACATGGAGGTTGGGGTGGGCAGGGATTCCCTACATTATATTAAAGTTTTCCTGCAGGGTGGAGATTTCTTTTAATACATATGCCTTCCTTTCCGCTATGCTAGCCCCTCCCCCCTTTCCACTGTGCTATCAATTCCCCTAAACCTAGTTTAAAATCTCCTCCAACCCTCTAGCCATCTTCTTCCCTAAAACAGCTGCACCACCATCAGTGAGGTGCAACCCATCACTACTAAAGGACCTTTAGCTGACAGAAAAGTCTACCCAGTTCTCTGAAAACCCAAACCCTTCCTCCTTACACTAACCTCTTAGTCACTCATTAATACTTCTAAGCTCCCGCTGTCTCCCTAGCCTAACACATGGCTGTGGTAGTATTACAAAGTACACTACCCTGGAGGTCCTTGCTTTTAACTTAGCATGGCTCTCGGAAATCATTTTTAAGGACCTCTCCTCCTCCTTTTACTTTGTCATTAGCACCACTGTGAACCAAGACCTCTGGGTCACACTCACCCCCACCCAATAATCTGTCTACTTATACATAAGTCGCCTATGTGGGACTATGAAATGCCTTACCAAAATCCCCAAGAATATGTTTAAAACTTTCTGTTTAAAACTTTCCAGTATCTTCCCCACCACTGAAGATAAACTTACAGGTCTGTAATTACCACACTGTGAATGACTACCTTTTTTGAATACCCGAAATACATTAGCTTTATTCCAATCCAGAATGTTTCTAGACATGAGGGAATCTGAGAAAATAAGAAACAATTGCCTGGATAAAATTGAACTTAGTTCATTAAGGACCAAAGGATGTATTTTATCTGGTACAGGAGCTTTATTAATATAAATCTTGTTTATTTGTCTCTTTACCATATCCTCATTTAAGCAAAGTGCAATTGCATCCTTTATACTGTTATTGCTACTATACTCTATGCTATCTGTACTTGAATGTTCTATAGTGTATACACAGGAAAAAAACTCATTCAAGACATTTGCTTTATTGGTATCCTCTGTAACTAAAAAAAGGTTAAAGATGCATTTTTGTCCTGGAAGCAACACACTGGGTAATTGCAAACTACACAACATGGTTCAAACCTTTATCAAGTGACTGACTGTGTGTTGCTAAAAAGAAAGCTTTCTACCTCTACCCCACAAGGGCTAATATGTGGTATATCAGTACAAGTAAAATCTTTATCTTCGGCTAGGAAAATAGAAACAAACAAAAAAAAAAAGTAAGCCTGGGGAATTGTACTTGTGTCCCAATGGTCTGTTTGTTTCCAAAGCCAGCACTTTTTTCTTTTGATTTAAAAAAATAATTTTACTAAGCAGAATAAAAATCTAAAACTTTCCTTTAATTTCGGGAAATATTTGGTTATTTTAAACAACTTGCATATATAAAGTTACTTTTTTCTGCATTTATTCAAAAGCATGACAAAACAGCTTGATCTGCAAGACTTCCTTTTACTGCATCATCATTATTACTGAAAGAAATCAATTCTGTTGGTATTTCAGTCAATAATATTAGAGATACATCAACTCAATTGCACCCAAATAGAAATTTAAAGGACTATAACAATCAAATACTAAAAATGTTAGATAATTTATAAAGAAAATATGTTAATGTTGTGGAAATTGTGTGATATATATCCCTCTATCATGGGATAAATATGTAAATAACATAGATCTGTTCTGGTTTTCCAGACTAAGATGGTAAAACTGAAAAGGATTATTTATTTTATAAACAAAGACCCAGATATTACAGTTAAAAATAAATTTAAAATGTATTAATCATGCACATAATTAAGAATATAGTAAAGCTGCAACACAAAAAGGTTTTTTAATATTTTTTAAAGAGGGATATGTCTACATGCCAGACTAGACAGATGTTCCATGAAGAAACACCTTTTAAACACCACCAAATACAGAAATATTTGAATCTATTTTCTCCAAGGAAAAAAGTTACATTTTGTCAGTCCCACCTGAAAGTCATCTGTCTAGATGCCCACAACCTGCTTTATGTCTTCTTCTATTTATGTGTTAATCACAAATGCAGACTCTACCACAATACACTGTCACAGAAAAGATGTTTGCTGTTCCGAAATTGCCACCATAAGGGCAAGGCCACACTGCAACGCAAACGCAAACGCAATAGCATGTGATTTCGTGTGTGATATTCGTTGCGTTTGCGATTTCTTCAATAAGTATAGGAAAACGCATGCGATTGCGATTAAAAATGCAGAACGCAATCGCACCGAAATACACGTGTTTTTTTGCGTTGCCGCGTTTTCAATGATTTTGTAAAATCGCAAGCGCAAACGCAAACGCAAAAAAAACGCAGCAGTGTGGCCTAGCCCTTAGGGATGATTTAAAGAATGTGTTAAGGTGTGTGAAGCCCATCTCTTTCTTTTAGAGCAGATATATGTTACAAGCTAAAACAGAAGACACAGAGAATCAGTAATGCAGAAATTATACATGCATCGAATCGATCCCTGAATCAGGGCCCAACCTTGCTTTGCAAGATATGATACACAATATTGTAATATTGATAAAGCATAAGAAAACCAAAGCCAGCATGTGTTTTTGCTAAAAATGTATACTTTATCATTGGTCTGCTATTCTGTGATATGAATTTATTTTTTGTCTTCTGTCTTTCTTATCAGTATGGGCAGTTTAATAAAATTACTGATAAGTAATTTTTTGAGAACAATATGGGAATAGCTTTACTTAAGTAGAAATCTAAATATTTAAAGGAGGCTGTATCCCATTTAAAGTTAAAATGCTCTCTAAGGGTGTTGGTTACTATTGGCTTACATTACCTTTTTACCCTCCTTTTTAACCCTACCTAACATTTGATTGATCCAGAGGAAGGCAAATAAAGCCTAACCTGAAGATGAAACTTATTTTCTTCCAATCCTAAAGGATGTCCACGGGACCACACAAACGTTGCTTCTCCAATGTAAACAGCCCTAACTTGTCTAATCTGCCTGCATAGTCAAGCCTGCATAGTCAAGCACCTACCTCTAAAGAGGTAGAATAATATTTTTCTCTCTTTAATCTAATCCCCTATTTATACAAGACAATATCTTGCTAGCTCTAGCATGAGAGATTCACTCATCTATATAGGGAAAAAAAAATTCTTTCTATGTGTTCTATAATTTCCCCCAGCCCCCAGAGTATCTTCATTTTCTTCAGTTTACTCCTCTGTCCCGAGAAATACAAGTTAAAAGAAGTCAAGATTTCAATACACCACTCCTGCTTTAGCTATCAATCAAATCCCCTAATAGCATTCTGGTGTAGCAAGTCTCCCAATGACTCCTCTTCCTGCTCACTAAAATGCTTGGCAAATACTGGGTTAAAAAGTAAAGGGAAGCTTTCAAGCTTTTACCAATTTATTGCCTGTCAAAGGGAGATCGGCTGCAGTGATAAGGCAGGACTCGGGTCTCTCCAAACTCAACCCCCTCCCACTCTTAAGGTAGCAAGTATCTCCAAAACAACAAAAAAATCCTCTCTATAGGCTTACATATGGAGTGCAGGAGGATTAATGCACATGAGCAGCTTGGTTCACAGGCTTGGTTTACAGATAGATTATATGAATGGGGGAATAACCAGAGAGGGGAGTGGGAGTGGGTAGCTCTGTAGTATAGTCTTTGTGTGCAAACATGGAGTCAAAGAGGAAGGTGGGAATAAGGCAGCATACACTAAACTTTTTTATTTCTGGATTGGAGAAATATATAAATTTAGAATAAATATAGATGCCCTTTAACACAGAGTTATTTATGGTGCAGGTAGCACAAGGATTGTAAAATCTTATATTTAGCAACATTGAATCACATCTGCTATTTTGCTGCCCATTTTGATAATCTAGCTAGGTCTGCCTGTAGCATTTGCACATCATTTGAAGTTTCCAAAACTCTGCATAGTTTAGGGTCATCAACAAAGACCGAGACCTTGGTCCCCTTTCTAAGTCATTTATAAATAGATTAAAAAGAAGTGACCCCAGTACAGAACCCTGAGGCACTCCACACAGAACCTTATTGATGAAGCCCCATTAACCACTAGTCTCTGCATCCTATTCATCAACCAACTTTGTATCCATGTACAAATGTGCCAACCCAGCCCAACAGACCTTAGCTTAAACATTAGTCGCCTAAGGGGGGCTGTATCAAAATTCAAATATACTACATCTACTACTATGCCAGGGAAGAACCTAGTGGCCCTTTCACGGTAAATCACAACATTTATGTCCATGCTCCCACTTTGCTAGTAAATTTGGGTATCATCAGCATATAGGTGATACCTAAAGCCAAATGAACAGATTATATTTCCCAAAGAGGTGGGGTAGAGGGAGAACAGTAACGGTCCCAAAAGCAGAACAGGAGAGGAAGTCTTATAATCTTTATAAAATATAGCACATAGGAAAGGCAAAGGAATGCATACCAGATATGAATTTTACAGGGTCACAAATAACAATGGGGGCGCAGGAGGAAAGGCAAAGGAATGCATACCAGATACGAATTTAGTGGGGTAACCCATAACAATGGGTGCACAGGAGGAATCGCTATGCAATGCATACCAGATATAAATTTAACAGGGTCACAAATAACAATGGGGCACACAAGCAAAGGCAATGGAATGCATACCAGATATGAATTTTACACAGTCACAAATAACAATGGGGGCACAGGAGGAATGGCAATGGAATACATACATGTTGGAAGAGATAGTGAGGGAGAATGTCAGATCAGCAGATCCCTTGGTAAACTAATGGCAAAGGAACATATGTTGGAATGCAAATTATATACTTTGGGTTCCAGACGTAAAGTTTCTAGATTGAAAAAAAAAAACAGCCAGACAGTGCTCATGTATATGTTTATCACACAGCAAGGCTTCACATATATTGGAAGTCAGGATGTTTTAAAGGCACAGTGCACCCTAAATCAGATTTTAAATTAAAGGGCATGTCCATCCTTAAAACAAAAAACAGGTCCAAATGTCAGTTACCTGTTCCCAAACCCAACTGATATATTTTGCACTTTGTTACCTGCATTATTAACCAGATATTTAAGGATAATAAATGTCCCCATTCTGGCAGAGTAAGCTGCCTCCTCTGCACATTCTCATACAAAAAGCTCCTTTTGCCAGAAAGGGATATCATTTTTTTTTTACAATTATACATGGAATTGTATATGGAATTTTAATGATCGTGAGCCTGGAGGTGGCGTCTTTTGTCAGCAGTACATTGCAGTCGGCTTTCCTTCTAATCCTGGTGATTGTAGATCAAGAGAAGGGTCTTTGGGGGACTGCAACCGGACCACCCGATAGCAGTGGTGAGTTGCATCTTTAACCACTCTGCTTTTATATATATGTACCTGCGCTCTGTTATATTGTCATACTTATTTTGCCGAATTTGTATCTGGATCAGCGAAGGGTTCGGGGCTCAAGCACCCGGACCACTCACCGTTTATGGTGAGTTGCTGCCATATATATTTATACAGATTTCATCACAATGCTTGTATTGCTATTCTAAGTATCTGCTGTGCGACCTAGGTGTGATCCTATAGTCATCAATGAGAAGCGAAGGGTCTAGGGCACTGGCACCCGGACCATGTGTTACTAAAAGTAAGCTATTTTAGACCATAGCGTGATATAGAGCATATGCCATACATTAGGCTATACATTAATAGGCTATACATTAAAGTTTATATTGGACTGCTGCACATGTCCCATTCCCCTCCCCCTCCCCCTCCCTGTGCCCCCTTTACCTTGTGATTTCTATTATTGTATATGAAACTCACAACTTAGATATATTAAAAAAAAACACTTTATGTAACAAAAAATAATGTGACACTTGATATATATATAGATATTGTAACATGAGAATGAGAAGTCACCTTTGTAGAAGCATGCTATATTTCCATATTTAAAGGTCTCCTCAGTAACTTCCTCACTCCTGGTTTCTTCTTAGATTACTTATCTAAACTTTACAAAGCTGCTCTGGTCCTCTCTGCTTCCCTCTATCTGTCAGCGATGAGGCCAATAATAAAACGTGCTCTACAAGGAATATGTCTTTCTATTGGCCCCACTGATCATCTGATCCTTACTAGGTTCAAAAATGAAAAATGAAATCTAACCTTGGGTGCAAAACACACAACAGATTCCACCATGTTATTTATTTATTATTATTATCGTGGATTTATATAGCACCAACATCTTCCATAGCACTTTACATTTACTTGTGTAAATTCACATCAGGCCTTGCCCTGAATAACTTACAATTTAATCACATTTATTTGACACATACAACCTATCAGTATGTCTTTATGATTGTGGGGGAATCTGGATTGCCCAGAGGAAACCCACGCAATCAAGGGGAGAACATACAAACTCCTTGCAGATGTGTCTAAGGGTGAATTCGAACTCAGAACTTCAGCACTGCAAGGCATCAGTGCTAACCACTGTGCCACCGTGCTGTTTTTTAAATAACAAAATACGCACAGTAACCAAAAACAAAAAAGCATTGAATTTAAAACTTAGCACACCCTTACTATTTTTATTAAAAGGGAAAGTAGCAGCTAGTTACTGCTTATCAAATACATTTGATTAATAGATATTTGATGAAAACCAAACGCAGCATAGTGTGTTGGTGGAGCGTGGAGGCTTCTTTTGAAGCCACAGGACCTGGGCACCAAGTAGGCATTGAGTGAAAAAGAAACTCCTCAGTGGCCCTCTGTCCAACAGCTAAAGCATGGCTGAAATTGGTTTATGAAAGAGGAAAATTATCCAACCCACAACAGCGAATCTACAACAAAATGGGGGGGGGGAAGAAATCAGTGACAAGTGTCAACGGCTGTGCATAAACAAATGCTCACCAACCTCAGTGAGTTGACTTCACCACTCCTTACCAAACACATTTTCTGTTTGGACTCTACTGTTTCTTTTATCATATTTCTTCCTTCTCTATCTTAAATTTTTTATAAATGTGAATGCACAATATAATGAAATGTGTAAATTTATAAATGTTTTTGTTATTGATGGCTCTGTTCCACTTAAATACATTTTCACTCTAAATGTTGTCATTTATAAGACTTATAAAATATATGATTTATTTAAAATATTTTTAAATTATTAAAATATAGTTATTGACTATGCTGAAGTTCATTCTGCATTTTGAATGCTGTCATTGTCAATGCCTTGATGAGATTAATCCCAGTAATCTAAAATAGTTCCAGGGTATTTAGCATATGATTGGGTTAATGTTTATTTTTATTTCAGATGCTGACACTGCAATGTGTCATCTGCTCTTAATCAGCTAAGAAACATTCCTCTGAGAGCCATTCAGGCAAAAATTTTTGATTTTTACTAAATCATCTCAATCCATCATCTCCTTTTGCTTTAAAACAAGGTCTAAAGCTCTTATGAAACAAACAGAAATAATAATATATTATGATATATAATATAATGTAATGTACAAAACCTATTATATTTTTAAATTACAAAAATGGCGTCACTTAACTGAGCTAACAAAGAGATGCAGCATTAATTTTGAGGTATGTATTAGCATTTTTAAATTGTTAAAAAATAGTTATTCAAGTTGGCAACATATTGGGAATCGCCTATTCTTAGGTTATCATTCGCTAGTAATTAGAGCAATGCACTCTGGATTACTGCTTTAAACTTCTTGAAAATGTATATTTTTGAAAATACTTACATTTATTCATTTAGGGTTGTGATGTTTCAAGGTCCCACACTCCTCCAATTACCCTGCAAGTGCAGACAGACTCTGTAACAGACTCAGGTAATTCATAAATCATTGTTATGCCATATATGTCCAATATACTGTATATATTATAAAAAGTAGAGTACTGTGACTTTTTTTAAAGGACTAACTGTTTATTTTAGTTGACAACAGTGGCGTTGCTTTGTTTAAACATTCATACCCCGGATCTTTGGAAAAGTGCCCCGAATGTTTTAAACACAACCTACCTAATAGGAGTGCCCCAAATCTCTGTTTTCCCAAGAGTACTTTGCAGCTGCACGATGACATCCCACGCATGTTTGCACAATGATGTCATTGTGCAGCTGCATTGTACTATTGGAAACTACCACCCCTGCGCTACCACTGCACTTTACCTTCTACACTACCTTCAGTAGCAAGCTACCTTTGCACTTTACCTTCAGTAGTAAGTAGCTAAGTTGCTTGCTGCCATCATTGTCACACAATTCCACAAGTGCCTGTATGCCCTAGTGAGTGCAGTTATACTGAATGGATTGCACTGCACATAGATAGGCAATAGTCCTATTAGGCTATTACCTACCCATGAGCCGTGCAATCCACTCACTATAACAGGACAAGCAGTGGCAGCTTTTGGTAACGTGCACCAAATACCAAGTAGTTCACTTTGCCAAATACTGCCACTGACAGACCTGTTATAGTAAGCGCATTGCACTACACATGGGGCTATTACTATATTGCTATATGTATTGTGATGAAATTACCAGTTTGCTACCAGTATATGATGAAATTGCCAGTTTGCTACCAGTATATGATGAAATTGCCAGTTTGCTACCAGTATATATTGAAATTGCCAGTTTGCGCATTGCACTACACATGGGGCTATTACTATATTGCAATATGTTATCAGTGGTAGGGAAGGTGATGGAAACTTTGTTAAGGGATCATATCCTTGACTTTGTCTCCAGAGATCATCTTATTAGTAGTAGTCAGCATGGATTTATGAGAAATAGATCATGCCAGACAAATTTAATTGGTTTTTATGAAGAAGTGAGTAAGAAGTTGGACTCAGGCATAGCAGTGGATGTGGTATATTTGGATTTTGCAAAAGCTTTTGATACTGTGCCACATAGGCGACTAATGAATAAACTGAGGACTGTTGGCCTTGAAGAAAACATTTGTTCATGGATAGAGAATTGGTTATTGGACCGCAAACAGAGAGTGGTGGTCAATGGAGCTACATCTATGTGGGCTTAAGTTCTAAGCGGAGTGCCTCAGGGTTCTGTACTGGGGCCGCTTCTGTTTAATCTGTTTATAAATGACTTAGAAGGGGGCATTGAGAGCAAGGTCTCTGTGTTTGCTGATGACACTAAATTATGCAGAGCTTTGGAAACTTCCAATGATGTGCAAGTGCTGCAAGCAGACCTAGATAGATTATCAAAATGGGCAGCAGAATAGCAGATGAGATTCAATGTAGATAAATGTAAGGTGATGCATTTGGGATTTAATAATCCCTGTGCCATCTACACCATAAATAACTCTATGTTAAGTTCATCTGTAATGGAAAAAGATTTGGGGGTTCTGGTAGATAACAGACTTAGCTGTAGCAAACAATGCCAGGTAGCAACAGCTAGAGCTAGCAAGATATTGTCTTGTATAAAAAGGGGAATAGATTCAAGAGAGAAAAATATTATTCTCCCTCTTTACAAGGCACTGGTAAGGCCTCATTTGGAATAATGCGGTGCAGTTTTGGAATCCCATATACAAAAGGGACATCTTGGAAATTGAGGCAGTTCAGAGAAGGGCAACTAAATTAATAAGGGGAATGGAGGGACTTGAATATGCAGGCAGATTAGACAAGTTAGGGCTGTTTACATTGGAGAAGCGGCGGTTGCGTGGGGACATGATAACCTTATACAAATATATTAATGGCCCATACAATGAACTCTCTGGTGCATTGTTCACTAATAGGTCATATCAGAGGACACGTGGACATCCTTTAAGGTTGGAAGAAAAGAAGTTTCAGCTTCAGGTTAGGAGAGGTTCCTTTACAGTGAGAACGGTGAAACTGTGGAACTGTCTTCCAGCAGATGTGGTAATGGCAAGTTCATTGAATAACTTTAAAAAAGGCCTGGATAAGTTTCTAAAACTAAAAAATATTGAGAATTACTTGTATTAATGCATATAGATCTGGTTGATCCAGGGATACTTTCCGATTGCCGTTTGGAGTCAGGAAGGAATTTTCCCCCCCTTTTTAGCTGTTTTTTTTTTGCCTTCCTCTGGATCAACTGTAGGGTTAAAAAAAAAAAAAAAAAGTGAATAGGTTGGACTTGATGGACGTCTGTCTTTATTCAACCTTAATTACTATGTAACTATGTAACTATGTGATGAAATTGCCAGTTTGCTAACAGTATATGATGAAATTGCCAGTTTGCGCATTGCACTACACATGGGGCTATTACTATATTGCTATATGTAATGTGAGAATTGCCAGTTTGCTACCAGTATATGATGAAATTGACAGTTTGCTACCAGTATATGATGAAATTGCCAGTTTGCGCATTGCACTACACTGGGGATATACTATATTGCTATATGTAATGTATGAGAATTGCCAGTTTGCTACCAGTATATATGATGAAATTGCCAGTTTGTGCATTGCAAACACATGGTGCTAACTATATTGCTATATGTAATGTGACGAAATTGCCAGTTTGCTACCAGTATATATGATGAAATTGCCAGTTTGCGCATTGCACTACACAGGGGGCTATTACTATATTGCTATATGTAATGTGATGAATTGCCAGTTTGCACCAGTATATGATGAAATTGCCAGTTTGCGCATTGCACTACACATGGGGCTATTACTATAGCATATGTAATGTGATGAAATTGCCAGTTTGCTACCAGTATATGATGAAATTGACAGTTTGCTACCAGTAATGATGAAATTGCCAGTTTGCGGCATTGCACTACAATGGGGCTATTACTATATTGCTATATGTAATGTGATGAAATTGCCAGTTTGTACCAGTATATGATGAAATTGCCAGTTTGCGCATTGCACACTACAATGGGGCTATTCTATATTGCTATATGTAATGTGATGAAATTGCAGTTTGCTACCAGTATATGATGAAATTGCCAGTTTGCTACCAGATATGATGAAATTGCCAGTTTGCGCATTGCACTACACATGGGGCTATTACTATATTGCTATATGTACTGTGATGAAATTGACAGTTTGCACATTGCACTACACATGGGGCTATTACTATATTGCAATATGTAATGTGATGAAATTGCCAGTTTGCTAACAGTATATGATGAAATTGCCAGTTTGCGCATTGCACTACACATGGGGCTATTACTATATTGCTATATGTAATGTGATGAAATTGCCAGTTTGCTACCAGTATATGATGAAATTGCCAGTTTGTGCATTGCACTACACATGGTGCTATTACTATATTGCTATATGTAATGTGACGAAATTGCCAGTTTGCTACCAGTATATGATGAAATTGCCCGTTTGCGCATTGCACTACAGGGGCTATTACTATTGCTATATGTAATGTGATGAAATTGCCAGTTTGCTACCAGTATATGATGAAATTGCCAGTTTGCGCATTGCACTACACATGGAGCTATTACTATATTGCTATATGTAATGTGATGAAATTGCCCGTTTGCTACAGTATATGATGAAATTGCAGTTTGCTACCAGTATATGATTGAAATTGCCAGTTGCGCATTGCACATACACATGGGGCTATTACTATATTGCTATATGTAATGTGATGAAATTGCCAGTTTGCACCAGGTAGATTGATGAAATTGCCAGTTTGCGCATTGCACTACACATGGGGCTATTACTATATTGCTATATGTAATGTGATGAAATTGCCAGTTGCTACCAGTATATGAGAAAATGCCAGTTTGCTACCAGGTATATGATGAAATTGCCAGTTTGCGCATTGCACTACACATGGGGCTATTTACTATATTGCTATATGTACTGTGATGAAAATTGACAGTTTGCACATTGCACTACACATGGGGCTATTACTATATTGCAATAGTAATGTGGATGAAATTGCCAGTTTGCTAACAGTATATGATGAAATTGCCAGTTTGCGCATTGCATACAACATGGGGCATTACTATATTGCTATATGTAATGTGATGAAATTGCCAGTTGCTACCAGTATATGAGTAAATTGCCAGTTTGCGCATTGCCTACCATGGGCTATTACTATATTGCTAAAGTAATGTGATGAAATTGCCAGTTTGCGCATTGCACTACACATGGGGCTATTACTATATTGCTATATGTAATGTGATGAAATTGCCAGTTTGCTACCAGTATATGATGAAATTGACAGTTTGCTACCGTGTGCTACAGTATATGATGAAATTGCCAGTTTGCGCATTGCACTACACATGGGGCTATTACTATATTGCTATATGTAATGTGATGAAATTGCCAGTTTGCTACCAGTATATGATGAAATTGCCAGTTTGCGCATTGCACTACACATGGGGCTATTACTATATTGCTATATGTAATGTGATGAAATTGCCAGTTTGCTACCAGTATATGATGAAATTGCCAGTTTGCTACCAGTATATGATGAAATTGCCAGTTTGCGCATTGCACTACACATGGGGCTATTACTATATTGCTATATGTACTGTGATGAAATTGACAGTTTGCACATTGCACTACACATGGGGCTATTACTATATTGCAATATGTAATGTGATGAAATTGCCAGTTTGCTAACAGTATATGATGAAATTGCCAGTTTGCGCATTGCATTACACATGGGGCTATTACTATATTGCTATATGTAATGTGATGAAATTGCCAGTTTGCTACCAGTATATGATGAAATGCCAGTTTGCCATTGCACTACACATGGAGTATTATACTATTTGCTATAAGTAATGTGATGAAATTGCCAGTTTGCTACCAGTATATGATGAAATTGCCAGTTTGCCATTGCACTACACATGGGGCTATTACTATATTGCTATATGTAATGTGATGAAATTGCCAGTTTGCGCATTGCACTACACATGGGGCTTTTACTATATTGCTATATGTAATGTGATGAAATTGCCAGTTTGCTACCAGTATATGATGAAATTGCCAGTTTGCTACAAGTACATAATGAAATTCTCATTTGCTAAACTTATGTGATGAAATTCCCAGTTTGCTACCAATATATAATAAAATTGCCAGTTTGCTACAAGTATAATGGAATACTGTGCCTCTGTATCCTTAATTTGTGTACTTCTGTCTACATCTTATCTCTATCTCTATCTGTCTAGTTTTGTCCTTTTACATAGTGGGTGTGGCTTAATTTGTGTGAGGAAGGGGGCGTGGCCCAGAAGTGTCACCAATCTTCTAGATATGCCCAGGTTGACAAGCTTTAAGGGTTCTACCCAGGGCCGGCCTTTGATACGGGCGACCTGTGCGGCCGCACAGGTTGCATTACATGGGGGGCGCCAGCAGGAAGTGTTAAGTCAAAGTTGTGCATCAGTGCTACAGCTGTTAAGTCCTGCAGATTAAATGTATGTCACAGCACCACCCCACAGACAAATGAAGCACATATGTATGCTGTGCTGTTGTGTCTGTGCATTTAGTGTGTTACGTTTTACATAATGATGTACACACGATATATACAAGCACGCACTGCAAATACTGAAAGACAGGAATCTCAGGTGGCGTACTTGATTTGAAGCAGGCCAAGGCAAGCAGTATTCAGCAGTGTATTGTGTGTGCCCAGGGAGTGTTTTGGAGAGGGTGCTAGACGCCAGTAACAAATCTTGCACAGGGTGCTATTTATCCTAAGAACGGCCCTGGTTCTACCCCTCATCAGGTCAGGCAGTACTAATTGTAACAAAGGCTTAACAGAATGTAAAACAGAAATTCCATCAAGATAACAATTAAAATAAATTAAGAGGGGAGAGTGAAAAAAACAAAACAAAAAATCTGTAGGGCTAATAAAAGTCAAATATAGAGACTGCTGTTATCTCGCTACTTAATTTTTATTACCCCCTACAGTTTTTTTTCCCTCCCTCCCCTCTTGCCAATGAAAGACTGCACTTGGTAGGAGGCCAGAAGCAGCTTGGTGTGGAATATGGAAGTACAGCAACAGGAGACCAGGAGCAGCTTGGTGTGGAATATGGAATTGCAGCAATGGTAGACCAGAAGCAGCTTGAAGTGGAATAATGCATTGGAGTGACAGGTGACCAGGAACAGTCTTGTAAAACTGCAGCAGGACACCAGGAGCAAACTAGGGGAAAATACAGGAGACTAGGAACAAATAATTGGAATGCAATTGGAATGGATTGCATTGGAATGTAGCAAGAACTAAACTACACAAAGCCTAGGAAAAGCAGCCATCAGCGCTTACCTCGTGGGTGGCCAGTAGTTAAAGGGACATGATGTCAGTACCCGTGCGATGCCTGTCCAGCTGCCTCCTATTGGAAGAAGCAGTCTGTCGGTGTGTGTGTGCAGAATCTCCTCCATGTCATCTCCTGTTGACCGAGAAGGAACAGGTAAGAGACCCTGACATGCCCTTTTCTCTAGTATGCATCATTGTTACTTATTCAATCTGTCTTCATATTCAAGATACCCCAGTCCCCTTCTGAACCCTTTCCATCTATTCTAAATGAGGCCTTTCCAGTGCTTTGTAAAGAGGGAGAATAATATTTGTATCTCTTGAATTCATACCCCTCTTTATACAAGACAATATCCTGTTGGTTCTAGCTGTTGCTGCCTGGCACTGCTTGCTACCTTTAAGTTGGTTATCCACCAAAACTCCAAGATCCTTTTCCCAACAGAGATTCACTTAACAAAGAGCCATTCATAGTATATGCCGCACAAGGATTTTTAAGCCCAAAATGCATCACCTTACATTTATCAACATTAAATCTCATCTGCCACTTAGCAGCCCAATGTGACAATCTATCTAGATGCGCATGACTGAAGCTTTTAATGGTCGACTGGCCCAGTAGGCTGAAGGGCTATTGCCCCCTGGGCTGATCTACAATGAAAAATTTGGGCTGCCACAGAAGCTATTAGTAAATTAAGTGCTTGAAAGGCACAATGCACGCCTCTAGCTTTAACATGAGCATGGAACAGGTAACTCCTCCTTTAGATCATTTACCAGTCAGCCCAGTTTATTAGCTACACTGCAGTTCATTAGTCAGTGTCATCAGTCCTTCAGTTCATTAGCCGGTGTTGTCAGCCCTTCAGATCGTTAGCCAATGTAAGTCAGCCCTCCAGTTCATAGCCAGTATAAATCAACCCCCCAGTTTATTATTCAGTGTTTGCCAGCCATCCAGTTCATTAGCTGGTGTTAGTCAGAACTCCAGTTGCTTAGGAACAAAGGGAAACTTTGGGTAAGAATAACTTGACTTAGAAAGTGTACTTGTAAGAGGAAGTGGGAAGATTCTAGGACTATAATTCTAGAATCCTTTAGTCCTTTAACCAAATTAAACACTTGAAAATGTTGCAGGCAACAATATGAAATAGGAACAATGGTCTTTAAAATGGCGTAACTTAAACAAAGTGTGTGTGACCTTCGCAAAGTGGGCGTGGTCAAAAATGTTGCAATCCACCATAAGAGGGTCACTTAGTTGTATTTGCCTCCCAGGCCAAAAGGTCCCAGTCCTTCCCCTGATGGTCGACAAAGCTTTGTGTCATTAGCAAACACAGAAACCTTGCTGACAATACCCACTTCCAAATCATTAATAAATAGATTAAATAGAAGTACTCTCTGCATCCTATCCATCAGTCAACTTTCTATCTATGTACAAATGTGCCACCCCAGCCAAACAGACATTAGCTTATACATAAGTTGCCTATGGGGGACTGTATCAAAAGTCTTAGCAAAATCCACGTATATTTTATTTACTGCTATGCCAGAGTCTAAATTTCTACTCACTTCCTCATAAAAGCCAAGCAAGTTAGATTGACAAGATCTATTCCCCCTAAATCCATGTTGATTATTTTCTATAAGGTCAGTCCTTGAAACATACTCTAGAACATGTTCCGGTATCAAACTTTCCAGTATCTTTCCCACCACTGAAGTTAAACTTACAGGCTTGTAATTACCAGGCTGTGAACGACTACCCTATTGGAATTGCATCAGACACACATCCAGACATGAGGGAATCTGCAAAAATGAGATGTTTGGTTGAGCAATCTAGTACATTCTGTAACCCCCAATTTGTTATTTAGGCAAGTTTAATAAGTCATTTATTTAAATGGCATGTCCAGCCAAAAAATTATTAAGTGTTTTTAGTGTTTAAAGGACATGTCCACCCCCCTATTAACGCGCGTAGGTTAGCAACGGTGAAGCTGCCGGCGTCTAGGAGGAAGTACATACCAGGACCAGAGGAATAGGAACCACAAGTCCGGAACGGAAGAAAGAAAAGCGGAGATTGAGTACCGAGGATCGAGGACCGGGTGAAGAGTGTGGTCCGTCCCGCTAGGGGTCCTGGCTTCTCACGTAAGTCCCGGGTTTGTTTGACAGCAACAGGCCTGTGTAGTTGGATTGGGACCAATAACGGTGACTTTTGTTATTTGGATTGGGAAACAGTTGATTCTCTGTCCCACTGTTACCGGATGTACGTTACTCCTTAGAGCCGGGGATGTTAACGTGGTGTTGGGGACGCCCAGCCACCTCTTTTTAGATATATAGATGTGTGTAAATAGGGTTAGGTAAAAGGGTATTTATTATTGCTAGATATTGCATATGAATTGTACTGTTGTTGGGATAAGGGATTGTGTCAATTGATTACCAATAAACGTATTTTGTATATTCTGACTCGTTTGGTAAGTGCAGTGTGCCTTTTTTGAATGGGGCCTTTTTTAGGGGTTGGCTTTGACCCCATCTTCTGCGTTATTGCTAATTTTGCTCCTTGAGGCACCGCTAGATGTTTGGCGTATGCACCGAGTCCTGTAGTATGAGCTTTTGTGCCACACCAGAATAATTACAATTGTAGAGGATACCACCCCCTATAGCAACATTCCTGTATATCGTAGGGCATACCCTCCCACCCCCAACCGCTAAGTTAAAAACTTAAAAATCAATCCCATAAACTACTTACAGCTCCTGGTTCCAGCATCACTCTGGTCTGGCTCCCCTGCCTGCCGGATCTTTAGCAGGGGGCCGGAGTGGCAGCCACAGCTGTGATTGGCTGAGTGGCAGCCGGGAGCTGTAACTAGTGTTCGGAAAAGATTTTAAAACTTTTAACTTAGCGGTCGGGGGTGGGAGGGTTTGCCCTACAATAGGCATGAAGGTTTTTACGCTACAGTAATTCTTTGCAGAGAGGGATTGGGAGGGAGGGAGGGAGGGGGGGTGAAAGGGCTCCTGGCTGAGCGCATGTCACCATCCCTCCTGGAGGAGAGACAGAGGGCAGCAGCGTTAGGACAGGAAGACAGCCACTACTCTGCACTTTCCTGGACTTTGGACATAGATTGTAGAAGAACCATAAGGAGCAGGATTGTAAGGTTTGTTTAAAACTGTATAGTGGGGCCAGTATGGGGTTAAATTTTAGTTTGGGGGGGTGGACATGCCCTTTAAACTTACCTTAAACCGACGCTTCTACTTTGTGATATATTTTCTTTTGCCTTAACAGATCCCTTGTCGGAAGTCCTGCCTCCAGCTCTCTGTTTCGAGACGATCACGAGCATGCAGGAGCAGAGCACACTTGTAACCGTCTCTTCCAGGTATGGACTGTCAGTCATTGGCCATGATGTCACTGTTGCGTCCAGGACTGACAGTACATACCTGGAAGGCAGGCTAAAACCACTTATTTTATTGACTGGACAATAAAAACTTATTTTTTGACTGGACATGCCCTTTATATCTTTTTATATCTTTTGGTCAAAAGCTTTTAGTACTACGAAACAAAAAACAAAAGTGCAAATAAAATTATAACCCACCCACTGCGATATAACAGTAAAACATTAATTTTACAATAGCCTTACTATTTCAATGCAACTGGAAAAATATCTAGTTAAAATTAATTCTTATTTGAGAGAGAGCTGCCCACACAGCCCGAAACATGGCGTTATTTATGGACACAGTTTGATATAAAAGCCTTTTTTACTTGCTATTTGTGCTGCTGTAATTTCCTATTGACTCTCTCTCTCTATATATATATATACATACTAGCAAAAGTGTGCCCGTGTATGTTTTGCTATTTGTGGATATAGAATCTTTAGACAGGTATATTGTAAACTTACTCAGACAGTCACCAGCAGCCAGGGGAAGCAAATAGATTAATCGTGCAGGGTAGAGGCAATCCTGCCACAATGTGGTAAACCTGCTATGTTCATACTTAGTATACTTAGCAGATTAGTATTCACCACGGCAAGTGCCACATTTATAGCTGCTTATGTTACAACTTGGGAGAACAGGATACTGATTAGCTTTATAGATTAAAGGGCATGTCCACCCACAAAACTATAATTTTACCCACTACTGGCCCCACTGTGTGGCTTAAAAAAATCCTTACCTTACATCTCTGCTCCTTATGGGTCTCCTGCAATGTTTGCTCAAAGTTCAGGAAACTGGAGAGTAGGAGCTGTCTTCCAAAAGGTTTCCGCATTAGTTGTTTGTGCCTGCCCTTCATTTAGCGCAAATTTGTTTTGCCATAATGTTCCTAAACCCCTTTTCCACCCACCAACCACCGTTTTAGTTCTGTAATAAAAGTTTCCCATTCATACTTCCATCCCTTTGATCCCGCAGTTGTCTTCTTGACCGGCAGCCAATCACATACGCGGCTGCCAGTCCGGCCCCTCTCTGCAGCTTCCGGTTTGCAGAAAAGAGGAGAAGACAGCCACGGGAGCGAAGGGACTGTAAGTATGATTGGGAAACTTATTACAGAACTAACATGGCGGTTGGGAGTGGGCAGGGGAGGGGGACATTATAGCAAAAAATTTAAGGTAAGGTTGGGTTGGGTTAAAGGAGTTAAAAGCGCCCCACAGAGTATAAAATTAAATAGAGCCTTCTTATAACAGAAGGTACCTCACAACCTCATGTTATTATAATAGCATTGCCGTAATAATCTAACATATAAACAAATGTTTCTCATTCCCAGGTTACCTACAGAAATGGTTTTATCCTTTATATACTCTTTGATATATTGAAAAACTTGCTTCAGAGCACTTTTTAATAACGGATAACTGCTTTTTATTTCAGTATTAAATCCTTGGTATACCTGCCTGGCTTTACCACTAACCAAAAGGCTAAGGACTTGCAAGCGAGCACCTTCGTCCCAACTATTAATAGTGGCTGCCAATTAAAATTGTTCTAGCCAAGCTGTCCACTCTCTAGTTACCCCTTTAAATGGATCAAGCTTAAAAAAATGTTTGGCAATTGGGCCTGGTAGAGCTACTGAGTCTAATTGGGGCATTTCATCTGCAGGTACAAGGACAGGAGGATTTAAATCAATACTTTCAGTAGCAGCCTCCATAGTTTAATACAGAGAACAAATATACAGAGAAAACAGGGAGAATAAATGGTATTACCAGCTCTGCTGCCACCAATTTGTACCAGATCATTGCTTTATGGAATGATTATGAGCAGCATGTCACACAGTGGGTTATTCTGGTGGTCTGGCACAAAGCAGACAGTGTGTACTTCAAAAGGGAGGCACACTCAAGTAGTACTTCAAATATTCAATTTTCAAAGCAGACCGTGCACTTTCTGTAAAAAAGATAAACCAATTTTAATTACATTTAACAGTAAGTATTACAATGATTTAATAACAAAACATAAAACAGTTTCCCCACATAACATGTGCAGTAATGGAGTAGTCCCTGCCTATGGTGCACCACTTATACAATTATAATATAATATATATTTTATATATCCTTTATCCTTCATTGGTAGGAGGTACCAATGAGGTTGCAGACATCCCATCCTGCCATTTCAGGCTTCCGGGCAGGATGGGAAAGGGGGCATGGCAAGGGGGTGTGACGTCTTCTTGGTCGTGGGAATCTAGGGTGGTCTTGCGGGTGTGCAGGAGACCATCCCAGAATGGGGGAGACTCCCACGAGATGCGGGAGGAGTGGGATACCTGAGGTTGATATGCAGTCTTTCTTTAGATTGATAGATGAGGCTGCAGTTGTTTTCTTATTTAGCTAGTTTCTATAATGGAAAATTTAAATCAGAACAACTGTAAAGACAGGTATCCCACCAACCCTGGCAGTCGTGGGAGTCTCTTATTCCAGGGAGACCGCAAGCACCTGTATTCTCCGCACCCAAACACCCCACCCCCGATGATGGTGCTTTCCCCATGCCATGCACTCTTCCAATCTCTGCCACCACCACCCCCCCACACACACCCTGCCCAGAAGCCACATTTGGCAGGGTGGGAAGTCTGTAAAGTAAGAAGATAAAAATAAAATATGGATTGTGCCATTTAGTAGTTTTTGCTTACAGTAGAAGTTAAATAAAAAGTGTTCCAATTACCAGGTTTTATGAACTAAAAACGCAATTTAAGGGCACGGCCGCACTGCAACGCAATCGCATGTGATTTCATGTGCGATTTCATTGCATTTGCACATGCGTTTTTTTCAATTAAGTATTGGAAAACACGTGGGATTGCGATTTAAAATGCGGAACGCAAATCGCATTGCACCAAAAACGCCCTTACTGTATTTTCTACTGCAGATATTGAAGGTAAAGTGTTAGCACTGGTTCAGCACTTTAATACATGGGCTGCTGGACAGCTCCCGGTGGCTAGGCGGATCCCTTTCATTATTTCACCTATGAGCATAACATAGGGGTGAAGAGGTTACCTGGTTCTTACCTTAAAAGTTTGTCACATATTGATGATTTCACTTCCGGATGACGATCTAATAGGTGGACTGAAATGCATTGATTTGGCGTGACACTTCAATAAAATCACATTTAAAAAATACAGGAGTGCTCCGGTAATTCATAGTACAAACACTTTGGTACAAGATATATTTGGTCTACAAAATTTTCTTTTTGCCAGCTTGATGTTTCTTTTGTATATACAAAAAATATTCTGTTTCAATTGACTGTACATTTTGTTCACCAAGATTTTGGTCATCAAAATATATATTTTGGTGCTACAGTTGTTTTTTGTTAACTAAATGTGTTTTGTTACCACCAAATTTGTTTTGGTCAAATAAATATAGTTTTTGTCACCAAAGTGTGACAAATTTTGTTGTCTTTTTTTTGTTTTGCTATGTTACCACTAAATTTCTTTTGGTCAACAACATATATTGTGTTTTTTTGTTATAAAATTATCTGGGAACAAATGGCACCCCATTTTTATCAACTATTTGGAAGTGGGTATTTTCGGGAAGGTCTCTAGTGTTGACACCAAACTGACGCACAAGATTTTTTTCGCCAAACTGACTGATCATTTCTTATATCGGTTGGTCCAAAAAAAATCGCTGTGTACACATGGATAAAAAAATTTGCCCATGTGTACCCAGCCTTACAGATGCAATTGTTGCAGGGAGATCTACATAGATTGTCACATTGTGCTGCAGAGTGGAAGATGAGATATAATGTTGATAGACATAAGGTGATGCATTTTGGGCCTACAAAACCTTGTGCTGTTTATACTTTAAATGGGTCTGTGGTAAGTGAATCTCTGTTGGAAAAAGATCTTGATTAACTTAAATATAGTAAACAGTGCCAGGCAGCAATAGCAAGAGCCAGAAAGGTATTGTCTTTAATTTTTATAATAAAACTATTGAACGTTCTTCTGAAGGACGTGGTGATGGCTGGTTGATTGGATAGTGTCAAAAAGGGTTCTGATAAGTTTGGTATTACTACATATAGTGGAAAGTCCCAGGGATTCTTCCGATTGCCACTTGGAGTCAGGAAGGATTTATTTTTTTTTTGCCTTCCTCAACTACAGGGCCTGTGGGTAGGGCTGAGTAGGTTTAACTGGATTCATGTCTTTATTCAACCTCATACTATACTATAAACACACATAGCCAGCATCGATTGCTAACAGGACGACCATCATGCACTGATCTGTTGTCTACAGGCGCTTATTTGGGCATCGTTCGCGGATCCTTCCTGAAGGTCATTAAATATGCACAAGATCAAATGCATGAGCTAACTAGGGTAACTAGGAATTACTGTATGCCCCCCCCCCCCCCCGCATAACTATGATGTGGCCCGTATCTGCGCTTCATCCGCATTGGTTTTCTGGGAGGAGGCTATATCTGTTAAAGGAAAAAAATAAGAAGATGAGGCCCCTTTGGCTCCCCCGCAGTTGCTCCCCTCGTAGTTACGCCCCTGGCCTCACACCTGAACCCCCACAGTCAACATCATGGGCTACCCTGAGCCTCACACACTGGAACCCCCACAGTATACAACATGTGCTTCCCTGAGCCTCACACACCTGAACCCCCATAGCCAATGCTACCCTGAGCCTCACACCTGAACACTCATAGCCAACACAATTTGCTTCCCCGAGTCCCACTCTTGAACCCCTATAACCAACACCAAGTGCTTCCCTGAGCCTCACACTCCTCAACCACCATAGCCAACCCCCTGTTCACCACACTCCTAAACCCTTCATAGCCAATGTTTCCCTGTGCCCCACACACCTGAACTCCCATAACCAACACCATGCAGTTTTCTGTGCCCCACATAACCAACACCATGTGTTTTCCTGAGCCTCACACACCTAAACCCCCATAGCCAACACCACATGCTTCCCTGTGCCTCACACACCATCTATGTGCTTCCCTGCAAAGTTTGCATTTATTCCTTCGTAAAGCCACACAGCAAAAAAGCAAAACCTTCCCTTTATCTCATTCACACTAAAAAGCATTTACAGTAAACATCATGTGACCCACAATGTGTATAGACGATGTCAGCCAAAACAGGCATTCCGTTGCGGTTCATAGCCTGATCCACCTGAGTCCTGACCAAACGACCGCTTATACACACACGAGTGCCCCGACCAAATGGACGCTCATACACATCATGCTGCGCGGGTCACAACTTCCAATTTTGTGGGGAAACGGGCCTCTGCAGTTACACACCTGTCTGAACCCCCATAGCCAACACCCTGCTTCCCTGTGTACCACACTACTAAACCCCCATCAACAAAACCATGTGCTTCCCTGTGCCCAACACACTCGAACTCCCATAACCAACACCATGTGCTTCCCTGTGCATCACACTATACTGAACCCCATTGACAAAACCATGTGCTTCCGTGCCCCACACGCCTGAACTCCCATAACTAACACCATGTGCTTGCCTAAGCCTCACACATCATCCATGTGCTTTTCTGCATAGTTACCATATATTAATTTGTGAAGCCACACAATAACAACAAAAAAAACCTTCTCTATCTCATTCACATTGAAAAGCAATTACAGTAAACACCATGTGCTTTTCTCAGCCTTACACACACAGTTCTGAACCCCAAAACAAATGTAACATGCTTTTATATGCTTCACCGTGTACTACACACACTCCTGCATTCAATATATGGAAAACACCTGCTTTTTATACATGAAAACACACAGATATTCAGTCTTCCTAAAACTCTTCCTGGTGCTGTAGAATGGATGAACTGCTATTTCTCTTCCCCATCATGTGACTGATCACGTGTCTATAAGGCTCCACCCCTCCTTTTCACAACTTGAAAGCTTTGGGCTTGTCTTCACGTGACCAGAAAGAACCCAGCGTCAACAAAAGAGACTGGATGTGTGTTAATCACGTGACAGGAGCAGCTGAGGAAATGATGGAAGCAGCTTTGGAACAGCACTTGGAAGACACGTATGGGTTTAAAAAGCGTCTTTTTGTGTAGAAATGACTTATCTCAGTTATACATCACCTAATTCAGTACTAAGCAGTAAACTTTTGGAAATGTAAATTGAGATGTGTGAAATGGTTTTCTTATTGCACTTCCATTACAATTAAAGGTACTTTGAGAGAAACATTTGCAGGGTTATGCACCAATGGGCGCACCGCCCCTGTTCAGTAGTTTAAGTCATGCTAAGTTAAGTTAAGCGTGCAGCCGCTGCAATCGATGTTATGTGCCGAATGCGGGATTCTATTACCAGCTAATAGCTGGCATTAAAAGTGCCGAAATAGAAAACCCCCAGTTAGCGATGCACACCGGCTATTTGCACTGGGTTGCTGATAGCAGCACTCGGTGTATCGGGCTGTTAGTTTATCACTTCCTGAGCTCTCTGCAAATGTTAACTACTAGTTATTCACTATGTAGTTGGTTACAGAATGCTTGTGGAGGTTCTCATTCATCCAGGTCATGGTATATCTGTTGTATTCAGTTAGATCAATTGGATTTAAAGTTTGTTCTTGAAGCCGTTTTGCTCTCAATTCAGAATGACTTGTACAATAATCTGTTGGCAATTAAAGGGCATGTCCACCCCCAAAACTATAATTCCCCCCACTACTGGCCTCACTGTGTAGTGCATAAAAATCTTTACCTTACATCCCAGCTCCAAATGGTTCTCCTGTAGCCCCCCCCCCAAAAAAAAATCCCCAAAACTGCCCAGCAGGAGGATAGCAGAGTCCATATAGGAGAAGTTGTGCATGCGCACAACTTACCTTCTCTCCTGGCTCCTGTTCTATTGAAGAACAGGAGGTAAGGCACAGGTACTTTACCTCCTGTTCTTCAATAGAACTGGATTCCCAAAATTCTATATTATGAGTGGACATACACTTTAACAGAAATGACTATCAAACAGAATCGGAAACTCACAGTACTTCCTAGTTTTCACTGTCTCCCTTCCATGATGTGACACACACACCATGAGCTGTGTCATAAGCCCAACACCCCAAAAATTAGTTTTTAAATAGCTAGTTACAGGCCTGTTTTGGGTGCGTTACTGCTTTAGGCCATAAATCACAAAAATCAGAGGCAGCTTTAAGGTAATGTGGCTTCAGGGTCCAAAATTTCAGTTAAAATCTTACCCCCAAATAAAGAAAAAATATAGCTAAGTGGGTTGTGATTTTCCAATTATAATGACCCAAATTAGGCTGTACAGGTTGACTGGAGCAACAGGAGAAGGGATTATTAACTAATTAAAGGCAAAGTGGACCAAGAATGTAAGACATTCCTCATAATACCTCTGCAAAGTACAAAATTACTTCAATTATATTATTATGGTTTTATCTCCTCCTTTTGTAGAATGAAAAATCCATCAGTTGTTGGAGTTTTGTGTACAGATTCACAGGGACTGAATCTGGGATGTGAGTATTTTGATAATCATTTGTTTTTATGGACAAATGAATGTACACATATATAGTACAGCTAAAGACCAGCTTTACAAGCAACCTAAAAACGCATACAGTATGTCACAAAAAATGAGTACACCCTCATTTTTATAAATATTTATTATAATACATAAGGTTAGGCATTTTCAATAGGGAGGTGCAGTGGCGAGAATCTATATTGCAGTCACTCAGTGATGTCACTGTATTCAACTGCCTCTCCCCCTCCCTGTATTATTAATTTATATATTAATCCCTGTTTATTGTTGACAGATGATGTTCGGCCCTTCTTTCTCTTTTCAATAGGAACCGTAATTAATTATTTATACACTAAACAGGGATTCCTATATAAATGACAGGAAGGGGGAGAGACTGGTAGTGGACGGGTTTATTTTTTTGGCTGGCCTTATGTATTATAAGTAGTAATACGCTACCTACAGTGTAATATATGGATTTACTTCACCTCGGAGTTCCATGCCCTGTATAAAAGCGTCTATATGGTCATTAAACTCCTGGGTGGCGTAATATCCTTATATTACACTGTAGGTAGCGTATTATCCCTTATATATCTTTTCAAGGGACAATACTGAAAATATGACCGTTTAAAGTAGTCTGTGTACAGCTTGTTTAACAGTGTAAATAACTCAACACACATCCATTAATGTTTAAACCGTTGGAACCAGTGTATAAACCCTGTGTCCCAGTTTCCAAAGGGAGGTGATCCTGCTCTGCTTCAGTATGTCACAGTACATGTTGGCATTCATGGTTCCCTCAATCAACTGTAGCTCCCCAGTGCCAGCAGTACTCTTGCAACCCCAAACCATCACACTCCCACTACCATGCTTGACTGTATGCAAGACACACTTGTCTTTGTACTCCTAACTTTATTACTGCCACACACAATTGACACCATCTGAACAAAATAAGTTTATCTTGGTCTCATGAGACCACAGTTCATGGTTCCAGTAATCCATGTCCTTTGTATGCTTGTCTTCAGCAAACTGCAGGCTTTCTTCTGAGACAACAGCCATGGAGACCAATAAGATGCAGTGTGTGTGGCGTAGGGTCTGAGCACTAACAGGCTGACCTTCCACCCCTTTAACCTCTGCAGCAATGGTGGCAGCACATTTATTTGCAAAAGACAACCTCTTGATATGAACCTCTTTGACACTGAGCACATGCATACAACTTCTTTGGTTGTCCATTGCAAGGCCTGTTTTGTGTAAAACCTGTCCTGTTAAACTGATGTATGGTCTTGGACACCATGTTGTAGCTTAGTTTTAAGGTGTGGGCAATCTTTTAGGCCATCTTAACAACCTCTAAGTATTCTTTCCAATGAGGTGCCATGTTCAACTCCCAGTGACCAGTATGAAAAAGTGTATAGTATTTGAGGATGAATAAAGACATACGTCCATCTTGTCCTGTTTAAACCAAGGATGTGGTGTTGTAACATGTAAGTTTTGAGGTGCACTCCCCTATCTCCGTGCCACGAAACGGTAAGGGTTATAAACAAAAATACTGAAAGGGAGGCACACTCCAAAAGTGCTTTAAAGCATAACTTATTTATTCAGTGCTGAAGTTCAAAATACACATGCTTGTGAAGGTTCTCATTCATCCAGGTCATGGTATATCTGTTGTATTCAATTAGATCAACTGGACTTGAAGTTTAGTTCTTGAAAACGTTTCGCTAGTCATCCGACTGGCTTTCTCAATTCAGAATGACTTGTACAAGAATCTGTGGCAATTATGTACCCTGGAAAATCCCAATTAGCATATCACAGTCAGGTGTTAAGGGCGTGATTGCATAGTGGCTAAGAGGTTCCTATAGACGTTCCTATAACACCTCTTAGCCACTATGTAATCACACCCTTAACATCATCCCTTAAATCATTCTGAATTGAGAAAGCCAGTCGGATGACTAGCGCAACGTCTTCAAGAACTAAACTTCAAGTTCAGTTGATCTAATTGAATACAACAGATGTATCCGAAAGGGGTATAAAAGTCCTTCCTGATTCCCAAGCGGTAATCCAGAAATATCCCTTAATCAACTCCAATGTATTAAATACCAGTAACATGCAACATTCGTTCTTTTTAAAAACTCATCCAGCTTCTTTTTAAAACTATCCAAGGAACCTGCCATCACCACTTGTCCATGTGTCCTCTGCCATGTTCTATTGGTGAACAATGCACCAGATAGCTTATTGTATGGCCCATTAATGTATTTATACACGGTAATCATATCACCATGCCTTTTCTGTAGTTTGCATAATTGTAACTTATCCAATCTGTCTTCATATTCAAGCTTCCCCAGTCCCCTTACTAATTTACTTGCCCTTCTCTGAACCCTTTCCATTTCCAAGATGTCCTTTTTGTAAACCGGATTCTAAAACTACACTGCATATTCCAAATGAATCATATTTGTTAGCACAGGCAACCATAAAATTACTAACATTTTGGGTAGTCTTGTCAAATTGTGCCATGTACGCTCAAGTCAACTTCAGCCTCTGTGTATCACTTTCCTCCTCACTTTACCTCTACCCAGTTCTTTAAGGACTTCACAGTATGCCCTTTTTCATGCATTGTAATACAACGCTACAACATTCATATCTAGGGTGTAAAATAATGTTTTCCCTTTTGTAGGGTGTATACAAACTTTATTTTTTTATTCTTTCTTCAAGGCTGTGGAAGTCTCTCTGATGAGCATGCTGGTGTAATCTCTATCCTTCCACAGTATGCAGGAAAGCTAACTATGGACCCCACAGATGTTCCAGTTGTATGTCTGGAATCTGACAGTGGGTAAGCAGACTATGTTTTCTTTGGTAGCTGCATAGCTATGTTGCTAAGATTCTATCTATATGTATTTTTTCTATCTATATGTATTTGCCTGTGCTACCTCTAATATGTGCGCTCCAGTATAGAGGGTGAGCAGTTAAATATTCTCACTAAGCATGTATACCTGAGCTAATGACACAGCTAAATTTCATTTCTAACAACCTAACTATTTTGCTACTGAACACTGAGCGAACACTGGTGGAACACAGATGACAACCATGTAATAGTAATGTATAGGAATGTATACTCCAAGTCATATTTCTATTGTACTTTTTGGATCTTCAAGAATAATATTATTATTGTTTATTTATATAGTGCCAACATCTTCAGTGGCTCTTTACAATTACATAGTCATACATAACATACAGGGTATGTAATATATTACATACACAGGTAATACATAATATAAGCATGCAGTGATGAGTTACTTACAGCAATACTGTGATACAATAGGAGAGAGGGTCCTGCCCAAAGAGCTTACGGTCTAGAGGAAATGAGGCAAAGAGGGAGAATAAAACTTTTATCCCTTGAATCCAGATTCCATACCTCTCTTTATAGAAGACAATACCATGCTGGCTCTGGTTGTTGCCGCCTGGCATTGCTTGCTACCTTTAAGTTTGTTATCCACCAAAACTCCAAGATCCCTTTCCAACAGGGATTCACTTAACACAGAGCCATTTATAGTATAAGTAGCACAAGGATTTTTAAGTCCAAAATGCATCACCTTACATTTATCAACATTGAATCTCATCTGCCACTTAGTAGCCCAATGTGACAATCTATCTAGATCCCCCTGCAACGATTGCACATCCTCTGAAGTTTTTAATGGTCAAGAAAGTTTTGTGTCGTCGGCAAACACAGAAACCTTGCTGACAATACCCACTTCCAAATCATTAATAGATTAAATAGAAGAGGCCCCAACACAGAACCCTGTGGCTTTGGTGGTTAACCAAAGTGCACTTAAATCTTTTATACCATTATTGCTACTATACTATATCTGTACTTGGATCTTCTATAGTGTATACAGAGGGGAAAAAAGTATTCAAGGCATTTGCTTTATCGCCATCCTCCGTAACTAACTTATCCCCATTAATTAATGGTGCTACATTCTCAGTCCTCATCTTCTTACTATTAATATACTTTAAAAAAATTTAGGCTTAGTGATGATTTGTTCAGCTATCCTAACTTCATTATTAATTTTAGCTAGTTTGATTGCTTTCTTACACTTCTTGTTACAGTTTTTACAATCCCTAAAGGCCCTTTCCGTTCCCTCTGCCTTAAGGTTTTAAATGCCTTTTTCTTCCTTTCCATTTGCCTCTTTACATCAGAATTCAGCCACATGGGCGCGGATTTATTTTTTTTTACATTAATTTCTCAAGGGTATAAATTTAGATGTGAACTGGCCTAAAATCACCTTGAACACAGTCCACTTCTGTTCAGTACCTTTACCTGATAATACATTATCCCAGTTGACATTCTGAAGAGCTGCTTTTAACCTGGTAAAATTTGCCTTCCCAAAATTAAGTCTTTGTTAACCCAACGCACTTTTCCAAGTCCAAATGCCACTATTTCATGGTTACTATTCCCTAAGCCTCCAGTTACCTTTATATCTATAATGCGCTCCACGATGTTCGATATTACCAGATCCAACAGAGCTCCTGCAGCAAATTCAGGAACTCATCGCCTTTTTCTGTGATGGCAGTTCCACTACACCAATCAATGTCAGGGTAATTAAAGTCCCCCATAATGAGCACACTCCCCAAACTTGCAGCCCTTGCCAACTGCATATGAATTTGACTTACCTCCTCTTTGCTAGCATTTGGCGGCTTATAGCAGACACCAACAATGACATTACCCCCTTTCCTGTTGCCTAATTCCACCCATATTGCCTCCACCTTAACATCCTTATCGCCAGTTATCTCTTATATTTGGCTTGAATTCTTTAACATAAACACATACTCCTCCCCCTTTCCTTTTTTTTCTGTCCTGCCTAAACAAGGCATATCCTTCTAAATTTACAGCCTAATCGTGAGAACTGTTCAACCACGTTTCTGCTGTACCTAGTACATCATACTTTTAATTTAATGCCATAATTTCCAATTCACCCATTGTTGTCAGCCAGGCTTCTCGCATTTGCAAACATACATTTTAGATTATGATCCTGTCCTTTATTCATACACTTTAATACACATGCCTCCCTATCCCCTATGCTAGCCCCACCCCCCTTTCTGCCCGCCACTGGCCTATCTACACACTGCTAGCTCCTGGGCTATCTATCCCAGTGAGACTGCCAATACCCTCCCCCCCCCCCCAAACCTAGTTTAAAATCTCCTCCAACCCTCTAGCCATCTTCTCCCTTAAAACAGCTGCACCGCCATCAGTGAGGTGCAACCCATCCCTACTAAAGAGCCTGTAGCCGACAGCAAAGTCTGCCCAGTTCTCAATAAACCCAAACCCTTCTTCCTTACACCACCCTCTTAGCCATGCATTAATGCTCCTAAGCTCCCACTGTCTACCTGGCTTAGCACGTGGCTGCGGTAGTATTTCTGAAAACACTACCCTGGAGGTCCTTGCTTTTAACTTGGCCCCTAGCTCTCGGAAATCATGTTTAAGGACCACACCTCCTCCTCTAACTTTGTCATTGGCACCAATGTGAACCAAGACCGCAGGGTCACACCCGATTGTAGGGTCTTGGTGGCAGATTACCCGATCTACCTTCCTTATAATGGAGTCCTTTACCACTACCACCTGCCTAGCATTCCCAATCCTTAGTTCCTCTGGGTGCTCAAGGGATTAGCCCCCTCCATACACGCTTATTCCGAGGTGTCCTCCACCTAATTACCTAAGACGGCAAATCTGTTGGGATGGGCAATCTGGGAAGAAGTCACCCTACCCTTCCGTCCCCCACTTCTCCTAGTAACCCTTCCCTGTCCCACTTCCACCCACCTCTATACTGGAACCTGCGAGTGCCTGCTGACCCCCCAGATTTGCCAATCCCTGCAATGCTGCAAGCTGCCCCCTTAGACTCTCCACTTCAGCTTCCAAACTGGCAACCTACTCACACCGGACACAGACATAGGTTCCCTAGAACGTCTGCTCCAGGTTCCTATACATGTGGCAGGATGCACATTGCATGGTACCAAAAAAACGGTCCCTTCTAATACACAACACCAGTACAGTGACGCACACACCTTGTCTAATTGCCCTTCTTGTTTCAATGTCCTTCTTTTTCTTTGTCCTTGAGATCAAGGTCTTTTAGAGCAAGGGACATGTTCCACTCTAGTTCGTTTTACTCACAGGAAACTTCCTTTTGTTAGGTCCAAACCACAGGTCCAACTGATGTGAATCCTATTTAACTTATAGGCCCCAGCCCCCACACCAATTAGTCCAATTAGGAAGAGAGGGAAAAAACAAAACACTTATTAACACTTTCACGACCTGTTTGTGGTTACAACAGGTGCAATACCAGAATATAGAAGCCCAGCGCACCTCTTTAACTGGAAGAAAGAAAGATTAATCTGCTTACTGCACACAGTTCTGCACACACAGTCCTTAACACAGCACAAACAATCCTTATATTCAAACTTTCACACACACCATACAACCATCAAATTATTAAATGTCCTTTTTCTATGTCCTTGAGATCAAGGTCCTTTAGAGCAAGGAACACGTTTCACTCACAGGAAACTTCCTTTTGTTAGGTCCAAACCCATTACCCCTGTTAAGCCCCATTACCAAATGCTCTCTGCATCCTATTCATCAACCAATTTTCTATCCATGTACAAATGTGCCACCCCAGACCAACAGACCTTAGCTAATAGCTTATACATTAGTCGCCTATGGGGGACTGTATCAAAAGCCTTTGCAAAATATAAGTATACTACATCTACTGCTATGTCAGAGTCTAAATTTCTACTCACTTCCTCATAAAAGCCAAGCAAGTTAGTTTGACGAGATCTATTCCTCCTAAATCCATGCTGGTTACTACTTATGTCAGTCCTTGAAACATACTCTAGAATATGTTCCCTTATTAAACTTTCCAGTATCTCCCTCACCACTGAAGTTAAACTTACAGGCCTGTAATTACCAGTCTGAACGACTACCCTTTTTAAATATTGGAATTACATCAGCTTTTTCCCAAACTAGAGCCACAATTGCAGACGTAAGGGAATCTGCAAAAATAAGAAACAATGGCCTATGTAAAATTGAACTTAGCTCCCTAAGGACCCGAGGATGTATTTTATCCGGTCCAGGAGATTTATTAATATTAACCTTATTTTTTTTTACATTCGTTTTATTAATGGTATTATGCATTAGCCGGAGACATTTCAACATATTTATGTATAAACAATTTTGGGTACATTCAGACTCATTATAGGCTTTAGCAGGTACAAAATCAGCATAATAATATTCAAGCATTTTTTATATATATATATCAATATTATTTAAACTGGATGCAATAAATTGATTCTATCTATTTATATATTATGACTAGTAGTTTGTCTTTACTTTACCACTCATCCTATTGTCGAGTTTAAACGATTTTGCCATATTTAGTGTATTATCCAAAAAATCAAATAGACCACTCGGGCGGGGGGGGGAAAATGGAGGGAAGGAGGGGAAGAGGGCCATAGTGCATTTTGGCGAGAAACCCAGGATTGTATAGGACTACTCAGAATTCCATGCTCCAATGCAGGTATAGTAGTAGTGACTCAGAGAAGATAGCTAGTAGTAGTTGTTGCCGTGTTGGAGTACCATGGTTCCCAGATTTTGGCACATTTTGTAGGGCATTTCCTATTTTTGTATATTATGTTTTGGAATGGGAGGTCTTTGTTGACTGTTTCCAGACACGTTTTGATGGTTGGGGCTTCCGAGGCCATCCATGTAAGTACAATACATTTGTGGGCATAAAATAAAATGACTAAGGAGTATATATTACAATTTGGGCCACATTTCACTATCTATTATCCCCACCTCACAGATCTCTGGGCACGTAGGAACCGGGATACCTAAGGTTTGGCGAATAAATTGAGTTATCTGCTCCCAGTAACTCAGGAGAATCCGGCAGGACCACAACATATGCCAGAAATCTGCCCCTGTCGTTTTACATTTCGGGCATTAGTCACTAAGTGATTGGTGAATGTATTTGAGACTTTTGGGGGTAAGGTATGCCTGATGGATGATATAGATCTGTATAAGTTTATTCTGTGCGGCCGGTGAGGCTGTGATGTGACTTTGTAGAATAAGATCTGTATCTTCTGAGTCCAGTTCTGGTAGAACAGTTTTCCATTTATTTATTGTAGTGGTTACTTCGCCAGTTGGATTGGAATGTAGCAGAGTTTGATACAATCTAGAGATCAGACCTTTGTGTTCTGGGCTTTGGGTTGTTGTATGTAGTGGGTTTTGGGTGATTTTCAGGTGTACTGTTAGTTTTGAAAATTTAGCGTGAAGACAGTGCCTCAGTTGTAGATATTTGTATTGGAATGATGCTGGAAGCTTAAATTGTGCAGATATCTGGGTGAATGTTTTGATTGTGTCATTTGCGTACAATTGTCCAAAATACTGTATACCATTAGCTGTCTCCCATTCCCCTGCCCCCTGAAATTTTACCAGTTGTGGAAATGCTTAATTATGACACAAGCAAAAATTGGACTAGGATGCACACTATAATCAGGAAATTCCTCTTTATTTCTGCATTACAAAAAACGTTTCGGGGAACGCTCTGCCCCATTCGTCAGGTGTATACATACCACAATACCAAAACCCTTTAAATAGACCCAGTGAGGTTCAACTCCTCCCATCAGGGGAGTGGCCAGTACAGTGCTCATCAACGCAAGTGATATAATACAATAAACTTAAATATTTCAAAGAATAGTCCACATATGATAAAAACATAATCATCTTTGAGATGAAAAGATATACAGGGTTATTCAATAAAAGTTCTTATCGTTTAAAATGGTGCTAATTTTGCCCCAACCAATTAGATCTTATTTAACATTTGAAAGCTAACATCTGATTGGTTGTGGCAAAATTAACACCATTTTTAACGATAAGAACTTTTATTACATCTCCCTGTTAGTATCTAATCTCCACATGGTGGCAGTCTATCACTCTAATAGGAACCATGTAGCCAATGTATCTAAATAAGTTGCAGTGAAAGTCAAACAAGGCAATAATATACAATGTAGCAATTCAATGTAGAAAATCCATTATAACTGGTTTCCAAAAATATACATTATTTAATACTGCAACACTGGTACCTGTCTATCGGATAAGGCATTCACTTGCCTGTAAGAAGCTGCTTAATCCTGTTTCTTCATTGAGGCCCCATGGAGAGAGAGTGCTCAGTATATCTATCCATATAGCTTCTCTTTGTAATGACTTTCTGTCAAAATGACCTCTCCTGGTGTCGGCCTTAATTACTTTGAGTATTTGCTATTTGATCTGGTTTCCCTGGTGTTTTTGCTCAAAGAAATGTTGTGCCTGGACCCCATATTGTGAAGGACTGTACTGCATTGTCTACCAAGGGCCTGGAGCACCCAAGCATGTCATTTGCAGAGATAGCAAAAATCACAACAGAAAAAGCATCCACATTGGCTGATAGAGGCTGATAGAAAACGCATCTTGGAGTCGGTGTCAGAAACCGGGAGCCTACTCACAGGACCATCAGAGAAAGATTGCCAATATAGGCTGGAAACTCTGCTAAAAAGGGAAACAAGTCTGCAGCTGCACAGTTTGGCACTCAAGGAGTATGCATTGGCTGACCGAATCCTGAGAGGTCTTAAGTAATCTTGTGCCCGATATTATGCCAGGACATGGAAATGGTACATGATACTTAATAAATGCAGCCTTGATCTGATTATATTGATTATTGACCACCTACAACCAGCAATTAAAAAAAACAGACAAGAGATTAATAAAACAGAAGCTGAGTTAAAAACCCTGGTGAATGCAGAAGAACCGAGATCCAGAGCAAACTTGAGGCTTCTATTGCATCCCTAAAAGAACAGTTACTGCAGCTAAAGCATCACAGGAAAGACACAAGGGACTACGAACTGCAACAAGTATATGACTGGAAGAAGGCCCGACACGTAGAGCGGCAGCAGAGGAGACCTGGGAACAGAGCGTCCCGTTACCTAGCAACCCCTGCTAAGGATAGCAGCAGCCGTAACAAAAGACGCCGGCAGACATCATCAGGAGGAGACACCGTGGACTCGGACACCACTTCACAATCCTCGTCCTCTAGTGGCAGTTTTTTAGAGGCAGCACGGAGACACAGTGTATAGCCGGAGAGAGGAAGAAGACCACCAGCAGGAGCAAAAGGCAGAGGCTCACAAAGACACAAGGCAGAGAGTGGGAATCGGCGAATGGAGACCAGAAGATTTCGCAAGTGAACAGTAAGACTGATACTATTGTTATTAGCATCTCAGACTGTACTTTAACCCCTACACAGACTGAACTGTTGGAAAAGGGTTTGGGGTTTGTACCAACTAATAGAGGGACAATGTTCAATTTTAAAACGGAATGGCATAGATTTAAAAGGTCTATTAAACTAAAAATGTGTTTTCACAAAACCCTGGGTCAATCACTGCCCCATCCCTTAGTGGTAAATATGCCTTGAGGTGTTTGAAAATATGGTGTTCAAAGATGTGAATAAATTGAACTGGTTATGGTCCAGTAACAGTAATCTAAGAACGAGTACTTAGCCTTAAAGGCATTGCGAGGTAATAAGGATATTATTATCAAGAAAGCAGACAGACAAAGGGGGAGCCATTGTGATTTTGAATAAGACCCTGTATATTAATGAAGCTAATAGACAATTGGGGAACGAATCACATTACAAATGTATATCAGGAGACCCCACCCATGGTATTATAAAAGAAATTGATACATTGCTTAATGATGCCCTATGTCAAGGTATTATAGATAAAGATGTCAAAGAATTTTTAAGTTGTGAATATCCAAGGGTCCCGGTATTTTATATGTTACCTAAAATACATTTTAGAATGTGCACAACCCACCAGGTCGCCCGATAGTCTCAGGAATAGATTCATTACTCCAGCCACTGGGTAAATATATTGATCACCATTTGTAGCCAATTGTTAAAGATAATAAAACCTGTCTGAAAGATACTTCTGCCTTCCTGAGACATATAGAGGCACTTGGTGTGGTGAGCAAAGAATCTTATCTTTGTACCATGAATGAATATAGAGTCTCTCTACACATCTATACCACATGACTTGGGTATGAGAAGCATCAAACTTGCATTATTGGATTGGGGGTATGAAACGTCACAGATATAGTATAGTATAGTATAGTATAGTATTTGAGGTTGAATAAAGACATACGTCCATCCAGTCCAACCCATCTAGCAATATCCTCATTTCCTGCCTAACTGTTGATCCAGAGGAAGGCAAAAAACCCCCACCAAATTTATGAAGGGGGAAAAAATTCCTTCCTGACTCCAAGTGGCAATCGGAAATTTCCCTGGATCAACTCTACTTTATGTATCAATACCAGTAACTTGCAACATTCCTTGTTTGCAGAAACTCATCCAGCTTTTTTTTGAAACTGACCAATGAACCTGCCATTACAACGTCCACTGGAAGACAGTTCCATAGCCTTACCGTTCTCACAGTGAAAAACCCTTTCCGAGCTTGAAGCCTAAACCTTTTTTCTTCAAGTCTTAAGGGATGTCCTCGTGTCCTTTGACATGTTCTCTTGGTGAATAATGCCCCAGATAGTTTATTGTATGGCCCGTTAATGTATTTATACACAGTAATCATATCCCCACGCAAGCGCCTTTTCTCCAGCGTACATAATTGTAACTTTTCCAGTCTCTCTTCATATTCAAGCTCCCCCAATCCCCTTATTAATTTAGTTGCCCTTCTCTGAACCCTTTCCATTTCAAAGATGTCCTTTTTGTACACAGGATTCCAAAATTGCACTGCATATTCCAAATGAGGCCTTACCAATGCTTTGTAAAGAGGGAGAATTACATTTTCCTCCCTTGAATCCATACCTTGCTTTATACAAGACAATACCATGCTGGCTCTGGCTGTTGCCGCCTGGCACTGCTTACTACCTTTAAGTTTGTTATCCACCAAAACTCCAAGATCCCTTTCCAACAGGGATTCACTTAACACAGAGCCATTTATAGTATAAGTAGCACAAGTATTTTTAAGTCCAAAATGCATCACCTTACATTTATCAACATTGAATTTCATCTGCCACTTAGCAGCCCAATGTGATAATCTATCTAGATCCCCTTGCAACGATTGCACATCCTCTGAAGTTTTTAATGGTCGACAAAGTTTTGTGTCGTCAGCAACCACAGAAACCATATACTTCATAATGGATTTATTGAACATATGCTTGAGAGACTTTTTAGGATTTTGCCCTTAATTGCTTTTTTTACAGTAGGAAACCTTGCAGTAAATCAGGAATATTATACATTGTTTTTTTTCAGCACAAAGTGTACATGGTAACAGAATTTTGTAACTTTTCTGGATTTTTCCCATTTTTACTTATAGTTATCTTAAGGTTACACAGAAAAATCTTACTGTTTCTAAAAGCTCTGATTACAACGATACCAAATATATTGTAGGTAACCCACTTTTCCTGTACAGGAGACCCCCCCCCCCCAAACTAAAACTGCACCTTCAAGAATATTACACCAAATTAAAATGTATAACCACTTCTCACTGTTAACATAGAATATCTACCAAATTAACTAAAATATCACCACAAGTGGGATATTTTTAGAAACTACACACCCACAAGATTTTATGAGTGAGGTTAGTTTCGATCAAAATGCAGATACCCGGACGCAGCTCTTCGTCCAATTGTAAATTATTTTCTCACATTTTCCTTTTTTTCCCCAACTGTAAAATCAGAGACAAAATCAAATGCGAATTTCAGCTAAAAACTGTGGAGGAAAGTTCAAACGCATCACAAATATGAAAGCCTAACCCCTCCCGAATAAAACGGTATACCACATTCATGGGTGTACCCAGAGACATGGCTACCAACTAACCCAGAGCGTGACCAGTGCCACTAGCAGCAAAATAAGTTTTGTATTTGAACAGTCTGCAGTTTTTCCACAAAGCACCCCCCCAACTCAGAAATACCCTCCACAAACTATATATGTAACGCTGTAGTTCGTTCATTCATACCATCAATGGTGTGGGCGCAGTTCTTCGTAGAAATTTGCACTTTTACATCAAACAACATTCAAAAAGGTAGAAATCATGCCAAAACTCCATGGAATGTAAAAAAAAAGTTACCAAATATCAATCTCCTAAATGTCCTGAATCAAACGGCATGCCATATGTGTGGTTACACACGCGGACGTGGAAGCAAATGGCCATGAAGTGAGACAATGCACAATGGCTCAGAAACAGCAAAAATTTTCAGCCAAATCTGAATTTGAACAGTCTGCAGTTTTTCCCCACAAACCATATATTTCTCGAATCTACACACCTTTATCTACGTAATTCTGTAGTTTGTTCTTCATACCATCAATGGTGTGGGCGCAGTACTTCGTAGAAGTTCAGTTTTAGCAGATTTTCTAAAAAATTTGAAACAAAACACACTCAAAGGTAGAAATCATGCTAAAATCCCAAGTAATGTTAAAAAAAGTTACCAAATATCGATCTCCCAAATGTCCTGAATCAAACGGTATGCCCTATGTATGGTTACACACGCAGACGTGGAATCAACTAGCCACAAAGTGAGCCAATGAACAGTGGCCCAATTACAGCAACTTTTCAGATTTGTCAGACTAAACATAGAAATACCCCCCCCAAACCTATATATTCTTGGACTCTACACACCTTCAGCTACACAATGGTGTGATTGCAGACTGTCCAAATTCGGAGTTGGCTAAATATTTTTGCCGTTTCTGAGCCATCGTGCATTGTCTCACTTTGTGGCTTTTCGCTTCCACGTCCGGGTGTGTAACCACACATATGGCATACCGTTTGATTCAGGACATTTGGGAGATTGATATTTAGTAACTTTTTTTTACATTCCATGTGGTTTTGGCATGATTTCTACCTTTTTGAATGTTGTTTGATGTTAATTTTTTTGGAAAATCTGGTAAAAGTGCAAAATTCTACGAAGAACTGCGCCCACACCATTGATGGTATGAGTTAACGAACTACAGTGTTACATAGCTGAAGGTGTGTAGATTTCAGGAATATTGTTTGGTATGTTACGTTGCCAATTGCTATTCATTTTCATAATTTCTGGTTTTGCTTTGGTTTGGATTATGAGTTTGTAGAGAAGTGATGTTGTTCCTTTCGCCAATGCAAATAGGTAGGGTGATAAGGGGCATCCTTGTCTTGTTCCCCTGCCCAGTGAGAGGTTTGGATGTTGCGCCGTATATTCTGGCTGTGGGTTCTTTATACAGTAGCTGTGTCAACTTAATGAAATGGTTTTCAAAGCCATATTTGCCTAAGGTTTCCTATAGAAACAGCCGTTCCAGGGAGTTGAACGCTTTTGGGCGTCGAGTGAGAGTATGGCTCTGCATCCTTTGTTATCATGGTCTACTTGGGTTTGTATCAGGGTACGGTGGATATTTATGGTGGTGGATTTGACCGCCATAAATCCTGTTTGGGGCAATGAGTGAGTGTATTTCTGACTGAAGCCTATTTGTTAAAATTTTGGCAAGTATTTTGTAGTCTGTGTTTAGGAGGGAGATGGGGCGGTATGAGCTGTGGTCCTCCGGATCCTTGTCCGGCTTAAGTAGTAGTATAATGTCTGCTTCGTATAATGCAGGTGGTAGGTGGTGATTCTCAAGAGATTCTTGATACATTTCAAGTAGGGGAGTTTTGAGGAGTTTTGCATAACGTTGGAAGATTTCAGTAGGAAGGCAATCCAGGCCCAGGGCCTTGCTGGGGTTGAGATCTTGCAGGGCTTGTGTTATTTCTTCAACAGATATACTCCGATCTAGGGAGTTTTGTTGCGCTGTTGTGAGTTGCGGGAGGTTAACGTCTGATAGATAATTTCTGATTTCTTTGAGTGAGTTAGTGCTGCGGGTTTGATACAGATTTTCATAGTAGATTTGAAAACTTTCTAGAATTTCTTTAGTTGTCGTGATTGGGCCGCGTAGTCGGCCATTAAATTTTAGGATCATATTGTCCATGTATGCCAGGAGTTTGGCTGATTGGTTGCCCTGTTCAAAGAAGGTTTGTTTAAGAATGCTTTTTTTTGTGCCTTTTCACGGATTATGATAGTGATCTCTATCTGCCTTGTGCCATTCTGTTTGATATCTTGGGGTGGGGTTATTTTGAAAGCCACACTCGGTGGTTTGTACTTTTGCGTTCGGCTTCAGTTTCAGTGGCTTTGGTTCGTCTTTTGATATAGTTTATGGTTGATGAGAGGCAGCCATGTAGGTATGTTTATATGTGGTTTTACGTTTTCGAGGTATTCCTTGAGCTTCGTGTATACTTTTGTCTGGGGTGGGGAACAAAGATATCCAAAATGAGTTTAATTTCCAAAACAATGATATTTCAGGCATTTAGTATAGCTTAGAGGGGTAGAACAGAGTTTAGATTGGGGATTAGATATGTAGAGGGGATGAAGCAAAGATGGGAAAGAGTATAACAAAAGGTTTAACATTTCTAGTATAGGTGGTTATACTTTCAAACAATAATTGTGCATTATTCATTGTTTAACCCCTTCACATATATACAGTTTATATTCACAGTATGTATTCTCCAGGCAATGTTGTCTCTTAATATGGTTCGTAAGCATATCAATGGTTATCTTGTACTGGCCATTAAAGGGTATCTCCACTCGTTTTTGGAACTTTTTGGAATCCAGTTCTATTGAAGAACGGGAGGTAAAGGAGCTGTGCCTTACCTTCCGTTCTTCAATAGAACACACAGGAGCCAGGAGAGAAGGTAAGAACTTGCTCGCTCGCTCCCCCGGCGCTTGGTCTGACAGGTCACGACGGACCTTGTCTTCTATGCGCATAGATCGCGCATGCGCATAGAAGACAAGGTCTGTCGGGACCTGTCAGACCAAGCGCCGGGGGAGCGAGCGAGCAAGTTCTTACCTTCTCTCCTGGCTCCTGTGTGTTCTATTGAAGAACGGAAGGTAAGGCACAGCTCCTTTACCTCTCGTTCTTCAATAGAACTGGATTCCAAAAAGTTCCAAAAACGAGTGGAGATACTCTTTAACAACTGGTGCCGTCCAACCGGGTTTTCCTTCGGTCTTAAGCATCAGTTTATAGTCTGTATTACTGGGTGTCAGCCATTAAATAGTGGGTTATAGGTATTGGGGATGCCTGCTTATGTCCTTTGCCAGTACGTGGATGGGGTTAGGGGGGGGGCAGGGGTTGGGCATGGCCTGTCTATTTAAGCAAGTATTTCGGGTACTCACCAGCGGGTACCTTCCAACCAGGTTTTGGAGAGGGATCTCTTGGTCGGAAGCGGGGCCTTAGAGTTGGGGCTGTATTTCAGGGGTGTGTTTGTACTCCATTTCTGCTGCAATGAGGTCCCGGGTTGGTTCCAGGGTCCTTTCCGGAGTTGGTGCTAGGTCCTCTCGGTGTTGATCCAGCCAGTCGGTTGCTTCTGCAGCTGTAGTAAATAACATTGTGCGCTGTTGACGTATCACACATAGTCTTGCAGGGTACATCATGGTGTATGGTAGGCCGGCCTCTCTGTTTTACTGCTAAGAACGTAGCTCTACGTTTTTGCACGTCAGGGGAGAAGTCTGGGAAGACCATTATAGTGGTATTTTCATCCATTAGTGGTTGCTTGCTTCTTGCCAGGTGAAGAAAAGCATCCCTGTCTCTATAATTAAGGAGACGGGCTATAAGAGGTCTGGGTTAGGGAGCCAGGTGGAGGCCTTTTACCCGGGATCCTGTGTGCCCTCTCGATTGTAAAGGCCACACTGAAGTCTTCCGTTTGATTCCCTTCTGCAGCTTCAGTAAAGCCAGTAAATCTTAAATTTTGCCTTCTGGACCTATTTTTGAGGTCTTCAAGGCAATCTTTGTGTACATTTATCAATTGCTGTAGTTCTGCGACCTCCTGTTGGTAGGCCATCTTCTATTTGCGATATACGTATATATATATATATATATATAGGTGTGTTGTTAATATTAATAGTAATAGTATTAATAGTAAGGGAGGGGAATAGATTGTTTAGTTTGAGGAGGCGGGAGGAACATGAAGGCAGAGATGGCACTAAGGCAGTTGAGGACCTGGGATGTTAGTGTAGTAAGATCTTGGGCAGAGATGGAAATTTGGGTATCATCCACGTAAAGGTGATACCGAAATCCCAATGAACTAATGGGTCGTCCACAGGGCCTTGGAAGGGGGCAAGAGGTGGAGCTAATTCCAGAGTGGAAAACGCTAAGGGTCATACCAGAGAGATAGGAGGATAGCCTAACAAGTGCAGTATCCTGGATACCTAAGGAGGCCAGGGTTTGAAGTAGTAGAGGGTGATCAACAGTATCAAAAGCAGAGGACAGATCAAGAAGAAAAAGCTGAGTAGTGATCCTTAGATTTAGGATCATTGGTCACTTTAGTAAAGACCAGTTTCTGTGGAGTGGTTAGGGCAGAAGCTTGACTGAAGTTGGTCAAAGAGAGAATTATCAGACAGTTGATGAGCCAGGTCAGCATAGACATGTCTTTCCAGTAGTTTGGAAGCAAAAGGGAGAAGGGAGACAGGCTAGTAGCTGTAAAGACAATAGAGAAAAAGGTTCCAAACGCACTCAATCCCCTAGTGGGTGCTGACGTCCTCTTAGGCCTTTACCCTTCAAAAGCCAGTAAGGTTATCAAACAAAATGAAAAGATGAGGGTCACACTCCAAACAAATTAATTTAATAGTACACCACACACATCAGTATCACGATGTTTCTGGGCAACATGCCCCTTCCTCAGGTGACTTGCAAATAACCCAAACACTGTGCTTTATATCCATGAGACTCCTACTCCTGGGAGTGTCTAAACAGATCTGTGTCACTCAATTCTGTGCAAATAAGCAATAATAAAAATACATCATAAAATCACATATAGCAGCTAGAAAACTTATCAATATATCGAAAAGTGTCAATAAAAAGTCCAGATCATAATATATTAGTGGATACATAAACAGTTCATGAATAAAGTGTCCAATCCATGTATAAAGTGTCCTCAGTGCAAATAAAGTGTCCAAAATGTATCCAAATATTCATACCAATAAAAATTCCTGTGTGTATCTTAAGTGGGATAAAAACAAAATAAAGAGTCTTTTTAAATATATTCCTGTGGATAAAAGTACAGACCTTCCAAAGTTCTAAAGAATGCAATGTATAAAAAGAAAATAAATTGATATTCCCTTAAGAGAAGTATCCTAAATCACAATTGTTAGTAGAATATTCCAAAGGAGCTGTGGAAGAATAATCCAATTACAGGAATCGGTTACTGAAGAAGGTATCAGTGGCATATACAGTACTAAGAAATCCATACCTTGATTAAGAGTGTCAAATCCCAATAAACATCAAAATAAAATAATTAGAGGAAACCTGACATATTGTACTCTTCGTTTAACGCTTGGGGTGCTAAAGAATTCAATTTATCAATTCAAAATACCTCTCGTCGTAAAAGCTGTTGATCAAAGTTACCACCACGTTGATGTTGTTTGACAACCTCTAGAACAGGCGTGGGCAATAAAATTTCCCAGGGGGCCACATGAGAAAATTGGACTATTTAGTAGCTGGAAAGAGCAGACGGGTCCAGAGAGGGTTTTTTAAGTATAAGGGATACCACAGCATGTTTAAATGAGGAGGGAAAAATCCCAAAAATAATGTGGTCATTACTGTACTTTTACTTGTATTCGGTTTGGCTATATATTTTCAATTGTTGTAATAGCAAGCTGTACCTTTTTTAAAGGGTATGTCCAGCATTTTTTAACATTCTTCTATTCAGTTTAACTGAAGAACGGGAGGTGAATGAGCTATGTCTTACCTCCCGTTCTTCAGTAAAAATCTGCAGGAGAGAAGAAGAAACTTACCACGGATTGCTCCAGCACCGGTTTCTCTGACAGTCTCAGTTGTGTCCATTCTCCATTAGCACTGTGTGCGCATGCGCGCATTATTCAAGGGACTGGGGATGCATCAGCAGCACTGGAGTGATCCGTGGTAAGTTTTTTTTTTTTTTCTCCTCTGCAGGTGTTACTGAAGAACGGGAGGTAAAACAAAGCATATTTACCTTCTGTTCTTCAGTTAAACTGAATAAAAGAAAGATAAAAAAAATGCAAGACATGCCCTTTTATAATTTAAAAACATTTTTTTTTACTTGTAATAGACTTGATTTATGGGCATGGTTCTCTTTTTTTTGTCTAATTTCCATGACTCTATTGCCAGAATTCTTCCTAATTCCAGCAATTCCTCCCCCATATTACATAAATAAATTCAAGAAATTTTACATGTGCATTTCATATTTCTGTTACCCTAGTCCGAAGTTTGCACCAATCACCACTGTGGACAGCTTCTCCTGCCAACAAAGATCACTCTTCTGACCATTACTCCTATCTCTGTTATGTGTGCACTTGTGCCTATGATACAGGATAAATGGGGCAGAAAAGGGAGCTTTCAGCAGCAGTGATCGCTGCAAAGTTAGAGTTGCAACACTGGACTTTAAAGGGTAACTGTGGTCTCGAATTCTTCCAAACTAATAAGAATTATATATAAAGCCTTCAAAATAAAACCTAAATCACATCTCTAGATAAAATTTGTGAGAAGTTATTGCTGGAAAGGTTTAGCAATATTACTTCCTGCTTGAACACATCCTGTTTTCAGCCATGTGACTAGCTTGTAGTCACGTGACCAGTCTCTCCCTGCATTAATAGGCTCCCCTTCTCAATTGTAATTTTTTCCCCCAGGTACTTCCTGATTTCCTCAGCATTAAGTCTTAACTGAGCATGCTTCTCCCCCGGGGAAGAGGTCAGGTGATGTGACTCAACCTACTGGAAGCAGGAAGTTTGAACATTTACCCCAATGTAATACTCACAGGCTCCAGCCAGAGATGTGATTGTCCTCATTATAAAGGAAATACTGCAGGCTTTCATTTAACCCTAACTTGTTTTGGGACTACAGTTGCCCTTTAAAGTAAGAAAGGGAGGTAAAAGAAGTGGCTCTTGCATCCCTGAAATTTTATAAAATTTTAAAAACTAAAAGTACAAAAATGGAAATATCCTTTAACATAAATAAGCTACCGTGGATAGTCTTTTTTTAGTTCTTTTTCTTCCCCCCCCCCGTGTTTTATTATAAAATTTTGTGGGGTAACGTTACAATTGCAATAGTTTTGCACTTTATTCAGCCAGTCCTTTTTACTAGGTTGTTTCTTTTAATAAGTTTTTCTTTTTTTTTTTCCCCCTACAGAACTGTTATGATTCAAAAACATGACCGATTAACTGTAGCAGTCCACAAAATGTCTTCTTGATATTATGTACAGCACATGAAGAGAGAATTTTCAATGGAACTCAAGTGTAAATTTTCGCTTATTATTGTAGGAGCTTTAAGTCTCCCTGCTAGCTAAGCAATCTTAATATGCTCTCATTTTGCTCTTTCAATAAAGCAGCTGTTATATTCTGCTGTACCACCTAATTTACTTGTTGCATACATTTGCATCTTTATATCGGCACTGCCTATTTATTAAAGGCTGTGCACACATAGGTAATTAATGCCAGCTGATAGCTGTCATTAAATACTTACGTGTGGGTGAGATTAACCTTGAGCCGAGCAGCCTCTGGTAAATCTGCTGGGGGAGATTGGTCTAGAACAAATGCGTCTCTGGGTGAATCTCCCCGTGAACTGGTACAGAAGTACAAGTGTATCGATGCTTCCAAAAATCAATTTTTTTAAAATAATACTTTTATATAGAAAAGTCCACTACTCTTTTTTCAGATTTGAAATCCGAGCTGTAGATTCTGAGAAATCTTTGTTTGAAATAAGGGCATGTACAGGGAAAGTACTGTCACTCAAACCAAATATTCTAATTAGTCCGCCCCTCCTCCTGACCTGGCAGGCAGCGGAGGGAATAAAACAAGCTTATTGTGCTCTACTACTTGTTTAAAAGGAATCTCTGATTTTACACTGTATATTTTAAAACATAAAATATGTCCACTTTTAATAATAGAACCCCAAAATTATTGAGCTGATTAATCATATTAGTCTGTCTTTATTTTATCTGTCTGTCTGCATGCATACTGTATCTATCTACCTACTAGCTAAAGTGTGCCTGTTGGTGCAGGGCCGGATTTCCCACTAGACCACCTAGGCCGTGGCCAAGGGCGGCAAAATAAAACAAACATTTTTTTTTTCAAGTTAGGCAGTATTGCATCCCCATATTAAATTTACACAATGCACATTACTTGGCACACAACAGAGCTTTACCGGTCTCTGTTAAATGTGCAGCGATTGCTGATTTGCTATGGGATTTACACCCTATAAATTGCAGGGTTTTGTTCAATGAAAAAGAAACATATGCAAGAAGAAATGAGAAACCGTAATAAAGAAATCTTCTCAAATCTTGGTTCTATTAGTGTCACATCCCCTAAAGTTTGTTGAAGCACCGATTAATTTTATTACAGCTGTTTTAGAGTCTATCAGGGAGATAAAATAAAAGTTATTATCGTTAAAAATGGTGCTAATTTTGCCCCAACCAATCCGATATTATATAGCATTTGAAAGCTAACATCTGATTGGTTGGGGCAAAATTAGCACCATTTTTAACAATAATAACTTTTATTGAATAACCCTGTATGATTGGTATATCTGGACTTTTCAAGGTTTAACAGCACACCCTACCCCTCCACGATCTGCAGCATGTCAGAGGAGCGGTACAATGTCATCTTATTACAATGGGCCTGGGTGCAGGGTCAGGAAGGAATGTAAATGAGCTGTATAGTGGCAGTGGTTAGGTCATGCAGAAATTATTAGTGTTGCCAGAACTACATAAAGGCAGTGAGTAAGGGATAGGGTTGCTTCACACACTGATAAAAAATATTCCACTGTGAAGTATTTCTAGTCAAATCCTTCATTACTGTTTACATGCTCCATACATGTATTATGGTGCATTGTTTGATCCAGGGATACTTTCTAATTGCCTTTTGGAGTCGGCAAGGAATTATTTCCCCCTTTTTAGCGGGTTTTTTATTCCCATCCTCTGGATCAACTGTTAGGTAGGGTTTAAAAGGAGGGTGAAAAGGTTGAACTTGATGGACGCATGTTTTATTAAACCTCAATTACTATGTTACTATGGATTTGATTTATATGAATATCTTACTGTGGGATATTTTTGGAAACTCCCTCATCCCATCCTCTCCACAACTGTAAGATCTCAATTTCGCTCCTTGCTGGAGGCAATTAACTTATTACCATTTTGCAATGAGCTACATGACATAGGAACACGCATAAAGGCCCCATGATAACCTGGTGGAGGCACAAAATATATTTTAGGGGATCTAGGGTAATAGCACACCTAGAAAATATGTTTGACAGAGTATCCGAGGTATCCTGGAATCGTTCACAAACACCCAAAAAGGGTGGTGGACATTTTCCGAGCCTTATTACCAGTTATATCGGACACTGAGCTGAAATGTGATTGAGCCCATGAGCTTTAGCAAAACCATCAATCAAGGGACATTATTGTAAAATTATACTATTTTGGATTATAAAGGACATTACTTTCAAATGCTTATAGATCTAGCTCCTCAGATGTTGGCTAATCTTAAACAAATCAAACATCAGTAAAACATTAACCTATCGCCAGATTCAATATTGCTGGGGATACACTTTCCGTCACTTTTTTACTATTGAAGATGAACAATACTCCACCGGCAACATTGATGATGGAAACTAAATTTCCAAGAAGCGTCCGCAGCCCTAACTTTAGGGATAGAGAAACAGAATAAAATCACACTGGTATACCACAATCCCAGGTAAAACCAATGGAAAGAGGCACCCATGAAACTCGAACGCCCACAAAAATGGGATTAAGCTAAAAGCCCTCTTGCTCACTTACTTAAAGGGTCACTATATTCACTTTACATTATCTCAAACTACACTGTGAGAGAAGTAAAATGGTGGTACTCACATATTAATATGTGATTGCTTTGTCATTAAATTATTGTTTAGTTTGTGCTCCTTACTGCCCTCCCCCCCTTACGGCCTCTTGTAGTGTCTGCAACACAACCTCACCATAGACACTGCTCTGCTTACACATCTCCCCCTCTCTCCCTTTTTTGCTGCCAATTCTCTTAATTGTTGCAGACAATGTGCTGGCAGGGATGGGGCACATATTATTTTTCTATTATTTATGCTTCTGGAGCCTTTCCCTGTAAATCCGAGATGCCCCCCCCCTTGTGATTTTCGCATGACCTGTGGTCATGGTAGGAGGATTCTTGGGATGTGGCTTGGCCTTCTCAGGGTGGCCACTAGTTGGGCACCTCTGCTGTAAATGCTGTGTTTTCAAATGATATTTAATGATTCGTTATCTACAGCTTAGATTTAAATTTTGGAATAGTGGGATCTTGCTGTATCTAAAGGGACGATTTCTAAAAATATTTTTTTTTTGAGTAAAGGTACCCTTTAACCCTAGATCAGAAATCCCCACTATCAAGAAAATCCATAAATAATACATAAAATTACATTTAAGATCCTCAACATCTTTAACATCTTTTCCAATGTCTATCATCCAATGCTAATCTAGAACCAACCCAACAAGCTATTATGCAATTTATATGGGCAGGTATAGTATAGTATTTGTGGTTGAATAAAGACATACGTCCATCCAGTCCAACCAATCTAGCAATATCCTCATTTCCTGCCTAACTGTTGATCCAGAGGAAGGCAAAAAAAAACACCAAATTTATGAATGGGAAAAAATTCCTTCCTGACTCTGAATGGCAATTGGAAATTTCCCTGGATCAACTCTATGTATCAATACCAGTAACTTGCAACATTCCTTGTTTGCAGAAACTCATCCAGCTTTTTTTTTAAAACTGAACCTAAACCTTTTTTCTTCAAGTCTTAAGGGATGTCCACGTGTCCTCTGACATGCTCTATTGGTGAACAATGCCCCAGATAGTTTATTGTATGGTCCGTTAATGTATTTACACAGTAATCATATCCCCACACAAGTGCCTTTTCTCCAGCATACATAACTGTAACTTTTCCAGTCTCTCTTCATATTCAAGCTTCCCCAATCCATTTCCATTTCAAAGATGTCCATATTGTACACAGGATTCCAAAATTGCACTGCATATTCCAAATGAGGCCTTACCAATGCTTTGTAAAGAGGGAGAATAACATTTTCCTCCCTTGAATCCATACCTCTCTTTATACAAGACAATACCATGCCGGCTCTGGCTGTTGCTGCCTGGCACTGCTTGCTTCCTTTAAGTTTGTTATCCACCAAAACTCCAAGATCCCTTTCCAACAGGGATTCATTTAACACAGAGCCATTTATAGGATAACCAGCAAGGATTTTTAAGTCCATCATGCATCACCTTACATTTATCAACATTTAATCTCATCTGCCACTTAGCAGCCCAATGTGAAATCTATCTAGATCCCCCTGCAACGATTGCACATCCTCTAAAGTTTTTAATGGTAGACAAAGTTTTGTGTCGTCAGCAAACACAGAACCTTGCTGACAATACCCACTTCCAAATTAAAAAGAAGTGGCCCCAGAACCCTGAGGCACCCCACTTAGCACTTTATTCCATAATGATGAAGCCCCATTAACAACGAATCTACATCCTATTCATTAACCAATTTTCTATTCATGTACAAATGTGCCTCCCCAGACCAACAGACCTTAGCTTATACATTAGTCGCCTATGGGGGACTGTATCAAAAGCCTTTGCAAAATCCAAGTATGCTACATCTACTGCTATGCCAGAGTCTAAATTTCTTCTTACTTCCTCATAAAAGAAACGTCCTCAAGTAAGTTTGACAAGATCTATTACTCCTAAATCCATGATTAATACATATATGTTTATAGATTGAAACACCAAGGAGGACTGTGTTTGCCCTGTCTATATAAGTATTATCTTGCTGCACAGCTGACTCAAATGGTAACCTGGCATCATCAGACAGACACCCCTAGGTGGAATGCATAGATGCAAAATCCTGGATCTCACAAAAAGGTGATGCCCACCCTTAATTAGTCCATGCACCATAACAACTCAAACTATGGGATAGACACAAGCACACCCACCAACTTTCAGCAAATAAATCACTAATGCTGTCTATCACCCATGTTCCATCTGTTTAACCAGGCTTTAAAGAGAAGGGATTTACCTGGTGGCGTACAATTAGATATTATAGATTAAAACCTAGATATACTTGTTAAACTATACACTATTAAATCTCAACAACCGATTCCCCCAAGGGGACATTATAATTTTTTTCTAAATTAGCCATTATGTTAGCAAAATTCTACAACACATAAGGGATCAAAAGGCACAGATTTTGAATACTTCCTCTTCCAACATGCCTCAGCCAAAAGTGTATCTTCCATATACAATAAAATGTACTCAATTTTCCCATGATACTAAAGATAAATACCAACTAGCTTGGGAACATGATATTTTCCTTTTGAAAATATCAATAGGGGTAGCCTAAACATTCAATTTTCATAGGTATGTGGAATCCCAGCAGGTAGGTTGAGAGGTGCACCACCCCCTTGAGGCCTGTGCCACACCAGGTAAATATCACAGTCAGTATATAGATGCGGGGAGGCACACTCAAATAGTAACTAGTAAATTTTCATTTATTTAGTGCTGCAAACAAACCAGGTACACACCGTTTCGGGGGGTCAAACCCCCTTCCTCTCTGCGGGAGATGCCTACCTGCATCTATATACTGACTGTAGCCTAAACATTAACCTCAGAGAAACCTCACTACAGGTACTGTACAGGACAAATTATGTCACTACATACTTGCACGTATCTTCCCGAACTGTAACCCACTATGTTTTGGGGAGACTTTTACTATAGAGCTGCCCAATCGCCCAACAATAGTGGGCAAAAATCTTTCAAACAGCCTCAGATATACTGCAAAAAACAATCCCTATATCATCTCAAATTGCCTTTCTGGGAGAAGAAATGTAAGATTCCTATATAGACAGGATAACAAAGGACTTACTTTATTATACTTATATAATACTTATATTATGATGGCGGCTAAAATTCATGTTGGAGCGAATTGGCGCAAACCTTCTCTAAATACCATTATAATGTACAAAAGTATGTTAGATGTGTTACATGATTCACTCCATTTGTTCTAAAAGACATGTTCTAACTGGCTGATTAGCACCAATTTTATAAGTGCCTTTCTAAAATAAACTATAGATCATAAGAGTATGCTTTTCAATTAACTTGTATATTACTGAAAATGTAAAATATTATGTGAAAAAATATATTATTATGGTGACATTATGTTTGATATATCAATAGAGACTTATTGAATACTAAAAATTAACCATATATTATATATATGGTTATATTAACCATATATTATATAAATATATTTATATCTTAATAGGCGAGTTTTTAGGAGCTACCAATGAGGTGGGGGGTATAAGATATTACATATAGGAAAGTTGTATATGTATGTGTGTACTATCTCTCTATTACCATTTAAATGAACATCAATAAATGTATATAAAGTATAGCACTGACTTATATTAGGTAGTAGAAAAAATATACAAAATACATAAACTTACTTACAGAGCTGAGATTCGTATGTCAATATGGTTTGGTCAAAACGGAAGCTTAAACCACACCCATGTGTCTGCTCCATGTGAATACTGAAAGCAAGTGTAATCCAAAAAGAAATTCTGTCTGCTACACAGGACATAGTATAGTATATCTGTTGTATTTAATTTGATCAACTGGACTTGAAGTTTAGTTCTTGAAGACGTTTCGCTAGTCATCCGACTGGCTTTCCCAATTCAGAATGATTTGTACAATTATGTACCCTGGAAAATCCCAATTAGCATATCACAGCCAGGTGTTAAAGGGTATCTCCACTTGCTTGTGAAGGTTCTCATTCATCCAGGTCATGGTATATCTGTTGTATTCAATTAGATCAACTGGACATGAAATGTAGTTCTTGAAATTCAAGAACTACATTTCATGTCCAGTTGATCTAATTGAATACAACAGAGGTATCTCCACTTGTTTTTTCAAGTTTTGGTAATCCAGTTCTATTGAAGAACGGGAGGTAAAGGAGCTGTGCCTTACCTTCCGTTCTTCAATAGAACACACAGGAGACTGGTGACAAGCTAAGATAATTACCCGCTCGCTCGCTCCCCCGGCGCGTAGTCTGACAGGTTCTTGCGCGATCTATGCGCATAGAAGACAAGGTCCGTCGGGACCTGTCAGACCAAGCGCCGGGGGAGCGAGCGAGCAGGTAAGTTTCTTAGCTTGTCACCAGTCTCCTGTATGTTCTATTGAAGAACGGAAGGTAAGGCACAGCTCCTTTACCTCCCGTTCTTCAATAGAACTGGATTACCAAAACTTGAAAAAACGAGTGGAGACACCCTTTAAGGGCGTGATTGAATAGTGGCTAAGAGGTGTTATAGGAACGCCCAGGGTAAGGTGTCAAAACAGCATTGTACATGGCAGACAGTTGGTGTCGAACCCCTCCACCTCTATTTAGGCTTGGTTTCTTTATTTTCACATAAATATCCTCCTTAACACCTCTCTTGAACCAGTCACGTTCCTTTGCCAATATGTTAACATTACAATCTTCAAAGGTATGTCCTTTATCCTTAAGATGCAGGTACACAGCTGAGTCCTGACCTGAGGAATTGGCTCTTCTGTGCTGGGCCATACGTTGATGCAGTTGCTGTTTGGTCTCCCCCACATACAAATCAGAGCACTCTTCACTGCACTGCACTGTGTATATGATGTCGCTTTTCTTGTGTTTCGGTATTGGGTCTTTCGGATGTACCAATTGCTGTCTCAGTGTGTTGTTCGGTTTAAAGCAGACAGGGATACAGTGTTTTTTGAAAATTCTTCTTAATTTCTCTGAGACCCCTGCTACATATGGGATGACCATGTTCTCTCTCCTGTCTTGCTTTTCCCCTTCACTGTTGGTATGCGTGTTCTTTTTTTTTGCTTCTTCTTCTTTTGACAAAGGCCCAGTCTGGATATCCACAAGTTTTAAGGGCTCCTCTGAGATGTTTAATTTCTTTAGCCTTTGCCTCTTTGCTAGTGGGGATGTTCTCAGCTCTGTGTTGCAGGGTTCTGATGACACCCAGCTTGTGATCTAAAGGGTGGGCATTCCTATAACACCTCTTAGCCACTATTCAATTACACCCTTAACACCTGGCTGTGATATGCTAATTGGGATTTTCCAGGGTACATAATTTCCACAGATTCTTGTACAAGTCATTCTGAATTGAGAATCAAGAACTAAACTTCAAGTCCAGTTGATCAAATTAAATACAACAGAAATACCATGACCTGGATGAATGAGAACCTTCACAAGCATAGTATAGTATAGTATTTGAGGTTGAATAAAGACCTATGTCCATCCAGTCCAACCCATCTAGCAATATCCTCATTTCCTGCCTAATTGTTGATCAAGAGGAAGGCAAACAAAACCCCCACCAAATTTATGAAGGGGAAAAAAAATCCTTTCTGACTCCAAGTGGCAATCGGAAATTTCCCTGGATCAACTCTACTGTATTGTAATGGACATATACCCCCAGGCTCCTTATATACCACCTCCAGTCTGCAGGTGGTATCAGTGAGTAATAAGAGGCAAGACATCCCTGCTCTCTATGGCTAGGAGGAGTGCATTGTCTGCTTTGTGCCAGACCACCAGAGTAATCCCGTGTGCCATGCTACCCATAATCATTCCATAAAGCAGTGATCTGGTACAAATTAGTACCATTTATTCTCCCTGTTTTCTGTGTATATTTGTTCTCTGGATTAAAGGGCATCTCCACCCTCCCACCCCCAACTACTATGTTAGATGCGTAAAAATAGAATCCAAACTACTTACAACCCCACGCTACAGCATCGTTCTGATCCGGACCCCTGCTAGCCAGAAGTACAATCGGGGTCGGCCAGGCAGCCACGGCTGTGGCTGCAGCCAGCAATAGAGAATGCAGTGGTAGCTAGGATCTGTAAGTACAGTTCAGATTCAATTTTTACACTTCCTATATAGAGGTTGGGGGTGGGAGAAGATGTCCTGCAATGTATATAAAAAATTTAACACTACATGAAGGGCAGCCAAGTAGGGATCAGGAGGGTGGGAGGGAGGGGGGAAAGGGCTCCCCTGCGCATGCCACTGTCCTCTCAGAGTGCAAGGAGGAGGCAGAAACTTTTTGGACAGGAAGACAGCTACTTCTCCTCAGTTTCCTGGACTTTGGACAAGCACTAGAGGGGAACCATAGGAAGCAGAGATGTAAGGTAAGGATTTTTTTTTTAAACTACTCAGTGGGGCCAGTAGTGGGTTAAAGTTTAGTTTGGAGGGTGGACATGCCCTTTAATCTATGCAGGCTGCTACGGATAGTGTTGATTTAAATCCACATGTCCTTGTACCTGCAGATGAAACACCCCAATTAGACTCTACTAGGCCCAATTGGCAAACCTTTTTTTAAACCTGATACAATCAGTATCCTGTGCTCCCAAGTCATAACATAAGCAGCTATTTATGTGGCACTTGCTGTGGCGAATACTAATAAGTATGAACATATCGTGTTCATTTTGAAACACAAAGTGTGGCAGGATTGCCTGGGTCTATTCTCAGTCCTGCAGAACTATTCTATTTCGTTCCGCTGGCCAATGGCTTCTTTGCAGTCAAACAGTTTATTTAAGTGCAATGCAACGTTTCGGTCGTGTTTCTACAACCTTTATCAAGCAGTGATACAATATGCACTCACACAAATTTTTAAAACCTTTAACTCCTCCCTATTAGTGACATCATCAAAACATTGCCAACCCACTTGCAGTACTGACATCAACCACCAAATATAAATTTAGAATCTCAATAAAGTGCTGTTATGCAAAATTACAATACAGAGTTTCAGTGTACATGTAATAGATATATAACAATATATAACTATAAAGTCTATGTAACAATAAAGTGACTTTTGCAGTAAAAAGTGCTTAGGCAATAAATAGCTAAATGTGTAAAAAGATATAAATAGCTAAATGTGCAAAAAGGTATAAAATGCAATATGATATAATATAGGTGAATTTTATCATATCGCATTTTATATCTTTTATTTATTGCCTAAGCAGTTTTTACGACAAAGGTCACTTAATTGTTACGTAGACTTTATAGTTACCTTGTTGCACCTTGTTCTTCCTACATATGATATTTGTAGCACCCAGACATTTGTGAGAGCTTTAATTGTGTGCCTGCACTATATATCCTTTATATTCAGTGTGGGGCGGCCCCCCCGGCTACTTTTTCATGCCACCCGGCTGGAAAAAATTTCTAGAGAGAACACTTGTGATTTGAAAGAATTTAGATGTAGGTTTAATAGGTGTACCAATACACTTGCAAGATTATTTTAGCATGTGTTAACTTTTTAGCTTAACATGTTAGATTTTCCAAGATCCCTAAGGCCACAAAAGGGTGGCACATGTGCTTGTGCTGCTATATCACATCTGGGTTACCTTCAGATTTTGCCTAACGACAACCCCCTGCAGATGTTGCATTCTACAACCATGGAATTCTGGGAGTTATAGTTTTTAAACATCTAGTGGGACGAAAGTTAGACATCCCTGCCCTATATAATGAGCATAATGCAGTGCACATTTTTCCCCACCACCAAATTTCCCATCCCACCCCACCCAGCTACTTTTTCATGCCACCCGGCTGGAAAAACAAATTTATATTTTTACAGAGATTGCATTGAGTTTTTAGGAGCAACTAACTAGGTGGGGGTACACAACACTATTACACATAGGAAAGGTCTATATGTATGAGTGTAATTATCACAAATTAAAATCACCACAACAAATAACACTATACAAAGTATAGTACTACTACTTACTACTGAATTACAAAACAAATGGTATACAATTAATAAATTCTACTTACTTTACTTGACACCCCTAAGTTTGAATGGAAAACTCAAAATGGTAGGTCTAGCCACACCTTCAGGATTTTTACAGGGTATCCTCCATGTAGACACTAAAAGCAAGTGGAATTTTACTAACAGCCAATGAGAGGTTCTGATCTTACACTGTTAGCAAATCAAAAAATTCTCTTAGGCACTGTACATGACAAGACAGAAAGTGTAAGGAAGTTCCTGTATTACACCCAGTTATGTGCTGTTTGTACCACATGTGACAGTCTTAGCCAATTAGAAAAATCTTCAGACTCCCACATTTACCCCCCTCCCCTCTCCATAGAAAGTAATGAGACAACCCAGTTTCTGTTTGCTAGACAGGAACTGATGCCTGTAAATGATTAAATGACTTTGCATGTCTCTGAAACTATCCAGCATTCTTAGAGAAATGGACAGTTTTCCCCTTTCTTCCTAACTGTGAAGCTGTGGGGTACCTTCTGTTATAAGAAAGATCTACATTTTATACTCTGTGGGGAGCTCTTAGCTCATTTATCCATACCTGTATGCTTTACAAGATTCAGTATTGTATCATGCCTGAGGAAGAAGCCTAGTGCTTCGAAAGCTTGCATTTTCAATCATTTTAGTTAGCCAATAAAAGGTATTACTTTATATCCAAGATGTCTTCACTTTCATCTATGGCTAACACGGTACAATTCTCTACTACTATATATATATATATATATATACTAGCAAAAGTGTGCCCGTTGGTGCACAGTTGAAAATATGATTTGCTAGTTAATTATTTTTATTGAAAGCTCTGGGTCATGCTCTCAGTGAGACCAACAAAAAAGTGCACAAACATGCAAGTGATTCGGGATCTGTCTGCCTCTCCCTTATGCATATAGCTGTTAAGCTGTGGGGCCATAGAGAGGCTACTTACATGCGTTTAGCCGGTAGGTATTAGGATCCATTCTGAGCTTGCTCTCCCTTTCCACTCCCAGCAAGTATCCAGGGGAGGCTCAAATGGGATAAGTCTGAAAGTCCTCAGGCAATCCCACTACATAATATGACCAAACACACACTCTCCCATTTTTATTTGACCTGCCAGCTTTTCACATGCTTAAAAACTACAAATCCCAGTATTCCCTGGCTGCACAACTCCCAGCATTCTCTGTTAGCAGTAAGTTTCTTCCTTATGTCCATTGGCTAATGAATGTACTAAGATTCAATACAGTGTAATGATATAGAGCATGGGTGTTGAACTTTTCACATGTTTAAAAATACAACCCCCAGCATTTACTGGCTGCACAGAATGTTGGAAAATTTATTTTTCATACATCCTGGATTAAAGCCCTTTTACTGACTTACAGATATTAAAAGCCCATGCTTTAGTGATTCCTACACAAGGATTTGAATATGCTCATGTTTAAAATTACAACTCCCAGAATTTAGCAGTAAGTTTCTTCTTTATGTCCACTTCCTGTCTAGCAAACAGAAACTGGATTCTATTGCTTAAATAATGGAATAAACCATTAACAAACTAACTTCATTGTCTCAGAGAAATGGGCATGGAAATGTTTTCCTTTCAGTCCCCGCAGGGCCGGCCTTAGCATTAATAGCACCCTGTGCAAGATTCGTTACTGACGCCTAGAACCCCTTCCAAAACACCCCTCTGGGCACACTGCTTAATGCTGCTTGCCTTGACCTGCTTCAAATCGTCTGCCACCTGCACTTACTGTCTAACACAATGCGTGATTGTATATATCGTGTGTACTAAATGCACAGACAGAACAGCACAGCATGCAGAAAACTTTGTCTGTGTTGGGGCTTTGTCTGTGGGGTGGTGCTGTGACATACATTTGATCTGCAGGACTGTAACTGTGGGGGCTGTGGCACTGATGCACAACTTTTACCTACAGGTCCGTGACCTAACACTTCTTGTTGGCGTCACCCTGGTAGTGCAACCTGTGCGGCCGCACAGGTCGTCCATATCAAAGGCCGGCCCGAGTCCCCCTATCATACATAGCAGGGATAAGCAACCAGTTGATCTCTAGATATTTGAAAACTACAACTCCCAGCATTCCTCTACAAGCACTCTGTAGTTAGGGAATTCTGGGAATTGTAGTTTCCAAACATCTGGAGATCTACTGGTTGCCTATCCCTGATATATAAATATCCCTTCCTGTCCAGCAAACAGCAGTTCTCCATTTCGTCTATTTAGAGGAGGGGTGGAGTAAGGTGAGAGTGAGAAGAATTTTTTTTACTAAGACTGTCACGTTTTACAAAGGAAGTGACATAAGTCTTGCAACTTCCTACTAACACTTTCTTCTTCCCTACTAACACTGTTTTGATTCGCTAACACTGCTACTATTTACCACACCATTGGATACAACACTAAAAGGTAAGTAATATGTTCCTGTGTAAGCTTACATTGCCTCCCTGTAAAACTTCCTGAGGTGTGGCACTCCATTTTGAAGATACCATTGCAAAACAGGAGTGGGGACCAAGCAAGTACTTTTATTTATTTATATATTTTGCCTTATTTACATTTCTATATACTTTAATGTCATTACTACATATTTGTTAAAGGGCATATCCACCCCCAAAACTATAATTTTCCCCCACTACTGGCCCCACTCTGAGTATAAAAATCCTTACCTTACATCCCAGCTCCAAATGGTTCTCCTGTAAAGTCCAGAAAACTGACCACCAGGAGCCTGGCCACCATGGAAATTGTTGCTGTCCTCTCAGATGTTTTTGGCTTGCTCAGTGCAGCCCTTCACTCCCTCCCCCCCCCTCCCCCTAGTGTAAAACCCCTTAGGCAGATAGTAGGGCTAGTTCCCCCAGTCCCAACCGCTAAATTATATTTTCCAGAAACTCACCGCACTCTACTTACCTTACCCTTTCTCCCCCGGCACTCTGTACAGCCAGCAGCCGCGTCCGTGATTGTATGCCTCTCAGCCAATCAGGGACACAGCTGCCGGTCCAGACACCTGCTTGCAGTTTCATGCAAGCAGAAGGCCAGGCAGTACGGCTGAGGAGAGAGGGAAGGTAAGTAACGATCGGGGGAGTTTCTGGAAAATATATTATAGCGGTTGGGGCTGGGGGAACTAGCCCTACTATATACCAAAAATTACAAAAAGGGGTGGACATGCCCTTTAATATGGATATAATTAAACAGTACATAAACACTGTTGCTATGTATATTACTTTTACGCACCCCCACCAACATAGTACCTCCGAAAAACCTAATGTATTCTCCATGAATTTATAAATTTATATAATAAAAGGGATATATATATTTATAATATATATTTTTGTAAATTAGCCTATTTCAGCAATAGAGATGTCCGAACTTCGCAAAATCCGGTCCGCCTGAGGATCCGCGAATTTTCTAAAAAATTCGAAAATTCGAAAATCCGCGAGCGGATCCATTAAAATGAAAAATACCATCAAAATTATGAGATTTTTCGTATTTTCGAAAATTTTCGAAATTACGAGTTTTCACGTATTTTTGAAAATTTTCGAAAATACGAGAAAAACTAGCATTTTCGAAAATATGTATTTTCAAAAATACGAGTAATCCTCGTAATTTCGAAAATTTTCGAAAATACGCTTTAATGAAAATAAGAGAAATCCTTGTATTTTCGAAAATTTTCGAAATTACATGTTTTCTCGTATTTTCGAAAATACGTGAAAACTCTAAATGTTGAAAATTTTCGAAAATAGGAAAAATCCGCGAATCGGAAGTTCGGAGGGTGGAAAATCCGGAAAAATCCGCCGTTCGCGAACGGGATAAATCCGCGGCGGATCCGGATCCGCGAACCGGCCATCCCTATTCAGCAATGGATACAGTATGTGTTTTTTGTGTATAAAGCCTCATACACATGTCCTCTAATTCAGATGACGAACGACCCCCAAGCACACTGTAGGGTCGTTCGTCGTCCTGCAAATCGTAAGTGTGTACGAAGCTTAAACCTTTTCCTAAGCCTAGGATTACCTATCTACTATCAGTATGTATTGATGTGGTAATAGAAACTGTTGTTTTCTCATGTCTAATTTGCTGCTTTGACCTGGCTTTTCACAGAACGTTTCCATCAATTTTAAAAACGTACCTTTTTGCAGTTTAAAATATTATACTCCTAGGTGCTAGTAAGAAGCCATTGCATCCTGCATACGCTGTGTTTTATTGTATGGGAGTTCCTTTACAGCCTGATCTCCTTAAATGATTAAGATATTTGCATACAAACACAGTAAATTACAAGGCTCAAGTTGAACGGTCTGTATCTTCTCTTTCCATTACAGGATCATAAATAGCAGGCAAGCCAATCTGTGTTGTACATACCATATCACACAAAAATGTGCATGTTTTTCTTAATGTTAAGAGCTAACAAGCACATTACTTACATGTATCTAAAGGTCAAAATAACTTTATAGTGTTCTAAAGAACACATTAAGCTAGCCAAAAACAGTAATACCTGTGAGTTCTGTGCACGTGCGTGTGCACCGAATTCACAAGCATTACTATTTGAGGCTCAAGCAGGAGAAAGCAGAGGAAATCTCAAAGGGGCAAAGCTTAACATTCAGCAAACCAGTAACAAGATGTCAGCAACTTCCAAGGCACAAAGCTAGGCTCTGGAGGGGCATAGGTAAAAAAATGCAGCTTCCAAATGAACATAACTTGATTTTACAGTGCACATATCCTTTTTCAACCTATTGTATTTATTAAGTGCATAGTGCTTTCACAAAAATTAACATATCAACCTATTCATGTTTTTAGAAAGGTGTATATTTGTAATAAAATTGTATACACTGGTCAGCTATCATTTGGGGGTTCTGGTTGATAAAAGACTTAGCTGTAGAAAACAATGCAGCAATGGCTAGAGCTAGCAAGATATTGTCTTGTATAAAGAGGGGAATAGATTCAAGAAAAACATTATTCTCCCTCTTAACAAGGCATTGGTAAGGTTGCATTTCGAATATGCTGCGCAGTTTTGAAATCCCATATACAAAAGGGACATTTTGGAAATAGAAGCAGTTCAGAGAAGGGCAACTAAAATAATATAGGGAATAGAGGGGTTTGACTATGCAGGCAGATTAGACAAGTTAGGGACATGTTTACATTGAAGAAGCGATATTTGCGTGGGGATATGATCACTTTATACAAATATATTGTATAATCGAGGTTTCTGCACTGATCCCAACAATCATTTTCATTTACAGGTGCCACCAGGTTGTGTAACACCAAATAGTTACCGTCATATACACTAATATATACAATATATTAATGGGCCATACAATAAACTCTCTGGTGCATTGTGCACTAATAGGTCATATCAGAGGACTCGTGGACATCCTTAAAGATTGGAAGAAAGAGGTTTAATCTTCAGGTTAGGAAAGGATTCTTTACAGTAAGAACGGTGAAAATGCGTAACTCTTCCAGCAGATGTGCTAATGGAAAGTTCATTGAATAGCTTTAAAAGTGGCCTAGATAAGTTTCTAAAAGAAAATATTGAGAATTACTGGTATTTATACATATACTGTAATTACCCAGTAAACACATATAGGGATTTGTACCAAGGGCCTCTATTGCCCCCTTAAAGGGAAAGTTATATCAATATTTTAAAAATTCCTGGTTTGTATTATGCATACCTAGCTATTCTACATATTCTCTCCCATTTTGAAAAATAAGTTGTTTTCATACCCTTTGCTGTTCCCTGATGTTGACATTAGTGAGCTGCCATTTCAGGTTCCAACAGTCCATCTTCTTCCCAGGATGCACCACTTCCTTGGAATGTTCCTAACCGTAATTTCTACTGATTGGCTGTTGGTGATGGGTCAAACATGCTCAGATCTCGACTGAGCAACTGAATCAACCCAGGTGCTGGGTCAAAACCATAACAGTCTCTACTAGGGGTCCTACAAACAGGAAGTCAGTATTTCGGTTGCATTTATTTTTACACAGACAAAATGCTGAATTGGCAGATTAAGCTCATTGGGGTTGAAAATTACTGTTCCTTTTTCTTAAAAGCATATGTATTTGCACTAAACTTCCCCTTTAAGGCAAAAATGTACATCAATATATCTGTTGTATTGATGTATGCTTGTGAAGGTTCTCATTCATCCAGGTCATGGTATATCTGTTGTATTCAATTAGATCAACTGGACTTGAAGTTTAGTTCTTGAAGACGTTTCGCTAGTCATCCCTGTGACTGGCTTTCTTAATTCAGAATGACTTGTATAAGAATCTGTGGCAATTATTCTTGTACAATTCATTCTGAATTGAGAAAGCCACTCGGATGACTAGTGAAATGTCTTCAAGAATTAAACTTCAAGTCTAGTTGATCTAATTGAATACAACAGATATACCATGACCTGGATGAATGAGAACCTTCACAAGCATACATCAATATAATTCAACAAACATAACTCCGAGTTATCTTGTAGCTTATGCACAAGACAACCACCCCCAGCTTCCAGTCCACTCATAAAAGGGCACGGTACTGCAAAAACTGTTTTGCCTGCAATTTTGGCAATAAACATTGCTATGAAAAAAATGACTTGCCTTTATCATTTTCTATATTGTTAGTGCTGCCAGGTATTTGATCCGTTTTTGCTCAATGCTCCCTGTTACTAGATCTTCTCATGTCCTGTTCAGCTCACTCCTAGTTATTTTGCATTTTTACAGTGTGGAGCATGTGCAGTGGATATGATCTGTTCCCTTATACAGCCAATTGCATTCACCCAGTGATTTTGTGTTATAGTGAAAATGAAACTGCGTGGCTATGGGAAGGTGATGTCAGTGCCACAGCCTCGATTGACCGCATGGAGAGAGGCTTACTTTGCCAGAATGGGGACAATAATTATCCTTAAAGGAGAACTAAACTTTATTTTTACTCCTAATGTGAATGCTTTTCTCCCCATATATTGTAATATTCTTTTCTACTAAGTTACATTTAGTAAATGTAATAGATACTGTAACTAAGAAGACTTCCATGTTGTTGCTAGTACAACTCACAGCCCATGTAGTCTTCAAAGAGCCATGTCACCTGACCCCAACCCCAGTATTCACTGTCTCTATACACAGTGTTTTCTATTCAGATGTCTCTACACCAAAATGGAAATCCCTGAGAAGACTTTGAAAGCTACTTGTTATCCTGCAGTTTATTTTCTAGCCAGTGGGCATTGCTGGTATCTTTCAAAGTCTTATCAGGGACATCTGGATGATTTTTTTTATTATTTTGTTCCTAGCAAAAGATAAAGCTTCTAAATATACATGAATATCTTGCCTATTCTGTGGTGGCTAACCTGCTAATCAGCACTTGTTTTAGAAATGTGTGAAGTGTACTGGGTACACTTAGAAGGTGGATTATGGGAGCCCTAGCACCCACAGATTAGTTTCATAAATCACCCAGCAGCCACAGCAAAGGGAGAGATAAGACACATCTTGCTGTATGTGTGTGAATGTGTTCTCCTCTATTGGGACAATGTTGTTTGGAGACTTTAGTTCCCCTTTTAAGACAGGACTTCATTATGTTAACTTTTTTTAAGACCACAATAATTGGATGAATTATTAGAAGTGTATTTGGTCAAAGCACTAAGTAAATAGGCTGGTACATTTATTCAGTTTGTACTAAAGTGTGCCTGGCTTTGATTGTGGTAAAAATATTTGTGGTATATTTTTATGCAGCCAGAACCTACCCCCCCCCCTCCAAAAAAACCCCAGGAACCATTATACTTACAAAGCTTAATACACTACTTCTAGAATGAAACATTCTACCCAATCTCTCCTTACTCCCCCTCTAAAGCTCCTAGCTCTTCCTAGTATACATTGCAGTCATAAGAGTTTTTGCAGGGGTGTTCTGGTTGCATACAAAATTAGATTTTGGGGGTGAACATGCCCTTAAATGAAACTTGTAATAATAAGACAAGGCACATTTTTTTCGTGGTTTTCCAAGAAAGAATGCCCATTTAAGACAAGAAGTTTTTTTAACACCAGTAGGGGACCAGGACTTAATCACACAAAAAGTGGTAACCAATCGTTTTTAGTTGAATATCATTTATTTGTGTTACAGGTCTAAACTTGTCATACATACAATTGAGAGTCATTTAATAGCATGAGCGAGAGAGGGTGGCAACCAAATCTACCTTAAGGGCAATTAAAGTGAGAATTTTAAATTCATTCAAATATATCCTATAAGTCATCCCAACCCCCAGGGTACCTTTGGTTTCTTTAAATTCTTCATAATCTCCGAGATACAAGCCTTTGAAAATGTTGCCATTTGTAGGAGCTGTTACACCTCAACTTTCACTCAAATAAAGGCACACCCACACAATCCAAAGCTCCCATGCAGTACTGTATATCACACACTCCCTCGCCCACACTATTTTCACCATGTGCCACACAGTCAAATACTTACGTGCTAAACATAATCACTAAGCCATTTACCCAGCAACAGTAAAACAGCCTAGCACCCAAAAAAACTCTCATAGACATGCAAAACGAGTGACTCAAATGGACATCAACATGTACCTCAAACAGTAATAAAGTATATATACCAAACAAGACATACAGTGCAATCTATGAAATAATTGTGTGTATATAGTCTGCACATCAAACACACACATAATAGTATAAAATCCATTTTATTCATAAATATACAAAAAGTGAGGCTGCATTACAAACACATAACAAAGTACAATGTGACATTACTGCACCATGCTGTATAGTGCCTAGTGCACTTCTGTATATAATACATATATATAATAAAATAAGCTAAACTGAAATGAAAATGAATCAGGACAACATGCTGTTCTCCATGCTGTTAGCAAACTTCTATAACAGGCAGAGTTAAGTAACTTACTTACAAAGAAGATCTACATATCCTCCTCTCTCCACTCTGCCCCCACCCTTCAGCACACTGCTACTTTCTACCACACTTTGCTAGCTCTGGAAGGGAGGGGCTGTGTTCAGTTGGGTCAACATGGTGTAAGCACTTAATTTCAAGTTCTTTCAACTGAGCATGCCAAAACTATGCATATAGCCATTTTTTGCTTTGGGGGGACTAGACTGAGATGGGAGGGGGACTACACAGCATGGTACAAACGGTAGTGTGGAAAAAAAGCCAGGTTATGCTAATTGATCCGTACATTGTGTATAGACACTAATAGTTTCACTATTGTTGCCCTTTAAGTCTACAAAGAAATTGAGAGGTCCGGAGATTTGATCCATCATTCTTTTTTAAGGAGCCCCATGAGAGCTTAAATGCTGTATGGTAATAAAGCACCTTTGAATTATAAAGTTGGTTATACACTTGGCAAGGTAAGTTTTTAGTGTTATGGCACTTAAAAGGAAAACTGGTTTCCATATAAGTGCCCTTTATTAAAAGGAGCACACTTCTGCCTTTAAAATTTCCTTTAAGCTGCTATCTGTCCCAACTTACGGAATATAAGGGATGGTGATTACTGCTTACTCTATGAGCTGAGGCACCATTTCTCCATCCCCTTACTGCTGTCTTGATCATCAGCTGTCCCACATCAAAATACCTTAATAATTTTCAAGGCCAGCCACAAGCCTGAAAAGGAAGGTGTCCATATGATTTCAAGCCCGTAACTAACTTCAGGAAAAAGAATACCTATGGAGGCATAGGTATACCATGTGCCTAGAATCGGGTGTCATGACTGTTAGGTATTAAGATAAATGTTATAGACTTTAAACTAATATACTTAGCTAGAATGAGAGTTGGCATGAGATCTCACTAAAATCTAGTGGGAGACTCTTGATGAATGGAAAAAGTGATAAAATTTACAGGAAACGCGTAAGGCAAAAAAAACATTGCAGTTAGTAGGAAGTAAATAGGAAGAGACAAAGGTAGGAAGTTAGTCGGAAGAGACAAGGGAAATGAAAAAAAGGTTGTACACGTTGTTTAATACATTCATGCATTACAGGGGTCAAGAAGAAGTCTAATGAGAGGAAATGGAAGCTTCAGCTTTATGGAACAACTTAATGTTAGCCCATAGAGGAAAAGGAAGGGCACAAGTGGGGTTTTTCATGCTTAAAAGGTTGCTGGAACAAGCATTTTCTTACTCAATTTTGTTGGGTTTCATTCATTAATATTTCATTAAAACTTCCTTTTTAGCCCTGCCCTTGAGGAAGCTCCTGCTTATTGAGAGCAAAAAAACACCACAGTGAGAGAAATGGAGAGGTTTCTGGTAACATCACTTAGTTGGTTATTAGAAGCAGGAATAAGTAAACAGTATTTTACTTAACTGTAACTTGCAGTTCCCCTTTATAGATGTTTGGGTTTTCTTGCAATATATGTAAAAATACTTGGGAGCATTACAAGGTGTAAAAATTGCTCAAAACCCTACCTTGCATTGAAGCGTGGCTGCAGGTATTCTGGAAGCATAATCATGTTTTCCTATTTTAAGTTGAGGCAAACAGATGTTACAACATGCACAAGTTAACACATTGTAAATAAATAATAAGAATAACATTCTTAAAGGGCATGTCCACCCCCAAAACGATAATCCCCCCCACTAATGGCCCCATCATGTAGTGTAGTTTAATACTTACCTCACATCCCAGCTCCATAAGGTTCTCCTGTAGTCCCCCCCCAAAGTCCCAAAAACTGCCCACCAGGAGGCTAGCAGAGTCCATATAGGACTCTGCCTCCTACCTGGCCTCCGGGAGAAGTTTGGCATGCTTACTGCAGCCCTTCTCCCCCTCCCTCTCCCGATTCCCTCCCCCTAGCGTAAAATCATTAATGTATAAGATTCCCCCAGGAAAGAGGGGAGGTAAGTAGAGTTTGGGGGGGCTTTCTAAACGTGTAAATATAGCAGTTTGGGGCTGGGAGACCAGGGGGAATCACATATCAAAACTTTTTTTTTTTAGGTGGACATACCCTTTAAAGGAGAAAGATATTCGTGCAGTATCGGAGAGTTTTAAAGCTCCTCCCCTCATCATTAACATATGTTCTCCAATGTCAGAGATGGGAGAAAGTAACAGTAAGAAGTCAGTAGTAGAAGGGGTTACTTCCACTCTCTGGTGAGATAGGGAATGTTTAGTTGAGTGGGGGAGGCTGCACTGCAAGTTGTCAACTGAATTGTGTATAAAATAATTAAACATTTCTTGCTTGAACTTGGGAAATTTATTCCTGTGTGCAGAGGTTTTTGGGAGCTATACAGATCAAGCAAGCATCAGCACAGAAAAAAGCCTGCATTTCCCTTAGTGGTGGATAGGCATACAGTTGTTTTCAAAATTATTCAACCCCCAATGCTGTAAAGGGTTTTAGGGAATTCAGTGTACATTTGTAATTGTGTTCAGAATTAAATCTTACAAGGACTTTTTAAAGAACCAAATGCAACTAAAATGACATTGTTTTTGTAAACAGTATTAAATGTTTTTTTGTGATTTCTTCATTGACACAATTATTCAACCCCTTAAAAGACTACCACTCTTAAAGGGCATGTCCACCCCCAAAACTCAAATTTAACCCCATACTGGCCCCACTCTGTAGTGTACAAAAATCCTTACCTTACATCCCAGCTCCTTATGGTTGCCATGCTGTGCCCCTCCAAAGCAGTAGTGTAGAAACTCCCAGGGACTCATCCTGCGCAGGAAAGGTTGAGGCATGCGCAGGAAAGTCCTACCCCCCTCCCTCTCCCTCCCGTTTTCTTCTCCCTCCCCCTAGTGTAAATTCCCCACTATATATTATATATATTGATCCCCCAGCCCTAACCGCCGTAACAGATTTCATAGAAAGTGCCCCGATAGTTACTTACCTTCCCTCTATCCTCCAGCGTTCTGAGCAGCTGGCAGCCGCGTCCCTGATCGGCTGTCTCTCAGCCAATCAGGGACGCGGCTGCCGGTCCTGCCCCCTGCTTGCATTTCCGTGCAAGCAGAGGGCCTGGAGACTGCCGCAGAGGATAGAGGGAAGGTAAGTACATATCGGGGCACTTTCTAAGGATTTTATTACGGCGGTTGGGGCTGGGGGATCAATATGTATAATATATGAAAAGTTGAAAAAAGGGCTGGACATGCCCTTTAAGAACAAAGGTTCATTCAAGTGTTTTCGATCAGGTATTGAAAACACTTGTGGATGTCAACGAGCAGCAATCAAGCAAAATAAGCACCAATTAGGCAGATTTAAAATGACTGCGATACTTAGCTCCTTCTAGACATTTACTGGTGTGTTTACAAACATGGTGAAGTCAAGAGAATGGTCCAGGAAGACAAGAGAATTGGTGATTTCTCTTAACAGGAAGGGCAATGGCTATAAGAAGATTGCAAAGATGTTAAACATACCAAGAGACACCATAGGAAGCATCATTCGCAAATTCAAGGCAAAGGGCACTGTTGAAACGCTACCTGGTTGTGGCAGAAAGAAGATGCTGACTTCGATTGCTGTGCGCTACCTGAAGCGCAAAGTGGAGAAAAGTCCCCGTGTGACTGCTGAGGAACTGAAAAAAGATTTGTCCAAAGTGGGTACTGAAGTTTCAGCTCAGACAATAAGGCGCACACTGCGTAATGAAGGCCTCCATGCCAGAACTCCCAGGCGCACCCCCGTGCTGTCTCCAAAGAATAAGAAGAGTTGACTGCAGTATGCCAAAAAGTCATGAGGACAAACCACAAAAGTTTTGGGATAGTGTTCTGTGGACTGATGAAACAAAATTAGAACTGTTTGGGCCCATGGATCAACGCTGTTTGGAGGAGGAAGAACAAGGATTATGAAGAAAAGAACACCTTGCCTACTATGAAGCATGGCAGGGGGTCAATCATGCTTTGGGGCTGTTTTGCTTCTGCAGGTACAGGGAAGCTTCAGCATGTGCAAGGTACCATGAATTCTCTTCAATACCAGGAGATGCATACCTCTAGAGCATGGTTGCAGATTAAAGGCTGGAACATTTTGGAGTGGCCATCACAGTCACCAGACTTTAATCCGATTGAGAACCTCTGGTGGGACTTAAAGAAAGCAGTTGCAGCGCGCAAGCCTAAGAATGTGACTGAACTGGAGGCTTTTACGCATGAAGAATGGGCTAAGACACCCGTAGATCGCTGCAAGACACTTGTGTCAAGCTATGCTTCATGTTTAAAAGCTGTTATAACTGGAAAAGGATATTGTACTAAGTACTAAGAATGGATGTCACTTGGGGGTTGAATAAAAATGATAATGATGTGAGCACAGAAAAGACATTTGTGGTTATTTCATTATAAATGTTATGTTATATTTGTCTGACTTACAAGTGTCTCTTTGATTTAATTGTAAACAAGATGACTGAAATTATCAAAATCAATGCCAAACATATGTTTATGAATGAATATATAGAAGTGTCATTTTAAACTGATTTTTACAGAGATCTTGATCTTAACTTATTTATTTTTTGCTTTTAACCCGTCCCCTACCCATAACTGCATAAGTGCAAGCAAAAAGCTTTTTAAGATTCTTAAGATTCAGTTACTGACTTCTTACTGTATAAAAGTATAATTTTTCTTTAAGGCCTGGTACATATGGGACAATATTTGAACCAAAAAAAATCTATCAGGTCCAAATTGTGTGGTCTTTAATATGCTACAAAATATTATATTCATTTTAAGAGTAATCCTTACTTATAATTTGTATATGTTATTATCCATGCATCTCACCTTAAAGTAGCACCTTTATCAGATGAAAGATGTAACTGTTGCACTGAAACGTTATGTCTGAATCTGTTTAAAGGGCAACTGTGGTCTCAAAACAAGTGAGGGTTAAATGAAAGCCTGCAGTATTTATTTTAAAATGAGTGGACAATCACATCTCTGTCTGGAGTCTGTGAGAAATTACATTGCGGTGAATGTTCAAACTTCTTGCTTCCAGTAGGTTGAGTGACATGACCTGACCTCTGCCCTGCCCGTCCACCCGGGGGGAAAAGCATGCTCAGTTAAGTCTTAGGGCTAGGCCACGATGCTGCGTTTTTTTTGTGCGTTTGTTCAGATCATTGAAAACGCGGCAACGCACTGAAAACGTGCGTTTTTGGGTGCGTTGCGATCGCGATCTGTGTTCCGCATTTTAAATCTCCATCGCATGCCTTTCCCTATACTTAATGAAGAAACCGCATGCGCAAACGCAACAAAATTGCACATAAAATCGCATGTGATTCCATCTGCGATTGCGTTAAGGAAGTACATGGGGAAAAAATTGACAGTTAAGAAGGTAAGCCTATTAATGCAGGCTGGTTACATGACTACTTATAATACTAATACTAATATTGCTGAACCTTAACAGCTATAACTTCTCACAAATTTATCTAGAGATGTGATTTAGGTTTTATTTTGAAGGTACAATGGAAGGCGTTTTATAGAATTCTTTTTAGTTTGGAAGATTTCAAGACCACAGTTACCCTTTAATAAATTCAAAGTTTCTAAGATGGATATGTAACTATATTCTGTTGTATGGATTTGTAATCACTAGCCAGTGGCTTATTGCTAGCACCTAGCATATAAACTTTATACTTGTGTTTGGATGTATAAGGTCTCCACATTACTTACCAGGCCCAAAGTTTCTGGCTTTTCTTGAGTCTTATAGTCACTTTTTCACATAAGTTATTTATTGATTTTCTTTATTGCACAGACTTGCATAAAGAGAGATCAGCTATTAGCAATGTATCATCTCTGGCAAAGGAAAAAGGGGACCTAGAATTTTGGTCCTCACCACAGGTTCAAATTAGGGGGTGGTGCTTATTTCACTTTTGTTCTCCTTTAATGCTGATAGAAAGTAAAGTCACTTTAACCATATGGCACTGACCATAAAATAATAACAGTCAGTTTAACAGATACCAGTCTAAATGGCGTGGGACCAGGGCCTGATTTAACATAAGGCACAGTAAGCACATGCCTAGGGACACCTATAGTTGAAGGGGTGGCTATAAATTTCTCCCCCTTTTTGATCCTTTACTGTTGGTACTTTAATTTACAGAATTTTTTTTATTGTAAAAAAGTTAATTTCAGCATAATATAGTCTGTTTTCCCCCCCCACTAGAAGTAAAATAACTAAAAATGGGTTTGTGGGTGTGGCAGAATTTGCAGAGTGAATGAGCAAGAACACAATACAGCCTGTAACTGGTAGGGGGTAGCCTCACACAGAGGGTAAAGAGCAAGGACACAGTACCTGGTTGGCCAGCATCACCCATATATTGCAATGAACAATTTAGAGGGTATATGTCCACCTCCCAACACACTAATTTTATATGTTGCAGGAAATAGCCATAAACCTTGACCGTGCGTGGTTTATATAACCCAAAGCTGTCCCCAAATGTACTTACTAGCCTTTGTTCCCTGGTTAACTTTCTGCTTGAATTCCGTGCACAGAAGCAAGCTGAATGGGCTTGACTTACAACTGCTCCTGTGATTGGCATTGTGCCTTAGCCAATCACAAGAGTGGATGCCAGTCGAGCCCCTTCTGCTTGCTTCTGTGCATGGAAAAGGCATGGAAGACAAGCAGAAGGCAGAGGGGGAACAAAGGCTGGCACACATTTGGGGACAGCTTTGAATTATATATACCTTAGCGAGGTCAAGGTTTTTGGCCATTTCCGGCAACTTATACATTTTTTGTTTGGGGGTGGACATACCCTTTAATTGTTACAACAAGAAAGGCTTTCTAATAGACTGTGGCGACATATTTGTGGCTTTCAAAGAGTATTTTACATCAAAATCATATTTATGCCTATAGAATAGACCTCACCAGCCTCACTAGCCAGAAGAACATCTTAGCTTCATGGTAATCTTCACTTCTAAGTACATCTGATGCAAAGGTTTCTTCACTTCTTTACTCTTGTTCCATGATCTAGTCAAGTTAAAATAAAAAATATTTTTATATTAAAAATTATATTAACATGGAATAAAAATGTTGGGTTAAAAGGCATCTTCACATTAATACAAATATTGTAAAAAAATATTATTAGCAAGTACTCCACCCCTCAAACCTTACAAAAACTACTCACCTTTTCTTTCAATGCTCCTAAGTATACTGATAAAGCCCCAGCTGCTGTTGCAAGCTTGTTTCAAACTTATACAGCAGCAGAAAAGGCTGCATCAGTCAGCCATAAGCCGCAACCCAGAAGCAACAGTAAGGAGAGAGCTAGTACGAGGGATGGGGCTCTAAAAGTATCCTTACTAGAGGGCTATGACACAATCCATGATTTACATAAAGGATGCTAAAAATTCTCTTAGCCAGGTAGACAAGACAATGCTCTTATAATTTACATCTGGCAACCAACCTTGTAGAACATTTTTTATTTAAGATCTTTCTTCAAGTTAAACAGGTTACTTTTGTTCATAAACCGGATTTTATGGGTGACCTACTTGAAAAAGCAAATAAACATTTATGTACACTGGGTCAAATAATTCCCTTCCATCCTAAGCTAGTAATTGGGCTAGAACAGACAACATAGTTGTCCATAAAAGAATAAGTAATGGACTTTGCAAGATAGCTTGAGTTCAAGCATTTGACTGGCTTGTCCTGAAAGATTAAAATGATTTAGAGTATGTTCCTCTCCAACTAAAGAACTACCAACCTTTTCTTCACTGTACATAAGACTTAAGGGGAACTGTGGTCCAAAAATGAAATGACTTCGTTAAATTGATAGGAATTGCTCTCCTGAGAATTTTTGCAATTTATTTCCATTGTTTATTTTGCATAGTTTTGAAGATATTTACATTTTTGTGTGTGATATGGCAGCAGCATCACCAGGTCCCCTGCACTGAAACCATGTCAGTCAATCTGACCTGTGTCTCCTCCTCCCCTTTGCAGCCCCCCTGGTCCCTCCCACTCATGTACCCCATGGTCCCTCCAGCTGCAGGCCCCCCTTGGCCCATTCTCTTACAGTCCCATGTGGCCCCGCCCACTCGTGGGTACCTAATCCCCACCCACTTGTGCGGTATCTAAGCCCCACCCACCCACAGGTGCATAAGCCCCACTCACAGATGCATAAGCCCCACCCACTCACGGGTGTCATGGGTCACTAGGTCACCCCCTACTCTGTGAGACCTCTGCCTGAAAAGGCTGTTTTCACATAGTGGGAAAGAAGGGCTGTAGATTCCCTTACCTACTGTGTCAGGACTTCACACAGCAGAGAGGAGGAGGGACTTCCTGTCTCCCTCACACACTGAGGGAATCTTAGGCTGTGCTCGTCTGCAGCGCTGTGCAGGAGAAGCCTTAGGAATGTCACGTCAGCCTCCCACCAATTAACTTTTTGGTCAGTCATTTCTTTATATTTTAGACTGTGGAGCATGTAGAGAGGTGGTTGATGGCTCGTTTTAAAGGTAGGAAACTGGCCTTTCATTTAAACTCAACCTGTTTGGAGACCACAGTTCCCCTTTAACTGCTAGACTGTTTTAAACAAAAAGTCTTGTCACCTTGAAATGTTAGATATGTTTGAGAGGCTCTGAGAGCTTTAATTTCAGATACTCTTCCAGATGTTACTGCTCTTGAATGTTAATTTCTTTGGTTCGAAGAAAGATTTTAGGAACATGGAGAGAGCCACTGTTGGGTCCCTCTAAACAATCTTGTAGAAATTCCAGAATGTTTTTACTTCTGCCTGGTTAGCATTAAATCCTTTGTTTTCACTCCAGTCTAGAATGCCCTCCCTCAATATGTTTTGTAGTATGATTTAGAGGTTGTTGTTTTCCTGGATGCCACTAGGGTGTTAATTACGGATTAAGAGAGCCCTTTTTCTTTCATAGGTTTAATTTTAGCCTTCATGCCACTAGGTTTAGTTCATTTAGATTGGGGTGAATGAGATTTCCATGGAGGTAGTAGATTCAGGATATTTGGAAGAAGGATTGGTGGAACATGGTGTCTGACTCTGAGCCCAGGGAAACCAAGGTCTTTCTGGCCAAAAAGAAGTTATTATTACTTCTATCTTCTTGAGTACTTTGGGTATCAAGGATATGGGAAGAAATCAGTTGAGGATACCACTGAATCGAGAAAGCATTGGTGGCTATTGCTTTTTTGCCTGAGTTTTGTGTAGTTCTTTGTTGCCATGAGGTCTATCACTGGCTTTCCCAGGCATGAATTATCTGATTGAATATCTCCTGATTAAGACTCTTTTCTGTGGGATGAGACCACAGACCAGGGGTGGGCATTTAAGTTTCTCAGGGGGCCGCATGAGGAACTTAAAATGTTGTGAAGGTCCAGGCAAATAGGTTCAACTCAGTTCTCATTACAGGAGATTGCAAAACTTGATTTTATAAGCAGATGAAATTAATATCCTTGGTTCATTGGATTTTTTTTATTTGCTGCAATTTTAAATAGAAAGGGCCACATGTGGCACATTCTTCACTTTTTCTTCATTCTCTGGTTTCCGATGAACTGTATACAAAACAAAAAATATGAATATAAATCTTTATTTCACTCGAATACATGGTTTCTTTTAATTATGCACTCTCTGAAGCCATAAGCTCACCCCCCTAGATCCAGACCTGTGTCTTTTAGTCGAACTCCTGATGAGACTCTGAAAAAAAAAAAGGATCACTTTAGGAATTTTGTATATTATAGTAATTGTCAATGGGGACGCCGCGGGAATGAAGGTCTGTGAGTAGTGATCTGATGTTTTTTTTAAAGAAATAATTTGGCAGTTAGGGGTGGACAGGGGGCATCTACACTATGCCCAAAGGGTTTCACGCTAGGTGCAACGGCTGCAGAGGATGGATCCGGATAGTGGGAGAGGAAAAAGGGCTCCCCCAGGGTGGAGGCGGAAACCTTTTAGACAGGAAGACAGCTACTACTCTTCAGTTTCCTGGATTTTGGTCAAGCACTGCAGGACAACCATAAGGAGCAGAGATGTAAGGTAAGGATTTTTTTTTAAACTACACAGTGGGGCCAGTAGTGGATCATTTTAGTTTGGAGGGGGGGGGGGAGTTGGACATGCTCTTTAAAAAGATCAAAAATGTTATCCATCTCCTAATGTACAAGTTACATTAAATCTAACTTTATGAATATAAATATAATATGCAATGCTAATTACTTCTTATTGACTTAAGGGCTTGGGCATTAAAAGACTTGAGCTGTTTGATAGTATTTGTTATGAAAGTACACAGAGCTTATTAACATAAACAGGCACAGTTGCAGGTATATGCCTGTGTCTGTTAGATATAAGTTAATTACTAACTTCTAGTCCCCAAACATGATATGTCCCCTACAAAGTTGAGACCTCTAGGCATTCTTGTTTCCAATCGAAAAATCTACTTAGCCTCTGTTTTAAGAAGTGGGGTTAATTTATCCTTACTTCTATTAGTGGATATCTATGAGTAATATCTCTTCAATGTTCCCTGATTCAATGTTTAAGAGGACGAGTTGTACAGCCTACATATTGGACTCCGCATCCTGTACAGATGACTAAATACACTACGTAGGCAGAATTGCACTTAATGTGCTGTCTAAAGGGAATGATTGCCCTATTATATGGCTCACATCCACTTTGCTATGTTTGATGTGAGACATGTGTTACACGTATTTGCCTCACAGGGATAGGAACTTCTATGTTGGAGCCATGTGCTCCTAGGATTAGAAATACTGTTAATAGTACTAAGGGACAATATGTCCCCCAAAGATCTTGCTTTCTTAAGGTCGTAGGCACGATTGTGTATGAAAGGGCATTTCAGACGATAATCGTACATGTATGGGCACTTTATCACCGAAACGGCTGCTCATTCAGAGGTCCACCCCCCGTCGGGCAACTATCCCCCAAAATAGTATCTCGTTCTAAAAGGAGTATATACTTATTTCTTACTTAAGTAATGTCCCTATATTGGGGGCTAAATTTAGTGGTAAAGTTGATCCCACTCTGTTTTAAGAAGTGGGGTTAATTTATCCTTACTTCTATTAGTGGATATCTATGAGTAATATCTCTTCAATGTTCCCTGATTCAATGTTTAAGAGGACGAGTTGTACAGCCTACATATTGGACTCCGCATCCTGTGCAGATGACTAAATACACTACGTAGGCAGAATTGCACTTAATGTGCTGTCTTAAAGGGAATGATTGCCCTATTATATGGCTCACATCCACTTTGCTATGTTTGATGTGAGAACATGTGTTACACGTATTTGCTCCACAGGGATAGGAACTTCTATGTTGGAGCCATGTGCTCCTAGGATTAGAAATACTGTTAATAGTACTATGGGACAATATGTCCCCCAAAGATCTTGCTTTCTTAAGGTTCGTAGGCACGATGTGTATGAAAGGGCATTTCAGACGATAATCGTACCATGTATGGGCACTTTATCAGCCGAAACGGCTGCTCATTCAGAGGTCCACCCGGCCTGTCGGGCAACTATCCCCCAAAATAGTATCTCGTTCTAAAAGGAGTATATACTTATTTCTTACTTAAGTAATGTCCCTATATTGGGGGCTAAATTTAGTGGTAAAGTTGATCCCTTTAAATTGTTTATTTTTCAAGTTCCTATTTCTGTTAGTTCCTCTTATAAGCTCTTTTCTATGAAATAGGTTGGCTTTATTAAAGGCCTTATCGAGAATTATCATACTATAGCCTCTAGGAACATCTCCTTATCGGAACAGTTCTTTTTAACTCTGATACTGGCCATACGGTATGGCATAAATACAGTGTGGTTGATGAATCAGCCCTCAATATGGTGTTACTAGTTAATGGCTAACATTCTTCCATGTGTATTTTTGATTATCTTTTATTTTGATGTTAAAGGGCATCTTTAGTGGGAAAATTAACTTTTCCCCCCTTTCTTTCCATTTGTTCTATAATTCCCCCCAACCCCCAGAGTGTGCTAATTTTTTTTAGTTTCCCTCTCTGTCCTGAGATACACAAATTAGAAGACGTGATTGCATTCCCCTACTCCTACTAGTACTGTCAATCAAATCCCTGTGACATGACCCTCTTTCCTGCTCAATTCCCTCCCTCCTTACTGCTCTGTAACAAACATAGAGATAAGAGCATTAGCATGGGGAGAGAGGATAGAGGTAGCTTTAACTGCATTTGACCCCCCTTCTTGATAACTTTCACTGTTTGAAGGTGGATCACAAAGACATAGATCAAATTGCAGCAGGACACGAGAGATCCATCTCCAGGACAGCTTGCTTTCTATTGGCCACTGTGCGTAGGTGTGTTTTTCAGGATGTTGCACTTTTAACTCCTGCTGCACATAAGCTTCTCGGGCAGCCTGTGTTTAGACATGGAGGAGGTAACCGAGGGGAGGGGGAAGTGCAGCACAGAGTACATGAATTTAACTTTGCAATGGGGCAATGTGTTTTTTTCACTATAGATGCCCTTTAAGGACTAGATATGGCTAAAAGTTTCATGACCTACATTATACGTAAAAATAATATTATATGCATTGTTTTTTATTTCTAACATCCACATTTGAAACTCCTGTCCAGTATCCCTCTATATCCAGATCAGGTTGTCTATATAATAAAGGTAAAACATCACTTTCAACTAGGTAGTCTGAAAATTGAGGTGGTGGAAAAGTATAGTCTCCTCCTACCACTCCATAAACAGGTTAGCATAGGTGGGCACAAATTTTGCACCCATTGATGCACCACATAATTGATGTGCAATGCACGTTGTCAAAAATGAAAACATTTTAAGTAAATAGTTGTGGGAATCTAATATGAAGCACAGCTGTTCCTGACTGTACAAACTGTACTTATGCCTACAGACAGTACTTGTGAGGTATACATGAATAAAGGGATGCCACAGTGGCCAAAATACCATTCTGTTCACATATATATCCATCTTATAGTTATAGGACATGAGTGGTATCCTTTAGTGAAATGGCTATGTTCCTACTTAGAGGTTGTAACCCCACGAGTGGTCACCTTTTGAAGTTTTGCACAATGACGTCACAATTGCATGCCAACCGAATCCTAATAACTCTGGCAAAAACAAAACTGAGTGCGAATAAGCCCCATAAGAATACTAAGACTAAATGTATGCATTGCCGAGTAGTCATCACTGGGGGAGGCTGAGACCCAGTTGGAAGAGATCAGATCAGGCTATGTGGACTGTACTTACAGGAGTAAAAGACACAAAGGAAAGGGGGAGAAGCAACATTTTATTTACTACTGGGGAAACAACCTGTTTCAGTACTCAAATAAAGAAAGACACCATGCACATCAGTCTTAGCAACCTATGTATTAAAGCTTCATACACAGGGTTCCTGTACAGTGTTTGTTTCAGTACTCAAGGTGGGAGTTTACCCATTCACTTCCACTGCCGTAAAAAGTCTACAATAAAACCTGGATCACTGTTCTCTTTCAGATGAGGACAGGACCTTAAAAGTATTAAAAATATAGGAAAATCCTTCTCTAAAATTACATTTTAGGGCTAGGCCACACTGGCATTTTAGCATGCAATCTGATTGGGTCTTAAGCCTAACAATCTTAGGCTTCGTTTACACTAGAAGCATAACAACATTCTTGGTTTGTTTTGGTCTGTTTTTAGCACTCCATTTTTGCTATCTTTTTAATTAAAAGCGTTCGTCTCCAGACAGAAATGCCTGCAGCAATCCCATCCATTAAAGAGGAACTGTGGTCCAAAAATGACTTTAGGTAAATTGATAGGAATTGCTCTCCTGAGAGTTTTTACTATTTTACATAGTTTTGAAAACATTTACATTTTTGTGTGTGATATGGCAGCAGCATCACCAGGTCCCCTGCACTTCCTGCTCTGAAACCTGTCAGTCAATCTGCCCTGTCTCCTCCCCTTTGCAGCCCCCCTGGTCCCTCCCACTCATGGACCCCATGGTCCCTCCAGTTGCAGGCCCCCCTTGGCCCATTCTCTTACAGCCCCATGTAGCCCCGCCCACTTGCGGGTGCCGAGGCCCCATCCGCTCACAGGTGCTGCTGTGGACCACTCTGACACCCCCCCCCAAAACTCTGTGGAAACAGCCTTTTGAGGCAGAGAGAGAACTTTTTTTTCCAACATAGTGAGAGAGAAAGGCTGTAGATTCCCTTACCTTCTCTGCAGCTGCAGGTCCTTCACACAGCAGAGAGGAGGAGGGACTTCCTGTCTACCTCACACACTGAGGTAGTCTGAGGCTTTGCTCGCCCAGCACTGTGCAGGAGAAGCCTTAGGAATGTCACATGTCAGCCTCCCACCCATTAACTTTCTGGTCAGTCATTTCTTTATATCTTGGGTTGTGGAGCACATAGAGAGGTGTAAAGGTCAGAAACTGGCCTTTCATTTAAACTCAACTTGTTTCGAGTCCACCGTTCAACTTTAAATATGTACTGCAGCATACTTTTCTGTCTGGAAAAGGACAGAATCGTGTCTAGTGTGAACGAAGCCTTAGGGTTTTGGGGTCAGAATATCAAATGCCAGTAAGACAGGCTCATTATAGTCTAAAATAATGTCATTGGGATTTTTTAGAGATTACTGGTACTAATATAAAAAGTAACAAGTTGATTACTAACTAGAGGATTTTGCCTATTCTGTGGTATGATGTAATTGGTATAGCAGAATCATGGCTTAATGATTCACACGACTGGACAGTAAATATTGAAGGATACTCCTTATTTAGACATGACCGAGTTAATAAGAAAGGAGGAGGAGTATGTATGTATGTTAAACAGGAATTAAAACCAAATTTAAAAGATGGAATAGATGGGGGAGCAAACGATACGGCAGAAACATTATGGGTGGAACTGTGTACAGGAAGCAAGAAGGTAGGTAAATTAATTGTTGGAGTATGTTATAAGCCGCCAAATTCCGAGGAAGAGGTGGAAATGAATCTCCATATGCAGTTGGCGAAGGCTGCTGGTATGGGGCATGTTCTGGTCATGGGGGATTTTAACTACCCTGACATAGATTGGAGTAAGGGAACTGCCAGCATCTCTAAAGGTATAAAGTTCTTAAATTTTCTATATGAGCATTTTCTTTCACAGATGGTAGAAGTTCCTACTAGACAGAATGCGTTGTTGGATCTGGTGATATCTAATAACCCTGAGCTCATTATGGAGATGAAGGTAATGGAAAGCTTAGGGAATAGTGACCATGATATAGTGTAATTTAGTATAGGTTGCAAAAAACTAAAGTGCACTGGCTAAACAAAAACTTAAACTTTAGGAAAGCTAATTTTATGCTTTTAAAGGAATCGCTCCTGCTCATAGACTGGGGGGAACTGTTTCTAGGTAAAGAAACTGAGCAGATGTGGACCACTTTTAAAGGGATATTAAACTATTACATTTCCAAATCGGTACCTTTAGGTAACAAGTGTAAAAAAATTAGGTCCAGTCCTGCATGGCTTAATGCTCAGGTAAAAAGGGAAATGGAAAAAAAGAAAAGGGCTTTTAAAATTTTAAAAAGATGAGGACTGAGAATGTGGGACCATTAAATTATGGAGCTGAGGTGGTTAATCTGCTAAACCGTTTTTTTACATCGGTTTTTACTGTTGAGAATCGTTGTCCTTACAGTAGGGATTGTAGCAATATGCAGGGAAGAAATTAAGTGTTTTCACACTGGATAACGGAGGATATGGTACGGAAACAATTAGACAAAGTTAATATCAATAAAGCGCCAGGACCAGATGGATTGCATCCTAGGATTTTAAAAGAGCTTAGTTCAGTTCTAGCTAGGCCACTGTTTCTCATATTTTCAGATTCGCTTTTGTCTGGGGATGTGCCGCTGGATTGGAAAAAAGCCAATGTAATACCAATATTCAAAAAAGGTAGTCGTTCACAGCCTGGTAACTATAGACCTGTAAGCCTAACATCAGTGGTAGGGAAGGTGATGGAAACTTTGTTAAGGGATCATATCCTTGACTTTGTCTCCAGAGATCATCTTATTAGTAGTAGTCAGCATGGATTTATGAGAAATAGATCATGCCAGACAAATTTTATTGGTTTTTATGAAGAAGTGAGTAAGAAGTTGGACTCAGGCACAGCAGTGGATGTGGTATATTTGGATTTTGCAAAAGCTTTTGATACTGTGCCACATAGGCGACTAATGTATAAACTGAGGACTGTTGGCCTTGAAGAAAACATTTGTTCATGGATAGAGAACTGGTTATTGGACCGCAAACAGAGAGTGGTGGTTAATGGAGCTACATCTATGTGGGCTAAAGTTCTAAGCGGAGTGCCTCAGGGTTCTGTACTGGGGCCGCTTCTGTTTAATCTGTTTATAAATGACTTAGAAGGGGGCATTGAGAGCAAGGTCTCTGTGTTTGCTGATGACACTAAATTATGCAGAGCTTTGGAAACTTCCAATGATGTGCAAGTGCTGCAAGCAGACCTAGAAAGATTATCAAAACGGGCAGCAGAATGGCAGATGAGATTCAATGTAGATAAATGTAAGGTGATGCATTTGGGATTTAATAATCCCTGTGCCATCTACACCATAAATAACTCTGTGTTAAGTTCATCTGTAATGGAAAAAGATTTGGGGATTCTGGTAGATAAAAGACTTAGCTGTAGCAAACAATGCCAGGTAGCAACAGCTAGAGCTAGCAAGATATTGTCTTGTATAAAAAGGGGAATAGATTCAAGAGGGAAAAATATTATTCTCCCTCTTTACAAGGCACTGGTAAGGCCTCATTTGGAATATGCGGTGCAGTTTTGGAATCCCATATACAAAAGGGACATCTTGGAAATTGAGGCAGTTCAGAGAAGGGCAACTAAATTAATAAGGGGAATGGAGGGGCTTGAATATGCAGGCAGATTAGACAAGTTAGGGCTGTTTACATTGGAGAAGCGGTGGTTGCGTGGGGACATGATAACCTTGTACAAATATATTAATGGCCCATACAATGAGCTCTCTGGTGCATTGTTCACTAATAGGTCATATCAGAGGACACGTGGACATCCTTTAAGGTTGGAAGAAAAGAAGTTTCATCTTCAGGTTAGGAGAGGTTTCTTTACAGTGAGAACGGTGAAACTGTGGAACTGTCTTCCAGCAGATGTGGTAATGGCAAGTTCATTGAATAACTTTAAAAAAAGGCCTTGATAAGTTTAAAAATAAAACTAAAAAATATTGAGAATTACTGGTATTAATGCATATAGATCTGGTTGATCCAGGGATACTTTCCGATTGCCGTTTGGAGTCAGGAAGGAATTTTTTCCCCCCTTTTAGCTGGGGTTTTTTGCCTTCCTCTGGATCAACTGTTAGGTAGGGTTAAAAAAAAAAAAAAAAAAAAAAAAAAAAAAAAAAAAAAAAAAAAAAAAAGTGAATAGGTTGGACTTGATGGACGTATGTCTTTATTCAACCTTAATTACTATGTTACTATGTAAAATTTAGAATCTTATCTAAGAGTTGAGCTAGAGGAAAACAAAAGAAAAATAAGTAGGAATCACAAGTGAGGTAGAAGGGTTGGACTTTGACCCTCGACATCTACAATTATTCCTTTACTAAATTAATTGAAGAACGGGAGGTAAAGGAGCTATGCCTTACCTTCCGTTCTTCAATAAATTTTACAGGAACAAGGTGAGTAAATTTACCTTGCTTGCGATCCACCTCCTGCTTCACTGACAGGTCTCGACCACTTCTTGCTTCACTTTAACTAATGCACACAATAGTTAAGTGAAACCGGAAGTAGGCGGGACCTGTCATTGTAGAAGGTGGTGGATTGTGAGCAATGTATGTAATTGAGATCTTAAACTAAGTTAACCGTAATCCTCTTTTGGCATTAAATCATCTGCATAATTTTACTTACTTCCTGTTTCTGTATAAGTAAAATATCATTTTAATCCCTTTATTGTTGAATAAGGTTAATTTCCTCTTTTATAAGCTGTAATGCTAAAATAAGTAAATTGTATGAAATGATGCCCTGCTAGGAGACTGCTTTATATTTTCTGTGTTATATATGCAAAGATGCTTTTGTAACTTTATATACAGTGATGTGAAAAACTATTTGCCCCCTTCCTGATTTCTTATTCTTTTGCATGTTTGTCACACTTAAATGTTTACCGTTAACTATTAGTCAAAGATAACATAATTTAACACAAAATGCAGTTTTAAATGATGGTTTTTATTATTTAGTGAGAAAAAAAACTCCAAATCTACATGGCCCTGTGTGAAAAAGTGATTGCCCCCCTTGTTAAAAAATAACTTAACTGTGGTTCAATTTCTGTAGTCACTCCCAGGCCTGATTACTGCCACACCTGTTTCAATCAAGAAATCACTTAAATAGGAGCTATCTGACACAGCGAAGTAGACCAAAAGCACCTCAAAAGCTAGACATCATGCCAAGATCCAAAGAAATTCAGGAACAAATGAGAACAAAAGTAATTGAGATCTATCAGTCTGGTAAAGGTTATAAAGCCATTTCTAAAGCTTTGGGACTCCAGCGAACCACAGTGAGAGCCATTATCCACAAATGGCAAAAACATGGAACAGTGATGAACCTTCCCAGGAGTTGCCGGCCGACCAAAATTACCCCAAGAGGGCAGAGAAAACTCATCCGAGAGGCCACAAAAGACCCCAGGACAACATCTAAAGAACTGCAGGCCTCACTTGCCTCAATTAAGGTCAGTGTTCACGACTCCCCCATAAGAAAGAGACTGGGCAAAAACGGCCTGCATGGCAGATATCCAAGGCGCAAACCACTTTTAAGCAAAAAGAACATTAAGGCTCCTCTCAATTTTGCTAAAAAACATCTCAATGATTGCAAAGACTTTTGGGAAAATACCTTGTGGACCGACGAGACAAAAGTTGAACTTTTTGGAAAGTGCGTGTCCCGTTACATCTGGCGTAGAAGTAACAGCATTTCAGCAAAAGAACATCATACCAACAGTAAAATATGGTGGTGGTAGTGTGATGGTCTGGGGTTGTTTTGCTGCTTCAGGACCTGGAAGGCTTGCTGAGATAGATGGAACCATGAATTCTACGGTCTACCAAAAAATCCTGAAGGAGAATGTCCCGCCATCTGTTCGTCAACTCAAGCTGCAGCGATCTTGGATGCTGCAGCAGGACAATGACCCAAAACACCAGCAGATCCACCTCTGAATGGCTGAAGAAAAACAAAATGAAGACTTTGGAGTGGCCTAGTCAAAGTCCTGACCTGAATCCTATTGAGATGTTGTGGCATGACCTTAAAAAGGCGGTTCATGCTATAAAACACTCAAATAAAGCTGAATTACAACAATTCTGCAAAGATGAGTGTGCCAAAATTCCTCCGGAGTGCTGTAAAAGACTCATTGCAAGTTATCGCAAACGCTTGATTGCGGTTATTGCTGCTAAGGGTGGCCCAACCAGTTATTAGGTTCAGGGGGCAATTTCTTTTTCACACAGGGCCATGTAGGTTTGGAGTTTTTTTTCTCACTAAATAATAAAAACCATCATTTAAAACTGCATTTTGTGTTCAATTATGTTATCTTTGACTAATAGTTAACTGTTTTTGATGAGCAGAAACATTTAAGTGTGACAAACATGCAAAAGAATAAGAAATCAGGAAGGGGGCAAATAGTTTTTCACATCACTGTAAGTATTCGAGCCAATTGCCAGTAAAAAGGCCATGGTTCTGAATAATTTGAGGTTAAATAAAGACATATGTCCATCCAGTTCAACCCATCTAGCAATATCCTCATTTCCTGCCTAACTGTTGTTTGTAATTACATATTATAAGATATAATGAATATTAAGCTTTGCACCAAAATGTAACCAATGATATCGCAACATAATAAATGTACTTGTATGTTAAGATATAAAAAGGATGTCTCAAAGGAAGGAAGGAAGAGAGACATACAGTCTCAACATGCTGAATAATCTATTTAGAAGGTGTTATAAACTGAAAAAATTACTAATTAAAGTGCTTATACTGCCAATACTGTACTACAATTTTTTTTAAGCAGCAGACCACCTACACAAATTACAATCCTCCACTTTAACCCCCCTACCTCCCCCCCTCACATAAAACAACTTTGCTGGTTCTCTTTCAGAAAGTCCAGGCTGACTGACAGACCAGTAAATTAATTTAATGCTTTGTTCCCTTCCCGTTTCCTCCCTGCTGCAGTGGAGTTCTCTCATGAGTGGCTGATAAGTGTGGACCAGTGCTGATTAGATGCCTTATAGTAGCATGTCAATAATAAGGGTATACTTTTACAGTTGTCTCATATTGTAGTCAATATACAAAAACAGGGAACTGGACTGATCGACTGTTTTATATGTTTGTTCCAATTAAAATCTGTACAAAAACACAAAATAAGCTATTTTGTGATGAACTGAAGATTTTGGAGATTGCATCTATCTAAAGGTGAATTATGGAGGATATGCATCTGTTGGCAAATGGATTTATTCTGGCACAATCTCCCGAATTTTCAGTTGACTTTTGAAGGTAGGAGTATATTATAAGGGAAGCGAAAAAATAAAATACATACCTTTTAAGCTGGGCACAAAATGTGACCGTTTGTAAGAGAAACAATAATGTGGTTTTAATTGAGAAAAGGATAAGAGTAGCCATAAATAACAGATAAACCTTATAGGATTCACTATACTCAAAAAACAACTTTCTTTCCCCTGAATCTAGAATTCTGTAACTTTAATGCTATTATAGATTTAAGGGAAAGTTGTTTTTGTGTTTAGCAAACGGTTGTCAACTTAAACTACCCTGCTAAGTTGTGTGCTGAAAATGGATGCAAGCCTCTAGTCTCATGATACTCCACCACCAGTGCATGTCCAGTGACAAAACAACCCCCTTATCTGAAATCAAAATCTTATAGAGCAAGCCTTGGGTACACAGGCAAATGCCCCAAAGATTTAAATGCAACCCTATCAAAGAATTAGATTGACTACCGATTACCCACGTACGCCCAGTCTTAACAGACCACCCCAAACTAAGAACTGAATTATTGAATGTCTCTCAATCTCTCAATAAATAGCAGAGGTGAGATCAAGGAGTGAAGTAAAAATTACTGTGCTTGCCATAGTGAGAAACATAAGACTTCTGTGTAATATCAGTGTTACTATAGCAGCCCTTATGCATCTTTGTTCCTTATTTGCAAGCAACAAGGGAGCTATATGGCCTTTAACTCTCCCTATCCTGTTTGATCCCTTGGTGATGCCATAGTGAGTTACTTAAAACTGGTGTAACCTTGGACAGTAATTACTGTAATAAATGGACAATATTGAGTAATATCTTTCAACTCTTAGCTTATGGTTAGGATTTTCAAACGGTGTGCCTACAAATGTTTGAAAACTACAACTTCTAGCATGTGTATTTGATGAATGAGGTTTAAGAATCCCTGGCTTATGGTTCTCTGTGATTGTGATATTAGGCCTATTTGTACATTGTTATGGGCATAAAAAAATTGTTTTCAGAAACATATTAGCTTTGGGGTAAAAGGAAAAAAACAAAAAAAACATCCCATAAGCTTTAATTTTAAAGTATTAGCATTATTTAAAGAACTATCATGTGTATAAAATTTTCTTTAAAAAACAGTATATTGAAAAGTACTTGGGACAGGGATATCTAACTGGAAATTCCTACCTCCCAATAGATTCTGTTAAGAGCACCATCCCAAAGAAAACTGATTCTGCCAGTCATCCCCTTGGCTTCAGCACTATCTTTAATAAAGGATTAGTCCAGGACTAACCTGGGGGTGGGTGGGAGTTTCAATAAGGCTGCAGCCACACTACAACGCAGGGGAATGCGAGTGAAATTCACAAACATTACATTTTTGTGCGATTTGCAAAAAAACAAACTAATGCACTCTAAAAACTAATCGCATTAGTGTGACCACCCACATTGCCTTAACCTGGCATGCGTTTCTCACAAAACGTGATTGTTAGTATGTGACAAATTGCGCTAGAGTGGCCAAGCCCTAAAGGCATATGGGGAGCCTTACAACTTGTTTGTTGTAGTGATTTTTAGAATTGTGTGAAAGAGGATCGTACAACTGTTCCTTATTCAAACCATTTGCCTCACCTCTGAAATCAACCTCTTAGGGCTAGGCCACACTGCTGTGCTTTTATTGCGTTTGAGGTTTTTTTCACATAATCGAAAACGCGGCAACGCACCGAAAACACGCTTTCGGGTGCATTGCGATTTGCGTTACGCATTTTAAATCGCAATCGCATGCGTTTTTCATTACTTACTGAAAAAAACGCATGCGCAAACAACGAAATCGCACATGAAATCGCATGCAGTGTGGCCGTGCCCTAAGTGTAGAATATTTCAGGTTACTACAAATCTGTAATGCCATTGCAGCTTTAAAATGTTGGCTCTTGCTGGTGGTCTTTGGGCCCAAACCTCTTTTTGCACATGCTACGTAGGTGCCTTGGATTTTTATCCCTTTATGCTGAGCTGCATCTAACAGTTGATCCCCCATCTTCCTGAAAGCGATAAAGGGCCCTATTTGTAAACGCGTGGTAGGCCGATTTTTCCAATTAAACTTTTGATCATTTCAGTTCATTTGAAATTTCCTGCCTTGCGCCGCAGATCTTCCATTTTTCTGTTTGAAATCTGCACAAGATGCAAACTTGAAGATTAGGTTGATGGAAAATTTTCCATTAGACCCAATGTTCATGATTCTGATCAGCCGCTTGATATTGTTGATTTTGTATAAACATTCAAAATATCTATATATTTAGGAGGTGGTGGATTGGAGTAAATGACACAGAACCAGAGCAGAATGACAGGTAAAAATTACACAGGGGCCGGAGGGCAAGAACAAGTTGCACTGGAGCTAGAAGGCACTGGATGCTGGAGTGTCACACTGCAACACTGTACTTTAATTGTAGTGGGTTACTAGGAATGTGCAAAAGAGTGAATAATGTTCTATGCAACTCCCAGTATTTTCTACCATTTAAAAATTTTTGATTTTATATCAAATCTCAGTGGTTAGGAGGCAGGATTGAATTACTGGTAGAGTAGCAAATAGGAGCTTCAGCTTTGGGGAACCAAGAAGAAAATGAAGTGAGCTTGTAAAGGAAAAGGAAGAGCACAAAAGTAGAGTTTGCCATACTGAGAAGGCTGCAGAAGCAAGTACATTAAGGGCTAGGCCACACTATTGCGTTTTTTGCTTACGATTACGCCCTTGATTTTTGTTAAATGCGCAAACGCAAAACAACACGCGCGAACACTCAGGATTTTGTGCGTTGATGTGTGGCCTCAGCCTAATACTGTGTAGCCTACAATTCTCATGTAGTAAGAGAACATTCAGGACCACTAATTTTACAACAAAAAATGTGATATTTTAAAGAAAGATAACCCCTATTTCCAACACACTTTAAAGGGGAAGTAAAACACCCTACTTTGACCATTGCATTCTTTTTGTTGGTTGGACAGTAACTGTTATACCCCAAACGCAAAGCATGGTGCAACCCAGTGGGGTCAAATTAAATCCCATGAGGGGCCAAAATCAAACAGACAGATAAGTGGTGGGCCAATTTTTAAAATTAAGATACTTAGCAGGTGCATGATTGTGTGTCTGGTTGTGCCTTATGCTGGGCCTCGACAAGGAAAGGGTGTAAAGCACTGTTTTGGACTGGGTCCTCTACCTATGGGCGATCATGTGCTAATGTGGAACCCCCCACTCTTCTCATGTGGTACTGGAACAGCAAACGTTGATGGAAGACCCTTTGTCACACCTCCCACCCCAGTGTAGAGCTAGATACATGATCCGATGTTACAGACTGCATCCAAGCCTTACAACACTGCTATACATTTCCAAACAGTGGCGTAACTATAAATCTGCCTGCTAGATTCCGTATACAGCTGTTTTTAAACAGCCGACCGTGCGTATCTTATTAAAGGTAAGAATTATCTGTTTAAAAAAGCAGTATCTAGCAGGCAGATCTGTAGCTACCACATTGCATCGGGCTGCACAAATCAATAGCAGTGTAGTAAGTCTACAATGATGTATAGTCACTGGGGTGCAACCTGATTTTTCTGGGTAGAATCTACATCAATGGACATTCTGGATAAATTTCATGCAAGGAACTATACAATCTTGCAGCCCAGCTATCACGCTGGATGGCCTCGTTTACATTGAATTTACTTGTCAGTTTTTCGTGATTGCACCTATGTGACATGGATATCAAGCATTCCCCAATGACGTAAAGGAAAGCATTATTATGTATAGCAAGTGCAAAACATCTATGTAAAAAATGTAATTTTAAAGTGTACAAGAGTTCATCTGAAGCCACACCCAATTTACAAAAGAATACAGAAAGTTTCTAAATTAAATTTCTAAGGCAGTCATCAGACAACTAGAATTTACAGCTTTAAAATAATCCCATAGGGATTTCACTGGATATAGACCCTCTCTCTATATCCAGTGGTTTTGGATTGTTGTAGGTGGTGGTTACTGGTTTAAGCATCCCTTGACTGAATAGAAGTTTGCAGGAAATTTGAATTAAATGCATTCTCTTTCTTCCTTATTACTTAAAATTTAGGGGCATATTTAAGAAAAAAAATAGAGCACCCCTCTAAACCCCATTTTTGCATTAATAAGAATTTTCCAAGATGCCTCTGAAAAGACTTACCTGACCCAGTCCCTCGCTGCTCTTTCTCTGCGTCTGACAGCCCCTCTACTTTCTGGTCGTGCCTGTTAGTTAAGGCGTGACAGCTGCAACCAGGAAGTAGAGCCGCACTGCTACTGTTTTTGCTCAAAATAGGAGCAGAGGGTGACACAGGGCCAGGTAAGGTAAGTGAAGGAATAACGAATAGCAAGGGTGGCACTCCAAATAGTAACTTTATTAATACAGACCACACGACATCTCACAACGTTTCGGGGGGTAAGTGCCCCCTTCCTCAGGTGATGTTACTCCAACAGTGTTACACATCTAAATAGGTGAACCACTACTAAGGACGGCCCTCTAGGGCGGATTCTCCCTTCTGATTGGTTCAACCGAAAGTGCTATAGTGCATATAATATGTGTTCATAAATACATAAAAAACTTAAAAACAATCTTATACAAATATAGACAGTGTTACAATATTATAAATAACATTTTTTGTTAACACCTTCATAGTTCGTAATGTCACGCTTGTGTTCTCCGATACGTAGTCGGATTTCTCTCGAACATTTCCCTACATAAGCCCAGCCACATGGGCACTTTAACATATAGATAACATTGGAGGTTCTACAGGTAGCAAAACATTTAAGCTTGATGGCATTACCTTTCCTAGGATGATTGATAGAATCACCACGAATTATTGCATTACAGGACTGACAATTCCTACATGGGAACGTCCCAGTTTGTGGTTCTCCCAGAAACATTTGCTTTCATTTCCTATATTTTTGGATTTCTTATAGGAAAAAAGTGGTGCTTCTTTAAAGATTCCACGATATTTTTGGTCAGCTTGTACCCGGAACACAAGCGTATCGGAGAACACAAGCGTGACATTACGAACTATGAAGGTGTTAACAAAAAATATGAAACCCCGGTTAGCAAGCATTTCTGGGAAAAAAAGCATAAGACATCCCAGCTACGATGGTTAGTCCTTGAAATGGTAGAAAAGGAATTAAGAGGAGGGAATTTGAATACTAAAATACTACAGAGAGAATTATTTTGGATTGATAAACAGGAAACACTTGCCCCTAATGGTATGAATGAGGAGTTCAATTGGTCATGTTTTCTGTAATGAGTTAATTATCTGGTTTATATTTTATATTGAGATCATACGTACTGTTTTGTTTTTAGTACTGTGTTGTTAATTAATTCTTATGGCCAGAGCCTTTTATGTTACTATGTTTCATTATATATTTGTTACAATGCTTTTCCGTATATCTAATTGTAACTATTCACTTTCTCTGCCTTATTTAACAGCTTTTATATTTCCTTCACATATTTCTACACCTGGTGACGCCATCTTGTGGAATTTTTTAAGAACTCTTCTTCACAGGCCAGCTTATAATTTCTCTTATTGCTATCTTTGATATTTTAATGATGCACTGTTTTTCGTATATATGGAAGGTTCTATGTGAGTTTAATATATACTTGTTACACGTATCTTATACACCCATAAGTATCATGCACTTTATATATATATATTTAGATATTTGATCTTTTATAGTCAAATAATTCCTTTTATTGCTTTTATGAACATAGTTTTTGAGACACTTGGTTATTTATAATATTGTAACACTCTATATTTGTATAAGATTGTTTTTATGTTTTTCATGTATTTATGAACACATATTATATGCACTATAGCACTTTCAGTTGAACCAATCAGAAGGGAGAATCAGCCCTAGAGGGCCATCCATAGTAGTGGTTCACCTATTTAGATGTGTAACACTGTTGGAGTAACATCACCTGAGGAAGGGGGCACTTACCCCCCGAAACGTTGTGAGATGTCGTGTGGTCTGTATTAATAAAGTTACTATTTGGAGTGCCACCCTTGCTATTCGTTATTCCTGTATCTAATATCCATTGAGGGTTGGATTATTTGGAGGAGTGAGCACCCATACTTGGTGCGAGTGCAGAGGACTCTTATATTATTCCAGGTAAGGTAAGTCCTTTCAGAGGCATCTTTCCTACTAATGCAAAAATGGGGTTTGGGCGGGGTGCTCTACCCCAATATAAAGAGTTTTTTTTGAATGGGCATGCCATTTAATGCTATCACACTGCAGTATTTTACAACGCACATCACTATGATGATTTGTAAGGGGCCACAGCATTGCAATTACCAATACCCTTTGTTTATAAATAGATGAAATAGGCTGATATATGCCTAAAGGTTGGTATTTAAAGCAATAAAGCAGGTGACAAATTATATTTAGCCCTAATGAGAGGATTTAAGTAACTATTAAATACAAATATTGCAATTTTACTAAATATGCATTCAAGTCCACTATATATAAATCAGATTTCCAGTAGAATCAAATGAATGTCAGTACATTAAACACCTCTGAAATAATTTCTGTAGCATTTAATAGACAGCATTATTAAATACAGCTGATGTGTGTCTGCTACCTAGTGACAGCCACTGGGGACACAGCTCACAATTATTATTGTTTGTAGTTCATGAAATAATTATGTTAGTCTCAAATGTTGCCAGGCTCTGCATATTTGCATGCCTGTGTGTAAGAAAAAAAAAGTAGCCATTCTTTAGGATTGTAAATTTTAAAAAAGCATTATAAAATCATGTGTGCTACATAATACAGAAAACCTTGATTTGCAACCTTGTTTTTAGGACTTAACCACCTTACCTTTTCAAGCAAGAGATTTCCAGGGAAGCAAAATTTGCAGAGACTGTATCAGGACATCGTTTGCTGTTAATCACCTGCTCCCTATCAGTCAGATGGAGACAGATGGTGCTCCAAGATCTACTCCTCTTCACAAACAGCTGTCACTGTGTCACTTAATCTCATAGTACTGCACTTTGTGCTCTTGTAACAGAACCTGGCTTCCCGCAAGGAGCCACAAAGGTGATAACCTGGTACAGACGGATGCAGCAGCTGCAGTGGCATTTTATTCAATGGTAGCTCCATCATTCATTCTTTGCCTTACCAAGTGAAAAGCATCTTTGTCTCCTCTGGCTAACATAGACCATTGGAAAAACACATCCAGTGTTATCAGAAAGCCTCTCACCTGGCTTCAAGGATGACCAATGGTAAGGGAGAAAAATAAACAACGGTGACACACAGAAACAATTTCCTGTGAGCTAACAAACATCACTGCAAAGCAAAAGGATTCCCGAAGTAAGTGGCTCCTCAATTATAAAAGGCCATTTTATTATATACGTGCTACCATGTTTTCTTTGGTTAGAGACTTTGCCGTAAACGTGAAAGATTAAACCAAACTTCAAATTAAAACCAAATTAGGATCAGGATGAATAAAATAAATCAAATGCTTTATATGTGGAAACTGTACTCTTCAAACAGCGGTTTCAGCCTCAGATGAGATGCAAGGCTCAGAATTCTCACTGCTTCTGGCATCAAATTATAACAGATCCTTCCTAAGGTGATTTAGCAGCCAAACAATCCGTTACATTGACAAAACGGATAGTGCAACCAGAACTAGAGGGTCTCTTCCATTTGAATAAAAAGTAAATTAAAAAAAAAAAGTTTTAAATAAAAAGAAAAAAAAATAAAAGTTTAAAAATGAATAGGTCAATGTTTTATAGGTTGTGGATTATGAATCACAGCCTTTGTTTTACAAATCAAACATTCACAAATGGGAGGACCACCTCAGCTGAAAACCAAAAGGCTCAGTTTTGTTGTCAATTCACATCCAGGCAGAAAGACATTTTCCTCAAAAGAAAATTTATTGAAAATGAAACAAAACCAGCTCAACTGTGTATGTACGGTTTTATCACTGATATGCAAAGTTGTGTGAGCCAGAAATGGAAATTCTTCATTTTCCAGAAATCTTGTGCATACATCACAAATTAAGCCATCACTTTTCACTTAAAACACGGGAACTGGCATCACAATAGTACATACACAATATAAATATTTTTTCCTTTATGAAGCCAATTTAGCAAAATGCGCAAATACTAGACACTTCTTCCGTTAGCTTTCCACACAATAGCCCCTTGAAAGTAAGGATCTTGTTTTTCCATGTGCCAGCTGTACATCCAAGGAGGAAAATTGTTAATTTCTTAAAAAATACAGAAGAACAAGTATTTGGAGTGCTAATATTAAGAAACAATCTTTGCACTTATACAGCTACCAGTTTTGCACAAAAAGATAAAACCATTTTAACAATGAACTTTTAGTTATACAAGAAAAAAAATATAAATATTCATTTAGAACAACTTGTTTTTGCATCAGAAACAGAGGCATCATGCTTACTATACACATCAGTCTAGCTAGTAGTGTTTACACAGATGTCTCAAATATTTGTTTGAAATAGAGGCTATTCAACCATTAGTTTTCTATTGGCTAACTAAATATATAAGGGGCTCCACTGTTCATCCTATAAGCATTCTCTGTGTATCCTCTAGGAACTATGGAGATCAGCTAATATGGATAAAAACTGACCCCAATTTTTCTTGAGCTTGCATGAAATGTGCACTTGCTTGCACAGAAGGGGTGTGGTGGCACCTAGTGGTTACACAAGGTAACACAAAAATATAATGATTTACTAAGTATCTAAACAGTATCTACAAGTTAAACTATAAAATGCAGCACTCTAAATATTCACAGTAATCATTAAAATGTTCATTATAACTTGCATTTTAGCCACCTGTATTTTACAGTTTAACCCATGGGACAGCTTCTCTTTAACACACAAATTTTATTTGCCCGGGTGCTTCCAATTGAACAAATAGTAATGGTAGATACAACACGTGTTGGCTGAAACGTGTCGATCTGTGTGATTCCCAATAAAAGGTATTTAAGTCCATAGAGTGCTTCTAGCTACCATTACTATATATATTATACACATATATATCTCAACACTTCTATTTCACAAACTATACCAATATTATGATGAAATGTGACTGATGTATAAAATTTTCACATTGGAATAGCTGCTTTAAAAAAAACCCACATTATTCCATCATTAACATAATTTTTTCCACAATGTTTACAAAAAACCTGATAAAATGGAACTGTTTAAAGGGCAAGATCTGAATGCAGGATTTTGAATAATTTTGTGCATTTAGTAACAAACTCTAGATTTATGGCTTTAAATACATTGCACAACAATAGCTTTTACTGAAAACTGGTATCAAAATGGTCATTAAATGTAACAAACCATGCACTTTTAACACCTCAGCTCAGCCACAAGTCATTATTGATAATGAATAAATGCAAAGTTCTGGGCTAGTCAAGTTTGTTGGGGTCGGTCTACAGAATCTGCAGACTTCTGAACCCACTCTTCAAAAAATTTAAGATTAACAGTTAGAATATCGAGTCACAACATTATCTGATGCCAATGAGAGCTGCTAGAATATCCACAACATATATATTTTGAATTTGGGCCATTTGGTATGTAGCCAAGATGTTTGTGAAGATTGTGTTGGTCTACATTTACAATAAGCAATACCAATAATACAAAAAAGAGCAGTTGTCCTGAGTTACATGGTAGATGACATTCCACTCAACTTCTCACAGACGATTATTTGGTGCAGTGCTTGTTTCAAATATGCATTCTCTCTCTTTTAAAGTAAAATATTTTTGAACAAGTCTGTCTAAATTTAAAGAACCATTAAAAGAACCATAAAAGAACTGGCTACCTAAAAAGGTTTTAAACTGGCTTTTATAGTTTAAAGGGAATGTCCACTCCCCAAACTAAAATTTGCATATGGGCTAATCACCCAACAAACCTTGACCTTGCAAGATTTAAATGTTTCTGTGAGGCTTGTAAATATACTTACTAGCTCTCGTTAGCAGCATCAGTGGATTGGCCGAGACATCGCTTGCATTGAAAAGGCACGAAACAGCAGCAAAATACAGCTGAGGGAACGAAGGCTGGTAAGTATACTTACATTTCTCACAGAAACTTTTAAACTTTGCAGAGTTCAAGGTTTGGTGCGTGTGGACGTGATTAGCCTAAATACGAATTTTGTTTGGGAGGGCAGACATTCCCTTTAAATGACTAACCCCTACAGTCAAAAACAATTCATCCACCTGTTGATAAACCAGTTTTATGCAGTAAATTCCATATTCAGTTCAGGGATTTGGTGGACAGCAGTTATTTGACATATGACCAATGACAGACAATCTACTTTAATATGCTTTTACAGAAATTAGATTTATGTACACAAAATTAAATTTCAGTTAAGGTGTTCATGTCAACTTACGAATTCAATGAATCCCAATAGCTTTAAAGGACAATAAAAAAAAAAGTAAATTATATTCCTACCTTCTGCTTTGCTTTACATTTGTTTTAGTTTCTCCTTTAAGCCGGGTATACACCATCCAATGTTACAGGCCAACTGGCCAATATTGATATGTATTGTCCAGCCAGTCGGAAAATTGGAAGGTGTAATTAACAGCAACAGATATTGGTCGTCCATTTGTCTGATCTAGAATGTCGGAAACTCACAGCCCACCTTGCGCCCACCCCCACGGACCACAATATTGGTCACAGTGAACTGTTGACTACTTTTGCCGCGACAGACAACGATGCGTCACGGTCAAGATGAAAATTTTATGGTAACAGCCTTAAAGAGTCCATTTGCAGGTGACAAAAGTCTGACAACTTCTTTCCTTTGCATGCATGTGCACCACAAATATGCAAACAAAGCTTAAATGTGCTCTCCAGAGAGAATCCAGTGCATATGCATGTGAAGGTAAACAATTTGGCTTAATATAATCACTAAACGCAGCCATACACATGGCAAAAAGTGGGGGTGAAATTCCTCAAATTACATGTGAATGGCCACCTTAATCTGTAAAGAAGGATTAGAAGAAAGTAAAACAAAACAGATTGTAGTATAAGTATACATGCCTACCTCCACTAAAATTGCCTGTACCTAGATTTTTAATTGCCCTTTAAGTACAAAACTAAACTCAAATGGTCCTCCTTCCTTACATATGTGATGATGTACGTAAAATTCAAAACCTACAGCAGACAATTTTTGTTGTGCTGCAGGGGACATGAAATCAAAAATCTACTGTTCTGGTAAAACCTTAGTTCAATTGATAGAGAGTAGGACGCTTGTGACTACCTGTATAAATCGTTAATTTGATTAATTTTAAAAATGTCATTTTGTTACAGGTGATGGGGAAAACTAGAATAGCAGTTTTTTTTCCAATCTGGCCTGAAGGAGAGGGAGGACCACATAGTTTAGTTGCGGCCTTCAGTACATTTTTTTTTTTTTTTTACTTTGAATGTTTTATATACAATACACAAAAATATGCCCCTGCAAAAGGGTTCTAAAGCCATATCCATTAGACTGCATTCCAATATCAGCACAAAATATCAATAGTATACCCCTTTCTCTAGATTCACAAGAAAGGAGTCATGTTTACAAACTGTTTTATGGGATACAGTATAAGATTTATGTAGCTACACAGGAAAAGTGAAAAAAATAAAATATCTTTCATACCAGATGACCAGCAAAATGTACTACCCATTTTCAGCCTGCATTCAAAGTTCTAAATTCTAAGAACAATTACTGAACTTTTGGGTAGAGACTTTCATGGACAACAATATGAAACTTGCCAATACTCAGAAGGAATACTAGTGTTGAAATTTGGAAGTATTTTTTTATCGTTATTAGTTTTACTTTGACACCCAAGAACATCTATGCAAAGGTATAAAACAATTACACATTCTTTCTGCTTGCACTACACTGCAACACTGAATTCATACACTTTTACATAAAAAAAATTCAAAGTGCATATTTAAAGGAATGTGCCAAAAACTTTATAGAAAATGGGGGGGGGGGGGGGGGGTGTGCGCTTAAAAAACAAGTATATGCTTCTGATTATGAAATAGTCTCCTGACACTATATTTCAAAATATATATATATATTATATATATATATATATATATAAAAAACAGAAATTGTTTGATACTGCACATCCATTTTTTTTTTTTAAAAGTGACAACAAGGTCCCTAAAAGTAGGAATTTAGACTGTATTAATCTGTTGTTACTAATTATTTAGATGCTTGGTTATCTACAGGTTTAATAACATGTTGACATAATTGATCAACACAGCATCTAAAAAAGCAATAAAAATATAATATGACAATGACAACAATGACAAACTATGTATGGCATAGCTTAACCTTGCACAGTACCATTCCATGCATTTTTGGATATATTCTTTACAAAACAGCAAAAGCTATTTTAAAAACATGGAGCACCGTGGATATTTCAAGTAGTCACTGGAAAGCTGCTTGAGTGCTAGATAATTCAAGAATCTAGTTGAGTGCTAGATAATTCAAGAAAACACAGCATTACTATGTATGCACTGTAAAACGAAGATGAGCAGCACACAGAGAAACACCTTTGGATTTCAATTACTAATGTGTAAATTTGAAGAAAAAAAACCTTAATCTAACCCAGAAGTGACGTGGTATCCACAATCAACTTTTGCAGGTAAACTGACTAGTGATAGTGGGAAGAATAAGAGTTAAACTTATCACACTTAAAGGGCATGTCCAGCCTAAAATAAAATTAGCTTAAAATTAATTTGAATTATCTTTAAATTTCAAAGATGCCCATTAAGTTTGTTACCTGACCCGTACCCTCACTACTCCTCCTCTGCGGCTGAAACAAGCTTCACTGTCATGCATGGCGTGACGCCCAATCGCCCGACAGCTGCGACCAGAAAGTAAAGTGGCTGCCAGCGCAGAAGCCCTCTGCTCCTGTTTTTGCTCAAAACAGGAATAGGGAGAGGCGCCCAGGCACCGGGTCAGGTAAGTCCCTTCAGGGGAATCTTTGGAAATTAAGGTTAGTGCAAAACCTAGGTTGGTGGGGGGTGTTAAACATTTATAAGCAAACTTTATTTTAGGGTGGACTTACCATTTAAACATTTTTTGCAAACCTGGAATTTACAATTTTTAAAAAAATTATATATGCAACAGGTCTGACAACAGCATGAAATCTTCCAATTCATGCAAAGATCATATACCAATCCTTATAAACTTGCTTCAAAGTTTAATTTAAAAAAAATTATATAAAGGTAATTCAACCACCAAAATTGCAATACATAGAAAGCTGAAAAAATGTCTTACTTGATGTTCTGTTACTTTTCTCTCTGCTTCCTGGTTTCTCCAGGTAGCAGCTGTTAGTCATGGGTGCAACAGATGACATTACAGCCAATGATAATGCTATGCCTCTAGCTGCATGTTAAAACTTGCACAAACAACCCCCCCCCCCATACACACAAATTATGGTAGTCTTGAGTCTGTAAGCTAACTATTGTCTTTTTGGGGGGTAATTTACCTGTAAACAATTTTCCGTTTCGGGGTTGAACTTTCTTTAATATCAGTTAACTGTTAAGGACAAAAGGAGGAATCTACTCTAGAATTCAAACCCTGTGCTGCTAAATCACATCTTTCTTTGCTACGTGGATCACAAAGCTTCTGTAAAATGTTTAAACTAGTCATAAAAAAAATGACTGTATCCCATAACACACAGTAAACAGTCTAAATGCAAACATTAAACTAGGATGCCCCACGTACAATAATCATTATAAGGTAGTCATCTTCAGATTTAACAAGGGCTTTTGCTGCTGCATCCAGGAATTGCTGTGAAAAACTACAGGGTGGGAAAGCATGAAGAACCCCTGTGTGATCTTTGTCTTTATTACTACCAACAGGAAGGCTGATCACACCTGCAGCCTGTTTTTGTTTTAAGTAGGACACAAGGTTTCTTAGTGGACGTTGAGTGGAACTAGCTTGGTCAACTGCAGACCCCTCAGACGTACCAGGAATAGCAAGAAGAATAGCATAGCCATTGGGTCCTGCCACCCGTATCCGTCGAGTAACTTCATCCAGTTTGGGCTGGTCAAGACGCAGACGCTGTGTAATTTTTAGCTGTGCTACTTTTCCTCCTGAAGAGCCTTCAACAAGCAGACTGGCTGCTACTCCAAGATCTCCCTGCAACAAGTGCATATCAGATGGAAAATTACTGTTTTTAAGAAGCAGCATACCTTGCCAAGCCAGACACAGCCTTTGTGATCCTTCTAGTTTCTGTGGGGATTTCACTTTGCTGTTAATTTCTAGAGGGTCATCTTTTTTTAAAGGGCTTTTGATTTCTGCAATTCGTTGCCTTCTCTCTCTTTCAACAGAATTTGAATTTTTTTTATCATGTTTTTCCCCTTGAACCCTTTCCAAACTTTTTTTCCAGTCTCTGGAGGGAGAAAGGGGATCTGAGCGACAGGCAGCTCGATCATTATCACTATAACGACTATCTCGCCCTCCACTTCCTTCAGGGCTACGTTCTGGGGTAGCACAATGTCTCTTTCTGGATCGGTCACTCTCTGGGGATCTGTCTAGATGGCGGCTGTCTTCCAATCTTCTTTTCCTGGGCTGTTCTCTATTTATCTCTCTATCCCATTCCCTATTCAAAGGCCAGCCATCAGAACGGCGTTCTATTGTATCAAGAGTTTCACTAGCAACTCTCTTTCTGTCCCTTGTAGGAATGGATACCCAATTTGACTCAGTGTATGCCTCTCTTTCTCTGTCTCTGTATATTAAGGGTGGTGAACGATCTCTAGTTCTTCCTGGTTCATTACCTCTATGACCAGGTGCTTCTTCTCCAAAGTCAATGTAAGGTATTGGTATTGGCTGCACATAAGGGTGTGGAAAACGAATGTCTGATTCAGCAAAATCCACACGCAGTCTACGGTGTTCACCTCCCATTGGAAAGCCTCTCATCTGGGCAGAAGCGGCTTGAGCTGCATCCAAGCTTTCATATTGTATATAAGCAAAGTTCTCCCCTTTACGGTAATCAATACTTCGGATTGTGCCAAATCTGTCAAACTCTCTGGCCAATGCAGTCACAGGCACCCAAGGTCCTAAACCCCCAACCCATAAGCGGTTTGTTGGCACTGCTTTGCCATATCCAATCTTTAAGGCATGGTTACGAAGCATCTTTCCAGACATTGCTACCTTAGCTCTATGAGCCATGTCAAGATTTTCAAACTTTATGAAACCATAGGTTGTCTGCTGCCCACGACCAGCTCGTTTAATATCAACTTCTGTTATTGTCCCAAAACGGCCAAAGACTCTGTAAATTTCACTCTCTTTAACACTGACATCCAGATTGCCCACAAAGAGTGTTCGATTGGCCCTACTGTCATTTTCTAGTGCAAGGTCATCATCTCTTAAGTTCAGCCGTGGTTCAACCGGGTAAGTGGACCGTAACCGTCCATCATAGAAACTGTAATCTCTCTCCCTGTTCAGATCCCTCGATACAGTCGAAGGAGCCGGTGGGAGGCGCCCTAACGCGAGCTGCTGGAGTCTATAATCTCTATAACCAAGTCCTGCTGGTGATAGGGCGCGTTGGCCATGGGGGTGTCGGTGTGAGGATAAAGTGGAAACCGCAGCTGTGAGTCCCGCATATTGTTCTTTATCACATGGGCTGCGGCTACGTCTTCGGTTGCTACTGCCAGAATTCAGATAAATAGCCTCGATTTTGAGAGGCCGGTCATATAGCACAAGCCTCCCTCTCGCGTGTTTTGCGGCTCGAGCGTCTAAAGCCCGCCGGAAATTTACCAGAGCCACACGTTCGTCACCGACGCGGGAGATTTTCACACTGACGTCTCCAAACTTCTTAAACTCATGGAAAAGTCCGTCCTCAATGGCTTCGTCACTGAGAGATGAACCGAGCTCGCTGATCCGTAGGGACTTGTAATATTCCGGTTCGTCTCTGCTCTCTACTGCAGCTCGAACCGCGGAGCCTCCTGCTCGACTTTCATTCCCTTTGCTGCTTCCACTTCCGCTGCTAGCCCCGGGCGAACCATAGCGGTGCAAGCCCGGGGTTCTGTTAGTTTGCTCGTAGTCCCGGCTGGAGGAAAGGCTCTTTTCTGCGTGCAGGCTACGGCGGCTCCCGCTGCTCTCCGATGATTTGCCCGCTGATCCATTACTACCGCCCGCTGAGCTCAACTTCTTTCCACCTCTTTCACGACTAGGCTCTTCTGCGCCCCGAGACCGTTTGGCCTTGGCGGGGGATCGCTCTTTTCCTTTCATTGTGAGCTGCAGCAAAATTGCGTCCTCATACCAAATTACTAATCGCCATTTTGGAAAGACGTACCACAAAGTCCCCGCCTCGAATTCAGATTGGTCAGTGTTTTTTTCTATTCTAATGTCCTATTGGACAGATCTACCGTCACTCTTCGAAACCCGAACCTGGACGCTTACAATAAGGACGCAGCGTCCGCTTTCCTCTGAGCTTATGGGTATTTTATAGGGCGTAACGTTATGTCTTAGGCGTTTGCAGATTTGTTATTTATCTTTGGATATACACCGACAGGAAATGCATCGTGGGAAATGTTTACAGCTTAAATGTTATGTTTGGTACAGCACTGAAAGTACATTACTTAGTTCGATCATTACTTAGTTCGATGACTTACAGAAAATCCACCCCATAAATTGGAAAATAGCTCTGCACATAGTTCACTGGCTATTTAAAAAAGGGTAAAGTATAAATTAAATGACCATGAATTCTCTAATTTGATACAGTTCAAATATACAAAGAATCACTCTAGCACGATGATGTTCGCTGTTGCCACTAGGTAGGCGCAATCCTCCAAGGATTTCCAGATGTCGGGAACGTCCCAGATTTGTTTTCTCTCTCTCTCTTTTTTTTTTTTTTTTTCATGGCAAATCTGTGGTCCGGCTAGTATTTCCCATAAACCCCTGTTAGTCTGGATTTTCAGCATGTAAAACACACACATGCAATGTCCCTGCAGCTTGATACATTGTTGCAAACACCAGCACAGCAGCCAAGGGAGAAAAGTTCATGTTCTTTGCAATTGCTTGGTTACATCCCCAGCACAGCCAGTAGCGGGGAAAGTTTATCTGCTTAAAGGAGAACTAAACCCAAAATACATAGGCAGCTCCACAGACTCTATTATTGTCACTTAGTAAAACCATTTGACTCTCACCTCTGAATTCAGCCTCTTAGTGTAGAAATCATTTATAGAACATTTCTGAGTACTGGCAATTTATGATGTCATGGGTGGCTTCTAGTGTTACCTCTTCCTGGTGGTCCTGGACACAAAACTCCTTCTGCACATGTGAACCTTGTGTTTGTTTCCCACTCCCCTTATGCTAAGCTGGATGTAAGAGTTGAACTCAGAGTCCCCACCTGCCAGTGTCTCCCAGCCAATCATCAGAGATAGCAGTGAATATTATTAGCTGATTTTCCTGCTCAAACAGAGTGGAGGAAGGTGTTAACCCTTTTTCATATGTATTTAGGAAGCAACTTGTAAACCCTTTATATTGGTGTGTGTATTGCTGCAATGTACATTTAGGGCACAGCCACACTGCAACACGCCTGAATCGCACACGATTAATATGCGTTTGCACTTGCAATTTGTCCATTTTCATTATGAAAATGCATGTGATTGCACAAAAAACGTCTGTGTTACCAAATTGCTGACACGTGCACGAATGGCAACATACCCGAAATCGCAAGATTTTGGTGCTTTGCTGCGTTTTTAATACAATTGGAAAATCGCAATCGCTTGAAAAATGTGATTGTGTGGCCTAGTCCTTAGAAGTGTAATGCAAGCTGCATTGATTTCAGTTTAGCCATACAGCTTGCATTAAATGTAATGGGAGGGAGGACACACATTCCCACATTCCTCTACAATTGGACCCTAGCATGCAATACAGACCAAAAATGGTGATCGGATACACTCCAATAGTACACGGAAACGTATTGCATGTAGCGGGGTTGGTCCCATAGGCTAGTACATGCCTGCACTCCCACTAGCACAATCGGATCGCAAACCGCAATCCAAAACGTGCTAGTGTGAGCTAGCCCTGTATTTGAGTCTTAAAGGGAAAGGTGGCAACTCCAGTAGAATTGAACTGACCACTTAACAAGGTACACTTATAAAAACAAAACAGCTCAGAACTGCAGGTGCAGCATACTAAAGTGAACATGGTCTTAGCACAGCTCTGTGCAAAGCATTTTAAAGGGGAATGTTGGAGCCTGGAAGTAGTGTAAAGGCAAAATGTACGTGTTGCAGTGCTAAGTACCATTGCATTAAATACAAACTGTATCAGCCTGCATCATGCGTCTAAAGAAAATACTAACAACCTTTTGTTATGTACATATTATCAGGCCTATGTAATAAAAGTTCTTATGCTAACATCTGATTGGTTGGGGCAAAATTTGCACCATTTTTAATAAGAACTTTTAATACATAGGCCTGTATATGTGTTTGGGTCTTAAAGGCAAAGGTGGGAACCCTAGTTGGTTTTGTTTATGCAAAACTTCCCACAGGCAGCCCTCCTGCTGCATTAATTTTATAGAACATGTTTGCATTCCCTCTAATAGTATCCCCTTAATTGGCATTCCCTCCAATAATTCCTATTAATATGTACATTTAGAGAAACAACATGGTGCAGAGCTGCAAGTGACATACCTTCCAACATTCCCCTTTAATATGTACATTTATTTACATTTATAGGACATGGTGCAGTGCTGCAGGTGGAGGACAATATAATGGCCCTGATCTTAGCACAGCTGTGTGCAATGCATTTCTCTGTGAAATGCATTTCTAAGCTTAGCTCTGTACTACAGTTTGTTGTTTTTATACAGACCGCTGAATCAAAAAACATACTCTTCCTACCCTCCAACATTCCCTTTAATAAGGTACACTGATGAGAAATGCATTGCACAGAGCTGTGCTAAGATCAGGTTCACTTCAGTATCCTCCCCCTACAGTTTTGCACCATGTGGTTTCTATAAAAACACACTCTTCCTACCCTCAAACATTCCCCTTTAAGAAGCTACACTTTCCACTAATATTGCTGCATCTGACAGAGCTAGAGACCTTCACACTACGGGCCATATTTATAAAGGTATGGTATTCTTTTTTTTTTTTTTTTTTTTTTTTTTTTTTTTTTTTTTTTTTTTTTTTCTTTAGCGATCGTTAATTTATGATCACTATCGGAAATCTTGTAAATGTACGATAGCAAACGTAAATCTACGACCGCCTGTAAAATATCATTAAAGTAGTTTATTACTGCATGGTATACTACTGCCACGGTCGTACAGTTACGAAAACCCACGGTATTGCAAGTTTTTAAATATGGTCCTCCAACACTTAAACAATACATTGCAGGTGAAGCATACAAAGACACAGGTCTGCAACTGTGAATAGTGCAGGTTTATTGCAAAACATGCATGCTACATGTTTCTGACCCACTTGTCCTTGCTCAAGTGCTTGAGTGGGTCTGAAACATGTAGCATGCATGTTTTGCAATAAACTTACAAAGCCACAGGTCTGTAGCTGTGAAAATTGCATGTTTCACCTGCAATTTATTGTTTATGTATCTGATTCGGTGGAGTGAAAGACATAGGTGAGACATACATTATTTCAGATCCGGACACACTAGATACCCAAGACCTATATACATCACGCTACAACACCGCTACTAGGAAAGTGTTAATCAGCTGCATCACCAATTTGAATATTGATGATTTAATATATTCCTACATCATAGGGGTTAAGAGGTGGGAGTCACACAGGTGCTGACAATGTAAGTACTGGCAGGCAAGGGAAAATGTCAGCTTCAGATTTGGGGAACAAACAGAACCTAAAATGAGCTTATAGAGGTAAAGAAAAGGCCCCTGAATGGAATCTTCCATGCTGAGAAGTGTTAAGGCAAGTACTTTCTAACTTAAACATTGATTGTTTGGTGGTTTGGTCCTCCTTTAACTCCTTGTGTTAGAATGAATGGGGGGGGGGGGGGGGGGTGAAGCTGCTCACCTGTCAGCCTCCTGCAATGTCCACAGCACAGAGACCAGATTTCGGGGCTGAAAGTAACTGCACATCACAGCCAGGCAGAGATGGGCAGTGTTCTCCCCAGAATGTTTTTCCAGCCGGGTGGCATGAAAAAGTAGCTGGGTGGGGTGGGATGGGAAATTTGGTGGTGGGGAAAAATGTGCACTGCATTATGCTCATTATATAGGGCAGGGATGTCTAACTTTCGTCCCACTAGATGTTTAAAAACTATAACTCCCAGCATTCCATGGTTGTAGAATGCAGGGGGTTGTCGTTCGGCAACATCCGCAGGGGGTTGTCGTTAGGCAAAATCTGAAGGTAACCCAGATGTGATATAGCAGCACAAGCACATGTGCCACCCTTTTGTGGCCTTAGGGATCTTGGAAAAGCTAACATGTTAAGCTAAAAAGTTAACATGTGCTAAAATAATCTTGCAAGTGTATTCGTACACCTATTAAACCTACATCTAAATTCTTTCAAATCACAAGTGTTCCCTCTAGAAATTTTTTCCAGCCGGGTGGCATGAAAAAGTAGCCGGGTGGGCCGCCCGGCTAAAAGACCCTAGGGAGAACACTGATGGGTGAGTTACAGATAAAGTGTTTGACACTAACTACCATCATGCTCATAACCTATTGGATCCTTTGCAATCTGGATTTCGTCCTGCGCATTCCACCAAGACAGCTCTGTGTAAGGTTATAAATGATCAGCAGGTTGCAAGGCCAATGTTTACTCTTCTATTCTTATCTTTCTTGACCTCTTCTCTGCTTTCAAAACAGTCGATCATTCCCTCCTTATGCATATACTTCACTCTTTGGGCATTTGGAATGAAGTCACCAGGCATCCTGGTTTCTATCCTATCTCTTTGACAGAACTTACTCTGCATCTTATGCTAGCAATACCTCTTCTCCAGTTCCTCTTGGTGTGGGGTCCCGCAGGGGTCTGTTCTTGGACCCTTATTATTCTCCCTCTACACTATTTCCTTGGGAGATGTTATTACCTCTTTTGGCTTCAAATATCATTTATATGCAGACAATACACAAATCTACTTGTCCACCCCTATGCTAACTCCTGACATCCAATCACGTGTCTTTGACTGTCTCCTTGCCATCTCCTCCTGGATGTCTCAACGCTACCTCAAATTAAATCTTTCTAAAACTGAACTGATCGTTTTTCCACCTAAACCTGGTCCTGGTCCCATCTTTCTCCATCTCTGTCCCCCATTTCCCCTATCCAATCTGCATGCTGCCTAGGGGTAATTATGGACTCCTCTCTCCTTTTCTAACCACATTAAGTATGTTGCGAAAACCTGCCGCTTCTTCCTTCGCAATATAGCCAAAATCCGCAGGTTCCTTTCTCTCCCGACCACCGCTATGCTTATGCATGCTCTCATCCTATCGCGCCTGGACTATTGCAACCTACTACTTTCAGGTCTTCCTGCTTCCCACCTCTCTCCCCTTCAGTCTATACTTAACTCTGCCACAAGTATTGTTTGCTCTCTAATAAACCGGATCCCAAATCCCGGACAACAACCTGGCGCTCCGTTAAACAGCGCATTACATACATCCTTCTCCTAACATTTAAATCCCTTCGCTCTGCTGCTCCTCCTTATATTTTCTCTCTAGTCTCCCCTCTCTCTACATCAAGAAACCTCAATCAGCAGGTTTAAATCTAGCCTTACATCCTACCTATCTGGTAACCAGCACAGTATTTGATTTTTTTATTTGAACTGCATACATCTCACTCCAGCACTTATGCCCATTCCATTTTATCTGTGTGTTACCCACCTAACTAGATTGTAAGCTCTACAGAGCAGGGACCTCATTACCTCTTGTGGTAAAGCCCTAGCACTTCTATTTATAGTTATATATTTATGTACTGAACTATATGTATTTATCCCCTTGTATGACTTTATTGTATTTTAATACTGTACAGCGCTGCATCCCCAAGTGGCGCTATATAAATAAACTATACATACATACATAAACCATTGCCCTCATTTACCGAGAGCGGCAGCACTCTTTTATGGAGTTAAAGTCACACTATCGGATTCAATATCAGTTAGCGTGACTTTAACTTCTTCCTTGCACCGGCTGCGTTGGTTATTGAAGGGTATCTCCACTGGGGAAAATTAAGTTTGGGCTATTCAGTTTTATTGAAGAATGGAAATGGAAGTTAAGACACAGCTCCTATACCACCCATTCTTCAATAAAACTGAATAGCCCAAACTTAATTTTCCCCAGTGGAGATACCCTTTAAAATTAAAGGACAACTGGCTCACCTCAGCCCTGATTCCCTTCTTCATCCGTTTGAAATAAATCTGTTTTTTTATTTAGCTGTATATCTGCTATAGTTGCACTTTAGTACTTTTGAATGTGGAATAATGGGCACTAACAATGAATTCATTATTATCAGGGTAAAGACCCATCCTGAAGGAGTATCTCACACACACACACACTCATTTGAAAAAACCCATGGTGAGGACCTATACCGCTAGGTCCTCAACCCTGGGTTAAGCGTCTAACTCAAAGTCTAACACTTAACTCTTAAATTTGCGATTGCCTGCACTCTTTCTCCCCCTCCCAACTTCCGTGCTGGGAGATGATGACTTACTGGTATCAGACCGGAAGTGGGAGTCAAAGAATAGCATTGCAAGGAAAGTGCAGGAACCCTGGGTTCTTATAAATAGAGGGGTGTGTGTAAAGAACAGTATTGTTGTCCTTTATTGTTGTCGCTCAGAAAATACAGTCCTGCGACTCCTGATTATCTATAAGATATTCCTTCAGGATGGGTCATTACCCTGATAATGATGAATTCGTTGTTGGTGACCAAAAACGGAAAAAGAAAATGGATGAAGATGTACCAAAAAAGGATTACTTTGGTTTTTGGTCCATTTTTGTCTATCCTAGTGTGAACAAGGCCTAATACTATGTTTATAACATACAAGGTGGTTACCTCAAAGTGGGCGTTACCTCAAAATGTGGCTGTGAAAAAGTGTGTGTGGTCAAAAAATTGACGCACGCGCTTGCATATGTTCTCTATTTTTAATTTTAAAATCTGGAAACCCTACTCCAACCCATACCCTAGGGATTAAAGAAATTTAATATATTGAAGCCTTGGAGCTTGAGGAGCTATGTCTTACCCTCCTTTCTTTAATCAATAAACCTGGGACAATGATAGAAGAAACTTTCACGCAATCATCCGCAGCAGCACTGAAAATTCTTGATCCCTTCCTGGTTCTAATCAAATATAGCGCACATTGTGCATGCACATTATAGTTGATTAGAACCAGGAAGTGGTTGGGACCTGTCAATTCTCCTGCAGTGGGTCGCATGAAAGGTAAGACTTCAATTAATACATTAATGGAAAAGTTCACTTTTCAAGTGAACTATTCCTTAAAGGTAATCCGAAGTCTAAAAAGAAAAGCAGAGGAACACACCATTACGGAGTATTACAGTTTATTGTGCAAAAAACACAGTGTAGCTTTTCGGGGAGCCACCTGCCCCCTTCCTCAGGTATAACAAGTAATGTTACTGTTTATAAACTGGAAAGAGGAACACAGATGTTTCCAAAAGAAACCCCAAACAGCACTCGTGGAATAAGATGTTAATAATTACAAATAGGTACTGTTTCCTCCAACCTTAAAATGGAGGTCTTCCATTAACTACACACTAATCGTCCATCGGCCTGGATTAAACAGACTATACGTTACCAATATAACCATATATATCATTATTCGCAATACAAAAATTACTTAGATCATAATTACCCCCCACACATGCTTGTGAAGGTTCTCATTCATCCAGGTCATGGTATATCTGTTGTAAAGATATCTACTCCCTCCATGCAAGCAATTAAGGGAGTGATGGCAGGTATCATAGTCAAAGATTGACTGCTCTTTCCCCTGCTGCCTCCTCTGCACATGTTCTATTTACTAAAGCTCAATGAGCAGGTAAAGGAGGCTGCAACCTCTGCCAGAAAGGGAGAGAATGGATAAAATACTTATTATTACGTTTAGAAATGCATGTAAGTGGTAAAAATAGCAGTTGGGGTTAGGAGCAAATAAAGGACAAGTTGTGATTTTTTGTTTGTTTTAAGGGTAGACATGCCCCTTAATGTAGTACACAAACCAATAGTTGTTTGCCAATAACCTGTGTATCAGGTTCTCATAAGAGAACTAAATAATTGTGAAGAAATAAAATGCAAATAAAGAAAACTTGCAAAAAAAGTTTCCCCCCCATGCATGGAGTGTCCCAAGAGTCTTCTCCCTAAACTTGGATGGTGAGGGTGTTGCACTGCAAGGAAGAAGCCACAGTTAACTGTTAACTGTTTACTTCTGTGGCTATTAATACAATGTTTTAAATGCTACACATTGGACAATAATTCATCAGTCTTAATTAATCCTATACCACACACAAGCAACTCTTGTAAAAGGGTGACATATGGAAAATTAAATCTGTATCAGCAGTAGCCAATGTTCTGAAGCTCTAGGCTTTGAATACTTAATTTGTGCCATATCCCAGCTTGAAGCATTACTGGAAATGCTGCCTCTGAAATGCTGAAATGGTAAAATGTCAACTGTAAATAAAGCTAAATGATTTCAGTGCCATACATCATAAATACTGAAAGTGGAGGGGCAATGATCCTTTATCTCAACAGTCATTAGCGATTTGTTTAAAAATACTTCTATTTTTCTTAGCATCAAAGCTTATGGCAACTCCTTTATTTTCTACATATTGATCAATCTATTAGTTATAGTGTAAAGAATGTTTCCTAATAACTATTACTGTGGTTATCACAGTGTTAGTAAGTAACAAAGCTGTGCAGCTGTCAATGCCATATGTATTGCTCAGACAGATGAATAACTATTTCATACTATTTATATTCAAGAGTCAGATCTATTGCCATGTTAAACCTTGACCCACTAGCCAGTGAAACGAGTAAACCTCGTTTTATACCCTTCCATTTGATTTAACATGTTAACAGTAAAAAGTCTTCATTGTGAATTATTCAGTACATATACCCAAAAACCATGCAGTCAGTATTATGTGGAAGAATATGTGGTCACTTTATTTACAGATTTATTGACAAAGTCAAAAAATTAGCAAGTATAATTATATATATTATCATTTTTAATAATGTTTAATGGTTTATCTGTACCTTTCATTAGATGAATAACCTGCATCATGCTTGTGAAGGTTCTCATTCATCCAGGTCATGGTATATCTGTTGTATTCAATTAGATCAACTGGACTTGAAATGTAGTTCTTGAAGACGTTTCGCTAGTCATCCGACTAGCTTTCTCAATTCAGAATGACTTGTACAAGAATCTGTGGCAATTATGTACCCTGGAAAATCCCAATTAGCATATCACAGCCTAAGGAGGCCCATTTATGAGAAAATTAAGAACCCAAGCCTAGGGGGGGGGGTTCGGGACACAACGTCTTGCCATGTACAATGCTGTTTTAAAACAGCATTGTACATGGCAGACAGTTGGTGTCGAACCCCCCCCCACAGATTCTTGTACAAGTCATTCTGAATTGAGAAAGCCAGTCGGATGACTAGCGAAACGTCTTCAAGAACTAAACTTCAAGTCCAGTTGATCTAATTGAATACAACAGATGTACAGTATAGTGTAGTATAGTATAACATAGTATAGTATAATGTAGTATAGTATAATATAGTGTAGTATGGTATAGTATAATGTAGTAAAGTATAATATAACATAGTATAGTATAGTGAAGTATGGTATAACATAGTATAGTGTAGTATAGTATAACATAATATAGTATAATGTAGTATAGTATAACATAATATAGTATAGTGTAGTATAGTATAACATATTATAGTGTAGTACTGTAAAGTATAGTGTAGTATAGTATAACATAGTATAGTATAATGTAGTATAGTATAATATAGTGTAGTATGGTATAGTATAATGTAGTAAAGTATAATATAGTATAGTGTAGTAAAGTAAAATATAGTATAGTATAATATAACATAGTATAGTATAGTGAAGTATAGTATAACATAGTATAGTGTAGTACTGTGTAGTATAGTATAGTGTAGTATAGTATAATATAGCATAGTAAAATATAGTATAGTATAATATAACAGTATAGTATAGTATAATATAGCATAGTTTAGTATAATATAGTATAGTATGGTATAATATAGTACAGTATAGTATAATATAGTATAATACAGTATAGTATAATATCGAAGTAGACGGATAACGAGCTAGAAGTATACGAGAGTAAGGCGAGAGATACGAGACGAGAGTGCGAGACTAGATTATACCAGAGCCGGAGAAAAAAAAGAAAATGCAAGGGTGACGTTCCGGTCGGTGGGGGTGGCGGCAATCTATCCTGATTGGCTGCTTCTTTTTTCCTTCAGAGCAGAAAACCAATCGGATACAAGTTGCATTAAGGGGCGGGAACCAACAACTACGACTTCCTGGCTGCCACTGGGTGGTTGATTTCTTTAAGTTAACTCTTCAACAGTGTGAAAATTCCTTTCCTGGTCCATGCTGCAGAACTGGGTCTGACACCAATAAACTGTACCACAAAGACACCAGGTAGGTTTCTAAGTCTCGGGTGTGGGACAGTGAGGCAGGGGTAGCTGGTGGTGTTGTTTGTTTTGTCCTGGACCCCAATGATATTAAGCATGTGGTCTTGTGGGCGTTGTGAGGGAGAGGGCTTTGCAATAGACATTAATGTCTGGGTGAGGGTGGGGGGAGTCCGAACTGCTCCACTGACATGCACCAAAGTGTCAGGGCTGGCTGTAAAGCAGAGTTAGCGAGCGGGGGGGATGGGGTGGAATATGGGGGTGGGACCCTGTGTCCTGGGGCAGAGGAGGGGCCCTGGGTCTGGCAAGAGGGGGGGCCCTGGGTCTGGCACAGAGGGGTGGAGCTGAGCTGGGACACACAGATGTTGGGCTGGTTTCCCATGGGACAAAGAGGGGGTGGCTGGGTCCTGGGACAGGAGGGGGTGGGACCTGGGTCTGGGACAGAGGGGGGTCCCTGGGTCTGGGACAGAGGGGGCCCTGGGTCTGGGCCAGAGAAGGGGGGGCTGGGTCTGGGACGAGGGGGGGCTGGGGGGGCTGGGACGAGAGGGGGGGCTGGTCTGGGACAGAGGGGTGGCCTTTTGGGTCGGGGCAGAGAGGGGCCTGGGTCTGGGACAACAAGGGGACTCTGGAATCTGTGACAATAGGGGGCTTCGGGCTGGGGACAAGAGGTTGTGTGACTGGGTCGGGGTACAGAAGTGGGGGCCCTGTGTCTGGGACAAGGAGGGGCCCTGGTCTGGGACAAAAAGGGGGGGCCCTGGTCTGGGACGAGAGGGGCCCTGGGTTAGGACAAGGGGTGGGAGGAGGGCCTGGGTCTGCACAGAAGGGGGGCTGGGTGGGCTGGGACAGAGGAGGGGTGGGTTGTGGGACAAGAGGGGGGGCTGGGTCTGGGACAGATGGGTGGGACCTGGGTCGGACGTAGGGTGGGTCCCTGGGTCTGTTACATAAGGGGGGCCCCTGGCTGGGGTGGTCTTGCTGGCAACACGAGGGGGGCTGCTTGGCTCTGGACAGAGGGGGGGGGCTTGGACGAGGGCGGGCCTTGGGTCCTGGGGGAGAGGGGCCCTGGGTCTGGGACAAGACAAGGGGACCCTGGATCTGTTGACAGAGGAGGGGCTGGGTTCTGGGACAGAGTGGTTGGTTGACTGGGTCTGAAGTGGAGACGGGGTGGGTTAGCGAGTGGGGGGGCCCATGGGTCTGGCAGAGGAGGGTGGCCCTGGGTCCTGGGACAGAGGGGGGGGGGGGGGGGGGGGCAGGGGGGCCCCCGTGGGTCCTGTGACAGAGGAGGGGCCTTTGGTCTATACACAACGAGAGGGGACCTCTTGTTCTGGGGACAAGGGGGTGTGTTGGGCTGGGCAACAGAGATGGGGGATCCCCCCTGGGATCTGGTACAGAAGGGGGGACTCTGGATCTGTGACAGATGGGGGTTCTTGGGAAGCAAACCAGGAGGGGTGGAAACCTGGGGTAATCTGCGTACTGGACAAGGGGGGGACCCCCTGTGGGACTGGAGGGAGAGAGATGTGCTGGCATCTGGGACAAAGAGGTTGGGGGCTGGGTTCCTGGGACCGAGGGGGGCCCTGGGTCTGGGACAGAGGGGGCCCTGGGTCTATGGCGATAGGGCCCTGGTGTCTGGGGCCCATGAGGGGCCCGTGGTCTTGGTGTTGTCTGGTTGACGGTCTGGTTGGGCTGGGGTGCGACTCCTATACTGGCGACAGATGGGGGGACCCCTGGACACCCTCCCCTGGGTCTGGGACAGAGCGCGGGTTGGCACCTGGTTTCTCTGCATTTATTGGTTGACCTGACAAGGGGGTCTGGTTTTAGGACAGAGGGGGGTGGCCCTGGGTCCCTGGGCTCCGTACCTTCTGTGTGTTATGTCTTCTGGTCTGCTTTCTGGGGGCTGGACAGAGGGGGGACCTGGGGGGGTTTGATGCTGCTGACTTCATTGTTCTCAATTGGTTGGGTAAGTCGCTGGTTCACGGTTTGGGCTTGGGTTGGAATGTGTATGATTGCTTCGTGCTATCTGTATATGCCCGTATCGTTCTCTTGTAGTTTGAGGTGCTGTTCGTCTGATTGTCTTGCCTGTCCTTGATGTCAGAGTCCTCTGTGCGTCGGGGCCCCGGGGACATTCCCTTAGTAGGACACTGTCCCACTGGGACACGAGAGGGAACTTTGTCCTGTTGGGACATGTAGTGATGGAGTACCTCTGGCTTCTAGCGCCTGTATATTTGTCACAGGCTTAATGTCCTAGTTATACTATATTATATACTATCACGATACTAATAACTAAACTATACTATGTTATACCATACTATACTATCTTATACTATAACTAAACTATATTATACTATAAATTATACTATAGCTGTCATTATACTATAACTAGATTTTACTACTCTATCCTCATATTATACCTATTATAATATACCTATATTATACTATATATACCTTTACTTATTATACTATACTATATTATACACAATTATCTATGCTTCTAATTTTTATACTATACTATACGTACTATATTAACTATACTTATTATACTATACTATATTATACCACCTATAATAACCCCATCTTATACTTAACTATATTATACTATACTTATTATACTATACCTAATTTCCTTACTATATTTTTACTATGCTATACTATATGAATAGTTTTATAATAACTATACTTATACTAAATCTTTACTATAACTCTATTATATTTACTACTATATTGAACTCTACTATATGATAAACGATCTATAACTATACTATATTATATATAATTATTATATTATCCTATAATTATCTATAATATAGTATAATATATTATACGATATTATACTATATTTTACTATATTAGACTTATAATATATTAATACATATTTCTACTCTACTGTAATTTACTATATTATACTATCCTGTACTATATTATACTAATAGTATACCATCCTGATACTATATTATATTATACTATTTCATACTATACATTACCTATATCTCTGCAGAATGTGTCAGTGCTCAGTAAAGTCTTGAAGCACACTGCAGAGTATGTCAGTGTTCAGTAAAGTCTTGAAGCACACTGCAGAATGTGTCAGTGCTCAGTAAAGTCTTGAAGCACACTGCAGAGTATGTCAATGTTCAGTAAAGTCTTGAAGCACACTGCAGAATGTGTCAGTGCTCAGTAAAGTCTTGAAGCACACTGCAGAGTATGTCAGTGTTCAGTAAAGTCTTGAAGCACACTGCAGAATGTGTCAGTGCTCAGTAAAGTCTTGAAGCACACTGCATAGTATGTCAGTGCTCAGTAAAGCCTTGAAGCACACTGCAGAGTATGTAAGTGCTCAGTAAAGTCTTGGACTACATTATACATACCTGGCAGACTCTCCTTTTTACATCTGCAAATATGTTCTCAAAATTCCGATCATGGGATGGGGTGTAGGTGGGCAATCCCTAATGTGATAAAATAAACAGGGTATTATTCAAGCAATACCTTAAAGCATATTAGAAACCATATATTATAGGGGTTCTTAAATGTCCAGGTCATACTGATGGCCTTAGAGCACCAACCATTTCAAGTTTACTCTACAGTAATTTGTTCACAGATTTGAGTCCTTAGTTGAATAAATTGAATGATCTTCTTGCTCAGGGATGTCAAACAATCAGCACTCTAGATTTTTGAAAACTACAAATCCCTGCATTCCCTGGCTGAAATGCTACAAATTGTAGTTTTTAAACTAAAAAGTTTGACATTCCAGAGCTTGGTACTTGAAACATCTGCTTGTTATATGTTTGTGGAGGTTCTCATTCATCCAGGTCATGGTATATCTGTTGTATTCAATTAGATCAACTGGACTTGAAGTTTAGTTCTTGAAGACGTTTCGCTAGTCATCTGACTGGCTTTCTCAATTCAGAATGACTTGTACAAGAATCTGTGGCAATTATGTACCCTGGAAAATCCCAATTAGCATATCACAGCCAAGTGTTAAGGGCGTGATTGAATAGTGGCTAAGAGTTAGCCCAGAGTAAGGTGTCAAAACAGCATTGTACATGGCAGACAGTTGGTGTTGAAACCTCTATTTAGGCTTGGTTTCTTTATTTTCACATAAATGGCCTCCTTAACACCTGTCTTGAACCAGTCAATATTGCAAATCATTTTGGGGAGAAAACCCTCAAACTTGAATGGCAATATGAAAAGACAGCAAGGAAATTGGCAGACTACAGAAACCACCTGCGATTTAACCTCCGATGCAGACAACAAAGGCTAGTACCATGCAGCATACGTCTGGATTCCACAGTTAAAGGCATCAGAGCCAAACAAATACTGCAAATGGCTCAACAAAGCTCCTAAATGAACGGGTACGACAGACACATTTTACAGTTGATGCTTTAATGCACAACATTAGTCAACTAGAACAGAACCTGGCCTCACAGCTACATGTGGCCATCTGGGAAAGAGTGATGGAGTTCACCAAACAAGCACAGCTTTCTCAGCACTGTAAGGGCAAACAAAGGCAACAGAACAAGTTCTCTATTCTGTCATCCCAGAACACCACCAAAGGAGAACCACTACCTTGGATACAAAAGGAGGGAAGTGTCACTTCATCAAACAAGAAGGAATGGGTGAGAAACTTGTCTAACAGGACCCTGATCCAGTCAGAAATGGAAGTCCTTGCTAAGGGTTGAATTTTGCCATCACTCCTAAAGCCATCCCTGTGGTGGATATTATAGCAGCCACAGAAGCCTCTATCCACAATAATAAGGTACCACAGAGTGAGGCAGAACAACTTCGCCTTAAGGTATCTGCAGCCTTAGCCAGTGCTAAAACTCCTTCATCTAACCTGACCACACAGGAAAGAAGAGCCTTAACATCCCTGAAGAAATATTCCAGTATCACATTCTACCGGAAGACAAGGGAAGATGCACAGTGGTACTCAACACCTCAGACTACCATGCTCCTGGCCGATAACACATATGAGGCTTTAACAAGGGATCCCACCAGCCGTTACAAGATAAAGGTCATAGACATACTACAACAGCTTCAAAAGGATAAAGCCATTGATCGAGCAATGTATCATCACCTCTACCCTAGTGAGGCACATCCATGCATATATGGACTCCCAAGGAAGGGGCACCACTAAGACCTATAGTCAGTAGACCTATAGTCAGCATCATCAACTCTGTAACATACGAAGTGGAAAAATACCTAGCCAACATCTTAGGACCATTGGTGGGAAGTTCTAAGAATTATATCCAGAACTCTCAGGGTTTCACAAACAAGAATCAAGATACAGAAACTATGGTGTCCTATGATGTGACATCTCTCTTCACCTGTATACCCACCAAGGAGGCTTTCACCTGTATACCCACCAAGGAGGCTGTTGACATGGTGAGAAAATGGCTAGGCCAAGACAGCACTCTTACCAGCAGAACTGATCTTAACCCAGAACAGGTGTGTTCCTTACTGGACTTGTGCCTGAATACCACCTATTTCAAATACAGGGATAAGTTTTATAAGCAAAAACATGGATGTGCTACGGGATCTCCAGTTTCACCCATTGTGGCCAACCTTTACATGGAGGAGGTAGAAAAACAGGTGCTTAATACCTTTAAGGGTATAGCACCCAGCCTCTGGTTCAGATATGTGGATGACACCTGGGTTAAAACCCACCAGAAGGAAGTACAAGCTTTCACAGAACACATTCATGCGCTAGACCAAAACATCACATTTACAAGGGAAAACAACAAACTGGCTTTCTTAGACTGCTTGGTAGAAGTTAAGGAAAATGGTAAACTGGAAGTAGAGGTTTACAGAAACCAACACACACAGATCAGTATTTGATGTTTGACTCCCACCACCCTTTAGATCACAAGCTGGGGGTCATCAGAACCCTGCAACACACAGCTGAGAACATCCCCACTAGCATAGAGGTGAAGGCTAAAGAAATTAAACATCTCAGTGGAGGCCTTTAAACTTGTGGATATCCAGACTGGGCCTTTGTCAAAAGAAGTAGAAGGAAAGAAAAGAACACGAATACCAACAGTGAAGGGGAAAAGCAAGACAGGAGGAAGAACATGGTCATCCCATATGTAGCAGGGGTCTCCAAGAAATTAAGAAGAATCTTCAAAAAACACCGTATCCCTGTCTGCTTTAAACCAAACAACACCCTGAGGCAGCAATTGGTACATCCGAAAGACCCAATACCGAAACACAAGAAAAGCAACATCATATACGCAGTGCAGTGCAGTGTAGAATGCTCTGATTTGTATGTGGGGGAGACCAAACAGCAACTGCATCAACGTATGGCCCAGCCAATTCCTCGGGTCAGGACTCAGCCGTGTACCTGCATCTTAAGGATAAAAGACATACCTTTAAAGATTGTAATGTTAACATATTGGCAAAGGAACGTGACTGTTTCAAGAGAGGTGTTAAGGAGGCCATTTATGTGAAAATAAAGAAACCAAGCCTAAATAGAGGTGGGGGGGGTTTGACAAGAAACGTCTTCAAGAACTAAACTTCAAGTCCAGTTGATCTAATTGAATACAACAGATATATCTGCTTGTTAGTATTCAGTTGGTATAACTGCTGAGAAATTACTTCTAATTTTCAAAATAAGAAACCTTTGTAAAAGCTTCCTTATCACCAGTCTGGGCAAGGAGGATTTAATTATTATTATTGCTGTTTTTAGTCTTCTGAAAAGTGATGGTTTAGTATTGGGGATTCGGTTTCATTAATAAAGAACAGATAAGCTTTGTAGGTTTGCCTGCAATCTATGTGGGTCTGTTTATATTTTCTATGTGTAATCCCATTTTTATTAATATGCTGCTTAGATGCGGTATTCCATATTAAAGGGCAACTGTGGTCTCTGAACAAGTTAGGGTTAAATAAAAGCCTGCAATAAATTAAATAAATGCGCAATAAAAGCACTGAAGTCCTGAGTTTGATTCCTCCCTTGGACAAATCTACAAGGAGTCTGTATGTTCTCCCTGTGCTTGCATGGGTTTCCTCCAGGCACTTGGGTTTCCCCCAAAATCATAAAGACATACCGATAGGTTGTATGTGTCAAATAAATGTGCTTAGATTGTAAGCTCTGTGAGGCAGAGCCTGATGTGAATGTATACATGTAATTGTAAAGCACCACGGAAGCGATGTTGGCGCTATATAAATCCAAATTAATAGTAATAATAATAATAATTTCACCTTAATTTGTTTCACTTTAACATTTAGGAATTGCTAATTTAGCAGAATATCTGTTGGCTTTTCTTATTCAATGCAACCTTACCTCAAGGATCTAAAAATGAACATCTACCCAAACCTAATCGTCTATTGGATGGCTGACGAAGTCCCAACAAAAAGGAAATGGATTCGATTAGTGAATGACCTAGCATTCCACAAAAGTCTTTATATACATAGGAAATGCCCCAATAAATATGCAAAAATTTGGGAGACCTGGTATGAATCAGAACACACATTAGACTGCATAGATTAAACGAAATGGGACCCTCCTTACTGGGACTCCCCCCTTCCCCATGCTCCAAATATAAAACACTATAATATGATAATCTGCCCTCACCTAATTTGAATCCTATTGTATATATTTCACAAGTAAAGATATAGGCAATGAAAGTTTTAGTTAAAATATGTTAATTAAGTTACTGGTTATATAAACATTGTTACTTAAAAGAAAAGGGAAGACAAATGTTCATGCTTATAAGCCATTTTCCCTTTTATTAAAACAATGCAATGTAAAATGAACAATAACGAATATTAACTGCTCAAGATTGCTACTGTGAATATATGCAATATGTTTGTTATATGCACAACTTTTCTTCAAAATAAAACAAATTAAAAATGAACATTTACCCTAAGAAAACAGCCAATTGATCCTAATGGATACATGGTTATATAACAGACGATGTAAGTAAGAGAAGGATGTAGATGTAGCTTATTAACTGTATTTAGAAAGATAACTACTTCCAAATCCCTTCAGATGGAGTTCCAGATCTGGAAACTCCCTCAATGACTGAAATAAACCCTTTACTGGACATTTGTTTATCAAAACAGGACTGAAAACTAAATGCTGGAAAACAACATAGCTAATGAGGTTAAGGTTATCTGAATCAGCTTTAAGACTTTTGTTATGGAATACTTAACGTCAATAGTCTACAATGTTAACTGCTACTTACAACAATCCTTATAAGAGGTTTTCCTTGAAGGAAGCGGTTAGTAATTTGCCGCTGGATTTTCATTAGGTCAAATTCTTGCAATGACTCCCCACCACTCTCCACTGTATACTGGCAGTTGGACAGAATTATTGGCATTAAATCCTTTTCCACATCATAGCCAATCACATGAAATTCCATAACTTCTGAAGCTTTGAGGACATATCTGAGGATGTAAAAACATCATAACTCTGTGTAAAAGTTTCCCATTCATTTTGCATTTGAATATCAACCACAAAATGATTGGCCTAGCAGTTGGACCAAGAAACATCAACATGTAAATAGACTAGCATATGGTCTGCATACACTGGACCATTAATAAACCACAGAGTAAATAATAATAGTCATACTTTTGTTCCTCATTGATGAATTTCTCCACTGCGTACACCAGATGGTTGTGCAGGGCGATGAGGTGACTGACCAAGGCCGTAGAACACAGACCCTTGCCATGTCGACGAGGTAAAAGGATTTCAAAATCACTTTTCATACTAATATCCGTAGCACAGATTTCTTTGGATAATTTTATTTCTCCTGAAACATTAAAACAAATAAAATGTCATTGGTTTGCATGAAACCAGATACAACCAGTAAGTTCTATAGAGAAGCAGGTAACCTCTCATGTTAGTTTGTGTAGAATTACCAGCATGAAGTATTTGTGATCATGATTATATTCAAGCACAAATATCTTTTTTCTCCAACGGAGTCTTCACTAAACAGTGCAGTAGGTTACAATAGTTCAGACAAGATGGGGTAAGTACGGTATGTAAGAGCGCTTAGTTCTAAAACTAAATAATATTGAGAATTACTGGTATTAATACATATACTGTAGTTCTGGTTACAAAACAACAAACTGCTTTCTTGGACTGCTTGGTAGAAGTTAAGGAAAATGGTAAAATGGAAGTAGAGGTTTACAGAAAACACAACACACACAGATCAGTATTTGATGTTTGACCCACCACCCTTTAGATCACAGCTGGGTGTTATCAGAACCCTGCACACACAGAGCCGAGAACATTCCACATAGACAGAGGCGAAGGCTAAAGAAATGAAAAATCTCAGAGGAGCCCTTTAAACTTGTGGATATCCAGACTGGGCCTTTGTCAAAAGAAGTAGAAGGAAAGAAAAAGAACACAAATACCAACAGTGAAGGGGAAAAAGCAAGACAAGGAGGAAGAAACATGGTCATCCCATATGTAGCAGGGGTCTCCGAGAAATTAAGAATTTTCAAAAACATCGTATCCCTGTCTGCTTTAAACCGAACAACACACTGAGGCAGCAATTGGTACATCCGAAAGACCCATACCAAAACACAAGAAAAGCGACATCTATATGCAGTGCAGTGCAGTGAGAATGCTCTGATTTTGTATGTGGGGGAGACCAAACAGCAACTGCATCAACGTATGGCCCAGCACAGAAGAGCCAATTCCTCGGGTCAGGACTCAGCCGTGTACCTGCATCTTAAGGATAGGACATACCTTTGAAGATTGTAAGTTAACATATTGGCGAAGGAACGTGATGGTTCAAGAGAGGTGTTAAGGAGGCCATTTATGTGAAAATAAAGAAACCAAGCCTAATAGAGTGGGGGGGTTCGACACCAACTGTGCTGCCATGTACAATGCTGTTTTAACACCTTACTCTGGGCGTTCCTATAACACCTCTTAGCCACTATCCAATCACACCCTTAACACCTGGCGTGATATGTCAATTGGGATTTTCCAGGGTACAATATTGCCACAGATTCTTGTACAAGTCATTTGAATTGAGAGAAAGCCAGTCGGATGACTAGCGAAACGTCTTCAAGAACTACATTCAAGTCAGTTGATCTAATTGAATACAACAGATATAACCCCACACACACACACTATACAAATGCCAACGTTAAATCCAGAACACAATCCGCTTCTTAACCAAAATAGCGGAAAAGACAAGTCCAAACTTAAGTAAATTCCTGCAGTCCCGGACACTAAATATACCAGCCATCATCTACAAATACGTGATGGCTGGAGCCTGAAGATTCATCATTTAGGTTACAACTGTCACGAACTTACCTGCCGCTCCGGTCCCGCGCCTGGACTTCCGGGTGGGCGGCGTTGCGGACGTCATGACGTCACGACGCCGCCACGCTGGGCTGCGCGAGATTTGAAAAGCCGGCGTCCTCCTGGACCCGGCGCCGATAGTAGCATTCTGCTACCCACCTGGCTCTGTACTTACCTGCCTTGGATCCCGCTCTGATACTTACCTTGCCTGTATCAAGTACTTACCTAGCCTGTATCCTCAGTACTTACTGCCTTGGATCCTGCTCCTCTTACTACTTGCCTGTATCAAGTACTTACCTTGCCTGTTTCCAGTGCTACGCACCTTCCTCTCCAGTCCTCCAGTTACTGACCATTGTTCCAGCATACAGCCTACAGTACCCAGCAGCACCATTGGTCCAGCATCCAGCCTACAGTACCCAGCAGCACCATTGTTCCAGCATACAGCCTACAGTACCCAGCAGCACCATTGGTCCAGCATACAGCCTACAGTACCCAGCAGCACCATTGGTCCAGCATCCAACCTACAGTTCCCAGCCGCACCTTGTTCCGGCACCCAGCCTACATTTCCCAGCAGCCTCTGTATCCTGCACCTTCCGGACTATCAGCCTCCTCCTAAAAGCGTACTGTGAGTACCCGGCCGTCCGGCCTTTTGTTACAGTACTATCGGGCCATGGAAACGCCTGAGGGGGCTATGGCCGAGTTGAGTAAAACTCTTCAAGCTTTGTCCAAACGCATGGACCTGTTTGAACATCATCAGGGCCAGTTGGCTCAGTTCATGGATTCCCTTGCTGTCCGGCTACCCCCAGCTGCTACCTCTGCTCCGGGTTCTACGCCACCTCCTTCGGCGGCCGGATCCGGTGATCCTTCTCTTCGGAGAGAGCCCCGCATACCTCCACCCTCGCGGTTTGATGGTGATGCCCAAGCCTGCCGTGGGTTCATTAATCAGTGCCGAATCCAATTTGAACTTCAACCATCTCATTTTGCATCAGATATTGCTAAGGTTGGGTACATCATCGCCTTGTTGGAGGGCAATGCACTGGCCTGGGCTTCTTCTTTATGGGAAAAAGACGACCCTCTAGTCTATAATGTTACTGACTTCCTGAGTATGTTTCGCAAGGTCTTCGATGCTCCAGGAAGAACCTCTGCTGCCTCCTCCCGTTTGATGCAGCTCCGCCAAGGGTAACGTTCCGTGGGTCAATATGCTATCGAATTTCGTACCCTTGCTGCGGAGACTTCTTGGAACAATGAGGCACTTACTGCAGCCTTCTGGCAGGGACTCTCTGATCGCCTCAAGGACGAATTAGTATCTAGGGAACTACCTGTCCCATTGGAAGACTTGATTACACTATGCATACAGATTGATACCCGCTTTCGTGAACGGCAGGCAGAAAGGTCTGCAGCTCGTTCCAACCTCCCTAAGACCTTTCCTAGGCCTGCTCAGACCTTTCCACAACCCATATCTTCGGGTGAGGAGCCGATGCAAATTGGCGGCACTCATCTATCCCCCGAGGAAAAATCACGCCGACGTACCAATGGACTTTGTCTCTATTGTGCTGGGCAAGGACACTTTGTAAAGAATTGTCCCCAGAAGTCGGGAAACTCCAGGACCTAGAAGTTAAGGAGGAGCTCCTTCTAGGTAATGTTAAGTCTCCTGCCAAATTTGAACCACTGAAACTCTTTCTACCAGCTACTATCACCTGTATTGGTAAAACTTTTTCCTCTCAGGCCTTTGTCGATTCTGGTGCCGCTGGAAATTTCATCGATGCTACCTATGCAGCACAATTGGGGCTTCCTCTCCTTCACTTGCAGCAACCTCTTCGAGTTCTGGCTATTGATAATAAACCGTTGGCTTCAGAATTCATCTCCAAATCTACATACGAAGTCCTATTCCGCATTGGCATATTTCACCATGAACGTTTATCTTTTCTTGTCATCCAAAGCCCTTCTGCTCCCCTCATTCTCGGACTTCCATGGCTCAGGCTACACAACCCTGTTATAGATTGGTCTAACAATGAACTCAAGTCTTGGAGCCCCTTCTGTTTCAAAAATTGCCTTTCTACTCATTGCACTACCATTACATGTGAGAATAAATCTGAGAAAAACCTCCCTGAATGTTATCGTGATTTCTCTGATGTGTTCTGTAAAAAGCAAGCTGAGAAGCTACCACCGCACCGTTCCTACGATTGCCCCATCGATCTTCTTTCTGGTACTATGCCACCTCGGGGACGCACATACCCACTGTCTCCCTCAGAAACTCTAGCCATGAAAGAGTACATTACGGAACATTTGTCTAGGGGTTTCATACAACCTTCCACTTCCCCTGCTGGAGCGGGGTTCTTTTTTGTTGAAAAAAAAGACGGAGGTTTACGACCCTGCATAGACTACCGTGGGTTAAATAAAATCACTATAAAGAATCGTTATCCTCTCCCTCTCATCTCTGAGTTATTTGACCAGGTAAAAGGGGCAAAAATATTTACCAAACTGGATCTTCGGGGGGCATACAATCTGATCCGTATACGCCAAGGTGACGAGTGGAAGACCGCCTTTAACACCAGGGACGGTCACTACGAATATCTCGTAATGCCCTTTGGCCTTTGTAATGCTCCAGCGGTGTTCCAAGAATTCGTAAATGACATTTTCCGGGATATGTTGGGTATCTCTGTAGTAGTATATCTCGATGACATTTTAATCTTTTCTCAGGATCTGCCCTCACACCGCATTCATGTTAAGCAGGTGTTACTACGTCTGAGAAAGAATAGCCTATATGCCAAACTGGAAAAATATCTGTTTGAGTGTTCACAAGTACCCTTCCTAGGCTACATCGTATCTGCGCAAGGGTTCCAGATGGATCCTGTTAAAGTTTCGGCCATTCAAGATTGGTCTCTTCCTATGGGAACCAAAGCTATTCAAAGGTTCATTGGGTTTGCCAATTACTACAGACAATTCATTCAAGGGTTCTCGTCAATAATTTCTCCGATATTAGCCCTCATCAGTAAAGGTGGTAAGCCTCATTCATGGACCCCTGCAGCCCTCAAAGCCTTCAAACGACTCAAGGAGGCCTTTGCTGATGCTCCTGTTCTAGTACATCCAGATCCTAGTCTTCCCTTCTACATTGAAGTTGATGCCTCAGACTTTGGGCGCTGGAGCCGTCCTTTCCCAGAGACAAGGCCCTAAATGGAAACTCCATCCCTGTGCTTATTTTCCTAAGAAGTTTCTACCCAACGAGCGAAACTATGATGTTGGAAATAGGGAACTTCTTGCCATCAAACTGGCACTCGAGGAGTGGCGTCATCTATTGGAAGGCACATCTGTACCTATCACCATCCTTACCGACCATAAAAATCTTGAATACATCCAGAATCTCAAAAGGTTAAATCCCCGTCAAGCACGGTGGTCTTTATTCTTTTCCCGATTCAACTTTGTCATCACTTACCAAACTGGTTCCAAAAACAAGAAAGCTGATGCCCTGTCCAGGTCATTTGTTGCTTCCGACTGTATTAATGAAGATAAGGGCTCCATTATTCCAACCACTAAAATCTTGGCCTCTATATCTCCTCAACTTTGTTCCAAGATCCAAGCCGCACAAGATTCTGCTCCTCCTGACACACCCTCTGGCAAAATCTTTGTTCCTGTTTCATTTCGGAAAGCTATCCTTCTTCATACTCACTGTTCCAAGCAAGCCGGGCATCCCGGGGTTAACAAAACTTTTAATATTCTTGCCCGTTCCCTTTGGTGGCCCAAAATGAGAAAAGATGTTAAAGACTTTATTCAAGTGTGTACCAGCTGTGCTCAATCCAAGTCTTCTAGAACCCTCCCCTGTGGTCTTCTTCAACCCCTCCCCATTCCGTCCAGACCTTGGACCCATCTATCCATGGACTTTATTGTTGAACTTCCACCTTCCAAGAAAAACACGGTTATATGGGTGACAGTAGACCGCTTCAGCAAAATGGCCCATTTTGTACCCCTCCCCAAACTACCATCCTCAACGGAGTTAGCTCAACTATTTATTTCACATATCTTCCGCTTTCATGGACTCCCTTCTGAAATTGTATCTGACAGGGGTTCTCAATTTGTTTCCAAATTTTGGAGGGCACTTTGTAAGTCCATGAACATCAAGTTACAGTTCTCCTCGGCTTACCACCCACAGTCCAATGGGTCTACTGAACGCACTAACCAGTCTTTGGAACAATATCTTCGTTGTTACATTTCCTATACTCAGGATGATTGGGCCGACCTTCTGCCTTGGGCTGAGTTCGCCCATAACAATTCACCTCATACTTCTACTGGGAAATCTCCTTTTTTGTGTGTGTTTGGGACGAATCTTAGATGTTTTCCTCAGGATTTTCTTTTCACACAAGTACCTGCTGCCAATGACTCGGCTGCCCAGATGACCGCTATCTGGCATGCTACAGAAGTCAGCCTTCAGAAATCTGCTTTGGTACAAAAAACTGCAGCAGATAGGAAACGTAGAGAACCCCCAGCTTATTCTGTTGGAGATAAAGTGTGGCTCTCCTCTGCTCATATTAACCTACGGGTTCCTTCCTCCAAACTGGGACCCAAATTTATTGGTCCTTTTCCTATCCTGGAATTAATTGGTCCAATGGCTGTGCGCCTCCAACTGCCTTCCAGCATGCGGATTCCTAATGTGTTTCATATTTCCCTCATCAAGCCAGTATGCTCTAATCAGTATTCCACATCTTTACTACCTCCAGTTCCAATTTCAGTTGATGGTCAGCAGGAATTTGAGGTTGAGAAAATCTTGGACTCTAGATTCTGGAGGAGGTCTCTTCAGTATTTGGTCCACTGGAAAGGATTCGGTCCAGAAGAAAGAGCTTGGATTAGACATGCTGATGTGCACGCTCCTCGTCTAGTCAGAGCTTTCCATAGGAGTTTTCCAGGGAAACCTGGCCCGTTGGGTCCTGTGGCCCCCCGTAAGGGGGGGGGGTACTGTCACGAACTTACCTGCCGCTCCGGTCCCACGCCGCTCTGGACTTCTGGGTGGGTGGCGTCGCTACCACCCTGGCTCCTGTACTTACCTGCCTTGGATCCCGCTCCTCATACTTACCTTGCCTGTATCAAGTACTTACCTAGCCTGTATCCAGTACTTACCTGCCTTGGATCCTGCTCCTCTTACTTACCTTGCCTGTATCAAGTACTTACCTTGCCTGTTTCCAGGGACTTACCTTGCCTGCATCCAATCTCCAGTTACTGACCATTGTTCCAGCATCCAGCCTACAGTACCCAGCAGCACCATTGGTCCAGCATCCAGCCTACAGTACCCAGCAGCACCATGTGTCCAGCATACAGCCTACAGTACCCAGCAGCACCATTGTTCAGCATACAGCCTACAGTACCAGCAGCACCATTGTTCCAGCAACGCCTACAGTACCCAGCAGCACCATTGTTCAGCATACAGCCTACAGTACCCAGCAGCCCCATTGGTCCAGCATCCAGCCTCAGTACCAGCAGCACCATTGTTCCAGCATACAGCCTACAGTACCCAGCAGCACCATTGGTCCAGCATACAGCCTACAGTACCCAGCAGCACCATTGGTCCATCATCCAACCTACAGTTCCCAGCCGCACCTTGTTCCGGCACCCAGCCTACATTTCCCAGCAGCCTCTGTATCCTGCACCTTCCGGACTATCAGCCTCCTCCTAAAAGCGTACTGTGAGTACCTGGCCGTCCAGCCTTTTGTTACAACAACAACAGGTGTGTGGTAGGTTAATAAGTTAATTCAACATCCAATACATCTTTGTGTGGAAACTGGACTAGGGTTATCCAAAAATAGCCAAGTTTAGCTAATCATAGTTAATCAAGCATATTCCAGAACACCATTAGCAAACTGTTCCTTATGGTGGTTAACACGGATAGTTATTAAACCCAACCTTGGTTTCACAGCAAAGGTCTCCATTCTTTATTTAGTATAACAGAGGGACATACTCACTGACTCCTCGGGCATCCGTTTTACACAACCGAACTTGCATAGTCCATGAAACGGTTACATACCAATATTGAGTCTGTTAGGCATCCCTTTATATTAACTTATGTCCCAGAGGCCGGCTTTGGAAACAGAGTCCGAGGAACCTCACCTCCACACGTATCAGGATCAGCAGGTAGGAACCACTTTACCACACTTCTGTTTATGCACCCATGAGTCGACGCTCGTTTCCCCCCCAAAACAAAGGCGGGGCTTCATCAGGACATCCTGGGGGGGTTGCCATTTGTATAGTGTGTGTGTGGGGGGGGGTAATTATGATCTAAGTAATTTTTGTATTGTGAATAAAGATATATATGGTTATATTGGTGACGATTAGTGTGTAGTTTATGGAAGACCTCCATTTTAAGGTTGGAGGAATCAGTACCTATTTGTAATTATTAACATCTTAGGCTGTGAGTGCTGTTTGGGGTTTCTTTTGGAAACATCTGTGTTCCTCTTTCCAGTTTATAGTAAGTTTGGGCCCATCTTTTAAAGGATTGACGGCAGATGACCAATTCTTTGTGTAGTTCCCCTGTTACTACATTATAAATGTTACTGTTTATACCTGAGGAAGGGGGCAGGTGGCTCCCTGAAATGTTTCACTATGTTTTTTTGACAAACAAGCAACATAGGTGTGCTACTTTGTAACCAAATCTAATATCTTAATGCACAATATTTTCTTATTTGTGTAGATGGTCCGGGTGCAAATGCCCGAACCCTTTGCTAAGCGACACATACGGTTTCCAAAAGTGACTGATCAATTTCAGTGGTAAGTCCACTCACCCAGAGTGGTAAGTCCACTCAGCCCCAGGCCCGTCGCTAGGGTAATAGTACAAATGATATCCAACAACGGAGGCTTGCACAAACTGGGACTTTAAAAATGTAGGCCGACTACACCTACAGTGGTCCTTAATCATAGGCACACATAAGCATGTTTTTTTCCACAATAAACTGTAATACCCAGTAGTAGTGTACTGCTTTGCTTTTCTTATTAGACTTAACGGAAGCTGTGCCCATGGGCCAGGGTGTCAGCAGAAAGTTTTTTTTGGGGGGCATAAGGGTGCTAAAGTGGTGCATGTAGAGAGAGTGCTATCTGGTAATCAGCACAGTATATGAGTATATGATTTTTTTTATTTGCACTGCATAATTCTCACTCCTGCACTTAAACTCTTTCCTTTGTATCAGTACCCTCCTAGTTTGATTGTAAACCCTACGGAGAAGGGACATCCTTTTTACTCTTGTGGCAAGGCTGTAGTACTTATATTATTTATATATTTATGTACTAAACTATTTATGAATTTGTTCCCCTAGTATGACTTTTTTTGTTTATAAATAAACTATGCATACATACTTGCCATTAACACATCTGCTGGAAGATCGTCCCACAGTTTCACTGTTCTCAAGGATGTCCACAAGTCCTCTGATATGACCTATTAGTGAAGAATACACCAGAGAGTTTATTTTATGGCCCATTAATATATTTGTATAAAGTTATCATATCCCCATGCAAACGTTGCCTCTCCAATTTAAACAGCCTTAACTTGTTTAATATGCCTGCATAGTCAAGCCCCTCCATTCCCTTTATTATTTTAGTTGCCCTTCTCTTAACTGCCCCCATTTCCAAGATGTCAGGCAGATAAGGTGGAAAAGGAAGATAGATTTGTAAGGGTCACCAGGGGAAGTAGGGGACGGAAGGATAGGATCGCTTCTTCTCAGCTGGTCTATCCCAACAGATTTGCCTTATTTGGTGAAGATGTGGAGGAGCATTTATGGAGCAGGCCATTCCCTTGAGCACCCAGGGGATGGACCATCTCTAATAGAAGGGAGGGAGAATTGGGGGCTAGGAAGGATAGGCAGGTGGTAGTGGTAGGGGACTCCATTATTAGAAGGGTAGATAGGGTAATCTGCCGCCAAGTCCCTACATGCCGAACAGTGTGTTGCTGGCCTTGTGCTAGTGTTTGACATGTGGTGGATCGTGTAGACAGATTATTGTGTGGGGCTGGGAGTGACCCGGCGGTCTTGGTCCACGTTGGTGCCAATGACAAAGTTAGAGGTGGAGGTGAGGTCCTTAAAAATGATTTCCAAATGTTAGGGGAACTAACATTTAACTTAGTGCAAGTTAAATGTAAGGACCTCAAGGGTAGTGTTTTCAGAAATACTACCACAGCCACATGCTACGCTAGGGAGGCAACGGGAGCTTAGAAGTATAAATGTGTGGCTAAAAGGGTGATGTAAGGAGATGGGGTTTGGGTTTTTGAAGAACAGGACTGACCTCTGTTGGCTACAGGCACTTTAGTAGAGATGGACTGCACCTCAGTGATGATGGTGCAGCTGTTTTGGGGGAGAAGATGGCTAGAGGTATGGGGGAGGGTACATTGGACTACACATTGGTAGACAGGGAATAGGGATCAGGGGGCTAATAAGATAATAGAGGGTAGAAATGGGGGAGAAGGAGCATAGAGGATAAGGAAGCATGTACGTCCAAGTATGGAAGTAAATTGAATGATAACCTAAAATATGTTTTAAGCCCAGTTACCGCATCAAGGTTGCTTTCTTTAACTGGGTCCTAACCTACTGGTACTTGCCTTTTTGGCTACATGAGCTGACAGCTTCTCCTGTGTGGCCTGAATGCTTGAAGCCGACTCTCTAGTTTAAAGTACTTTGCCTCAAAGAAGCCAAATAGCCTCAAAGGAGCCACAACATACATTTAAAGCGGTGTTCTAAGTGCATAGACCTTGTGGCTCTAATAAGAGCCTTTCAGAAAGGGGGGCCCCACAGCTCGAAACCAGGACCACCCCTGGTCCGAAAAAGGACCTTTTCAGGTCTCCGGCAACTTCCTTCTTTGCGGCCGATGCCGCCAACACTGGGTGATGTCACTGCAGCCGCCAATGACACCACTGTCCCCAACATAGCCAGTGTTGCCTCCGAATCTTGATCCCGAAGTCGTCTTCTTTCTTCTGTCCTTTTAAGGGCCTGGGGTGGTCCCGTTTTCAAGCTGCTGGGACCCCCTATCAGAAAGGCTCTTATTAGCCACAAGGGTTCTTCTAAGAGCCAATGGGGGTCCTGGTTTCCAGCTGCAGGAACCCCAACAAATTCCCAGCACCCCCTAACACCACGCCGCCCCCCCTGCCGGCATGCCCCCACGACATGCACCCCGCACAGACACCCCCCTTCCCAGGAGCCCATATCGCTAATTTTGCCCGTTCCACAAGAGTTGCCGAATTTAAACGGCAGAACTTACAGTGAGATCGTCGTATTCCTATAAATGACTTTCTGACTCCGGATATAACCTCTTTATAAATAGAGATAAGTCCAATTTTGGTTTTACCTGCTGTGGAAAGTTAACAAACCTTTATAAATATGCCCCTCTGTGTCCAATTTATTGCCTTCCAATGCCCGTCAGTAAAGTATTATCGATGTGTCAACGTTTTAAAAAAGCAAATACTCTAAAGAGAATTTGTGTAGATATGCCATTTTTATCAAAAACATCCTTTCCTTTGCTAAACATACTGATATCGCTTTTGGAGATTGAAAGGTGGTGATTTCATGAGGTCAAGATCTGGTATTGAAATGCTTTAAGCCTCCTTTTTGGTGCTATTTAGCAGAAATCACGTGCGATGGCAGTTTTAGGGTGAAGCCACACTACAACGCACCAATCGCGCACGCGAATGCATTTGCGCTTTCTGTGCGTTAGCGAGCGTTATTTTTGCGTTTGCGCTTGCGTTTCGCTATCTTTAAAGCGAAAACGTAAGCGATTGCGTGAAAAATGTTTGCCGCAAAACGCGAACAGACGTGCAATCGCATGCGCATTGGAAGTTGTAGGAACATTCGCATTTCCGCGATTTCCATGTTAGCGAACGCGCGAAGAACGCGCTAGTGTGGCCTAGCTCTTACAAAGTAAGAAAAAAAATATTTCTGAGCCTAAGTTCCCTTTAAAATTAGCGCTCCACTAATCTGTAGTGTAATTTACCAAATCCACAGGGAAAGAAAATGCTTCTTGGAGGCCACAACTCGTGTCACCGTGTGTGCTTTTATTGGAAAAAAAGTGAGAATTTTTTGTGTTTGTGTCTCACTTGGGAATGATAGCAAACCTTGAATACTGGCATAAATGCTATTTCTCCAAAGTCTTGGCTCACATGCAAAATACTAAGGGGGAAAAAAAGGAAAAAAATCATAAAACACATAACTACTACGAAATAATTACCAAATGCATAGAACCTCCGAATAAAGTATACATTATCCTATGGATTAGAAAAAATGTCTAAGGGTGAGGCCACACTAGTGCGTTTTTTGCACGTTTGCGCACGCTTTTCGTGCTCGCGATTGTGCCCGTGATTTTTCCTAAAATGTAAATCGTGGGAACACGACAGTTCCTGCGATTTCCGATTGCACGTCCGTTCGCACCATTTTTGGTGCGTTAATGCATGTGTTTCCATAACGCAAAACGGCAAAAACGCATCTGCAAAATGCGCAATGCACAAAAAACGCGCACACACTCGCGGGCGATAACGCTCGTGATTTGGTGCGCGATTCCTGTGCGTTGCAGTGTGGCCTCACCCTAAAAGGCACACATTGGGATATGTCCTAGAAGACCAGTTGTTATTTTCCCAAAAACAGTGTGCAAAATGGACCCAAAGTAGAGTAATATATAAAACCCATTCTAAAAGGACATATGTTTAGAAAACAAAGATCCCCATTCCTGTTTAAGTAAAATATGTAGCACATGGCTAAGAAACTGTTAATTATTTGTAGCAAACGAGACTGCAGTCCTAAACATGTATTAAACATGGAGGTGCACAACTTTATATTCTAATTTCTTTCAGCTGAACAAGAGGCACAGCAGCCGCAGGCCTATTTAACACCAGCTGTTATGCTGTGGGAGATTTACCCAGAGCAAGGGTGGCTCTGGGTGAATAGGGCTCTATATACAATAAGAAGAGGTAAAGTTTTCCTTTGTGGACAGTAAACTGTGTTCCATTTGGTTGCTATTTACTGGCAACAACCATCTGTAAACAGAGTCCATTTTTGTCATTAAGTATTTGCAACAATGTTTCACTTGCAAAAGAAACTTGGAGACTCAGATGCCTAATTGACTTAGCATGGCTGCAATGCTATTTGTTTGCTACAAATAATTAACTGTTTCTTATCCAGGTGCTACAGGAGGTGAGATCTACCTTTCTTAGAAACATATGGGTTTTATATATTCCTCTACTTTGGGAGCTATTTTGCACACTTTTTTGGGACAGTAACAATTGGTCTTGTACCACATTTTCTAACATTTGTTCTAATTTATATGATAATTTACACTTTATTCAGCGGTTCTATGCATTTGGCATATCTGTTGTATTCAGTTAGATCAACTGGAATAATCACATGACCATCACAGCAGCTTGCTGACCTCACTAATTAATGGAGGAGTAATCAGGTACTATCTTTTTCTCTCTCCCACTCCCTCCCATACCAGATTGCTTCCTATTTCCCAGCATCCCCTATGAAATCAATCATTGATCAGAGTTAGACACAAAAAAATCTTTATTAAAAACAACGCAAGTCCCCCTGCTTTGTTACAGTAGTGTGGGAAGAGGGTTTTAACTCCTCCCTGTCTCTCTGCATGATTAGCTGTAAAAATGAACTTAGAGAGTCGGGAGGAAAGGATTTCTCACTGCAGCCAAGTGGGTGTGTCTGCTACCATAAGTTCACATTGAGTGACAGCACTCTCAGCACAGGGGAAGACATACCCCAGGAACCTGCACAACTTTCCCATGCTGCTGCAATCAACGAAAGGAATTCTGGGGAAAAAAAGGTAGGGAGAGGGTTGGGGGGGGGATGTGTACTTTAAAATAAACCAAAAAAAAATAAAAAAATGCTTTTTCCTCAATGGAGATACCCTTTAAGTTTAGTTCTTGAAGACGTTTCACTAGTCATCCGACTGGCTTTCTCAATTCAGAATGACTTGTACAAGAATCTGTTGGCAATTATGTACCCTGGAAAATCCCAATTAGCATATCACAACCAAGTGTTGGGGACCTTCTGAATGCAAGGCGTGATTGCATTGTGTTATAGGAACTGCCCAGGGTAAGGTGTCAAAACAGCATTGTACATGGCAGACAGTTAGTGTCAAACTCCCCCCACCTCTATTCATGCTTGGTTTCTTTATTTTCACATAAATTGCCTCCTTGACACCTCTCTTGAACCAGTCATGTTCCTTTGCCAATATGTTAACATTACAATCTTCAAAGGTATGTCCTTTTTCCTTAAGATGCAGGTGCACGCCTGAGTCCTGACCAGAGGAATTGGCTCTTCTGTGCTGGGCTATACGTTGATGCAGTTTCTATTTGGTCTCCCCCACATACAAATCAGAGCACTCTTCACTACACTGCACTGTGTATATGATGTAGCTTTTCTTGTGTTTTAATATTGGGTTTTTCGGATGTACCAACTGCTGCCTCAGTGTGTTGTTTGGTTTTACCCTTTCCCTGCCACAGATCGTATATTCACGATCTGTGCAGTGAATACTCAAACTGCCACAGATCGTGAATATACGATCTGTGGCTTCCCCCCTCCAAAAAAATTTTCCCCCCTGCTAGGGGCGATCGGGGGGCAGCATTCAACTGCTCCCCTAGCCCCCTCGATCCCCCCTCGGTTTGGTCCAAATCCGAGGGGGGATTGGGAGATAACAGTACCTTAATGGTGCATCAGCCGGTCCCACGAGGAGGAGGTGAGGAGGAGCTCTTCAGAAATGGAAAGGGAGACCCCGGTGACTCACAGAACTTCCTCCTTCACGGGGTCTTCCCTAAGAATGTGTCCATGCTGCCCCTGGTGGTCTAGTGAGGTACTGCAGTCTGATCTCCATATAGATATGCTGCGTACCTAGTATAGTACAAGCTGTCGTGCTGACAGCTTTTACTATACATTTTGTGAATGAACTCAAAGTTCCATTCACAAATGGATTTTTTCTAAGTCTTTGCTACATTGCGAAGACTTAGAAAAAAAATGGGGACAGAGATCAAAATTTGGTGATACATTCTGATCACAAATTATTGATCTTGCGAATGAATGAAAATCACTTCCTGGAAAATGTGATTTTCCGATGGTTTTTCGAATACGGCATTTATGCCGCTATTCCAAGTTCGTTATCATTCCCAAAGATGATTTGGTGATCATCTTTGGAAATGATCCCCCAAAAAAGGGAAATGCACACAAAAAATCTTAAAGTGATACACACACCTTTTTTTTTTTTTTAACCCTAAAACTATAAATTAGCAAAAACTTTGTCTTCTCCAAGCTTCCCAATGTCCCGGTGATATCGCTAAAGTAAACGTGGATCATTTATTTGTTGGATTTCAAGGGAAACTAAGCCTATTTTAGTAGGAAATTTGCAGAGGTACCAAAAAAAGACCGGATGAATTTTTAGGATCAGTAAAGTGTGCAAAATTGTGGGACTCTCCGTACTAACTGGTTTTCACTAAATACCACTAAAAGAGGGAGTGGGGATAGGGGGGGGGGTGGGTTGTGGCTTTTTAAATTACATTTTTTTGCAATTGCGATGGATCCCATTTAGCTTGTTGGTGGCCCGTCTCTGTTTGCACCCACCATATGGCATACCGTTAGATTCAGGACATGTGGGAGATTGCCATTTAGTGGGTTTTTTACTTGCCAAGTGGGTTTAGGTAGGATTCAACCATTGAGTCCTCTTATTTTATTTTTTCACAAAATCTCCTAAAAGCACGGAGTTCTATGAATAACAGCGTCTGGAATTCTTCATATATATATGAAGCATGATACCATCACGAAGCTGAGGTGTGTAGCTTCCAAAATATATAGTTGTGGGGGGTATTTCCAAGTTGATTAGGCTGTTCAAATTACAGAACACTTTGAATTTTTTCTTGTAATTGGACTTGTGCATGTGTCCCATTTGAGCTAGTGGTGGCCATGTCTCTTTGTGCACCCACGCATATGGCATACCGTTTGATTCAGGACATGTGAGAGATTGCCATTTAGTGGTTTTTTTTACTTGTCAAGTGGGTTTAGGTAGGATTTCAACCTTTGAATCACCTATTATATTTTTACAAACTCTCCTAAAAAGCACAGAGTTCTATGGAGTACTGTGTCTGGAACTCTTCATGTATATATGAAAGCATGGCACCGTAACGTAGCTGAAGGTGTGTAGATTCCAAAAATATATAGTTTGTGTGGGGTATTTCTAAGTTTCAGAGCGTTTCCTTTGAAAAAGTGTAGACTGTTGAAATTACAGAGCACTTTGATTTCTTTCTTGTAATTAACTTGTGCATGCGTCCCATTTGAGCTAGTTGGTGGCCACGTCTCTGTGTGCACCCACACATATGGCATACCATTTGATGCAGGATATGTGGGAGATTGACATTAGTGGGTTTTTTGCTTGTCAAAAGGGTTAAGGTAGGATTTCAACCCTTGAATCATCTTATTTTATTTTTCACAAAACCTCCTAAAAACACAGAGTTCTTTGGATCACTGGGTCTGGAATTCTTCTTATGTATGATGAAAGATGGCATCGTACGAGCTGAAGGTTTGTAGATTCCAAAAATATATAGTTTGTGGGGGAATTTCCATGTTCGGGACTGTTTCCTTAGAAAAAGTGTAGGCTGTTTCAAATTACAGAGCACTTTGATTTTTCTTGTAATTGCATTTGTGCATGCGTCCCATTTGAGCTAGTTGGTGTCCAGTCTCTGTGTGCATCCACGCATATGGCATAACGTTTGATTCAGAACATTTGGGAGATTGATATTTAGTGGGGGGTTTATTTGTTGGGGGCATTTCCAAGTTTTGGGGCTGTTTGAAATTACAGAGCACTTTGATTTTTTTCTTGTAATTACACTTGTGCATGCGTCCGATTTGAGATAGTTGGTGGCCACGTCTCTGTGTACATCCACACATATGGCATACCGTTTGATTCAGAACATGTGGGAGAGTGATATTAGTGGGGGGGTTTATTTGTGGGGGCATTTCCAAGTTTTGGGGGCTGTTTGAAATTACAGAGAACTTTGATTTTTTTCTTGTAATACACTTGTGCAGTGTCCCATTTGAGGCTGTTGGTGGCCACGTCTCTGTGTGCACCCACACATATGGCATACCGTTTGATGCAGATCAGGATATGTGGGAGATGGACATTTAGTGAGTTTTTTTGTTTGTCAAGTTGGTTTAGGTAGGATTTCAACCCTTGAATCATCTTACTATTTTTCACAAAACCTCCTAAAAACACGGAGTTCTTTGGATTACTGGGTCTGGAATTCTTCATGTATGTATGAAAGCATGGCACCGTAATGTAGCATGAAGTTGTGTAGATTCCAAAAATATATGTTTGCGGGGGGAATTTCCATGTTTCGGGACTGTTTCCTTAGAAAAAAGTGTAGGCTGTTCAAATTACAGAGCAATTTGATTTTTTCTTGTAATTGCATTTGTGCATGCGTCCCATTTGAGATAGTTGGTGGCCACGTCTCTGTGTGCACCCACACATATAGCATACCGTTTGATTCAGAACATGTGGGAGATGATATTTAGTTGGGGGTTTTATTTGTGGGGGGCATTTCCAGTTTTGGGGCTGTTTGAATTACAGAGCACTTGATTTTTTTCTTGTAATTACACTTGTGCATGGTCCCATTTGAGCGAGTTGGTGGCCACGTCCCTGTGTACATCCACGCATATGCATACCGTTGATTCAGGGCATTTGGAAGATGATAATTGACATGTTTTTTTTACATGATATGGAAATTTGCCATGATTTTTAACTTTGAATTGTATTAATAAATTTTTCCTGAAAATCTGGTTAAAAAAAGCGAAATTTACATCAAACTGCGCCCACACCCATTGGTGGTATGCATAAAGGAATCACACCATGTGTAGCTGAAGGTGTTGAGATTCCAAGAAATATAGTTTTGGGGGGTATTTCAATATAGAGGGGTGTTTTTGTCTGACAATCTGAAAGTTGCTGTAATTGGGCCATTGTTCATTGGCTCACTTTGTGGCTAGTTGATTCCATGTTTGGTGTGTAACCATACATAGGCATACCGTTGATTCAGGACATTTAGAGATTGTATTTGGTAACTTTTTTTTACATTACTTGGGATTTTGGCATGATTTCTACCTTTGAGAGTGTTTTTTTTTAAATTTTTTAGAAAATCTGCTAAACTGCAAACTTCTATGAAGAACTGCCCCACACCATTGATGGTACGAATGAACAAACTACAGAATTTCGTAGATAAACGTGTGTGGATTCGAGAAATATATGGTTTGTGGGGGTTGTTTGTGGGGAAAAATTGCAGACTGTTCACAATTCATATTGGCTGAATATTTTCGCTGTTTCTGAGCAATTGTGCATGTTTCACTTTGTGGCTTTGGCTTCCACGTCCGCGTGTGTAACCACACTATGGCATACCATTTGATTCAGGACATTTGGGGTTGATATTTAGTAACTTTTTTTACATTTCATGAGGTTTTGGCATGATTTACTCTTTTGAAGTTGTTTTTTGTTCATTTTTTTCAGACAAATGCGAACTTCTACGAAGAACTGCCCCCACACCATTGATGGTATGAATGAACAAACTACAGTGTCATCTAGCTGAAGGTGTGTAAATTTCAGGAATATATAGTTTGTGGGGGTTATTTCTAAGTTACAGGGGTGTGTTTTGTGAAAAAACTGCAGACTGTCCAAATTCGGGTTGGTAAATATTTCGTCTGTCTTGAGCCATCATGCATTGCTTGTGGCTTTTCGCTTTCACGTCCGTGTGTGTACACACACATATGGCATACCGTTTGATTCAGGACATTTGGAGATTGATATTTAGAACTATTTTTTTACATTCCATGAGGTTTTGGCATGATTTCTACCTTTTGAAGTTTTTTTGTTCTTTTTTCAGACAAATGCGAACTCTACGAAGAACTGCGCCCACACCATTGTGGTATGAATGAACAAACTACAGTGTTACATAGCTGAAGGTGTGTATATTTCAGGAATATATAGTTTGTGGGGGTTATTCTAAGTTACAGGGGTGTTTTTGTGGAAAAAACTGCAGACTGTCCAAATTCGGAGTTGGTAATATTTTCGGGTTTCTGAGCCATCGTGCATTGTCTCACTTTGTGGCTTTTCGCTTTCACGTCCGTGTGTGTAACCACACATATGGCATACCATTTGATTCAGGACATTTGGGAGATTGATATTTAGTAACTTTTTTTTACATTCCATGAGGTTTTGGCATGATTTCTACCTTTTGAAGTTGTTTTTTGTTCATCTTTTGTATTCAATTAGATCAACTGGACTTGAAGTTTAGTTCTTGAAGACGTTTCGCTAGTCATCCGACTGGCTTTCTCAATTCAGTCTGCCATGTACAATGCTGTTTTGACACCTTACTCTGGGCGTTCCTGCATCCCCGACCTGAGACAATTATCCGGCCTGGTTCAGCTCTGGGTTAGTTGGTAGCCATGTCTCTGGGTACACCCATGATGTGGCATACCGTTTTATTCGGGAGGGGTTAGGCTTTCATATTTGAGTTGTGTTTGAACTCTTCCTCCACAGTTTTTAGGCTGAAATTCGCATTTGATTTTGTCTCTGATTTTACAGTTGAGGAAAAAAGGAAAATGTGAAGAAATAACTTACAATTGGACGAAGAGCGCGTCCGGTATCTGCATTTTGATCAAACTAACCTCACTCATAAAATCTTGTGGGTGTGTAGTTTCTAAAAATATCTCACTTGTGGGGATATTTTAGTTTATTTGGAAGATATTCTATGTTACAGGGAGAAGTGCTTATACATTTTAATTTGGTGTAATATTCTTGAAGGTACAGTTTTAGTTTGGGTGGTCTTCTGTACAGGAAAAGTCGGGTACTACATATATCTGGTATCGTTGTACTCGGGAGTTACTGAGCTTTAGAAACAGTAAGATTTTTGTGTGTAACCTTAAGATAACTATAAGTAAAATGGGAAAATCCATGAAATTTGCAAATTTTTCATTTTTTTTACATATTTTACCCATAATTCAAGTAAAATTTCCAGAAAAGTTACAAAATTCTGTTACCATGTTAAAGTAGACTTTGTGCTGAAAAAAACAATGTATAATATCCAGATTTACTGCAAGGTTTCCTACTGTAAAATTAGTCTAAAGCGATTGAGGGCAAAATCCTAGAAATTCTTCTGTCTGGCAGGCATCCCCGACCTGAGACAATTATCCGGCCTGGTTCAGCTCTGGGTTAGTTGGTAGCCATGTCTCTGGGTACACCCATGATGTGGCATACCGTTTTATTCGGGAGGGGTTAGGCTTTCATATTTGAGTTGTGTTTGAACTTTCCTCCACAGTTTTTAGGCTGAAATTCGCATTTGATTTTGTCTCTGATTTTACAGTTGAGGAAAAAAGGAAAATGTGAAGAAATAACTTACAATTGGACGAAGAGCTGCGTCCGGTGTATCTGCATTTTGATCAAACTAACCTCACTCATAAAATCTTGTGGGTGTGTAGTTTCTAAAAATATCTCACTTGTGGGGATATTTTAGTTTATTTGGAAGATATTCTATGTTAACAGGGAGAAGTGCTTATACATTTTAATTTGGTGTAATATTCTTGAAGGTACAGTTTTAGTTTGGGTGGTCTTCTGTACAGGAAAAGTCGGGTACCTACATATATCTGGTATCGTTGTACTCGGGAGTATCTGAGCTTTTAGAAACAGTAAGATTTTTGTGTGTAACCTTAAGATAACTATAAGTAAAAATGGGAAAATCCATGAAATTTGCAAATTTTTCATTTTTTTTACATATTTTACCCATAATTCAAGTAAAATTTCCAGAAAAGTTACAAAATTCTGTTACCATGTTAAAGTAGACTTTGTGCTGAAAAAAACAATGTATAATATTCCAGATTTACTGCAAGGTTTCCTCTGTAAAATTAGTCTAAAGCGATTGAGGGCAAAATCCTGAAATTCTTCTGGCAGAGAGGGAAAGATAGAGATAGATATACAGAGAGATAGAGGGACAGATATAGATAGATATACAGAGAGAGAGAGGGACAGATAGAGATGGATATACAGAGAGAGAGGGACAGATAGAGATAGATATACAGAGAGAGAGAGGGAAAGATAGAGATATATACAGAGAGAGAGGGGGACAGATAGAGATAGATATACAGAGAGAGAGAGGGAAAGATAGAGATAGATATACAGAGAGAGAGAGGGACAGATAGAGATAGATGGCAGTTACGCAAAAAATGAAATCTCCTGCATAAAGGGTTAAGGGCAATTCCACGCAACGCTATGGTTTTGCTGTATTGATCCCTACACCCTGCTGTCATTGTACCCTCTCTGTGATGTGAAATCCACAGCTTTCTATATCAGAAGGTCATTTAATCATCATTTTAATCAGACAAATATGCATTTCCATCCTGAAGCAAATGAAGAAATGTTGTGCAACAATATGACAAGGCAGACAAAGTTGTTAACATTCCTAAAAAATGTTCAAGGGACACTTTTCATAAGACGTGACAATGTTTTTTTGCACATTATTTTTGGCAATATGCACAATCTAAATAATGGATTCCACTAACAAACACAGATTTTTTAGTAACACGTCACACTCCAGTAAGAGATACTTACATTTTAACACGTGCAGACAGTACATATTTAATTCAAATTTTCTGTTCCCCCCTTTGTGGACCTTTGTCTAGAGATTAACAATTTAAAAAATTCTGAACTCACGGCTTTATTTGCGATAATTAAGCGAAATTCGATAATTTTACATTTATGTACATTCGCTAAACCCTCGATTTCTCCTATAAAACCACTCCAATGTGTCAATTTTTGGCTCTCTTAAATCTCAATCTCTTAAATGTTCCATTTCGGTGATAACCCTCGAATAGTGGTTTCGTTAACCCTCGGATGTATTTTTTGAATTCGTTAACCCCTCAATGTACTTTCAAATTTCAGAAGCCCTTTGTTTTGGTAACCCCCAAATATAGCAAATCAATCGGCTACGCTCAAATGGTAATGTTTGATTTTTGGTAAACCCTCGAATGTATAGTTCGGGAACCATTGTAATTCGCTACAAACCCTCGAATGTAGTGTGCCAAACCCAACAATTGCCTGATGGGGGAAATGTTTAAACGCATTTGGCGATATTGAAATTCCCCCGACTATTACCTACCTTACCCCAGGTCCCAGAGCCATTTTCAGTAAGTTCCATTGCTATTTTATTTGTAATTAATCAACCTATTTTCTCCTTTCTCTGTGGTCGGGGGGGGCCCATGACTTTGTGGATAGTGGGTTCTTCCTGAACTTGGTCCGAACGTTGTTAAACTGGACTTAGATTTTCGTGAGTTCGAAATACACCGAACTTTCTGCAGTGGAATACACTGTATATTGGGTGGGTGGGGGGGTCAGCTTGCTGCAGGATGTGGACTACTGGCGTCGTTGGGTGGGGGGGGGGGGGGGGGTTAACGCAAAAAAAAATGAAAATCTCCTGGCAGTGAAAGGGTTAAAGCAGACAGGATATGGTGTTTATTGAAAATTTTTCTTTATTTCTCGGAGACCCCTGCTACATATGGGATGACCATGTTCTTTCTCCTGTCTTGCTTTTTCCCCTTTACTGTTGGTATTTGTGTTCTTTTCTTTCCTTCTACTTCTTTGACAAAGGCCCAGTCTGGATATCCACAAGTTTTAAGGGTTCCTCTGAGATGTTTTATTTCTTTAGCCTTCGCCTCTGTGCTAGTGGGTTTTCTATGCTCTGTGTTGCAGGGTTCTGATGTCACCCAGCTTTTCATCTAAAGTGTGGTAGTCAAACGTCAAATACTGATCTGTGTGTGTTGGTTTTCTGTAAACCTCTTCTTCCAGTTTACCATTCTCCCTGAATGAAAGCCAGTGTGTTGTTTTGTACCTCTTCCCTTGTAAATTTGATGTTCTGGTTTACAGCATTGATGTGTTCTGTGAAGGCTTGTACTTCCTTCTGGTGGGTTTTAACTCAGGTGTAATCCATGTATCCGAACCAGTGGCTAGGTGGTATTCCCTGAAAGGTATTAAGCATCTGTTTTTCCACTTCTTCCATTTAAAGGTTGGCTATAATGAGTGAAACTGGAGAACCCATAGCACATCCATGTTTTTCCTTATAGAACCTATCCCTGTATTTGAAATAGGTGGTATTTAGGCACAAGTCCAGTAGGGAACACACCTGTTCTGGGTTAAGATCAGTTCTGCTGGTAAGGGTGCTGTCTTGGCCTAGCCATTTTCTCACCATGTCAACAGCCTCCTTGGTGGGTATACAGGTGAAGAGAGATGTCACATGATAGGACACCATAGTTTCTCCTGCACCGAGTACTATATCTTCAATCTTGTTGGTGAAATCCTGGGAGTTCTAGATGTGATGCTTAGAACTTCCAACTAATGGCCCTAAGATGTTAGCTAGGTATTTTTCCACCTTGTATGTTACAGAGTTGATGCTGCTGACTATAGGTCTTAGTGGTGCCCCAGCTTTGTGTATATTTGGGAGTCCATATATGCATGGATGTGCCTCACCAGGGTAGAGGCGATGATACATTGCTCGATCAATGGCTTTTGAAGCTGTTGTAGTAAGTCTGTGACTTTTTTTTTGTAACGGCTGGTGGGATCCCTTGTTAAAGCCTCATATGTGTTGTTATTGGCCAGGAGTGTGGTCACTTTAGCATGGTAGTCTGAGGTGTTGAGTACCACTGTGCATCTTCCCTTGTCTGCCGGCAGAATGGTGATACTGGAATCTTTCTTGAGGGATATTAAGGCTCTTCTTTCCTGTGTGGTCAGGTTAGATGAAGGAGTTTTAGCACTGGCTAAGGCTGCAGATACTTAAGGCAAAGTTGTTCTGCCTCACTCTGTGGTACCCAATTATTATGCATTAAGGCTTCTGCGGCTGCTATAATATCCACCACAGGGATGGCTTTAGGAGTGATGTTCAAACCCTTACCCAGGACTTCTATTTCTGGATGGGTCAGGGTCCTGTTAGACAAGTTTCTCACCCATTCCTACTTGTTTGATAAAGTGACAATTCCCTCCTTTTGTATCCAAGGTAGTTTGTCTCCTTTGAGGGTGTTCTGGGATGACAAAATAGAGAACTTGTTCTGTTGCCTTTGCTTGCCCTTACAGTGCTGAGAAAGCTGTGCTTGTTTGGTGAACTCCATCACTCTTTCCCAGATGGCCACAGGTAGATGTGAGGCCAGGTTCTGTTCTAGTTGACTGATGTTGTGCATTAAAGCATCAACAGTAAAATATGTCTGTCATACTCATTTAGGAGCGGTGTTTAAGCCTTTTGCAGTATCTGTTTGGCTCTGATGCCTTTAACTGTGGAATCCAGACGTATGCTGCATGGTATTAGCCTTTGTTGTCTGCATCGGAGGTTAAATCGCAGGTGGTTTCTGTAGTCTGCCAATTTCCTTGCTGTCTTTTCATATTGCCATACAATTGAGGGTTTTCTCCCCAAAATGATTTGCAATATATACATTGCAAATTATATATATATATATATATATATATATTTATATATATATATTAATTTGCAATAAAGTTTAGTTCTTGAAAACATTTCGCTAATCATCTGGCTGGGTTTCTCAATTCAGAATGACTTGCACAAGTATCTGTGGCAATTATGTACCCTGGGAAGTCCCAATTAGCATATCACAGCAAGCTGTTGTTCCAGCAACTGCATTAACGTATGGACCAGCACAGAAGAGCCAATTCCTCAGGCCAGGACTCAGCTGTGTACCCCCATCTTAAGGAAAAAGGACATACCTTTGAAGATTGTAATGTTAATATATTGGCAAAGGAACATGACACCTTACCCTAGGAAGTTCCTATAATGCCTCTTAACCACAATGCAACCACGCATTTCATTCAGAAGGTCCCTAACACCTGGCTGTGATATGCTAATTGGGATTTTCCAGGGTACATAATTGCCACAGATTCTTGTACAAGTCATTCTGAATTGAGAAAGCCAGTCGGATGACTAGCGAAACGTCTTCAAGAACTAAACTTCAAGTCCAGTTGATCTAATTGAATACAACAGATATACCATGACCTGGATGAATGAGAACCTTCATAAGCTTGTTTTTTGTTCATTTTTTCAGACAAATGCGAACTTCTACGAAGAATTGCGCCCACGCCATTGATGGTATGAATAAACAAACTACAGTGTTACATAGCTGAAGGTGTGTAGATTTCAGGAATATATAGTTTGTGGGGATTATTTCTAAGTTACGGGGGTGTTTTGTTGAAAAAACTGCAGACTGTCCAAATTCGGAGTTGGCTAAATATTTTTGCCGTTTCTGAGCCATCGTGCATTGTCTCACTTTGTGGCTTTTCGCTTCCACGTCCGCATGTGTAACCACACATATGGCATACCGTTTGATTCAGGACATTGGGGAGATTGATATTTGGTAACTTTTTTTTACATTCCATGGGGTTTTGGCATGGTTTCTACCTTTTTGAATGTTGTTTGATGTTCATTTTTTTGGAAAATCTGGTAAAAGTGCAAACTTCTACGAAGAACTGCGCCCACACCATTGATGGTATGAATGAACGAACTACAGCGTTACATAGCTGAAGGTGTGTAGATTTCAGGAATATATAGTTTGTGGGGGGTATTTCTGAGTTGGGGGGTGTTTTGTGGAAAAACTGCAGACTGTTCAAATACAAAACTGGCTAATTTTTTTTTGCTGCTACTGACATTTGGCACTGGTCACGCTCTGGGTTAGTTGGTAGCCATGTCTCTGGGTACACCCATGAATGTGGCATACCGTTTTATTCGGGAGGGGTTAGGCTTTCATATTTGAGTTGTGTTTGAACTTTCCTCCACAGTTTTTAGCTGAAATTCGCATTTGATTTTGTCTCTGATTTTACAGTTGAGGAAAAAAAGGAAAATGTGAGAAAATAACTTACAATTGGACGAAGAGCTGCGTCCGGGTATCTGCATTTTGATCAAAACTAACCTCACTCATAAAATCTTGTGGGTGTGTAGTTTCTAAAAATATCTCACTTGTGGGGATATTTTAGTTTATTTGGAAGATATTCTATGTTAACAGGGAGAAGTGCTTATACATTTTAATTTGGTGTAATATTCTTGAAGGTACAGTTTTAGTTTGGGTGGTCTTCTGTACAGGAAAAGTCGGGTACCTACAAGATATCTTGGTTATCGTTGTACTCGGGAGTATCTGAGCTTTTAGAAACAGTAAGATTTTGTGTGTAACCTTAAGAAACATAAGTAAAAATGGGAAAAATCCATGAAAATTTGAAATTTTTCATTTTTTTTACATATTTTACCCATAATTCAAGTAAAATTTCCAGAAAAGTTACAAAATTCTGTTACCATGTTAAAGTAGACTTTGTGCTGAAAAAAACAATGTATAATATTCCAGATTTACTGCAAGGTTTCCTACTGTAAAATTAGTCTAAGCGATTGAGGGCAAAATCCTGAAAATTTTCTGGCAGTTAACGCAAAAAAAAATATGAAAATCTCCTGGCATGTGAAAGAGGTTAAAGCAGACAGGATATGTGTTTATTGAAAATTTTCTTTATTTCTCGGAGACCCCTGCTACATATGGGATGACCATGTTCTTTCTCCTGTCTTGCTTTTTCCCTTTACTGTTGGTATTTGTGTTCTTTTCTTTCCTTCTACTTTTTGACAAAGGCCCAGTCTGGAGATCCACAAGTTTTAAGGGTTCCTTGAGATGTTTATTCTTTAGCCTTCGCCTCTGTGCTAGTGGGTTTTTCTATGCTCTGTGTTGCAGGGTTCTGATGTCACCCAGCTTTTCATCTAAAGTGTGGTAGTCAAACGTCAAAAACTGATCTGGTGTGTGTTGGTTTTCTGTAAACCTCTTCTTCAGTTTACCATTCTCCCTGAATGAAAGCCAGTGTGTTGTTTTGTACCTCTTCCCTTGTAATTTGATGTTCTGGTTTACAGCATTGTGTGTTCTGTGAAGGCTTGTACTTCCTTTGGTGGGTTTTAACTCAGGTGTAATCCATGTATCCGAACCAGTGGACTGGTGGTATTCCCTGAAGGTATTAAGCACTGTTTTTCACTTCTTCCATTTAAAGGTTGGCTATAATGAGTGAAACTGGAGAACCCATAGCACATCCATGTTTTTCCTTATAGAACCTATCTGTATTTGAAATAGGTGGTATTTAGGCACAAGTCCAGTAGGGAACACACCTGTTCTGGGTTGGTTAGATCAGTTCGCTGGTAAGGGTGCTTGTTGGCCTAGCCATTTTCTCACCATGTCAACAGCCTCCTGGTGGGTATACAGGTGAAGAGAGATGTCACATGATAGGACACCATAGTTTTCTCCTGCACCGAGTACATATATTCAATCTTGTTGGTGAAATCCTGGGAGTTCTAGATGTGATGCTTAGAACTTCCAACTAATGGCCCTAGATGTTAGTAGGTATTTTTCCACCTTGTATGTTACGAGTTGATGCTGCTGACTATAGGCTTATGGTGCCCCAGCTTTGTGTATATTTGGGAGTCCATATATGATGGATGTGCCTCACCAGGGTAGAGGCGATGATACATGCTCTGATCAATGGCTTTTGAAGCTGTTGTAGTAAGTCTGTGACTTTTTTTTGTAACGGCTGGTGGGATCCCTTGTTAAAGCCTCATATGTGTTGTTATTGGCCAGGAGTGTGGTCACTTAGCATGGTAGTCTGAGGTGTTGAGTACCACTGTGCATCTTCCCTTGTCTGCCGGCAGAATGGTGATACTGGAATCTTTCTTGAGGGATTAAGGCTCTTCTTCCTGTGTGGTCAGGTTGATGAAGGAGTTTTAGCACTGGCTAAGGCTGCAGATACTTAAGGCAAAGTTGTTCTGCTCACTCTGTGGTAACCAATTATTATGCATTAAGGCTTCTGGGCTGCTATAATATCCACCACAGGGATGGCTTTAGGAGTGATGTTCAAACCTTACCCAGGACTCTATTTCTGGATGGGTCAGGGTCCTGTTAGGCAAGTTTCTCACCCATTCCTACTTGTTTGATAAAGTGACAATTCCCTCCTTTGTTATCCAAGGTAGTTTGTCTCCTTTGAGGGTGTTTCTGGGATGACAAAATAGAACTTGTTCTGTTGCCTTTGCTTGCCCTTACAGTGCTGAGAAAGCTGTGCTTGTTTGGTGAACTCCATCACTCTTTCCCAGATGGCCACAGGTAGATGTGAGGCCAGGTTCTGTTCGTTGACTGATGTTGTGCATTAAAGCATCAACAGTAAAATATGTCTGTCATACTATTTAGGAGCGCGGTGTTTAAGCCTTTTGCAGTATCTGTTTGGCTCTGATGCCTTAACTGTGGAATCCAGACGTATGCTGCATGGTATTAGCCTTGTTGTTGCATGGAGGTTAAATCGCAGGTGGTTTTGTAGTCGCCAATTTCCTTGCTGTCTTTTATATTGCCATACAATTGAGGGTTTTCTCCCCAAAATGATTTGCAATATATACATTGCAAATTATATATATATTATATATATATATTTATATATTTATTATAATTTGCAATAAAGTTTAGTTCTTGAAAACATTTCGCTAATCATCTGGCGGGTTTCTCAATTCAGAATGACTTGCACAAGTATCTGTGGCAATTATGTACCCTGGGAAGTCCCAATTAGCATATCACAGCAAGCTGTTGTTCCAGCAACTGCATTAACGTATGGACCAGCACAGAAGAGCCAATTCCTCAGGCCAGGATCAGCTGTGTACCCCCCTCTTAAGGAAAAAGGACATACCTTTGAAGATTGTAATGTTAATATATTGGCAAAGGAACATGACACCTTACCCTAGGAAGTTCCTATAATGCTCTTAACACAATGCAACCACGCATTTCATTCAGAAGGTCCCTAACACTGGCTGTGATATGCTAATTGGGATTTTCCAGGGTACATTATTGCCACAGATTCTTGTACAAGTCATTCTGAATTGAGAAAGCCAGTCAGATGATTAGTGAAATATCTTCAAGAACTAAACTTTAAGTCCAGTTGATCTAATTGACTGAATACAACAGATATACCATGACCTGGATGAATGAGAACCTTCACAAGCATAGGCATTTGGTAATTATTTCATAGTAGTTATGTGTTTTATGAAGATTTTTTTTCATGTGTAAAGTGTTTAAAGTGTGATGAGTTTCAACTGAGCTGCAAGAGCTTTTAAATACTACAAATAGGGAATAGTTAGATTTATTTTAATTACAGACTCCAAAAAAATCACGCAGTCACTCTACAGAATACTCCCAGGCATGCCACAGATCCCACAGACACCTGCAGGAGCATACCTAATATAAAGGAAAGTGAAAACTTTGCTCATTGCACATACCCCTGAAATACACTAGAAAGGCGACAACTGTTAATAAATAAAACATCAAACCTGAACTATGCTGCATGAGCACAGGAGTACAGGAGATGCTCCTGTGGCTCATCCAGGCTTCCAGTATTAAGTGACAGTAAGAGCTTGCCATCTTATATTTACAAGTCTGAGTGGGAACAGGGCACATCTTATATTTACAAGTGTGGGCACATCTTAGATTTACAAGTCTGTGTGGCAACTTCTTAGATTTACAAGTCAGTGTAGGCACTGGGAACATCTTAGATTTGCATGTCTGTGTGGGTGCTGGACAAATCTTGTATTTACAAGCCTGTGTGGGCACTGACGAGATCTTATATCTACATATCTGCACACATTTTATATTTAAAAGTCTGTGTAGGCTCATATTTACAAGTCTATGTGGGCACTGGGCCCATCTTAGAGGTGGCTGAACTTCCTAAAGTTTGGTTCTTTTTCAAAGTAAAAGTCCCATAGTTTAAAAACGGACATTTAAGTCAATGGGGACAAATAGTTCAGATAAAATATGATTAAAATAGCAAAAGTAACTTACTTTACATGGCTCTGGGACCTGGGTCTAAATAGCATGTACATATCACCAAAACTTTCCTCACGATTGGGCTTTTTTCGAGTTTCCGCATTGACTTTTCGAGGGTTAGCGAAATCGAACGCCAAATTCAAGGCTTACTCAATGCCACATTTGACAGTTTTGGGCAATTTGAGGTATAGCAAACGCCACATTTGAGGGTTATCTCCAAATTCAAGGGTTACTGAGCGCCACATTTGAGGGTTACGGCCACATTTAAAGGTTACTGAATGCTGCATTCGAAGGTTATGGTCGAATTCCAGGATTAGTGAATGCCACATTGGAGGGTTATAGCCGAATTCGAGGGTTACCGAACGCCACATTCGAGGGTCATGGAGCACTAAAATGGAGGGTTATCACAGAATTCGAGGGTTACTGAATTCCACATTCTAGTGATAGAGCCCTAAATTCGAGGGTTATCGCCAAATTCGAGGGTTACCGAACATTGCATTCTAGGATTATGGAGCACTTAAGTCCAGGGTCATGGATTGTTGAACATTTTCGATAATGAGCTTTAAAAAAAGTCTGCGAGTTTGAAAACTCCAAAAGTTCATAGTTCGAATAGTCCAAAAAAGTCAGTATAACTCATAAAATTGACTCGGGACCTCGGGTTTGAGTTCATCCCTATTTACAAGTCTGTGTGGGCACTGGGCACATCTTGTATTTACAAGCACTGGGCACTGGAAAAATCTTACATTTACAAGTGGCAAGAGGAGGAGAGAAAAAGGGGGAAGCTCGAGAGGAAGGATTATGAACTCTCCAAGTATCATACAAGTTGGCCTGGTGAATAAGTTACGTAAACCGATGGGGGAACAGGCCTTTCTTGTACGTCAATACGGCATTTATTAACTCCACAATTTTAGCATACGGTATGCAATTACTTGTATATCAATAGACAATATAAAACAGGTTTTATAAGGTGTTGCAAAAGGCTCTGTCAGTCCAATGACTGGAGAAGTTGTTCTGGTCAGAAAGCATAAAAGGGAAATCAAATTTCAAAGGGCGGAAGCAAGGGTTGTCAATAGATGCAGGCAAAGCCCAGCATAATATGGAATGCAAGGTGGTACAGTGGTGGTACCCCTCTCAGACCTCGCCAGGGGGGTTGGAAAAGGCCCCCAATCTGGGATTTGCACCATTTTAATCTGAATAACATCACAAAAGTCCTGAAGATATTCAGGGTAATGAAGAATAACTGACTTGCCATTGTGTCTTGCTAGTATATGAAAGGGTATCCCCATCTATATGATATTTTCGCTTTTGTAGATCCAATAATAAAGATTTTAGCTGATGTCTTTGAAGGGTAGCGGGAGCAAGACTGGGAAATATTTGTAAAGTAGCTCTGTCATAGTATCCTGAAGTATTGCGAAGTTTCGCAAGAATGTGTTCTCTGTGAGTGTAATGTATGCAGCAAGTTATATCCCTGGGAGGGGGCACCCTGTGGTAGATTGTGGGCAGAGAGATTGATGGGCTCTATCTATAATGAGTTCCGGGCTGTATTGCGCTCTAAGATACCCCCCCAAAAAAATCAGTGAAATCTTCTTTTAGGCCACGTACACAGAGGTTATTCCTCTTACCATGTTGCCTACATCCTCCACTAAGCGATAACACACATAGGGGCATATTTATAAAGGTTCGTTAACTTTTCGCGCCGATACTTACCCGGTACCGCCGCTTCTATTTATAAAGCGGCGGTACTGGTTTCGCTCGGCTAGTATCGGCTGTTTTACTTCGCCACCTTGAAGGTGGCGAAGTCAGCCGATACTAACCTCCCGCGGCGGGGATGGGCAGGCAACCCGCGGCGGGTGGTCGCACCCGCCCCGGGAGACACGCCCACCCCGCCCACACCCCCCGCGGCGGCAGCGGCGACCACCCGCCGCCGCCGCCACTTCCCAGCAGCCCCTCCCAACCCGTTCCCCGTTCGCGGCAATCTCGGAACGGGAGGCTAGAAGGGGCTGCCGGGAAGGGGCCGCAGCAGGTGGTCGCGACCACCCGCCGCGCACCCCCTCCCCGGCAACCCCTCCAAGCCCCCCGCCCCGGCCGCTCCCGGGGAGGGGACGGGAGGGAGCCGCTGGGGGGGTGGAGGCTCCCTCCAGTGGGGCCCTGAGAAGGGCCTTTTGGGGCTTAGGGGGTCCCGCAGCTCGAACCGGGACCCCCCTCCCCGGCCCTTACAAGGGCCCTTGCGGCACTGACAAGTGCCTTTGGCGGGGGTCCCGCAGCTGAACCGGGACCCCCAGTGCGGCTCTTAAAAGAGCCCTTGGGCGACGTCTTCTTTCTTCCAGTCCCGGCGACACCAGCTCCGCCGAGGCCGCTGACCCCCGAGAGGTACCCCTGCGGCCGCCAGGGGTACCCCCGGCGGGCGCCGGCGACCTCAACGAGGCCGATGTTGCCGGCGTCTTGATCCGGCGTCTTGAAAGTTCCAGAAATCTGATTGGTTAATGTAAAGCAAGTATTAAAAATTGACCAATCAGAAACGGATTATGGATTTCTGCAAACCTATATAAAGAGGAGCTTTCCGCGCGGAACTCAGATGCCATCGCAGTAGATGGCTGAAGAAAGAAGAAAGAAGCGGCTGGCAACATCGGCTCCGCTGAGGCCGGCGGTGCCAGCGGGCTCACTGGCGGCCGCAGTGAGTCTGCCTGGCATCGGCGACCTGAGTGGGGTTGGTGTCGCCAGCCGAAGACGTCGCGTCGGATCAAGCCGCGGCAACATCGGCCTCGTTGAGGTCGCCGGCGCCCGCCGGGGGTACCCCTGGCGGCCGCAGGGGTACCTCTCGGGGTCAGCGGCCTCGGGGAGCTGGTGTCGCCGGGACTGGAAGAAAGAAGACGTCGCCCAAGGGCCTTTTAAGAGCCGCACTGGGGGTCCCGGTTCAGCTGCGGACCCCCGCCAAAGGCACTTGTCAGTGCCGCAAGGGCCCTTGTAAGGGCGGGGAGGGGGGTCCCGGTTCGAGCTGCGGGACCCCCTAAGCCCAAAGGCCCTTCTCAGGGCCCCACTGGAGGGAGCCTCACCCCCCAGCGGCTCCTCCCGTCCCCTCCCCGGGAGCGGCCGGGGCGGGGGGCTTGGAGGGGTTGCCGGGGAGGGGGTGCGCGGCGGGTGGTCGCGACCACCGCTGCGGCCCCTCCCGCAGCCCTTCTAGCCTCCCGTTCCGAGATTGCCGCGAACGGGGAACGGTTGGGAGGGGGCTGCTGGGAAGTGGCGGCGGCGGCGGGTGGTCGCCGCTGCCGCCGCGGGGGGTGGGGGCGGCGGCGGCGGGGTCGCCGCTGCCGCCGGGGGGGGTGTGGGCGGGGTAGGAGCAGCGTCGGGAAGGATTTTAAGTCCCTTCGCGGCGTAATACAGTATCGCGCGAGGGGCTTAAAATTACCGCAGCACAGCGCGCCGCGATAGGGTATCGCGGGAATAGCGCTCGCCGTTATAAATACGGCGATAGCGCTTTTCGCGGGCCGCGATGTGCGGCGCGGTAATTTTTTTGCGCTAAATCGTTCCTTTATAAATATGCCCCATAGTAACATATAGTAATTGAGGTTGAATAAAGACATACGTCCATCAAGTCCAACCTATTCACTTTTTTTTTTTTTTTAATCCTTCCTAACAGTTGATCCAGAGGAAGGCAAAAAAAAAAAAAAAAGCTAAAAAAAAAAAAGGGGGAGGGGGGGAAGAGAATTCCTTCCTGACTCCAAACCGCACAAAGTATCCCGGATCAACCAGATCTACAGTAAATGTATTAATACCAGTAGTTCTCAACATTTTTTAGTTTAGAAACTTATTCAGGCCATTTTTAAAGCTATCCAATGAACTTGCCATTACGACATCTGCTGAAGACAGTTCCACAGTTTTACCGTTCTCACTGTAAAGAAACCTTTCCTAACCTGAAGATGAAACTTCTTTTCTTCCAAGCTTAAAGGATGTCCACGTGTCCTCTGATATAACCTATCATGAAACTGCACCACATATTCCAAAGAGGACGTACCAGTGCCTTGTAAAGAGGGAGAATAATATTTTTATCCCTTGAATATTTTCCTTTCTTTATACAAGACAATATCTTGCTAGCTCTAGCCGTGGCTGTTTGCTATAGCTAAGTCTATTATCTACCAGAACCCTCAAATCTTTTCCCATTACAGATTCATTTAACACAGAGTTATTTATGGTGTAGGTGGCACAGGGATTATTAAATCCCAAATGCATTACCTTACATTTATCAACATTGAATCTCATCTGCCATTATGCTGCCCATTTTGATAATCTATCTAGGTCTGCTTGCAGCACTTGCACATCATTTGAGGTTTCCAAAGCTCTGCATAGTTTGGTGTCATCAGCAAACACAGAGACCTTGTTCTCAATGCCCCCTTCTAAGTCATTTATAAATAGATTAAAAAGACGTGGCCCCAGTACAGAACTCTGAGGCACTCTGCTTAGAACTTTAGAGTGGATGCACTGTATATTCCTCGGTCAAATAGACTGATAGTGAAAAAAATTACATTAGATGGCCAGTGTTTAATATCGCCCCTTATTATGCCTTTAAATTTTTTTTGCCAATATCGAAATAACGCTACTGGTATTTTAATCTGTGGTACAAAATTATACTGCGGTCAAAAATTATAATACTAATTGTAATACCATAAAGGGTAACCAGGAATTAATGATAGCAAATTGATTCTCAAAGGGTGTGCCTCCAGATGTTTGAAAACTACAACCCCCAGCATTCCATAACTAGAGAGAGAAACCAGGGAATGCTGGGAGTTGTGGTTTTCAAACATCTGGAGGCACACTGTTTGAGAATCCATAACATAAAAGACCACACAAGTTCTAATTATAAAAAATTACATTGCATAATTTATAAATGAACAGCTATACAAAGTGCTATTCATTTTCTGGTCCCCACTTATTATTAACTGTTGTAAAATTTAAAGGGGAACTGTGGTCTCCAAACTCTCTCTACGTGCTCCACAGCACAAGATATAAAGAAATGACTGACCAGAAAGTTAATCGGTGCGAGGCTGACATGTGACATTCCTAAGGCTTCTCCTGCACAGTGCCGACGGCAAGCGCAGCCTCAGACTTCAGTGACAGGACAGGAGACAGGAAGTCCCTTCCCCTCCCTGGTGTGTGAAGTCCTGACAGAGAAGGTAAGGGAATCTACAGCCCTACTCTACCACAGAGTTCTCACTCTGCCTGAAAAGGGTGTTTTCACAGTTTTCTGTAGGAAGGGGGGTCTGAGTGGCCCACAGTACCCGCGTGGGTGGGGCCAAAGCACTTGCGTGTGGACGGGGCCACAGCACCCACGAGTGGGCGGGGCTATGGCAACCGTGAGTGGGCGGGGTTAAGGCACCCACAAGTGGGCTGGGCCACATGGGGCTGTAAGGGAAGGGGCCAAGGGGAACCTGCAAATGGAGGGTCCATGAGTGGGAGGGGGCTACAGGGAGAGGAGATACAGGGCAGATGAACTGTCATCCACTGACATGGTTTCAGAGCAGGAAGTGCAGGGGACCTGGTGATGCTGCTGCCATATCACAGGCAAAAATGTAAATATCTTCAAAACTGCAAAATAAACAATGAGTATAAATTGCAAAAATTCTCAGGAGAGCAATTCCTATCAATTTACCTAAAGTTATTTTTGCCACACTTGTGATGTCATAATTGTGATGTCACCAGCTATAAAAAAAGATGAATCATCATCAACTCTCATTTCAAGAGTTGACTTTCATGAGTAAAGACCTGTTTTTCCTCTCTGTAAGTATTAAGTGTAGTATAAATACTGTCCCATACAAATAACATAGCTGTTAGCACAGCTATAAAAATGCTGTTTTTGGTTTCTACTTCTTATTGACGGTTGTGAAATTTGAAGGATATGAACACTGAGGAAAATGTTATTTTAAACTGCCCATTAGTGGAAACTATCATTCCCAACTATCACTGTACCATTTTTTTTGCTTATCTGCCCCTATTTTTTAGATAGCCAATCTGAAACATCTTACATTTCAGTTGTCAATTAAGTGCCTTACTGTCATAAACTATTCTTCAGTAAGCAGTTTTGCTGTAGCTGAATAATATGACAGTTGGTGTAATTTTTGCAGTTTTGACAGTTGGTATGTGGGGGAATAGTCAGGTCATTAGTAAGAGCCTGAACAAAACAAGTACTGTATTGAAGGCATCAGAGTGAGTGCTACTTACACATAATTATTTATAGGTTAAATTAACTAAATTAAACTGTAAAAATATACTTTTTTTAAAATGGAAAGTACCTTTGGCAGGGAGGTAGGATTGATTGTTCCCACCTACCAATATTGTTTCATTGAGGAGCTACAGCACATAAAGTTTTCATCTGCCAGGTTAGTGCCCTGTGTGCAAAGTAATTTTTTCAGTATACATATCCAGACAGTATATATATCCCTGCCAAAACTCATTTCAGGGAGGGTACCCACACATTTCAGGGAGGATACCCACCACCTAAAGCCCCACCCCAAGATTAACGCATAATCCATGCATACAGACACACACATGTAAACAGACACTCTTGTATACAAAAGGGGTAAAACATGCTAGGCACACCAGTCTTAATCGTGGAAAAAATATCCTTATCCTAACTCTTGTATACAAACATATGCATCTCAACAGGCACACACTCATGAAAACAGTCAGACACACAACAAGTCATGTCACTATTAAGTGTTTTTGTCACTTCTTAGCCACTAAAAGACACTGACATCATTGTGCTCCCTCCCTCTAATTCATAACAACACATTTCAGGGAGATTCCAAAAGTAAAAGATAAAGGTTCCACATGTAGAAGAGTTGCAGATTTAATTAGGGGTAAAATTCTGCTTTTAGCAAGACAGAATACATGAGGCAGAAGGTTCAATTTCCAAGGCTTACTTTTAATTTAATTCCCTAGACTTAATTTTATTTTAACTGAAATGTTTCTGTTTCTTACATCCATAAAGAAATACACTGCAAAGACTACCTTTCATTTTTGTATAAAAAGCAAAGGAATTTATCATTAAGGACCATTCAAATATGTTCACACAAAAACTGCACTGAAATTTCTATTCTGTTTCAGAGGGAAGGTTGATCTCCGAGCTGTAACATGATTGGCTGTCAGCTTCTAGGAAGCAAGGCTACAGCTTAATGTAAATTCTACTGCGTACACTTAGCTGGGTGTGCCCAGCTAAGGAGGATTATGGGAGCTGACCCCATTTACCCACAGGTTAATTTTATATTACAAAAGGAGAGGTGAGATACAGCTAATTGTACCTTTGTAAATGTGCTCTGGGGCAATGTTTTCTGGAGAGTTTAGTTCTCCTATAACCTAATTAAATCTGCAATACCAGTACCAGTCTTCTGACCTAGCAGATTGCACCAGGTTTGCAGTGTTTCTATTTGATTCTCCAATCAGCCCTTTTTAGCTGCCAAACCCAATATGAAAATATTATGTTATAAGTAAAACAGAAAAGAAAACTTAACCTGAAAACTTAAGAAAGTGACCTACACAATCAGCACCGGGTAATGCCGTATTCACCAAAAATCCACCAAATTCCTTAAAACTTGGAATCTGCAGGAAACACTGACAGGAAACACCAGGAGGTTTAAAGGGACACTATACTGAAAAAATTACTTTCCCTCATCTTATTCTATAAATAAATATGTGTAAGTAGCACCTACTCTGAGTGTGTGTGTTGCTGCATGCCTTTTAATCCAGCACATGTTTTGCTCAGGAGCAGTATCCACCATCCCTATTTTAACCACTCTCACTTTCATCTGACCTGACTTTTTCCCCACAAACTGTCAAAAAAGCACACTGCATACAGAATTCCAGCTGTCAAAACTCTGTCACCATTCCTGCTACAGCAAAACTACTCACAGAAGAATAGTTTATGACAGCAAGGCAGTTGATTGACAGCTGAAATTTAAGATGTTTTAGATTGGATATCTCAAGAAATAGGGGGCAGGTCGACAAAATAATGGCACGGTGGTGGTTGTGAAGAAAATTACAGTTTCTATTAAAAAAATTTTTTTTTAAAAATCTCTGTGTGCCCTGCCTCCTAACATTTGGAAATATAAAAGAGGGACAGATGAGGAAGGGAGATGTGTGCGTGGTAGAGTGCAATCGCAGAAAATGTGACCACGCCTACAACATTATATTTAATCTAGCACAGTAGCCTAGATATCGCTTTGAATCTGCCAGAATCTTCTAAAATCCCTTTAAATCTACCACAGTCTCTCACAGATTGCAGTCCATTTTGTTTAACGGAATGTATTGACCCGGTCTGCAAAAAAAAAAGCAGTGCTGCATGCATTTCTCTTTGGAAATTGATGTGTTTTAATTCAAAATACAGCGAAAACAGAACGCTAAAAATGGACCAAAACGGACAAAGAAAATGGAATGCCCATTGTGGTCAGTCTTGTTCCGTTTCTAGTGTAAACGTAGCCTAAGGGAGGGGGCAGTGTTGGGGTGGAATGGCAATCACAACTTTCTGTTAGTATTTTGGGTGATCCAGTGTACCTCAAACGTTGTTTCACGTTTGTGCATGTGTTTTTGCTATTTTCAAAGAGAAAATGCATGCGTTTGCGCAAAAAAATGCTTGAACGCAAAACGGAAACGGACATGCAATCGTATGAGCTTTGGAAATTGCAGGAATATTCGCGTTCCGGGATATGCCACAACACTTTCTGTTCTAGAAATAAATAAATGGGTTTTATACCAAAGATTTAGACAATGAAACCTAAATAAAGCTGCATAATAAAGCAGGTTTTGCTGTGTCTGGGCAGTATTAAGGTGAAAACAAATGAATACAGGAATATGGAGATACTCTGCAGTTTACTAACACCAGCAAATACCTGGTCTTCCGACAAGATGATATTGGAATGTAATGTCAGACGCAGGGGGCACATGCCATACTGGCTCTCAGTATTCCCAATAAATGCATTTCCAGTCATTTCAAGAGTAAATGGCATTATTTTACAACAGCTGCAGCAAAACAAAAAAATAATTTATAGGCCAAATAAACCCTGTGAATTTAGCCATTCATACTTAGAAGACAGAGATTTAATATATTAACCGTTAGATTCTCCTTGACAGTTTGCAGATCACCAGCTATTTAATAAGGTGGATAGACAGAAGCACAACTCTTTCTGTTCAAACACGGCATTTCAATCTTGTTGAAGGAAGGACATTACATCACCTTGATTTTCTTTCAGCCATTCTGTAATAAACGTCCTGGTGTTTGGGATCATTGTCCCTCTACATGGACCAGTTTTAGCCAAGCTTCAGCTATCAGTGACATGGTCACTACAAGGTGTCCAGTAAGGTTTCCAACTTTCCCTTTAAGACATGAACACGTATGAAATCTACACGCCAAACAGCTGGTTATGCACCCTGCATTGATTTCAGTGTAGCTACACGGTAGGTATTTTATGTAATGGCAATTAGCACTGTAGCATGTAGATTCCATACATGTTCAGATCTTAAAGGGAAATGTAACAACAGTTCCTGTTCCAGCGTCCAGTTCCTGTGTCTGGGAAACAAACTCAAATCTTTATTCCCTTTAATTTGTAGCAACCAAAGGAAAGACAAGGGACTTTAAATTGAAAATCCTTTTTTTTTTTTGCTGTTCTTTTTTTACCACCATTCCCCTGTTAAAAGAAACATGTTATATTTTACTGTAAGCTTAAAGGGCAACTGTGGTCTCCAAACAAGTTAGGGTTAAATGAAAGCCTACATTTTTTTTTATTATGAGTCGACAATCACATCTCTAGCTTCACCCTATGAGAAATGATATTGAGATGAATGTTCAAACTTCCTGCTTCCAGTAGGTTGAGTGACATCACTTGACCTCTACTAGCCCCTCTGCCCCTCTGCTCAGTAAAGATTTAATGCTGGGGAAATCAGGAAGTACCTGGGGGGAAAATTGACAGTTGAGAAGGGGAGCCTATTAATGCAGACAGGCTGGTCACATGACTACAAGCTGGTCACATGGCTAAAAACAGGAAGTAATATTGCTGAACCTTTCCATTAATAACTTCTCACGAATTTTATCTAGAGATGTGATTTAGGTTTTATTTTAAAGGTAAGATGGAAGGCTTTTTATATAATCCTAGTTTGGAAGAATTGGAGACCACAGTTACCGAAGCTAATAGGTTACAGCACCTGTAGCAGTGGGAACAGTTTCCAAACAATCATGCCGGCGCTCCAATACACCTCCGTCAAATACACCGTCTCCCTCTCAGTCAGGCACATACACAAAATCAATCCCCAAGGCGTGACATCCAATGGGGGCAAAAAGGAAGCGGGCAGCCGGTCTTCAGTAAAAAATCGTAAATCTTTTTATTTCGGAATCTTTAAAATCATCAAACCATCACATTTAAGGTTGCAAACAATCGGACTAACGGACAAGAAACATGTGAACCCTCCAGGCTCCACCCGACGCGTTTCGTGGCCAATAGCCACTTCCTCGGGCATGAAGGAGTGTCCTCTCCACCTGCTCCATTTAAAGCCCAGATAATTAACCCTTTGTTCCGTGAACCATATACCAAAGTGAAAAAAGACACTCTGCAACAGACATGGTGTAAATATAAAACATTTAAAACAAACTATGACTTTCTTATATAATCATACCTAAAAATGCAGTGAAAATACATTAGGATGAAAAGTCACAATGGCTAGTATATTAGGCAAAAATAGGTTAGTATCAAATAACATAAAAGGTTATAAAAAGTTATTATAATATGCATCAGAGGATAGTAATATATTATTTCCAATCATATATATTTTAATCGCAGAAACAACTTAATTCGAAATCTCTATTCATACCCATAGGGGCTAAAGTTTCCAACATATAAATCCAGAAAGCCTCCTTATGTAGAAGGATGGATTCTCTGTCTCCCTTTCGTACATCAATCTCTGCACTGTCAATAATTTGGAATTTAATGTTTAGAACACCCCCATGTCGTTCAATAATATGGGTTGATATAGCAGAATCATATTTCCTATTTATCGTCGCATTTACATGTTCTGCTAGTCTTTTATGGGCAGATCTAATAGTTTTGCCTATATATTGGCTTCCACAGTTACATGTAGCTAAATACACCACATGAGTGGATTTGCAATTGTAATGATGATTGATTTGAAAAGTCTTATTGTTACTGCGGCTTGTGAATGAATTGGACACCTCAATATATTTTCAAATTTTACATCGTTTATGCCCACATTGAAAGCAACCTTTGTATTTAAGCCATGTAGGTTTCGATTGTATCAGTGTCTTATCTGTGAACATACTGGGTGAGACCAAAGTACCAACAGATTGTCCCCTCCTGTATATAACCCTCGGTGTTGAAGGGATAATATCTTTCAAAAGGGGATCTGAGAGTAAGATAGGCCAATATTTTTTAAGGATACCCCTGATTTTATTGCTATCTCTGCTGTATGTGGTCACAAAACCCGGACCCTTCCATCTCGGACGACCATTTTTTATGTTTTTAGGTAGTCGCCCTTTGGTAGATATCAAAGACATTATATCTTTGCTCACAGCTCTCTCATAAGCATTTCTAATAACTGCTGGGGTATATCCTCTTTCCAGAAGGCGATCCCAAAGTTCCATTGATTTGACTTGGAACTTGTCCCATGTGGAACACACTCTCCTCAACCGTATAAATTGTCCATACAGGATCGCCTTTATGACAGAGGTAGGATGGTTACTGTCTGCCCGTAGTATCGTATTCCTGGTTATGGGTTTGCGAAAGAGGTCCGTTGTGACCTGTTTGTCCACAATTTCAAAATAAATGTCTAGAAATTCTATAATAGATTTATATTTTTGATATGTGAACGTAATACCCCAATCTGTATTATTGCAATAGTTGAAAAACTGATCAAACTCTTTAGAACCTTGGGGTTCCTTCCAGATCAGTATTAGATCATCTATATATCTGTATATAGCTTTAATGTTCTTTTTAAAAGGGTTGTCACTAAAGATAAATGTATGTTCCCAAAACCCCATAAAGAGGTTTGCGTAAGACGGTGAGAACTTCCCACCCATAGAGGCTCCCTTTTTTTGTAGGTAATAAACATTATTGAACAAAAAGTAATTAGTCTCTAATAGAAAAGTGAGAGCCCGTATGATGAAACATTTTTGTGGGTCAGGATGTACATTGTGACAATCAAGCCAATACTTAACAGACTCTATACCCTTCTGATGGGGAATAGATGAATATAGAGATGCGACATCCATGGTCACCCAATAGTAATTCTCCTTCCAAATTATAGATGAAAATACAGTAATAGCATGAGAAGTATCTCGTAAGTATGTGGGGAGACAAATTACCATGGGTAACAACATGGAGTCTACATATTGGGAAAGATGCTCATTTAATGAGCCGATGCACGAAACTATGGGCCGTCCCTTCCCCTCCGATAGTGATTTGTGGACCTTCGGCAAAATGTGAAAAATCGGGGTTACTGGACACTTATTCCATAAGTACTCATATTCTAGTGTACAACCACAGTTACCCTTTAATATTACAGTGTCATACTTACTCACCCAAATAAACACGAATGCTCCTGTGATAAGTTTTCACACACTTGCACGAAGAAGTGGCGTATCTACGTTAAAACATTCGGGGGGATATTTGGCAAAGTGCCCCGAATGTTTTAACGGACTTCACCTTCAAGAAGTGCCCATAACTTCTGGATTTCCCGGCTGCGCGAACCTCTGGGCATGTCGCAAAGCCGGCGCAATTACTTCATGCGCAACACCTGCGCGACAGATATCAGGGACAGATAGGTAGCAGAGCCAAGCCAGAGTTAGATAGATAGATAAATAGATAGATAGATAGCAGAGAGTTAGATAGATATGTAGATAGATAGATAGACAGATAGCAGAGATAGATAGATAGATAGATAGATAGATAGATAGCAGAGTTAGATAGATAGATAGATAGATAGATAGCAGAGTTAGATAGATAGATAAATAGATAGAGAGACACAGAGTTAGACAAGAAGCAGCGTTAGATAGATAGATAGTGAGACACAGAGAGATAGATAAGAAGCAGATAGACTTATTAAAATAGATAAACAAGAGGCAGATATATAGACAGAGATAGATATACAGAGAGAGAGAGAGGGACAGATAGAGATAGATATACAGAGAGATAGAGGGGGACAGATAGAGATAGATATACAGAGAGAGAGAGGGAAAGATAGAGATAGATATACAGAGAGAGAGGGACAAGGACATATAGAGATAGATATACAGAGAGGGAGGGACAGTTAGAGATAGATATACAGAACGAGAGAGGGACAGATAGAGATAGATATACAGAGAGAGAGGGACAGTAGAGATAGATTACAGAGAGAGAGGACAGATAGAGATAGATATACAGAGAGAGAGGGACAGATAGAGATAGATATACAGAGAGAGGGGGGACAGATAGAGATAGATATACAGAGAGGAGAGGGAAAGAATAGAGATAGATATCAAAAAGAGAGAGGGACAGTAAGAGATAGATATACAGAGAGAGAGGGACAGATAGATAGATATACAGAGAGAAGGGACAGATAGAGATAGATATACAGAGAGAGAGGGGGGACAGATAGATAGATATACAGAGAGAGAGAGGGAAAGTAGAGTAGATATACAAGAGAGAGGGGACAGATAGAGATAGATATACAGAGAGAGAAGGGACAGATAGAGATAGATTACAGAGAGAGAGGGGACAGATAGAGATAGATATACAGAGAAGAGAGGGAAGAAGAGTATAGATATACAAAAGAGAGGGACAGAAGAGATAGATATACGAACAAGAGAGGGACGATAGAGATAGATGTACAGAGAGAGAGGGGACAGATAGAGATAGATAGGGGCAGAGGTCCATGTAGAAGTACAAGAAGGTATCCCTGGCCAAAGGTGGTGGCAAGTGTCTGACTACAACTGAACACAACAGTAAGTTAAAAATGACCAATTGCTACCATATATAATGAAATTGCCAGTTTACTGTGCCTTGTGTCATTAATTTGTGTCTCTCTGTCCAACTCTCTATCTCTGTCTGTCTATTTCACTGTCTTTCTGTCTGTTATCACTATCAGGGTGTGTGTCTATGTTTTGGGTTGTCTATCTGTCTCCTGTGTCTTTTGGCCATCTCTATTAATACATAGTGGGTGTGGGCATAATTGGGGCAGAGAAAGGGGCGTGACCTAATAAAATGTTGCGCCACGCTACGCGCGGTGCATGGAGTGCCCAAAAGTGCCCCTGATCTTCTTAGACCCTAGATACGCCCCCTGCTCCGAAGCAAGAACAAAGATCTTAGAAAGACAACCGTTTTAGCAATACAGGAAGACGGTTATAATTATTCCAGTGTTAGGGCTAGGTCCCACTATCACACACAGCAGCGCATGCAGGATTTTTGCGTGATCACTCCACGTGCGGGGTGTTTCCGGGCCAAATAATGTTATCGGCACGCATGCGATACGAAAAGTCTGTGCACGCATGCGAACCAATAACTGCACCGCACACAGTGGGAACTACCTGGTGGCATTGCACTGACAATGGACCCGGAAGCGTGAAAAAACGCAAATCGCACTCCGACACGCAGTATGGGACCTGGCCTTAGAGTTACATATAGTGATCTACATTGCGATCCTAATAGTAAAATGAGTCATGTGTATTTGCCGGGAATTCACACTTCAGATTTTCAAATCAAAACAGTTTTAATTGTGACAATAAAATGACAATGTTGAAGATATCTGTTACCAGTTCCTTTCTGTAATGGCATTGGCTATATATAGTTTATCTCAAATATACTCTGAAAGATCGTTATTTACTTTTCTGGGCTTCCCCTAAGCATACCCACTACATTCCAACTCACACGGTTTGGTTTCCTACAGCCAAGAGTGTCATTGTTTCTCTGCCAATCACTTGATTTCAGATTTTTAGTTCACTGTTTTTGAATTGTGGGATCTCATAACTAACATTACTACTATTAAATGACTGGTCAATGTAGGCCATATTCAAATACTTCTCTGATGATAAGGAATTCTGTGGTGGCCATTATTATTATTATTTGGGATTTATATAGCGCTAACATCTTCCTAGCCGCTCTACGAGTACATGATATATTCACATCAGGCCAGCCATAATGTTCCAAAGTTCACTGCTTGTCTACTCTTCCCTCCTAATATAGAAAACCATTGTGTAACTCTCTGCACACTGTCTAATCTACACTACAGTACATCAAAGTAGAATTTCTATGTTACATGTATATTTTTATACACATAATCATTTCCTCTGGAAGAACACACAAAAAATCATTTCTTTTTGTAATGCTAATTTAGATCTCTCTCTAAATAAATTGTCCTTGCGCATTTATCCAAGTGAGCTAGATGTTAAATATCATTTTTATAAAGCTAGTTTAGTTCCCCTTGAAGATCGATCCTTAATTAAATTAAATTAAAACGATCCCTATTTAATTAAATTACTGATCTTTTCTCTTATCCCCACTGTTAATATTTCACCTGTAAAATGTTCCAGTTCAGTTTGTCTCTCAGTATTGCCTCTTCCTCCGTATTGTCCTCAAAGGGCTCTGTGTTGATTCCTCGTTCAGGTGAACCTCCCTTATCTCCACATCGTTACCTTTCCTCAGGGCGATATATGGAGAATACAGCAGACAAAAAAGATCTTACAGACTTTCTCAGGGGAATAGAGCAAAAGCCCTTGGATTTATCAAGACATCCGAATCTGCTTCTTAACAGTCCAAACATCTGGTCAATCCCCGAGCGGGACGCACAGTGAGCCTGGTTATAGTTTCTTTCTGCCTGGGTCTTTTGGATTAGTCACTGGGTCATGAGCCAGGTTTTTAACCCATATCTGCTATCACCTGCAATTAACAAAAAGAATTTAAAATATAAAAAACACTAGTTTGTATTTCTAAATCACATTTTTTAATTTTACAGACCACAACTACTCACTCCCTGGTGATTACAGGGGCAATCGCAGATTTCCAAAACAGGATTACTGAAAGGGTTAACATGGATAGTGATGATTACAGGGAGGTAGAGAGACCAATCTCCTACTTCCTATTTTCCATACAGTCTCATCAGTCAAACATCCTGTTTTTTAAAGATGTCCGCTGTTGGTCAGAGATAGGAGGTGTGTCATTATGTAGGGAAAGGAAGGAGCAGAGAGCTGCAGCCACACCAATAACAGACATCTTTGAAATGGTCTGTAATATATAAATGGGAGGGTGGAAGTGTCCCTCAACACACCTCCCTAAAATATTTTTTCCCCCTGCTAATACATCTATGAATTTAATGACAAAATAGCTAACAACCACCCTGATCCAAACTCTCCATTTTCAAAACACTGATGAGTCCAGACTGACTTAATATATACTAGTCTTCAGTAGAACCAGGGAACTTGGCTACAATGTCAATAATCTCCATGTTGTAGGATACGACCACTTGCTTGTTTAGGGAATGAAGTGCTTTTTGTTGCATAGTTTGTATTCTTTTTCCGATGGCGGTGACAAGGCAACGTGGGTACAATCGATGACAACAATAATTGTTTGGAAGCCCAGATGTACCTACGAATGAACATTTGACCGTTTTGAGTGGAAGTGGCCGCAATTAGGAAAACTTATGTAATGTCTGTTCACTATGGCCTGGATAACCTGGAATAGAAATCTACTGAAACTGGACTGGGTGATGCCCCCACGGCTGTGGACACGATGTTCTGGAATGAGCCGCTGGCGAAAAAATGAAGGGCGCAGAGTAACGACGATACCCAGAATGGCATCTTTATTTTGCCAAGTCAATTAAGACATGTAACTGTGCCAAATCATTTTCCAACTAATCACACAGTAATTAAGATTATTACCACAATCTTAAATCTGCCTTTTTTCCTTCTATGATCTTCCTATCCCTTTTTTTTTCCATTGTTTTTTTAGCTCTGGGAGTTTTATTTTTCCAAGGGGGCAGGCACAGCATCACTGTCAATCACACACTCCCAACCCTCCCCCTGGCAACTACATGTAGAAACAAAAGCGAAGCTAATTTCTCTGCCTTTCATGGCTATTTGATTCAGCATCAAGAGAAACAACAAAGAAGCATTATCTGTTGCACTTTCTATGCTTGTAGTTGAACCCAATCATGCAGTTAGCTGTTTTTGTGCTCCCTGTATTACTCAATTGTTGCACTGTACCTAAACAAAAATCCAAAGTGCCCCCCCCCACCTTCAAACTCCTACAGCTAAAAGAAATCTTCCTTGATTCCAGCAGTTATTACATCTCCCAGTGCTGCTTACATACCATAGCAAAGCAGTTTTACTTTCACTATAACACCAAATCACTGGGTGAATGCTATTGGCTGTAATGGATTACAGATCATCTCCACTGCACATGCCCCGCACTCTTACTGCAAACACTGTGCCAAAAATTATTTTGTTCTTGTTACCCTAATACTGCAGATAAGTTATACTTATTATCTCATACCCTTTTCTCTAATACTGGTAGCCATGTTTCCCCTTTTCCTCTAAACGTTTGGTTTATTTTGTACAACTTGAAAAGCTTTACTTTGCACTGGATAAAATGTTAGAATATTCTGATGATTATTTTGTACCCATGACACTTTAACCATAGGTACACATGGGTATATAATTTGCCCCATTCTCGCATTCCACCCTAGGCAGATCAATGTCCAGTAATAGTATTGTTCTAACAGGGATTTGGTAGCACTGCTACTGTCCTCTGTTTCCTCTGTACCATGTACAGATCTGTGGCTATTGCTAGTATGTACATATTGCAGCCAGGGCTCTGTACCCTGATCGGAGGTGCTTGCAATAGTTATGCCAATTGGTCCATTTCCAGCGAATGCACTTGCTGGCTTGGAAGAACCATTCTTTTCTAGCTAGTTAAGATAGCATTTCACTTTATCCGGTTTCTTTTCATTATTCTTATCTTGAGTTTCCATCTAAATGTTACAGCATTGTAGTTAACGTTGGACCAATCCAATTTCATTTTATCCATTAGATGGCTATGTAATAGTCATACTTAATAGCCATATTCTTACAGAGAGATTCAATAAAAGTTCTTATCATTAACATGGTGCTAATTTTCCCCCAACCAATCAGATGTTATGTAACATTTGAAAGCTACATTATTTGGTTTGGGGCAAAATTAGCACCATTTTTAATGATAAAAACTTTTCTTGAATAACCCTGTTGTATTTTTTTCATTCAGGTCCCTACCACAAAGGATGATACATCTATACATTATGGTATACATTATTTTGAGCCATCAGACCAATATTTCTGTATATCAGTCACACTGAAATATCTGCAGTGATTTTTTCGGAGCATGCAAATGACCAGTCTCTGATGGACTGCAATGTCGGTTCATTGCAAACGGTCCCCACCATGGCTTTTTTTCCTTTGCCGCAATCGACAGAAGAGTCCTCACTATGTTTAACCCAGCCTTAAGCTGGCCATACACTAGATAGACATTAGAAAAATCTATCTAATGTTTAAAGACCACTTTTTACAAGCCTCCTCCCCTCCGGTTGACTGTAAGTGTGAGTGACCGCTCTAAGGTGTGCTCCTGATGATCTCTGATGGGCCTGGGGGTGGGAGCACTACCGGCTGCCTGCCAACCATTTATGGTACCTGTCCCTGAAATGGTGTTTTCAGCATGGTGGGACGTCTGCAATTACATTTATTGATTTGTCTGCCTTTAGATTAAAGTCCTGGTGTACACATCAAACTATTCCTAAAGACACAACCTACTGAGCGTTAGGTGGTCTACTGGTAGGATTCCCCCACTATTCAGACAACCTATCCTGTCATCCATCTGAGGAGAGCAAGGATTGGCTATGTTAACCAAATCAGCTGGGGGCTACAGTATTATAGAAAAGGGTTATAGAGATAATAAGTATAACTTTATCTGCAGTTATTAGGGTAAACAAGAACAAAATACATTTCTGGCAACATGTTGCAGTAAGAGTGCGGGGCATGTGCAGTGGAGATGACTCTGTAATCCATACAGCCAATAGCATTCACCCAGTGATTGTGTGTTATATGAAAGTAAACTGCTTTGCTATGGTAATGTAAGCAGCACTGGAGATGTAATAACTGCTGGAATCAAGGAAGATTTCTTTTAGCTGTAGGAGTTTGAAGGTGGGGGGGGGCACTTTGGATTTTTTGTTAGGTACAGTGCAACAATAGTAATACAGGGAGCACAAACAACAGCTAACTGCATGATTGGGTTCAACTACAAGCATAGAAAGTGCAACAGATAATGCTTCTTTGTTGTTTCTCTTGATGCTGAATCAATTAGCCTGCAAGGCAGAGAAATTAGCTTCGCTTTGTTTCTACATGTAGTTGCCAGGGGGAGGGTCTGGGAGTGTGTGATTGACAGTGACTGTGCCCTGCCCCCTTGGAAAAATAAAACTCCCAGCTAAAAAAACAACAAAATGGAAAAAAAAGGGATGGAAGATCATAGAAGAAAAAAGGCAGATTTAAGATTGGTGGTAATTAATCTTAATTACTGTGTGATTAGTTGGAAAATGATTTGGCACAGTTCATGTCCTTTAATTGACTTGGGCAAAAAAGATGCCATTCTGGTATCGTCAAGTTACTCTGCGCCCTTCATTTTTTCGCCAGCGCTCATTCCAGAACATCGTGTCCACAGCCGGGGGCATCACCCAGTCCAGTTTCAGTAGATTTCTATTCCAGGTTATCCAGGCCATAGTGAACAGACATTACATAAGTTTTCCTATGGCGCCACTTCCTCAAAACGGTCAAATGTTCATTCGTAGGTACATCTGGGCTTCCAAACATTTATTGTTGTCATCGATTGTACCCACGTTGCCTTGTCACCGCCATCGGAAAATGAATACAACATTGCAACAAAAAGCACTTCCATTCCCTAAACAAGCAAGTGGTCGTATCCTACAACATGGAGATTATTGACATTGTAGCCAAGTTCCCTGGTTCTACTGAAGACTATATATATTAAGTCAGTCTGGACTTCATCAGTGTTTTGAAAATGGAGAGTTTGGATCAGGGTGGTTTGTAGCTATTTGTCATTAAATTCTATAGATGTATTAGCAGGGGGAAAAATATTTTAGGGAGGTTTGGTGAGACACTTCCTACCTCCCATTATATATTACAGACCATTTCAAAGATGTCTGTTAGGTGTGGCTGCCAGCTCTCTGCTCCTTCCTTCTCCCTACATAATGACACACCTCCTATCTCTGACCAACAGCGGACATCTTTAAAAAACAGGATGTTTGACTGATGATGACTGTATGGAAAATAAGGAAGTAGGAGATTGGTCTTCTACCTCCCTGTAATCATCACTATCCATGTTAACCCTTTCAGTAATCCTGTTTTGGAAATCCTGCGATTGCCCCTGTAATCACCAGGGAGTAGTTTGTGGTCTGTAAATTATAAAATGTGATTTAGAAATACAAACTAGTGTTTTTTATATTTTAAATTCTTTTTGTTAATTGCAGGTGATAGCAGATATGGGTTAAAACCTGCTCATGACCCCAGTGACTAATCCAAGACCCAGGCAGAAAAAACTATAACCAGGCTCACTGTGCGTCCCGCTCGGTGATTGACCAGATGTTTGGACTGTTAAGAAGCAGATTCGGATGTCTTGATAAATCCAAGGGCTTTTTGCTCTATTCCCTGAGAAAGTCTTAAGATCTTTTTTGTCTGCTGTATTCCCATAATATCGCCCGAGGAAAGGTAACGATGTGGAGATTAAGGGAGAGTACACCCTGAACGAGGAATCACACACAGAGCCCTTTGAGGACAATACGGAGGAAGCGCAATACTGAGAGACAAACTGATACTGGAACATTTTACAGGTGAAATATTAACAGTGGGGATAAGAAAAGATCAGTAATTTAATTTAAATAGGGATCGATTTTAATTTAATTTAATTAAGGATCGATCTTCAAGGGGAACTTAAACTAGCTTTAAAAATGATATTTAACATCTAGCTCATTGGATAAATGCGCAAGGACAATTTATTTAGAGAGATCTAAATTAGCATTACAAAAAGAAATGATTTTTGTGTGTTCTCCAGAGGAAATGATTATGTGTATAAAAATATACATGTAACATAGAAATTCTACTTTGATGTACTGTAGTGTAGATTAGACAGTGTGGCAGAGATGTACACAATGGTTTTCTATATTAGGAGTGAAGAGTAGACAAGCAGTGAACTTTGGAACATTATGGCTGGCCTGATGTGAATATATCCATGTACTCGTAGAGCGCTACGGAAGATGTTGCGCTATATAAATCCACAATAATAATAATAATGGCCACCACAGAATTCCTTATCATCAGAGAAGTATTTGAATATGGCCTACATGACCATGTCATTTAATAGTAGTAATGTTAGTTATGAGATCTCCACAATTCAAAAACAGTGAACTAAAATCTGAAATCAAGTGATTGGCAGAGAAACAATGACACTCTTGGCTGTAGGAAACCAACCGTGTGAGTTGCTGGAATGTAGTGGGGTATGCTTAGGGGAAGCCCAGAAAGTAAATAACGATCTTTCAGTAGTATTTTGAGATAAACTATATATAGCCAATGCCATTACAGAAAGGAACTGGTAACGATATCTTCAACATTGTCATTTTATTGTCACAATTAAAATGTTTGATTTGAAAATCTGAAGTGTGAATTCCCGGCAAATACACATGACTCATTTTACTATTAGGATCGCAATGTGAGATCACTATATGTAACTCAAGGCCAGGTCCCACTACTGCGTGTCGGAGTGCGATTTGCGCTCTTTTCACGCTTCCGTGTTCATTGTCAGTGCAATGCCACCAGGTAGTTCCCACTGTGTGCGCTGCAGTTATTGGTTCGCATGCGTGCACGACTTTCGTATCGCATGCGTGCCGATAACATTATTTGGCCCGGAACACCCCGCACGTGGAGTATCACGCAAAAATCCTGCATGCGCTGCTGTGTGTGATAGTGGGACCTAGCCCTAACACTGGAATAATTATAACCGTTCTCCTGTATTGCTAAAACGGTGTTGTCTTTCTAAGATCTTGTTCTGCTTCGGAGCAGGGGCGTATCTAGGGTCTAAGAAGATCAGGGGCACTTTTGGGCACTCCATGCACCGCGCGTAGCGTGGCGCAACATTTTATTAGGTCACGCCCCTTTCTCTGCCCCAATTATGCCACACCCACTATGTACTTAATAGAGATGGCCAAAAAGACACAGACAGACAGTAGACAACCACAAACATAGACACACACCTGATAGTGATAAACAGACAGAAAAGACAGTGAAATAGACAGACAGATAGAGAGTTGGACAGAGAGACACAATTAATGAACAAGGCACAGTAAACTGGCAATTTCATATATATACTGGTAGCAATTTTGGTCATTTTTAACTTACTGTTGTGTTCAGTTGTATTCAGACCTTGCCAACAACCTTTGGCCAGGATAATCCTTCTGTACCTTCTACCATGGACCAATCTGTCCCTCTATCTATCTCATCTGGTCCCCTCTCCTGGTAACATCTCTCTATCTGTCCTCCTCTCTTCTGTATATCATCTTCTTCTGTCCCTTCTCTTGTATATCTATCTCTATCTTTCCCTCTCTCTCTCTGTATATCTATCTTCTTCTGTCCCCCTCTCTCTCGTATATCTACTCTCTATCTTCCTCTCTCTCTGTATATCTATCTCTATCTGTCCCTCTCTCTTTGTATATCTTCTATCTTCCCTCTCTCTCTTGTAATCTATCTCTATCTGTCCCTCTCTCTCCTCTTTATCATAGATAGATAGACAGACAGACAGAGTTATATAGATAGATAGATAGATAGATAGACAGACAGAGTTATATAGATAGACAGAGAGAGAGACACAGATAGCAAAGAGAAAAGAGAGATAGACGAGGCAGATAAATAGTTATATAGAGAGCGACAGATAGACAAGAGACAAAGACAGTAAAATAGAGAGAGATATAAAGAGAGAGACAAGAGATAGAGATAGATATACAGAGAGAGAGAGGGGGACTGAGAGATAGATATACAGAGAGAGAGGGGCAGATAGAGATAGATATACAGAGAGAGAGGGGGACAGATAGAGATAGATATACAGAGAGAGAGAGGGACAGATAGAGATAGATATACAGAGAGAGAGAGGGACAGATAGAGATAGATAGGGCAGAGGTCCAGTGTAGAAGGTACAAGAAGGTATCCTGGCCAAAGGTGTGGGCAAGTGTCTGACTACAACTGAACACAACAGTAAGTTAAAAAGACCAAATTGCTACCAGTATATAATGAAATTGCCAGTTTACTGTGCCTGTGTGTCATTAATTTGTGTCTCTCGTCCAACTCTCTATCTCTGTCTGTCTATTTCACTGTCTTTCTGTCTGTTTATCACTATCAGGGTGTGTGTCTATGTTGTGGTTGGCTATCTGTCTGTCTGTGTCTTTTTGGCCATCTCTATTAAGTACATAGGGGGTGTGGCATAATTGGGGCAGAGAAAGGGGCGTGACCTAATAAAGTTGCCGCCACGCTACGGCGGTGCATGGAGTGCGCCAAAAGTGCCCCTGATCTTCTTAGCCCTAGATACGCCCCCGCTCCGAAGCAAGAACAAAGATCTTAGAAAGACAACCGTTTTAGCAAAACAGGAAGACGGTTATAATTATTCCAGTGTTAGGGCTAGGTCCCACTATCACACACAGCAGCGCATGCAAGGATTTTTGGTGATACTCCACGTGCGGGGTGTCCGGGCCAATAATGTTATCGGCACGCAGCGTACGAAAGTCGTGCACGCATGCGAACCAATAACTGCAGGCACACAGTGGGAACTACCTGGTGGCATTGCACTGACAATGTGAACCGGAAGCGTGAAAAGAGCGCAAATCGCACTCCGACACGCAGTAGTGGGACCTGGCCTTAGAGTTACATATAGTGATCTACATTGCGATTCCTAATAGTAAATGAGTCATGTGTATTTGCCGGGAATTCACACTTCAGATTTTCAAATCAAAACAGTTTTAATTGTGACAATAAAATGACAATGTTGAAGATATCGTTACCAGTTCCTTTCTGTAATGGCATTGGCTTATATAGTTATATCAAAATACTACTGAAAGATCGTTATTTACTTTCTGGGCTTCCCCTAAGCATACCCACTACATTCCAGAACTCACACGGTTTGGTTTCCTACAGCCAAGGTGTCATTGTTTCTCTGCCAATCACTTGATTTCAGATTTTAGTTCAATGTTTTTGAATTGTGGAGATCTCATAACTAACATACTACTAATAAATGACATGGTCAATGTAGGCCATATTCAAATACTTCTCTGATGATAAAGGAATTCTGTGGTGGCCATTATTATTTATTGTGGATTTTATATAGCGTAACATCTTCCGTAGCGCTCTACGAGTAGAGGATATATTCACATCAGGCCAGCCATAATGTTCCAAAGTTACACTGCTTGTCTACTCTCACTCCAATATAGAAAACCATTGTGTACATCTCTGCACACTGTCTAATCTACACTACAGTAATCAAAGTAGAATTCTATGTTACATGTATATTTTTATACACATAATCATTCCTCTGGAAGAACACACAAATAAATCATTTCTTTTTGAATGCTAATTTAGATCTCTCTCTAAATAAATTGTCCGGCGCATTTATCCAAGTGAGCTAGATGTTAAATATCATTTTTTTAAAGAATAGTTTTAAGTTCCCTTGAAGATCGATCCTAATTAATTAAATTAAAATCGATCCCATTTAATAAATTACTGATCTTTTCTCTTATCCCCACTGTTAATATTTCACCTGTAAAATGTTCCAGTATCGTTTGTCTCTCAGTATTGCTCCTTCCTCCGTATTGTCCTCAAAGGGCTCTGTGTTGATTTCCCGTCAGGGTGTACTCTCCCTAATCTCCACATCGTTACCTTTCCTCAGGGCGATATTAGGAGAATACAGCAGACAAAAAGATCTTACAGACTTTCTCAGGGGAATAGAGCCAAAAGCCTTGGATTTATCAAGACATCCGAATCTGCTTCTTAACAGTCCAAACATCTGGTCAATCACCGAGCGGGACGCACAGTGAGCCTGGGTTATAGCTTTCTTTCTGACCTGGTCTTTGGATTAGTCAATGGGGTATGAGCCAGGTTTTTAACCCATATCTGCTATCACTGCAATTAACAAAAGAATTTTTAAATATAAAAACACTAGTTAGTATTTCTAAACACATTTATAATTTACAGACCACAAACTACTCCCTGGTGATTACAGGGGCAATCGCGGATTTCCAAACAGGATTACTGAAAGGGTTAACATGGTGGTAGTGGATGATACAGGAGGTGAAGGTAGAAGACAATCTCCTACTTCCTTATTTCCATACAGTCTCATCAAGTCAAACATCCTGTTTTTTAAAGATGTCCGCGGTTGGTCAGAGATAGGAGGGGTGTCATATGTAGGGAAAGGAAGGAGCAGAGAGCTGGCAGCCACACCAATAACAGACACTTTGAAATGCGTGTTAATATATAATGGGAGGTAGGAAGTTCTCACCAACCTCCCAAAATATTTTTTCCCCCTGCTAAATACATCTATAGAATTAATGACAAATAGCTAAAACCACCCTGATCCAAACTCTCCATTTTCAAAAACTGATGAAGTCCAGACTGACTTAATATATACTAGTCTTCATAGAACCAGGGAACTTGGCTACAAGTCAATAATCTCCATGTTGTAGGATACGACCACTTGCTTGTTTAGGAATGGAAGTGCTTTTTTGTTGCAATAGTTGTATTCATTTCCAGATGGCGGTGGTGACAAGGCAAGTGGGTACAATCGATGACAACAATAAATGTTTGGAAGCCCAGATGTACCTAGAATGAACATTTGACCGTTTGAGTGAAGTGGCGCCATAGGAAAACTTATGTAATGTCGTTCACTATGGCCTGGATAACCTGGAATAGAAATCTACTGAAACTGGAATGGGTGATGCCCCCCGGCTGTGGACACGATGTTCTGGAATGAGCCGCTGGCGAAAAAATGAAGGGCGCAGAGTAACTTGACGATACCCAAATGGCATCTTTATTTTGCCAGTCAATAAAGGACATGTAAACTGTGCCAAATCATTTTTCCAACTAATACACCAGTAATTAAGATTAATTACCACCAATCTTAATCTGCCTTTTTTCCTTCTATGATCTTCCTATCCCTTTTTTTTCCATTTTGTTTTTTTTTAGCTCTGGGAGTTTATTTTTCCAGGGGGCAGGGCACAGTCACTGTCAATCACACCATCCCAGACCCTCCCCCTGGCAAACTACATGTAGAAACAAAAGCGAAGCTAATTTCTCTGCCTTTGCAGGCTAATTGATTCAGCATCAAGAGAACAAACAAAGAAGCATTATCTGTGTGCACTTTTATGCTTGTAGTTGAAACCCAATCATGCAGTTAGCTGTGTTTGTGCTCCCTGTATTACTCATTGTTGCACTGTACCTAACAAAAAATCCAAAGTGCCCCCCCCCACCTTCAAACTCCTACAGCTAAAAGAAAATCTTCCTTGATTCAGCAGTTATTACATCTCCCAGTGCTGCTTACATTCCATGCAAAGCAGTTTTACTTTCACATAACACCAAATCACTGGGTGAATGCTATTGGCTGTAATGGATTACAGATCATTCCACTGCACAGTGCCCGCACTCTTACTGCAAACACTGTGCCAGAAATGTATTTGTTCTTGTTACCCTAATAACTGCAGATAAAGTTATACTTATATCATACCCTTTTCTCTAATACTGGTAGCCATGTTTCCTTCCCCTTTTCCTCCATACGTTTGGTTTATTTTGTCACAACTTGAAAAGCTTTACTTTGCACGGATAAAATGTTAGAATATTCTGATGATTTATTTTGTACCCATGACACTTTAACCATAGGTACACATGGGTATATAATGTGCCCCATTCTGCATCCACAACTAGGCAGATCAATGTCCAGTATAGTATGTTTCTAACAGGGATTTGGTAGCACTGCTACTGTCCTCTGTTTCCTCTGTACCATGTACAGATCTGTGCTATTGCTAGTAATGTACATATTGCACAGGGCTCTGTACCCGATAGGAGGTGCTTGCAATCGTTATGCCAATTGGTCCATTTCCAGCGAATGACACTGCTGGCTTGGAAGAACCATTCTTTTTAGCTAGTGTAGATAAGCATTTCACTTTATCGGTTTCTTTCATTATTCTTATCTTGAGTTTCCATCATAAATGTTACAGCATGTAGTTAACGTTGACCAATCCAATTTCATTTATCCATTAGATGGCTATGTAAAGTCATACGTAATAGCCATATTCTTACAGAGAGATTCAATAAAAGTTCTTATCATAAACATGGTGCTAATTTTCCCGCCAACAATCAGATTTATGTAACATTTGAAAGCTAACATTTGATTGGTGGGGCAAATTAGACACCATTTTTAATGATAAAACTTTCTTGAATAACCCTGTTAGTATTTTTTTCATTCAGGTCCCTACCACAAAGGATGATACATCTATACATTATGGTATACATTATTTTGAGCCATCAGACCAATATTTCTGTAGATCAGTCACACTGAAATATCTGCAGTGATTTTTCAGGAGATGCAAATGACCAGTCTCTGATGGACTGCTGATTCGGTCATTGCAAACGGTCAGCCATGGCTTTTTCCGCAATCGACAAAGAGTCTCACTATGTTTAACCAGCCTTAAGCTGGCCATACACTAGAGACATAGAAAAATCTATCTAATGTTTAAAGAGCACATTTTACAAGCCTCCTCCCCTCCGTTGACTGTAAGTGTGAGTGACCGCTCTAAGGTGTGCTCCTGATGATCTCTGAGGCCTGGGGGTGGAGCAGCTACGGCTGCCTGCCAACCATTTTATGGTACCTCCCTGAAATGTGTTTTTCAGCATGGTGGGACGTCTGCAAATATACATTTATTGATTTGTCGTGCCTTTAAGATTAAAGTCTGGTGTACACAGTCCACTATTCCTAAAGACAACCTACTGAGCGTTAGGTGGTCTACTGGGTAGGAATTCCCCACTATTCAGACCAACCTATCCTGTCATCCATTGAGGGATGCAGGATGGGCTATGGTTTACCAATCAGCTGATTTATCCTTAATATTGATCGAGTGGTCGATCAGGCTGAAATATTGTTCACCGGCCCTAATTCACCCCACCAAATTCATAGAAACCATAGAAACCATAAGGATGGCATAACCCTAGAGAGAGATAGTCTTCAAAGTAACCAAATCCCTATGAACAATCCAGCTTTGGGACAATAGGAAACAACCTTGAAATTGACTCATAAACTAATGTAAGAGAGTAGACACAGAAATAAACTATGGAATAGGCCTCATGATTTGTTTCTAAACATTATTATTATGTCATGTCACATACAGGACTCAGTATGAAGTAATTGCACTGAAGGCTTCATTTACAGGAAAGGAACCAACTAGTATAATATAGTAACAGTATTAGTATAGTACAGTACAGTTAGTATAGTATTGAGGTTGAATAAAGACTACGTCCCTCCAGTCCATCTACTCAGCAATACCTTCATTTCCTGCATGTTTATCCAGGGAACGAAACCCCCCCCCCCCCAAAAAAAAACCTGACTCAAGTGGCAATCGCAAATATTCCTGGATCCACTCTACTTTATGTATCAATACCAGTAACTTGCAACATTTCTTGTTTAAGAAACTATTGTGTAATGCTGTGTTGTATTTCATATTACTGCTACTCGTTTAATAAAGGCCTTATAACAGGCTAATTACAATAATCCAGATTCATTCAGTACCGGAATGGAGGGTCTGATATATATAATAACTGAATGTATTGGCAAGAGACATGATATGGTTTAGAAACAATTAAATAAGGTTCAAGGGGAAGTTCAGTGCAAATACATATACTTTTAGGAAAAAAGAGCAGAATTTTCTATCCTATTGACCATAACCTGCTCATTCAGCATTTTGTCTAGCTTAGGTAACTAAGTTCAGTTTTATCTAGGCCATTGTGTTTCTTATTTTGCTGATTCCCTCATGTCTGGTAGTGCCTCTGGATTGGAAAAAGGCTGATGTTATTCCAATATTCAAAAAGGGTAGTCGTCACAGCCGGGAATTACAGGCTTGTAAGTTTAACTTCAGTGGTGGGGAAGATCCTGGAAAGTTTAATAAGGGAACATGTTTATGAGTATGTTTCAAGGATATAAGTAGTAACCAGCAGGATTTAGGAGGAATAGATCTTGTCAAACTAACTTGCTTGGCTTTTATAGGAAGTAAGTAGAAATTTAGACTCTGGCATAGCAGTGATGTAGTTTACTTGGATTTTGCTAAGGCTTTTGATACGTCCCCCATAGGTGACTAATGTATAAGCTAAGGTCTGTTGGTCTGGGGGAGTCACATTTGTACAATGGATAGATATTTGGTTGATGAATAGGATTCAGAGTGTAGTTGCTAATGGGGATTGTCAATATGGACTAAAGTTCTAGTGGGGTGGCCACAGGGTTCTGTGTTGGGGGCCACTTCTATTTAATCTATTTATTAATGATTTGGGTATGTGTCAGCAAGTCTTTAAAGCTACAGAGGATGTGCAATGTTGCAGGTGGATCTAGATAGATTGCTACATTTGGCTGTTAGTAATGGAAGATGAGATTCAATATTGATAAATAGGCTTAAAAATCCTTGTGCTGCTTATACTATAAATGGCTCTGTGTTAATGAATCTCTGTTGGAAAGGGATCTTGGAGTTTTGGTGGATATCAAACTTAATGTAGCAAGCAGTGTCAGGCAGCAACAACTAGAGCCAGCATGGTATTGTCTTGTATAAAGAGAGGTATGGATTCAAGGGAGGAAAATGTTATCCTCCTCTTTGCAAAGCATTGATTAGGCCTCATTGGAATATGCTGTTAACTTTTGGAATCCTGTGTACAAAAAGGACATCTTGGAAATGGAAAGGGTTCAGAGAAGGGCAACTAAATTAATAAGGGACTGGGGGAGCTTGAATATGAAGACAGATGATAAGGACAATATGCATAATAGAGAGATGTCTACATGGGGATAAGTTCCCTGTGTATAATACATTAAGGGCCATACAATAAACTGGGGCATTGTTCCACAATAGAACATGTCAGAGGACATGTGGATCAGGATTAATTGTTGTGAATAAGTACTGATCCCTTAGGACTGGAAGAAAAAAAGTTTAGTCTTCAAGTTCAGAAGGGCGTTTCACTGTGAGAATGGTAAACTATGGAACTGTCTTCCATGGACGTGGTGCTGGCAGGTTTATTAAAAGTTTAAAATAAAAGCTGGATTAATTTTTCTAAAATTAAGAATGTTATATGGTATATAAAGTTGGAGTTTATTTCCCTGGATGTTTCCAATTGGGGAATAATTTTTCCCCCATTATAATGTTTTTTTTTTGCCTTCCAGGAGCTGAGTTGTGAGGTTATTCATTGAGGTGTTAGGGGTTATGATTTTGCATTTCAGACCATAAAACTAACTTTTTTTGATGATTGATCTAAATTGTTTGTTTGACTATAGTTACCATTTAACTGTGGTTGCCATGGGAAGTAAGGTCTTTAGCCCCATAGATGTAGCTCCATTTACCATCACTCTCTGTTTGTGATCCAATAACCAATTCTCTATCCACGAACAAATATTTCTTCTAGGCCAAGAGTCCTCAGTTTATACATTAGTCGCCTATGTGGCACAGTATCAAAGCTTCACAAAATCCAAGTATACCACATCCATTTCTATGCCTGAATCTAAATTCTTACTCACTTTTTCATACAAAACAATTAAATTTGTCTGGCATGATCTATTCTCATAATCATGCTGACTACTACTATAAGATCAGTTCTGGAGACAAAGTCAAGCATATGATCCTGTAAAAGTTTACAGCACCTTCCCTATCACTGATGTTAGGCTTACAGGTCTATAGTTACTAGGTGGGAACGACTCCCTTTTTGAATATTGTATTACATTGGCTTTTTTCCAATCCAGCGGCACATCCCCAGACCAAAGCGAATCTGAAAAAGTGGTCTGATAGAACTGAACCAAGCTATTTTAAAATCCAGGGATGCAATCCATCTGGTCCTGGGGCTTTATTGTATTTACTTTGTGTAATTGTTTCCGTACCATATCCTCAGTCAGCCAATATGAATACTCCTCATTTCTCCCCTGCCTATTATTACAACCCTGCGTGTAAGGACTAGGATTCTCTATAGTAAAAACCGATGTAAAAAAACGGTTTAGCACCTTTTTCTTTTTTCCATTTCCCTTTTTACCTGAGCGTAAGCCATGCAGGACTGGACCTAATTTTTTTACACTTGTTCCCTAAAGGTACAAATTTAGAATGAATAGTTTTAATATCCCTTTAAAAGTGGTCCAATTATTTGCTTGGCCTGGGGAGTTTTGTAGAGAGGACACTTCAGTTTGGATCTGTTGTTGAGTGTCCGCTCGAGTAGAGATTCTCAAAAGATGTGCCTCCTGATGTTTAAAAACTACAACTCCCAGCATTCCCTAGCTTCCTCTGTAGTGATGAATGAACTGGTTGTTGCAGTTTTCAGAGAATTCCTGGTTTTGATTCCTAGAGTTTCTACTCTAACTTATACCGCTTCAAGGTCCTGGCAAGTAACAGTTATTTCTTCCCTGCAAGTCTTCCTTATATATTCTTCAAGGGCAGTGAAGTCGCTTTTGTGGCTACATTTGCTAACAAATCCCTATGGTCAGAGTGCACATCTCGGGGGCAAGTGTACTTACCAGATCAGTCTTTGGTGCTGTTTCTGCGAAAGCTTTGGAAGCAAGCTTACTGTAATCAAAATTGTTCCGCCCAGTATAGTCTGAGCAGAGGACATAAATAGTGGCTGTCCTGTGGAGTCTTTGGTAGTATAAAGGCTGTGTCCCCCTGCTTAGTTGAGGGAGTCCCAAGGCCAGGACGCGTTTTGCTGGGATGGCGCCATCATGGTGGATTTGAGGAACGCAGAGTTGGCTGGTAGTGAAGTAGTCTTCATGGCTCTTCACTTTGGTGTCCTGCCCATTCCTGCTTTTCCTTGTTTGCCCATGGAAGGTGTGATAATGGCTGTAATGAATGGGTAAATTCAGCAATCTGCGTACGTTCATTCCAACATTTGAGCCATGCCCCCCACTGGCCAGTACAGTCAGCCCTCCAGTTCACCATCCAGTGTTAAGTCAGCCCTCCATTCAGTGATGTTATCCCTCCTGCTCACCAGCCAGTGTAAATTAAGTCAGCCCTCAGTTGAGTAGCCAGTCTTAATCAGCCCTCCAGGTCAGCAGACTAGTATTTAGTCAGCCCTCAAGGTCAACAGCTAGATTTAGTCAGCATTCCTGTTCACCAGTCAGTGTTTAGTAAGGCCTCCGTCTACCAGCCAGGTAAGTCAGCCCAACCACACCCACCCTTCACAAGCCATGTCCATACTGCAGGAAGATACAGGGGGAGTCTTTAATTATTTGTTTCAGGTGACAAAGGACTAGAAAACCCCTGGTATCCATAGGCACCACACGGATACCCCAGTCACTAAACAGATCATCCAGTCACACCTAAAGAAACCCCCAGGCACCACAGGCCCACAAGGCACATCAGACTGACCTCACAGATCCCACAAAAAACAGTGTAGCTGATTGACAATATAAAAGTCACAGGTACTGATGTACCTAATTTCTAACTCATTATAAAGTAGGATCTAGTCAGGGTTAAAGTCTGTGAAAGTTCTGTTCTTTAGTTTAATATCATTAAATTTACCCAGCTTGTGCCATGTTGGAGCACACTCAACTCATTATAAAAGTAGTAGGATCTAGTCAGGGTAAAGTCTGTGAAAAGTTCTGTTCTTTAGTTTAATATCATTAAATTTACCCAGCTGTGCCAATGGTGGAGCAGTAACAGAGCCATTTTGAGAAAGCCAATGCAGGTAAATCCATGAACATATGTACAGAATTACAAGAGATATTTTCCCTGTACTTGCAGCACCAGATTCTTTTAAATGTAAAAAATAGCTAAAATAAATTAAAAGCATCTTGCATATATAGGAATAGAAATGTACTAGTAATGTATAGTAAGTAGATAATGTATCCCCTACTGTAAAATAAGCATCTTGCATATTAAAGAAATAAAAGCCCTGGAGAGACACAGATGGAAGACATTGTCCCTGCAACATGAAATTTGAAGGTTTGAATGCAATTGTGGTAGGCACAATAATAGTCAGGTGCATGCATGGCGATCTGCCTCTGCGTTTGGTTCCTCCAAATTAGTATAATTGAAGGAACGGAGGAAGGCGTTTGCAGTCCTCCTACGCAACAAGCCAATGGGTGATAGACAATGTCCCTTTGTCATGATTGTCGCAGGGATGTATGCAAATATAGCCATGTACTGAGCAGTCTGTACAAGAAAATAGACATATATGACAAATTAGGATAATGTTGGATCCCACCTTAGGTGTTTAACAAAAAAAAAAACTTTGGAATGTACACACTAACACTTGCTTACAGTTAAATACACTTACACAAAAACTAGCACACAAAGCCGGCCTTACACATGTCTAAAGGTGCCCACCAACCAGCAGGTGTTTTGCAATGTTTCAGACAACCCCCTAGCCCAAAATAATTACAACCAATGTTACAGTCATAACCATAAAATATCTGGTTGAGGAACATCACAGAGAACGTCACAGTTAAGGACCGCTTAAACAGATGTAAATTCGATTAGGCGACTTGCGATCATGACAACGTCAGAAGAACAATTTTGGAAGTATGTGTGTATGGACACCTTCAAACTAGCAAAGTCATTCACTAGAACACCACCATTAAATTAGGACAGTTCTTTGACATTAACACATGCACAGAACTTTAGCACACACTTTTTATAACACCAGTGCACACACACATAACAAAAATATACTATTTTTTACATTTGTATGTGTATATATATATATATATATATAATATACACACGCAGGATTTGTAATGAACAAATATTTATTGTGTATTGCATAGAGACAACGTTTTCCGCTCTTTTGTAGAGCCTTTTTCAAGCCAGTGCAAACAAACAAAATGCCAGTGTGTAATTTAAAGGCTAAAACACCCCTCTTCTTAAAATTATTAAAAATTTGGAACATATGTCAGAAAAAACAAACAAATTTCTCGTATATTTTCCACAATTAAATAAGGTGCATATTGAAGTGCATCGTAGAGTGCCACAAAGTTATCAAAGTGCAATGAAAATCAACGAGTTTGTCCCTGAATGCTGTGGATGGTGCAGGTCCGCCCACTTTCAGTGACTACCTGTGGGAAATGGCCGACGCATGTGTTCCTTTAGTGCATGCGCAGAATGTGGTGAGGATGCGTGGGACTGCTGTTGTGTACACACACACACATTCCCAGCATCCTCTATGAAATTAATCTTGATCACTTTTTCAACCACCCCTCTCAGAGTTAGACACAAAAAAATCTTATTTAAAACAACACAAATTCCCCCTGCCTTGGTTACAGTATTGTGGGAAGAGGGTCAGGGAGGAAAGGATTTCTTACTGCAGCCAAGTGGGTGTGTCTGCTACCATGATGATGCACATTGAGTGACAGCACTCCCAGCACAGGGGAAGACACACCCCAGGAACCAACACAACTTTCCCATGCTGCTGCAATCAAACGAAGGGGAATTCTGGTCACACCACAAAACCAGGGTATGTGGTCTTTGAAATTGTGTTCTTTTTCATTGATAATTTTTACATTGTGCCTCTTTCAATCAATTCATCATATTGAAATCGTGGTTGGGTATCACTCATTAATTTATAGGTATCTTAATTTCCAACAATCTATAATCCTCCTTCAGATAGTTCGCCTTATTTAGAAAATGTTCCTCATCAGTCTGTCAGATAAGGGTTAGAGATCCCACAAGGCCCCACCTTAAAAAAACAAACATTCTCATAACCCATTATTAGAACACACACAACACATTCTCTAAGTGGCAAAACATAGGAGGTCACTTTATTAATAAAAAAACAATATATATATAACAAAACACATTGCAGAGTCCCCTTCAAACTAAATGGCGGTCTTCCTCCCCCATAGACGATTGGTATTATCCGGCTCGATTAGCCCCAATCGTTCACCGCCCTTGCCAGGTGAGTCCCCTGCACTAGCTGGCATTGATTGGTATTATTAACAGGCTTTGATTCAGCCCCAATCCTTCATCGCCCTTGCCAGCCGAGTCCCCCTGCATATCTGCTGGCATTATGATTGGTATTAACAGGCTTTGATTTTCCCAATCATTCACCGTCCTAGCCAGCTGAGTCCCCTGCACATCAGCTGGTGTGTGGGGTCTAGACATTCAGATCATCCCGTCGTCTGTACCTACCCGAGGTGCCCCATACACTTGGCCCACCTTAATGCAACCTGAATGCATAGCTCAGTTGCTGCCTGTAGGGTCCATACGTATTTCCATGCCACCTCTAAACCGCTGTTTATGGGAGGGGGAGACTGCATTCTGCCACAAAAGGAGGGGACTCCTGCCGCCATGACCTCAACTAGCCACTTTTCCAAGTATTCCTGAAAACTATTTATGAAAATTGCCAATCCAACATCAGACAAATGAACCCTATCTGGTCTAAACAGCTCTTTACATTTAAAGTCAATATCAGGATGTTCAATAACCCCTCCCTTTAAAGAGTACATAAACAAGCACATAGCCTTATTCACTTACCTTCTCGCTATTGCCGCTGGAGACCTTGCCCCGTCCAACTCAATCTTCGAGTATATATTACCCAAAAATTGAAGGTCCCTCCAAATAACTTTGCATCTAGCCAATTCTGCCTGCATGCCCAGCAACAAATTCAAGAATTTCTCCACCACCAAATCAATACCCCCAGCATGTACAATCGATTGTTTTGTTGGCCACATCTTAAGCTGGGTACACACAGTAACGAATCACCGGACGGTTTATCGGGGCTTATGTTATGTGTGTACCTTATTTCCTAAACGAGCGCACGGCCACCGAACGATCGGGTTCGAAAATTTCCTGTCTGTCATCTTTCAGAAATCTGTACTGTGTGTACCTAGCTTTACTTCACATTTCAGTAACTTACCACTATTTATATCAGCCACTTAGATCCACCGTATCTTGTACCTTATGTTTTTGTCCTTTGCCGACCCATGTTATATGACTTTGTTAACACCTTCCACCCAGATATTCCTCTTTCGGTATTTGCTATGAGCTAAATGTATATATATCAGAGAGCACCCCAGTTCATTGTATTTAGATTTCAAAAAGGGGTTACCCTGTAAACATTACATAACAGATATATAATGATTAAATACAGGGAGTGTTATATATATTCTGTATGCTGCAGATTTTCATCCACCCACTGACTTACCATCCCTGGCTGCCACAGTTGCCGACCAATACGAAAAAGAATGTGTACCATAATACTACTGTCAAAACATGCCACACCTAGGGCCCTCTTTAATATTGATCTAATTGTAATTTAGATAATGCTGTTAGATCCCTGCACATCCACATGAGCCTACCGAACTGGGTCAAAGGGAAAGGAACTTTTATCACTCTAACTGGGCAAACTGACCTATGACTTTTGGGCACTCACCTCTTCCCTCTAATATTTTTATCAGTACCTGCTTTTTGCCCTGGATTCCCCCCATCCTCATATTGTTCAACAGATATAATATAGGGTCCATTAGATGATGGTTTTTCAGCAAAATCATTTCTCCTGCTTGACTGTAAGCATCCCATATGTCCCCACTTAGCCTTGACAATACACCGCAACTGATTTAACACCCCTGGAACATGCTTCTCTTTAAATGAAATATTATACTGCATACACTTTAATCTAACTTTCTCAAGTTATTGTAGCGTAATCACGGAAGACCTGTTGATGATAAGTATTTACAGCATACACCACACTCATATAGTCTATCTAAAAATATGTACAGTTTGGTTGGCCAACTGATCAGCCCACATATCTAGCACTACTACAATGGAAAAAATTCCAACTTAAAGAACTAAACCCAATTTTTCTTACTCCAGAATCTGAAAAACAATCCCCTAAAAAACACCAATAAGCTATAAAATCCCACTTCAGTAAATTGTATTAAAGTAAATGTAAGCCTGTTAAGAACTGGATGAAGTATTGTGTGTATGTGTAGGTCAGACCACACCCCCTGACCTCAGTCACATGCTTCCTTGCTTATCTGTCCTGTAAAAGGATTAGCTAGAGATTATTAATGGGTGTGACCAACTGCCATAGCTAAGGACTGAGCGTGTGCAGGACATAATGGTCATTGACCAACCGTGTAATACTAGAATGCTGTGAAGTAAACCACAAAACTGCGTTTATTCTAAATTTCCCAGTGCTGTATCAAATGAGAGGTTTAATACAACACAGATTACGGTTCTATATCAAGGTGTTCTGCCTTCTGGTTCAGTGTTGTTCTGTGGTTTAGTTGTCCTTTAATGAATGAAATATCTTTCCACAGCTGTGGTACCATTGACCTTAGAAGAAAGCACCAAAAACCTACTGACCTTATTCCTAGCTGACACCACTTTCTCCTCTGGCAATCTCACTAACCTCTTGAGTCTATTCCAATGCTCAAAAAATGAAATAACCTGTAAACTGTCTCTCTTGGGCAATGGGAACCCCTAAGTTGCTGCAATCTTCTTACATGTTCTCAACAACTTGCTACACACATCCAAACAAACAAAAACTCATCTAGATAGTGTGCCAATGATGAAAGACCCGTCTTATGCAAAAACAACAATGTAAAACTAGAAATAAGCACATGAAAATAAGGACATGAAATAGAGCACCCCATCAGCAGATATTTCAACACAGTATTCTCCCTGAAATTTGCACCCATTAAGTTATCTGGGTGAAGTGGTAGCAGCCTAAATACTTACTCAACATCTATCTCAGCCATGAGAGCTTTATCGCCACACTGCAATATCCAAAGCCTTGTGAAAAAGTTTGATATGCACTGAACATTATGCTAAATCCCGTGCATCATTGACCAATAAGCCTCTGGGTAAGACAGATGCTGAATCTTCCTGAACTTTCCACTTTCCTCAAACTCTGCTGCTGATTTAAAGGGTATCTCACTGATAAAAGTCACCTGGGTTGTAAGGATAGATATGTGTAAGGTGGATATGTACCTGCAGTATCTGTGTCTTTGAGCAGTAGGTTTCTCCCAGAACGCTGTAGGTCCGCCCACTTTAGTGAAGCTGCTTGGGAAATGTCCGATGCGCGTTTTCATTCAGTGCATGCGCAGAAAGTGAGAGGATCCGTTGGGGACTGTGCTGTGTCTGTGTGATCTGACTGGTTGGTGAACAACAACCAGTCAAAATAAAATTTAGACAAAAAAAATCTTTATAAAAACAACACAAGTTCCCCTACCTTTGGTTACAGTAGTGTGGGAAGAGGGTTTAACTTTTCCTCCCCTGTTTTTTCTCTGATGATCAGCTGTAAAAATGAACTTAGAGAGCCAGATTTCTTATTGCCCAGGGCCGCCTCGCTAATGATGCAGGGTGCAGCACACTGCAGAGCGGCACCCTGTAGGAAGCGCACTGCGGTCAGTGGGAAAGGCAGGAATTTTTTTTTTTTTTTACTAGAGGCGCCAGCTGCCCTACTCCTACTAATCTGTGGTGGGGGGTGGGGGTGGGGTATGGGGGGGGTGGGGGTGCGCGCTAAACATGGGTGGAAGGAATACTGTGTCTGTGATCTGTGAGCCTCTGCCTGTTACATTTACTGCACCGGCGTCTCGCGTCTGCACCAGCAGTCCATGATGTCTGTGTCCAATCATGAATGATCTGTCCTCCAGGCTCCACCCGTACCAGAACGTCGTTGCGTGCGTGGCTGCCGCTGCGACGTAGTATGACGTGGTGTCCGCTCTGAAAGAGCACAAGTTCGGCCCATGCAGACCAGGACAGGCTGCTAGAGGCTAGAGCTGCGCTCTCGGATTTCGGATTTGGTCGTGGTGGTCGGAAATCTAATTGGCATTGCCACAATGACATCACATCAATGTGGCTATAAGGCAGGCAAACACAACTTTTATATAGGGATAGGGATGGGTAATGACTGGCCTGGGTTCATTCTGTTCTGTCTACCCCCCCCCCCAAGGAGCTGACTATCTATGACTAGCTGAGTAGTAGTATGTACTACTACCCAATTTAATTTTCCTGACTGGGGCCTGGCCTCTGGGGATGGCCTGGGCTTGTTGGCCCTCCTTCCAAGTTTGTGATAGTGCAGTATGGGGTGTGGGGATACCGTGGATTATTTTTATTTATATATTAAATAAAATAAATTAATATAATATGTGCAGGTGCAGCATGTGCCCACTGTGTCAGTGGCACTTGCATGCCCTGTCTGCCCAGTGCCCAGGCAGGCCCAGGCCAACAGATATATAATATATAATGTGCCAGGCAGTCATAATTAAAATAAAGTGCCCAGGGCAGGGCCTAGTGCTTGCAGAGTTGCAGGTAGCAACCATAAATAATATAATGTGCCGCTGTGCCCAGGCCTAGCATAATAGAAAAAATAAATAGCCAAATGATGATAGATAGATAGATAGATAGACAGACAGATGAGAGATAGATAGACAGACAGAAGATAGATAGACCGATAGATAGATAGACAGATGAGAGATAGATAGATAGACAGATAGATAGATATAGATAGATAGACAGATGAGAGAGAGATAGATAGATAGATAGATAGATAGATAGATAGATAGATAGATAGATAGATAGATAGATAGATAGATAGGATAGATAGATGATAGATAGATTAGATAGACAGACAGAAAGATAGATAGACCGATAGATAGATAGACAGATGAGAGATAGATAGATAGACAGATAGATAGATATAGATAGATAGACAATTAGAGAGTAGATCGATCGCTAATAGCCTCTCGCAAGATCGACCCTCGATAACTCGATCGTACTCTATATATACGCTAGATCGACTAGCCGACCGTGAGAGATTGATAGATAGATAGACAGATAGATAGAGATAGATATAGATAGATAGAGAGATGAGAGATAGATAGATAGACAGATAGATGATAGCAAGATAGATAGATATAAGTAGATAGATAGACAGATTATCAGATAGATAGATAGATAGATAGACAGATGAGATATATATAGATAGATATAGATAGATAGACAGATGAGATATAGATAGATAGATAGATAGATAGATAGATAGATAGATAGATAGATAGATAGATAGATCTAGATAGACAGATGAGAGATAGATAGATAGACATATGATAGATATATAGATAGATAGTTGTTAGATAGATAGATATTGATAGATAGATAGATCGATAGATAGATAGATAGATAGATAGATAGATAGATAGATAGATAGACAGATGAGAGATAGATAGACAAATGAGAGATAGATAGACAGACAGATAGATAGACAGATGAGAGATTGATAGATAGACAGATAGATAGACAGACAGATAGAAAGACAGACAGATAGAAAGACAGACAGAGAGATAGACAGATGAGAGATAACTAGATAGATATAGATAGATAGACAGATGAGATATAGATAGATAGATAGATAGATAGACAGATGAGAGATTGATAGATAGATAGACAGATAGATAGACAGACAGATAGATAGATAGACAGATGAGAGATAGATAGATAGACAGACAGATAGATAGATAGACAGATGAGAGATTGATAGATAGATAGATAGATAGACAGATAGATAGACAGATGAAATATAGATAGATAGATATAGACAGATGAGAGATAGATAGATAGATAGACAGATAGATGATAGCGAGATAGATAGATATAAGTAGATAGACAGATTATCAGATAGATAATCTGTAGACAGATGAGATATAGATAGATAGATATATAGATAGATATAGATAGATAGATGAGAGATAGATAGACATATGATAAAAGACATTTCATATGCTAGCTTCAGATAGAGTTTGTTAGGTTAAGGTAGGTTAGATTAGGTAGGTTAGTTAGGGCCCTGCTGTCTGAAAGTGTCTGAAGTTTAGTTCTTGAAGACATTTCGCTAGTTATCCGACTGGCTTTCTCAATTCAGAATGACTTGTACAAGAATCTGTGGCAATTATGTACCCTGGAAAATCCCAATTAGCATATCACAGCCAGGTGTTAAGGGCGTGGTTGCATAGTGGCTAAGAGGTGTAATAGGAACTGCCCAGGGTCATTTCCGTCATTTCCGATCGATCGGAGTGCTGACTACGGTCGTTTGGCGGCACTCTGATTGATCGGGAACAGCCTCTACACACTGACGATAATAGGTAAATAGGTAAATCCTGTTGTTCCCCGACGGGATTTACCCATTATTGTTCGTGTGTATGGCCACCTTAATTGTTTTTAACATTTAATTTACATCTTTATATGAAATGTAAAGGTATGAATTGGTAAGTGACTAAATCCACACATTTTTATTTTTTTATGCTATTTAACCACACCAAATATACATGGAGGAGGAAGATTACATAGCCAGAAACAGCAAAAGAATTGTATAAAAGTGTAGTAGATACTGAGCTTTGCAGTAAACTGAAAACATCTTATATCATATGATCCATACCCATAGGCACAGAGGAAAAATACCTATACTCTTACTAACGTGTATATGAATCCCGGAATAGTTGTGCACAATTTACAAAGTAGCACAACCGCAAATTGAATGGGTTGCATTGGCTTGGCTGGTACCTTTTGCAATACCCACGCAGGCAGCGCAATGAAGGTGTTAAAGTCACGCTGACAGATATTAAATTGGTTAGCATGACTTTGACTCCATAAAAATAGTCCAGTGTCTCTCTGTAAATTTCCCCTTTTTTAGGCCTGGTACAAATGCCCAATTGTCAGATTCAGCAGTTAATAATATGGATTCGTTGTCTGTTGGTTAATTTTAAAGGGGTACACACTCATATTTCTTTCAGAAAATGTCCAATCATTCAGATTAGCCTAACACGAAACATTGTTTTTAATTGTCACAATAAATCATTACATCTGAATTATGGGGCTTTATGGTTTCTGTTTGTACTGTTGGTGAGATCATTTGAACACTGTTTTTTTGAAAAAATCAGTTTAACCGAAAGTTCTTTTGGTTCATCTGAGAACTACTCGGAATTTTAATAGGTTGACACTTTTTTACTTTTAGGAACATATGTTTAATAGTTGTCTTCACAATCCCCCACTCAAGTCTGTCTTTCTGGCCTTTGCAGTCAAGGAAAATACGATCTAGCTAACTTTAAGGTTGGATAAACCAAATAGAGAAGATGGTGGTGAACATAAAATAGCACACACTGAAATATATCTTTATACTTTTACGGTAAACTGTCACCATATTCCAAGACAAGGGAATGACCTGCAAAATATATCTAATGATCCTATAGGCAAAGGGTTATACACACCCCTAACTTCTAAACATCCTGTAAGCAAAATGTTATCCACACCTTAAACTCCTACATACAGATATATATATATATATATATATATATATATAAAAAAACAGTAATTCCTACCAGGCAACGTTTCTTTGGAAGCAAGGTTCATTTTGGGATATACTCAGAACAGGACAATTAGCCTTTAAATGATTTTATATTGCTTAGTAAAAGTACAAAAGAGTGCATAAAAAAAGAAAAGGAAAAATGCTATGATAAATAATTGAACATTAAGGTAGCACACCGTTCAGAATAAAGGGGAAAAGGAAGAAAATACTTAGGGTTGAAATGGTGTCTGTTAAGTGCATGATTAGAAGTCTTAGGAAACTTCGTAATCCACAAGAAAATGATAAAGTCCAAATTATTATAAGGATATAGAGGATATGGAGAAACCAAACTAAAGCACAGGCTGTGCTGTGAAAAACTTCACACAGATATCCACACGACATGTTTCGAGCGACATGCGCCCTTTATCAAGTGCAAATCAAAATGAACATTCTGTGCTTATATAGTGATCAAAACAGGAAATTGATTAGAAAATTAATTACAGACCATCCCATCTACTTCCTCTGGAACAAAGGTCAAGTAGTCCATAATAGTGAATATAAAACAATCCATATTACATATCCTAAGGACATGTACCCTTAGCGGATGAGGTTTAAATGATACGACACCTTTTGTAATATTATGACAATTCTATTTTTTATGTGTTTTTTATAGATGGTTATTCGTCACAAATTGGATTTTCATCACCCATATGTGGTAATAGGAACTGGATGATTTTTTTCTATTTATAGGATTAGCACTGCAGTCACTTTAACTAGTATATAGGAGATTAGAGTCACTGTAGGAATAATAAGAATAAACCCTATTTTATGAATCAAGGAATCTATTTATTTATTTTTAACACTTAATGTACACGAACTCTTGGAATGGACCTTAAATTTATGGACTAACTTGGAATTCACTTTTATCTATAACCTTTTAACTCGCATAATAATCTAATACACTTAGAAGTATGTTTTTACACTTGGAAGTATGACACAGGATGAGTTTTATTGCATTTATATCAATGAGTTTTATTTATACACAGAATGAATTTTATTATATTTATATTAATGAGTGTTATATATGAAGCAACAGAATTGTATAGTCAAATAGTTTTGGATATGTAATATGGATTGTTTTATATTCACTATTATGGACTACTTGACCTTTGTTCCAGAGGAAGTAGATGGGATGGTCTGTAATTCATTTTCTAATCAATTTCCTGTTTTGATCACTATATAAGCACAGAATGTTCATTTTTTGTTTGCACTTGATAAAGGGCGCATGTCGCTTGAAACATGTCGTGTGGATATCTGTGTGAATAAACACGAGTTTTTCACTGCACAGCCTGTGCTTTAGTTTGGTTTCTCCATATCCTCTATGTTTGGACTATAGATATGTAAGGGGACGATTGGAATATCCTCTGGATGGTGGATGAAACCTATACGTATACCAGCAGCCCGCCTCACCTATTATGTTATTATAAGGATAACTGTGGTCTCGAATTCTTCAAAACGAATTAGAATCCTATATAATAAAACCTTAAGTGTGCGTCCCTGTGTCCGTGTGTGTGTCACTGCAGTTCCTATGGACTCACCACTAGAGGGAGAGTCTCTGCAGTTCCTATTGACTCACCACTAGAGGGAGAAAAACAGGAAACACATGGAGGGAGAACAGCAATTAAACAGACTGCAGGTAAGGTTGCTTGGGACAGAGGGGCCCCTGGATTTGGGACAGAGGGGCCCCTGGATTTGGGACAGAGGGGCCCCTGGATTTGGGACAGAGGGGCTCCTGGATTTGGGACAGAGGGGCCCCTGGATTTGGGACAGAGGGGCCGGGGCCCTTGAATTTGGGACAGAGGGGGGGGGGCTGGATTTGGGACAGAGGGGGCCCCTGGCCTTGGACAGAGGGGGGACTCTGGCCTTGGGACACTAATAGGGTACTCTGGCCTTGGGACATGGAGGAGGACTATGGCCTTGGGACACTAAGGGGGCACTCTGTGCTTCTATCGCCTGTTATTGTAGCGGGCTTAATGTCTAGTTATATATAAAAAGCTTTCCATTGTACCATCAAAATAAAACCCAAATCACATCTCTAATTAAAATTTGTGACAACTTACTGCTGGAAAGGTTCAGCAATATTACTTCCTGCTTGAACACTTCCTGTTTTCAGCCATGTGACTAGCTTGTAGTGATGTGATCAGCCTCTGCCTGCAATAATAGGCTCCCCTTCTCAACTGTCAATTTTTTCCCAAGGTTCTTCCTGATTTCCCCAGCATTTAGTCTCAACTAAGCATGCTTCTCCCCCGGGGCGGACGGGCAGGGCACGTGCATAGAAGACAGATAAAGTGCGATAAATGAAAACTTACAATGCCCTTATCTCTAGTTTGCTTTGGAGATTAAATGGCACTCACGAACGTGACAGTTGTCAATGGATTTTATAAACCCTTTCTCTTTATGTTACTAAATTAATTATATCCATCATCAATTTTCACACAACAACTTGTTTTGTTATGTTTTTTTGTGTTGATAATTGACTACCTATTATGGTGAATGGATGCACCATGTACCTAAAAAATGGTCGTTCAAGGGACGTTTGTTCAGTGTGACTGTTTTCTAGCAAGATTTTTTTCAGCGGAAGATGATTAGAAAACACCAAAAGAATAAAATTGCACCTCACTAGCTTGTTGTTAGTCCAAAATTCTGGGGGTACAACACACAGGAACTCTTCTGGTGTCTGTTTGATTATTAAAATAAAAACATTCGAACAATGAAAAAAAAAGCTGGTTTAATGCTGGGCAACCGTTTAATAAATTCTAAAAAAGCTTCATCAGTTACTTGCTGCCAGCTTCATTGACAGCTAAACGTCAACATGTCGCTTGTGTGAAAATAGCCTAAAAGAAAAAAACCTGTTAGCACGGTTTCTCATATTTGGAGAATGTAAAGAATTCTCCCAGCAGAGGGCGATCAAACCATATTGTTGAAAGCGTTGCAATGTCATCCTGTTTTTGCGAAAATATATCCTTGGTTACTGTGGTGGATTAGTATAGCAGGCAAAACAACAACTAATTAGATTCAATATGATATTAACCTCCTGTCTTCGGTTTTAGTTGAAATATATGAAACTCTGTGTAGGTTCTCGTCAAAACATCATCCTTCTGTGCATTTTTTCACAAGTAAAGGTTTAAAGTTTAAAGCTGTCAACAGCAGGTTTGGGGCATGTGTAGGTTCATTTTTATTTTCCACACTATAGTCAAATCCTTGATCTATGAATAAAAAATAAATAAATCAACCAATCAATTAGGAGGTGTTTAAGGTAACATATTCTTGTCGTTATTTTGGGGGTATTAAATCAAAATGAAAATTACTATTTTAATTTTTAAAATACAGTCAGTAAGGTTATCATGGCCCAGAGAAATAGGGAGGTTTTATACAGTGACCCTACATGACCCTTTGAAGGCAAACTGTTTATAAGACAAATGGATCAAGTTATATTAGTCAGCAAGTTAGAGGAGAACTAAAGTTCTAACATGTAATGGCTAATTTGCATGGAACAGTGCATGGTCATAGGAGGACTATGAATGAAGGACTGACTGCATAAGACCACAGTGCACAGAGTGGTAGAAGTAAGTAGAGAACATTAGACAGCTAAGTACTTTAAAGTACAAAGTTTATTAGGACAAATAAAAAAGCCGTGAAAGATTTTGGGAAAGTAATCCCTCTCCTCTCAGTCTTTGTGCCCAGGGAGACATACCTCAATAGACTTAATTATAAAATAGTGAGGCACACTCAAAAAAACATTTTGAGGGGTTGAGATCCCTTAATAAAAATTGTTTTATAACTTTTTAGTTTTTCTTTAGAATAGCAAATACAAAAAAAGTTACAATACTTTTAAATCCTGAAAATGGTATCAAATGGGATATTGTAAAATAGTTCATAGACAGAAACATGAAATCTGGACTCTACTTGTGTAGATGTCATGACACTTTTTAATGAACTTTTAGAATGTTTTTATTAAGAGAACATTTTCACCCTGGTTTATCAGATATAAATCATCATACAAAATAAATTGTGCCATGTTCTCTGTTATTATTTACTATTAAATATGAAACATTAGAGGTTAACTTTGGTCTCCATCTTTTTACAAACTAAATAGGGTTATATAAAAAGCCTTCCATTGTACCTTCAAAAAGTTATTGCTGGAAAGGTTCAGCATTATTGCTTCCTGCTTGAAAACTTCCTGTTATCAACCATGTGACCAGCTTGTGTCTGCATTAATAGGCTACCCTTCTCAACTGTCTTTTTTTATGTCTGTGCAGATACACCTTTTATTTCCCTAGTATTAAAGGGAAGGTTCAGGGGAAAATATCATTGTTTTAAAATTCTTACTTTATATTAATCCTACCATGTTATTCAACATATTATGTTCCATTTTGAAAAATCAGTTGAATTTATATCCCTTGCTATTCCCTTCTGTTGACTTAAATGAGCTGACATTTTAGGTTCTGTAACTGTCCTTCTTCTTTCCAGAATGCACACTAACATGGAATTTTCCTAACAGTGATTAATACTGATTGGCTGTTGGATAGGTCAAACATGCTCAGATCTCTACTGAGCAACTAAATCAACCCAGGCTCTGGGTCAAGGGCAAGACCATAACGGTCTGTTATAGGGGTCCTGCAAACAGGAAGTCAGCATTTTGGAAACATTTATTTATACACAGATAAAATGCTGAATGGGCAAGTTAAGTTCATTAGGATGGAAAAATACTGCTCTTTTTTCTTAAAAGTATTTGTATTTGCACTGAACTTCCCCTTTAAGTCTTAAATGAGTATGCTTCTCCCCTGGGGTGGAGGGGAGGATCAGTGGGTTAGGTATTGTCACCACAATATCATTTCTCACATGCTTTGGAGTATTCATCAAAAACCAATAAAACTCTGATGTTACATTACTGGTTCTTTTACATATATACACTGTGTGTTGCCTGCCTTGTGCTAGCGTTCAGCATGTGGTGGGTCTTACTGGGATAGATAGCCCAGATGGAAAGCAGGGTGTAGATTGTCTAGTGGTGGGTGGAAAGGGGGTGGAGCTAGCATAGGGGGTAGGGAGGCATGTGTATTAAAGTGAATAAATAAATTACAGGATCATAATCCATGGGCTGAAAAAATGGGTGAATTGGAGATAATGGGGTTGAATGAAAAGTATGTAATAGGTATAGCAGAAACGTGGTTGAACAGTTCTCATGACTGAGCCGTATATTCAGAAGGATACGCCTGTGTTTATGTTAAAAAAGAATTGAAGCCAAATATAAAAGAAGAGATAACTGGCCATATGGATGTTAAAGCGGTGGCAATATGGGTGGAATTAGGCAACAGGAAAGGGGGTAATGTCATTGTTGGTGTCTGCTATAAGCCGCCAAATTCTAGCAGGGAGGAAATGAGTCAGCTTCATATGCAGTTGGCAAGGGCTGCAAGTTTGGGGAGTGTACTCATTATGGGGGACTTTAATTATCCTGATATTGATTGGTGGAGTGGAACTGTCAACAGAGAAAAGGATGATGAGTTCCTGAATTTGCTGCAGTATAATTTTCTCTCCCAGGTGGTTGAAGTTCCTACTAGAAAAGGAGCTCTGTTGGATCTGGTAATATCTTGTATCGTGGAATCTAATATAGATATAAAGGTAACTGGAGGCTTAGGGAATAGTGACCATGAAATTGTGTCGTTTGGAGTATGTTATCGAAAAGGAAAAGTGCGCTGGGTTAACAAAGACTTTTAATTTCGGGAAAGCAAATTTTCCCAGGTGAAAAGTAGCCCTTCAGAATGTCAACTGGGATAATGTATTATCAGGTAAATGTACCGAACAGAAGTGGACTGTGTTCAAGGGGATTTTAAGCCAGTTCACATCTAAATTTATACCCTTGGGAAATAAAAAAACAAATCCGCACCCATGTGGCTGAATTCTGATGTAAAGAGGCAAATGGAAAGGAAGAAAAAAGCATTTAAAACCTTTAAGTCAGAGGGAACGGAAGGGGCCTTTAGGGATTATAAAAACTGTAACAAGGTGTGTAAGAAAGCAATCAAGCTAGCTAAGCCTAAAATTTTTTTTTTAAGTATATTAATAGTAAGAAGATGAAGACACAAAATGTGGCACCATTAATTAATGGGGATAAGCTAGTTATGGAGGACAGCGATAAAGCAAATGTCTTAAATTTCCCCCCCATCTGTATACACTATATAAGATCCAAGTACAGATATCATACAGTACAGTAGCAATAGTGGTATAAAAGATGCAAGTGCACTTTGGTTAACCGAGGATATAGTACAGAAAAGACAAATTAAGGTTAATATTAATAAATATCCTGGACTGGATAAAATACATCCTCTGGCCTTAAGTACAGTTTTATCTAGGCCATTGTTTCTTATTTTTGCTGATTCCCTAATGTCTGGATGTGTGCCTCTGGATTGGAAAAGGGCTGATGTTATTCCAATATTCAAAAAGGGTAGTCGTTCACAGCCGGGTAATTACAGGCCTGTAAGTTTAACGTCAGTGGAGGGGAAGATACTAGAAAGTTTAATAAGGGAACATGTTCTAGAGTATGTTTCAATGACTGACATTATAAGTAGTAACCAGCATGGATTTAGGATGAATAGATCTTGTCAAACTAACTTGCTTGGCTTTTATGAGGAAGTAAGTAGAAATTTAGACTCTGGCATAGCAGTAGATGTAGTCTACTTGGATTTTGCAAAGGCTTTTAATACAGCCCCCCATAGGCGACTAATGTATAAGCTAAGGTCTGTTGGTCTGGGGAGTCACATTTGTACATGGATAGAAAATTAGTTAATGAATAGGATGCAGTGAGCAGTTGTTAATGGGGCTTCATCATAATGGACAAAGTGGGGTGCCAAAGGGTTCTATGTTGAGTCCGCTTCTAATCTATTTTTTTAATGATTTGGAAGTGGGTATTGTCAGCAAGGTTTCTGTATTTGCTGACGCTGGAGAAAAGGTGCTTGCATGGGGATATGATTACTGTGTATAAATACATTAACGGGCCATACAATAAACTATCTGGGACATTGTTCACCAATAGAGCATGTCAGAGGGTCATCCCTTAACTTGAAGTAGAAACGTTTAGGCTTCGGAAAGGGTTTTTCACTGTGAGAACGGTAAAGCTATGGAGCTGTCTTCCAGCAGACGTTATGGCAGGTTCATTGGACAGTTTAAAAAAAAAGCTGGATGAGTTTCTGCAAACAAGAAATGTTACAAGTTACTGGTATTGATACATAAAGTAGAGTTGATCCAGGGAAATTTCCGATTGCCACTTGGAGTCAGGAAGGAATTTTTTTCCCCTTCATAAATTTGGTGGAGTTTTTTTGCCTTCCTCTGGATCAACAGTTAGGCAGGAAATGAGGATATTGCTAGATGAGTTGGACTGGATGGACATATGTCTTTATTCAACCTCAAATACTATAATATACTAAAATAAATGCAAAATTTGATAAAAGTGTTTTTTAATATGGGCGTAAAAAAGTGGGTGGGGCCTTTGAAGAGTGGGTGTGGTCATTTTACGAGTGCCCTTATTTGCGCACCGCAACCTCGTCTGTTACATCTCCCTCTTCCACGCTTTCGAATGTTGGGAGGTATGGTCATTGGACAGCGCTGCATCCCCAAGTGGAGCTATAAATGAACTAAATAGACATTCACATTTGCCCTTATTATGATCATAATTTTTAAAAAAAACATCAAAATTACATTTTCATTCCTACAGTACTTAAACTTGAATATCCAATAAACATAATTTTATTTTTAAAAGAACATCAGTAAATATTTCCAATTTATTGACTTTCTTGCATAAAACCTTCTGCTTGAAGATAATATAATGCTTCTTCACAGTACAGAATAGCATCAATATTTAAACATCCATTTACAGGTTCCATGGTTGTTTTCATAAAAGGGACATGCTGTTTCTACCTACTGATAATTAGTTATGGTACATTTTTGTAAAATGGACACACATAATAAAAGCTTGAAAACTAATGGGTGGGAAATGAAGCAATTGTGAGTTAAAACTTTCAATACTTGATCCTGGTTAGGTCCTCAAACAAATAAATAAATGGTTCCTAACATACAGATTGTCAGAAAAGCAATTTTCCCACCCTCCCGACAGCTTCAGGAGGGTAGCCTCTCGCACACCTGTGAGACAATGGTAAACTACTTTGTATCCCTGGTGTCCTTGGCAACTCCCGCAAATAAGGTAAGAAAATGTATGAATATGGTCCTAAACTAAATTTCCTTACCTTATTCCTGTGTGTGTTAAGGGATTGGCTTTTGAGGGCTGCCAGGGGCAGGGTAGTCCGGATCTAGGGCGAGTGACCCGGAAAGTAACAATGACAGCTATTTCTACTAAAATGTCTATAACAAGAAGAAATATGAAGTAAAACAATGCTCAGTTAAACTTGAGCACTGAATGAATTTTTTTAGCCTTTACATTTCCTTTAAAACTCTTTATATCGTGACTAAGCTGCTCTCAATTTATAAAGCTAGCTTGCCTCTATTAAAGGGCATGTCCACCCCCAAAACTATAATCCCCCCAACTACTGGCCCCACCATGTAGTGTAGTTTAATCCTTACCTCACATCCCAACTCCATCTGGTTCTCCTGTAGTCCCCCCCCAAAGTTCCAAAAACTGACCACCAGGAGGCTAGCAGGTCCATATAGGACACTGCCTGCTACCTGGCCTCCCGGAGATTCCTGCCATGCGTGCTGCAGCCCTTCTCCCCCCTCCCTCCCCCTCCCTCTCCCTCCCTCTCCCTCCCGTTCTACTATCCCTCCCCCTAGCATTAAACCCCCTTAATATTATGCTCCCCCATGTCCCCCAGCCCCAACCGCATGTTTTTTTTTTTTTAAAAAGCTCCCCAAACTCTTACTTACCTCTCCGCTTTCCTCCGCTGCACTGAATGACCAGCAGCCGCGTCCGTGATTGGCTGCCGCTCAGCCAATCACAGACGCGACTGCCGGTCCCGCCCCTCTGCTTGCATTCTCGCAAGCAGAGGGCCGGCAGTGCGGCGGAGGATCGAGGGGAGGTAAGTAAGAGTTTGGGGAGCTTTTTAAAAAAACAAATCATGCGGTTGGGGCTGGGGGACATGGGGGAGCATAATATTAAAATTCTATTTTAGGGGTGGACATAGCCTTTAAGGCTGTAAATGAGGCTGTAAATGATAAACCACAGGGCTTATGGAATAAAATAGGTAAATGTTTGCTAATAATCAATATCAATAGTTTTGTTTCAGTTAGTAAACCTCTGATTTTAGCGTTTTCTACATTAGGTCCCCTTTGGGGAATAAGGGAATAGGGAGAAGTGAAATGAGTTTTGTTTTGACAGCGGTTCCGCAGAACTTATTGATGTTCTGCAAATCCAATTTAAACCCAAATGAATCAGAATTTTTGGAAAATTTTCGAATTTTTTTAATATTCAAATTTTTAATGATAGCTTTCAAGTTCCATCAGAACCATGGATTTTAGAAACCAGTAGTTCCAAATAGAAACCTGTTTTGTTTAGAAACAGGGACATATCACTATAAGGGAACCTTGCCAATGTTTGGGGGCTGAGGCACCGTGCTTCCTTTATATTTGAACAACATTATTATTTTAGGATATGGGGAAGAATATGTTTTACTGGTAAGTATAACAGAATTAGGTTTACCATATTATACGGAAATTAACAGAATTAATTTAATTAATAACATGACTAATACGGACTGTAAAGTAATATACATAGGAAACATAGGAACAGTAATTGAGGTTGAATAAAGACATACATACATCAAGTCCAACCTTTTACACTCCTTTTTAACCCTATCTAAAAGTTGATCCAGAAGAGGGAAAAAAAAAAACAGCCAAAAAAAGGGGGGGGGGGGTTATTTCTTCCTGACTCCAAATGGCAATCGGCAAGTATCCCTGGATCATTCCAGCATACAGCCTACAGTACCCAGCAGCACCATTGTTCCAGCATACAGCCTACAGTACCCAGCAGCACCATTGATTTTAGGCTTGGGGCCCGATTCTGATTCATATTTAACCAAAATAAGTGAGAGAAAAAAAAATGCTACAGTGTAATACAGACCACTAGATGAAAGTAGCTTTCAGCACAAAATACGGGTAGCGTGAAAGAACACCACAGGCATCATACCTTGAGGTTTAGGTTCAGAAATAGAACCAGAGGAAGGGGTACTAGCAACAGGAGACACAGATTTTGGGCTGGATTCTTTAGTCTTCATTTTAGGCTGAGGGCCCAATCCTGAAAATTCAATTTTTAACAGCCAAAAAAGTTTTTTTTTTAAAAAAAACAAAACACATGCTTCAAAGTAATACAAGACACTTAAAGAAATCACCATATATAGCTACTTTAAAAAAACACTTCAGGCATCATACCTGGGGCTTGAGGTTTATCATTAGAACCATAAAAAGGGATATTGGCAACTAGATCGACAAATTTGAGATTGTGTTCTGCAGTTTTCATTTTAGGATTGGAGCCTGATTTAGAAGTTTCCATATTAAAGTGCATCTATAGTGAAATTTATACATTGCTCCAATCCAGACATAAAAAAAGGTTATTGTATTCTGCCTTATTCTTGGGAGACTTGGGAGTCAGTGGGAGACTTGCTGTAAATCCCGTGTAAGCCTACACACTATACCGGCATGCTGTTAGGGGATTTGATTGACAGCTCAAGCAGGAGGTGTATTGAAATCTTCACTTCTAACTTATATATCTCAGGACAGAGGAGGAATCTAAAGAAAAAAGGTACTATGAGGGTTGGGGGGAATTGTAAAACACAGAAAAAAAAAAAAAAAAAAAACTTCCCACTATAGATGCCCTTTAAACCAAAAGAAAAGAAAAGAAATCATGCTGCAATTGAATACTAAACACTTGGGAACAGTAGAATTCAGTAATTTGGCACAACATATTTTTAGCATATACCTATTGCTTCAGGATTAGGTTTAGAATTAAAACCAGAAGATGGGGTTGTAGCAACTGGAACAACAGATTTGGTACTAGGTTCTTTAGTCTTCATTTTAGGCTTTTGGGTCAAGTGTTCCCTTTATTTTTTTTTTTAATTAAAATCAAAAGTAGGTGGGAATGCTTCAACTAAACACAAAACACTAGATGAAAGCATCCATGTAAGTACCATGTAACAGCATACACATATGGTTAGAGAGGAAATAATACTGCAGGCATCATACCTGGTGCTTCAGGTTTAGGTTCAGAACTAGAAGAGGATGGGGTACAAGCAACGGGTGCAACAGATTTGGGACTAGGTTCTTTAGTCTTCATTTTAGGCTTGGGGACTAATGCAGTAGTTTTCATTTTTAACAAAAAAAAGTTAAAAAAAAAACATTATATTGAAAACACTAGAGGAACGAATCACAACAGCATATGGTTCGTGCAGAAATAATATTGCAGGCATTATAGCAGAGGCTTGATGTTTAAGCTACATACAAATTAGGCAATTGTCCAACAGTCCAGCAGACAATGTGTGTAGAGGCTTCCCAAGTCATTGTTTAGTGTCTGGGTGCAGCAGGGATTATTTGGTTGCTCCCGCTCCTGGCAGGGCCTTTTTTTTTTTTAAATGGGGAATCTATATCTATATAAAATCCCTAATTATGTGTTACCATGTGTATGTCACTGCAGTTCCTATGGACTCACCACTAGAGCGAGAAACAGGAAACAAGCAAGGCAGAACACAGCAGTAAGATTACACAGGTTGATTTGGCCTTGGAACATGGAGGAGGGAGGCTATGGCCTTGGGACATGGAGGCGGCACTCTGAGCTTCTAGCACCCGTTTATTGTAACAGGCTTAAAGGGAAGTCCAGCCCTAAAATCAAAACTTACATACAGGTAAATCACCCCCCAAAACTGTAATAGTTTGAAATCTGAAATATATAAGTCTAACCTGATATCCTGCACAATGTTTCTGCTTCCTGGTTCTTCCAGTTAGCAACTGTCAGTTATGGATTTGACAGTCGACATCACAGCCAATGACAATGTTAATCCCCTATCTGCCTCTTCTGAGCATGCCCATTAAAGGCTCAATACAGATTTCTAAATTGCTCAGTTTCCATGAGACACCCAGAAGCATAGACATACAGTAATGAATTCATAGGACAAAGTATGATATATCAACATATTTTAAAGAGGCAGTTCTTTCCAAAAGATGTTCTTATGAGGGGAGAGTTGTCCTTTAAAGTCTAGTAGTAAATAAACATTGTTGGAAAGATAATCTAGTTATAGGTCCTAACTTTGTATCACCTGAATAAGTAGCTTTCATATCAATATTTGAACAGGAGGAAGGAGTATTAGGATATTATAAAGAGGTTTGGTATAGGTTTTGCAGTTTTTAGATTTCATTGTATAATTCATTAAAAAAAAAATTTCATGCAATATATCAAAAATAAAAACCAACACTCAATTGGATCAATTGTTGTTACATCAAAGCTCAGTAACACAAAAACTTTGTTAGTGTGGAAAAATGCAGGAATAATACAGGCATCATACCTGGTGCTTCCAGTTTAGGTTCAGAACTAGAACAAGAGGCTGTTGTACTAGCAACTGGGACAGATTTATGACTAGGTACTTTAGTCTTCATTTTAGGCTTGGGGCCTGATTATGAAGTTTTCGTTTTTTAGCCCAAAAAAAAAAAGTTTCAATGTAATGAACAGCAAATTAAAGCATCTTTTTGTTACAGTTTAGTTCGATAGCTTAGCAACTGAATTCATAGTAGTTAGATGAAAAAGCATTAGTGGTGCAATGACATCCCTGAAACACCTAGCCAAGTCTCAATGCAAATGTCCCTCAACACAAACTTTGATAACACAAGTATTTTTAAGGAGATTACTCTAACATTGAGTTTTGGGGGTAGGTTAAGTACAGACACCAGAAGTTGTGGAACTAGAAACTGAAATGATTGATATTTTGAGCTAGACTTTACAGCAGTGTTTAAAGGGTCACTATACTCAAGTAACTTTACATTTTCTGAAACTACAATTTGAGACAAGTAAAATGGTGGTACTCGCATATTTATCTGTGCTTGCTTTGTCAAACAATAAATATTTAGTGAGTGCTCCTAATTGCCCCCATCCTCCTTATAAGTTCTGCAAAGGCTCACCTTGAAACACTGCTCGGCTTACACATCTCACCCTCCCCCCCCGCCTTCTTTTCTCTGTTGATTCTCTTAGGCTGGGTACACACGAACGGACTATTTGACCTAAACGAGTGCTCGGCCGGGACAAATGTCCGTCGGTTGCGGCAATAGTGGCCGCGGCCAAAAGTTTGAATGATCGGTCCCAATAGGGAACCGCACAATCGATCAGTATTTACAGACATGTCCAATCGAGGTCTGGTCACGGCTGGCCGCCCTACACCAGATATTTTCGGCCGACTGACCGAAAGTGCTGCGGATCGGTCGGCAGAAAATATCTGATGGTGTGTACCCAGCCTTAAATGGTGCAGAAAGTGTGAGATGGGGCATATTAGAATTTCTGCTTCTGAAGTAACAGGTCTCTTCCTGTAAATGCTGTGATTTCAAATAATTTTTCATAACCTACACATTAATTATTGCTCTACAGTTTTCATTTTAGGTTTGGTTCTGTAGTTTACATTGTAAAACAAAAAAATACAAAAATACCAAAGAGGCAAAAGTACAGAGACCAAATTAAAAAAAAAAAAAAAAAAGCCTTAAAGGTTACCTACACTGGAAAAAAAAGTGCTTTCAAGGCTAGGCTACACTGGCATAATTGCATTTGCGATACAAAGTAACACATCCAACACACTGCACTGTGATTGCGCATTTCACGTGTTACCATGTGCTGTCAATTAGGTTGCAAACTGCGACAGACAGCAACAGCTAGAGCTAGCAAGATATTGTCTATGCAGAGATTAAACAAGTTAGGACTGTTTACTGGGAAAGATTGTGATATGATCACTTTATAGAAATATTAATCAGCCATATAATTAACTCTGGTGCATTGATCACTAATAGGTAATATCAGGACTCATGGACATCCTTTAAGATTAGAAGAAAGATTTAATCTCCAGGTTAGGAAAGGTTTCATTACAGTGAGAACAGTTAAATTGTGGAACTTCCAGTAGATGTAGTAATAGCAATCATGAAATAGTTTTAAGAACCTTTCAGCTGGGTTTTTTATTTTTGCAGGAACAGTTGGCTAATAAGCTTGGGCTAGATGGACCCATGTCTATTAAACCTCCAATACTATTAAGATAATGCAAAGACTTTATATTTTAATATCAGGAGGGCTTAGTTTTCATTTAACGCTTTAGACAGTTCTATTGCTCATTTTATTTTTAATGAGATTTGTTATGGCCAGCCATTACATGTCTGAATGGTGGCCTCCTGTGTTCATAAGTAGAATTGCAAGTGTTATATAACTCAGGATAACAGGGACTAGGAAACCCTGTTTATGTGAACTGTTGGGTAACAGGAAGTAGTTTCAGCAGTACTAGCAAGAGGTCTGTCTGTGTATTGTTAGATTGTCTATTTCTACCCCTTTGAAGGCATTCCCTGTAAGTAATCTTATTTATTTATTTAACTATGTTCATATAACAAACATTTATGCAAATGTTTTGGCAATTGTCATTGGAAATGTCTATAACAGCTATCTGTAATTGTGTCAGTTCCATCTGTATAGGCACTTATTATTGTTTGTATTTCTTTGCATTACAGTTTCACACCATTTGTGTAGTAAACAGTTTCAACATCATTCCGTGATTCCGAAAGTTATTATGCAGAGGTGTTTAGCTTGCTGGATAATTGGATAAGATATCCAGTGAGGCCAGTACAAGATTAGAGTTTAAAACACAAACGAGAGCAGGATCAACATATAAAAAACATAGTTTTAGTACATTTCTGTATCATGGCACAGCACACCGTTAGTACGAAAACACTGCAGCCTTCATACCTGGGACATTAGGTTTAGATTGCATATCCACGCCAGAAAGTGGTTTTGGGCTAGGATCTGAATATTTCAGCAAAACAAAAAATAATTACAAATCTACAAACAAGGCAAACAGAACTAGGCCACACTTTTCAAATCCATTATAAGAACATGTTTTTTGTGTGTGTGTTTCTACAATACAAATAGAAAAAAAATGCTTACGGTAAAACCAATGTAAAAAAAAAAAATGCTTGTGTGTTTACGGTAAGTGGGGCCTTGGCCAAACAAGGCATCACATTCTTACAGCACAGTAGCTTTTGATACAATAATACATCATAGCAGACAATGATGGATAAAACAGCCTAGATATTAGCAAGAAATGCAGAAACAAGGACCTAAAACCTTTACATTTTCCAGTCAAAACAAATACAAAAAGAAAAACCAGAACAAAAACCAACTGCTTTTTCCATCAGTTACATGGTGATGATGATACAGGATACTAATGCTCAGTTTTCCATTTCTTCATCTTGCACTGGCACTTTTGTTCAGGATAAACAAAGAATACCACAATCACACACAGCAGTGTGCCCCGGGACCCTTAGGCTTCCCCGAGGGATTGGTAGGGGCTCCAGAAGAGTATGGTAAACTTACCTGTTATAAACTCCCACTAGAGGAGGTGTTTTACGGTATATTGCTTTTAGTCACGTTTGCACTTTAGAATTGTGTGGTTTTTGATGGAAGTATTTTTGTAAAGGTCTGTTAATAAAGCAGTGTGCTCCACTAATGCTAGTTTAGCTATTAAGTCATATTTTGTTGTATATAACGGTGGGTGCTAATAAAGGGGATCTTTGTTCTGATCTTTTAGTAGTGGCTTTTGTTTGAAAGCTATGAGTGTTGTTTTCAATGGTCATTCTATTGATGCACTTGTATGGATGGATACCACAGTTCCTCTTTAATGACGATTCTAGGGGAGGGGGGGTGCAACTTGCCATTATCCATCTACCTTTCAGTAATTTAGGTTTCCCATCTTAGAATTACCTTACTGCAGATAAAATACAATCATTTCTTGACTACATTGGTTACCTATGATCTATTTTTTTCCATCCCCTGTAATACTATACGTGCTATGAGTTAGACAGAAAAAAAAAAAAAAAAAAAAAAAAGAAAAGTGGGGATGCTACACGTTCCCACCTTTGTTTCATCTAACTGAAAAGTGTCACCACCTCTTGATTCCTGGCAACAGGAATAGCAGCCTCCTTCCCACAGACAGAGAGGATGCTGTAACATTATGAGGAAGTGAAAACAACTTAATCTAGATGTTATTCCCACAACCAACTGCAAACAAACAAAGGCCTTAAAGGGACATTTCAGTGGAAATGATCAATATTTGTTAAATTGTTAGTTTGTTTAATGCATACTTAATTATACATACTCCCCCATTTTGAAATATCAGTTGATTTCATACTCTTTGCTGTTCCCTGGTGTTGACATTCTTCCCAGGATGCACCACTTCCTTGGAATGTTCCTAACAGTAATTTCTACTGATTGGCTGTTGGATGGGTCAAAGATGCTCAGATCTCTACTGAGCAACTGAATCAACACAGGTGGTGGGTCAAGGGCATAACGGTCTCTACTAGGGGTCCTGCAAACAGGAAGTTAGTATTTCGGTTGTATTTATTTACACACAGACAAAATGGTAAATTGGCAGATTAAAGGTTATTGGGATAAAAAAAAAAAAAAAATACTGCTCGTTTTCTGAAAAGTACATGTATTTGCACTGAACTTTACCGTTAAGGTCATTGGGATGAAAAAATACTGCTCTTTTTTCTGAAAAGCATATGCATTTGCACTTAACTTCCCCTTTAAGCAAGGTACACACCTGAAAGATATTAGAAAGATGACAGACAGGATCTGAAAGATCCTGTGTCATTTTTCAAACAATCCGGCTACACACAGTCCCGATCGCTCCCCCTATGCATAGCGAGAACGCTCAGGACTGTGTTACCTCGGCCGCGGCCGACCTCCTCTATAGGAAGTCTGCTGCAGCAAGTTTCCCTTTTACGAACGAGCGTTCGGCTGACGCAATAGTTTGGTGGTTGCGCGCTCATTTGGAAGGTACACACAGTACCGATAAAGCCCCGATACCATCTGATCCGATTGTATCGGGGCTTTATCGGTACTGTGTGTACCCAGCTTTAGTAGCACATAATCATGAGTAAACACCAAAATTGCCAAGTCCATTACAGGACAGTTCTTGCAGCAAAAAAAATGCAACAAACATGAGCATTTTAGTAATGAAAATACTGCTCTTGTTCTGCCAAAAAATGTATGCAGGGCTGTGGGATCACAACAAAAATCCTTTTAATTACAACTACTTAGACACCTATTTTTAATATATTAATGCATATTGATTGAAAGAACATACACTGCACTTCTTAATGTTTGTAAGCTCATCAATTTTAAAGATGCATATTTACCCCCACAAACAATAAACTACCTGTTTTCATAGAAATTTTAACTAGCCTCCTGAGCCTAACAGAGTCCTGCAACCTCCTGTTAAAAGGTTTTGCCCTCATCCAAATTTAGAGCAGGTCAAGAGCATGCACTCAGCAGAGGGTTTGTGACAACATCAAGACTTTAGATGGCTGGAGCTGGCTAAAAGAATTTCTATTACAATAGTGGAGCAGTTGGGGCTTATTGCTCTTAAGGAAAAGAGGTGTATACATATTTTTTTTATTTTTTATGAGGGAGAGGTGGTGGACATGCCCTCAAAAGCTTTTGGTAACAAACCAAATACGTACTGGCTTGGAAGCAGATTTTTTTGTAGCAGAGGAATGACAAATACTATGCCAATCAATTTACAACTTATTCTGAGGGCTAGGCCACACTAGCACGTTTCTCATGTACTTATGAATGCGTTTTATGATCAGTTAGTGTGTAAGAACTGCATTCTAGCGTATCACAAAGTGGGTGGCCACATGGCGTGCACTGCATTCTGTTTTTTTTGTGCGAATTTAGAACAATCTGATTGGTTGGGGCAAAACTAGCACAATTTTCAACGATAAGAACTTTTATTGAATAAACAGTGTATCAAACAGTCCAGGGTTAAAATATTTGTCCCATGGGAGGCAGCCACCTAGCAACAGCTGTTGGGCTTGGTGGCTGCCTCCCGAATCTGCAGGTCAAAAAGTCCTGAGATCTCGCGAAGGCAGATTTTTTTTCCAGCGGCGCAATGGAGGAGGACTGAGCATAGCTGCCACTGGCAGTGAGCTCTTTTCACCTAGGAGATACTCCTCCCCTCGGTAATTGCTTTACAAAAAGGGTGGTAAGTGACTATCATCCTCCTCAGATGAGAAACTTGTTTATAAAAGGAAAAAAGTACACACTTCCCAGAAGCTTCACTCAGACGCCTCAGGTACCTCTGAGGAAGCCATTAGCCTTTTTAAGGGCCCTAGGAGGGTGAAGAAATGTTTCACAAATTACACACCCCTTATGTCTTCCAAAATTCTCCCCGACGCTCGTTTGTGCAGAGGTCATAAAGGGAGAGAGGCGTTTTGTCTCACATAAAATAGCGTCGTTTGACGCATTTTCCACATCTTCAACAGTGGACTGGGACTTTGAGACAGTATCCAGGTCCTCAGAAAGAGGGAAGATTAGCGAGCTCCAAATGGCTTGCGTGTGGCTAGCTGAAAAAGAACCCCCCTCAAAACTTCTCACACCGCTGGGACATATCAAACTCCCCAGAAGTTTTCAATTTCGCCCAGCTGGTATTTAGGTCCACGCTCATCAAAGATGATGAGCTGGTAATGAGAAACTATTTAGGAGTCCCAGACATGCAGTTGGACCCTGCATTATCATCCTTTACCAGTGACACCCAGTCACATTCTTCATTAGATATGTTGCGCAACATTCAATATAAAATAGACGGACCAATCCTTCCATTTATTACTCTCCTCAAAGAAAGCACTACTTAAAGCAACCAGCAGGGCCACCCCGATTATAGGTCAGACCTTTAACCATATATCGAATATAAGAAGGGCCAGTTACCTCACTTCTGCAGACATGGCAGATCTTGTCCCTAAGCCACACAAATTCCCTAACTTAGAAACCAGCGCACTGTTTGGGTACAGCATTCATGCAGGAGGTTAAAGTCAGACACAAGGCCAAGAAATCCTTTGCCGACTTAAAAAAAAAACGAGAGTCCTTTACGCACAGGAAGCCCTTTCGGCAGGAGGGACGCCACTTTAGAGCCCAAGGGACCTCCTGTAATTTTAACCAGGGCAGCTACAGACAATTTAACTCTAGTGGACAGGGACCAGACCAGCATGCCTCTGTCCCAAGAGCAGCAGTTGCTCAGAAACCGTTTGCAGGTAGGTCCCCATTCTTTTTGCCCGATTCAGTCAATAAAGTTTTACCCAGCCTAGGAGGCAATATATTCGGACCAATGGGTCCTCAAAATCATAAAGAAAGGCCTAGCCCTTCCCCTGCTTCAGTTCCCATGCTAGTACAGAGTCCCCAGGGCAGGGACACACAAGAGTTTAGACAACACTCTTTAGCCTTATCACAGGGAAAAAATAGAACCCTCCTATCCAGTGAAGAGGTTGGATAAGCCACTTGTTTCCAAAACAAAAACAGGACGACTCCCTGCGGCCGATCCTAAATGTAAAGGCACTGAATCGCTACATAAAACCCAAGCGTTTCAGACTAGAAAACCTGTCTGACCTTCAGTTTCTGTTGCACAGAGATTATTTTATGATAAAGGTAGACCTAAAAGACGACTTTCACGCAGTTTAAATTAAACCGAATCAGACGTCTACTTCCGTTTCGATGGCTGTTTTCCATCAACACACAAAAATCCATCCTAACACCCACAAAGTCCCTTCAGTTCTTAGGATTTATAATAAATACACAACATTTCACAATTCAGGTTCCAGACAAAAAATGGAATCTAATCAAATTCTTTGTTCAGGAACTCCTTCCTAGACGTTCAATCCCTCTTCGCACGATATCCAAATTTATTGGGAAACTAGTATCATTAGCTTTGGATTCTATACAAGCCCCCACACTATGCAGGCACACCCAGATGTTCCTCAGAGAATGTCTCCAGAAAGGGTTGGCATGGTCTCACCCAGTAACTACCCTACACCCCAGGTAAGACAGGAGATACAACAGATACTGCTCATTCCCCAGCTATCACCTCTGTCTATTTGCAATATCTCGGGACTTCGCGAGATTGCGCATGCAGATTAGGGAGGCAGCTGCCAAGCCCAACAGCTGTTGCTTGGTGGCTTTCCTATTACGTAGGACAAGTGGGGTTTGCAGTACATAGATTCCTGCAAACCCTTCTGTATATATGCCACTCTGCTTTTTCTCTCTTTATCCAATCCTTAAAGGGCAGCTATACCGAAGAACAATGTATTTTAAATTGACCATTACTAGAAACTATCTGGTAAGGTGGAAGGGGGAGTGGTTAAGAGGGAGGGGGGTCCTGAGCAAAACAAGTACTGGATTGAAGGCATACAGCAATACAGTTCAGAAATAGTGCTACTTACACATTTATAGAAAAAGATAAGGAAGTCGTTTTTTAGTATAGTTGCCCTTACAGTGCAGGTCTACCCCCAATATCAAAATTTGAACTTGGTTAAAAGACCACCGAAAACCTAGAAGACGTTATGCTTATCTTGTTTAAAGGGCAATTATAGTGAGAAAATTGTTTTTTTTTAATTTCTTCTAATGTATCCTATAAGTCATCCCATCCACCAGGGTACCTTTAGTTTCTTTAAATTCTACATAGTCCCCGAGATATAAGCCTTTGAATATGCTGTGATTTGTAGGAGCTGCTACACCTCATCTGTCACTCAAAGGCACACACCCACACAATCCAAAGCTCCCCTGCAGTACTGTCACACACTCTCTCACCCACACTATATGTACCATGAGCAACATATAGTCAAATGCTGTAGTGCTAAACAATCAATAAACAATTAACCCAGCAATATGAGCATAACACACTATAAAACAGCCCCTCCCCCCCAAAAAATCTTATATACATACAAAACCAGTGACTCAAATGGAACTCTAATACAGTATATATAATACAGTAATACAGACTATATACCAAACAAGACACACAGTGCAATCTATGAAATATATAGACTAAAGCAACTGAAATGTAACAGGACAACAAGCAGTGTCACTGTGTTTGTAAAGGTCTCACTACAAGCTGCTGTTACACTGACTCTCCAGTGATTATGATCTCAGCTAAGCAGGGGGAGAGATATGAACTTTAGGTAAAAAGTAAATAACAATTAGCAAAGTTAGAGAACAGGGAGAGTTCAGTAACTTACTTGTAAAGAATCTCAGCACCACTTGTCCTCCTCTCTCCCCCTCTGCCCCTCCCTTCAGCATATTGCTACTTTATTCCACACTGATTGCTTGCAGTCTAGCTCTGGAAGGGAGGGGTCAACAGGATGTCAGCACTTCATTTAAAGTCCTTTCAACTGACAATGCTCGGACTCTGTATACAGCCCGTCACTGCTTGAGGGGGAGTAGACAGAGAGGGGAGGGGGACTACATAGCTTGGTACAAACTTCTGCCAGTGTGAAGAAACGAAGCCACACAGAAACATGAAAGTAAGGCAGCTTATACTAAGTGATCTATACATTGTATACAGACAAAGTTTTTTTTCACTATAGTTGCCCTTTAAATTGCTAGCAAGGAGTGAGGAGACATTGCAAGAGATTTCCTTGTAGAAGCAGAATTGAACAAGGTAAGAATAATGGATCCTATGTTTTGAAGGATCTACCTATGAGCAAATTTTAATATTGGGTGTGGACATGAACTTAAACATGTCGTTAAAAAAAAATGTCCTAAAGACCCAATCAAATCTGTTTCTTAATTTGACTACACACACAAAAACAACCATCGCAAGAAACCAAAAGTTGTGGACCAACTGCACAAAAGTTATGCAGTGATCCTATATAAACTAAGTGGTTAGCCACTAGTGTGTTACAATGCCTATACTTTTGGAAAAGGTTCTCACTAACCGCAGCCAAACAAAATACATAAGTCAGCAATTAAATTACTCCTTGCATGGATCAAGTTTCAATTATACCCCAAATAACCCTCCTCCAATTAACAGTACCCAAGTTGAGGACAAACAACAAGATCCTCTACCCCAGATTTGTTTAGTTGAAATACTTCTCAACTTTCCCATGCCTAATCCTGCCCCACCTTTAGTCTGGGACTTGGCCAATGGGAGAATGTTCTTCATGAAGAGTGAGTCTTCCCTTAGGCAAAGTCCTGACTGAGGGAGCAGAGAAAAAAGGGACTTGTATGGGAAAGTTTAATTATTACAGCTAAACTAGGGCATCCCAAGGTAGAGGACTTAGCAGTTTAGGTTCACAATGTGGGTACTGTTAAAAAGAAGAAAAACGGAAGGTGGTGGTGAGGATGTATATTACCCCTTTAACTTGACACTTATTAGAAAGTACATATGAGGAAACTCATGATTATATAAACCAAGGTATTAGATATTAAGGATAAAAAGCAGGACATACAAACAAACATTAATTAAAAAAGCACTTGCCAGTCTCAGCCTGGGGCTGGTGCAGCTCCTGTTCTGCTGCTGGAACAGTTTCTGTGGCTTCACCAGGCATTTCTAAAATAAAATATATATAAATTGACAAAGCTTAGATAACAAGCAGACAACACTGCAAGTATATAGAGGTGCCCCATGTCAGTTTTGATTTGAGGTCATTTAAATGCAACAATACCTAGCGTAAAAGCTTGCCCATGGGTGCATAATAGAGTGTCTGCAAAGCACTAACCTAGGTTAGGCACATTTTTTTCAGTCAGTCAGTTCATTTTTCGGGACAAATCTATGAATCACTACATTACTTTTTCTAAAATGTACATTTTAACCCTTTGTTTTCCTTAAAAAATTGTAATATCATGGTTTATTGCACAAGGCATCGCCAATGCACTGAAAATGCAATGTGTGTTATGTTAGATTCAACACTGCTGCACATTATAACACGAAAACCACAAAATGATTGGTCAAGACAGTTGAATATCAGTTGGTGAAATGTTGCTATAGTATATGGCCAGCATTCATACAAATTATAAACCAGGCTAAGGATCCTTGGAGTTAGATTACCGTCATCTTTAAAGTTTCATATTTGTAACTTTAGTCCCCTTAAAGGGCAAGTGCAGTGTACAAAACAAGTAACAATAACTACTTTAATTTTCACCATGGTAGGAGACATTACTTACAACCTCGGATTTTTAATTACTGTAGTATATCTCTGCAATAAAAAAAAATTTAAAAAAAGTGCAGCTCCTGTTGGGGCAGCTCTCTGCTGTCAGTTCTTGGAAGGTCTTATTTATATGTATATTATTCACCAGACAGATGACAAAAAAATATGACCATTTTTTGGCTAACTAAATAATATTTAATATCCAAGATGTCTTCACTTTCATCAACATTGTGCAATCCGCTACTACTAACCTACCATTTGTCATTCTAATTCTTACAAATGATTTGCTTACGTGTGTATTTTAATGTAACTAAAAAACAAAAGACTACTACTTTATATACATATATTATTCACTAAGGCAGTGAACATTATTATAAAACAGGGCCAGGGCTATGTACTGAGAGACGCCATCGCTCTCTAGTGCCCACTTTAGGCAATGCACAGAGCCAATAGCGTCTCAGTGCATTGCGAATAGAGTTTGTCTTTAGTGAATCTTTAGAGATAATGTCTTAAAGAGCCGTTATCAGCTCTATACATTAGTTACGGCAGTTTTTGCACAATGTCCCAACTACCGTTAGTTGTGTCTTAAACTCGTGTTAAGGCTTTGTTTATCGGTTAACGTGACTTTAAGACAAATAGCCCATTACGTCTTTCAGTACATAGCCCTGTTATTACCTTACGTACTATTTTCATCTATAGTAGTCCGATGCAATGCCATAGACCAATAATGTCTATGGACCTGGCTACCATGGTTTGTCAATTCCTGATTGCCCACCTGCGTTAAAACATACATGACTTCACTGTACTGCAAGCAGTCACACACACATGAAAACAAGCCTTGTTTCCCATCACATTATTAGTTTATAAGAAGGTCCTTACATCTGGTCGATAACTTTCCAAAGTGACAGTATCAAAGGTAAAACAATGTTTACAATTCCGTAAACACACCCAGCCAGTTATAGTCCTGTATACAGTTACCGGGTGTGCACCGCACTGGCTGCTACACGAGGCTAATAACCAGCCAGGCCTTCGGAATGAAACCCCACAGCGGCTTAGACTTAACCTTGGGCTCCGGGCAGGGGGAGTTGTCTGGTCCCGTTCACAAAGTGACTGCCACCTGCCCTCACATTACTGCCTCCGCTCCAAACACATCGCAACGTTCTGTTCGACCACTACAACACAGTTCCAGCCTCTCCCCATGACACCTCGGTGTTTGCCCGGGACTTTCCCCCCTACCACTCGCACACATCCCGTTAATAAAGTTACGACCCTTTGTCTAAATAACTGCCCCGCACACTGGCTTAAGAAAGAGTCCGTGCCATTTCCAGGGCCCCGAGGATGGAAACGGATAAAAAGAACAAACCACTTACTGTGTGGAGTTCAGATCCAAGATGGCCGAAGAAAGAAAGTCCTGGCTGAAGAGCTTCCGTGATATCGAACCAAACTAGGAATCTACTTCCGGTTCGTTGGCACAGAGAACAGCTGCAGTGGGAGAGCCCGTATTCGGCTTTCTGTATATGGTCAGAAGTGTAGATGGCAGATTTCAGCCTAACTTTAACGTTTAAAAATATATCAGGAACTAAATCCACAGCAGGACGCGCATGTCACTACTCCTATATGATGGGACTCATAGCCAATCACCACTCTCTCAATGTAATGATTACCCCAGCCATTTCTAGCGCTGTACAGTACATTACAGGAAAAAGCTTAAAGGAGAACTAAACAAATATGTTTATACACCATAATCGGAAGGCATCCACCCCAAGAACAGTCCATATTAGGCTATTGAGCATGTGACTGTAAATTACCTCTCCAGTCCATGGTATTTTACTAAATGTAATCTCCTGAACAACTGGATAAGACAACTGTGTGTAGTGCACTGTTTGACCACATCTTCTAACTTCAGTCACATGCTCAATAGCCTAATATGGACTGCAACAGGATTGACTGGAGAGAACTTTTAGACATGACCTGCAGTAATAAGTTCCTGTAGTAGTTTAGGACTGGACATGTGCAAAGAACACAACGGTCAGTGACCACACTGTGCAATATTGTTGGGAAATAAAACACAAACCCCATGTTAGAAAGGTAAATACCAGCACTTACGTCAAAAAGGTGCTCTGCTCTCTAATTCAATGTTGTTTTGTGGTTTAAGTTGTCCTTTAAAGGGCATGTAAAGTGGCAGATGGTGCCCAACTGTGCTGATCATGCACTGACAGCTTGCTACAGTATAGAAATATAAGTGCACACTTCACTGCCAGGTAAATAATTTGGGTCTCTCCTTCCTGCTGCTCCGTTCCCAGCAGTGCAAATCATGAAAAATAGTAAAAGGAACGGGATGCCGCACAGGTTTACTGCATACGCGAAAGTGCTTTATTTTCCAACATGTTTTGATCCCCAAATGAATCTTTGTCCCGTTTAGGGATCGAAACATGTTGGAAAATAAAGCACTTTCGTGTATGCAGTAAACCTGCGTGGCATCCCCTTTCTTTTACTATTTTTAAAAGCTTGCAATAGTATTTGTGAATGGTTCTCAGAGATTCATACACAAATATAGCTAGAATTGACTTGTGCCTTTAAATTGTATGATATAATCGGTACTCATCATCTACAGTTGTGTTCAAAATTATTCAACCCCCACTGAAATTGAGTGTTTTGGCCAGTTTGACATTGATTTTGATAATTTCAGTCATCTTGTTTACAATTAAAGGGTATCTACACTAATAAAAGTACCTGCAGTATCCTGTGTGTTTGAGCAGTAGTTTAGAAGAAATCCAATGAGTTTCCCCCAGAACGCTGTGGATGGTGCAGGTCCGTCCACTTTTAGTGAGTGTCTGCATGGGAAATGTCCGACGCAAGGTTTTTCTTTAGTGCATGCGCAGAACGTGAGAGGATCCGTTGGGACTGCTGTCTGTGTGATCTGACTGGTTGGTCGATTCTATACACACACACACACACACACAGAGACACTTGTAAGTCAGACAAATAACATAACATTTATGGAGCTAGTAAGTTACAGCACCTGTAGCAGTGGGAACTGTTTCCAAGCAATCATGCCGGCGCTCCAATACACCTCAGTCAAATGCACCGTCTCCCTCTCAGTCAAGCTGTATACATACACAAAACAAAGCCCCAAGGCATGACATCCAATGGGGGCAAAAAGGAAGCGGGCAGCCGGTCTTCAGTAAAAATCGTAAATCTTTTTATTTCGGAATCTTTAAAATCATCAAACCATCACATTTAAAGTTGCAAACGAACGGACAAACGGACAAGAAACATGTGAACCCTCCAGGCTCCACTCGACGCGTTTCGTGGCCAATAGCCACTTCCTCAGGGGCATGAAGGAGTGTCCTCTTCACCTGCTCCATTTAAAGCCCAGATAATTAACCCTTTGTTCCGTGAACCATATACCAAAGTGAAAAAAGACACTCTGCAACAGACATGGTGTAAATATAAAACATTAAAAACAAGACTATGACTTTCTTATATAATCATACCTAAAAATACAGTGAAAATACATAAGATGAAAAGTCACAATGGCTAGTATGTTAGGCAAAAATAGGTTAGTATCTAATAACATAAAAAGTTATAAAAAGTTATTATAACTTCAGAGGATAGTAATATATTATTTTCAATCATATATATTTTTTAATCACAGAAGCAACTTAATTCGAAATCTCTATTCATACCCATAGGGGCTAAAGTTTCCAACATATAAATCCAGAAAGCCTCCTTACGTAGAAGGATGGATTCTCTGTCTCCCTTTCGTACATCAATCTCTGCACTGTCAATAATTTGGAATTTAATATTTAGAACACCCCCATGTCGTTCGATAATATGGGTTGATATGGCAGAATCATATTTCCTATTTATCGTCGCATTTACATGTTCTGCTAGTCTTTTATGGGCAGATCTAATAGTTTTGCCTATATATTGGCTCCCACAGCAACATGTAGCTAAATACACCACATGAGTGGATTTGCAATTGTAATGACGATTAATTTGAAAAGTCTTGTTATTACTGCGGATTGTAAATGAATTGGACACCTCAATATATTTACAAATTTTGCATCGTTTATGCCCACATGGAAAGCAACCTTTGTATTTAAGCTATGTAGGTTTCGGTTGTGTCAGTGTCTTTTCTGTGAACATACTGGGTGAGACCAAAGTACCAACAGATTGTCCCCTCCTGTATATAACCCTCGCTATTGAGGGGATAGTATCTTTCAAGAGGGGATCTGAGAGTAAAATGGGCCAATATTTTTTGAGGATACCCCTGATTTTATTGCTATCTCTGCTGTATGTGGTCACAAAACCCGGACCCTTCCATCTCGGACGACCATTTTTTATGTTTTTAGGTAGTCGCCCTTTGATAGATATCAAAGACATTCTATCTTTGCTCACAGCTCTCTCATAAGTGTTTCTAATAACTACTGGGGTATATCCTTTTTCCAGAAGGCGATCCCAAAGTTCCATCGATTTAACTTGGAACTTATCCCATGTGGAACACACTCTCCTTAACCGTATAAATTGTCCGTACGGGATCGCCTTTATAACAGAGGTAGGATGGTTACTATCTGCCCGTAGTATCGTATTCCTGGTTATGGGTTTGCGAAAAAGGTCCGTTGTGCCGTGTTTGTCCACAATTTCAAAATAAATGTCTAGAAATTCTATCATAGTTTTATCTTTTTGATATGTGAACGTAATACCCCAACCTGTATTATTGCAATAGTTGAAAAACAGATCAAACTCTTTGGAGCCTTGGGGTTCCTCCCAGATCAGTATTAGATCATCTATATATCTGTATATCTGTAAACATAACATTTATAATGAAATAACCACAAATGTCTTTTCTGTGCTCACATCATTATCAGTTTTATTCAACCCCCAAGTGACATTCATTCTTAGTACTTAGTACAACATCCTTTTCCACTTATAACAGCTTTTAAACGTGAAGCTTAGCTTGACACAAGTGTCTTGCAGTGATCTACAGGTATCTTAGCCCATTCTTCATGGGCAAAAGCCTCCAGTTCAGTCACATTCTTAGGCTTGTGTGCTGCAACTGCTTTCTTTAAGTCCCACCAGAGATTCTCAATCAGATTTAAGTCTGGTAAATGCGATGGCCACTCCAAAATCCAGCCTTTAATCTGCAACCATGCTCTAGTGGATTGGAGGTATGCTTGGGATCATTGTCCTGTTGAAAGGTCCAACGTCTCCCAAGCCTCAGGTTTGTGACGGACTGCATCACATTTTTTTTCAATATCTCCTGGTACTGAAGAGAATTCATGGTACTTTGAACACGCTAAAGCTTCCCTGTACCTGCAGAAGCAAAACAGCCCCAAAGCATAATTGACCCCCCGCCATGCTTCACAGTAGGCAAAGTGTTCTTTTCTTCATAGGCCTTGTTCTTCCTCCTCCCAACATAGCGTTGATCCATGGGCCCAAACAGTTCTAATTTTGTTTCAACAGTCCATAGAACACTTATGTGGTTTGTCCACATGAGTTTTGGCATACTTCAGTCGACTCTTCTTATTCTTTGGAGACAGCAAGGGGGTGCGCCTGGGAGTTCTGGCATGGAGGCCTTCATTACACAGTGTACGCCTTATTGTCTGAGCTGAAACTTCAGTACCTGCATCTGACAAATCTTTTTTCAGTTCCTCAGCAGTCACACAGGGACTTTTCTCCACTTTGCGCTTCAGGTAGCGCACAGCAGTCAAAGTCAGCATCTTCTTTCTGCCACGACCAGGTAGCGCTTCAACAGTGTCCTTTGCCTTGAATTTGCGAATGATGCTTTCTATGGTGTCTCTTGGTATGTTTAACATCTTCTTATAGCCATTGCCCTTCCTGTGAAGAGAAATCACCACTTCTCTTGTCTTCCTGGACCATTCTCTTGACTTCACCATGTTTGTAAACACACCAGTAAATGTCTAAAAGGAGCTAAGTATCACAGTCATTTTAAATCTGCCTTATTATGCCTGATTGCTGCTCGATGACATCCACAATTGTTTTCAATACCTGATCGAAAACACTTGAATGAACCTCTGTTCTTAAGAGTGGTAGTCTTTAAGGGGTTGAATAATTGTGTCAATGAAGAAATCACAAAAAAAACATTTAATACTGTATTACAAAAAGAATTAATGTAATTGTAGTTGCATTTGGTTCTTTAAAAAGTCCTTGTAAGATTTAATTCTGAACACAATTACAAATGTACACTGAATTCCCTAAAACCCTTTACAGCATTGGGGGGTTGAATAATTTTGAACACAACTGTAAGTATTGATCTGTGTCAGTGGAGAAAAAAATCACTTGGAAAATTCTTTTCGGGAAGAAGTTTTTCCATTTGGATCTTGGCTTGGGAAACTCATCTTATGCCCATATTTCAAGTTCATTATCATTCCCAATGACGATCTGATGGTAATCATTAGGAATGGTATAAAATGTAAAGTGAAACACACAAAAACATTTTTTATTTACTTTTCAATGAAAGCACAACCATTTACATAAGTTGTGGCCTCCAAGTACCAATGAATGTATTTACACAGTTAAAAAAAGAAAAGAAAAAACAAATGTATAGCTGATGTTAGTGCTAATACACACCTGTTATTATATATATTATATATATATATCCCTTATATTATATAAATAAATTTATATATATTTCCATAGGAGATTGCATTGAGTTTTTAGGAGCTACCAATGTGGTGGGGGGTATATGATATTACACATAGGAAAGATATATCTGTATGCGTGTACTATCTCACTATTACCATTTAAATGACCATCAGTAAATGTATATAAAATTTAGCACTGACTTATATTAGGTACAACACAAAATATACAAAATACATACATTTTCTTACAGAGCTGAGATCCCTATTTTATTTAAACACCCCTGTGTCTGCTCCATGTGAAAGGAAATATAATCCCAAAAAAGTTTCTGTCTGCTACACATGATATGATGTGGATTGTAATGGACATATACACCAAGGCTCCTTATATACCACCTCCAGCCTGCAGGTGGTGTCAGTGAGTTATAAAAGACAAGACACTCCTGCTCTCTATGGTAGGAGGAGAGAAAGTGAAAGTGGATTGTGGTGTGTGCTTTGGAGAGATATTGACTGCAACACAAGATCCTATGTATAAGATCCTGTTACCACCTGTCGGGAGGACAGATTATTGGACATACATTTACCTTATTCATAGCTCCCAACCACCCCGTTTTCGGCGGGACTGTCCCATTTTGCTGGCCCATTCCCGCTGTCCCGGCACCCCTCCGGAACGCCCGCATCTTCCCGGATTTGTACCGGCCAGGCAGTGTCAAGGCATTAATAAAGTTTTTTCAAAAACCGGAAGTTCCGTTGTTTTTTTTGAGTCTGTCACACTGCCTGGCCGGTAAGAACTTAGCTAATCATGTGAAGCAGTTCTTACCGAGGCTCACCTACTCCTTCACATTCAGTCACTGCTGAACAGCACTGCAGGGCCGTCCAGGTTATCCAAAAGGCAGAAAGTTCTGATGATTAATTGAATGCATGTGAGCAGCCAGTGTTGTAGCAGTCTAGCTGAGGACAGAAAACTGAGCAGCACCCCCTCCCCACTTACAGTGCTAGATTTATTATCATCTTGTGATGGCTGGGCTCAGTGAGTGTTAGAAGTAATGTGGGGTTGGGAGGTCAGTTAACCCCATCATGTCTCTAGCTGCGTTTTCCTTCTCATCCTTCTGACTAGTGTGAATGTGATAGTATGTGTAATTGGGTCAGTGTATGTATGTGAGAGTGTGTGATTGTGAGTGTGTGATTGTGTGTGTTTGTGAGAGTGTGATTGTGTGTGTTTGTGAGTGATTGTGTGTTTTTGTGAGAGTGTGATTGTGTTTTTGTGAGTGTGATTGTGTGTTCGTGAGACAGTGTGTGAGTGTTTGTGAGAGTGTGTTTGTGTGTGTGTGTTTGTGTGTGTGTGTTTGTGAGACTGTGTGTAAGAGTGTGATTGTGTCAGTGTATGAGTGTGATTGTGTTTGTATGTGAGTGTGTTAAAGCATTTTTTGTGATTGTGTCAAAAAAAAGTGGACGTGGCCCCAGCCCTCCAGTACAGCACCTGTAGTCAGCGGGGGGACAAGACTTTGTGTGTCAGTGTATCTATATGTGTGTGTCAGTATACGTGCATGTGTGTGTAGTGTGTGTCCAAATATAGCAAGAAATCATCTATTTCCTATTTATCGTCGCATTTACATGTTCTGCTAGTCTTTTATGGGCAGATCTAATAGTTTGCCTATATATTGGCTTCCACAGTTACATGTAGCTAAATACACCACATGAGTGGATTTGCAATTGTAATGATGATTGATTTGAAAAGTCTTATTGTTACTGCGGCTTGTGAATGAATTGGACACCTCAATATATTTTCAAATTTTACATCGTTTTGCCCACATTGAAAGCAACCTTTGTATTTAAGCCATGTAGGTTCGATTGTATCAGTGTCTTATCTGTGAACATACTGGGTGAGACCAAAGTACCAACAGATTGTCCCCTCCTTGTATATACCCTCGGTGTTGAAGGGATAATATCTTTCAAAAGGGGATCTGAGAGTAAGATAGGCCAATATTTTTAAGGATACCCCTGATTTTATTGCTATCTCTGCTGTAGTGGTCACAAAACCCGGACCCTTCCATCTCGGACGACCATTTTTTATGTTTTTAGGTAGTCGCCCTTTGGTAGATATCAAAGACATTATATCTTTGCTCACAGCTCTCTCATAAGCATTTTAATAACTGCTGGGGTATATCCTCTTTCCAGAAGGCGATCCCAAAGTTCCATTGATTTGACTTGGAACTTGTCCCATGTGGAACACACTCTCCTCAACCGTATAAATTGTCCATACAGGATCGCTTTATGACAGAGGTAGGATGGTTACTGTCTGCCCGTAGTATCGTATTCCTGGTTATGGGTTTGCGAAAGAGGTCCGTTGTGACCTGTTTGCCACAATTTCAAAATAAATGTCTAGAAATTCTATAATAGATTTATATTTTTGATATGTGAACGTAATACCCCAATCTGTGATTATTGCAATAGTTGAAAAAACTGATCAAACTCTTTAGAACCTGGGGTTCCTTCCAGATCAGTATTAGATCATCTATATATCTGTATATAGCTTTAATGTTCTTTTAAAAGGGTGTCACTAAAGATAAATGTATGTTCCCAAAAACCCATAAAGAGGTTTGCGTAAGACGGTGAGAACTTCCCACCCATAGAGGCTCTTTTTGTAGGTAATAAACATTATTGAACAAAAAGTAATTAGTCTCTAATAGAAAAGTGAGAGCCCGTATGATGAAACATTTTTGTGGGTCAGGATGTACATTGTGACAATCAAGCCAATACTTAACAGACTCTATACCCTTCTGATGGGGAATAGATGATATAGAGATGCGACATCCATGGTCACCCAATAGTAATTCTCCTTCCAAATTATAGATGAAAATACGTAATAGCATGAGAAGTATCTCGTAAGTATGTGGGGAGACAAATTACCATGGGTAAAAACATGGAGTCTACATATTGGGAAGATGCTCATTTAATGAGCCGATGCACGAAACTATGGGCCGTCCCTTCCCCTCCGATAGTGATTTGTGGACCTTCGGCAAAATGTGAAAAATCGGGGTTACTGGACACTTATTCCATAAGTACTCATATTCTAGTGTACAACCACAGTTACCCTTTAATATACAGTGTCATACTTACTCACCCAAATAAACACGAACTGCCTGTGATAAGTTTTCACACACTTGCACGAAGAAGTGGCGTATCTACGTTAAAACATTCGGGGGGATATTTGGCAAAGTGCCCCGAATGTTTTAACGGACTTCACCTTCAAGAAGTGCCCATAACTTCTGGATTTCCCGGCTGCGCGAACCTCTGGGCATGTCGCAAAGCCGGCGCAATTACTTCATGCGCAACACCTGCGCGACAGATATCAGGGACAGATAGGTAGCAGAGCCAAGCCAGAGTTGTAGTAGATAGATAAATAGATAGATAGATAGCAGAGAGTTAGTAGATAGATGTAGATAGATGATAGACAGAAGCAGAGAAGATAGATAGATAGATAGATAGAGATAGCAAGAGTTAGATAGATAGATAGTATAGATAGATAGCAGAGTAGATAGATAGATAAATAGATAGAGAGACACAGAGTTAGACAGAGAAGCAGCGTTAGATAGATAGATAGTGAGACACGAGAGATAGATAAGAAGCAGATAGACTTATTAAAATAGATAAACAAGAGGCAGATATATAGACAGAGATAGATATACAGAGAGAGAGAGAGGGACAGATAGAGATAGATATACAGAGGAGATAGAGGGGGAAAGATAGAGATAGATATACAGAGAGAGAGAGGAAAATATAGAGATAGATATACAGAGAGAGAGGGACATATAGAGATAGATATACAGAGAGGGAGGACAGTTAGAGATAGATATACAGAACGAGAGGGGACAGATAGAAGATAGATTATACGTTGCCTAATTCCACCCATATTGCCTCCACTTTATCATCCATATCACAAGTTATCTCTTCTTTTAAATTTGGCTTCAGTTCTTTTTTAACATAAACACATACTACTCCCCCTTTCCTTTTTTTTCTGTCCTGCCTAAACAAGGCATATCCTTCTATATTTACAGCCCAGTTGTGAGAACTGTTCAACCACATTTCTGCTATACCTATTACATACTTTTCATTCAATGCCATCATTTCCAATTCACCATTTTGTCAGCCAGGCTTCTCGCATTTGCAAACATACATTTTAGATTATGATCCTGTAATTTATTCGTACACTTTGATACACATTCCTCCCTATCCCCTATGCTAGCCCCACCCCCCTTTCCGCCCTCCACTGGCCTATCTACACCCTGCTTTCCTCCTGGGCAATCTATCCCAGTGAGACTGCTAATACCCTCCCCCCCCTAAAACCGTTTAAAAAGTCTAAAACTAGTTTTTAAAACTCTGACTTATCCTTAAAATTCAAAATTCACATCAATTGCGTTTGAAAAATTCAAAAGATTACGATTCAATTGGTTTGAATGCTGTTGGATGAAACTCAACAGTTTTGATCATTTGTACTCAGGATCTCTAACAATCAGACGGATCACTTAACAAGGTCAGTCTATTGTGTACACCGTTAGATCATTTACTTCCTTTGGATAACTGGAAAAAATATATTCAAATTCTGAGTAGAAGTCTATTAAGATAATGTATATAATGGTTATTATTACTCTAGTTTACATACATAATATGATGTCCTTCCTCTTTGCTTTTGACATTATATGGAAAGAGGGGACTAGTTGCATTCTGGTGGTCCTGCCCACTAGTGAACATGACCTGGATGATTTGCAAAAACCTGATTGGAAATCCTGTAGACAATATTCTTCTCTTTATGGAGCAATAGAAGGGATTGGTCACCATATTATGTATCATTATATTATAACTATACATAATTAATATTCGTATGGAAATCTGTATAAACTGGCACCTTTTTTTGCCTAGTATGTGCCATAGTTAGGAGGCTGTATAAAATGTATATATATATATATATATATATATATATATATATATATATACAATACGAATCTATTGGTTTCTAACATTGCTATAATTTGTTGTAATATTTATAGTATTAGAAATTATGGAAAAAAAACCTATGTATTTCTTTGTTCTTGCACAAAAATTGAGGTGTATTAACATGTACAGTAATTCAGCAGTAATTACCTTTTCTAAACTTTTTTTTAAACTCTTCCTTCCTAGCACCTACAAAAATGTATTAACTAAGGGGCATATTTATAAAGAAGCAATGATGATTTTTTTGGTGCAATAAATTCTAACAATTAAAATAAGGCTTTTTGACCACTTTTTCTTCTCTTTTAGGGGAAAAAACACCTTTATAAATACTGCAAAAAAAGTCTGGCGTTAAAAAACTGAAACATTCTCAATAATTAGAAAGCCACAATTTCTTGATTTAATATACGGTTGTGGCAATGGGTAAACTGGGACTTACCAAAGCATTACCAGCTGCTGTTTAAAACTATTAAAATATATTAAAGAGGAACTTAGGTAACCTGATGGTATTGGTCCATGGAAAAAGCACATTCACAAATATACAAGCTGTCGCACCTCTTCCTTTGCTGTGGTGTTGTTTTGAGTTATGTAATTATCTTGTCTAGAGGTCAACTCCATACACTCTAACAATAATGGGTAATTCCCGTTGCGGCACGATTGACTGTGTGGGGGCCCGGGCTCTTCCCGACCAATTGTAGCTCGCCAAATGATCGTATTCGTCATTATGGTCAGTCGGGAAGCCGGAAAATTTCTGTCGGTTGGTAGGGGCCGACCAATCCCAATGGGGATCAGTCCGGTCCGTGGTGTGCAGTCCCCACAGAATGTGTGCCGACATACCAATGTGATCTGTCAGCATACATGCTGTGAGATGCATGTGTATGGCCACCATAAGTTTCAGACGGTAGCAGCCCTTTTAGACCCTAGAAGCTGACAGCCAATCATTTACAACACAAAAATTCTGACTCTTATCAGACACCAGACACAGAGTAGGGATTTTAACCGTGTTCGGTTTGTGTTTGCCATCTACACATTCCTTTGCTTTTCAAACGAAAAAGAACCTTTTGCAGTGTATTTCCTATGAATGCATGAATGTCAGAAATATTCTCGCTTTATAAAGCGGAGAATTAATCCACTAACCCACTAGAATAAAACACAGAAAACATGTACATTTAGACTAATTCAGGGAGATTCCGCAATAGCTCTGGGTAGTTCTCCTTTCGGGATTCGGCTGTGGGCAAATCCCGAAAGGGATAAACCTACAGCCTGACTGTGGGTATTAGCAAGTGTAATTGTTGTGCTATATGTAGTGCAAATTGCATATTTAATTTGTGCAGCAGCTGCGTGGGTGTTTTTTTTTGCAATACCCCTACAGCCAGCACAAGGAGAAGGGGTCAAAGTTGCTCTAATCGAATTGAAAACGTTAGATGACTTTAACTCCGAGAAGAGCACTGCAGCACAGGTAAATCTTTTATTAATAACAGAATGGAATCAAGAAAAGACTGTTAGTATTGTTCCTGGTAGGCTGTCTTCAATCTATCTTTCTGTCATTCCCTGTAGCTTTCAAAGTCTTATCGAGGCCTTCCATATTGTGTGTGGAGACATTTATATACAAAAACCTGTGAATAGACACAGTGAATACTGTGCAATCTACTGTAGTATTCTACAATGCAGGGTTTCTAGGGAGGAAACTTAAGGGTAAAAAAAATGAAGGTTTAGTTCTCCCAAAAATGCTTGCAGTGGTTGCAAGTGACTTTTAAGAATCTATCAGCCATGCAATTCCCTTCTCAGAGTTACATAACCCTTTGTAATTGTAATACCTCTGTGCACAGATAGATTGATATCACCTGGAATGTGAGGACACAATCACATTTGTTTATTCAAAAAAATTGTGTGTGCACGCCACAGCTTACAGGAATATTGGCTGCAGGGACCTTTTAAATGCCTAGTATCATCTTCTGATATGAAAAAGCAAGGCTAAAATCCCAAGCTAACCTATTTGCGGCAATACAAAGGGAATTGGTTTTGATGTGCTTGCGGCAGTATCTGAAGATTTGTACATTTTCATATTCCAAGATATGCAATACATTTTGAGATTCATTTTTTCAATGCAATTAGATGACGTGTGTTAACCCCTTCAGAATAAAATTTGGTACTATATTGTTAATGTATCCTGCTGCTTGGGACAGAAATTGCAATGTTAGTATTTTGTCTCCATTAAGTTTTGAAGAAACTTGCTTCCTCTCATTTCCATAGGCTATAATTGTTTTTCAACTGGTAAATGCTGATGAATAGTTCTGGGTCAAATGATTCCCCACATTTAATTATTTCAATATTCACAATCGTATTCAAAAGGGAGGAAAAAGACATCCCATTGAATGTTTTTGCCGTATATTGCAGCTTTATAAATTAGTCATGTTCCAAGTAACATTTTCCTAGTTACATTAACATATAAATAGCAGCATTTGCCTCTTTAGAGTTTGTGAATTGTGGTGTTAAAATAAATCACCTAAGAACGTTAAGACAGCTCTAAAATTACATTCCTGTTGAATGAACGATGATTATATGAGGGATATTGCTATAGACGTAGAATATGGTAAATCCTGCTGACATATCTTTGTGGTGTAGACAAAATAGGAATAATGTATTTCATCCTGTGACCACCTTAAACAATGCTGTGTGCTGAACCAGTCATTTTGTACAAAATGCCATTGCACAGAATTTTTTACCTTTTTCATCTTTTATTTATACATCTGACATGTGTTTATTGTATGCTCCCTCTGAGGTGTCAGATTATTTTTCTTTCATTTATGTTGATGCAGTTTTTTTTTTTATTATAACAGTGTACGTATTGTCCATCCAATCTCAAGTCTCTGTATTTATTATTTTACTGTGTGGCCATAGTTAACCAGCTGGACCATAAAAGGGGCTCTAGCATCCTTTGACCACCTGCACATCTGAAAGTGAACTGTACCTAGAAGTGTTTTCTACCAGAGTTAATCTACAAGCTGAGCTGGTGAAGCGAGTCTGGAAGTTTGGATTTTGTCAGCAAATTAAAAGATAAAGGTTCCCTGTATCTAGTGCAAAATGTTAAAACATCAATCACAACCGAAGAGCAGAAGGACCAGCTGTGAAAAGGAAACGTGGATAAGAGCAACGTTTAGCATTTTGCACTTGTCCTCTGCAGCGTACAAGGATGACTGTTTAGTCTCATTCAAACCCAGAGCTTTATATGTCAATAGAGAAAACTACTGACACAAGTGATAGTACCACTGGATTGTGTCTAGTATAATCCTTCTGACAAACATTCACATATTAAAAAAAAAAAAAGGTTTGTAAATTGTAATCTACCATTTTAATGATTTAGATGAAAGTATTCTTGTCTAATTAGAATCGACCTATTTAAACCCACCTTTAAAGGGCCTACTTTCTAAGCTGCTAATTATATTTCCTTTTTAATTACCTCTCACATTTTTTTTTTCTCTTTGGTGTCTTTTTATATGTTGTCAAGTATAGTTTAATAACAACACAGGAATGAGATATCAGTATATTGTAGTGTATAAAACTTTCGGTTGGTAAAATAAATAAAGAAACTTTTATTATTAAGGGAGATGTAAAAAAATATTATTGTGAGTTCTTATTGACACATATGCACCTCTGTCTTGTCATAATACATTATTTGTGTATCATTGAAATTCAACCAGATCCTAAACTCTCAAAGGTGATTGTAACTAACTTTCCTAATATGGATGTACAGTATTAGGGTGGGGGATGTTGCAGCCCACTTAGTAAACTGACAAAGACAAGAAAGGACAAGGGTCTCTCTCTTTCTCTCTCACATACCTACATAAATTTATATACACATAATTCAGATTTCAACATGATACTTTGTAACTTTATTTTATCTGAAATACTGTAAGCTGTCAATTATATGTTTAACTGACTTTGTTAAATACCAAAATCTATTCCTTGGTGAGTGAGGTCTTATGATCCTATAACTTACACAACTATGCAAATGTAGACACATATATCTTTTCTACAAGAGAATTACATTAATAGGCACAAGTGGGGAAAGATCATCCAGGTGAAACAAGTTCAGCATCCTTCTTGGTCTCCTTTGTCTGCCTCAGCCTAGCCAAGTTACCATATACAGCTCCTTGCTATAGGCTTTAACTGTATGTGCAGATTAACTGAGAATTGACAGTGGGTTATTATAGGTTAGGAAGGCTTGGTTTCCTTTCCTGACTTTTAAATGCTCTTTATGCTACTGTTATTCTGTCTGTTCCTTGTGATATTTAATAGTATTTAAAAGTAATTTTATCTCCTTTTAATACGAAGATGTTGGAGTGTGTCTTAGAGGTTTAAATAGAACCTGCAAACTTCATAGCACTAGTCAGAGAGACCCGAATCTGGAAAATCAACTGTTAAGCTGTTAAAAGTAGATACTTGTACAACAGCACCATATCACAAATATAGAGGTATGCAGTAGGCTGACGCAGAATTGACCTTTAAAGGGGAACTGTTGAAAAAAGTTTCAACAGTTGAAACACCTTTCAAACAAGCCTGGTGATATCTATATTTTGTCAATCCAAATTATAGACTTAAAGTTCTCCTCCTACTCTGCAATGTCTCTATGACAGGCCTATGTTATAAGCTGTGTATAAGCCCCACCCCTAAAAACATCTTTTCTAAAGGTACTTACAGGCTTGCAATCATCATCTTGTGCTTTCTTCTGCCTATGGGCACCTTAGGGAGAGAAGAAAATATATTCAGGCTTTTGGCTAGCTTTGCAGCTACAAGCTTTATAAAGATGTTCAGGGGCAGGGCTTATGATGCAGCTGATGATGCAGTAGGGATACAAGTGGGCATGTTTAAGCCAGGAGCATGATGGTGACACACACTGTGTAAGCAGGAAAAACCACCCTTTACACTGCTGTAAATTTTGATAGACTGCAGGTGATCACAGTTCCCCTTATTGCAAAGATTTTCTAAAAATAGAGAAAATAAATGGACACTTTGGGGCTCATTTACGGGGAGGCGATTCAATATCATTTAGCGTGACTTAACTACTTCTTTGTGTAGGCTGCGGGGGTATTTAATATAGTGGTTGCGCCTTTTTTGCGTGAATTTCAACACCAGCAAATAGCTGCATTAGAACTACGCAACAGGTAATGCAGTTTATGATTTAACCCAGAGCTGCAATTGCTATATTAAATAATTAAATTGCCAGGGGGCCGTCAGTAAATAGACCCTTTGTCCATTTACAAAGCCACATTTCTGAAAAGTATTTGATTAAGAAATAGCCTACAAAAACACTGAGATCTTAAAAACATGAACACTCATTTACTTTTTTTTCACTGAAATTACATTATATCTTCTATGTGAATGCAATTCAGTTGAATAATATGGATGTTGATTTTTTTTTTTGAAGACACATCTTTATTTCTGTTTATTTCTTTTCTATGGGAGGGTTTTCATCTCCCTGTTCTGGCTCAGTGCAGTGTTTGTACTAATTATATTACATGTTATTCAACCTATTCTGATGTGTCTTTGTCTTCTTTTGTTCTGTAGACTAGCAAGTAGTGGAGAGGCTGAATATGTGCTATATATGTAACCAGCCTCCACACTGATAGTTACCAGATAATAGAGCCTCTACTGTGATAAAGTCAATTAATATATTGTGTTTTTAGATGAAGTGTTCTGTGCATACAAACTCAAAGATCATTATGTTAAAAGTCTATTAATGTTAAATAATGATGCGATGCTAGTTAAAGGACGTGGTTTACCGACAGATGCATGTGTTCATTGTTTCCATTTGCCCCTAATTGGCAGAATTCAGAAAAATCTGCATGACCAGCTATTTGTTTTTGTAGTATTTGTAAACTGGTGGAAACCCTGGAAATCAGCATAGTGATTAAGAAGGAAGGATTTCTACAAGAAATAAGTGTCATTAGTCTGTGAATTGCACTGTGACCCTTGAACAAGGCCATACATACAGGACTAGGAACAGGGCAATAGCATTAGTTATTTTTTTGAGGACTCATAGGGGCATATTTATAAAGGTTCGTTAATTTTCGTGGCCGTTTTCGCGGCCATTAACGCAATAAATCGCGTTTACCGCGATTTATAAAGGCCCGAAAACCGGCCGCGAAAGTTAACGAAGCGTTACCTTTTGCGCGCCGATACTATACCTGGTTACAGCCGCTTCTATTATAAAGGGCGGCGATGGTACTGGTTCGCCTCGGCTAGTATCGGTGTTTTACTTCGCACCTTGAAGGAGGCGAAGCGCACGATACTAACCTCCGCGGCGGGATGGGCAGGCAACCCGCGGCGGGTGGTCGCACCCGACGGGAGACACGTCCCACCCGCCACACACCCCGCGGCGCCAGCGGCGACCACCCCCGCCCGCCGCCACTCCCAGCAGCACCTCCCAACCCGTTCCCCGTTTGCGGCAATCTCGGAACGGGAGGCTAGGGAGGGCTGCCGGGAAGGGGCCGCAGCAGGTGGTCGCCGGCAACCCCTCCAAGACCCCCCCACCCGGCCGCTATCCGGGGAGGACGGGAGGGAGCCGCTGGGGGGGGTGGAGGCTCCCTCCACGGGGCCCTGAGAGGGCCTTTTGGGGCTAGGGGGTCCCGCAGATCGAACGGGACCCCCTCCCCGGCCCTTACAAGGGCCCTTGCGGCACTGAAAGGCTGTGGGGGGGTCCCGCAGCTGAAACCGGACCCCCAGTGCGGCTCTTAAAGAGCCTTGGGCGACGGCCTCTTTTCTTCCAGTCCGGCGACACCAAGCCGCCGAGGCCGCCGACCCCCGAGAGGTACCCCTTGCGGCCGCCAGGGGTATACCCCTGGCGGGCGGCCGGCGACCTCAAGAGGCCGATGTTGCCGGCGTCTTGATCCGACGCGACGTCTTCGGGTGGCGACACCAACCCCACTCAGGTCGCCGATGCCAGGCAGACTCACTGCGGCCGCGCAGTGAGCCCGCTGGCACCCGCCGGCCTCAGCGGAGCCGATGTTGCCAAGCCGCTTTTTCTTCCTTTCTTCAGCCATCTACTGCGACTACTGCGACTTGCTTTACATTAACCAATCATTTCAGAACTTTCCAGAAATCTGATTGTTATGTAAAGCAAGTATTAAAAATTGACCAATCAGAAACGGATTATGGATTTCTGCAAACCTATATAAAGGGGAGCTTTCCGCCGGCGAATCAGATGCCATCGCAGTAGATGGGAAGAAGAAGAAAGAAGCGGCTGGCAACATCGGCTCCGCTGAGGGCCGGCGGGGCCAGCGGGCTCACGGCGGCCGCAGTGAGTCTGTCTGGCATCGGCAACCTGAGTGGGGTTGGGTGTCGCCAGCCCGAAGACGTGCGTCGGATCAAGACGCGGCAACATCGGCCTCGTTGAGGTCGCCGGGCCCGCCGGGGCCCCTGGCGGCCGGCAGGGTACCTCTGGGGTCGGCGGCCTCGGCGGAGCTGGGGTCGCCGGGACTGGGAAGAAAAGAAGACGTCGCCCAAGGGCTCTTTTAAGAGCCGCACTGGGGGTCGGTTTCAGTGCGGGACCCCCACAAAGGCACTTGTCAGTGCCGCAAGGGCCCTTGTAAGGGCGGGAGGGGGGTCCCGGTTCGAGCTGCGGGACCCCCTAAGCCCCAAAAGGCCCTTCTAGGGCCCCGCTGGAGGGAGCCTACCCCCACCGCGGCCTCCCCCGTCCCCACTCCCGGGAGCGGCCGGGGCGGGGGGCTTGGAGGGGTTGCCGGGGAGGGGGTCGCGCGGCGGGTGGTCGCGACCACCTGCTGCGGCCCCTTCCCGGCAGCCCCTCCTAGCCTTCCGTTCCGAGATTGCCGCGAACGGGGAACGGGGGGAGGGGCTGCTGGGAGCGGCGGCGGCGGCGGGTGGGCTGCCGCGCGCCCGGGGGGTGTGGGGGGGGGGGTAGGAGCAGCGTCGGGAAGGGATTTTAAGTCCCTTCGCGGCGTACTATACCGTATCACGTGAAAGGGGCTTAAAATTACCGCAGCACATCGCTGGCCGCGATAGGTTATCGGGGAAATCGGCTCGCCGTTCGTTAAAATACGGCGATAGCGCTATTTTCGCGGCGCCGCCGCGATGTGCGGCGTAATTTTTTTGCGCTAACTCGTTTTTATAAATATGCCCCATAGTGTTTATATTGTATAGGAAATGAGCAATTAGCAAATTTGACTGTTTTTTAAGTTAAACCTGTGTACGTGCAGAAGAACATACTGCAAAAAGGAGATACAGCTATGACATTGCTTCACCGGCTGTGTGGTTAACTGTCGCATTAGTCAAGTAACTGCCGAAAATAACATCGGTTAGTGTGACTTTTACTCCATAGCAGAGCATTGCACCTCTCAGTGCATCGTCCAGAATGCATCTCTTATAGCTGGGCAGCCCGCCAAGAAAAAAAAAGGGGTAAAATGTAACTAGAGAAGGAAAGTTTAAGTATAAACTTGAATATGGCTGAAAGGCCGCATTTTAGAAGGGAATATGTGTGTTTTGTTTGTGAGTAAAAACAACAAGTGAGGACATTGTTGTTTTTACTCACCCTTTTATATGGCTGTCACATAAATTAAGGTAGGCCAGTTGGTGTGTGTTCTCATGTCAGGTGGGGATAAAGGATTTTCAATAGTCAATTACTGAGAACTTTTTAGAGAAATCTTAAGACATTTGGGAAGACAGAAGTAGTTACTTATATAATGTATTAAATGAGTATTAATAGAATAAAGAGATGAGAACAGAGTTTGATCCTGCCTGTTTTTTGCACACCAAGCCACATTAAAATGCACATTCCAATTCTTCAGACTTTTTTCTTGATCGCACTCCCATACACCCATAAAAGGGCACTAAACTGACTGTGTTAAAGGGTCACCTATACTCTCCTTAAACAACTTACATTTTCTAAAACTACAATTTAAGAAAGATAAAATGGTGGTACTCATTATCTTGTGATTGCTATTATAAATGATTAATGTTTACGAGGCTCCTAATGCCCCACCTCCCTACTCACGCCTCCGTGTATGTCTGCAACAATAAGGTCTGCCACAACCTCACCATGAACACTGTCAGCTACATATCTCCCCTCCCTCCCCCCTTTCTTTTTTTTCTGCTGATTTCTTCTCCAGAAATATACTTTCCGGAAGCAGCAGAGAGGGGGCTGATGTGCAGCCACGTCTTGTGATGCTAGCTGGCAGCTGTAGAATGAAGGAGTGTAAGATGTTTCTGGGGCTTGTTTTACATAACTAAATCGGCGGGTTGGGGTGGGCTGAGGAGCCCTATACTATGTAATATCCTCTTTTATAGGTATGGATCAAGGAGCCTGAAGGGGTCCCTGCGCATGTCACAGTCCTCCATGAGAACAATAAAAGAAGGGACCGGATGACAACAGGCTGCTCCTACTCTTCATTTGCAACTTTGTACGAAACTAATGGAGGTCACAGGGAGCAGAGGAAGAGGTAAGGATTTTTTTTGAAGAAGTGGGATCTTGCTATATCTTAAAGGTCACTTTTGAAAATTTGAAACCCTAAGTAAAGTAAAGATAGCCTTTAACATTTTTTTGAAATGAACTCTATGATTCCAAGGGAGGTAATTGGGATTGTTACAAGCCCCAATCTTGAGGTAAAATATCACTGTGCCTGCCGTCTGGCGGCTCCTCTCCTCAACACAGTTCCTGCACACTCCCTTTCTCTCAGCTATTCCTTATACAGCATCACCAACTCTGTATATATACTACTTTATATAATGCTAATCTGTTTTTTTGTAATCATACTTATCTTAAAATATGAACAAAATATCAGAATTATTATCTTCCAGTAAGAGTAGGTACACATGTTTCAATTTCTGACCGGACCGTTCGAGACTTTTGACCGGTCATCCAGGAAGAAGGCAAAAGCAGCAGCGTCCGACAGTTACCGCAACCATGTGTCCATAGAGGACTGCACGACTGGTTGTGGTTTTTCCGACCTGTCCGATCCTGCTTTTCTGATTCGACGGACAAAGGAGCGATCAGTCGGAGCCACCATACATAATTCAGCACAACCGACTGAAACACTGAAATGTCTGTTGGCTGATATTGTATCGTGTGTACCTAGCTTTACTGCTGTAGAAAGGGGATAAAAAATTCAACATTTAAAAACTTGGATTTGCTATTACAGGTATTATTATTAGTATATAAGCCAAATACAATTATACAACCTATAACTCATAACATATACTTTAGTGGCGTGTTTGAAGGGGTTATATTGCCGCAATCCCCCTTTTCTGCTTACTCAGTGAAGTCAGCTGTTTTCTCCTGTGTGCCCATAGTTTGTTACATAGATATTTACAGTGTCAATTGAGCTGGAGTGAGGAGCATCATTTTTTGTTTAAAAAAGTATCTAGTCTGTCATGTGATTGACAGCAGCTATGTAGATACCTGTCAACATTAATCCTGTGCTGCCTGGGTGATTGCTTAGGTGGGTTTAGATGCCACCCACCTGGTGGTGGTTGCAGGGGTGCTTGAGTCACATTTTGGAAAGCAGGTTCAGTGGGCTTCCTGTTGTGGGCATGGATACACTTTACAATTTCCACTATGGTTAACATCAAAAGGTTCTGGTGGGCATGGGAAGGGTACTGGTGGAAAACTGGGAAAGAGATGCTGGTGGACACAAAACAATGGGGGATTGGTGGATACTGAACGTAACATGGGCTACAACGGAGATGCTGGTGGACATCATAGGGGTATGGTTGATAGCAGTCAAGGGATCTGATGGATACTCAGGGGTTGGTGTATACGTCGAGGGCTGTGGAACAGTCAGGAGATGCTGGTGGATAAACACGGGAGGCTGGTGGGGATAACAGTGAATGGGACCTGTGGTCAGTCCCCAACAGCAGGGATCACTTGAATGGACCTGGTGGATAACAGTCAAGGCCACTGGTACATAACAGTGAACAACATTGGTGGATACAGTGATGGACTCTGGTGGAGACCTCCTCAGGGCCACTGTGTACTAAGTCCGACACTGGTGGTAATAAGTTAAAGTGCCGCTGGGGTGTACAGTGAATGGGGGCCCTGGTGGCTAGCAGTCCAACAGCAACACTGGGGGATAACAGTCATGGGACACTAGTGGTCGATCACCAAGGGCACTGTGTACATAACAGTCAAACAGACCTGGTGGATAACAGTTAATGGGCCACTGGTAAATAAAAGTCAACATAAGCTTGTGGGTAACCGCGAAAGGGACCTGGTACAAAACAGTCAACCAGGCCACGGTGGTAACCGTCAACGGGACACTGGTGATAACAGTCAAAGGACACTGGAATAACAGTCAAAAGCACTGGTGGTGACACAGTTAAGGATGGGGTGGTCAGTCCCTGGTCAGTTGTGTATTAACAGTCACCAAGGGACACTGGACATCCCAGTTGAAACAGCCAGTGGTGGGATAACATTGGTGGAATGCTGGTGGCAAACAGTGAATGGGACGGTGGTGGTAAAGTGCAATGGGACTGGTGGGTAACGTGGAATGGGACACTGGTGGGTAACAGTGAAGGGACACTGGTGGATACCAGTCAACGGGACACTGGTGGTGGAAACAGTGAATGGGACCTGGTGGATATATGTGCCTGGGACCCTGGGGGATAAACGGTTAGGAATGGCCTGATGGCATGGTGGATAACAGTGCAATGGGCACACTGGTGTGATAACAGTCAAATGGCACACGGTTGGACTCCTAATGACACTGTGTACCCCGAAAGGACACGTGGATGAAGCAACGACCGGTCGAATTTAAACAGTCTATGACACGGTGGATTAAACAGTCCATGTACGCTTGTGTCATAATGTCAGAACGGGCACAGCTGGTGCCATACAGTCACACAGACCCGGGGGCATTCAACGCTGGATGCAACAGTGATGGGCCCCGGTGATACGTGGACATGGGCCTGGTGGGCATAACAGGCCTGGGACACATGGTGGGTACACAGTGATGGGCACACTGGTGATAACAGGACATGGGACACTGGTTGATAACAGTCTCACGGCCACTGGTGGATAACAGTGGTGGGACCAGCTGGTTGGCTATATGAATGGGCCACCTGGTGGATCGGTCCCGAGCCACTGGTGTACACAGTGATGGGGGACCTGTGGTCGGTGGGACACTGGTGGATCAGTCCGGACCACTGGAAATAACAGTCCCCAGACCACGGTGGATAACAGTTAAATGAACACCTGTGGATAACAGTTAATGAAAACTGGTGGATAACAGTCAATGGTAGCTTGTGTATAATAGTCAAAGGGACACTGGTTGCATACAGTCCAACAACAACGTGGTGGTAACGCTGTTAAAACAGTGATGGGACCATGGTGGATAACAGCGTGGCATGGGGTAACAGTCGTGGGACATGGTTGGTAACCGGTGTAAATGGGACACTGGTTAATAACGTGAATGGGACACTGGTTGATAACAGTCAAACAGACACTGGTGGATAACAGTGATATCGGACATGGTGGATAACTATGAATGGGACTACTGGTGGATACAGTCAAGCAGACACTGGTGCATAACAGTGATGGGACACTGGTGGATAACAGTCAAACAGACACTGGTGGATAACGTGATCGGGACACTGGTGGATAACTATGAATGGGGCATGGGAATAAACAGGAAATGGAACACTGGATGGATAACGTTGACATCCAGCGTTATCCACCACTGTCTGTTTGACTGTTATGCACCAGTGTCCCTTTGACTATTATACACAAGCTTACCATTGACTGTTATCCACCAGTGTTTCATTAACTGTTATCCACCAGTGTTTCATTAACTGTTATCCACCAGTGTCTGTTTGACTGTTATTTCCAGTGTCCTTTTGACTGTTATCCACCAGTGTCCCATTCACTGTTATCCACCAGTGTCCATTCATTGTATCACCAGGGTTCTGCTTGGGGACCGTTATCCACCGTGTCCAATTCATAGTTATCCACCAGTGTCCCATTCACTGTTATCCACCAGTGTCTGTTTGACTGTTATCAACCAGTGTCCCATTCACTGTTATTCACCAGTGTCCCATTCACTGTTACCCACCAGTGTCCCATTCACTGTTTATTTTTACTGATCATTATAAAGCTTGCTTATCATACATGCCCAAAATGAATCTATAAATAGGCTGTCAATAAACAGCTCATGCTCCTTCCCTGTATCTTATTGTGTTCCCCTTCCTTATGAGATGAAACAAGCATTTGAACTTACATTCGGCTTATATGGCACAATGTGAATCCTTACCTCCCTTGGAAATGTAGACTCTACAAGATCAAAAATCTTTTTTGGCATGTGGAAATATTTTGATGAAGATACGTTCTCATAATTAACCAAGACACAACTCTGAGAGTTCACATATGTTTCATTAATTTACCATGTTACAAGGGGCCAAGGTTTATTTTTTTCAGGGGCAAGTGCAAGATTTCAAGGGGGGAGATTCCTTAATGAGTTACTACTGCACAAGCACAGTAGGAAGTTCATGACCAAGTACATAAAAATATTTTATTATATATGGATCATCATATTATATATTTCTACTTGCTAAGGTTGCCATGATTGATATCAGTTAGCCAATACTGGATTCTCCTTTAATTCTCTTTAATTTTACCGTTTTACATTCTATATGAGAAGTCCAGATTTAGCATGGTGAGCTTTATTATCATTAGTGTCTTTTATAGTCAGAGCTGTGACTCTGATGGTGTTTCCGCCAAAATTTGCTGAATATCGTGAAAGTGATAGATAGGTCCCCACACTGTCAAACACTGTCAGTATCGAGACCTATTGGCAACACTGAAATTTCCATTACCAAGTAAGTGAACCAAGTAACTAAGTAGTGGAACTGTACATGGACATAACATAAGAAAGAAAAGTAAATACCATATATGGGGTATCGAACTCATTCCTTAAAGAATATACAACGATCGTCCTGTGATTTGAACTATTGGCCAGCTTTACATATACTCATACATACACTGCTACACTACATAACACACACACACAGCACACATGTACTGCTACACACATGTACTCACATATATACTTACACATTACAATAAACATGCTGTACACGCATCCACACATACTGTATAAACTATAACCTCACAATACATACACCGCTACACATATTTTATACACACGATACACACACTTTTACACACACATACATAAACTGTACAACTATACTGTTTTACACTCACAAATACATACTGTACACTGCAACAAAGTTAATACACCCATGTACATACACTGCTTTTTCCAATCGGATTTCGATTTTCAAGTTCGTTATCAATCCAAAGAGTATCTAATTATCACCTTTAGGAATGATTTAAAAAAATTCACATAAAAACACACACCACACAAAAAGTGATATGCAAACTCTCTTAAAGGGTATGTCCAACCCCCCAACTAAAATTTGCCCCACTGTGTAGTGTAAAAAATAATCCTTATCTTTCTGTTCTGCCGCCTTATGGTTTTCTGCAGGGCCTGGTAAAAGTGTAGAGTAGGAGGTAGGAGTCTGTGTGTGTAATCTGTGCCTGTCACTCCTGCTTCTTTAAGAGGACCCTGGCATGCACAATGGAGCTTCCCTCTCCCTCCCTCCATCAGCGTGCTGCCAATGGATAGAAAAAAAAATCTTTAGACAAGATAAAGCAACCCCCTCCTACCCTAAACTCTAGCTTTAAATCTTTAAAAAGCCCCCAAAAATGCAATAACACCATCAGTGTCACTTTGACTGTTATCCACCAGTGTCCCTTTGATTTTTATCCACCAGCCTCCCATTAACTGTTATCACCAGTGTCTGTTTGACTGTTATCCACCACCGTCCCATTGACTGTTATCCACCAGCCTCCCTTTCATTGATCCACCAGTGTCCCATTGACTGTTTTCCACCAGTGTCCCTTTGATTGTTATCCACCAGCCTCCCTTTTTCTGTTATCCACCAGTGTCCCATTGACTGTTTTCCACCAGCGTCCCATTGACTGTTATCCACCAGCCTCCATTTTTCTGTATCCACCAGCCTCCCTTTATTGTTATCCACCAGTGTCCCATTGACTGTTTTCCACCAGTGTCGTTTGACTGTTATCCACCAGCCTCCCTTTTCTGTATCCACCCGCCCCTATTTCTGTTATCCACCAGGTTTTTGACTGTTATGTTCCAGTGTCCCTTTGACTGTTATCCACATGCTTACGTTGACTGTATCCACCAGCCTCCATTAATGTTATCCACCAGTGTCGTTTGACTGTTATACCAGTGTCCCATTCAACTGTTATCCACCAGTGCGTGACTGTTATCCACCAGTGTCCCATTCACATTTATTCACCAGTGTCTAATTCACTGTTACCCACCAGTGCCCATTTGTCAAGTGATCCACCAGTGTCCCATTCACTGTTATCCACCAGGTTCCCATTCACTGTTATCCACCAGTGTCCATTCACTGTTATCCACTGTGATCCCTTCATGTTCACCAGTGTCTGTTTGACTGTATCCACCAGTGTCCTTTCACTGTTATCCACCAGTGTCCCATCACTGTTATCCACCAGTGTCCCATCACTTTTATCCACCAGTGTCTGCTTGACTGTATCCACCAGTGTCCATTCATAGTTATCCACCAATGTCCCGATCACTGTTATCCACCAGTGTCGTTTGACTGTTATCAACCAGCCCCCATTAACTGTATCCACCAGTGTCCGTTGACTGTTATCCACCAGTCTTTCCATTCACTGTTATCCACCAGTGCGTGACTGTTATCCAACAGTGTCCCATTCACATTTATTCACAGTGTCTAATCACTGTTACCCACCAGGTCCCATTCACTGTTATCCACCAGTGTCCCATTCACTGTTACCACCAGGTTCCCATTCACTGTATCCACAGTGTCCCATTCACTGTTATCCACAGTGTCCATTCACTGTTATCCACCAGTGTCGTTTGACTGTTATCCACCCGTGTCCGCTTCACTGTTATCCACCAGTGTCCCATTCACTGTTATCCACCAGTGTCCCATTCACTGTTATCCACCAGTGTCTCTGCTTATCCACCAGTGTCCATCATAGTATCACAATGTCCCGATTACTGTATCCACCAGTGTCTGTTTGACTGATCAACCAGTGTCCCATTCACTGTTATTCACCAGTGTCCCATTCACTGTTACCCACCAGTGTCCCATTCACTGTTTCACAGTGCCATTCACTGTTATCCACCAGTGTCCCATTCACTGTTATCACCAGTGTCCCTTCATAGTGATCCACCAGGTCCGATCACTGTTATCCACCAGTGTCTGTTTGACTGTTATCCACCAGTGTCCCATTCACTGTTATCACCAGTGTCTGTTGACTGTATCCACCAGTGTCCCATTCATAGTTATCCACCAGTGTCCCGATCACTGTTATCCACCAGTGTCTGTTTGATGTTATCAACCAGTGTCCATTCACTGTTATTAACCAGTGTCCCATTCACTGTTACCACCAGTGTCCCATCACTGTTATCCACCAGTGTCCCATTCGCTGTTATCCACCAGTGTCCCATTCACTGTTTCATCCAGCGTTATCCACCACTGTCTGTTTGACTGTTATGCACCAGTGTCCCTTTGACTATTATACACAAGCTTACCATTGAGTTACCACACAGTGTCATTAACTGTATCCACCAGTGTTTCATTAACTGTTATAACCAGTGTCTGTGACTGTTATTTCCAGTGTCCTTTTGACTGTTATCCACCAGTGTCCCATTCACTGTTATCCACCAGTGTCCCATTCACTGTTATTCACCAGTGGTTGCTGACCGTGTATCCCCAGTGTCCCATTCATAGTTATCCACCAGTGGACCACATCACTGTTATCCACCAGTGTCTGTTTGACTGTTATCAACCAGTGGCCCATTCAATGTTATTCACCAGTGTCCATTCACTGTACCCACCAGTTCCATTCCGTTCACCCAGGTCCCATTCCCACTGTTATCCACCAGTGTCCCATTCATGTGTTTCAGAGAGAGAGGGAAAGATAGAGATAGATATACAGAGAGAGAGGGACATATAGAGATAGATATACAGAGAGGGAGGGACAGTTAGAGATAGATATACAGAACGAGAGAGGGACAGATAGAGATAGATATACAGAGAGAGAGGGACAGATAGATAGAGATAGATATACAGAGAGAGAGAGGGAAAGATAGAGATAGATATACAAAGAGAGAGGGACAGTAAGAGATAGATATACAAAGAGAGAGGGAAAGATAGAGATAGATATACAGAGAGAGAGGGACAGATAGAGATAGATATACAGAGAGAGAGGGGGACAGATAGAGATAGATATACAGAGAGAGAGAGACAGAGATAGGAGGGTGTCATATGTAGGGAAAGGAAGGAGCAGAGAGCTGGCAGCCACACCAATAACAGACACTTTGAAATGGTGTAATATATAATGGGAGGTAGGAAGTGTCTCACCAACCTCCCTAAAATATTTTTTCCCCCTGCTAAATACATCTATAGAATTTAATGACAAATAGCTAACAACCACCCTGATCCAAACTCTCCATTTTCAAAAACACTGATGAAGTCCAGACTGACTTAATATATACTAGTCTTCAGTAGAACCAGGGAACTTGGCTACAAGTCAATAATCTCCATGTTGTAGGATACGACCACTTGCTTGTTTAGGGAATGGAAGTGCTTTTTGTTGCAATAGTTGTATTCATTTCCGATGGCGGTGGTGACAAGGCAAGTGGGTACAATCGATGACAACAATAAATGTTTGGAAGCCCAGATGTACCTAGAATGAACATTTGACCGTTTGAGTGAAGTGGCGCCATTAGGAAAACTTATGTAATGTCGTTCACTATGGCCTGGATAACCTGGAATAGAAATCTACTGAAACTGGAATGGGTGATGCCCCCCGGCTGTGGACACGATGTTCTGGAATGAGCCGCTGGCGAAAAAATGAAGGGCGCAGAGTAACTTGACGATACCCAAATGGCATTTTATTTTGCCAAGTAATTAAAGGACATGAAACTGTGCCAAATCATTTTCCAACTAATACACAGTAATTAAGATTAATTACCACCAATCTTAAATCTGCCTTTTTCCTTCTATGATCTTCCTATCCCTTTTTTTTCCATTTTGTTTTTTTTTAGCTCTGGGAGTTTTATTTTTCCAGGGGGCAGGGCACAGTCACTGTCAATCACACATCCCAGACCCTCCCCCTGGCAAACTACATGTAGAAACAAAAGCGAAGCTAATTTCTCTGCCTGCATGGCTAATTGATTCAGCATCAAGAGAACAAACAAAGAAGCATTACTGTGCACTTTTATGCTTGTAGTTGAAACCCAATCATGCAGTTAGCTGTTGTTTGTGCTCCCTGTATTACTCATTGTTGCACTGTACCTAACAAAAAATCCAAAGTGCCCCCCCCCACCTTCAAACTCCTACAGCTAAAAGAAAATCTTCCTTGATTCAGCAGTTATTACATCTCCCAGTGCTGCTTACATTCCATAGCAAAGCAGTTTTACTTTCACATAACACCAAATCACTGGGTGAATGCTATTGGCTGTAATGGATTACAGATCATTCCACTGCACATGCCCGCACTCTTACTGCAACACTGTGCCAGAAAATGTATTTTGTTCTTGTTACCCTAATAACTGCAGATAAAGTTATACTTTATATCATACCCTTTTCTCTAATACTGGTAGCCATGTTTCCCTTTTCCTCCTACGTTTGGTTTATTTTGTCAACTTGAAAAGCTTTACTTTGCACGGATAAAATGTTAGAATATTCTGATGATTTATTTTGTACCCATGACACTTTAACCATAGGTACACATGGGTATATAATGTGCCCCATTCTGCATTCCACACTAGGCAGATCAATGTCCAGTAATAGTATGTTTCTAACAGGGATTTGGTAGCACTGCTACTGTCCTTGTTTCCTCTGTACCATGTACAGATCTGTGCTATTGCTAGTAATGTACAATTGCAGCCAGGGCTCTGTACCCGATAGGAGGTGCTTGCAATGTTATGCCAATTGGTCCATTTCCGCGAATGACACGCTGGCTTGGAAGAACCATTCTTTTTAGCTAGTGTAGATAGCATTTCACTTTATCGGTTTCTTTCATTATTCTTATCTTGAGTTTCCATCATAAATGTTACAGCATTGTAGTTAACGTTGACCAATCCAATTTCATTTATCCATTAGGGCTATGTAATAGTCATACGTAATAGCCATATTCTTACAGAGAGATTCAATAAAAGTTCTTATCATTAAACATGGTGCTAATTTTCCCCCAACAATCAGATGTTATGTAACATTTGAAAGCTAACATTTGATTGGTTGGGGCAAAATTAGACCATTTTTAATGATAAAAACTTTTCTTGAATAACCCTGTTAGTATTTTTTCATTCAGGTCCCTACCACAAAGGATGATACATCTATACATTATGGTATACATTATTTTGAGCCATCAGACCAATATTTCTGTAATCAGTCACACTGAAATATCTGCAGTGATTTCAGGAGATGCAAATGACCAGTTCTGATGGACTGCTGATCGGTCATTGCAAACGGTCAGCCATGGCTTTTTCCGCAATCGACAGAAGAGTCTCACTATGTTTAACCAGCCTTAAGCTGGCCATACACTAGAGACATTAGAAAAATCTATCTAATGTTTAAAGAACATTTTACAAGCCTCCTCCCCTCCGGTTGACTGTAAGGGTGAGTGACCGCTCTAAGGTGTGCTCCTGATGATCTTGAGGCTGGGGGTGGAGCAGCTACCGGCTGCCTGCCAACCATTTTATGGTACCTTCCCTGAAATGTGTTTTCAGCATGGTGGGACGTCTGCAAATATACATTATTGATTTGTCGTGCTTTAAGATTAAAGTCTGGTGTACACAGTCCAACTATTCCTAAAGACAACCTACTGAGCGTTAGGTGGTCTACTGGGTAGGAATTCCCCACTATTCAGACCAACCTATCCTGTCATCCATTGAGGGATGCAGGATGGGCTATGGTTTACCAATCAGCTGATTTATCCTTAAATTGATTCGAGTGGTCGATCAGGCTGAAATATTGTTCACCGGCCCTAACTCACCCACACCAAATTCATAGAAACCAAAGAAACCATAAGGATGGCATTAACCCTAGAGAGAGATAGTCTTCAAAGTAACCAAATCCCTATGAACAATCCAGCTTTGTGGACAATAGGAAACAAACCTTTGAATTGACTCATAAACTAATGTAAGAGACGTAGACACAGAAATAAAACATGGAATAGGCCTCATGATTTGTTTCTAAACATTGTTATTATGTCATGTCACATACAGGATCAGTATGAAGTAATTGCACTGAAGGCTTCATTTACAGGAGAAAGGAACCAACTAGTATAATATAGTAACAGTATTAGTATAGTACAGTACAGTTTAGTATAGTATTGAGGTTGAATAAAGACTACGTCCCTCAGTCCATCTACTCAGCAATACCTTCATTTCCTGCATGTTTATCCAGGGAACGCAAACCCCCCCCCCCCCAAAAAAAAACCTGACTCAAGTGGCAATCGCAAATATTCCTGGATCCACTCTACTTTAGTATCAATACCAGTAACTTGCAACATTTCTTGTTTTAAGAAACTATTGTGTAATGCTGTGTTGTATTCATATTACTGCTACTCGTTTAATAAAGGCCTTATAACAGGCTAATTACAATATCCAGATTCATTCAGTACCGGAATGGAGGGTCTGATATATATAAATAACTGATGTATTGGCAAGGACATGAATATGGTTTAGAAACAATTAAAAAGGTTCAAGGGGAAGTTCAGTGCAAATACATATATTTAGGAAAAAAGAGCAGAATTTTCTATCCTATGACCATAACCTTCTCATTCAGCATTTTGTCTAGCTTAGGTAACTAAGTTCAGTTTTATCTAGGCCATTGTTTCTTATTTGCTGATTCCCTCATGTCTGGTAGTGTGCCTCTGGATTGGAAAAAGGCTGATGTTATTCCAATATTCAAAAAGGGTAGTCGTTCACAGCCGGGTAATTACAGGCTTGTAAGTTTAACTTCAGTGGTGGGGAAGATCCTGGAAAGTTTAATAAGGGAAAAATGTTTATGAGTATGTTTCAAGGACTATAAGTAGTAACCAGCATGGATTTAGGAGGAATAGATCTTGTCAAACTAACTTGCTTGGCTTTTATGAGGAAGTAAGTAGAAATTTAGACTCTGGCATAGCAGTAGATGTAGTTATTGGATTTTGCTAAGGCTTTTGATACAGTCCCCATAGGTGACTAATGTATAAGCTAAGGTCTGTTGGTCTGGGGAGTCACATTTGTACATGGATAGATATTGGTTGATGAATAGGATTCAGAGTGTAGTTGCTAATGGGGATTGTCAATATGGACTAAAGTTCAAGTGGGGTGCCACAGGGTTCTGTGTTGGGGCCACTTCTATTTAATCTATTTATTAATGATTTGGGTATTGTCAGCAAGGTCTTTAAAGCTACAGAGGATGTGCAATGTTGCAGGTGGATCTAGATAGATGCTACATTTGGCTGTTAAAGTAATGGAAGATGAGATTCAATATTGATAAATAGGCTTAAAAATCCTTGTGCTGCTTATACTATAAATGGCTCTGTGTTAAGTGAATCTCTGTTGGAAAGGGATCTTGGAGTTTTGGTGGATATCAAACTTTAATGTAGCAAGCAGTGTCAGGCAGCAACAACTAGAGCCAGCATGGTATTGTCTTGATAAAGAGAGGTATGGATTCAAGGGAGGAAAATGTTATCCTCCCTCTTGCAAAGCATTGTTAGGCCTCATTTGGATATGCTGTTAACTTTGGAATCCTGTGTACAAAAAGGACATCTGGAAATGGAAAGGGTTCAGAGAAGGGCAACTAAATTAATAAGGGGACTGGGGGAGCTTGAATATGAAGACAGATTGATAAGGACAATATGCATAATAGAGAGATGTCTACATGGGGATAAGTTCCCTGTGTATAATACATTAATGGGCCATACAATAAACTGGGGCATTGTTCCACAATAGAACATGTCAGAGGACATGTGGATCAGGATTAATTGTTGTGAATAAGTACTGATCCCTTAGGACTGGAAGAAAAAAAGTTTAGTCTTCAAGTGTCAGAAGGGGCGTGTCACTGTGAGAATGGTAAAACTATGGAACTGTCTTCCATTGGACGTGGTGCTGGCAGGTTTATTAAAAGTTTAAAATAAAAGCTGGATTAATTTTCTAAAATTAAGAATGTTATATGTGGATATATAAAGTTGGAGTTGATTATTTCCCTGGATGTTCCAATTGGGGAATAATTTTTCCCCCATTATAATGTTTTTTTTTTGCCTTCCAGGAGCTGAGTTGTGAGGGTTATTCATTGAGGTGTTAGGGGTTATGATTTTGCATTTCAGACCATAAAACTAACTTTTTTTGATGATTGATCTAAATTGTTTGTTTGACTATAGTTACCATTTAACTGTGGTTGCCATGGGAATGTAAGGTCTTTAGCCCACATAGATGTAGCTCCATTTACCATCACTCTCTGTTTGTGATTCAATAACCAATTCTCTATCCACGAACAAATATTTCTTCTAGGCCAAGAGTCCTCAGTTTATACATTAGTCGCATGTGGCACAGTATCACAAAGCTTTCACAAAATCCAAGTATACCACATCCATTTCTAGTGCTGAATCTAAATTCTTACTCACTTTTTCACAAAACAATTAAATTTGTCTGGCATGATCTATTCTCATAACCATGCTGACTTACTATATAAGATCAGTTCTGGAGACAAAGTCAAGCATATGATCCTGTACAAAAGTTTACAGCACCTTCCCTATCACTGATGTTAGGCTTACAGGTCTATAGTTACTAGGCTGGGAACGACTCCCTTTTTGAATATTGGTATTACATTGGCTTTTTTCCAATCCAGCGGCACATCCCCAGACCAAAGCGAATCTGAAAAAAGTGGTAGATAGAACTGAACCAAGCTATTTTAAAATCCAGGGATGCAATCCATCTGGTCCTGGGGCTTTATTGATATTTACTTTGTGTAATTGTTTCCGTACCATATCCTCAGTCAGCCAATATGAATACTCCTCATTTCTCCCCTGCCTATTATTAAAACCCTGCTGTGTAAGGACTAGGATTCTCTATAGTAAAAACCGATGTAAAAAAACGGTTTAGCACCTTTTTCTTTTTTCCATTTCCCTTTTTACCTGAGCGTTAAGCCATGCAGGACTGGACCTAATTTTTTTACACTTGTTCCCTAAAGGTACAAATTTAGAAATGAATAGTTTAATATCCCTTTAAAAGTGGTCCAATTATTTGCTTGGCCTGGGGAGTTTTGTAGATAGGACACTTCAGTTTGGATCTGTTGTTGAGTGTCCGCTCGAGTAGAGATTCTCAAAAGATGTGCCTCCTGATGTTTAAAAACTACAACTCCCAGCATTCCCTAGCTTCCTCTGTAGTTGATGAATGTGGTTGTTGCAGTTTTCAGAGAATTCCTGGTTTTGATTCCTAGAGTTTCTACTCTAACTTATACCGCTTCAAGGTCCTGGCAAGTAACAGTTATTTCTTCCCTGCAAGTCTCCTTATATATCTTCAAGGGCAGTGAAGTCGGTTTTGTGGCTACATTTGCTAACAAATCCCTATGGTCAGAGTGCACATCTGGGGGCAAGTGTACTTACCAGATCAGTCTTTGGTGCTGTTTCTGCGAAAGCTTTGGAAGCAAGCTTACTGTAATCAAAATTGTGTCCGCCCAGTATAGTCTGAGCAGAGGACATCAAATAGTGGCTGTCCTGTGGAGTCTTTGGTAGTATAAAGGCTGTGTCCCCCCTGCTAGTTGAGGGAGTCCCAAGGCCAGGACGCGTTTTGCTGGGATGGCGCCATCATGGTGGATTTGCAGGAACGCAGAGTTGGTGGTAGTGAAGTAGTCTTCATGGCTCTTCACTTTGGTGTCCTGCCCATTCCTGCTTTTCCTTGTTTGCCCATGGAAGGTGTGATAATGGCTGTAATGACATGGGTAAATCAGCAATCCTGCGTACGTTCATTCCAACATTTGAGCCATGCCCCCCACTGGCCAGTACAGTCAGCCTCCAGTTCACCATCCAGTGTTAAGTCAGCCCTCCATTCAGTGATGTTATCCCTCTGCTCACCAGCCAGTGTAAATTAAGTCAGCCCTCAGTTGAGTAGCCAGTCTTAATCAGCCCTCCAGGTCAGCAGTAGATTTAGTCAGCCCTCAAGGTCAACAGCTAGGATTTAGTCAGCATTCCTGTTCACCAGTCAGTGTTAGTAAGGCCTCCAGTCTACCAGCCAGTGTAAGTCAGCCCAACACACCCACTTCACAAGCCATGTCCATACTGCAGGAAGATACAGGGGGAGTCTTTAATTATTTGTTTCAGGTGACAAAAGGACTAGAAAACCCCTGTGTATCCATAGGCACCACACGGATACCCCAGTCACTAAACAGAATCATCAGTCACCCTAAAGAAACCCCCAGGCACCACAGGCCCCACAAGGCACATCAGACTGACCTCACAGATCCCACAAAAAACAGGTGTAGCTGATTGACTAATATAAAAGTCACAGGTACTGATGTACCTAATTTCTAACTCATTATAAAAAGTAGGATCTAGTCAGGGTTAAAGTCTGTGAAAAGTTCTGTTCTTTAGTTTAATATCATTAAATTTACCCAGCTGTGGCCAATGTTGGAGCACACTCAACTCATTATAAAAAGTAGGATCTAGTCAGGGTTAAAGTCTGTGAAAAGTTCTGTTCTTTAGTTTAATATCATTAAATTTACCCAGCTGTGCCAATGGTGGAGCAGTAACAGAGCCAGTTTGAGAAAGCCAATGCAGGTAAATCCATGACCTATGTACAGAAATTACAAGAGATATTTTCCCTGTACTTGCAGCACCAGATTCTTTTAAATGTTAAAAAATAGCTAAAATAAATTAAAAAGCATCTGCATATTATAGGAAATAGAAATGTACTAGTAATGTATAGTAATGTATGATAATGTATCCCCTACTGTAAATATAAGCATCTTGCATATTAAAGAAATAAAGAGCCCTGGAGAGACACAGATGGAAGACATTGTCCCTGCAACATGAAATTTGAAGGTTTGAATGCAATTGTGGTAGGCACAATAATAGTCAGTGCAGCATGGCGATCTGCCTCTGCGTTTGGTTCCTCCAAAATTAGTATAATTGAAGGAACGGAGGAAGGCCGTTTGCAGTCTCTACGCAACAAGCCAATGGTGATAGACAATGCCCTTTGTCATGATTGTCGCAGGGATGTATGCAAATATAGCCCATGTACTGAGCAGTCTGTACAAGAAAATATGACATATATGACAAATTAGGATAATGTTGGACTCCCACCTTAGGTGTTTACAAAAAAAAAAAACTTTTGGAATGTACACACTAACACTTGCTTACAGTTAAATACACTTACACAAAACTAGCACACAAGCCGGCCTTACACATGTCTAAAGGTGCCCACAACCAGCAGGTGTTCCTGCAATGTTTCAGACAAACCCCCTAGCCCAAAAAATACAACCAATGTTACAGTCATAACCATAAAATATCTGGTTGAGGAACATCACAGAGAACGTCACAGTTAAGGACCGCTTAAACAGATGTTAAATTCGATTAGGCGACTTGCGATCATGACAACGTCAGAAGAACAATTTTGGAAGTATATGTGTGTGGACACCTTCAAAATAGCAAAGTCATTCACTAGAAAACACACCATTAAATTAGGACACAGTTCTTTGACATTAAACACATGCACAGAACTTTAGCACACACTTTTATATAACACCAGTGCACACACACATAACAAAAATATACTATTTTTTACATTTGTAGTGTATATATATATATATATATATATATACACACGGGATTTGTAATGAACAAAATTTATTGTGTATTGCATAGAGACAACGTTTCCGCTCTTTTGTAGAGCCTTTTCAAGCCAGTGCAAACAAACAAAATGCCATTGTGCTAATTTAAAGGCTAAAACAGCCCCTCTTCTTAAAATTATTAAAAATTTGGAACATATGTCAGAAAAAAACAAACAAATTTCTCGTATATTTTCCACAATTAAATAAGGTGCATATTGAAGTGCATCGTAGAGTGCCACAAAGTTATCAAAAGTGCAATGAAAATCAACGAGTTTGTCCCTGAATGCTGTGGATGGTGCAGGTCCGCCCACTTTCAGTGACTACCTGCCTGGGAAATGGCCGACGCATGTGTTCCTTAGTGCATGCGCAGAATGTGGAGGATGCGTGGGACTGCTGTTGTGTACACACACACACATTCCCAGCATCCTCTATGAAATTAATCTTGATCACTTTTTCAACCACCCCTCTCAGAGTTAGACACAAAAAAATCTTTATTTAAAACAACACAAATTCCCCCTGCCTGGTTACAGTATTGTGGGAAGAGGGTCAGGGAGGAAAGGATTTCTTACTGCAGCCAAGTGGGTGTGTCTGCTACCATGATGATGCACATTGAGTGACAGCACTCCCAGCACAGGGGAAGACACACCCCAGGAACCAACACAACTTTCCCTGCTGCTGCAATCAAACGAAGGGGAATTCTGGTCACACCACAAAAACCAGGGTATGTGGTCTTTGAAATGTGTGTTCTTTTTCATTGATAATTTTACATTGTGCCTCTTTCAATCATTCATCAATTGAAATCGATGGTTGGGTATACTCATTAATTTATAGGTATCTTAATTTCCCAACAATCTATAATCCTCCTTCAGATAGTTCGCCTTATTTAGAAAAATGTTCCTCATCAGTCTGTCAGATAAGGGTTAGAGATCCCACAAGGCCCCACCTTAAAAAAACAAAATTCTCATAACCCATTATTAGAAACAACCACAACAACACATTCTCTAAGTGGCAAAACATAGGAGGTCACTTTATTAATAAAAAAACAATATATATATAACAAAACACATTGCAGAGTCCCCTTCTAAACTAAATGCGGGTTTCCTCCCCCATAGACGATTGGTATTATCCGGCTCGATTAGCCCCAATGTTCACCGCCCTTGCCAGGTGAGTCCCCCTGCACATCAGCTGGCATTGATTGGTATATTAAAAGGCTTTGATTCAGCCCCAATCCTTCATCGCCCTTGCCAGCCGAGTCCCCCTGCATATCTGCTGGCATTAATGATTGGTATTAACAGGCTTTGATTTTGCCCAATCATTCACCGTGCCTAGCCAGCTGAGTCCCTGCACTCAGCTGGTGTGTGGAGGTCTAGACATTCAGGATCATCCCGTCGTCTGTACCTACCCGAGGTGCCCCATACACTTGGCCCCACCTAATGCAACCTGAATGCATAGCTCAGTGCTGCCTGTAGGGTTCCATACGTATTTCCATGCCACCTCTAAACCGCTGTTTATGGGAGGGGGGAAGACTGCATTCTGCCACAAAAGGAGGGGACTCCTGCCGCCATGACCTCAACTAGCCACTTTCCAAGTATTCCTGAAAACTATTTATGAAAATTGCCAATCCAACATCAGACAAATGAACCCTATCGGTCTAAACAGCTCTTTACATTTAAAGTCAATATCAGGAGTTCAATAACCCCTCCCTTAAAGAGTACATAAAAAAGCACATAGCCTTATTCACTTACCTTCTCGCTATTGCCGCTGGAGACCTTGCCCCGTCCAACTCAATCTTCGAGTTATATATTACCCAAAAATTGAAGGTCCCTCCAAAATAACTTTGCATCTAGCCAATTCTGCCTGCATGCCCAGCAACAAATTCAAGAATTTCTCCACCACCAAATCAATACCCCCAGCATGTACAATCGATTGTTTGTTGGCCACATCTTAAGCTGGGTACACACAGTAACGAATCACAGGACGGTTTATCGGGGCTTATGTTATGTGTGTACCTTATTTCCTAAACGAGCGCACGGCCACCGAACGATCGGGTTCGAAAATTTCCTGTCTGTCATCTTTCAGAAATCTGTACTGTGTGTACCTAGCTTTACTTCACATTTCAGTAACTTACCACTATTTATATCAGCCACTTAGATCCACCGTATCTTGTACCTTATGTTTTTGTCCTTTGCCGACCCATGTTATATGACTTTGTAACACCTTCCACCAGATATTCCTCCTTTGGGTATTTGCTATGAGCTAAATGTATATATATCAGAGAGCACCCCAGTTCATTGTATTTAGATTTCAAAAAGGGGTTACCCTGTAAACATTACATAACAGATATATAATGATTAAATACAGGGAGTGTTATATATATTCTGTATGCTGCAGATTTTATCCACCCACTGACTTACCATCCCTGGCTGCCACAGTTGCCGACCAATACGAAAAAGAATGTGTACCATAAATACTACTGTCAAAACATGCCACACCTAGGCCCTCTTAATATGATCTAAATTGTAATTTAGATAATGCTGTTAGATCCCTGCACATCCACATGAGCCTACCGAACTGGGTCAAAGGGAAAGGAAATCTTTATCACTCTAACTGGGCAAACTGACCTATGACTTTTGGGCACTCACCTCTTCCCTCTAATATTTTTTATCAGTACCTGCTTTTTGCCCTGGATTCCCCCCATCCTATATTGTTCAACAGATATAATATAGGGTCCATAGATGATGTTTTCAGCAAAATCATTTCTCTGCTTGACTGTAAGCATCCCATATGTCCCACTTAGCCCTTGACAATACATCAGCAACTGATTTAAACACCCCTGGAACATGCTTCTCTTTAAATGAAATATTATACTGCATACACTTAAATCTAACTTTCTCAAGTTATTGTAGCGTAATCACAGGAAGACTGTTGATGATAAGTTATTTACAGCATACACCACACTCATATAGTCTATCTAAAAATATGTACAGTTTGGTTGGCCAACTGATCAGCCACATATCTAGCAATACTACAATGGAAAAAATTCCAACTTAAAGAACTAAACCCAATTTTTCTTACTCCAGAATCTGAAAAACAATCCCCTAAAAAAACACCAATAAGCTATAAAATCCCACTTCAGTAAATTGTATTAAAGTAAATGTAAGCCTGTTAAGAACTGGATGAAGTATTGTGTGTATGTGTAGTGTCAGACCACACCCCCTGACCTCAGTCACATGCTTCCTTGCTTATCTGTCCTGTAAAAGGATTAGCTAGAGATTATAATGGGTGTGACCAACTGCCATAGCTAAGGACTGAGCGTGTGCAGGACATAATGGTCATTGACCAAACCGTGTAATACTAGAATGCTGTGAAGTAAACCACAAAACTGCGTTTATTCTATAAAATTTCCCAGTGCTGTATCAAAATGAGAGGTTTAATACAACACAGATTACTGGTTCTATATCAAGGTGTTCTGCCTTCTGGTTCAGTGTTGTTCTGTGGTTTAGTTGTCCTTTAATGAATGAAATACTTTCCACAGCTGTGGTACCATTGACCTTAGAAGAAAGCACCAAAAACCTACTGACCTTATTCCTAGCTGACACCACTTTCTCCTCTGGCAATCTCACTAACCTCTTGAGTCTATTCCAATGCTCAAAAAATGAAATAACCTGTAAACTGTCTCTCTTGGGCAATGGGAACCCCTAAGTTGCTGCAATCTTCTTACATGTCTCAACAACTTGCTACACACATCCAAACAAACAAAAACTCATCTAGATAGTGTGCCAATGATGAAAGACCCGTCTTATGCAAAAACACAATGTAAAACTAGAAATAAGCACATGAAAATAAGGACATGAAATAGAGCACACCCCATCAGCAGATATTTTCAACACAGTATTCTCCCTGAAATTTGCACCCATTAAGTTATCTGGGTGAAGTGGTAGCAGCCTAAATACTTACTCAACATCTATCTCCGCCATGAGAGCTTTATCGCCACACTGCAATATCCAAAGCCTTGTGAAAAAGTTTGATATGCACTGAACATTATGCTAAATCCAGTGCATCATTGACCAATAAGCCTCTGGGTAAGAACAGATGCTGAATCTTCCTGAACTTTCCACTTTCCTCAAACTCTGCTGCTGATTTAAAGGGTATCTCACTGATAAAAGTCACCTGGGTTGTAAGGATAGATATGTGTAAGGTGGATATGTACCTGCAGTATCTGTGTCTTTGAGCAGTAGGGTTTCTCCCAGAACGCTGTAGGTCCGCCCACTTTAGTGACAGCTGCTGGGAAATGTCCGATGCGCGTTTCATTCAGTGCATGCGCAGAAAGTGAGAGGATCCGTTGGGACTGCTGCTGCTGTCTGTGTGATCTGACTGGTTGGTGAACAACAACCAGTCAAAATAAAATTTAGACAAAAAAAAATCTTTATAAAAAACAACACAAGTTCCTCCTACCTTTGGTACAGTAGTGTGGGAAGAGGGTTTAACTTTTCCTCCCCTGTTTTCTCTGCATGATCAGCTGTAAAAATGAACTTAGAGAGCCAGATTTCTTTTGCCCAGGGCCGCCTCGCTAATGATGCAGGGTGCAGCACACTGCAGAGCGGCACCCTGTAGGAAGCGCACTGCGGTCAGTGGGAAAGGCAGGAATTTTTTTTTTTTTTTACTAGAGGCGCCAGCTGCCCTTACTCCTACTAATCTGTGGGGGGGGGTGGGGGTTGGGGTATGGGGGGGGTGGGGGTGCGCGCTAAAACATGGGTGGAAGGAATACGTGTCTGTGATCTGTGAGCCTCTGCCTGTTACATTTACTGCACCGCGTCTCGCGTCTGCACCAGCAGTCCATGATGTCTGTGTCCAATCATGAATGATCTGTCCTCCAGGCTCCACCCCGTACCAGAACGTCGTTTTGCGTGCGGCTGCCGCTGCGACGTAGTAGTGACGTGGTGTCCGCTCTGAAAGAGCACAAGTTCGGCCCATGCAGACCAGGACAGGCTGCTAGAGGCTAGAGCTGCGCTCTCGGATTTCGGATTTGGTCGTGGTGGTCGGAAATCTAATTGGCATTGCCACAATGACATCACATCAATGTGCTATAAGGCAGGCAAACACAACTTTTATATTAGGGATAGGGATGGGTAATGACTGGCCTGGGTTCATTCTGTTCTGTCTACCCCCCCCCCCAAGGAGCTGACTATCTATGACTAGCTGAGTAGTAGTATGTACTACTACCCAATTTAATTTTCCTGACTGGGCCTGGCCTCTGGGATGGCCTGGGGCTTGTGGCCCTCCTTCCAAGTTCTGTGATAGTGCAGTATGGGGTGGTGGGGATACCGTGGATTATTTTTATTTATATATTAAATAAAATAAATTAATATAATATGTGGCAGGTGCAGCATGTGCCCACTGTGTCAGTGGCACTTGCATGCCCTGTCTGCCCAGTGCCCAGGCAGGCCCAGGCCAACAGAATATAATATATAATGTGCCAGGCAGTCATAATTAAAATAAAGTGCCCAGGGCAGGGCCTAGTGCTTGCAGAGTGCAGGTAGCAACCATAAATAATATAATGTGCCGCTGTGCCCAGGCCTAGCATAATAGAAAAAATAAATAGCCAAATGATAGAGAGATAGATAGATAGACAGACAGGACAGGATGAGAGATAGATAGACAGACAGAAGATAGATAGAAAGATAGATAGATAGACAGATGAGAGATAGATGATAGACAGATAGATAGATATAGAATGTAGACAGATGAGAGAGAGATAGATAATAGATAGATAGATAGATAGATAGATAGATAGATAGATAGATAGATAGATGATAGATAGATAGATAGATAGATAGATAGATTAGATAGACAGATAGACGACAGAAGAAAGATAGATAGACCGATAGATAGAGAGAAATGGAAGATAGATAGATAGACAGATAGATAGATATAGATAGATAGACAGATGAGAGAGAGAGATAGATAGATAGATAGATATAGATAGATAGATAGATAGATAGATAGATAGATAGATAGATAGATAGATAGACAGATGAGAGATTGTGATAGATAGACAGATAGATAGAGATAGATATAGATAGATAGAGAGATGAGAGTAGCAGATAGGACAGATAGATGATAGCAAGAGATAGATAAAAGTAGTAGATAGACAGATTATCAGATAGTAGATAGATAGATGACAGATGAGATATATATAGATAGATATAGATAGATAGAACAGATGAGATAGATAGAATTAGATAGATAGATAGATAGATAGATAGATTAGAGATAGAGATTACATGATAGCTTATAGATAGGACAGATTGCGAAGATAGATAGATAGACATATGATAGATAATATAGATAGATAGTTGTGTAATAGATAGAATATTTGCATAGATAGATAGATAGATAGATAGATATACAGAGAGAGAGAGGGAAAGATAGAGATAGATATACAAAGAGAGAGGGACAGTAAGAGATAGATATACAGAACAAGAGAGGGACAGATAGAGATAGATGTACAGAGAGAGAGGGACAGATAGAGATAGATAGGGGCAGAGGTCCATGTAGAAGGTACAAGAAGGTATCCCTGGCCAAAGGTGTGGGCAAGTGTCTGACTACAACTGAACACAACAGTAAGTTAAAAATGACCAAATTGCTACCAGTATATAATGAAATTGCCAGTTTACTGTGCCTTGTGTCATTAATTTGTGTCTCTCTGTCCAACTCTCTATCTCTGTCTGTCTATTTCACTGTCTTTCTGTCTGTTTATCACTATCAGGGTGTGTGTCTATGTTTGTGGTTGTCTATCTGTCTGTCTGTGTCTTTTTGGCCATCTCTATTAAGTACATAGTGGGTGTGGCATAATTGGGGCAGAGAAAGGGGCGTGACCTAATAAAATGTTGCGCCACGCTACGCGCGGTGCATGGAGTGCCCAAAAGTGCCCCTGATCTTCTTAGACCCTAGATACGCCCCTGCTCCGAAGCAAGAACAAAGATCTTAGAAAGACACCGTTTTAGCAAATACAGGAAGACGGTTATAATTATTCCAGTGTTAGGGCTAGGTCCCACTATCACACACAGCAGCGCATGCAGGATTTTTGCGTGATACTCCACGTGCGGGGTGTTCCGGGCCAAATAATGTTATCGGCACGCATGCGATACGAAAAGTCGTGCACGCATGCGAACCAATAACTGCAGCGCACACAGTGGGAACTACCTGGTGGCATTGCACTGACAATGTGAACCGGAAGCGTGAAAAGAGCGCAAATCGCACTCCGACACGCAGTAGTGGGACCTGGCCTTAGAGTTACATATAGTGATCTACATTGCGATCCTAATAGTAAAATGAGTCATGTGTATTTGCCGGGAATTCACACTTCAGATTTTCAAATCAAAACAGTTTTAATTGTGACAATAAAATGACAATGTTGAAGATATCTGTTACCAGTTCCTTTCTGTAATGGCATTGGCTATATATAGTTTATCTCAAAATACTACTGAAAGATCGTTATTTACTTTCTGGGCTTCCCCTAAGCATACCCACTACATTCCAGAACTCACACGGTTTGGTTTCCTACAGCCAAGAGTGTCATTGTTTCTCTGCCAATCACTTGATTTCAGATTTTAGTTCACTGTTTTTGAATTGTGGAGATCTCATAACTAACATTACTACTAATTAAATGACATGGTCAATGTAGGCCATATTCAAATACTTCTCTGATGATAAAGGAATTCTGTGGTGGCCATTATTATTATTATTGTGGATTTATATAGCGCTAACATCTTCCGTAGCGCTCTACGAGTACATGGATATATTCACATCAGGCCAGCCATAATGTTCCAAAGTTCACTGCTTGTCTACTCTTCACTCCTAATATAGAAAACCATTGTGTACATCTCTGCACACTGTCTAATCTACACTACAGTACATCAAAGTAGAATTTCTATGTTACATGTATATTTTTATACACATAATCATTTCCTCTGGAAGAACACACAATAAATCATTTCTTTTTGTAATGCTAATTTAGATCTCTCTCTAAATAAATTGTCCTTGCGCATTTATCCAAGTGAGCTAGATGTTAAATATCATTTTTTATAAAGCTAGTTTAAGTTCCCCTTGAAGATCGATCCTTAATTAAATTAAATTAAAATCGATCCCTATTTAAATTAAATTACTGATCTTTTCTCTTATCCCCACTGTTAATATTTCACCTGTAAAATGTTCCAGTATCAGTTTGTCTCTCAGTATTGCTCCTTCCTCCGTATTGTCCTCAAAGGGCTCTGTGTTGATTTCCTCGTTCAGGGTGTACTCTCCCTTAATCTCCACATCGTTACCTTTCCTCAGGGCGATATTATGGAGAATACAGCAGACAAAAAAGATCTTACAGACTTTCTCAGGGGAATAGAGCAAAAAGCCCTTGGATTTATCAAGACATCCGAATCTGCTTCTTAACAGTCCAAACATCTGGTCAATCACCGAGCGGGACGCACAGTGAGCCTGGTTATAGTTTCTTTCTGCCTGGGTCTTTGGATTAGTCACTGGGGTCATGAGCCAGGTTTTTAACCCATATCTGCTATCACCTGCAATTAACAAAAAGAATTTAAAATATAAAAAACACTAGTTTAGTATTTCTAAATCACATTTTATAATTTACAGACCACAAACTACTCCCTGGTGATTACAGGGGCAATCGCAGGATTTCCAAAACAGGATTACTGAAAGGGTTAACATGGATAGTGATGATTACAGGGAGGTAGAAGACCAATCTCCTACTTCCTTATTTTCCATACAGTCATCATCAGTCAAACATCCTGTTTTTAAAGATGTCCGCTGTTGGTCAGAGATAGGAGGTGTGTCATTATGTAGGGAAAGGAAGGAGCAGAGAGCTGGCAGCCACACCAATAACAGACATCTTTGAAATGGTCTGTAATATATAAATGGGAGGTAGGAAGTGTCTCACCAACCTCCCTAAAATATTTTTTCCCCCTGCTAAATACATCTATAGAATTTAATGACAAAATAGCTAACAACCACCCTGATCCAAACTCTCCATTTTCAAAACACTGATGAAGTCCAGACTGACTTAATATATACTAGTCTTCAGTAGAACCAGGGAACTTGGCTACAATGTCAATAATCTCCATGTTGTAGGATACGACCACTTGCTTGTTTAGGGAATGGAAGTGCTTTTTGTTGCAATAGTTGTATTCATTTTCCGATGGCGGTGACAAGGCAACGTGGGTACAATCGATGACAACAATAAATGTTTGGAAGCCCAGATGTACCTACGAATGAACATTTGACCGTTTTGAGTGAAGTGGCGCCATTAGGAAAACTTATGTAATGTCTGTTCACTATGGCCTGGATAACCTGGAATAGAAATCTACTGAAACTGGACTGGGTGATGCCCCCCGGCTGTGGACACGATGTTCTGGAATGAGCCGCTGGCGAAAAAATGAAGGGCGCAGAGTAACTTGACGATACCCAGAATGGCATCTTTATTTTGCCAAGTCAATTAAAGGACATGTAAACTGTGCCAAATCATTTTCCAACTAATCACACAGTAATTAAGATTAATTACCACCAATCTTAAATCTGCCTTTTTTCCTTCTATGATCTTCCTATCCCTTTTTTTTCCATTTTGTTTTTTTTTAGCTCTGGGAGTTTTATTTTTCCAAGGGGGCAGGGCACAGTCACTGTCAATCACACACTCCCAGACCCTCCCCCTGGCAAACTACATGTAGAAACAAAAGCGAAGCTAATTTCTCTGCCTTTGCATGGCTAATTGATTCAGCATCAAGAGAAACAACAAAGAAGCATTATCTGTTGCACTTTCTATGCTTGTAGTTGAAACCCAATCATGCAGTTAGCTGTTGTTTGTGCTCCCTGTATTACTCATTGTTGCACTGTACCTAACAAAAAATCCAAAGTGCCCCCCCCCACCTTCAAACTCCTACAGCTAAAAGAAAATCTTCCTTGATTCCAGCAGTTATTACATCTCCCAGTGCTGCTTACATTACCATAGCAAAGCAGTTTTACTTTCACTATAACACCAAATCACTGGGTGAATGCTATTGGCTGTAATGGATTACAGATCATCTCCACTGCACATGCCCCGCACTCTTACTGCAACACTGTGCCAGAAAATGTATTTTGTTCTTGTTACCCTAATAACTGCAGATAAAGTTATACTTATTATCTCATACCCTTTTCTCTAATACTGGTAGCCATGTTTCCCCTTTTCCTCTATACGTTTGGTTTATTTTGTACAACTTGAAAAGCTTTACTTTGCACTGGATAAAATGTTAGAATATTCTGATGATTTATTTTGTACCCATGACACTTTAACCATAGGTACACATGGGTATATAATGTGCCCCATTCTGCATTCCACACTAGGCAGATCAATGTCCAGTAATAGTATTGTTCTAACAGGGATTTGGTAGCACTGCTACTGTCCTCTGTTTCCTCTGTACCATGTACAGATCTGTGCTATTGCTAGTAATGTACATATTGCAGCCAGGGCTCTGTACCCTGATAGGAGGTGCTTGCAATAGTTATGCCAATTGGTCCATTTCCAGCGAATGACACTTGCTGGCTTGGAAGAACCATTCTTTTCTAGCTAGTGTAAGATAGCATTTCACTTTATCGGTTTCTTTCATTATTCTTATCTTGAGTTTCCATCATAAATGTTACAGCATTGTAGTTAACGTTGACCAATCCAATTTCATTTATCCATTAGATGGCTATGTAATAGTCATACGTAATAGCCATATTCTTACAGAGAGATTCAATAAAAGTTCTTATCATTAAACATGGTGCTAATTTTCCCCCAACCAATCAGATGTTATGTAACATTTGAAAGCTAACATTTGATTGGTTGGGGCAAAATTAGCACCATTTTTAATGATAAAAACTTTTCTTGAATAACCCTGTTAGTATTTTTTTCATTCAGGTCCCTACCACAAAGGATGATACATCTATACATTATGGTATACATTATTTTGAGCCATCAGACCAATATTTCTGTATATCAGTCACACTGAAATATCTGCAGTGATTTTTCAGGAGCATGCAAATGACCAGTCTCTGATGGACTGCATGATCGGTCATTGCAAACGGTCAGCCATGGCTTTTTCCGCAATCGACAGAAGAGTCTCACTATGTTTAACCAGCCTTAAGCTGGCCATACACTAGATAGACATTAGAAAAATCTATCTAATGTTTAAAGACCACATTTTACAAGCCTCCTCCCCTCCGGTTGACTGTAAGTGTGAGTGACCGCTCTAAGGTGTGCTCCTGATGATCTCTGAGGCCTGGGGGTGGAGCAGCTACCGGCTGCCTGCCAACCATTTTATGGTACCTTCCCTGAAATGTGTTTCAGCATGGTGGGACGTCTGCAAATATACATTTATTGATTTGTCTGCCTTTAAGATTAAAGTCTGGTGTACACAGTCCAACTATTCCTAAAGACAAACCTACTGAGCGTTAGGTGGTCTACTGGGTAGGAATTCCCCACTATTCAGACCAACCTATCCTGTCATCCATTGAGGGATGCAGGATGGGCTATGGTTTACCAATCAGCTGATTTATCCTTAATATTGATCCGAGTGGTCGATCAGGCTGAAATATTGTTCACCGGCCCTAACTTCACCCACCACAAATTCATAGAAACCATAAGAACCCATAAGGATGGCATTAACCCTAGAGAGAGATAGTCTTCAAAGTAACCAAATCCCTATGAACAATCCAGCTTTGTGGACAATAGGAAACAATCCCTTTGAATTTGACTCATAAAACTAATGTAAGAGACGTAGACACAGAAATAAACTATGGAATAGGCCTCATGATTTGTTTCTAAACATTTGATTATGTCATGTCACATACAGGATCTCAGTATGAAGTAATTGCACTGAAGGCTTCATTTACAGGAAAGGTAACCAACTAGTATAATATAGTAACAGTATTAGTATAGTACAGTACAGTTTAGTATAGTATTGAGGTTGAATAAAGACATACGTCCCTCCAGTCCATCTACTCAGCAATACCTTCATTTCCTGCATGTTTATCCAGAGGAACGCAACCCCCCCCCCCCCCAAAAAAAACCTGACTCCAAGTGGCAATCGCAAATATTCCTGGATCCACTCTACTTTATGTATCAATACCAGTAACTTGCAACATTTCTTGTTTTAAGAAACTATTGTGTAATGCTGTGTTGTATTTCATATTACTGCTACTCGTTTAATAAAGGCCTTATAACAGGCTAATTACAATAATCCAGATTCATTCAGTACCGGAATGGAGGGTCTGATATATATAAATAACTGAATGTATTGGCAGAGACATGAATATGGTTTAGAAACAATTAAATAAGGTTCAAGGGGAAGTTCAGTGCAAATACATATACTTTTAGGAAAAAAGAGCAGAATTTTCTATCCTATTGACCATAACCTGCTCATTCAGCATTTTGTCTAGCTTTAGGTAACTAAGTTCAGTTTTATCTAGGCCATTGTTTCTTATTTTTGCTGATTCCCTCATGTCTGGTAGTGTGCCTCTGGATTGGAAAAAGGCTGATGTTATTCCAATATTCAAAAAGGGTAGTCGTTCACAGCCGGGTAATTACAGGCTTGTAAGTTTAACTTCAGTGGTGGGGAAGATCCTGGAAAGTTTAATAAGGGAACATGTTCTATGAGTATGTTTCAAGGACTATAAGTAGTAACCAGCATGGATTTAGGAGGAATAGATCTTGTCAAACTAACTTGCTTGGCTTTTATGAGGAAGTAAGTAGAAATTTAGACTCTGGCATAGCAGTAGATGTAGTTTACTTGGATTTTGCTAAGGCTTTTGATACAGTCCCCCATAGGTGACTAATGTATAAGCTAAGGTCTGTTGGTCTGGGGAGTCACATTTGTACATGGATAGATATTTGGTTGATGAATAGGATTCAGAGTGTAGTTGCTAATGGGGATTCGTCAATATGGACTAAAGTTCTAAGTGGGGTGCCACAGGGTTCTGTGTTGGGGCCACTTCTATTTAATCTATTTATTAATGATTTGGGTATTGTCAGCAAGGTCTTTAAAAGCTACAGAGGATGTGCAATTGTTGCAGGTGGATCTAGATAGATTGCTACATTTGGCTGTTACAGTAAGTGGAAGATGAGATTCAATATTGATAAATAGGCTTAAAAATCCTTGTGCTGCTTATACTATAAATGGCTCTGTGTTAAGTGAATCTCTGTTGGAAAGGGATCTTGGAGTTTTGGTGGATATCAAACTTAAATGTAGCAAGCAGTGTCAGGCAGCAACAACTAGAGCCAGCATGGTATTGTCTTGTATAAAGAGAGGTATGGATTCAAGGGAGGAAAATGTTATCCTCCCTCTTTGCAAAGCATTGATTAGGCCTCATTTGGAATATGCTGTTAACTTTTGGAATCCTGTGTACAAAAAGGACATCTTGGAAATGGAAAGGGTTCAGAGAAGGGCAACTAAATTAATAAGGGGACTGGGGGAGCTTGAATATGAAGACAGATTGATAAGGACAATTATGCATAATAGAGAGATGTCTACATGGGGATAAGTTCCCTGTGTATAAATACATTAATGGGCCATACAATAAACTGGGGCATTGTTCCACAATAGAACATGTCAGAGGACATGTGGATCAGGATTAATTGTTGTGAATAAGTACTGATCCCTTAGGACTGGAAGAAAAAAAGTTTAGTCTTCAAGTTCAGAAGGGGCGTTTCACTGTGAGAATGGTAAAACTATGGAACTGTCTTCCATTGGACGTGGTGCTGGCAGGTTTATTAAAAAGTTTAAAATAAAAGCTGGATTAATTTTTCTAAAATTAAGAATGTTATATGTTGATATATAAAGTTGGAGTTGATATTTCCCTGGATGTTTCCAATTGGGGAATAATTTTTCCCCCATTATAATGTTTTTTTTTTGCCTTCCAGGAGCTGAGTTGTGAGGGTTATTCATTGAGGTGTTAGGGGTTATGATTTTGCATTTCAGACCATAAAACTAACTTTTTTTGATGATTGATCTAAATTTGTTGTTTGACTATAGTTACCATTTAACTGTGGTTGCCATGGGAATGTAAGGTCTTTAGCCCACATAGATGTAGCTCCATTTACCATCACTCTCTGTTTGTGATCCAATAACCAATTCTCTATCCACGAACAAATATTTTCTTCTAGGCCAAGAGTCCTCAGTTTATACATTAGTCGCCTATGTGGCACAGTATCAAAAGCTTTCACAAAATCCAAGTATACCACATCCATTTCTATGCCTGAATCTAAATTCTTACTCACTTTTTCATACAAAACAATTAAATTTGTCTGGCATGATCTATTTCTCATAAATCCATGCTGACTACTACTAATAAGATCAGTTCTGGAGACAAAGTCAAGCATATGATCCTGTAACAAAGTTTACAGCACCTTCCCTATCACTGATGTTAGGCTTACAGGTCTATAGTTACTAGGCTGGGAACGACTCCCTTTTTTGAATATTGGTATTACATTGGCTTTTTTCCAATCCAGCGGCACATCCCCAGACCAAAGCGAATCTGAAAAAAGTGGTCTAGATAGAACTGAACCAAGCTATTTTAAAATCCAGGGATGCAATCCATCTGGTCCTGGGGCTTTATTGATATTTACTTTGTGTAATTGTTTCCGTACCATATCCTCAGTCAGCCAATATGAATACTCCTCATTTCTCCCCTGCATATTATTACAACCCCTGCTGTAAGGACTAGGATTCTCTATAGTAAAAACCGATGTAAAAAAACGGTTTAGCACCTTTTTCTTTTTTTCCATTTCCCTTTTTACCTGAGCGTTAAGCCATGCAGGACTGGACCTAATTTTTTTACACTTGTTCCCTAAAGGTACAAATTTAGAAATGTAATAGTTTAATATCCCTTTAAAAGTGGTCCAATTATTTGCTTGGCCTGGGAGTTTTGTAGATAGGACACTTCAGTTTGGATCTGTTGTTGAGTGTCCGCTCGAGTAGAGATTCTCAAAAGATGTGCCTCCTGATGTTTAAAAACTACAACTCCCAGCATTCCCTAGCTTCCCTCTGTAGTTGATGAATGCTGGTTGTTGCAGTTTTCAGAGAATTCCTGGTTTTGATTCCTAGAGTTTCTACTCTAACTTATACCGCTTCAAGGTCCTGGCAAGTAACAGTTATTTCTTCCCTGCAAGTCTTCCTTATATATTCTTCAAGGGCAGTGAAGTCTGCTTTTGTGGCTACATTTGCTAACAAATCCCTATGGTCAGAGTGCACATCTCGGGGGCAAGTGTACTTACCAGATCAGTCTTTGGTGCTGTTTCTGCGAAAGCTTTGGAAGCAAGCTTACTGTAATCAAAATTGTGTCCGCCCAGTATAGTCTGAGCAGAGGACATCAAATAGTGGCTGTCCTGTGGAGTCTTTGGTAGTATAAAGGCTGTGTCCCCCTGCTTAGTTGAGGGAGTCCCAAGGCCAGGACGCGTTTTGCTGGGATGGCGCCATCATGGTGGATTTGCAGGAACGCAGAGTTGGCTGGTAGTGAAGTAGTCTTCATGGCTCTTCACTTTGGTGTCCTGCCCATTCCTGCTTTTCCTTGTTTGCCCATGGAAGGTGTGATAATGGCTGTAATGACATGGGTAAATTCAGCAATCCTGCGTACGTTCATTCCAACATTTGAGCCATGCCCCCCACTGGCCAGTACAGTCAGCCCTCCAGTTCACCATCCAGTGTTAAGTCAGCCCTCCATTCAGTGATGTTATCCCTCCTGCTCACCAGCCAGTGTAAATTAAGTCAGCCCTCCAGTTGAGTAGCCAGTCTTAATCAGCCCTCCAGGTCAGCAGCTAGTATTTAGTCAGCCCTCAAGGTCAACAGCTAGTATTTAGTCAGCATTCCTGTTCACCAGTCAGTGTTTAGTAAGGCCTCCAGTCTACCAGCCAGTGTAAGTCAGCCCAACACACCCACTTCCACAAGCCATGTCCATACTGCAGGAAGATACAGGGGGAGTCTTTAATTATTTGTTTCAGGTGACAAAAGGACTAGAAACACCCCTGGTATCCATAGGCACCACACGGATACCCCAGTCACTAAACAGAATCATCCAGTCACCCTAAAGAAACCCCCAGGCACCCCACAGGCCCCACAAGGCACATCAGACTGACCTCACAGATCCCACAAAAAACAGGTGTAGCTGATTGACTAATATAAAAGTCACAGGTACTGATGTACCTAATTTCTAACTCATTATAAAAAGTAGGATCTAGTCAGGGTTAAAGTCTGTGAAAAGTTCTGTTCTTTAGTTTAATATCATTAAATTTACCCAGCTGTGCCAATGTTGGAGCACACTCAACTCATTATAAAAAGTAGGATCTAGTCAGGGTTAAAGTCTGTGAAAAGTTCTGTTCTTTAGTTTAATATCATTAAATTTACCCAGCTGTGCCAATGGTGGAGCAGTAACAGAGCCAGTTTGAGAAAGCCAATGCAGGTAAATCCATGAACATATGTACAGAAATTACAAGAGATATTTTCCCTGTACTTGCAGCACCAGCATTCTTTTAAATGTTAAAAAATAGCTAAAATAAATTAAAAAGCATCTTGCATATTATAGGAAATAGAAATGTACTAGTAATGTATAGTAATGTATGATAATGTATCCCCTACTGTAAATATAAGCATCTTGCATATTTAAAGAAATAAAGAGCCCTGGAAGAGACACAGATGGAAGACATTGTCCCTGCAACATGAAATTTGAAGGTTTGAATGCAATTGTGGTAGGCACAATAATAGTCAGTGCTATGCATGGCGATCTGCCTCTGCGTTTGGTTCCTCCAACATTAGTATAATTGAAGGAACGGAGGAAGGCAGTTTGCAGTCTCCTACGCAACAAGCCAATGGGTGATAGACAATGTCCCTTTGTCATGATTGTCGCAGGGATGTATGCAAATATAGCCCATGTACTGAGCAGTCTGTACAAGAAAATATGACATATATGACAAATTAGGATAATGTTGGACTCCCACCTTAGGTGTTATACAAAAAAAAAAACTTTTGGAATGTACACACTAACACTTGCTTACAGTTAAATACACTTACACAAAAACTAGCACACTAAAGCCGGCCTTACACATGTCTAAAGGTGCCCATACCAGCAGGTGTTCCTGCAATGTTTCAGACAACCCCCTAGCCCAATAAATATACAACCAATGTTACAGTCATAACCATAAAATATCTGGTTGAGGAACATCACAGAGAACGTCACAGTTAAGGACCGCTTAAACAGATGTTAAATTCGATTAGGCGACTTGCGATCATGACAACGTCAGAAGAACAATTTTGGAAGTATATGCTGTGTATGGACACCTTCAAACTAGCAAAGTCATTCACTAGAACACACACATTAAATTAGGACACGTTCTGACATTAACACATGCACAGAACTTTAGCACACACTTTTCTATAACACCAGTGCACACACACACTAACAAAAATATACTATTTTTTACATTTGTATGTGTATATATATATATATATATATATATATACACACGAGGATTTGTAATGAACAAATATTTATTGTGCGTATTGCATAGAGACAACGTTTCCGCTCTTTTGTAGAGCCTTTTTCAAGCCAGTGCAAACAAACAAAATGCCATGTGCTAATTTAAAGGCTAAAACAGCCCCTCTTCTTAAAATTATTAAAAATTTGGAACATATGTCAGAAAAAACAAACAAATTTCTCGTATATTTTCCACAATTAAATAAGGTGCATATTGAAGTGCATCGTAGAGTGCCACAAAGTTATCAAAGTGCAATGAAAATCCAACGAGTTTGTCCCTGAATGCTGTGGATGGTGCAGGTCCGCCCACTTTCAGTGACTACCTGCCTGGGAAATGGCCGACGCATGTGTTCCTTTAGTGCATGCGCAGAATGTGTGAGGATGCGTCGGGACTGCTGTCTGTGTACACACACACACATTCCCAGCATCCTCTATGAAATTAATCTTGATCACTTTTTCAACCACCCCTCTCAGAGTTAGACACAAAAAAATCTTTATTTAAAACAACACAAATTCCCCCTGCCTTGGTTACAGTATTGTGGGAAGAGGGTCAGGGAGGAAAGGATTTCTTACTGCAGCCAAGTGGGTGTGTCTGCTACCATGATGATGCACATTGAGTGACAGCACTCCCAGCACAGGGGAAGACACACCCCAGGAACCAACACAACTTTCCCATGCTGCTGCAATCAAACGAAGGGGAATTCTGGTCACACCACAAACCAGGGTATGTGGTCTTTAGAAATTGTGTTTCTTTTTCATTGATAATTTTTACATTGTGCCTCTTTCAATCAATTCATCATATTGAAATCGATGGTTGGGTATCTACTCATTAATTTATAGGTATCTTAATTTCCCAACAATCTATAATCCTCCTTCAGATAGTTCGCCTTATTTAGAATAACTGTTCCTCATCAGTCTGTCAGATAAGGGTTAGAGATCCCACAAGGCCCCACCTTAAAAAACAACAACATTCTCATAACCCATTATTAGAACACACACACAACACATTCTCTAAGTGGCAAAACATAGGAGGTCACTTTATTAATAAAAAAACAATATATATATAACAAACACATTGCAGAGTCCCCTTCTAAACTAAATGCGGTCTTCCTCCCCCATAGACGATTGGTATTATCCGGCTCGATTAGCCCCAATCGTTCACCGCCCTTGCCAGGTGAGTCCCCCTGCACATCAGCTGGCATTGATTGGTATTAACAGGCTTTGATTTCAGCCCCAATCCTTCATCGCCCTTGCCAGCCGAGTCCCCCTGCATATCTGCTGGCATTAAATGATTGGTATTAACAGGCTTTGATTTTAGCCCCAATCATTCACCGTCCTAGCCAGCTGAGTCCCCCTGCACATCAGCTGGTGTGTGGAGGTCTAGACATTCAGGATCATCCCGTCGTCTGTACCTACCCGAGGTGCCCCATACACTTGGCCCACCTTAATGCAACCTGAATGCATAGCTCAGTGCTGCCTGTAGGGTCCCATACTGTATTTCCATGCCACCTCTAAACCGCTGTTTATGGGAGGGGGAGACTGCATTCTGCCACAAAAAGGAGGGGACTCCTGCCGCCATGACCTCAACTAGCCACTTTTTCCAAGTATTCCTGAAAACTATTTATGAAAATTGCCAATCCAACATCAGACAAATGAACCCTATCTGGTCTAAACAGCTCTTTACATTTAAAGTCAATATCAGGATGTTCAATAACCCCTCCCTTTAAAGAGTACATAAACAAGCACATAGCCTTATTCACTTACCTTCTCGCTATTGCCGCTGGAGACCTTGCCCCCGTCCAACTCAATCTTCGAGTTATATATTACCCAAAAAATTGAAGGTCCCTCCAAATAACTTTGCATCTAGCCAATTCTGCCTGCATGCCCAGCAACAAATTCAAGAATTTCTCCACCACCAAATCAATACCCCCAGCATGTACAATCGATATGTTTGTCTGGCCACATCTTAAGCTGGGTACACACAGTAACGAATCACCGGACGGTATCGGGGCTTTATTGTTATGTGTGTACCTTCATTTCCTAAACGAGCGCACGGCCACCGAACGATCGGGTTCGAAAATTTCCTGTCTGTCATCTTTCAGAAATCTGTACTGTGTGTACCTAGCTTTACTTCACATTTCAGTAACTTACCACTATTTATATCAGCCACTTAGATCCACCGTATCTTGTACCTTATCTGTTTGTCCTTTGCCGACCCATGTTATATGACTTTGTTAACACCTTCCACCCAGATATTCCTCCTTTCTGGTTATTTGCTATGAGCTAAATGTATATATATCAGAGAGCACCCCAGCTTCATTGTATTTAGATTTCAAAAAGGGGTTACCCTGTAAACATTACATAACAGATATATAATGATTAAATACAGGGAGTGTTATATATATTCTGTATGCTGCAGATTTTCATCCACCCACTGACTTACCATCCCTGGCTGCCACAGTTGCCGACCAATACGAAAAAGAATGTGTACCATAAATACTACTGTCAAAACATGCCACACCTAGGGCCCTCTTTAATATTGATCTAAATTGTAATTTAGATAATGCTGTTAGATCCCTGCACATCCAACATGAGCCTACCGAACTGGGTCAAAGGGAAAGGAACTTCTTTATCACTCTAACTGGGCAAACTGACCTATGACTTTTGGGCACTCACCTCTTCCCTCTTAATATTTTTTATCAGTACCTGCTTTTTGCCCTGGATTCCCCCCCATCCTCATATTGTTCAACAGATATAATATAGGGTCCATTAGATGATGTTTTTCAGCAAAATCATTTCTCCTGCTTGACTGTAAGCATCCCATATGTCCCACTTAGCCCTTGACAATACATCAGCAACTGATTTAAACACCCCTGGAACATGCTTCTCTTTAAATGAAATATTATACTGCATACACTTTAAATCTAACTTTCTCAAGTTATTGTAGCGTAATCACAGGAAGACCTGTTGATGATAAGTTATTTACAGCATACACCACACTCATATAGTCTATCTAAAAATATGTACAGTTTGGTTGGCCAACTGATCAGCCCACATATCTAGCACTACTACTAATGGAAAAAATTCCAACTTAAAGAACTAAACCCAATTTTTCTTACTCCAGAATCTGAAAAACAATCCCTCTAAAAAACACCAATAAGCTATAAAATCCCACTTCAGTAAATTGTATTAAAGTAAATGTAAGCCTGTTAAGAACTGGATGAAGTATCTGTGTGTATGTGTAGTGTCAGACCACACCCCCTGACCTCAGTCACATGCTTCCTTGCTTTATCTGTCCTGTAAAAGGATTAGCTAGAGATTATTAATGGGTGTGACCAACTGCCATAGCTAAGGACTGAGCGTGTGCAGGACATAATGGTCATTGACCAAACCGTGTAATACTAGAATGCTGTGAAGTAAACCACAAACTGCGTCTTATTCTATAAATTTCCCAGTGCTGTATCAAAATGAGAGGTTTAATACAACACAGATTACTGGTTCTATATCAAGGTGTTCTGCCTTCTGGTTCAGTGTTGTTCTGTGGCTTTAGTTGTCCTTTAATGAATGAAATATCTTTCCACAGCTGTGGTACCATTGACCTTAGAAGAAAGCACCAAAAACCTACTGACCTTATTCCTAGCTGACACCACTTTCTCCTCTGGCAATCTCACTAACCTCTTGAGTCTATTCCAATGCTCAAAAAATGAAATAACCTGTAAACTGTCTCTTCTTGGGCAATGGGAACCCCTAAGTTGCTGCAATCTTCTTACATGTTCTCTAACAACTTGCTACACACATCCAACAAACAAAAACTCATCTAGATAGTGTGCCAATGATGAAAGACCCGTCTTATGCAAAACACACCAATGTAAAACTAGAAATAAGCACATGAAAATAAGGACATGAAATAGAGCACCCCATCAGCAGATATTTTTCAACACAGTATTCTCCCTGAAATTTGCCACCCATTAAGTTATCTGGGTGAAGTGGTAGCAGCCTAAATACTTACTCAACATCTATCTCAGCCATGAGAGCTTTATCGCCACACTGACAATATCCAAAGCCTTGTGAAAAAGTTTGATAATGCACTGAACATTATGCTAAATCCAGTGCATCATTGACCAATAAGCCCTCTGGGTAAGACAGATGCTGAATCTTCCTGAACTTTCCACTTTCCTCAAACTCTGCTGCTGATTTAAAGGGTATCTCCACTGATAAAAGTCACCTGGGTTGTAAGGATAGATATGTGTAAGGTGGATATGTACCTGCAGTATCCTGTGTCTTTGAGCAGTAGTGTTTCTCCCAGAACGCTGTAGGTCCGCCCACTTTCAGTGACAGCCTGCTTGGGAAATGTCCGATGCGCGTTTTCATTCAGTGCATGCGCAGAACGTGAGAGGATCCGTTGGGACTGCTGCTGCTGTCTGTGTGATCTGACTGGTTGGTCGAACAACAACCAGTCAAAATAAAATTTAGACAAAAAAAAATCTTTATTAAAAACAACACAAGTTCCTCCTACCTTTGTTACAGTAGTGTGGGAAGAGGGTTTTAACTTTTCCTCCCCTGTTTTTCTCTGCATGATCAGCTGTAAAAATGAACTTAGAGAGCCAGATTTCTTACTGTTGCCCAGGGCCGCCTCGCTAATGATGCAGGGTGCAGCACACTGCAGAGCGGCACCCTGTAGGGAAGCGGCACTGCGGTCAGTGGGAAAGGCAGGAATTTTTTTTTTTTTTTACTAGAGGCCGCCAGCTGCCCTACTCCCTACTAATCTGTGGGGGGGGGGGGGGGGTATGGGGGGGGTGGGGGTGCGCGCTACAACATGGGTGGAAGGAATACTGTAGTCTGTGATCTGTGAGCCTCTGCCTGTTACATTTACTGCACCGGCGTCTCGCGTCTGCACCAGCAGTCCATGATGTCTGTGTCCAATCATGAATGATCTGTCCTCCAGGCTCCACCCCGTACCAGAACGTCGTTGCGTGCGTGCGCTGCCGCTGCGACGTAGTGACGTGGTGTCCGCTCTGAAAGAGCACAAGTTCGGCCCATGCAGACCAGGACAGGCTGCTAGAGGCTAGAGCTGCGCTCTCGGATTTCGGATTTTGGTCGTGGTGGTCGGAAATCTAATTGGCATTGCCACAATGACATCACATCAATTGTGCTATAAGGCAAGGCAAACACAACTTTTATATTAGGGATAGGGATGGGTAATGACTGGCCTGGGTTCATTCTGTTCTGTCTACCCCCCCACCCCAAGGAGCTGACTATCTATGACTAGCTGAGTAGTAGTATGTACCTACTACCCAATTTAATTTTCCTGACTGGGCCTGGCCGTCTGGGGATGGCCTGGGCTTGTTGGGCCCTCCTTCCAAGTTCTGTGATAGTGCAGTATGGGGTTGGTGGATACCGTGGATTATTTATTATTTATATATTAAATAAAATAATTAATATAATAATGTGCAGGTGCAGCATGTGCCCACTGTGTCAGTGGCACTTGCATGCCCTGTCTGCCCAGTGCCCAGGCAGGCCCAGTCCAACAGATATAATATTATAATGTGCCCAGGCAGTCATAATTAAAATAAAGTGCCCAGGGCAGGGCCTAGTGCCTTGCAGAGTTGCAGGTAGCAACCATAAATAATATAATGTGCCGCTGTGCCCAGGCCTAGCATAAATAGACAAATAAATAGCCAAATGATGATAGATAGATAGATAGATAGACAGACAGATGAGAGATAGATAGACAGACAGAAAGATAGATAGACCGATAGATAGATAGACAGAACACACTATGATGCACTATGACACACTATGATGCACTATGACACACTGCAATGAGCCTAGAGATGTGGTGGAAAGAGGTTAAGTTTGCTGAAACTCTTTATAATCTGATAATTACCCTTTTCTGTTTTTGTTTAAAGGGTATCAACACTACTAAAATAAAACTTTTCCCATTCAGTTTTATTGAAGAACATGAGTTAAAGGAGCTGTGTCTTACCTCCAGTTCTTTAATAAAACCTGCAGGAGCCAGGAGAGAAGATTCGGAACTTACCCAATCTCTCACTCCTCCGCTGTGTCCTCTGGCTGTATTCTATTCACATATGCAAGTGCGATGCACATAGCATACAGTCTGTCGGGACCTGTCAGAGGACGCGGCGTAGAAGCAAGTGATCGGGTTAGTACCTTCCCTTTGTTTCTGGCTCCTGCATGTTTTATTGAAGAACGGGAGGTAAGATACAGCTCCTTTACCTTCTTTTCTTCTATAAACTGATTTGGAAAAATGTATTTTACCAGTGGAGATACCCTTTAAAAAGTGGATTTATTGCAACCCAAAGTAAGGCTAATGCCAACTATATATTTTGTTTATTTAAATGAAACAGGTTTTATAAGTAAATAACCTATCAAACCCCAAAACTACAAAAGTTAGAAAGTGGACAGGTGTAGGGCTAATCCGTTATGCAGCAAAATGAGGCTCTCCCCCTTCCTCCTCCTTTTTTTTTTTTTACAAGCTAGCACAGGCTCAGAGGAGGCAGCTAGGGGAATAGCAATTAGTCATTGGCTGTAGTTGTGATGTCATCTGTTCCATAAATGACAGACAGATGTTTAATGGGAAAGCCAGGATGCAGAAAGAGTGATAACACAACACCATAATATAAGATCAGACAGCATCAACCTGTGTACTATCCAGGGTTGCCAGATTTTGGCCACCCCTGAGCGTCAGGGGATATCACAGTGATGTCATGGTTGGTGCGGCCCATGGTGGAGGTGGGTTTATGGTGTAACTGGGCAGGTAGTAAGCATTTTCTGGAGCGGGGCTGCCAGGGTCCACATAGGGATGCCTGGCAACCCTGGTGCTAACCCATTTAGTTTACTCTTCTTTATACAACAGAGCCACTAACTTCCAATACAATAGGGTGTTGTGTTAAGAAAATATGAAGTTCAGTTCCCTTTTCCTGACGTCGTCTATTAACAGTTTAGAAAAAACAAACATCCATAAATCTCTAGGACCAGCTGTCATACACTGCACCCATGAATTGTCAGAGAGCTTAGCTAGGTTTATGCATTTATGTTATGTGTTTTTCACAGATAAATGGTTGTCTAAAGATGAAATAGATAAAAGATGAAATCATTCTACTTCACAAAATAAAATGTTAAACCCCCCCCTCTATTTTAGAACAATAATTTCATTTAAGATGATAATCTTTTAAGAGGTCTATCTGTTCATCAAGCCAATAAATAATCATTGAATGGAGTACTTTTCTACATTTTGCTGACTGTAGCAAAAATAGGAGTATTTACTTATAGTCTAAAGGACAAACTTCCCATTCTCTTCATTATAGATTTATAAGTTGAAATTTTTTGTTGCATGGATAGAAACGACTGTGATTATTTGCTGATAATGCTGTAAATGACTTTTAGAAGGTACAATGTTTTATTTTTAGCAAAGGACCATGGGAAACCTAATGAAAGTAAGCAGTGATAGTTTGAATGGTCTTAAGGTGTTTATTAACTTTCAAAAATGAAAATATATAGCAAATAAGGTCCAAATTACATGGGGAACACACAGACTTTATTTATTTTTAGACTTTCATTTTCCTTTAAGGAGTACCATGGAAACATTGAAATTACCTTAAAGACTTTCCTCCCCTTATTTGCATAATGTAAAAGGTGACGTGTCTTAAATTGTGCTTTACAAATTAGTACATTGTAGTTATGATAACTCAATTAATCCAAAACTGGTCAACAACTGGAACTTGGATTTGTTTCAAAAACATCAAGGAACAGAAACATCTAGATTAGAAAAAAAAACAGTAAAAAAAGTACATATACTTAATGGCCAATTAGAAAACTGGACATCTTCATATGAAACTGCTCTTAGGAATCATGGGTAGGGTAAATAGGTTCTTTAAGTTTGGAAGCAATATCGTGATTTAACCATATGATAAGTATATTTAGTCTGCAGGGCTGATGCCAGAAAAAAATAAGAAAAAAACACAACAAATCTCTTTTTCCCAGAAGTACTCCATGGCGGCGTGATGACATCACCACGCCCACTGGCACAATGACATCATCACACAGCCGCATTGTATTAATGGAAACTGCTACCCCTGCTCTGCATCTGCAATGAATTCCAGAATCCAGCTGCTTGCACACATGGGTAGGCAATAGCCCTGTTAGACTATTACCTACCCAATGTTCAGGGCAATACGCTTGTTATATTAGTGGAGGCAATGCTGCCACTGCCTGCACTAGTATAATGAGTGGATTGCCCTGCACATGGGGTAGGTAATACTGGTAGCCATTGGCCATGAAATTCCTATGGCTACCAGTATGTAATGAAATTCCTATGCTATCATTATGTAATGAAATTCCCATGGCTACCAGTATGTAATGCAATTTTCATGCCAACCAGTATTTAATGCAAAACCCATGGCTACCAGTATGTAATGCAAAACCCATGGCTACCAGTATGCAATAAAACCCCCATGGCTACCAGTATGTGATGAAAAAATTCCCATGGCTACCAGTATGTAATAAAATCCCCATGGCTAGGAGTATGTAGTGAAATGGCTACCAGTATGTAATGAAATTCCTATGGCTACCAGTATGTAATGCAATTCCCATGGCAACCAGTATGTAATGCAAAACCCATGGCTACCATTATGTAATAAAATCCCCATGGCTACTAGTATGTAATGAAATGGCTACCAGTATGTAATGAAATTCTCATGGATACCAGTATGTAATGAAATTCCCATGGCTACCTGTATGTGATGAAATTCACATGGCTACCAGTATGTAATGAAATTCCCATGGCTACCAGTATCTGTTGAAATTGCCATTTTACTGCCAGAATGTAATGAAATTCCCATGGCTACCAGTAGATAATTTGTTAGGTTAAGCTAGGTTAGATTAGTTTGGTTAGTTAGGAAATGCTGTCTTAAAGTGTCTACCTTGATGTGGTGGTAGGCTTACAAATTGTTTGGGTGGGGATACTATTTTAGAGGGTGGGTCCTTTAATGTAATAACATTAACAATGATAATAACACTAGTTAAATCAATGTGTATAAAGCCCCTCCCACTTCTTTACAAGCCACACCCCACTTTCGGACAAAGCACCACCTACTTTCAATTATAAAACCACACCCCTTCTGGCAGCACTTTGGGGGTGGGGCAGCATTTAGAATTTTCTTTCAGGTGCCAAAAAGTCTACAGACGACTCAGTTAGTCTGTCCAACTGGAAATCACGCTCTATAAATATTCCATTATACTTACTTCAAATGGTATTTTTTTGCCATCAGAATATTTTGGACTGTCAGTTTGAGAAAATTATAAAAACAGCCAATGAACATCCAGAAGTAGTGCTCCGCCTTGGTGAACACCTTCAGGCCCTGAGCATATACCACATGAAGGTTCGCACACGGATCAGAAAGTCAGATTGTCCAAGAGGTCCCTGGAGCGAGTGGAGTGATATCCAAACCTGGAAAACTAAAGCAGGTATTGAACTAATCCTATTGTGTGTGTGTGTGCGCGCATGTGTGTGGCTAATTACAGTCTAAGGGTTAAATAATATATGTGCAAGTTATTTTATTTATATTGTGCACACTATTTTTAATTATCCCTTGTTGGTAGTGTAAACTTTGACACTTAACTACAAGAAAACTAATTTTACCATGTTATGAACGTTGCCTGAGAACACAAAAATAACAAAATAATAAACAAGGCAAATGCAGTGTGGAATAATATAAACAAGGCAGGACCATCGCCATTGCATAATACAAAAAGTTCAAATATATATATATATATATTCACATAAGAGGCTCAAATTATAAAAGGATTAGCAGTGGAATATTTTCTTATAATAATTTCTCATCTATGTCACTGAGAGATTATTATAAGAAAATCTTTCACTGCAGCTCCCTTCTGGCCTTCCAGTGTTCCAACTCCATAACGGCCAGGCCAATACCCTAGGAACAGGCCATCCTGTTAAACCAGGAGAGCAGAGAGTATGCTCCTGTGACTCATAGGAAAGGCACCTGTGCGTTCTCTTTCTGCTTCCCAGGTAAAAACTATCACTGACTTAGGCCTAACCCACACACAGGCATTTGAACAAGCCATCCGACCGCACATTATAAAGAGAGTTGCGCTGTATTGCGCTGTGATTCGCTTTTCAGGGTGCAGCGTTGTGCGTATGGCTGCTTTTATCTCTACCATTAAAAGGTATTTTCTGTGTGTAGGGCACCCCAGCCCACCCCCAACCACCGATTAAGATTTCTTAAAAAAAAAAAAGCCCCAGAAATATACTTACAGTACTTTATTACCTTGGCTGTGTGCTAGCTAGGGATGGGATTCGGGTCCGAGTCGGTTCCGAAATCCGAATGTCTCCTCCGATTGTTCGGATTTCGGGACTTGGGAGCGTGTTTTCGATTTTTAGCGAACGTTCGAGCTATTTTCGAAAATTCTGGAAAATAGCCTTGAACGTTCTTGAATATTTGAAAATAGCCTCGGATGTTCGGTAAAAATTGAAAACACGCTCCGAAGTACCGAATTTAAGTTCCGTTTTCGGATCTTCGGGATTTTCCTGAGATCCGTAAAACCCAAAAAAGCTATGAAACCCAGCAGTTTCAGCCATCTCTAGTGCTAGCCAATCTCAGACACAGCTGCCAGTCCCACCCCTCTCTGCTGCTTCTGGCTAGCAGAGAGCCAGGAGCAGAGTGCTGGAATGGAAGACAGTAAGTATATTTCTGGAACTTTTTTTAGATATCTAAATTGTCAGTTGGGGGTGGGCTGGGGTGCTCTACACATATAAAAAAATATATTTTAGGGGTGTCTGTTGTATTTAATTAGATCAACTGGACTTGAAATGTAGTTCTTGAAGACGTTTCGCTAGTCATCCGACTGGCTTTCTCAATTCAGAATGACTTGTACAAGAATCTGTGGCAATTATGTACCCTGGAAAATCCCAATTAGCATATCACAGCCAGGTGTTAAGGGTGTGATTAGATAGTGGCTAAGAGGTGTTATAGGAACGCCCAGAGTAAGGTGTTAAAACAGCATTGTACATGGCAGACAGTTGGTGTCGAACCCCCCCACCTCTATTTAGGCTTGGTTTCTTTATTTTCACATAAATGGCCTCCTTAACACCTCTCTTGAACCAGTCACGTTCTTTCGCCAGTATGTTAACATTACAATCTTCAAAGGTATGTCCTTTATCCTTAAGATGCAGATACACGGCTGTTTTATTTTATATAAAATTTCCCTATAATTGCCCTACATATTTTTTTTAGTAATTGAAAGAGCTGATGTTCGAAAAAGGAACTATGTATTAGAATTAACCTGCTCCACAATTCTTTTTAACTTTTTCCTGATTATTTTTTATCTTTAATCCATTATTTTAGTTTCACCTTAATCCTTTTTTTTTTTGAACAAACAACCCATTCAGCTCTTCAGTTTTTTACACCGGTAGATAATTTTGTGGGAAGATGAACCCGTTGATTTCCCTCATGTAACAGGCAATCTGAGCCAGCCATCTAAATGAAAGTTGTAGCGGCCAAAAAGCTAGTAAGCCAACAGAGCAGCTAAGATATTGTTCATTTGAGAGGGGATGTTTCTAAAATCATAAATTTCTAACTAATAGTTACTGTGACAGTGCTACGAGTTGGTGAATTTTCCAGAGGTAAGTTATTAATGTTGCATTTCAAATCAAGTCCAATGGTCTCTCCACTACCGCCAACAATGCAATATTCCATTTGTAATGTGTGTAATATGATGTAGGATTGTTTGTAAGTGCTCCGGAATTGCATCTAAATGTCCTTTGGAACTAAACTGATTTATAGGCTTTCTTGTCTCTTCATTAATAGTTGGGGTATTGGGAGTATAGTTACTAACAAAGGCTGCCTGTTCCTAAAGTATTGGGAGTATAGTTACTACCAAAGGCTGCCTCTGCCTAGGTCATTGGGAATATAGTTACTACCAAAGGCCGCCTGTTCCCATATATCCATATATTTTAACACTGACATAAGCACTGATTACAGTATAACTGATGTCACAGTTAAGCACCATTTATAAGGGTATAAACGACATGTATATGGTTCTTGTATAATATGTGGGCATATACATTATATAAAAAATATGAAATTTGGAGTATGGGTAAAGGGAAGACTACAATCTATAAGCTAAAGATCTACTTCCCTTTATGAGCATGTAACTAATGGTGATTTTTGGATTATTGCCCCTAGTTACAGACCATACAGCACTGTATGTATTGATCCCTTTAAGCATCACCGTCGCCATAATCTGCTGTTCGTGTGGATTGAAATTTCTGCAAAGGTCAGTATTCTATAAAGATCTTATCATACACACAAACATTCACCTGTTTTGTTTTTTTATCTTTTGATTTTCCAACGTTCATCAAAATTTTAGCATAAACCTATAGAAACTTAAAGGGCATGTCCACCCTCAAAACAACAAAAAAAATGTACATCATACTGGCCCCAATGTAATGTTGAAAAATCCTTACCTTACACCTCAGCTCCTTATCGTTCTCCTGCAGTGTCTGTCCAAAATTCAGAGAAGTGAAGAGGAGCTGTCTATGTATCATGCGGCCCCTGCTTCTTCCTTGTCCTCCTGGGACATGCACAGGGGAACACCCCACTTCTGGATCCCTCTCTTCTGTTCTGTAGTGTAGTGGGGATTTTCTGTAGTGTAGGGTGCAACCAATTAGATGTAATGTGTGTAATGTACATAAACACCAAGGTTCCTTATATACCACCTCCAGCCTGCAGGGGATATCAGCGAGTAATAAGAGACAAGACACCCCTACTCTCTATGACTAGAAGGACAGAATGTGAAAGTAGATAGAAATGTGTGGTGAAGTGTTCCTGGTCGGTCTGATCAGTTTGGTGTGATTCCTTATAGTGTCTGTGTATGGAGAGGTGTGATCCTTATACAGTCTGTGAATGGAAAGGTGTGATCCGTATACAGTCTGTGTATAGAGAGGTGTGATCCCTTAAACAGTCTGTGTATGGAAAGGTGTGGTCTTATACAGTCCGTGTATGGAGAGGGTTGATCCTTATACAGTCTGTGTATGGAGAGTTGTGATCCTTATACAGTCTGTGTATGGAGAGGTGTGATCCCTTATACAGCCTGTGTATTGTATGGAGAGAAGTGACCCTTTATACAGCTTGTATGGAGAGGTGTGATCCCTTATATATTCTGTTTATGGAGAAGTGTGATCACTTGCATAGTGTGATGCCCTGATTGCAACAAAAGATCCTGTCTATAACATACTATTACTACCTGTTGGGAGGACAGATTACTGAACAGCCAAGTTACCTTATTGGATACAAACTCTGACGCAACAGATACCCCAACTTGCAAGGACAAACAATATACAGGCCTGGACAATATTTAAAGTGGTGCACCATGGGCAGGGACTACTCCATTACTACACATGTTATGTGGGGAAACTGTTTATGTTTTGTTATTAAATCATTGCAATACTTACTGTTAAATGTAACTAAAACTGGTTTATCTTGTTTAAAGAAAGTAAGTGCACTGTCTGCTTTGTGCCAGAGTTTGAATTGGATATTATGGGTTTGAACATACTAATTTTCTGAACTTTGGACTGTTGGGACTATTCAAAGTCACTGAACTTTTCCCTTTATAATTATCAAACGCTTGAGGATTTTCTAATTTTCAGAGTTTATTGAATTTTTGGAATCCAACAACAATCCAACCACATGTCCCAAGTTTACAACCGCTATTTTTAGCTTCTCAACAATGGTGACAAACTGCCTACTCTACTAACAAACACCAAGAGGGGAGTATAGGTTTCCAAAAACATATAGACCAACCCAAAACAAGCACAAACATGTAAGGTATCAAAAAGTACAAACTACGTTTATTGTCACTCATAAAAACAGGAAAGTTACCTGCAACATCAACAGTAACAAATAGTATCCCTATTACCAACAATAAAAAGCAATACCCCCCATACAAAACCCAACACACCAAAGAAACCCCCCACCGGGCGTCCTCGGGCGAGATAAAAGTTCAAGAGACTCAGTAAGTCTAATGGCAAACCCCAAGGACTTGGAACCAGAATGGGGTATACAGTGAGCATAAACAACACCTCTTTTTTGCTTGACACAGGAGATGCTCTTCGAAAGATTGAAGCCACCATGGTAAGCAATGGTGTAATAATTGCGACCCTTGGCATTGAAGGGCTCTATTCGACCATTCCCTATGAATTGGTGTTGAGGGCGGCAAGAAGGTTTTTGGAAACTAGGGGGAATGTTTGTTTGTTTTTTTTTTTTTTAAAACACTGATTTTGTCATCTCTTTACTTTCATTCATCTTAACTAATAATGTTTTTGCCTTCCACAAAAAGTTCTACAGGCAGGTCCAGGGAAACATGATGGGGGCAGCGTGTGCCCCCACTTATGCCTGCCTCCCTCTGGGTCTTTGGAAAAAGGACCATGTCCTATGGTTAAGATATGTGGACAACGTCCTCTTGTGGAAAGGTTCGAAAGATGGCTTATTGAAATTTATAGCCAAACTTAATGACAACTGTTATAATATCAAAATAGCCTCAGAAATAAGTCTTGTGGAGGTCAGAGAATAAAACGAAATTGCTTTGACAAAGAAAGGTTTGTGCAACAAGCCAATGAGTTATCGGCTTGTGTAAACGAGCATAGGAGGGTGACTCTAAGGGGTTAAGTGGAAAGATTGGCTTTAGCAAAACACGTTGTGGATAAACATGGTGGGGTTAGTCCCCCTTAGCACTGTTTCGGGTTGGAAGTGATATGCTTGGGGATCTGGGGTGGTAATCTGCCCCGGCTCATCCTTCAAAAAGAACTAAATTGGATTTACAGGCTGAAAACTTTTTCCCCATTCGGTCTCAATGAAGAGCTTCAACACTACTCTTGCTTTTTAGGACAATAAAAATGTATATGTGAAAGCCAAGGCCCCTGTGTGGTTACATTTATTGAGTTATAATGCATGCAACCGACCCTTTATAAGAAGGGTACCATATACACCCTTATTTGATTCGATTTAATTAATGAATGGTTTCATTAAATTTGTTTAATTCTTGATTCATTTGGTGATTAATAGTAATGATCACCTTGAACTGAGTTGCTACTTGCTAGGTGTAATGGGTTACTAAGGCAATTATATGAAGATTACCTCATTTAGCAACATTCTGCCACTTTATCGCTGTTAGAATAGCAATATCGCCACCTTTGGAGGGAAGCACCTCCCCCCTTTATGTAATTAAGCAGACTTTCTGTTTACGAGTTTGGTCTGGACGGGACTAATAAATTCTTTAAAAGAGACTGCCCACACAGAGACCTTGTCACCCTGATGAAGCTGAGGCTCATGGGAGCTAAGCGAAACACGTGCCGGTGTTTCCTGTGGAGATAGAGTTGGTGAGGCGGGACTTCTAGCGGGACCGGATCAGAACCTTACACCTGGATGTAGCATATCGTGTCAGCAACCGCTTTTGGCCATGCAATGGTTGAAGAGTGTGGTCCGTCCATGGGAGAGATACGGTAAGTATGATGCTCTTACCCGTGTGACTTGGCTTCTCACGTTTAAGTCCCATGCACCATCATTGTTTACGCTCACTGTCTACCCTGTTCTGGTTTCATTATACGGAAAGTCCTTGGGGTTTGCCATTAGACTTACTGAGTCTCTTGAACTTTTATCTCCACAGGTTTTTAATCCGGGGACGCCCAGTGGGGAGTTTCTTTGGTGTGTTGGGTTTTGTATGGGGGGATATTGCTTTTTATTGTTGGTAATAAGGATACTATTTGTTACCATTGATGTTGCAGGTAACTTTTCTGTTTTTATGACTGACAATAAATGTAGTTTGTACTTTTTGATACTTTATGTGGTTGTGCTTGCTTTGGGTTGGTGTATATTTTGGGAAGCTATACTCCCCTCTTGGTGTTTGTTAGTAGTGTTTGTACCACCCTTAGCACCGCCCATATTGGGGTGTTCCACAAGGTTATATATTGAGCTGTGCATCTATCCAATAGTGCTATATCTAGGGAGCCTACTCTAACTCAGTGTTGCTTATGCTATTAAGTGTTACTCTTTGCCCGCTTTCCCTATATGATGCAAAAATAAAAATTAAAGGGGAAGTTCAGTACAAATACATATACTTTTAAAAAAAAGAGTATTTTTTTATCCTAACCTGCCCATTCAACATTTTGTCTGTGTATAAATAAATGCTTTCAAAATACTGACTTCCTGTTTGCAGGGCCCCTAATAGAGACAGTTATGGTCTTGCCCTTGACCCAGTCCCTGGGTTGATTCAGTTGCTCCGACTGCCAATCAGTAGAAATTACTGTTAGGAACATCCAAGTTAATGGTGCATTCTGGGAATAAGAAGAACCATTACAGAACCTGAAATGTCAGCTCTCTAATGTAGACAGCAGAGAATAGCAAGGGGTATAAATTCAACAGATTTTTTAAAATGGAAGAGAATATCTAGGTATGTATAATATAAAATAAGAATTTTAAATATAATGATATTTTCCACTGAACTTTCCCTTTAAAGACAGAAATTTTATTTTTTAATTTTAACTATCTTTTGTTGAGATATGCAGTTGTCACTTAATTCTGAACATCAATCCTTTTGTATAAACATGGTTACCCCTTTATAACAGATTCAGAGACAGAATAGAGAAATCACTTTAAAGTAACTTTATTTCAAGTTCTGGATATTTTTATGTGTTCCTCAGACCACTTCCCAGGTCCCAGAGCCATGCACACTAAGTTACCATTGCTATTTTAACCTTTTTTCAAACTTTTGGACCAATTTGCCCCCTTTGACTTTAATGGGTTTGATTTCAGAATTATGAATTATTGGCTTTTCTCAGAAGTTCAAAAATTCCAAATTGGACCAGTTGCTACTAGGGTCCGGTTCTGAGTCAAACCTATTTTTGAAGTTCCAAGGGGATCCAAATAATGATCCCTCATTCTGTCTGAAGGGATTGAGAAGGTCTGGAAGTTTAACTAAATAGCCCCTCCAGTCACTTGGGGGATTAAAACAAAAGGAGCCAAGATGCTAAGTAGCACAAATAGGATTGAATAAGGATTGCAACATGTTTACATTTGAGATAGACCACGCCTCCAAACCACACCTGTTTTCATGTGGGGAGAGGTACAGGCAAAAGCAAGAAATGTTTGAAATATTAACTGTAAAGCAGTCAGGTGCTTTAAATAAAACAACTGCAATGTGCTGCAAATAAAAGTGCTAAAAGTGGGGATTAAAATGGCAGCTTTGCAACCACAAGCCCACCTAGTGTGGCTACTGTGTCTGAGGGTAAACCCTTTCAAGAATCTGTAACTTGGAAATCATGAGCTTGCCCCATGCACTCCCCAGGTCTGCCTTGCCCTCGCCCTACATGGTAGGCATGCACAGTCTTTCCCATCATCAAGAACTGATGCACATGCCTGCACATCGGGATAGAGGGATAGTGCAGACCAAGATATGGCAGCAGTGGAGGACACTGCAAGGCATTAGGTAAGGTTGCAGTTTTATTGCAGGTTGCAGTGTTCTGTGTCCCACCTTACTACCGACACTGCAAAATTGTGTGGTGGAAACTGTCATTTCTGGTGTAACTACAGTTGGGTTTGGGACATACTGTAAGACTGCATGCCCCTTGGTGAGATGTAGTAATGTCAGGTGCTCTTTCTGATTGACAGTCCGTCCCAAGGAACCCTTGTGGAAAATGAAGGCAGTGTGATTCGATTTTCAGCATTTTCATTGATTGATCAGTAAAGTGTAATTGATTCCCTTGGATTACTAGGCTGGGGTAAACTCCATTTGTTGCAATCTCAATCTGTGGAATAAACAAATGTGAAGTCTAGACGGAACTAATCCAATATTGTCTTTTAGACGTAAGAAGAAATGGGAGGAAATGATTCCTAATCCAAGCAAGAGTTTGGTCATCCTGCAGTTTCAACAGAAAACAGTAAGTTTAGAATTGAACTAGACATTATTACTGGTAATTAAAATGTATTAAGCGTCATTATGACTTTAAACCCAAAACAGCCCAAATTGGATGATCCGTCTCCCTCAAGGTAAATGTAATGCTCCTGGTTGCCAAGCAGCTGGAACTAAATAACTGATAGCAGCGAGAGAAAGAAAAAATGTTTATTCAAAACCAAAAAACAAATCAATAAAAATTTTTTTTACCACAGTGACAAAGCCAAGGCCTGCAAACATAACCCCCCACTAATTAGAAATGATGATACAAGACAAAGAAACATATATACAGATAAGCAAACAGATCAAATCAGAATGACAAGAGCAAGACAGAACCAAGATGGATGATACTGGGTATAACCAATGAAAGGGCCAGGGAAGGACAATGGAGTAAACTGGTCAAGTCAGAACATAGAGACAGGATAACGAAAAGTAGGACTAGGAACATAAACCAAAATCAGAAGCCAAAACAGGGTACCGGAGACCAGGATCAGGAATACACAGAACCAGACTGGTGAGCCAGGTACAAATGAGGTTCTGGCAATGAAACAAGGATGGTAGAGTGCTTAAACAGCCAGACAGCAGTAGATAGGTGATGATGATGATGGTAATGATAATGAAAGTGCAGGAAGAGTTCAGTGTCCCAACAGGGAGAAACACAAAAAGCAGAAATATTAATAGTGAAATAAAGTACAGGGCCCAGGTTGCAAACCTTTTGATTAAACTAAACAGAAATATACTCCTTGGTTTCTATTTGCAGTTGGCATAGATACCTCTTGAGGAAACTTTTCCCCCTTCATTCAGCAGAAGTGTGCAAAGCTTGAGGTCAAGGGCTGGTGGACCAGCCTATCCTAGGCTGTAACAGTTGTGCCCCATATGGTACAACCGTTACGGCCTTTGCATAAACTGCTTGTGCCTTGCTGGGTTACATCCCAGTTTTTAACTAGGGTATCTGGGTACATGTTCTCCATGGTTTTTCCCAGCTTCCCGTGCCATTAGGTTAATAGCTAAATGGCTATTTGCCTTTAAAATAGGACAGAATGAGGGGTAAAGATTGTGCCCCTTTCAGTCCTTAGGAAGTCCTCCCCTAAGTTTGCCCTTCTAATATTTAGCAAACATCATTTAAGTCAATTCGTCCCATTAAATAGTAAGGCAATAAGCTGACAGCAAAATGGAAGAATACAAAGGCAAGGCCACACATTTGAAAAAAATAAAGGGAAAATAAAAGTAATTAGTGCCAGGAGCATTTTATCCTTTTATTTAAAAAGAAACAGACAGTCGAAAACGTCAGAATTATTAAGCAATTCATGTATCAAACGTTCCATGCCTTTCTGTAGCTCTGAAATGATTGAAGGATTTTTTTATAGTAACAGAAAAAAGTAAAAATCCGTCTCATCGTATGTTCCATTTTTTTATCTCCAAGACTAGACTAGATATTTGACTAGTGATTTCTCAGATTTTTCAGAATAGTCCTTCTGCTTTTCAAAACTCTATGTGCAGTATTTTTAGCACTGTATGTTTTTATTTAAAGGGCATCTCCACAACCCCAACTAAAATTTGTGCCACTGTTAAAAAAATATTTTTATTATATTATGGTTCTCCTGCAGGGCCTGATGAAAGTCCATAAAAGTGAACAGTGGGAGCCTCTCTGTGTATAATCTGGTGCCTGCTACTTCCTGCTCCTCTTAGAGGACTCTGGCATGTGCTTTGGAGCTCTCCCCCTCTCTCCCCTTCCTCTAGATCCCTAAGTGCTGCATCTTGATTAAAAACAAAAAAAGTCATACACTGTAGGGGCCTCTTCCCCAACCCCGACTCTAAACACCAACTTGAAAACCTAAAAATGAGCCCCCCGAAGTGTACTTACCCAAACCCTGACCCTCAACCAATCACAGATATGGCTGCCAGTCTGGCCGCTTCTGCTCTTGCATTCCCGGAAGTAGCAGAAGAGGCAAGAAACAAAGGTAGGTATGTACATTTCTGGGCAGATTTTCATGTTTTCAAGCTAGCGGTTTTTAAATTTGGGGTAGAGATACACATTCAGGTGTTTAAAAGATTTGTGTAGAAAAAGTAGTGACTAAAAATATAGAAACATTTGTTTCAAAGCAAACACATTAATTGTTGACATTTTACTCTAAATTAGAAATCCCACCACCATGTTAAGTGCACAGAACACCACCACTACGAGGAACACCACCCCTATGAGGAGCTGGCTGACAGTTGCAGACTATTGTGAGTACAAAAACAAATCATCCGTTCCTCCTAAATACCTTTTGGTCATAAATGCTTCTGTGTCCATTTTGTTTAAACTGTTAACTCCACCTGCCTCGTCTAAATACTATTTTTAATCATTTTTTTTCCACATCAATTTACCCATCTTTTCTTATTGCTTTTATCTGATAAATCAGTCTTGCCTCCAAGCTATTGTTGAATGTTTGATCTTTCTCTCCCTTTATCTTTTATGTTTGGACAGCAACCCAAAGTCCATTGATCTGCCGCCCATTGAGAAAATTCTTCATTCGACAAGTGGGCAATCCCACCATAATCTCATTTACTGGAACCCTGACATTTTAAAAGAAAATAAAGATGATTCAATAACTCAAACAGAAGAATTAGTATACCGTCCATATTCAGAATTAATTGATGAAGAGGAGAGTAGAGAGAGTTTGGACAGTTCAGATGGTTTTGAAGACCAACCTATACCAACTGCCTATGATGGTCCTTATGTCTTATGTCCTTCATGATTAATTTGGAATATATTGAAAGTAGTTTCTGTTTTCTACAGTTTCTGTTTCCTATATTACTGAAGGCTTAACTCTGTGTCTATGAAATGATAAATAATTGCCCAGTAATATTTGTCACTGTCCGTGATCCTACATATTAGCTTCTCATCATTACAACTTCAATTAAATAAGAGACACACAAAAAAATTAATCTTTGTGAGACATGCTAATGTGTCAGATGACCCTTTATTAAGAGGAAATTCAGAAAGTCTTATATTTGTTAACTTATTTAATTTGTGAAATGAAACACTTTGACGTCTCCCATAATTGGTTTGAGTGATTCATTCCCGAGAGGTTTCGGAAGCTGCCTCTGTCCTGACATCATGTGGCCACAAGTGGCACTAGTGGCATTTAGAGAAATGGTCAGTGGCTTGCAATTATAATTATTTATATGTAAATACTGTATATTGGCACGTGGTACTTTCAAATTATTTATGAGCTTTGTGACTATGATTTTCTGGTATATTTTATTCAAATCCAATTGGCATGTAATTTAATTATGTATGTATGAAATTCTTGCCCATGTGTGTTTGCTTCGTATAATTGTACAGACTAGTGACCTAATGAGCTTTCTATATTGTGTATGATATAAGCTTGGGGCATGTTTATACATAAATTGATTATTGTAATATAGTAATGATTACAAATAAGACTCAAATCTTAATAGTATGTAAAGCACGTTTATGTGTATTACTGAAGCGCTGCAGTATGTATATAAATGTGTTCTACATTATTTTATAAAAGTGGGCAAACTAAAATTACAAATGCAGAACTCAAATCGCAAACACACAGAATACGCACGTAAATCGCACCCGTATCGCGCACACCGCATCGAGTGCTATTGCGTGTGTGCTTCCGGTGAGATGCATAGTAAATAAGTAAATTTCCCAGCACCCACATCAAAGCAAGAGTTGAGATACTGATTACTCCTTTTATATCAATGTGCTCTGCCTTCTGATTCAGTGTTGTTCTGAGGATTTAGTTGTCCTTTAATTTTAATCTGTTCTGGGGTTAACCATTGATAAGATACTTACAGCAACGTCTTGCTTTCCAGCTGTATGAGCAAATATGATATCTCCCCTTCTATTGATCTGTTCACCATCAGGGATTAATATGGGAGGAGTTCCACATTATTACCACTTGATCTTGTTCAGAGAAAATGATGGATTGTTATACGGACCCCAAAGAATGCAGTGTTGCCATTAACACCCTTCACTGGAGACATCCAACAGTTATTTATTTAAAATAGTTTTCAAAAAAATCCACAAGTTTAACATTTACATATTTTAAATGTCACAGGAGGAGAAAGTAATTCTATAAATTGTCCACTAGAGATGGCTGAAACTGCAGGGTTTCATTCCATGTTCGCATTTCGGGAAAATCCCAAAGATCCGAAAACAAAAAAATTTGGGACTTTGGAGCGCATTTTCGATTTTGATCAAACGTTCAAGTTATTTTCAAAAATTTTTTGAAAATCGCCTTGAACGTTCTTTAATCCTCGAAAATTCGATTGAAATCTATTTTCGCGCTTCCGATCATATTTTCGTGTATTATTGAACACTTGAGGGTATTTTCGAGAATTTTGGAAATAAGCTTAAACGTTCGATAATAATCTTACATGTGCTCCAAAGTCCCAAAATCTGAGCGATCCGTCCGGTTTCAGACGGAACATTCGGATTTGCGAACCTAGGGGTTCCGTGTTGGATCTGGGTCCGAGTTGGACCCGGATCTCATCACTATTGTTCACTAAAAAGTCATCAGAATGAATCTACCGTACTAATCAATACGAATTTCCGACTGCTTCTAGTGGTATTTATTTTGACAGCGATAATGGACAGATACCGGTAATTACTAGAAATGAAGTTTGGGATCAAATAAAACCTGGTTTAGAAGTTGTGAATCTTGGATTTTCAAAAATTATTGAAAATACGGAACTACTTTTTGAGGATTACCGAAAGTAGCCTTGCTTATATGCTGAAACTCTAAAGAAGCTCTTGTGTAAAGGAAGTTGGTTTTTAATGTTTTGGTGATTTGTACATGTTCCCCTGACCATTTCCCAGGTGCCTGACCCATCTACTGCCATCAATCATATTTTATCTACCCTTATTTTACCCCCGAACCTTCAGATTTTGTTGCCCCATTGACTTCTGAAGGTTTGTTTTTACATTTTTAGAAAATTCAAAAACACCAAAATAAATTGGAGCTCACTGGTTTCGAATGTCTCCAGGGCCGCCTCGCTAATGATGCAGGGTGCAGCACACTGCAGAGCGGCACCCTGTAGGGAAGCGGCACTGCGGTCAGTGGGAAAGGCAGGATTTTTTTTTTTACTAGAGGCCGCCGGCTGGGGGGGTGTGCGCGCTACAACATGGATGGAAGGAATACTGTAGTCTGTGATCTGTGAGCCTCTGCCTGTTACATTTACTGCACCGGCGTCTCGCGTCTGCACCAGCAAGCACTGCTGTCCGTGATGTCTGTGTCCAATCATGAATGATCTGTCCTCCAGGCTCCACCCCGTACCAGAACGTCGTTGCGTGTGTGCGCTGCCACTGCGACATAGTGACGTGGCGTCCGCGCTGAAAGAGCGCAAGTTCGGCCCGTGCAGACCAGGACAGGCTGCTAGAGGTTAGAGCTGCGCTATCGGATTTCGGATTTTGGTCGTGGTGGTCGGAAATCTAATTGGCATTGCCACATTGACATCACATCAATTGTGCTATAAGGCAAGGCAAGCACAACTTTTATATTAGGGATAGGGATGGGTAATGACTGGCCTGGGTTCATTCTGTCTAACCCCCACCCCAAGGAGCTGACTATCTATGACTAGCTGAGTAGTAGTATGTACCTACTACCCAATTTAATTTTCCTGACTGGGCCTGGCCGCCTGGGGCTGGCCTGGGCTTGTTGGGCCCTCCTTCCAAGTTCTGTGATAGTGCAGCATGGGGTTGGTGGATACCATGGATTATTTATTATTTATATATTAAATAAAATAATATAATAATGTGCAGGTGCAGCATGTGCCCACTGTGCCAGTGGCACTGGCATGCCCTGTCCGCCCAGTCCAACAGATATAATATTATAATGTGCCCAGGCAGTCATAATTAAAAAAGAAAAAAGCCCAGGGCAGGGCCTAGTGCCTTGCAGAGTTGCAGGTAGCAACCATAAATAATATAATGTGCTGCTGTGCCCAGGCCTAGCATAAATAGACAAATAAATAGCCAGATGATGATAGATAGATAGACAGACCAATAGATAGACAGATGAGAGAGAGATAGATAGATAGATAGATAGATAGACAGATAGATAGATAGACAGATGAGATATAGATAGATAGATAGATAGATAGATAGATAGATAGATAGACAGATGAGATATTTCTTCCTGACTCCAAATGGCAATCGGCAAGTATCCCTGGATCAACCAGAACTATCGTATATGTATTAATACCAGTAATTTTAAATATTGTTTCGTTTTAGAAACTTATCTAGCCCACTTTTAAAGCTATTCAGTGAATTTGCCATTACCACATCTGCTGGAAGACAGTTCCACAGTTTCACTGTTCTCACTGTTTAGAAACTTTTCCTAAGAAACCTTTTCTAACCTGAAAATGAAACTTGTTTTCTTCTAATCTTAAAGGATGCCCACATGTCCTCTGATATGACCTATTAGTGAACAATGCAACAGAGAGTTTCTGTATGGCCCATTATTATATTTGTATAAAGTGATCATATTCCCATGCAAACGTCATTTCTCTAATATAAACAGCCCTAAATTGTCTTATCTGCCTGCATAGTCAAGCGCTTCCATTCCCTTAATTATTTTAGTTGCCCTTCTCTGAACTGCTTCCATTTCCAAGATGTCCATTTTGTATATGGGATTCCAAAACTGCACCGCAGTGGAGGCTAAGGGAATAGTGACCATGAAATAGTGGCGTTTGGAGTATGTTATCGAAAGGAAAAGTGCGCTGGGTTAATAAAGACTTTTAATTTCGGGAAGGCAAATTTTCCCAGGTTAAAATCAGCTCTTCAGAATATCAACTGGGATAATGTATTATCAGGTAAAAGTATTGAACAGAAGTGGACTGTGTTCAAGGGGATTTTAAGCCAGTTCACATCTAAATTTATATTCTTGAGAAATAAATGTAAAAAAAATAAATCCACGCCCATGTGGCTGAATTCTGATGTAAAGAGGCAAATGGAAAGGAAGAAAAAGGCATTTAAAACAAGGAGTGTAAGATAGCAATCAAACTAGCTAAAATTAATAATGAAGTTAGGATAGCTGAACAAAGCATCGCTAAGCCTAAAATCTTTTTAAGTATATTAATAGTAAGAAGATGAGGACTCAGAATGTTGCACCATAAATTAATGGGGATAAGTTAGTTATGGAGGATGGCGATAAAGCAAATGTCCTAAATACTTTATCCCCCTCTGTATACTTGTGAAGGTTCTCATTCATCCAGGTCATGGTATATCTGTTGTATTCAATTAGATCAACTGGAAGTTGAAGAGTCCTGAAGACGTTTCGCTAGTCATCGCGATGGTCTTTTCAATTCAGAATGACTTGTACAAGAATCTGTGGCATAGTACCCTGGAAAATCCCAATTAGCATATCACCCAGGGTTAAGGGTGTGATTGGATAGTGGCTAAGAGGTGTTATAGGAACGCCCAGAGTAAGGTGTTAAAACAGCATTGTACATGGCAGACAGTTGGTGTCGAAACTCCCCACCTCTATTTATTCCTTCGCCAATATGTTTACATTACAATCTTCAAAGGTATGTCCTTTATCCTTAAGATGCAGGTACAACGGCTGAGTCCTGACGAGGAATTGGCTCTTCTGTGCTGGGCGTACGTTGATGCAGTTGCTGTGGTCTCCCCACATACAAATCAGAGCTCTTCACTGCACTGCACTGCAATATGATGTGCGCTTTTTTTGTGTTTTGGTATTGGGTCTTTCGGATTGTACCAATTGCTGCCTCAGTGTGTTGTTCGGTTTAAAGCAGACAGGGATACGATGTTTTTGAAAATTCTTCTTACTTTCTCGGAGACCCTGCTACATATGGGATGACCATGTTCTTCCTCCTGTCTTGCTTTTCCCCTTCACTGTTGGTGATTCGTGTTCTTTTCTTTTTTCTACTTCTTTGACAAAGGCCCAGTTGGATATCCACAAGTTTTAAGGGCTCTCTGAGATGTTTCATTTCTTAGCCTTGCCTTTGTGTAGTAGTGAGTGATGTTCTCGGTCTGTGTGTGCAGGTTCTGATGACACCCAGCTTGTGATAAAGGGTGGTGGTAGTCAAACATCAAATACTGTCTGTGTGTGTTGGTTTTCTGTAAACCTCTACTTCCAGTTTACCATTTTCCTAACTTCTACCAAGCAGTCTAAGAAAGCCAGTTTGTTGTTTTGTACCTCTTCCCTTGTGAATTTAATGTTTTGGTCTACCGCATTATTAAGTGTTCTGTGAAAGCTTGTAATTCCTTCTGGTGGATTTTAACCCAGGTGTCATCCAAATATCTGAACCAGTGGCTGGGTGCTATACCCTTAAAGGGTATGTCCACCCTAAAATTTAATTTTTAATATAAGATCCCCCCTGGGTCCCAGCCCCAACGCTATATTTTTTTTTTTAGAAAGCCCCCAAACTCTACTTACCTCCCCTCTTTCCTCCGCCGCGCTCCCGGCCCTCTGCTTGCAAGAAATGCAAGCAGAGGGCGGGAACGGCAGCCGCGTCTGTGATTGGTGAGCGGCAGCCAATCACAGACGCGGGCTGCCGGCAGCTCACTTCGCGGAGGAAAGAGGAGAGGTAGCAAGAGTTTGGGAGCTTTCTAAAAATAAAAAATATGCGGTTGGGGCTGGGAGACAGGGGGAATACTGTACTGAAGGGTTTTATGCTCGGGGGAGGGATAGTAGAACGGGAGGGGAGAGGGAGGGAGAGGGAGGGGGGAGAAGGGCTGCAGTAGCCATGGCAAAAATCTACCTGAGGCCAGGTAGAGGCAGTGTCCTATATGGACCTGCAGCCTCCTGGTGGGCGTTTTTGGGACTTTGGGGGGGGACTACAGGAGACCTATGAAGCTGGGATGTGAGGTAAGGATTACACTACACTAAAGATGGGGCCAGAGTTGGGGGGGATTATAGTTTTGGGGGTGGACATGCCCTTTAAAGGTATTAAGCGCCTGTTTTTCTACCTCCTCCATGTAAAGGTTGGCCACAATGGGTGAGACTGGAGAACCCATAGCACATCCATGTTTTTGCTTATAGAACTTATCCCTGTATTTCCCATAGCACATCCATGTTTTTGCTTATAGAACTTATCCCTGTATTTGAAATAGGTGGTATTCAGGCACAAGTCCAGTAAGGAACACACCTGTTCTGGGTTAAGATCAGTTCTGCTGGTAAGGGTGCTGTCTTGGCCCAGCCGTTTTCTCACCATGTCAACAGCCTCCTTGGTGGGTATACAAGTGAAGAGAGATGTCACATCATAGGACACCATAGTTTCTTCTACACCGAGTACTATATCTTCAATCTTGTTGGTGAAATCCTGAGAGTTCTGGATGTGATGCTTAGAACTTCCCACCAAAGGTCCTAAGATGTTAGCTAGATATTTTGCCACCTTGTATGTTACAGAGTTGATGCTGCTGACTATAGGTCTTAGTGGGGCCCCTTCCTTATGTATCTTTGGGAGTCCATATATGCATGGATGTGCCTCACCAGGCGATGATACATTGCTCGGTCAATGGCTTTATCCTTTTGAAGCTGTTGTAGTAAGTCTATGACTCTTTTCTTGTAACGGCTGGTGGGATCCCTTGTTAAAGCCTCAATATGTGTTGTTATCGGCCAGGAGCATGGTCACCTTATCATGGTAGTCTGAGGTGTTGAGTACCATATTGGCGAAGGAACGTGACTGGTTCAAGAGAGGTGTTAAGGAGGCCATTTATGTGAAAATAAAGAAACCAAGCCTAAATAGAGGTGGGGGGGTTCGACACCAACTGTCTGCCATGTACAATGCTGTTTTAACACCTTACTCTGGGCGTTCCTATAACACCTCTTAGCCACTATCCAATCACACCCTTAACACCTGGCTGTGATATGCTAATTGGGATTTTCCAGGGTACATATTGCCACAGATTCTTGTACAAGTCATTCTGAATTGAGAAAGCCAGTCGGATGACTAGCGAAACGTCTTCAAGAACTACATTTCAAGTCCAGTTGATCTAATTGAATACAACAGATACCCCCTCTGTATACACTATAGAAGATCCAAGTTCAGATATCATAGAGTATAGTAGCAATAATGGTATAAAATATTTAAGTGCACTTTGGTTAAACGAAATAAGGTTAATATTAATAAATCTCCTGGACCAGATAAAATACATCCTCGGGTACTTAGGGAGCTAAGTTCAATTTTATCTAGGCCATTGTTTCTCATTTTTGCAGATTCCCTCATGTCCAGTGGTGTGCCTCTGGATTGGAAAAAGGACGATGTTGTTCCAATATTCAAAAAAAGTAGTCATTCACAGCCAGGTAATTACAAAGGCCTGTAAGTTTAACTTCAGTGGTGGGGAAGATCCTGGAAAGTTTAATAGGGGAACATGTTCTATAGTATGGGCCCTATTTATAAAAGATCGGTATCGTTATCGTAAAATACCGATTGGTATCGTAAAATAACGACCGGGTTTTTACCGATAACGACCACTATTTACTGATAACGACCAGTATTTACCGATAACGACCGGTATTTACCGATATCGTTAAATACCGGTCGTTATCGGTAAATACCGGTCTTTATCGGTAAATAACGGTCGTTATTTTACGATAACGATTGGTATTTTACGATAACGATACCGATCTTTTATAAATAGGGCCCAATGTTTCAAGGACTGACATTATAAGTAGTAACCAGCATGGATTTAGGAGGAATAGATCTTGTCAAACTAACTTGCTTGGCTTTTATGAGGAAGTAAGTAGAAATTTAGACTCTGGCATAGCAGTAGATGTAGTTTACTTGGATTTTGCAAAGGCTTTTGATACAGTCCCCCATAGGCGACTAATGTATAAGCTGAGGTCTGTTGATCTGGGGAATCACATTTGTACATGGATAGAAAATTGGTTAACGAATAGGATGCAGAGAGTAGTTGTTAATGGGGCTTCATTATTATGGACGTGTTAAGTGGGGTGTCACAGGGTTCTGTGTTGGGGCCGCTTCTATTTAATCTATTTATTAATGATTTGGAAGTGGGTATTGTCAGCAAGGTTTCTGTGTTTGCTGACAACACAAAACTTTGTCGACCATTAAAAACTTCAGAGGATGTGCAATTGTTGCAGGGGGATCTAGAAAGATTGTCACATTGGGCTGCTAAGTGCCAGATGAGATTCAATGTTGAGAAATGTAAGGTGATGCATTTTGGACTTAAAAATCCTTGTGCTGCTTATACTATAAATGGCTCTGTGTTAAGTGAATCCCTGTTGGAAAGTGATCTTGGAGTTTTGGTGGATAACATACTTAAAGGTAGCAAGCAGTACCAGGCAGCAAAAGCTAGAGCCAGCATGGTATTGTCTTGTATAAAGAGAGGTATGTATTCAAGGGAGGAAAATATTTTTCTCCCTCTTTACAAAGCATTGGTAAGGCCTCATTTGGAATATGCAGTGCAATTTTAGAATCCTGTGTACAAAAAGGACATCTTTGAAATGAAAATGGTTCAGAGAAGGGCAACTAAATTAATAAGGGGATTGGGAGAGCTTGAATATGAAGGGAGACTGAATAAGTTACAATTATGTACACTAGAGAAAATGCACTTGCGTTGAGATATGATTACTGTGTATAAATACTACTATATGATTATATGTATAAAAATAAAACGGGCCATACAATAAATCTGGAGCATTGTTCACCAATAGAACATGTCAGAGGACATCCCTTAAGATTTGAAGAAAAAAGGTTTTGGCTTCAAGTTCGGAAAGGGTTTTTCACTGTGAGAACGGTAAAGCTATGGAACTGTCTTCCAGTGGACGTTATGGCAGGTTCATTGGTCAGTTTAAAAAAAAACTGGATGAGTTTCTGCAAACAAGGAATGTTGCAAGTTACTGGTGTTGATTCATAAAGTAGATTTGATTCAGGGAAATTTCCGATTGCCAATTGGAGTCAGGAAGGAATTTTTTCCCCCTTCATAAATTTGGTGGATTTTTTTTGCATTCCTCTGGATCAACAGTTAGGCAGGAAATTAGGATATTGTTAGATGGGTTGGACTGGATGGACGTATGTCTTTATTCAACCTCAAATACTATATTATACTATACCGCATTTTCCAAATAAGGCCTTACCAGTGCCTTGTAAAGGGAGAATAATATTTTTTACTCTTGAATCTATTCCCCTCTTTATACAAGACAATATCTTGCTAGCTCTAGCAGTTGCTGTCTGGCATTGTTTGCTACAAGTCTGTTATCTACCAGAACCCCCAAATCTTTTTCCATTAGACATTCACTTGACACAGATTTATTTATGTAGGTGGCACCAAGATTGTTAAACCCCAAATGCACCACCTTACATTTATCAACATTGAATCTCATCTGCCATTCTGCTGCCCATTTTGATAATCTAACTAGGCCAGCTTGTAGCTGCATAGTTTAGTGTCATCAGCAAAGACAGAGACCTTGCTCCCCCTTTTAAGTCATTTAGAAACAGATTAAAAAGAAGTGTCCCCAATACAGAACCCTGAGGCACTCCATTTAGAACTTTAGCCCACATAGATGTAGCTCCATTGACCACCACTCTCTGGTTGCGATCCAATACCCAATTATCTATCCATCTAGAAAAAAAATTTTTTTTAGGCTAACAGTCAACTAATTAGTCACCTATGTGGCACAGTATCAAAAGCTTTAGCAAAATACAAGTATACTGCATCTACTGCTATGCCAGAATCTAAATTCTTACTCACTTCTTCATAAAAGCCAAGTTAATTGGTCTGGCACAATCTATTTCTCATAAATCCATGCTGACTACTACTAATAAGATCAGTTCTGGAGACAAGTCAAGGATATGATCCTGTAACAAAGTTTCCAGCACCTTCCCTACCAATGATATTAGGCTTAAATGTCTATAGTTACCAGGCTGGGAACGACTACCTTTTTTGAATTTTGGTATTACATTGGCTTTTTTCTAATCCAGCGGCACATCCCCAGACCAAAGTGAATCTGAAAAGATAAGAAACAGTGGTGTAGATAAATTTGTACTAAGCTCTCTTAAGGTCAGAGGATGTTTTCTATCCGGTCCTGGGTCTTTATTGATATTAACTTTGTCTAATTGTTTCTGTAACATATCCTCCGTCAGCCAGAGTGAATATTCCTAATTTATACCCATCATATTATAACAGTCCCTGATATAAGGGCTAGGAATACAGAGGGAAAAAATAGTTTAGTACATTAGCCTTTTCGGCATCCTCTATAACAATCTCATCCCCACATTCTCGGTCCTCATCTTTTTTTTTTTTTTTAAACAAGTTTTATTTTGAAAAACAGGTCATACAATGGATTAACAATTGATCTACATTCATGTACCTGAGCTTTTATACACATTTAATAGAGAAATTAGTGTTGCAGTTTCAATGCTTATTGTCAAGCAAGTATATATTTCTGGTCTTAAATGCCTTTTATAGTAGATACTCATGGATAGTTTGGTACATTTACAGTACAGTTGCTTTTGTGCCAGGTTTGTAGAAAGGTTTTTCATGTGCGTGCTAATGTGCATATATTGGGTTATTTGGTGTGTAAATAGGTATGTTGTGTTGAGTTAAGCATTGGGGATTGCTTCTCGTTCAGTCTCTGTCAGAAGTTCTAAGAGGATTGTTAGGGAGTATCCTGTGTTGTGGGGGGTCTATAATTGGTATGCCCAAATAGTCTTACCAGAGGGATCATATTTTGTTGAATTTACTCAGTGTGCCCCTGCTTACATATATTAGTCTGATTAGTGGTAGGTCTGATTTGATCATAGCTTTCCATGCTCCGCATCTGGGTGCTAGCCAGGATATTCAAGTGAGCTCTTTGGTACGTCTGGCATAAAAGAGGGAATAGCGTAGTAGTTTGAGATGGGTATTTGTCCATTCTCTAGTTTCGTCAATCCCCAGTATACATAAGTCCTGGGTCCGATGGCACCGGTATGTGAAGTATCTATGTTAGAGTTTTTGTTACCCTATTCCAAAAGGCTGAGACCTGCGGACAAGTCTAAATCAGGGTCCAAAAGTCTGCTGATAGTGCATGGCACTTGGGGCATTCCGAGGTATTATTGGGGGACATGTGTGCTAGTCTGCTCAGGGTTAAATATACCTGGTGTAGGATGTAGAATTGTGTAACTCTATGATTAGCTGATGGGGACACTTGTGTGTGTGATTGGGCGATTTCTTCCCACTGTGTGTCGTTTAATGTGGGTATATATTTGTTCCATTTTTGCATCAGTGTGGTTTGCGTATTGGTGCCTTTTGCGGCGTTTAATCACAAGTATATTCATGAGACCAAATGCCTCTCCGTCCGGTCCTTCAGAATCCTTCTTATAGGGTGAGAGGTGATGGGGTTATTGAGGGTTTAGATGAGACAGTATCGCAGTAGAAGATCAGAGATGAGACAGTATCGCAGTAGAAGATATCGTAATAGAGCTGAGTTTGTTAAGGTGAGATTTTGTTGCAGTTCGGAGAATGGTATCAGTGTCGTTGTGTATAATTTGTTGAAAGTATAGGATTCCCACCAACTGTCTGCCATGTACAATGCTGTTTTAACACCTTACTCTGGGCGTTCCTATAACACCTCTTAGCCACTATCCTTGCCTTGCCTTTTGTATGTGGGAACAGGGGATATCAGATATATTCACTTTTACCTTTGCTCCCTGATACCATGATAAGGTGACCATGCTCCTGGCCGATAACAACACATATGAGGCTTTAACAAGGGATCCCACCAGCCGTTACAAGAAAAGAGTCCTAGACTTACTATAACAGCTTCAAAAGGATAAAGCCATTGACCGAGCAATGTATCATCGCCTCTACCCTGGTGAGGCACATCCATGCATATATGGACTCCCAAAGATACATAAGGAAGGGGCCCCACTAAGACCTATAGTCAGCAGCATCAACATCTTAGGACTATTGGTGGGAAGTTCTAAGCATCACATCCAGAACTCTCAGGATTTCACCAACAAGATTGAAGATATAGTACTCGGTGTAGAAGAAACTATGGTGTCCTATGATGTGACATCTCTCTTCACTTGTATACCCACCAAGGAGGCTGTTGACATGGTGAGAAAACGGCTGGGCCAAGACAGCACTCTTACCAGCAGAACTGATCTCAACCCAGAACAGGTGTGTTCCTTGTTGGACTTGTGCCTGAATACCACCTATTTCAAATACAGGGATAAGTTCTATAAGCAAAAACATGGATGTGCTATGGGATCTCCAGTTTCACCTATTGTGGCCAACCTTTACATGGAGGAGGTAGAAACACAGGCGCTTAATACCTTTAAGGGCATAGCACCCAGCCACTGGTTCAGATATGTTGATGACACCTGGGTTAAAATCCACCAGAAGGAAGTACAAGCTTTCACAGAACACATTAATGCGGTGGACCAAAACATTAAATTCACAAGGGAAGAGATGACTAGCGAAACGTCTTCAGAAACTCATTTCCAAGTCCGTTGATCTAATTGAAATAACAGATACCCCTCTGTATACACTATAGAAGATCAAGTCAGATATCATAGAGTATAGTAGCAATAATGGTAAAAAATATTAAGTGCACTTTGTGTTAAACGAAATAAGGTTATATTAATAAAATCTCCTGGACCAGATAAAATACATCCTCGGGTACTTAGGGAGCTAAGTCAATTTATCATAGGCATTGTTTCTCATTTTTTGCAGATTCCCTCATGTCCAGTGGTGTGCCTCTGGATTGGAAAAAAGGAAGTTGTTCCAATATTCAAAAAAAGTAGTCATTCACAGCCAGGTAATTAAAGGCCTGTAAGTTTAACTTCAGTGGTGGGGAAGATCCTGGAAAGTTTAATAGGGGAATGTTCTATAGTATGGGCCCTATTTATAAAAGTCGGTATCGTTATCGAAATACCGATTGGTATCGTAAAAATAACGACCGGGTTTTTACCGATAACGACCACTATTTACTGATAACGACCAGTATTTACCGATAACGACGGGTATTTACCGATATCGTAAATACCGGTCGTTATCGGTAAATACCGGTCTTTATCGTAAATAACGGTCGTTATTTTACGATAACGATTGGTATTTTACGATAACGATACCGATCTTTTATAAATAGGGCCCAATGTTTCAAGGACTGACATTATAAGTGTAACCAGCATGGATTTAGGAGGAATAGATCTTGTCAAACTAACTTGCTTGGTTTTATGAGAGTAAGTTAAGTAGAAATTTAGACTCTGGCTAGCGTAGATGTAGTTTACACTTGGATTTTGCAAAGGCTTTTGATACAGTCCCCCATAGGCGACTAATGTTAAGCTGAGGTCTGTTGATTGGGGAATCACATTTGTACATGGATAGAAAATTGGTTAACGAATAGGATGCAGAGAGTAGTTGTTAATGGGGCTTCATTATTTGGACGTGTTAAGTGGGGTGTCACAGGGTTCTGTGTTGGGGCGCTTCTATTTAATCTATTTATTAATGATTTGGAAGTGGGTATTGTCAGCAAGGTTTCTGTGTTTGCTGAAACACAAAACTTTGTCGACCATTAAAAAAATTCAGAGGATGTGCAATTGTTGCAGGGGGATCTAGAAAGAGTTGTCACATTGGGCTGCTAAGTGCCAGATGAGATTCAATGTTGAGAAATGTAGGTGATGATTTTGGACTTAAAAATCCTTGTGCTGTATACTATAAATGGCTCTGTGTAAGTGAATCCCTGTTGGAAAGTGATCTTGGAGTTTTGGTGGGATAACATATTAAAGGTAGCAAGCAGTACCAGGCAGCAAAGCTAGAGCCAGCATGGGATTGTTCTTGATAAAGAGAGGTATGTATTCAAGGAGGAGGAAAATATTTTTCTCCCTCTTTACAAAGCATGGTAAGGCCTCATTTGGATATGCAGGCAATTTAGAATCCTGTGTACAAAAAGGACACATCTTTGAAATGAAAATGGTTCAGAGAAGGGCAAACTAAATTAATAAGGGATTGGGAGAGCTTGAATATGAAAGGGAGACTGAATAAGTACAATTATGTTAACTAGAGAAAATGCACTTGCGTTGAGATATGATTACTGTGTATAAAATAACTATATGATTATATGTATAAAAATAAAAACGGGCCATACAATAAATCTGGAGCATTGTTCACCAATAGAACATGTCAGAGGACATCCCTTAAGATTTGAAGAAAAAAGGTTTTGGCTTCAAGTTCGGAAAGGGTTTTCACTGTGAGAACGGTAAAGCTATGGAACTGTCTTCCCTGTGGACGTTATGCAGGTTCATTGGTCAGTTTAAAAAAAAACTGGATGAGTTTTCTGCAAACAAGGAATGTTGCAAGTTACTGGTGTTGATTCATAAAGTAGATTTGATCAGGAGGAAATTTCCGATTGCCAATTGGAGTCAGGAAGGAATTTTTTCCCCATTCATAAATTTGGTGGATTTTTTTTGCATCCTCTGGATCAAACAGTTAGGCAGGAAATTAGGATATGTTAGATGGGTTGGATGGTGGACGTATGTCTTTATTCAACCTCAAATACTATTTTACTATACCGCATTTTCCAAATAAGGCCTTACCAGTGCCTTGTAAGGGAGAATAATATTTTTTACTCTTGAATCTATTCCCCTCTTTATAAAAAGACAATATTGCTAGTCTAGCAGTTGCTGTTGGCATTGTTGCTACAAGTGTTTATCTACCAGAACCCCCAAATTTTTCCATTAGACATTCACTTGCACAGATTTTATTTATGTAGGTGGCACCAAGATTGTTTAACCCCAAATGCACCACCTTACATTTATCAACATGAATTCATCTGCCATTCTGCTGCCCATTTTGATAATCTAACTAGCCAGCTTGTAGCTGCATAGTTTAGTGTCATCAGCAAAGACAGAGACCTTGCTCCCTTTTAAGTCATTTAGAAACAGATTAAAAGAAGTGTCCCCAATACAGAACCCCGAGGCACTCCATTTAGAACTTTAGCCCACATAGATGTAGCTCCATTGACCACCACTCTCGGTTGCGATCCAATACCCAATTATCTATCCATCTAGAAAAAAAAATTTTTTTAGGCTAACAGTCAACTAATTAGTCACTATGTGGCACAGTATCAAAAGCTTTAGCAAAATACAAGTATACTGCAATCTACGCTATGCCAGAATCTAAATTCTTACTCACTTCTTCATATAAAAGCAAGTTAATTGGTCTGGCACAATCTATTTCCATAAATCCATGCTGACTACTACTAATAAGATCAGTTCTGGAGACAAGTCAAGGATATGATCCTGTAACAAAGTTTCCAGCACTTCCCTACCAATGATTTAGGCTTAAATGTCTATAGTTACCAGGTGGGAACGACTACCTTTTTGAATTTGGTTTATTCATTGGCTTTTTTCTAATCCAGCGGCACATCCCCAGACCAAAGTGAATCTGAAAAGATAAGAACAGTGGTGTAGATAATTTGTACTAAGCTCTCTTAAGGTCAGAGGATGTTTTCTATCCGGTCCTGGGTCTTTATTGATATTAACTTTGTCTAATTGTTTCTGTAACATATCCTCCGTCAGCCAGAGTGAATATTCTAATTTATACCCATCATATATAACAGTCCCTGATATAAGGGCTAGGAAACAGAGGGAAAAAATAGTTTAGTACATTAGCCTTTTCGGATCCTCTATAACAATCTCATCCCCAATTCTCGGTCCTCATCTTTTTTTTTTTTTTAAACAAGTTTATTTTGAAAAACAGGTCATACAATGGATTAACAATTGATCTACATTCATGTACCTGAGCTTTATACACATTAATAGAGAAATTAGTGTTGCAGTTTCAATGCTATGTCAAGCAAGTAATATTTCTGGTCTTAAATGCCTTTTATAGTAGATACTCATGGATAGTTTGTAAATTTACAGTACAGTTGCTTTTGTGCCAGGTTTGTAGAAAGGTTTTTCATGTGCGTGCTAATGTGCATATATTGGGTTATTTGGTGTGTAAATAGGTATGTTGTGTTGAGTTAAGCATTGGGGATTGCTTCTCGTTCAGTTGTCAGTTAAGTTCTAAGAGGATTGTTAGGGAGTATCCTGTGTTGTGGGGGGTCTATAATTGGTATGCCCAAATAGTCTTACAGAGGGTCATATTTTGTTGAATTTACTCAGTGTGCCCCTGCTTACATATATTAGTCTGATTAGTGGTAGGTCTGATTTGATCATAGCTTCCATGCTCCGCATTTGGGTGTAGCCAGGATATTCAAGTGAGCTCTTGGTACGTCTGGCATAAAGAGGAAAGCGTAGTAGTTTGAGATGGGTATTTGTCCATTCTCTAGGTTCGTCAATCCCCAGTATACATAAGTCCGGGTCCGATGGCACCGGTATGTGAAGTATCTATGTTAGAGGTTTTGTTACCCTTCCAAAAGGCTGAGACCTGCGGACAAGTCTAAATCAGGGTCCAAAAGTTCTGCTGATAGTGCATGGCACTTGGGGCATTCCGAGGTATTATTGGGGACATGTGTGGTAGTCTGCTCAGGGTTAATATACCTGGTGTAGGATGTAGAATTGTGAACTCTTATGATAGCTGATGGGGACACTTGTGTGTGTGATTGGGCGATTTCTTCCACCTGTGTGTCGTTTAATGTGGGTATATATTGTTGCCATTTTGCATCAGTGTGGTTTGCGTATTGGTCCTTTTGCGGCGTTTAATCACAAGTAATTCATGAGACCAAAGCCTCTCCGTCCGTCCTTCAGAATCCTCTTATAGGGTGAGAGGTGATGGGGTTATGAGGGTTTAGATGAGACAGTATCGCAGGTAGAGATCAGAGATGAGACAGTATCGCAGTATAGAAGATATCGTAATAGAGCTGAGTTTGTTAAGGTGAGATTTTGTTGCAGTTCGGAGAATGTATCAGTGTCGTTGTGTTAATTGTTGAAGATTGAAAGTATAGGATTCCCACCAACTGTCTGCCATGTACAATGTGTTTTAACACCTACTCTGGGCGTTCCTATAACACCTCTTAGCCACTATCTAATCACACCCTTAACACCTGGCTGTGATATGCTAATTGGGATTTTCCAGGGTACATAATTGCACAGATTCTGTACAAAGTCATTCTGAATTGAGAAAGCCAGTCGGATGACTAGCGAAACGTCTTCAAGAACTACATTTCAAGTCCAGTTGATCTAATTGAATACAACAGATATACCATGACCTGGATGAATGAGAACATTCACAAGCATATTTCTTCATTTTGGGGAAAAAACCCTCAAACTTGTACGGCAATATGAAAAGACAGCAAGGAAATTGGCAGACTACAGAAACCACCTGCGATTTAACCTCCGATGCAGACAACAAAGGCTAGTACACATGCAGTATACGTCTGGATTCCACGGTTAAAGGCATCAGAGCCAAACAGAACTGCAAAAGGCTCAAACACAGCTCCTAAGTGAACGGGTACGACAGACACATTTTACAGTCGATGCTTTAATGCACAACTTTAGTAACTAGAACAGAACCTGGCCTCACAGCTACTGTGTGCCATCTGGGAAAGAGTGATGGAGTTCACCAAACAAGCACAGCTTTCTCAGCACTGTAAGGGCAAACAAAGGCAACAGAACAAGTTCTCTATTTGTCACTCCAGAACAACCCCAGGAGAAAAACAGCTTGGATACACAAAGGAGGGGAAGTGTCACTTCATCAAACAAGGAGGAATGGGTGAGAAACTTGTCTAACAGGACCCTGACCCAGCCGGAAATGGAAGTCCTTGCTAAGGGCTTGAATTTTGCCATCACCCCTAAAGCCATCCCTGTGGTGGATATTATAGCAGCCACAGAAGCCTCTATCCACAGTAATAAGGACACAGAGTGAGGCAGAACAACTTCGCCTTAAGGTATCTGCAGCCTTAGCCAGTGCTAAAACTCCTTCATCTAACCTGACTACACAGGAAAGAAGAGCCTTAACATCCCTCAAGAAAGATTCCAGTATCACCATTCTACCGGCAGATAAAGGAGATGCACAGTGGTACTCAAAACCTCAGACTACCATGATAAGGTGACCCTGCTCCTGGCCGATAACAACAATATGAGGCTTTAACAAGGGATCCCACCAGCCGTTACAAGAAAAGAGTCATAGACTTACTACAAACAGCTTCCAAAGCATAACGCCATTGACCGAGCAATGTATCATCGCCTCTACCCTGGTGAGGCACATCCATGCATATATGGACTCCCAAAGATACATAAGGAAGGGGCCCCCACTAAGACTATAGTCAGTAGAGATGTCGAACTTCGAAAAATCGGTCCGCGCGAGGATCCGCGGATTTTCGAAAAAATCCGAAAATTCGAAAATCGCGAGCAGACCCGTTAAACGTATTAAAATGAAAGTTCGGCAAAATCCGCATTAAAAGTGGTCAAATAGCCTTGGTAACGTACACTTAACCACTCAGGGACCGGGTAATGGCTTAGAAGCACGTATAAATGCCAACAATACCTAAAAAGTACAGTCCGCTAGCGTGACTTTAAAAAAAACGGTATTTTTCGAAATACGGGATTCCGTAAAAACAAAGATTTCCGTAAAAAAACGAGGCTTTCTGTAACTTGATAGCGCCATTGGCTAATTTGGATCATGTGGCTTGCTCCGTCTTGAAAATTTACACGAATTACTCGTTTTTACGAGTATTCTCGTAATTACGAGAATACTCGTAATTACGTGAATCCTTGTAATTACGTGAATCCTCGTAATTACAAGGATCTTCGGTTTTTCCGTATCCCGCAAGTATCGTAGATCCTCGTAATTACGGAGATACTTGTATTTTCGAAAATTTTCGTAAAAAAAAAAAATCGCAGTTCGGAAGTTCGGAAGTTCGGAAGTCCGGAAAGTCCGGAATAATCCGCCGTTCGCGGACGGGAGAAATCCGCGGCGGATCCGGGTTCGGGTCCGCGAACCGGCCATCTCTAATAGTCAGCAGCATCAACTCTGTAACATACAAGGTGGCAAAATATCTAGCTAACATCTTAGGACCATTGGTGGGAAGTTCTAAGCATCACATCCAGAACTCTCAGGATTTCACCAACAAGATTGAAGATATAGTACTCGGTGTAGAAGAAACTATGGTGTCCTATGATGTGACATCTCTCTTCACTTGTATACCCACCAAGGAGGCTGTTGACATGGTGAGAAAACGGCTGGGCCAAGACAGCACTCTTACCAGCAGAACTGATCTCAACCCAGAACAGGTGTGTTCCTTGTTGGACTTGTGCCTGAATACCACCTATTTCAAATACAGGGATAAGTTCTATAAGCAAAAACATGGATGTGCTATGGGATCTCCAGTTTCACCTATTGTGGCCAACCTTTACATGGAGGAGGTAGAAACACAGGCGCTTAATACCTTTAAGGGCATAGCACCCAGCCACTGGTTCAGATATGTTGATGACACCTGGGTTAAAATCCACCAGAAGGAAGTACAAGCTTTCACAGAACACATTAATGCGGTGGACCAAAACATTAAATTCACAAGGGAAGAGGTACAAAACAACAAACTGGCTTTCTTGGACTGCTTGGTAGAAGTTAAGGAAAATGGTAAACTGGAAGTAGAGGTTTACAGAAAACCAACACACACAGATCAGTATTTAATGTTTGACTCCCACCACCCTTTAGATCACAAGCTGGGGGTCATCAGAACCCTGCAACACAGAGCCGAGAACATCCCCACTAGCACAGATGCGAAGGCTAAAGAAATGAAACATCTCAGAGGAGCCCTTAAAACTTGTGGATATCCAGACTGGGCCTTTGTCAAAAGAAGTAGAAGGAAAGAAAAGAACACAAATACCAACAGTGAAGGGGAAAAGCAAGACAGGAGGAAGAACATGGTCATCCCATATGTAGCAGGGGTCTCCGAGAAATTAAGAAGAATTTTCAAAAAACATCGTATCCCTGTCTGCTTTAAACCGAACAACACACTGAGGCAGCAATTGGTACATCCGAAAGACCCAATACCAAAACACAAGAAAAGCGACATCATATATGCAGTGCAGTGCAGTGAAGAATGCTCTGATTTGTATGTGGGGGAGACAACAGCAACTGCATCAACGTATGGCCCAGCACAGAAGAGCCAATTCCTCGGTCAGGACTCAGCCGTGTATCTGCATCTTAAGGATAAAGGACATACCTTTGAAGATTGTAATGTTACATACGGCGAAGGAAACATACTGGTTCAAGAGAGGTGTTAAGGAGGCCATTTATGTGAAAATAAAGAAACCAAGCCTAAATAGAGGTGGGGGGTTCGACACCACTGTCTGCCATGTACATGTTTTAACACCTTACTCTGGGCGTTCCTAAAACACCTCTTAGCCACTATCTAATCACACCTAACACCTGGCTGTGATATGCTAATTGGGATTTTCCAGGGTACATAATTGCCACAGATTCTTGTACAAGTCATTCTGAATGAGAAAGCCAGTCGGATGACTAGCGAAACGTCTTCAAGAACTAAACTTCAAGTCCAATTGATCTAATTGATACAACAGATATTAATTGAAGATTTGGGGTAAGATCTGGTCCAGGAGATTTACTGTTAGATATTCTGCCTATTGCCTCCATTACTTCTGTTATGGTGATGTCTTAGTCTAGTTGGGCTATTTCATTCTGTTAGCTTAGGGAAGTCTATACTATTTAGGTACCTTCTCAATTGTATTGGTGTTACATTAAGTTGTGACTGGTATAGGTTTTGATAGAATTGCGTGAATATTTGTAGGATATTGGATGTATTTGTGGCTATATTACCATTGGGGTCTTTGATTGCTAAGATGTTATTAGCGTCCCTTGGGCCATGTGCTAGCTGGGCCAGTAGCTTGGCCGACTGGTTCCCCAAGTACTTTGTCTTGTTAAAAAACATTTTCCGTTTGCATTTTTTCTGTAATAGCAGTGTTGTATAGTGTTTGTGCTATGTTCCAATTTGTCTTAGTTTGTTCTGTGGGTTTTTCTGTGTATTTATTTTCGGCTTCTATGAGGCAGTTAGAAGCCGAGTTCATTCTCGGACTGGGAGGTTTTATGTTTTATATATTTGATGGCATTGTTAAGGTGTCCCCTCAAGAAGGCTTTGAAGGCATCCCATTGTATTAGTGGGGATACAGGAGAGTAATTGAGTGAAAAGTATAGTTCTATTTGGTTTGGGATATGATCTGTGGGGGGGAAGAGGGTCAGCCAGAAGGGGTGGATTCTTCCAGACCAGGCTGGAGAGGCATTTGCGCCACATTGCTCTGTGAAACATATAGGAGAGTGGTCTGAGGTTCCTCTAGGAAGGTGGAGTATCAGTGTTATTTGCGGACTAGATTTTTTATTGGAGAATATGTTGTCTATTCGTGATAGCGTGTTAAAGGTGGATGAGTAGCATGTATATCCTTTTTGGGCAGGGTGGAGGTGACTCCACAGTCCACCCACTGTATTTCTGTTATCAGATTGTACAGTGGGGTCCTTTTGCTAGAGGGAGAGGAAGGGAGTCTGTCTAGGGATGGGTTCATGGTGGCATTGAAATCTCCCAAACAGAGTAATCGTGCCTGGGGGTATTTAAGTATGAAGGGGAGGGTCGATCGGAGAGGTTGTTGTGTAGCTGGAGGGGGGTCATATATGCTAACTAGGACATGAAGAATGGATTCGATATCTAGTGCTACACATAGAAATCTACCTTTTGGGTCCATTTTAAGTTCATGTATTTTGATAAGTATCTTGTTGTCAATCAATAGGGAGACTACCCTTGAGTATACTGAGTGATTGCTATGTGCAGACCATTTCACCCATGGTTTTTGTAAATAGTGTGTGGTGGGTGGGTGATAGGTGTGTTTCCTGTAGGTAAACTATGTCTGCCAGCGGAAGCCAGCGGACACCCAGGTTTATCCTGAGTCTCAGCTTATCTTTAACACCAGGGGGGGGGTCCCTGTAACTTGTGCAGTTTCTGCAGAGATGGAGGAGGGGTGCTCCACACTCTCCTCCAGCACCATCTTGTAGGTATTAAGAGAAATTGTTGTAGTATATGTCCTTGCTATGGGGGTCAGTAGTTCTTTAATGGTGTACTATTTCCTCTGAGTGTTTGGCTTGGGAGAGGATGGTGGATGTTGGTCTATAAGGGTACCTGTGTACACACAATTAATTCTATTTTCAGATGCCATTTAGCTAGTGGATTCAGTTTACTAAAAGGAATAGCGAGAAAGTTTAAGTAGAAGGTATAGAGAAAAAGTCAATTGGAGAAGGGGAGATATCGTATGTTCAACCCGCTTTAATCTGGGTCTGGTGGACCTCCCCTTCCCCCTAAATCCATCTCTCAACGGTCCTCATCTTTTTACTACTGATATATTTAAAAAACATTTTGGGGTTAAACTTGCTTTGTTCTGCTATCTGAATGTCATTTACTATTTTAGCTAGTTTAATTGCTTTCTTGCACTCCTTATAACAGCGTTTATACTCCCTGTAAAAGTTTTTAAAAGCCTTTTTCTTTTTTTGCATTTCTCTTTTTACCATCGTCCACATCTTTACCTAAATGGACATATATAATGACCAATTCACTCATTACTATTAACATGTTTGGCTTAGAACTAAAATTGCTTCCCTGGCTGATTAATTGGTTAACTGGCTGCCATTAATTTAAAATTAAACAAAAATGTAATTTAAAAAAAACTTGTAGACACTTATTTCATGTTGAGTACTAAAATTATGGAAACATTAAAGGAACACTATACTTGCAGTGCAGTAATTTCCTGGTCTCTGTCTCTGCATTTCTCTCAAGTAAGATATGCTTGCCTATGTCAGATATGGGAGCTGTCAGTGGCACTGACTGGGTGAGTGGCTAAAGAGCAGTTAGTTACTGTATGAGAATAATATCCATTTAAGTATCCATTTAAGACATTTGTTATGTTAAATATATTATCTTTAACAATAGATTCAGCACTGACTACAGTATCAGATAATGTCCCAAGTGTACATCTTACGGTTTCATTCAATAAGACATTAGGTCTTGCTCTGACTGAAGATTATGTATGTATGTAGGTTTGTATAATTTTATTTATATGCGCGGAGAAGTATACATTATAAAGTTTCATAAGAATATTTACCGTAAAAATAATTTTGTTTTTGTTGTGCTCCAATAACAAAAATAAAAAAGATAAAAGGAATTAAGATCAGTTGGTAAAAATATATGAAGGTCCATATTAATAAAAACCTTTATTAAAGGATAAGTGCACTGTAAAATCAAGTAATGTTAATTTGGAAGCTGCAGCTTTAAAAATACAATACATATTTTTTTTTTACCTATGCCCCTCCAGAGCCTAGCTTTGTGCCTTGGAAGTTGCTGACATCTTGTTACTGGTTTGCTGAATGTTAAGCTCCGCCCCTCTGAGATTTCCTCTGCTTTCTCCTGCTTGAGCCTCAAACAGTAATGCCTGTGAGTTCCGTGCACATGCAGCTTCCAAATAAACATAACTTGATTTTACAGTGCACTTATCCTTTAATTACTATTCAGGGTATATAAGTAAAGTGCGATATGCAATAAAATCAAATTCACCTTTAAAAATTCATTAAGGTGTACTGTGCCTTTAAATAATAATCTAAGTGTCGTGTGCCTTGATACATTAGGAATGAATTCCCTGCGCTGAAAAGGGAAGAAGCAAGGAGGCCCTTGTAGCTACAGTACATGTACAAAAACAATTTATAAAATGTCTGTGAGCTAAATTTTCTGCCTAGATTTATTAGAATGAATAGAATTCTCAGATCTAAAAGGAAATCTTCAGCTTGTGGCAAATTTTTAGAGATGAACTGAAAAATGTTAGTTTTTAGCTTTTTCATATATTTAGGTTAATTTAATTTACAGAATAACATTTTTGATTCAAGATCATTGTGATCATGATTTGATTTTTTAACAATTGTTTTTATGGAAATAATTACATTTCCATTCGGCCATGCCTTATTTGCCTAAGCCAAGTTGATAACTATTCTATAAAGACATCGCAATAATGTCTGTATTATTTGCTTTATCATTGCAGTTAATGATATGATTTAAAGAAATTCCCTAAAATGTTTCTTCCATCACTAGTTCCTTTTTAGTTTTAATAAGTAATGAAGATAGTTATGGGCCCATTAGTGCATTATAAGGCAGCAGATAATGGAAATGAGGAAAGAGAGAAAAAGTGTTACCAAGGGAATGCCATTTATTTCCCCATTATAAAATCAATGGCAAAGTGGCGGGTGCACATATAATAAGAATTTCTATTAACTCAAGAGTTTGTTTTCCTGCACTTCCTTAATATTTAGATTACATTCTGTTCCTATATGTTTTCATTATGCTGCTTTCTTGGTTGGAGTGCTAAAGGAACTTGGAAAAGTGGTCAAGGATCCAATTACAGCGTGTAAACACCCAGCCCACTAATTGTAAGATGCTTTGAGTGTTTTAGCATTGCATTAGCAGATTTTTCTCTTGTACTCATATTATCCTTTGCATTTTTATATAAATAATCTGAGAGGCCACCCAGTGCCAATCTGGGGTTAAATAAAGAGGGGGGAAAATCCCATTAGTCACAATCTCTGTTTCACAAGTTCAGGATTCCTCTCAATAAATGATCTTCTGGCAATTTCCTAATCCAATATGGAACAGAATAACAAAGTCCATTATTAATTGGCATTTTATACCCCGGGATAAGGATAAGTAAGCACATTTAAAATACAGGATTTGTTAATATGAAGAGGGTTTTCCTGCCATCGTCAATGTTGTAAGCGTTTCCAGTTCCTGTACCTCCATTGTGACCAAGGTATGCTACGCCAAGAGCATTCAGCTACTGTAAGCTCTCCAGCCCTCTGACGGTTTCCTTATCCAAATTTGCACATGGGTAAGATTTATTTAATGTAATTTATTATAAACATCAGACATTTTAGGTTAGTCTTACATATTTCAGTTTTCTAACTATTGAGGTTTTCCTATATACAATTTGTCATTTGTCAGGCAGACTTGACCTTTAAAGTAAAGTATAGACTTTATCTTCAATGTTTTCTATGACATCTAAATAGGCATAAGCCCTTTTTGTGGCTGCTAAAAGTGAAGCTATATTCAATCTAAAATACATTATGCATAACATCCAGCTTAAAGAGCTATACTAGATCATATATTTTCCTTGCTAAAACTTTAATAACACAGCATCAGCACTTTTTGAAAATCACTTCTCCTTTTATATGTGATATAGTGTAATAGTACTCTTCCAAAGTTTCTGATAATATAAATAATTATAGGCAAAAGCATTTCTAAGGTAATTTGCCCAGTATGCCTCTACTTATAAAAGTGGTCAAGGAAGACAAGGAAAAAGCATCCTTTGTTCAGTAATGTAACTTAACCCAAATGGTTTCCCTCCCTATGTTAAATCTTTTTTTTTAACTCTTTCAGTTAAGTTATTTTGTGGATCGCCCTGTCTAGTCAGCAATTTCGCAATATGTTCTGAAAATACGGTTACATGTTTTTCCTTCTATATTCTGTTTGTAATGATAAAATGTTAAGTTTGAGAATTCATTTGCAGTTCTAAAACTGTGAGACAGTGAATCTATGTAACTTGCATATCATGAAACGCTCTCAGGGTGATACACCACCAACTGATAATTAAGAAATTAGCTCTTGCAACTGCCGAAAGCACTGCATGTGACAAATGTGCATTTTTAGCACCACCAAATAATGATTTTTAAAGTTATGCAAAGGGTTAGGATAGATTAGAAATGCACAAAAGCAGATCTAGATTCACTAGAATAAGGGGCATCCTAAAGAGCAACATTGTCTTCTCTGTGCATCTCCCTTAATGTCTACTGACTTTACTCAAATGTTCTTAGCCAATATAATATCAGTATCTTGAAAAACACGCTTCTTATCTCCTAGCCATACAAGCATGCTTACCCATGAGAAAGATCTTACTGTCTTACCCTCACGAGCTCCTAAGTGATAAGAGATGGATGCAAACTCCGCAGTATATCTTAGATAAATAGCCATAAGTGTTTGATGGCAAATAAAATATAGCAATCATTTCAAAGCTTTAAAAAGGATATGTACACTGGGAAATTTGTTTTCTTAAATTGTCCATTACTGGAAACTATAATTCTTCCACCACTATCACTGTACCCTTTTTTTTGTTAGTCTGTTTCTTATTTATTCAGATATCCAATCTGAAACATCTTACACTTCAGTTGTCAATCAAATAGTATTAGTATCATAAGCTCTTCTGTTAAATATAGTTTTGTTGTAATGGTGCCTCATAAGGATTACTGAGCATGATTGCTCTCACAGAGAGTCAGAGAGTCTGGCAGGAGGCTGGGGAACTGAAGGACTTACCCTGAGCAAAACAAGTACTGGATTAAAGTCATACAGCAACAGTGCTGCTTTCATGTATTTATTTATTGATTGAAATAAGGCAAAGTATTTTTTTCAGTGTACAATTCCTTTAAATTGGACAGAACTTAAACAAAGTAAAGCATATCAAGACCAAAATTATATTATTATAATTATTACAGCATGAAAATTTGAGATAAAAACTGTTTTATGGCCTATAACCTGGCCAACTTGGCAAAAAAGATACCCAGTTTAATATGATCAGGTTTTTGTTTTAAAACCTTCAGTGCTTTGGAATAGCCTCCGGCAGATGGGAAGTAGGAGCATTTGAGGGATGGGTTTACATTATACCTAAGACCAATTGTTAATTGAAATAAGTTAAATTTTTAGGCAGCTCCTTAAAAAATAGAACACAATTTGAAAAAATCATTCAAATACTGAATAAATATACCCCTGTTTAGTGTATACTGACCTCAATGATTTAATAGCAATCGGTTGTCGTTGTCAGAATAAAGCTCGACAGTTTTGGTCATCTCTAATAATGGTAAATTGTACTGTAAAGCAAAAATATCCACTGTAGATAATTATAAGGCTCATATAGGCTTTAGTAAAGTGAAATCTGTTTTTAAATAAACTAGACTTCATTTAGGCAAATCAGACATGGAAATGATTTAGAAACATTAGGAGGCAGACTTAACATGCATCTAACTATAGATAGATTCAAGGGTAGCAAACTTAATTCATTCTATGTATAAATTATCAGTTAGGTCACATCTTGAAAACAGAGTGCAGTTTTTCACACCCAGTAATAAAAACAACATAAAGGAAACGAAAAGACACAGAAATTGGGAACTAGATGCAAATCTAAAGGTGTCCATACACTAAATAGTTACCTTCCAACAGTCCCACGCTGTCCTTCTGACGTTCTTGTAACATCTGCAAACAAGGAATGTTGCAAGTTACTGGTATTGATACATAAAGTAGAGTTGATCCAGGGAAATTTCCGATTGCCACTTGGAGTCAGGAAGGATTTTTTCCCCTTCATATATTTGGTGTTTTTTTTTTTGCCTTCCTCTGGATCAACAGTTAGGCGGGAAATGAGGATATTGCTAGATGGGTTGGACTGGATGGACATATGTCTTTATTCAACCTCAAATACTATACTATACTATACTATACTATATCCAAATAACTGCCTGACCCATTATTTCTTGCAATTGACTAGTGATTGCAAAATGAATAGGTCAGGTGGGAACATTGTAAGGTAAGAACATCCAAACCAAAAATGATCTGTAAAGACCTTAGATAGACTCGACAAAGGAGCATTAAATCTATCTAATGACTTTACAATGCATGGCCAGCAAAAGAAAGCTTTCAAAGAAAAAACATTATAGAAGAAACAGTCCTGTTTCTTTCCTTTCCTTTTTCAGTATTTTCTTATTTAAGCTAGAATAATTCTAAAATTTATTTTATTAATGTGCATGTCCATCCTTAAAGGAGTGCAAAAGCCAAATTTTTACACTTCAGAATCTAAAAAAATTACCCTCTAAAAACACCAATGAACAGTAAAATCCCACTACAATAAATAGCATTGAAGTAAATATAATCACCTAAAGAACTGGAAGAAATAGCTATGTGTATGTACAATGACTGGTCACACCTCTGACCTTAGTCACATGCTCCCTTGCCTAATATGTCCTGTAAAATGATTGGCTAGAGGCTGCTAGTGGGTGTGACCAACTGAACCAACTGTAACAAGTTCCTGCAGTATCTTAGGACTGAGCATGTGTAAAGAACACATTGCTCAGTGACCACACTGATAATGGGATGTTGGGGAAAAAAACACAAACTCCATGTTAGAAAGGTAAATTTCTCAACAACCATATCAAAACGAGAGTTAAGACACAGATTACTGCTTTTACATTAATGTGCTTTTCCTTCTGAAAGAGTGTTGTTCTGGGGCTTTTGCTGTCCTTTAAATAAAAAAACTTGTCAACTATCTGAAACTAGTGAAACTTTCGAACTGTCTTTCAGCAGATGTGGTAATGGAAAGTTCATGAATAGCTTTAAAAGTGGGCTAGATACGTTTCTGAAACTAAAAAAAAAGTTTGCATTCATCTGGATCAGCTGTTATGTAAGGTTAAAGAGGAGGCTATAAAGGTTAGACTAGATCAACATACGTCTTTATTTAACCTCAATTAATATGTTAGAAGTAAACAAAAACAACAAAAAAAAGGACTGTAGGGCATATTTATAAACAATCGCTATTTTCGCCATTTTGCTATCGCAGGACATCTCAATGACAGAGAGCACTATTTTCGTCTTATTTATAAAACGCCCGTTTTCACTTTTGCAGAAAAGTAATGCTGCAGCGATGTGTGATGGTATAGTATAGTATAGTATTTGAGGTTGAATAAAGACATACGTCCATCCAGTCCAACCCATCTAGCAATATCCTCATTTCCTGCCTAACTGTTGATTAGGCAGGACTATTACACGTTTTTAATGGTCGACAAAGTTTTTTGTCATCAGCAAACACAGAAACCTTGCTAACAATATCTGTTGTATTCAATTAGATCAACTGGACTTGAAATGTAGTTCTTGAAGACGTTTCGCTAGTCATCCGACTGGCTTTCTCAATTCAGAATGACTTGTACAAGAATCTGTGGCAATTATGTACCCTAGAAAATCCCAATTAGCATATCACAGCCAAGTGTTAAAGCGTGATTGGATAGCGGCTAAGAGGTGTTATAGGAACGCCCAGAGTAAGGTGTCAAAACAGCATTGTACATGGCAGACAGTTGGTGTCGAACCCCCCCACCTCTATTTAGGCTTGGTTTCTTTATTTTCACATAAATGGCCTCCTTAACACCTCTCTCGAACCAGTCACGTTCCTTTGCCAATATGTTAACATTACAATCTTCAAAGGTATGTCCTTTATCCTTAAGATGCAGGTACACGGCTGAGTCCTGACCTGATGAATTAGCTTTTCTGTGCTGTTTGGTCTCCCCCACATACAAATCAAAGCATTCTTCACTGCACTGCGTATATGATGTCGCTTTTCTTGTGTTTCGGTATTGGGTCTTTCGGATGTACCAAATGCTGCCTCAGTGTGTTGTTCAGTTTAAAGCAGACAGGGATACAGTGTTTTTTGAAAATTCTTCTTAATTTCTCGGAGACCCCTGCTACATATGGGATGACCATGTTCTTCCACCTGTCTTGCTTTTCCCCTTCATTGTTGGTATTCGTGTTCTTTTCTTTCCTTCTACTTCTTTTGACAAAGGCCCAGTCTGGATATCCACAAGTTTTAAGGGCTCCTCTGAGATGTTTCATTTCTTTAGCCTTCACCTGTGTTCTAGTGGGGATGTTCTCAGCTCTGCAGGGTTCTGATGACACCCAGCTTGTGATCTAAAGGGTGGTGGGAGTCAAACATCAAATACTGATCTGTGTGTGTTGGTTTTCTGTAAACCTTGCTGACAATACCCACTTCCAAATCATTTATAAATAGATTAAATAGAAGCGTCCCCAACACATAACCCTGTGGCACCCCACTTAGCACTTTAGTCCATAATGATGAAGCCCCATTAACAACTACTCTCTGCATCCTATTCATTAACCAATTTTCTATCCATGTACAAATGTGCCTCCCCAGACCAACAGACCTTAGTTTATACATTAGTTGCCTATGGGGGACTGTATCAAAAGCCTTTGCAAAATCCAAGTAAACTACATCTACTGCTAAGATAAGATGAAATCCAGTCAATTAACATCTGCAAACAAGGAATGTTGCAAGTTACTGGTATTGATACATAAAGTAGAGTTGATCCAGGGAAATTTCCGATTTCGAGTAAGGAAGGAATTTTTTTTCCCCTTCATAAATTTGGTGGGTTTTTTTTGCCTTCCTCTGGATCAACAGTTAGGCAGGAAATGAGGATATTGCTAGATGGATTGGACTGGATGGACATATGTCTTTATTCAACCTCAAATACTATACTATACTATACTAAATTAGACAGCCCTAACTTGTCTAATCTGTTTGTATGGTTAAGCTCCTCCATTCCTCTTATTATTTTAGTTGTCCTTCTCTGAACTTCTTCCATTTCCAAGATGTCTCTTTTGTATATGGGATTCCAAAACTGCACTGCATATTCCAAACAAGGCCATACCAGTGTTTGTAAAGGGGTACAGTAATATTTTTCCACCTTGAATCTATTCCCCTCTTTATAGAAGACAATATCTTTTCTTCCTAGCTCTAGCTGTTGCTACCTGGCATTGTTTGCTACAGCTAAGTCTGTTGTCTACCAGAACCCCCAAATCTTTTACCATTAGAGATTTACTTAGCACAGCTATTTATGGTGTAGGTGGCACAAGGATTGTTAAACCCCAAATGCATCACCTTACATTTATCAACATTTATTCTCATCTGTTTTTCTACTGTCCATTTGATTATCTATCTAGGTCTGTTTGCAGCAATTGCACATCAATTGAAGTTTCCAAAGCTCTGCATAGTTTTGTGTGATCAGCAAACACAGAGACCTTTTTCTCAATGCCTCCTTCTAAGTCATTTAAAAGCCTGGGGCACTCCACTTACAAATTTAGCCTACATGGATGCATCTTTATTGACCACCACTTTCTGTTTGCGATCCAATAACTTATTCTGTATCTATGTACAAATGTTTTTTTTTTTTTAGGCCAACAATCCTCAGTTTATACATTAGTCACCTATGTGGCACAGTATCAAAGGCTTTTGCAAAATCCAAATATACCACATCCACAGCTGTGCCTGAATCTAAATTCTTTCTCACTACTTCATAAAAACCAAGTAAATTTGTCTGGCACAATATATTTCTTATAAATCCATGCTGACTACTACTAATAATATCAGTTCTGGAGACAAAGTCAAGCATATGGCAAAGTTTACAGCACCTACCCTACCATTGATGTTAGGCTTAAGGTGCCCATACATCTATAAGATTTTACTTACCCGACCGAGCACTCACGCGATGTTCATCGATGAACATCGCATCAATCTTATAGATGTATGGGCACCTTTACAGGTCAATAGTTACCAGACTGGGAACGACTACCTTTTTTTAAATATTGGTATTACATTGGCTTTTTTCCAATCTAGCAGCACATCACTAGACAATGAATATGAAAAGATAAAAAAATGTGGTCTAGATAAAACTGGACTAAGCTCTCTCAAAGGAGAACTAAACCCAAAATACAAAGGCAGCTCCACAGACTATATAACTGTCACTTAGTAAAACAATTTGACTCTCACATCTGAATTCAGCCTCTTAGTGTAGAAATCATTTATAGAATATAGTACTGGCAATCTATGATGTCACGGGTGGCTTCTAGTGTTACCTCTTTCTGGTGGTCTTGGACACAAAACTCCTTCTGCACATGTGAACTAGCTACCTTGTGTTTGTTTCCCACTCCCCTTATGCTAAGCTGCATGTAAGTTGAACTCAGAGTCTCCACCTGCCAGTGTCTCACAGCCAATCATCAGAGATAGCAGTGAATATTATTAGCTGATTTTTCTGCTCAAATAGAGTGGGGGAAGGTGTTAACCCTTTTCATATGTATTTAGGAAGTAACTTGTAAACCCTTTATATTTGGGAGCATTTCTGCAAGACTGTGTTTTTATGTATTTATTTCTGCACTCTACCATTTATATTGGTGTGTGTATTGCTGCAATGTACATTTAGGGCACAGCCACACTGCAATGCACCTGAATCGCACACGATTAATATGTGTTTACACTTGCAATTTGTCCATCTTCATTATGAAAACGCATGCGATTGCACAAAAAAGGCTGCGTTACCAAATTGCTGACGCATGTGCGTATGGCAACATACCCGAAATCGGAAGATTTTGGTGCTTTGCTGCGTTTTTAATACAATTAGAAAATCGCAATCGCCAGAAAAATGCGCTTGTGTGGCCTAGCCCTTAGAAGTGTAATGCAAGCTTCATTGATTTCAGTTTAGCTATACAGCATGTATTAAATGCAATGGAAGGGAGGATGCACGTTCCCAATAATGCAGGATTGTGATAATTTCCATGCATGGGTGTTGCGCTTCAACAATTGCACTCCAATAGCACACGGAAACACATCGCATGTAGTGGGGTTGGTCCATAGGCTATTACATGCCTGCACTCCCCCACTACATGCTAGCCCTGTATTTGAGTCTTAAAGGGAAAGGTGGCAACTCCAGTAGAATTGAATTGACCACTTAACAAGGTACACTTATAAAAACGAAACAGCTCAGAACTGCAGGTGCAGCATGTTGAAGTGAACATGGTCTTAGCACAGCTCTGTGCAATGCATTTTGAAGGGGAATGTTGGAGCCTGGAAGTAGTGTAAAGGCAAAGGCCACCTTTGCCTTTAAGACCAAAACAAATGTTAAATCTACGTGTTGCAGTGCTAAATACCATTGCATTAAATACAAACTGTATCAGCCTGCATCATGCTTCTAAAGAAACCTTTGGTTGTGTACATATTATTAGGCCTATGTAATATGCTAACATCTGATTGGTTGGTGCAAAATTTGCACCATTTTTAATGATAAGAACTTTTAATTCATAGGCCTGTATATGTGTTCGGGTCTTAAAGGCAAAGGTGGGAACCCTAGTTGGTTTTGTTTATGCGAAACTTTCCACAGGCAGCCCTCCTGCTGCATTAATTTTATAGAACATGTTTGCATTCCCTCTAATAGTACCCCTTTAATTGGCATTCCCTCCAATAATTCCTATTAATATGTACATTTATAGAAACAACATGGTGCAGAGCTGCAAGTGGCATACCCTCCAACATTCCCCTTTAATATGTACACTTATAGAGCATGGTGCAGTGCTGCAGGTGGAGGACAATATAATGACCCTGATCTTAGCACAGCTCTGTGCAATGCATTTCTCTGTGCAATGCATTTCTAAGCTTAGCTCTGTACTACAGTTTGTTGTTTTTATACAGGCAGCTGAATCAAAAAACACACTCTTCCTACCCTCCAACATTACCTTTAATAAAAGGTAAAACATGCTAGGCACACCAGTCTTAATATTGAAAAGTATCCTTTACTAGTGACGTTTCGGAACCTGTGTGGTTCCTTCTTCAGACCAAACAAAACAGCAGTTTTGTTGGTCTGAAGAAGGAACCCCACAGGTTTCCGAAACTTCACTAAAGGATACTTTTCACTATTAGACTGTTGTGCCTAGATATGTTTTACCTTTGATTAACTGTCTGTTGGCTACAGCGCTTAGAGCACCCAGCATGGAATGACAAGTTACTTACCTTATGTTTAGGTGTGCAGGATCTCACCCTTTTCCTGTGTTTACCTTTAATAAGGTACACTGATAAGAAATGCATTGCACAGAGCTGTGCTAAGATCAGGTTCACTTTACTATCCTCCCCCCACAGTTCTGCACCATGTGGTTTCTATAAAAACACACTCTTCCTACCCTCCAACATTCCCCTTTAAGAAGCTACACTTTCCACTAATATTGCTGCAGACAGGGATAGCTAGAGACCTTCACACTACGGGCCATATTTATAAAGGTATGGTATTCTTTTTTTCTTTAGCGATCGTTATGGCGATCATTAATTTATGATCACTATCGGAAATCTTGTAAATGTACGATAGCAAACGTAAATCTACGACCGCCTGTACAAAATGATTACGGTAGTTTATTACCGAATGGTATACTACTGCCACGGTCATACAGTTACCTGCGGTATCGCAAATTTTTAAATATGGCCCTCCAACACTTAAACAAACATTGCACTTAAAGCATACAAAGCACGTCTGCAACTGTGAATAATGCAGGTTTATTGCAAAACATGCGTGCTACATGTTTCTGACCCACTTGTCCTTGTTCGAGTGCTTGAGTGGGTCTGAACACGTACACGCATGTTTTGCAATAAACCTGCAATATTCACAGCTACAGATCTGTGTCTTTGTATGTTTCACCTGCAATTTATTGTTTATGTATCTGATTCGGTGGAGTGAAAGACGTAGGTGAGACACACATTATTTCAGATCCGGACACGCTAGATACCCAGACCTATATACATCACACTACAACACTGCTACTAGGAAGGGTTAATCAGCTGCATCACCAATTTGAATATTGATGATTCAATATATTCCTACATCATAGGGGTTAAGGGGTGGGAGTGGAAATCACACATGTGCTCACAATGTAAGTACTGGCAGGCAAGGGAAAATGTCAGCTTCAGATTTGGGGAACAGACAGAAACTAAAATGAGCTCATAGAGGTAAAGAAAAGGCCCCTGAATGGAATCTTCCATGCTGAGAAGTGTGTTAAGGCAAGTACTTTCTAACTTTAACTTTGATTTTTTGGGGTTTAGTTCTCCTTTAAGATCCAAGGATGTATTCCATCTGGTCCTGGGGCTTTATTGATATTAACTTTGTCTAATTGTTTCCGTACCATACCCTCTGTCAACCAAAGTGAATATTCCTCATTTATACCCTTCATATTATTACAGTCCCTACTATAAGGACTAGGGTTCTCTATAGTGAATATAGAGGAAAAAACATGGTTTAGCACATTAGCCTTCTAAGCCCCATTATTTAATGGACCCACATTCTCAGTCCTCATCTTAAATATGGAATCCAACAATTGAATCGTCCATTTATCTATCGTTAATCTGTGTACCGAGATTTAAAAATTAACAACATATTTTCCACAGTTTCAAAAGAAGCCTCTTTAAATGTTTTACATAAAAAAAAGTTTTGTTTTTTTTAAAAAAATGTTTACATTTGTTTGGGCAGGTAAAGCCAAAAGGGTTGCAAAATAGGTAGTGGCTGTGCATAAAAACATAAGGGGGTTTGCTTCTTAGCTATGCCATGATACTCATTGGGCCTGTGAATATAATTTTGCTAGAAAAACATTGATACGATCTACCATTTGGCCCTTATCACCTCACATTGACCTTTCCAATGTTACATACTGTCTATAAGTAGATTAATAAACAGACCAGTAAAAAGCTAACACCTGATTGGTTGGTTTAGATTAAAAGCACAGGGAAACTTTTGCACCTTTCTGTACCTAAAGTTCAGCAAGCCTCGCAAATGACTCCTTTTGCATTGACCACAGCCTACCACCTAGCTTGTTAGTAGCATATGTATGTATCTATAGTTCATTTATAAAGCGCCACTTGGGGACACAGTGCTGTACAGTAATACAAGGGGGATAAATACGTCAATAGTTCAGAACATAAGTATATAAATTAATAAATAGAAGTGCTAAAGCTTGCCACAAGAGGAAAGGAGGTCCCTGCCCCATAGAGCTTACAATCTAGTTAGGTGTGTAACATACAGAGACAATGGAATGGAGTGCTGGAGTGAGACGTATGCTGTGCAAATAAAACAGCCAAATACTCATAGGCTGTGCTGGTTATCAGATAGGATGTAAGGCTAGATTTAAACCTGCTAATAGAGGTTTCTTGATGTAGAGAGAGGGGAATAGAATTCCAGAGGATAGGAACCACAAGAGAGAAAGGTTTAAGGTGAGAGGAAGCAGTATGTGTGGGGGGATCTGTACAGGAGCTGGTTCTGCAATGAGCGGAGGGTACGGGCAGAAACATATGGGGACACTAGGGAGGAAATATAAGGAGGAGCAGCAGAGCGAAAGAATTTAAATGTTAGGAGAAGGATTTTGTATACAATGCGCTGTCTAATGGGGAGCCAGGTTGTTGTCCGGTACAGAGGAGATTTGGGATAAAAATAGAGAGAGAAAAATAGAGAGAGAACACTGCTTAAACACCAATAAATACAGTCTAGAAAGGGTTATTAGAAGGTTTTATTTTTCAGAAATTACAAACTGAAACGGTGCACAAAATAAATAACTTGATTTTTAAGTTATGTTGGAAGAGTGGTACAGGCATAGGTACATTAATCTATTGGTATTGTTCATTGTTGCAGTCATATTGGAAGACGCTAGAGACTCCTGTAGTTGATAATTGCCCCTTTTCGCATATCCCAAATGCATAATTTATTGAATGTCTCACTGCACTCATTTCTAGTGGGAAAAGAAAGTGATATGGTTAGTCACATACTGACAACAGCAGGCTAACAACAGCCTGTTGCTTAAAATTATAGTCTCTCCACCTTCCCCCTCCAAATAAAGTCAATGAAAATACCCAGGATGAGGACCAGAAATGCTGGGTTTATCTTGTAACTCCTGCACCACTGCAAGTTTTGAAAGCCGGAGTATCTTACCTTAAACCAGTGGTGCAGGAATTACATGGTTATCCTCCTGTGGAGAAATTCTGTTACAATTCCCTTGTTGTCACAACCCCCCCCCCCACTCCGGTCTGTCTATCCGGCCCTCCAGTTATTGAAAATTACACTCCAACTTACTAAAAAGTTGAAAAAAAAACGAAAGGAGAGCGAGGACAGTGAATAAATAACATAGCACACACTAAAATATATCTTAATACCTAATGATAGATTGCCACCACATTTCCATACAGGGAAATGACCTGCTAAACGATATCACTAATTATTCATTCCCATAAGGCAACGTTACTTTGGAAAGCAAGGTTCATTTTGGGATATACTCAGAATATGACAATTAGCCTTTAAAGGACAACTCCACCCTCATAAGAACATCTTTTAGAAAGAATGGCCTCTTTAAAATATGTTGATATATCATAGTTTGTCCTATGAATTCATTACTGTATGCCTGCTATGCTTCTGGATGCCTCATGGAAACTGAGCAATTTAGAAACCTGTACTGAGCCTGGGCATGCTCAGAAGAGGCAGCTAGGGAATTAGCATTCAGTCATTGGCTGTGATGTCAACTGTCAAATCCATAACTGACAGTTACTAACTGGAAGAACCAGGAAGCAGATACAGGGGAAACAGGACATTGTGCAGGATTTCAGGTTAGACTTATATATTTCAGATTTCAAACTATTAACGTTTAGGGTTTTAGGGGGTGATTTACCTGTAAGTTTTCATTTTGGGTCTGGACTTGCCCTTTAAATGATTTTATATCATTTAGTAAAAGTACAAAAGAGTGCATAAAAAAATATAAGGAAAAATGCTATGATAAATATTTGAACATTAAGGTAGCACACCGTTCAGAATAAATGGGGTTAAAGAAGATACTTAGGTGCATATTTCTAAAGGTCCATTAACTTTGCTGTTTTGTTACCTCCACATATCGCTGTAAAACGATTGTCATTACCACCGTATTAATAAAGCTGATTGTTTTTGCATTGAAAGTATCATGTAGCGAGCAACGCTGTGTAAAGGGATTTAATAATGCATTTGTGGCTCTTGGTAAATGGCTTGCAAATGTTTAACACCAGCTATAAAATTGGTGGTAAATTTTCAGGGAAAACCGGTGCAAATATTGAAACACTTTGCACTGACTGCAAGGCAGGGTTAGCAAAAACGCTGCTGGAAAAACATTCTTTAAGTTTAAAAGGGATACGATATGAGATGGGATTAGAAGGGTTAAATTTTAACTACTCTGAAATACTATCCCCTTAAATGCTAATGAGCAATTGTCTTGTCTGGTTGCTTCTGATTGGTTGTTTTTAAATTATGAAGGAGCATGTGTACAATTCTAAAGGCTCGTACACACGCACAATGTGCGTCCCGAGCCACGACCCCCGACACCGATGGCTACAAGCCACAAACGGCAGTTTTTGCTGAGAATCGTCCGTGTGTATGCGTTCGGTTGGGGTCGTTGATCCACCCAGTGGATTGATGAACAACTCCAAAGATGAACGCATACACATGGACGATTCTCGGCCGAAATGGCCGTTGACAGTCAGTGTCGGGGGTCGTGGCTCGGGTGCATATTGAGCATGTGCACAAGCCTTAAGTCTATGATTTAAAGTTCACCCAAAACGCGTCAGATTTCCTAGCTCTGACCCCTCTGTTTGTATTTTCACCATGTCCTGATTTTAAAAGATAAATAATAAAAGTTGATTTTTATGAATCCCTGTTCTGGACTCTGGACTTGAGAGCTGTGCAACCCAAACATCATTTCATGAGTCTGAGGCTGTGCTTGCCAGTGGCATTGTGCAGGAGAAGCCTTAGGAATGTCACATGTCAGCCTCCCATCCATTAACTTTCTGGTCAGTCATTTCTTTATATCTTGGACTGTGGAGCAGGTAGAGAGGTGGTTGATGTCTTGTTTTAAAGGTAGGAAACTGGACTATCATTTAAATCAACTTGTTTGGAGACCACAGTTCCCCTTTAAAGTAACTCTAACCTCTAATAAATTGGTTAGCAATTCTAGCAATATCCTCATTTCCTGCCTAAAAAAACACCAAATTTATGAAGGGGAAAAAAATTCCTTCCTGACTCCAAGTGGCAATCGGAAATTTCCCTGGATCAACTCTACTTTATGAATCAATACCAGTAACTTGCAACATTCCTTGTTTGCAGAAACTCATCCAGCTTTTTTTTTAAACTGACCAATGAACCTGCCATAACAACATCCACTGGAAGTCAGTTCCATTTCTCCAACTTCTACTTACAAGCTGTGATTTATTCTGTCACAACCCCCCATTCAGCTCTGGCTATCTACTTATCAGTCTTAGGATAATGTACTACAACTAACCAAAAAGTTTAATAAAACAGGACGGAGAAGGAAGGGCAGTGAACATAAATACAGCACACACTACAATACATCTTAATATTTATACGGTAAACTGCCACCACATTCCAAGACAGCGTAATGACCTGTAAATTATATCTAAGGGATTATACACACAATTTTCAATCCAATGTGGTAGCCCTGATAGGTAAGGTCTGAGGTGCACTTCTTATAACCTGTGCCACTGCAGGTAAGTATAATCAGTCATATATAGTTTGTAGGTAGGCACACTCAATATGGTATTCAACATTACTCATTTATTTAAGTGCTGAAAACAACAAATACCAAATACACACAACATTTCGGGGGGTCCAACCCCCTTCCTCAGGTGTATTTGGCATTTGTTGTTTTCAGCACTTAAATAAATGAGTATTGTTTGAATACCATATTGAGTGTGCCTACCTACAAACTATATATGACGGATTATACACACCCCTAACTTCTAAAGATCCTGTAAGGAAAAGATTCACAATGTTTCGGGGATAACCCCTGAAACATTGTGATATGTGTGGTCACAAATAAAATTAAGTTATTCACATGGAGTGCGACCCTCTGTTTCATTTTTACTTGATGCTGTCGTTCCTGAGGGAGGACCATTGAGGTGTCTGCACCCACCTTGTTGGGTATACTTAGAATAGGACTATTAGCCTTTAAATTATTTTATATAATTTATTTAAAGTACAAAATAGTGCATAAAAAGTTAAAGAAAAATGCTATGGTAAATAATTGAACATTAAAGGTAGCACACAGTTAAGTATAAATGGGATAAAGAAGAGAATACTTAGAGTAAAAGGCGCCTGTAAAAGTCTGTGAGCAAAGTCCATGAAAATTCTAATTCTAGATGGAAGCCAATATATGATCCTTCCCAATTGACTAATAATGTACCCTGTTGATGGTAAACTTGCGGGTTGATTCCATTGCCCTATTTTATGCCCTCTCCTGAATCATGGAGTGGTTTGGTCTTTAGAGGGCATGTTTGTCCCCTCCTTGGGAGGTGTAGCCTGCTTTTTGAAGGGAAACTTTGGTATCTATTTCCCTCTATATGTGCACTACACACACCATACATGCCACATACAAAATATTAACAGTTTTGTAATCAACTAATATTATAAAACCCAAAGATAACAAATATGATATATTTACCAGTTTGTATGACCAAGAAGTAAAATATCTCATGTTCCCCTTGTGATGCCAATCCATAAAATATATGGACAGATACGCCTTCGTTCCAGCGTCAGCTAACATTTTTTGGAAAAATATGGCATACTGTAAATCCTTCCCATGAATTATTATGAAATATCAATTGGCTGTGAAATTACATCTGTTTTTAGCTTTGATTTAAAGCTGGGCCTCCTGCTGTTTCTGTGCCAAAAAGTCTATGGATGCTGCAGTTGCTGCCGTGATTTTTAACACTTATTGCCTTTTGAACCAGATACCCTGCTGGGTTGAACAAATGACAAATGGAGATGGGAGAAGAGCACTATACAATCAGTCTGAGGTTTTATTAACCTTTGGAGTACCTCTGGGTTGAAATAGATGAGAGCTGCCATATTGATTGACACTGCTTATAAAGTGAGATAACATTAAAATTAATGCCACCATTATAGATATTACCTTAAATGTCACTCACCTTCATGACATATGGCTAGAGGATCTGGCTCTGACAGCTTTCCCGCTAACCCTTTTTTCTCCCCCTCCCTTCTTTAAAATTTGTGTGCATATGTGTGTCTTGGAGGGAGGAGCTGTCAGACAGAGCTGGTATGCAAAGCTGTAGCCGTATAGCTGTGTAGATGTAAGAAGAATGAAGTGATTACTCCCACCTAAATGTCACATTTGTACTGCATGCAGTACCTTAATCGAGGGTATATATACACTATAAGATATAATATAAATATTACATCAATGATTATTTGAACTGCAATATGTACTACTATCAGCAGCAGTGATAGGGGAAGCAGCACCTGAAGCAAATAACCTCCAGTGCCACTCTATCATGGGAGTAGAGATGTAATGTGGGTTTGAATAAAATCAAATCTGAGGGTTTCGAAGTCCCGACGAAACTTTCGGAACTCCCGAACTTATCAAAAATCGAAAGTAGACAATCATCAAAAATCAAAAGCTGAAAGTAAACAATTTTTGAAAATGGAAAGTAGACGATTTTTGAAAATCGAAAGTCGAACTTTCCGAAAATTTTGAAAATTCGAAAACGGAGCGAAACTCAACATTTTCGAACATCTCTACATGGGATTATTGAGGCACTGCACCATGAGTGGAATTTTCAACCTACCTTCAGGGCATGGTAGCCCTGACTACTGTGTATTTTTTAAAAATACCCCCGCTCCTATGTTAATGTTGGTGAAAACAATAAAAGCCTACCAGAAGAGATTTCAAAATGAACTGGGAAAAGAAAGCTTAAAGGGCATGTCCACCCCCCAAACTAAAATTTTACCCACTGCCCCCTCTGTGTAGTTTAAAAATAGCCTTACCTTACATCTCTGCTTCTTATGGTTCCTCTGCAGTGCTTGTCCAGGAAACGGAAGAGTAGCAGCTGTCTTCCTGTGTAAAAGGTTTCCACCTCTTCCTTGTCCTCTGAGTGAGTGCAGGAGAAAGCAGAAGTAGCCATCAAGATATCAAGTTGCAGTGACTGAAGGAGGAGAACGAGGGAAGAAGGAGAACAGCACAGCCCAGACCAAGCAGGGATAGGTCTGTAAATGTAACTTAAAGGGCATGTTCACCCAAAAAACTAAAATTTAATCCACTACTGGCCCAACTGTGTAGTGTTTAAAAATCCTTACCGTACATCTCTGAACAAGCACTACAAGAGAACCATTTGGAGCAAAGTACCATAAAGTGTAGCACATGAGCTGTCTGTGTGTCATCCAGTCCCTGCTGCTTGTCCTTATTGAGGTCTAGTTAAAGGAGCTAAAAGCTCCCCACAGAGTACAAAATGAAATAGAGCCTTCTTACAAAAGAAGGTACCTCACAACCTCATGTTATTATAATAGCATTGCCCTAATAATCTAACATATAAACAATTATTTCTAACCCCCAAAGAAATGGGCGGGGACATGTAAAGTATCTCATTTATAGCCTGTACCTAAGGCATGTGTCCAGATGTAATACAGCTTAATGGTATAGAGCTGGGGTGTTAAACTTGGGAATTTTCACATGTTTGAAAACTATAAAGCCCAGCATTCTCGGTTAGCTGCAAGTTTCTTCTTTATGTCCATTGGTTAATTAATATATACAGATGCTCTTTGCAATGATATAGAGCATATGTGTTTAACTTTTCACATGTTTAAAAATTACAACTCCCAGCATTTCCTGGCTGCACACAATTCTGGAAAATGTAGTTTTCATTTATCCTGGAGTAAAGCCATTTTCCTGACATACAGACATTAAAAACCCATGGTCATTCTTTAGCAATTCCTACCCAAGGCCCTTCATATTGATTTGAAATTTAAATTTATCCTCCTAATGTGAGGTTTATGTTTTATTTCCCAGCATTCAAGTATCACACAGTCCAGCTAAACCTGCAGCCCCAGTTAGCAAATAGACCAGTCTTGGCTAAGTTTTGCCTCTGCCCTTTCTACCAGGCCAGAACTGTACACGTATTTACAAAATGGCATCAAACAAAAAGCCTATAATTTCTATAGTGAATGGGAACATGATTATTTTTTACTAAAGTGAATAGAAAAAGCATCAGCTTGCTCTGCAAAGCTTCTGTCACTTTAGCCAAGAAAGGAAATGTTGAGACACACTTTAAGACCCTGCATTCTAAAACAGATACTGACTTTCCACTAAAGTCCAACTTAAGATAACAGAGTACAACAATGTTAAAAATTGCTTTTAACACAGCAAAAAATGTTCAATAGGCCTGCTGAGAAAAACATAGCAACAACTGTTGCTTTGTATCGCTTATCTCAGGTAATAGCACAACGTAAAAAAAAACATTTGAAGATGGTGAGATGATTAAAGAATCTTTTTTAGAAGCCACAGATTCACTCTTTGATCATTTAAAAAACAAATCAGAAATAATATCTGCGATTAATTCCTTCAGCTTACTGCTAGAACAGTTACAAGAAGAGTCAAAGTCATGTCAGCTGATATCATTTCACAAATAAAAAAAGACTTGGATGACTGCAATTTTTTTCTCTTCAACTTGATGAGTCTGTTGATCTTACTGATTTGTCGCACTTAGCTATGTTTGTTAGAATGGTATTCAGTAACTTTGAAGTAAAGGAAGAACTTGTAAAAATTATTCCTTTGAAAGGCCATACCAGGGACGAAGACCTCTATTCCAAAGTAAAAGAATATAATTTGTGAAAATATTCAAATACAAAAGCTTGTCAGCATTAACAGATGGAACTTCTGCTTTCACTGGCTGTACCAATGGATTTTTAGCTCTTTGCCCAAAGGATTCCAGTTTCCCCAAGTTTTTTTTATTACCACTGCATTATACACCAGCAGGCACTATGTGCGAAGTTTTTGAATATGAATGAATGTTAATAAGATTCGAGCCGACGCTCTTCAGAAAAGACTTTTTATAGAGTTGATTGAGGAACTTGAATTTCAGCACGGAGAACTTCCCTTCCATACAGAGGTGTGTTGGCTGAGCAAAGGAAAAGGTCTTTATCGCTTCAATCATCCCAATCTGAATCCTGGAAGATTTAAATTGGCTTCAGGATTTTGCCATTTGGTAGATATAACAGGAAAATTAAATGATTTAAATCTGAAACTTCAAGGTAAAGACAAACATATCTTGGAGATGATTTTCGAAAGTGAAAGCATTTTCAGAAAAACTTACCCTTTGGGAGAAAAATTTAATGAGGGGAGAGCTGAAGCACTTTCCAACTTTATAAATAAGCAAATAGAAACAGCTGGAATACCCTACGAAAGTAATTACTTCACTAAAGGAAGAATTTCAAAAGTGTTTTAAGAGGATTGAAAAAATCTGCCAGTTTGTGTTATTTCCATTGTCAAACATAAATGTTGAAGAAGTATCTGCTCTAATAGAGAAGGAATTTCATGAAGATCCATCTTCTGTTGGATTATAACTTATTTCTCTGAGAAATGATTAGGCTGTGAAGAGTTTTGCTGACCCAATAAATTTCTGGCTTGTAGTCCCAAATGAAAAGTATCCCCATTTGATTTTAGTTGCTCAGGAAGTAAAGGCTTTCTTTCTATCAACATATCTTTGTGAGTCGACATTTTCAAGTATGAACTTCATCAAGAACAAATACAGGACCAGGCTGACAGATGACCATCTGGATTCCTGCATCAGACTTGGGGTGACCAACTACTCTCCAGAAGGATTATTCTATTTCATATTAAATTTCATTTGAAGTTGTATTTTTTGCCATCCTATTCTTGTTTCACATGCCCCATGGTGACTATGCCCCTGATTTTGACCACACCCCCTTTATTTAGGCCACACACCCCAAAATATGTTGCCACATGCTGCATGCGACTTTATGGTGATCTTTCTCTACAGAACAAACTGGAAAAGTAGATCCCCACCTCTTTAAGATTGCCTACCCCTGATATAAAGGATATATATATATATCCCTTATATTATATAAATAAATTTATATTTTTACCGAGATTGCATTGAGTTTTTAGGAGCAACTAACTAGGTGGGGGTATATATATATATATATATATATATAGACACGATATAGAAAATGCAGCAGCACCACAAACATCTAAACAGCTCTGGGTGCGGATCTCTGGGGTATTCCAGCTTATACCCCTTGTATAGATAGCGATGAAGAAAGAGTCGCACACCAAACAATATTGCAGTAGATAAGGCTTTATATCATCAAGAATGCAACGTCTGCCCACACACCAGCGACGTTTCGAGAGACACAGCTCTCTTTCTCAAGATATGGGCAGTACTAATTAAACAGTAATACATCAACATTTTATATCCTATCCCCCAGGAAATTACATCACACCAGAGAGAGACACGTATTGTTATAACACATAATTGCAAGGTAAAGTTAGAACAACGGTGGCTTTCATAGTTCAAATTTCACAGAAACAAAAATAGTCATAATCCCTATTTAAACCCCCAGGGGCCAACGTCTGTAATTTGTTAACCCACCATACTTCTTTCTTTTTCAATCTCATTTCCCTGTCACCTTGTCCCATGAGAGGTATAACTTCCAAAACCATAAATTTCAGGTCTTCAGCCGAATGACCCGAATCTACAAAGTGGCGGGGAACTGGGAGAGAGACTTGTTTATGGTTGATTGAGGATTTGTGCTGAGAAATCCTAGCTTTTACTTTCTGTGTAGTTTCTCCTATAATAGGAGATGACACGGACACCACAAGACATAAATTGCATATCTCGAATTACAAGTGAAAGAACCCCTTAGGTAAATTGCACTCCAGTTTTCGGATGCGTGAAAGTGGAACCACTTAAACTGATCGACATTGTACACAATTATAACAGGGCATCATCCCTTTCTTACTACCCTTGAGCCACATTTTCCCAAAAGTTTCCTTCATCTGTTCTCTTTCACTATAGTGGTGTAAGCATAGTGCCTAACGTTTTGCCCCGTCTATATGATAATAATGGTAGATATTTAGTTCAGAAATGTTGGGTATGAGGCCCCAAGTATATTCCAGTGACGCATAATAATCTGCTTAATTTGAGCACTTTGTTGGTTATAGTCTGTAACCAAAGCTAGTCTACCACCTTGCCCATTTTAACCATACTTCTCTTTCCTGGACTACCCCTCTGTTCTAACTTGCTTTTTGTCCTTCCAAGATAAACTTAGGGTACCTCCGTTCCCAAATTTATCGCACATATAGGTGATTTGTTGATCCCTACGTTTCTTGTTGCTACCAATCTTTCAACTTACATAGTTGACTAAATGGGATGGATTTCTTAATGTGAGGTGGGTGTTGACTAGTATAATGTAAAATTTGATTACGATCAGTTGCTTTCACATATAGATCTATATGTGAAAGCAACTGATCGTAATCAAATTTTACATTATACTAGTCAACACTGGGAAGAATCACACTGACACGAGTTGTTCAGTATTGCAAAAATGCTTCTTCTACTTTATTTTTAGTTGCAATGGGTTATATAGGTGAGCGAAGGGGGGGGGGTTGATTAGAACGGTTAGTGTGGCAAAGTTCACTATGTTGGTTTAATCAGTCCATTGTAGCATATTCTCAAGGTCACATGTAAGACGTCATCCTCCTCTGGAAAGATTCTTCCATCCCCCACAAAACACCTGTTCTTCTGGAGAATTTCCTCTTTTCTTTGTCCATCTTACCATCTTACCGCAACAGGTCTTATGATATCTGTGTTTGTCAAAGTTTGAGCAAGAAATCAAAAACTTATCATATCATTTGATACTGAATTATCAAGTTTAGCAAAACAACTAAGGCATAGGTTATCAGACAGTAAAATAACATTTTCTTTCATGTAATTAAAACTAAAGCTTAAAGCGATAGATATATGGGATATATGTCTCCTTAACAGTCCCCCCTAAAATGTTTATTTTGCTGTCCCTACCTAACAAGGACTATCAGATTTGCCCCAGAGGGAGTCCACCCTAGAGGTGGGTGTGGCTTTTCAGCTTGGCCTGGGGAGACCTGCGCAAGGCCAGGGACCAACCCTTCCAACTCCAATACCCTAACTATCCCTGTAGGGAATTGTAAGCGGAAAGCTCTGTAGGTTGCATGGGAGTGTAAGGAGATTCAGGAATAAAATCAGGTTTGTATTCATGCATTACAAACATTTGCAGCTTGTTTTGCTAGCTTCTTAATATATGGAATAAAACAACAAACTAAGAAAGAGACCAATATTAAAACTATCAATACAGTCACTCCTATCTGGGCCAAGGTTTTCTGCCACCCAGTTATCCATCCAAAATATTGGTCCCATGGACTAGTTATTCCAGAATTCTTCTTTAATTCGATTGACAAATCTTCAAGTTTCTTAATAGCAAGAGTGACTTTACCATTTGGGCCAGTGTTATCAGGAATATAAGTGCAACATGTGCTAGAGTCTGGTAACATTTTACAAACTCCTCCTTTTTCAGCAAGCATCATATCTAAGGTGATCCTATTTTGGAAACTCATTTGTGCAGTTGGGCCTAATTGATCAGCCAAACCCTGGAGTGCATCTTTAGTATAGTTAACAAATCGCTGCTGATTATAGTAAATGTAATTAATCCAATCAACATTTTTATTCACGGTTAGCATTAGAATTAAAGACTCAAACCCTGCTTTAACCTGATCACAGGCTTTAAATTCATCGGGTACCCCCCTAGGAACTCCAATAGCATCAATATATACGTGTGGATCAAGACTTCCACCTGGAGTCAAGTCTCTTTTAGCATGATGAGGGGGTTCAAAGGGTACACTTGATGGATATTGAGGGATGATATGAAGGGGCATAATCACCTTACTTAAAGCACATTCACCATTCCAGGAAGTGGGGAGATGGGACCTGATTTTCATGTCTCCACAAATCCAGTAAATGTCACCAATTGATTGTACTTGATTCTGCAGAGGGCTTTTAGAGCCATCTTTATACGTTTCACAATATCCTGTAGTGAAATTGCCCATGGTTTTGCCAGAATGATGGTAGTTATAATAACAGGTATAATTTCCGGGATATATGGTTATACCTTCAGTTTGGCAGGGAGTTTGTTTAAGAATTGGGTAAGTAGTTTTCCATGTCTCACAAATTGTCTGGTTGGTGGAAACATTACTGAACAGGCTAAGGAAACATTGCTCAATTTGGGGTGGGAGATTAATTGGAACAGTGCCTAAGTGGGGGCGGGCCCCCCCCACAAACGAAACAGTTGGATTTATTATGTTGGACGGCACTATATTTCATCCATTCCAGCCAAACATTGGCATCACTAAATCCAGTTTCGATAGATATTGTCTCTTCGAAAGTAGGATTTGCTATAGCCCTCATATTGTTTGGTACAATAAGATTCGTAGGTTTTGTCTCCTTTTTGTTCAGATCCTTAAATTCTACTGAATTATACATATCTTTTAGGAAGAATTTACCATTATATACAGAAGCAGTGAGTTATGGCAACCTGTAAAGCTCTCCCTGAGGAGATAATGAAAAGGATATATAGACCAATCATGTTTCTCCAGTCGGAGGGGGTAGATTTCTTGCAATGTGAAGCGTGGATCCAAGATGGTCTTCCTTCCAACTTCACTGAAGTGGGAGTGGTAAGAAGAACCTGGAATGGGCCGTCAAACCTAGGTTCAAGGGAGTGCTTTCTCACAAACTTCTTTACCAGCACCCAATCACCTGGGAGGAGTGAATGAGTACCTGTTACAGACTCAGGATCTGGAAGAGAAGAGAGCACTTGACCATACACTTTAGTTAATTCACGTGTTAGTTGGCAAACAAAATCAGTTAATACATCAGACTGAAATTGTAATTGCTGGGGGAAATAACACCCTAACCTAGGGGCTGATCCAAATAGGATCTCAAAGGGGGATAATTTGTGCTCCCCCCTGGGTGTGTACCTGACACTGAACAGAGCTATAGGCAGGCTATCAGGCCATCCCATCCCAGAATCATGAGCCATTTTTAATATACGTGTCTTTAGAGTACCATTCATTCTTTCAACCTTCCCACTACTTTGAGGATGATAGGGCGGAGGAGGTCACTCCTAAAGCAGTCCAAATTTCTTTAGTGACAGGTTAAATTTTCCTCTCACATCTTCTGGCAATTCCTGTATGCCTCTCAAAGCAGCTGACTTTGCAGGCTTGTCGGCCATATTATTGCCTATGGTTTCAGGGGAGTTGAGTTTGCCATGAGCCTTCACTTTCAGTGAAATTTGCCTTTTTCGTCTGCGAAGCGTGATCCATCCACAAATAGAGTGATGTCTGGGTTGTCCAGTGGAGACGAACTGACTGTGGGAAGGTGTGCTGTTTCTTGCTGCATGAGTTCAAAGCAGTTGTGTGTATCCTGTGCACCATGGTCCTCATTATCCTGTTCTCCATGGTGATAAGTTCCATCATTGGTGGTACCCCCCTCAGGAATTGGCAGAAGTGTAGAGGGATTAAGTATGGAACAACGTTGAAGCGTGACATTGTCAGTTGAGATTGATTAAGAATGGCAGAAACATCACCAAAGGGTCTAAAAAAACAATAACATTCTCAGAGAAACATGGGAATGCAGGAAAGAAACAAAAGAAACGGAGAAAAGAGTAGCAACTTATACACATATATGAGATAACATTCCCTTAAACAACATGAAAAGAACTCACAATTATCTCACCCAAACAACCAAAACATAAGGAAGATAATAATACACATATTAAATTAATGTAAAGTCAGCTCACCATTCTCATTTATAAACTATCTACTGCCAAATTCTACCAAAACCAACTACATTAAAATCATACCTGGAATCAGTGAACTAACAGCTTAAACCTTAAACAAAACACCGGTACGGGTTAAAGAAAAGATTAAGCTAAATAAACAAAACACGGTGACGGACTAAATTTTCAACAGAATCTCGGAATTGAAGCTCTATATACACTATACACAAACACTTACAACCATACCAGCTCTAATTGGTAGAGAATCAAATCGGACTAAGGAGAGATTTACACCTATATTTAAATATTAATTACTTGGGTATTAATTTAACCTGTAATCTTAATACAGTAAATAAAAGGAATATGCTATGGGTAAGACCGGAATATATCTAACTTCTAAGACCATGATGGATTTAAAATAACCTCATACTCTGCGAGGTATCAGATAGTTCATATTCTATTCGTTAGCATTTATAAACATGATTAGATGTTAATTAAACATTCTCCGTGCCCAGTATAATAAAATTGGAGGCCTCAACAGCCATTGCACAAGCTGCAGAGATGCATTCTCTGCATTCTCTGAACAGTGATTGCCAATGATTTAGGGAAAAAAAATAAGTGACTAGTTTCAAGGTGTCTCTGTGATATTGTGATAAAACTGCCACCATGGTTTTACAATGTTCTCTTATAATACAAATGAAAAGATTTATCATAATTCACAAAGCTCAGAGCAGGGGCAGAGATAAATGTTATTACAATTATTTAAACATTCTTTGTCATTTTTTTTTGTGTCCATAGAATGATGTTTGGACAGTCTTTAATTGTGCTTTTGGAGCATTTGGTCCCAGTGGGAGCTGGCTGGGATTCATTGTTGGTAAAAGTTTGTGAAGCTGACCAATTCAGCTTTATCACAGGGTGTTTGAAACGCAAAAATGTCTTTATCTCTGGCGGGGCTGACCAGATATTCACCCTTAGATATTATACAACCAAGATATTGAACTGAGTCTTTGCAATATTGTATTTTCTGGAAACTTTTGATGCAGCACAATTGAGGAGAGAGAAACCTTTTTATATACCTCCATGCTCTGAATACACAATAACCACATTAACATATTTGACAATTAACATATTTCAATAATCCTAGAACCATGTGGCTAAACCCATTATTATTTTAACACTTCACAGAGAGCCATAGAGTCTGTCACTGGCAAGTCCACCAAATCTCTATGTCAAACAGTGACACATGAAATGGGACTTTTAAAAAAAAAATGAATACAAAAAGACTGAGCCGTAGCACCAGCCGACATGCAGAAAAAAGGCATATCTCAAAATCAACAACTGTATTACATTGGGTATCGGCAGAAATGCTAATAAGGGCCTAAATATCCAAAACTATAGGAACTATCTGTATTATGAGCTATAATAGGGGTATAAAATAGGAAGATAGTCTTTATAATTACTCATTGCTTTACAAAGGTACAAACCATTGGCAGAATACTATTAATTATATCTTGTAAAAGGGGGTTAGGGGCATTAAAAAAAATAATCCGTACATCAACTTTTACTTCCAACAAGTTATGCCACTAAAAAAAAATTAAGATACACAATCTACTTACTAAATCCTGTATTATCAAGTTAATGGGGTAATTTGGTAATAATTCAAAGGAAAAATAAGACAATAACAATTGGCCATTATCCCTATTAGTGACAAATATTTTATATTCTTAGTCTCTGCAAGTACCCCTACTTAGCTATATAGATATAACTGGCACTAGTCTCACCAATGATCTAATTTATTACAAATAACAAATCTACTATTATGAAGCTGATTCCTCTTTAACACCAACAGAAACTCTACCAGATCCTTGCCCTCTACCACTTTCTAAATCTTCACTTTCTCAAAAACCTCTGTAATATATAAAAAACTTCCGTAGACATTCCTACCTCCATTTGCCTATCCACCTTCCTCCTGATAACTTTCCTCTTCCATCTACACCTTCTTGAACCTTCTTACACAATCTAACACTTTTATTCTTAAACTGTACACGTGCAGATGCAAAACAATTAAGATCACTATGCAATTATATAATTTCCACTTAACTAGTTAAACCATGACATTTACTTTCATTCTCCCAAGCCAACAGGAGAGATAAAAAATAAAAAAAAAAAGAGAGAGGGGGAGGGAGGAAAGCAAGGGAGGGGGAAGTGGGTTTAGGAATGTAAGAAGATAAGAATTAGACACAGAATAGAAAACATCGAGTCCAAACATTGTGAAGTGAAACCAGCATTAACCAAATTTAAACTTTACTTATTAATATAATTAGATTTATAATAAAATTCACTAAGAGAGCTCACAATAAGAATATACATCTTTTATCCAACCCAATATATTATCAAACCATGGATTGCCATAATCTGTACCACCAATACGGATCACCTAATCCTCTTGCGTTTCCAGGAAAATTCTTCGGAATATCAGTATTTTCCCACACATTGGAAACCTGTAAACTTAGAATTAAAATACTTTAATATACTTTAAATGACTTATCATGTTTGGGTCAGACACCTTTACTGTGAAACTTTCCATCCTGTAAGCAAGAAGGTTAACAATAAGCGCAAAGCAAGCAAGCTCAGCAAATTAACAAATTTGACAGACAAAACTGTTACACATAAAACACACAAGTGTTACACATAAAACATACAAGACATACAAAGGTAAGGTCTCTCAATGTTCCGTATAATGCTAGCTAGCAAAGAAACACAACTTAGAAGTTCGAACTTCTAATGAACTGGACCACACTGTCCGTTCTATAACTGGTTAATTGGTTGAGCAATTCTAGCATAATTCTTTATATGTTTCTTTCCCACCCTCCCCGCAATAATTTCAAATACAGTGACACCCTCAAGGTCTTCCTCCTTCGTCTTACTTTTATTCTGACCTATTTTAGCTGTTTATAATTAAATCTGAAGGCTAAACCTTCGGCGGGGGTCTACAATCACAGAAAATGGGCTCTTGGAATTTTAAACCAATACAATCTGATTCCACTGAAAAATGGGCATTAAGTTAATAACAAAAATTGGGGAAATGCCCACACTACAGGCTTGTATCCCTGATATGATGAGGGGTAGCCTTTTGAATGTCCTTATTTTTATAAGGACCTTGTGGACTAATTCCAAACAGTAAGCCACATACACAATCAGCACATGACATATCCTTTCTATGTCTGGTGGGAATATCTGAAACAGTATTCTGTACCAAATAGAGACAAAAGGGGTTCTAAACCATGAACCCAAAAGTAGCACATGTCACACGTAGTTCTGCTCTACTGCTCTTCAGGACCACGCAGAACTGACAGCCACGTAGATCAGTCAGTTAGGGATTCTCCTTGTCCTCACTCACCGATAGCCCACGCAGATCTATCGGTCTAGGGCCCCTCCCTGTCCTGGATGTATATTTGAATAGTCACACACAGACCACAAACCACCGTACACCGACAGCACACGCAGATCAGTCGGTCACGAATGTCTATACTCCTATACTCACATACACATATCCTGTCTCTATTTAATAAGTTATGTTTTTATTCAAATCCACCAGATTAAAAAGATAACAAACCACAAAGAACAGAAAACAGAAACCGGCAACAGATAATCCTTCACAGGTTATGGGAAAAAAACCACCAGGCAAGAAATTACCTGTCTTTGCTAACTGCTAACAGCCGATATAGACACCAGATAAACCAACAGTAACAGGATGACACAGGCAAGAAACTACTAACATAGGTCTTACCTGTGTCTTGGAAGTGATCAGTTTCCTTCTGTTCACTGCTGGCTCACTGGAGTCCTGGGCATCGGCTGGTGGTCAGTCAGAGCCCGATGGCCCCAGTTGGGCGTCAATTGTTGTGGACCTAATTAGGTCCAGGAATTATCTGTTCCCTTCCAAATTAGTTATCAATTGATATAACAGTCTAGACTGGGAAGAATCACACTGACACGAGTTGTTCAGTATTGCAAAAATGCTTCTTCTACTTTATTTTTAGTTGCAATGGGTTATATAGGTGAGCGAAGGGGGGGGGGGTTGATTAGAACGGTTAGTGTGGCAAAGTTCACTATGTTGGTTTAATCAGTCCATTGTAGTGGTTTAATCAGTCCATTGTAGCATATTCTCAAGGTCACATGTAAGACGTCATCCTCCTCTGGAAAGATTCTTCCATCCCCCACAAAACACCTGTTGTTCTGGAGAATTTCCTCTTTTCTTTGTCCATCTTACCATCTTACCGCATAGGTATATCACCTGAATACTTTGACATGTTATTAAACTTGATACTCTATAGGATTTCCCTTCTACCCCTTCACAATACGATTCTTGTTTCATAAATTTGCACATTTTGCACTTCCCACAGCTTCTATTCCCTTTTACGGGAGGGAGATCTAACCAGCTGCAGATGTTCACTTCCCGAGGCCTCAGATAACTAGGGGATAACAAATCTTTTATATTTTTTCCCCTCCTTGCTGTCATCTGTGGGTATCCACCCACACTATCCCTGAGGACCTCATCATCTCTCAGGAGAAACCAGTATTTTTCCAGAATCTTCCTAACTCTGGGCCATTCATTATGATATCTAGTTATGAAACGAATAGGGTTCTTCTCTTTTTTATATCTCTTATTAAGATAATCCTTTTTATACAACAAATCAGACCTTAATTTATGTTGGGCTTCCCTGAAGCCTTTATGAATAGCTTTTTTGTTGTACCCTCTCCTTTGGAACCTTATTTTCATTTCCTCAGACTGTTCAACAAATCTGACTTCAGAGGAACAGTTGCGTTTTAAACGCTGAAATTGGCCCATCGGTATACCTTGGATCAAAGTTTGTGGGTGGTGGCTAGAGGCATGTAACAGTGAATTGACCGCGGTCTCTTTTTTAAAGGTCTCCGTAACCAGAGTGTCTCCCTCTTTTTTAATAAGGAGATCCAAAAAAGTAATTGAGTTGGAATCCCATTGTGCTGTAAGTTTGATGTTTTTATTATTCTTGTTAAGTACCTCAATGAAATTTTTAAGCAATACCTCTGAGCCATTCCATAACATTAAAATATCATCCACATAGCGGATCCAAAGTACCACATTATTTTCTACACCCAGGGTTCTCATAGCATCATTCACATCAGTGTTTTCCCAAACCCCCAAGTGTAGACAGGCATACGTGGGCGCGCAAACCGTGCCCATCCACGTACCTCGTAACTGGCAATAATATCTCCCATTAAACAGGAAGATGTTATTTTCCAAGATAAATTTTAACAATTCCAAAGTAAAGCGCGTATGTGCAGTATATTGTTCTCCTCGGGTTTCGAGAAACATTTTGCATGCTTTTAAGCCTATTTCGTGGGGAATAGAAGAATATAAACCTTCTACGTCCAAAGTAACTAACACTGTATTAGAGTCTATGCTTATTCCATCTAGTTTCCTAAGAACATCGCCTGTGTCCAGAATGAAAGAATCTAAATTATACAGAAATGGTGTCAATATTTGGTCTATATATTGACATATATGCTCAGTGGGCCCCTCTATTCCCGAAACAATCGGCCTCCCCGGAGGGTTACGTCTATCTTTGTGTATTTTTGGGATAATGTAAAATGTGGGACACTTGGGATTTTCAACATACAAATAGTCTCTTTCTTTTCGAGAAATTAAACCACTCTCATATCCTTTTGTAACCAGTATTTTAATTTTACATTGTATTTCCTGTAAAGGATTCATCTCAAGTCTCACATATTGGCTACCATCAGATAGTTGTCTATTAGCCTCTTTTTCATATTGAGATCTACTCATTATCACCACATTCCCTCCTTTATCTGCAACCTTAATTATCAATTCTGTGTTTTTACGTAGATTAGTTGAGGGACTTGGATTCATATCTCTAATTTCCTGAGACACTAGGCGTACAAAGGAGGAAACATTTTGGGAACATCCAAAGGATGGGAACCATTTAGATTTATTCTTCAACGAGGTAAGTTCTAAATTACGGAATTAATTTTCCTTGTCTCCAATATCATTGGGTGTTCCCACATTTTCCTCCAAAAGATCGAGCAGTGTTAACAATGCTTTTTCATCTGCACTATTCCCTGGGCCCCTATGATTGTGTTTATGGTGAATTTTCTTTAGGATTAACTTTCTAGCAAACAAATTTAAATCTTTAGTTATTTCAAATTTATCAAGTTTGTTAGTTGGGACAAAAGAAAGACCTTTGGAGAGGACATTAATCCCCAAATCAGAAATGGGTGTACCAGAGATGTTTATGATTTCCAAATTGTGGTCAGCATTACCCAACGCTTGTCCTAATTTCTAGTATCAAGTTTAATAACATGTCAAAGTATTCAGGTGATATACCTATTACAATGTATATGCGGAATGAGGTATGTTGGGCAGACCAAAAGAAGGCTCAATATGAGAATTGCCGAACATGGGCCACTTTAAATGGCCAAATAAAAAGGAGCGCTATGGCCAAACACATATTAGAACAACACAAAGAGAATCGAATAATGTTCACCTTTATGGGTATCCAACGTATATCGTTGGGCCAAAAGGGGAGGGAATGTAGAGTCCATACTCCTGCAAAATGAAAGCAGATGGATCTATAACCTCCAAGGAAGTCCACATGGTTTAAATGAGAATATACACTATGGTTGTTTCTTATAGTGAGTGTTTATCTACTTTTAGTTTATCTACTTAGTTTAGCACCCTATGAGAAGGGTGCACGCCGTTGTAGACTACCCCATTCCCAATTAATTGGTAATGTTTCTTTAAAATAGAGCTCAACAGCTGTGACCCGCCCCAATGGGATCCTATTTAACACAGGTCTCGTATGGAAGTCTCGAGAGACCCTGACGAAGCTTGCGTGTAAAGTTTCTAAGCAAGCGAAACGCGCGTCGGTTTGTTTTGCAGGTGTCTGGAACCTGTGCTTGTGTTTGAAACTGGCTCAAGTGGGGACCGACTCAGGAGGAGATCGTGGAATTACGGCACCGGGTGAAGCACGGACTGAAGAGGGACCATAGTAAAGTTTGGAATATGGAGCGGTTAAGCTGACAGCCAGAAAAACAGTTTGGTCAAGTAGGTCCGTTTCACAAGTCCCGGTAAGCCAATTAAACAAGAACTGTATTTATACCTCCAATATTCCTGTATGAAAGTTGTGCTGTCCTCCACTTAGATGTGCCACAAGCGGATATTTTGAATCAAGAAGTTCCCCTGTGTATAATATTAGCAACAGTGTTGCGTGCTTCAACAGGTGGATTTTTGTTACTATCCTGCACTGGCTTGATTGTATCTGAACTGCAACATTTTGTTTTGGACTTGATACTTTTGCCTTCACACAGCACAGGTTCCGATGCCTTTGGAAGAGACACTGTTTATTACTATCCTATCTACGGGTTCATATAGCTGGGACGCGGCGTTTATTGATATTTAGTGTATTATGTTTTGATGATGGGGAGAGGGAGGTTCAGTATATAGGGAAGGGAATGTTTTCTATTGTTTTGTGCCAATAAATCGAGTATTTTCAATTTTGGATACAAGTGTGTGAGTGCTTTGTAAGGATCCTTCTTGTTTGTATAGAAGTCAGGAAAATGTCTTTATTCCAGGATGTATGAAAACTAAGTTTTCCAGAATTCTGTGCAGTTAGGGAATGCTTAGGCTATATTAGATCTAAACAGATGCCTTAGCTACAGGATATTAAGAAAAAACTTACTGCAAGCAGAGAATGCTGGGAATTGTGGTTTTCAAACACATAAAAGGTCACAAGTTAAACACGCCTGCTCTATACCATTAGGCTGTATTATATCTAGACGCATGCCTTTGCCACAGGTAATAAATAAGATACTTTTCATGTCCCCACCCATTTCTTTACGTGAGAAATGTGTGTTTATATGTTAGATTATTAAGGCAATGCTATTATAATAACATGATTCTATGAGGTACCTTCTGTTATAAGAAGGCTCTATTTCATTTTATACTCTGTGTGGAGCTTTTAGCTCCTCTATCCACACCTCTGATCTATTTCTTTCATTTGAATATTCTTAAAACATATCCATATTTAAAGTGCTTATAGTATCTAAAGTGCTTATAATAATCTTAAAGTGCTATTTCTCTATTTAAAGTGCTGCCATATCCGTTAAAATACTTCTATTTGCATTAAAATAGTGTTACCTTTAAATTAGTGTTAATCTTAAAAATAAGTGTCGTTCTTAAAATCTAGTTATCATAATATATAGAGAAAATTTCAACATGATTTATATAAAGAATCCAGTGACTACTACTGCTATTATCCAAAATATTATATAAAATCCTATAACTACCATTATTTATATCTCCTATTTTTAAACAATACTATTTAGGCTATTAATTTAACGTTCATTCAAAAAACATCTATATGAGATATTCTCATTCAGTCCATGGGGATTGATTGTATTCAATGTTTTTATCCAATATGCCTCTCTTTGTAGCAATATTTTGGATCGATCTCCCCCTCGTCGAAGTGATGGTACATGGTCTATGGCCATATATTTAAATTGTGTAACATCATGCTTATGTTCCAAAAAATGCTTAGCCATGGGTTTGTTAGTTCTCCCATCTCTATGTGCCGTTTTAATAGCAGATCTGTGCCCATCAATCCTTAGACGTAATGTCAGATCCGTTTTCCCCACATAGAACAATTTACAAGGACAGGAGGCCAGATAGATCACATGGGTTGTGGTACAAGTTATTGTATGTTTTATCCTTATAGATTCACCGGTATGAGGATGAAAAAAATGTGTGCCTATGTTCATATGTGCCAATGTTCATATGTTTACAAGACTTACAAGATTTTAAGAACGACACTTATTTTTAAGATTAACACTAATTTAAAGGTAACACTATTTTAATGCAAATAGAAGTATTTTAACAGATATGGCAGCACTTTAAATAGAGAAATAGCACTTTAAGATTATTATAAGCACTTTAGGTACTATAAGCACTTTAAATATGGATATGTTTTAAGAATATTCAAATGAAAGAAATAGATCACTTTCTTTGTAGCTGTGTTGTGTGTGTAGATAATTGGATGATGTCACGAAAATGGGAGGAGGAACACCCTATTTAAACTTGCACATGGTATGTTGTATCACAAGGCTTGAGAAAGGCCCCAGACACAGGGCCGAAACGTTGCCACGTTTGTGTTGAATAAACTTCATTGAAATTCCTAGGAGTGCTCCTATATCTTTGTTTATATATATATATATATATATATATATATATATATATATATATATATATATATATATATATATCCCTTATATTATATAAATATATTTATATCTTCATAGGAGATTGCATTGAGTTTTTAGGAGATACGAATGAGGAGGGGGGTAGGTATATGATATTACTAATAGAAAAGGTGTATTTGTATGTGTATACTATCACACTATTACCATTTAAATGAAAATCAGTAAATGTATATAAAGTATAACACTGACTTAGTACAACACAAAATATACAAAATACATAAACTTACTTACAGAGGTGAGATCCCTATTTCAAAATGGAATGGTCAAATGGCAGCTTAAACCAATCCCCTGGGTCTGCTCCATGTGAAAGGAATTGTAATCCAGAAAAAGTTTCTGTCTGCTAAACAGTATTTGATATGTATTGTAATGGACATACACACCAAGGCTCCTTATATACCACCTCCAGCCGGAAGGTGGTGTCAGTGAGTAATAAGAGACAAGACATCTCTGCTCACTATGGCTAGGAGGACAGAAAATTACATTGTGGTGTGTGCTTTTGAGAGGTATTGAATGTAACACAAGACCCTGTGTATAAGATCCTGTTATCACCTGTCGGGAGGACAGATCATTGGACAGACAATTTACTTTATTGGATATAAACTCTGAGGCAGCAGATAAGTGTACACCAACTTACATGGACACACAATATACAGACCTGGTCAATATTTCAAGTGGTGCACCATAGGCAGGGACACCCCTGATTACTGCACATGTTATGTGGGGAAACTGTTTATGTGCACTGTCTGCTTTGTGCCAGACCACCAGAGTAACCCACTGTGGGCCACGCTACCCATAATCCTTCCATAAAGCAGTGATCTGGTACAAATTGGTGTTGTAGCGGTGCTCGTAATACCATTTATTCTCCCTGTTTTCTCTGTATGTTTGTTCTCTGTATTAAGCTATGGAGGCTGCTACTGAAAGTATTGATTTAAATCCTCCTGTCCTTGTACCTGCAGATGAAATGCCACAATTAGACTCAGTAGCTCTACTAGGCCTAATAGCCAAACCTATTTTTAAACCTGATCCATTTGATAGGGTAACTAGGGAGTGGACTGATTGCTAGATTGCTGATTGCTAAACTTCAATACCTTTTCCGTGCACAGAAGCAAGCTGAAGGGGCACCTGTGATTGGCTGTGATTATCTAAACCCACTTGAAAAATAAAAAATCTCACTAAATATCAATCGCCTACATGTTCACATGTTCATGTGGTATGCCACATGCATTCAGCTACATAGTGCTGCCACTCTTTCATTCATACATGCAGAATTCTTTGTAGAAATGTTCTATTTTAGCAGATCAAAAAAAATCCCACTACTGTTAATATAGATCTTTTATATGTCCTGAATCTCCCAGATGTTAAGACTCAAATTGTATGCCATATGCCATGTCTCTGTGTACACCCACACAGAAACATGGCTACCAACTAACCCCAAATGGGACCAATGCATATGTGCAAATACAAGTGCTGTATTTTGAACAGCCAAACACCCATATTCAATAAGGTGCTTTAATATTTTAGCTGAAAACCATGTACAATGTTTCAGGGATACTGGACCCCCTTCCTTAGGTTGCGGACACCAACAGACACCAATAGAAGTTACTATCAATTACACGCATACTACATCGCACGTTAACGCATATGAGCTATCATGCGTTTTACAGCACATGTAGTCTGAACAAAGCGCAATGGTATGCCACATGCATGGGTGCACACAGAGACATGGTCAACAAATAGCCTCCAAATTAATAGTAACTTGCTGTAAGGGCAAGTATGTGTTTTTTCAGGCTAAACACTCCTTTTCATTGGAAACAACTGCACAAATCACGGACATTCAATAAAAGATCTTATCCTTAAATTGGTGATCATTTTGCTTCAACCAATCAGATGTTATTTAACATTTGAAAGTTAACATCTGATCGGTTGGGGCAAAATTAGCACCATTCACTTTTATTGAATAACCCTGTATATATTTTAAAACCTTCACAACTTCACCTATGTAATAGTGCAATTTTTTCATTCATACATGCACACAGTTCTTTGTAGAAATTTTCACTTTTTGCAAACTTTGGAAACCACCAGTACAAATAAAAGCCCACTAAATATTGATCTCCCACATGTCCTATTATAAATCAGTACCCCACTGTCATAAATGCATGCAGAGACACAGTCAGGAACTCAAAAGAAGGCAATGACGACATTTGGGGAAGTGCTCTAGGTAACAAGGGCATGTCCACCATTAAAACAAAAAAGTGGTGAATTGTCAGTTATCTGCCCCAACACCAGCTGCTATTTTTATAAAATCTTTAAAAGTATCTTGCTTGCGCTTGGGGGTATGGGTGGTGGAAGGGTTAAAACAAAAAGTAAAAAATAAATTATTAAAACACTCACTTGTGCCTATTCACCACTAGGGGCACTGCGGGGTTCACTCTGTGCTGTTCTGATGCTTGCTTGGTCTGTGTAGCTCCCAAAAATCTCTGCACACAGGAATAAGGTTGCCAGCAAACTTTATTATAGCAATTAAAAACAATAAAAAGCACTAAAAAACCTTGCAGAAACAGTCCATTAGCCGTTGTTAAAGTTTAAACTCTCTGCTATGGTGTGGCCCCTTTAACTCGTGGTGGTCTTGTGATGAGGTATAATCCACTTAGTAATGGCTTGTGAGGTTGTGAGCAAGATACTTTTAAAGATTTTATAAACAATTCAAAGGACAACTTGCAGTGCAGCCACCCTACTTAAGTAGACATTCCCTATCACACCATAGCGCGGAAGTAACCCAATCTACTATTGCTATTTTTATCAGTTTATTACATGCATTTGTAACCAGATATTTAATCACAAGTTTTAATATATTTTAATATTTAATCATAAGATCCAAGAGCATTTATTAGCTTGAGCATGTGCAGAGGAGGCAGCAGGAGAACCAGCAATCAATCATGGGTTATGATGTCAGCAGTCACAGGCTTGATTGATTGCATTTAGGGAGGAGGAACTATCTTACTCTGCCAGAATGAAGGCAATAATTATCCTTAAATATCTGGTTAGTAATACATCTAATAATGTGCTGAATATACTGTATCAGTTTGGGTTTGGGGTAGGTAACGGACATATGACCAGTTTTTTAAAGGGCATGTCCACCCCCAAAACAAAAATTTGTCCCACTGCTAGGCCCACTGTGTACTGTTAAAAAATCATTACCTTTCCTCTCAGCTCCTTATGGTTGGCCTGCAGTGCCTATTCAAAGCCAAGAAAAGTGAAGAGTGTGTAAAAACTCTTCTCCTCCTCATCTGCTCCTTCCCTGTCCTCTTGGAGGACTCTGGCATGCACAGGGGAGCTCTCCACCCCTCCAGATCCCTCATCTCTGGAGTTCATTTTTTAAAAATCTACTTTTTTCCTGTGGTGTAGGGGACCCCCTCCAACCCAGAACCAAGTGCCCTGCTTATCGTTAAAAATGGTCCTAATTTTGCCCTAACCAGTCGGATGTTATTTACTATTTGAAAGCTAACATTTGATTGGTTGTGGAAAAATTGGCAACATTTTTAACTATAATAACTTTTATTACATCTCCCTGTTAGTTCACCAAAAAGCCCTGTGTCAGATATACTGCTTACCAAGTAATGTACAGGGGCGCAACTGCAGGAGCCCGGGCCCCCCCACGAGATTGGAGGATGGGCCCCTGACCCTCCCCTCCCCAGAGGTCCATGATCATCTGTTTTTAAACAGAGAATTGCACGTTTGAAAGAAACATGCATGATCAGCTGTTTAATTTCAGATATATTTGTGGGCCTTCTTACCTTCTGGACCCCCTGTTGGTGGCAGGGGGTGGCAGGGCAGTAGTTATGCCACTGATAATGTAATATTATAGTGTCATTAAGTTTTTGATAGCAAATACTCCAAAGTAGAAAAAAATATTGGGTAGATGTTATTCTTCCCCCCAAAAAAACAAAAACACAAGAAACATTTGGTGTCAGCAGTCACTTACCTGGTACCTGCTCCTGTGGTGTCCTCCTTCCTACTTCCACATCTCTTCCTGGTTCGTGCGCATGCGTTCCATTCACGTGAACATTCCGTTGCTGCCTAAGAAGCGTACCCGCCTCTGATTGGCTGATACCAAATTCAAATATATTTCTGCCTATCTGGTTTGTGCTCGCTTATTCCTTTGGCTGTGATTGGTCCTGGACTCCTGGGTTCCTATATTTTTCTTGGTCCATCATTCACTCACTGCCCATTATAGTTCCTGGTTTGCCCTGACTCGTAGTGGGATCTTTGTCTAATATTGCTCCGTGTATCATTTTCTGCTTGCTACCCTTTGCCACCTGTCCTGACCTTTTGCCTGACTCTGACTACGATTTGCCTTACCTTTCTGTACCGTGCCTCGCTGACTGATTTCCTGACCTCTGGCTCCATCCCTGACTCCATTTCCGCTTACTGATTTGGTACCACACTATTGTCCAGCTCTGAGCTGGTTGTGCCCTGTTCGCCTATTTTGCTTCCAGTTTGTTTGTGTATCCTAGGCCTTAGCTGAGATACCCCACACTCCAGGGGGCAACCAATCCTGGTTAGCCAATACAAGCCTTCCGGGAAGTGTGGGTTTGTCTATTGGTGAAGCGAGTGGTGTTAGATCGGGGTATCTGGGCTGAAGGAAATACACAGGGATTCCGGATCACATTTTGGTATCGAAATGTGTTTGTCAGGGGTAAATCTAGTAATGAAAAAAGGCCTCCCTTTTTAGTGCTATTTGGTAGGAAAAAAAGTGTCCCTGATAGATGCAATAGTTTTTGCAATTTTACTGATGGCAAACATCTAATACCCTCATTTCTGTATTGGTACATGTGCAAATTTGCTTGCTTTGGCAGGTGAGGCTTAGTTTATCATAAAATCAATAGTCCCTGATTCCCCAGGGAGATTTATCTTGAAGACCGTCATTTATGTCACTAATTGTGCTTTTTTTATCCCAACATATTCAGAGCTCCGTGCAGGTTTGCATTGCTAAAATACCACCTTTAAACATAACTGGTTAATATTCAAATCTTGACCAATTATACATTGACAAAATATTAAATTATGATTGGCACATTATTTACCAATAATATTTTAATATATTCTCAAAATATGATTGGTCAAGAATCACATTTGGAGGTGCTATTTCTCCAATGCTATATAAAGCAGTGCAAACCAGTATGTAGCTCAGAAGACATTGGGAGGTGGAAGAAGACAGAAGACCCTGGGATCAAAACAAGAAGGCATCGACTGCACAGAAGATGGTGGGAATGGTCCCAATTATGAGCTGCGGGACCTCCTTATCCTAAAAGGTCCTGTTTTTCCCTTAAATGGGCCACAGGGGTCCTTCTGAGGACTGCAAGAGCTCTTTTAAGAGCTATGGGTGGCCTCAACAAAGTCTTACAATAGCTCTTATATGAGGTGGGGAACAGGAGTCCTGATTTTGAGCTGCAGGACTCCAAAAGCTACAAACAGCCATTCTCAAGGCTGTAAGGGCTTTTATTATAGCTGGTTCCTGTTTCAAGTTGCAGAACCCCTTTTTGGCCCCAATGGTCCCCAATAAATGACAGATTAAAGGAATGCCTTTTAGGTCCCTTCTGAGCCTACCTGTGCTCCAATAAAGTTCAGGATATCTTGGATCATGTTTGCAGTCACCTAAAGCTCTGCCCCCCGAGAGTTCCTGGGTCTTCTCAACATGTTGTGACTGCAAACATGATCCAAGATGTCCTGAACTTTACTGTGGCACAGGTAGGCTCAGAAGGGACCTAAAAGTAAAAAAATGGAAAAAAAGGGAATTGGTTAGTTAAAGCTACAGCTTCCATTTACACTTATTTGTTTTTTTTGAGTGTACTTATCCTTTAATGTCAACCTACATGATATGTTTTTATAAGCCTATAAAGCTTACTTCCATTAGAGGGGAACTGTTGTCTCCAAACAAGTTAAAATTTAACTTTTTAGAGTTGACCGCAGCTCAGCTGGAATATCCGACCGCTTAATTCTCCTGTACAGCTATAGCGCGCATTACGCGCATGTGTGCTATAGCTGTACAGAAGAGTGAAGCGGTCGGAGATTCCAGGGGGTGCTACAGTGGATCGCGTAAAAGGTAAGGTCTTTGGTATCTTCGTTCCCGGACCCTGCAATATTGATTGAAGATCCGAAGGTAAGGCATAGCTCCTTAACCTCCCGGGCTTCAATCAATATTTAAGGAATAGTTCACTATGAGAGTGAACTATTCCTTTAAAACAGTCTTTTCAGGCAGAGATCTCACTCTGCCTGAAAAGGCTGTTTTCACACAGTTTTCTGTAGGGAAAGGGGGGGGGGACCACATGGGGCTGTAAGGGAAGGGGCCAAGGGGGCCTGCAAATGGAGGGGGCATGGGGTCCATGAGTGGGAGGGACCAGGGGGGCTTGCAAGAGGAGGGGGCTGCAAGGGGAGGAAGAGACACAGGGCAGATTGACTGTCATCCACTGACATGGTTTCAGAGCAGGAAGTGCAGGGGACCTGGTAATGCTGCTGCTATATCACACACAAAAATGTAAATATCTTTAAAACTATGCAAAATAAACAATGAAAACATATTGCACAAATTCTCAGGAGAGCAATTCCTAGCAATTTACCAAAAGTAATTTTTTGACCACAGTTTCCCTTAAAATATTCAAATGATAGGAAATCATGAGATTTCCCCAGAAAAATAGTTGGTAATTTTTCCTGGTTGGGTCACTGAGTAACTATACAGTAGATAAAGATTACTACTACTTTAATAATATATTTAATATAGAAATTCTGAATTCCTAACCGCAGCTTTTTAATAATGAGTTTGTTTTTAAATATAATATGAATGCATACATATTTTGAAACAGTTTTTTTTCCCAGCTGACAGGATGTTGCGAAGTTTCTCGTAAAGTGGTAATTAGAATAATTATGTCTTACTTGCAAGCTGTGTTTGCCTTGTAACAATGAACCAAGCCAATAGATGTTCCCATCCCCAATCCTTTGGGACCAAACAAAAAGCTTTCCTGTATATCCTCACATAAGTGCAGGTGGACTAATCTATGAATTAATAGGAAATTTGCACCTGCTTAGATTTGCTTAGATTTACCCACCTTTTCGCATGTAAGTATAAACCCAAATGCTTTGATACTTTTAAGGCATAAACAACATCTTTACATCTAGTGCACGGACCTTTTATTGTCTATAGCACGTATGTGACCTGTAGGCCTCTAAAGGTTTAAAAACTCCCAGTATTCTCAGACTGCCCTCTGTGGGGGGATACTAGTTGTACATTGCTGGACTATAGGGACTTAATAAGATATTGATGAAATAAAAGGCAGTAGAAGGGATCCCGTGGCCTCAGTCCCCAGTGCAACTTCCGGGAACGGAGATGCATTGGGGGCGTGCAACTTCCGGGAATGGAGTGGCATTGGGGGCTTGGCCGGCAGCTGTATCTGTGATTGGCTGAGAGTCAGCCAATCACAGACACAGCTGCCGGCTATTGAGTTACCCACGGGATCCGGGGCTGGAAAGTATTGTTCTGAGGAGTTTTTTTTACAAAAGGACAGTGCGGTTCAGGTTGGGTGGTGGAGCTCTACATTACAGGAAAAGAGTTTACTGGTACACTGCATTTGCACCCCGATGGATCTAGATGGTGGGAGGGAGGGGATCTGCTCCAATGCGCATGCCACTTTTCTCCGGGAGGCTGCAGGAGAGGCAGATAGGTTTACATAGGAAAACAGGCTCCTACTATTCACTTTGTGGAACTTTAATCAGGCAGTGCAGAGGAACCATGTGGAGCAGAGCTGTAAGGTAAGGTTTTTTTAACACTAAATACTGGGGCCAGTAGTGGGTTAAATTATAAATTTGGGGGTGAACATGCCCTTTAAGAAGTTTGGGGGTGGTGCTTATGATAAGGCAGATGATACTCTGTCATCTCAATTGGATACAACAGGGAATGCTTAGTGCCTGTGGCTGTGGGGGTGGAGCAATGGTGCTGCTCACGTGCTAGCTGGAAACACCCATTATTAAAAAGAGCACATTCCTACATTTAATATGATTTTAGGAGTATGATTCTAGCTGCAATCTATGCAAACTTATAGCAGTATAAAGGGTGGCATTTCCAGCTAGCACTGTAAGCTGTGACATTACCAGCACCATTGCTCCACTCCCCATGCCTTTTGGGACCCATACATGAACAAATCGCAGTTGTACAATCCTTATATCTTACGATTGTTCGTTTGTGCATGGGTGATTGTATGATTGCCGTACAAAATATTTTTTAATCATACGACCGATGAGCCCCATTAGGCATAAGCATGCCTACTTGTATCCTACTGCTGTAACAGAGCATCATCTCTGCTCCCAAACTTCTTGATCTTTTTTAAAGTCAACCATAAGCCCTGCTTATGATTAAGGGCCAGATGCCGTCCGAAACGCATCAAGTGGTTTGTTAAACAATACATTTTTAGCTTTCCAGCATATGAGAGTGGTTTCCAAAAGATGTCTTCTGGTATACAGTGCATCCACCTCTTACCTACCCTTTAAGTACAGCTAGCCACAAGCCTGAAAATAAAGGACAGAGAATGGTTGCAGGTCTTTAAATAGCTTAAAAATGATTTCCGATAGCTAGAGGCCAAGTTACATGCAAGGATCTAGGAAAAACTACCGCAGTCATGTGCTAGGCTAGGGGAGTATTAATGAATGGCTAAGAGGATGGTGTAAGAAGAAGGAGTTTAGGTTTTTTGAGAATTAGGCAGACTTTTCTGTGGGCTACAGGCCAACAGATAAGGGATAAATAACACAGGGGGTAAGCAGGGTGTAGATGCGACAGTGGTGGGGGAAAAGGGGAGGGGCTAGCGTAGAGGACAGGGAGGCATGGGTAGTAAAGTGCATAAATAAATTCTAGGATCATAATCTAAAATTTATGTTTGCAAAATCACATTTTCCCTGGATAAAAATAGCTCTTCAGCATATCAGTTGGGATGATATATTCTCAGGTAAAGATATTTAACAGAAGTGGACTGTTTTTAAGGGCTAGGCCACACTAGTGCACTTTTAAGTGCGATCCGATTGCACTTTTTGTAAAAAACGGACACTAGTGTGGCCAAATGATGTTAAACAGAGCACATTTGATCCACATCCTGTAACAAGGAGTGTTTAATAAGCAATTAAGGAAGCTAAAATAAATAAATAAGTTAGCGGAACAAAGCAAGACTGACCCTAAAGGATTTTTAAATATATAAATAGTCCCACCACGGATATTGAGGTGGATGAGGATACTGGTGAGATATGTAAAGTACATTGCTGATCCAACACAACCCATAACCCTACACCCCATATGGACACTATCTGAACATGCTAAGTGCCCCGGCTCTTGAACTGGCCGGCCGGACCCCCCACCCCCTGGAATCCCCCCCCTGCCACTTGATCTGTAAGGTAGTATACCACTGTATAAAAATATGGTTCCACCACATATATACCAGAGCAGAGTGAACACTATCACCCACCCTCCCACCAGCCCATCTGATCTCACCCCATGGACACCCACCCCGAATAACCATTATGATATTATACCTATGATATTGCAAATACAGTTTTGTACAATACTGGTGGAAGATGATTTGCTCCCCTTGTTATCCCTTCCCCCCCCCTCCCCCTACATGGCCTGAACATTGTGATGTACAGACAGATATATGATTAAGTCAATTATTGAAGTTAAATCCGACAGAAATGGGAAATACATATGCACAGCTCTAACTATAGACACCACCTTATATGCAATTGTGGGTATATATGACCCCCCGCCAGCCACACAACTTCCCCAGAGAGAAGCCATCCCCTTCCTACTCAAACACCCCCAAGCCTCTGTATTATGCTTGGGAGACTTCAATTCTCTGCTAGATCCCCATATGGATAAACTACATATCTCTCCACCTCAACCTACAATTACGCAACCAATATCACCACTATAACAAATAGTATCCAATCTTCAGTGGGTGGATATCTGGCGACTTCTCCACCCCAACTTAAAACAATTCACATGCCAATCCAAAACACACTACACCTTATCTCACATTGACTACATATTTACAAGTAAACACGTAAGCTTAAAAACCAAGGAAATAATACACCTTTAACAAAGTCTCTCAGATCACTCACCCATCCTCCTTAAACTGCAAAACACACACTCGGAACATCCCTTTAACCGCTCATGGCTTCTCCATCCCTTCTGGTTCACCCTTTTTCTGAACCCAGACCCCACACCAGGCCAGATTGATCAATTTTTTTGAAGATAATGCAGATACAGTAGAAATAGAGGTCAAATGGGATGCTTTCAAGGCAGTACTAAGGGGTAATTTACAAAACACAGTAACCTGGTATATTAAAAAGGCCTCAACTCAAAATGAAGATCAACTAACAAAAGTTTTCCAGGAATCTGAGTCTGTATACATCCTAAACCCATCCCCAGAGTCTAAATCTACATGGCAACAAGCCCAGTCCACATTCCCTATTAGCTGAAAAACACTCCAGAAAAAACTATTAAAACTATAAAAAATATTTTGAATTTGGTCATCAATCTGCCAAATTACTGTCCTGCTTGGCACATAGCCCAACTGATCAAAACACAATCATGCACATAAAAGATAACACTAACAAAATCCTAACAAACACCCCTGATATCCTTAACTGCTTTACTGCATACTACGCAGACCTCTACAAATCTCAGCTAAACACATCATCGTCTCATACATCAATACCCCTTGCCAACACAACATTCCCAACCATAACAACACAAGAAGCCTATATATTAGATGCTAAAATATCCCTAACTGAACTTCAAACAGCTGAGTCCAACATGACATCAGGGAAATCCCCAGGCCCGGATGGAATTCCAATAGAATTATATAAAAGATACAGTGAGCAAACACTTCCACATCTGTTGGAAATCTTTCAAACAGCATTCCAATCTGGATCTCTCCCCCTATCTATGTATGAAGCTCACATCACACTCCTACTAAAACATGGAAAAGATCCCATAGACTGTGGCTCATATAGGCCGATATCTCTCCTCAACACGGACTATAAAATACTAGCCAATGTCGTTGCAAACAGAATCCAAAAAGCTTTCAACTCGGTGGAGTGGCCCTTTTTGTGGAACTGTATGTTGAAATTTGGTATCGGACCCAATTTTATACGATGGGTACAAATCTTATATGCCAACCCTACCGCGGCTATCAGAGTGAATGGCTGTACCTCCCCAAGTTTCCCTCTGGGTAGGCGAACTAGACAGGGCTGCTCCTTATCCCCACACCTCTTTGCCCTGGCTATTGCGATCCAACTCTGCTCACACCCAAGTATAACCGGTCTGACACTGGGCCAACACTCTTCTCTGCTAAGCTTATATGCGGACGACCTGATTCTGATGTCTAGCTGTCCCACATGAGCCTACTAACTGATCGTCCAATATGGCCCTATATCTATTCATAAATTGGAAGAAATCTGCGCTATTCCCAATTGATGGCGGAATAAACTTCCCTTCCTTTGCCCACAGCTTAGTACCCCTCGTTAACAACTTCATATATTTAGGCATATATATCACTCGCTCCCCCACTACCTTCTCTCCCATATTAGAAACGGTAATAAACCGACTAAAATCCTGGAAACCCTTACCTATCAACTTGATAGGCCGAATAAACCTAATCAAGATCATTATTCTACCAAAACTTCTCTACACCCTCCAACACAGCATGATCTACATCCCTGACTTTTTCACCAGACTCCAAACCTGCATAATTTCCTTCCTTTGTAACTTAGGCAGAGCACAAGTGAAAATTAACACGTTACAAAGACCCAAAACATTAGCTGGACTAACATTACCAGACTTCCGTCTATACTACTGGGCAGGGCAACACAAATTCTACAAATCTTGGCTATTCCGCATCTCTCAAACCCCCGAAAAACGCATCATTACAAACACAGTTCGATATGGAGGGCATGTTACATGCTTACCTCCCATCTTACCCATTAACCTACCTAGATTTATACACCAACTCCCTCCCAAATGGAGGAACCTGCTTGCACATGCAAAAATTCAAGATCTGGAAAAAAATTCAAAAATATCTGAAATTTGAAGGAATCTCAGATGACACATACCTCATAACTCCAGACTCCCCAATTTAGCCTCCTTCCCTGCATCCAGGACATTCAAGCAACTGGGAATTCACTCCTTTTCACAAATCACATAAAATAATCAATAACTCACATTTACAGACTTCAAGCAAAAATTCCAAGTGACGGATCAATTTATGTTTAGATACCTCCAACTACGATATTGCCTAATCTCCGAATTCCAAAGTTTCCATATCCCAACAAAACCACATCTAACTATCAGTTCACTAAAACATGAATATGAGAAACATACTGTCTCTTGAGCATACTCCTGCCTCTTACACGCCAGATTCTCTGAAGGTACAACCAACACACTACATAAATGGAAAAAATTCATTCATACAGATTGGGATGAGATGGACGAATCGCACCTTCAGGTCTCACCCGCCACAGCAAACAAACTAATGCAATTCTACATCCTGCACCAAGCCTACATTACCCCTCTTAGAAAGGTTCATATGTCCCCAACACATGACCCAATCTGCCCTTAATGCTATGGAGAACCTGCCGATTTTTGGCACCTGATCTGGTCCAAAGTTACTAAACACCTTTCAAACATACTACAACTTACAATACACATGGATCCCAAAACTGTGTTTGTTGGGGATTCCTGAGGAGGACACTTGGGACAAAGACTGGCTGTCTTTCCTTCGTGAATCATTATTCTATGCCAGGAGGACCATAGTGCTAACATGAATGGCCCCTGACCCCCCTAAAACTGCTACCTGGAAATCTTTAATAAACAAAAAATGCTACCAATACTAAGACTCATATACTGAACCGAGGTACTTTAAGCAAATTTAACAAAATCTGGTCCCCATGGTATAATTCCTTAGGTACAAATGCTAACATACAGCCATCTGGTTAAACTGAACTGAACAAGCTAAGCGCCGGTCCGGCACTGCATATGGGAGATGTGCTAAGAGTGTTTTATAAATACATCTGTACACTCACCCTTACTCATTATTATTAAGATCACTCTACTTGCTCTATGCCCCCCCCCCCCCCCCCCCGGGGGGGCCGGGGTAAAATGGAGGGGTTAATTTTGGTTTGTGAGGGGAGTGGTAATAGGTAAGCTTGTGAATTATCACGATCCTTGTACTTTAAGCACTATAGAAATAACATTGACACAACCATTTATTATTGTTTTCTGTTTATGTTTGTTTATGTTTTTAATGAACAGTTATATAAATAAAAAAAATATATAAATAGTAAGAAGATGAGGACTGAAAATGTGGGGCCATTAATTAATGGGAATAAGTTAGTTACAGAGGATGGTGATAAAGCAAACATCTTGAACAATTTTTTCCCCTCTGTATACACTATAGAAGATCCAAGTACAGATAGCATACAGTATAGTAGCATTAATGGTATAAAGGATGTAACTGCACTTTAATTAACTGAGGATATGGTTCAGAAACAACTAAATAAGGTTAATATTCATAAGCTCCTGGACTGGATAAAATACACCCTCGTGTCCCCCACAGGTGACTTATGTCTAAGCTACTGCCTGTTGGACTGGGGTGGCAGAAAATGTTGATGGATAGGATGCAGAGAGTTGTTAATGGGTCTTCACCAATATGGACTGGAACTCCCCTTTTAAAAATATCAAACAGCCACGGGGTTAACCTTCCCCCCGTATCACTGAATTGTAATGTAGGCAATAGTACTATTCATCAGGCAGACCGGGGGACCGTGGCCCTTCTTATGACTCATAGGAAAGGTATCCGGGTCTCTTTCTACTGCCCGAATAGTACAATCACATACATTACAATTCAGTTATATGAAAGAAGGTTAACCCCGTGGCTGCTTGATATTGTTAAAAGCTGTTTACCAGGTGTGTCCTCTATGTTTATTAAAGGGACAGTTCAGTGGAAATTATCATTATTTGTTAAATTGTTAGTTTGTGTAATGCCTTCTTAGTTATTCTACATATTCTCTCCCATTTTGAAAAATCAGTTGATTTCATACCCTTTGCTGTTCCCTGCTGTTGACATTAGTGAGCTGACATTTCAGGTTCTAACGGTCCTTCTTCCCAGGATGCACCACATCCTTGGAATGTTCCTAACAGTAATTTCTACTGATTGGCTGTTGGATGGGTCAAAGATGCTCAGATCTCTACTGAGCAACTGAATCAACACAGATGCTGGGTCAAGGGCAAGACCATAACGCTCTCTACTAGGGGTTCTGCAAACAGGAAGTCAGTATTTCAGTTGCAGTTATTTATACACATACAAAATTCTGAATTGGCAGATTAAGGTCATTAGGATGGAAAAATACTGCTCTTTTTTCTGAAAAGCATTTGTATTTGCACTGAACTTCCCCTTTAACACTAACATTACGGAATTCATTGGCAGCTATGGGAGACAGAAAGTCTGTGAAAGGAATGGGAGCTGCAGTTAAAGGGGAAGTTCAGTGCAAAAACATTCAATATTCATAAAAAAGAACAGTATTTTCACATCTTAATGACCTTAACCTGCCCATTCAGCATTTTATCTGTGAATAAATAAATGCTTCTGAAATACTGACTTTCTGTTTGCTGCCAGGATGACTAATAGAGACTGTTATGGTCTTGCCCTTGACCCAGCGCCTAAGTTGATTCAGTTGCTCAGTAGAGATCTGAGCATGTTTGACACATCCAACAACCAATCAATAGAAATTACTGTTGGTAGCATTCCAAGGTAGTGTGCATTCTGGGAAGAAGGTAAATTACAGTCCTGAAACGTCAGCTCACTAATGTCAACAGCAGGGAATAGCAAGGGGTATAAATTCAACGGATTCCTAGGAAAATGGAAGAGAATATGTAGAATAACTAGGTATGCATAATATAAACTAATATAATTTTAAAATAAATACCTTATGTATTATGTATGCTTGGAGTTCCCTGTCCTGTATTTGGTCAAGGAACTCCTCAGTGACTTAATATCCTTACAACCTATCTCTCTCATCGATCCCTATGGCACCCAACTGTAAAAACATTCTTACAGTATAATTGGCATGCTACTTACATAGTAGCACACCAACTATAACTAGGAAGTAACAACACCAGCCTCAACTCTCTGCACATTTATCGTCTATTGTAGTTTACTATCCGGAAGTGCACATAAAAGATTGCAGTGCCAGTGAGTAATGCACGCAAAGGAATAGGAGAGGACGGGCTGGTGAGATGGTGGGGACGAATAGTTGACCGGAGGAAATAATTAAACAAGAGAAAATGTCACTGTGCGCATATCATTTATTGGGGGGGGGGGGGTTTACACTGGATAATGTATGTTAAGGGGTTTTAGTTCCTGGTGGGGATATTAGGACCAGAACACGTCTTTATGTAGGAGGGGGGTGGGGGCTGCAGACAATGTCTGTAGCCACCACACTAATGCCTTCAATTGGAGAAAGGGGTAGGTTAGAATATATAATGTACCCCCTGCTAAAATTATGCAGAAATTAGAAGTCACTTCAGAGCTCCATGCTCTTTATAACATTTTTCTATGGTCACAGAACTCCTCAGTGGCTTCTAATATCCTTATAATTTACAGTGGGGGGTACATTATCCACTATATATTACACTGTAAGGGGCATATTATCCCGTATATATCTTATGGTACAGGACTCCATTGAACTTCTCTACTACATCGATAAAACAAGTTAACATTATCCGTAATAATATAATATATAGTGAGTGCCCTCTGTGTGGATTATATATATATATAAATATATATATAACCAACTAACTGTGTGACATTCACTTAGCTCCAGTGGGGCCTTTATCATCTTGTACCTGTGTGAAGCTGCTTGATCTGTCAGAGGCTTTTTTGCCTGAAAGCAATATCTCCATGGTAACTGCTGCTTTGGAAATACTGAATGGAAAATACTGGCAAAGAAAAAGAAAGAGATTTCAATCTAGGATTGCTGATTTAATCCAATGATAGAAATAAAATTACACTAAAATATTATAGCAACCAGGGCCTCCTAGTAAAATTAACCCCAATAAATTTATTATAACAGACTGTCATTTTTTTAAATAAATATCCTGTAATGGAAGTAAATATCTTTTGAAAATATGGGTGACCTAAGATGTTTCATTTTTATACACTAATATATAAAGGTGCCATAAAACACTGAAACACCTATCATAGTAATGCACAGACCAGGATATGTACATGAATACAAACTTTGTTGCATTGTTGTAACCTTCCAGATATTATCAAATTAAAAACTGAGCACTTTGTGATAATGTAGACTTCTTAAATTGTCAGTTGTGCATCCATTTTCCACAAACCCCCTTTCAGGAGAATAAGTTCCCTTGGTCCCTTTCATTACTCAAGTTGAACCCTATATTTCAACTTCCCATGCATCCAATTCAAACAGTGACTTCTTATCATAAATAAATAGGAACTAAAGTCTTCACACCCCATCTGTTTTTCCTAAAACCCTAGGTCATTACCCCTAGAAAAATGGACTATTATCAGTAAACTTACTTCCTAGCTTCTCCCATTAGCTGAAGAGCTGTTTATGTTGTCTTTGTAAGTTTTATTAACTACTGCAGTGTCATACCTAACCAGTAGATATCTGCCAGTCCTCTCTAAAATCAGCAACATTGTACTGAAATCACCTTTTATTCTTATCCTTGTAGTTACTAGACAGTTCTGATTCTTCTTTTATGCTAGGAACACCTCCCTAAAATGAAGTACACATGTTAAAAATGTAGTTTGGCTGCTATCTAGTATGTGTAGAGGTTCCCATCACCAACTTTAGCAATCCTTCCCCTCACCTCTTCATAGAACAGGCTGTATATTTACTATCTGTTGGGAAATATGTTTATTGGTCCTAACAATGTTAACCTAAAGTGTGTATGTAGGTTAAAGGGCAAGTCCAGCCCTCAAATAAAAAAAATATCTACAGATAAATCACCCTCCCTCAACCACTAAACTGTAATAGTATAAAATCTGAATTATATAAGATTAACATGAAATGCTGCACAATGTCCTGTTGCCCCTGTTTCTTCCAGTTAGCAATTGTCAGTTATGGATTTGACTGCTGTTATCACAGCCAATGACTGAATGCTAATTCCCTAGTTGCCTCATCTGAGCATGCTCAAGCTCAGTACCAGGTCACTAAACTGCTCAGTTTCCATGAGGCATCCAGAAACATAGTGTCAGGGCTCAGTCCTTGCCTACTTTCCGTTCCCACGGCGGATCTCTCCGGTCTCAGCAGTCCTCGGGAATCTCCGTTGCGGGTGACGTCACGTGTCTGGCATCTTCGTGCGCGAGCAAGTCCACGTCTGCTCGCGCACCCGCTCACTCCTTTTCTGGTGCTGCACGGACGCACACAGGCACCTCTTCTTATCTCCTCCGTCCCCGCAAGCAGTAGTATAGGACGGAGGAGCTCCAATCAATTCAAACTCCCGTATTCAGCCAATCCTGCATCAGACTTCTGTCAGCCTCTTCCCCATTGGTCCCTCTGCCTATTTAAGCCAGTTTTCATTTGTGCCTGATTGACTGTTATAATTTTGGTTAGCCAAGCTAGTTGTCCCTGCTATTATCTGTAGTAACCAAAGTCTGGTTCTTGTAGCCTAGTCTTGTTCATTGTTCTTCTCATCGTTCATTGTTATCATTGTATTCTTGTCATTTTCTTTGTCTTCTAGTTCCTGTTCTGCTCCATTGGTGTTCCGGTTTTCCAGATTATACCCGGCCTCAGCATCTGTACCTTGCTCTCTAAGACCTGGGGGTAACCGTGTACAACAAGGCGCAACAAGTCTCCTGACGATCGGGGGCTTGTCTATAGGCGAAGACAGCAGCTGTAGATATCAACATATTTTAAAGAGGACATTCATTCTAAAAGATGTCATTATGAGAGTTTAAGTCTCTACTAAGTTGTATGTGTGTTTTTACCTGCAGAGTATTCGGTCCCACTTATGCAAGGAATCAGCTGAGATAAAGTTGTTTTTATTAATTAATTTTCTTTAATAAATTAAATAATTTATTTTTTGCATAATTACAGCATACAGCCAGAAACCATCGCAGCTTGTTAAAAACTATTTTAAGATAATTGAAAATTATTTAGCTCTTTGCTGTAGCTGGAATGGTTTGACAGTTGGTGTTCTGTATGCAGTATGCAGTTTTGACAGTTGGTATGTGGGAAAATAGTCAGGTCAGTGGTCAGAGCCTGAGCAAAATAGCAGACTCCAAGCTGTGAAACAAGAAGTCTTTATTTAACCAAACATGTGTGCTACATGTTTCGGACTAACGTCCTTTCTCAAACAAGCCTACAGCATCTACGTTGCTTTTTGGTATAGAGGGTAAGGATAGACATGAGGAAATGGGGAAAGCATTTGCAACAAAACCTTCAAATTTACTGTGAAATTTGGAGACACTGATAATACAAGATTTCAATTAATACAGCTTATTGGTTGTACTTATTAAAAATACAATTTAAAAAAATACTTTTTTGTATAGACTTTTTTTGGCTTGAGAAGAGAATATTATAGATGTAGATATAGTTGATTCAATCCTATAAGAGCAGGTCTTGGTTCAGGTTCTGACTGAACATTCTCTACCAGTGTGTACATTATTAGAAACTATCAGTGTGTATACTTCACTGTACCTAATCTATTTTCCAACAGGTGCATCGATATCCTTTAAGAATATGAAATGTGGGGTGTGTCCTGGATGTCGGGCCAACATACCCTAGGCTGCCATCTTGGATCCTAACACAGAGGATTCTACGGAGCTGCCAGAGCCCAACCGATACCCACCTCAGACAGCTGAGAATCTCTCACCTCCACAAAGTGTCCACACCCTCTTGGAACCAACGGAGGCCTCTGACCCACGGAGCGAAGAATCAAACGAATATCCACGTGAGTACCCTCATATACCATACTCTCTGACATGCAGAACCATGCACCCTCTCAAGGCGGGTCCTGGAGAGGGTGGAGGAATCAGAGGGGGAAAATCAAGCCATGAGACAACACCTAACCACAGTCACAGATGTAGTGGGTGACCAGTCTCGAGCCATAAGGGACCTTTACCATTTTATGGAGGACATAGAGAATCATAACAGTTGAAATAATAGAAGGATTAAAGGCTTCCCAGAGTCCATACTAGATGAGGACTTAACCGAATCAGTCCAATCCTTGTTTAATACAATCCTGAATAATGCCCCTCCTCAAACAATAGAATTAGACCGAGTGCATCATTCTCTCAGGCCAAGAAACACCTCTATAGCCCCTAGAGACATAATATGCCGTGTCCACTTCTTTGCTCAAAAAGAAGCAATAATGAAGGAGTACAAAAACATGTTCAACTATACCCCAACCTGGCCCCTTCTACACTGATACGACGCAGGCAACTTAAACCGCTTCTCCAGACAAAAACATCCCAAATAGATGGGGATACACGTTTCAGTTGATAACCAGATTTGCTGGATCAACCCACATGCTGACTTACCCAGAGGATTTACCTACCTTCTGCAAGGCCCTGCAACTACCTGAAATTTTGTTGCCCGACTGGAGGGGCCTCCCCATGTTACCCCATTCCCTCCAGAGCTCTTGGTCATGTATCCCAACCCGAGGCCCACCACAACCAGACCACCGGGGCAAAAAAGCCAAAGGCCTGACACCTACTTCTTCCCCAACGAAATCTCCCATTCAAACCCTGGGCAAACAAACCATAAGTTGAAATACCATCCAGGATAAAGAACTTGTGTAAAACACAAGTAATGGTTATGCTACTACACTGTTAGCCAAGATTGCACCGGCGATGGACTATACACCGGGGAATTTCTCTCCTCCAATTTCAGAGGTAGAAATAAGATGGACAGAAACCCCAAAAGTTACCTGAGGGCATTTGGACAAAAAGTGCCCAATACAAAACCCACTTTCTCTTTGACTAACCCCATGTAAAGGGCAAGAACTACCCTGAATACCTCAATAATTATTGAGATTTATACAGTTTTTGAAATGTTATATAGATATATAATGAAAGGCTATATTTTCTTTCCTTTCCTCTCTTCCTTTATCTTTTTTATGCCAAAATAAGTAGATCATAGTACTGGATATATGGAGAAAATGGCGCCCGGGAGCAGAGGGTGAGGAAAAATTTGGGTAAACTGTAACAATAATGGCTATACTGCTATATCCATTAAGGTCAAACTCATCAATATGATACAATGTATAGTACGGAGCTCCCACGAAAACTCTTAAACAACTCTACAAGGAATGAAATCCCAAGTAAAATACCACCTAGGAATATAGATTCTGTGTAGAATACAACTGCAACTTCTGTAATACTATACCTATCTCTGGGAGAACACTAATAACGCATAATACACTGAGTTCCCCCACTCTAATTCTATAACCCAAAGGTTTATGCAAGCACCAGAATACTACGTACATATATACTGTATGTATGAACTAGATCTGTCTTCCTCTCCTTTTCTGTCTTTCTTTTATGAAAATATGCCACCTGAGGCGTTGGATATGGGATGAAACAATATTTAATGATGTAAGATTTGTGTAAACTATAACGATAATGTTCTTAATACTGTAATTATAAATGTAAACTTACTACCAAAACAAGATATGTGGTAACCAGATAGAGGAAAATCTTAGATACTCACTAAGTCCTAATTTCATCCTCAACTAACTATCCTTACCTAAATCAACAAGCAACATCCCCAATATTTTAAAATAACGTGTATCTTTATGTAATCCCTAGGCTACCACCTGGAGGACCATCTGGTTTTTCTCTCTTCTCTCTCTTCTACCTCTTTCCCTCTCTCCTGTGTGCAAATGAAACGATAAGGCTACCCCTACATATTTGAACTCCTACTCAAGTCCACAAGGTATAGTTGCAGACAATATAAGTTGTATACTTTCATCTGATTATATTGGTAGACACTGTGTCACCTTGCTTAGGTATCGGAATATATTTATACTCCCCTGTCCCCCCCTTCCTGCTCCTCTCCCCTCCCCCCCTCACCTTTCTACTATGTCTTATGACAAAATTTTCCAAATGATGTATATGGAGGGGTCATTCTCCCCCCCTTGGTGCCAAACAAAGAAGAGTCATGGAGAAAAACCACATACGACACGTTTGGGCACTCTGATGGAAAATCTCGAATGTCCCTACATAAACCTGTCTATAATGTTTTTAATGTTTTAGCAAAATGATTGCATATATATGACTATTCCCTCTACAAACACTAGGAAGTTATATTATCTCTACTACAAGAAACTCCACTGTTACAACCATAAGTTACTGTGTGTTTAGATATTTGAGTAAAGAGATAGAATTTCTTCTCCATATCCCTGAAAATACTCCCCTATCCCTTTCACCTTACTCGTATATCTCTATAAAATATATCTAGATGGATCATAGGATACCCTCCACAACACCAAATACTTATTTTACGAAAGGGCTATAACCAAAGAACTCGAAGAGGTGAATCTTAAAAATAGTACTAATATATATACCCCTTCCCATGCTCTTCGCCCTCCCAAGATATTACCCATCGAGGTATAGACACCTGTGAACACTTCGATTTAAAAATATGATCAAGGCTGGAGCGGGGCCCCGGAGTAGAGGGTGCCATGCCATGAGCCTCCAGTCATCCCCAGCCAAGAGGGGATGACTATCCATGGTGGACGATTTTGACTCCACTGAGGGGCCCCTCAGGGTGGTAGGACCCCCCTCTTTTGAGTCGAGAGAGACATACCTCTCTCACACTCATATATTATTAAAGATTTATTGGATTATATTATATCTTTTTGTAAAGTTTGGTTAATTTTTTGTTTTTTACTGTTTAGACGAAGTTGGAACCCTGAGTCCCTAAGTGGTTGTTCCGCTGGCAAGAGAGAGGAGGCGCATAAGACAAATCAGGTGACAAACTCTTTAACCCCCGCAAAATCAATATGGTCAGGATAACGACCCTTAATGTAAAAGGACTTAGATCCAACCAAAAAAGATCTCTACTAATAATGGAAACTAAGAGACTATGCCCAGATATCGTATTTTTGCAGGAGACCCACCACACTCCCTCTCACCATTGGAAATTTAACAAAAAAACATATCCCACAATATTTTCTGCAACACATAGCTCAAGAAAAGCAGGAGTAGCAATTCTAATACATAAAGATTGTCCCTTCCAACTTCTAACCCAGACTGTGGACTCAAAGGGTATATATATAATCATAACGGCCACCATAGCCTCTCAAACAATTAGACTCTGCAACTTATATGTCCCAAATACTGCATCTTTCTTAACAACCCTTCTGACTAAAATACAAAATAATCCCACTCCCCTTAAAATAATTGACTTCAATATGTATATGTCACACAATATGGAAAAAATTACACTATCAGCTTCCTCACCACCTCATGGGTCAGCAAATCTTTCCCGAATATTCCGATCCACTATTAGACGACATAGTTTATATGAACTTAGAGAGTTCGTAACCCCACATCAAAGGCATACACATTCTACTCCCCTCCTCATAAAACCCACACCAGAATTGATTATATTTTTACCACTCATGCAGGACTGGAAACCCTCGACACAGCCCACATCGAGTCTCTGTTTTGGTCAGACCATGGCCCAGTCACTATAGACATAAAAATGACTAATCAAACCCTGAAACAATACCAATGGAGACTCAATGAAGGTCATATTAAGCATCCCATCCATAAAGAAAACATACACAAAGCAATAGAAACATTCTTCGAACTCAACAAAGGTTCGGTCACATCCCCCATAACACTATGGGAAGCACATAAAGTGACTCTAAGAGTTCACTGTATACAATTAGCCTCCAGACTAAAAAAGGAGGCAACTAAAACCTACCAAGAAAACAATCATTAGCCTACTAAAAGCAGAACAGGAATTATACAAGAATCCTTCTACACTCAATCTACGAAAGGCAACATACCTCCGAACAATTATAAGAGACCACCACCTATCAAATGTAGATAAAAAACTTAAATGGTTCAAGAGATCATACTATGAAAAAGGCAATAAGGCATCAACCCAATTAGCCAACTTACTAAAAGATCGAAGAACCCAAGCCACCACAGTTTCAATCAAAGATAAATCAGGTATGACCCAAATCAAATAGCCTCCAGATTTTGGAAATACTATGAAAATCTTTACAACTCTGTCCACCCAACTAAAGACAGTAAAGAAAATATCACTTCAGATTTTAGGAATCAGATGAGAGAATATCTCATAAACAGCCACATTAACACAACATCAATTAGACACCTTAGACAAGCCCATCTCCGAAGGGGAATTAAAAAACACAATTAAAGCTCTACTCCTGGGAAAAACTCTGGGCCCTGATCGATTTCCCAACAGCTACTATAAAACCTATCAAGAACTGGTTATCCCTCGCCTGCTTCCTATGTACAGCGATATAATGCAAGGAGAAAAAATCCCTCCATCCTTTACTAATTCTCATATGGTAGTTATTCCTAAGCCAGGGAAGGACCCTTCATTATGCTCCAGCTATAAACCTATTGCGCTTCTAAACTGCGATTATAAATTTTTTACCAAATTTCTTGCAAACAGATTGGCCCCTCTCTTTCCGGGAATAATACACAGAGACTAAGTGGGATTTATACGACAAAGACAGGCAGGCGACAATACCTACAGAATCATTGATTTCATAGACATCCATAACAAATGATCACAACCAGCAATAATCTTAAGTCTCGATGCCGAAAAGGCTTTTGACAGACTTAGCTGGCCATTTTTATTCACAACTTTAGAACATCTAGGACTGAGAGGAGAATTTATGACAGCTATTACTAATCTCTATTCCATAGCTATCATGACCTCCTCCCAGAAGATTACTATTTCCAATGGAACAAGACAAGGATGTCCACTATCCCCATTATTATACACCCTGTCCATTGAATCCCTAGCCTGCCACATAAGATCCAACCCAGATATCACAGGGATAGATCTAAAACAAACCACATATCACATATCTCGCTATTCACGGATGATGTACTCCTTACAATAACCAATCCGACTACCGTATATACTCGAGTATAAGTCGAGTTTTTCAGGCTGTAAAATCAGCCTGAAAACTTGGACTCGGTTTATACTTGAGTCACTACTTACCTTAGCACTCCGGCAGCCGCATGATCATTCCCTGTACTGGCGCACCGGCCTGACGTCACTGCACGGCGCCAATTAGTGACGTCAGCCGGCGCGCCAGTACAGGAATGAGCGCGCGGATGCGGGAATGGAGAGGACGTTTACCTTCAATGGCACACAGTCCCAACAGGAAGCCCTTGGATGGAGGAGAGCCCACAGTTCCTGGATGGAGAAGAGCCCACAGGTACAAACTGAACTGGGTAGGAGGGTGAGGGTGGCATTCAAGATATTTGGAAACTACAACTCCCAGCATGCTTTATTAGCTGGGAGTTGTAGTTTCCAAACATCTTGAATGCCAAGTTTCTACCCTCGGTTTATACTCGAGTCAACAACTTTTATTAGGATTTTTAGGTGAAATTGGGTACATCGGTTTATACTCGGGTCGGTTTATACTCAAGTATATACGGTATCTCATTACCAAATTTACACAAAGAATTATCACTATACAGCAACAAAATTAACCAAAACTAAACTGAGGCTATGCCCATCAATATACCACAGTCACTACTACAAACTCTCTCCCAATCATTCCAATATACATGGAAAAAAAGCAACATTAAATATCTGGGAATAAATATCACGCCCTCTTTCTCAACTCTTTTCTCAGCTAAGTATCCACAACTACTTAAAGACATCAGGACCCTGCTTTACTCTTGGAAAACTCTTACCTTATCATGATTCGGTAAGATAACGACTATTAAAATGTCCATACTGCCTAAATGGCTTTACTTATTTGAGACCCTGCCTATCCAGTTCCCAAATAAATTTATTCAACTTCTCCACAAGGATTTTTTTCGATTTTATCTGGTCTCAAAACAAGTAATTATGGCAGGGCGGGCCCATGGAAGTCTAGCTGTACTGAATATGTTCAAATATTATCAGGCTTCTCAACTCCGACAAACAATATACTGGTTCAACACCACCCCCGGTGCCCTTTGGACCCAGCTTGAACAAGACTGGTCCCATCCTATCCACCTAGCAGCTCTCCATCTAGAACCAATAACTTCTAAACATAAAGTTAAAAAAAATGGACTTATTAAACTCTATGCACACAACCAAACAAGTCTGGAGACACTGCTGGAAACACCAGGGACTAGTGAACGACCCTTCTCCCCTAACTCCCATAATTGGAAATCCAGAAATACCACCCAGCTTAAATCCACACCATATAAATATCTAGAAGAAAACAAACCTCACTACAACTGAGGATTTATTAGACCCCATTACGCGCACTTTACATGATTTCTCTACACTGTCTTCTCAAAAAAGGTCCCAAACAAACTATTCTACTCTTACCTTCAAATTTGACATTATATATTAACTAAAAAGAAGGGACATACTTTACCCCCCAAAACCTCCTTTGAACACATAGTCAAAGGAAGCCCGCTACATCAAAAATTAATATCCCAAATTTATACCATACTAAACTCTCCATCCAAACCCAACCACAATACTAAACACAAATATATGACTAATTGGGAATCCTTAATAAACAGGCCAATCTCCTTTGAAGACTGGATATCCATCTGGGAACAAGCTTCTAAATCCTCCATATGCACCACATATAGCCCCCATGGAGCCCATACATTGGGTATTGGGGCTTCCATTTAAAGGTCTCTCCAGATCCTCTACCAAATTATGCATACATATCCAAGTGGCCACTATACCCTGATCACACAATACTGGAAGCGACCATTACCCCACACAGAAGAAAATCTATTACAATCTATAGCTGAACTACGAAGTATGGAAAATCTAACCGCTAGAATAAGGGACCAAATAGACCAATTCACAAAGATGTGGGCCCCATGGGATGTAATGATGAATGTAAGCTAAGTAGAACTAGTGCCTCCTCCCTCCTATCGCCTCATCCGCCAGCGGAGCAGACAACCAAGAAAATTAAGTTACCTCAAATTCAAAAACAATGCTATAGAACAATTGTCGTTGTTTGGTTCTGTTCTTTTATTTTTAATTTTTTTCTTTTATCTCTTTTTCACAAAAATTATATATTAAGATGATTAAGATCATGACGATGTTTATATATATGAAAATGCAAAACTCTAATAAAAATAAACAGGGTTATTCAATAAACGTTAAAAATGGTGCTAATTTTGTCCCAACCAATCATATGTTAGCTTTCAAATGTTAAATAAGATCTGATTGGTTGGGGCAAAATTAGCACAATTTTAAACGATAAGAGCTTTTATTGAATCTCCCTAAAAGTTATCAAAAAAAGAATATGAAATGTAAGATAATGTGCAGATGAACTGCAGATGGTTAGCTTGAGAGAAAGCATGGTAACCAACAAAAACGTCAACATTGAGACAGACATGGTGCTTCATCTGGCTGAAGTTGCAAACTACTCCTGTTGTTAGATTGCCACAAATCTGTGTGCTGATTTCCACTGGGTGTACATGGACAAGCTATCATGGGACAGCATGTAGCAGATTTCATAGTAACGGTAATAGTACATAGTAATGGATGTTGAATAAAGACAGACATCCATCTAGTCCAACCTTTATAGCATACTCATTAACCCTACCTAACAGTTCAACCAGAGAAAGGCATAAAAAAAATCTGAAAAGGAGACGGGAAAATCCCTCCCGGCTTAAAATGGCAATTAGAAAGTATCCCTGGATCAAATAGAACTATATGTATTAATACCAGTAATTTTCATTATTTTTTAGCTTTAGAAACTTATCCAGCCCATTTTTAAAGCTATTAATTGAACTTGCCATTACCACATCTGCTGGAAGACAGCTTTCACAGCTTCATTGTTCTCACTGTGACCTTTCCTAACCTGAAGATGAAACTTCTTTTCTTCCAACCTTAAAGGATGTCCACAAGTCTTCTGATATGACCAATTAGTGAACAATGCACCAGAGGGTTTATTATATGGCCCATTATTAAATTTATAAAACATGATTATATCCCCATGCAATCGCCGCTTCTCCAGTGTAAACAGCCCTAACTTGTCTAATCTGCCCGCAAATTCAACCCCCTCCATTCCCCTTATTATTTTAGTTTACCTTCTCTGAACACCTTCCATTTCCAAGATGTTCCTTTTATATAAATGAGACTCCAAAACTGCAATGCATATTCCAAATGAGGCCTTACCAGTGCTTTGAAAAGAGGGAGAATAATATTTTTCTCCCTTGAATCTATTCCCCTCTTTATAAAAGACAATATCTTGCTAGCTCTAGCCATTGCTGATTTGGCACTGCTTGCTAAACATCTGTTATCTACTAGAACTCCCAAATCTTTTTCCAACAAAGATTTTCTTAGCACAGAGCCATTTATGGTGTAGGTGGTACAAAGATTGTTAAACCCCAAAAGCATTACTATAATGTATGCCCGGCATAAGTGAATTAAATAACTGTGAATCCATATTACAAAGAAGTTTAAATGCTCTCTTTCTGTCTATTGTTTATGTTCCTGGGAATTATTTTATAAAAGTGGATTGAAAGTAATAGGGTGCTCAGAACAGCTCAACAAGAACAAATCCATGACATGGATTTCTTAAAAACATTCTTTGCTCTAGGCTTTAGGCCTGATACAGAAGCAGGTTAAGAGCTTAAGAGGTTAATAAGTCGGTTGTCAACCAGCAACACAATAAAACATATACTGAACATTCAGGAATGAATGGATGTTTGGAAAAAACGTCAATCTTCCATTTGATTCAACACAATACTGATCTATATTCTTGCTATGGTTTAAGTAATTTACATGTGTACCACAACCAGGCTTAAATCTATCAAGGAAACTTTAATCTGAGGGTTTGGTCAAATCAAACCAAAGCAGCAGGTTTTCACTCCTTCTAGCTCGTTCTAGCTAGATACCATTATTTAACCAGAGTGAAACCTGGCAGAAATGTAAGGGGTAATAACTGTTTTTTAAAGAAGTATCTTGACTATAACAATACCTAAATAAGGTTCACATTGGAAAAAAGCTATTTGTGGTGTGATATGATCACTTATATTCACTTTGGTCAAACACAAAATGGACATTACAGCAACCTATCTGGTGGGACTGTTCACCATTTAATCGCCATGTAGGCATATTTTAGCATGAAGGATAGAAGGTACATGTTTAGATGAGAATTGGGTCCTTTATAATGTGGAACTGACATCTAGAAAAAGTTGGAATGGTTGGTTAAATGGATTTTTTATATTTAAAGAGAATTCTCTTAATCTCTTTTATAGCAACTGCAGTTAATGTTATGCAAGATTGACTATTTCAGAAAATGTGTGCAATTCTACAGTCCATATCCACATAACAAGACAATCTGTGAAATTACATTTTGATTCCCAGATCTGCCTCTGATCACTGCTCTCACATGATCTGGTATTTTCTGCTTGAGTTGTCACTAATCCCATTTATCAAAAAATAATTGGACTGTTACTTGATGTCCTTGTGCTATAGGTCAGACAGATCATAATTGGACAACACCACTGTATATTAATTTGTGTGAATGGTTTAGGGCAGAATTTAAATTTATGGATGTTAATATAAATATATAAACAATATAACAATATAAAGCTCAGCAAGTATAACAGCAGAGGAGATTTTTCTTTTCCAAGAAATGTATGTAAATGCAAGACTACTAAAAAGATGAGGACTTTAGGATAAGGTGATACCTCTTTATTATGAACTTAAGGTTCATACACACGTGCGCACACGAACGGCCATTTCTGTGTATGGGCACTTTATCGGCCAAAATGACTGCTCGTTCGGGGATCGTTACCTGATCTGCAGGGTGGAACTCCAAACAAGTTTTGGTCGATAAAGTGCCTATATACGCGATCGCACGTGTTCATTTTTACAGACAAGCTTTCGAGAGATACACTTCTCTCTTCCTCAGGTCAAATAGTACTAAATAACACAGGGTACAGCACACCATTAAAGTTTAGAGAGTTGCCACCTTTTTTTTGAAAATCCTATTATTTTTACAGAATGTGAAACAAGGATTAGCATATAGGGTCAATAAAGCAATATAACGTGCAATGGGGCACTTGTTACATTGCATCATATAAACAACATTCCTGGATGCGCAGCAGTATGATACTTTAATGTCGAAGGTGCCTTTATTATGTGCTATGTTGGTTGATTTATTGATATGATAACATACATGCAGTTTACATTTCTTTTTAATGCATGGTCTGGTCCCTACAGTGAAACTCTCTCCTCTCCAGTCTATCTTAAACTTGGCAGCTCGGATCATCTCGCTCTCCTCCAAAAGAGAACCCGTAACCCTGATACTTCAGTCTATAGGGTGGCTTCCCATCAAACAAAGAATCATATTCAATACCCTTCTTTTAACCTTTAAATCCCTTCGCTCTACTGCACTTCCCTACTTATCTTCCCTCTTGGTCCCTTATGTTCCAGGCCAAGCCTTCCGTCGCACAAGGAAATCTTCTCCACAAACCCCCAACAAACACTGCTGCCTCTGCCTTAAACCATTCTCTCTTGCTGCTCCCTACCTTTGGAACTCTCTCCCTCTCTCGCCTCGCCTGGTGACATCCATTAATACTTTCAAATCTAGACTGTTTCCCACCTTTCTGAGCACGAAATTGTATTTAATTTTTATCTATCTGTACAATGGCTTGCACTTATCCCCTTGTTTGTATTTTTTAATGTACAGCGCTGCGTACCCAAGTGGCGATTTATAAATAAAATGATACATACATACAAACATACCATTAAAGGTTCGTACACACCTAAAGATTTTCACCAGACCCCCGAGCCCCGACCCACCCTGATCCCGACAAAGAATTTGTCGATCCGCCTGGCGGAATCTTAAGATTCTAAGGCAATTTTTTGTTTACCAGTTTCTGGGTAGACAAAAATTTGTGGGTGGTTACCGGAATTCTGAGATTGGAAGGTTTGGAAAGATGTGTTTAGGGGTTTCATCCTCTTTGATAATTGGCTGCAATTCTTTAAATATTTTGCAACAAAACTTGATTTCCTGAATGTAGTACTCCTTAATGTTGTCTCTTATAGTTATGCCTTTGATATGAGCATTTTTAAATCATCCAAAATCCAATGAGAAGAAAATCACTGTTCGGAATATTCCAAGGAAATGAGAATTCTGGGACGAACCATTGCCAACACTAAAATGGAAGCTCACTTTTGACTAGAGATGGACTAGAATTTGAACTCCAACCTGAGTTTGAGTCGAACTTAACAAGTTCTTTCCAGACTCGCAGCTGTATTTTCAATAACTAACACAAATTCGATAATTATCGAATTTATGGGCCGTTTGCTAACCCTAGAATGTATCGTTAGCTAACCCTTGAATGTATCATTCATTTTCGATAACCCTTAAATGTATGGATCATTTTCGCTAACCCTAGAATGTATCATTCGCTAACCCCTCTAATGTAGCCTTCGATTTTCAGTAGCCCTCGAAAGTATCGTTCATTTTCGGTAACCCTCGAATGTACGTATGCTTTTCGCTAACCTTGGAATGTATTGTTCGCTAACCCTCGAAAGTATCATTCGTTTTCGGTAATCCTCAGAAGTATTGTTCTATTCCTCCTAAATCCATGCTGGTTACTACTTATAATGTCAGTCCTTGAAACATACTCTAGAACATGTTCCCTTATTAAACTTTCCAGTATCTTCCCCACCACTGAAGTTAAACTTACAGGCCTGTAATTACCCGGCTGTGAACGACTACCCTTTTTGAATATTGGAATAACATCAGCCTTATTCCAATCCAGAGGCACACCTCCGGACATGAGAATCTGCAAAAATAAGAAACAATGGCCTAGATAAAACTGAACTCCCTAAGTACCGGGATGTATTTTATCTGGTCCAGGAGATTATTAATATTTATTTAATTCATTCTGTACCATATCCTTGGTTAACCAAAATGCATTTGAATCTTTTGGATACCATTATTGCTACTATACTCCATGATATCTGTACTTGGATCTTCTATATTACAAGGATTGTGGAAGCACTCAAATTAGGCTAATTTACAACTACATTTAGCGCTACTGATCTGGTCAAACATTTATACAAACATAGAAAAGATAATCAATGCACATTCCTTTGCCCCATACAACATCATACTATCTGCACACTGGCATACTTTATAAACAAAGGGGTTTTAGTATACATTACTGTGATCACATGAATGAAAAGCCTTCCAACCATGTCAAGGTAACCCCAGTAATTTATGTAAACTGGCTTAAAATCCCCTTAAACACAGTCCGCTTCTGTTCAGTACATTTAACTGATAATACCTTATCCCAGTTGACATTCTGAAGAGCTAATTTTAGCCTGGGAATATTTGCCTTCCCAAAATTAAAAGTCTTTGTTAACCCAGCGTACTTTTCCTTCCAATAACAAAGTCCAAACGACACTATTTCATGGTCACTATTCCCTAAGCCTCCAGTTACCTTTATATCTATAATGCACTCCACGATGTTAGATATTACCAGATCCAACAGAGCTCCTTTTCTAGTAGGAACTTCAACCACCTGTGAGAGAAAATTATCCTGCAGGAAATTCAGGAACTCATCGCCTTTTTCTGTGATGGCAGTTCCACTACACCAATCAATGTCAGTGTAATTAAAGTCCCCCATAATGAGCACACTCCCCAAATTTGCAGCCCTTGCCAACTGCATATGAAGCTGACTCACTTCCTCTGTGCTAGCATTTGGCGGCTTATAGAAGACACCAACAATGACATCCTGTTGCCTAATTCCAGCCATATTGCCTCCACTTTAACATCCATATCGCCAGTTATCTCTTCTTTTAAATTTGGCTTCAATTCTTTTTTAACATAAATACATACTCCTCCCCCTTTCCTTTTTTCTCTGTCCTGCCTAAACAAGGCATATCTTTCTGTACAGCCCAGTCGTGAGAACTGTTCAACCACGTTTCTGCTATACCTATTACATCATACTTTTCATTCAACACCACAATTTCCAAATTACCCATTTTGTCAGGCTTCTCTCATTTGCAAACATACATTTTAGATTATGATCCTGTAATTGATTCATACAATTTAATACACATGCCTCCTTATCCCTTATGTTATCTGCACCCTGCATTCCTCCTGGGCTCTCAGTGAGACTGCTAATACCCTCCCCCCCAAACCTAGTTTAAAATCTCCTCCAACCTTCTAGCCATCTTCTACCCTAAAACAGCTGCACAGCCATCAGTGAGGTGCAACCCATCCCTACTAAACAGCCTGTAGGCGCCAGCAAAGTCTGCCAAGTTCTCTATAAACCCAAACCCTTCTTCCTTACACCACCCTCTTAGCCATGCATCAATGCTCCTAAGCTCCCGCTGTCTCCCTGGCTTAGCACGTGGCTGCAGTAGTATTTTTGAAAACACTACTCTGGAGGTCCTTGCTTTTAACTTGGCCCCTAGCTCTCGGAAATCATTTTTAAGAACCTCACCTCCTCCTCTAACTTTGTTGTTGGCACCAATGTGAACCAAGACCCCCGGGTCACACCCGGCCCCACCCAATAATCTGTCTACACAATCCACCACATGCTGAACCCTAGCACCAGGCAGGCAACACACAGTTCGGCATGTAGGGTCTTTGCGGCAGATTACCCTATCTACCTTCCTTATAATGGAGTCCCCTACCACTACCACCTGCCTAGCATCCCCTCCATACATGATAATTCCGAGCTGTCCTCCTCCACTTAATCACCTAAGGGGGCAAATCTGTTGGGATAGGTAATCTGGGAAGAAGCAACCCTACCCTTCCGTCCCTCACTTCCCCTAGTAACTCTAACAAAACTACCACCCCCCTCGATACTGGCCCTAGCCAGTGCCTGCTGTCCCCCCAGATTTGCCAATCCCTGCAATGCTGCAAGCTGGCCCCTTAGACTCTCCACCTCAGTTTCCAAACATGCAACCCACTCACACCTGACACAGACATAGGTCTCCTGGAACGTCTGCTCCAGGTTCCTATACATGTGGCAGGATGCACATTGCATGGTATCAACAAAACTGTCCCTTCTAATACACAACACCAGCAGTGACACACCAACCTTGTTTAATTGCCTTTCTTGTTTAAATGTCCTTCTTTTTCTATGTCCTTTAGATCAAGGTCCTTCTTTTTCTATGTCCTTGACATCAAGGTCCTTCTTTTTCTATGTCCTTGAGATCAAGGTCCTTTAGAGCAAGGGACTTTGTATACATTCCACTCTAGTTCATTTCACTCACAGGAAACCTCCTTTTGTTAGGTCCAAATAACAGGTCCAACCAATGTGAATCCTATTTAACTAATAGGCCCAAGCCCCAACACCAATTAGTGCTAGAGCCACGAAGAGAGGGGAAAAAACAAAACACTTATTAACCCTTTCACCCTTTTGCACAAACAGGTGCAATACTAGAATATAGAAGCCCAGTGCACCCCTTTAACCGGAAGAAAGATTAATCTGCTTACTGCACACACAGTCCTGCACACAGTCCTTAACACAGCACAAACAATCCTTATTTTCAAACTTATTTTCAAACTTTTACACACACCATACAACCATCAAATGATTAAATGTCCTTCTTTTTCTATGTCCTTGAGATCAAGGTCCTTTAGAGCAAGGGACTTTGTATAAGTTCCACTCTAGTTTGATTCATTCAGGAAACTTCCTTTTGTTAGGTCCAATGTACATATGTCTTTATTTAACCTCAAATATTTAACTAGGGTAGTTTTTAGGGAAAGATTCCAGCTGAATATTATCCCCTGTCCTTGTCCTTGTCTTTGTCATACCGGGGATGGCGACCTAAATATCATAAAGAGGGCTATGTACACAGTTGCAGTGTGTTGGACCTAGAGAGGGCCCAGGGAGAAGATAATTCAGTCTGCGTTTCTGTGGAGCAGTATAAACTGCAGAATTTACTAATATTTTTAACGCTGGCCAGGACAAGGGTAAATCTTTACCCTAATACCCTAAATCTTTACCCTACTACCCTTATTTCCTGCCTAACTGTTGATCCTGAGAAAGGCAAAAAAAAACCTACCAGAATTAGGAAGGGGAAAACTTCCAATGGAAGACAGTTCCATAGTTTTACTGTTCTCACAGTGAAAAACCCTTTCTAAACTTGAAGACTAAACTTCTTTTCTTCAAGGCTTAAGGGATGTCTGCGTGTCCTCTGACATGTTCTTTTGGTGAACAATGCCCTAGATAGTGTAATGTATGGCCCGTTAATGTATTTATACACAGTAATCATATCCACACACAAGCGCCTTTTCTCTAGTGTACATAATTGTAAGTTATCTAATCTAACTTCATTATCCCTTTATTATTTTAGTTGCCCTTCTCTGAACCTTTTCTATTTCCAAGATGTACTTTTTGTATACAGGATTCCAAAATTGCACTGCATATTCCAAATGAGGACTAACATTTATCTCCCTTGAATCCATACCTCTCTTTATACAAGACAATATATTGCTGGCTCAAGCTGTTGCTGCCTGGCACTGCTTGCTACCTTTAAGTTTGTTATCCATCAAAACTCCAAGATCCTTTTCCAACAGGGATTCACTTAACACAGTGCCATTAATAATATAAGCAGATCAAGGATTTTGAGATCCAAAATGCATCACTTTACATTTATAAATTCAATTTATTGAATCTCATCTTAGCAGCCCAATGTGACAATCTATCTAGATCTAGCTGCAACGATTGCACATCCTCTGAAGTTTTTAATGGTCGACAAAGTTTTCACCAAACACAGAAACCTTGCTGACAATACCGAAGTCATGAGTAAACAGATTAAATTGAAGCGGCCCCAAAACAGAACCCTGTGGCACCCCACTTAGAACCCTAGTCCATATTGATTAAGACCTGTTAATAACTACTCTCTGCATCCTATCCATTAACCAACTTTCTATCCATGTACAAATATGCTAACCCAGCCCAACAGACCTTAGCTTATCCATTAGTCACTGTGTCAAACACCTTAGCATGTAGTATACTACATCTACTGCTATGCCAGAGTCTAAATTCCTGCTTACTTCCTACTAAAAGCTAAGCAAGTTAGTTTGACAAGAACTATTCCTGCTAAATCCATGTTGATTATTTCTTATAAAGTCATTCCTTGAAACTAACTTTTGACTATGTTCCTGTATTAAACTTTCCAGTATCTTCCCCACCACTGAAGTTAAACTTACAGGCCTGTAATTACCCGGCTGTGAACGACTACCCTTTTTGAAAATTGGACTTACATAAGTTTTTTTCCAATCCAGAGGCAATATATATAAGAAAGAAACAAAGTTTAAATAGGGGGCTTGTTGAGTTTACTTATTATAAACATTTATAATTATATATATATAATTTTTTTCAAATCTGAACTCATTTATTTTTGTTACATGGACATATTGTACATGCTACAATAATACTTCTATTTAGTCAATCAGCAGCTTGCTGTAACAGGTGACATAAGTGCTCTTTAGTGAACCTGCCTTTCAGATTATGACAATGGAGATTAAGAAGTGTGGGAGGCAAAGAGTTTAAAGCTCTCAGTCACATAGGTTGATATTTCTGTATTTTCTCTGTTACCTACAAGCAAAGCCTCTATGTGAATGTCAGGCATATCAGGTTTTATTTGTTCTCATTTCTCTAGGTTAATACATTGACAGACTGCAAGCTATTGAGGTCAGTTGCCTGTCAATCATAACCTTCTTTTGTCGATATGGGTTTGTGTGGCACTCTACAAACAGATTTTTTTTTCTGGGAATCATTTCAATTATAATTTTTTGTAATTTTGCATTTTAAAATATAAACATTGTATAAACATTGTTTATACAATATATTTTTGTCTATTTTTTTTGTCTACATATGTACAAAGTTTATTTATAGCAGCTCTGTTTTTATTTATCAACCAACAATTGCTGACAACCTTCCTAGAGCAATACAAAATAATAAACTGATTTTACTGACATTTACTCAAATGTACTTGGATCTGTTACATCTGAAGTGGTGGCGTGCTGCTAAAGTGCTGGGTTCTGAAACAAACAGAACATTGGGACACAGGTTCAATTTCCCAGGCTTATCTTTTTTTTTTGTTTCTATTATGTTTCTAGTAAAAGATAGAGATTCTACATTTACTGACAACCCACTATTAGCCTTTGTGGCATAGAGGCAGAAAGCTTTCTTTTTAGAAAGACACAGTATAGAGGGTTGCAGGTTCGATTCTCCATACTTACATTTATTTTTTACTGAAATGTTAATATTATGTTTCTTGCAGCTCGAACCAGGACCCCCAGTGAGGGGCTCTTGAAGGAGCCCTTTGGCGGCGTCTTCTTTCTACCATCCGGCGGCACCAGCTCTGCTGAGGCCGCCGACTTTCGCGAGGTACCCCTGCGGCGGCCGATGTTGCTAGCAGCTTCTTTCTTCAGCCATCTACTGTGATGGCATCTGATTTCTGCTGTGGTTTGCAGCTCTATATATAGGTTTAAAAAAGAAAAGTGGTGCTCTGCTTGTGATATCTCTAAATAAGTGATAACTCAATAACCAAATAATATAACAATATTTAATATCCGAATGATGCATAAAATACCATAAATCAATGTAAGGCTGGCCAGCCACAATAGTAATTGGTATACTAGTCCCTATACAAAAATATACATATATAGATATTTAGCTCTATAAATATCTCGCAATACCATATAATACGTATAAATATAAGTAAAAATACATAAATATAAGAAACATCAATATAAAAATTATTAAAAAATATCTATTTGACCAATGTCTATATTCGATCAGAAAATAGTCACTCCTGGGGGTGGATGTAGAGCAATTAGAATCAAGGTGAGTAGATCACTAGAGTCCCGAAGGAGTGCGAACACCAATAAAACATATAGTTAATCGGGAATGTGAAAGCTGGAGATACGTATAAAAAGAGACTTATACTGCACCGTGACCCCTATGGTGATTCGATGGTAAGCGGCCTCGTCCGGATGGTCCCCGGAACCTAATTATAAGTCAGGTCCGTGGCTAAAAAGCAACTTGGGATCCTTATGTATCAGCTGACGGATAGGTCCGTGTACCGGCGTACGCCCCAGCGATATATATTGCACTTATCTGTGTTAGTTCGGGGCGCTCCAACTTAAACTTAATCACTCGGGTCTGTATGTCTCCGTTGTTCCCAGCTTTCCTCAAACCCCGGGTAACCACGTCACTTCCACTGCGTCTTGCTACGCGTTTCGCTAATTACTAGCTTCATCAGGCAATTTTTTTTGCTGCCACGTACATGTTTTACTATATATAGGTTTGCAGAAAGTCCTTATCCGTTTCTGATTGGTCAATTTTTTAATGCTCGGTTTACATGTTTTTTATTAAGCAATCAGATTTCAGAAATGTTTCAGAAAACATTTTATTCTTAAGATAAATTAAACCATTCTGAGAAAGAGAAGAATTAAAAGAGGACTGAATGGAAGCTTCTTTGATGGCCTTGGCAATATTTGTGTGTAACAACAGGAAGTTTGATTTGGACAGGATCATATCAGATTTACCAGACATATTGTTTTCAGAGATTTGTCTGGAAAGGGCATCGGCCTTGCCATTCATTGAGCCTGGGTGGAAAGTTAAATGAAAAATTAACCTTGTGAAGAAAAGGGCCCATCTAGATTGGCGGGGTCTTAATCTCTTTGCGGTCTGTAAATACTTTAAATTCTTATGATCCGTGAAGATGACAAATGGTTGGTTGAGTAAATACCGCCACTCTTCTAGAGCTGACTTAATTGCTAATAGTTCACGGTCTCCAACATCATAGTTTCTCTCAGAAACTGAAAGTTTCCTTGAAAAGAAGGCAAAAGGATGAAGTATAGCCTTGGGACCCATTTGTTGTGAAAGCATAGCTTCCAAAGCAGACTCGGATGCATCGACTTCTAAGATTAAGGGGAGAGGGATCGGGATGAATTAAGACAGGACTTAAACTGTTCAAAAGCCAATTGAGCCAACTCCATCCAGCAGAAAGGTATATGGGTCCTAGTCAGTAGTGTTAGTTTGTAATGAATCTACGATAAAAATTAGCAAATCCGATGAATTTTGGATCTGCTTACGAGAAGATGGAGTGAGCTATTCCCGAATGGCGGAGACCTTTTGAGGATCGATGGTTAAACTTTGTTGTGAGATGATGAAACCCAGGAAGGGATAAAGGTTCTTTCAAACTCACACTTTTTCAATTCAGCATAAAATCCATGGATTCGTAGACAAGATAACATTTTCTTGACTTGAATACAATGTTCAATCATATCAATATATTGTCTATATATACTTCCAAGAAGTTGTCCACAAAATCATGGAAAATATAATTCACAAAATGTTGGAAAGTCACTGGAACGTTGCATAAAACAAAAGGCATAACTAAGCATTCAAAGTGTCCATACCAGGAGCGAAAGTCTGTCTTCCACTGGTCTCTTTCTTTTATTCTAATTAAATTATAGGCCCTTTGAAAATCCAGTTTAGTAAAAACCCTGGCTGACCTCAGCCGTTGGAGCAATTCTGTTCCACAAAGTAATACAAAGAGCTAAAATTCTACTCAAACATCTTTTCATATCTTATCATATATCATATACCTTATCTTCTCTTCAAGGAGCAACATGGCACTGTTTTCAAGAGAAAGCCTATACATATTACTTCAGGGGTTATACAACATACTGACACTCACTTGGCAATTGCTGTGTATGTTTCATTGCATGTTACTCAATGTTTTGGGGATAAACAGACATTATTTTGAGGTGTAAATTGAAAAAGATACTTCAACAAATATGCTGTGCAGAGATATTAGAGATAAAGGTCACGTCAGATTTACTAAGATGTTCACATTGCTTTCAGGAGGTCCCGAACACCTTTCTGTAGTATGCTGATTGAGACAAATGTCAGGGTACTGATTGCCAACAGATACTTGTACAGGTCATTCTTAATTAACAAAGCCAGATAAATGTCTAGCGAAATGTCTTCAAGAACTAAACTTCCATTTGATCATTTGATCTAACTGAATACTACAAATATACCATGACCTTGATGAATAAGAACCTTCACAAGCATAAAAAGTTTACACTTAATTAAAGTGGAGGAAATCCATACTTGTATGTTTTCTCCATATAAATGCCCTCTATTAAAAAGAGCACATCCCTATCTTTAAAACAACTCCAGGATCATGCTTCTAGCTGCAATCTATCTAAACTTACAGCAGTATAAGTGGTGGTGCTTACTGCTTACACTGTGAGATATAGCACCGTTAATGTAAGTATGTATAATTTTATTTATATAGTGCCACTTGGGTATGCAGCGATGTACATGATAAAATACAGACTTTACAAACAGGGGGATAAGTGCAAGCCATTATACAGATCAAATAAATTTGCATAAATGAAGTTTCAAAGGTTAAGAATACATATATATCTATATGTTAAATACATTTTTGACAAGATCAGTAGCACTTCCGCAAAATGTAGTTGTAAATTAGCCTAAGGAGTGCTTCCACAATCTGTCATTGTTTGTATTTATTTGGAAGAATGGTCAAAGCTTCCATGTGGTAATAGCACCCCCAACATGCCCCTGTAATGGGAAGTCCTATGGCTTTAATATAAAGCACTGGATGCATTTAAAGAAGCCAAAGGGCTGGGAGGAAGTGAGAAAGCCTGCTATATTGATCCAGTGTGCAAGTCTAAGAAATGCAACAGTTTATAGTTTATAGTATTTGAAGTTGAATAAAGACATACGTCCATCCAGTCCAACCCATCTAGCAATATCCTCATTTCCTGCCTAACTGTTGATCCAGAGGAAGGCAAAAAAAAACACCAAATTTTTGAAGGGGAAAAAAATTCCTTCCTGACTCCAAGTGGCAATCGGAAATTTCCCTGGATCAACTCTACTTTATGTATCAATACCAGTAACTTTCAACATTCCTTGTTTGCAGAAACTCATCCAGCTTTTTTTTTAAACTGATCAATAAACCTGCCATAACAAGGTCCACTGGAAGACAGTTCCATAGCTTTACCGTTCTCACAGTGAAAAACCCTTTCCGAACTTGAAGCCTAAACCTTTTTTCTTCAAGTCTTAAGGGATGTTTGGTTAACAATGCCCCAGATAGTTTATTGTATGGCCCGTTAATGTATTTATAAACAGTAATCATATCCCCACGCAAGCGCCTTTTCTCCAGCGTACATAATTGTAACTTTTCCAGTCTCTCTTGATATTCAAGCTCCCCCAATCCCCTTATTAATTTAGTTGCCCTTCTCTGAAGCCTTTCCATTTCAAAGATGTCCTTTTTGTACACAGGATTCCAAAATTGCACTGCATATTCCAAATGAGGCCTTACCAATGCTTTGTTAAGAGGGAGAATTACATTCTCCATACCTCTCTTTATACAAGACAATACCCTGCTGGCTCTGGCTGTTGCCGCCTGGCACCAAAACTCCAAGATCCCTTTCCAACAGGGATTCACTTAACACAGAGCCATTTATAGTATAAGTAGCACAAGGATTTTTAAGTCCAAAATGTATCACCTTACATTTATCAACATTGAATCTCATTTGCCACTTAGCAGCCCAATGTGACAATCTATCTAGATCCCCCTGCAACGATTGCACATCCTCTGAAGTTTTTAATGGTCAGCAAAGTTTTGTGTCGTCAGCAAACACCGAAACCTTGCTGACAATACCCACTTCCAAATCATTAATAGATTAAATAGAAGCAGCCCCAACACAGAACCCTGTGGCACCCCATTTAGCACTTTAGTCCATAATGATGAAGCCCCATTTATAACTACTCTCTGCATTCCATTCATTAACCAATTTTCCATCCATGTACAAATGTGACTCCCCAGACCAACAGACCTTAGCTTAACCAGGGAAAATTTCTCGAAATTAAAAGTCTTTGTTAACCCAGTGCACTTTTCCTTCCAATAACAAAGTCCAAACGCCACTATTTCATGATCACTATTCCCTAAGCCTCCAGCTACCTTTATATCTATAATGCGCTCCACGATGTTAGATATTACCAGATCCAAAAGAGCTCTTTGCCTTTTTCTGTGATGGCAGTTCCACTACACCAATCAATGTCAGGGTAATTATAGTCCCCCATAATGAGCACACTCCCCAAACTTGCAGCCCTTGCCAGCTGCATATGAAGTTGACTCACCTCCTCTCTGCCAGCATTTGGTGGCTTATAGCAGACACCAACAATGACATTACCCCCTTTCCTGTTGCCTAATTACACCCATATTCCCTCCACTTTAACATCCATATCACCAGTTATCTTTTCTTTTAAATGTGGCTTCAATTCTTTTTAAACACATACTTCTCCCCCTTTCCTTTTTTCTCTGTCCTGCCTAAACAAGGCATATCCTTCTAAATTTACAGCCCAGTCGTGAGAACTGTTCAACCACGTTTCTGCTATACCTATTACATCATACTTTTCATTAAACGCCATCATTTCCAATTCACCCATTTTGTCAGCCAGGCTTCTCGCATTTGCAAACATACATTTTAGATTATGATCCTGTAATTTATTTGTACACTTTAATAAACATGCCTCCCTATCCCCTATGCTAGCCCCACCCCCCTTTCCGCCCACCACTGGCCTATCTACATCCTGCTTTCCTCCTGGGCTATCTATCGCAGTGAGACTGCTAATACCCTCCCCCCCAAACCTAGTTTAAAATCTCCTCCAACCCTCTAGCCATCTTCTCCCCTAAAACAGCTGCACCGCCATCAGTGAGGTGCAACCCATCCCTACTAAAGAGCCTGTAGCCAACAGCAAAGTTTGCCTGGTTCTCAATAAACCCAAACCCTTCTTCCTTACACCACTCTCTTAGCCACGCATTAATGCTCCTAAGCTCCCGCTGTCTCCCTGGCTTAGCACGTGGCTGCGGTAGTATTTCTGAAAACACTACCCTTGAGGTCCTTGCTTTTAACTTGGCCCCTAGCTCTCAGAAATCATGTTTAAGAACCTCACCTCCTCCTCTAACTTTGTCATTGGCACCAATGTAAGCCAAGACCGTCGGGTCAAACCCGGCCCCACCCAATAATCTGTCTACACTATCCACCACATGCCAAACCCTAGCACCAGGCAGGCAACACATAGTTCGGCATGTAGAGTCTTTGCGGCAGATTACCCTATCTACCTTCCTTATAATGGAGTCCCCTACCACTACCACCTGCCTTGCATTCCTGATCCTTCTTTCCTCCTCTCCAGTCCCCTGGGAACTCAAGGGAGTAGCCCCCTCCATACAGGCTAATTCCGAGGTGTCATCCTCCACTTCATTACCTAAGGCGGCAAATCTGTTTGGATGGGCAATCTGGGAAGAAGCCACCCTACCCTTCCGTCCCCCACTTCCCTGTAATAAACGGCCGGGAGGAGGAGGCTTTAGGAGGAGGCGGATAGTCCAGAAAATGCTGGACACAGAGGCTGCTGGGAACAGAAGGCTGGATTCTGGAACAAGGTGCTGCTGGGAACTGTAGGCTGAATACTGGAACAAGGTGCTGCTGGGAACTGTAGGCTGGATACTGGAACTCAAGATGCTGGAAGAACTGGAACAAGCAAGGCAAGTAGGCACAGGAACAGGCTAGATAAGTGGTCACAGGAGCAGGCAGGGTAGGTATAGTTCCTGGAGCGAGAAAGGTAAGTAGTTGGTGCAGGAGAGGAACAGGATCCAAGGCATGTCAGTACAAGGAGCCGGGGAGGTAGCTAACGCTACTATCAGGCACCGGGTCCAGGAGGACGCCGGTTTTTGAATCCTCGCGCCTCCCGGCATGTCTGTGTCGGGACGTCATGACGTCTATGACGCTGCCCACCCGGAAGTGCAGTGCGGCACGGGACCGGAGCGGCAGGTAAGTTTGTGACATTCCCCTAGTAACCCTAACAAAACTACCTCCCCCTTCAACCTTCCCTGTCCCACTTCCACCCACCTCTATACTGGCCCCAGCTAGTGCCTGCTGACTACCCAGTTCTGCCAATCCATGCAATGCTGCAAGCTGCCCCCTTAGACTCTCCACCTCAGCTTCCAAATGAGCAACCCACTCACACCTGACACAGACATAGGTTCCCTGGAACGTCTGCTCCAGGTTCCTATACATGTGGCAGGATATACATAGCATGGTACCGACAAAACTGTCCCTTCAATACACCACACCAGCATAGTGACGCACAAACCTTGTTTAATTGCCCTTCTTGTTTCAATGTCCTACTTTTTCTATGTCCTTGAGATCAAGGTTCTTCTTTTTCTATGTCCTTGATATCAAGGTCCTTCTTTTTCTATGTCCTTGAGATCAAGGTCCTTCTTTTTCTATGTCCTTGAGATCAAGGTCCTTTAGAGCAAGAAACTTTATACACGTTCCACTCTAGTTCGCTTCACTCACAGGAAACTTCCTTTTGTAAGGTCCAAACCACAGGCCCAACCAATGTGAATCCTATTTAACTAATAGGCCACAGCCCCCACACCAATTAGTGCAAGAGCCAGGAAGAGAGGGAAAAAACAAAACACTTATTAACCCTTTCACAACCTGTTTGTGATTACAACTGGTGCAATACTAGAATATAGAACCCAGCGCACCCCTTTAACTGGAAGAAAGAATGATTAATCTGCTTACTGCACACACAGTCCTTAACACAGCACAAACAATCCTTATTTTCAAACTTATTTTCAAACTTTCACACACACCATACAACCATCAAATGATTAAATGTCCTTCTTTTTCTATGTGCTTGAGATCAAGGTCCTTAAGAGCAAGGAACTTTATACAGGTTCCACTCTAGTTCGTTTCACTCACAGGAAACTTCCTTTTGTTAGGTCCAAACCCTAATCATAATTGAAGTATAAAAGGTTAGACGTTAGGACCTTCCAGACTGGGGTTACCTTGATGTGGTTGGAAGGCTTTTCATTCATGTGATCACAGTAATGTATACTAAAACCCCTTTGTTTATAATATATGCCAGTGTGCAGATAATATGATATTGTATGGGGCCTGGGAATGTGCATTGATTATCTTTTTCTATGTTTGTATACATATATATATCTATATATAAAATAAGTGAGGTGTGCCTTGAAATATTATGAAAAAGAACCCTGCCACAAAGAGCTTACAATCTAACAGGGAGATTCAATAAAACGTCTTATCGTTTAAAATGGTGCTAATTTAGCCCCAACCAATTAGATCTTATTTAACATTTGAAAGCTAACATCTGATTGGTTGGGGCAACATTAGCACCATTTTAAATGATAAGAACTTTTATTGAATAACCCTGAAAGTGCTGTGCCCCCTTAATACTGGCTGGAGCATGCCTAATTGTATCAAATAATTATAGTTTGCAAAAAGTAACAGATTCAAATGCCTTTGAAGGGATCCCATATTTAAAGAGTATCTCCACTGCTGTGTCTTACATCACGTTCTTCAATAAAACCTGCAGGAGCCAGGAGAGAAGGTAAGCTACTTACCCGATCGATCTATCGCTCCTCATAGCAATAGATCTTGCACATAGAAGAAGAGTGCGTCAGGACCTGTCAGACTACACGGCGGAGGAGCGATTGATCGGGTTAGTAGCTTACCTTCTCTCCTGGATCCTGCAGGTTTTATTGAAGAATGGGAGGTAAGACACATCTCCTTTACTTCCCGTTCTTCAATAAAACTAAATGTCCAAACTTTTTTTTCCAGTGGAGATACCCTTTAATATATTGTATGATTTGTTTTATTATCCCAAACCATTAGCTAAATTATAGATATTTTTAGCTATTCAAAATATTGATCACCTTGTTTGTTCAGAACATATATCAAACAACACAATAATATAGTCAAAATAGTTCAGATACCTGTGACAAAAATTGCTGCGCTGACCTTTCTATTACCCCAATTTGCATCTGAGTAATTAGTCTTCATGCAAAAGCATTACCGGAAACATACAGCCTCTGTCTGAAATTAAAGCCTCATTTCTTCATCAGCAATTCTCCTGATTTCCAAATGGCTTTTCAAAGTTCTAACAATAAGACTTAGGGGCATATTTATAAAGGTTCGTTAACTTTTCGCGGCCGCGATTTATAAAAGTCCAAAAACGGCCGCGAAAAGTTAATGAAGCGTTAACCTTTCGCGGCGATACTTACCTGTTACCGCCGCTTCTATTTATAAAGCGGCGGTACTGGTTTCGCTCGGCTAGTATCGGCTGTTTTACTTCGCCACCTTGAAGGCAACCCGCGGCGGGTGGTCGCTTCCCAGCAGCCCCTCCCAACCCGTTCCCCGCTCGCGGCAATCTCGGAACGGGAGGCTAGGAGGGGCTGCCGGGAAAGGGCCGCAGCAGGTGGTCGCGACCACCCGCCGCGCACCCCCTCCCCGGCAACCCCTCCAAGCCCCCCGCCCCGGCCGCTCCCGGGAATGGGGAAGGGAGGGAGCCGCTGGGAGGGGTGGAGGCTCCCTCCGGCGGGGCCCTGAGAAGGGCCATTTGGGGCTTAAGGGGTCCCGCAGCTCGAACCGGGACCCCCCCTCCCCGGCCCTTATAAGGGCCCTTGCGGCACTTACAAGTGCCCTTGCGGCTCTAACAAGAGCCCTTTGGGGCTTAGGGGTCCCGCAGCTCGAACCGGGACCCCCTCCCCGGCCCTTGTAAGGGCCCTTGCGGCACTGACAAGTGCCCTTGCGGCACTGACAAGTGCCTTTGGCGGGGGTCCCACAGCTCGAACCGGGACCCCCAGTGTGCGGCTCTTAAAAGAGCCCTTGGGCGACGTCTTCGGGCTGGCGACACCAACCCATCAGGTCGCCGCCAGGCAGACTCACTGCGGCCGACAGTGAGCCCGCTGGCACCGCCGGCCTCAGCGGAGCCGATGTTGCCAGCCGCTTCTTTCTTCTTTCTTCAGCCATCTACTGCGATGGCATCTGAGTTCCGCGGCGGAAAGCTCCTCTTTATATAGGTTTGCAGAAATCCATAATCCGTTTCTGATTGGTCAATTTTTAATACTTGCTTTACATTAACCAATCAGATTTCAGAACTTTCCAGAAATCTGATTGGTTAATGTAAAGCAAGTATTAAAAAATTGACCAATCAGAAACGAGATTGCTGCGAGCGGGGAACGGGTTGGGAGGGGCTGCTGGGAAGCGGCGGCGGGTGGTCGCCACCGCCGCCGCGGGGTGTGTGGGCGGGGTGGGTGTATGCCCCGCCCCCTTAGGAGCGGCGTCGGGAAGGGATTTTAGGTCCCTTCGCGGCGATACTATACAGTATCGCCTCGAAGGGGCTTAAAATTACCGCAGCACATCGCGGCCGCGATACATATCGCGGGAATAGCGCTCGCTGTTATAAATACGGCGATAGCGCTATTTTAGCGGCCGCGATGTGCGGCGGTAATTTTTAGGCGCTATTATCGTTGCTTTATAAATATGCCCCTTAATCTTTATCACAGAATTCTAGAAAAATGGCAATATCATATATAATATATAATCTGATGAAATCTGCTGTGTTAGATATTCAAAAATGTACATAGATAGTTGGTGTAATGTGTGGTCATGGCATCACTAGACCTTGGTATGCCATTGCTTATTTTCTTGTTTGGCTTTTCTGACAAAGGTGTATATACATTACCACACCAAAATCTCTCATAGAGTTGATTTAAGCCTCTACTGCATGTTTGGTGTGCATGGGTATTTTTCCTTCAGGATTATAGAAATATTTTGAAATTTAGCTTTAAACAGTGTGTAACAATGTATCCACAATGTAGTTTTCATGTATTCCCATTTCTCTGCATCTAAGGAAAGCAGTATAGAAGGTAATTGAGTGGAGTGGTAGTGATGGGCTAATTGGATTGTTCATCAGACATTGTCTGTGGTTTCCCTACCAGGGACAAACCAAAGTCTTTATGGATCAATCCTGGGAGTAGTTGATTGAGTCTGTTGGCTAATATTTTAGTGAATATTTTTATATCAGTGTTAATTAAAGATATAGGTCTGTAGCTATCACATTGAGTTGTATCTTTTCCCTCTTTAGGGATCACCACAATGTTAGCTCATAGTAAATTGGTTGAGAGGGTCTCAGATCCTGTGAGAAATGCGTTAAATACTATTAGGAGGTGGGGAATGAGCATGTCCTTAAAGGACAACAATACCAACAAAGACAACATCTCCACATTACATGTCCACACTTCCAGCAGCTGAGATCACTTACTCTCATTTACAACTGTGCTGCACTCCCTTAGATATCGCACAGCAAAGATGAGTGCTAACAGCCCGCCTCCTACACGGCCCAGGGCCATTGTTAACATATCACTTGTCATTGGCTGGTGGGAATGTCTGTTACAACCTCTCTCCTCCTCCTCTGCCAGTCAAACAAACTTGAACTGTCCTGTTGCTAAAATACAGCCTATATAATCAAGCTAATCAAGGGTGGGTACAGGAGTGTTTTCTTGCATGCTAGCTCTGAGTGACAGTTACAGGCAGACAGAATCGTTATGCCCCCTTTACAGCATGGCTAAATGAAGGCAGAGAGAAGTTAGAAATCAGGAAAAAAATGTATAGGGAGGGCTGCATACCTTTACTCTTTTTAAAGCAGTTTTTTAAAAAAATGCATTGAGGCAATAGAGTTATCCTTTTTTTATAGAGTTATCCTATAAGTTTTTTATAGTATGCCATATTAAAGCTGTCCGGGGCTTTCCCTTTTTTTAACTATTTAATAGTCTCTGAGAGTTCCAAAATGGTGATTGGTATGTTGAGTAAGTTTAATTGTCACTTGAGGTAATCTTGCTTTGTTTAAGTAGTTAGTGGTACAGAACATCAGGGTTATGCAATAAAAGTTCTTATCATTTAAAATGGTGCTAATTTTGCCCCAACCAATCAGATGTTAGCTTTCAAATGTTAAATTAGATATGATTGGTTGGGGCAAAATTAGCACCATTTTTAACGACAAGAACGTTTATTGAATCTTCCTGCATGTTTCTAAGTACCATTAATATTAATACCTAATATACTGTCATGTTCAAGGAGAGAAAATAAGTCAGCATATTAGGCAATGGTTAAGATTTATTCCTTAAGCTTAGGGTCAACTAGACTTAAAGATGACCTTTCTGAAGGACTTTTATAACAGAAAAGGAATTCATTAACTTCATGAAATAACAATAAGACAACAGGGAGCAATAATTTCCAGGCTAAAGCAGTTTCCAGGCCTGTTTAACTTTGGAACAGAGGTCAATTTAGGCCATTTATAAATAAAAGGCCTGAAATTTAATGGGTAATTATACTCACCTCCCCTAGTTCCTCTTCTTCCATAGTCTTATGGGATGAGGGCCTGAGTCCCACTTTCTTACATTACTTACATTACAGCTGTACTTATTTATTTAAGTTTTCCTCAGTGTTCCAGTCCTATTCTGCAGTCTGTTTTATTTGAACAATTCCATGTTTAAGTGTAAAATATATATTAAAAAATCTGCTAAAATTAGTAGGCTATATTAGAATTGCATGTTTTACAGTATACAATTGAAAACAATTAAAACATAAGAATCAGTATGACAATTCATAATTTAGAATGATTCTATTTTAGTCTTTTGTAAGAATGAAAATATTTGGGGTTTTGGTGAGATTTCCCTTTGTGTGAATACAAAAAAAAGTTGTTATTCTTTCCCATTGCTAATTATTAGTAAGATAAACCTCTCAAGAGTGTTATATATTTCAGATGAGGTTTCACATCTTGTTTCCTAGGCAATACTTTTTTTTTGCTGGGAAAACTGCAGCCAGTAAATCTCCTGTGTACAATAACTTGTCCTCCATAGCATCAAAATGCAGAACCATCATATGTTGGATTGGTGGTGTCTACAGGACACTATTAAAGTAACGCGTGTGGTCTTTTTTAGGAGGTTTTAAAGAGTGGTATATATATAAGTTATTGCTATTGTAATTTTTTTTTTTTAATTTGCAGCCAAAAATGTATGGTAAGAAAAGGAATGAAAAAGATTCTTGATAAAATTTAATTAAGTTATTATTTCTGGTTATAGCGCATGTAATGTCAATGTTAATAAAAGTAACCAAAACAAATATTTATTTACTTAATTAAATGGCTACTTGGCTGCACTATTATCCTCCTCTTTATGATGGAAGAATATGTGTGTTATATATATGTATGTATGTATAATTTTATTTATAATGCGCCACTTGGGTATGCAGCGCTGTACATGAGTATATGAGTATACAAACAAGGGGATAAGTGCAAGCCATTATACAGATAGATAAAAATCAAATTAAGTTAAATACAATTTCATACATCAGTTAAGAAAGCATATATATAAATTATGTATAAATGGATATAAGTGCAACAAGCCTCGACAAATTAGGAATGAGATCCCTGCCCGGAAGAGCTTACAATCTAAGTGGGGGGGACAACATACAGGTACAAGTGAGGGGGATGGGTAAAAGTTCTTAAAAGGGCCAACAATCATTAGTTATGCTGATGCTCAGAAAGGTAGGAGGACAGTCTAGATTTAAAAGCATTAATGGATGTCACCAGGCGAAGTGGGAGAGTTCCAAAGGTAGGGAGCAGCAAGATAGAATGGTTTAAGGCAGAGGGGCAGCAGTGTTAGTTGGGGGTCTGTGGAGAAGATTTCCTTGTGAGGAGTGAAGGGCACGGCCTGGAGCATAAGGGAAGTAGGGAGGTGCAGTAGAGCAAAGGGATTTAAAGGTTAAAAGCAGGGTATTGAATATGATTCTTTGTTAGATGGGAAGCCACCCTATGGACTGAAGTATCGGGGTTGCGGGTTCTCTTTTGGAGGAGATCGAGATGATCCGAGCTGCAGAGTTTAAGGTAGACTGGAGAGGAGAGAGATGAGAGGCCGGGAGTCCAAGCAGTAGAATGTTACAGTAGTCAAGACGTGAGATTATAAGGGCATGGATGAGCATTTTAGTAGTGGAGAAAGAGAGAAAAGGGCGGATCTTGGCAATATTGTGAAGGAGAAAACGACAGGTCTTAGCGACATTGTTAATGTGATGATGGAAGGAAAGAGAAGAGTCAAAGACCACTCCAAGGCAGCGTGCAGATTCAACTGGGTTAATGACCATATTGTCAATAGAGACGGAGAATGGTGGACTAGCTCCCAGTTTAGGGGGGAAAATGATTATTTCCGTTTTGGATAGATTGAGTTTAAGGCGGCAGTGCGCCATCCAGGAAGAGATAGAGAGCAGACATTTAGAGATTTAAGATTGAACTTCAGGGGTTAGTGTGGGGGTGGACAAGTAAATGTGGGTATCATCAGCATATAAGTGATACTTAAAACCGAAAGAACTTATTATTTTTCCCAGAGAAATAGTGTAGAGGGAGAACAGCAAGGGTCCTAAAACCGAGCCCTGAGGGACCCCCACACTAAGCGTAACAGGAGAGGAAGTCTTATCAGCAAAAGAGACAGTGAAAGATCTGTTAGAGAGATAAGAAGACAACCATGCCGCAGCTTGATTTTGGATGCCCAGAGAATATAGAATCTGCATAAGAAGAGAGTGGTCTACAGTATCAAAGGCAGCCGATAGTTTATAGTTTATAGTATTTGAGGTTGAATAAAGACATACGTCCATCCAGTCCAACCCATCTAGCAATATCCTCATTTCCTGCCTAACTGTTGATCCAGAGGAAGGCAAAAAAAACCCACCAAATTTATGAAGGGGGGAACAATTCCTTCCTGACTCCAAGTGGCAATCGGAAATTTCCCTAGATCAACTCTGAAAGAATAAATATCCTATTCTAGTCACGCCCGACTTTTATTGATGCCTGTCAGACCCACTAAGAGACCTTCAGCGCTGGGAGAAAGGATCACAAAACTCGCACGGTGCAGTAGAACCCAGTTTCTCAGTTTATTCACATGTTACATTGGGTTTTCACAAAGAGAAAAGGGGGGCGTGGCCAGACCAGTGTGCGCGATGACGTACTAAAACCTTGGAATATGAAGATAGAGTGGCTAGACCTTGAGCTCAGAACATCTGGAAATAAACATCTGCAATAACACGACAATAATATAAAACAAAATAGAGTCAGAGACAAAAATGGCTGCTATTAGGCTAAGTGATTATAGAATATATAAACCTAACAACTCTACTTTATGTATCAATACCTTAACTTGCAACATTCCTTGTTTGAAGAAACTCATCCAAGCTTTTTTTTTTTAAACTGACCAATGAACCTGCCATAATAATGTCCACTGGAAGACAGTTCCATAGCTTTACTGTTCTCACAGTGAAAAACCCTTTCCAAACTTGAAGCCTAAACCTTTTTTCTTTAAGTCTTAAGGGATGTCCTCGTGTCCTCTGACATGTTCTATTGGTGAACAATGCCCCAAATAGTTTATTGTATGGCCCATTAATATATTTATACACAGTAATCATATCCCACGCAAGCGCCTTTTCTCCAGTGTACATAATTGTAACTTTTCCAGTCTCTCTTCATATTCCAGCTCCCCCAATCCCCTTATTAATTTAGTTGCCCTTCTCTGAACCCTTTCTATTTCAAAGATGTTCTTTTTGTACACAGGATTCCAAAATTGCACTGCATATTCCAAATGAGGCCTTACCAATGCTTTGTTAAGAGGGAGAATTACATTTTCCTTCCTTGAATCCATACCTCTCTTTATACAAGACATGCTGGCTCTGGCTGTTGCCGCCTGGCACTGCTTTCTACCTTTAAGTTTGTTATCCACCAAAAATCCAATATCCAGGGACTTCCGGGGGCGGGGCTCCGAGAGCGGCCGCATTTTAACAGAGCTCTGCACACCCATGAGCCTTAAGAGGAGAAAACAGTCAAAATTGCAGTATAAAGGGATAAAAGTGTTATCCCCTAACAAATAATCTCTACTGCTATCCGGCTATAACCTCCACCATCCCCGAAGTCAGGCTGAGCTGGCGGGAACACACAACCAACACCCGCTCTGCAGCCGGAGCCCACCGCAAAGGAGCTCCACCACCAATTTCATTACCCTGCCTGCCAAGAACCCCGCGGTCCCTGGAAAACCAGGAGACTAACACCCGAGCACCAGAACACCGGAGCGGAGATCCCATGCGGGAGGGCCCGACCGAGGCGCGAGACTCAGCGAGAAGCCCACGAATGACATTGGCCCTGCACTGGTGGACCACAGGTACATGTTGCAACACACGCACGCCCCAACCAAGACGCCAGATCCCCAGAGTAGGCCCGGCTAAGGCCTAGCTCCGACTAAGCCACTAGGGGATCACGCGGGACTTAGGCCCAAAACGGCAGCCCATAGAATTGTTACCCGACCCAGGATCCATAGGATCATTGGAGATAGCCGGGAATCCAAATGTCCCGGGACCCAAGGCCGCCACAACACTTACAGGCACCAGCTCCGGCACACCACATGGAGTCAACTATCCCCTCCGCCACGTGCCATTCAAAGCCTTAACTACTGGGCCCAAGGGGGACTCGTCCACAGCCTTGCTCAGGAGACTGAAATACCGCTGCTCGTGTGGGGGCCTCCCAATGCGAAATTGAAGTCAGGGGCCTAAATCCAGGGCTGAGTCAGGCCCACGCTGGCTAGGCCTCACAACAACTATCACACCCAAGAGAGCCGAATCCCATTGGGTCATACTTGGGACCATATAACACCTAAACCACCCAAGGCCGCACAGCCAATTAAAGGACTCAGGTCCTGGGACACTTACAAGCCTGAGACAAATCTTTTGTACTTAACTCCCAGTTGCTAACCAGACCGACCCAATTCTGAGACGTCTTCAGGACTAATAAGCACCTCCATCATTATCTACATACAATCCGATTCTACATAAAACCAAAGTGCTACCGACCTGTCATTTCCCCCGCATTTACCTCTGCCAAACTTGGACCATCATACCATCTGCATCAGATTCCAAACATTCCCCTTTTGAAGGTACCTCCGCTGAACCCACCCATTAATACATCAATATCCAAATCCAATTAACCACCCCACAGTATATACCTCCGGTGGAAATTTCAGCCATCACCCCATCTTTACCCAAACAAAATACATCATACCACTACAAAGTCGTTACATCTGGACCCTAGATAATCTCTACAAAAGACACCTCAATTTGGACTCTCAACTTCCAAACTAGGGATATCAAATACCGAATGACTTAAATATGTAAATTGACAATCTCTAAGAGCCCTCGACATTTATCTTGCAAAATCCATCTACCATTGAAACACATTTATCTTGTTACGGAAACCCACCAATTTATAGTATGGACAAATATATAGAAAATCAAACTCAGATATGGGTAAAAGAAACAAAAAAGCCGACCAACAAGCCTCCTCCGGTGCTGTTATCACAACACCTCAAACAACAAGGACAAACCACAAACCCCAAAACCACAAAGACACAAGGACATGCCCAAAATTTCAAACAAATCCTCTAGAGGAGAACCTTTAGAGGAGAACAACATGTCCTCTGAAGATGAAACCCCCATCTCTCAAACCTCAAACCCACAAACAATTACCTTAGACCAAGCAGCCAAAATAGCGACAGAGGTATCCAATCTAATAATGCCACTACTCGATAAAAGATTGGAAGTACTACACTCCTCCATCTCCTCAGCTTTGTCCCAGGTTACTGAAAATACCCAAAGAATCTCTACCTTAGAGACCAGGATCAGTGACATGGAAGATTCTTTAACCCCCATGGAAAACTCCTCCAGACAACAGCATGATATGCTCCAACAACTCCAGGATAAGCTAGACGATCTGGAAAATCGTACAAGGAGAAATAATCTTAAAATTATTGGCATACCCGAAACATATAAAGGCCAAGACCTAACCCACTTCATCACTCATGATCTAATAAACACACTTGGAATAACACCGCACCATAATGAGCTGCAGATTGAAAGAATCCACAGAATTGGACCCGAAAACAGACAGATCAACGAGAGACTCACACCAGTGATCATGAAACTACCAGGGACAAGGTACTAATTCTACAAGCCTATCGGAAAATGAAAAATCTAGAAGTCAATAACCACAAACTATTATTGTTTCAGGATTTCTCGGCAATTATAAGTGCCAAAAGGAAAGCATTCAATCCTGTCTGCCAATATCTGCACAAACATAACATAAAATTCCAAATGCTGTATCCCGCCAAACTGAGAGTGACGGACATTGGCAGATCCCAACTCTACAACACACCGGAGGAGGCTTCATCCCACTACCTGGGAAACAATTAAATCAAATTTGCTAACTAACTTTGCAGTACCTGAAACGGATCTACAAAATGTTTGGGGCTCAGACTAGCCTATTTTTCTTATAAAGTCATTTCAACTGTTTTTCTAATGATTATTAAGTTATTTTATGTTTCAATGTTATGTTTAACCAGTTTAAACAGTTTTTATGCCTTGCCTAACCTCTTCTTTCCTTTTCAGCCACCATCAAGTCGACAGGGGGGGGGGATCCCAGGGGGGGGAGCCACGCAGGAGAAACCACACGCACAGGAAAAAGCTCTGATATCTCCCTGCTCGCTGGGACAGGGAATACAGGCAAGTTCACACAACATCTCACACACATACAAACCAAAAACAATACATTAACTTAATCATGATAAATTAAATCAAGTCAGGATGGTCTCCTGGAACATAGATGGACTAAACACGCTAGTAAAACACAGTAGGGTCCTCACAAATCTAAAGAGGCTACACGCACACATAGTCCTATTGCAAGAGACACACTGGAAACAATACAAAGAAGGATTTTTGAAGGCACCATGGATCTCACAATGCATATCAGCCTCACATACATCTAAATCAAAAGGAGTAGCCATACTTATACACAAAGATATACCAGTCACAGTGCTGGACACGGTGAAGGATCCTGAGGGCAGATTCCTGATCTTAGATCTTATCTAGAGATAAAAAACACAATATACACCATAGCAAACATATACGCCCCAAATGGGGCTAACACAGAATTCTATTCCACTCTTTTGAGACAGCTGCTGACTAAACCAAAACACCAAATCATTATAGGTGGAGATTTCAACATGATCCTAGATAATACCATTGACACAGTGGGACCTAGACAAACCCCTGTTACCAAACCCCCTCCCCTCCTGGAAATAATCTCACAACTGGGATTTTGCGATCCCTGGAGACTACAACATCCAACTACTAGACAATACAGCTTCTATTCCCACCCACACCACTCACACTCATGCATTGATAATATTTTGATATCTAATGAACTATTCCCACTCATATCTAACACGTTCATAAATAATATTCTAATCTCAGACCACGCTCCAGTCGAACTATCAATAAACCTATACACACAATTTACTAGAACAGACCACTGGAGATTCCCAGCACATCTTTATAATTCAGAAGACTTTAAAGTATTCATAACCACCCAGTGGCAGAACTATGTGGAAGACAATATGATACATATAGAGGACCCTGCTCTCTTCTGGCAGGCCTCCAAGGCAGTGATGAGGGGACACATAATAGAATATGTCTCACACAAGAAAAAAGCCTATAGAGAAAAATTCTCTCAACTCGACCATAATCTTCGGTAAGGCGTGCAGCCAATACATTAATGACCCCAAACAAACAAACAAACAAACAAAGAACATTATACATCAACAAAAAACTTATTAGACACATATCTGCTGGGTCAGACACGGTGGTCAGTAGACGCTAGAAGAAATAAATACCACAGATGGGGTGACCGAACAGGCACATTACTAGCAAGATTAACTAAACCACAGCGCTCCCACTGCTCTATACTACAAATACTTAACACTAACACAAATCAAACCATAGCTACCCAATCTGAAATACAACAATTCTTCCTACGGTATTTTGAATCTCTATATGCCCCACACACAACACCAGCTAAGGATGCTGATACCTATCTGGAAACATGCTCCCTTCCCCAACTTACGGTGGAACAAGAATCTCTCAATCGAACAATAACCCAACAAGAAATTTCCAAAGTCATCAAATCATTACACAACACTAAAGCCCCGGGCCCAGATGGCTTTCCAGCAGAATATTTAAAATTACTTAACCCGAATATACTCCCTATCCTCACTGACCTATATAACATTATACTCACTCAAGAAACCCACATCCAAAATTTCAATGACTCCCAAACCATTCTTTTACTCAAACCAAACAAAGATCCACTGTTAGTCCAATCTTACAGGCCAATATCATTATTAAATCAAGATTACTAAATCTTAACAAAAATAGTAGCGAATAGACTTAGCCAGATTATGCCAGACTTAATCACAGACTCACAATTAGGATTCACCAAGGGCAAGAACAATACCAAAGCCATACGCACAGCCATAGCTGCCATTTCAGCCCATTCCACTAGACCCCGCTCCCAAGAAATTTTGTTAAGTTTAGATGCCGACAAGGCTTTTGATAGGGTCTCCTGGGAATTTTTACATAAAATTCTCACCACACGTAATTTTGGACCCAACTTCATCAGACTAATCACATTCCTTCATGAAAATACCAACACCTCCCTGCTAATAAATAACACCAATTCACATATTTTCCAAACCCGCAGAGGGACAAGGCAGGGATGCCCACTTTCTCCCCTACTGTTCAACCTCAGCATAGACCCACTACTTAGAACCATATCTAACAATAAACAATTCACAGGTATCAAAGTTGGTAGAGAAGATCTAAAACTCTCGGTATATGCAGATGACATCCTTCTATTCATATCCAAACCCCTACAATACATACCGGCTATAGTGGATGATTTGACACAGTTTGGAGGGCTGTCAGGACTACAAATTTACTACAATAAATCTGAAACACTCCTCCTAGGAACCGGCAATTCCCCAAACTGGTCAGGTAATTTCCCATTTAAATGGGCCACCACAACCATAATATACCTAGGAACCCTCCTCCCTAGACAAATAGACTCGCTATACTCAAAAAACATCCCACCACTCATAACCCGAAAAACATCCCAAAAATAAAGGGGGCATTGGTTTCCCAAATATTGAACTATACAACATAGCCTCACATCTCAGAATAGTCAGGGACTGGCTGCACGCCTCCTCGAACTACACCCGCATTGACTTAGACCAACAATTGTGTGACTCTCAGTCCCTATCCTCAATGCTACACACACGTTTCCTGGACCTGCCGGAGGAGAGTAGGGATAATCCTTTACTGATGTCAGCCTGGAAAGCATGGAACAGAGCCCGCCCTATGATGGGTCTGAAACAATTTCACTCACTATGGCTACCATTTACTAAGCACCCGAATTTCCAGGAGGGGAGAGCCCACATGGTATTCCACAGATGGAAAGCGAGGGGGATAGAGACGATTCAAGATCTGGTAGATACAACCACTAAACGCCCCCTGTCTTTCTCGCAAGCGAAAAATAAATTTCCCATCATGGGACCTAACTTTTTCCACTATCTACAAGCCAGCATCTCAAAATCAATTTCCAACCTAGGAGAAACAGACTGGAATAACCCACTAGACACACTACTGCAGTCACCGGAACAAAGTCTGAACTCTCTATCCAACTACAATAAACTCCTGCAACATCATATTAACACTCAAACCACACACCTAAGGATAAACCAATGGAAACAAGACATGTCCACATTAACAGAAAACGCCACACAAGAAATCATTAATCTACATATAAAATACCTCCCAGCAATCTCATACCATGAAATGACCCTGAAGCTACTACACAGAGGCTATATTTCACCATACAGATTGGGAAGGATCAGGGGTCTGCCCCAGACTCTGTGCCCAAAATGCAAGGATCCCAAACCAGATCTCTTTCATTGCATGTGGTCTTGTCCAGTTATCCAGGATTTCTGGAAACAGGTAGCTACATTTTCCACACAACACTTAATCAACTATGTCCCCCTAACACCACTCTGGGCAATATTTGGACATATGAGCACACAAACTTCCCGCATCACACTAGGAGCCAAAAAATTACTCAATATATCAGCTGCAGCTAGGAAAAGCATACCCCAACAATGGATAACACCCACCCCGCCATCCCTAAAGCTATTCAAAACTAAATTATCATACCTATTCCGAATGGATTGGGTGGAAGCAACACTAGACAAAGAAAACAAAGTCAACCAATTTTTCAAACTGTGGGAAAGTTTTATTGACATCTTACCTACACACATTAAAGGGTATGTCCACCCTTAATTAGAAATTTTGCCATATAATAGAATACTGCCCCCCAGCCCCAACCCCTATAAAAATAATTTCAGAAAGTGCCCAGATGTTTACTTACCTTCCCTCTCTCCTCCGACGCCCGGCCCGGCCTTCTGCTTACGAGACACTGCAAGCAGGGGGCGGGACCAGCAGCCCCGTCCGTGATTGGCTGAGAGGCAGCCAATCACGGACGCGGCTGCCGGCTTCTCAGAATGCCGGGGGAGCGAGAGAAGGTAAGTAGAGTTCTGGGGACTTTCTAAAAATAATTTTTATGCGGTTGGGGCTGGGGGAACATATTTTATTATATGGGCAAGGGGTTTTATGGTAGGGGGAGGGATAGCAAAACGGGAGGGGGAGGGAGGGGGAGAAGGGCTGCAGTACGCATGCCAAACTTCTCCCGGAGGCCAGGTAGGAGGCAGAGTCCTATATGGACTCTGCTATCCTCCTGGTGGGCAGTTTTGGGGACTTTTGGGGGGGACTACAGGAGAACCAGATGGAGCTGGGATGTGAGGTAAGGATTAAACTACACTACATGGTGGGGCCAGTAGTGGGGGGGATTATAGTTTTGGGGATGGACATGCCCTTTAAACAAAGTATTCACAACTGTTTCCACAAAACAGTATGGTATACGGAACAAACCTTGAGTCACAACCCGCCAGTCTCTCTACCATGAATGGATACATAAGTCAACCTGCTTGTTACTCCCCCCCTTCCTCTTCTACCTCCTTCTTCAACCGTCAGGACTAGATCCCCACCTAATCCTTGGCGACTGAACAACAACAATAACTACTATTATTATTATGACCTTAATTTAGGCAATTAGTTAAATAAGTTAAGATAATGTTATTACTAGTTATAAGATAGTTATTATGAATAATAATTTAGAGCTAGAGATGCGGACCAGTAAATATCTTTTAAGACTCAGATAACATGATAAAGATCTAATGTTAATGTCTATGCATAACTTACCTAGTAATTACTATCAGGGAATATACAATTATACAGATAATGCAAGGAAGTTTTTGAACGGATTTCTTCCCCTTCTTCTTTTATCTCTTCCTTTTTCTCAATATATAAGTATATCTATGCAAATGTATGTTCTAATTTGCTTCTTTTTTTTATATTCACTGAGTATACCTATGCAAATATATGTTCCAATTTGCACTCCTTTTTTTATATTCTTATATTCTGTAAACTCCCATCTCTATCCTCAATAAAAATATTTATAAAAAAAAAATAAAAAATCCAAGATCCCTTTCCAACAGGGATTTACTTAACACAGAGCCATTTATAGTATAAGTAGCACAAGGATTTTTAAGTCCAAAATGCATCATCTTACATTTATCAACTTTTAGTATAGTATAGTATAGTATAGTATTTGAGGTTGAATAAAGATATACGTCCATCCAGTTCAACCCATCTAGCAATATCCTCATTTCCTGCCTAACTGTTGATCCAGAGGAAGGCAAAAAAAAACACCAAATTTATGAAGGGGGAAAAATTCCTTCCTGACTTCAAGGGGCAATCGGAAATTTCCCTGGATCAACTCTACTTTATGTATCAATACCAGTAACTTGCAACATTCCTTGTTTGCAGAAACTCTTTTCTTTTTTTTGAAAATGACCAATGAACCTGCCATAACAATATCTGTTGTATTCAATTAGATCAACTGGACTTGAAATGTAGTTCTTGAAGACGTTTCGCTAGTCATCCGACTGGCTTTCTCAATTCAGAATGACTTGTACAAGAATCTGTGGCAATTATGTACCCTGGAAAATCCCAATTAGCATATCACAGCCAGGTGTTAAGGGTGTGATTAGATAGTGGCTAAGAGGTGTTATAGGAACGCCCAGAGTAAGGTGTTAAAACAGCATTGTACATGGCAGACAGTTGGTGTCGAACCCCCCCACCTCTATTTAGGCTTGGTTTCTTTATTTTCACATAAATGGCCTCCTTTATCCCCTTATTAATTTAGTGACCCTCCTCTGAACCCTTTCCATTTCAAAGATGTCCTTTTTGTACACAGGATTCCAAAATTGCACTGCATATTCCAAATGAGGCCTTACCAATGCTTTGTAAAGAGGGAGAATTACATTTTCCTCCCTTGAATCCATACCTCTCTTTATACAAGACAATACCATGCTGGCTCTGGCTGTTGCCGCCTGGCACTGCTTGCTACCTTTAAGTTTGTTATCCACCAAAACTCCAAGATCCCTTTCCAACAGGGATTCACTTAACACAGGACATTTTAGTATAAGTAGCACAAGGATTTTTAAGTCCAAAATGCATCACCTTACATTTATCAACATTGAATTTCATCTGCCACTTAGCAGCCAAATGTGACAATCTATCTAGATCCCCTTGCAACGATTGCACATCCTCTGAAGTTTTTAATGGTCGACAAAGTTTTGTGTCATCAGCAACACAGAAACCTGACAATTTGCTGACAATACCCACTTCCAAATCATTATAAATAGATTAATAGAAGGCCCAGCACACACCCTGTGGCACCCCACTTAGCACTTTAGTCCTAATGATGAAGCCCCATTAACAACTACTCTCTGCTCCTATTCATTAACCATTTTCTATCCATGTACAAATGTGACTCCCCAGACCAACAGACCTTAGCTTATACATTAGTCGCCTATGGGGGACTGTATCAAAAGCCTTTGCAAAATCCAAGTAACTACATCTACTGCTATTCCAGTAAATTTCTACTTACTTCCTCTTAAAAGCCAAGCAAGTTAGTTTGACAAGATCTATCCCCTAAATCCATGCTGGTTACTACTTATAATGTCGTCCTTGAAACATTCTCTAGAACATGCCCTTATTAAACTTTCCAGGATCTTCCCCACCACTGAAGTTAAACTTACAGGCCTGTAATTACCCGGCTGTGAACGACTACCCTTTTTGAATATTGGAATAACATCAGCCTTTTTCCAATCCAGAGGCACACCACCGGACATGAGGGAATCAGCAAAAATAAGAAACAATGGCCTAGATAAAACTGAACTCAGCTCCTTAAGTACACGAGGATGTATTTTATCCGGTCCAGGAGATTTATTAATATTAACCTTATTTAGTTCTTTCTGTACCATATCCTCGGTTAACTAAAGTGCACTTGAATCTTTTATACCATTATTACTACTATACTCTATGATATCTGTACTTGGATCTTCTATAGTGTATATAGAGGGAAAAAAATTATTCAAGACATTTGCTTTATCGCCATCCTCTGTAACTAACTTATCCCCATTAATTAATGGTACCACATTCTCAGTCCTCATCTTCTTACTATTAATATACTTAAAAAAAATTTTAGGCTTAGTGATGCTTTGTTCAGCTATCCTAACTTCATTATTAATTTTAGCTAGTTTGATTGCTTTCTTACACCTTGTTACAGTTTTTATAATGCCTAAAGGCCCTTTCCGTTCCTTCGGCCTTAAAGGTTTTAAATGCCTTTTTCTTCCTTTCCATTTGCCTCTTTACATCAGAATTCAGCCACATGGGCGCGGATTTATTTTTTTTACATTTATTTCCCAAGGGTATAAATTTAGATGTGAACTGGCTTAAAATCCCCTTGAGCACAGTCCACTTCTGTTCAGTACATTTACCTGATAATACGTAACCCCTGCTGACATTCTGAAGAGCTGCTTTTAACCTAGAAAAATTTGCTTTCCTGAAATTAAATGTCTTTGTTAACCCAGCGCACTTTTCCTTTCGATAACAAAGTCCAAATGCCACTATTTCATGGTCAGTATTCCCTAAGCCTCCAGTTACCTTTATATCTATAATGCGCTCCACGATGTTAGATATTACCAGATCCAACAGAGCTCCTTTTCTAGTAGAACCCTCAAACACCTGTGAGAGAAAATTATCCTGCAGCAAATTCAGGAACTCATCGCCTTTTTCTGTGATGGCAGTTCCACTACACCAATCAATGTCAGGGTAATTATAGTCCCCCATAATGAGCACAATCCCCAAACTTGCAGCCCTTGCCAACTGCATATGAATTTGACTTACCTACTCTCTGCTAGCATTTGGCGGCTTATAGCAGACACCAACAATGACATTACCCCCTTTCCTGTTGCCTAATTCCACCCATATTGCCTCCACTTTATCATCCATATCGCCAGTTATCTCTTCTTTTAAATTTGGCTTCAATTCTTTTTTAACATAAACACATACGCCCCCCCTTTCCTTTTTTCTCTGTCCTGCCTAAACAAGGCATATCCTTCTAAATGTACAGCCCAGTCGTGAGATCTGTTCAATGACGTTTCTGCTATACCTATTACATCATACTTTTCATTCAATGTCATAGTTTCCAATTCACCCATTTTGTCAGCCAGGCTTCTCGCATTTGCAAACATACATTTTAGATTATGATCCTGTAATTTATTCGTACACTTTCCTCCCTATTCCCTATGCTAGCCTCACCCCCCTTTCTGCCCACCACTGGCCTATAAACACCTTGCTTTCCTCCTGGGCTATCTATCCCAGTGAGACTGCCAAAACCCTCCCCCCCAAACCTAGTTTAAAATCTCCTCCAACCCTTTAGCCATCTTCTCCCCTAAAACAGCTGCACCGCCATCAGTGAGGTGCAACCCATCCCTACTAAAGAGCCTGTAGCCGACAGCAAAGTCTGCCCAGTTCTCAATAAACCCAAACCCTTCTTCCTTACACAACTCTCTTAGCCATGCATTAATGCTCCTAAGCTCCCGCTGTCTCCCTGACTTAGCAAGTGGCTGCGGTAGTATTTCTGAAAACACTACCCTTGAGGTCCTTGCTTTTAACTTGGCTCCTAGCTCTTGGAAATCACGTTTAAGGACCTCACCTCCTCCTCTAACGTTGTCATTGGCACCAATGTGAGCCAAGACCGCTGGGTCACACCCGGCCCCACCCAATAATCTGTCTACACGATCCACCACATGCCGAGCCCTAGCACCAAGCACACAGTTCGGCATGTAGGGTCTTTGCTGCAGATTACCCTATCTACCGTCCTTATAATGGAGTCCCCTACCACTACCACTTGCCTTGCATTCCTGATCCTTCGTTCCTCCTCCCTTGTATCAGAGATGGCAGTCCCCTGAGTGCTCAAGGGACTAGCCCCCTCCATACAGGCTAATTAATTCCGAGATGTCCTCCTCCACTTCATTACCTAAGGTGGCAAATCTGTTGGGATGAGCAATCTGGGAAGAAGCCACCCTACCCTTCTGTCCCCCACTTCCCCTAGTAACCCTAACAAAACTACCTCCCCCCTAAACCTTCCCTGTCCCACATCCACCCACCTCTATACTGGCCCCAGCAAGCTGCCCCTCTCCACCTCAGCGGGCAACCGACTCATACCTGACACAGACATAGGTTCCCTGGAACGTCTGCTCCAGGTTCCTATACATGTGGCCGGATGCACATTGAATGGTACCGACAAAACTGTCCCTTCAATACACCACACCAGCACAGTGACGCACAAACCTTGTTTAATTGCCCTTCTTGTTTCAAGAAGATCAAGGTCCTTCTTTTTCTATGTCCTTGAGATCAAGGTCCTTCTTTTTCTATGTCCTTGAGATCAAGGTCCTTCTTTTTCTATGTCCTTGAGATCAAGGTCCTTAAGAGCAAGGAACTTTATACACATTCCACTCTAGTTCACTCACAGGAAACTTCCTTTTGTTAGGTCCAAACCACAGGCCCAACCAATGTGAATCCTATTTAACTAATAGGTCCCAGCCCCCAAACTAATTAGTGCAAGAGTCAGGAAGAGAGGGAAAAAACAAAACACTTATTAATCCCTTCACAACCTGTTTGTGATTACAACAGGTGCAATACTAGAATGTAGAAGCCTAGCGCACCCCTTTAACTGGAAGAAAGAATGATTAATCTGCTTACTGCACACACAGTCCTTAACACAGCGCAAACAATCCTTATTTTCAAACTTATTTTCAATTTTTCACACACACCATACAACCATCAAATGATTAAATATCCTTCTATTTCTATGTCCTTGAGATCAAGATAGGTCTAGGAGAATGAGGACCGAGAACTGTCCTTTGGCTTTGGCAGCTTGTAGGTCATTTGAGACTTTGCAAAGGGCCGTTTCAGTTGAATGACCCGGTCGGAATCCTGATTGCAACGGGTCCAATAAGTTATTAGCATGGAGGTATTTAATAATGCATGTAGAGACGAGACGTTATAAGAGTAGCGAAGCAAACGGTAAAAGGTGTAGGAGTTAGAGTACAGATATCATCTATTTTATTTCTAAAGTAGTCTGCAAAATCCTGAGGAGCATTAATGGAATGAAGAGTGTCCGTAGAGGAGGGCTGCAAGAGAGTGTTAAATAGGAAAAATAGACAATGTGGGCTATTTTTATTAATGTTTATAAGCGTGCTAAAGTTGGAGTGTTTTGCTGCTGAAAGAGATGAATTAAGACACGACAACATGAGCTTGTAATGGTTAAAGTCTGCCTGACTGTGTGACTTTTTCCACAGCCGTTCAGCTGCACGAATACGGCGGCGTAGGAACTTGGTATCTGAATTGAGCCAAGGACAGGGATTAGCGGGGTGACATTTGTGAGTAGGGGGGCAAAGGGTCAATAGTAGTGGATAAGATAGAATTATAAGAATTTATTAGTGAATCAGGGTTGGGATCAGACATGAGGGCATTGAGGCTAGAACTGTGAGAAGGGGAGAGAGCCAGAAGGTCTATTGCATGGGTGTTGCGAACAAGGACAGTAGATGGAGCGTCAGAGGAGAGGGGAGAGTAGGTGGTAGGAAAAGTAATTAGATTGTGATCAGAGAGTGGAAAGGCGTTACTAGCAAACTGAGAGACAGAAGGATTTTTTGTAAAGACCAAGTCAAGGAAGTAACCATCCTTATGGGTGCTAGTGTTGGTCTACTGCTGGAGGGAGAAGGAGGAAGTTAGGTGGAGAAAGCGAGAGGGCCAGGATTGCTTAGCGTCGTCAATGTGACAATTGAAGTCACCTAGAATTATAACCGGACAGTCAGAGGAAAGAAAGGGAGACAGGTTTCAAACTCTGTAAGGAAAGCGGCTAAGGCTGAGGCAGAAGGGGGTCTGTATACGACTGCTACCTGTAGACATAAGGAGTAGAAAAGTTGGACAGCATGGACTTCAAATGATGAAAAAACAACAGAGGGCGGAAGAGAAACAAGTTTAAAGTGGCAGATATTGGAAAAGAAAAGACCTACCCCTCCACCCCATCCTGAGGAACGAGGCGAATTAGAGAAAGATAGACCACCATGTGTAATGGATGCTTCGACCACAGTATCATGGTGGGAGATCCAAGTCTCCGTAAGAGCCAGGAGATGAAAGGCGTTAGAACAGAACAGGTCATGAATAAAGGTGTGTTTGTTAGTTACGTGAGCATATTAAGTAAATGGAAAATTAGTATTACTTTATTGCCATTTTATTTATTTTCCATTAACATTCATACTTTTTTCAAAAACCAATTAATAGAGAAACTGATTTAATCTCTTCAAGAAACTGAATTAAAGAGCTTTGTGTAGATCATTTTTATGTAAAGAGAGGTTTATTTGAGTTCAGTGTTATAGTAATGAATGGTGCTTTGAGCTAAATGGCTGCTTTTTTTATTTGTTATGTTTATGGCTTTTAAGGAGCTCTGTATGTTTGGGATGTGTATTTACTGGAAAGATACGCAAACTCATGCTGTGCACCTGGTCCACTTTCTGCCTCTGCATGTTGCTTACACCCTCTCTTTATATACCTTGAATGCAATTTATTCTTTAGCTGTATCACAATGGATGTTTAGACTCTTTGTGCTTTTATTCTTCACTTTGACATTAATTACAGGGAAACCTTAACTGGAAGCATTAATAAATTAATTGTTTGCTAAAGCATCTATTTTATATTATTCCTGTTTGAAGTTTACTGTTTGGGATGTGCTCATGTATATTTACTCTGTCAAGCACACCTGGTACACTCACTGTTTCTGTCTCATTAAAGTATTTCGTTCAACCATTAACCTTGTCCTGTAGCACTTTTGTGATTCGATTTGGTTACAATAGATATTAATAATCTTAATTTTGTTTTTGCTTGCTCTGCCAACAATAACAGCAAAATAACTACAATTACTACCTAATAGCCATTACAAACGAAAATGTTCCTGGTAAAGTCATTAATGCCCACTAAATACATACTGTAACTTAAGCAAAAAATTCTACCCGTTTCAACACATGGGCTATTTACAGACCATTGAGATCTACAAGGTAATTTCAAGGATGCAAAAAAAAAAGTAAATTTTCTGTGGGTTGGATGTATTTGTAATTTCTTAACGTTTCTGTGATGAAAAATGTCTAATATTGTTCTGTTTAATTCACAAAAACACGCCCTCACTAGAAGTTTCCTAAAATGAACACAGCCCAGTCTGCAAAAGCTATTTTTCTCTCTCACATTTTAGTATATGTGTTGTATGTGTTTAATTACAGCTTTTATCAAGGTATGGAGGTTGAATAAAGAGATACATTTATTCAGTCCATCCTTTTGCCCTACCCATGATGCCAGTTGAACAGTTGAAGCGCTCCAAGGGGAGGAAATTTTCCTTCCAGAGAAACAGCAATAAGAAAAATTCCCGAATCATCACTAAATGTATGCGTTACACCAGAAGCTTTAAGTATTTTTTAATTTTAGAAACTCATCTTTAATTTAAAAACCTCCTCTTGAATCTATTTAATGAACCTGCCATTTCCACATGTTCTTGAAAACAGTTATACTATTCTCACTGGAAAAAATATTTTGCAAATCATTATCTGGCTCACAAAATAATTGGCCCAGGCAGTTGATGGAACATCAGGATGTACGTTGCATTATATGCACAGCTTGCAATTAATATACAGGTATACTATAAAACACCCTATTTTTTTAATGGGGCACTATGTATTTAGACTGTTGAAAGAAAGCCATTCCATCATTCAAAGAACATACAGTCTCTATTGATAGTATAGTATAGTACAGCATTTAAAGTTGAATAACGACATATGCCCATCTATTCCAACCTACTCATCAATACCCACATTTCCTGCCTTACAGTTGATTCAGGGGAAGGCAAAAAACCCATCTGCATTTTAATCTTACCTTTCTGTTACTTAAAAGCAGCCAATCCCTAACCAGAAGTCCCACCTCGTTCGTCCTCTGCTGTTGTGAGCTAGTTATGAGCGCTCTCAGGACCAGAGCACGCTTGCAATCACTAGTTCGGTAATGGCTGCCAGGGTCATGCAAGCTCCTTTTATCTCTGGTGCATATTTTTACCTTATGCAATCTGTCTTTATTTTCAAGCTCCCCCCAGTCCCTTATTAATTTAGTTGCCCTTCTCTGAACCCTTTCCATTTCCATAATGTCATTTTTGTACACAGAATTCCAAAACTGCTCTGCATATTTAAAGTGAGGCCTTACGAGTGCTTTGTAAAGAGAATTGCCTTTGGGAACTAAAAGTAGAAAAATTGTTTAAAGCTAGTGGTTGTATTTAACTTCCTTATTTCCCTATATGTCATTGTTAACTAACTGGGGTGGCAGGGTTTCATTGTGGCGTACATCCAGGAAAGCCAGAACTATAGCACCTCTAACACAAACAGAAGAAACAGCATGGGGGAGAACTGATTATACCCTGAATGTGGTTTTCTTATTGCTTTTTATTCCCTAGTTTTTCTTGTCAGGGGTGAAAATTCAAGCAGAATACAATATCTGTTTATCTGGCATCACTATGAGATGTGTTCTAATGTCATTGAAGAGAATGTAATTCAGGAGGGGCCATTAATCAATGAAAACAAGTAAACATGAAAGGAACAATTCCCTAAAAGCAGACACACACATATCTTCTTTTCTATTGTCCTTGTAATCACTTCCTTACAAATACAACACTAACCTTGAAGCTACAGTATTATAGTAAAATAATTGTTTTTCCTCCATTTTCAGTTTGTCACTCAATTTTAACATGTAAGTTTTTTTCTTCATGGTTGCAGAAATTGTTAACTAGTACTTTATATGCCAAAAAGTTACCAATGTGACCAAAAAGAATATTTTGCAAAAATTACTTTTCAATATATGCTTGCATAGTTTCTTACAATAATATCTCTTAATACCGCATATAGCTGACTTACAGAGACACTGAGACTGTATTATCTTAAGGTAACCATACACTACAAAAGTTACTGCAATGGGAATTGTGATCATAACACTGACCGATAATCTGATAGACGAGCAATGTTAATTGTTCATAGGTGTACCATACCGACCCATAACTTGATAGACAGATGTTCAATGTTAATTGGTCGTAGATGTACCATACATATTGTTCGACATTCAATGCATTTGGCGATTATTGTCTAATGTCATCTATTGTGAGGTTACATTACATTTAATTGGAAATTTAGAAGACACTACCATCATTTAACCATCATTTAACCAATCTACTTAAAAACTGACGTTTCCAATCGTAATTACTACCAATATATCGAATTATGAAATCGGGGAAAATGTACAATTTTTGGGCCAATCAATAGAAATGACTACTAAGAATGTCAGATTGATGGTAATATCGGCCCAGTATATGGGCACCTTATGTATCCATGAAATTTGGAAAACAGACTGCAGTATATGCAATGAAGCCCAAAGCTAAACACAGAAGATTATTACCCTGTTCCCCCTAATGCTTTTATGATTCTTCCCACAAAATGAGCCCTATTTATAAGGCATTGTTATTGTTTAGTAATGGTCGTGTGATTATTTAACAATACTAAACCAAACTGCTGCAATATTAGGCTTTAATATCCAATCATGTTAAACAACATAGATTGATGATGTAATAATGCGATCATCTTATTGTAAATCCAATGTTAATGCCGTGGTTCACTGCTCCTACACCGCTGCTGCAGGGGCGTTTAGGGGGAGATAACTAGTGCCTGGAATCCCCCCTTTCTGCCTGGTCAGTGTAGTCCGCTGTTCCACTTCTCCTGGTATCCATTGACTGTTACATAGATTGTTACATTGTTAATTGAGCTGTGAGTGAAAAGCAGCATTTTTCCCCCCAAAAAATGTATCCAGTCTGCCCTATGATTGACAGCAGCATAGAGAATTGTATCAACATTAACCCTGCAGCTGCCTGAGGTGATTGTTGATACTGACTTTATATACAGTTATTTAACTATATCTACTCCACTGTGGTTGAGCTTAGTGAACAAAAATAGGGGACATTAAGAAATCCTGGAGGTGGTTGCATAGCTGACTGTCGACATTGCATTATACTGTATGTATCCTATATATATACAGTGATTGATCCATTTATTTTTTATGCAGAATGCTTATACATGGTCTGATGTTATCGGCTCCCTCTACTGTAGTAAAGGGAGTAGAATGGGAATTTTCCGTCTTGCCTGATAGGTCCCGAAACCAACAATATTCAGCAAATTCTGTCATTTCCACCATCAGTGTCACAGCTTTGAAAGACACTAAAGATAATGAAGTGCAAATGTTGATTTCTTAGTAAAACAGAACGTTAAGTTAGGTAGACATGGACAAATATTTCAAAGTGCTGTCGTTCGCAGCAAATGGACTACACATTTTTACCCATTCATTCAATCCAGACGAATGGGACAACCAATATCATTCACTGCTGAAATTACCTCAGATTTTTCGGCCCGACCGATATATGGAAATATCTAGTGGTTGTCCCGAAAAATCTGTTAGTGTCTCTCCACTTCATAACAAAATTAAAGGGGATATCTGTATTGGCTAACTGTTATGATAATCATGACAATCAGAGAATATATACATTATTATATGATCGATATCTTATATACTAAACAACAGTTTTGTGTCACAGACACTGGACCTATTTGAGTCTGTGCGAGGTTTGCTACTATAATAGAAAAAAATGGATGTATTCTTCACGAGCCTCCTTCTGGGCTGGTTCAGTGGTAACCTATTTATAAAACTTCCTCACTTGAAAATCCTGCACTTGCCCCTGGCTGCTGTCCACTCTGCTTGTGCTCTAAAACTTTCCAATTCCCAAATAATTCAGCCGGAGCATAGTTTTGCAATTTATGATAACGTTTATTGACCTATGACACACACAAAGGGCAAAGTTTTGGACAAGTCTTTGCCCTTTCTTAAGGCTAGAGAATGGGCAAACACTTGACCAAAACGTTGCCCTTTGTGTGTGTCATAGGTCAATAAACTTTATCATAAATATGATATAGGCCCTAAAGCTTCATACACACGTCCGATCATGGGTGCCAACATGCCGAATGCCTGGCCTGGTTAAATAATGACCGTGTTAAATAATGACCGCATAGTATTAATTAACAACTACATTGTAAATGAACTACCACGGTTTTAAATAATGATAATGATCATTATGGTGTTAACTACCATAACAATGGCACCAAAGCGCCCACACATGGTATGATTGTTGCCGGAAACGAACGCTCATACACATCATGGGTCGCGGGTCACCACTCGCAATCGAACGTGTGTATAAAGCTTAAGATATTATACGACTGCAGTGTTAAATTACAACTGCTTGCTGTTCAATAACAACAGCATGGTGTTCATTTACAACTGTGGGCTTAATTAGCTACCACAGTTTTAAATAAAGATTATCATCATTATGGCGTTAACTATCCGATAACAATGCTTTATTTGACAGTTGCTTTTTTGGCTGATTGGAATTTCATTTTCTATTTTTGTTTCTTAAATTTAGGGGCATATTTATAAATGATCGCCGCTATCGCAGGACATCGCAATGACAAATGACGCTATTTTCGCCTTATTTATAAAAATTAAAAATGCTCGTTTTTCGCTTTCACCTTGGTGGAAAAGTATCGCTGAGGTGATGTGTGGTGATAGTTATCGCCTTATTCATTGCAAAAAGAGAGATTGCTCTCTAGTGTAATTTCAGAGCTATTTTTGTCACTTTTTTTATTTAAAGCTATTAATAAATAGGTGAATTTTCGCCTTTTTGACCCTTTTCTCCCTTTTGTTTCATTTTTTTGCAGTTTTACCAGAATTGTCGCCAAACATTGAATGTTCCACTAACATGATTATTTCATACACAGCACTATGGTATGTTCCCATATTAACATAACTGGTTTGATAATTAAGAAACACCAGGTAGATGGGAAGCGCACACCGAGATTTTCTTAGCAACTCGTCAAACACGGGATAACAATATATATAAAACCTTCTTAGTTAATTATATGCAAGCAGCATAATCCGTAAGCCTGACGTGTTTCGGGCCAGAACATGCCCTTAATCATAGGCTCTATTCGGTGTCTGAACACAACGCGAGTTAAATAGCCTGCCTCCTGCACAAACCATTCCAATAGGGAGGAGTAACAGGGAGACAAGCCAATCCCTCACCATGGGAACAGGCGGATTGGTAGCATGATAATAAGAAAAAGACATAAAATAGATACATAATCTGACATCTTTAAATACGAACCAACCAGGTTCCTATACATTGTTAATACTGTTGGTTGGTTCGTTTTTTTTTAATTGACTGAGTGGGAGCAAAGGACTCTGGGCAGCTGCCCCCGGGTCACCACACGGCAGGAGTGAGTAATATACCTGCTAATGTTATTTCTCTATTTGATTATATTTTGTGGACCTAAGAGAGTCACGTGACACCAGAGAAGGAGTCACGTGACCATATTTTTGGAGTGAGTCAGAGGCTTATGCCCATTTTTATTATGTATTAACTGGATCTATCTCATTAGTGTCACCTGTATTGTTTTACATTGACTCATTAGAACTATATGAATAGTGTGCATTAACACTAAGTATATTTATATACATATAAGTGTCTTAGTTTAGATGTATCAGGAGGTTACATTTTATTTATATATGGTTTGATAATTAGCTGTAGTTTGCTGAAAATAAGCAATACTACAAAATGTGTCCTATTAATAAAATTTGCCTTTTGAGTTTTACACTATTATCCTATTGAAATAGAGAAAATTTGCCTTTTGAGTTTTACACTATTTATTACATCTTTGGCTGAAAAAAACACCACATGTGTTTGGCTATTTTTAAATAACAAAGATAGGTGTTCAGTGTGTATTTTAAAACCACCAGGGAGTATTACCTATTTACCATCATATGTCCTGAGCTTTTTCAGTATTATTGGTGCTACTTTTTGCTAGATAATTTTTGATGAAAATTCGCCTTTTTAATAACTTTGATGAAAGGAAAAGTTGAAAGTTTAAAATATTATGGTAAAGGCTGGTGAGGAAAAAAGCAAAAATAATGCCCCTTTATAAATATGTCCCTCAGACCCCCATTTGACTTTATTGGTAAATAAAAAAAATCGGAACTTAAAAAAAAAAAATCTTTAAAAAGTGAAAAATTAACCTTAAAAAAGCGAAATCTCAGATCAAATTATAGTAAATGATGGAAAATAGTCTAACACCCCCCTGAGTACTTATTAGTATTGAGAAACGTTTATGCTATTTGGTGAAACGAAGGGTCTGGGGTTTTACACACCCAGACCAACGTAGTGAATAAGTAAGCATTTTATGTATTAGACCCATGGGATAGGGTTTTTGTTGTTTCTTTGAGAAACACTCCACAATGTACTGACACCTGCACAGACCCATTGGCAGGCTAAATAAATGGCCCCTTATGGCTCTCAGACTTGGCGAATTGGAATGGCTGAACTTAACGCAAAAGTACACTTTTCGCCATTTTATAAATATGCTTGAGCGGTTACCGCAGTGATGTATGGCGAAAAGCGAAATGTAGTGTTAATGACTTTTCGCCACTGGTTATCACTGCTTTATAAATAGCGAAAAGTCCACATTTGGCGAAAAGGCTGCGTTAAAGAAGGCGAAAAGTTTAACAAACCTTTATAAATATGCCCTTAGTTGAATATATCACAAAATAAAGTGATGTCACAACATTGATAGAAACATTGTAATAGCTGGGTTTTCCTTGCAGACGTTTTCTAAGCTGTGGGGAAATCTCTGACATAAAACACTGACAAAGTGCTTTTTGTTATTTAGGAGGGAGCAGATGGAACAATCTCTCAAATAATCTCTAAAGCTGGGTATACACGATGAGATATTTCGGTTCGATCGACTGATAGTTCAGTGTATTGGTCGATCGGACCGAAATTATCGCATCCAATGCGGCCATGTCCGACCGATCTTTCGTCCGAATCGGACGATTGGACATGGTGGAAAACCTTGTCCGATCGTGCAATCCTCTATGGACCGCACGATCGGTCACGGTAACTGTCGCGGCTAACCGTCCCCCAGCACTAAACACTATCTTAAAAAAAAACAAACCAGTCATTAAATGAGACCTTGATCACTTGGCTTCCTCTGCTTACCGGCAACCGCATCAGTGATTGGCGAAAGGGGCCGGACCGGCAGCCGCATCTGTGATTGGCTGATATTGATATCAGCCAATCACAGACACGGCTTCCGGTCTGGCCCCTTTCCCTCTTCCGTTACGAAAGTAGCAGAAGGGGTTGTGACTGAGGGAACGAGGTCGGGTAAGTACATTTAAAGGCTGGTTTTGTTTTTTTAAGATAGCGTTTAGAGTTGGGGGAGGGTTACTTATCTTATATCCATTTAGTGGTTTAAGGGAGGAAATACCCTTTTAATTTGGTACAGTGACATAGCCACTCAGTTAGATTACACTTTTGGTTGGGATAAAGTATCAGACAGTTGGTTGGGATAAAGGAGTACACTGTTGGGTTCTTGCAACCACTAACCTATGGTTGAAGAAAGTTGGTAATGGCATAGTGCTTGAAAGGGATAAATGTGGAACAGCCTCTTCATGACCTCTTCATGTTTTTAAGATATTTGCAATTATAACAATGTCAGGGCAAAACATGCTTTCTGGATAGTAATAAAAAATCCAAATATTATGATATTTCTACTAATATAGGCAAAAAATAATAATAATAAAAAGCATTTTGGCCTTCTTAGTTTGTTAAAAAAAAGAAAGAAAGAAAGTAGAATTAATACATTCAATCTGTCATTCAGGCAAAATATAGGCTCTAAGATTTGTATCAGACAACATACAAGCTGAATTGTGCTGATAATGTTTTCAAAGGAATTCGTGAATAGGAGCTATATAAAAAATAACAGAGCTTAGCCACTTTATGTGAAACATAACAACATGTGCAATATCTGTTCTCTGTATTACAATAACAATCAATTTGGAGAAGTATCCATATGCTAACTGAATAGTTTGTAAACAGGGGTATTTAAAACACGTTCCAATGTTTGTTTGCAAATCTAAACTAGATATTCAGGTTTTTTTCCCCCCATTCCCGTGTGCATTAGTACTAGTTGTTGTTTTTAGTAGACAGTGAAATAAATTCACAAGAATTCAACTACAGTAAATTCATTATATAATCTAATGTGTAAAATTATAAATTCTGAGACAAAAAAAATATGTTTAGGTGTCTATTACAATAAATTTGAATACAAGTTCATATTCAATTCAATGAAATGCTAAATATTACACATTTCTTATTTAATTGATTAATTGAAAATAATGCGCTATTGTTGATTGACACCAAATGTTCTTTTAAAGCTTAATTAAAAAATGCAAAGCTAATTATAGTATTTCCTCCAATTTATTTCTATAAACAAACAAAAAAATATCTTACACATACCCTGCTAATTGGAAAATGTTTTATCATGTTTATATTTTTGTTGCTATTTTTTAACAAGATGTATGCTCATCTGCATGCTCTAAGTTATCCTGCAATTCTATAAGCACTTACTGTAATATGATAAGCAATATTTTTCTTATAGAATTCTGTGAGTCCTCTAAAATGCCAGGGGCGTGTTAAGGGGGGATTACTAGTGCCTGGAATCCCCCCTTTCTGCCTGCTTAGTGCAGTCTGCTTTTTTAATTCTCCTGGTGTCCATAGATAGATTGTTACATTGTCAATTGAGGTGAGAGCGAGAAACAGCATTTGTATGTTTCAAAAATGTACCCAGTCTGCCCTGTGATTGACAGCAGCATAACTAATAATTGATACAGAACTGTATCAATACTTACCCTGCAGCTGCCCCAGGTGATTTCTGAGACTGGGTTTATATACATTACTTACTGTACCTACTATACTGTGATGGAGTTTAGTGAGCAGGAATAGGGGACATCAAGGCAACATTCACACTAGAAATGGAACAAAACGGCCACAACGTAGAGTCCATGTTTTTTGTCCGTTTTGAGTGCTTCGTTTTGGCTATATTTTTCATCAAAAAGTGTCTGTTTCCAAACAGAAATGCATACAGACCGGGTCAATCCGATCCGATTTAAAAAAAATGGACTGCAATGTGTGTTTCTGTCTGGAAATAGACAGAAACTGATCTAGTGTGAACAAACCCTAAGAAATCCTGGAGTGAACATCTATTTCACAGGAGTGATTGTTCCATATATTCTTTATAAAGAATGATTGTCAATGTGCCCATACATGGTCCAATGTTATTGACTCCTACTGTAGTAAAGGGAGCCGGTAATGTAAATTTCCGTCCTGCCCAATAGGTCCGGATACAACAATATTCAGTAAATTCTGTCAGATCCATCGTCAGTGTCCCGGCTCTAATGAATGGTAATGTAGTGCAAATGTGGATTTATCAGTAAAACAGAACGTTAGGCTGGGTACACAGGCAAATTTTCCATCCTGACCGTTCACCGCAATTGAGTTGTCAGCCGTAGCAAATGTCTGCTATGGACCAGATGATTCGTGAAGATTTACTGGCATGTCAAATTGCCCAGTTTGTCTGATTCAGGCAAATGGGCGACCAACAGCATTCACGACCGCCTCTAAAATCACCTCAGATTTTTCGGCCCAACCGACCAATACATGGAAATATCTGTCAGTTTGCCCGAAAATCTGTTCTGTATTGTATAACTGTCATGATAATCATGGCAATTAGAGAATATATATAATATTATTATATGATCCATTTATAATACAATACATGAATGAATGAAACTCCTTCTGGTCTTGTTCAGTGGTAACCCATTTAGGAATCCCCCACTTGAAAATCCTGTGCTTGTCACTGAATGATGCCACTGCTGTGAAAACAGCAATTGTTGATACAACACGGTCAAAAAACGTTTAAAAAAACTTTTAATTATGTAATATAAAAAGTAATAACATCTATATCTCCTAATAAAAAAAGAGGGGAAGACCGTAAGAAGTTATAAACACGAAATGGTTAACACTTTGCGCTTTCAGTAGCTTGAGTGACATCACCTACAACTTCTGCACTGCTCCATCCTGGTGGTAGATGTAAGCATGACTTACTTCTGAGAAAGTACCTGCTCTTACAACTAATGAGATTGGTTGCAGTAGATGATCAGACAAGGGCATAAATATTAGCTTAACTGATGCTCCCTCTAAGCTGTTCGCTTGTACAGACTAGAGATGTTCGAAATCTGCAAGTTTCCTTCCGTTTTTGGATTTTTGGAATTCCCCAAAAATTAGAAAATCAGAAAATCTGAAAATGGACCCAATAGAAGTAAATGGGGAAAAATTTTTTTTAAGTTCTGAGTATAAAACTAACTTACATTAGACAGCTCAGGCACCTGGGAAATGGTATGGGGAATAAGTATATATCATCAAAATAGTATTTCCTACAAGTGAGCTATATTTGAGCTACCGCATGTATATTCAATGGCACTTTCAGTGACTCTAGAAAGCAGCCTCGTATATTTGGTAACCCTCAAAAGTAGCTTCAGAAGCCCTCAAAAGCAGATTCGGTATCTATAAAAAGTAGATTCGGCATCCATCGAAAATAAATTCGTCGACAGCAACTCAGAATTTTTAAGACTTATGAAAAAGTCCTGAGATCCAAACGTTTAGATTGGTTTTTACAGAACGTCAGAACTTTTGGAACCAGATGTTCTGTGGTGGAACTTCTCTAGTGTAGACCTGCACACAAAAAATGCTGGAATATAAGCACAGAGAGAGAGAGAGAGAGAGAGAGAGAGAGAGAGAGAGAGAGAGACCTTTATCCTTAAGATGCAGGTACACGGCTGAGTCCTGACCCAAGGAATTGGTTCTTCTGTGCTGGGCCATACGTTGATGCAGTTGCTGTTTGGTCTCCCCCACATACAAATCAGAGCATTCTTCACTGCACTGCACTGCATATATGATGTCGCTTTTCTTGTGTTTTGGTATTGGGTCTTTTGGACGTACCAATCGCTGCCTCAGTGTGTTGTTCGGTTTAAAGCAGACAGGGATACAGTGTTTCTTGACTCAGCCGTGTACCTGCATCTTAAGGATAAAGGACATACCTTTGAAGATTGTAATTTTAACATATTGGCAAAGGAACGTGACTGGTTCAAGAGAGGTGTTAAGGAGGCCATTTATGTGAAAATTCCTAGCTGTGTTAATATTATCCGTGGGCATCACTAGGTGAGGATGTGGTGTCCTACTAAATTGCATGGTTGAAGGAGATATGTAAGTTCATGAGGTGGGCCATTAACTTCAACTGAAACAAAACAGTTAACTCATGAAAGTGCGGAGCCATTTTCCCTTAAAAGCTGGGCATACACCCACATATCTGCTTTTCTATTTGTCCTTGTAATCACTTCGCTTACAACTACGAACACTAACTCTTGAATGCTACCTGGGTAATCTATAGGTTAAAAATCATTGCTTTCCCTTCCCAATTTCCACGAGACCCACCTCTTTTTTATCTTCACTGTCGCTTTAATTCGTGCGTGTTGTGAAAATAAAACTGTTGTAACAGGAGGAAAGGTGTTTAGTATACTACAAAGTGGGTTGAAGAAATGGTTAATAGGAATTTTTATGTCCATGCCAAAAAAGGTTCCAAGTTGCTCACAAAGAATATTTGCCAAAAATCTTTGTCAAAATATGCTTTGCATAGTTTCTTACATAATATCTCTTAAACACCAGAATAACGCATATGAGCTGACTACAGAGACACTGAGACTGTATTATCTTAAGGTAACACATACACTACAAAAGTTACTGCAATGGAATTGTGATCATAACACTGACCGATAATCTGATAGACGAGCAATGTTAATTGTTCATAGGTGTACCATACCGACCCATAACTGGAGTAGACAGTATGTTCAATGTTAATTGGTCGTAGATGTACCATACAATTGTTTCGACCATTCAATGCATTTGGCGATTATTGTCTATGTATCTATTGTGAGGTTACATTACATTTAATGGAAATTTAGAATACACTACCATCATCATTTTAACACATCATTTTTAACCACATCCTATCTTACAATAACATGACGTTCCCAATCGTAATTACAACCAATATATCGAATATAGGAAATACGGGGGAAAATGTACAATTTTTGGGCCAATCAATAGAATTGACTACTAGAAATGTCAGATTGAGGGTATATCGGCCAGTATAATGGGACACCGTCTAGTATATCCATGAAATTGTGGAAAACAGACCTGCGATATATCGCATGAAGTCCCAAAGCCTAAACAACGAAGATTTATACCCTGTTCCCCCTAATGCTTTTATGATTCTTTCCCACAAATGACCATTTATAAGGCATGTTGTTTGTTTAGTAATGGTCTTCATGTGATTTTAAACAATCTAAACCAACTGCTGCATATTAGGCTTTAATATCCAATCATGTTAAACAACTGTTTGATGATGATGTAATAAGTGCGATCATTCTTTATTGTAATCCAATGTTAATATGCCGTGGTTCACTGCTCCTACACACACGCTGCTGCAGGGCGCGTTTAGGGGAGATAACTAGTGCCTGGAATCCCCCCTTTCTGCCTGGTCAGTGTAGTCCGCTGTTCCACTTCTCCGGGTATCCATGTACTGTTACATAGAATTGTTACATTGTTTAATTGAGCTGTGAGTGAAAGCATCGCTTTTTCCCCCCAAAAAATGTATCCAGTCTGCCTATGATGACAGCAGCATAGAGAATTGTTATACACACTTTAAACCCTGCAAGCCTCTGAGGTAATTGTTGATCTCTGAACTTTATATACAGTTATTTAACTATATCTACTCCACTGGTTGAGCTTAGTGAACAAAATAGGGGACATTAGAAATCCTGGAGGTGGTTTGCATAGCTGACTGTCGACATTGCATTCACTGTATTCCATCCTATATATATCAGTGACATTTGATCCATTTATTTTTTTATGACGAATGCTTTACAATGGTCTGATGTTATCGGCTTCCCTCTACTGTAGTAAAGGGAGTAGAATGGTGATTTCCGTCTTCCTGATAGGTCACGAAACCAACATATTCAGCAAATTCTGTCATTTCCACCATCAGTTCACAGCTTTGAAAACACTAAAGACTAATTGAAGTTGCAAATGTTGATTGTCTTAGTAAAACAGAACGTTAAGTTAGGTAGACAGACAAATATTTCAAAGTGCTGTCGTTCGGCACAATGGACTACACATTTTACCATTCATTCATCCAGACTGATGGGCAGCAACCAATATTCGAATTCACTACAACGGAATTATTACCCAAAAATCAGTTTGTTCGGCCCGACCGATATATGGAAATTATCTGGTGGTTGTCCCGAATACTTTCATCTGCTCCAAGGGGCCTCCCATATCATACGCAAAATTAAAGTGGCATACCTGTACTGTGGCTAACTGTTATAAGTCAAACATGGACAATCAAGAATATATACATTATTTATATGATCGATATCATATATAACTAACAACAGTTTTGTGTGTTCACAGACACTGGACCTATTTGATTGCTCTTGTGCGAGGTTTGCTACATAATAGAAAAAAATGGATGTATTCTTCACGAGCCTCCTTCTGGGCTGGTTCAGTGGTAACCTATTTATAAAACTTCCTCACTTGAAAATCCTGCACTTGCCCCTGGCTGCTGTCCCCACCTGCTTGTGCTCTAAACTTTCCAATTCCCAATAATTCAGCCGGAGCATAGTTTTTGCAATTTATGATATAACGTTTATTGACCTATGACACACACAAAGGGCAAAGTTTTGGGACAAGTCTTTGCCCTTTCTTAAGGCTAGAGAATGGCCAAACACTTGAACCAAAACGTTGCCCTTTGTGTGTGTCATAGGTCAATAAACTTTATCATAATTGATATAGGCCCTAAAGCTTCATACACACGTCCGATCATGGGTGCCAACATGCCGAATGCCTGGCCTGGTTAATATGAACCGTGTTATAATGACCGCATAGTATTAATAACAACTACATTGTAAATGAACTACACGGTTTTAAATAATGATAATGATCATTTATGTTTTAACTACCACTAACAATGGCACCAAGCGCACCACACTGGTATGATTGTTGCCGGAAACGAACCCATGGATACATGGGTCCACATCCATGCCACGCATCGAACGTGTGTATAAAGCTTAAGATATTAACACTGCAGTGTTATTACAATGCTTGCTGTTCAATACAACAGCATGGTGTTCATTTACAACTGTGGGCTTAATTAAGCTACCCAGTTTTAATAAAAGATTATCCATTAATGTGCGTTACTAATCACGCTAAGCAAGCTTTATTGTACACGTTGTCTTTTTTTGTCTGATTGGATTTAATGTTTTTTCTATTTTTGTTTCTTAAATTGGGGCTATTTATAATGATCGCCGCTATCTCGCAGGACATCGCAATGACAATACGCTATTTTTCGCCCTTATTTAAAAAATTAAAAATGCTCGTTTTTCGCTTTCACCTTGGTGGAAAATATCGCTGAGGTGATGTGTGGGTGATAGTTATCGCCTTATTCATTGCAAAAAGAGAGATTGCTCTCTAGTGTAATTTCAGAGCTATTTTTGTCACTTTTTTTTTTAAAGCTATTAATAAATAGGTGAATTTTCGCCTTTTTGACCCTTTTCTTCCCCCTTTTGTTTCATTTTTTTGTTTTTGCAGTTTACCCAGAATTGCGCCAAACATTGAATGTTCCACTAACATGATTATTTCATACACAGCACTATGGTATGTTCCCATATTAACATAACTGGTTTGATAATTAAGAACACCAGGTATGGGAAGCGCACACCAGATTTTCTTAGCACTCGTCAAACACGGGATAACAATATATATAAAACCTTCTTATTTAATTATATGCAACAGCATAATCCGTAAGCCTGACGTTGTTTCGGGCCAGAAATGCCCTTAATCATACTCTATTCGGTGTCTGAACACAACGCGAGTTATAGCCTGCCTCCTGCCAAACCATTCCAATAGGAGGAGTAACAGGGAGACAAGCCAATCCCTCACCATGGGAACAGCGGATTGGTAGCATGATATAAGAAAAGACATAAAATAGATACATAATCTGACATCTTTAAATACGAACCACCAGGTTCCTATACATTGTTAATCTGTTGGTTGGTTCGTTTTTTTTTAATTGACTGAGGTGGAGCAAAGACTCTGGGCAGCTGCCCCCGGGTCACCACACGGCAGGAGTGAGTAATATACCTGCTAATGTTATTTCCTCTATTTGATATATTTTGTGGACCTAAGAGAGTCACGTGACACCAGAGAAGTGCACTGACCATATTTTGGAGTGAGTCAGAGGCTTATGCCCATTTTTATTATGTATTAACTGGATCTCTCTCATTATGGTCACCTGTATTGTTTACATTGACTCATTAGAACTATTGGAATAGGTGCATTAACACTAGTATATTTATTACATTAAGTGTCTTAGTTTAGATGTATCAGGAGGTTACATTTTATTTATATATGGTTTGATAATTAGCTGTAGTTTGCTGAAATATAACATACTACAAAATGTGTCCTATTATAAATTTTGCCTTTTGATTTTACACTATTATCCTATTGAAATGAGAAAATTTGCCTTTTGAGTTTTACCACTATTTATTACATCTTTGGCTGAAAAAAACACCACATGTGTTTGGCTATTTTTAAATAACAAAGATAGGTGTTCATGGTGTATTTTAAAACCACCGGGAGTATTACCTATTTACCATCATATGTCCTGAGCTTTTTCAGTATTTTTGGTGCTACTTTTTGCTAGATAATTTTTGATGAAAATTCGCCTTTTTAATAACTTTGATGAAAGGAAAAGTTGAAAGTTTAAAATATTATGGTAAAGGCTGGTGAGGAAAAAGCAAAAATAATGCCCCTTTATAAATATGTCCCTCAGACCCCCATTTGACTTATTGGTAACATAAAAAAAAATCGAACTTAAAAAAAAAAATCTTTAAAAAGTGAAAAATTAACCTAAAAAAGCGAAATCTCAGATCAAATTATAGTAAATGATGGAAAATAGTCTAACACCCCCCTGAGTACTTATTAGTATTGAGAAACGTTTATGCTATTTGGTGAAACGAGGGTCTGGGGTTTTACACACCCAGACCAACGTAGTGAATAAGTAAGCATTTATGTATTAGACCCATGGGATAGGGTTTTTGTTGTTTTCTTTGAGAAACACTCCACAATGTACTGACACCTGCACAGACCCTTGGCAGGCTAATAAATGGCCCCCTTATGGCTCTCAGACTTGGCGAATTGGAATGGCTGAACTTAACGCAAAGTCCACTTTTCGCCATTTTATAAATATGCTTGAGCGGTTACCGCAGTGATGTATGGCGAAAAGCGAAATGTGTGTTAATGACTTTTCGCCACTGGTTATCACTGCTTTTAAATAGCGAAAAGTCCACATTTGGCGAAAAGGCTGCGTTAAAGAAGGCGAAAAGTTTAACAAACCTTTATAAATATGCCCTTAGTTGAATATATCACAAATAAAGTGATGTCACAACATTGATAGAAACATTTGTAATAGCTGGGTTTTCCTTGCAGACGTTTTCTAAGCTGTGGGGAATCTCTGACATAACAACACTGACAAAGTGCTTTTTGTTATTTAGGAGGGAGCAGATGGAACAATCTCTCAAATAATCTCTAAAGCTGGGTATACACGATGAGATATTTCGGTTCGTCGACTGATAGTTCAGTGTATTGGTCGATCGGACCGAAATTACGCATCCAATGCGGCCATGTCCGACCGATCTTTCGTCCGAATCGGACGATTGGACATGGTGGAAAACCTTGTCCGATCGTGCAATCCTCTATGGACCGCACGATCGGTCACGGTAACTGTCCGGCTAACCGTCCCCCAGCACTAAACACTATCTTAAAAAAAAACAAACCAGTCATTAAATGAGACCTTGATCACTTGGCTTCCTCTGCTTACCGGCAACCGCATCATTGATTGGCGAAAGGGCCGGACCGGCAGCCGCATCTGTTGTTGGCTGATATTGATATCAGCCAATCACAGACCACGGCTTCCGGTCTGGCCCCTTTCCCTCTTCCGTTACGAAAGTAGCAGAAGGGGTTTGTGACTGAGGGAACGAGGTCGGGTAAGTACATTTAAAGGCTGGTTTTGTTTTTTTAAGATAGCGTTTAGAGTTGGGGAGGGTTACTTATATCTTATATCCATTTAGTGGTTTAAGGGAGGAAATACCCTTTTAATTTGGTACAGTGACATAGCCACTCAGTTAGATTACACTTTTGGTTGGGATAAAGTATCAGACAGTTGGTTGGGATAAAGGAGTACACTGTTGGGTTCTTGCAACCACTAACCTATGGTTGAAGAAAGTTGGTAATGGCATAGTGCTTGAAAGGGATAAATGTGGAACAGCCTCTTCAGACCTCTTCATGTTTTTAAGATATTTGCAATTATAACAATGTCAGGGCAAAACATGCTTTCTGGATAGTAATAAAAATTCCAAATATTATGATATTTCTCTACTAATATGCAAAAAATAATATATAAAAAGCATTTTGGCCTTCTTAGTTTGTTAAAAAAAAGAAAGAAAGAAAGTAATTAATACTTCAATCTGTCATTCGGCAAAATATAGGCTCTAAGATTTGTATCAGACAACATACAAGCTGAATTGTGCTGATAATGTTTTCAAAGGAATTCGTGAATAGGAGCTATATAAAAAATAACAGAGCTTAGCCACTTTATGTGAAACATAACAACATGTGCAATATCTGTTTCTCTGTCTGTATTACAATAACAATCAATTTGGAGAAGTATCCATATGCTAACTGAATAGTTTGTAAACAGGGGTATTTAAAACACGTTCCAATGTTTGTTTGCAAATCTAAACTAGATATTCAGGTTTTTTTTCCCCCCATTCCCGTGTGCATTAGTACTAGTTGTTGTTTTTAGTAGACAGTGAAATAAATTCACAAGAATTCAACTACAGTAAATTCATTATATAATCTAATGTGTAAAATTATAAATTCTGAGACAAAAAAATATGTTTAGGTGTCTATTACAAAAAATTTGAATACAAGTTCATATTCAATATTCATGAAATGCTAAATATTACACATTTCTTATTTAATTGATTAATTGAAAAATAATGCCTATTGTTGATTGACACCAAATGTTCTTTTAAAGCTAATTAAAAAATGCAAAGCTAATTATAGTATTTCTCCAATTTATTTCTATAAACAAACAAAAAAATATCTTACACATACCCTGCTAATTGGAAAATGTTTTATCATGTTTATATTTTTGTTGCTATTTTTTAACAAGATGTATGCTCATCTGCATGCTCTAAGTTATCCTGCAATTCTATAAGCACTTACTGTAATATGATAAGCAATATTTTTCTTATAAATTCTGTGAGTCCTCTAAAATGCCAGGGGCGTGTTAGGGGGATTACTAGTGCCTGGAATCCCCCCTTTCTGCCTGCTTAGTGCAGTCTGCTTTTTTAATTCTCCTGGGTGTCCATAGATAGATTGTTACATTGTCAATTGAGGTGAGAGCGAGAAACAATTTGTATGTTTCAAAAATGTACCCTTCTGCCCTGTGATTGACAGCAGCAATAACATAATTGATACAGAACTGTATCAATACTTACCCTGCAGCTGCCCCAGGTGATTTCTGAGACTGGGTTTATATACATTACTTACTGTACCTACTATACTGTGATGGAGTTTATTGAGCAGGAATAGGGGACATCAAGGCAACATTCACACTAGAATGGAACAAAACGGCCACAACGTAGAGTCCATGTTTTTTTGTCCGTTTTGAGTGCTTCGTTTTGGCTATATTTTTCATCAAAAAGTGTCTGTTTCCAAACAAATGCATACAGACCGCGGTCAATCCGATCCGTTTAAAAAAAATGGACTGCAATGTGTTTTTTCTGTCTGGAAATAGACAGAAACTGATCTAGTGTGAACAAACCCTAAGAAATCCTGGAGTGAACATCTTTTCACAGGATTGATTGTTCCATATATTCTTTATAAAGAATGATTGTCAATGTGCCCATACATGGTCCAATGTTATTGACTCCTACTGTAGTAAAGGGAGCCGGTAATGTAAATTTCCGTCCTGCCAATAGGTCCGGATACAACAATATTCAGTAAATTCTGTCAGATCCATCGTCAGTGTCCCGGCTCTAATGAATGGTAATGTAGTGCAATGTGGATTTATCAGTAAAACAAGACGTTAGGCTGGGTACCACAGGCAAATTTTCCATCCTGACCGTTCACCGCAATTGAGTTGTCAGCCGTAGCAAATGTCTGCTATGGACCAGATGATTCGTGAAGATTTACTGGCATGTCAATTGCCCAGTTTGTCGATTCAGGCAAATGTGCGACCACAGCATTCACGACCGCCTCTAAAATCACCTCAGATTTTTCGGCCCAACCGACCAATACATGGAAATATCTGTCAGTTTGCCCGAAAATCTGTTCTGTATTGTATAACTGTCATGATAATCATGGCAATTAGAGAATTATATAATATTATTATATGATCCATTTATAATACAATACATGAATGAATGAAACTCCTTCTGGTTTGTTCAGTGGTAACCCATTTAGAATCCCCCACTTGAAAATCCTGTGCTTGTCACTGAATGATGCCACTGCTGTGAAAACAGCAATTGTTGATACAACACGTCAAAAAACGTTTAAAAAAACTTTTAATTATGTAATATAAAAGTAATAACATCTATATCTCCTAATAAAAAAAGAGGGAAACCGTAAGAAGTTATAAACACGAAATGGTTAACACTTTGCGCTTTCATAGCTTGAGTGACATCACCTACACACTTCTGCACTGCTCCATCCTGGTGGTAGATGTCATGACTTACTTCTGAGAAAGTACCTGCTCTTACAACTAATGAGATTGGTTGCAGTAGATGATCAGACAGGGCATAATATTAGCTTAACTGATGCTCCCTCTAAGCTGTTCGCTTGTACAGACTAGAGATGTTCAAATCTGCAAGTTTCCTTCCTTTTTTTGGATTTTGGAATTCCCCAAAAATTAGAAATCAGAAATCTGAAATATGGACCCAATAGAAGTAAATGGGGAAAAATTTTTTTTAAGTTCTGAGTATAAAACTAACTTACATTAGACAGCTCAGGCACCTGGGAAATGGTATGGGGAATAAGTATATATCATCAAAATAGTATTTCCTACAAGTGAGCTATATTTGAGCTACCGCATGTATATTCAATGGCACTTTCAGTGACTCTAGAAAGCAGCCTCGTATATTTGGTAACCCTCAAAGTAGCTTCAGAAGCCCTCAAAAGCAGATTCGGTATCTAATAAAAATTAGATTCGGCATCCATCGAAAATAAATTCGTCGCAGCACTCAGATTTTTAAGACTTATGAAAAAGTCCTGAATCCAAACGTTTAGATTGGTTTTTACAGAACGTCAGAACTTTTGGAACCAGATGTTCTGTGGTGGAACTTCTCTAGTGTAGACCTGCACACAAAAAATGCTGGAATATAAGCACAGAAGAGGAGGAGATGAGAGCCTGCATTAGAGAGCAACGTCGAGCAGATCTCTCTAGCTATATGCTCTCGAATCTGAGAAGAGAGATAAGAAGAGAAGAGCGACCACGCTATCAGCCGCGCTAAATAGAGCTAGATGTTCGCGAGCGAGTCTACTGCTCTCGAGCTGCTGATCTCTCTCCTATTACGCCCCGTCCTATCTCGATCTTCACATCTTCCTATCTTACTTCTCCTCCTGTCATCCCGACATAGCCTACCATCCCCTCAAATACCCAAGTCACATAACAACTTACATCAAATAACAACCGTAAAATCCAGTGAGTCGTGAGCTCACCTATCGTTTTGTTTTGTTTCTGTATCATACTTATGTTGCTGTGTTTCCAGACGGCTTCTCTTTCTTACCTAGACGGGGTATCGCTCCCTCTATCCAGAAGCCATCCACTAAATGCTAACTAAAGAAAGCATTTTTTTTCTCCATCGTACATATGGTGTTTTGGACTCTCGTCTTTTTTCGAGACTTTTTTAATCCAAGAATTTGATCCGATATCTAAAGCCTTTTCCACATTTTGACTGATGTCGCGGCGCGCGAGTGGTGCTAGTTTAAGATAGGATATTTTACTTCTGCAACTTAACATTTTAAAACTTCTGTTGTTAATCATCAGATCCAACCTGGACCCCTTTTTGTAAATGTAGTTTCTTGACAGACGTTCTCGCTCTACTCCGTGCTTTCCTCCAATTCAGAAGACTTGTGCAAGAATCTGTGGCAATTATGTACCCTGAAAATCCACATTGCATATCAACAGCCAGATGTTAAGGTGTGATTAATAGTGCTCAGAGGTGTTTAGTGAATCTCCCAGAGTAAGGTGTTAAAACACGCATTGTACATGGCAAGACAGTTGTGTCGAACCCCCCCACCTCTATTTAGGCTTGGTTTTCTTTATTTTCACATAAATGGCCCTCCTTAACACCCTCTCTTGAACCAGTCACGTTTCCTCATCGCCAGTATTGTAACATTACAATCTTCAAGGTAGTCTTTATCCTTCAGATGCAATACCACGGCTGAAGTCCCTGCACCCGAGATTGGTTCTTCTGGTGCTGGCCATACGTTTGAATGAGTTTGCTGTTGGTCCCCCCCCACATACAAACAGAGCACTTCACTGCACTGCACTGCTATATGGATGTCATTTCGTTTTCTTGTGGTTTGGTATTGTCTTTCGGATGTACCAATTGCTGCCTCAGTGTGTTGTTCGGTTTAAAGCAGACAGGGATACGATGTTTTTTGAAAATTCTTCTTAATTTCTCGGAGACCCCTGCTACATATGGGATGACCATGTTCTTCCTCCTGTCTTGCTTTTCCCCTTCACTGTTGGTATTCGTGTTCTTTTCTTTCCTTCTACTTCTTTTGACAAAGGCCCAGTCTGGATATCCACAAGTTTTAAGGGCTCCTCTGAGATGTTTCATTTCTTTAGCCTTCGCCTCTGTGCTAGTGGGGATGTTCTCGGCTCTGTGTTGCAGGGTTCTGATGACCCCCAGCTTGTGATCTAAAGGGTGGTGGGAGTCAAACATCAAATACTGATCTGTGTGTGTTGGTTTTCTGTAAACCTCTACTTCCAGTTTACCATTTTCCTTAACTTCTACCAAGCAGTCCAAGAAAGCCAGTTTGTTGTTTTGTACCTCTTCCCTTGTGAATTTAATGTTTTGGTCTACCGCATTAATGTGTTCTGTGAAAGCTTGTACTTCCTTCTGGTGGATTTTAACCCAGGTGTCATCAACATATCTGAACCAGTGGCTGGGTGTTATGCCCTTAAAGGTATTAAGCGCCTGTGTTTCTACCTCCTCCATGTAAAGGTTGGCCACAATAGGTGAAACTGGAGATCCCATAGCACATCCATGTTTTTGCTTATAGAACTTATCCCTGTATTTGAAATAGGTGGTATTCAGGCACAAGTCCAACAAGGAACACACCTGTTCTGGGTTGAGATCAGTTCGAGAGATGTCACATCATAGGACACAATAGTTTCTTCTACACCGAGTAGAAGAAACTATTGGTACTCAACACCTCAGACTACCATGAAAAGGTGACCATGCTCCTGGCCGATAACAACACATATGAGGCTTTAACAAGGGATCCCACCAGCCGTTACAAGAAAAGAGTCATAGACTTACTACAATAGCTTCAAAAGGATAAAGCCATTGACCGAGCAATGTATCATCGCCTCTACCCTGGTGAGGCACATCCATGCATATATGGACTCCCAAAGATACATAAGGAAGGGGCCCCACTAAGACCTATAGTCAGCAGCATCAACTCTAACATACAAGGTGGCAAAATATCTAGCTAACATCTTAGGACCTTTGGTGGGAAGTTCTAAGCATCACATCCAGAACTCTCAGGATTTCACCAACAAGATTGAAGATATAGTACTCGGTGTCACCAACTGTCTGCCATGTACAATGCTGTTTTAACACCTTACTCTGGGCGTTCCTATAACACCTCTTAGCCACTATCTAATCACACCCTTAACACCTGGCTGTGATATGCTAATTGGGATTTTCCAGGGTACATAATTGCCACAGATTCTTGTACAAGTCATTCTGAATTGAGAAAGCCAGTCGGATGACTAGCGAAACGTCTTCAAGAACTACATTTCAAGTCCAGTTGATCTAATTGAATCAACAGATATACCATGCACCTGGATGAATGAGAACCTTCACAAGCTTACATTTTAAAGGTTTAGCTATTCATGTCTATGGAACTTTTCCAGGTCTCTTGAATGGTATACATGGAGAAAACATATGCGTTGCATCTTAAGGTCTCTGACTTCTCAACACACTTTTAGCTATATTTACACAAACCAACAACGCAAATGCACATAAAATGTGCGGCCAATTTTTCATAAAATAGCTTTGTGCAGTCTTAAATAAAACTGAAATGCATGTGTTTTGTTACAAATGTGTTAAATCAAAAAGAAATGCATAAATGGGAACACTTTCGTGTGTTTATACCAGTGTTTTCCAGAACACGTGTGTCCTGAAAAAATTGCATTTCAGGTTGTAGTATGAAAAAACCCTTTACATTTAGAAAACAGAAACTGCCTTAGTGCCTTATGATGCCAATTTAGTCAAAGTGCAGCCATATCAATACTGGCCTTTTAAGTAATTGTCAGTAGCTTTATTTATGAATTAATGATTATCAAAGACAACAATTTGTTTTATGGATTGTTTATTTAGAATTGTAACTTGACAGAGGTAAACCACATTCACAAAAATGACTGAGAAGAAGCTTACGCTTCAACAATATTTTCTTTAGGAAGACTAGGAAGGTAATTTAAACATTGTGTACACTTAAACACTGAAAGTATTCTGCAATATTTGTTTTAAGAAGGTCCTAGTAGTATCTGTGAGTCTATCTCTATATCCATATCTCTAATACCTTTTCGAATTCCACCATCAGCAGCACAGGTAAAATCTCCAGAGCTTAACAAAAAGCAAGAGGCGCCAGTCTTATTCCTGTCTTTGGCACTTGCCCGCCTTATATGTGCTTTTCCTCCAATGGAATGAACTGCAAGGGGTCTCCTGATCCTCATCAGACATCACTGCATTTGCATCTCCATTCTGTTTGGAATCTAATAAATAAATAATTCTATTAGAAACACTAAACATAATTCTATTATAAAACAAAATAACCATACAATACTGTAGTTAAGCTACAAATGAAACATACTTCACTAGATCAATGTTATATAACCAAAATAAAGGAAAGATGTTTTTTCACATTTGTCCCATTAAAATACATTTTAAAAGGGTTAGTTTGCTAAATATGTTAAACTGGTATATTAATATATTTTTTGAGGTTAAATAGGTCCATCTAGTCCAACCTACTCAGCAATACCCACATTTCCTGGCTAACTGTTCATCAAGGGAAGGCCAAAAAAAAAGTTTTGCAGCTTACCGCACGTAACTATTACATACGCACAATCAGCTGTTAAAAAACAGCTTATTGTGGGGCCACTGGGAAGGGGAGGGGGTGTGTGTCAGGGCCCAGTCACAAAACCTGCAGGGAGGCCAGTACCCCTGCAGTTTTCTGCGGTGTGTGTACCCAGCTTTACTCTAAATTACTTTATCTATCTCATATTTATAATGAATAGACCCTGGTAGGCAAGTCCAACCCTGCTCTTTAGGACAGTGACATGAAAACTAACATTTTTCTAAGGTGCCCAGTTGTTTTTAACAGGGGTAATCCCAGTTTTTTATTACCTCTGTTAAAAAAGACTGGACACCCTTGCCTTTACTCTGTTTTGAATATTGGATTTGGCAGAGAGGTGGCCAAAAGAGGAGTGGACACCTAGTAGGTACCTGTGTGTATTGCTTTTAGTTGCATCAGTCAGCCATTGGCCGTGACGTCACCGGTTAGTACGTATCCTTAGGAGTATAAGAAGAAAAGGTGAGCATAAAGCCCTTGTTATTAATATCATGCATACATTTTTTACATTGTCAACTTATCCAATCTATCTCATAGATTCTACTTGCTACATTTAAGTTTGTTATCCCCCAAAACTCCAAGATTCTTTTCCAACAGAGATTCCCTTAACACAGAGCCATTTGTGGTATAAGCAGCACAAGTATTTTTAAGCCCAAATAACATACACCCTACAGATCCGCTTGCAACAATTCCACATCATCTGTAGCTTTTAATGTTTAATGACAAAGTTTTGTGTTGTTTGCAAACAGAGACCTCTTTGACAATACCTACTTCCAAATCATTCATAAACAGATTAAATAAAGTGGCCCCAACATAGAACCTGTGGCACACCACAGAACTTTAGTCCATACTGTGAAGCACCATTAACAACTACTTTCTGCATCTGAACCACCAAGCAATTTTCAATCAACGTGAAAATAAGGCACTCAAGCCAAACATACCTTTTATACATAAGTCGCCTATGGGGGACTGTATAACCTGTAAAGCAAATCCAAGTACACCACATCTACTGCTATGCCAGAGTCAAATTCCTACTCACTTCCTCATAAAAGCCAAGCAAGTTTGTCCGGTATATGGTTAGTTGAAAGTAATCCTTATTGCTGTGTGATTATTGCTGCTGTGATCATTTAAAACAGTTTACATAGTATAGTATAGTATAGTATTTGAGGTTGAATAAAGACATACGTCCATCCAGTCCAACCGATCTAGCATATTCCTCATTTCCTGCCTAACTGTTGATCCAGAGGAAGGCAAAAAACCCCCACCAAATTTATGAAGGGGGAAAAAATTCCTTCCTGATCCAAGTGGCAATCGGAAATTTCCCTGGATCAACTCTACTTTATGTATCAATACCAGTAACTTGCAACATTCCTTGTTGCAGAAACTCATCCAGCTTTTTTTTGAAACTGACCATAAACCTGCCATTACAACATCCACTGGAAGACAGTTCCATAGCTTTACTGTTCTCACAGTGAAAAACCCTTTCTGAGCTTGAAGCCTAAACCTTTTTTCTTCAAGTCTTAAGGGATGTCCTCGTGTCCTTTGACATTTCTATTGGTGAACAATGCCCCAGATAGTTTATTGTATGGCCCGTTAATGTATTTATACACAGTAATCATATCCCCACGCAAGCGCCTTTTCTCCAGCGTACATAATTGTAACTTTCCAGTCTCTCTTCATATTCAAGCTCCCCCAATCCCCTTATTAATTTAGTTGCCCTTCTCTAAACCCTTTCCATTTCAAAGATGTCCAATGCTTTGTAAAGAGGGAGAATTACATTTTCCTCCTTGAATCCATACCTCTCTTTATACAAGACAATACCATGCTGGCTCTGGCTGTTTGCCGCCTGGCACTGCTTGCTACCTTTAAGTTTGTTATCCACCAAAACTCCAAGATCCCTTTCCAACAGGGAACAGTATAAGTAGCACAAGTATTTTTAAGTCCAAAATGCATCACCTTACATTTTCAACATTGAATTTCATCTGCCACTTAGCAGCCCAATGTGATAATCTATCTAGATCCCCCTGCAACGATTGCACATCCTCTGAAGTTTTTAATGGTCGACAAAGTTTTGTGTCGTCAGCAAACACAGAAACCTTGCTGACAATACCCACTTCCAAATCATTAATAAATAGATAAATAGAAGCGGCCCCAACACAGAACCCTGTGGACCCCACTTAGCACTTTAGTCCATAATGATGAAGCCCCATTAACAACTACTCTCTGCATCCTATTCATTAACCATTTTTTATCCATGTACAAATGTGACTCCCCAGACCAACAGACCTTAGCTTATTCATTAGTCGCCTATGGGGGACTGTATCAAAAGCCTTTGCAAAATCCAAGTAAACTACATCTACTGCTATACCAGAGTCTAAATTTCTACTTACTTCCTCATAAAAGCCAAGCAAGTTAGTTTGACAAGATCTATTCCTCCTAAATCCATGCTGGTTACTATTATAATGTCAGTCCTTGAACATACTCTAGAACATGTTCCCTTATTAAACTTTCCAGTATCTCCCCACCACTGAAGTTAACTTACAGGCCTGTAATTACCCGGCTGTGAACGACTACCCTTTTTGAATATTGGAATAACATCAGCCTTTTTCCAATCCAGAGGCACACCACGGACATGAGGGAATCAGCAAAAATAAGAAACAATGGCCTAGATAAAACTGAACTTAGCTCCTTAAGTACCCGAGGATGTATTTTATCCGGTCCAGGAGATTAATTATATTAACCTTATTTAGTTCTTTCTGTACCATATCCTCGGTTAACCAAAGTGAACTTGAATCTTGTATACCTTTATTGCTACTATAACTCTATGATATCTGTAGTTGGATCTTCTATAGTGTATACAGAGGGAAAAAAATTATTCAAGACATTTGCTTTATCGCCATCCTCCGTAACTAACTTATCCCCATTAATTAATGGTGCCACATTCTCAGTCCTCATCTTCTTACTATTATATTCTTAAAAAAATGTTTAGGCTTAGTGATGCTTTCTTCAGCTATCCTAACTTCATTATTAATTTTAGCTAGTTTGATTGCTTTCTTACACTCTTATTACAGTTTTTATACCCCCTAAAGGCCCTTTCCGGTCCCTCGGCCTTAAAGGTTTTAAATGCCTTTTTCTTCCTTACCATTTGCCTCTTACATCAGAATTCAGCCACATGGGGCGGATTTATTTTTTTTACATTTATTTCCCAAGGGTATAAATTTAGATGTGAACTGGCTTAAATCCCCTTAAACACAGTCCACTTCTGTTCAGTACCTTTACCTGATAATACATTATCCCAGTTGACATTCTGAGAGCTGCTTTTAAACTGGGAAAATTTGCTTTCCTGAAATTAAATGTCTTTGTTAACCCAGCGCACTTTTCCTTTCGATAACAAAGTCCAAATGCCACTATTTCATGGTCACTATTCCCTAAGCCTCCAGTTACCTTTATATCTATAATGCGCTCCACAATGTTAGATATTACCAGATCCAACAGAGCTCCTTTTCTAGTAGGAACCTCAACCACCTGTGAGAGAAATTATCCTGCAGCAAATTCAGGAACTCATCCCCTTTTTCTGTGATGGCAGTTCCACCACACCAATCAATGTCAGGGTAATTGAAGTCCCCCATAATGAGCACACTCCCCAAACTTGCAGCCCTTGCCCACTGCATATGAAGTTGACTCACCTCCTCTCTGCTAGCATTTGGCGGCTTATAGCAGACACAACAATGACATTACCCCCTTTTATGTTGCCTAATTCCACCCATATTGCCTCCACTTTATCATCCATATCACAAGTTATCTCTTCTTTTAAATTTGGCTTCAGTTCTTTTTTAACATAAACACATACTACTCCCCCTTTCCTTTTTTTTCTGTCCTGCCTAAACAAGGCATATCCTTCTATATTTACAGCCCAGTTGTGAGAACTGTTCAACCACATTTCTGCTATACCTATTACATACTTTTCATTCAATGCCATCATTTCCAATTCACCATTTTGTCAGCCAGGCTTCTCGCATTTGCAAACATACATTTTAGATTATGATCCTGTAATTTATTCGTACACTTTGATACACATTCCTCCCTATCCCCTATGCTAGCCCCACCCCCCTTTCCGCCCTCCACTGGCCTATCTACACCCTGCTTTCCTCCTGGGCAATCTATCCCAGTGAGACTGCTAATACCCTCCCCCCCCAAACCTAGTTTAAAATCTCCTCCAACCCTCTAGCCATCTTCTCCCCTAAAACAGCTGCACCACCATCAGTGAGGTGCAACCCATCCCTACTAAAGAGCCTGTAGCCGAAAGCAAAGTCTGCCCAGTTCTCTATAAACCCAAACCCTTCTTCCTTACACCACTCTCTTAGCCACGCATTATGCTCCTAAGCTCCCGCTTCTCCCTGGCTTAGCACGTGGCTGCGGTAGTATTTCTGAAAACACTACCTGGGGTCCTTGCTTTTACTTGGCCCCTAGTTCTCGGAAATCATGTTTAAGGACCTCACCTCCCACTCTAACTTTGTCATTGGCACCAATGTGACCAAGACCGCCGGTCACACCCGCCCCACCCATAATCTGTCTACACGATCCACCACATGCCGAACCCTAGCACCAGGCAGGCAACACACAGTTCGGCACGTAGGGTCTTGTGCCTGCTGACCCCCCAGTTCTGCCAATCCCTGCAATGCTGCAAGCTGCCCCCTCTCCACCTCAGCTTCCAAACGGGCAACCCACTCACACCTGACACAGACATAGGTTCCCCGGAACGTCTGCTCCAGGTTCCTATACATGTGGCACGATGCACATTGCATGGTACTGACAAAACTGTCCCTTCTAATACACCACACCAACACAGTGACGCACAAACCTTGTTTAAATGTCCTTCTTTTTATATGTCCTTGAGAGCAAGGTTCTTAAGAGAAAGGGCCACTCACAGGAAACTTCCTTTTGTTAGGTCCAAACCACAGGCCCAACCACTGTGAATCCTATTTAACTAATAGGCCCCAACCCCCACACCAATTAGTGCAAGAGCCAGAAAGAGAGGGGAAAAAACCAAACACTTATTAACCCTTTCACAGCCTGTTTGTGATTACAACAGGTACAATACTAGAATATAGAAGTCCAGCACACCCCTTTAACTGGAAGAAGAAAGATTAGTCTGCTAGTATTACTTTTAGAAAATGTATCTTATCCTAGGAAGAAATAAAAGCAAAAAAGTCTGTACATTCAGCTGACTGTTTAGTAGTGTTAGCTGGAAAAAAACAGCAGGGGCTTCCATATTGGTGTGAAGACATTTGTATAGTTGGATCAACAGTTAACAACAGACAAACTGAAGTAGCTAAACAATGAGCATGAATGCATAGTAATAAACTTGTCAACACGCACCAAAAAAACCATACAAAGCACTCAAACTTGGCCAAAATGCTTTTATTGACACAGATATCAAACTTGCAAAACTATAACTATACCAGTCCCCTTAACTATCCAGAGCAAAAGTTTGCCAATTAATTTGCAGCAACCATTCTGATGTTAGTTTCTACTGAGTTTCTGCAGATTAATAACACAGGTAAAGTATTGCAACTTTTATTGCATCAGTCCCTTTATGTATAATGTGAAGACCAATATAAAGTATTCAATAATTCCACATTAGGTTATTACATCTGAAACCACTTCTGCACATTCGATTGTGAACCTGGGCAAATTGTTTTAAATACATGTCTACATTTATGTTAAACAAGATCCTCAAGGTGGTACAAAACATAATGCAATGTACAATTAGTGCCATATTGCTAAAGGTTTGTTATCTGCAAAGTTCTTTACAGCGAAGGCAAAATTTACCACGAGTGGCGGACAATTTCAGGATGGTGATGTTCATTTCAATGGGGAGATACTGGGCGGTATCAAAATAATTTTTACCTGTAGAGCTTACCAGTTGTTGGGCTGCCCATACAATTGTGACAGACTCCATCTAAAATTCAAAATATTGAAAAATATCTAAGTATTAATACTTTAGTAGTTCTTATTGATCCAGGGATCCTTTCTGATTGTCATTTAAAATCAGGAAGGATACCTCCCATCCTTAGCTAGTTTTTTTTTTTTTGCCTTCCTCTGGATCAACTGTTAGGTACAGATCGTGAATAAGCTATGAATGTTGGACTGGATGGACGTATGTCATTATTCAACTCCATTACAATGTAGTCTGCTGGTAATTAGATTTATGGGGAACAGTATTTCAGGTAACTATACAGTACCACAATCAGTTACCTATACTTTCAAATCCAGGTAGAAAGGGTGCACTCTGTGTCTTTTTTATTTCATACACATTCACAATAAAAAACTTTTTTCGAAAATACACAGACTAGGAGGCGGAGCTTGGACTCGGACCAAGATGGCAGCTTGATCCTTGTGCTCCAGGCGAATAGCTGGTCTTAAACCCTTCTAAAGCTAACAAAAGCCATCAAAACAGGGCTAAGCACACCTCAGCTACCTTACCCATCTCTACCCAGCATAGACAAAAGAAAACCGTAAACCACGGACACCCCGATGCCAGAAACACAGACGGATCGATTTTTAGCAAAGGTCAATGGCCCTGCCAGAGGCCTCAACTCTGTCCAGCACCCTAGCATCCTCACCAGCATAACTACAATAACAACAGGAGCAAGGACTAATCGAAGATGCTCCTCTGACGTCCGCGAACCTAACAGACAGCCTAAACACTCTCCATGACCGGAGATAGCAGGGTTAGAGGAGCAGACTGCTGAACTGGGGAGGGGGTGGAGGACATAGTACACCACCTGGGCAATTTGGATGACGAGCTGACCACCCTCCAACTCCTACGTGAAGACCTGGAGGATAAGGAGCACAGACAGATCCTATAAATATGAGGGGTCTCTGGAAAGGTTGCAGACAGTGATTTACCAGTATATGCTACAGATCATTTCAACCGACTGTCCAGAAACACCACAAGAAATGTGTAGAATAGACTGAATACATTGGGCCTTGCCTACCCCTCACAGGGAACAAATCAACCCAAAGATGTAATTCTTCACTTTCGCTATTATGAAGCAAAAGAACGGGTGATGAAAGCTACAAGTGCCCTACCACTGATCCTATATCAGAAACAAGTACTACACTTGTTTGTAGACCTTTACCCCAGAACACTCGCTAGACGCAAAGATCTCTGACCAAATGCCACACAGCTACGCAATCAGCAATATACGGTATCCGCTGGGGATACCACTTCCGTTTGAGTATTGTCGGGAATTCTTTGTAACTATCAATCAGAGACATTGAGGATAGCCAAGCCTTTTTGCGATAACTTGGGGCATACATCCAGCCCGACCTGCTCACAGCCTTCAAGTTTAGTTCTTGAAGACGTTTCGCTAGTCATCCGACTGGCTTTCTCAATTCAGAATGACTTGTACAAGAATCTGTGGCAATTATGTACCCTGGAAAATCCCAATTAGCATATCACAGCCAGGTGTTAAGGGCGTGATTGGATAGTGGCTAAGAGGTGGTATAGGAACGCCCAGAGTAAGGTGGCTGTGATATGCTAATTGGGATTTTCCAGGGTACATAATTGCCACAGATACTTGTACAAGTCATTCTGAATTGAGAAAGCCAGTCGGATGACTAGGGAAACGTCTTCAAGAACTAAACTTCAAGTCCAGTTGATCTAATTGAATACAACAGATATACCATGACCTGGATGAATGAGAACCTTCACAAGCTCCAAATTTCCAGAAATATTAGGAAGCAGCACATTGGTCTAACCCACACACAATTGCAACATGGGTATCTATCGAACAGGACTGGGCCGTGGACACCTGCCTGGGCACTCTACTCTGGGATGGGAGAGGGTTGAAAGAAACGTTACTGCTTAGTTCTACTTCCTGCACATTGGCTATATGAGAAAATATTGTTAGGGGATATGCACAGCTGAAACGCCCCTCCATCCTACTTCTATTTATAGAAAACTCAAATTTCCCCCCAGGTAGAACAGGCCCAATAGCCAATTGGTTTAATCAAAGAGGGATGACAAGAGTCCATGATATTCTGCATAAACAGGAGAACTACTATATTTCAAGGACCTATGCCACACATGACAACTTTCAAGACAATACCAGTTTTCCCATCTACAACAGAGACATTTTATACAACAAACTTTTTGTAAGACTAAATTTCCTTGTCTCTGGAACGTACCCTTTATACAGGCCCCTCACAAAAAGAACAATAATGACAATTGGGAATAGCGCACACTGGAATAACATCAGCTGCAGCTGATTATTTAAATCGTATTAAAAGTATACACATAGTGAATGTTGTGGCCTTACGTGTTTCGAGCCTCCCGGCTCTTACTCATAGGCAAACCTCGAGACACCATTGTCTCCCTTCTTAAGCTTGTGCAGGCCCGCCCCTAATTACTTAGCCGAATGTAGCCATCGGATATTCAGATTGGTCTCAGGTGCGCCTTTCCCCTTGTCCGTTCGGCATGCTAGTTTGGAGGCGGATTGGGGCGTGGCCTGCAACAGCTTAAGAAGGGAGACAATGGCGTCTCGAGGTTAGCCTAGGAGTAAGAGCCGGGAGGCTCCAAATGCATAAGGCCACAACCTTCACTATGTGTATACATTTAATACGATTTAAATAAATGTGAAATTTTAAACTAAATAACAACGGCTGCAGCTGATGGTATTCCAGTGTGCGTTATTCCCAATTGTCATCATTGTTCTAAGTGTGGTTTGGACGGAGCAAGAGGTCCGGGGTGTGCAGCACCTGGGCCATCCAGGAATACGGGTGAGGTTTGATTTACTTTACATATACGGTACATGTGAGGATATCCTGAAGGTATCAACTTTAGAGATGGGTCCGGAGCATGTGCACCCGGACCACTGAAAGAGGCTTATCTATTGAATTTTGTTTATATATTCTATTAGAACCTTTCCGTCAGGCACCGCCTAGGTGCATGAAGGGGAATCTTTGCTATTTTGTATTTTTCCCCTCCCAAAAAGGTCTAATATCCTCTCTATATTTCACACGGAACTAACCATCACAAAGACAGAACCACATGACTACATGCAGAAGTGGGAACATGAACTGGGCAGACCCATTCCAGAAACCATCTGGTTGGAGATTTGGGTCGCAGCTAAAACAACCTCTATATGTACCATTTATAAATAAAATATGTACAATATAATGTACCACTGGTACCACACACCCTTGCTGCAACATAGACTATTTCCCAACACACCCTCAACCTGTTGGAGATGTCAGCAATCAGAGGGATCGACCCTGCATATCTTATGGTCATGCCCTTTACTGCAACCTTTTTGGACACTTATCCAACAAATTTTGCAAAAAACTCTGGATACTGAACTGCCTCTAGATCCACTTCACTTTGTTATTAAATGCTCCATTTCAGATTTCTCTTCCTCAGCACAGAAACTAGAATCACAACTTAATAGCTGCAAGTTGTGAGATACCCAAGTTCTGGAAATCCACTACCCCTACAACAAAGACAGCTTTTCTAAACAAAATGATGGATTTCCACCATATGAAATATCTCACAGCTTTGATTAACAAGTGACTGACTCACTCTTAACAATCCATGGGGGTTATTCAATAAAAGTTCTTATAGTTTAAAATGGTGCTAATTTTGCCCCAACCAATCAGATGTTAGCTTTCAAATGTTACATAAGTTCTGATTGGTTGGAGAAAAATTAGCGCCATTTTAAATGATAAGAACTTTTATTGAATCTCCTTGCATGTCTATAAAAGTACTAATATCTATATATATCTATATATACGTATCTATATCTATATCTATATCTATATATATATTTTTTGAAAAATCCAGCTGAGTGCTCCACATTTCTTAATTTTCTTACTTACTTACCTTGGAGTTAGCACCCTGGTCACTGAATATTGGAGTGGAGTGCAATCGGCCTTGTTTGTACTTTCTCTCTCTCTCTATCTCTCTCTCTCTCTCTCTCTATATATATATATATACACACACACACTATATATACACACACACACAATACAAGGGTTGTGGAAGCACTCCAATTAGGCTAATTTACAACTACATTTAGCAGAAGTACTACTGATCTGGTCAAAAATGTATACAAACATAGAAAAGATAATCAATGCATATTCCTAGGCTAGGTTTCCCAATAAATACAAGGGTTGTGGAAGCACTCCAATTAGGCTAATTTACAACTACATTTAGCACAATGCAACCCTTGTATTGTATGTATTTATTGGGAAGCCTGGTCAAGCTTCCATGTGTTAATAGCACCCCCAACACGCCCCTTTTATGGGAGGTTCTATGCCTTTAATATAAAGCACTGGGTGGATGGCCTCTTCCCTCATTTTAAAAAGCCAAAGGGTTGGGGGGAAGTGAGAAAGCCTGCTATATGGATCTAGTGCACAACTATGAGAAATGCAAAAGTTTGCTAATGGTAACTGATGTAAAAAAGGTTAGAAGTTAGGACCTTCCAGACTGGGGTTACCTTTACATGATTGGAATGCTTTTTCATTCATGTGATCACAGTAATGTATAAAAATGGAGAAACACCTTCTTATAACAGAAGGCATCTTGCAGTCTTATTCTATATTAATAGCATTGCCCACAAATTCTAAGAAACAAGAAGTAATTTCTTACTCCCAGGTTCCCCAGAGTAAGGCACAGAGATATGCAAAATACTCCTTTATGTCCCTTAGCTATGCATGTGTCCAGAACCGCTGGCTTAATAACATGCAATATAGCCTAATATATAGAGCCAATAATCTGACCTGCAGACATGACAACATGTTTCGATCTTGTTAGATCTCGTCAGTGCAAGATACAGATTCATGGCTCTATGGTGTATGTATATATATATATATATATATATATATATATATATACTAGCAAAAGTGTGTCCGTTGGTGCACAATGGAAATTATGCGTGTGTATGTTTTGCTATGTGTGGATATAGTGGATATAGAATCATTACACAGGTATATTTTAAACTGTTACTCAGACAGTCACCAGCTTCCAGAGGAGCCAAATAGGATAATCCTGCAGGTGTTAGAGGGGACCCAGGCAATCCTGCCACACTGTGTGGTTGAAACTAAACATGCTAGGTTAATACGGCTAGTGGTGATGGTACCTCATATATTATAACAGAAGGTACCTCACAGCATTGCCCTAATAATCTAACGTATGAACAAACATTTCTCACTCCCAGATTACCTAAAGAAATGGATTTATCCTTTATATACTCTTTTATACAGATCTAATTGAAAAAAAATTGCTCCAGATTAATTTTTAATAACTGCTTTTTATTTCAGTATTACAGTAAATCCTTGGTACACCTGCAGCCTCCATATCTTAATACAGAGAACAAACATACAAAGAAAACAGGGACAATAAATGGTATTACCAGCAATGCTGCAACACCAATTTGTACCAGATCACTGCTTTATGGAAGGATTATGGGTAGCGTGGCACACAGTGGGTTACTCTGGTCGTCTGGCACAAAGCAGACAGTGCACATAAACAGGTTACCCACATAACGTGCATTTATCAGGGGTGTCCCTGTCTATGGTGCACCACTTTGAATATTGACCAGGCCTGTATATTGTGTGTCCTTATAAGTTGGTGTACACTTATATGTTATCTCAGAGTTTGTATCCAATAAGGTAAATTGTCTGTCCAATAATCTGTCCTCCCAACAGGATATTTTATACAGGATCTTATACACAGGATCTTGTGTTGCATTCAATATCTCTCCAAAGCACACACCACAATCTACTTTCACTTTCTCTCCTCCTAGCCATAGAGAGCAGGGATGCCTTGTCTTTTATCACTCACTGATACCACCTGCAGGCTGGAGGTGGTATATAAGGAGCCTTGGTATATATGTCCATTACAATACACATCGCATCCTGTGTAGCATTCAGAAACTTTTTTTGGATTACACTTCCTTTCACATGGAGCAGACAAAGGGGTGTGGTTTAAGCTGCCATTTGACCATTCCATTTTGAAATAGGGATCTCAGCTCTGTAAGTAAGTTTATGTTTTTTGTATATTTTGTGATATACCTAATATAAGTCAGTGCTGTTTTTTATATACATTTACTGATGGTTATTTAAATGGTAATAGTGAGATAGTACACACATACAACTTTCCTATATGTAATATCCTATACCCACCTTATTGGTAGCTCCTATGTGTAGTCATATATTTAATTAGATGTAAACTGTATAATACATTGGGACACCGCAGAACAAGAGATATTGTGAGAGAATTGTTAAAGGCATTGTATAACATTACATCAAATGTGTCTTTGTCTGGTAAAGTAAAACAAATGAGGCAGGAATGTCCATATAAATTGTCTGCTAGAATAGCTACTATGATGGAACAACTAATGTCTGGTAACCCTGGCTTTGAATATGGTGGTTTAATTCATAGGGTTATGTTGTTAGAAGCTTTAGATGATGATGTTAAGGAAGGAATATTAGCAGTAACACCAGACCCCTGTGACATGAACGAAAGGAAGGAATATTAGCAGTAACACCAGACCCCTGTGACATGAACGATATTCTATTGAGAGCAGATAATTTTTGGAAAAAAAGAAATAGAGAAGAAAGCTTTGCAGTTGATGCAGCTAGAACTTTCGGGATAGAAGAAGAAAGCTTTGCAGTTGATGCAGCTAGAACTTTCGGGATAGAGGATCAGCTGGAATGCTATAAAGTAAAACAGGTAACACCAATGTATGAGCCACATGAGCATAACATTAGGAAGGGGAAAAGACATGAAAATACTTGGAGAGAAGAAAGAAGGAACTATTTCAGAGACAGAGGGCGCTTTAGAGGTAGAGGTGCAGGTAAAAATGGGGAGTGGATTCCCTTTAGACAAATAATGGAGGAAAAGAATAGATTACAAGAGATTGTGAATATGCTAAGAGAACAGTTACAAGAAGCCAATTTAACTCCTTGTGTTTAAGTCTCTAATGGAAAATGCAATAGAGTAGAAAGGTACTGTTTTTAACTATAAGGACTGATACTGCATTTGATTTTTTTTTGTTACAGATATTGTTAATTATTTGGGACAAACACATCGAAATTTCATACTGATATTGCTACTATAATCACATGGACCTGGAAATCAACATGACAACCAATGGACCATTATTACCTTACATCCTGCAATCCTCATAACAGTGAAAAGAAGAATGAAAAGAAGAATGAAATTGTCTGTTATAAACTCAAAGGACTGTCCTAAAGCCTTTCAGTGGCCAGAACATGGACTTTTTATTGAACAAACTGGAACTGTTTTATACAATGATGTTTCATATATTTCATTACCATTATTGTTAAATTTTTCATTATTCAATATTCCAGAAAGTTGCCCAGAGACAATGCAAACATGGTTCAGCCTGGTTCAGTTTATCAGACACACTTAAATTTATTTTGGGATGCTACACAAAGGCTCAGTTTTAAATAGGTTTCAAAAAGGGATCTGGGTACTGACATTATTTCAGGACTCAGTTTGGGTGCATCAATTTGGAATAGGGTTGATATTGAAAGTCTGAGTGATAGAGAACAAAACTTTGTAAGTGGGTTCCAGAAAATATTACTTAAAGAGGGAAGAGTGGATTTTAGCGCTCTAGAAGAAGTGAATCTGGATATTCAGAACATTCACACCATTGCTGCTGATCTACACAGTATTCAAATGTCTGTGAATGCACTGAATGAATCACTTAGTCATAATAATGTGTCCAAGGCTATTGCATGTGGTGTAATCGGAAATCTTCTTAGCGAACACCTAAGTCTCGGTCTACAGGAAGTGAAAAGAGGAGTGTGGCCAAGGATAATAAACTCAGACTTGGTCTACCAGTTGGTAAGATCACATGGAATTACCTGTAAGAACTTGGCACTTACAAAAATATCAAGCCTTGAAAATGTCTGTAATAAAAACCAGATTGGAAAACTGGTGATACCCCTAACTATTGACATTCCAGTGTGGAAAAAACCTGCCTCACAAGTATTTAAACTTATTATACTTGGGGAACTTGAGACAAACAATGCCACGACTGTCCTGAAACAACTTCTTCCACAAAATAAATTAATAATCAAAGAGGATCAAGTCTTAAAATCAGTGGACCCAAACTGCTGTAACAGGCAAAGTGAAGCCTGGCTTTGCTCTTGTACACCCGAACGACTAGATCAAGTGGATGGCTGTGCTGCTACACACGCTGGCAATTGCCTTGTTAAACTGCAGAAACTCGAACAGGATTGGAAGAGGATAATTCATGGAGATGGCCCAAAAATCTGTGCCTTAGGGGTTTCTTCTTTCACCTGGCAGAACCGAGTGCAGTGTCAAGCTCCTATCACAGGATGGTGTGTAAATCTGACGGATGGTCTGCTAACTATAGCAGATGAAGAAATACATGCTAATATTAAATTAAAACAGGCATCCATGGACATCATTCAAAATGATTTAGGTGACTGGGAATCTATGGTGTCTCCTTTGTTTAAGAAAATCCCACCACTTGTGGTTGAACTGGACACATTATTTAAGAGGGAGAGTAAGAAAGTTTTAGAATTAAAAGAGCTGGTGAAAGAAAATATTGCCAGTTCTAATAAAATTGCTGAAGATTTTCAGGAGCCTTGGTATAGCATTCCCTATAATACCTACACACACCCATTACTAAGAACAGCTTCTATGGGTTTTGTATTTGTACAATTTATATTAATATGCATTTTATTTGGTTTGTATTGTTGTGGGAAGAGACATATGAAACGAGCAAAGAAAACCTTAAAGTTATCAGCATTAATGAACTCTCAGAATGTGTAAATTGATCCTTATTGTGGATCGATTCTTGTTAGAAACGATCCAAGTGGGGGAGTGTAGTCATATATTTAATTATATGTAAACTGTATAATACATTGGGACTGGGCTGTTAATAGAAGGAGTGAGTGGGAATAGTCATAGATCGAGTTCCCGGATACTTCAAAGTCTTTGGATACTATCTCAGTTCCTGGGTTGGGTTCTTTGCATTTCAAAGAACCTCCTGTACTATAGATACATCTGCTATTATCAAACAGTCATCTTATTGAGGGTGATCTACATTTCAAATGGGGAATGTTTGTACTACCTTCTAGAACAAACATCTAAGATAGTTGCATGTTTTTATCAAATCCTTTCCCAGGGTGGGTTATGGGGGTCTGTGTTGTATATCAAGGGCCGAGAGTTTGTTAGAGTAGAAGGATTTTGGAAGGAGGGAGAAGGTTTTGTAAGGAAGAAGGAATTGAAGGGAATAGAGGAAGGAATTGCACATATACCTTTGTACACACTATACCTGCTGTAAATATATAATTTACCCTGATATCTCTGGGCCTGGAACTCTTAATAAACGCTTCATCTCTGAAAAAGGACTGGTTGGTTAATTTACCTGTGGGTGGTAAATAAGGATTATTATATCAACACTATACAAAACACAACACTATGAAAATATAAATATATTTATTAATAAAGGATATATATTAGTAGCCAGCTAGCACCCTAAGTTTTATCTTCAAAGTATTGATGGGGGAGGGGGTACCCGGCTGCAGATGAAAAGTGGAGAGGGTCACTAGACAATGACAGGTGAACGATAATGTCTAAGAAGAATGGCACCTTGCTGAATTTTATTATGGGTCCTAGTGGCGGCAAGCCACAGACATTGAGGCATAACAGACTTTGGAAGAAAGAATAAAGCAGCTTTTGGCACGAAGTCCACAATACATATATCTGGAGTTGATCCATGGATATTTCCAATTGACCCCTGAAATTAGGAAGAATTTTTTTCCCACTTCATATTGGTTTGTTTTAGCCTGCCTCTGGATCATCTGTTATGCAAGAAATGTTGTTATTGCTGAGTAGGTTGGCTTAGATTGACATTCTTTATTCAACCAAAATGCAACTACAACTAAGTGCTTGATGCTGTCCCCACTTGAGTTTTGGTCTTCTTCCATTTTAGTTTTGCCTCTTCTGCCATAAGTTTGGTAGGAATATTAGGATTTATACATATGTAAATCTCCTTTTCCTGGAACACAAAGGGCAGCATGTCAAAGTTCTCTACCCAATAATTATGAGCAAGTGTATAGTGTTGTATATTTCTCCAGGTACAAACTAGACGGGAGTATACTAGGTGGGAGGTACTTTTTAAATGGAAGGGACTGGTCCTACTTGAAGAGGGGGGGGCAATGTTATCGTAGTAATGTTTTGTGCTGCCTTTGGTGTTTCAGGAAAATTAGATTTACTAAGTATAAATCCTAGTAATACTATATTGATTGATAAATAGTATATAATCATAAGATTGCGCTCCTTCCTCTCCACACCAGTACCCAAATTAGAGAAGAATAACAATATATATACTTTGCCATCAGAACTGATGTTATAAGTAGTAGTCATCATAAGTTTATGAGAATAAATTGTTTCAGACAAAAACTGTATAAACTGAGGTCTGTTGGCCTAGAAAAAAGCAGTTTCAGAGCTTTGGAAACTTCAAATGATGTGCAATTGCAACAAGCAGACCTAGATAGATTATCAAAACGGGCAGCAGAGTGGCGAATGAGTTGCAATGTTGATAAATGTAAGGTTGCGCATTTGGAGTTTAACAATGCTTGTGCCACTTACACCATAGCAAACAATGCCAGACAGCAATGGCTAGTGCTAGCGAGATATTGTCTTGTATAAAGTGGGAATATATCAAAGAGAAAAATAGTATACTCCCTCTTTACAAGGCACTGGTAAGACCTCATTTGGAATATGTGGTGCAGTTTAGGAATCTCATATATAAAGGGACATCTTGGAAATGGAAGGAGTTCAAGAAGGGCAACTAAAATAATAAGGGAAGTGGAGGAGCTTGACTATGCAGGCAGATTAGACAGTTAGTGCTGTTTACATTGGAAAGCGACATTTGCACAGGGATATGATCACTTTATCCAACTATATTAATGGGCCATATAATAAACTTTCTGGTGCATTGTTCGCAAATAGGTCATATTAGAGTACTTGTGGACATGCTTTAAAGGAATTGTACACTGAAAAAAATGACTTTGCAATGTATAAATGAATACATGTAAGATGCACTTACTCTGATGTTTTGTGTTGCTGTATGACTTCATCCAGAACTTGTTTTACTTAAACTCAGTCCGCCAGCCCCCTGCCAGACTGTCTGACTCTCTGTAAGGACAAGCATGCTTCGTAATCCCTATGAGGCAGCACTGGGAGAGGTAATTTGCCACAATGCACTTTATGTACCAACCGTCACCATTCCAGCTACAGCAAAATTATACATAACAAAGAGTTGTGATACTAACGGGGGCATAGACGCTTAGATCCCGGTCGTACAATATCGGGGTATCCCGATATCGTATGACCGTCGGATTGTGTATGGAAGATCGTTGAAAGATCTTTCAACGATCTTCCAATAATTTTCACATTGGACCAGTTTTTTTGTCCGACCAAATTTTGGCCGACCAAGAAATCCAATCGTACAACCTGCAGATTGTACAATCAGATTGTAGCGTTTATGGCCACCATAAGGCCTTGATTAACAGCTGACATGTAAGATGTTTGAAACTGCACATCTAAGAAATGGGGACAGAACAACAACAAAAATGGTACAGTGATAGTTGGGAAGAATTGTAGTTTCCAGTAATGAGCAATTAAAAAAAACACATTTCCCAGAGTACATATCCTAGAATTTTTGTCTTCAGGTTAGGACAGGTTTCTTTACAGTGAGAATGGTGATCTGTGGAATTGTCTTCCAGCAGATGTGGTATGGTAAGGGTTCATTAAAGATCTTTAAAAGTAGGCTGGGCAGGTTTCTAAAACTATAAAAATATTAAGAATTACTGGTATTAATATATATAATATAAAGTAGTTCTGGTTGATGCCTTCCTCTGCATCAACTGTTAGGTAGGAGAGTATAAAGGTTGGACTAGATGGACTTGTTCTTTATTCAACCTCAATTACTATGCTACTATGTATAGTCATATATCAGTTCAAATCAGTTATACGTTAACACCATATAATAATATATCCCAGAGATCCCAAACACTTGTCTGTATCTGGGGCTTTTTATAAAATAGTGTTACAAAGTCCAATATACGTAAAATCTCTTACATTACAGTTACCTACAATACAGTCTTTGCAGTTTTGCCATTTCCTACAGCTTTTTCAGGGGTCCTGTAGGAAGCTTGTAAATATGCAATTTGCAGCTTTTCTGGTTTTCTGCGACGTGGCGCAACGTGATGACATCATGTGTTCCACGGCTATGTTAGTTCTCTGTTCTTATATTGGTTATTTCATGATGGTTGGTTGAATTTACCTGGTGGTGGTAAATAAGGATTATTATATCAACACTATACAAAACACAACACTAAACTGGGAAAATTTGCTTTCCTGAATTAAATGTCTTTGTTCACCCAGCGCCTTTTCCTTTCGATAACAAGTCCAAATGCCACTATTTCATGGTCACTATTCCCTAAGCCTCCAGTTACCTTTATATCTATAAATGCGCCCATCATGTTTGATTACCAGATCCAACAGAGCTCCTTTTCTAGTAGGAACCTCAACCACCTGTGAGAGAAAATTATCCTGCAGCAATTCAGGAACTCATCCCCTTTTTCTGTGATGGCAGTTCCACCACACCAATCATGTCAGGGTATTGAAGTCCCCCATAATGAGCACACTCCCCAAACTTGCAGCCCTTGCCAACTGCATATGAAGTTTGACTCACCTCCTCTCTGCTAGCTTTGGCGGCTTATAGCAGACACCAACAATGACATTACCCCCCCTTTCCTGTTGCCTAATTCCACCATATTGCCTCCACTTTATCATCCATATCACAAGTTACTCTTCTTTTAAATTTGGCTTCAGTTCTTTTTAACATAAACACATACTACTCCCCCTTTCCTTTTTTTTTCTGTCCTGCCTAAACAAGGCATATCCTTCTATATTTACAGCCCAGTTGGTGAGAACTGTTCAACCACATTTCTGCTAACCTATTACATACTTTTCATTCAATCCATCATTTCCAATTCACCATTTTGTCAGCCAGGCTTCTCGCATTTGCAAACATACATTTTAGATTATGATCCTGTAATTTATTCGTACACTTTGATACACATTCCTCCCTATCCCCTATGCTAGCCCCACCCCCCTTTCCGCCCTCCACTGGCCTATCTACCACCTCTTTCCTCCTGGGCAATCTATCCCAGTGAGACTGCTAATACCCTCCCCCCCCAAACCTAGTTTAAAATCTCCTCCAACCCTCTAGCCATCTTCTCCCCAAAACAGCTGCCCCACCATCAGTGAGGTGCAACCCATCCCTACTAAAGAGCCTGTACCGAAAGCAAAGTCTGCCCAGTTCTATAAACCCAAACCCTTCTTCCTTACACCAACTCTCTTAGCCACGCATTAATGCTCCTAAGCTCCCGCTGTCTCCCTGGCTTACCACGTGCTGCGGTAGTATTTCTGAAAACACATACCCTGGAGGTCCTTGCTTTTATCTTGGCCCCTAGTTCTCGGAAATCATGTTTAAGGACCTCACCTCCACCTAACTTTGTCATTGGCACCAATGTAACCAAGACCCGCCGGTCACACCCGGCCCCACCCAATAATCTGTCTACACGATCCACCACATGCCGAACCCTAGCACCAGGCAGGCAACACACAGTTCGGCACGTAGGGTCTTGTGCCTGCTGACCCCCCAGTTCTGCCAATCCCTGCAATGCTGCAAGCTGCCCCCCCTCCACCTCAGCTTCCAAACGGGCAACCCACTCACACCTGACACAGACATAGGTTCCCCGGAACGTCTGCTCCAGGTTCCTATACATGTGGCACGATGCACATGCATGGTACTGACAAAACTGTCCCTTCTAATACACCACACCAACACAGTGACGCACAAACCTTGTTTAAATGTCCTTCTTTTATATGTCCTTGAGAGCAGGTTCTTAAGAGAAAGGCCCACTCACAGGAAACTTCCTTTGTTAGGTCCAAACCACAGGCCCAACCACTGTGAATCCTATTTAACTAATAGGCCCCACCCCCACAACCAACTTAGTGCAAGAGCCAGAAAGAGGGGAAAAAACCAAACACTTATTAACCCTTTCACAGCCTGTTTGTGATTACAACAGGTACAATACTAGAATATAGAAGTCCAGCACACCCTTTAACTGGAGAAGAAAGATTATGTCTCTAGTATTACTTTTAGAAAATGTATCTTATCCTAGGAAATAAAAAGCAAAAAGTCTGTACATTCAGCTGACTGTTTGTAGTGTGTTAGCTGAAAAAAACAGCAGGGGCTTCCATATTGGTGTGAAGACATTTGTATAGTTGGATCAAAAGTTAACAACAACAAACTGAAGTAGCTAAACATGAGCATGAATGCATAGTAAAAACTTTCAACACGCAACCAAAAAACAATACAAAGCACTCAAACTTGGCCAAAATGCTTTTATTGACACAGATATCAAACTTGCAAAACTATAACTAACCAGTCCCCTTAACTACCAGAGCAAAAGTTTGCCAATTAATTTGCAGCAACCATTCTATGTTAGTTTCTACTGAGTTCTGCAGATTAATAACACAGGTAAGTATTGCAACTTTTATTGCATCAGTCCCTTTATGTTAATGTGAAGACCAATATAAAGTATTCAATAATTCCACATTAGGTTATTACATCTGAAACCACTTCTGCACATTCGATGTGAACCTGGGCAAATTGTTTTTATACATGTCACATTTATGTTAAACAAGATCCTCAAGGTGGTACAAAACATAATGCAATGTACAATTAGTGCCATATTGCTAAAGGTTTGTTTACTGCAAAGTTCTTTACAGCGAAGCAAAATTTACCACGAGTGGCGGACAATTTCAGGATGGTGATGTTCATTTCAATGGGAGATACTGGGCGGTATCAAAATATTTTTTACCTGTAGAGCTTACCAGTTGTTGGGCTGCCCATACAATTGTGACAGACTCCATCTAAAATTCAAAATTTGAAAAATATCTAAGTATTAATACTTTAGTAGTTCTTATTGATCCAGGGATCCTTTCTGATTGTCATTTAAAATCAGGAAGGATACCTCCCATCCTAGCTAGTTTTTTTTTTTTTGCCTTCCCTGGATCAACTGTTAGGTACAGATCGTGATAAGCTATGAATGTTGGACTGGATGGACGTATGTCATTATTCAACTCATTACAATGTAGTCTGCTGGTAATTAGATTTATGGGGAACAGTATTTCAGGTAACTATACAGTACCACAATCAGTTACCTATACTTTCAAATCCAGGTAGAAAGGGTGCACTCTGTGTCTTTTTTATTTCATACACATTCACAATAAAACTTTTTTCAAAATACACAGACTAGGAGGCGAGCTTGGACTCGGACCAAGATGGCAGCTTATCCTTGTGCTCCAGGCGAATAGCTGGTCTTAAACCCTTCTAAAGCAACAAGCATCAAAACAGGGCTAAGCACACCTCAGCTACCTTACCCATCTCTACCCACATAGACAAAAGAAACCGTAAACCACGGACACCCCATGCCAGAAACACGAACGGATCGATTTTTAGCAAGGTCAATGGCCCTGCCAGAGGCCTCAACTCTGTCCAGCACCCTAGCATCCTCACCAGCATAACTACAATAACAACAGGAGCAAGGACTAATCGAAGATGCTCCTCTGACGTCCGCGAACCTAACAGACAGCCTAAACACTCTCCATGACCGGAGATAGCAGGGTTAGAGGAGCAGACTGCTGAACTGGGGAGGGGGTGGGGACATAGTACACCACCTGGGCAATTTGGATGACGAGCTGACCACCCTCCAACTCCTACGTGAAGACCTGGAGGATAAGGAGCACAGACAGATCCTATAAATATGAGGGGTCTCTGGAAAGGTTGCAGACAGTGATTTACCAGTATATGCTACAGATCTTTCAACCGACTGTCCAGAAACACCACAAGAAATGTGTAGAATAGACTGAATACTTGGGCCTTGCCTACCCCTCACAGGAACAAATCAACCCAAAGATGTAATTCTTCACTTTCGCTATATGAAGCAAAGAACGGGTGATGAAAGCTACAAGTGCCCTACCACTGATCCTATATCAGAAACAAGTACTACACTTGTTTGTAACCTTTACCCCAGAACACTCGCTAGACGCAAAGATCTCTGACCAAATGCCACACACACCAATCACAATATACGGTATCCGCTGGATCACTTCCGTTTGAGTATTGTCGGGAATTCTTTGTAACTATCAATCAGAGACATTGAGGATACCAAGCCTTTTTGCGATAACTTGGGGCATACTCCAGCCCGACCTGCTCACAGCCTTCAAGTTTAGTTCTTGAAGACGTTTCGCTAGTCTCCGACTGGCTTTCTCAATTCAGAATGACTTGTACAAGAATCTGTGGCAATTATGTACCCTGGAAAATCCCAATTAGCATATCACAGCCAGGTGTAAGGGCGTGATTGGATAGTGGCTAAGAGGTGGTATAGGAACGCCCAGAGTAAGGTGGCTGTGATATGCTAATTGGGATTTTCCAGGGTACATAATTGCCACATACTTGTACAAGTCATTCTGAATTGAGAAAGCCAGTCGGATGACTAGGGAAACGTCTTCAAGAACTAAACTTCAAGTCCAGTTGATCTAATTGAATACAACAGATATACCATGACCTGGATGAATGAGAACCTTCACAAGCTCCAAATTTCCAGAAATATTAGGAAGCAGCACATTGGTCTAACCCACACACAATTGCAACATGGGTCTATCGAACAGGACTGGGCCGTGGACACCTGCCTGGGCACTCTACTCTGGGATGGGAGAGGTTTGAAAGAAACGTTACTTGCTTAGTTCTACTTCCTGCACATTGGCTATATGAGAAAATATTGTTAGGGGTATGCACAGCTGAAACGCCCCTCCATCCTACTTCTATTTATAAAACTCAAATTTCCCCCCAGGTAGAACAGGCCCAATAGCCAATTGGTTTAATCAAGAGGGATGACAAGAGTCCATGATATTCTGCATAAACAGAGAACTACTATTCAAGGACCTATGCCACACATGACAACTTTCAAGACAATACCAGTTTTCCCATCTACAACAAACATTTTATACAACAAACTTTTTGTAAGACTAAATTTCCTTGTCTCTGGAACGTACCCTTTATACAGCCCCTCACAAAAGAACAATAATGACAATTGGGAATAGCGCACACTGGAATAACATCAGCTGCAGCTGATTATTTAAATCGTATTAAAGTATACACATAGTGAATGTTGTGGCCTTACGTGTTTCGAGCCTCCGGCTCTTACTCATAGGCAACCCCGAGACACCATTGTCTCCCTTCTTAAGCTTGTGCAGGCCCGCCCCTAATTACTTAGCCGAATGTAGCCATCGGATATTCAGATTGGTCCAGGTGCGCCTTTCCCCTTGTCCGTTCGGCATGCTAGTTTGGAGGCGGATTGGGGCGTGGCCTGCAACAGCTTAGAAGGGAGACAATGGCGTCTCGAGGTAGCCTAGGAGTAAGAGCCGGGAGGCTCCAAATGCATAAGGCCACAACCTTCACTATGTGTATACATTTAATACGATTTAAATAAATGTGAAATTTTAAACTAAATAACACGGCTGCAGCTGATGGTATTCCAGTGTGCTTTATTCCCAATTGTCATCATTGTTCTAAGTGTGTTTTGGACGGAGCAAGAGGTCCGGGGTGTGCAGCACCTGGGCCATCCAGGAATACGGGTGAGGTTTGATTTACTTTACATATACGTGTACATGTGAGGATATCCTGAAGGTATCAACTTTAAGATGGGTCCGGAGCATGTGCACCCGGACCACTGAAAGAGCTTATCTATTGAATTTTGTTTATATATTCTATTAGAACCTTTCCGTCAGGCACCGCCTAGGTGCATGAAGGGGATCTTTTGCTATTTTGTATTTTTCCCCTCCCAAAAAGGTCTAATATCCTCTCTATATTTCACACGGAACTAACCATCACAAAGACAGAACCACATGACTACATGCAGAATGGGAACATGAACTGGGCAGAACCCATTCCAGAAACCATCTGGTTGGAGATTTGGGTCGCAGCTAAAACAACCTCTATATGTACCATTTATAAATAAAATATGTACAATATAATGTCCACTGGTACCACACACCCTTGCTGCAACATAGACTATTTCCCAACACACCCTCACCACTGTTGGAGATGTCAGCAATCAGAGGGATCGACCCTGCATATCTTATGGTCATGCCCTTTACTGCAACCTTTTTGGACACTTATCCAACAAATTTTGCAAAAAACTCTGGATACTGAACTGCCTCTAGATCCACTTCACTTTGTTATTAAATGCTCCATTTCAGATTTCTCTTCCTCAGCACAGAAACTAGAATCACAACTTAATAGCTGCAAGTTGTGAGATACCCAAGTTCTGGAAACCCACTACCCCTACAACAAAGACAGCTTTTCTAAACAAAATGATGGATTTCCACCATATGAAATATCTCACAGCTTTGATTAACAAGTGACTGACTCACTCTTAACAATCCATGGGGGTTATTCAATAAAGTTCTTATAGTTTAAAATGGTGCTAATTTTGCCCCAACCAATCATTGTTAGCTTTCAAATGTTACATAAGTTCTGATTGGTTGGAGAAAAATAGCGCCATTTTAAATGATAAGAACTTTTTGAATCTCCTTGCATGTCTATAAAAGTACTAATATCTATATATATCTATATATACGTATCTATATCTATATCATATCTATATATATATTTTTTGAAAAATCCAGCTGAGTGCTCCACATTTCTTAATTTTCTTACTTACTTACCTTGGAGTTAGCACCCGGGTCCACTGAATATTGGAGTGGAGTGCAACGGCCTTGTTTGTACTTTCTCTCTCTCTCTATCTATCTCTCCTCTCTCTCTCTCTATATATATATATATACACACACACACTATATATACACACACACACAATACAAGGTTTGTGGAAGCACTCCATTAGGCTAATTACAACTACATTTAGCAGAAGTACTACTGATCTGGTCAAAAATGTATACAAACATAGAAAAGATAATCAATGCATATTCCTAGGCTAGGTTTCCCATAATAACAAGGGTTGGAAGCACTCCAATTAGGCTATTTACAACTCATTTAGCACAATGCAACCCTTGTTTGTATGTATTTATTGGGAACCTGGTCAAGCTTCCATGTGTTAATAGCACCCCCAACACGCCCCTTTTATGGAGGTTCTATGCCTTTAATAAAAGCACTGGGTGGATGGCCTCTTCCCTCATTTTAAAAAGCCAAAGTTGGGGGGGGGGGAAGTGAGAAAGCCTGCTATATGGATCTAGTGCACAACTATGAGAATGCAAAAGTTTGCTAATGGTAACTGATGTAAAAAGGTTAGAGTTAGGACCTTCCAGACTGGGGTTACCTTTACTGATTGGAATGCTTTTTCATTCATGTGATCACAGTAATGTATAAAATGGGAAACACCTTCTTATAACGAAGGCATCTTGCAGTCTTATTCTATATTAATAGCATTGCCCACAAATTCTAAGAAACAAGAAGTAATTTCTTACTCCCAGGTTCCCCAAGTAAGGCACAGAGTATAGCAAAATACTCCTTTATGTCCTTAGCTATGCATGTGTCCAGAACCGCTGGCTTAATAACATGCAATATAGCCTAATATATAGAGCCATAATCTGACCTGCAGACATGACAACATGTTTCGATCTTGTTAGATCTCGTCAGTGCAGATACAGATTCATGGCTCTATGGTGTATGTATATATTATATATAATATATATAATATATATATATATACTAGCAAAGTGTGTCCGTTGGTGCACAATGGAATTATGCGTGTGTATGTTTTGCTATGTGTGGATATAGTGGATATGAATCATTACACAGGTATATTTTAAACTTTTACTCAGACAGTCACCAGCTTCCAGAGGAGCCAAATAGTAAATCCTGCAGGTGTTAGAGGGGACCCAGGCAATCCTGCCACACTGTGTGTTGAAACTAAACATGCTAGGTTAATACGGCTAGTGGTGATGGTACCTTCATATTTAAACAGAAGGTACCTCACAGCATTGCCCTAATAATCTAACGTATGAAACAAATTTCTCACTCTCTCACTCCCAGATTACCTAAAGAAATGGATTTATCCTTTATATACTCTTTTATACAGATCTAATTGAAAAAAAATTGCTCCAGATTAATTTTTAATAACTGCTTTTTATTTCAGTATTACAGTAAATCCTTGGTACACCTGCAGCCTCCATATCTTATACAGAGAACAAACATACAAAGAAAAGGGACAATAAATGGTATTACCAGCAATGCTGCAACACCAATTTGTACCAGATCACTGCTTTGAAGGATTATGGGTAGCGTGGCACACAGTGGGTACTCTGGTCGTCTGGCACAAAGCAGACAGTGCACATAAACAGGTTACCACATAACGTGCATTTATCAGGGTGTCCCTGTCTATGGTGCACCACTTTGAATATTGACCAGGCCTGTATATTGGTGTCCTTATAAGTTGGTGTACACTTATATGTTATCTCAGAGTTTGTATCCAATAAGGTAAATTGTCTGTCCAATAATCTGTCCTCCCAACAGATATTTTATACAGGATCTTATACACAGGATCTTGTGTTGCATTCAATTCTCTCCAAAGCACACACCACAATCTACTTTCACTTTCTCTCCTCCTAGCCATAGAGAGCAGGATGCCTTGTCTTTTATCACTCACTGATACCACCTGCAGGCTGGAGGTGGTATATAAGGGGCCTTGTATATTGTCCATTACAATACACAATCGCATCCTGTGTAGCATTCAGAAACTTTTTTTGGATTACACTTCCTTTCACATGGAGCAGACAAGGGGTGTGGTTTAAGCTGCCATTTGACCATTCCATTTTGAAATAGGGATCTCAGCTCTGTAAGTAGTTTATGTTTTTTGTATATTTTGTGATATACCTATATAAGTCAGTGCTGTTTTTTATATACATTTACTGATGGTTATTTAAATGGTAATAGTGAGATAGTACACATCAAACTTTCCTATATTAATACCTATACCCCCTTATTGGTAGCTCTTATGTGTAGTCATAATTTAATTAGATGTAAACTTGTATAATACATTGGGACTGGGGTGTTAATAGAAGGAGTGAGTGGGAATATCACAGATCCAGTTCCCGGATCTTCAAAGTCTTTGGATACTATCTCAGTTCCTGGGTTGGGTTCTTTGCATTTCAAAGAACCTCCTGTACTATAGATACATCTGCTATTATCAAACAGTCATCTTATTGAGGGTGATCTACATTTCAAATGGGGAAGTTTTGTACTACCTTCTAGAAACAAACTCTAAGAGTTAGCATTGTTTTATCAAATCCTTTCCCAGGGTGGGTTATGGGGTCTGTGTTGTAAATCAAGGGCCAGAGAGTTTGTTAGAGTAGAAGGATTTTGGAAGGAGGAGAAGGTTTGTAAGGAAGAAGGAATTGGAAGGGAATAGAGGGAAGAATTGCACATATACCTTTGTACACTATACCTGCTGTAATATATAATTTAACCTGATATCTCTGGGCCTGGAACTCTTAAATAAACGCTTCATCTCTGAAAGAGGACTGGTTGGTTGAATTTACCTGGTGGTGGTAAATAAGGATTATTATATCAACACTATACGAAACACAACATTTTGGTGCCGTGACCTACTGGATCAGAAGAAGCTTTAAAAGAGATTGTGGACCCAGGTGCCTGTCTTGGAAATCTGTGGAATTTATAATTCCTGGTAAAGCCTGAGAAGGAAGATTGGAACTTCACAATTTGGTAGTGAGTATTTTTCTATTTTGTTTTCTATTTTAATAACTAAAAATAATGGCTTTTAGTGTAGCAGGTAGTAATAATGTGAACAAGGGAGAATGTGTCAATGTGTGGTTGTTAGATTACATAAAGAATCATGGAGGACCATATGAAATACCACAGGAATGTAGACAGTCCTGGGAATCCATGAAATGTTTTTTAGAAGAGAGTGTTTTTGATAAAAAGACTAAAGAAAGTAAAAGGAAAGGGCTGGTTGTTCAGGGTTTGTTATCTTGTTGTTTAAGTTAGTTGTGATATTATCAGAGAAAGGAAACTAAAATAAAAGAGGAAACTAACAGTATGAAACTTTACTAAGAGAATTAAATGAAAAGATGTCAGACCTAAGGTTACATGCAATCACACTGGGGAAGCATTGCTTGAGAAGGCTAAATTGTGTGAAATTTGACAGAAGTAAATGAGAATTGTCAGAGAAAATTCAGAATGTAAAAAGAGCTGGAGGAACATAAACATGCTATAAACATTGCATTTGATAAAGTGACTGCAAAGACTGATGGAAGTCAAAATGACATTTCCAAATTTAATTCTGAAATTAAAGGGTATAAACCAATTTACCCATGGAATGATTTAGAAAAAACGAATTCTGTACCACAGCTCCTACACAAACTACAACTGTGTGAACACGGACAATACAGGGGAGATGCAACTGATTTCAAAGCAGTTAAAGCCACAGGAGATGGATGTGATTGTTAGGGAAGTTGGACAGGTCCCACGGTATGATATCAATAGGTTCATGAAATGGTTTTGTGACTTGCAAAGAGTTAGGGAAACGTATAGCTTGACTTCAAAGATATGGATAGAGTTTTACAGAGAGTTGTTGGAAATGGTTTATGGGTGAGAATGTGTCAGATGTGTGGACAGCAGCACGCAGAACAAGAATATTGTGAGAGAATTGTTAAGGCATTGTATAACATTAATCAAATGTGTCTTTGTCTGGTAAAGTAAACAAATGAGGCAGGAATGTCAATAAATTGTCTGCTAGAATAGCTACTATGATGGAACAACTAATGTCTGGTAACCCTGGCTTTGAATATGGTGGTTTAATTCATAGGGTTATGTTGTTAGAAGCTTTAGATGATGATGTTAAGGAAGGAATATTAGCAGTAACACCAGACCCCTGTGACATGAACGATATTCTATTGAGAGCAGATATTTTTGGAAAAAAGAAATAGAGAAGAAAGCTTTGCAGTTGATGCAGCTAGAACTTTCGGGATAGAGGATCAGCTGGAATGCTAAGTAAAACAGGTAACACCAGTGTATGAGCCACATGACATAACATGGAAGGGGAAAAGACATGAAAATCTTGAGAGAAGAAAGAAGGAACTATTTCAGAGACAGAGGGCGCTTTAGAGGTGCAGGTAAAAATGGGGAGTGATTCCCTTTAGACAATAATGGAGGAAAAGAATATATACAAGAATTGTGAATATGCTAAGAGAACAGTTACAAGAAGCCAATTTACACTCCTTGTGTTTAAGTCTCTAATGGAAAATGCATAGAGTAGAAAGGTACTGTTTTTAACTATAAGGACTGATACTGCATTTGATTTTTTTTTGTTACAGATATTGTTAATTATTTGGGACAAACACATCGAAATTTCATACTGATATTGCTACTATAATCACATGGACCTGGAAATCAACATGACAACCAAGGACCATTATTACCTTACATCCTGCAATCCTCATAACAGTGAAAGAAGAATGAAAGAAGAATGAAATTGTCGTTATAAACTCAAAGGACTGTCCTAAAGCCTTTCAGTGGCCAGAACATGGACTTTTTTTGAACAAACTGGAACTGTTTTATACAATGATGTTTCATATATTTCATTACCATTATTGTTAAATTTTTCATTATTCAATATTCCAGAAAGTTGCCCAGAGACAATGCAAACATGGTTCAGCCTGGTTCAGTTTATCAGACACACTTAAATTTATTTTGGGATGCTACACAAAGGCTCAGTTTTAAATAGGTTTCAAAAAGGGATCTGGGTACTGACATATTTCAGGACTCAGTTTGGGTGCATCAATTTGGAATAGGGTTGATATTGAAAGTCTGAGTGATAGAGAACAAAACTTTGTAAGTGGGTTCCAGAAAATATACTTAAAGAGGAAGAGTGGATTTTAGCGCTCTAGATGAAGTAATCTGGATATTCAGAACATTCACACCATTGCTGCTGATCTACACAGTATTCAAATGTCTGTGAATGCACTGAATGAATCACTTAGTCATAATAATGTGTCCAAGGCTATTGCATGTGGTGTAATCGGAAATCTTCTTAGCGAACACCTAAGTCTCGGTCTACAGGAAGTGAAAGAGAGTGTGGCCAAGGATAATAACTCAGACTTGGTCTACCAGTTGGTAAGATCACATGGATTACCTGTAAGAACTTGGCACTTACAAAATATCAAGCCTTGAAAATGTCTGTAATAAAAACCAGATTGGAAAACTGGTGATACCCCTAACTATTGACTTCCAGTGTGGAAAAACCTGCCTCACAAGTATTTAAACTTATTATACTTGGGGAACTTGAGACAAACAATCCACGACTGTCCTGAAACAACTTCTTCCACAAATAATTAATAATCAAAGAGGATCAAGTCTTAAAATCAGTGGACCCAAACTGCTGTAACAGGCAAAGTGAAGCCTGGCTTTGCCTTGTACACCCGAACGACTAGATCAAGTGGATGGCTGTGCTGCTACCACGCTGGCAATTGCCTTGTTAAACTGCAGAAACTCGACAGGATTGGAAGAGGATAATTCATGGAGATGGCCCAAAAATCTGTGCCTTAGGGTTTTCTTCTTTCACCTGGCAGAACCGAGTGCAGTGTCAAGCTCCTATCACAGGATGGTGTGTAAATCTGACGGATGGTCTGCTAACTATAGCAGTGAAGAAATACATGCTAATATTAAATTAAAAACGGCATCCATGGACATCATTCAAAATGATTTAGGTGACTGGGAATCTATGGTGTCTCCTTTGTTTAAGAAAATCCCACCACTTGTGGTTGAACTGGACACATTATTTAAGAGGAGAGTAAGAAAGTTTTAGAATTAAAAGAGCTGGTGAAAGAAAATATTGCCATTTCTAATAAAATTGCTGAAGATTTTCAGGAGCCTTGGTATAGCATTCCCTATAATACCTACACACACCCATTACTAAACAGCTTCTATGGGTTTTGTTTTGTACAATTTATATTAATATGCATTTTATTTGGTTTGTATTTGTGGGAAGAGACTATGAAACGAGCAGAAAACCTTAAAGTTATCAGCATTAATGAACTCTCAATGTGTAAATTGATCCTTATTGTGGATCGATTCTTGTTAGAAACGATCCAAGTGGGGGAGTGTAGTCATATATTTAATTAGATGTAACTGTATAATACATTGGGACTGGGGTGTTAATAAAGGAGTGAGTGGGAATAGTCACAGATCCAGTTCCTGGATACTTCAAAGTCTTTGGATACTATCTCAGTTCCTGGGTGGGTTCTTTGCATTTCAAAGAACCTCCTGTACTATAGATACATCTGCTATTATCAAACAGTCATCTTATTGAGGGTGATCTACATTTCAAATGGGAATGTTTGTACTACCTTCTAGAAACAAACATCTAAGATAGTTAGCATTGTTTTATCAAATCCTTTCCCAGTGGGTTATGGGGGTCTGTGTTGTATATCAGGGGCCAGAGAGTTTGTTAGAGTAGAAGGATTTTGGAGGAGGGAGAAGGTTTTGTAAGGAAGAAGGAATTGGAAGGGAATAGAGGAAGGAATTGCACATATACCTTTGTACACCTATACCTGCTGTAAATATATTTTAACCTGATATCTCTGGGCCTGGAACTCTTAAATAAACGCTTCATCTCTGAAAAAGGACTGGTTGGTTGAATTTACCTGGTGGTGGGGGTGATACCTACCAACACCTGGGACCTGTGGTGGTAAATAAGGATTATTATATCAACACTATACAAAACACAACACTATGAAAATATAAATATATTTATATAATATAAGGGATATATATATAGTAGCCAGCTAGCACCCTAAGGTTTTATCTAATCAAAGTATTGATGGGGGAGGGGGTACCCGGCTGCAGATAGAAAAGTGGAGAGGGTCACTAGACAATGACAGGTGAAACGTATAATGTCTAAGAAAGAATAAGGCACCTTGCTGAATTTTATTATGGGGTCCTAGTGGCGGCAGAGCCACAGACATTGAGGCATAACAGACTTTGGAAGAAAGAATAAAGCAGCTTTTGGACAGAAAGTCCACAATACATATATCTGGAGTTGATCCATGGATATTTCCAATTGACCCCTGAAATTAGGAAGAATTTTTTTCCCACCTTCATATTGGTTTGTTTTAGCCTGCCTCTGGATCATCTGTTATGCAAGAAATGTTGTTATTGCTGAGTAGGTTGGCTTAGATTGACATGTCTTTATTCAACCATAAATGCAACTACAACTAAGTGCTTGATGCTGTCCTCACTTGAGTTTTGGTCTTCTTCCATTTTAGTTTTGCCTCTTCTGCCATAAGTTTGGTAGGAATATTAGGATTTATACATATGTAAATCTCCTTTTCCTGGAACACAAAGGGCAGCATGTCAAAGTTCTCTACCCAAATAATTATGAGCAAGTGTATAGTGTTGTATATTTCTCCAGGTACAAACTAGACGGGAGTATACTAGGTGGGAGGTACTTTTTAAATGGAAGGGACTGGTCCTACTTAGAAGGAGGGGCAATGTTATCGTAGTAATGTGTTGTGCTGCCTTTGGTGTTTCAGGAAAATTAGATTTACTAAGTATAAATCCTAGTAATACATATATTGATTGATAAATAGTATATAATCATAAGGATTGCGCTCCTTCCTCTCCACACCAGTACCCAAATTAGAGAAGAATAACAATATATATACTTTGCCATCAGAACTGATGTTATAAGTAGTAGTCATCATAAGTTTATGAGAAATAAATTGTTTCAGACAAAATAACTGTATAAACTGAGGTCTGTTGGCCTAGAAAAAAGCAGTTTCAGAGCTTTGGAAACTTCAAATGATGTGCAATTGCAACAAGCAGACCTAGATAGATTATCAAAACGGGCAGCAGAGTGGCAGATGAGTTGCAATGTTGATAAATGTAAGGTTGCGCATTTGGAGTTTAACAATGCTTGTGCCACTTACACCATAGCAAACAATGCCAGACAGCAATGGCTAGTGCTAGCGAGATATTGTCTTGTATAAAGTGGGGAATAGATTCAAAAGAGAAAAATAGTATACTCCCTCTTTACAAGGCACTGGTAAGACCTCATTTGGAATATGTGGTGCAGTTTAGGAATCTCATATATAAAAGGGACATCTTGGAAATGGAAGGAGTTCAGAGAAGGGCAACTAAAATAATAAGGGAAGTGGAGGAGCTTGACTATGCAGGCAGATTAGACAAGTTAGTGCTGTTTACATTGGAGAAGCGACATTTGCACAGGGATATGATCACTTTATACAACTATATTAATGGGCCATATAATAAACTTTCTGGTGCATTGTTCGCAAATAGGTCATATTAGAGTACTTGTGGACATGCTTTAAAGGAATTGTACACTGAAAAAAATGACTTTGCAATGTATAAATGAATACATGTAAGATGCACTTACTCTGATGTGTTTGTGTTGCTGTATGACTTCATCCAGAACTTGTTTTACTTAAACTCAGTCCGCCAGCCCCCTGCCAGACTGTCTGACTCTCTGTAAGGACAAGCATGCTTCGTAATCCCTATGAGGCAGCACTGGGAGAGGTAATTTGCCACAATGCACTTTATGTACCAACCGTCACCATTCCAGCTACAGCAAAATTATACATAACAGAAGAGTTTGTGATACTAACGGGGGCCATAGACGCTTAGATCCCGGTCGTACAATATCGGGGTATCCCGATATCGTATGACCGTCGGATTGTGTATGGAAGATCGTTGAAAGATCTTTCAACGATCTTCCAATAATTTTCACATTGGACCAGTTTTTTGTCCGACCAAAATTTTGGCCGACCAAGAAATCCAATCGTACAACCTGCAGATTGTACAATCAGATTGTAGCGTTTATGGCCACCATAAGGCACTTGATTAACAGCTGACATGTAAGATGTTTGAGACTGCACATCTAAAGAAATGGGGACAGAACAACAACAAAAATGGTACAGTGATAGTTGGGAAGAATTGTAGTTTCCAGTAATGAGCAATTAAAAAAAAACACATTTCCCAGAGTACATATCCTAGAATTTTTGTCTTCAGGTTAGGACAGGTTTCTTTACAGTGAGAATGGTGAATCTGTGGAATTGTCTTCCAGCAGATGTGGTAATGGTAAGTTCATTAAAGATCTTTAAAAGTAGGCTGGGCAGGTTTCTAAAACTATAAAAATATTAAGAATTACTGGTATTAATATATATAATATAAAGTAGTTCTGGTTGATGCCTTCCTCTGCATCAACTGTTAGGTAGGAGAGTATAAAGGTTGGACTAGATGGACTTGTGTCTTTATTCAACCTCAATTACTATGCTACTATGTATAAGTACATATATCAGTTCAAATCAGTTATACGTTAACACCATATAATAAATATATCCCAGAGATCCCAAACACTTGTCTGTATCTGGGGCTTTTTATAAAATAGGTTACAAAGTCCAATATACGTAAAATCTCTTACATTACAGTTACCTACAATACAGTCTTTGCAGTTTTGCCATTTCCTACAGCTTTTTCAGGGGTCCTGTAGGAAGCTTGTAAATATGCAATTTGCAGCTTTTCTGGGTTTCTGCGACGTGGCGCAACGTGATGACATCATGTGTTCCAGCGGCTATGTTAGTTCTCTGTTCTATAATTGGTTATTTCATGATATATACAATGGTTCAACATGCATTTTTTTGGCTATGAAATCTGGAGCGAGTCGTAAAAGTCCAGCTTGTGTATCCCCTTTTCTTTAAAAAATCTCTTTCCACGTGCATATCCAATCATATAGATCACATTTATGTAATTGCAGGTTATCAGTTCATTTGTCTTTTGAATTTGGATTTATTTTAGATCTTTGTGCATACTTGCAACCTATACATCTGCATCCAAAGAAGCCGCTCGTATCTCCAATAAAAGTCTGGGTGTGTTTTGTGGAGATTAAAGTGACTTGGTGTTACATATTCTTGATATTTTTACTCTTTATATAGATAACACTGGGTTTATTTGATAATATAATAAAAACATCTGCTAAAAAAATGGGGTTTGGTGGGTGGATATCATTTATAGCTAAAGTTATTTTTTGCCTGGATATCCCGTTAAGGACTGGCTCTGTAATTTTGCACAAATGTAAGATAAAATTGCACCAATTGGTAGCAGAAGGTGTGTATGTTCCAAAAATATATAGTTTGTGGGGGTATTTTTGAGATTGGGTGGTGTTTATTTAGAAAAAACTAAAGCAGTTTGGTATGATTTTCACATTTGAAAGCTAACATTTGATTGGTTGGGGAAAAATTAGCACCATTTTAAACGATAAGAACTTTTATTGAATAACCCTGATAGTTGGTAGCCATGTCTTGGTGTGCACCCAGATGTTGCATACCGTTTGATTCAGGACATTTAGGAGATTAATATTTAGGTTTTTTTTATGGGAGTTTAGGTATGATTTGCTTTGAAACATGCCTTTTATTAATTTGTTCAGAAAATCTGCTAAAAGCATGATATTCTTTTATATCATTTATGATTTAGTTGACTAATCAGCTAGGTCCTCACCCCAAGGAGATGCTTACACCCGCAAATACCTCTTTCCCACACCGGCGTGCTTGTTCTCCCTTCCTTCTTGTGGTCTGCAAGCTGCTTAAGAAGCATGTCTTCCTATTGGTATCACCTGGGCTGAGAGGTGGTGAAGAGTGCACTGGCAAGGGAAAATTTAAGAGCTAAGTGCATGTGTAAGAAGCTAAACCCAGGGGTCAGGACATATTTGTACTTTCAAATATAGGGGGTGTAAGACAGACAGTATAGCTGTACAGTAAAGTATTCTTTGTGTTGGAAAAAAACAGATATTTAATTACCCCTGCTTTTAGTGAGTTTTATACCCCAACACTTCACTAAAATCCTAAAAATTCTTCTGCTAAAAAAAAGTTGTCAAATTACAAAACTGGCTAGCACAGAAAGAGTTAAGGTAAATGTAATCATTGAAGAACTGTATAAGAAAACGGTTTGCATGTGCACTGTCTGGCCACACCTTCTGACCTGACCTTCTTTCACATGCTTTCCTGCCTAATGAGTACTGTAACAGGATTGTCTAGAGACTACTAGTAGGCGTGACCTGCTGTAAATTCCTGTAGTAGCTCAAGACTGGACATGTTCAAAGAACAAAATGGTGAGTGACCACACTGTGTGATGCTAACCCTTGGTAAATCACTGCAAAAAAGTAATTGCGCTTCTTGGTAAACCCCTCTTTGTATGATTTTATCCTAGTAATACTGGGTTCATTTACTGAGTGCCCAAGTGCTTGTAAAGTCAAGCTTACCCATTTACAATGTGGATTTTACTCAAATACACAAGCACAATATTAAATACCGGTATACAGGAGCCATGAACTTGCAGTAAATTTTCGTGAAATCTGCTTGTACTGCTTAACCCCTTCAGTGCCAAACACGTACTGTACTTGCCTGGCTGGATGGTCTATCTGGCCAAGCATGTATAGCATACGAGCTGGCTATCTATGCTTCTAAATAAAAATGTTTCCTGCAAGCGGGGATTGGAGGGCACATTCCAAGTGCCCCCCTACTTCCCTCAATCCCCTATAGGTTTCACCTACCGATGTGGGCATCATGAAGAAATTGATAATTTCCTGCAGGATTGTATAGGAGAAGCCGATCCCACAAATATCTACAGAGTCTCGTGGTAAGGGAGACCCTGGTGATGTCAGAGGACTTCCTCTTTATTATAATTATTATTGCAGATTTATATAGCACCAACTTCTTCCGTGGTGCTTTACAGTTGCATTAATATACATGTTAGATACAAGGGTAGTGCGAGTAATACAAAGTGCAAATAATTCAAGTGCTGGTCCAGCAGCATTCAGTGTGGTAAGTTACATAGCAATTGAGGTTGAATAAAGACAAACGTCCATCAAGTCCAACCTATTCCATTTTTTTAAAAACTCTTCCTAACAGTTGATCCAGAGGAAGGGAAAAAACCCAGCTAAAAAAAGGGGGAGGGGGAGAATTCCTTCCTGACTTCAAATGGCAATCGGAAAGTATCCTGGCAAACAATGCCAGGTAGCAACAGCTAGAGCTAGCAAGATATTGTCTTGTATAAAGAGGGGAATAGATTCAAGAGAGAAAAATATTATTCTCCCTCTTTACAAGGCACTGGTACGGCCTCATTTGGAATATGCGGTGCAGTTTTGGAATCCCATATACAAAAGGGACATCTTGGAAATTGAGGCAGTTCAGAGAAGGGCAACTAAATTAATAAGGGGAATGGACGGGCTTGAATATGCAGGCAGATTATACAAGTTAGAGCTGTTTACATTGGAGAAGCGACGTTTGCGTGGGGACATGATAACTTTATACAAATATATTAATGGGCCATACAATGAACTCTCTGGTGCATTGTTTATTAATAGGTCATTTCAGAGGACTCGTGGACATCCTTTAAGGTTTTTAGGTGGGTGCATAACCTGGTAAAAATATATAAATTACAAGAGATAACAGGAATAGGTTAAATATATATTTGCCTGACAATCAGTGTTGAAACTGAAACACCAATTAGACAGCAAGAAGCCTTCCTGAACCCCACATCCCCTCCCCAGCTGTAATTTCTGTTTACCTCTCTATTAAATTCATATAAAAGCTCAGGTACATGAATGTAGATCAACTATTAATCGATTGTATAATCACTGTTATTTATATATGCAAACAGATGTATATTCTTGACCTGTTTTTTCTAAATAAAACATGTTTTAAAAAAAATTGTCTGGCATGATCTATTTCTCATAAATCCATGCTGACTACTACTAATAAGATCAGTTCTGAAAACAAAGTCAAGGATATGATCCCGTAACAAAGTTTCCAGCACCTTCCCTACCACTGACATTAGGCTTACAGGTCTATTGTTACCAGGCTGTGAATGACCAATTTAACTGAAGGACAGGAGGTAAATGTGATATGTCTTACCTCCTGTCCTTCAGTAAAACTTACAGGAGAGCAGAAGAAACTTACTGCGTATCGCTCCAGCGCTGCTGACAGCCTCCGACTACACTGACATTCCCCGACGGATCCACAGTCCTTTGCATTGTGTGCGGAGACTGTCAGTGAAGCCGGCGCTGGAGCGATACGCGGTAAGTTTCTTCTGCTCTCCTGTAAGTTTTACTGAAGGACAGAAGGTAAGAAATATCGCATTTACCTCCTGTCCTTCAGTTAAACAAGAAACATAAACGTCCACGGTGGACATACCCTTTAACTGTTTTTGGAAAAATCTTTATACGCACTGTAGTTCTCCTTTAAGCCATGCAGGAGTGGACCTAATTTTTTTACACTTGTTCCCTAAAGTTACAAATTTAGAAATGTAATAGTTTAATATCCCTTTAAAAGTGGTCCACATCTGCTCAGTATCTTTACCTACAAACAATTTCCCCCAGTCTATGAGCAGGAGTGTTTCCTTAAACAGCATAAAATTAGCTTTCCTAAAGTTAAAAGTTTTTGTTAACCCAGTACACTTTAGTTTTTTGCAACCTATATTAAATGACACTATATCATTATCACTATTCCCTAAGCTTCCCATTACATTCATTTCCAAAATGAGCTCAGGGTTATTAGATATCACCAGATTCAACAACGCATTCTGTCTAGTAGGAACTTCTACCATCTGTGAAAGAAAATGCTCATATAGGAAATTTAAGAACATGCCCCATACCAGCAGCCTTCACCAGCTGCATATGGAGATTCATTTCCACCTCCTCGCCAGCATTTGGCGGCTTACAACATACCCAAACAATTAATTTACCCACCTTCTTGCTTCCTGTACCCAGCTCTACCCATATTGTTTCTGCCATATCGTTTATACCCCCATCTATTCCATCTTTTAGATTTGGCTTCAGTTCCTCTTTAACATACATACATACATACTCCCCCTCCTTTCTTATTAACTCTGTCATGTCTATAAAGGAGTATCCTTCAATATTTACTCTCCAGGCGTGTGAATCATTTAGCCATGTTTCTGCTATACTGATCACATCATACTTTTCCTTTAAAGCTAAAAGTTCTAGTTCCCCAGTTTTTCCAGCAAGACTTCTTGCATTTGTAAACATGCATTTTAGATTATCAATTGATTTACTTTCATACTTGGACGTACATGCCTCCTTATCCTCTATGCTGTCCCCTTCCCCCGTCTCCTCCCTCCATTGTCATTAGCCCCCTGATCCCTAACTTCTCTATCTACCCCTGTGTAGTTCAACGTACCCTCCCCCCATACCTAGTTTAAAAACTCCTCCAACCCCCTAGCCTCCGAACTGCTGCACCATCATTGAGGTGCAATACGTCTCTACTAAAGGGCCTATAGCCACAAAAGGGGGGCTGTGGGAGCACTCCTGTGGCAAAATTACTTTATAACAAATAGTGGAAGTGCTACTGATCTGACCAAAACATTAGAACAAACAAGAAAAGAGATGATCAATGCACATTCCTGGGCCCCATATATCATAATATCTATGCTAGTGCCAGCAGTAAAACCATGGGGGGTTTTAGTTACAATTTTATGCATAAAAGTGAAAAGCCTTCCAACCATGCCAAGGTAACCCCAGTAAATGTAAGGGCCTGTAGCCAACAGAAAAGTCAGCCCAGTTCTCTAAAAACCCAAACCCAATCTCCTTACACCACCCATTTATACTCCAAAGTTCCCGTTGCCTCCCTAGCGTAGCACGTGGCTGTGGTAGTATTTCTGAAATCACTACCCTTGAGGTCCTTACTTTTAACTTGGTCCCAAACTCTCGGAAATCATATTTAAAGGAGAACTAAACTTCGTTTTTTCAGATCCTAATGTGAAAGTTTTTCTCCCCAGAATACCTACACATTGAAAGATTCTTCTCTAGTTATTTGCATTTAGTAGATATAAGTAATAGATTCTGTAACAAAAGAGGCTTCCATGTTGTTGCCAGTACAACTCATAGCCCATGTTGGCTTAAAAGAGCCACACCCCCTGACCCCAGGATTCACTGTCTCTATGTGCAGAGTTTCTAAGCATCTCTTTCTAGCGAAAGATAAAGTTTCTAAATGTACCTGTGATCACAGTTGAGTTGCTGGTGGCGCACCATGTAAATGCTGTGTGTTTAGGAACAAACAGAACAAGAAGTCACATCCCCTCGTTTACTTATGAACTTATGAGTTTAGTGCTTTTTTTTTGTTTGTTTCCATGTTTCTAGAAAAATATGAAGTTTCTACATATGTACAAACGTTATATATAGCAGCTCTGTTATTTATGTACCAACCAGCATGAATTGCTGACAGTCTTCCAGAAGCAATACAAAATAGTGAACAGATTTTACTTGCATTTACTTCTATTGATTGAGAGTTCACCTGTGGCGTGTTCTGTTAAAGTGCTGGGTTAGGAAAAAATCAGACTATTGGGACACAGGTTTGATTTCCCATGTTCCCTTTTTTTGTTTTTATTATGTGTCTAGCAAAACATAAAGACTCTACATGTACTGGTTCATTATTTATTAGCCCATGTGGCAAAGAAAGCTTTCTTTTTAGAAAGATACAGAATAGAAGATTGCTGGTTCGATTCCCCATACTTACTTTTATTTTGCTGAAATGTTAAATGTTCTGTTTCTTTCATCCGTGCTAGCAAAGACATACACTGCAAAGATTAGTTTTCTTTTTTGTATGAAAAGCCATCCTGTCCCATTGTTAGGGACAGGAGCATTTCTAATGTGTTTACACAAAAACTGCACTGATATCTGTGTTCTGTGTCAGAGGGAGGGATCTCTGAGCTGTAACATGATTGGCTGTCAGCTTCCAGGAAGCAAGACTGCAGTTTCCTGTGAAGTGTCCAGCGCACACTTAGCTGGGTGTTCCCAGATACGGTGAATTATGGGAGCTGACCCTTAGTACACACAGGCTATTTTCTTAAATCACCCAGCATGCACAGCAAAGGGAGACATGAGACACAGCTTGTTTGTTTGTGAATGTGCTGTATATTGAGACAATGTTGTCTTGGGACTTTAGTTCTCCTTTAAGGACCTCACCTCCACCTCTAACTTGATCATTGGCACCAATATGAACCAAGGGGTCCCCACCTAATAATCTGTCTACACGATCCACCACATGCCGAACCCTAGCACCAGGCAGGCAACACACTGTCTTGGCGACAGATTACCCTATCTACCCTTCTAATAATGGAGTCCCCTACCACTACCACCTGCCTATCCTTCCTAGCCCCCAGTTCTCTCTCCCTTGTATTGGAGATGGCCATCCCCTGGGTGCTCAAGGGAAAGGCCCGCTCCATACATGCTGCTTCCGAGTCATTGTCCTCCACATCTTGCCTAAAACGGCAAATCTGTTGGGATCAACCAGCTGGAAAGAAGCGTCCCTATCCTTCCGTCCCCTACTTCCCCTGGTCACCCTTACAAATCTTCCTTTACCACCCTATCTGCACCATTTCCACCCTCCAGTTTATTGGCCCCTGCCAGTACCTGCAATTTCCCCAGATTTGTCAAGCCCTGCAATGCTGCAAGTTTCCCCTTTAGATTCTGGACCTCAGATTCCAAATGGGCAACCCACTCACATCTGACACATACATAGGTCCCTTGGTGCGGCTGCTCCAAGATCCCATACATGCAGCAGGATGCACATTGCATGGCCCCAACAAAACTGTCCATACTAAACAGCAATTCACAGCAACAGCAATACAGAACAAGAGAAAACACCAATACACGCAAGAGAAACAGCAATACACACAAGAGAAACAGCAGTCTTGTTCTTAAACCCTTTCTTGTTGTAACGCTTTTGTTTCTTAACGCACCCCTTAAAAACAGACAACCCCCTTGAAAACAGAAAATCCCTTTACAAGTAAATCGCTCTGGAGGAAGAACTTATGTGTGGTTCAAAAGCAAGGTTTCAACAGTCCTCGGCCAATTTAAACAAATTAGCTACACCCCCATCCAATCAGAGAGAAAAGAAAAAAATGCCTTTCTTTTGTCTCTTACCAGCCCCCACCCTACAGGTAACAATGCAGTTGAACACAAGTATTTATTTTATAAACCCATTGCTTTAAGTTTACTTAAGCAATTCCTACCACCTTATTCAAGCAGTAAGTAGTAAAAAACAAACAAAAAAAACAAACAACAAAAACAAACACACAAAAAATAAATAGTGCTAGGTTAGTACATTTACTAGACTGCAAACCACAGTTAATAAACGCTTTTGTTTCTTAACGCACCCCTTAAAAACAGACAAACCCCTTTAAAATAGAAAATCCCTTTACAAGTAAATCGCTCTGGAGGAAGACCTTATGTGTGGTTCAAAACCAAGTTACAGCATTACAGCAATGGGGATGAAACGTGAAGCAGATCAAAAGCTGTAACTAAGTTGTCAGTGGAGTATAACTAGCGGGTCACGGATGGGTCAGTAAGAGGGGTCGGAGTGTCCAGGTTGTAAGCTTAACTGAAGAGTTGAGTTTAGAGGTTACGTTTGAAGATATGAAGTGATGGCGAGTGACAGGAGTTCCAGAGCAGAGGGGCAGCACAAGAAAAGTCATAAATATGGGCGTGGGAAGAGGTGATGAGAGGAGAAGATCATTTTGGACTTAAAAATCCTTTTTCTGCTTATACTATAAATGGCTCTGTGTGGAGTTTTGGTGGATAACAAATTTAAAGGTAGCAAGCAGTGCCAGGCAACAACAGCTAGAGTACACAGTAGGTAGGTCAAAGCACGCACTGGATAATTCATCCACATCAGTCAGCTTTCATAAGTAAAATGATCTTTATTGAACACCTTTACACAGCAAACATATCCACCAGTTTTCCTTTTGTACACAGGATTCCAAAATTGCACTGCATATTCCAAATGAGGCCTTACCAATGCTTTGTAAAGAGGGAGAATAACATTTTCCACCCTTGAATCCATACCTCTCTTTATACAAGACAATACCATGCTGGCTCTAGCTGTTGCTGCCTGGCACTGCTTGCTTCCTTTAAGTTTGCTATTCACCAAAACTCCAAGATCCCTTTCCAACAGGGATTCACTTAACACAGAGCCATTTATAGTATAAGCAGCACAAGGATTTTTAAGTCCAAAATGCATCATCTTACATTTGTCAACATTAAATCTCATCTTCCACTTACCAGCCCAGTTTGACCCCCATCTATATTGATCCCCCTGCAACGATTGCACATCCTCTGAAGTTTTTAATGGTCAACATAGTTTTGTGTCGTCAGCAAACACAGAAACTTTTCTGACAATACCCACTTTTAAATTATTAATAAACAGATTAAATTGAAGTGGCCCCAACACAGAACCCTGTGGCACCCGACTTTAGTCCATAATGATGAAGCCCCATTAACATCTGCTCTCTGCATCCTATTCATTAACCAATTTTCTATCCACGTACAAATGTGCCTCCCCAGACCAACAGACCGTAGCTTATACATTAGTCACCTACTGCTATGCCAGAGTCTAATATTCTACTTCAAGATCTATTCCGACTATAAAATGTTTGTTTTAATTAAGACCAGAACTAAAACCAAAAAAAACCAAAACTTGAGTTAGAAAGTACTTGCCTCAACATCCTTCTCAGGAGCCTTTCCTTTTCCTGTATTAAAGGATAACTGTATTGCCTCAATGCATTTTTTTAAATAATTGCTTTCTCCCCATACATTTTTTCCCTGATTTCGAGCCTCTCTCTGCCTTTAATTAGCCTTCAATAAGCCATGCTGTGAAGGGGGTGTAACAATTCTGTCTGCCTCTGTCACTCAAAGCTAGCATGTAAAAAAACACTTCTCCATCCATCAGCTTGATTATGTAGGCTGTATCCTACCATCCTTCTAGTTGGAGGAGAGAGGTTGTAACAGGCATTCCTACCAGCCAATGACAAGTGCTATGTTAATCAAGGCACTGGGCCCTCTAGGGGGAGGGCTTTTAGCACTCATCTTTGCTGTGTGATATCTAAAGGAGGGCAGCACGGTTGTAAATGTGAGTCAGTGATTTCAGCTGCTGGAAGTGTGGACATGTAATGGGAGTCATGTTGTTTTTTTTTATATTGTTGTCCTTTAACTCATTTTCTGTTCTGTTTGTTACCCAAAGCTGAAGCTGATATTTTCCCTTGCCTGCCAGTACTTTTACCTTCATTACATTTCCTGCACCTGTGTGATTTCCACTCCATCTCTTAACCCCTATGATGTAGAACTATATTGAATCATCAATATTCAAATTGCAGAAGTGTCTGGGTGGTGCAGTGAGATTCACTGATTAACACTTTCCTAGTAGCAGTGTTGTAATGTGTTGTATATAGGTCTGGGTATCTAGTGTGTCTGGATCTAAAATAATGTTTGTCTCACCTACAGCTTCCAATCCACCAAGTCCAAGCATAAACATATATATTGCAGATAAAACATACAAATACACAGGTCTAGGGCTGCCACCTTTGCCTTTATGACCTGAACACATATAAAATCTATAAGACAAATGGCTGGTTATAATTTCTATAAGAAGCATGATGCAGGTTACATTGATTTCAGTGTTGCCATACAGCATGCATTTAAAGAAATGGCACTTAGAACAGTAGTATGTAGATTTCATACGTGTTCGAGTCTTAAAGGCAAAGGTGGCCACCCTACACAAGTCTTACAGCCCCATGTGGCCCTGCTCACTCGCGGGTGATTTAGTCCTGCCCACCCATTGTGTTTGAGCTCCGCCCACCTGTGGGTGTCTTAGTTCTGCCCACTCGTGGCTGTCTTAGCCCTGCCCACTCGCGGGTGCCATGGTCCCGCCCACTTGGGGGTGCTGTTCGCCACTCAGACACCCCCCCTACAAAAAACTGTGTGAAAACAGAGTAAGAACTCTGCCTGAAAAGGCTGTTTCACATAGTGAGAGAGAAGGGCTGTAGATTCCTTTACCTTCTCTGCAGCTGCAGGTCTTTCACACAGCAGGGAGGGACTTCCTGTCCCCCTCACACACTGAGGGAGTCTGAGGCTGTGCTCGCCGGTGGCGAGGTGGAGGAGCAGTAGGAGCAATGTCACATGGGCCTCCCACCCAGTAATTTCTTTATATCTTGGGCTGTGGAGCAGGTAGAGAGGTGGTTGAAGGCTCGTTTTAAAGGTAGGAAACTGGCCTTTCATGTAAACTCAACTTGTTTGGAGACCACAGTTCCCCTTTAACAGAAACCAGTAAGGCTTTGCTGTGTGCCAACTAATGCGCATTGTGTAAATTTAATATGGGGATGCAATGCTGCCTAACTTAAACTATATAATTTTCTTTCTTTATTTTTTTGATGCCCCTGGTGGCTGTGCTGCCCTAGGCCATGGCCTAGGTGGCCTACTGGGAAATCCGACCCTGCCGGTGCTGATTTTAAGGTTTACAATCTAGCGTTTAGGGTTGGGGGGTCCACTACATTGTATGAAGTTGGTTTTATAAAAACCAGATGCAGTGCCAAGAGGCACCTACTCTTCACTTTTCTGGCCCTGCAGGACAACCATAATTAAGAAAAGTATTTTTAAACACTACACAGTGGGGCCAGCAGTAGGGTAAATTTTACTTAGGCGGGTGGACATGCCCTAAAAGGATGTCCACGAATACTCTGATATGACCTATTAGTTAACAATGCAATAGATCAGATCAGTGATCAATGTAAACAGCCCTAACTTGTCTAATCTGTCTGCATAGTCAAGCCTCTCCATTCCACTTAACTATTTTAGTTGCCCCTCTCTGAACTCCTTCCATTTCCAAGATGTCCCTTTTGTATATGGGATTCCAAAACTGCACCGAATAGTCCAAATGAGGCCTTACCAGTGCCTTGTAAAGAGGGGAAATAATATTTTTCTCCCTTGAATCTATTCCCGTTTATACAAGACAATATCTTGTTAGCTATTGCTGTCTGACATGATTTCTACAGCTAAGTCTGTTATCTACTAGAACCCCTAAATCTTTTTCCAACAGAGATTCACTTGGCACAGAGCCATTTATGGTGTAGGTGTAAACCCCAAATGCATCACCTTACATTTATCAACATAGAATCTCAAGTACTCTCCCCTGTAAAAGCTCTAAGTACTCTCCTGTGTGAAAGGTATAGGTGAGCCCATGTACTGTGCTCTGTGTTTTGCTGAATAAACAGTGTTCATGGTTCAATAGATGTATGCCATGTTTGTTTATTTTACACAGCCAGTTGCTGCTTTTCCTACATTATGTATTAAACTAATGGCATTCCTCAAAATAATAAAAAAAAATCCTTATGAGTGCTCTGCAATGGTTAGTAAACCGCAAAGGCATCATTCATTATTCCAAATATGGATCAATTTACCACATATCTATTTTAAATGCCTAATCCTATGTAAATCACTATGAACAGCAAATAGAAAAAATAAATCATATACAGTAATTGTAAGTAAATCTCCAATATTGAAAGTGGATTATGCGACCACAGGTGGTTTAATAAGTGGCAAACAATCAGGTTTACAAGAGCTCCCACCCACTTTGAGTTAACATATAAAGAAAGTATTAGAATTACTAAAAAGTTAATGAATATTATTGTATATAGTTTAGGGATGTCCCCCCCCAAAACTATAATCCCCCAACATACTGGCCCCATCATGTAGTGTAGTTTATCCTTACCTCACATCCCAGCTCCATAAGGTTCTCTGTAGTCCCCCCCCAAAGTCCCAAAAACTGCCCACCAGGAGGTAGCAGAGTCCATATAGGACTCTGCCTCCTACCTGGCCACGGGAGAAGTTTGGCATGATACTGCAGCCCTTCCCCCCTCCCTCTCCCTCCCTCTAAGGATTCCCTCCCCCTAGCATAAATCTCTTTAGCTATAGGATTCCCACGTCCCCAGCCCCAACCGCTATATTTATATGCTTAGAAAGCTCCCCAAACTTTACTTACCTTCCCTCTTTCCCCCGCCGAAAAGAACACCCGGCAGCCGCGTCCGTGATTGGCTGCCGCTCAGCCAATCACAGACGCGACTGCCGGTCCCGCCCCTCTGCTTGCATTTTCTCGCAAGCAGAGGGCCGGCAGTGCGGCGGAGGAAAGAGGGGAGGTAAGTAAAGTTTGGGGAGCTTTCTAAAAATATAAATATGGCGGTTGGGGCTGGGGGGACAGGGGAAAGCATATAACAAAATTTTGTTTTTAGGGTGGACATACCCTTTAAAGGGTATATCCACTGAGGAAAAAGCATTTTTTTTTTTGTTTATTTTAAAGTACATCATTTTTCCTCCGTTTTACCGTATGATGCTGTTATTGCCAGAATAACATAAAACATCTAACATAACATAGACATCTAGTGTGTGTATCTGTAGATATAGCAGCAACAATATCTTGTGATTATGTGTGACAGAGCGCAGGGTGGGATATCCCAGAGTAGGACATCTAATACAATAATTACCCATAATGTTAGTGGTTTTAAAGGGCGTTTATAGTGAAAAACACAAATTGCCCCTTTTCAAAGTTAAATTTATGTACTCTGTGCTGCCTTTCTCCTACCTATGTCAGTGACTCTGTTTTTCCATGGTCTTAACTCCAGCTGCCCGACAAGCTAATCATGTGCAGCAGGAGTTAAAAGTTCAACATCCTGAAAAACATACCCTTGCTCAGTGGCTAATAGAAAGCAAGCTGTCCTGGAGACAGGGAAGAGAAGGGAGAACCGTAGTTTACTGCTGCAATATGATCTCTCTCTTTGTAACCCATCATCAATCAGTGAAAGCTATGGGGGGGTCAAGTGCAGCCTTATCTCTGCAGTCAAAGCAACCTCTCTCCCCCAGCTAATGTTCTGTTTGTAACAGCAGGGAGGACTTGAGCAGGGAAGAGGATGACGTCACAGGGATTTGATTGACAGTACAACTAGGAGTAGAGGAATGCAATCACGTCTTCTTCTAATTTGTGTATCTTAGGATACAGAGGGACACTGAAGAAAGTGAAGACACTCTGGGAGAATTGGGGAGAATTATAGAACACATGAAAGGATGCCCTTTAATGTCCCATGCAAAAGAAGTAGAGCATTTAAACATTATAAGTCATTATTTTCCCATATTCTATTTATTCTAGAGACACATTTTTCTGTAAGCTCTATCCCTTTATATTTTAACTCACAATACCAAATATTTCTACAAGTGGTTCCAACACAAAAAATGGTGTAGCTAATTTTTTCCATAATCCTATATATGTTGTAAAAGACTCTTTGTGGGAGGATACAGAATGAAGAATTCAAATTCTTATGTCACTCTAGGTGGTCAACCATATACGATCACAAACATAAATATTCCAAACACAGGACAAACCAATTTATATCACACCTCTGGCAAAAATTATTTTGCAAAGGTGAATTTATTACAGAAGAAGACTTTAATACTACCTTAGATGAGAGATGGGACAGGTCCAGTTTGTGCTCTGACTGCAAAACTGTTAAAAAAAATTAGTATCTACTGTATGATATGTTTTTAGAGTTGAATGTTATAAACCTCTGCTGTGAAAACAACCTTACCAATAAATAACTCACTTACTACTCCCCACACAAGCCATAATCCATAAATATCATGGGGTTAGATCACTCAATATTTCACAGTTTGTCTTTAGAGCCATACCTTTCACCTGGTGGTTAAATGAATCTGTGCTAACTTATAAACTGATTAAAAATGAGGTGGCCCTAAAAGTTAAAGGGGCATTGTGGTCCAAAAATGACTTTAGGTAAATTGATAGGAATTGCTCTCCTGTGAATTTTTGCATTTACTCTCATTGTTTATTTTGCATTGTTTTGGAGATATTTACACTTTTTGTGTGATATGGCAGCAACATCACCAGGTCCCCTGCACTTCCTGCTCTGAAACCACGTGACAGTCACTCTGCCCTATGTCTCCTCCTGCCCTTGCGGCCCCATTTGGCCCTGCCCACTCGGGGGTGCATTGGCTCCGCCCACTCACAGATGCATTGGCCCCACCCCCTCACAGGTGTATTGCCCTGGCCATTTGCAGGTGCCATGGGCCCCTCCTCACTCAAACACCCCCCCTACAGAAAACTTTGAAAATGCTTTTTTGTTTTCTCTACCTGAAAAGGCTATTTTCACATAGTGGGAGGGTAGGGCTGTAGATTCCTTTACCTTCTCTGTGGGGATCTTCACACAGCAGGGAGGGGGAGGGGATTCCTGTCTCCCTTACACATTGAAGTCTGAAGTTGTGCTCGCACTGCCGGCGAGGTGGAGGAGTAGCCTTTGGGATGTCACATGTCATCCTCCCACCCATTAACCCATCTGTAATGTCTTTATATCTTTGGCCGTGGAGCACGTAGAGAGGTGATTGATGGCTCGTTTTAAAGGTAGGAAACTGGTCTTTCATTTAAAGAGACCACAGTTCCCCACTGGATGTGGACAGCCTATAAGGCATACAGTAGACCTAGACTCCGTAACAAACACACACACGCTATCAAGAAATGGGACCACCTCGATGAGATGAATAAAAAACAGCAGATTCAAACCCTGCTTTCATTCCAGGTTGGAAAATGTTACCATGATATATTCCCACTATGCAGAGTAAATATAAAACTTTAAATGTAGCGAGGTCCTCGGTTGGAGGACTCACCGATACAGTGCACTTATGTCTCCTGGATTCGGGGTTCCAGCGTGCGAGTCTCCCATGCAACATAGAGGTCCCAGCAAACCTCACGAAAGGGGAGACCTTTGCTTGGTCTCTGATGAAGCGCCCATCGGGCTGTGAAAAGCGTAAGACCATTTGTTACCTTCTATATAATCTGTTTGTTGTAGCACCGTTTAAGTGTTGAAAATATGTTTGCTGTTGGACAATAAAATCATGATGTTACACCTTACTATGGCAGATGTTTCCTAGTTACGGAGCAAGTTGCTCTCCTCTCCTTCATTAACCACTATGCACAGTAGAGACACCAAGTAGCCAAACTACTAAGAGGACAGCAACAGTCCACTAATGTCAAATATCCATGTCAAATGGACCTCACCCCAAAGATATATGAGACATTCCAATGTATTAAAGGGCATGTCCACCTCTTTTTTAACATGGCAATAAGTTTTTTGACAAAGTACTGTAGCAGTTGGGTGGGAGGGGGTGGGGGAGCCCTACACTACAGAAAAGGGGATTGGAGTTAGGGGGAGGGAGAGGAAAAAGGGAGGGAGAGGGAGGGGAGGAGGGCTTCAGTGTGCATGGCAATATTTCCCAGAGGAGATACTGGAGGCAGAGTCGATTTGGGACACAGGCAGGCTCCTGGTCTTCGTTTTTTGGGACTTTAAACAGCCATTGCAGGGCAGCCATTTGGAGCAGGGATGTGAGGAAAGGATTTTTCTACACTACACAGTGGGGCTAGTAGTGGGTTAAAATTTAGTTTTGGGGGTGGACATGCCATTTAAAATTATATACAGACCCACCAAACTCAGCCCACAAAATTAAAAATTTCTGAATACTTTATCGCTGCCATCCCTGTCTCCATCAATGAGATCTCTGCTGAGAACTTCAATCTCAGAAGAAAAAATCTCCACAGATAATTAACAGGTTATGTCAACCACCCTAAAAAAACCGCCGCACTGCCAGGCCCTCTGCTTGCGAGAAAATGCAAGCAGAGTGGCGGGACCGGCAGTCGCGTCTGTGATTGGCTGAGCGGCAGCCAATCAAGGACGCGGCTGCTGGGAGTTCAGTGTGACGGAGGAAAGAGGGAAGGTAAGTAATGTTTTGGGCATTTTCTGATGATACTAATAGAGCGGTTGGGGCTGGGGGGACAGGGGGAATGTTAGGTAAAAAGGTTTTTACACTAGGGGGAGGGAATCCTAATCGGGAGGGAGAGGGAGAGGGAGAAGGGCTGCAGTACGCATGCCAAACTTCTCCCGGAGCCCAGATAGGAGGCAGAGTCCTATATGGACTCTGCTATACTCCTGGTGGGCAGTTTTTGGGACTTTGGGGGGGGGGACTACAGGAGAACCATATGGAGCTGGGATGTGAGGTAAGGATTAAACTACACTACACAATGGGGCCAGTAGTGGGGGGGATTATAGTTTTGGGGGTGGACATGCCCTTAAACATTTTCCCTCTCACAAAGCACCTGGACCAGATGTTTTTTACAGTATTTATTATCAAAATTTGCAACATATACTGATCCCCCCACCAGGGGGGCTAACAATATGACCAGCGGCACACCCCTACCGTAGGAATTATTTTACACTTCCATAACAGTATTATTTATAATAAATACTTTTTTTCCTGTACCCTCCCTGTTTGATTGAATATATATTTAAAATGTAAATAAAAACCTATTGATAATTTAAAAGTTATAAAAGTTGAGGGAGGAAGAAGTCCTCTGGAAAACAGTATATCTGTCCCCTTTACTTTTTCATCTTCACTTGTCCAGTGGCATGCAAAATGTGCATTCACTAATTACCATATATATTTGAGTATAAGCTGAGGTTTTTAATTTTTAAAATTACTTGAAAAATCTAACCTTGGCTTATGCTTAGGTCAGTCATTACTTACCTTCTATGCGGCTGCAAACTGGAGCAGTAAGGAGGAGACGTAGTGAGTGTGCACATAGGAGCGAGCGTGTATGGAAGCGAGGGAATGTCAGCCCTCACTCATCATACAGTGGAGCGGGTAAGACCAAGTGCTTCTATGAGGGATTTAGAGGTGGGCCTTCTTTTGTTTTGTTGAACCTTGCCACTCTGGATGTTTAGAAACTAGAACTTCCAGCAACCAAAGCATGCTGGGAGTTGTAGTTTCCAAACATCTGGAGTGCCAAAGAATTGGGGGTTCCTGGATATTGGCACCAATCACTAATTACAGGTTTGCAGTAACTGTCATAATTTCTACCCTCATCTTATACTTGAGTCAATCAGTTTTATTCGTTTTTTGGTTAAAAATAAGTACCTCGGCTTATACTCGGGTCTGCTTATATTTGAGTATATAAGTTAACACACCATTATCCATTATATGTTTTCATCCCCTTGTTCTAAAAGCATTTGTCATTTACAGAGCTGCAATTTTAATCTAAATTCCATGCTAACCCCTTATAACATTAGCAATAAGGGGTTAGTGGGGTTTTAGATTAAAAAAACGATTACATAGCTTCCAGTTCTGCAATCTGCTGCTTATATTATTTTCCCTAAATAAACATATCTAATTAAACCTATAGAAACCCATTGCCTGTAAATGCTATTAAATGTCATTGAAAAATGTCCTTTTACCTGATCTTTTTTTGTCTGACTCCTCCTCAGCAGCTAATGGGCAGGTATCACTCTGGGTGCTGTTTCGAGGGGTATTGTCCTCAGATTTTAGCGTTGTTGGAGAGTCCATATGGGCGGTCTTTGGAACATGCTTCTTTTTCTTCTTTGGGAGTTTTTGTTTTGCCATAGCCAGAGAGTAATACATCCCAAAGTTATTTACAATGACAGGAACCGGCATAGCAATGGTAAGCACACCAGCCAATGCGCATAATGCACCCACCAGCATACCTGACCAGGTCTGTGGATACATGTCTCCATATCCTAATGTGGTCATAGTTACTACTGCCCACCAAAAGCCTATTGGAATGTTCTTAAAATGAGTGTGATTGCTTCCACTTGGGTCTGTGGGTTTTGCACCAATTCGCTCAGCATAATAAATCATAGTAGCAAATATAAGCACCCCCAAAGCCAAAAAGATAATAAGGAGGAGAAACTCATTTGTACTAGCCCTGAGAGTATGTCCCAAAACTCGCAGGCCTACAAAATGTCGAGTTAATTTAAAGATACGTAAGATCCGGACAAAACGAACAACTCGTAAGAAGCCCAGTACATCTCTTGCTGCTTTAGAGGACAAACCACTAAGACCAACCTCTAGGTAAAATGGGAGGATGGCCACAAAATCTATTATATTCAGAAGATTCTTTACAAATACCACTTTATCTGGACAGCAGATTATGCGTACAAGAAATTCCAGAGTGAACCAGAAAACACAAACCCCCTCGATGTAGGTGAGGACTGGCTCTGTTTCCACCTCCCTTACTATTAAAGTCTCAGAACTGTTCCCTTTTATCACCGTCTCTGTCACATTTCTGTCCACGATAAATGCCTCATGGGTCTCCAAGCAGAAAGTTGTGATGGATACAAGGATGAAGAAGAGAGAAGCAAATGCCACTGACTATGAAAAACAAGAACAATAAAAAGCAGAATACAATTTGAAATACAGTACATTTGCATTTTTAGCTCTCATTTCTGTCATAAGCATATATATATATATATACATATACATTTCTGAAACAAAGGGCATGTCCACCCATATAGTACTGGCAGACCTCTATCTCATCAGTAAGAAAATATATTAGTATTCATTTTAAATGGTGATAGGAATGTTACAGAACTTTAGTATTGGGATATTTATCTGCATTGTTGATGGTTTATAAGGTAAGTCACAGCACTCAGTTGGGAATTACAAAACCATCTCAATCTCACATTATATTTTGCTTTAGTTATCCTTTAAATAGCAGCTAAAGCTATTTGCTCACTTTTGTTTAACTTAAATATATTAGAGTTGTATTCAGAATCTGAATATAAAGTAATGTTTACATAATTGTAATTTTGATTAAGTGCAGCTTTAAGGGAATATTTTTTTTTATCATGATTAACATTAACATTGTCTTAAAGACATTTTGTTATTCTTGGAAATGTCATTCCCTTTTATGAATTATCATGTACATGTAGATAAATTGGGTTTATTTTAGATAAATAATTATATGTAATAGTTCTCATTCCTATTCATTAAAGGGCATGTCCACCCTTCTAAAATATTCCCCTGTCCCCCCAGCCCCAACCGCTATATTTTTATTATCAGAAAGTGCCCAAAACATTACTTACCTTCCCTCTTTCCTCCGCCACGCTGCCAGGCCCTCTGCTTGCGAGAAAATGCAAGCAGAGGGGCGGGACCGGCAGTCGCGTCTGTGATTGGCTGAGCGGCAGCCAATCACGGACGCGGCTGCCGGGAGTTCAGTGCGGCAGAGGAAAGAGGGAAGGTAAGTAATGTTTGGGGCACTTTCTGATAATAAAAATATAGCGGTTGGGGTTGGACTGAAAGGGGGAATATATATAAATATAAAAAGATTTTTACACTAGGGGGAGGGAATCCTAATCGGGAGGGAGAGGGAGGGCTCTTCTGCGCATGGCAAAATTCTCCCGGAGGAGAGACAGGAGGCAGAGTCCTATATGGACTCTGCAGTACTCCTGGTGGGCGTTTTTTTGGACTTTAGGGGGGGATAGCAGAAGAACGAGATGGAGCTGGGATGTAAGGTAAGGATTAAACTACACTACACAATGGGGCCAGTAGTGGGGTTGATTATAGTTTTGGGGGTGGACATGCCCTTTAAACTGCAATAGTTTTTTTCTGGATTTTCACACTGTAGCATGTTGGGGGTTCAGTTAGCAGATATTTAACTACAGTATAACAAATCCATCTGTACCAAAAGCCCCCCAAAAAACGCACCTGTGCTGCTGTTTAGGAAAAAAATGGGCTTAATCACAACAAGAATTATGTGCTTAACAGCAAGGTTGAAAATACCATTATTTCCAGATATAATGACATTTACAGGGAGATGTAATAAACAAAAATAATTTTGCCCCAGCCAATCAGATGATAGCTTTCAAATGGTAGCTAAAATCTGATTGGTTGGGGCAAAATTAGCACCATTTTTAACGATAAGAACTTTTATTGCATCTCCCTGATAATATCTTTAGTATTCTGTGTGATAAGTTGATGTTTACACTGAACATTTTCTTTAAGGCTACGTTCACACTATACAACAAAAAACACATTAGAAAACGCAGTAAATTGCATTGTGATTTAAAGCGTTTTTTTAAAGCATTTTTATTCTACTGTGTTACGTTTTTATGCAGTGCGTTTTACGGTTGGCAAAAAAATTTATTTTTCATGCATTTTTATGTGTTTTTCCATCTTCCCCATAGACTTTCATTAAGTGCGTTATCTCACAAATCTGCTGCAACCAATGCAACCAATACACACAAAAATGCAGTCGTGTGAACGGTATTATGACATCCTTATGTGATTTTAATGTCCTTGTTTTTTTTCCTTACGCATATGTTATAAAACTGCACCAGAAAGCAATAAAACGCATTTAGTGTGAACGAGCCCTAAGTCTAGTTGTTCCTGATAAAGTGGGAGAAGTTTAGATTAAGGTTTTATATATATATATTATATAATATATATATATATATATTATATACATATAAATCCAGCAAAATGGAAGCAACACTCCCAGCGCTACAGAAAGATCAAGTAAATAAAGTTTTTTAAAAAGAGTCCCGTGCACTCAGGGGTTTTCCAAACGAAATTTAACTTTGTGCACGGGACTCTTTTGAACACTTATATTATATTATATATATATTATTATATGTATATATATATATATATATTATTATATTTTTTTTTTTTTTTTTTTTTTTTTAAATTGAGAAACATAATCATTATAATAATCACAATATCAAAAAATCTAATTTTTTTTACTGTATACCCATAGTAAAGCATAGTATACCCAGTTGGCAATTCCAGTGATATTTAAAGGCTTATGTCCACCCTAAAAATTTTTTTTATAAAAGGTCCCCCCTGGGCTCCCAGCCCCAACCGCTATAATTTTTTTTTTAGAAAGCCCCCCAAACTCTACTACCTCCCCTCGATCCTCCGCCGCGCTCCCGGCCCTCTGCTTGCAGGAAATGCAAGCAGAGGGGCGGGACCGGCAGCCGCGTCGGTGTGATTGGCTGAGCGGCAGCCAATCACAGACCGGCTGCCGGCAGCTCACTTCGCCGGAGGAAAGAGGAGAGTAAGTAAGAGTTTGGGGAGCTTTCTAAAAATAAAAATAACCCGTTGGGGCTGGGGGACATGGGGGAGCAGGATGTTAAATGGGTTTTATGCTGGGGGAGGGATAGTAGAAGGGAGGGAGAGGGAGGGAGGGAGGAGAGGGAGGGGGGAGAGGCTGCAGTACGCATGGCAAAAATCTACCTGAGGCCAGCTAGCAGGCAGTGTCCTATATGGACTCTGCTAGCCTCCTGGTAGTCATTTTTTGGGACTTTGGGGGACTACAGGAGAACCCTATGGAGCTGGGATGTGAGGTAAGATTAAACTACACTACATGGTGGGGCCAGTAGTTGGGGGGATTATAGCTTTGGGGGTGGACATGCCCTTTAAAAAAAAAAATGTTATCCTCAAGGCTTATGATTCATACAGCAAATGAATAGACTCATTATCATATTAGTGGTTCTCAAACTTTCTCAGACTGTGGCATGGTTGGGAGATTCTGATTTCTGTAGTGGCACACATTTTTATGACATGATAAAAATAGGTAACTGAACATACAATTACCAAACATTTGTGGCACATTTGGCCAGGTATGTCCTGAAGGAGTTTTAGAATCCCTGACCTTACCTTTACTGTTTGGACTATATATGTAATAAGGCCTGTTAAAGCTGCAATTTATTTAGTACTACAAAAATGTTACTAAGATGGACAGTACCATTAAATAGTAGTGTCACTGATCCCTATGGAACAAAATGTTCAAGAGGGTCACCTAGGTTTGTAACCTTTCACATTTGGCTAACATCACATACCAGAACATAGCCATCACTATGAATTGGACAATGTACTAATGAAAACATTACATCAGTAGTGAAGGTCACATCCCTAATTAAATGCACTGGTCTAGTTAGGTCTAGGACCCACTACTGCGTGTCGGAGAGCGATTTGTACTTCGTTGATGCTTCCGGTTTGCAATGCCAATGCTACTGGGTAGTTCACACAGTCAGGGTTATTCAATAAAAGTTCTTATCGTTTAAAATCGTGATAATTTTGCCCCAACCAATCAGATCTTAGCTTTTAAATGTTAATATCTGATTGGTTGGGGCAAAATTAGCACCATTTTAAACGATAAGAACTTTTATTGAATCTCACTGTATGTGCACTGCGGTCCAGTCCGTTATTGGTTTGCATGCGTGCCACAATAAGATTATTTGGCCCGGAATGCATCGCACACGGAGTATCATGTACAGCAGCGCATTGCAAAAATCCTGTATGCGGCGCTGTGCGTGATAGTGGGACCTTAGCCCTAAGTGTAAATTCCCAGAAAATGCCCCAACTGTTTTTCTCCTTATTTTTTAACAACGTGCCACTGTGCCCTTATGGGGCACTGTGCCTCATCTACATTGCTTCTGGTCTTCTCCCAGAATACTATCACCATGGCAACGTCCAAAAGGAGGCGGGAAATAGTTTTCACTAGTAAAAAAAAAAAAAGAGCGGGAAGCAGTGCAATACTTACCCGAGCAGCTCTGGATGAGTAGGGGTCCTCAAACAGCGCCCAGACCCTGGGTTGCCAGAGTTTCCAACAGCCCCTGGACCTGTCCGATCTCTCCTCCATACATAGCAACTCCGGGCACGAATCTTTATTCTCCTCTTCTCCCTCCTCGGGCTCCACATTTTCGAAAATATCCAGAGCCTCCTCCGCTTCACGGTGCTGGCGGTAGGTCATCCAGCAACAGGGCTCCACGTCCGTCTCATCGATCCCCCAGAAAGCCAGCTCCTCCTCGAACAGCGGGCCGCATATATCAGCCGGGCAGTGCAGCTTCCCAGTGCGGTAGTAATTGAGCACATAGGAGAAGATCCCGGGGTGTCTGTCAAAGAAGAACTCGTTCTGTTGGGAGTTAATCTCCAAATGACTGGAGGTTTCAGGGTCTGCCAGCCATGCCAGCCGTGTGCCAGGCAGGGTCCGCAAGGTGCTCTTGTACGTTTCATGCCGAGTGCCCCCCACATTGATGGTGATTTTGCCAGAGTCTTCCCCCTTGGCCATTTCTTCCTTCAGACATGTTTTAGAAGGGGGTTTGTTCCCAGACTTTCGCCCACGATAAGATGAGACACACACCGAACTAATCATAGGTTTGGTCGAGTGAGAACCCTCTAGACAGTGTCTGGTACCCACCGGGTCGGAGACACTGCCAGGGGATAGAGGACAACCTTCCAACAGGTGGCGGAGCGCAGGAAGGAGACCAACCCGGACAAGGGTGGGACCGAGATGGGGAGAATTTATCTTTGGCCGCGGAACTAGAGGTTCGGTCGCTCCCTATGTACAACTGGTCTCTCCCGATCCACTTACAGCGGTTAATTGGGAATTGCTGTGCCAGGTGCTGGGGAGACCATCTCTACCCACAGGATGAAGCAGCGATTCCCTCTCAGTGCTGACAAGATGCCTTGTTCCTCTTGGCGGTTTCGGGTGATTTCCCCTCTTACCCCCAGAACCAGGATCCCGCCAGGTTCCCCGCACCCTGAGCTGGATCGCACCTTGGATTCTGAATCAACAATTGGCCTCCAGCTGCGATGTCCGGGCTACGTAGAACTGTGAACTTAAGGAATCCCAAGAACAATAAGTGACCCAGAGCCTGACCCAGGGTGGCCTGTGGTGGTCCCTGTCAGTTACAGCTAAATTCGCAGATGAAGTTGAAAGGATCTGGGCTGGAGATGTTTTCTTTCGTCACCCAGCAACAGGAGGAGGCAGCAGGTCTCCGTTTCCTTCAGTGACAATGCAGACAGCTGAGGGTCTCTGTCTTTCCAATGTCACTCTTCCCTTAATGTGAGTTGGAGATGATGGGGAAGCATCACTAACCCCCTGATTTCGGAGGCGCCGGCTGGCTTTGTGATGGGAGTTCACAGAGCAGCAGGTGGAGGCAGGCGCTTCTCCTAGTAACCCTTTCAGCCCCGGTACATGTGCCATTTATACACACTGGCGATGGGAGGTGCAAGGAAAATCAATGCGACACTGTGTAAGGGCAGAGTTTTGGCAAAACGAGGGGGGAGCGTTTACCCTTTACGTTTTATTGGAAGGAAACCTTCCTACCTAGTCAGGGCAAGTTGGGCATTTCAGGGTCACTAAACGGATCAAAGGCATGGAACAGTAGATTCTGATGTGCTTCCTACTTGGAGACCGTGACAGAAATAATGAATATGTAATACAGGAAATACCAGTAAGTTATTGTAATGTAAGGTAAACAAACCAATAAAAGATGTGGGACTAAATTTCTTTTTTGTGGAATAGGAAATAAGTGTGAGTGTGTTTCTGGGTAATGGTCTGCTCACGTTATAGGTATGCATTATTACATGTGTGTGTATATATATAATATATATATATATATCTTTACACTTATGCAAGAAGTTAATTACAGGAAATTAAAATAAGTAAACAAATCCAGAACAGGTGCAAATTAAAAAGTATTTAAATTGATTAGCAGTATTACTGCACTTGTAGCATACAAAAAGTTGAGAAAGTATAGTATGTGATACTCTTTAAATTATAAAATATTAATTTATTAAGAAAACGGTTTCAACCTTTCAAAAAAAAATCATAGGCATTATCTTTTTCCCTTTCTTCAATTGCAGAAAATATTCAGCTGCATTTTGCATTAGTTTTTCCAACATTTTACTGGAATGAAAAATAGCCATCCCTTTCAACCTATTCTAAAATAGGTGAGTCAGAAATTCTCAGACTGCACATTGTCTGGAAAGTAAGTTTTATTTTTAGATGGAGGGGGGAATACAAAAAGGACTATTGCACATAACTCGGGTCCTTACCTAAAGACATAACCACATATACTGTACAGCTCAATGTCAATGGGAGTCACACACTAGGATACATAAGGTGAGATTTATTCACAAACATCACATGTGGGCATGTGCCCCATAAAATGTGATGACATAACACCACAATATTGACATGGCCAGATTTAGCATTAGGTACAGTAAGCACTTTTGCATAGTGGTGCCTCTGTTTGAAGGCGGTCAATCTCTTTAATCTGTTTGATCACCTGTTGTTGGCACTTTAACTTGCAGATACAGCACATGCTAGTGCTAGGTGGTTGTACTGAAACTTGCAGCACATTGGATTTGTAAAAAGCATACACATTCTCCTGTTTTAAAGTTACTATTCAAAATAGTACATGCTTGTGAAGGTTCTCATTCATCCAGGTCATGGTATATCTGTTGTATTCAATTAAATCAACTGGACTTGAAGTTTACTTCTTGAAGACGTTTCGCTAGTCATCTGACTGGCTTTCTCAATTCAGAATGACTTGTACAAGAATCTGTGGCAATTATGTACCCTAGAAAATCCCAATTAGCATATCACAGCCAGGTGTTAAGGGCGTAATTGCATAGTGGCTAAGAGGTGTTATAGGAACGCACAGACAGTGTTCTCCCTAGGGTCTTTTAGCCGGGCGGCCCACCCGGTACTTTTTCATGCCACCCGCTGAAAAAATTCCTTGAGAGACACTTGTGATATAAGAATTTAGATGTAGGTTTAATTGGTGTGCCATAGGTCAGTAAAAACTCCCGCCAATACTGCCCGTCCGACCCGTTTTTTACACTGTAAGATTATTTTAGCACATGTTTACTAGCTTTTCCAAGATCCCCAAGGCCACAAAAGGGTGGCACATGTGCTTGTGCTGCCATGTTACATGGTTTACCTTCAAAAGGGAACTCACAACTCCCTGCAGATGTTGACAAACTACAACTCCCAGCATTCTGTGGTTGTAGAATGCAGGGAGTCATAGTTTTCAAACATCTAGTGGGACGAAAGTTAGAATCCCTGTCTATATAATGAGCATGATGCAGTGCACATTTTTCCCCACACCAAATTTCCCGTCACCGGTACTTTTTCATGCCACCCGGCTGGAAAAAAATTCTGGGGAGAACACTGCACAGAGTAGGTGTAAAACAGCATTGTACATGGCAGACAGTCGGTGTCGAACCCCCCCCACCTCTATTTAGGCTTGATTTCTTTATTTTCACATAAATGGCCTCCTTGACACCTCTCTTGAACCAGTCACGTTCCTTTGCCAATATGTTAACATTACAATCTTCAAAGGTATGTCCTTTTCCTTAAGATGCAGGTACACGGCTGAGTCCTGACCCGAGGAATTGGCTCTTCTTTGCTGGGCCATACGTTGATGGAATTGGCTTTTTTTCGGCTGGCCATACGTTGATGCAGTTGCTGTTTGGTCTCCCCCACATACAAATCAGAGCATTCTTCACTACACTGCACTGCGTATATGATGTTGCTTTTCTTGTGTTTCATATTGGGTCTTTCGGATGTACTAATTGCTGCCTCGGTGTGTTGTTCGGTTTAAAGCACGGGATAAGTGTTTTTTTGAAAATTCTTCCTAATTTCTCTGAGACCCCTGCTACATGTGGGATGACCATGTTCTTTCTCCTTTCTTGCTTTTCCCCTTCACTTGTTGGTATACTTGTTCTTTTCTTTCTTTCTACAGTACTTCTTTGACAAAGGCTCAGTCTGGATATCCACAAAGTTTTAAAGAGCTCCTCTGAGATGTCATTTCTTTAGCCTTCGCCTCTGTGCCAGTGGGATGTTCTCAGCTCTGTGTTGCAGGGTTCTGATGACACCCAGCTTGTGATCAAAGGGTGGTGGGATTAAAACAACAATACTGATCTGTGTGTGTTATTTTCTGTAACCTCTACTTCCAGTTTACCATTTCCTTAACTTCTACCAAGCAGTCCAAAAAGCCAGTTTGTTGTTTTGTACCTCTTCCCTTGTAAATTTGATGTTTTGGTCTACCGCATTAATGTGTTCCCTGAAAGTGTGGTACTTCCTTCTTGTGGATTTTAACCCAGGTGTCATCCACATATCTGAACCAGTGGCTGGGTGCTATGCCCTTGAACGTATTAAGGGCATATTACAAGTTTTTTTTGTAAAAAATAAAAAAAGCTATGGCATAAATTTATGGGTGTGTGGCCTGTGTATGGTTAGGGGCCTACAAAATTTTTTGCATTTAGGCTCCTGAAATGTAAATCTGTCTTTAGACACTGAGCGTAAATACATCTTTTAAATGTACTTATGTCTTTCTTCCCTTTGACAATACTTGGATTTTTCAAATACTCCTTAGGATTCCCCTTCCAACTCAGTAAAAATGTTGCAGTCCCTAAATGCTCACCCTCTCTAACGAGAGATATCAAGTGTTTTTTGTTTTTTTTTTTAAACTTTTATTGTTCACATGTTTAATACTTCGTTTTTGTACAGAAAAGAAACATAGGAGAATGAGATAAAACAGTTATTGTACATAAAATTATATGCGTCATTTCTTGTACTGTTCACATGTTCATGGTATACCTTTGTTAAAAAAGGAAACACAAGAGAGTAAAAGTAAAACAGTTATTTTACACTATTTGTACATACATTTTTGTATCATTTTCTGTACATAAATCATTGGCATTCCGTAGCTGTGAGTGGGTTGCATCCCGCTGGTGCCTTTTAGGAGAACTATTATGAGGTAGCTGTGGGGCTGGAGTTACAATACTACTTTTCAAATAGTTAAGGCTTGATAAGTTCTTAGAATTGAACAAGTAACCTTTCCAGTATTTAGGGCCTTACGTACAGGTGTTTGATGTCAGTTTTAGGTCCTGCATTTTCGTATGCGGTACAATACTTATCGTGTATATTGAGATGAAATAACAGTGTAGTCCAGGAGTGCACGGGGCCCCCCCTCCCCACACGTATTGCTGCTTTTAAATTTAGGTGATTTTCCTTTTGTTTTGGGTTGAGTTGGTATGGCGAGGTTTGTATTTATATCTGGGATGGGATTTTTGGAAATAGGTGTGATTTTGCATCACAGACCATTTATGATTGTGGGCCCCGGGCCCTCCCCGCCACACACACATAAAGTTACGTTACAGGTTCCCGTCAAGTTCCCATCAAGTTTCCCCCCCCCATCTCTGGTCCCCCAATGGAAGGAGAAAGAGACAAGATGAGGAGAGGTGGGGGGGGTAGGCCGGGGATTGGTTTCTTACCCCCAATTGACTCCTTTGGTTGAGGTTAGGCACCAGCCAGATGGATAACATTTTTAATATCTTAATTATTAACACATTAATACATTTAACATTTAACTACATGCGTTGGTAATTTAGGTCTGTATAGCTTGTTATTGTCGGGGGCGGTACACACCCCGAGGGCGATGTTCGTTTGATATTTGGTATGGTTGTTTTCTTGGGGGGTTATTATTGCCCTACGTGGGTACCACCTGCTTGTTGGTGTGGTATTGTACGTGGTTTCGGTAGTTGTTGTGGTTTTTTTTTTTTTTTGTAATTTCCACCGGGATTAGTGTATGAAGACAGTTGGAGGTTTATATGCACTTCGACCCTGCTATTGGGTTCTATATTGTAAGGGTGAGGTTCAGACTTTGAGCACCCCCAGGGCGTGGGCGAAGATCTGCCTCGCAGTACCATTGTGTATATCTAAATTTGTTCATTATAAGGTCAATTTCGGTTTTGGAGCATGTTCTCCTCTATGAAATGTTTCCAGGTTTCTAGGAATTTTTCACATGTTTGCTTTTTTCTAGATTAAGTTCGGGAGTCCAATTTTCCATGTATAAGATTTGGGTTAAAACCTGGATCACTTCGGTTAATGTTGGTGGAGTGGCCCTCAGCCAGTGCCTTAGAATGAGTCTTTTGGAGGCTAGTATTGTTAGATGGATGAGTCTTTTTTTGGTTGGTTTTATCTGTTCGCCCTCGCCCTGGGAGCCGCCCAGCCTTGGGGGTCTGAGTAATGGAATAAATACAGCAGGGGGTCCAGTTGACATTGTGTTTTTACAGACTTTAGATAGAATTAGTTTATTTTCTCCAGAAATTGTTGTCTTGGGCAGTTCCCACATTACGTGGAGAACGTTCGCATTTGGTGTCTGACACCTGGACATTGCAGTGGGGGGGGGGGGGGGGGGGGGGGGGTTGGGTTGGTGAATTTGAGGTATGGGGCATTAAATGCCCTGTATGCCCTGTGGAATAATTTTTTGTGTTCCTCTCCATATTTCACATTTGACCAATTTTTCTTAGTGTTTGATAACCTTCTATGATATTAGAAGTCTTTGATAACCAATTCTTTGTCCCATTTGTTCAGGTTTGGTATTTGTTAGTGGCTTAGCCATTGCGGTGTTGATTGTCTTATAGCAGTCTGATAGGCTTAGGTTGCTTAATGGGCCGTGTATGAGCATGTCAAGGGTTTCTTGTTTAAGTGCTGGTGTCAGGTTTGTACCTTGCTTGTGCAGAAATGTTTTATTTGTGCATATTCTAGGAAATGTGCGTTTGGTAGTTGATGTTTGTTTTGAAGTTCAGTCCATGTGAGGAGTCTGTTTTCGGGTGTGTAGCAAGTCTTTGATTGTTTATATATTTTTTGTTTCCACAGTTGGAATCCCTTGGATTGTTGGGCTTGTTGGAAAGTCGGGTGTTCGTGGATTGGCATATCAGGAGAAATTGTGCAGGGTAGCTTATATATGCTTTTCTGAGGGTTCTCCAGGTGAGTATGGTGTCCCTGAGGGTAGCATGTGTCTGTGTGTGGGAGGCATTTGTTGAATGGAGCAATGTAAAATGCTTTCAGGGAGTATGGTTTGGCTAATTCTGTTTCAAATGTAAATTTGAGAAATGTGAGCTGTCATTCATCCAGTCACTTATGTGTCTACAATTGCTGCCTGGTTTTAGGTTCTGGGATTTGGGAAGTTGTATCCTCCTTGTTTGTGGGGAAGTTGTAATTTGGATAAGGCTATGCGTGGTTTGCGTCCATTCCATAGGAATTGTGTAAATGTTTTATTGAGTGTTTGGATATCTTTGTGTTTAAGGAGGGAGGATCATCTGTAGGGATATAGCAGTTTGGGGAAACTTATCATTTTTATCAAATGGCCTCTTCCCAACAGAGATATGATAGATGTTTCCAGTTATGCAGTTCCCTATGAATTTTATTTAAGATCGGTGGAAAATTTAAATGTGTATAGTGAGGAGGGTGTAGGGCCTATTTTTATGCCTAGATAGGTGATATGCGATTTTGCAGTTTGTATTAGTGGATAAAAGACCAGGGTCCTTTGGATTGTGGACCTAATGGGAGGAATTCTGTTTTTCCAGGTTTGTGCGGAATCCCGATAAATTTCCGAATTCCATGAGTTCTTGTAGTATTATTGGGATGGCTGAGTTGGGATTTTGTAGAAAATTAGTAGGTCATCCGCAACGAATATTGATTTAAGTTTGAGGTTTACTATAGATATTCCTTCCCAGTTTGTGTGTTGTTCTAGGTATATAGAGAGTGGTTCTATTGCTATATTGAAGAAGTAGGGGATAGGGGCACCTTGTCGAGTGCCTTTTTGTAGAGGAAATTTGTTTGATAGGTGTCCAGGGAGGGATTTCTTGCTACGGATTTGTATAACTAGCTTTCAGGAGTTTGGATAAATGAGCCTGAGAATTTCATTTTTTCCAGTACTAGGAAAAGCCAGTTCCATTGTACATTACAAAGGCTTTTTTTCGGGCACTAGTGGGTATCCCATCTGGTTTGTGGAGGGTCTGTTCTGTGTGCCCAGTCCAGAACTGATAGTACCTTTCTGATATTAATGACTCCCGATCGACCCCTAACGAACCCAACTTGGTTCTGGTTGATAATGTGTGGGAGTATCTTTGCTAATCTTTCTGCCATTAGTTTGGACAGAATCTTTGTGTCTACATTTTATAAGAGAGTTGGTCTATGGATTCTGGTTTTATAGGGTCTTTGCCTTTTTTTGGTAGATTTTAATATTGCTTCTTGGCTGGTTGGCATATGCTGGCCGGTGTTTAGAATCTTGTTGTATAGTTGTGTTAGCGTCTGGGAGAATACGGGAGATAACATTTTGTAAATTCGCTGGTAAGTCCATCAGGACCTGGGGCTTTGTTTGTATGTAGTTTTGTTATTGTGTTTGTTATTTCTTCTGTCGTTATTGTGGCATTGAGTGTTTCCAGTTGGGTTTGTGTGATGGATGGTAGTGTGATTTGTGATAGCCAGGTTTGTCCAGAGGTTGTGGGGGCCGATTGGGAGTATAAGTTGGAGTAATATTGTGCGAAAGTTGAGCAGATTTCTTTCGGTTTGGTGGTTATGTCACCTTTAAGGGTTTTGATTCTTGCTATTGGTGAAGTGTGGATTTTCCCTTTCGCTAGTCTGGCTAGGAGTTTGCCTGCCTTGGTTTCCCATATTTGTAATATGCGAGTTGGTGTGTAGGACCATTTGAAGGCGTTGTGTCGTTGGAACCATAGATCAGATTCTGCTTTGAGTGAGGTCCATTCTTGTTTGTCTGTTTGTGAGAGTGTTTGTTTTGTATTTGGTGTACGCTTTGCGGACTTTGTGCCTGCTTCTTCATATTGTTGTTGGGTGTGTCTTTTAGTTTAAGGGTATGAGGTGATTTCCCCTCTCAGCACAGCTTTGCCTGCTTCCCAGAAGAGATTCTCATTATTGCTGTGTTGTGGTTGTGTATCTGAGTATTTTTCCCAGCTGTTCATGAGCATTAGTTGGAAGTCTCCTTATTATTTGAAAGGTGTGTGGGGGAATCTCCATTGTATATTGTTGTCTTTTGGTGTTGAGTCCATGAAGTCTAAGATATGGTGCATGGTCTGAGATTTGTATGTCAAGGATATCAGTTTTGATAATATTGGGTATCAGGTTTGTGAACAGAGGAAGTGGTCCAGTCTGGACATTGTTGTGGGTTAGTGTATACAAGGTATATTCTCTATCGTGTGGATGGTATTTCTCCATGCGTCAACTAGGTTCGTCGTTTCTATAAATGTTTGTGTGGTGTCTATACCTTTAGTTGTTGGTGGGTTGTATGTTCTGTCTTCTTGTGGGCGGAGTACTAGTTGAAGTCGCCTCCCACAATGGTTTTACCTTCATTTTTCTGTTAATTCCATTTTGTAACATCTTGTAGGAAGCCTTTTGTCGGAATTGGGAGCGTAAATGTTTGTAATTGTTAGGTTTTGGTTACCTTGTTTAGCGTGGAGTTGCGAATTCTACCTAGGTTGTCTGACCTATGAAGACAACCGTGATTGGAAGAGATTTTCTGATTAGGTTTATAACTCCGGCTTTATTTTTTATTGCTCCCGATCCAAATGCCTGGCCCACCCACTGTTTACACTTTATGGATGTCTTCCTGTCCAAGGTGGATCTCCTGTAACAGGCCACATCCGCATGTAGTTTGTTGAGGTGTCTTAAGACTATGGACGTTTTGTGGGGGACATGAGTCCCTTGACATTCCATGATACGATTTAAATGCCTGTCGTTGCGTTTGTGTGGATTCATTGTTGTGGCCATAGTCTGGATTGTCAAAAGACCATTACTTCCTTTGCTTTGTGATGTTGGGGTGCATTTGTTTGTGTGGGGTTACCGGTGGAGTCATGTGGGGTTTTGTTTGTGTACCAGGTATGGAAACATTTTGTTTATGTGTGGCAGTTTTCTGTCTCCACTATTGCATCGAGTACATTAGATACATAAAAAGTATTGGGTTGAAGCCCTTTCCCATAGTAGGTTTACACTATTTTCTATCAATATCTGTTTTTACCTTCTTGTGGGAAGGCCCTTTGCCCTGAACGGGAGCTTGTATATGGGTGATTTTTGAGTTTTGGTCATCCAGTTTAGCATAAGGTTGCGAGATTTTTACTTGGGTTGTCTGGTTTATGGAAGACAACTGTGGTAGGTAGAGATTGGCTGATTAGGATATGGTTTACGGCTTTATTTTTGCTGCTCCCGATCCAGATGTCGCCCCCCCCCCACTGTTTACATATTTGAGGATGTTTTCCCGTCCCGGGTAGGTATCCCGTGACGGGGCCGCATCCCCACATAATTTGTTCGGGTGCATTGGGACTGATATGTGTTTTGCGGGGTCATCAGTCCTTGATATTCCACATTCTGTTTTTAATACCTGCTGGTTTTTTAAATAGATATATATATATCGTATTCCGGTTATTGTGAGGTATTCGTTTACCTTTGGTCTTATGATATTGTGGTTGTGTTGGTTATACGTGTGTGTCTGTGAGACCTTGTATAAGTTTTTGTGTGTGTACCACTATATCCGCATTGCTTGTCGACCTTGTTGCATTGTATACATTGAGACATGAAAACATTAAGACATCAAAAACATAGAAACATAAAAACAAATTAAAACCATAGTAACAGCATTAAATATTTTTAGTATTAAAGGGACCAATTGGTGAATTTCAGGTTTATGTAGACTTGGATGAGTCTTTTGTAATGTATTGGTCCCATTGATAGTATTGGGGGCACATCTTTTGGATCTTGCGCCCCGTAGACCTCCTTTTTTCCGTCAGAGATAGGAGTAGTGGTTGCTTGGGTTCCCTCCATGTGGTGAATCGATCGAAATGGGCTGGGAAAAGGTTTTTTAAAGTTATTATGAGATTGGCTTGAGTGTGGGGTGGTCCAGTACTCACGGTTTAGAGATCGTGGTTGATTTAAGGATTGGAGGGTTTAAGAAGAGTGGTGGTAGGTGATCCTTCCTATGGGGTTTTTGGGTTACACCCGGGTTATTTGGTTGTTTTCTGTATGGATGGGTTCTTTTGAGATTTGTAGATTTCGGTTGATTGTATTCCCTTTTTGGTTGGGATTATGTTGAGTGGTTGATGTCCAGTGGATCATGTTATTATTTTTGATTTCATTCCCGTTGACACATTAGGTTTTAGTCAGTTCAGTCCGGTGTGTGCGGATGGTGATCTGGGGATCGTTGAGGTGTGTTGGGTTGGGAGCCCTGGTGTCTCCGTTTGTTGAGAAGTAGGTTTCTGGTTTCGAATGTCTCGGTGGCCTCCTTGTATCAGACTTTTAGGGTAGCTGATACTGGAGGGTGAATCTTGTTTTGTTGGCGTGAAGTGCAGAGCAAACTTTGCTAAATGCTCTTCGCTTTTTTGCTAGCTCAATTGAATAGTCCGCAAATATTAGCATTTTGTTTTGTCCAAGCGTGAGTTCCCCTTTTGTTCTGAATGCCCGCTGTAGGGCTATTTTATCTGCGTAGTTCAGGTACCCACTATAACTGGACGTGGTCCTGTGTTCTGCCTTTCTGTATTTGGGGGGCTATCCTGTGTTCTCTTTCGAGTTGCAAGTCTTTTGTGAGCCCCAGAGCATGTGGGATTTCATGTGCACATTTCCAGGAGGTCCCCTGACCGCACTGATTCCGGTATTCCTATGATACGTAAATTATTGCGTCCTCGATCTATTTCGAGATCATCGATCTTGTCTTGTAACCTTATAATTTTCGTCTCTATGTGTGACTGTATCTTGTGCTATTTTGTCAAGGTATTCCTCTGTTTGGAGGATCCTTTGTTCAGCTTCGGCTATACGGCCTAGTTGAGCGGCTAGTTCCTGGCGTATGGCTGGATTGCTTTAGTTATCGCTTCTGCGATCGTTAACTGTATGTTTGGGAGCAGAGTTCGGCTTACGCCAGTGCCAACCGATTGTGGCCTTGAGGGTCGGTTGCATCTGGGCTGGAGCTCCCTCCTATACATTTGGGTTGTTGTAGCCTTCAGGGTGCAGGTCGGAATCCTGTGGAAGCGGGTCCGCCATTTTGGATTTCGTCTGGGGCATGTCTTTGTTTTTGTTTTTTTGTGTCTTCGGTTTTGCCTTTTCGACATATCGGTCCATCACTGGGTTGTCGGGTATTTCAGAAGCGTTATGTTTGCTTTTTTAGAGCGGTTTGTCAGCCCGGCTTGTCTTAGCAGATCTTTTTTTGGAGTGAAAGTCAGAGCTTGTTTTTTACATGCGTCTCTGGCGGCGCCGGAACCGGAAGTGTGTTTTTTTTGTTTGCAACACTGTTATGAATTGAAATCAAAAGTAGAGAGTCATGTTTAGAACACGAACTTTTGCTTATACTGTATATGCCTCCGTTTTTTATATATGCATTTTTTTCTCATTGTATCCTTGAAACTTAAATATCAATAGAAACAGAAGAATCAACGGTAGGAACACATTCTTGAAACCCTCTACACTTTAGTTAGTGGAGTGCTGAGAAACAGATTTATTCAAGGAGTAGGCTCAGACCAGCTGTAGTGCATTCAAAATGTCCATTTATTAGCAACACAACATATGTTTTGCCATTTTGATTGCCCTCAACTGGTCTATGTGTCTACTCCTTAAGGGAAGTATGTGCATCGTGCCACATGTAAGGAACCTGGAGCAGACGTTCCGGGGAACCTATGTCTGTGTCAGGTGTGAGTGGGTTGCCCGTTTGGAAGCTGGTGGAGAGTCTAAGGGGGCAGCTTGCAGCATTGCAGGGATTGGCAGAACTGGGGGGTCATCAAGCACTGGCTGGGGCCAGTATAGGTGGGTGAAGAGGGACAAAAGGATGAGGAAGGGGTAGTTTTGTTAGGGTTACTAGGGAAGTGGGGGACGGAAGAGTAGCGGGCTTCTTCCCAGATTGTCCATCCCAACAGATTTGCCGCCTTAGGTAATGAAGTGGAGGAGACACCTCGGAATTAGCGTGTATGGAGGGGCTAGTCCCTTGAGCACCCAGGGACGTGCCATCTCTGATACAGGAGGAGGAACGGAGGGTCGGAATGCTAGCAGGTGGTAGTGGTAGGACTCCATTATAAGGAAGGTAGATAGGGTAATCTGCCGCCGAGACCCTACATGCCCGAACTGTGTGTTGCCTGTCTGGTGCTAGGGTTCGGCATGTGGTGGATCGTGTAGGCAGATTATTGGGTGGGGCCGGGTGTGACCCGCTTCTTGGTTCACATTGGTGCCAATGACAAAGTTAGAGGTGGAGGTGAGGTCCTTAAACATGATTTTCCGAGAACTAGGGGCCAAGATAAAGCAAGGACCTCCAGGGTAGTGTGTTTCAGAAATACTACCGCAGCCACTGCCTAAGCGGGAGACAGCGGGAGCTTAGAGCATTAATGCGTGGCTAAGGGAGTGGTGTAAGAGAAGGTTGGGTTTATTGAGAACTGGGCAGACTTTGCTGTCGGCTACAGGCTCTTTAGTAGGGATGGGTTGCACCTCACTGATGATGGTGATATGGATGATAAAGTGGAGGCAATATGGGTGGAATTAGGCAACAGGAAAGGGGGTAATGTCATTGTTGGTGTCTGCTATAAGCTGCCAAATGCTAGCAGAGAGGAGGTGAGTCAACTTCATATGCAGTTGGCAAGGGCTGCAAGTTTGGGGAGTGTGCTCATTATGGGGGACTTCAATTACCCTGACATTGATTGGTGTGGTGGAACTGCCATCACAGAAAAAGGGGATGAGTTCCTGAATTTGCTGCAGGATAATTTTCTCTCACAGGTGGTTGAGGTTCCTACTAGAAAAGGAGCTCTGTTGGATCTGGTAATATCTAACATTGTGGAGCGCATTATAGATATAAAGGTAACTGGAGGCTTAGGGAATAGTGACCATGAAATAGTGGCATTTGGACTTTGTTATCGAAAGGAAAAGTGCGCTGGGTTAACAAAGACATTTAATTTCAGGAAAGCAAATTTTCCCAGTTTAAAAGCAGCTCTTCAGAATGTCAACTGGGATAATGTATTATCAGGTAAAGGTACTGAACAGAAGTGGACTGTGTTTAAGGGGATTTTAAGCCAGTTCACATCTAAATTTATACCCTTGGGAAATAAATGTAAAAAAAATAAATCCGCGCCCATGTGGCTGAATTCTGATGTAAAGAGGCAAATGGTAAGGAAGAAAAAGGCATTTAAAACCTTTAAGGCCGAGGGACCGGAAAGGGCCTTTAGGGGGTATAAAAACTGTAATAAGGAGTGTAAGAAAGCAATCAAACTAGCTAAAATTAATAATGAAGTTAGGATAGCTGAAGAAAGCATCACTAAGCCTAAACATTTTTTTAAGAATATTAATAGTAAGAAGATGAGGACTGAGAATGTGGCACCATTAATTAATGGGGATAAGTTAGTTACGGAGGATGGCGATAAAGCAAATGTCTTGAATAATTTTTTTCCCTCTGTATACACTATAGAAGATCCAACTACAGATATCATAGAGTATAGTAGCAATAAAGGTATACAAGATTCAAGTTCACTTTGGTTAACCGAGGATATGGTACAGAAAGAACTAAATAAGGTTAATATTAATTAATCTCCTGGACCGGATAAAATACATCCTCGGGTACTTAAGGAGCTAAGTTCAGTTTTATCTAGGCCATTGTTTCTTATTTTTGCTGATTCCCTCATGTCCGGTGGTGTGCCTCTGGATTGGAAAAAGGCTGATGTTATTCCAATATTCAAAAAGGGTAGTCGTTCACAGCCGGGTAATTACAGGCCTGTAAGTTTAACTTCAGTGGTGGGGAAGATACTGGAAAGTTTAATAAGGGAACATGTTCTAGAGTATGTTTCAAGGACTGACATTATAAGTAGTAACCAGCATGGATTTAGGAGGAATAGATCTTGTCAAACTAACTTGCTTGGCTTTTATGAGGAAGTAAGTAGAAATTTAGACTCTGGTATAGCAGTAGATGTAGTTTACTTGGATTTTGCAAAGGCTTTTGATACAGTCCCCCATAGGCGACTAATGAATAAGCTAAGGTCTGTTGGTCTGGGGAGTCACATTTGTACATGGATAAAAAATTGGTTAATGAATAGGATGCAGAGAGTAGTTGTTAATGGGGCTTCATCATTATGGACTAAAGTGCTAAGTGGGGTGCCACAGGGTTCTGTGTTGGGGCCGCTTCTATTTAATCTATTTATTAATGATTTGGAAGTGGGTATTGTCAGCAAGGTTTCTGTGTTTGCTGACGACACAAAACTTTGTCGACCATTAAAAACTTCAGAGGATGTGCAATCGTTGCAGGGGGATCTAGATAGATTATCACATTGGGCTGCTAAGTGGCAGATGAAATTCAATGTTGATAAATGTAAGGTGATGCATTTTGGACTTAAAAATACTTGTGCTACTTATACTGTTTCCCTGTTGGAAAGGGATCTTGGAGTTTTGGTGGATAACAAACTTAAAGGTAGCAAGCAGTGCCAGGCGGCAACAGCCAGAGCCAGCATGGTATTGTCTTGTATAAAGAGAGGTATGGATTCAAGGAGGAAAATGTAATTCTCCCTCTTTACAAAGCATTGGACATCTTTGAAATGGAAAGGGTTTAGAGAAGGGCAACTAAATTAATAAGGGGATTGGGGGAGCTTGAATATGAAGAGAGACTGGAAAAGTTACAATTATGTACGCTGGAGAAAAGGCGCTTGCGTGGGGATATGATTACTGTGTATAAATACATTAACGGGCCATACAATAAACTATCTGGGGCATTGTTCACCAATAGAACATGTCAAAGGACACGAGGACATCCCTTAAGACTTGAAGAAAAAAGGTTTAGGCTTCAAGCTCAGAAAGGGTTTTTCACTGTGAGAACAGTAAAGCTATGGAACTGTCTTCCAGTGGATGTTGTAATGGCAGGTTGTATTGGTCAGTTTCAAAAAAAAGCTGGATGAGTTTCTGCAAACAAGGAATGTTGCAAGTTACTGGTATTGATACATAAAGTAGAGTTGATCCAGGGAAATTTCCGATTGCCACTTGGAGTCAGGAAGGAATTTTTTCCCCCTTCATAAATTTGGTGGGGGTTTTTTGCCTTCCTCTGGATCAACAGTTAGGCAGGAAATGAGGATATTGCTAGATCGGTTGGACTGGATGGACGTATGTCTTTATTCAACCTCAAATACTATACTATACTATACTATGTAAACTGTTTTAAATGATCACAGCAGCAATAATCACACAGCAATAAGGATTACTTTCAACTAACCATATACCGGACAAACTTGCTTGGCTTTTATGAGGAAGTGAGTAGGAATTTGGACTCTGGCATAGCAGTAGATGTGGTGTACTTGGATTTTGCTTTACAGGTTATACAGTCCCCCATAGGCGACTTATGTATAAAAGGTATGTTTGGCTTGAGTGCCTTATTTTCACGTTGATTGAAAATTGCTTGGTGGTTCAGATGCAGAAAGTAGTTGTTAATGGTGCTTCATCAGTATGGACTAAAGTTCTGTGGTGTGCCACAGGGTTCTATGTTGGGGCCACTTCTATTTAATCTGTTTATGAATGATTTGGAAGTAGGTATTGTCAAAGAGGTCTCTGTTTGCAAACAACACAAAACTTTGTCATTAAACATTAAAAGCTACAGATGATGTGGAATTGTTGCAAGCGGATCTGTAAGGTGTATGTATTTTGGGCTTAAAAATACTTGTGCTGCTTATACCACAAATGGCTCTGTGTTAAGGGAATCTCTGTTGGAAAAGAATCTTGGAGTTTTGGGGGATAACAAACTTAAATGTAGCAAGTAGAATCTATGAAGATAGATTGGATAAGTTGACAATGTAAAAAATGTATGCATGATATTAATAACAAGGGCTTTATGCTCACCTTTTCTTCTTATACTCCTAAGGATACGTACTAACCGGTGACGTCACGGCCAATGGCTGACTGATGCAACTAAAAGCAATACACACAGGGTACCTACTAGGTGTCCACTCCTCTTTTGGCCACCTCTCTGCCAAATCCAATATTCCAAAACAGAGTAAAGGCAAGGGTGTCCAGTCTTTTTTAACAGAGGTAATAAAAAACTGGGATTACCCCTGTTAAAAACAACTGGGCACCTTAGAAAAATGTTAGTTTTCATGTCACTGTCCTAAAGAGCAGGGTTGGACTTGCCTACCAGGGTCTATTCATTAATAAAATATGAGATAGATAAAGTAATTTAGAGTAAAGCTGGGTACACACCGCAGCAAAACTGCAGGGGTACTGGCCTCCCTGCAGGTTTTGTGACTGGGCCCCTGACACACACCCCTCCCCTTCCCAGTGGCCCCACAATAAGCTGTTTTTTAACAGCTGATTGTGCGTATGTAATAGTTACGTGCGGTAAGCTGCAAAACTTTTTTTTTGGCCTTCCCCTTGATGAACAGTTAGCCAGGAAATGTGGGTATTGCTGAGTAGGTTGGACTAGATGGACCTATTTAACCTCAAAAAAATATATTAATACCCAGTTTAAACATGATTTAGCAAACTAACCCTTTTAAAATGTATTTTAATGGGACAAATGTGAAAAAACATCTTTCCTTTATTTTGGTTGATATAACATTGATCTAGTGAAGTATGTTTCATTTGTAGCTTAACTACAGTATGTGTATGGTTATTTTGTTTTATAATAGAAATTATGTTTAGTGTTTCTAATAGAAGTATATTTATTTGATTAGATTCCAAACAGAATGGAGATGCAAATGCAGTGATGTCTGATGAGGATCATGAAGACCCCTTGCAGTTCATTCCATTGGAGGAAAAGCACATAATAAGGCGGGCAAGTGCCAAAGACAGGAATAAGACTGGCGCCTCTTGCTTTTTGTTAAGCTCTGGAGATTTTACCTGTGCTGCTGATGGTGGAATTCGAAAAGGTATTAGAGATATGGATATAGAGATAGACTCACAGATACTACTAGGACCTTCTTAAAACAAATATTGCAGAATACTTTCAGTGTTCTAAGTGTACACAATGTTTAAATTACCTTCCTAGTCTTCCTAAAGAAAATATTGTTGAAGCGTAAGCTTTCTGTCTCAGTCATTTTTGTGAATGTGGTTTACCTCTGTCAAGTTACAATTCTAAATAAACAATCCATAAAACAAATTGTTGTCTTTGATAATCATTAATTCATAAATAAAGCTACTGACAATTACTTAGAAAAGGCCAGTATTGATATGGCTGCACTTTGACTAAATTGGCATCATAAGGCACTAAGGCAGTTTCTGTTTTCTAAATGTAAAGGGTTTGTTCATACTACAACCTGAAATGCAATGTTTTTCAGGACACACGTGTTCTGGAAAACACTGGTATAAACACACGAAAGTGTTCCCATTTATGCATTTCTTTTTGATTTAACACATTTGTATACAAAACACATGCATTTCAGTTTTATTTAAGACTGCACAAAGCTATTTTATGAAAAATTGGCCGCACATTTTATGTGCATTTGCGTTGTTGGTTTAGTGTAAATATAGCTAAAAAGTGTGTTGAGAAGTCAGAGACCTTAAGATGCAACGCATATGTTTTCTCCATGTATACCATTCAAGAGACCTGGAAAAGTTCCATAGACATGAATAGCTAAACCTTTAAAATGTAAGCTTGTGAAGGTTCTCATTCATCCAGGTCATGGTATATCTGTTGTATTCAATTAGATCAACTGGACTTGAAATGTAGTTCTTGAAGACGTTTCGCTAGTCATCCGACTGGCTTTCTCAATTCAGAATGACTTGTACAAGAATCTGTGGCAATTATGTACCCTAGAAAATCCCAATTAGCATATCACAGCCAGGTGTTAAGGGCGTAATTGCATAGTGGCTAAGAGGTGTTATAGGAACGCACAGACAGTGTTCTCCCTAGGGTCTTTTAGCCGGGCGGCCCACCCGGCTACTTTTTCATGCCACCCGGCTGGAAAAAATTCCTTGAGAGAACACTTGTGATATAAAAGAATTTAGATGTAGGTTTAATTGGTGTGCCAATAGGTCAGTAAAAACTCCCGCCAATACTGCCCAGTCCAGACCCGTTTTTTACACTTGTAAGATTATTTTAGCACATGTTTACTAGCTTTTCCAAGATCCCCAAGGCCACAAAAGGGTGGCACATGTGCTTGTGCTGCCATGTTACATGGGTTACCTTCAAAAGGGAACTACAACTCCCTGCAGATGTTGACAAACTACAACTCCCAGCATTCTGTGGTTGTAGAATGCAGGGAGTCATAGTTTTCAAACATCTAGTGGGACGAAAGTTAGACATCCCTGTCCTATATAATGAGCATGATGCAGTGCACATTTTTCCCCACCACCAAATTTCCCCGTCCCACCCCACCCCACCCGGCTACTTTTTCATGCCACCCGGCTGGAAAAAAATTCTGGGGAGAACACTGCACAGAGTAAGGTGTAAAAACAGCATTGTACATGGCAGACAGTCGGTGTCGAACCCCCCCCACCTCTATTTAGGCTTGATTTCTTTATTTTCACATAAATGGCCTCCTTGACACCTCTCTTGAACCAGTCACGTTCCTTTGCCAATATGTTAACATTACAATCTTCAAAGGTATGTCCTTTATCCTTAAGATGCAGGTACACGGCTGAGTCCTGACCCGAGGAATTGGCTCTTCTGTGCTGGGCCATACGTTGATGCAGTTGCTGTTTGGTCTCCCCCACATACAAATCAGAGCATTCTTCACTACACTGCACTGCGTATATGATGTTGCTTTTCTTGTGTTTCATATTGGGTCTTTCGGATGTACTAATTGCTGCCTCGGTGTGTTGTTCGGTTTAAAGCACAGGGATAAGGTGTTTTTTGAAAATTCTTCCTAATTTCTCTGAGACCCCTGCTACATGTGGGATGACCATGTTCTTTCTCCTGTCTTGCTTTTCCCCTTCACTGTTGGTATACGTGTTCTTTTCTTTCTTTCTACAGTACTTCTTTTGACAAAGGCTCAGTCTGGATATCCACAAGTTTTAAGAGCTCCTCTGAGATGTTTCATTTCTTTAGCCTTCGCCTCTGTGCCAGTGGGGATGTTCTCAGCTCTGTGTTGCAGGGTTCTGATGACACCCAGCTTGTGATCTAAAGGGTGGTGGGAGTAAAACATCAAATACTGATCTGTGTGTGTTGATTTTCTGTAAACCTCTACTTCCAGTTTACCATTTTCCTTAACTTCTACCAAGCAGTCCAAGAAAGCCAGTTTGTTGTTTTGTACCTCTTCCCTTGTAAATTTGATGTTTTGGTCTACCGCATTAATGTGTTCCCTGAAAGTGTGTACTTCCTTCTTGTGGATTTTAACCCAGGTGTCATCCACATATCTGAACCAGTGGCTGGGTGCTATGCCCTTGAACGTATTAAGGGCATAGTACAAGTTTTTTTTGTAAAAAATAAAAAAAGCTATGGCATAATATTTAATGGGTGTGTGGCCTGTGTATGGTTAGGGGCCTACAAAATTTTTTGCATTTAGGCTCCTGAAATGTAAATCTGTCTTTAGACACTGAGCGTAAATACATCTTTTAAATGTACTTATGTCTTTCTTCCCTTGACAATACTTGGATTTTTCAAATACTCCTTAGGATTCCCCTTCCAACTCAGTAAAAATGTTGCAGTCCCTAAAATGCTCACCCTCTCTAACGAAGAGATATCAAGTGTTTTTTGTTTTTTTTTTTAAACTTTTTATTGTTCACATGTTAATACTTCGTTTTTGTACAGAAAAGAAACATAGGAGAATGAGAATAAAACAGTTATTGTACATAAAATTTATGCGTCATTTCTTGTACTGTTCACATGTTCATGGTATACCTTTGTTAAAAAAGGAAACACAAGAGAGTAAAAGTAAAACAGTTATTTTACACATATTTGTACATACATTTTTGTATCATTTTCTGTACATAAATCATTGGCATTCCGTAGCTGTGAGTGGGTTGCATCCCGCTGGTGCCTTTTAGGAGAACTATTATGAGGTAGCTGTGGGGCTGGAGTTACAATACTACTTTTCAAATAGTTAAGGCTTGATAAGTTCTTAGAATTGAACAGAGTAACCTTTCCAGTATTTAGGGCCTTACGTACAGGTGTTTGATGCAGTTTTAGGTCCTGCATTTTCGTATGCGGTACAATACTTATCGGTATATTGAGATGAAATAACAGTGTAGTCCAGGAGTGCACGGGGCCCCCCTCCCCACACGTATTGCTGCTTTTAAATTTATGGTGATTTTCCTTTTGTTTTGGGTTGAGTTGGTATGGCGAGGTTGTATTTATATCTGGGATGGGAGTTTGGAAATAGGTGTGATTTTGCATCACAGACCATTTATGATTGTGGGGCCCCGGGCCCTCCCCGCCACACACACATAAAGTTACGTTACAGGTTCCCGTCAAGTTCCCATCAAGTTTCCCCCCCCCATCTCTGGTCCCCCAATGGAAGGAGGAAAGAGACAAGATGAGGAGAGGTGGGGGGGGGGTAGGCCGGGGATTGGTTTCGTACCCCCAATGACTCCTTTGGTTGAGGTTAGGCACCAGCCAGATGGGATAACATTTTTAATATCTTAATTATTAACACATTAATACATTTAACATTTAACTACAATGCGTTGGTAATTTAGGTCTGTATAGCTTGTGATTGTCGGGCCGGTACACCCACGAGGGCGGATGTTCGTTTGATATTTGGTATGGTTGTTTTCTTGGGGGGTTATTATTGCCCTACGTGGGTACCACCTTGCTTGTTGGTGTGGTATTGTAACGTGGTTTCGGTAGTTGTTGTGGTTTTTTTTTTTTTTTGTAATTTCACCGGGGATTAGAGTGTATGAGAGACAGTTGGAGGTTTATAGCACTTCGACCCTGCTATTGGGTTCTTATATTGTAAGGGTGAGGTTCAGACTTTGAGCACCCCCAGGGCGTGGCGAAGATCTGCCTCGCAGTACCATTGTGTATATCTAAATTTGTTCATTATAAGGTCAATTTCGGTTTTGGAGCATGTTTCCTCTATGAAATGTTTCCAGGTTTCTAGGAAGTTTTCTACATGTTTGCTTTTTTCTAGATTAAGTTCGGAGTCCAATTTTTCCATGTATAAGATTTGGGTTAAAACCTGGATCACTTCGGTTAATGTTGGTGGAGTGGCCCTCAGCCAGTGCCTTAGAATGAGTCTTTTGGAGGCTAGTATTGTTAGATGGATGAGTCTTTTTTGGTTGGATTTTATCTGTTCGCCCTCGCCCTGGGAGCCGCCCAGCCTTGGGGGGTCTGAGTAATGGAATAAATACAGCAGGGGGTCCAGTTGACATTGTGTTTTACAGACTTTAGATATGAATTAGTTTATTTCTTTCCAGAAATTGTTGTCTTGGGCAGTTCCACATTACGTGGAGAACGTTCGCATTTGGTGTCTGACACCTGGGACATTGCAGTGGGGGGGGGGGGGGGGTTGGGTTGGTGAATTTGAGGTATGGGGCATTAAATGCCCTGTATGCCCTGTGGAATAATTTGAATTGTGTTTCTCTCCATATTTCACATTTGACCATATTTCTTAGTGTTTGATAACCTTCTATGATATTAGAAGTCTTTGATAACCAATTCTTTGTCCCATTTGTTCAGGTTGGTATTTGTTAGTGGCTTAGCCATTGCTGTGTTGATTGTCTTATAGCAGTCTGATAGGCTTAGGTTGCTTAATGGGCCGTGTATGAGCATGTCAAAGGGTTCTTGTTTAAGTGCTGGTGTCAGGTTTTGTACCTTGCTTGTGCAGAAATGTTTTATTTGTGCATATTCTAGGAAATGTGCGTTTGGTAGTTGATGTTTGTTTTGAAGTTCAGTCCATGTGAGGAGTCTGTTTTCGGGTGTGTGTAGCAAGTCTTTGATTGTTTATATATTTTTTGTTTTCCACAGTTGGAATCCCTTGGATTGTTGGGCTTGTGGGAAAGTCGGGTGTTCGTGGATTGGCATATCAGGAGAAATTGTGCAGGGTAGCTTATATGCTTTTCTGAGGGTTCTCCAGGTGAGTATGGTGTCCCTGAGGGTGAGCATGTGTCTGTGTGTGGGAGGCATTTGTTGAATGGAGCAATGTAACAATGCTTTCAGGGAGTATGGTTTGGCTAATTCTGTTTCAAGATGTAAATTTGAGAAATGTGAGCTGTCATTCATCCAGTCACGTATGTGTCTACAAATTGCTGCCTGGTTGTAGGTTCTGGGATTTGGGAAGTTGTATCCTCCTTGTTTGTGGGGAAGTTGTAATTTGGATAAGGCTATGCGTGGTTTGCGTCCATTCCATAGGAATTGTGTAAATGTTTTATTGAGTGTTTGGATATCTTTGTGTTTAAGGAGGGAGGGATCATCTGTAGGGGATATAGCAGTTTGGGGAAACTTATCATTTTTATCAAATGGCCTCTTCCCAACAGAGATAATGATAGATGTTTCCAGTTATGCAGTTCCCTATGAATTTTATTTAAGATCGGTGGGAAATTTAATGTGTATAGTGAGGAGGGTGTAGGGCCTATTTTTATGCCTAGATAGGTGATATGCGATTTTGCAGTTTGTATTAGGTGGATAAAAGACCAGGGTCCTTTGGATTGTGGACCTAATGGGAGGAATTCTGTTTTATCCAGGTTTGTGCGGAATCCCGATAAATTTCCGAATTCCATGAGTTCTTGTAGTATTATTGGGATGGCTGAGTTGGGATTTTGTAGAAAAATTAGTAGGTCATCCGCAACGAATATTGATTTAAGTTTGAGGTTTACTATAGATATTCCTTCCCAGTTTGTGTGTTGTTCTAGGTATATAGAGAGTGGTTCTATTGCTATATTGAAGAGTAGAGGGGATAGGGGGCATCCTTGTCGAGTGCCTTTTTGTAGAGGAAATTTGTTTGATAGGTGTCCAGGGAGGGATATTCTTGCTGACGGATTTGTATAACTAGCTTTCAGGAGTTGGATAAATGAGCCTGAGAATTTCATTTTTTCCAGTACTAGGAAAAGCCAGTTCCATTGTACATTATCAAAGGCTTTTTTTCGGCATCTATTGTGAGTATTCCCATCTGGTTTGTGGAGGGTCTGTTCTGTGCCCAGTCCAGAACTGATAGTACCTTTCTGATATTAATGACTCCCGATCGACCCCTAACGAACCCAACTTGGTTCTGGTTGATAATGTGTGGGAGTATCTTTGCTAATCTTTCTGCCATTAGTTTGGACAGAATCTTTGTGTCTACATTTATAAGAGAGATTGGTCTATAGGATTCTGGTTTTATAGGGTCTTTGCCTTTTTTTGGTAGGATTTTAATATGTGCTTCTTGGCTGGTTGGCATATGCTGGCCGGTGTTTAGAATCTTGTTGTATAGTTGTGTTAGCGTCTGGGAGATACGGGGAGATAACATTTTGTAAAATTCGCTGGTAAGTCCATCAGGACCTGGGGCTTTGTTTGTATGTAGTTTTGTTATTGTGTTTGTTATTTCTTCTGTCGTTATTGTGGCATTGAGTGTTTCCAGTTGGGTTTGTGTGATGGATGGTAGTGTGATTTGTGATAGCCAGGTTTGTCCAGAGGTTGTGGGGGCCGATTGGGAGTATAAGTTGGAGTAATATTGTGCGAAAGTTGAGCAGATTTCTTTCGGTTTGGTGGTTATGTCACCTTTAAGGGTTTTGATTCTTGCTATTGGTGAAGATGTGGATTTTCCCTTCGCTAGTCTGGCTAGGAGTTTGCCTGCCTTGGTTTCCATATTTGTAATATGCGAGTTGGTGGTAGGACCATTTGAAGGCGTTGTGTCGTTGGAACCATAGATCAGATTCTGCTTTGAGTGAGGTCCATTCTTGTTTGTCTGTTTGTGAGAGTGTTTGTTTGTATTTGGTGTACGCTTTGCGGACTTTTGTGCCTGCTTCTTCATATTGTTGTTGGGTGTGTCTTTTTAGTTTAGAGGTGTATGAGGTGATTTCCCCTCTCAGCACAGCTTTGCCTGCTTCCCAGAAGAGATTCTCATTATTGCTGTGTTGTTGGTTTGTATCTGAGTATTTTTCCCAGCTGTTCATGAGCATTAGTTGGAAGTCCTTATTATTTGAAAGGTGTGTGGGGAATCTCCATTGTATATTGTTGTCTTTTGGTGTTGAGTCCATGAAGTCTAAAGATATGGGTGCATGGTCTGAGATTTGTATGTCAAGGATATCAGTTTTGATAATATTGGGTATCAGGTTTTGTGAACAGAGGAAGTGGTCCAGTCTGACACTTCGTTGTGGGTTAGTGATACAAAGGTATATTCTCTATCGGTGGGATGGTATAGTCTCCATGCGTCAACTAGGTTCGTCGTTTCTATAAATGTTTTGAGTGTGGTGTCTATACCTTTAGTTGTTGGTGGGTTGTATGTTCTGTCTTCTTGTGGGCGGAGTACTAGGTTGAAGTCGCCTCCCACAATGGTTTTACCTTCATTTTCTGTTAATATCCATTTTGTAACATCTTGTAGGAAGGCCTTTTGTCTGGAATTGGGAGCGTAAATGTTTGTAATTGTTAGGTTTTGGTTACCTTGTTTAGCGTGGAGTTGCGAAATTCTACCTAGGTTGTCTGACCTATGAGAGACAACCGTGATTGGAAGAGATTTTCTGATTAGGGTTATAACTCCGGCTTTATTTTTTATTGCTCCCGATCCAAATGCCTGGCCCACCCACTGTTTACACATTTTATGGATGTCTTCCTGTCCAAGGTGGATCTCCTGTAACAGGGCCACATCCGCATGTAGTTTGTTGAGGTGTCTTAAGACTATGGAACGTTTTGTGGGGGACATGAGTCCCTTGACATTCCATGATACGATTTTAATGCCTGTCGTTGCGTTTGTGTGGATTCATTGTTGTGGCCATAGTCTGGATTGTCAAAAGACCATTACTTGCCTTTGCTTTGTGATGTTGGGGGTGCATTTGTTTGTGTGGGGTTACCGGTGGAGTCATGTGGGGTTTTGTTGTGTACCAGGTATGGAAACATTTTGTTTATGTGTGGCAGTTTCTGTCTCCACTATTGCATCGAGTACATTAGATACATAAAAAGTATTGGGTTGAAGCCCTTTCCCATAGTAGGTTTACACTTATTTTCTATCAATATCTGTTTTGTACCTTCTTGTGGGAAGGCCCTTTGCCCTGAACCGGGAGCTTGTATATTGGTGATTTTTGAGTTTTGGTCATCCAGTTTAGCATAAGGTTGCGAGATTTTACTTGGGTTGTCTGGTTTATGGAAGACAACTGTGGTAGGTAGAGATTGGCTGATTAGGAATATGGTTACGGCTTTATTTTTGCTGCTCCCGATCCAGATGTCCGCCCCCCCCCCCACTGTTTACATATTTTGAGGATGTTTTCCCGTCCCGGGTAGGTATCCCGTGACGGGGCCGCATCCCCACATAATTTGTTCGGGTGCATTGGGACTGTATAGTGTTTTGCGGGGGTCATCAGTACCTTGATATTCCACATTCTGTTTTTAATACCTGCTGGTGTTTTAAAATAGATATAATATATATCGTATTCCGGGTTATTGTGAGGTATTCGTTTACCTTTGTCTTATGATATTGTGGTTGTGTTTGTTTATACGTGTGTGTCTGTGAGACCTTGTATAGTTTTGTGTGTGTACCACTATATCCGGCATTGCTTGTCGACCTTGTTGCATTGTATACATTGAGAACATTGAAAACATTAAGAACATCAAAAACAGTAGAAATCATAAAAACAATGAAAACCATAGTAACAGCATTAAATATTTTTAGTATTAAAGGGACCAATTGGTGAATTTCGAGTTTATGTAGACTTGGATGAGTCTTTTGTAATGGTATTGGTCCCATTGATAGTATTGGGGGGCACATCTTTTGGATCTTGCGCCCCGTAGACCTCCTTTTTTCCGTCAGAGATAGGAGTAGTGGTTGCTTGGGTTCCCTCCATGTGGTGAATCGATCGAAATGGGGCTGGGAAGAAGGGTTTTTTAAAGTTATTATGAGATTGGCTTGAGTGTGGGGGTGGTACAGTACTCACGGTTTTAGAGATCGTGGTTGATTTAAGGATTGGAGGGTTTTAGAAGAGTGGTGGTAGGTGATCCTTCCTATGGGGTTTTTGGGTTACACCGGGTTAGTTTGGTTGTTTTCTGTATGGATGGGTTCTTTTGAGATTTGTAGATTTCGGTTGATTGTAGTTCCTTGTTTTGTTGGGATATATGTTGAGTGGTTGATGTCCAGTGGATCATGTTATTATTATTTGATTTCATTCCCGTTGACACATTAGGTTTTTAAGTCAGTTCAGTCCGGTGTGTGCGGATGGTGATCTGGGGATCGTTGAGGTGTGTTGGGTTGGGAGCCCTGGTGTCTCCGTTTGTTTGAGAAGTAGGTTTCTGGGTTTCGGAATGTCAGCGGTGGGCCTCCTTGTATCAAGACTTTTAGGGTAGCTGGATACTGGAGGGTGAATCTTGTTTGTTGGGCGTGAAGTGCAGAGCAAACTTTGCTAAATGCTCTTCGCTTTTTTGCTAGCTCAATTGAATAGTCCGCAAATATTAGCATTTTGTTTTGTCCAAGCGTGAGTTCCCCTTTTGTTCTGAATGCCCGCTGTAGGGCTATTTTATCTGCGTAGTTCAGGTACCTCACTATAACTGGACGTGGTCTTGTGTTCTGCCTTTCTGTATTTGGGGGGCCTATCCTGTGTTCTCTTTCGAGTTGCAAGTCTTTTGTGAGCCCCAGAGCATGTGGGATTTCATGTGCACATATTTCCAGGAGGTCCCCTGACCGCACTGATTCCGGTATTCCTATGATACGTAAATTATTGCGTCTCGATCTATTTTCGAGATCATCGATCTTGTCTTGTAACCTTATAATTTCGTCTCTATGTGTGACTGTATCTTGTGCTATTTTGTCAAGGTATTCCTCTGTTTGGAGGATCCTTTGTTCAGCTTCGGCTATACGGCCTAGTTGAGCGGCTAGGTCCTGGCGTAGTGGCTGGATTGCTTTAGTTATCGCTTCTGCGATCGTTAACTGTATGTTTGGGAGCAGAGTTCGGCTTACCGCCAGTGCCAACCGATTGTGGCCTTGAGGGTCGGTTGCATCTGGGCTGGAGCTCCCGTCCATAGACATTTGGGTTGGTGTTAGGCCTTCAGGGTGCAGGTCGGAATCCTGTGGAAGCGGGTCCGCCATTTTGGATTTCGTCTGGGGCATGTCTTTGTTTTTGTTTTTTTGTGTCTTCGGTTTGTCTTTTCTGACATATCAGTCCATCACTGGGTTGTCGGGTATTTCAGAAGCGTTATGTTGCTTTTTTAGAGCGGTTTGTCAGCCCGGCTTGTCTTAGCAGATCTTTTTTTTGGAGTGAAAGTCAGAGCAGTTGTTTTTTACATGCGTCTCTGGCGGCGCCGGAACCGGAAGTGTTTTTTTTTGTTTGCAACACTGTTATGAATTGAAATCAAAAGTAGAGAGTCATGTTTAGAACACGGAACTGTTGCTTATACTGTATATGCCGTTTTTATATATGCATTTTTTTCTCATTGTATCCTTGAAACTTAAATATCAATAGAAACAGAAGAATCAAGGTAGGAACACATTCTTGAAACACTCTACACTTTAGTTAGTGGAGTGCTGAGAAACAGATTTATTCAAGGAGTAGGCTCAGACCAGCTGTAGTGCATTCAAAATGGTCAACTTTATTAGCAACACAACAATATGTTTGCCATTTTGATTGCACTGCAACTGGTCTATGTGTCTACTCCTTAAAGGGAAAGTATGTGCATCGTGCCACATGTATAGGAACCTGGAGCAGACGTTCCGGGGAACCTATGTCTGTGTCAGGTGTGAGTGGGTTGCCCGTTTGGAAGCTGAGGTGGAGAGTCTAAGGGGGCAGCTTGCAGCATTGCAGGGATTGGCAGAACTGGGGGGTCAGCAAGCACTGGCTGGGGCCAGTATAGAGGTGGGTGGAAGAGGGACAAGAAAGGATGAGGAAGGAGGTAGTTTTGTTAGGGTTACTAGGGGAAGTGGGGGACGGAAGAGTAGGCGGGCTTCTTCCCAGATTGTCCATCCCAACAGATTTGCCGCCTTAGGTAATGAAGTGGAGGAGGACACCTCGGAATTAGCGTGTATGGAGGGGGCTAGTCCCTTGAGCACCCAGGGGACTGCCATCTCTGATACAAGGGAGGAGGAACGGAGGGTCAGGAATGCTAGGCAGGTGGTAGTGGTAGGGGACTCCATTATAAGGAAGGTAGATAGGGTAATCTGCCGCCAAGACCCTACATGCCGAACTGTTGTGTTGCCTGTCTGGTGCTAGGGTTCGGCGGATGTGGTGGATCGTGTAGGCAGATTATTGGGTGGGGCCGGGTGTGACCGGCTGTCTTGGTTCACATTGGTGCCAATGACAAAGTTAGAGGTGGAGGTGAGGTCCTTAAACATGATTTCCGAGAACTAGGGCCAAGATAAAAGCAAGGACCTCCAGGGTAGTGTTTTCAGAAATACTACCGCAGCCACGTGCTAAGCCAGGAGACAGCGGGAGCTTGGAGCATTAATGCGTGGCTAAGGGAGTGGTGTAAGGAAGAAGGGTTTGGGTTTATTGAGAACGGGCAGACTTTGCTGTCGGCTACAGGCTCTTTAGTAGGGATGGGTTGCACCTCACTGATGATGGTGAATGGATGATAAAGTGGAGGCAATATGGGTGGAATTAGGCAACAGGAAAGGGGGTAATGTCATTGTTGGTGTCTGCTATAAGCTGCCAAATGCTAGCAGAGAGGAGGTGAGTCAACTTCATATGCAGTTGGCAAGGGCTGCAAGTTTGGGGGTGTGCTCATTATGGGGGACTTATTACCCTGACATTGATTGGTGTGGTGGAACTGCCATCACAGAAAAAGGGGATGAGTTCCTGAATTTGCTGCAGGATAATTTTCTCTCACAGGTGGTTGAGGTTCCTACTAGAAAGGAGCTCTGTTGGATCTGGTAATATCTAACATTGTGGAGCGCATTATAGATATAAAGGTAACTGGAGGCTTATGGAATAGTGACCATGAAATAGTGGCATTTGGACTTTGTTATAGAAAGGAAAAGTGCGCTGGGTTAACAAAGACATTTAATTTCAGGAAAGCAAATTTTCCCAGGTTAAAAGCAGCTCTTCAGAATGTCAACTGGGATAATGTATTATCAGGTAAAGGTACTGAACAGAAGTGGACTGTTTTCAAGGGGATTTTAAGCCAGTTCACATCTAAATTTATACCCTTGGGAAATAAATGTAAAAAAAATAAATCCGCGCCCATGTGGCTGAATTCTGATGTAAAGAGGCAAATGGTAAGGAAGAAAAAGGCATTTAAAATCTTTAAGGCCGAGGGAACGGAAAGGGCCTTTAGGGAGTATAAAAACTGTAACAAGGAGTGTAAGAAAGCAATCAAACTAGCTAAAATTAATAATGAAGTTAGGATAGCTGAAGAAAGCATCACTAAGCCTAAACATTTTTTTAAGTATATTAATAGTAAGAAGATGAGGACTGAGAATGTGGCACCATTAATTAATGGGGATAAGTTAGTTACGGAGGATGGCGATAAAGCAAATGTCTTGAATAATTTTTTTTCCTCTGTATACACTATAGAAGATCCAAGTACAGATATCATAGAGTATAGTAGCAATAAAGGTATACAAGATTCAAGTTCACTTTGGTTCTCCTCGGGTACTTAAGGAGCTAAGTTCAGTTTTATCTAGGCCATTGTTTCTTATTTTTGCTGATTCCCTCATGTCCGGTGGTGTGCCTCTGGATTGGAAAAAGGCTGATGCTATTCCAATATTCAAAAAGGGTAGTCGTTCACAGCCAGGTAATTACAGGCCTGTAAGTTTAACTTCAGTGGTGGGGAAGATACTGGAAAGTTTAATAAGGGAACATGTTCTAGAGTATGTTTCAAGGACTGACATTATAAGTAGTAACCAGCATGGATTTAGGAGGAATAGATCTTGTCAAACTAACTTGCTTGGCTTTTATGAGGAAGTAAGTAGAAATTTAGACTCTGGTATAGCAGTAGATGTAGTTTACTTGGATTTTGCAAAGGCTTTTGATACAGTCCCCCATAGGCGACTGATGTATAAGCTAAGGTCTGTTGGTCTGGGGAGTCACATTTGTACATTGATAGAAAATTGGTTAATGAATAGGATGCAGAGAGTAGTTGTTAATGGGGCTTCATCATTATGGACTAAAGTGCTAAGTGGGGTGCCACAGGGTTCTGTGTTGGGGCCGCTTCTATTTAATCTATTTATTAATGATTGAGGGTATTGTCAGCAAGGTTTCTGTGTTTGCTGATGACACAAAATTTTGTCGACCATTAAAAACTTCAGAGGATGTGCAATCGTTGCAAGGGGATCTAGATAGATTGTCACATTGGGCTGCTAAGTGGCAGATGAAATTCAATGTTGATAAATGTAAGGTGATGCATTTTGGACTTAAAAATACTTGTGCTACTTATACTATAAATGGCTTTGTGTTAAGTGAATCCCTGTTGGAAAGGGATCTTGGAGTTTTGGTGGATAACAAACTTAAAGGTAGCAAGCAGTGCCAGGCGGCAACAGCCAGAGCCAGCATGGTATTGTCTTGTATAAAGAGAGGTATGGATTCAAGGGAGGAAAATGTAATTCTCCCTCTTTACAAAGCATTGGTAAGGCCTCATTTGGAATATGCAGTGCAATTTTGGAATCCTGTGTACAAAAAGGACATGTTTGAAATGGAAAGGGTTCAGAGAAGGGCAACTAAATTAATAAGGGGATTGGGGGAGCTTGAATATGAAGAGAGACTGGAAAAGTTACAATTATGTACGCTGGAGAAAAGGCGCTTGTGTGGGGATATGATTACTGTGTATAAATACATTAACGGGCCATACAATAAACTATCTGGGGCATTGTTCACCAATAGAACATGTCAAAGGACACGAGGACATCCCTTAAGACTTGAAGAAAAAAGGTTTAGGCTTCAAGCTCGGAAAGGGTTTTTCACTGTGAGAACGGTAAAGCTATGGAACTGTCTTCCAGTGGACGTTGTAATGGCAGGTTCATTGGTCAGTTTCAAAAAAAAGCTGGATGAGTTTCTGCAAACAAGGAATGTTGCAAGTTACTGGTATTGATACATAAAGTAGAGTTGATCCAGGGAAATTTCCGATTGCCATTCAGGAAGGAATTTTTTCCCCCTTCATAAATTTGGTGGTTTTTTTTTGCCTTCCTCTGGATCAACAGTTAGGCAGGAAATGAGGATATTGCTAGATGGGTTGGACTGGATGGACATATGTCTTTATTCAAGCTCAAATACTATACTAAGTTCAGTGGAAAATATTTTAAAATTCTAAGCTTAAATTATGCATACCTACATATTCTACATATTCTCTTACATTTTAAAAAAAATCTGTTGAATTTATACCCCTTGCTATTCCCTGCTGTTGACATTAGTGAGCTGACATTTCAGGTTCTGTAATGGTGCATCCTCTTCCCAGATTGCACACTTCCTGAAATGTTCCTAACAGTAATTTCTACTGATTGGCTGTTGGATGGGTCAAACATAATCAGATCACTACTGAGCAACTGAATCAACCCAGTTGCTGGGTCAAGGGCAAAACCATAACGGTCTCTATTAGGGGTCCTGGCAGCAAACAGGAAGTCAGTATTTCAGAAGCATTTATACACAGACAAAATGCTGAATGGGCAGGTTAAGGTCATTAGGATTGAAGAACACTGCATCTTTTTCTTAAAAGTATATGTATTTGCACTGAACTTTAAAATAAAGTTAAATAAATCTGTTTCTCAGCACTCCACTAACTAAAGTGCATAGTATGTTTGAGAAAGATGTCTGGTTTGTTGTCTTGGCAATTCCAAAAGTTATATTCACACGACAAACTAACAACATTGACAAAGTTGATTTGGGGTCTGGGTCACATTTTAGCACCTACAATCAATCATAATAGGGTGAAGTTGAGAAAGATCATTGTTTAACTAAATGTGCTGCAGTATACTGACCTCTAGTGCTCATCATAATTATTTCTGAAAGGGTATGCATTCATCTTTTGTCACTAATGTTAAAGAGAATTATGCACTGTTAGCCTCTATTAAGTGATGTATGTCATAAGCCATAAGCTAGATCATGGAAAACATGTAAAACTGTAAAGAAAACAGAAAATTTTACATGCAGTAATTTTCTTTTTCTGATTCCGAGAAACGGCAGTGGTTAACATTGGGTTAATCCCCCCCTCACTTGATTGACAGGGTAGTCCCTCCTATTTTTGATAAATCCTGGAGGGCTTACCGCTTACTTGTCTTTTGCCGACTGTACGAATATGTATCTGAAAAATATAATGGGAGGGAACGAACCACTGCCATTTCTCGGAACCAGGAAAAGAAAATTACTGCAAGTAAGTAAAATTTTCTGTTTTCCCTGGTCCTCCAAACGGCAGTGGTTAACATTGGGATTTGATAAGCTTCATATGGAAAAAAGGGAGGGAGACATGATATGTTGCTAACAAAAAAGAAATTTATTTAGCGAGAAGCAGATAGGACTTTTTTTACCAAAATCTGCTTGAGAAGAAGTGAACACATCTAAATTATAGTGCTTGATGAAAGTGCTCATGGAGGTCCAGGTGGCCGCTTTACAGATTTCTTCTGCTGATGCTTGGGCAGAGAAGGCCCAAGATGCTGCCACTGACCTGGTTGAGTGTGCTCTTACCTTATCAGGTGGAGCTGTTGCCATAGTTGTATATGCCTGCGTGATGCAGGTTTTAATCCATGCCGAGATTGAGGACGACGAAGGCTGAAGACCCCTTTTGCTGCCTGTGTGAAGAATAAACAGAGAATCTGCTATTCTAAAATCGGCTGACCTTTCCAAGTAGATTTTTAGACATCTGCCTACATCTAGCGGATGGGAATTTTCTGGTAGTTCGGAGTCCTCTGAGGCTGTTAAGGTTGGAAGGATGATATCTTCGTTGATGTGGAACGATGTAACAACCTTTGGTAGGAAGGATGGATCTGTTCTGAGGATGACTCTGTCATTTAAGATGATATGAATGGTGGAGATGCTCTGAGGGCCTTGATTCTGATACTGTTCTGACTGAAGTTATGGCTACCAAGAAGATGGTTTTCAAGGTTAGATCTTTAATGGAGCAGGAAGATATGGGTTCGAAGGGTGGTTTCTGAAGGGCGTGTAGCACTGTGGGGAGATCCCAAGGAGGTACTTTTGATCTGATTTGAGGGTTTAGATGTTTAACTCCTTGAAAGAACCGGACTATTGTTGTACCATGATGGATTTCCCTGTCATCAGAAGTTGAAATGTGTTGAGGGCTAGAAGTACTACCATCATCTCTCTGTGGTTCTGTGGTGCCAATTTCAATTTCTTGCTCCACTTCCCCTGAGCCACATGTTTCCGAAAAGTCGCACCCCAACATTAAGGGCTGGCGTCTGTGGTGACAGAGATCCAATACCTGGTTGCCAAGGAAATTCGGAAGAAAATTCTCTTTCTTTGTCCACCATTTCAAGTCTTTCTTGACCTCTGAGGTTAGAAAGATTAGTTGATTTTGATTTTTTGAGTGAAATTGGTTCAAATATGATATTTGGAAAGTTCTGATGTGGTTCATGGCCCATCGAACGGACTCTAGAGTGGAGACAAGTTTCCCCAGGATGTGTTGGCAGAACCATGCAGTGGATGCTGGGTGAGACAGGAAATTCTTGACTGACTTGATGATGTCCAGTTGACGTTCCAGGGGAAGAGATACCGTCATTGTTTGTGAATTGATGGTATTTCCCAGGAATTGAATATGATTTGACGGATTTAGACTGGACTTCTCCCAATTGATGATCCACCCATGACTTTGTAGACAGGCTAGTGTTGTCTGAATGTGATTTTGGAGAGTGGTTGAGTCCTGAGCTTTGATCAATATGTCATCTAGATAAGCGAATATCTAGGCCCTGTGATCTGAGGTAGGCTATGATGGGGATCAGGACTTTGGTGAAAACTCTTGGAGCAGTGGCTAGTCCAAAGGGTAGGCATCCGTATTGGTAATGATTTCCCATGATGTGAAATCTTAAAAATTTCCTGTTTGCTTGGTGAATGGGGATGTGGAGATAGGCATCTTTTATGTCAATTTTGACAATCGTCCTGTTGGAGTTGGATGGTAACTGACTGGAGGGATTCCATTTTGAATCTGCGAATGTTGAGGAACTGGTTCCGGTATTTTAAGTTTAATATTGGCCTGAATTCCCCCATTTTTTTCCTTTTTAGGAAGATAGGGGAGTAGATTCCAAATCCCATTTCTGGGGCTGGAACTTCCTCGATGATATTGTTTTTTTACAAGAAGTAGAAGTACTTGGATATGGTCTTGCTTGATCAGATTTGATGTGGGAGTTTTTGACTGGATGAATCTGTTTACAGTCGGGTAGGAACTGAACTCCAGTTTGTATCCCTGAAGGATAGTCTTCTGGACCCATAAATCCAATGTTGAGTGAGCCCAGACCTCTGGAAAAAGGGAGAGTCTGCCTCCCACTTTTGGGGTTTGGGCTCTCGCACCTTCATAAGGGTCTAGACTTGGAAGGATTTGATTTGCCACAAAAGGTCTGTTGCTGGAAAGGCCTCCAGGATCCTCTTTGGGGGAGAGATCTGAAATTTTTGAACTGCTTCTGATCTCTGAAGGATGGATGAATGTCACCTGAGGGGGAGACCCGGAAACATCTAGTCTGGGGAAGGCTTGTCTTGTTGGAATTTCTCTCAATGAGTTCTTCTAACTTGGGTCCAAAAAAAGGGGGTTGCCCTCAAATGGAATACTTGTCAGGCTCTGTTTAGAGTGGGCATCGGCCCTCCATTGTTTTATCCACAATGTGCGCCTAGCCACAACCGTGGAACCCATGATCTTGGAAGATAATTTGATAGAGTCCGTAGAAGCCTCGGACATAAATTCATTGGAGAGCTTAATATCCGACAGGCTCTTCAGTAATTGCTTCTTGGAGTGCCGTTGTTTATGGCTTCTTCCAATTTGGATATCCAAACTTTGTTGGCTCTAGCAAAACTTGTGATTGCTAAGGAAGGCCGAATTGAAGCTCCAGCAAGGAGATAGGTTCTTTTGAGGAGAGAATCTTCTTTTCTATCCATTGGGTCCCTGAGGGCAACAGTATCATCTGTAGCAAGAGCCGTTTTCCTGTTGGTTTTAATAATTGCCGTATCAACTTTAGGGCATTCATCCCAGAGTCTTGAATCTGATGGATAGATAGGATATGTTTTGAGGAAGTTTTGGGAAATTGAGAACTTTTTGTCTGGGTTTTCCCATTCTTTTCAGATTACTTCTTGAATTTGCTCGTGTACGTGAAAGGAGCCTGAGTCTTGATCCTTCTTGGTAAACATGAGATCTGAATATTCAGAGGGTGGGGGGTCCGAAATTCGAAGCGATTTCTTTATTCTTTTGATCAGACCTGAAAAAGATTCATGTGTAGGAGATAGATCTTTGCTTGGACCTTCATCGTCTGATTCTCTGTCCATAACTTCTCCTAGCTGAAGAGTTGGAGCTGGAATTGGTTCAACTTGATGTGGAGATGAAGGATGATGGTTTAACATGGCTGAAACTTGCGTCATCATGGATTCTGAAAATTTGGAGAGTGAAGAATCCATCATTGTTTGTACTGAGGAAAGCAATTTATCTTGTGAGGAGTTGATTCTGAAATTAGCACAGTCTTTACAAAGTTTCTTGTGATGATCAGCTGGTTTGTCACACATGGCACATTCAATTCTGCGCTCCTTGTGGTAGGCATGTTCTCCTTCATCTCTGTATCTGGATGAACTACTGAGATGCAAAAACAATAAATATTAAAATAAATAAGCTAACAATAAAGGCACTCTTTTTGAAAAATCCGAACTCCTTTAGTGGGAGCTCATAATGAGGTACTGTATATACTCGAGTATAAGCCGACCCGAGTATAAGCCGAGGTACCTATTTTTACCTTAAAAAGTAAGAACCCATGATTGACTCGAGTATAAGCCGAGGGTTGAAATTATGGGAACTCTGCTGTCCATAAAAAAGCCTCATTCCTTGGCATTCCAGATGTTTTGGAAACTACAACTCCCAGCATGCTTTATTAGCTTGGAGTTGTAGTTTCCAAACCCCTTTAGTGCCAAGGAATGAGGCTTTTTTATGGACAGCACCCCCCAGGAAAGGCCCCAAAACATTCCCCCTTAGAAAGCCCCCCAGTTCAGGGAGTGAGGTGGTACTCACATGTGGTAAATCAGGGTAAATCTTTACAAAATCTGCTGCTGCTTACTGGTACTTCTCTATGTAACCAGCTACCGGTAACTTAATTCTCTCGATTCTGCTGGCACTCTGCACGATGCGCTGCATGTCCGTACTCGGCGGCTGTCTAACTTACCGGTACTGCCCGGCGCCGAGTAGTGACATCACTACTCGGCACCGGACAGTAAGTTAGACAGCCGCCGAGTACGGACATGCAGCGCAGCGTGCAGAGTGCCAGCAGGATCCAGAGAATAAATTACCGGTAGCTGGTTTTTACATAGAAGTACCGTAAGCAGCAGCAGATTGTGAAAATTTACCATGACCCGAGTATAAGCTGAGGTCGGGTTTTGAGGCTATTTTTAAAGCCTGAAAACCTCGGCTTATACTCGAGTATATACGGTACCTAATAAAACAAATAAGATTGTTATTAGGATCCAAATAAACTCACAGCAAACCCAGAGGCAGGTGTGGAACACAGAGTTGCCATACTTACAAGAATGGCAACAGCAGGGACAGCTAGAGCACACAACTCCTGTGCAACCAAAGGAAGAGGAAGCAGGAGGGGAAACTGCCGGTAGAACGCCGGTATTTGAATTACCCGCGAAATTCGGGTTGCTGGGCTGTGACGTCATGGACGCGACGTGGTCACATGAGCGTGCTCTAAGTCCGGTCCCTGTTCCGCACTTCGCGCGAGCACTTAGGTGCGGCTGCGGCAACAGGAAAGAGAGGCTGAGACCTGCGCCGGGGAGTAGAAGGGGGAGCACCTGTCAGCTTGAAGTACAGGAGAAAAAAGACGAGTAAGCGGTAAGCCTGCCAGGATTTATCAAAAATTGGAGGGACTAGCCTGTCAATCAAGTGAGAGTGGGGAGTAACCCAATGTTAACCACTGCTGTTTGGAGGACCAGGGAAAAGGGTTTGAGAAAAACAGGTTTATTGCAGCACTAACACTGTGTCAGGAAAGTGTGTAGTGATTTGGCAAGAATGGATTAACTATTGGTATTAGTTCTTGCAAAGGACCAATAAAAATACCATTCCACCCTGGAACAGTCCTATTGTTTATATTACGATTAGTGAAGCGTGGAACCAGATCTTCTTTTCCAGACAATGTGGGGCCGAACCGTGTATCTGGAATTCTCTTCAGCTAGGGGTCTGGTGGGTACCCTAAGAGGTCATTTTAAGGACAACCATACATGTAAAATAAATGTATTTCGGTATTGGAATATGTAAGACAGAAACCAATATTGTATTTGTAAATGGAAAAGAAAGCCCCTCAAAATGATACCCAACATGGAGCCCTTATTCCCTTGCCAAGGCGTAAAAGAGGAATATGTGGTCAATATCCCAATACAATGTACATATCTACATTTATATGGAATCTGCCTAACTGAGGGGGAATGAATGCTTTTGGCTAGTCGTAAATCTGGACATTCCTAGACACTCCCACCTCCTGCATACCCAGGAGGGGGGTGGTTCATCAAATGGTTTAAAAATCCTTGTAGCCCCTATAACTGTGTTCATATTGAGGGGACATTCTAAAACCGTGTGTATGGACCCGATGTTTCTTCCCACCCCGGGATACAGGACTTCTTCTAGTGAGTAGGGTCTGTGAATATTTTTATTCTTTTTATTTATATTTTATATAACTGTGTTTATATAACCTATTGTATGTCATTTTATTATAACACCATTTTCTTTTATTTTTGTATTATATGCACTGTCCACCTTTTGGAATATTAAATCTAAAATTTAATAAGTTTTGTCTTTGATGCTCTTAAAGAACTCAGCCTCTGATAAGTTTATATGTGGTTGAATGAAATGTTTTGCAGTGTAAATGCTAATTAACTCTGTGACTGCTTGTGAAGGACTGTGAACCAGTTCGTTGCTGGAGTGAATGGTGTAGTGTTAACCATTTAGCTGCCAGGACAGGGGTGTGCATAGTCAGTGAGAGTCAAGAGTGTTTTGGGGTGTCTTTAAGGCCATAACTTAAAGTGGTGGCAGAGAGTACCGATTGATTGGTCAGATCACGTGCCCAGCAAACTGGCGTTCATGACACATTGTATCGTTGTTTGACTTTTTGCTAAATGAGGAATTTCAAGCACATGTTATTGACTACAAAATTGCACTAACCAAAATTCCAGGTACCAGAGAGATCTAGACCCCTACTCCCAAGACTGACTGGTCTTGGCAGTAGTTGCAAGCTGGATATCTTCCACCGATTTGGCACAGATGGATTCCACTGGCATATCCCCTCATACACTCTGGGTTTTATTTTATTTCACCAGTCTGGCCCAATGTGATTCCTGATGGTGTCTTCTTTATCTCTGCAGGCTTGCACTTGCCAGAACACTTGCGGTGTTCCTATACCGTCAATCCTCTGACTTCCTACACATGGGCCACGTGATAGAGCACAACAATACCCAGTTCAGTCAGGGGGAGGGTCTAACCACTTGTACTAGCTCCGTGGGACCATAAGTAGGTACAAACCAACCCTTTAAATCTGAAGAAAGTCACAATGGAACTATTAGGCTCCAATTGTTCAAGTATAACCACTGGCATTATGTTTTAATCAGTTATGATTATAAAAATGTGTCACCGCCAAACTATGCCCAAGTACATGAGTTTCCTTAATTTCTTCTATTCTTACATGTAATTCTGTAATGATCTTTTCTATGTACTCTACCCCATATGGTCATGTATATGAACATTTTGGATTTACAGTTTAGATTTTTTTTTATTTTACACTCTTCGCTGAGGGGTTTATTATTGTTTTTGTTACAAACTCACAAATCTTACAAGACCCACATTTAAATAATCCAATTATTTAACCCAAAAAAATGTTTTCCTTTGTATCACGTCTTAGTGCACTTGGGGCAAACATACTTTTTAAATTCTTTGGATTCGTAAAGTAAATTCTAGGTTTCCCTTCTAGACTCTCATTTAGGTACTTATCCCTTTTTAATAATATGGCAGTATTTTCTTATTAAATTCACCACTTTTCCTACATCCTTCGTATACATTTTGGAACTTCTTTTAATTCTTTTTCTTGTCTTGTCTCCTTTGTTTTTTGTTGCAAAGGGGAAGATCTAGCTCTATTACCCACCCTTTCTTTTGCTTGACTTAATATTTCTATATATTTACAGAAAAGATTTATATCTATTTATAGGGGAAAGATTTATAGAAAAGGAATATGATATAGCTTTTCAACACCTATACATTACAAGATTCTTTTCTAGTAAGTTGTATTTAGTATCAAACTTATAAAGAACATGGAATGACTGCTACCACTGTGCGAAACAAACGTTTATTAAAATTTCACAATGCTGTAATGAGAGAGAGATAACGAGAACGACACCCTGACACATTTTGTGACCCCAATAGTCACTTCATCAGTAGGAAATACAGACCTCTTCAACCGCCACACCTTTTTTAAAGGCAAATCACACCATAGAATTAAAGGGGATGTAATAAAGGGGAGAATCCAAAATTATTTTATAGAGGGGTGAGGAAAGTGTACAAGGGATAAGTTTAAAACATATTAATATAATATATAAAGTTGCCCAAGACAAAGTACACATGACCAAAATTGCATATCCAAACATTATTATTGTCACAATAAAAAAGCTTTATGTATATATCACTTTAGTTTGTCTAAGTAATTTATAATTTTTTTTTTTAATTGTATTTTTATTGAAGTTTAAATAATACTTTGACAGGATATACAGTGCATTCATATTTGGTATGCAAGCATTGAAATATACTTTCTAGACAATACGGTATCCTGTCTGTAGTTTAACCTTTAAATACATCGTTTAATATTCACAACATTTAGTTAACAGAAGATATAAACAAATTGTGAAAGAAAAAATAAAAAGGAAAAGTAGAGTCAATGTTAACCTATAATCATTTTTGGATGTTGTTATATCTCCCGTTATTTGGGATCCTCTAATGTTATTTGTTTATCTTATTCCCTCTTTCCTTAGTTCTCGGTCTCAACCATATTGTCGTAGTATTTGTCCCATGGGTCCCATATCTTATAGAAGTTTTCTAGTTTGTCTTGTATGGAGGCTGTCAGATATTCCATTTGTCTAATCTCTTGTATTCGTTGGTGAAGGTCTATCAGGTTTGGAATTATGCTAGTTTTCCAATGTACCGGTATCAGGGTTCTTACAGCAAGTATTATATTTTTTATTCATTATTTTGTCTGGTTGGGAGGTCTGGCATAGGGAGAGAAAGGAGGGTGTGTGTGCATGGGTTCTAGTTTGATATTCTTATGGAACATGTCTTGTAGTACTTTTGTTACCCTGTTCCAGTGGGGGGTTAGGGATGGGAATTCCCAATATATGTGGTAGAGAGATCCTGGGGCTTGGTTACACCTCCTGCATCTGTCCGAAATGTTTGGGTTAATTTTGTTGAGCCGTTCAAGTGTGAAGTACCAATGCATTAGTACTTTATAAGCGTTCTCTTTAAATTGTGCATTTATGGAAGTCTAACAGACTGATTCGCATATTGCACTTCATTGTTCATCTGAGATGTCCATGCCCATTAGTTGTTCCCAATTTATCATATAGGGATGTCTTATTGGTGGTTCAAGGGGAAGTGTTATTAGTATTGAGTATAAGCTAGAGATAATCCCTTTTTGTTTAGGACCCCTTATCATTATGTTCTCAAATGGGGTAAGATATGGGAAGTTTTCTGAGGGTACTTTACTTTGTAAAAAATGTCTAATCTGAAGATAAGTGTAGTGGCATATCGTGGGAAGTTTCTTTTTTTGTACTATTTCCTGGAATGGATAGGGAGATCTAGGGATTGGGTCTATCAGATCATAGGCCCTCACTTTTTGGGCTGATAGCCAAGGTTTGAAATGTGCCGGAATAATATTATAATATTAGTAGGGATTTGGTTTGTATGATTGGCGTTAGTAGAGAGAATGGTTGAAGTAGGGTGTGTTTTTTACGCATCTTGTCCCAGATCTTGATGGATGTAGTCATTGCATTGGTGTAGTGGGTAGTTTTGGGTTTTTCCGTGTAATGCCTTATTAGTGTTAGTAGATGGAAGGGATAAATAATTTCTATTTCTATCCATCTAGCTAAAGGATTTGGTGTGTTCCAATGTGTTATTGGGCGTAATTGTGCTGCATAGAAATATTTTGCAATGTCTGGTATCGCTAGGCCTTCTTGTGAGCGTTTGGCTAAGGCTACTTTCTTCCCTGTTCTATGTGCCTTCCTGCTCCACATAAATCATTTCGCATTGTAGCATATCCAGGGTGTTTTGAGGGATCAGGATGGAAAGGTTGTTTAAAAGATAGAGCAATTTAGGTAGTATTGTCATCTTTATTGCAGCTATCCTTTTGGGTGTGGCAATGGGAACACGATTTGCACCACAATATGCAAATTTATTTATGGCAAATTTAGAAGAAAACTTTCTTTCAACATGCCCCATCAGACCCATGGCCTACTTCTGCTATATAGATGACATTGTGATCATCTGGACTGCAAGCGAAGATGACCTACTGCACTTCCACCAAAAATACAATGATTTCCACCCCACCATTAAACTCAAAATGAATTATTCACCTACCGAAATAAGCTTTCTGGACAACACAATACAGATTAAAGGAAACACAATACAAACATCCATCTATCGCAAACCTACAGACCGACCCACATACCTCAGTAATGACAGTTTTCACCCTAAACACATAAAGAACTCCATTATCTACAGCCAGGGTATACGATACAACAGGATTTGCTCTGACTCTACAGACAGAAGTCTGCACCTGGAACAGCTCAAAAAAGATTTTACAAAACAGGGATACAGTCAGTCCATTACAGAAACACAGATCAAGAAAGCAACCAGCATCCCCAGAAACAACCTGCTAAAATACAAACATATCCAAAAGGAGGACCGTATCCCACTGGTTGTTACATACCACCCACAAATGGAAATACTACGAAAAATCGCCAAGAAGCTCCAACCCATTTTACAAAAGGACAACAGATTACTAGAAATATTCCCAGACCCCCCTCTCTTAGCTTACAGACAACCACCCAACTTAAAACAAATGCTTGTAAAAAGTTCCCTAACAGGCCCCACACAAAATGGAACATCTCCCTGTTTGGAGACAGGATACCAATACCAGGAACCCAACATAGGTTTGAAATAAAGGGAACCTTCTCCTGCAAATCATCCAATGTGGTATACCTGATTTTATGTTCTAGGTGCCCCTCAGGACATTATGTAGGAGAGACTGGACAGACCCTGAGGCAAAGGATGAACTCTCATCGATTCACAATTAATAACAATAAACGAGATGTCCCTGTGGGTGCCCATTTCTGCAGCCAAGGACACAGCCTGAAAGACCTAAAAGTCACAGTGCTTATGGGGAATTTCAGATCCCAAAAGGAAAGGTTAGAATGGGAATGTAAACTTCTACAAAAATTTGGGACTCTGGACTCTGGACTCAACAAAGATCTAAACTTTATGTGTCACTATGTTTCTAATCTTAATGTCACGTAGAGTTAATCAGACTAAATTCCTCTAAACCACCCAAACCCATAAATATCTCATTTATACCAGACCCTCCATGGACACTAGAGGTGAAGTGTATCTAATTGTTTATTTAACCCCTGCTAATTCTTTTATTACTGCCTGTGATCATTGAATGTGTATTTACTGTTTTATTTACGACAGCCATTGCCAATCAGGCATGGGTGCAAAAGATAACATCTACCATATATACTCGAGTATAAACCGACCCGAGTATAAACCGAGGTACCCAATTTCACCTAAAATCCTAATAAAAGTTGTTGACTCGAGTATAAACCGAGGGTAGAAACTTGGCATTCAAGATGTTTGGAAACTACAACTCCCAGCTAATAAAGCATGCTGGGAGTTGTAGTTTCCAAAACATCTTGAATGCCAAGTGAGGGTGGCATTCAAGATGTTTGGAAACTACAACTCCCAGCATGCTTTATTAGCTGGGAGTTGTAATTTCCAAACATCTTGAATGCCAAGTGAGGGTGGCATTCAAGATGTTTGGAAACTACAACTCCCAGCATGTAGGAGTAGAGGAATGCAATCACATATTATTCTAACTGGTGTATCTCAGGACAGAGAGGGAATCTGTAAAAAGTGAAGACACTCTGGGGGTTGTGGGGAATTATAGAACACATGGAAAGAAAGAAAAAAAAGTTAATTTTCCCACAGTGTATGTGCTTTGTAATTTATATTTTCATTTTAAGATTGTCAAATTTATAATAAAAATTTTAATTGGACAATTTTCTCAAATATACATGAATATGAATTACTACATAATAGATAATTATTAAATAGCTGGTTCCCAAGCAGTCATACAGTTATATACCCAAGCTAACAAATCCAGACAAATAACATTAAATAACATTCAGATCAAAATTTTATTGCACAACCCCCCCCTCTAAATATTGATCTTCCACATGTCCTAAATAAAAAAGTACATAATTTGCATTAATGCTTGCCAAGACATTGCCGGCAAAAAAACTCAAAAGGAGTCAATGTATAATTTTGTGGCTGCATACTATGGGAACCCTTCAGGCTTCAGCAATCTATTTTTCTTACTAATATTATTTATGAAATATTAGAGCTTAATATTGTTTTTAATAGGTAATACAAAGTAAAAAAAAAAACAAAATGGGTAGATATGTCACTCTTCAGAAGAACAAAAAAACAATACACCTCTAAACATTTTAGTATAGGTTTATGAGAATGTCAGGAGCTCATTTATCTCACTAAGTTTTTGGTTGGTGAAATCTGGTAATGAAACATCACATGCCTCCCTTTTTAGTGCTATTCAGTGAAAACTGAATGGTACCGACAGACGCACAAGATTTTGTTCACTTAGGCTGCGGCCACACTACAAGGTAATGCAAAATTCCTTCCTGAATCGGAAATTCGGAAATATTCCTGGATCAACCCCAACTTTATATATCAATAACAGTAACATGCAACATGTGTTTTACTTTTCTTCCAGTCAGTAGTGTCTGGGTGTTCAAATTGGTGAATAATGCCCCAGACAGTTTATTGTATGGCCCATTAATGTATTTATACTCAGTAACCATATCCCCAAAAAAGCACCTTTTCTCTAGTGAGCATAATTGTAACTTATCCAATCTGTCTTCATATTTGAGCTCAACCAGTCCCCTTATTAATTTAGTTGCTCTCTCTGAACCCATTTCATTTCAAAGATGTCTTTTTTGTACACAGGATTCAAAACTGCACTGCATATTTCAAATGTGGCCTTACCAGTGCTTTGTAAAAGAGTAGAATAACATTTTACTCCCTTGAATCCATACCTCTCTTTATACAAGACAATACCATGCTGGCTCAAGCTGTTGCTGCCTGGCACGGCTTGCTAGAATAATATTTTCCTCCCTTAAATCCATACCCTTCGTTTCCAATCTTAATACCTTTGAACTGTTTGTTGAGGGTTAATGTGTAAACTGATTTGTGAATTGTTAAAGTTTTCTATCTGTATGTCTTAGGTAAGTATATCATTATAAAGATCTATATAATAAATATAAAAAAAATCATATATGGAAATAAGTAGGTATGTAATCATTTATAGTTCTGCTGGTAGGCCATCTATTTCACTAGGATGTGAGTATGATGTAATACCTACTGACATAGGACACATGATGGAAATATGTAACTGACGTGGGATGTTTGTTTGGCCCTTAAGTATGATGTCCACAGTACCGGTAACATGCCGCAGTAGAAGCCTTGGTGAAACGCGTGAGGTTTGTCCCATAGGACCCTCCCTCTATCCTCATGCTTGCTTTGCACTTTGTTCTTAAAATTACATTTTGATGGGTAGCCATGTGCTACGCTAGGGAGGCAGCGGGAGCTTAGAAGCATTAATACTTGGCTAAGAGGGTGGTGTAAGGAAGAAGGGTTTGGGTTTATAGAGAACTGGGAAGACTTTGCTGCCGGCTACAGGCTCTTTAGTAGGCATGGGTTTTACCTCACTGATGGTGGTGCAGCTGTTTTAGGGGAGAAGATGGCTAGGGGGTTGGAGGAGATTTTAAACTAGGTTTGGGGGGAGGGTATTAGCAGTCTCACTGGGATAGATAGCCCAGGAGGAAAGCAGGGTGTAGATAGGCCAGTGGTGGGTGGAAAGCAGGGTGGGGCTAGCATAGGGGTAGGGGGCATGTGTATTAAAGTGTATAAAATAAATTACAGGATCATAATCTAAAATGTATGTTTGCAGGGGGATCTAGATAGATTGTCACATTGGGCTGCTAAGTGGCAGATGAGATTCAATGTTGAGAAATGTAAGGTGATGCATTTTGGGTTTAAAAATCCTTGTGCTGCTTATACTATAAATGTCTCTGTGCTAAGTGAATCCCTTTTGAAAAGGGATCTTGGAGTTTTGGTGGATAGCAAACTTAAAGGTACCAAGCAGTGCCAGGCAGCAACATCTATAGCCAGCATGGTATTGTCTTGTATAAAGAGAGGTATGGATTCAAGGGAGGAAAATGTTATTCTCCCTCATTACAAAGCATTGGTAAGGCCTCATTTGGAATATGCAGTGCAATTTTGGAATCCTGTGTACAAAAAGGACATCTTTGAAATTGAGATGAGACTGGATAAGTTACAATTATGTATGCTAGAGAAAAGGCGCTTGCATTGTTTACCAATAGAGCATATCAGAGGACATGTGGACATCTCTTAAGACTTGAAGAAAAAAGGTTTAGCCTTTAAGTTCGGAAAGGGTTTTTCACTGTAAGAAAGCTAAAGCTATGGAACTGTCTTCCAGTGGACGTTGTGATGGCAGGTTCATTGGACAGTTTAAAAAAAAAGCTGTATGAGTTTCTGCAAACAAGGAATATTGCAAGTTACTGGTATTGATACATAAAGTAGAGTTGATTCAGGGAAATTTCCAATTGCCACTAGGAGTCAGGAAGGATTTTTTTTTCTCCCTGCATAAACCTGGTGGGGTTTTTTGCCTTCCTGTTAGGCAGGAAATGAGGATATTGGTAGATGGGTTGGACTGGATGGACGTATGTCTTTATTCAACCTCAAATACTATACTATACTAGACCTTTGGAGCCTGGCATACCTCTGAAGTAAAACTATGGACTATAGATAGAGTGAGTGTAGTAGATAAGTATAATACTATGACCATTTGATTTACACATATTGCAATTTGATGTGTAGTTGATGCAAGGGTATTATGGGGTTTTCATGTATCTATATAGGTTTGTAATTGTTTTTAATCCTTGTTTCTAATATCTATGAATTATACAATAAAGGTATTTTACCCCTTTAAAAACAGTCCACTTCTGTTTAGCTGTAGCTAGCAATGCCAGACAGCAATGGCTAGAGCTAGCAAGATATTGTCTTGTATAAAGGGGAAAAGATTCAAGGGGAAAAAATCCATGGATCCTTCCCGATTCCAATTATGAGTCAAGAAGGAAATTTTTCCCCTCTGGATCATCTGTAAGGTAGGGTTAATTAGTAGGCTATAAAGGTTGGACTAGATTGGTGGATGTCTTTATTCAACCTCCATTACTATGTTACAGCCATGGTAGCAAGGGTGGAATGTGTGCCTCTGCGCAGGAGAGAGATAATAGATGGAAATTTCATGAACTGTGTGAAGGAAGTTAGGAGAGATGATCTGACTAAGGCTGAGGTATCTATCAATGTCATGTTCTGTAAAGCTACTAGCTTTTTACCTTTTCCGATCTGGTATTGGGGGTCTGTACCTCAATTATATCTGCCTTCCTTTCTTATCTATTTACAGCTGCATTTTGGAGGATTGTGAGAATCCTTTTGCTTGTGAACATTTTGCTGCAGGCAATGTGTATCTGTACATCGCGCTACAATTCATCGCAATTTGCACAAAGAATATCTGTATGGAGAAAAAAACTCTTTTTGCACTTACACCACAGAGTCGCTTGTTGTATGCAAAAGTTCATTTAGACAAGCCAGATTATTTTTAAAACAAAGTGCTTTGGACTGATGAGACAAAAACATTATTTAGTTCTAACAAAAAGCGATTTGCATGGTGGAATAACACCACATTCCAAGGAAAAAATCTGCTACCTTCTCGCAAATTTGTCAGAGGTTCCATCATGCTGAAGGGCTGTGCAGCTAGTTCAGAGACTGGGGCCCTTGTGAAAGTGGAGGATCAGATGAATTAAGCACAATCAAAAAATTCTACTGTATAATGTTCAAGCATCAGTCACAAAGGTAAAGTTATCAGGGGTTGGATATTTCATTAAGACAATGACCCCAAACTCAGTTTAAAATCTACATAGGCATTTAAGCATAGGGAGAAGTAAGATGGGCCATATTTAAGAACATGGTATTGCTAAATTGTGGTCAATCCAGAATCCATATACTCATTAAAGTCTATAGGAGGCGACTAGAGGCTGTTACATTTGCAAAAGAAGGCTCAACTAAGTATTGATGCATGGGGTGCCCACATGTATGCACCTGTCTAATTTTGTTATGATACATGTTGCATATTTTCTGTTAATCCAATAAAGGAAGTTGCTAATTTGAAAGCTCAGCCAATGATAAACAAAACTACAAAGAAATAATAGGAGTTCCCATACTTTTTCATTTGACTGTAACTATCTGTCTTTCTATCTGTGTGCTTGTCTGTTTCTCTCTCCCCATATATATATCAATTATCTACCTGCCCGGTCTAGCTATTTAATGTACCTTTATTTCTATCTCCTCTTCCCTCTATCGGTATATCTATCTGTCAGTCTGTCTATCACCTACCTAATCAATTTTTTTATCACCATATTGTACACACAATGCACAGTAGAGCAGACTTTTCATATCATAAATTTCAAAGTTATGTAAAGACTCACAGTATGCACACATTTGAATTAAATGATTGAACAGGAGCATTTTTAGGGTCTGAAAAGATCTGGGGCACTTTTGTGAGTTATATGTACCACGTGTAAAAATTTAGGCACTGACAAGAGCCTTTGTTGGAGGCTCTGCAGCTCAAAACCAGGACCCCCATTGGTTCTTAGAAGAGCCCATGTAGCTCTTATAAGAGCCTGATAGTGGGGCCCCGCAGCTCGAAACTGGGACAACCCCAAGTCCTTAAAAGGACCTTTACAAGTCTCCACCAAATCACAAATGGATTTGGTCCTTCAGCAAACCCGTATAAAAGAGGTGCAAACCTCTGCAGTGATGACAGAAGAAAGAAGACATAAGGCATTGGGATCAAGATCAGAGGCAACATCGGCTATGTCAGTGTCACTGGCGACGGTGGTGTCACTGGGGGGCAGCAGAGTTGGTGTCACCACCGATATGGGCTGCAACGTTTGAGAAGAAAGAAAACGTCCTTTTAAGGACCAGGGGTTTCAGCTGCAGGACCACTTAAGCCCCAAAGGTCACTTGTCAGTGCCCCTGAAACCCCCCTTGCCGGTGCTGGATGTGCACGCCCACCCCCCTCAGACAGATAGAGGGACAGAAGGGGATAATAGATAGGGGACAGACAAAAAAAGATGGATAGGTAGACACAAATATACAGACAGCTTGATTGGTACAAAATGACACTGTACAGGTGCAGTAACGGGCAAAACAATGACAGTGTTCGCAAACTGGGAATGTCAAGAGACTGGTACAAAAAACTGGCAAATCAGTGATAATGGTACAGCAAACTGAATTTCATGAGACTGATAGAGCAAACTGGAAATGTCTTGAGACTGGTAGAGCAAACTGGGAATGTCATGAGACTTGGTACAGTCCCAAAATGGATTTACCCGCAGTGTGATTTAAACACATGATTAGTAGAGATGGACTAGAACTCGATTTTGAGCTGAACTTTATGAGTTCGGACAAACTTGAACTATTTAGAACTCTCTGAACGTTCTTGTGGAAGTATTTTTGATAACTTTAGAAAATTTGAGGATACTCAAATCGTTAACTCTCGAATTTATTGCTCCATAACCCTAGAGCGCAGCTTATGGTACATTTGAGGGTTCTTGCAGAATTCCAGGTTTACCAAACGCTATATTTGAGGGTTTTTAGCAAATTTGAGGGTTACCAAATGCACGATGATGGGGTAAGTTAGTATTTAAACATGTTTTAGTCATATGAACAAGTTCCCAAGACCATTTCTTAGGTGCCAGAGCCATTTACAGTAAGTTAACATTGGACCTAACAAAAAGAAGTTTCTTGTAAGTGGAAATGAACAAGAGTGGAACCTTGCTCTTAAGGACATAGAAAAAGGACATTTAATCATTTGATGGTTGTATGGTTTGTGTGAAAGTTTGAAAATAAGGATTATTTGTGCTAATGGTGTGTTGTGTTAAGGACTGTGTGTGCAAGACTGTGCAGATTAATCTGCACTGGGCTTCTATAGTCTAGTATTGCACCTGCTGTAATCGCAAAAAGGTTATGAAAGGGTTAATAAGTGTTTTGTTTTTTCCCTTGTTCTAAAGGACCTTGCTCTTAAGGACACAGAAAAAGAAGGACCTTGCTCTTAAGGACATATAAAATGAAGGTCATTGAAACAAGAAGGGCAATTAAACAAGGTTGGTGTATCACTTTGCTGGTGTGGTGTATTAGAAGGGACAGTTTTCTCAGTACCATGCAATGTGCATCCTGCCACATGTAAAGGAACCTGGAGCAGACGTTCCAGGGGACCTATGTCTGTGTCAGGTGTGAGTGGGTTGCCCGTTTGGAAGCTGAGATGGAGAGTCTAAGGGGGCAGCATTGCAAGGATTGGCAAATCTGGGGGGACAGAAGGCACTGGCTGGGACCAGTATAGAGGTGGGTGGAAGTGGAACAGGGATGGTTGAGGGGGGAGGTAGTTTTGTTAGGATTACTAGGAGAAGTGGGGGACGGAAGGGTAGGGTTGCTTCTTCCCAGCTTGCCCACCCCAACAGATTTGCCACCTTAGGTGATGAAGTGGAGGAGGACAGCTCGGAATTAGCATGTGTGGAGTGCGGGCTAATCCCTTGAGCACCCAGGGGGACTGCCATCTCTAATACAAGGGAGGATGAACTTAGGATCAGGAATGCTAGGCAGGTGGTAATGGTAGGGGACTCCATTATAAGGAAGGTAGATAGGGTAATCTGCCGCCAAGACCCTACATGCCAAACTGTGTGTTGCCTGCCTGGTGCAAGGGTTTGGCATGTGGTGCATCGTGTAGACAGATTATTATGATTTCCGAGGACTAAGGGCCAAGTTAAAAGCAAGGACCTCCAGGGTAGTGTTTTCAGAAACACTACCGCAGCCACGTGCTACGCTAGGGAGACGGGAAGCTTAGGAGCATAAATGCGTGGCTAAGAGGGTGGTGTAAGGAAGAAGGGTTTGGGTTTATAGAGAACTAAGCAGACTTTGCTGTCGGCTACAGGCTCTTTAGTAGGGATGGGTTGCACCTCACTGATGGCGCTGCAGCTGTTTTAGGGGAGAAGATGGCTAGAGGGTTGGAGGAGATTTTTAACTAGGTTTGGGGGTAGGGTTATAGCAGTCTCACTGGGATAGATATCCCAGGAGGAAAGCAGCGAGGGTATAGATAGGCCAGTGGTGGGTGGAAAGGGGGCTAGCATAGGGGGTAGGGAGGCATGTGTATCAAAGTGTATGAATAAATTACAGGACCATACCGGTAATCTAAAATGTATGTTTGCAAATGGCTGACAAAATGGGTGAATTGGAGATTATGACATTGAATGAAAAGTATGATGTAATAGGTATAGCAGAAACATGGTTAAACAGTTCTCACGAATGGGCTGTAAATTTAGAAGGATATGCCTTGTTTAGGCAGAACAGAGAAAAAGGAAAGGGGATGGAGTATGTGTTTATGTTAAAAAAGAATTGAAGCCAAATTTAAAAGAAGAGATAACTGGCGATATGGATGTTAAAGCAGAGGCAATATGGGTGGAATTAGGCAACAGGAAAGGGGGTAATGTCATTGTTGGTGTGGTGTCTGCTCTAAGCAGCCAAATTCTAGCAGGGAGGAAGTGACTCTTCATATGCAGTTGGCAAGGGAAGGGGATTGTACTCATTATTGGGGACTTTAATTACCCTGATACTGCTTATTGTGTCTTGTTATATTATATGGTAAGGTTCAACTGTTCTGGTTTTAAAGGGCATCTATAGTGAAATTTATACATTGCTCCAATCCAGACATAAAAAAAGGTTATTGTATTCTTTCTTATTCTTACCTTCCTCTCTGGCTACGTGTTAGCACACTGTCTGATTTACTGCAGGGCTCCCCACTCCCCCTCCCCTCTCTGGTCATTCCCCCGTTCATTTAGTCCGGCTGTAAATTAAGCCTGTGAAACAAGCCGCTCATGCGCATTAATCCTCCTAGACATGACACATCACTCTAACCTTTTTAAACAAACAAATTAAACCTCGGTATGTAAGCCTGTAGAGAGGAAGTTTCTGAAGATAGTGCTACGTAAGGAATGGGAGGGGGGAAAGGGGGGGGAGTTTGGAGAGACCGAATCCTGAATCACTGCAGCCCAGTCTCCCTTTGACAGGCAATAAATCGGTGAAAGGAGGAGATGGAATTTTCCTTCCCTTCTGTTCTTAACCCAGTATTTGCCAAGCATTTTAGTGAGAAGGAAGGAGTCATTGGGAGACTTGCTGTAAATCCTGTGGAAGCCTACACACTATACAGGCATGCTGTTAGGGGATTTGATTGACAGCTTAAGCAGGAGTGGTGTACTGAAATCTTCACTTCTTTTAATTTGTATATCTTAGGACAGAGGTGGAATCTGAAGAAAATTAAGGTACTCTGGGGGTTGGGGGGATTAGAGAACAATGAAATAAGAAATAAAAAAGTAATTTTCCCACTATAGATGCCCTTTAAGATCTGTAAGGGGGAAGTGGTTGTGGGAGTATCCCAGTCAGGGGCTCTATATTTATAATGAATAAATATTGTTTGTAGCACACATATCCCCTACTTTTTTCTTTTTTTGTGTTTATGTAGGCTATTTTAGGGGAGTGCTTCACTATTGAATTAGGCTTTGAGTGCATCCAGTTGTTTGTGTGTATGTGGCCCAGGTAAAGGTACTGAACAGAAGTGGACTGGTGATTTGAAGCCATTTCACATCTAAAATTTATACCCTTGGGAAATAAATGTTAAAAAAAATGTGCCCATGCATGTGCCTGAATTCTGATGTAGAGGCAAATGGAAAGGAAGAAAAAGGCATTTAAAACCTTTAATTCAGAGGGAATGGAAAGGGCCTTTAGGGATTATAAAACTAGCTAAAATTATAAAGTTAGGATAGCTGAACAAAGCATCACTAAGCCTAAACATTTTTTAAGTATTAATAGTAAGAAAATGAGGACTGAAAATATGGCACCAAAGTTAGTTACGGAGGATGGCAATAAAGCAGATGTCTTAAATAATCCCCCCCCGTATACACTATAGAAGTACAGATATCATAGAGTACAGTAGCAATAATGGTATAAAAGATGCAAGTGCACTTTGGTCAACCGAGGATATGGTACAGAAAGAACTAAATAAGCTTAATATTAATAAATTTCCTGGACCGGATAAAATACATCCTCGGGTACTTAGGGAGCTAAGTTCAGTTTTATCTAGGCCATTGTTTCTTATTTTTGCATATTCCCTCATGTCCGGATGTGTGCCTCTGGATTGGGAAAAGGCTGATGTTATTCCAATATTCAAAAAGAGTAGTCGTTCACAGATGGGTAGTTACAGGCCTGAAAGTTTAACTTCAGTGGTGGGAAAGATACTGGAAAGTTTGATAAGGGAACATATTCTAGAGCATGGATTTGGAGGCCACTTGGGTATGCAGCGCTGTACAATATAAAATACAAAGTATACAAACAAGGGGATAAATGCAAGCCATTATACAGATAGATAAAAATTAAATTAAGTTAAATACAATTTCATACATCGGTAAGAAAGCATATATATATAAATTATGTATAAATGGATATAAGTGCAACAAGCCTCAACACATTAGGAATGAGATCCCTGCCCGGAAGAGCTTACAATCTAAGTGGGGGGACAACATACAGGTACAAGTGAGGGGGATGGGTACAAAGTGCTTAAAAGGGCTAACAATCATTAGTTATGGTGATGTTAAGAAAGGTAGGAGGACAGAATAGATTTGAAAGCATTAATGGATGTCACCAGGCAAAGCGAGAGATGGAGACAGTTCAAAGGTAGGGAGCAGCAAGAAAGAATGGTTTAAGGCGAGAGGCAGCAGTGTTAGTTGGGGATCTGTGGAGAAGATTTCCTTGCGAGGAGCGAAGGGCACGGCCTGAAATATAAGGGACCAAGAGAGAAGATAAGTAGGGAGGTGCAGTAGAGCAAAGGGATTTAAAGGTTGAAAGCAGGGTATTGAATATGATTCGTTGTTTGATGGGAAGCCACCCTATGGACTGAAGTATCGGGGTTGCGGGTTCTCTTTTGGAGGAGAGCGAGATGATCCGAGCTGCCGAGTTTAAGATAGACTGGAGAGAGAGATGAGAGGCCAGGAGTCCAAGCAGTAGAATGTTACAGTAGTCAAGATGGGGGGTTATAAGGGCATGGATGAGCATTTTAGTAGTGGAGAAAGAAAGAACAGGGCGGATCTTGGCAATATTGCGAAGGAGAAAACGACAGGTCATATCAACATTGTTAATGTGATGATGGAGGGAAAGAGAAGTCAAAGATTACTGCAATGCAGCAGATTCAACTGGGTTAATGACCATATTGTCAATAGAGATGGACAATGGTGGACTAGATCCCAGTTTAGGGGGGCAAATGATTAATTCCGTTTTGGATAGAGTTTAAGGCGACGGTGTGCCATCCAGGAAGAGATAGAGAGCAGACATTTAGAGATTTGGGATTAAATTAATAAGGGGATTGGGGGAGCTTGAATATGGAGACTGAAAAAGTTACAATTATGTACGCTGGAGAAAAGGCGCTTGCGTGGGGATATGATTACTGTGTATAAATACATTAACGGGCCATACAATAAACTATCTGTGGCATTGTTCACCAATAGAGCATATCAGAGGACATGTGGACACCCCTTAAGATTTGATGAAAAAAGGTTTAGGCTTCAAGTTCGGAAAGGGTTTTTCACTGTGAGAACGGTAAAGCAATGAACGTCTTCCAGTGGACGTTGTTATGGCAGGGTCATTGGTCAGCTTAAAAAAAAAGCTGGATGCGTTTTTGCAAACAAGGAATGTTGCAAGTTAATGGTATTGAAACATAAAGTAGAGTTGATGCAGGGAAATTTCCGACCTTCTTAAATTTGGTGTTGTTTTTTGCCTTCCTCTGGATCAACAGTTAGGCAGGAAATGAGGATATTGCTAGATGGGTTGGACTGGATGGACATATGTCTTTATTCAACCTCAAATACTATACTATACTATACGCAGAGGTACCAATATCCCAAAAAATTTATTTATTTAAGGACAACTCTACCCTGATAATGGCATCTTTTTCAAAAGTATAGCCTCTAAAATAGCCTCTTTTAAACTAAGGGGTAGTGCATGTTAAAGAATATATTTCTTCACGCCCCCTTTAGCAATTTAATGAGCTGGTTATAGGCTTGCTCAGTGGAGACAGCCAGAGGATTACCATTCAGTCATTGGCTGTGATGTCAACTGTCATATAAGTCTTACATGTTTTAGTTTTGTAACTATTGCAGTTTTGGGGTTGGGAATATTATTTTATATTAAAGAATATTGTTTAAAAGAGAACAAGTGGATTTTTACATGGATAGATTTGACAGATCCAGACATGCTTCCTATAGGAACAAAAACGACTGCAAATAAAAATAGGATAGAAACTCTGTGCACAGGTCCTTAAATGCATGAATTCATTTACATTTATATATTTTAATGCTGCATTGCAAATGCAAAGTCATTAATGATTTTTTTGGGCCATATTTATAAAGCCGTATTGTCATTTTTGCTAAAAATTTATAAAATATTCAGCACAATATTTGAATGGCATTTTAAGTATAGAATACCATGCAGTACTATTGCTATCTTATTAGTGATCAATACTTTACATTATTCTATTCACATAAAAAATTTATTCAATACCATGCTAAACCATTTTTTTTACATCGGTTTTCACTATAGAGAATCCTAGTCCTTACAGCAGGGATTGGAATAATATGTAGGGGAGAAATGAGGAGTATTCACATTGGCTGACGGAGGATATGGTACGGAAACTATTAAACAAAGTAAATATCAATAAAGCCCCAGGACCAGATGGATTGCATCCTCGGATTTTAAAAGAGCTTAGTTCAGTTCTATCTAGACCACTGTTTCACATCTTTTCAGATTTACTGGTCTGGGGATGTGCCGCTGGATTGGAAAAAAGCCAATGTAATACCAAAATTCAAAAAAGTTAGTCAGTCGTTCCCAGCCTGGTAACTATAGACCTGTAAGCCTAACATCAGTGGTAGGGAAGGTTCTGGAAACTTTGTTACGGGATCATATTCTTGACTTTGTCTCCGGAACTGATCTTATTAGTAGTAGTCAGCATGGATTTATGAGAAATAGATCATGCCAGACAAATTTAATTGGTTTTTATGAAGAAGTGAGTAAGAATTTAGATGGGGTGGATGTTATATACTTGGATTTTGCGAAAGCTTTTGATACTGTGCCACATAGGCGACTAATGTATAAACTGAGGACTGTTGGCCTAAAAGAAAAAAATTTTTATGGATAGAGAATTGGTTATTGGATCGCAAACAAAGAGTGGTGGTAAATGCCCACATAGCTACATCTATGTGGGCTAAAGTTCTAAGCGGAGTGCCTCAGGGTTCTGTACTGGGGCCACTTCTTTTTAATCTGTTTATAAATGATTTAGAAGGGGACATTGAGAGAAAGGTCACTGTGTTTGCTGATGACACTAAACTATGCAGAGCTTTGGAAACTTCAAATGATGTGCAAGTGCTGCAAGCAGACATAGATAGATTATCAAAATGGGCAGCAGAATGGCAGATGAGATTCAATGTTGATAAATGTAAGATGATGCATTTGGGATTTAATAATCCCTGTGCCACCTACACCATAAATAACTGTGTTAAGCACTTGTGAAGGTTCTCATTAATCCAGGTCATGGTATATCTATTGTATTCAATTAGGTCAACTGGACTTGAAGTTCAGTTCTTGAAGACATTTTGCTAGTCAGAACCCTGCAACACAGAGCTGAGAACATCCCCACTAGCACAGAGGAGAAGGCTAAAGAAATGAAACATCTCAGAGGAGCTTAAAACTTGTGGATATCCAGACTGGGCATTTGTCAAAAGAAGTAGAAGGAAAAAAAATAACACGTATACCAACAGTGAAGGGGAAAAGCAAGACAGGAGAAAGAACATGGTCATCCCATATGTAGCAGGGGTCTCCGAGAAATTAAGAAGAATTTTCAAAAACCACTGTATCCCTGTCTGCTTTAAACTGAACAACACACTGAGGCAGCAATTGTTACATCCAAAAGACCCAATACTGAAACACAAGAAAAGGGACATCATATACGCAGTGCAGTGCAGTGAAGAATGCTCTGATTTGTATGTGGGGGAGACCAAACAGCAACTACATCAACGTATATGCCCCTGCACAGAAGAGCCAATTCCTCGGGTCAGGACTCAGCCATGTACCTGCATCTTAAAGAAAAAGGACATACCTTTGAAGATTGTAATGTTAACATATTGGCAAAGGAACATGACTGGTTCAAAAGTTGTGTCAAGGAGGCCATTTATGTGAAAATAAAGAAACCAAGCCTAAATAGAGGTGGGGGGTTCGACACCAACTGTCTGCCATTTACAATGCTGTTTTGACACCTTACTCTGGGAGTTCCTATAACACCTCTTAGCCACTATGCAATCACGCCCTTAACACCTGGCTGTGATATGCTAATTGGGATTTTGCAGTCATTCTGATTTGAGAAAGCCAGTCGGATGACTAGCGAAACATCTTTAAGAACTAAACTTCCAGTTGATCTAATTGAATACAACAGATATAACTGTGTTAAGTGAATCTGTAATGGAAAAAGATTTGGGGGTTCTGGTAGATAACAGACTTAGCTATAGCAAACAATGCCAGCCACGGCTAGAGCTAGCAAGATATTGTCTTGTATAAAGAGAGGAATAGATTCAAGAGAGAAAAATATTATTCTCCCTCTTTACAAGGCACTGGTAAGGCCTCATTTGGAATATGCGATGCAGTTTTGGAACCCCATATACAAAAGGGACATCTTGGAAATAGAAGCAGTTCAGAGAAGGGCAACTAAAATAATAAAAACAAGTTAGGGTTGTTTACATTGAAGAAGTTTGATTGGGGACATGATAACCTTATATAAATATATTAATGGGCCATACAATAAACTCTCTGGTGCATTGCTTACAAATAGGTCTTATCAGAGGACTCGTGGACATTGTTTAAGGCTGGGTACACACGGAGGGACTATTCGCGGCTGGCCACCACACACCAGCAGATACTTTCGGCAGACTGACCGATAGTGCCGTGAATTGGACGTTCGGTTGAAAATATCTGCTGGTGAGTACCCAGACTAAGGTTGGAAGTAAAGAAGTTTCATCTTCAGGTTAGCAAAGGTTTCTTTACAGTGAGAATGGTGAAACTGTGGAACTGACTTCCAGCAGATGTGGTAATGGCAAGTTCATTGAATAGCTTTAAAAATAGTCTGGATACATTTGTAAAACTAAAAAATATTGAGAACTACTGGTACCCCCCCCCCCTTTTTTTTAGCTGTTTTTTTTTTTTTTGTCTTCCTCTGGATCAACTGTTAGGAAGGGTTAAAAATAAGTGAATTGGTTGGACTTGATGGACGTATGTCTTCGTTCAACCTCATTTACTATGTTACAATGAGGAAAATAACATTTCATCTGCACATTTGGCTTATAAATATGGATTAATTATGTCTCTCCACTGGAAAAAATAGGTACTTTGTTCTCCCATTATAAGTAAAAGGCACTGCTCAGTAAGAGCCGTATTTATAAAGATTCGTTATCATCGAATTCCTACAACGAATCTTTATTGCAATCAGAAAAACTACTGCTAGAATCCCACCCAGTTTTGCCCCATTGACTTTAATAAGAGGGTCCCAGGATTTAAATACTGCCCGGGGATCCACGTTATGGGTGTGACCATATACTCCACTACCACCGCTTTACTATAACAAATAAAAAATTGGATGCACCAGTAGGGAACCATTTTAACAGCTCTCACCACTCCATAAACGATCTAAGAATCTTGGACCTTAAGGGGAACTTTAAAACAGAGAATGAAAGGAAGGTATGGGAGTACAAATTAATGAAAACTTTTAACTCTCTGGAGAAGGGACTGAACCTGGGCCTTGGATTTATGGAAAACTATATGGATTAAGAACTGCCATTGGGATAGTTAATTACATGGAATTACTTTCACTTCACACTTCAGTAACTTACTACTATTTATATCAACCACTTTGATCCACAGTATCTTGTACCTTATCTGTTTGTCCCTTGCAGACCCCTTTTATATGACTTTGTTAAAGGGTTTGTCCACCCCTTTTGGGTCCTTTTGCTATAATATAGGTATAGGTCCCTCAGCCCCAACCGCCATAATAGTTTTTTCAGAAAGTGCACAGATCTTTACTTACCTTACCTCTCTCCTCTGCCACGCTCTCCCGGCCCTCTGCTTGCAAGCAGGTAGTGGGACCGGCAGCCGCGTCTCTGATTGGCTGAGAGGCGGCTGCCAGATGCTCAAGACGCCAGGGGAGAATGGTAAGGTAAGTAAAGATCTGTGCACTTTCTTTAAAAACTATTATGGCGGTTGGGGCTGGGGGACCTATACCTATATTATAGCTAAGGGATTTTGAACTAGGGGGAGGGACAGCAAAACGGGAGGGAGAGGGAGGGGGGGAGGACTCTCCTGCGCATGCCTCACTCAAACCTTGTAGAGGTTGAGGCAGACACAGGAGCAGGATGAGTCACACAGAGCTCCTACACTGCAGTTTCCTGGACTTTGGAGGGGCATAAAGAAGAACCATTTGGAGCAGAAATTTAAGGTAGGGCTTGTTTTAAACTACAGAGTAGGGCCAGTAGTGGGTTAAATTTTAGTTTTGGGGGTAGACATGCCCATTAATACCTTCCACACTGATATTCCTTTTTTCTGGTTATTTGAACTATGAGCTAAATGTTGTATATATATCAGAGCCACAGAGCCACACCACAGCTTCATTGTATTCAGTTTGAAAATGGAGCTAGAATGTTCTGAAAGCTTGCTATGATTATCTTAGTTAGCCAATAAAGGTATCACCTTTATACCACTTTTGTTATTTTTTATTTCAAAGGGGTTACCCTGTAAACTTTTTGACTGGCTAACACGGTACACCACCTTTCCCTGCATCTACCATATACTCCGGCGACTGCAAAGCACTTTCGCCCGTTGGAAAACTACTGCTCTTACTGGTAGTTTTTCCAATAATAATAAAGATTAGTTGTGGGACTTTGCAGATAAGAAATCTTTATAAATATGGCCCTAAGTGACATCTGCCCTACTGTATTTAAAATGGGTATTTGAAGATCCAATAGCGGCAGTTTTGAGCTATCCACAAAGGCTGCAAGTACAGTACACAATTCTAATCTTAATCTGTTATTATACTCAAGTGGAACTGCTTTATTTTAATTAAATCTGGTAACTATAGACCTGTAAGCCCAACATCAGTGGTAGGGAAGGTGCTTATGGGGTCATATCCTAGACTTTATCTCCAGAACTGAACTTATTAGTGGTAGTCACGGATTTATGATAGACAAGGCAGGTAGCTTAGGGAGAGGTGGGACAAAAGGAGCAAAATTTCCTCCACTGCATAGATATGCAAAATTCTCCTTTATGTTTCAAGGATGTATGAGAAATAGATTGTGTCAAACAAATTAACTTGTGTTTTATGAAGAAGTAAGAATTTAGATTCAGGCATAGCAGTAGATGTAGTATAATTGGATTTAAAGCTTTTGATACTTTGCACGGGTGACTTATGTATAAATTGAGGACTGTTGGCCTAGAAAAAAAACATTTGTACATGGATAGAGAATTGGTTATTGGATCGCAAACAGTGAGTGGTGGTCAATGGAGCTACATCTATGTGGGCTAAAGTTCTATGTCGAGTGCCTCAGGTTTCCAAACTGGGGCCACTTCTTTTTAATCTGTTTATAAATGACTTAGAAGCGGGCATTGAGAGCAAGGTATGTCTTTGCTGATGGCACTTAATTATGCAGAGCTTTGGAAACTTCAAATGATGTGCAATTGCTGCAAGCTGATCTACATAGATTATCAAAATGGGCAGCAGAAGTGCAGATGAGATAAATGTAAGGTGATGCATTTGGGGTTTAACAATCCTGGTGCCACCAACACCATAAATGTGTTAAGTGAACCTCTAATGGAAAAATATTTGGGGGTTCTGGTAGATCACAAACTTAGAATGTAGCAAACAATGCCAGACAGCAATGGCTAGAGGTAGCAAGAGGGGAATAGATTCAAGAGAAAAAAATGTATTCTCCCTCTTAACAAAGCACTGGTAAGGCCTCATTTAGAATATGTGGTGCTGTTTTGGAGTCCCATTTACAAAAGGGACATCTTAGAAATGGAAGTAGTTCAGAAAATTGCAACTAAAATAATAAAGGGAATGAAGGGGCTTGACTATGCAGACAGATTAGACAAGTTAGGGCTGTTTATATTAGAGAAACAACATATGCGTGGGGATATGATCACTTTATACAAATATATTAATGGACCATACTGTAAACTCTGGTGCATTGTTTAATAATTGGTCATATCAGAGGACATGTGGACATCATTTAAGATTGGAAGAAAAGTTTCAGCTTCAGGTAAGGAATCTTTACAGTGAGAAAGGTGAAACAGTGGAACTGTCTTCCAGCAGATGTGGTAATGGCAAGTTCATTAAATAGCTTTAAAAGCGGGCTAGATATGTTTCTAAAACAAAAAAAATATTGAGAATTACTACTGTAGTATTAATACATATACTGCAGTTCTGGTTGATTCAGGGATACTTTCCGATTGCCATTTGGAGTCCGGAAGGAAATCCCCCCCCCTTTAAGCTGGGTTTTTTGCCATCCTCTGGATCAACTGTTAGGTAGGGTTAAAAAGGAGGGGCGAAAAGGTTGGACTGATGGACATATGTCTTTATTCAACCTCAATTACTATGTATGTAAATAAAATTATAGCACATTTTTAACTTGGTATTATTAACCTGGCATGTGAAAAATATTGCACATGTATGTGTGATAATGACAATTCCAAAACTTTAATACTTTTTAAACGACACACCTTTTTTTTATTTTAGCAATAATTACAGGTCTACATTGATTACATAAGTTGTAGTTGAATAAATGTTTTCATCTTTATGAAAGAATTCAGTTTAGATGACAACACAGTACACTTCTAAAATAAAAAAGTGCAATGACTGGAGAACAAAATTATTTATTTTACATTTATTAGCAGCCAATGGTTAATTTGTGCTGACAATTTGACAATTACGATCCATACTGTGCAGTGATGGTTATCCTTCAAATCAACCCAAACTGTTAACACTTTCTTTATGAGTGCAGAGCAGCAGCTGCTCATGGATATCCCTCTTCAGCACTGGAGGAGGGGTACATTTTACAAACCGTGAGTGAAAATGACATACCTGATTGAATGCCATGGCCATTTAAAGCTAAATTATTTTCACACTAAATTCCATTACAATAACCACATACTGGTACGTCTCTTTTTCTGTATCCTCTACATTTCATTTTGTCATGTAGCACAGTGGTTCAATTTGGCAATGCAAATTTCATTACCCACACGTCTGTTCTTGTTATAATTACCCATTTGTGCACAGTTTATACTGTACTGCATGTTTCAATTCACTGACTGTATTTATTTTATAACAATACCAGGGAGATGTAATACCAGCGGCTAACAGTACTTTGTGGAGCCTGTGCCATTAAGAGAAACGGAGCAAGCTCCGAAGAGCGTCTTCTAAATAGATGCATTACACCGGTGCTCCTTACCTTTGGGGTTTCCACAATGCAGTAAGTCTCACTAAATGATTACTGCATCAAGGGAACATGGAAAGTAAGAGGAGCAGCAAGGGTGAAGTATTACATCTGCCCCTTCATGTTTAAAGCATAACATGATACAATAACCTCTGTTTCTAAGAGGGTACATCAGTTTGCAGAATAGCGATATCACAATTTTTGGAGTTTTACATCATGTTTTCTCAAACTTATTTGATGAAATATTCACTAGAAATATACTGCTTTGTGTAAGGGAATATGCATTTCATATGAGAAAGATTCTATTAAGTGTGTTTTTATTGTGCATTTTTAACATCGGTTTATAGTTCTGCCCAATCTTCCAAAAGCCACAGTTTGTAAAATTATTGCTAATAGTATTTCAGTTGAGATCGTTTCCTGTGTGCCATTATTATTGCTATCCACTTCCTCTTGCTGTAAACCTATTTGACCAAGCTATACATCACAAAAACAGCTTGACAAAACATGTACTTTACTAATCTGGCATGTCTGTGCTTAGCCCTTCAATGTGCTTTTTTTATCTGGGGAAAAGCTCTGTTCACCCAGATTCCTTTGTGCTTCTCAGATTATTTTCTGTGCTATTTTAAAAGAATCTTTACTTGGACCAGATTTTGATAACTGATACTATTCTCTTCTGAGACCATGGAAGCATTACACTGTGCTCTGAAAAAATCTCTAATTGGCTTATTATTCTGTTTGGCTCCAGACCAGGCCATCCATTTTATGTCTTTGCAGATCAGGTGACAGAGGTGGCTGGATATTTTCTCTTCCAAACTTAACTAAATAGGCTTTATCTGGATAACTGTGCACTAAGAAATACATTTGAATTGGCTGTACAAAAAGTAGGCAGACACACACAAAACTATATAACTAACACATAGGGGCATATTTATAAACGATTATTATTTTTACCATTTCGCTATCACAGGACATCACAATGGCAAAGAACACTATTTTTCATATATTTATGAATATATATATTTATAAAGCCGATCCTTTTTGCCCCAGGGATGTGTGGTGGTAATATCAGAAATATTGCCGTATTCATTGTGCTAAGTCCGCGCCGTAAAGAGAAAATGGCTGCAAGCAAAAGTTAAAAAGTGATCTTGGTAATATATTAAATGCCGTATCATTGTGCTAAGTCCGCACCGTAAAGAGAAAATGGCTGCAAGCAAAAGTTAAAAAGTGTTCTTGGTAATATATTAAATGCTGAGAAATTGTCTTACACCCACCCTTGACTATTGAGAAACACTTCACAATGTAATGACAACTTCCAAGGATCTACTGACAGTCTTTTTAAATGGCGGAACTTTTGTATCGCTGTTTTATAAGTATGACTAAGCAGTTACCATGATGATAAGTGAAATGGCGATCGCAGAGGTAATAACTTTTCATCGCCAGTTATCGCAGCTTTATAAATTGCATTAAGTTCAAATTTGGCCAGCAAAAAGTTAAACAAATCTTTAGAAATATGCCCCATTGTATTAACCAACCCTAATGATTTGAAGTGAAACATAACATTACACAAAGCAACAGCTAGCAGTTCTGTTTTCAAGAACAGGCAGTAGCAGTATAGTCAAACACAATTCACTAAAAAAATAGCTTTTAACAGAATACATTGCAAAGTCATATTTACAAACTAAAATAGTTCACTCATTACTGGAATGACAATTTACACAGACTTGTACAATTAAATATACAATATACACATGATTTAACTCTATAATATAATATAATATATATAGATATATTCATATATATATATATATATGATATTATAGTCAGTTAATTTATACATATTTAATATAATATATATTGTCAAGTTTCATTGGCTTTAAAGGAACACTAGACCCCAAAAAAGAACTGTGCCCCATTCATTTTTATTATTCACAGGGAGGTGAGTACGCTTATTCTCACCTCCCTGTGAATAATAGGATGCTCGGGAGACCTGGAACTTACCTTACCGCTGCTCCACTCGCAGCCGCTCCTTCACTGACAGCCGCTCTGTCCCGACCACGCGCCCTATCTTAGGCGCATGCGCGCCAATACAAAAGATAGGGTGCGCGATCGGGAGAGAACAGCTGTTTAAGCGTTCTCACCTCCCTGTGAATAATAGAAACGAATGGCACACAGTTCTTTTTTGGGGTTTAGGGGAGTTTACAGTCCCTTTAAATTAATAATAAAGATCACTTCTTACTGGTCACTTGATGATTAGTGCCAAGTCCAGCAACATTATGTGTAGGTAAATATATACACAACCACATTTAAATACACACACAGCATGTATATGCAAAAGTATGTGCTTAGGCAATAGATTTTAGAGGAGCATTGCATTGTATTCACAGTTATAAACTGGCAACATTGCCCACTGCCATGATCTAAAAAACAAAAAACAATGGATCATCAACAGGTTGCCACTGTAAGATAAACTCAGACAAAGAAAATAGAAATCAATAAATACTGAATGATATAATATAGCATCCCTTCCTTCTATAGTGCTTTAATTTAGTTACCAACACAATATAGTTAGTGACCCTGAGTTGAAATCTTTCCATCTCCTCTAAAGTGCATGTTATGTTAAAATAAATAACTTGGCTACTAAAGTTTTGACCTGGTCCTATACTTCTGGCAAGCATAATACATTCAGGTTGATGCAAAGAGAGACACTATTGCTCTCATTTGCCCATGTAATGTGAATGGGTTAAAGAACTTGTTCGTCTCAGTGCATCGGTTGCAAGATCCTCTTTTTAGAAGCCGGTATTCTAGTCCTAAAGTCTATTGCTAATTACGGTATGCACTTAAAGCCGCATTAAGCCCATTCTGCCTATACACCTAGGGTTAACGCAGCTTTAAGACCATAATTGCAGACAGCAGCTCTCTGTATTTTGCTCCCATAATTTTTACTATTTATTGCTGGTAAATAATGCTAATATTCATATATATAAAAAAAATTCATTGGCAGTTCCATATTGCAAGGCATCCTTTACCTATGTTAGTGTTAAATCCATTAAATAGTTATTGGGACAACTCACCTTGATGTTTTATATGTTTATTGAAATTACCCTTTAGAATTTCTAAGCAACATGTAATATTTATGCAAGTAACTTGCAAGGGGCAGAGAAAGGGTGATTTAAGCCAGAAACCAAACAGCACGATAACCATCTTCATGAATGAATCTTAATAATCAGGGCATTCGGATGTCCTACACTGCAAACAAGAAAATTCTATAAATTAAATAAGCTCTTTTGGCAGTGTACTATATTAAAGCACATTTAAATGGCTTATTACTTTTCCTTTTACTGTAACCATGGTCGATTGTGATATATTTGAATGAACTAAACGTGAACTCTTATGTCATGTACCTTCACTGAAAATCACCATATTTATGCCTTTAGTAGCACAAGTTGTGGCAGCTTATATTTGAATAAGCAAACTAGGGCCTGCACTTCGTTCTGCATTCTGATTTTTTTTTCTAAGGGTGGGGCTGACTTTAGAACTGTATACTTTGTCTTCACTAAATTCTTAGATGCTATAATTTTGTGCTTGAACAGTTTTAATCCCCAGAGTTAATATAGTCTATGCTATACAAATTATTTATCCTGCCCCTGGGAATGGTGGGTAATATTTGTATAAAGTTCCAACAGAGCTTAGTTGGTGAACTGCTCCTATAAAAACAGAGGACTAAAAATATCATTAATTCTTGCCGATTCTGTTTATATTGCTTACAAAACATGTACTTGCAGAATTACTAGAAGCTCCAGTTGGGTGGAAGACTTAATGCCACTTAAAGTGAATTGCGCTGTAAAGCCATCTTCCTCTTTTGACTAGCTAGCATTAAGGCTGAGGCCACACTGCAACGCACAGGAATCGCACACAAAATTGCGAGCATTATCGCAAGCGATTGTGTACGCGATTCTTGTGCGTTTTGCGCATACGTTTTTCTGTTTTGCATTATGGAAACGCATGCGTTAACGCACCAAAAATGGTGAACGCATGCGTTACCAAAACGCGAACGGACGCGCAATCGCATGCGCATTGGAAAGCGCGGGAACTTTGCGTTCCTGAGATTACCATTTTACCGAAAATCACGAGCGCGAAACGTGTGCGAAAACAAGCTAGTGTGGCCTCACCCTTACAGCAAATAAACATTGCAGTAAATATACATATTTTATGTATCTGCAGCTGAGCTAAAGTTTGGAAGAGATCATCACTGTACCAGACTGCCCCAGTGGTAGTTTCAACAATGCATAGTGACAACTGTGTTTTAAAATAATAATTTTTAAAAGCTTTTTTTTTCCCTAAAGTAAACTGTATGTTTACTTCATCAACCACAAGAAAGACACCTGTTGTGCATGAGCAGAATATTAACCCTTTAAGTCAGCTCATACAAGCACAGAGCCCTTAATACAAAAAAAAAAAAAAAAAATGATATTGAGCAAGGATTTAACCATAATTTAAAGGATGTAATAATATAGGGAGAAAGTGTTAGGTATTTAGGAATAATATGTTTTGATTAAAAAAAAAAAAAAAAGCGCAGTCATACTTTAAGTGACTGTTTTTGCACATATATGTTTCAATTTGAATTTGTGGTACAAGAACATTACATAAGGCAATATTCTATCACCTGAACATGTGTGTGAGCACAATACATAGGTAATTTACCTCCCCATATCGGCCAAGTAATGCCACTGTTTAAAAATAAGATTTTAAAAATCCCCATAGCAGCACATTACGTAATTATTGTAATGCATCATAAGCTTAAAACCTATGATACAAAATAGTAGTTTATATACTAAAATTGTGCTGCCAGTGTTTAAAGCTTTAACGATTTTGAAACTCACATATTTGGTAATATGAATTTATACAATAGAAAGAACACTTTCTTTTTTTTTTAAAAGTCCAGAGAACATACTTTCTTGAAACTGAATACAGCACTGTAAATTTTAATTACCAGTGAAAAAAAATTAAGATTATTATGGAGACATTAATCCGGATTCCATATAGTACTGTATTTATATAGACTTTAAAGGATTGATGCCTTATGAGAAAGAGGGCAACTTTCATAACTGCATTTACATGAGATGCAAAAATCAAAATTCAAGATCACAGTTCCGACTCAGGAGTTGTTGCCAACAAATATCCACTACCATAACGTCCATTGGATGAACCTCCTAAATCTAAAGGAGATGCATTTTCAGGGCCCAGATATGAGCGGTGATTGGGCATGGGAGATGGTGTCTCACTAGGTACTTTGCTTAGAATAAACCGAGTTTCATCATTATCTTCCAAGTTAGAAATATCCTTCATCATACGACCTTTTTTATAAGACACTGATAGCTTGTTGGATCCATCTGGGATGAGCTGAAATTGCCAGAGAATTAAGACAACTGGTACAGGAAGGATAGCTAGTACTATAAGGGTAATCAATAATGAAAGAGCCCATGTGGGGTACAGTAGAAACTGTTCTTCAGCCTAAAAGTAAACAAAAAAATCACAGTAAAACAAACAAACAAACAAACAACAAAAAAAAATTTGAAATGGCAATTTTGTTGCTTGCAATTTTTAGGGAGTCACACGGAGTCTTTAGTAATTAGAATCTAAATAATTAGAAAGGCATAAAATAATTTTAAATGATAGCTAAATAGGAAAAAATAATAATAAAAAAAAAAATTAAATAATTGTCCATTACTAAAAACTCAAATTCTTCCCAACCACCACTGTGTCATTTTTTATTTTCCGGTTGGTTTAGGCTAGGTACACAAGAGCAGATCTTTCAGCCCAACCTGACCAATATTTCGGGTCGGTCGGGGTGAAAAACATGCAGGGTTTTCTCCGCCGGCATGTTGGTTGCTTATTCGCCTGGATTGAACAAACGGGCAATCTGACATGTCTCTAAAGCTGGGTACACACGATGAGATATTTCGGTCCGATCGACCGATAGTTCAGTGTATCGGTCGGATCGGACCGAAATTATCGCATCCGAATGTGCCCATGTCTGATCGACCGTTCGGACGAAAGGACGATCGGACATGGTGGAAAACCTCGCCCGATCCTTTATGGACCGCACGATCGCTCGCAGTAACTATCGGACGCGGCTGCTTTTGCCGCGACCGACAGTCCTTCCTCCTGGCCGACCGGTCGAAAGTATCGAACGGTCGGTCAGGCGGAAAAATCGGTAGGTGTGTACCTAGCTTAAATCACTTCTGATCATATGGTCTCACACTTTGGTCTCAACTTTCTCTGCAACATACAGTGATTCGTCCTACCCAACCACTCGCTAGTGGCAGAAGGTTGGGTCAGGACAAAAAAATCCCTCAATGTACCCAGCCTTAGATGTTGAATCTGAAGTATCTTACATTTCAACTGTCAGTCAATTGCCTTGTCATTATAAACTCTTCTGCTGTGAGCAGTTAGGGGTGACAGTTGGTATATGTGAAATGCACTGTAGTAAATTCCCTCTACAGTACTGGCTTATAATAATTACTGAGCATGCTTGCCCTTAAAGAGATTTGTGTCTGAAAAATGGGATGTCGGTTAAGAATGGGAGGGGGGGAAACAAGTAAAACAAACAAAACACACCTTTGAGTATGTGGCACATGTATTAATTTATAGTATAGTATTTGAGGTTGAATAAAGATAAGCCCATCCAGTCCAAACTTCTCAGCAATACCCACATTTCCTGCCTAACTGTTAATCCAGAGGAAGGAAAAATTTCCTTCCTGACTCCAAATGGACTCCAAAAATATCCCTGGACCAACTTTATGTATTAATACCAATAACATGCAACATTGTTTGTTTTTAGAAACTCATCAAGCTTTTTTTTTTCTTTTTAAACTTTCCAATGAAGAATTTTACCATTCTTACAATGAACACCCTTTTCGAACTTGAAGACTAAACGTCTTAAAGGATGTTTGCGTGTCCTCTGGCATGTTCTATTGGTGAACAATGCCTCAGACAGCTTATTGTATGGCCGTTAATGTACTTATACACAGTAGTCATATCCCCACGCAAACGCCTTTCTCTAGTGTAAATAATCTGTCTTCATATTCCCCCATTACCTTTATAATTTTAGTTGCCTTTCTCTAAAACATTTCCATTTCCAAGATGTCCTTCTTGTACACAAGATTCCAAAACTGCACTGCACATACCAAATGAGGCCTTACCAATGCTTTGTAAAGAGGAAGAACAACATTTTTCTCCCTTGAATCCATACCTCTCTTTATACAAGACAATATCTAGCTAGCTGGCTTTTGCTGCCTGGCACTGCTTGCTACATTTAAGTTTGTTATCCACCAAAACTCCTAGATCTTTTTCCAACAGGGATTCATTTAAAGGGTTTGTCCACCAAGATTTTAACTTTCTTTTTTCCAGTTTAACTGAAGAACAGAAGTTAAATGTGCTATGTCTTACCTCCTATCCTTCAGTAAAACTTACAGGACAGCAGGAGAAACTTACCCGCGTATCGCTCCAGTGCCGGCTTCTCTGACAGTCTCCGCTACGTCCACGCTCCTTACTGGCACACAATGCAAAGGACTGTGGATCCGTCAGGGGAATGTCAGTGTAGTCAGAGGCTGTCAGCACTTGAGCGATACACGGGTAAGTTTCTCATGCTCTCCTGTAAATTTTACTGAAGGACAGGAGGTAAAACATAGCGCATTTACCTCCTGTTCTTCAGTTAACCTGGAAAAAAGAAAGTTAAAATCCCGGTGGACATACCCTTTAACAGAGCCATTCATAGTATAAGCAGCACAAGGATTTGTAAGTCTAAAATGCATCACCTTACATTTATCAACAATGAATATATCATCTGCCACTTAGCAGCCCAATGCGCCACTCTATCTAGATCTACCTTCAACCCACATCCTCCGTAGCTTTTAAGGGTTGACAAAGTTGTCAGCAAACACAGAGACCTTGTTGACAATACTCCCAAATCATTATTTTACAGATTAAATAGAAGTGGCCCAAACACAGAACCCTGTGGCATCTCACTTATCACTTAATTTCATATTGATGAAACCCCATTAACAACCTACTTTCTGCATCCTATCCATCAACAAATTCTCTATCCATGTACAAACGTGCCATGTGTACATACTCTAGAATATGTTCCCGTATCAAATCTTCCTGTATCTTGCCCACCACTGACATTAAACTTACAGGCCTGTAATAACCCTGCTGTGAATACTGGAATTACATCAGCTTTTTTCCAATCCAGAGACACCTCCGGGCATGAGAGAATCTGCAAAAATAAGAAACAATGGCCTGGATAAAACTGTACTTCACTCCCTAAGCACCCAAGGATGTATTTTATCCGGTCCAGGAGCTTTATTAATATTAACCTTATTTAGTTGTTTCTGCTCAATATCCTCAGTTAACCAAAGTGCAATTGCATCTTTTCAACCATTATTGCTACTATACTCTATGCTATCTTTAGTTGGATCTTCTATAGTGTATACAAAAGGGAAAAAGAATTGTTCAAGACATTTGCTTCATCACCATCCCCTGTAACTAATATATCTCCAGTTATTAATGCCCCCACTTTTTAAGTCCTTATTTTCTTACTATTAATATACTTATATACAAACATATAAATGTTTAGGGTTAGTGATGCTTTGTTTAGCTATCCTAACTTCATTATTATTCATTATCATTTTAGCTAGCTTAATTGCTTTCTTACAATCCATATTACAGTTTTAATAATTCTTAAGGCCCTTTGCGTTACCTCTGGCGTAAAGATTTGAAATGACATTTTCTTCTTTTCCATTTCCCTCTTTACATCAAAATTAAGCCACATGGATGCAGACTTATTTTTTATACATTTATTTCCCATGGGTATAAATTTAGATGTTAAATGGTCACCAGGAGCCTGGTAGGAAGGGAAATGGTTTCCGCCTCTGAGATGTCCTCTCAGAGGTTTTTGGCTTGTTCAGAGCAGCCCTCCGTCCCCCTCCCACCCTTTTTGCTCTCCCTCCCCCTAGCTACAAACCCCTTTGATGTATAATAGGTCTTCTTCCCCCAGCCCCAACCACTATAATAGATTTTTCAGAAACTCCCCGAACTCTACTTACCTTACCTTTCTCCCTCAGTATTCTGTGCAGCTGGCAGCCGTGTGCGTGATTGGCTGCCTCTCAGCCAATTGCGGACACGGCTGCCGGGACAGTGTGCCGGAGGAAAGAGGTAAGGTAAGTAATGATCGGGGGACTTTCTGGAAAATCAAAGCCAAAGTCCATGGCACTCTTGTCCAAACCGTGGGTGCTTTCTCCTCATGTATCCAACCCTCCATGGATAAAAATTCACAGTAGGAAAAACAGATTGAGGTTCGCACTCCAAAATCAGTTGAATACTTAATTTATTTATTGACCAACATCAAAATCACAACGTTTCGGGGGGAGAAAACAGGTGCCCTGGAAGGGGGCACACACCTGTTTTCTCCCCCCGAAACATGATTTTGATGTTGGTCAAATTAAGTATTCAACTGATTTTGCAGTGCGACCCTCAATCTGTTTTCCCTACTGTGAGTTTCTGGAAAAATCTATCATAGCGGTTGGGGCTGGGAGACCTACTAGATAACAATTTTTTTTTTAAAAGGGGTGGACATGCCCTTGAACAAAACTAGTGAGTTTCATTCCGATGGAGATTCTGCTGAAAAAATATTGAAGTTCTGAAAACCTGATTTGTTTGATCCACAGGTTTTAGAACAATGGTAGTTTCGATTAAGATATGGCAAAGTTTTTTTTTCCCCTTTAGTTTACGTACCCTTTAAATCAGTGTTTCTAAACCTTATTATTCTTGGGAAGCATATATATATTATATATTGCCAGACAACAATGGCTAGAGCTAGCAAGATATTGCCCTGTATAAAGAGAGAAATAAAATGGAGAGAAAAATATTATTCTTCTGTTTTCCAAGCACTGGTAATCCCTCATTTGGAATATGCGGTGCAGTTTTGGAATTCCATATCAAATTGGAAAAGGGCAACTAAATTAACAAGGGAAATGGAGGGATTTGACTATGCAGGCAGGATGCAATGTGGATCCTGCCGCATGTATGGGATCTTGGAGCAGCCGTCCCAAGGGACCTATGTATGTGTCAGATGTGAGTGGGTTGCCCATTTGGAATCGGAGGTCCAGAATCTAAAGGGGAAACTTGCAGCATTGCAGGGCTTGACAAATCTGGGGGAATGTCAGGGGCCAGTAAACTGGAGGTTGTAAGTGGGGCAGATAAGATGGTAAAGGAAGATAGATTTGTAAGGGTCACCAGGGGAAGTAGGGGACGGAAGGGCAGGGTCGATTCTTCCCAGTTGGTCGATCCCAACAGATTTGCTGTGTTAGGTGAAAATGTGGAGGACGATAGCTCAGAAGTAGCATGTATGGAGCGGGCTGTTCCTTTGAGCACCCAGGGGACGCCCATCTCCAGTACAAGAGAGGGAGAATTGGGGGCTAGGAAGAATAAGCAGGTGGTAGGGGACTCCATTATTAGAAGGGTAGATAGGGTAATCTGTCGCCAAGACCCTACATGCCGAACAGTGTGTTGTCTGCCTGGTGCTAGGGTTCAACATGTGGTGGATCGTGTAGACAGATTATTGGGTGGGGCTGGGAGTGACCCGGCGGTCTTGGTTCACATTGGTGCCAATGACAAAGTTAGAGGAGGTGAGGTCCTTAAACATGATTTCCGAGAATTAGGGGCCAAGTTAAAAGCAAGGACCTCGAGGGTAGTGATTTCAGAAATACTACCGCAGCCACATGCTATGCTATGGAGGCAACGGAAGCTCAGGAGTATAAATATAAAAATACTCAGGAGTATAAATGCGTGGCTAAGAGGGTGGTGTAAGGAGATGGTGTTTGGGTTTTTAGAGAACTGGGCTGACTTTTCTGTTGGCTACAGGCTCTTTAGTAGAGACGGATTGCACCTCAATGATGATGGTGCAGCTGTTTTAGGGGAGAAGATGGCTAGGGGGTTGGAGGAGATTTTAAACTAGGTATGGGGGGGAGGGTACGTTGAACTACACAGGGGTAGATAGAGAAGTTAGGGATCAGGGGGCTAATAACACAATGGAGGGAGGAGTAGGGGGAAGCATAGAGGATAAGGAGGCATGTACGACCAAGTATGGTAAATCAAGTAAATCAATTGATCATCTAAAATGCATGTTTACAAATGCAAGAAGTCTGGCTGGAAAAACCGAGGTACTAGAACAAATAGCTTTAAAAGAAAGGTATAATGTAATTGGTATAGCAGAAAGGTGGCTGAATGATTCACACGACTGGACAGTAAATATTAAAGGATACTCCTTATTTAGACATGACAGAGTTTATAAGAAAGGAGGCGGAGTATGTATGTATGTTAAACAGGAATTAAAGCCAAATCTAAAAGATGGAATAGATGGGGACATAAACGATATGGCAGAAACAATATAGGTTGAGCTGTGTACAGGAAGCAAGAAGGTAGGTAAATTAATTGTTGGGGTATGTTATAAGCCACCAAATGCTGGGGAGGAGGTAGAAATGAATCTCCATATGCAGTTGGCGAAGGCTGCTGGTATGGGGCATGTTTTGGTTGTGGGGGATTTTAACTACCCTGACATAGATTGGAGTAAGGGAACTGCCAGCACCTCAAAAGGTATAAAGTTCTTAAATTTCCTATATGAGCATTTTCTTTCACAGATGGTAGAAGTTCCTACTAGACAGAATGCGTTGTTATATCTAGTGATATCTAATAACCCTGAGCTCATTTTGGAGATGAAGGTAATGGGAAGCTTAGGGAATAGAGACCATGATATAGTGTCATTTAATATAGATTGCAAAAAACTAAAGTGCACTGGGTTAACAAAAACTTTTAACTTTAGGAAAGCTAATTTTATGCAGTTTAAAGGAATCACTCCTGCTCATAGACTGGGGGGAATTGTTTCTAGGTAAAGATACAGAGCAGATGTGGACCACTTTTAAAGGGATATTAAACTATTACATTTCTAAATTTGTACCTTTAGAGAACAAGTGTAAAAAAAGTAGGTCCTCTCCTGCATGGCTTAATGCTCAGGTAAAAAGGGAAATGGAAAAAAAAGAAAAAGGCTTTTAAAATTTTGAAATCAGATGGAAAAGAACAGTCTTGCAGGGAGTATAAAAGCTGTAAAGAGTGCAAGAAAGCAATTAAATTAGCTAAAATAGAAAATGAAATACGGATTGCCGAACAAAGCAAGTCCAACCCTAAAATGTTTTTTAAGTATATAAATGGTAAAAAGATGAGGACTGAGAATGTGGGACCATTAAATAATGGGGCTGAGATGGTTGTAGAAGATGTCAAAAAAGCTTATCTGCTAAACCGTTTTTTTACATCTGTTTTCACTGTTGAGAATCCTAGTCCAAAGGGATTGTAATAATATGCAGGGGAGAAATGAGGAGTATTCAATTTGGCTGAAGGAGAATATGGTATGGAAACAATTAGACAAAGTTAATATCAATATTAACCTCATCCGGCCTCAGGACCGGATGGAATACACCCTCGGATTTTAAAAGAGCTTAGATCAGTTCTATCTAAACCAAGATTTCTCATCTTTTCAGATTCCCTTTGGTCTGGGGATGTGCCGCTGGACTGGAAAAAAGCCAATGTAATACCAATATTTAAAAAAGGTAGTCGTTCACAGCCTGGTAACTATAGACCTGTAAGCCTAACATCAGTGGTAGAGAAGGTGCTGGAAACTTTGTTACGTGATAATATCCTTGACTTTGTCTCCAGAGCTCATCTTATTAGTAGTAGTCAGCATGGATTTATGAGAAATAGATCATGCCAGACAAATGTAATTGTTTTTTTATGAAGAAGGGAGTAAGAATTTAGAGCAAGACCTCTGTGTTTGCTGATGACACTAAACTATGCAGAGCTTTGGAAACTTCAAATGATGTGCAAGTGGTGCAAGCAGACCTAGATAGATTATCAAAATGGGCAGCAGAATGGCAGATGAGATTCAATGTTGAAAAATGTAGGGTGATGCATTTGGGATTTAATAATCCCTGTGCCACCTACACCATAAATAACTGTGTTAAGTGAATCTGTAATGGAAAAAGATTTGGGGGTTCTGGTAGATAACAGACTTATCTGTAGCAAACAATGCCAGACAGCCAAGGCTAGAGCTAGCAAGATATTGTCTTGTATAAAGAGGGGAATAGATTCAAGAGAGAAAGATATTATTCTGCCTCTTTACAAGGCACTGGTAAGGCCTCATTTGAAATATGCAGTGCAGTTTTGGAATTCCATATACAAAAGGGACATCTTGGAAATGGAAGCAGTTCAGAGAAGGGCAACTAAATTAATAAGGGGAATGGAGGGGCTTGAATATGTAGGCAGATTAGACAAGTTAGGGCTGTTTACATTGGAGAAGCGACGTTTGCGTGGGGATATGATAACCTTATACAAATATATTAATGGGCCATACAATGAACTCTCTGGTGCATTGTTCACTAATAGGTCATATCAGAGGACTCATGGACATCCTTTAAGGTTGAAAGAAAAGAAGTTTCAGCTTCAGGTTAGGAAAGGTTTCTTTACAGTGAGAACGGTGAAACTGTGGAACTGTCTTCCAGCAGATGTGGTAATGGCAAGTTCATTAAATAGCTTTAAAAAAGGCCTGGATAAATTTCTAAAGCTAAAAAATGTTGAGAATTAATGGTATTGATACATATAGATCTGGTTGATCCAATGATACTTTCCGATTGCTGCTTGGAGTCAGGAAGGAATTCCCCCCCCCCTTTTTTTTTGCTGTTTTTTTTTTGCCTTCCTCTGGATCAACTGTTAGGTAGGGTTAAAAAATTATATTAAAAAAAGGGTGAATAGGTTGGACTTGATGTCTTTATTCAACCTCAATTACTATGTTACCATGTTAGACAAGTTATTGCTGTTTATATTGGAGAAGCAGCAATTGGGCGAGGATGTGATCACTTTGTATAAATAAATATATAGGCCATTTTACAAACATTGCATTGTTCACCAAAAAAGAAATTTCAGATGACTATTGGACATCCTTTTAAGATTAAAAGAAAACCATTTTCATCTTCCAGCAGATGTGGTAATGGCAAGTTCATGAAATATTTTTAAGAGGGTGCTGAATACATTTAAAAAAAAAAAATGGTATTGATTACATATATACAGGGAGATTCACCCAGAGCTGCATGCTCTGGGTGAACCTCACCATCACGTATGTATTTAATGTCAGCTAACAGATGGCGATAAATACTTACACTAAAGGAGCATCTTTAGCTTGCAGTGTGTCTTTCCTCATACTCTCACCACAACATAGGGGTTTGCTGCGCTTACCGATCAATTGATTAACGCGAGTTTAACCTCTTAAGAGAGCAATGCCCGGTAGTTTTTGTTGACCCTGGGATACTTCCCAATTGCTATTTGGAGTCAGGAAGGATTTTTTCTCCCTTTTTTAAACTGTTTTTTTTTTTTTTTTGCCTTCCTCTGGATAAACTGTTAGCTAAGGTTAATGAGTGGGCTATAAAGAATAAATGTATGTCTTCATTTAACCTCCATTACTATGTAACTATCTTTTTTTTAGTCATTAACGCATCAAAATACATAATTATTTCAAACATAACAGATAGATTTATCAAATATATCTAGGTTGAAATACATATTAGATTTTTAGGAAAGCACTCCATCATCATATCTCAGCGTGTCTGAGTGCATATCAAATGTCATATACATACATATACAAACAGGTAGTTTTCCAATGACAGCACTCTCAGGGCTTGGATTGGATTGGATTGCTCCAATCCAGACATGAAAATATGTTAGTGTAGTCTGCCTTATTCTTACGTTCCTCTGTGTCTCCGTGTTTGCACAGTCTGATTTACTGCAGAGCTCCCCCCTCCCCCTGTCCTCTCTGCTCATTCCCCCATTCAAGTAGTCCGGCTGTAAATTAAGCCTGTGAAACAAGCCGCTCATGCGCATTAATCCTCCTACACATGACACATCACTCTAACCTTTGTAAAAAAAAAAAAAAAAAAAAACTTGGTATGTAAGCCTGTAGAAAGCAAGTATCTCTGTTGTTCTGGTTGAGTTAGGAAAGACCCAAGTCCTGCCTTATCAATGCAGCCTGATCTCCCTTTGACATGCAATAAATTGGTAAGAGCTTGGGGAGGAGGGGGACTTCTTCCCTTTACTTCTGTTTTTAACCCAGTATTTGCCAAGCATTTTAGTGAGCACACTATACCGGCATGCTGTTGATTGACAGCTCAAGCAGGAGTGGTGGATTGAAAGCTTGACTTCTTTTAACATATGTCGGGACAGAGGAGGAAACTGAAGAAAATAAAGCTACTCTGGGGGTTGGGGGGGAATTATAGAACACATAGAAAGAAGCACATTTTAAAAAAAATTTCCACTATAGATGCCCTTTAAAATCCTTTATCAGGTCACACATAATATTAACGCATTTCCACTCACACAGGAGCCGTCATCATAAGGATATAAACACCCAAACAATCCCCATCCCCAGTGTGCGTAACACCATAAATATAAAGTTAAAATCATGTATAAAATTTTAACAAGTAGCTTATACCAGTGGAATCATGGCAAGCCCTTTAGTATAATCATCTCAATTAGCTCCAAACTCCCTGGCTGGTTACGTTGCATACGTGACAAAACATATTACGCTCATCATAGTAGACATCAATCATAAGCTGCTCCCTAAGGGGGCGTCTGATCAGGAACACCTCTTTTTCAGTTAAAGCCTTTTCTTAAGTTCATTACTGCTTGTGGAACCTTGATATAAAATGTATTCATTCAGTGCTTGAACCTCTTTTCCCTGTTTGATTTTTTTGAATGTGCTGTTCCACCTTCTGTATTGCCTCATCGATTTCCCTGGTATCATACCCCCTTTCCAGGAATCTCTCCACCATTTCTTTTGTTTGTATCCCTTGCAGGGTCCTGTCAGTGTTATTTCGGTATACCCTTAACAATTGGGAGAAAGGTATCCCCCTTTTTATTGGGGCTGAGTGACAGCTATTTTTATGTAGCAAAGTATTCTCCTTATCTCTCGGTTTCCAGTAAAGTAGCACCAAAACCATTTCCTACAAAAAAATTCTCGATGTAAGATTTACATTGGCTGTTAATTTAAAGCAGAACTGTGGTCTCCAAACAAGTTTACGTTTAAATGAAAGGCCAGTTTTCTACCTTTAAAACGAAACATCAACCCCCTCTCTATGTGCTCCACATCCCAACATATAAGGAAATTACAGAAAGTTAATGGGCGGGGGGCAGACATGTGACATTCCTAAGGCTGCTCCTCCACCTCACTGCCAGCGAGCACAGCCTCAGACTTCAGTGACAGGAGACAGGAAGTCCCTCCCCCTCCCTGCTGTGTGAAGATCCCCACAGATAAGGTAAGGGAATCTACAGCCCTCACTTCCACTATGTGAAAAAAGCAGTTCTCACTCAGCCTGAAAAGGCTGTTTCCACACAGTTTTCTGTAGGGGGGGTTGTCTGAGTGGCCCATGGCACCCACGAGTTGGCAGGACTAAGGCGCCCACAAGTGGGTGGTGCCACATGGGGCTGTAAGGGAAGGGGCCATGGGGGGCCTGCAAATGGTGGGGCCAAGGGGACCAGGGGGGCTTGCAAGAGGAGGGGGTCTGCAAGGGAAGGAGGAGACACAGGGCAGATTGACGGTCATCCACTGACATGGTTTCAGAGCAGGAAGTGCAGGGGACCTGGTGATGCCCTGGGCTGTTTGATTCTGGAAAGTTGCTCCCCATCCAGTGGGACTGGCATCCATCGTAATTTGTTTCCACTGAGGCTGGCTGAGGTGAATAGGGTTGAAATTGTTGGTAACCGTCCACCATTTCAGATCTGTTCTGATCGATGAGGTGAGTATGATTAATCGATTTTGGCCTTTTCCTGGGAAGAACTGGCTCAGGAAGGATATCTGAAGAGTTTGAATGTGTGACATGGCCCATTTGACTGAATCTAGGGTAGCTGTCAGTTTCCCTATGATGTGCTGACACATCCAGGTTGTTGATGCTGGTAGGGATATGAACTTTATTTCCCGTATGATCTCGTCCCTTTTGGCTGTTGGAAGGGATATGGTCATGTTCAGTATGTCCAGGCTGTTGCCTAGAAAGTTGAGCTTCTGTGAAGGAAGGAGACAGGATTTTTTCAGATTTGGGATCCAACCCAACGATTTGAGTTGTTGAAGAACCAAGAGAGTGTGATCTTTGAGGGTATGTTGATCTTTCGCCTCGATGAGAATGTCGTCGAGGTAAGAATAAATTTGCACTCTTCAAAAGTACTAAGCCCTCTTATAGCTCACTTGAGACCTGGAAAACACCCTTGGAGATGTCGCCAGGCCAAATGGTAAGGCCTTGTATTGGTAACAGAGGTTCCATTCACAGAAACAAAGGTATTTCTTGTGGTTCTTGTAGATGGGGATGTGCAGATAGGCATCTCTTATATCTATCTTTGACATACATTCCCCCTGTTCCAGTTGGATGGTCACTGATCTGAGGGTCTCTATTTTAAATTTTTGGACATTGAAAAACCTGTTTTAAGTATTTGGGGATGAGAATAGGGCGGAACTCACTGGGAAAGACTTTCTTTTAAGAAAGCAGGGACTTGCTCTACAATGTCTTTTTGAATTAAAGAAGACAAAGTTAGAAGGAGGTTCTTTTGCACCTGTCGAGGTTGAGGAGTGTTGGAGCACAGAAATTTGTCTGAACGTGGAGGGCATCGGAACTCCAGGAAGTATCCTTGATTGACAATCTTTAGGACCCAGGAGTCCGAGGTGATTCAAGCTCAAGCCCTGTGAAAGAGGGTTAGCCAGGCCCCCTATTTCAACAGGTGGGCTCCCTGACCTTCATGATGGTCGAGCTCTGGGTTTGGCCCCTCTGCCTCGAAAGGACTGAGCTGAATAGGAGGTCCAGGATCCCCTTTGGGCAAAGGGTCTTCCTGGTCTGTACTGCCTTGATTCACAGATTGGAAGAGAAGGATGGAAACACATTTCTCTGACCTCTTGATGCTGGAAGGCTCCTTTTTGATGAATTTTTCTCAATGAGTTCCTCTAGTTTGCTGCCAAACAACATACCCCCTTCAAAAAGAATAGCTGAAAGCCCTTGTTTCAACTGTGAGCCTTCCACTGTCATATGGCTCTCCTGGCTACCACCGATGCCCCCATGGATTTAGCTGTTAACTTGATAGAATCTATAGATGCCTCTGAAATAAATTTGTTGGCCAATTTAATATCCTTCAACATGGAAGGCAGATTCTCTATTGGTATTCCACTCTTAACCCCGTCCTCAAGTTCTTGGAGCCAGATCTTATTGGCTCTGGCCAAGCTAGTTATTGCGACGGAAGGCCTAATTGCATCCCAAGAGGGAAATTTTCTTTAGGGATGATTCTTCTCTTTTGTCCATGGGGTCTCTGAGATTGGCTGCATCTTCTGTGACTAAAGATGACACCCTAGAAGCCTTTATAATTGGAGTATCCACATTAGGGATATTGTCCCAGCAGATTGAGAAATGGGATCTGTATTCCCAAAATTCTGAGAGATTGAAAATCTCCAATAAGGAGTTTCCCATTGTTGTTGGATGATTTCCTTAATGTGTTCGTGCACATGAAAGGAAGTAGTATCATCTTTTCTGTTCGTGAACATCAGGTTAGAGGTACTTGGCATGCAGGTTTCTGCTATCTTAAGAGATTTCCTCATTCGCTTGATCAACTGACCCAAAGCCTCATGGGTGAGGGAGGGTTCAGGAAGGCTGTCAGGAGGTATAGGGTCTCCTTCATTGTTTGAAGTTTCACCTGGTTCAAGCTGTCCAGTTTGAATTGGTGAATTGGGAGAGAGGGGTATTGACTGAGATGGTCCTCCAGATGGCCCAGGTTGGATCATGGCTGACACTTGGGCTGGCATAGAGGTTGAAAAAGATTTAAAGGATGTGTATCGGATCCCTCACAGTAGAAAGGAGCTGTTCTGATGATCCTTTATCAGATTTTTATGACATACAAGAGGAGCAGAGTTTGGAACCTCTCATGGCCAAGTTATTGCAGGTAGCACATTCCTTCGGAGAATGCCTTTCTTCATCCCTGGATGATCTGAAATCAGATATAACATTATTATTCATCATACAGAAAGGGATGAATTAGGTATGCTCTCTCTTTAAATCCTGGTCACCCCCTGGAGTCTGATCTATTCCTCTTGTGAGAAGACACTGGAACAGGCACTGTGAAGAAAGTATAAAATCTGTTAGCATGAAGACAGAGACTAGAAGCAGTAAGGAGTTCCAGCTGGGATAGAACTCATGGTCATAAGAAAGAACCTCTGCTTCCACAGCACTTTCCCCACACAAGCAGCGTGTCTAGAGCAAACAGCAACTGGAATGCTGAGCCGCCGGTATTTTAAAACTCCCGCACTTCTGGGTTGTGACGCAGATCGTGCCAACGTCATGATCTTGTGGGAAATCGGTCCCGGATTTGCTGGCTGAATGGTGGCTTCCTTCCTTACCCATACGCGCACGTGAGATAAGGCTTCACCAGAGGGAGAGAGGCTGAGACCTCCAGTGGAGAACGGGGGGAGCTTGTAATGTGAGATGCTGCCTGTCTGCGAGACAGGAGGAAAAAAGACAAAGGTATGGGTCTGGAGCAGACTTTTTATAAGCTTGGAGAGGAGTATGTCATTGTGACGTGTAGGGGATTTAACCTATTAGTGTTCACTGCCGTGCAGGACCAGGGAAAGAGGTTTGCAAGCAATGGGGCCACATTGGACCCCATTGCTGTGCCAGAAATGGGTCTAAAATATTGTCCTTCTAAATTAAAATAATTTTGGGTCAATGTTAGTTTTAACAGGTCCATCATGAATTCCCCCGGAGGTCCAAGATGGCCATGTTTGAATAATGCTGTTTTACATGCCTCCATACCATCTAGTTGTGGTATGACAGTATAGAGGCTTCCCACACCATAGTAACATAGTAATTGAGGTTGAAAAAAGACATATGTCCATCAAGTCCAACCTTTTCACCCTTTTTACATGTCATAAGTACACACTCCTCTTGACAGACCATTGATTTCAACAATTCTCCACTGTACTTAATGAGGACATCACTTTAACACCGTCCTTTAAGAAAAAAAAAATCAATGAATTGTGAAATAGGGATCCCACACTCAACATGATAGGGTGTCCAGGGGGGCCTTACGACCCCCTGGTACTTTGGGTGGGCACTGAGGGTACTTTGGGTGGGCCATGATCATGAACAGCTTGATCTTTAGTGATCCAACCACACTATTTTGATGTCCATTTATGTTTTATATTGAATTGTGGGGTCACTGTTTAATCTTTCATATGTTTTGCTATCCATCAATTGGTTAAATATTTCTTTACAATAGTAAAACTTTCAATATTCATTAACACAATTGCTCCCCCCCCCTTTATCCACAGGGCATATTATAAGTTCCTTATCTTCCTTTAGTGATCAGATAGCTGATCTCTCCCCACTAGTAAGATTTGAGTATGTTTTCTGTCCCATTCTCTGAATGTCTATCTCATTGGTCACTAGATTTTAAAACACCTTGATCACAGCAGGTGTATTAGGTAAATCTTTTTTACTTTACTTATAGAATTTACCTCTAAGTTCACGGTGTTTGTTTTTAAACATATCCTTGAATTTTAGCATTCTTTGTAGCTTAAATAGGTCTACTCCTGTCTCAAATGAATCAAACCTTGGAGTGGGTACAAATTACAGTCCTTTATTCAGCAGACTTATTTTATCTGAAGACAGGATATGTCAGCTCAGATTAAATATCACATGGGTGGTTTGGATTTTATTCTTGTAACCCTCCCACTTCTGGTCCGCCTCTGCAGCCCGTAGTGGTCCCAGCTCTGGTAGTAATTCCCTGAAAAGTGGATTCCCTTTGTGGTGCCAGATTTACATCTTGATATTTCATAGCTTCTCCGTCAGACAAATCACCCGAGCAGTCAACTGTATTGAAGGGCATGTCCACCCCCAAAACTAAAATTTAACCCACTACTGGCCCCACTCTGTACGGTATAAAAATACTTACCTTACATCCCTGCTCCAAATAGTTCTCCTGTAATGTCCCCCCAAATTAAAAAAAACTGACCACCAGGAGCCTGGCCTCCAGTGAAATTGTTTCTGCCTCTGAGCTGTCCTCTCAGAGGTTTTTAGCTTGCTCAGAGCAGCCCTTTACTCCCTCCCCCCCTCCCACCCGTTTTCCTCTCCCTCCCCCCTAGTGTAAAACCCCTTTCCCACATATTAGGGATATTTCCCCCAGCCCCAACCGCAATAAAATATTTATAAGAAAGTCCCCTGATCTTTACTTACCTTCCCTCTCTCCTCCGGTGTTCTGAACTGCCGGCAGCCGCGTCTGTGATTCGCTGCCTCTCAGCCAATCACAGACGCAGCTGCCGGTCCGGCCCCCTCCTTGCAGTTCTGTGCAAGCAGAAGGCCGGGCATTGCGGCAGAGTAGAGAGGGAAGGTAAGTAACGAATGTGGGATTCTCTTACAAATATAATATAGCGGTTGGGGCTGGGGGAACTAGCCCTACAACATATAAACATTTTTTAAAAGGGGTGGACATGCCCTTTAAGTGGCTTCTTCACTGTGTCTAGGAATCCCCTGATGTCTAGGTTGCACCCTATTTCCAAACAACCACCCACAGACTCATATATCCCTATAGTCAATTTCAACACGACAAAATGTGTTATTTTTTAAAGGACAACAATACCCCAAAAAACAACATCTCCCCCATTACATGTCCACACTTCCAGCAGCTAAAATCGCTTACTCTCATTTACAACCATGCTGCCTTCCCTTACATATCACACAAAGATGAGTGCTAAAAGCCCGTCTCCTAGACGGCCCAGGGCCATGATTAACATATCACTTGTCATTGGCTGGTAGGAATGTCTGTTACAACCTCTCTCCTCCTCCTCTGCCAGTCAAACAAACCGAACAAACTTGAATTGTTCGGTTGCTAGGATACAGCCTACATAATCAAGCTGATCAAGGATGGGTGGAGTAGTGTTTTCTCACTGCTAGTTTTGAGTGACAGTTACAGGCATACAGAATTGTTACACCCCCTTCACAGTGTGGCTAACTGAAGGCAGAGAGAAGCTCGAAATCAGGAAAAAAAACATATAGGGAGAGCTGCATTACCTTTACTCTTTTGAAAGCAGTTATGGTGCAATAAAGACTGATGTTTTTATCAAACCGGTAACGACAGCAGTTGTTTTAATCCGTGATCAGCGACCATTTACCTTCCATTTATAGTGCAAAGTCTCCAATGAGTTACCTTAAAAAAAATTTATTTCCCCTTGGATTGTTATAAGTTCTTTCCCAGCAAACTCTATGACATGTCAAATGAACATTTATTGAGAATACCGCACCAACGTGTGCAGAATTCTTTATCTGTTCTCCAGATTGTAGGCACATTGTAACTCGAAAGCCTTTGGGTATTGTTTTCGCTCTAAAGGTACTCTGAAAGGTATGTCCCATTTAGGAAGTAATTAATTTATTTTTTGTGTATTAGAGAACTCTCAGTCTCCACACATTATTCTACTGACCTTCTCCATCTTGGGCAGTGTGCTGTGTGTGCGCCAATATACAAAAAAGTGATCAACAGCGCTCACATGAGGGTGCACTTAAAAGCATCAGCATATACACATTAGGTTTGGTGTCTATGATAATAGTGTAATAAGACAATTTGCGACATAACCAACCAAGCAGTTTGGAGCACATTGAGATTATTACACTAAATGGCCTGCCATGATTACACTGGTATGAGCTACTTGTTATAATTTTATACATGGTTTTAACTTTGTATTTATGATGTTAAGCACACTGAGGGGATAGGGTTAGGGTGTTTTAATGGGGTTGAGAAATCACACAGTATATATCGTTTGGAGGACGGCCTCTGTGCAAGCGAAAATGCGTAAATGTTATATGTGACCTAATAAATGAGTTTAAACTAAGTCCTGAGAGTGCTATCATTGGAAAACTACCGTATATACTCGAGTATAAGTCGATCCGAGTATAAGTCGAGGTACCTATTTTTACCTGAAAAACTTGTAAAAACTGATTGACTCGAGTATAAGTCGAGGGTAGAAATTATCACCACTACTGCCTTCTGATTCTGTGTTGTTTTTAGGCTTTAGCTGCCCTTTAAATGGACAGCTGAATTCCCATACATGAATCCCATACAGTAATAGCCAAATCCAGTACCAGTAACCTCCAATTCTTTGGCACGCCACATGTTTGGAAACTACAACTCCCAGCATGCTTTGTTGTTGCGAGTTTCAGTTTCTAAATATGTGGAGTGGCAAGGTTTAGTAAACTTTCAATTAAGCTTACCATCATCTACAGTTCTCCTGAACCCCATATAGTAAAGGGCCCTCTGACCCCCATATAGTAAAGGGAACTCTGACCCCCATATAGTAAAGGGAACTCTGACCCCCATATAGTAAAGGACTCTCTAACCCAAATAGTTAAAAATGTCACCTGAGAGTTGTACTTTCAAGCTGTTCTGTTCTAGCAGCTGTTTTTTGCCCCAAACTGAGGAGACCCTTCAGATTTACAGATTCCTGTGACAGTGCTGAGTGAGTCCAGCAGCCAGAATACAGGAAGCAGGAAGTGTAAAGGCAGATCAGCTCCTGTAACTTTCTATGCAGGTTAACACAGCGCTACCTACTGGTTACTATCTGCAATTGCAGAATTTGCATCTAAATTAGGACTTGACTCGAGTATAAGTCGAGGTTAGGTTTTCAGGCTAATTTTAAAGCCTGAAAAATTCGACTTATACTCGAGTATATACGGTACCTGTTTAAATAAATTCATCACAAGGGTGGATTATTACAGTTCCTGTCAACATCTCAAGGAACCCCTAGCAAACACTGAGGGTCCCCTTGTTGAGAAATATGGATTTAAATGGCATGTCCGTTCTCAGAAAAAAAAAGTAGGTGTGCATGTAGTAAGGCTGTGCATGTTATGATAGAAGTGGCCTTTGGAAAAAGTAAGTATTGTAGAAAGTGGTTATGCGTAAGGGCTTACTGGCAAAGAGAACTCTGCTTTAACAACATTAAGTGAAGCACGGGAGATAAATTAGCCAGGTCTTACCTCCTATTCTTCACTTAATGAGAGGAACAAACTAGAGGTAAACAGGAGGTTAACTAGGCATAGTTCTTCACTTAATGCTGTTAAAGCAGATTTCTCTTTGTCAGTGAACTAACCCTTTAATAACCGAGTACATTTTCATTCTGGGGGTGGTCATGCCCTTTAATACAGTGTCTTAGTGTTACCAAATCAACCAAAGCTTTCATGCAAATGATCCCTTGAAAGAATGGGTGAAATTCTTTTAAAGCATATTTTGAAAACATGGAAATGTTTTTTCCCATAACAAGCTTTTTGCATACTAGCACTGTCATTACATTCCATCCAAATAATGGCAGTTGAAATCAAAGTGCAAAAGTGATCAAAGCAACAAAGCTGCAAAAAAATATCTAAGGCATGATAGGATGGTGTACACCATCCAAATTTTTGGGCTGACCGTCCGATATAATTGTGTATTGGTCGGTTGGACAGAAAATTTTGATGGTGAATTTTCTGGGTGGCCACAACCAATCTTGCTTGCCCATTTATCCAGATGGGGACCACACGATCGGCCATAAATTTCCAACATACCCGATCATCTGTGGTGAACTAATTCTTCCTGGCCGACCGCTTTCTAGTAGCAAACGGTTGGTCAGGATGAAAATTTCATGGTGTGTACTCCGCAAAGAATTAAGTCGCTTTACTATAAGTAAACAGAAGTCAAGTAAAGCATACATATTGATTAGTGAACAAGTTGACTATAAGTTGATTATGTTTGTGAACTTCCAGCGCCAGTGGTATATTAATCAAACAAGAGCAGCACTCCAAAAATATAAATATATAAAAGTATAAAATGATTGGTTTACACTTTTTACTTACCAATTGTCTTATCCAAGCACTGTAACCTGGGGGGCTTATTCCCAACTGAATGACACTAGCTGTAAGTAGCAGAGCCATGAAGATTGGTGAAACATATTTCCATGTATAAAAGTAATAGCTATATGGCCGAAATCCAAGCATTTCTGTTAGCTCTTGCATGAACCTGTATTGATAAGGAACGGACTTCTGTAAACATTTTTAGATATGTAAAACAGCTTTTTATGTAAAAATTCATAAGGAAAAACAGTTTCCTGCCAGCCTAGTTTAAAAGCAAAACTTTAAAGTCTTATAACCAAAGTTTTGGCAGTGACACAACTGTTGTATTTTGCAAACTTTTCTGCTTCAGCATTTAGATTTGTTTCATTTATCTAAACCCTAAAATCAAAGGGTTTTAATAACAAATACATCAAATTTATTAAGTATATGCTGTGTTGACCCTTCTGCAATTTCCTCGGATATGCTGGGAGAAGTTGGGCTTGACAGATATTTTCATTCTTCACAGCTGCATGTGCTTCTTTAAGGGGTAACCATTGTTAACACAAATTATTTTATAGCAGTCTGCCCTTATCATTCACAATTAGAAATTGCTTGTTCACACCTTTACTTGAGCTGATGATATGACTATACTAAAATTAAATAGTAAATGTTTTGTGCCAGGCCTAAGATACAGTGAAAATGAGTTAACATCTTTAATCTTTGCAATGAATTAACATACTTGTGATGACTGAACAAAATCTAAACTCAGTATTTTATGGTGGCAATTCACATTTGAATTAACCTGCAAATTTACTACCAAAACTTTAGCCCATGACTGTATTAAGGAAATCTTCAATGCATTAATTAACATACATACACGTTAGAGAATGCTCTCCCTCTACTATTCCCCTACGTAGATAGATTTACCAATCTAACTAGACTTAGTTAGATTGGTAAACAATATTGGCCACCTCAGTGGGCCTCCCACTTGCTCACCACTTCCGTCTTCTTAGAAGAAAACAGGTTGTTTTGCTACTGCCAAGCCTGTTTGTGGGGGAGTAGTAGATAAAGGCTGTTAACAATCTTAAGCTGGGTAAACACCAGCAGACTGTTCGTCCTGCCCAACCCCTTCACTACCAGTGAGCAGTCGGCCAGGACAAATCACTGTTGCCCACAGCAAAAGTAGCAGTGGCTTACAGTTTGCAGCGACCCCTATGGACTACACAATCAGCCGCGATCTCCCAGCACGGCCAATCCGGATGTTTGGACATTTGTTGCAGCTTCCCGCAAAAAACAGGACATTTCTTTAGGCCGATCGACCAATACATGGAAATATCGGGTGGCCAGCCCGAAAAATGTAATGGTGTGTACCCAACCTTATTTAACGCGTGCATGTTCAGCTTTAAAAAGCCAAACATTATGGGTAGAGAAAAATGGTTGTTATACTTTTTGAACCTTCATAAATGCTGTTTGTACTACTGTAACATATTTGAGATGTAAAAAGTTAAAATTGCAAAATAAGTTTTGTGCAACTTAAATAATGAATCTGATCAGTTAAAATATTGTTTACCGTAATATATATATATAATATATATATATATATATATATATATATATTATACACTGCATACCTTTATTTGCACTGAAATGTAACAATTTGTTTGGAACTGTTACACCAGCTTAAAAATTCCCTTTTTAAATTTACATTTGATAATTGTGAATAGAATGTAAACAAAAAAAGAAAAGTGATCCTACTTGAAGTGGAAAAGAAGCAGTTTGAACAGGCATGTTGTGTTAAAATTCTTACTTCTTTGTGCCATACACCCATGCTACTGCAATGTTTTCCAGGATGACCACAATGGTGAGTGGCAGTGTGGCAGAGTAATCATCAAACATGGTGACGAAATAATTTCCAGAGCGCTGAACAAAGATCAAGCCCAGCAGGAAGGCAACGATGCAACAGCTGACTATAATTTATAGCAGAAAGAAAAAGTATATAGTGAAATGATGTGCGCTGGTATCAGTTGCAAGACACATGAGACTTACAGTAGATGTGTGGAATATGTTCTGCAGTGGATCAGGGCAATTCACGGACATTCTTTCGAATGTCTGCAGTACACCACAGATCCATACATTTTGGGTGAATTTCTTATGAGTTTATTTTTACATGAACATGCCTACGAATAAGTCTCCACAGCACTAGATGACCTTTACATGTAAATCATATTTAAAATGTGTCATACTTACTGTATTTAATAGAAATTACTTGTTGAGAAACACAGACAGTTGGACTTATTTACATCAAACAGCACACTTACATCGCTAGAAATTGGCTGACTCATACGATGTACTGAACCAGGGCCATTTCTAGGCAAACAACCTAGGTGAACAGGGCGCCATTAAAAGTTTTTTATTTTAAAAGACAGGGATCCTTAGCAGCCACATAGCAAGAAACTGTTACAAATCTAGTCCACTCTAGCCTCTATTTTGCATTCAATATAATAATCTTGGCTTAGTTTTCCAATCTATGCAATGATTAATCCACAAGGTGTTTGGGGGAAGTTTCAGTTGAGAAGGGGGAACCAGGGGAGACTTGCTTAGGGCACCAAAATGTCTACAACCTGCCCTGTACTAAACTGGTATCAGCTCCCAGTAAACCACTATTTTGTCTTAAGTGTTAGAGTCACCTTAAACAGCTGCAAAAAAGACTATAATTAATTATTGGAGCTCTTGGTAAATCGCGCTGAAACTGGGTTTAACCTATTATATACAAAATTTTTTTAAAAAAGCCATTCAGAGAAATAAGATAATTTTTCACATGATATCATTTAAGAATGTATTTCTTTTTACACAACAAATGAACTTTGTTATATTTGCTCACGCTGAGGAGTCTTTGAACACTGGGGTAAGACCCAGGCATCCCAATTCAGAGATATATTTAACACCAGCTGACTTAAATAACAATGCCTTTTGAAAGAAAAAGGCTGACCAACATGAGTGAGTCCTAATAAGAACTTTTAGGCCAGGTTAGGGGTGGAAAAATTTGTTATGTGTCTATATCAGCATTTCTAAAAGGGTATGCCTTAAGAGAGCTAGATATTTGCCCCAAATATCAACAATGAGTACATTTTCAATGGCCTAATTTTTTCATTTTTTTCAAAAATTAAAATTTTTCTAAAATAGACACTGTATTTTAATAGAATTGGAATTTAATCAGTGTTGGGCAGCATTCTCGTTTGTTGATTATATTGATATTCTATGACATTACACACCTTATACATACATAACACTAGAATCTATTATTAAAACATAGGCATGCAGTGACAAAATGTGTGTGTGTGTTTACACACAAACACACACACTCACGATCCTGACAATGTCCTGAACTGGGATGAAACACATTGATTCGGAGCTCATAAATAATAAAGTGATTATTTGAGAAGTCCTGTGAGTGCTCTGTATGTGGTTCGTATATAGAGCAGTAAGGCCTGGGGGCCACATGTGGCCTGTTGGTTGCCCCTGACCGGCCCCCTGCCATTGGACCTGTACCCAAAAAAATCTTCCTGAGATAAAAAAAAAATATTAATTGATTGTCTCAGGCTTGATTATGGATTTATTTTTATTATGTTTATTTTTTTTATAAAAAATAATGCAGTGATCAATTGATTCACTGAATCTGATGGAATGGATCTAAAATATCACACACATTCTATTATATTATTATAGGGGTTGGATAACCGTTATACTGTAAAGTCAGAATGGTGCAGGTTTTCTGGAATGTAAAGATTTGGGCCTTTCTAAAGTACAAATAATAGACCATAGCATAAGTTTATTATAATACAAACACAAATATGCAATCTATGTGTAGTCTTTTAGTTTAAAACAAATTATATCCAGCTCTAGTTCAAGTGGGATTTATATCACCAAATATATGTAAGATGCTAATTACCTGTTAGAACCTCTTTTCTGACTTTAAATGTGTCTATTATAGGTGTAATGATACCAGACATGGTCCCAATCATGCTTCCAAGTCCAAGATTAATCAGCATGAAGAAAAACATAACAGACCAGAAAGGAGATGCAGGAAAATGAGTCATAGCCTCTGTAAAGGCAATAAAAGCAAGTCCTGTTCCTTGAACTGCCTGTAGGTAAATAATATGGGGATTTAAACAATGTCTATTAAGCAGCATGAAGCACTAATAGGCTTAAATTAAAAAAAAAAAAAAAAAAATTTTAGTTAAATTTCAAACGACACCAAGGAGTTCCATGCATTACAGGCATCCCACCTCCCCCTGGAGTATCTGCATATTCAGGGAGCTGAAATTCATATACTTCTCTGTTAAATTGGTTGTTTTTTTTTCTTAAATAAAGTGAGTAGAGCGCTACAATTTGAGAGCTTATTGGAGCAAAGCAAGACAGAAACACACAAAATACAGGAGGAAACTTTGCGGGAGCATTCACCTGCCAGTTTCCATGTACGGATCTCCACCTCTATGGCCCTTCAGCTGGGCACCATGCTCATTTATACCTTGTACGTGTAGTGCTACACTTACAAGGATAGATTACATTTTCTGCGCAATGTAACCAATAGAAGGAGGGGAGAGTAGCAAAGATGAGGCACCGCCTTACACGTTTCGTGACGAATATGCCTCAGAGGCCTCTGAGGAAGTGATATATTCGGCACGAAATAATTATAGAGCCACATTTTTGGCAAGAGAGGTAGAGATAAAACCACCAGAAAAGAGGATATATTGTGCAGATTATAATAAGCAGATAGGGCTAGGTCCCACTAACAAGGGTACGGAGGCACGCACGAATCGTGTGATGCAGCGCAATCACAATGTCACAAAATTTTTGCACACTTCTGTGCCCCTGCGGTGTTGATGTTGCCCTATTGTAGCACATGCAATGAGCACCAAAATTGGTGATCGCATGCACTGCAAAAATGGCGTGAAGCGCGGCACAAGGCAGCGGGCATAGTGGGGCCTACCACATTAATTTACATTGGCTTGTGCTAGTGCAAGCACAACGCAAAACATGGCTGAAAAAGCCTAGTGGGGCCTAGCCCTTAAGCTGTGTGCTTTTGAAGGTAAACTAAAATTACAAAAATCCAGGAGGTCCCTTACTTTAAGAATTATCGAGATGAGTCCTGTTCCAGCATACTTATAAAGCCAATTGTGCCAATTAAAGTTGAACATTTATCAACAACTAACCAAACCGGGGAAAAAAAAGAGCTGTGGGTCAGTTAAGGACACACCCTAAAATATAACATCATATTTAAAAAATTGTGTGTATCATGGATAGCCACTAAACGTGAACAATCAAGGAAAAAAATACAAGTTAAAAACACTTCTCTTGGTCATGCTGGCAATAATAATAAATACATAGATATAATATCAATCATATACGATATACCGGTATATACCACTCACTCATCTACACACATACAAAACAGGTAATGCCATAAAATAGTAGCAATACAATAAGTTTACACAATTAGTTAAAAAGCTAAATAGCCCTTCTCTCTGTACCCTCTAAATAGGCATCTCCCAAAATATCTGGACTAGAGGAACAGGAGGATCGCAAACCAGTGGCAGATCATCAACAAAGACAAGCAGGGAGTATACTTAGCCCATCAGTTATCCATACAGTACACAGGAGCAAGATTAAAAGATATCTGTATAAGTTTCTTCCGTATCATGGACTTTCTCAACAGGGGATTAGACATACCTACACTTATGCGCACCTCATATTACAAGTGATTTTCCTAGACCAGCACCATTGATCAAAAGCTGGAGGTATATCATGGCCCTTAATGACATCATGCAATATTTGTATATATTAAGGCAAAAAAGTTTACACAATCAACTCCAATATAATTATGCTCTCATACTACATCAGAGGTGAGGAGGGAGAAGGAAAGGAATGTATGCATTTCATATACTTAAAAGGCATATGCCCAACATACAGCCATTCCATTCTACCAAAATGTTTGAAATACTTGAGGGCCATGTCTAAAATATTTATCTTTTTATCCCTTGGGAGAACTAATAGCTTTAAAGGAAAGGTATGATGTAATTGGTAGAGCAACTACCCTGACATAGATTGGAGTAAGGGAACTGCCAGCACCTCAAAAGGTATAAAGTTCTTAAATTTCCTATATGAGCATTTTCTTTCACAGATGGTAGAAGTTCCTACTAGATAGAATGCGTTGTTGGATCTAGTGATATCTAATAACCCGGAGATCATTTTGGAGATGAAGTTATATTAATTGTAAAAAGATGAGGACTGAGAATGTGGTGCCATTAAATAATGGGGCTGAGATGGTTGTAGAGGATGCCAAAAAGGCTAATCTGCTAAACCATTTTTTACATCAGTTTTCAGTGTTGAGAATCCTAGTTTTTACAGCAGGGATTGTAATAATATGCAGGGGAGAAATGAGGAGTATTCACATTGGCTGACGGAGGATATGGTACGGAAACAATTAGACAAAGTTAATATCAATAAAGCCCAGGACCAGATGGATTGCATACTCAGATTTTAAAAGAGCTTAGTTCAGTTCTATCTAAACCAAGGTTTCTTATCTTTTCAGATTCCCTTTGGTCTGGGGATGTGCCGCTGGATTGGAAAAAAGCCAATGTAATACCAATATTCAAAAAAGGTAGTAGTTCACAGCCTGGTAACTATAGACTTGTAAGCTTAACATTGGTGCTAGGGAAGGTGATGGAAACTTTGCTACGGGATCATATCCTTGATTTTGTCCCCAGAGCTCATCTTATTAGTAGTAGTAAGCATGGATTTATGAGAAATAGATCATGCCAGACAAATGTTATTGTTTTTTTTATGAAGGAGTAAGAATTCAGGCACAGCAGTGGATGTGGTATACTTGGATTTTGCAAAAGCTTTTGATACTGTGCCACATAGGTGACTAATGTATAAACTGAGGACTGTTGGCCTTGAAGAAAACATTTGTGCACGGATAGAGAATTGGTTATTGGTTCGCAAACAGAGAGTGGTGGTAAATGGAGCTACATCTATGTGGGCTAAAGTTCTAAGAGGAGTGCCTCAGGGTTCTGTACTGGGGCCGCTTCTGTTTAATCTGTTTATAAATGACTAAGAAGGGGGCATTGAGAGCAAGGTCTCAGGGTTTGCTGATGACACCAAACTATGCAGAGCTTTGCTAACTTCAAATGATGTGCAAGTGTTGCAAGCAGACCTAGATAATTATCAAAATGGGCAGCAGAATGGCAGATGAGATTCAGTGTTGATAAATGTAAGGTGATGCATTTGGGATTTAATAATCCCTGTGCCACCTACACTATAAATAACTCTGTGCTAAGTGCATCTGTAATGGAAAAAGATTTGGGGGTTCTGGTAGATAAACTTAGTTGTAGCAAACAATGCCAGGTAGCAACGACTAGAGCTAGCTACAAGATATTGTTTTGTATAAAGAGGGGAATAGATTCAAGAGAGAAAGATATTATTCACCCTCTTTACAAGGCACTGGTAAGAGCTCATTTGGAATATGCGGTGCAGTGTTGGAATCCCATATACAAAAAGGACATCTTGGAAATGGAAGCAGTTCAGAGAAGGGCAACTAAATTAATAAGGGGAATGGAGGGGCTTGAATATGCAGGCAGATTAGACAAGTTAGGGTGTTTACATTGGAGAAGCGACGTTTGCGTGGGGATATGATCACCTTATACAAATATATTAATGGGCCATACAATGAACTCTCTGGTGCATTGTTCACTAATAGGTCATATTAGATAATGCGTTGACATCCTTTAAGGTCGGAAGAAAGAAGTTTCATCTTCAGGTTAGGAAAGGTTTCTTTACAGTGCGAACGGTGAAACTGTGGAACTGTCTTCCAGCAGATGTGGTAATGTCGAGTTCATTAAATAGCTTTAAAAAAGGCCTGGATATGTTTCTAAAACTAAAAAAATATTGAGAATTACTGGTATTAATACATATACGGTAGATCTGGTTGATCCAGGGATACTTTCCAATTACCGTTTGGAGTCAGGAAGGAATTTTTTCCCTTTTTAGCTGTTTTTTTTGCCTTCCTCTGGATCAACTGTTAGGTAGGGTTAAAAAAAATTTGACTTGATGGACGTATGTCTTTATTCAACCTCAATTACTATGTTACTATGTGACTTAAGAGGCATGTACAGTTGTGGAAACTGCAATTTCTTAAGTATATGCAACAAAGTGACATCTGCAAAAGACTGGTGATCATAACTTTAAAGTGACAAAATACTATAACAGTGAAAGGGGTTGTTTATTTACGGTCATGTATGTGTCCATTTACAGTGTTCTCCCCAGAATTTTTTTCCAGCCGGGTGGCATGAAAAAGTAGCCGGGTGGGGTGGGGTGGGGTGGGACGGGGAAATTTGGTGGTGGGGAAAAATGTGCACTGCATCATGCTCATTATATAGGACAGGGATGTCTAACTTTCGTCCCACTAGATGTTTGAAAACTATGACTCCCTGCATTCTACAACCACAGAATGCTGGGAGTTGTAGTTTGTCAACATCTGCAGGGAGTTGTAGTTCCCTTTTGAAGGTAACCCATGTAACATGGCAGCACAAGCACATGTGCCACCCTTTTGTGGCCTTGGGGATCTTGGAAAAGCTAGTAAACATGTGCTAAAATAATCTTACAAGTGTAAAAAACGGGTCCTGGACTGGCAGTATTGGCGGGAGTTTTTACTGCCCTATTGGCACACCAATTAAACCTACATCTAAATTCTTTTATATCACAAGTGTTCTCTCAAGGAATTTTTTCCAGCCGGGTGGCATGAAAAAGTAGCCGGGTGGGCCGCCCGGCTAAAAGACCCTAGGGAGAACACTGCATTTATCTATCTAGAGAAAACGAGACAAAAGGTTAAAGAAATGATTTGCTTGGATAAAAGGTTAAAGAAAGAGATCACAGCGCACACGCAGGGTAGCGCGCATGGATCGTGTGACGTTGCGATGTCGCGTGATTCCTGTGCGCTCCCTAGTGGGAGCATCAGAAATGCATCAGAAATGCTCAAAGATATAGACAAGTGGGTAAAATGCTCACAAATGTGGCAGATCACTTTCTGATCCCTTCATCTGATTGAGACAGCTTAAAGGGTCCAAGAATGACTTTAGGTAAATTGACAAGAATTGCTTTCCTGAGAATTTTTGCAATTTACTTTCATTATTTATTTTACATAGTTTTGAAGATATTTATATTTGTGATATGGTTGCAGCATCACCAGATCCCCTGCACTGAAACCATGTGACAGTCCCTCTTCCGTGTTTCCTCCTCCTTGTGGGCCCCCATGGCCCCTCCCCTTGCAGCCCCATGGGCCTTTCCCTTGCAGCCTCCCGTGGCCCCCCACTCATGTGCTCTGTGGCCCCTCCCACTCATGTGCTCTGTGGCCCCTCCCACTCATGTGCAGGCCCTTCTCGCTTGGGCCTTTCATTTAAAATAAACTTTTTTGGAGACAGTTCCCCTTTAAGTCTTTAGACTATAATGTTTTAACCCACTGTGAATCATTTTATTAATATCTCTATTTATAGAGCCAAAAACACTTCTATTCAAAGTAATTGCCTTTTTGATGGCAATATGAAAGACATAATACTAACTGGAACTTTAGCAGCAAAGATATTCACCTTGGCATTCGTCCTAGATATATATGAGGTCTGAACACAAGAAGTCGTGTTTTTTGGGGGGAACCACAGCTGAATTGCTGTGTTCTTGATCAGCATCCTAGATTAGGAAGACAGCGATATGCATTGTGCGAACCTGTTTTGGCTATGAATCCCATGAAGCATTAAATTTTTTTTTAATTATTGGTACTGGATTTGGAAATATATGGGAAGGTACTGGATTTGGATATATATTGGAAGGTACCACTTCATTTGAATTTGTTAAAGGGGTATTGCATCAACATGCAAAAACATTAAAAAATATGCATAAACATTCTCTTATAAATCCAGTTGGTTAAGTTTAATTAAGTCTATCTACAATGTGTAGGTGCCCGAAAGTGCGTGATGAGGCTCCGACTAATTACTTATTACTCATTTTAACAGGGACAGGGCCCTAGTTAAAGGACATGTAAACTAAGGCAAATAATTTTTTAACTAATCACACAGTAATTAGGATTCATTACTAACAATTGTAAATCTGCTTTTTATTTTTCTTCTCTGACCTTCCTATCCCTTGTTTTTTTAGCTCTTAGAGTTTTACTTTTTAAAGGGGATGGGGCACAGCTAGTCAGTAAAGAACTGTCAATCACCCATCCCCTCCTGGCACACTACATGTAAAACTATCCATTCTAGAAACCTAAAGCTTATTTTTCTGTCACTGCATGGCTAATTGATTCAGCATTAATATCAGGAAAAGGAATAAGCATTATCTGTTTCTCTGTGCTCTTTGTGTGCACATTTATACCCAATCCTGCAGTTAGCTGCTGTCTGTGTTAGTTAAGTCCCAATGTAGCACTGTACCTAAAGAAATCAATTACAAAGTCGCCCCCCCTACACACACATTTAAACTCCTACAGCTAAAAGAAAATCTTACTTGATTCAAGCAGTGATTACAGCTCCCGTTGCTGCTGATCTTCCCAAAGCAAAGCAGTTTTACTTTCACTATAACTCAAAATCACTGGCTGAATTCTATTGGCTGAAGTGAGGCACAGATCACCTCCACTGCACATGCTCCACACTCCATTTGTGTCTCAGTTTTGGGAGGGGGTGGATACATAGAGAGGGAGACATGCATACTAGCTAGGAGTGAGCTGGACATGAGGAGTGAGCAGGACATGAGGAGATCTAGTGACAGGGAGCACTGAGAGCAAAAAGTTCCTGGCAGCACTAAAAATATAGAAAAGGATAAAGGCAAGTCATTTTTTTCAGTTTAGTGTCCCTTTATGGTATGTCTAAGGGGTTGATGATTTAAAAGTACCAGTATTAGAATTTGCACTTTACCCTTTTTCCGGGACCGAGAGTGGAAGCACATTATGTAGTGTCTGTATGTGTGTTAACACTAGGGGTGTTAAAGGTGAAATTATGTCTAGAGATCCAGATCTATTGGATTTTGGGCATAAGGATTGAATGCCCTGTATAACTAGTCTGGATTATGGTCACTATAAATTATTTAAGTAGGATGAGATGATATTTTATAAATGGTTATATGCGGATATGTACTAAGATAAATATTTTAGACATGTATTTGATACATTTTGGTAGAATGGACATATGTTGGGCATATGCCTTTAAGTATATGTAATGCATACATTCCCTCCCTCCTCTTCACCTCCAATGTAGTATGAGGGCAGAATTGTATTGGAGTGGGTTGTGTTAACTTTTTTCCCCTCAAACCAGATGGCGGCTTACAAATATCACATGATATGGTTAACGGCCATGATATACCTCCATCTTTTGACCAATGGGTGCTCGTCTAGGAAAATCGCTTGTAATATAAGGTGCGCGAAAGTGCATGTCACATCCGCTGTTGAGAAAGTCAGTGATATGGAAAAAATGCGCACAGCTTGTACCGATATCTTTTAATCTTGCTCCTGTGTCCTGTCTGGCTACCTGATGGGTTAAGTATAATCCCCCCGCTAGTCTTTGTTGATGATCTGCCACTGGTTTGCAACCCCCCCTGGTTCCTCTAGTCCAGATATTTTGGGACATACCTATTTAGAGGGTACTGGTTGAAGGGCTATTTAGCTTATTAGTAACCTTATTGTATTACTACTATTTTATGTCATTACCTGTTTTGTATTTGTGTGAATGAGTGAGTGGTATATACTGGTATATCATATATGCTTAATATTTTATCTTTGTATTCAATATCACCAGCAGGAATGCCACCAGAAGGAATTACAAGCTTTCACAGAACACATTAATGCGGTAGACCAAAACATTAAATTCACAAGGGAAGAGGTACAAAACAACAAACTGGCTTTCTTAAGCACTTCTTGGTAGAAGTTAAGGAAAATGGTAAACTGGAGTAGAGGTTTACAGAAAACCAACACACACAGATCAGTATTTCATGTTTACTCCCACCACCCTTTAGATCACAAGCTGGGTGTCATCAGAACCCTGCAACACAGAGCCGAGAACATCCCCACTAGCACAGAGGCGAAGGCTAAAGAAATGAAACATCTCAGAGGAGCCCTTAAAAACTTGTGGATATCCAGACTGGGCCTTTGTCAAAAGAAGTAGAAGGAAAGAAAAGAACACGAATACCAACAGTGAAGGGGAAAAGCAAGCAGGTGGAAGAACATGGTCATCCCATATGTAGCAGGGTCTCGAGAAAGTAAGAAGAATTTTCAAAAAACATCGTATCCCTGTCTGCTTTAAACCGAACAACACACTGAGCAGCAATTGGTACATCCGAAAGACCCAATACCAAAAACACAGAAAGCGACATCATATATGCAGTGCAGTGAAGAATGCTCTGATTTTGATTGTATGTGGGGGAGACCAAACAGCAACTGCATCAACGTATGGCCCGCACAGAAGAGCCAATTCCTCAGGTCAGGACTCAGCCGTGTACCTGCATCTTAAGGATAAAGGACATACCTTGAAGATTGTAATGTAAACATATTGGCGAAGGAACGTGACTGGTTCAAGAGAGGTGTTAAGGAGGCCATTTATGTGAAAATAAAGAAACCAAGCCTAATAGAGGTGGGGGGTTCCACACCAACGGTCTCCATGTACAATGCTGTTTTACAACCTTACTCTGGGCATTCCTATAACACTCTTAGCCACTATCTAATCCACCTGGCTGTGATATGCTAATTGGGATTTTCCAGGTACATAATTGCCACAGGTTCTTGTACAAGTCATTCTGAATTGAGAAAGCCAGTCGGATGACTAGCGAAACGCTTCAAGAACTACATTTCAAGTCCAGTTGATCTAATTGAATACAACAGATATACCATGACCTGGATGAATGAGAACCTTCACAAGCATATGAACATGGGAAGTGTTTTTAACTTGTTTTTTGCACGGATTGTTCACGTTACTTAGTGACTATCCATGACAGGAATAAAGGATCATACCATTTTTAAATATGATGTAATTTTAGGGTGCGCCCTTTACTGACCCACATCTTTTTTCTGTTTCGTTTGGTACATTGATTATTTGGTGGGGCACCCATAAGATGGGTATTAAACCATTTCTACTATACCATAAGTGCCTGCGGTCTCATTTCTTTGTATTCATTTATCAAAAACTAAACTTAAATTTTACTTCTTGGCCAAACAATAATAACTATGCCATGGATCACACAGGTGTGCCTTGTGTATTTCTATCTATGCAGGGTCTATATGCTTAAAGGGGAACTGTGGTCCAAAAATGACTTTAGGTAAACTGAGGTAAATTGATAGGAATGCTCCCCTGAGAATTTTGCAATTAATTTCCATTGTTTATTTTGCATAGTTTTGAAGATATTTACTGTCAATCTTGTCTGTGTCTCCTCCTCCCCTTTGCAGCCCCCCTCGTCCCCCCACACATGGAACCCATGGTCCCTCCGTTGCAGGCCCCCCATGGCCCATTATCTTACAGCCCCATGTGGCCCCGCCCACTCACGGGTGCCATGGCCCCACCCACTCACGTGCCTAAGCCCCACCCACTTGCAGGTGCCTAAGCCCCGCCCACTCACGGTGCAGTGGGTTACTCAGACACACACACCCTCACAAGAACTCTGTGGAATCAGCCTTTTCAGGCAGAGTGAAAGAGAAGGGGCTGTAGATTCCCTTACCTTCTCTGTCAGGACTTCACACAGCAGAGAGGAGGGTAGGAAACTGGCCTATCTTAATCTTAAACTTGTTTTTGAGACCACAGTTCCCCCTGTGTTCCCCTTGTTGTGACTAACTATTGTTATGTATAGGGAGGCCGGTTCACGGATCCGAACCCGGATCCGCCGCGGATTTATCCCGTCCGCAAACGGTGGATTTTTCCGGATTTTCCCCGCCATCCGAACTCCGATTCGCGGATTTTTCACATTTTTGAAATTACAGTTTTCGCGTATTTTCGAAAATACGGAAAACACGTATTTTCGAAAATACAAGGATTCTATTAATTCCATACATACTTTTCGAAAATTTCCGAAATTACGAGGATTACTTGTATTTCGAAAATGCAACTCGTAATTTCGAAAATTCCCGAAAAAAACGTGAAAACTCTATTATTTCAAGGGTATTTTTAATTTAACGGGTCCGCTCGCGGATTTTCGAATTTTCGAATTTTTTCGAAAATTCGCGGATCCTCGAGCGGACCGGATTTTGCGAAGTTCGGACACATCTCTAGTTATGTAAACACAAATGTACCTTATTAAGCTCATCCTCCAGCAAACAGGCATCGAGGTGCAGATCTTGGAATTGTTCTTCTTTGACGTTTTGATTACTTGATACATTTCGGCATAATCTTCAGTAGTAAGGTGAAAAAAGTCTCCATGCGGTGGTATAAGATCATAGCTTAAAATATGCGAGTTCAGGTATCCAAGAATTTTTTCAGCATTTCTTAAAAGATAGAATGCACATAATAAGAACTGCCTTTTTATTTCCATTCTATTAGCATATTCACAAAGACACACTTTTTTTGTCTGCATTTATAGAGCTCAAGTTTGTGTTTATTATTTTTACTTGTAGATGAACTGTACCATTTAAAATGGTGGATTTAGCATGGTAAAATTTAGGGAAATTAGGGGATATTTGCCGATTTTTTTACCACGGAAAAACTTTTTGCCAAGTTTAAGGTAACAAAATGGGGTTCAGCATTGTTTGGGTGAAAATGCGGTGAAATCGGGATGTCTGACTTTTAGGTAAGGGCAGTCAGTCATGGCCAAGACAGCTTATGTCACGACCAATCACGGACTGCTCTACCTTGAAATGCCTCCTCTGTACATGTGCAAGCTTGTACATTTTTAAGAGGAGACTGCAATCTTTTTAGAATGAGACAGGTACCAGGGCCAGACCTTGCTGTGAATAAAAGGAAAATGTGGTGGCTTTCAGAACTAAAACTATTGTGGTTGTACTCAATAGTGGTGAGTATCAATAGTTAAATTATACTTTTTGGGGTGGACTGTCCTATAGGGCAAATCCCCCCTCATAAGAACATCTTTTAGAAAGAATGGCCCCTTTAAAATATGTTGCTATATCATAGTTTGTCCTATGAATTCATTACTGTATGCTTGCTATGCTTTTGGAATGCCTCACGGAAACTGAGCAATTTAGAAACCTGTACTGAGCCTGGGCATGCTCAGAAGAGGCAGTCAGGGGATTAACATTCAGTCATTGGCTGTGATGTCAACTGTCAAACCTATAACTGCAGTTGCTAACTGGAAGAACCAGGGAAAAGAAACAGGGGAAATGGCACATTGTGCAGGATTTCAGGTTAGACTTATATATTTCAGATTTCAAACTATTACCGTTTAGGGTTTTGGGGGGTGATTTACCTGTCCGTAGTTTTTCATTCTGGGGCTGACTTGCCCTTTAAGCAAAAAGCCATAGTCTCTGAATTATTCCTACAATATGCCCTTAAGCACAAAATACAATAGCATAAAAAACAAAAGTATGTGTGTCACTGTATATACTTACTGCACCACACTTTTTTCATTCATTACATTAGCTTTAAAACCAAGGACAGCAAAAACAACTAGCGTGGCCAATACTGAAGTGAAGAAGTTTATAAAGGAGACAAGAGCAGCATCAACCTGGCAGTTATACCTGCTTGTTGTAGCTTGAAAAGGCAATAACTCCACCAAATCCTAGTCCCAAGGCAAAAAACACCTGAGTTGCAGCTTCTCTCCATACTTGTGGGTCCAACATCTTCTCAACCTAATACAAAATTAATGAAAAATGTAAATTTAAAAACTTAGCATATTACAGCACAATTTTTAAAATGTTTACTGAAAAGCCTACCTTTGGAGTTAACATGAAGTATCCCATCAACAGATCCCGTAAAAGCAATCCACAACCAGGAAACATATCAAAACCACGTACGGAAAAAGGGAACTGAAGTACATTACCTAATGCAAAGAAATAAAGGAGTTAGATCATTTAACTATTTTGACGAATATTGTACTTACAAAACAAAAGAAGCACATGGTTTTGCTTTTTATGCATTGTTATAGTTACTGTGTTAGGGCAGAGTTGTCCAATCAATTGCACGTAAATTCATCTAACTGGAGCAGATAGTGAGCCCTCACAGTACTTATCATGAAACACTTCCATACTTCCCTAACAAAGAATATAGATAAATCGTTCTAGATAGCTTTAACAGGTAACACATTGCCTTGTTAAAAGGGCATGTCTATCCCCCAACCAAAATATGTATTTAAAGAATAAATACACTAGTAAAAGCAAGTTAAGTTTAATTGCTTTAAAAAAAAATTTTTTTTTTCTAGGTCCCTCCTAAGCCTACCTGTGCGGCTGTAAGTTGCTGACATCTTGGGTGTCGTTTGAAGGGTGCTTAGCTCCGCCCCTCCATTAGTTCCTGAATCTCCTTTTTATTCAAGTCCCAGAAAGCACTCCTCGTTTGCTCCGTGCGCACGCCCTCGCCTTTTTGGGACTTGAATAAGAAGGAGATCCAGGAACTCATGGAGGGGTGGAGCTAAGCAGTTTTGAGACCACATCCAAGTTGTCAACAATTTTACAGCAGCACAGATAGCTCAGGAGGCCTAGGGGGGAAAAAATGCAGGGTGGCAAAAGCGTTTCTTAAAGCTGCAGCTTACAATTAAACTTACTGCTTTTAAAGTGTACTTATCCTTTAAGAAAATTCCCCTTCCACCAACTAAGGGTTGGGAGGTGAGACGCTGCCTGGGTCATGATTTAGCATCACTGCAGGCTACTAGGCAAGATGTTTTTTCCCCCCACTCATTTTGAGGGCCTTCACCAATCACACTTGATGCAATAATCTTTAAGTTAAGTTTTAATATGCAACTTAACTGCACTTGTTCTCACCATGCATTAACGGTTAGCCATACATTCGTGGGAATGAGTGCAAGCGAGTTGCAATCCAAAGATTATTGCAACAATCTGTTGTATTTAGTTAGTTCAACTGGACTTAAAGTTTAGTTCTTGTAGATGTTTCGCTAGTCATCCGACTGGCTTTCTCAATTCGAATCCGGTACTTAAAAGGTAACTTCTTCCAATTCTTCCAAGCTAGTAAGGATTATACAAAAAGCCTTCCACCATACCTTCAAAATAAAACCTAAATCACATCTCAGATAAAATTTGTGAGTAGTTATGGCTGGAAAATCTGTTGTATTCAGTTAATCAACTGGACTTAAAGTTAGTTCTTGAAGATGTTTTGCTAGTCATCCAACTGGCTTCTCAATTCAGAATGACTTGAACAAGAATCTGTTGGCAATTATGTAAACTGGAAAGTCCCAAATAGCATATCACAGCCAGGTATTCGGGACCTTCTAAATGAAGGCGTGATTGCTTGTGGCTAAAGCGGGGTACACAAACTCAGATTTCTGAAAGATGAGAGAGGATCTGCAAGATCCTGTCTGCCATCTTGCAAAGATCTGCATACACACATCCCGAGCATTCTCCCTCTATGCAGAGAATGCCTGGGACTGTGTGTTTCCCTCGGCCGTGTCAGACTCCTCTATAGGGAGTCTAGCGTGGCTGAGGATGTATTTTTTTCCCAAACCACTGCTCAGCCGATGGGAACATTCGGAGACCGCATGCTCGTTTGGGAAAACAGCTACACACACTAGCGATAAAACCCCAATAACAGCAAATCGGGGCTTTATCGCTTGTGTGTGTACCTAGCTTAAGAGGTGTTATAGGAACTGCCCAGAGTAAGTTGTCAAAACAGCATTGTACATGGCGACAGTGTCAAACCCCCCCACCTTTATTCAAACTTTCTTTATTTTCACATAAAGCCTCCTTGACACCTCTCTTGAACCAGTCATCTTCCTTGCCAATATGTTAACATTACAATCTTCAAAGGTATGTCCTTTTTCCTTAAGATGCAGGTACACTGCGGAGGCCTGACCCAAAGAATTGACTCTTCTGTGCTGGGCCATAGGTTGATGCAGTTGCTGTTTGGTGTCCCCCGCTACAAAATCAGAGCACTCTTTACCATTTCTTTTGGTTCACCACCAATTGCTGCCTCAGTGTGTTGTTTGGTTTAAAGCAGACAGGATACTGTGTTTTTTAAAAATCCTCTTATTTCTCGGAGACCCCTGCTACATATGGGATGACCATGTTCTCTCTCCTGTCTAGCTTTCCTCCCTTCATTGTTGGTATTCATGTTCTTTTCTTTCCCCCTACTTCTTTTGACAAAGGCCCAGTCTACCTTATCCACAGCTTTAAGGGCTCCTCTGAGATGTTTCATTTCTTTAGACTTCACCTCTGTGCTTGTGGGGATGTTTCTGTTTTGCAGGGTTCTGATGACCCCCCCGCTTGTGATGTAAAGGGTGGTGGGAGTCAAACATCAAATAATGATCTGTGTGGGTTGTTTTCTGTAAACCTCTACCTCCAGTTTACCTTTCTCCCTGACTTCTACCAAGCAGTCCAAGAAGCCAGTGTGTTGTTTTGTACCTCTTCCTTTGTAAATTTGATGTTCTGGACTACAGCATTGATGTGTTCTGTGAAGGCTTGTACTTCCTTCTGGTGGATTTTAACCCAGGAATCATCCACGTATCTGAACCAGTGGCTTAGTGCTATGCCCTTAAAAAAAATATTAAGCACCTGTTTTTCCACTCCTCCATGTAGAGGTTGGCCACAATGAGTGAAACTGGGAGATCCCATAGCACATCCATGTTTTTCCTATAGAACCTGTATTTCAATTTAAATAGGTGGTGTTCAGGCAAAGGTTAAGATCAGTTCTGCTGGTAAGGGTGCTGTCTTGGCCAAGCCATTTTCTCACCATGTCAACAGCCTCCTTGGTGGTTGTACAGGTGAAGAGAGATGTCACATGAAGGACACCATAGTTTCTCCTGCACCGATTACTATATCTTCAATCTTGTTGGTGAAATCCTGGAGTTCTGGATGTGATGCTTAGAACTTCCAACTAATGGCCCTAAGATGTGGCTAGGTATTTTGCCACTTGTATGTTACAGAGTTGATGCTGCTGATTAGGCTTAGTCTGCCCCTTCCCTGTGTATCTTTGGTAGTCCATATATGCATGGATGTGCCTCACCAGGGTATCATTGGAAGCTGTTGTAGTAAGTCTATGACCTTTTTCTTGTAATGGCTGGTGGGATCCCTTGTTAAAGCCTTTTATGTTTTGTTATCGGCCAGGAGTGTGGTCACCTAAGCATGGTAGTCTGAGATTTGAGCACCACTGTGCATCTTCCTTGTCTGCGGCAGAATGGTGATACTGAATCTTTCTTGAGGTTATTAAGGCTCTTCTTCCTGTGTGGTCAGGTTAGATGAAGGATTAGAGCACTGGCTAAGGCTGCAGATACCTTAAGGCGAAGTGTTCTGCCTCCTCAGTGGTACCTCATTGTGGATTGAGGTCTTCTGTGGCTGATATAATATCCACCACAGGGATGGCTTTAGGAGTGATGGCAAAGTTCAAACCCTTAGCCAGGACTTCCATTTCCGGCTGGGTCGGGTCCTGTCAGACAAGTTTCTCACCCATTCCTCCTTGTTTGATGAAGTGACAATTCCCTCCTTTTGTATCCAAGGTAGTTTTCTCCCCTTTGTAAGTGTTCTGGATGACAGAATAGAGAACTTGTTCTGTTGCCTTTGCTTGCCCTTACAGCTGAGAAAGCTGTGCTTATTTGGTGAACTCCACCACTCTTTCCAATTGGCATATCACAGCAAGGTGTTAGGGATCTTTTAAATGCAAGGCGTGACTGCATTGTGGCTAACAGTGTTATAGGAACTGCCTAGGGTAAGGTGTCAAAACAGCATTGTACATGGCAGACAGTTGGTGTCGAAACCCCCCCCGCCACCTCTATTCGGACTTTATTTTCACATAAATTGCCTCCTTGACATCTCTCTTGAACCAGTCGTGTCCCTTGTTCCAAGGTACACGATTGGTTCAAGAGAAGTTTCAATAAAAACGCCCCTTGTATTCCCCGATTTGTTTTATAAATATTAAAACAGCAATTTTAATTAGATAGACGGTCACCTTAGACGGCTTACTAGTGCATTTGCACATTTTAAATCCGGAGTTTGGGTTTATGTTTTTCATGCACCTTATGTCAGAACCCCCTGTTCTTGTCCGCTTACCCACCTATCATGTATCGGAAAACGCACTCCAAGTAACCGAAAAGTCCATAAAACAGAACGGACATGGGAGGAGTTATAACAAAACTGTATAATACACACTACGGTAATATTTCTCAATATCTATACGATAGCTGCCACCACATTCCAAGATCAGCGGAATGACCTGTTAATCTGTTTGGGGTTATCCACACCCCCTTAATTATACAATCCTTTAAGAAAAAGGTTATCCACACGTATTACTCTATACACAGTTATATATAATTTCTTAACAATACTCTTCTATAGTAGTGTAACTTCGAAGACACAGTTCATTTTGGGATATATTCAGAATACGACAATTAGCCTTTAAATGATTTATATCATTTATTAAAAGGTAACAAAAAGATTGCATAAAAATATACAGAAAAACTATGTTAACTTACTGAACACAAAAGGTAACACACAGGTGAGAGTAGAATGGGTAAAAGAAAGAATACTTAGAAATAAATGGCATCTGATAAAATCCATGAGCACAGTCCAATTGGAAAAAGTGAGTCCAAATTGATAGTCCCTGATGGAAGGCAATATATGGTCCGTCCAATTGGCTAGATGCTTCTTAAGATGCTTGTGAAGGTTCTCATTGCTCCTTAAGATGTTATGACAAACTCTCTTCCATTTTCCTTTTAGGATTACTGTCCGTACTATACACGCCACATTTAAAAAATTTCAATGTTGTCATTACTTATTTTACACAATAAAAGATACCAAACATGACATATCTTGGAGATCGTAGGCCTAAGAAGGATAATATCCCATTTTGTCTCTGGCTATTATATTATGCAAGGTATCTATAAATTCAGTTTAATTCTAGTATTACCGAGTGTATTATTAAATATTAACTAATTCTATATCCTGAATTATAAAGAAATATGAATGGCCTTTGAACGCCCATTTGGTTTTTGGCTTAGTTCTAACTAGAAGATCTCATGCTGTTCTGGTGCCTACTGGCCTGTAGAAGTGTATGCATTACAGTGACTTCACACCATGCCCCTTTGAAGGCAGACCTCATGCTGGTTTAAAACAACAACAAATAGAGCTAGGTATGGAAAGACAAGTGAAACATATCCATATCGGTGGAGGAACAGTCCCGAAATCAGACTCCAATTACCATATAAAATTTAGCATTTATTATAGCATATAAAACTTAGCACCACCATGGACACATGAACTCAGATGGGAGAGGGTGTGTGTGCCTGACGTGTTTCGCAGAGACTTCCGCTTCCTCAGAGACCACAAGGGGAAGTCTCTCCTACTAAAATACAGGTGAGTACCAAATAGAATATCAGACATGCACTATATAGGAGTTGGATCATTAGCCCATAAAGGGCACATGTTATCCAATATGTATCAACAAGATAATACAATAAAGTACAAATAGAAGGTACACATAAATACAATGTCTAATTACACTATGAAAATGTATTAGTAAAAAACATGTAACAAACCATCTAATATTAAATAATGATTGTAACAAATACAAAAAAATCATATATCATCCCGAAGTACTCACAAAAGATTATACTCTGGTATAAGAATGAGAAAAAAGATGGTACCTTTGATAAATAAAGATGGTCTAAAGATGGATATTGTTATTAGAGTTTATCATTGTACATTCATGTGACCACCTTAGATATTATGTGGGTAATTATGCATGCATATGGGAAGTAATAGATAAAAAAAAAATCTAGAAGTTGAAAAGAATGGTATTCGCTCCACTTTGATAATAATATAGTAAAGTAGACCGCATAAAGTTGATATAAGCACCTATACCAGGGAAAGACAAGTCTTCTACAACTTGTCGGCAGGGTTTTTTAACCTGTGATTGCCTGACAGTTAAACAATGTGGGAGCTGCCATACTGCTTGACCATGCCGATAAAGTGAGATCATTTGAAATTAAGACTGCAATTGTCATGGGAGTTTACATTGCACTCCTGTTCGTGACACTTAAGCTTAGTACACACATACAAGTGTGTAAACACAGACGAGGGTGCAGCAAATGGCTGCTGACTTGAGTGGCCACACATTTGGTCGAAGCCTCAATCAAAAGCATACGTGTACGAGGCTTTGATGGCATTTAACACCAATTAAGGTTTGTTTAAGTGTGCATGATTTTGCATCTAAACTATAAACATATCTAAACTATTTTAAATCATATAGATATGTATATTACATAGTTAATTATGAGTCGAAAAGACAACAGTGCATCAAGTTTAAACCTTTCACAAAAAAAAACCCACTACCTTACATGTGAAGAACGGTTTATTTTGCTTAAAGGGCATGTCCACCCCCCAAAACTATAATCCCCCCCACTACTGGCCCCATTGTGTAGTGTAGTTTTAATCCTTACCTCACATCCCAGCTCCATAAGGTTCTCCTGTAGTCCCCCCCCCCCCAAAGTCCCAAAAACTGCCCACCAGCAGGATAGCAGAGTCCATATAGGACTCTGCCTCCTACCTGGCCTCCGGAGAAGTTTGGCATGCGTACTGCAGCCCTTCTCCCCCTCCCTCCCAGATTCCCTCCCCCTAGTGTAAAACCCTTAATATATAGATTCCCCTGTCCCCCCAGCCCCAACCGCTCCATTTTTATTCTTGAAGCTCCCCAAACTTTCTTACCTTCCCTCTTTCCCCCGACGAAATTAACTCCCGGGCAGCCGCGTCCGTGATCGGCTGCCGCTCAGCCATTCAGACGCGACTGCCGTCCCCACCCCTCTGCTTGTATTTTCTCGCAAGCAGAGGGCCGGCAGCGCGGCGGAGAAAAGAGGGGAGGTAAGTAAAGTTTGGGGAACTTTCTAAGAGTAAAAATATAGCGGTTGGGGCTGGGGGGACAGGAGGAATCATATTTAAAAAATGATTTTAAGGGTGGACATACCCTTTAACGCTGGCTTTTACTCAAGTCTAAAGCTGGGTACACACGATGAGATATTTTGGTCCGATCGACCGATAGTTCAGTGTATCGGCCAATCTGACCGAAATTATCACATCCGAATGCAGGCATGTCCGACCGATCGTTCGTCTGAATCGGACGAAAGGACATAGTGGAAAACCTCGTACTGACGGACTGTAATTCCCTTTATCATATTTGTATAGGGTTATCATGTCCCCTATAAAATGCCTCTTATCAAGGGAAACACAAAACTTTGTTCATCTATTTTCATAACAACAAGGATCAGTTTAGTTCCCCATCTTTGTACTCTAATTTGTTTAAGAATGGTGCCCAAAACTGCACTGTATACTGAAGATGAGGCCTTTCAAGGGCTCTATACAGAGGAAGAATTATACCCTCTCTTTTGACGCTATGCTTTATTTTATACAGGAAAAGAATTAAGCAGTATCTGCTAAATCAAATTAAACGGTGTACGATCTCCACTTGATAGGACTATAATTCCACAGTCTCTTTCACCAATGTTCTGCAGAACTTTACTGTTTGCGCAAAAAAATCAGGGGGCACCATTCAAGTTCCCCTTGTTCCCAAGACCCCCCCATAAGTTTTGTCCGAAACCGATGTGGGCATCCCCAAGATTTAACCTCTGTAATGCCGTGACCGTACAGTGAAATCGTGTTTGTTCCCTTACCTGACGCACAAAGGGAGACCCCGGTGACATCACTGGACTTCCTCTTCCACCGGGTCTCCCCTAAGTCTTCCCCCATAGTGTCCCTGGTGGTGGTGGAGGTACTGCACAGCTATAGTACAAACTAAACTATCACAATACTTTTAGTATTGCACCTGTGTATCACAAACAGGTTTGAAAGGGTTAATAGTAACATAGTAACATAGTAATTGAGGTTGAATAAAGACATACATCCATCAAGTCCAACCTATTCACCCACTTTTTTTTTTAACCCTACCTAACAGTTGATCCAGAGGAAGGCAAAAATCCAGCTAAAAGGGGGGGGGAATCCTTCCGGACTCCAAACGGCAATCGGAAGTATCCCTGGATCAACCAGATATATATGCATTAATACCAGTAATTCTCAATATTTTTTAGTTTTAGAAACTTATCCAGGCCTTTTTTAAAGCTATTCAATGAACTTGCCATTACCACTTCTGCTGGAAGACAGTTCCACAGTTCACCATTTCACTGTAAAAACCTTTCACAACCTGAAGATGAAACTTCTTTTCTTCCAACCTTAAAGGATGTCCACGAGTCCTCTGAATATGACCCTTAGTAAACAATGCACCAGAGAGTTCATTGTATGGCCCATTAATATATTTGTATAAGGTTATCATGTCCCCGTGCAAACGTCCCTTCTCCAGTGTAAACAGCCCTAACTTGTCTACTGCTATTCAAGCCCCTCCATTCCCCTTATTAATTTAGTTGCCCTTCTCTGAACTGCCTCAATTTTCAAGATGTGCCTTTTGTATATGGGATTCCAAAACTGCACCACATATTCCAAATGAGGCCTACCAGTTGCCTTGTAAAGAGGGGGAGTAATATCTTTCTCTCTTGAATCCATTCCCCTCTTTATACAAGACAATATCTTGCTAGCTCTAGCCTTGCTACCTGGCATTGTTTGCTATAGCTAAGTCTGTTATCTACCTGAACCCCCAACCCTTTTTCCATTACATACAGAACACAGTTATTTATGGTGTAGGTGGCACAGGGAGTTATTAAATCCCAAATGCATCACCTTACATTTATCACATTGAATCTCATCTGCCATCTGCTGCCCATTTTGATAATCTATCTAGGTCTGCTTGCAGCACTTGCACTCATTTGTAGTTTCCAAGGCTCTGCAGTTTAGTGTCATCAGCAAACCAGAGACCTTACTCTCACTGCCGTGAGGGTCTAAGCCCTGAGGCACTCCGCTTAAACTTTAGCCCACATAGATGTAGCTCAATTAACCACCACTCTCTGTTTGCGATCCAATAATCATTTCTCTATCCATGAACAAATGTTTTCTTCAAGGCCAACAGTCCTCAGTTTATACATTAGTCACCTATGTGGCACAGTATCAAAGCTTTTGCAAAATCCAATATATCACATCCACTGCTGTGCCTGAATCTAACTTCTTACTCTCGTTCTCATAAAAACCAATTACATTTGTCTGGCATGCTCTATTTCTCATAAATCCATGCTGACACTACTAATAAGATGAGCTCTGGAGACAAGTCAAGGATATGATCCCGTAACAAAGTTCCAGCACATTCTCTACCACTGATGTTAGGCTTACAGGTCATAGTTACCAGGCTGTGAACGACTACCTTTTTGAATATTGCTATTTACATTGGCTTTTTTCCAAAAAAATATGCTGTGTGTTTTGTGTTTTCCCTCCTTCTCCTGGCTCTTGCACTAATTGGTGTGGGAGCTGTGGCCTATTAGTTATTAGGATTCACATTGATTGGGCCTGTGGTTTGGACCAAACAAAAGGAAGTTTTCTGTGAGTGAAACGAACTAGAGTGGAACGGTGTATAAAGTTCCTTGCTCTTAAGGACCTTGATCTCAAGGACATAGAAAAAGAAGGACCTTGATCTCAAGGACATAGAAAAAAGAAGACCTTGATCTCAAGGACATAGAAAAAGAAGGACCTTGATCTCAAGGACATAGAAAAAGAAGGACCTTGATCTCAAGGACATAGAAAAAGAAGGACATTGAAACAAGAAGGGCAATTAAACAGGTTTGTGCGTCACTGTGCTGGTGTGGTGTATTGAAGGACAGTTTTGTCGTTACCATGCACTGTGCATCCTGCCACATGTATAAGAACCTGGAGCAGACGTTCCAGGGAACCTATATCTGTATCAGGTGTGAGTGGGCTGCCCATTGGAAACTGAGGTGGAGAGCTTGCAGCATTGCAGGGATTGGCAGAACTGGGGGGTCAGCAGGCACTGGCTGGGCCAGTATAGAGGTGGGTGGTAGTGGGACAGGGTAGGTTGAAGGGGGAGTAGTTTGTTTGGGTACTAGGGAAAGTGGGGGACAGAGGGTATTTTGGTTTTCTTCCCAGTTTGCCATCCCAACAGATTTTCCGCCTTAGGTAATGAAGTGGAGGAGGACACCTTGGAATTAGTCTGTATGGAGGGGCTAGTCCCTATAGCACCCAGGGGACTGCCATCTCTGATACAAGGGAGGGGAACGAAGGATCAGGAAGGCAAGGCAGGTGGTAGTGGTATGGGACTCCATTATAAGGAAGGTAGATAGGGTAATCTGCTGCCAAGACCCTCATGCCGACTGTGTGTTGCCTGCTGGTGCTAGGTTCGGCATGTGTTGGATCGTGTAGATAGATTATTGGGTGGGGCTGGGTGTGACACGGCGGTCTTGGTTCACATTGGAGCCAATGACAAAGTAAGAGGAGGAGGTTAGGTCCTTAAACATGATTTCCGAGAGCTAGGTGCAAGTTAAAAGCAAGGACCTTCAGGGTAGTGTTTTCAGCCACGTGCTAAGCCAGGGAGACAGCGGGAGCTTAGGAGCATTAATGCGTGACTAAGAAAGTGTGTAAGGCAGAAGGGTTTGGGATTTGAGAACTGGGCAGACTTTGCTGTCGCTACAGGCTCTTATAGGGATGGGTTGCACCCTCACTGATGGCGGTGCAGCTGTTTTAGGGGAGAAGATGGCTAGAGGTGGAGATTTTAAACTAGGTTTGGGGGTGAGGTATTAGCAGTCTCACTGGGATAGATAGCCCAGGAGAAGCAGGGTGTAGATAGACCAGTGGTGGGCGGAAAGGTGGTGGGGCTAGCATAGGTGGGCATGTGTATTAAAGTGTACGAATATTTCAGATCATAATCTAAAATGTATGTTTGCAAATGCGAAAGCCTGGCAGACAAAATGGGTAATCGGAAATTATGGCTCTGAATGAAAAGGGCTGTAATCGATTGGGCTGTAAATCTAAAAGGATATGCCTTGTTTAGGCAGGACAGAGAAAAAAGGAAAGGGGGAGGAGTATGTGTTTATGTTAAAAAGAATTGAAGCCAAATTTAAAGAAGAGATAACTGACGATTAGGATGTTAAAGGGGAGGCAATATGGGTGGAATTAGGCACAGGAAAAGGGGTAATGTCATTGTTGTTGTCTGCTATAAGCCGCCAAATGCTAGCAGAGAGAGGCGAGTCAACTTCATATGCAGTTGGCAAGGGCTGCAAGTTTGGGGAGTGTGCTCATATGGGGGACTTCAATTACCCTGACATTGATTGGTGTAGTGGAACTGCCATCACAGAAAAAGGCAATGAGTTCCTGAATTTGCTGCAGGATAATTTTCTCTCACAGGTGGTTGAGGTTCATACTAGAAAAGGAGCTTGTTGGATCTGGTAATATCAAACATTGTGGAGCGCATTATAGATATAGGTAACTGGAGGCTTAGGGAATGTGACCATGAAATATGGGGCGTTTGGACTTTGTTATCGAAAGGAAAAGTGCGCTGGGTTAACAAAGACTTATATTCGGAAAGGCAAATTTTCCCTGGTTAAAAGCAGCTCTTCAGAATGTCAACTGGGATAATGTATTATCAGGTAAAGGTACTGAACAGAAGCGGACTGTGTTCAAGGGGATTTTAAGCCAGTTCACATCTAAACTTATACCCATGGAAATAAATGAAAAAAAATTAATCCGCGCCCATTTGGCTGAATTCTGATTTAAAGAGGCAATGGAAAGGAAAAAAAGAGCATTTAAAACCTTTAAGCCGAGGTAACGGAAAGGACTTTAGAGATTATAAAACTGTAACAGAGTGTAAGAAAGCAATCAAACTAGCTAAAATTAATAATGAAGTGGGATAGCTGAACAAAGCATCACTAAGCCTAAAAGTATATTAAGTATATTAATAGTAGAAGAGGAGGACTGAGATGTGGCACCATTAGTTAATGGGGAAAGTTATTTACGGAGGATGTCGATAAGCAAATGTCTTGAATACTTTTTTTTCCCCCTCTGTATACACTATAGAAGATCCAAGTAGATATCAAAGTATAGTAGCAATAATGGTATAAAAATTTAAGGGCTCTTGGGTTAACTGAGGATATGGTACAGAAAGAACTAAATAGGTTACTATTAATAAATCTCCTGGACCGGATAAATACATCCTCGGTATTAGGGAGCTAAGTTCAGTTTTATATCTAGGCCATTGTTTCTTATTTTGCAGATTCCCTCCACGTCCGGTGGTGTGCCTCTGGATTGGAAAAGGCTGATGTTATTCCAATATTCAAAAAGGGTAGTTGTTGACAGCTGGGTAATTACAGGCCTGTAAGTTTAACTTCATGGTGGGGAAGATCCTGGAAAGTTTAATAAGGGAACATGTTCAGAGTAGTGTTCAAGGACTGACATTATAAGTAGTAACCAGCATGGAGTTGTAAATGGGGCTTCATCATTATGGACTAAAGTGCTAATTGGGGTGCCACAGGGTTCTGTGTTGGGGGGGCCGCTTCTATTTAATCTTTTATTAATGATTTGAAGTGGGTATTGTCAGCAAGGTTTCTGTGTTTGCGGACGACACAAACTTTGTCGACCATTAAAAACTTCAGGATGTGCAATTGTTGCAGGGGGATCTGATAGATTGTCACATTGTGCTGCTAAGTGGCAGATGAGATTCAATGTTGATAAATGTAAGGTGATGCATTTTGGACTAAAAATCCTTGTGCTGCTTAAACTATTAATGGCTCTGTGTTAAGTGAATCCCTGTTGGAAAAGGGATCTTGGCGTTTTGGTGGATAAACTTAAAGGTAGCAAGCAGTGCCAGGCGGCAACAGCCAGACCAGCATGGTATTGTCTTATAAAGAGAGGTATGGATTCAAGGGAGGAAAATGTAAATCTCTCTCTTTACAAAGCATTGGTAAGGCCTCATTTGGAACATGCAGTGCAATTTTGGAATCCTGTGTACAAAAAATATCTTTGAAATGGAAAGGGTTCAGAGAGGGCAACTAAATTGAACAGGGGATCGGGGAGCTTGAATATGAAGAGAGACTGGAGAAGTTACATTATTGTATGCTGGAGAAAAGGCACTTGCAATGGAGATATGATTACTGTGTATAATACATATAACGGCCCCATACAATAAACTGGGGCATTGTTCACCAATAGAACATGTCAGAGGACACAAGGCCATCCCTTAAGACTTGAAGAAAAAAGGTTTAGGCTTCAAGTTCGAAAGGGTTTTTTCACTGTGGAACGGTAAAGCTATGGAACAGTCTTCCAGTGACGTTCCAGTGGACGTTATGGCAGGTTCATTGGTCAGTTTAAAAAAAAAAAGCTGGATAGTTTTCTGCAAACAAGGAATGTTCAAGTTACTGGTATTGAGACATAAGTAGAGTTGATCCGGGAATTTCCGATTGCCATTTGGAGTCAGGAAGGATTTTTTCCCCCTTCATAAATTTGGTTGGGTTTTTTTTTGCCTTCCTCTGGATCAGCAGTTAGGCAGGAATGAGGATATTGCTAGATGAGTGGACTGGATGGAAGTATGTCTTTATGACCTCAAATACTATACTATACCTTGAAAAATAATTTCTGTGTGATTTTTTCCGATCGATTTCGGATTCCACGTTTGTTATCATTCCCCAAGATGATGCACAAAAAAATTCTTAAACGGATACACCCCCCCCTTTTTTTTTTTTTACACTAAAGCCATGAATTAGCAAAACGCCAGATAATTATTCCTCCGATTTCAAGGGAATTAAGGGAATGTCCACGCTCTTTTCAAACATGAATTATTTGTAGATTACCCCCAAAAACCTAAAGTTCGTTTTAAGTCAAAAGCTTTAATTCGCTCCCACGCAGAGCTTATACTTACATGCTCCTCCTTGCTCCACAGCCGCGGCTCGCACTCCGGGTAAGGCAGTCAGTGTCGGCCATGACCGTGACGTCACGGCCAATCACTGACTGCCATTCCCTGAGCAGTCTCCACTGTGGCTGCTCAGAACCGAACACAGCAGCCGCAGTGGAGATGAGTGAGGAACCCGGAAGCGGTGGTGGAGCCAGGAGCTTGTAGAGTAATAACTCTGTGTAGGAGGCATTTTGACTAAAACGATCTTTAGGTTTTGGGGGGTAATCTACAATAAATTCATTTTTGAAAAGAGGGGTGGACATTCCCTTTAAGCCTAATCAGAAGGTGTGTAGATTGCAAAATATATGGTTTGTGGGTGGTTTTTTAAGTTTTGGGTCTGTTACCATTGAAAAAGTTATATGCTGTTCAAATAACAGAGCACTTTGATTTTTCTCTTGTAATTGCTTGTGCATGCTTCCCATTTGAGTTAGTTGGTGGCCATGTCTCTGTCTGCACCCCGCATATGGCATACCATTTGATTCAGGACATTTGGGAGATTGATAATCTGGTAACTTTTATTTTCATTACTTGGGATTTGTTGGCAGGATTTTTAACTTTGAACTGTTTTTCTTTATTTTTTCATAAAATCTGCTAAAAATGCGAATTTTATGAGATCTGCGCACACAACATTGATGTTGAGAAAACATGGCACCGTTGATTAGCTGAAGGTATGTAGATTCTGAGAATATATAGTTTTGGGTATTTTTGAATTAGAGGGGTATTTAGATTGAAAAATATGGAAAGTTACTGCTATTGGAACACTGCGCATTGGCTTACTTTGTGAGTAGAGGCTTTCATGCCCGTGTAATGTACTATGCATATAGCATACCATTTCAGGGCATTTAGGAGATTGATATTGACAAGTTTTTTTTTTTTACATTATATGGGAATTTGCCCTCATTTCCAAAATGATTTTTAACTTTGTATTTTAGAACATTTTTCACAAAAATCTGGGGAAAATTGCAAAATTCTACACGGAACTGCACCCCACCATTGGTGGTATGCAAAAAAGAGTGTCACCGTTGGTTGTAGCTGAAGGTGTGTAATTCCAAGAATATATAGTTTTGTGGGGTATTTCTAATATAGAGGGGTGTTTAGTCTGACAAATCTGAAAGTTGCTGTAATTGGGCCACTATGCATTGGCTCACTTTGTGGCTATGTTGATTCCACATCCGCTTGTGTAACCATATATATGGCATACCATTTGAATTCAGGACATTTGGGGGTATTTGGGTCACTTTTTTACATTCCATTGGGTTTTGGCATGATTTCTATCTTCGAAGTTGATTTTTGTTCATTTTTCAGGAAAATGGCACTTCTACAAGAACTCGCGCCCACACCATTGATGGGATGAATGAAAAAACTACAGTGTTATGTAGCTGAAGGTATGTAGTATTTATATAGTTTGTGGGGGGTAACATAGTAACATAGTAATTAGGTGAATAAAGACATTCGTCCATCAAGTCCAACCTATTCCCTTTTTTTTTTTTTTTAACCCTACCTAACAGTTGATCCAGAGGAAGGTAAAAACCCCAGCTAAAAAAGGGGGGAAAAAATCCTTCCTGACTCCAAACGGCAATCGGAAAGTATCCCTGGATCAACCAAGATCTATGCATTAATCCCAGTATCTCAATATTTTTTAGTTTTAGAAACTTATCCGGCCTTTTTTAAAGTTATTCAATGAACTTGCCATTACCCATCTGCTGGAAGACAGTTTCCACGTTTCACCGTTCTCCACTGTAAAGAAACCTCTCCTAACTTGAAGATGAAACTTCTTTTCTTCCAACCTTAAGAGGTTCCAACGAGTCCTCTGATATGACCTATTAGTGAACATGCACCAGAGAGTTCACGTATGGGCCTTAATATATTTGTATAAGTTATCATAACCCCCCAGGGTATTTCTGAGTTAGGGGGTGTTTTGAGGAAAAACGTCAGCTGTTCAAATTTGGAGTTGGTTGAATATTTTCACTGTTTTCTGAGCCATGTGCATTGTCTCACTTCATGGATTTTTGCTTCCATATCCGGCATGTGTAACCAAGGGTTAAATGGTTGATGTTTTACTCACACTGATTATACCTAGGAAGGGACATGCATCCCAAAACGTTGTGTATGTTGTTTTAATAAACACTTGGATCACCTGACTAGTGTGCTCCCCATCATTTTTCTTGTGCTAGAGAAATATTTGGCCCTTGGAGTGGAGGCTATTGGGATAGACATATTTATTTGTCTGGCATACAGCCAACCATCGGTGTGCTGGAGTATATTCTGAACATTGCTGTAACCATGCAATGGCTACAGTTTGATTCAGGACATTTAGGAGATTTGATAATTGGTAATTTGGTATTGTTTTTTTTACATTCCATGGGGTTTCCAGCATGGTTTATCTACCTGTTGAATGTTTGATTTATGTTTATTTTTTCAGAAAGTTTTGTGGAAAAACTGCAGACTGTTCAAATACAGGAGCTGGCTAAATAATTTTTGCGTTACTGCCATTGCATTGTGCCCCCTTTGGGTTAGTTGGTAGCCGTCTCTGGTACACCCATGAATGTGGCATACCTTTTATCGGGCAGGTGTTAGGCTTTCATATTTGAGATGCTTTGAACTTTCTGTAAGATTTTTAGCTGAAATTTGCATTTGATTTTGTCTCTGAGTTTACAGTTGATGAAAAAAAAAAGAAATGAGAGAAAATAACTTTTGGATAATGAGCTATTTGCATTTTGATCCAAACAGTGTTCTCCCTAGGGTCTTTTAGAGCCGGGCGGCCCACCCGGCTACTTTTTCATGCCACCCGGCTGGAAAAAATTCCTGAGAGAACTTTAGATCTAGGTTTAATAGGTGCCAATGGTCAGTAAAAAACTCCCCCAATATGCCCAATCCAGACCCGTATTTACACTTGTAAGATTATTTTAGCACATGTTTTACTAGCTTTTCCAGATCCCCAAGGCCACAAGGTGGCACATGTGCTTGTGCTGCCTTGTTACATGGGTTACCTTCAGAGGGAACTACAACTCCCTGCATTCTACAACCACAGAATGCTGGGATTCATAGTTTTCAAACTCTAGTGGGATGAAAGTTAGACATCCCTGTCCTATATAATGAGCATGATGCAGTGCACATTTTTCCCCACACCAAATTTCCCCCGCCCACCCAGCTTACTTTTCATGCCACCCGGCTGGAAAAAATTCTGGGGAGAACACTGCCAAACTTAACTCACTCAAAATCCTGTGGGTAGTTCTAGTTGTGTTTTCTAAAAATCTCTCACTTGTGAGGATATTTTTAGTTAATTTGGTAGGTATTCTATGTTAACACTCAGAATGGTTATCCATTTCAATTGGTGTAATATTTTGAAATGCAGTTTTCAGTTTGGGGGGGTGGGTGTCTCCTGTACAGGAAAATGGGGTACCACATATATCTGGTATTGTTGTACTCTGTAATATCAGAAGCTTTTTAGAAACAGTAAGATGTTTTTGTGCGTAACCTGACCAGAAACTAAAATTTTAAAAAGGGAAATCCCTGAAAATTTGCAAATTTTCGGTTTTTTTCGGTTGTTTTTTTTTTTTTTAATCGGAATTTACCCCTGAAGCAAGCAGTAAAATCTCCAGAAAATTATGAATTTACTGCAGGGAAGGTTTCCTACGTAAAATTAGTCTAAAAACCGATTGTGGGAAAAATCCCTGAAAAATTCTCTGGCACTGAAGCCAAAAAAAAAAAAAATTCTGCTGCACTGATAGGAATAACTGCTTAGCAACTACTAGTTTATTTGCTAACATTTTAATGCATTTTTGGGTCAAACTCAAAAAAAGCATGGAAATGCGTTTCTTCCCTCTTCTCCATTATCGTTCATTGAGTGCGTTATCGCACTAAACTGCTGCAAGCAGTGCGTTCCAAAACGGCAATGCACAAAAACGCAGTAGTGTGAACGAGTATTATGACATTCCTATGTGATTTCATGTCTTGCTTTTTTCCCCCCTACTGCACACGTGAAAAAAACACAACAACAACGCGTCTAGTGGAATCAAGCCCTAAAAGTGCATCTTTTGTGTTGGTTTATGTACCAATTGAGACAAAAGTTTGTATTCAACATATTTACAAATCTATGGGTTTTTTTTTTATTCCCAACTGCCCGTCGATGTCTGCAAGTTGAAATCTCCTATAACCTAACCTGATTGGGAAGCGTTTTCCATTTAAAGAGTAACTGTGATTCGTACTCCTCTCTAATTGAAGGTGCTTTATAATACTACTCCAATAATGACTTTTGAGTCACCTTTTGACCTGCTGAAAGCTCTACACATTTAGGCCTCCACAGTGTCACCTTGATACTTCTTTGATGCAAGCATTAGATGTGACTTTAAATATAAGTCCTTCTCCCTTTATCCTTCCCAATAGCCAATAATTCAAGTTCCCCCATTTTTCTTGTAGGCTGTGCACATTTGCAAGGAAACATTGTTAGCTGCCCATTGTAGTCCTTTGTGCTCAATAATCGTTTCAGACATATTTAAGTTTTAACAGTAGGACCTCCATTACAGTTACAAACAAGTCTTCATTCCCACATTAACTTCACCATGCATTACTACATCACCCCTTTGCCTTCCTAATGTAGCATGTAGGACCTGCCATTAAGCTCAGAACTCACAATTTGTTGTTGGTACTGATATGTACAAGATAGCTGGGTACATGCCAGCCCCCTTAAATAATTGTCCCCCTACACACCACCAACCATGCCAAACCCTGTAAGAGATCAGACCTTGAAATATCTAGAATTGAAATTGCCATACCTTAGTATACACCCATTATCTTCATACAACCTGGGAAATCTGTTTGGATAGGTGAATAACAAGATCAGCTGCTCTCTTAGGCTTTCTCTCCTCCCAGAAACTACCCAGCTAGCTACCCTCATCACGCAATCGTATCTCCCCCGCTCCATACTAACTGATGCTCCACTGCTGATCAGAGAGCTCCTTTCTGGTTGTGGGTTGGGCCACGTGTTGCAGATTTGACTGCTCAAGATTAGAAAATGCTTTGGAGAAGTCACACATCTGCTCACATTTGGGGGGTTACAGCGCACCGCTAATTCTTGCCGCTAAGTTTTGCATCATGTAAAAACAGTGCACTCATGGATCAAACCATTAGAATGCGCTTCTAACACTCATAGGTACACGGCTGAGTCCTGACCTGAGGAATTGGCTCTTCTGTGCTGGGCCATACGTTGATGCAGTTGCTGTTTGGTCTCCCCCACATACAAATCAGAGCATTCTCACTGCCACTGCATATATGAGTCGCTTTTTTGTGTTTTGGTATTGGGTTCTTCGGATGTACCAATTGCTGCTCAGTGTGTTGTTCGGTTTAAAGCAGACAGGGATACGATGTTTTTGTGAAATTCTTCTTACTTTCTCGGAGACCCTGCTACATATGGGATGACCATGTTCTTCCACCTGTCTTGCTTTTCCCCTTCACTGTTGGTATTCTGTGTTCTTTTTTTCCTTCTACTTCTTTTGACAAAGGCCCATCTGGATATCCACAAGTTTTAAGGGCTCCTCTGAGATGTTTCATTTTTAGCCTTCGCCTCTGTGCTAGTGGGGATGTTCTGGCTCTGTGTTGCAGGGTTTCTGATGACACCCAGCTTGTGATCTAAAGGGTGGTGGGAGTCAAACATGAAATACTGATCTGTGTGTGTTGGTTTTCTGTAAACCTCTACTCCAGTTTACCATTTTCCTTAACTTTACCAAGCAGTCTAAGAAAGCCAGTTTGTTGTTTTGTACCCTCTCCCTTGTGAATTAATGTTTTGGTCTACCGCATTAATGTGTTCTGTGAAAGCTTGTAATTTCCTTCTGGTGGCATTCCTGCTGGTGATATTGAATACAAAGATAAAATTAAGCATATATGATATAACCAGTAATATACATCACTCATTCACACAAATACAAAACAGGTAATGACTAAAATAGTAGTAATACAATAAGGTTACTAATAAGACTAATAGCCCTTCAACCAGTACCCTCTAAATAGGTATGTCCCAAAATATCTGGACTAGAGGAACCAGGGGGGGTTGCAACCAGTGGCAGATCATCAACAAAGACTAAGGGGGGATTATACTAACCCATCAGGTAGCCAGACAGGACAAGGAGCAAGATTAAAAGATATCGGTACAAGCTGTGCGCATTTTTTCCATATCACTGACTTCTCAACAGCGGAGTGAAAGCACTTTCGCGCACTTATATTACAAGCGATTTTCCTAGACGAGCACCCATTGGTCAAAAGATGGAGGTATATCATGGCCGTTAACCATATCATGTGATATTGTAAGCCGCCATCTGGTTTGAGGGGAAAAAGTTAACACAACCCACTCCAATACAATTCTGCCCTCATACTACATTGGGGTGAAGAGGAGGGAGGGAATGATTGCATTACATATACTTAAAGGCATATGCCAACATATGTCCATTACCAAAATGTATCAAATACATGTCTAAAATATTTATCTTAGTACATATCCGCATATAACCATTTATAAAATATCATCTCATCCTACTTAAATAATTTATAGTGACCATAATCAGACTAGTTATACAGGGCATTCAATCCTTATGCCCAAAATCCAATAGATTGGATCTCTAGACATAATTTCACCTTTAACACCCCCTAGTGTTAACACACATACAGACACTACAAATGTGTTCCACTCTCGGTCCCGGAAAAGGGTAAAGTGCAAATTCTAATACTGGTACTTTTAACATCAACCCCTTAGACATACCATAAAGGGACACTAAACTGAAAAAAATGACTTGCCTTTATCCTTTTCTATATTTTAGTGCTGCCAGGAAATTTTTGCTCTCAGTGTCCCTGTCATCTAGATCTCCTCATGTCCTGCTCACTCTCCATGTCCAGCCACTCCTAGCTAGTATGCATGTCTCCTCTCTATGTATCCACCCCTCCAAAACTGAGACACAAATGGAGTGTGGAGCATGTCGTGGAGGTGATCTGTGCCTCACTTCAGCCAATGAGAATTCAGCAGTGATTTTGAGTTATAGTGAAAGTAAAACTGCTTTGCTTTGGGAAGATCAGCAGCAACGGAGCTGTAATCACTGCTTGAATCAAGTAAGATTTTCTTTTAGCTGTAGGAGTTTAAATGTGTGTGTAGGGGGGGCGACTTTGTAATTGATTTCTTTAGGTACAGTGCTACATTGGGACTTAACTAACACAGACAGCAGCTAACTGCAGGATGGGTATAAATGTGCACACAAAGAGCACAGAGAAACAGATAATGCTTATTCCTTTTCCTGATATTAATGCTGAATCAATTAGCCATGCAGTGACAGAAAAATAAGCTTTAGGTTTCTAGAATGGATAGTTTTACATGTAGTGTGCCAGGAGGGGATGGGTGATTGACAGTTCTTTACTGACTAGCTGTGCCCCATCCCCTTTAAAAAGTAAAACTCTAAGAGCTAAAAAAACAAGGGATAGGAAGGTCAGAGAAGAAAAATAAAAAGCAGATTTACAATTGTTAGTAATGAATCCTAATTACTGTGTGATTAGTTAAAAAATTATTGCCTTAGTTTACATGTCCTTTAACTAGGGCCTGTCCCTGTTAAAATGAGTAATAAGTAATTAGTCGGAGCCTCATCACGCACTTTCGGGCACCTACACATTGTAGATAGACTTAATTAAACTTAACCAACTGGATTTATAAGAGAATGTTTATGCATATTTTTTAATGTTTTTGCATGTTGATGCAATACCCCTTTAACAAATTCAAATGAAGTGGTACCTTCCAATATATATCCAAATCCAGTACCTTCCCATATATTTCCAAATCCAGTACCAATAATTAAAAAAAAATTTAATGCTTCATGGGATTCATAGCCAAAACAGGTTCGCACAATGCATATCGCTGTCTTCCTAATCTAGGATGCTGATCAAGAACACAGCAATTCAGCTGTGGTTCCCCCCAAAAAACACGACTTCTTGTGTTCCGAGCCCATATATATCTAGGACGAATGCCAAGGTGAATATCTTTGCTGCTAAAGTTCCAGTTAGTATTGTCTTTCATATTGCCATCAAAAGGCAATTACTTTGAATGAAGTGTTTTTGGCTCTATAAATAGAGATATTAATAAAATGATTCACAGTGGGTTAAAACATTATAGTCTAAAGACTTAAAGGGGAACTTCCAAAAAAGTTTATTTAAATGAAAGGCCCAAGCGAGAAGGGCCGCACAGAGTGGGAGGGGCCACAGAGCACATGAGTGGGAGGGGCCACAGAGCACATGAGTGGGGGGCCACGGGAGGCTGCAAGGGAAAGGCCATGGGGCTGCAAGGGGAGGGGCCATGGGGGCCCACAAGGAGGAGGAAACACGGAAGAGGGACTGTCACATGGTTTCAGTGCAGGGGATCTGGTGATGCTGCAACCATATACAAATATAAATATCTTCAAAACTATGTAAAATAAATAATGAAGTAAATTGCAAAAATTCTCAGGAAAGCAATTCTTGTCAATTTACCTAAAGTCATTCTTGGACCCTTTAAGCTGTCTCAATCAGATGAAGGGATCAGAAAGTGATCTGCCACATTTGTGAGCATTTTACCCACTGTCTATATCTTTGAGCATTCTGATGCATTTCTGATGCTCCCACTAGGGAGCGCACAGGAATCACGCGACACATCGCAACGTCACACGATCCATGCGCGCTACCCTGCGTGTGCGCTGTGATCTCTCTTCTTAACCTTTTATCCAAGCAAATCATTTCTTTAACCTTTTGTCTCGTTTTCTCTAGATAGATAAATGCAGTGTTTCCTAGGGTCTTTTAGCCGGGCGGCCCACCCGGCTACTTTTTCATGCACCCGCTGGAAAAATTCCTTGAGAGAACACTTGTGATATAAAAGAATTTAGATGTAGGTTTAATTGGTGTGCCAATAGGGCAGTAAAAACTCCCGCCAATACTGCCCAGTCCAGACCCGTTTTTTACACTTGTAAGATATTTTAGCACATGTTTACTAGCTTTTTCCAAGATCCCCAAGGCCACAAAAGGGTGGCACATGTGCTTGTGCTGCCATGTTACATGGGTTACTTCAAAAGGGAACTACAACTCCCTGCAGATGTTGACAACTACAACTCCCAGCATTCTGTGGTTGTAGAATGCGGGAGTCATAGTTTTCAAACATCTAGTGGGACGAAAGTTAGACATCCCTGTCCTATATAATGAGCATGATGCAGTGCACATTTTTCCCACCACCAAATTTCCCCGTCCCACCCCACCCCACCCCACCCGGCTACTTTTTCATGCCACCCGGCTGGAAAAAAATTCGGGGAGAACACTGTAAATGGACACATACTGACCGTAAATAAACAACCCCTTTCACTGTTATAGTATTTTGTCACTTTAAAGTTATGATCACCAGTCTTTTGCAGATGTCACTTTGTTGCAATACTTAAGAAATTGCAGTTTCCACAACTGACATGCCTCTTAAGTCACATAGTAACATAGTAATTGAGGTTGAATAAAGACATACTCCATCAAGTCAAATTTTTTTTAACCCTACCTAACAGTTGATCCAGAGGAAGGCAAAAAAAACAGCTAAAAAGGGAAAAAATTCCTTCCTGACTCCAAACGGTAATTGGAAAGTATCCCTGGATCAACCAGATCTACCGTATATGATTTAATACCAGTAATTCTCAATATTTTTTTAGTTTTAGAAACATATCCAGGCCTTTTTAAAGCTATTAATGAACTCGCATTACCACATCTGCTGGAAGACAGTTCCACAGTTTCACCGTTCGCACTGTAAAGAAACCTTTCCAACCTGAAGATGAAACTCTTTTCTTCCGACCTTAAAGGATGTCAAGCATTTCTAATATGACCTATTAGTGAACAATGCACCAGAGAGTTCATTGTATGGCCCATTAATATATTTGTATAAGGTGATCAATCCCCACGCAAACGTCGCTTCTCCAATGTAAACACCCTAACTTGTTAATCTGCCTGCATATTCAAGCCCTCCCATTCCCCTTATTAATTTAGTTGCCCTTCTCTGAACTGCTTCCATTTCAAGATGTCCTTTTTGTATATGGGATTCCAACACTGCACCGCATATTCCAAATGAGCTCTTACCAGTGCCTTGTAAAGAGGGTGAATAATATCTTTCTCTCTTGAATCTATTCCCCTCTTTATACAAAACAATATCTTGTAGCTAGCTCTAGTCGTTGCTACCTGGCATTGTTTGCTACAACTAAGTTTATCTACCAGAACCCCCAAATCTTTTTCCATTACAGATGCACTTAGCACAGAGTTATTTATAGTGTAGGTGGCACAGGGATTATTAATCCCAAATGCATCACCTTACATTTATCAACACTGAATCTCATCTGCCATTCTGCTGCCCATTGATAATTATCTAGGTCTGCTTGCAACACTTGCACATCATTTGAAGTTAGCAAAGCTCTGCATAGTTTGGTGTCATCAGCAAACCCTGAGACCTTGCTCTCAATGCCCCCTCTTAGTCATTTATAAACAGATTAAACAGAAGCGGCCCCAGTACAGAACCCGAGGCACTCCTCTTGAACTTTAGCCCACATAGATGTAGCTCCATTTACACCACTCTCTGTTTGCGAACCAATAACCAATTCTCTATCCGTGCACAAATGTTTTCTTCAAGGCCAACAGTCCTCAGTTTATACATTAGTCACCTATGTGGCACAGTATCAAAGCTTTTGCAAAATCCAAGTATACCACATCCACTGCTGTGCCTGAATTCTTACTCCTTCATAAAAAAAACAATAACATTTGTCTGGCATGATCTATTTCTCATAAATCCATGCTTACTACTACTAATAAGATGAGCTCTGGGCAAAAAAGGATATGATCCCGTAGCAAAGTTTCATCACCTTCCCTAGCACCAAGTTAAGCTTACAAGTCTATAGTTACCAGGCTGTGATACTACCTTTTTTGAATATTGGGATTACATTGGCTTTTTCCAATCCAGCGGCACATCCCCAGACCAAAGGGAATCTGAAAAGATAAGAAACCTTGGTTTAGATAGAACTGAACTAAGCTCTTTTAAAATCTGAGTATGCAATCCATCTGGTCCTGGGCTTTATTGATATAACTTTGTCTAATTGTTTCCGTCCAATCCTCCGTCAGCAAGTTGAATACTCCTCATTTCTCCCCTGCATATTATTACAATCCCTGCTGTAAAACTAGGATTCTCAACACTGAAAACTGATGTAAAAATGGTTTAGCAGATTAGCCTTTTTGGCATCCTCACAACCATCTCAGCCCCATATTTAATGGCACCACATTCTCAGTCCTCATCTTTTTACAATTAATAAAACTTCATCTCCAAAATGATCTCCGGGTTATTAGATATCACTAGATCCAACAACGCATTCTATCTAGTAGGAACTTCTACCATCTGTGAAAGAAAATGCTCATATAGGAAATTTAAGAACTTTATACCTTTTGAGGTGCTGGCAGTTCCCTTACTCCAATCTATGTCAGGGTAGTTGCTCTACCAATTACATCATACCTTTCCTTTAAAGCTATTAGTTCTCCCAAGGGATAAAAAGATAAATATTTTAGACATGGCCCTCAAGTATTTCAAACATTTTGGTAGAATGGAATGGCTGTATGTTGGGCATATGCCTTTTAAGTTATGAAATGCATACCTACCTGCATCTTAAGGATAAAGGACATACCTTTGAAGATTGTAATGTAAACATATTGGCGAAGGAACGTGACTGGTTCAAGAGAGGTGTTAAGGAGGCCATTTATGTGAAAATAAAGAAACCAAGCCTAAATAGAGGTGGGGGGGTTCGACACCAACTGTCTGCCATGTACAATGCTGTTTTAACACCTTACTCTGGGCATTCCTATAACACCTCTTAGCCACTATCTAATCACACCTGGCTGTGATATGCTAATTGGGATTTTCCAGGGTACATAATTGCCACAGGTTCTTGTACAAGTCATTCTGAATTGAGAAAGCCAGTCGGATGACTAGCGAAACGTCTTCAAGAACTACATTTCAAGTCCAGTTGATCTAATTGAATACAACAGATATACCATGACCTGGATGAATGAGAACCTTCACAAGCATATGAACATGGGAAGTGTTTTTAACTTGTTTTTTGCACTGATTGTTCACGTTACTTAGTGACTATCCATGACAGGAATAAAGGATCATACCATTTTTAAATATGATGTAATTTTAGGGTGCGCCCTTTACTGACCCACATCTTTTTTCTGTTTCGTTTGGTACATATTGATTATTTGGTGGGGCACCCATAAGATGGGTATTAAACCATTTCTACTATACCATAAGTGCCTGCGGATACATTTCTTTGTATTCATTTATCAAAAACTAAACTTAAATTTTACTTCTTGGCCAAACAAATATAACTATGCCATGGATCACGACAGGTGTGCCTTGTGTATTTCTATCTATGCAGGGTCTATATGCTTAAAGGGGAACTGTGGTCCAAAAATGACTTTAGGTAAACTGAGGTAAATTGATAGGAATTGCTCCCCTGAGAATTTTTGCAATTAATTTCCATTGTTTATTTTGCATAGTTTTGAAGATATTTACTGTCAATCTGTCCTGTGTCTCCTCCTCCCCTTTGCAGCCCCCCTCGTCCCCCCACACATGGAACCCATGGTCCCTCCAGTTGCAGGCCCCCCATGGCCCATTATCTTACAGCCCCATGTGGCCCCGCCCACTCACGGGTGCCATGGCCCCACCCACTCACGGGTGCCTAAGCCCCACCCACTTGCAGGTGCCTAAGCCCCGCCCACTCACGGGTGCAGTGGGTTACTCAGACACACACCCCTCACAGAAAACTCTGTGGAATCAGCCTTTTCAGGCAGAGTGAAAGAGAAGGGCTGTAGATTCCCTTACCTTCTCTGTCAGGACTTCACACAGCAGAGAGGAGGGTAGGAAACTGGCCTATCTTAATCTTAAACTTGTTTTTGAGACCACAGTTCCCCCTGTGTTCCCCTTGTTGTGACTAACTATTGTTATGTATAGGGATGGCCGGTTCACGGATCCGAACCCGGATCCGCCGCGGATTTATCCCGTCCGCAAACGGTGGATTTTTCCGGATTTTCCGCCATCCGAACTTCCGATTCGCGGATTTTTCACATTTTTGAAATTACGAGTTTTCGCGTATTTTCGAAAATACGGGAAAACACGTATTTTCGAAAATACAAGGATTTCTATTAATTCCATACATACATATTTTCGAAAATTTCCGAAATTACGAGGATTACTTGTATTTTCGAAAATGCAACTCGTAATTTCGAAAATTCCCGAAAAAACGTGAAAAATCTCATTATTTCAAGGGTATTTTTAATTTTAACGGGTCCGCTCGCGGATTTTCGAATTTTCGAATTTTTTCGAAAATTCGCGGATCCTCGAGCGGACCGGATTTTGCGAAGTTCGGACATCTCTAGTTATGTATAACACAAATGTACCTTATTAAGCTCATCCTCCAGCAAACAGGCATCGAGGTGCAGATCTTGGAATTGTTCTTCTTTGACAGTTTTGATTACTTGATACATTTCGGCATAATCTTCAGTAGTAAGGTGAGAAAAGTTCACATGCGGTGGTATAAGATCATAGCTTAAAATATGCGAGTTCAGGTATCCAAGAATTTTTTCAGCATTTCTTAAAAGATAGAATGGCACATAATAAGAAACTGCTCTTTTATTTCCATTCTATTAGCATATTCACAAAGACACACTTTTTTTGTCTGCATTTATAGAGCTGCAAGTTTGTGTTTCATTATTTTTACTTGTAGATGAACTGTACCATTTAAAATGGTGGATTTAGCATGGTAAAATTTAGGGAAATTAGGGGATATTTGCCGATTTTTTTACCACGGAAAAACTTTTTGCCAAGTTTAAGGTAACAAAATGGGGTTCAGCATTGTTTGGGTGAAAAATGCGGTGAAATCGGGATGTCTGACTTTTAGGTAAGGGCAGTCAGTCATGGCCAAGACAGCTTATGTCACGACCAATCACGGACTGCTCTACCTTGAAATGCCTCCTCTGTACATGTGCAAGCTTGTACATTTTTAAGAGGAGACTGCAATCTTTTTAGAATGAGACAGGTACCAGGGCCAGACCTTGCTGTGAATAAAAGGAAAATGTGGTGGCTTTCAGAACTAAAACTATTGTGGTTGTACTCAATAGTGGGTGAGTATCAATAGTTAAATTATACTTTTTGGGGTGGACTTGTCCTATAAAGGGCAAATCCACCCTCATAAGAACATCTTTTAGAAAGAATGGCCCCTTTAAAATATGTTGCTATATCATAGTTTGTCCTATGAATTCATTACTGTATGCTTGCTATGCTTTTGGAATGCCTCACGGAAACTGAGCAATTTAGAAACCTGTACTGAGCCTGGGCATGCTCAGAAGAGGCAGTCAGGGGATTAACATTCAGTCATTGGCTGTGATGTCAACTGTCAAACCTATAACTGACAGTTGCTAACTGGAAGAACCAGGAAGCAGAAACAGGGGAAATGGCACATTGTGCAGGATTTCAGGTTAGACTTATATATTTCAGATTTCAAACTATTACCGTTTAGGGTTTTGGGGGGTGATTTACCTGTCCGTAAGTTTTCATTCTGGGGCTGGACTTGCCCTTTAAGCAAAAAGCCATAGTCTCTGAATTATTCCTACAATATGCCCTTAAGCACAAAAATACAATAGCAATAAAACAAAAGTATGTGTGTCACTGTATATACTTACTGCACCACACATTTTTCATTCATTACATTAGCTTTAAAACCAAGGACAGCAAAAACAACTAGCGTGGCCAATACTGAAGTGAAGAAGTTTATAAAGGAGACAAGAGCAGCATCAAACTGGCAGTTATTATCCTGCTTGTTGTAGCTTGAAAAGGCAATAACTCCACCAAATCCTAGTCCCAAGGCAAAAAACACCTGAGTTGCAGCTTCTCTCCATACTTGTGGGTCCAACATCTTCTCAACCTAATACAAAATTAATGAAAAATGTAAATTTAAAAAACTTAGCATATTACAGCACAATTTTTAAAATGTTTACTGAAAAGCCTACCTTTGGAGTTAACATATGAAGTATCCCATCAACAGATCCCCGTAAAAGCAATCCACGAACCAGGAAACATATCAAAACCACGTACGGAAAAAGGGAACTGAAGTACATTACCTAATGCAAAGAAATAAAGGAGTAGATCATTTAACTTATTTTGACGAATATTGTACTTACAAAACAAAAGAAGCACATGGTTTTGCTTTTTATGCATTGTTATAGTTACTGTGTTAGGGCAGAGTTGTCCAATCAATTGCACATGTAAATTCATCTAACTGGAGCAGATAGTGAGCCCTCACAGTACTTATCATGAAACACTTCCATACTTTCCCTAACAAAGAATATAGATAAATCGTTCTAGATAGCTTTAACAGGTAACACATTGCCTTGTTAAAAGGGCATGTCTATCCCCCAACCCAAAATATGTATTTAAAGAATAAATACACTGTAAAAGCAAGTTAAGTTTAATTGCTTTAAAAAAAAATTTTTTTTTTCTAGGTCCCTCCTAAGCCTACCTGTGCTGCTGTAAAGTTGCTGACATCTTGGGTGTCGTTTGAAGGGTGCTTAGCTCCGCCCCTCCATTAGTTCCTGAATCTCCTTTTTATTCAAGTCCCAGAAAGCACTCCTCGTTTGCTCCGTGCGCACGCCCTCGCCTTTTTGGGACTTGAATAAGAAGGAGATCCAGGAACTCATGGAGGGGTGGAGCTAAGCAGTTTTGAGACCACATCCAAGTTGTCAACAATTTTACAGCAGCACAGATAGGCTCAGGAGGGACCTAGGGGGGAAAAATGCAGGGTGGCAAAAGCGTTTCTTAAAGCTGCAGCTTACAATTAAACTTAACTTGCTTTTAAAGTGTACTTATCCTTTAAGAAAATTCCCCTTCCACCAACTAAGGGTTGGGAGGTGAGACGCTGCCTGGGTCATGATTTTAGCATCACTGCAGGCTACTAGGCAAGATGTTTTTTTCCCCCCACTCATTTTGAGGGCCTTCACCAATCACACTTGATGCAATAATCTTTAAGTTAAGTTTTAATATGCAACTTAACTGCACTTGTTCTCACCATGCATTAACGGTTAGCTCATACATCGTGGGAATGAGTGCAAGCGAGTTGCAATCCAAAAGATTATTGCAACAATCTGTTGTATTTAGTTAGTTCAACTGGACTTAAAGTTTAGTTCTTGTAGATGTTTCGCTAGTCATCCGACTGGCTTTCTCAATTCAGAATCCAGGGTACTTAAAAGGTAACTTCTTCCAATTCTTCCAAGCTAGTAAGGATTATACAAAAAGCCTTCCACCATACCTTCAAAATAAAACCTAAATCACATCTACAGATAAAATTTGTGAGTAGTTATGGCTGGAAAATCTGTTGTATTCAGTTAGATCAACTGGACTTAAAGTTTAGTTCTTGAAGATGTTTTGCTAGTCATCCAACTGGCTTTCTCAATTCAGAATGACTTGAACAAGAATCTGTTGGCAATTATGTAAACTGGAAAGTCCCAAATAGCATATCACAGCCAGGTATTCGGGACCTTCTAAATGAAAGGCGTGATTGCATTGTGGCTAAAGCGGGGTACACAAACTACAGATTTCTGAAAGATGAGAGAGGATCTGCAAGATCCTGTCTGCCATCTTGCAAAGATCTGCATACACACAGTCCCGAGCATTCTCCCTATGCAGAGAATGCCTGGGACTGTGTGTTTCCCTCGGCCGTGTCAGACTCCTCTATAGGGAGTCTAGCGTGGCTGAGGGAAATGTATGTTTTTTCCCAAACCACTGCTCAGCCGATGGGAACATTCGGAGACCGCATGCTCGTTTGGGAAAACAGCTACACACACTAGCGATAAAAGCCCCAATAACAGCAAATCGGGGCTTTATCGCTTGTGTGTGTACCTAGCTTAAGAGGTGTTATAGGAACTGCCCAGAGTAAGGTGTCAAAACAGCATTGTACATGGCAGACAGTGTCAAACCCCCCCACCTTTATTCAAACTTTCTTTATTTTCACATAAATGGCCTCCTTGACACCTCTCTTGAACCAGTCATCTTCCTTGCCAATATGTTAACATTACAATCTTCAAAAGGTATGTCCTTTTTCCTTAAGATGCAGGTACACTGCGGAGGCCTGACCCAAAGAATTGACTCTTCTGTGCTGGGCCATAGGTTGATGCAGTTGCTGTTTGGTGTCCCCCGCGTACAAAATCAGAGCACTCTTTACCATTTCTTTTGGTTGCACCAATTGCTGCCTCAGTGTGTTGTTTGGTTTAAAGCAGACAGGGATACTGTGTTTTTTAAAAATCCTTCTTAATTTCTCGGAGACCCCTGCTACATATGGGATGACCATGTTCTCTCTCCTGTCTAGCTTTTCCCCTTCATTGTTGGTATTCATGTTCTTTTCTTTCCCCCTACTTCTTTTGACAAAGGCCCAGTCTACCTTATCCACAAGCTTTAAGGGCTCCTCTGAGATGTTTCATTTCTTTAGACTTCACCTCTGTGCTTGTGGGGATGTTCTCTGTTTTGCAGGGTTCTGATGACACCCAGCTTGTGATGTAAAGGGTGGTGGGAGTCAAACATCAAATAATGATCTGTGTGGGTTGGTTTTCTGTAAACCTCTACCTCCAGTTTACCTTTCTCCCTGACTTCTACCAAGCAGTCCAAGAAAGCCAGTGTGTTGTTTTGTACCTCTTCCTTTGTAAATTTGATGTTCTGGACTACAGCATTGATGTGTTCTGTGAAGGCTTGTACTTCCTTCTGGTGGATTTTAACCCAGGAATCATCCACGTATCTGAACCAGTGGCTTAGTGCTATGCCCTTAAAAAAAATATTAAGCACCTGTTTTTCCACTTCCTCCATGTAGAGGTTGGCCACAATGAGTGAAACTGGAGATCCCATAGCACATCCATGTTTTTCCTTATAGAACCTGTATTTCAATTTAAATAGGTGGTGTTCAGGCAAAGGTTAAGATCAGTTCTGCTGGTAAGGGTGCTGTCTTGGCCAAGCCATTTTCTCACCATGTCAACAGCCTCCTTGGTGGGTGTACAGGTGAAGAGAGATGTCACATGATAGGACACCATAGTTTCTCCTGCACCGATTACTATATCTTCAATCTTGTTGGTGAAATCCTGGGAGTTCTGGATGTGATGCTTAGAACTTCCAACTAATGGCCCTAAGATGTTGGCTAGGTATTTTGCCACCTTGTATGTTACAGAGTTGATGCTGCTGATTATAGGTCTTAGTGCTGCCCCTTCCCTGTGTATCTTTGGTAGTCCATATATGCATGGATGTGCCTCACCAGGGTATCATTGGAAGCTGTTGTAGTAAGTCTATGACCTTTTTCTTGTAATGGCTGGTGGGATCCCTTGTTAAAGCCTTTTATGTTTTGTTATCGGCCAGGAGTGTGGTCACCTAAGCATGGTAGTCTGAGATTTGAGCACCACTGTGCATCTTCCCTTGTCTGCGGCAGAATGGTGATACTGGAATCTTTCTTGAGGTATATTAAGGCTCTTCTTTCCTGTGTGGTCAGGTTAGATGAAGGAGGTTTAGCACTGGCTAAGGCTGCAGATACCTTAAGGCGAAGTTGTTCTGCCTCACTCAGTGGTACCTCATTGTGGATTGAGGCTTCTGTGGCTGATATAATATCCACCACAGGGATGGCTTTAGGAGTGATGGCAAAGTTCAAACCCTTAGCCAGGACTTCCATTTCCGGCTGGGTCAGGGTCCTGTCAGACAAGTTTCTCACCCATTCCTCCTTGTTTGATGAAGTGACAATTCCCTCCTTTTGTATCCAAGGTAGTTTCTCCCCTTTGTAAGTGTTCTGGGATGACAGAATAGAGAACTTGTTCTGTTGCCTTTGCTTGCCCTTACAGCTGAGAAAGCTGTGCTTATTTGGTGAACTCCACCACTCTTTCCAATTGGCATATCACAGCAAGGTGTTAGGGATCTTTTAAATGCAAGGCGTGACTGCATTGTGGCTAACAGGTGTTATAGGAACTGCCTAGGGTAAGGTGTCAAAACAGCATTGTACATGGCAGACAGTTGGTGTCGAAACCCCCCCGCCCACCTCTATTCGGACTTTATTTTCACATAAATTGCCTCCTTGACATCTCTCTTGAACCAGTCGTGTCCCTTGTTCCAAGGTACACGATTGGTTCAAGAGAAGTTTCAATAAAAACGCCCCTTGTATTCCCCGATTTGTTTTATAAATATTAAAACAGCAATTTTAATTAGATAGACGGTCACCTTAGACTGGCTTACTAGTGCATTTGCACATTTTAAATCCAGGAGTTTGGGTTTATGTTTTTTCATGCACCTTATGTCACGAACCCCCCTGTCTTGTCCGCTTACCCACCTATCAGTTATCGGAAAACGCACTCCAAGTAACCGAAAAGTCCATAAAACAGAACGGACATGGAGGAGGTAGTAAACAAAACTGATATAATACACACTTACGGTAATATTTCTCAATATCTATACGATAGCTGCCACCACATTCCAAGATCAGCGGAATGACCTGTTAAATCTGTTTGGGGTTATCCACACCCCCTTAATTATACAATCCTTTAAGAAAAAGGTTATCCACACGTATTACTCTATACACAGTTATATATATATTTCTTAACAATACTCTTCTATAGTAGTGTAACTTCGAAGACACAGGTTCATTTTGGGATATATTCAGAATACGACAATTAGCCTTTAAATGATTTTATATCATTTATTAAAAGGTAACAAAAAGATTGCATAAAAAATATACAGAAAAACTATGTTAACTTACTGAACACAAAAGGTAACACACAGGTGAGAGTAGAATGGGGTAAAAGAAAGAATACTTAGAAATAAATGGCATCTGATAAAATCCATGAGCACAGTCCAATATGGAAAAAGTGAGTCCAAATTGATAGTCCCTGATGGAAGGCAATATATGGTCCGTCCAATTGGCTAGATGCTTCTTAAGATGCTTGTGAAGGTTCTCATTGCTCCTTAAGATGTTATGACAAACTCTCTTCCATTTTCCTTTTAGGATATACTGTCCGTACTATACACGCCACATTTAAAAAATTTACATGATTGTCATTAACTTATTTTACACAATAAAAAGATACCAAACATGACATATCTTGGAGATCGTAGGCCTAAGAAGGATAATATCCCAAGTTTGTCTCTGGCTATTATATTATGCAAGGTATCTATAAATTCAGATTTAATTCTAGTATATACCGAGTGTATTTATGAAAATATTAACTAATTCTATATCCTGAATTATAAAGAAATATGAATGGCCTTTGAACGCCCATTTGGTTTTTGGCTTAGTTCTAAACTAGAAGATCTCATGCTGTTCTGGTGCCTACTGGCCTGTAGAAGTGTATGCATTACAGTGACTTCACACCATGCCCCTTTGAAGGCAGACCTCATGCTGGTTTAAACAACAACAAATAGAGCTAGGTATGGGAAAGACAAGTGAAACATATCCATATCGGTGGTAGGAACAGTCCCGAAATCAGACTCCAATTACCATATAAAATTTAGCATTTATTATAGCATATAAAACTTAGCACCAGCCATGGACACATGAACTCAGATGGGAGAGGGGGTGTGGCCTGACGTGTTTCGCAGAGACTTCCGCTTCCTCAGAGACCACAAGGGGAGAGTCTCTCCTACTAAAATACAGGTGAGTACCAAATAGAATATCAGACATGCACTATATAGGAGTTGGATCATTAGCCCATAAAGGGCACATGTTATCCAATATGTATCAACAAGATATATACAATAAAGTACAAATAGAAGGTACACATAAATACAATGTCTAATTACACTATGAAAATGTATATAGTAAAAAACATGTAACAAACCATCTAATATTAAAAATAATGATTGTAACAAATACAAAAAAATGCATATATCATCCCGAAAGTACTCACAAAAGATTATACTCTGGTATAAGAGATGAGAAAAAGATGGTACCTTTGAATAAATAAAGATGGTCTAAAGATGGATATTGTTATTAGAGTTTATCATTGTACATTCATGTGACCACCTTAGATATATTAGAGTGGTAATTATGCATGCATATGGGGACAGTAAATAGATAAAAAAAAAAATCTAGAAGATTGAAAAGAATGGTATATTCGCTCACATTTGATAATAATAATAGTAGAAGTAGACCGCATAAAGTTGATATAAGCACCTATACCAGGGAAAGACAAGTCTTCTACAACTTGTCAGGCAGGGTTTTTTAACCCTGTGATTGCCTGACAGTTAAACAATGTGGGAGCTGCCATACTGCTTGACCATGCCGATAAAGTGAGATCATTTGAAAATTAAGACTGCAATTGTCTATGGGAGTTTACATTGCACTCCTGTTCGTGACACCTTAAGCTTAGTACACACATACAAGTGTGTAAACAAGACCGAGGGTGCAGCAAATGGCTGCTGACTTGAGTGGCCACACATTTGGTCGAAGCCTCAATCAAAAAGTCATACGTGTGTACGAGGCTTTGATGGCATTTAACACCAAATTAAGGTTTGTTTATAAGTGTGCATGATTTTGCATCTAAACTATAAACTATCTAAACTATTTTTAAATCATATAGATATGTATATTACATAGTTAATTATGAGTCGAAAAGACAACAGTGCATCAAGTTTAAACCTTTCACACAAAAAACCCACTACCCTTACAGTGAAGAACGGTTTATGTTGCTTAAAGGGCATGTCCACCCCCAAAACTATAATCCCCCCCACTACTGGCCCCATTGTGTAGTGTAGTTTAATCCTTACCTCACATCCCAGCTCCATAAGGTTCTCCTGTAGTCCCCCCCCCCCAAAGTCCCAAAAACTGCCCACCAGCAGGATAGCAGAGTCCATATAGGACTCTGCCTCCTACCTGGCCTCCGGGAGAAGTTTGGCATGCGTACTGCAGCCCTTCTCCCCCTCCCTCCCAGGATTCCCTCCCCCTAGTGTAAAACCCTTAATATATATGATTCCCCCTGTCCCCCCAGCCCCAACCGCTCCATTTTTATTCTTAGAAAGCTCCCCAAACTTTACTTACCTTCCCTCTTTCCCCCGACGAAATTAACTCCCGGCAGCCGCGTCCGTGATCGGCTGCCGCTCAGCCATTCAGACGCGACTGCCGGTCCCACCCCTCTGCTTGTATTTTCTCGCAAGCAGAGGGCCGGCAGCGCGGCGGAGAAAAGAGGGGAGGTAAGTAAAGTTTGGGGAACTTTCTAAGAGTAAAAATATAGCGGTTGGGGCTGGGGGGACAGGAGGAATCATATATTAAAAAATGATTTTAAGGGTGGACATACCCTTTAAGCTGAAATGGCTTTTACTCAAGTCTAAAGCTGGGTACACACGATGAGATATTTTGGTCCGATCGACCGATAGTTCAGTGTATCGGCCAATCTGACCGAAATTATCACATCCGAATGCAGGCATGTCCGACCGATCGTTCGTCTGAATCGGACGAAAGGACATAGTGGAAAACCTCGTAACTGACTGACTGTAATTCCCTTTATCATATTTGTATAGGGTTATCATGTCCCCTATAAAATGCCTCTTATCAAGGGAAAACAAAAACTTTGATCATCTATTTTCATAACACAAAGGATCAGTTTAGTTCCCCATCTTTGTACTCTAATTTGTTTAGAATGGTGCCCAAAACTGCACTGTATACTGAAGATGAGGCCTTTCAAGGGCTCTATACAGAGGAAGAATTATACCCTTCTCTTTTGACGCTATGCTTTATTTTATACAGGAAAGAATTAAAGCAGTATCTGCTAAATCAAATTAAACGGTGTACGATCTCCACTTGATAGGACTATAATTCCACAGATCTTTCACCAGATGTTCTGCAGAACTTTACTGTTTGCAGGCAAAAAAATCAGGGGGCACCATTCAAGTTCCCTCTTGTTTCCCAAGATCCCCCATAAGTTTTGTCCGAAACCGATGTGGGCATCCCCAAGATTTAACCTCTGTAATGCCGTGACCGTACAGTGAAATCGTGTTTGTTCCCTTACCTGATCGCACAAAGGGAGACCCCGGTGACATCACTGGACTTCCTCTTCCACCGGGGTCTCCCCTAAGTCTTCCCCCATAGTGTCCCTGGTGGTGTAGTGGAGGTACTGCACAGCTATAGTACAAACTAAACTATTCACAAATACTTTTAGTATTGCACCTGTTGTAATCACAAACAGGTTGTGAAAGGGTTAATAAGTAACATAGTAACATAGTAATTGAGGTTGAATAAAGACATACATCCATCAGTCCAACCTATTCACCCACTTTTTTTTTTAACCCTACCTAACAGTTGATCCAGAGGAAGGCAAAAAATCCAGCTAAAAGGGGGGGGGAATCCTTCCGGACTCCAAACGGCAATCGGAAAGTATCCCTGGATCAACCAGATATATATGCATTAATACCAGTAATTCTCAATATTTTTTAGTTTTAGAAAACTTATCCAGGCCTTTTTTAAAGCTATCAATGAACTTGCCATTACCACTTCTGCTGGAAGACAGTTCCACAGTTTCACCATTCTCACTGTAAAGAAACCTTTCCTAACCTGAAGATGAAACTTCTTTTCTTCCAACCTTAAAGGATGTCCACGAGTCCTCTGATATGACCCATTAGTAAACAATGCACCAGAGAGTTCATTGTATGGCCCATTAATATATTTGTATAAGGTTATCATGTCCCCGTGCAAACGTCCCTTCTCCAGTGTAAACAGCCCTAACTTGTCTACTGCATATTCAAGCCCCATCCATTCCCCTTATTAATTTAGTTGCCCTTCTCTGAACTGCCTCAATTTTCAAGATGTGCCTTTTGTATATGGGATTCCAAAACTGCACCACATATTCCAAATGAGGCCTTACCAGTGCCTTGTAAAGAGGGGGAGTAATATCTTTCTCTCTTGAATCCATTCCCCTCTTTATACAAGACAATATCTTGCTAGCTCTAGCCGTTGCTACCTGGCATTGTTTGCTATAGCTAAGTCTGTTATCTACCTGAACCCCCAACCCTTTTTCCATTACAGATACACAGTTATTTATGGTGTAGGTGGCACAGGGATTATTAAATCCCAAATGCATCACCTTACATTTATCAACATTGAATCTCATCTGCCATTCTGCTGCCCATTTTGATAATCTATCTAGGTCTGCTTGCAGCACTTGCACATCATTTGTAGTTTCCAAGGCTCTGCAGTTTAGTGTCATCAGCAAACACAGAGACCTTACTCTCACTGCCGTGAGAGTCTAAGCCCTGAGGCACTCCGCTTAAAACTTTAGCCCACATAGATGTAGCTCAATTAACCACCACTCTCTGTTTGCGATCCAATAATCAGTTCTCTATCCATGAACAAATGTTTTCTTCAAGGCCAACAGTCCTCAGTTTATACATTAGTCACCTATGTGGCACAGTATCAAAAGCTTTTGCAAAATCCAAATATATCACATCCACTGCTGTGCCTGAATCTAACTTCTTACTCGCTTCTTCATAAAAACCAATTACATTTGTCTGGCATGCTCTATTTCTCATAAATCCATGCTGACTACTACTAATAAGATGAGCTCTGGAGACAAAGTCAAGGATATGATCCCGTAACAAAGTTTCCAGCACATTCTCTACCACTGATGTTAGGCTTACAGGTCTATAGTTACCAGGCTGTGAACGACTACCTTTTTTGAATATTGCTATTTACATTGGCTTTTTTCCAAAAAAATATGCTGTGTGTTTTGTGTTTTCCCTCTCTTCCTGGCTCTTGCACTAATTGGTGTGGGAGCTGTGGCCTATTAGTTAATTAGGATTCACATTGATTGGGCCTGTGGTTTGGACCAAACAAAAGGAAGTTTTCTGTGAGTGAAACGAACTAGAGTGGAACGTGTATAAAGTTCCTTGCTCTTAAGGACCTTGATCTCAAGGACATAGAAAAAGAAGGACCTTGATCTCAAGGACATAGAAAAAGAAGGACCTTGATCTCAAGGACATAGAAAAAGAAGGACCTTGATCTCAAGGACATAGAAAAAGAAGGACATTGAAACAAGAAGGGCAATTAAACAAGGTTTGTGCGTCACTGTGCTGGTGTGGTGTATTGAAGGGACAGTTTTGTCGTTACCATGCACTGTGCATCCTGCCACATGTATAAGAACCTGGAGCAGACGTTCCAGGGAACCTATATCTGTATCAGGTGTGAGTGGGCTGCCCATTTGGAAACTGAGGTGGAGAGCTTGCAGCATTGCAGGGATTGGCAGAACTGGGGGGTCAGCAGGCACTGGCTGGGGCCAGTATAGAGGTGGGTGGTAGTGGGACAGGGTAGGTTGAAGGGGGAGGTAGTTTTGTTTGGGTTACTAGGGAAAGTGGGGGACAGAGGGTAGTTTGGTTTCTTCCCAGTTTGCCAATCCCAACAGATTTTCCGCCTTAGGTAATGAAGTGGAGGAGGACACCTTGGAATTAGTCTGTATGGAGGGGGCTAGTCCCTATAGCACCCAGGGGACTGCCATCTCTGATACAAGGGAGGAGGAACGAAGGATCAGGAATGCAAGGCAGGTGGTAGTGGTATGGGACTCCATTATAAGGAAGGTAGATAGGGTAATCTGCTGCCAAGACCCTACATGCCGAACTGTGTGTTGCCTGCCTGGTGCTAGGGTTCGGCATGTGTTGGATCGTGTAGATAGATTATTGGGTGGGGCTGGGTGTGACACGGCGGTCTTGGTTCACATTGGAGCCAATGACAAAGTAAGAGGAGGAGGTTAGGTCCTTAAACATGATTTCCGAGAGCTAGGTGCAAAGTTAAAAGCAAGGACCTTCAGGGTAGTGTTTTCAGCCACGTGCTAAGCCAGGGAGACAGCGGGAGCTTAGGAGCATTAATGCGTGACTAAGAAAGTGGTGTAAGGCAGAAGGGTTTGGGATTATTGAGAACTGGGCAGACTTTGCTGTCGGCTACAGGCTCTTTAGTAGGGATGGGTTGCACCTCACTGATGGCGGTGCAGCTGTTTTAGGGGAGAAGATGGCTAGAGGGTTGGAGATTTTAAACTAGGTTTGGGGGTGAGGGTATTAGCAGTCTCACTGGGATAGATAGCCCAGGAGGAAAGCAGGGTGTAGATAGACCAGTGGTGGGCGGAAAGGTGGTGGGGCTAGCATAGGTGGGCATGTGTATTAAAGTGTACGAATAAATTTCAGGATCATAATCTAAAATGTATGTTTGCAAATGCGAGAAGCCTGGCAGACAAAATGGGTGAATCGGAAATTATGGCTCTGAATGAAAAGGGCTGTAAATCGATTGGGCTGTAAATCTAAAAGGATATGCCTTGTTTAGGCAGGACAGAGAAAAAAGGAAAGGGGGAGGAGTATGTGTTTATGTTAAAAAAAGAATTGAAGCCAAATTTAAAAGAAGAGATAACTGACGATTAGGATGTTAAAGTGGAGGCAATATGGGTGGAATTAGGCAACAGGAAAAGGGGTAATGTCATTGTTGGTGTCTGCTATAAGCCGCCAAATGCTAGCAGAGAGGAGGCGAGTCAACTTCATATGCAGTTGGCAAGGGCTGCAAGTTTGGGGAGTGTGCTCATTATGGGGGACTTCAATTACCCTGACATTGATTGGTGTAGTGGAACTGCCATCACAGAAAAAGGCAATGAGTTCCTGAATTTGCTGCAGGATAATTTTCTCTCACAGGTGGTTGAGGTTCATACTAGAAAAGGAGCTCTGTTGGATCTGGTAATATCAAACATTGTGGAGCGCATTATAGATATAAAGGTAACTGGAGGCTTAGGGAATAGTGACCATGAAATAGTGGCGTTTGGACTTTGTTATCGAAAGGAAAAGTGCGCTGGGTTAACAAAGACTTAATTTCGGAAAGGCAAATTTTCCCTGGTTAAAAGCAGCTCTTCAGAATGTCAACTGGGATAATGTATTATCAGGTAAAGGTACTGAACAGAAGCGGACTGTGTTCAAGGGGATTTTAAGCCAGTTCACATCTAAACTTATACCCATGGGAAATAAATGTAAAAAAAATTAATCCGCGCCCATGTGGCTGAATTCTGATGTAAAGAGGCAAATGGAAAGGAAAAAAAAGGCATTTAAAACCTTTAAGGCCGAGGTAACGGAAAAAGGACTTTAGAGATTATAAAAACTGTAACAAGGAGTGTAAGAAAGCAATCAAACTAGCTAAAATTAATAATGAAGTTAGGATAGCTGAACAAAGCATCACTAAGCCTAAAAGTATATTAAGTATATTAATAGTAAGAAGAGGAGGACTGAGAATGTGGCACCATTAGTTAATGGGGATAAGTTATTTACGGAGGATGTCGATAAAGCAAATGTCTTGAATACTTTTTTTTCCCCCTCTGTATACACTATAGAAGATCCAAGTACAGATATCAAAGTATAGTAGCAATAATGGTATAAAAGATTTAAGGGCTCTTTGGTTAACTGAGGATATGGTACAGAAAGAACTAAATAAGGTTACTATTAATAAATCTCCTGGACCGGATAAAATACATCCTCGGGTACTTAGGGAGCTAAGTTCAGTTTTATCTAGGCCATTGTTTCTTATTTTTGCAGATTCCCTCACGTCCGGTGGTGTGCCTCTGGATTGGAAAAAGGCTGATGTTATTCCAATATTCAAAAAGGGTAGTTGTTGACAGCTGGGTAATTACAGGCCTGTAAGTTTAACTTCAGTGGTGGGGAAGATCCTGGAAAGTTTAATAAGGGAACATGTTCTAGAGTATGTTTCAAGGACTGACATTATAAGTAGTAACCAGCATGGAGTTGTAAATGGGGCTTCATCATTATGGACTAAAGTGCTAATTGGGGTGCCACAGGGTTCTGTGTTGGGGCCGCTTCTATTTAATCTATTTATTAATGATTTGGAAGTGGGTATTGTCAGCAAGGTTTCTGTGTTTGCGGACGACACAAAACTTTGTCGACCATTAAAAACTTCAGGATGTGCAATTGTTGCAGGGGGATCTAGATAGATTGTCACATTGTGCTGCTAAGTGGCAGATGAGATTCAATGTTGATAAATGTAAGGTGATGCATTTTGGACTTAAAAATCCTTGTGCTGCTTAAACTATTAATGGCTCTGTGTTAAGTGAATCCCTGTTGGAAAAGGGATCTTGGCGTTTTGGTGGATAAACTTAAAGGTAGCAAGCAGTGCCAGGCGGCAACAGCCAGAGCCAGCATGGTATTGTCTGGTATAAAGAGAGGTATGGATTCAAGGGAGGAAAATGTAAATCTCTCTCTTTACAAAGCATTGGTAAGGCCTCATTTGGAACATGCAGTGCAATTTTGGAATCCTGTGTACAAAAAGGATCTTTGAAATGGAAAGGGTTCAGAGAAGGGCAACTAAATTGAACAGGGGATCGGGGGAGCTTGAATATGAAGAGAGACTGGAAAAGTTACAATTATGTATGCTGGAGAAAAGGCACTTGCAATGGAGATATGATTACTGTGTATAAATACATTAACGGGCCATACAATAAACTGGGGCATTGTTCACCAATAGAACATGTCAGAGGACACAAGGCCATCCCTTAAGACTTGAAGAAAAAAGGTTTAGGCTTCAAGTTCAGAAAGGGTTTTTCACTGTGAGAACGGTAAAGCTATGGAACAGTCTTCCAGTGGACGTTCCAGTGGACGTTATGGCAGGTTCATTGGTCAGTTTAAAAAAAAAAAGCTGGATGAGTTTCTGCAAACAAGGAATGTTACAAGTTACTGGTATTGAGACATAAAGTAGAGTTGATCCAGGGAAATTTCCGATTGCCATTTGGAGTCAGGAAGGAATTTTTTCCCCCTTCATAAATTTGGTGGGTTTTTTTTTGCCTTCCTCTGGATCAGCAGTTAGGCAGGAAATGAGGATATTGCTAGATGAGTTGGACTGGATGGAAGTATGTCTTTATTGAACCTCAAATACTATACTATACCTTGAAAATAATTTCTGTGTGATTTTTCCGATCGGATTTTCGGATTCCACGTTTGTTATCATTCCCCAAGATGATGCACAAAAAAATTCTTAAACGGATACACCCCCCCCTTTTTTTTTTTTTACACTAAAGCCATGAATTAGCAAAAACGCAGATAATTATTCCTCCGATTTCAAGGGAAATTAAAGGGAATGTCCAACGCTCTTTTCAAACATGAATATATTGTAGATTACCCCCAAAAACCTAAAGTTCGTTTTAGTCAAAAGCTTTAATTCGGCTCCCACGCAGAGCTATTATACTTACATGCTCCTCCTTGCTCCACAGCCGCGGCTCTGCACTTCCGGGTAAGGCAGTCAGTGTCGGCCATGACCGTGACGTCACGGCCAATCACTGACTGCCATTCCCTGAGCAGTCTCCACTGTGGCTGCTCAAGAACACAGAACACAGCAGCCGCAGTGGAGATGAGTGAGGAACCCGGAAGCGGTGGTGGAGCCAGGAGCTTGTGAGTATAATAACTCTGTGTAGGAGCAGCTTTTGACTAAAACGATCTTTAGGTTTTGGGGGGTAATCTACAATATATTCATTTTTGAAAAGAGGGGTGGACATTCCCTTTAAGCCTAATAGCAGAAGGTGTGTAGATTGCAAAAATATATGGTTTGTGGGTGGTATTTTTAAGTTTTGGGTCTGTTACCATTGAAAAAGTGTATGCTGTTCAAATAACAGAGCACTTTGATTTTTCTCTTGTAATTGCACTTGTGCATGCTTCCCATTTGAGTTAGTTGGTGGCCATGTCTCTGTCTGCACCCACGCATATGGCATACCATTTGATTCAGGACATTTGGGAGATTGATAATCTGGTAACTTTTATTTTCATTACTTGGGATTTTGGCAGGATTTTTAACTTTGAAACTGTTTTTTTCTTTATTTTTTCATAAAATCTGCTAAAAATGCGAAATTTTATGAAGATCTGCGCACACAACATTGATGTATGAATGAAAACATGGCACCGTTGATTAGCTGAAGGTATGTAGATTCTGAGAATATATAGTTTTAGGGGGTATTTTTGAATTAGAGGGGTATTTAGATTGAAAAATATGGAAAGTTACTGCTATTGGAACACTGCGCATTGGCTTACTTTGTGAGTAGAGGCTTTCATGCCCGTGTATGTAACTATGCATATAGCATACCATTTCAGGGCATTTAGGAGATTGATATTTGACAAGTTTTTTTTTTTTTACATTATATGGGAATTTGCCCATCATTTGCCAAAATGATTTTTAACTTTGTATTTTAGAACATTTTTCCAGAAAATCTGGGGAAAATTGCAAAATTCTACACGGAACTGCACCCACACCATTGGTGGTATGCAAAAAAGAGTGTCACCGTTGTGTAGCTGAAGGTGTGTAGATTCCAAGAATATATAGTTTTGTGGGGTATTTCTAATATAGAGGGGTGTTTAGTCTGACAAATCTGAAAAGTTGCTGTAATTGGGCCACTATGCATTGGCTCACTTTGTGGCTAGTTGATTCCACATCCGCTTGTGTAACCATATATATGGCATACCATTTGATTCAGGACATTTGGGGGATATTTGGTCACTTTTTTACATTCCATTGGGTTTTGGCATGATTTCTATCTTCGAAAGTTGATTTTTGTTCATTTTTCAGGAAAAGTGCAAACTTCTACAAAGAACTGCGCCCACACCATTGATGGTATGAATGAAAAAACTACAGTGTTATGTAGCTGAAGGTATGTAGATTTATATAGTTTGTGGGGGGTAACATAGTAACATAGTAATTAAGGTTGAATAAAGACATTCGTCCATCAAGTCCAACCTATTCCCTTTTTTTTTTTTTTTTAACCCTACCTAACAGTTGATCCAGAGGAGGTAAAAAACCCCAGCTAAAAAAGGGGGGAAAAAATTCCTTCCTGACTCCAAACGGCAATCGGAATATCCCTGGATCAACCAATCTATATGCATTAATACCAGTAATTCTCATATTTTTTTTAGTTTTAAACTTATCCAGGCCTTTTTTAAAGTTATTCAATGAACTTGCCATTACCACCTCTGCTGGAAGACAGTTCCACAGTTTCACCGTTCTCACTGTAAAGAAACCTCTCCTAACTTGAAGAGTGAAACTTCTTTTCTTCCAACCTTAAAGGATGTCCACGAGTCCTCTGATATGACCTATTAGTGAACAATGCACCAGAAGTTCACTGTAGGGGCCATTAATATATTGTTATAGGTTATCATACCCCCCAGGGTATTTCTGAGTTAGGGGGGTGTTTTGAGGGAAAAACGTCAGACTGTTCAAATTTGGAGTTGGTTGAATATTTTCACTGTTTCTGAGCCATTGTGCATTGTCTCACTTCATGGATTTTTGCTTCCATATCCGCATGTGTAACCAAGGGTTTAAATGGTTGATGTTTACTCACCTGATTACCTGAGGAAGGGACAGTGCATCCCAAACGTTGTGTATGTTGTTTCAATAAACACATTTGGATTCACCTGACTAGTGTGCTCCCCCATCATTTTTCTTGTGCTGAGAGAATATTTGGCCCTTGGAGTGGAGGGCTATTGGGATAGCACATATTTATTTGTCTGGCATCACCAACATCGGTGTGCTGGAGTATATTCTGAACATTGCTGTAACCATGCATATGGCATACAGTTTGATTCAGGACATTTAGGAGATTGATAATTGGTAATTTGGTATTTTTTTTTTTTACATTCCATGGGGTTTCAGCATGGTTTCTACCTTTTGAATGTTGATTTATGTTTATTTTTTCAGAAAAGTTTTGTGGAAAAACTGCAGACTGTTCAAATACAGAGCTGGCTAAATAATTTTTGCTGTTACTGCCATTTGACATTGGTCCCCCTTTGGGTTAGTTGGTAGCCATGTCTCTGGGTACACCCATGAATGTGGCATACCTTTTATTCGGGAGGGGTTAGGCTTTCATATTTGAGATGCTTTTGAACTTTTCTGTACAGATTTTAGCTGAAATTTGCTTTGATTTTGTCTCTGAGTTTACAGTTGATGAAAAAAAAAGAAAATGAGAGAAAATAACTTTTGGATGAAGAGCTATTTGCATTTTGATCCAAACAGTGTTCTCCCTAGGGTCTTTTAGCCGGGCGGCCCACCCGGCTACTTTTTCATGCCACCCGGCTGGAAAAAATTCCTTGAGAGAACTTTAGATCTAGGTTTAATAGGTGCCAATAGGTCAGTAAAAACTCCCGCATACTGCCCAATCCAGACCCGTATTTTACACTTGTAAGAATTTTTTAGCACATGTTTACTAGCTTTTCCAAGATCCCCAAGGCCACAAAAGGGTGGCACATGTGCTTGTGCTGCCTTGTTACATGGGTTACCTTCAGAAGGGAACTACAACTCCCTGCATTCTACAACCACAGAATGCTGGGAGTCATAGTTTTCAAACATCTAGTGGGATGAAAGTTAGACATCCCTGTCCTATATAATGAGCATGATGCAGTGCACATTTTTCCCCACCACCAAATTTCCCCGTCCCACCCAGCTACTTTTTCATGCCACCCGGCTGGAAAAAAATTCTGGGGAGAACACTGCCAAACTTAACTCACTCAAAATCCTGTGGGTAGTTCTAGTTGTAGTTTCTAAAAATCTCTCACTTGTGAGGATATTTTAGTTAATTTGGTAGGTATTCTATGTTAACCATCAGAAGTGGTTATACATTTCAATTTGGTGTAATATTTTTGAAAGTGCAGTTTCAGTTTGGGGGGGTGGGTGTCTCCTGTACAGGAAAAGTGGGGTACCTACATATATCTGGTATTGTTGTACTCTGTAATATCAGAGCTTTTAGAAACAGTAAGATTTTTTTGTGCGTAACCTTAAGATAACTATAAATTTTAAAAAGGGAAAATCCATGAAAATTTGCAAATTTTTCGGTTTTTTTGGTTGTTTTTTTTTTTTTTACGAATTTTACCCATGAAGCCAGTAAAATCTCCAGAAAATTTACTGATTTACTGCAAGGTTTCCTACTGTAAAATTAGTCTAAACCGATTGTGGGAAAAATCCTGAAAAATCTGCTGGCACTGAAAGCAAAAAAAAAAAAAATTCTGCTGGCACTGATAGGAATAAACTGCTTAGCACTACTAAGTTTATTGCTAACATTTTAATGCATTTTTGGGTCAAACTCAAAAAAAGCATGGAAATGCGTTTCTTCCCTCTTCTCCATTATCGTTCATTGAGTGCGTTATCGCACTAAACTGCTGCAAGCAGTGCGTTCCAAACAGGCAATGCACAAAAACGCAGTAGTGTGAACGGTATTATGACATTCCTATGTGATTTTCATGTCCTTGCTTTTTTCCCCTAATGCACACGTTGAAAAAAACACAACAAAACGCGTCTAGTGTGAATCAGCCCTAAAAGTGCATCTTTTTGTGTTGGTTTATGTACCAATTGAGACAAAAAGTTTGTATTCAACATATTTACAAATCTATGGGTTTTTTTTTTATTCCCAACTGCTCCAGTCGATGTCTGCATAGTTGAAATCTCCTATAACCTAACCTGATTGGGAAGCAGTTTCCATTTGTAAGAGTAACTGTGATTCGTACTCCTCTCTAATTGAAGGTGCTTTATAACATACTCCAATAATGACTTTGAGTCACCTTTTGACCTGCTGAAAGCTCTACACATTTAGGCCTCCACAGTGTCACCTTGATACTTTCTTTGATGCAAGGCATTAGATGTGACTTTAAATATAAAGTCCTTCTCCCTTTATCCTTCCCAATAGCCAATAATTCAAGTTCCCCCATTTTTCTTGATAGGCTGTGCACATTTGCAAGGAAACATTGTTAGCTGCCCATTTGTAGTCCCTTGTGCTCAATACTCGTTTCAGACATATTTAAGTTTTAACAGTAGGACCTCCATTACAGTTAACAACAAGTCTTCATTCCCACATTACTTCACCCATGCATTTACCTTCACCCTTTGCCTTCCTAATGTAGCATGTAGGACCTGCCATTAAGCTCAGAACTCACAATTTGTTGTTGGTACTGATATGTACCAAGATAGCTGGGTCATGCCAAGCCCCCTTAAATAATTTGTCCCCCTAACCCACCAAACCATGCCAAACCCTGTAAGAGATCAGACCTTGAAATATCTAGAATTGAAATTGCCATACCTTAGTATACACCCATTATCTTCATACAACCTGGGAAATCTGTTTGGATAGGTGAATAACAAGATCAGCTGCTCTCTTAGGCTTTCTCCTCCCAGAACTAACCCAGCTAGCTACCTCATCATCCTGCAATCGATCTCCCCCGCTCCATACTAACTGATCATCCACTTGCTGATCAGAAGACTCCTTTCTAGATTGTGGATTGGGCACAGTGTTGCAATTTGCTGCTCAAGATCTATAAAATGAGCTTTGAGAGTCACAATCTGCTCACATTTGTTACAGCACCTTGAAATTCTTGCTCTAAGTTTGCATACATGTAACAAACAGTGCACCATGTCAAACCATAAATCCTTCTAACACTCATTTTCTCATTTTAAGCCCCTGGTACATAAGATAGCAAGCAGACTCTACAGAGAACTTATATAAGTTTTTAAACTATCTGCTCATGTACTTTTGAAAAGCAATCATTTCCCACCCATCTATGTATTTTCTATGTATCTGTATTTTACCATAACTAGATTTTAAGCTCTACAGGACAGGGTCCTCTTTCCATGGTCTTTTGCATGGTTCACTTGTATACGAATTAACACATACATATTTTTGTTTCTTTTTTGTATTATAATATTGTACAGCGCTATATAGATAAACATACATACATGTAATCAATGGATAATATTAAAATGACATGTACTGTGCCAAATCATTTTCCAACTAATCACAGAGTAATCGGGGGATTAATTACCATTATTATTTTTTTTTTTTTTTTGCTTCTCTGACCTTCCTATCTTTTTTTTTTTTAAAAGCTCTGTGGGGCACAGCTAGCCATTACAGAAATATCAATCACCCAGCCCCTCCCCCGGCACACTACATGTATAAACTATCCTACAAAAGTTAAGCTTATTTTCTGTCACAACATGGCTAATTGATTCAGCATTAAAGCCAAGGACACACTACGACACTTACAAGCTTTCTGGAAAACAGGCACGCAAGTGCACACGTTTCTGCAGTACTTGTGTGCTGCGATTGCACAATGCTGCCCAATTGGAACGCATGAGATTGAGCAAAAAATGCAGATCACGTGCTGAGCATGGCTGCACACTAGTGTGGCCTAGCCCAAAGATCAGGAAAAGGAATAAGCATTATCTGTTGCTCTGTGCTCTTTCTGTGCAGATAAACTCAATCCTCCAGTTAACTGCTGGCTGTGTTACAAAGTCCCCCCTCACACACACCCCTTTAAATTCCTACAGCTTAAAGAAATTCCTACTTGATTTAAGCAGTTATTACAGCTGCCAGTGCTGCTTACCTTCCCATAGCAAAGCAGTTTCACATTCACTATAACACAAAATCACTGGGTGAATGCTATTGCCTGTATGTGGGCACAGATCATGTCCACTGCACATACTCCACACTCTCTGTGCCTCAGTTTTGGGAGGAGTTGCACACAGAGAGGAGAAATGCATACAAAATAGGAGTAGGTGAACAGTACATTAGGAGATCTAGTGACAGGGAGCACTGAGAGCAAGTAATCTTTTTCAATTCAGTGTCCCTTTAAGTAGAAAATCCCTGGTAAATACGCTTCCCCTAATTCCTCTATAAAGCATTTCAGCCAATAAATAACAATGTTACGAAACCAACGATGCAAACAAGTTGTTTTATTTGATATTATAAAGTAAAATACTTCAGGTTACAAGCAACAGAGTATATCGCCAGGCAGAAAGCAAGCCTTCAGTGGGTTTTGTGTAGTTTTTCATATGGGAATATTAACTAAAACAGCATCATCTCTTACCTTTCCAGAAGACTGGATGCCTTTTATCATTGCCATGCACACCATGCACCAAGCCACCAATAAACATAGTGTCATTTTCCAATTAAGTCCTCCACCTTGTGATATTGAATTTGAAATATCTAAGGCTTCCCGATACCAGAAAAATGTTGTGGCTGAGCTTTTGTCACACTCGGTTTCCAACACTGCAAAACATATTGAACAAATATTGCATGAATTATTGCCATTACTTATGCTTATGTTCAGAAAATATCACCACTGGCATTTTCTTATGAAAGTTTAAGGCTGGGTACACACCATCAGATGTTTCCGGCCGACTGATAGTGACTTGTATCGGTCGGTCGGTCAGTGGGTGGGTGTGCGGCAGCCACAACAGAGCTCAGACGCCCATTCGGGCCTGGTGGTAAATCACGGCAGATCGTACAGTTCCCTATAGGACTGCAGGCGCGCAGGCAAAGTTACCACCGAACAAGCACAGTAGGAAGTTCATGACCCAATATATCTATATATTCTATTTTATATGGATCATATAATTTTATATATTTTCTCTACTCCATCATCAGTTTGCCAGTACAGATTTCATATTTTTACTTTACTTTAAATTTGTTAGTTTACTTTCCTTAAAGGGGAGCTGTGGTCTCCAAACAAGGTGAGTTTAAATGAAAGGCCAGTTTCCTACCTTTAAAACGAGCCATCAACCACCTTTCTACCTGCTCCACAGCCCAGGATATAAAGAAATGACTGACCAGAAAGTTAATGGGTGGGAGGCTGACATGTGACATTCCTAAGGCTTCTCCTGCACATTGCCGCCGGCGAGCACAGCCTCAGACTCCCTCAGTGCGTGAGGGAGACAGGAAGTCCCTCCTCTTCTCTGCTGTGTGAAGTCCTGACAAGGTAAGGGAGTCTGAGTGGCCCACGGCACCCACCAGTGGGCGGGGCTTATGCACCCACAAGTGGGTGGGGCTTATGTACTTGTGAGTGGGCGGGGATTATGCACCCGCGGGTGGGCGGGGCCACACGGGGCTGTAAGAGAATGGGCCAAGGGGGGCCTGAAGCTGGAGGGACCATGGGGTCCATGAGTGGGAGGGACAAGGGGGGCTGCAAAGGGGAGGATGAGACACAGGGCAGATTGACTGACATTGTTTCAGAGCAGGAAGTGCAGGGGACCTGGTGATGCTGCTGCCATATCACACACAAAAATGTAAATATCTTCAAAACTATGCAAAATAAACAATGAAAATAAATTGCAAAAATTCTCAGGAGAGCGGTTCCTATTTATTTACCTAAAGTCATTTTTGGACCACAGTTCCCCTTTAAAGTGCATCTATAGTATTTTTTCTTATTTCTATGCGTTCTATAAGTCCCCCCAACCCCCCAAGTACCTTTATTTTCTTCAGATTCCACCTCTATCCTGAGATATAGTTAAAAGAAGTGAAGATTTCAATACACCACTCCTACTTGAGCTGTAAATCAAATCCCCTAACAGCATGCCTGTATAGTGTGTAGGCTTACACAGGATTTACAGCAAGTCTCCAAATTACTCCTTCCTTCTCACTAAAATGAAAATACTGGGTTAAAAACAGAAGTAAAGGGAAGGAGAAGTCCCCCTCCTCCACAAGCTTTCACCAATTTATTGCCTGTCAAAGGGAGACTGGGCTGCAGTGATTCAGGACTAGGCCTTTCCAAACTCCCCCCCTCCCATTCCTTACGTAGCACTATCTTCAGAACAACGGAGAAACTTCCTCTCTACAGGCTTACATACCGAGTTTTTTTTTCTTTGTTTACAAAGGTTAGAGTGATGTGTCGCGTAGGAGGATTAATGCGCCCAATTACCTGACCTCCACGTCCAGGAAGCAATTCACTGCTGCTGCTTATGCTCAAAAGAAGCTTGCAACGGAGGGGCGTGCTGAGGATGCCGGGATGCGTGCTAAGGATGACATACCCCAACACAGCCAAAATGGGTAAGCCGAAGAGGACAGGACAGCCCCGCTTGCAACAACCAGCGTAAACACCGGATCTCGCCCAGTATTTCAAAAAAGGCCTGGGTCACGGCTCACACTACATGACTCACGGCCATCTTGAGGAGGGCAGGCAGAGCGCTGAGAGGGAGCAGACTCTGAAAATGAAGAAATACCCCAGAATATCACCGTGTGCCTGCGCGCCCTTCTAACAAAAAAGGACTTTGATGATATGGTGACCCGGGTGGAAAGCACATGCAAAGCCGAAATATCAGGCCTACGCCAAGACCTGAAAGAGATAGCAAGCCGCGTATCAGACCTAGAATCAAGGTATGACTCACATGCTATTAGCATCAATGATTTACACTCCACAATAATGTCCCAATCATGCACAATAAGATTTTTATTAAATCAGATGGATCTAGAAAACAGGGGACGCCTCAATAATGTCAGAGTAAGAGGCCTTCCAGAAAATATATCCATAGACGATCTACCTCACACACTTCAAAAAATATTTAAAGGGCATGTCCACCCCCAAAACTAAAATTTAACCCCTTACTGGCCACATCAAGTAGTTTAAAACAATCCTTACCTTTCATTCCTGCTCAAAATAGTTCCCCTGCTGTGCCCCTCCAAAGTCCAGGAAACTGCTGTGTAGGAGCAGTGTGTGACTCTGTGCCTGAGACTTCCTCAACCTCATCAAGGTTGAGGCATGCTCAGTGCAGCCCTCCCTGCCTCTCAGCCAATCACGGGCGTGGCTGCCGGTCCCACCCCCTGCTTTCAATTCCATGCAAGCAGAGGGCCTGAACACTGCAGCAGGGGAGAGAGGGCAGGTAAGTAAGAATCGGGGGACTTTCTAACAATTATATTAATGCGGTTGGGGCTGGGGGAGCATGCCCTACCACATATCAAAAGTTAAATTTTGGGGTGGACATGCCCTTTAACTCCATTTTAGGCCAGGCAGAGGACTGTCCCATCAAACTTAACAGAGCACATAGGGCACTACGCCCCAGGGGCATTAATGAAGACTACCCCAGAGATGTAATTTGCTGCATCCACCACTACCCTACCAAAGACCAACTAATGCGAAAAGCCAGGGAATGCTCTGAAATTGATTTCAATGGAACCCCAATATCAATATTTCCTGACCTCTCTAGACGCACCCTCCAGCAAAGCATTGTTAAAAGGGTACGGTATGTCCACCCTTAAAACCATTTTTGGATATATAATTCCTCCTGTCCCCCCAGCCCCAACCGCTCTATTTTTACTCTTAGAAAGTGCCCCAAACTTTACTTACCTCCCCTGCGCTGCTGGCCCTCTGCTTGCGAGAAAATGCAAGCAGAGGGGCGGGACCGGCAGTCGCGTCTGTGATTGGCTGAGCGGCAGCCAATCACGGACACAGCTGCCGGGAGTTCATTGCGGTGGGGGAAAGAGGGAAGGTAAGTAAAGTTTGGGGCACTTTCTAAGAATAAAAATGGAGCGGTTGGGGCTGGGGGGACAGGGGGAATCCTATATCTTATGGGTTTTACACTAGGGGGAGGGAATCCTGAGAGGGAGGGGGAGAAGGGCTGCAGTATGCATGGCAAACTTCTCCCGGAGGCCAGGTAGGAGGCAGAGTCCTATATGGACTCTGCTATCCTCCTGGTGGGCAGTTTTGGGGACTTTGGGGGGGGACTACAGGAGAACATTAGGGAGCTGGGATGTGAGGTAAGGATTAAACTACACTACATGATGGGGCCAGTAGTTGGGGGGGGGGGGGATTATAGTTTTGGGGGTGGACATGCCCTTTAAGCTCACTCAAAAACTCAGGCATACAATATAAATGGCTATTTCCATTCGCCATACAAGCCTGCAGAGAGTCTCAGCAATATAAAGAGACCCGGAAGGGCTACCATCCATCCTCAAGAAATTTGGTCTCCCCTGAATTGATCTCCCTGAGTGGGACCCACCCATTGACACCTCTCCTCCAATTGACATAAACCCAAGGCTAAAAACAAAAACAGGAGGCCAACTCTCCTCCAAACAGAAACCACAAGAGCACAATGCTCCCCCATGACAATAAATCAAATACACATCTCATAAGCTATAAAGCTACAATTCTTGCAATATATGTGTTAACTATGGTTGGCTCTCTCTCTGGCCAGGAGGTAACCATTGACATTTACCAACATACTGCCCCCACGGCTTCCTTTGAGAAAAACTTTTCAAGCGACTGTCCTGGGCGGGCTCCGGGGGAATCGTGCGTTCTCCAAACACAGGGGCCCTGACCTTGCCCACCTGGGTGTTTAGTGGGCTCTTTCGTTAGAATACTACGGTTATTACAGGTTTTGTTATTGTTTTACTTAAATGTTTATAAGTATACAGCACTGTTGAATGTTCTTGAGACAAAAATATTCAAATGTTTAATAACCTTTCTTCTATATGCTTTTCCTTCTTCCCACCCCACTACTTCTCCCCCTTACTCTATTCCTTTTATAATACTATAAGACTGGATCTGGGTAAACAGACATTTACAGATTACAGATATTATATGCATTTAAATGTATTTTTAAACAATATCAGAGATGAGGCTACGGATCTGTTCGTTTAATGCAAATGGCTTGAACATCCCAGAACGCAGGTCATAGATCCTACATAAAATGAAAACAGACAACATAGACATTTTCTTTATACAAGAAACTCACTTCAAGCAAAACACAGTTCCCAAATTCCACAACAAACACTATCCCCATTGGTTTTTTAGCAATAACCCGGAATCCAAGTCAAAAGGGGTCGCAAATGTCAATAAGCAAAAACGTCCCCTTCCAACACATAGAATCCAAACATGACAAAGAAGGCAGATACCTTTTCCTTAAAGGGCATGTCCACCCCCAAAACTATAATTTCCCCCACCACTGGCCCCACCGTGTAGTGTAACAAAATCCTTACCGTACATCCCAGCTCCAAATGGTTCTCCAGCAACCCCCCCCCCCCAAAGTCCAAAAAAGTGGCAACCAGGAGGATAGCAGAGTCCATTTAGCACTCTGCCTCCTGTCTCCCCTCTGGGAGAATTTCGCCATGCGCAGAAGAGCCCTCCCTCTCCCTAGTGTAAAACCCTGTTAGTATATTGTAGGGATAGTTCCCCCAGCCCCAACCGCTATAATCTTATATCCAGAATGTGCCCAGATAGTTACTTACCTTCCCTCTATCCTCTGTTGTGAACTGCCGGCAGCCGCGTCCGTGATTGGCTGCCTCTCAGCCAATCACAGACTTGGCTGCTGGTCTCGCCCCCTGCTTGCAGTTCCGCGGAAGCATAGGGCCTGGGCAGTGCGGCGGAGGATAGAGGGAAGGTAAGTAACTATCGGGGCACTTTCTGGATATAAGATTATAGCGGTTGGGAATGTGGGAACTATCCCTACAACATACTAAAAGTTTTTAAAACAGGTGGACATGCCCTTTAAGCTTTGCATCTCCTGACAAACGTTCACCCTGGCGAACGTATACCCACCAAACACCAACCAAGCACCCACATGCCTATCCTATCTTTTAGAGCTACAGTCCTTCCAAGAAGGCAAAACAATATTAGGAGGCGATTTTAATTTCACGTTGGATCCCTCCATAGATACAACCTCAGGTACAGGACATATACCCTACAGACAACAGGAGTCTACTAGACATATGGAGAACCTTGTACCCAACAAAGGACTTTTCCTTCTACTATAACGTACAAAAATCGTATAGTCGAATAGATCTCTTCTTTATATCCCATTCTCTTCTATCCTGGAAAATCCAAAGTAACTACGGTTCAATTATTTGGTCAGACCATGCTCCCATATATCTTACCATCACATTACCAGACCATACGAGAAAATTCTGTAATTGGCACTTAAATAAACAAATACTAAAAGACCCAGCATACTTAGAAACAATAAGAAATGCAATCAAAGAATTTATACAAAACACACACATCTGACCCATCATCCCCAATGATTAAATGGGAAGCTCTGAAATGTGTACTAAGAGGCCACCTCATACAAAAAGGAGCAATAATCAAAAAAAGAAACTCCCAACAAATCCAAACATTACAAAACACCATATCCACACTAGAACTCCAACATAAACACAACCCCACTACAACCTTATACAAAACACTAACAGCAGCCAGGATGGATCTGGCTATGGATAAGGTCTCAAAAATTAGAAAAGATTACAGAAACATATATGAATTTGCGGATAAGTGTGGTAGATCTCTAGCCTCCTCTCTAAGATGTAAATATGTGAATACAAATGTAAGCAAAATTAAAAACAAAAGGGATCAACTGGTACACAGGTCCGAGGACATAGCTAAGGCCTTCCAAGAATACTATACCAAACTCTATTCCATCGCTCCCAATCAATCAGCCACCCAAGATTCCATAATAGAATATACAAAATCCACAGCTCTACCCCGCTTAGAAGAACATGAACTGATGAGTCTAGACAACCCCTTCACTACACAAGAATTAAGTGCCATAATCAAATCTCTCCAATCAGGTAAAAGCCCAGGCCCGGACGGGTTCACGGACAAATTTTATAAACTTTTCTCAAAAGAAATCTCTCCCCTTCTTTTAGAAGCATTTAATTCCGTCTCCCCCGACCAACCCTTCCCGAATCAGACAATGGAAACGAATATAACTGTTATCCTGATATCAGGAAAGGACCCAGCCTCCTGTGCTAGCTATCGACCCATCTCCCTCATTAATATAGATGTTAAATTTTAAAGTAAAATGATAGCAAACAGGTTAAAAGATTTCCTCCCCAGATGGATCTCCCCAGAACAAGTCAGATTTGTAATAATACTAGGGATAATACTATCAAAACTATTGAATGAATCTTAAGAGCATCAAAATCCCAAATTTAAATGTGCCTTCTCTCGCTTGACGCAGAGTTGGCTTTTGATAGGGTCAACTGGGACTAAATAAAATTAGTACAATTGAGACTGGGGCCAATATGTATAAATAGGATAATGGCCTTGTATAACAATAACACAGCTAAAATAAAAATCAACTGAATACTATCTAATAGCTTTCCTATTCGAAATGGAACCTGACAGGGCTGCCCCCTCTCCCCCCTTCTATACATCCTAACAATGGAACATTTACTCACAGCACTTAAGACTCAATCCTGACACAGGGGGCATTAAAATTGGATCCACTACACATGAAATAGCAGCATACGCTGATGACCTGCTTCTGTATGTAACCTCCCCACACATTTCTTTCCCCTCTATCCTAATGGAGCTCGATAAATTCCGAAATATGAGCAATTTTAAAGTAAACTATCAGAAATCAGAATGTTTAAATATTTCCCTCACACAAGAAACACTTCTCACCGTACAATCAAATTTCCCCTTCAGATGGCAACCCTCCAATATCAAATATTTAGGAATCCATATCCTGAAGGACCTATCCAAATTGTACTCACTAAACTACTCACCTCTAACCGCAAGGCTGTCCTCATACCTGTGCACCTGGCAGAAAAAAACTACTCATGGTTTGCCAGGGTGAACATACTAAGAATGGATGTTCTGCCTAAGTTTTTATATATTTTTCAGACAGTCCCAATACTGCCCCCCGAAATGCTTCTTTGACAGCACAAAAAGCATATTTCTGTATTCAATTCATATGGGCAGGTAACCTCCCATAGACTGAAATACAATATATTGACCAGACATAAGCTTAAAGACTTATGTGTTTAGACTGGAAATTCCACCATGAAACAAAACTCTGGGTGGCACTAACACAGGAGTACACCCAATTTCCGATCAGAGATCTCCCATGGCTACCACCACACCAAAGACCAAATGCTTTTCTATTCCCACTTCTTCCCCCCTTTCTCTTTTTCTTACGCTATCCCTCTTATGTTTAGTTCAATCGAATGATGTAATATATACTTGATGAGTATGCTGAACCCTTTCATATTATGGATAAACCTCTATACGAAAGATTACTAAGCTCATTAAGTGAAATGTATGTAATTCAAAATTTTCCTGAAAAACTTAATAAAAACAGAAAAAAAAAAAAGCTTGTAAAAGCAGCAGCAATTAGCAGCACCCAGACAACGAGGGATCGGGTCAGGTAAGTCTCTTCAGGGTCATCTTTTTGAAAAACAAAAAATGTGAAAATTAGGTTTGGGGGTGGGGGAGTAAATCCGAGAACACTTCCAGTTCCCCTTACTAAACACATCTCCATCACATTGATGTGCAAGGACCTACAGCTGTGCAACACCTAATGGCTGTAGTGGAGGCCGTACGTTCCAATTACTCTCTATTTCCGTCTTGGTGTCTGTGTTATCAGTAACTTATGTATATATGTCCGGGGGCCAGCCACCCCAGACCCCTAGCTCAGTTAAGTCTGAGAGAAGAAAGTATGAAGGTAGGCTTGGACATCACTGGGTGCATCTCCTTGCTGTTAAAACGTATACATTTTATTGGTATAAATTAAAATCCATGTACGCCAGAAGCATTTCGAACAGCCACCTCTTCTTAAATCATAGAGGCCTATGATTAAGATAGGGTGGCCGTTTAAAACATATCAGACACACATGGATTTGGATGGCCATTCGAAAGCGTCAGGTGTACATGGATTTTAACGTACCGTATTTATAAGCCAAGGTTTTCAGGCTTTAAAAAAACCGAACCTCGACTTATACTCGGGTCAATCATGTACTTCAATCCGGCTGCTGCTCACTCCGCAATGCACATCAACTGATTTGCCGGCTGACGTCACTACTCTGTGCCGGTCTCACTTCCCAGTGCCCAGTAGTGAAGGGCAACTTAAGCCTCTAAACAATACTGATTTAGAAGGCAGTACTGGTCATAATTTCTACCCTTGGCTTATACTCGAGTCAATCAGTTTTTATTCCTTTTTAGGTAAAAATTGGTACCTCTGCTTATAGTCTGGTTGACTTATATTCGAGTATAGCAATAAGATGCACCCAGTGACGTTCCAAGCCTTGACTTCATACTTTCCTTTCATAGAACAAGCCTACATGAAGTATAAAAAGCTGTAATAAGGAGTGCAAGAAAGCAATTAAACAAGCTAAAATAGAAAAAGAAATAAAAGCAAGGCCGAGCTCAAAATATTTTTAAAGGGTATCTCCAGTGGTTAAAACCACTTTTTGCTATTCACTTTTATTGAAGAACGGGAGGTAAATGAGCTGCATTTTACACATCGCTTGTTGCACCAATATGTTGGAGACCTTCTTCGCTTGGAGTGCCAGTGTCCTCAGGGGTGGAGCTTTGTCTTGAGGATGGAGGATTTTTTGCAGGGTTGTGTCAAAAATCATGCCTAAAAATGGCATGCGTCAACTTGGAATAGGAGTAGACTTCTTCATGTTGAAGAGCCATCCAAATTGGGTAAGTACCTAGGAGCATACAGCTACATGATTTTGGGCCACCATGAACGAAGGAGCTTTGAGGAGTATGTTGTCTAGGTATGGCATGAAAAAGATTCCTTGTAGGCAAAGGAAGGCTGTCTGGCATACCATAACCTTGGAAAAACCCAAGGGGCGGTAGCTAGGCTGAACGGAAGAGACGTGAATTGGAAATGCCTTGGACCTAGAGCAAATCTGAGAAATTGATGATGTTTCGGACAGACCAGTATGTGCAGATAGATATGCATCTCTGATATCTATGGAAGCTAAAAAAATCTTCCTGCTCTATAGCCAGGATAATCAATCTGAGGGATTCCATTTTGAAATGCTGCATTTTTACATAAGCGTTGAGAGCCTTCAGGCCCTTCTTGTTGACTATGAATAGATTGGAGTAAATACCCGCAAACCTCCTGTCCTGTGGAACAATCACTTGTGTTTTTAACAGGGACTGGATGGTCAAAAAAAAAATATATTTTTATTGTAGTCTTTACAAAGCACAAGCAGGGAGATTCAATAAAAGTTCTTTTTGTTTAAAATGGTGCTAATTTTGCCCCAACCAATCAGAACTTATGTAACATTTGAAAGCTAACATCTGATTGGTTGGGGCAAAATTAGCACCATTTTAAACAATAAGAATTTTTATTGAATAACCCCCAAGGTCTCATTTGGAATATGCGGTGCAATTTTGGTATCCAATATGTAAAAGTTTAGAACAAAGTTCAAAGTGCCCTTCAGTCTTAGGAAAAAAACTGTGTTTATTGAAACACAGGATGTTTCGTGTCCATGTGACACTTTCTTCAGACAATACAAATTAAAACAAAAGTGCACAGAGTGCAGGTTTAATTAGTGTAGAGCATGATTAATGTTAGTGGGACCTCTAGTGGTTGAACAATGTTTCTCATATACGCTATACATAGTAACAAATGGGGTTATTCAATATAAGTTCTTATCGTTTAAAATGGTGCTAATTTTGCCTCAACCAATCAGATCTTATTTAACATTTGAAAGCTAACATCTGATTGGTTGGGGCAAAATTAGCACCATTTTAAATGATAAGAACTTTTATTGAATCTCCCTGAATATATCTCACATATATTGTGACAAAGAGCTATTGTATCAAATCACTAAAGTGCTTATGCTATTTCAATTATACAAATAAAATAATGCATATTTTTTTGAAAACCTTATTTCAATATTGCCACAAAATGTATAATAAAGTGCTAGTGATGTTTCTGTTGTCTAGAAGCTTTAAATACTTACAATATTAAAAAGGGATGTATGATAACAATTGGTAATAAAAATGATTTAAAGGGCAATTCCAGCCCTAAAATGAAAACTTACATAGAGGTAAATTACCCCCAAAACTCTGAACGGTAATAGTTTGAAACCTGAAATATATAAGTCTAACCTGAAATCCTGCATAATTTCCTGTTTCCCGTTTCTGCTTCCTGGTTCTTCCAGTTAGCAACTGTCCGTTTTGGATTTGACAGTTGACATCACAGCCAATGAGTGATTTATCATTTTTTTTTTTTTCTTGAGGGATGCATTTTAAAATACACAAACATACTTTACCCAAACACCTAGCAAAACTATTCGGTCAGATTCCAACAGTATTTCTAAACTTGAATCCTCAAACCTTACACTTCTGAAATAACAGACACTGGTAAAATGCTTGGCACACAGACACTGGTAAAATGCTTATTACTCTAACCACGGTTAAAATAGTTGGCACACAGACTGGTAAAATGCTTGGCACACAGACACTGATAATTTGGTTGGAAAACTGATACTGGTTAATGGTTGGCACAGACACTGGTAAAAAGCTTGGCAAACGATAGCAAAAATTCTTAGTACACGGACTACTAGTAAAATGGACATTGATTGGAAAACGGACACTGGTAAAATGCTTCCAAACTGGATCTAGCAAAATGTTTGGCACTCAGACAATAGTAAAATTATGGCAAATTGGCAGTGGTAAATGGCACTTGATGCACAGACAATGACAACCATTTACAACTGCAACTTTGCCAACGATTTTACCAAGGTCTGTGCGCCAAATTGACATATAAAGAATGCTAAAAATGCTAAAATGATTGGTAAATTGGCAGTGGGAAATGGCACTTGATGCACAGAAAATGCCAGACGTTTACAACTGCCAATTTGCCAAGCATTTTACCAAGCTGGCAAATATTGGTAAAATAGTTACTGTAGCATTTAAGGTTGCATAAAGACATATATGTCCATTCAATCCAACCCATCTAGCAATACCCTCATTTCCTGCCTAACTGTTGATCCAGAGGAAAGCAAAAACCCCACCAAATTTATGAAGGGGCAAAAATCCCTTCCTGACTCCAAGTGGCAATCGGAAATTTCCCTGGATCAACTCTACTTTATATATCAATAACAGTAATTTGCAACATTCCTTGTTTTCAGAAACTCATCCAGCCTTTTTTTTTTTTAAAAAAAAAAGTGTCCAATGAACCTGCCATCACAACGACCACTGGAAAACAGTTCCATAGCTTACCATATGCACTGTGAAAAACCCTTTCCGAACTTGAAGCCTAAACTTCTTTTCTTCAAGTATTAAGGGATGTCCGCGTGTCCTCTGCGTGCCCCAAATAGTTTATTGTATGGTCCGTTAATGTATTTATACACAGTAATCATATCCCCAAGCAAGTGCCTTTTCTCTAGCATACATAATTATAAGTTATCCAGTCCCTCTTCATATTCAAGCTCCCCAAATCCACTTAATAATTTGGTTGCCATTCTCTGAACCCTTTCTATTTCAAAAATGTCCTTTTTGTACACAGGATTCCAAAATTGCACTGCATATTCCAAATGAAGCCTTACCAAGGCTTTGTAAAGAGGGAGAATACATTTTTTTCCCCTTGAATCCATACCTCTCTTTATACAAGAAAATGCAATGCTAGCTCTGGTTGGCAATTAAGAGTTGTAAATGGTTAGTTGTTGGCAGCTGGGCTGGCACAAAGGCCACTAGTTTGTGTAAATTTTAAAGTAAAGCAGCAGCCAGCAGGTGTAGCAGGTACTTACCACCCGAAGCACTCACTGAAAAGTGGCTTAGGTGACATCATTGGAGGTAAAGCAGCTGACTAAGGAGGACTTGAAGGTTACTAGCAGTCACTGTGGTGCGCACCCACTTCCCTTCCTCCACCCCACCCATACCTTACCTGCTGACCTGACCTCTATTTACTTCCGGATTGTGAGTGCGCGAACTGGATGTGCATGTATGCGTGCCAGGTGTATTATTTGTAAAAGCAGCACAGGCGGGGGGTGTGGATTGAGGTTGCACATTTTTAGAATGGCTGTGGTAGGCCCCCAAGGTACCCAGGGCCCAGTCGCAATAGCGACCTTTGCGACCCTGGTACCTACATCAGTGGAACACAGGCATTTTAATGTGTATACACACAAAATAGTGTTACATTTGTAATATCATTTGATCTGATAGGGTTTACCACTATATGGATGGGTGAAATGTTTCCCTGTAATTAGAGTTACACATACAGTTGATTCTGCAGTAACACACAGTTTTATTGGATAGTTGCATTATCTGTTTCTAATATTTGTGAACAGGATATGTCTGAACCAGATGACTGTATAGGGATTAGTCCTTCTTGTATACCAGGGTGGGTCAATTCTTGATTTTATTGCTTATGTCCCTATCCATGACTAAGGGAGCGGTCCCCGAAACACGTCAGATAGCGGTGTTGTGATTTTGTATGTGCAATACAGTTTGTTTTAACCGGAAGTGCCGCCTGTTTGCTTTGCTTAAGTCCCTATCCCCTTGTGTAATTGGCCAGTATTTATTAAAAGCTTTATTGATTACCCCTGTAGCAGTAGTATATTTCTATATAAAAGGGTATACCGTTCTCTTTAAGCTTTTTGGTGAGGGAGTGTGTTGCTGCTTCTACGCTACCTGATTTTGAGTGGGTCATATTCTCAATCATATTTTGTTGAATCTCTCATTAATGTAATTGCAAATTCCATGTATCCGTAAAAACTGGGACCACATGTAAAAGGGATATCGTAGATGCAGAAACAGTTGAAAGAAGGGCAACTAAATAAATGGTAATGGAGGGACTTGACTATGCAGACAGATTAGACAAGTTATGACAATGTACACTGGAGCAGCGATTGCACAGAGATATAATCACCTCACATCAAATGTAATAAGCATCAAATGTAATGAGCTCTCTGGTGAAGTGTTTACCATTAGATAATTTCAGAGGACTCGTGGACATCCTTTAGGATAAGAAGAAAATAAGTTTCATCTTCAGGTTAGGAAAGGTGGGAACTGTCTTTCAGCAGTTTATTAAATAGCTTAAAGAGTGGTCTGAATAAGTTACAATATTCAAAATTACTGGCATTAATACATTTAGTTATTATGAATTCAATTTTGTGATTGCTATTTTGAGTCAGGAAGAATCCCCACACACCTCTTTCGATCTGGTGTTTTTTTCTTGCCTTCCTCTGGATTAAAGGGTATGTCCATCGTAATTTTAACTTTATTTTTAACTGTTTTACTGAAGAACAGGAGGTAAATGAACTACAGTATCTTTTACCTCCCGTTCTTCAATAAATCTTGCAGGAGAGCAGAAGACACTTACCCGCATCGTTCCAGCACTGCAAGAGACGCGTCTGAAAGCCCGGACGCATTCCCAGTACTTTGCCCTGTGCGCGCATGCACACCCAGTGTGAAGGAGGGTGGACGCGTCGGAGGCTGTCAGAGAAGCCGGCGCTGGAGCGATCCTTGGGTAGGTGTCTCCTGCAAGATTTACTGAAGAACAGGAGGTAAGAGTGCATTTACCTCCTGTTCTTCAGTAAAAAGAAAGTTAAAATTACAATGGACCCTAACTGTTAGGTAGGGCTCATGAGTAGGCTAAATAGATTGAACAAGATGGATGGATGTTTTACTTCAACCCCCAATACTATGCTACAATGTATGTTTCATGCAGCTTACTCAAATATACTGCATGCACACATACACCCCCACACATACCGTACATACACTTCACACACACATTTGTACAATACTACACATGTTTACACAGCTACACACACTGCTACATACTCTTATATACATACATGGTCACACACATTCACAGATACAGGCACACATATACAATGCTACACACACATACACACACTGCTGTATACTAGCTTAGAGTGCCTCCATGACTTTCTGCCCTCACAGTTATAATGCAATGTTTCCAATCAGCTTAACAACCACCATCAGAATTTTCCCTCTTTCTGCTCACATCAGTGAAGTAGATACAGTAAGTACTGTATTTTAACCCAGTCTTAACCCCAATTCACCCACTTAAAGGGCATGTCCACCCCCAAAACTATAATCCCCCCCACTACTGGCCCCATTGTGTAGTGTAGTTTAATCCTTACCTTACATCTCAGCTCCATCTGGTTCTTCTGCTATCCCCCCCTAAAGTTCCAAAAAACGCCCACCAGGAGTACTGCAAAGTCCATATAGGACTCTGCCTCCTGTCTCCCCTCCAGGAGAAGTTTGGCATGCGCACTGCAGCCCTTCTCCCCCTCCCTCCCAATTAGGATTCCCTCCCCCTAGCGTAAAATCGTTTTGATATAATATTCCCCCTGTCCCCCAAGCCCCAACCGCTATATTTTTATTATCAGAAAGTGCCCCAAACATTACTTACCTTCCCTCTTTCCTCCGCCGCACTGAACTCCCGGCAGCCACGTCCGTGATTGGCTGCCGCTCAGCCAATCACAGACGCGACTGCCGGTCCCGCCCCTCTGCTGCATTGTCTCGCAAGCAGAGGGCCTGGCAGTGCGGCGGAGGAAAGAGGGAAGGTAAGTAATGTTTGGGGCACTTTCTGATAATAAAAATATAGCGGTTGGGGCTGTGGGGACAGGGGGAATATTATATCAAAAAAATTTTAGAAGGGTGGACATGCACTTTAAAATAATCCTTCAATAGTCCGTTATTTGTCAATAGATTTCAATTATTTTCAATAGTCAGAAAAAAAAGCAAAATATATACCATTTACAGATCCATTCTTCACAGCTGGACATTCATTCCAGGGTAGTGGATATTGGAAGGATTGAAAGAAATAAAAAATACTCCATCCAATAATAACATTATAATAGAGGCCAACAAAAAAGCAAACCTGAAGGGTAAAAGTGAAAATATTAATAATTAGTTATGCAAAATGTAAAAGTAACAGAGATAACTTTATTTGTATGCTGTAAGTGATTAGCACCAGATTAATTGCAACATGTATGGAAAACATGAACTTAAACAGCTGCCTAAAATACACAACTTTTCTGGTTGTCTGGTTGAGATAAAGGTAAAAGGTAAAGTTAAGTAATCACAACACCAAAAAGATAGCTAGGGTCTCTATGGCACCCCCCCCCCCCTGTACCCTCTCTGATTCTTTGGCATTTCTGGTAACATTAGAAGTATGGTTATCCAAAATTTTCTCCAGTCATCATTAATATTTGGGATATACAAAGAAACTCACATGGCATAAATTACAAAATCCATAAAATGTACACAATATATACAGGTGCTAGTAGAAATGTGAATTTTGACAATATTTGTTTCCACTATATTGTCAATATATTATATCAAGTGGAAAAAGTCTCTATAAATGTCACTGGTGCTGCCATCTATATTTTTTTGGGAAATGGTAAAACTCAAAATAAAAGGATCACACTTCATCCTTTAGCTGTTAGTGGCACCTGCACCTTTCCACTAGTGTGCTTTTATGTACATTACAGTACTGAAAGAGTTAAGAGGAACACGTAATTGCCTGAGTCAGCCACTACAGAGGCCAGAGAGGGTAGGGGGACCAGACATTAGAAGAGGCTTTAGACTTTTGAGACATAAACTCTACCTATCTTTATTAATATAAACTTTATGGAACATAATTTATATTTTTTTAAGGCTTACTTAAAAAAGGCAAGGGATATATCATACATGGTTTTTGTTAGGCTAAATGGCAGGATGCTTGGATTTAAAGGGCATATCCACCCCCAAAACTAGAATTTAACCCACTACTGGCCTCACTGTGTAGTAGTTACATCCCTGCTCCAAATGGCTGCCCTGCAATGTCCCTCCAAAGTCCCAAAAACTGACCACCAGGTGCCTGGCAGAGTCCATATAGGAATTTTGCCATGCGCACTGCAGCCCTCACCCCCCCCCCCTCCCTCTCCCACCCGTTTTCCTCTCCCTAGCATAAACCCCTTTTCTGTAGTGTAGGGCTCCCTCCCCCAGCCACTATAGTAATTTTTGCAGAAACTACCCCAAACTCTACTTACATTAACTCTTTCCCCCGGCATTCTGGATAGCCAGAAGCCGCGTCCATGATTGGGTGCCTCTCAGATGCGGCTGCCGGTCCAGCCCCCTGCTTGCGGTTTCATGCAAGCAGAGGGCTGGGACTGAACGTCGGAGGAGAGAGGTAATGCAACTACAATTTCGGGGGGAGTTTCTGCAAAAAGTATTATAGTGGTTGGGGATGGGGGAGGGAGCCCTTTACTACAGCAAACTATGGGAAAAGGGGTGGACATGCCCTTTAACCTTGTAAAGTAAATGTCTATTTTTGCTGACAGTACACCATATACTTCACATATTGGATGACAACAATTCTGTTTATGAGAAGGACTGTACACTGAACAATAAATGATTCCAAAAAATTAATGCCCATTTACGTGAGAGCAACATAACATTGGTGCATATCTAACAGGTAGTTAAATGGTTAAGAAAGTATTCCACCCTTTGCTTTTGATTCAGCCACTTAAAACATAATCAATTAATAGTCACTTATTTGTCATTAGATTTCAACTGTTTTCAATAATCATTTATGTATTTGTTCTCTTATAACAAATAAGAAAATGTTAAATAATAAATTTGAAAAATTGGGAGTACTTTTGTGTTGAAAAAAAGAAGAAATTGGAGAAACAATGCGGTCTGATCAGCTTTTAATGTCAAGAACAATTTTAGGAAAATTCATTAAAAGTTCTTATCCTTAAAAATGGTGCTAATTTTGCCCCAACCAATCAGATATTATTTAACATTTGAAAGCTAACATCTGATTGGTTGGGGCACCATTTTTAACGATAAGAACTTTTATTGAATCTCCCTGTTTGGTCTTCTGTCTTACTTAACCAGATAATTGGACTTAAATATATGTGCCAAAATAAGTATTCCATGATAATATGAAATATCCAGTTTACACACTGGAAATAATTGTAGCAAAATATACACACCACACAGCTGGCATAACCAATTCCCCCTAGACGAGGGCAAATATAATTCCAGACTCCAATGCTCCCTCGACGGATTCTCTGCCCCACGGCCAGTTCAAGGAAGAAGAGAGGGATGCCGATTAGAATAAGTAAGATCAAATAAGGGACCATATACGCTCCTGTAAAGATAAATGTGAATTTTATTTGTAAAAATACATTTTGAGCAGAAGGCAGAAATATAAGGCAACAAAAATGGACAGCTTATGTGCCAAAGATAATTAAGAAGGTAGCAGAATAAAAGTAGAACATGACAGGAAGGAATAAAAAAACATGAACCAATAAAATGATGATGAACATATTCAAGGAAACTTAAAACTGCTTGGATGATTGTTCTGCCTTGTTACATATTCCTCGTTCCTGAGGAACCTTAAAGGGGAAGTTCAGTGCAAATACATGTACTTTTCAGAAAAAAGAGCAGTATTCTTTCATCCCCATGACCTTAATCTGCCAATTCAGCATTTTGTCTGTGTATGCACAGTGCACAATGCAACCGAAATTCTGACTTCCTGTTTGCAGGACCCCTAGTAGAGACCGTTATGGTCTTGCCCTTGACCCAGCGCCTGAGTTGATTCAGTTGAGAAGTAGAGATCTGAGCATCTTTGACCCATCCAACAGCCAATCAGTAGAAATAACTGTTAGGAACATTCCAAGGATGTGGTGCATCCTGGGAAGAAGAAGGACCATTAGAACCTGAAATGTCAGCTCAGTAATGTCAACAGCAGGGAACAGCAAAGGGTATGAAATCAACTGATTTTTTAAAATGGAAGAGAATATATAGAATAACTAAGTATGCATTACACAAACTAACAATTTAATAAATATTGATTACGGTATTGTCTGTCCCTTTAAATGCAAAGTTAAATGTCATGTTAATATCCCCATTAGAAATATATTTGTGTGCCTTCTAGAAAAGAGTGAAGGCAGCAAAAAAGTTAAAATAGAACTAAAGTCCCCAGACAACATTGTCCCAATAGACAGAGCACATTCACAAACACACAACAAGCTGTGTCTCACCTTTCCCTTTGCTGTGGATGCTGGGTGATTTATGAAAATAACCTGTGGGTACTAGGCGTCAGCTCCCATATTTCACCTTATCTGGGAACACCCAGCTAAATGTACGCAGTACTTTACAGGAAACTGCAGTCTTGCTTCCTGGAAGCTGAGAGCCAATCATGTTACAGCTCAGAGATCCCTCCCTCTGACACAGAACACAGATTTCAGTGAATTTTTTTGTGTAAACACATTACAAATGCTCCCTATCCCTAAAAATGATAAATTCCTTTGCTTTTCATACAAAAAAGTGAAGTAATCTTTGCAGTGTATGTCTTTGCTAGCTTGAATGTAAAACAGAATTAGCATTTCAGTAAAAAATAAAAGTAAGTATGAGGAATCGAACCAGCAACCTTCTATACTGTGTCTTTCTAAAAAGACAGGATTACCTTTCTCTAAGCACAGAGTTTTTAGCTTCTTTTTCTACCGAAAGATAAAGTTTCTATATATATTCATTGTTGAGTTGCTGGTGGTATAGTATAGTATAGTATTTGAGGTTGAATAAAGACATACGTCCATCCAGTTCAACCCATCTAGCAATATCCTCATTTCCTGCCTAACTGTTGATCCAGAGGAAGGCAAAAAAAAAACCACCAAATTTATAAAGGGGGAAAAAATTCCTTCCTGACTCCAAGTGGCAATCGGAAATTTCCCTGGATCAACTCTACTTTATGTATCAATACCAGTAACTTGCAACACTCCTTGTTTGCAGAAACTCATCCAGCTTTTTTTTTAAACTGACCAATGAACCTGCCATTACAACGTCCACTGGAAGACCGTTCCATAGCTTTACCGTTCTCACAGTGAAAAACCCTTTCCGAGCTTGAAGCCTAAACCTTTTTTCTTCAAGTCTTAAGGGATGTCCTCGTGTCCTTTGACATGTTCTATTGGTGAACAATGCCCCAGATAGTTTATTGAATGGCCCGTTAATGTATTTATACACAGTAATCATATCCCCACGCAAGCGCCTTTTCTCCAGCGTCCATAATTGTAACTTTTCCAGTCTCTCTTCATATTCAAGTTCCCCCAATCCCCTTATTAATTTAGTTGCCCTTCTCTGAACCCTTTCCATTTCAAAGATGTCCTTTTTGTACACAGGATTCCAAAATTGCACTGCATATTCCAAATGAGGCCTTACCAATGCTTTGTAAAGAGGGAGAATTACATTTTCCTCCCTTGAATCCATACCTCTCTTTATACAAGACAATACCATGCTGGCTCTGGCTGTTGCCGCCTGGCACTGCTTGCTACCTTTAAGTTTGTTATCCACCAAAACTCCAAGATCCCTTTCCAACAGGGATTCACTTAACACAGAGCCATTTATAGTAGCACAAGGATTTTTAAGTCCAAAATGCATCACCTTACATTTATCAACATTGAATTTCATCTGCCACTTAGCAGCCCAATGTGATAATCTATCTAGATCCCCTTGCAACAATTGCACATCCTCTGAAGTTTTCATGGTCGACAAAGTTTTGTGTCATCAGCAAACACAGAAACCTTGCTGACAATACCCACTTCCAAATCATTAATAAATAGATTAAATAGAAGCGGCCCCAACACAGAACCCTGTGGCACCCCACTTAGCACTTTAGTCCATAATGATGAAGCCCCATTAACAACTACTCTCTGCATCCTATTCATTAACCAATTTTCTATCCATGTAGAAATGTGACTCCCCAGACCAACAGACCTTAGCTTATTCATTAGTAAATGCTGTGTATTTAGGAACACACAGACCAAGAAGTTCAAACCCCCTAGTTAACTTATGAAACAATACATCATAGTCTACAGCCTGAATGTATTGCTTTTTTGTTTGTTTGTTTCCATTATTTTTCTAGAAAAATAGTTTCCACATATGTACAAACTTTATGTATAGCAGCTCTGCTTTTAATTTACCAACCAGTGTGAATTGCCGACAGCCTTCCTAGAGCATTACAAAATAGTGAACTGACATTTACTGAAATGTACTTTCTTCTTCTGCATGTGAAGTGGTGGTGCACTGAGAAAGTGCTGGTTTTGGAAACCTACTATTGGGACACAGGTTCAATTCCAGGCTTACCTTTTTTTTGTTTCTATTACATTCCTAGCTAAAGATAATTATTTTACATATACAGATATCCCACCTATTAGCCCTTGTGGGATAGAGAAAGCTTCTTTTTTAGCAAAACACAGTATAAAAGGTTTCAGGTTTGATTTCTTACATCCATACTAGCAATAAAATAAACTGAAAAGATTACTTTTCTTTTTTGTATGAACAGCAAAGTAATGTATCATTGTTAGGGACAGGAGCATTTGTAATGTGTTTACACAAAAAGTGCAATGAATTCTGTGTTTTGTATCAGAGGGAGGGACGATCTCTGAGCTGTCACGAGATTGTCTGTCAGCTTCCAGGAAGCAAGGTTGCAGCTTCCTGTGAACTGTACTGCATACTCTTAGCTGGGTGTTCCCAGCTAATGTGAATAATGGGAGAAGACCCCTAGTACCCACAGGTTAATTTCATAAATCACCAAGCATCCACAGCAAAGGGATAGGAGAGAGACAGCTTTTTTTGCAAATGTGCTCTTTCTATTGGGGCAATGTTGTCTGGAGACTATAGTCCCCCTTAAGCCATGCCTCTTTTGAAATTTTCAAATACAAGGATACTAGTCAAGTCAAGGAGATCCATAAAGTATGAGAAATAGGTATTGAGGCATAGGCCATTTCTGCAATTGCGTTGCCCGAGTCCCCTAACAAGTAGCACTTTTTGCTAAAAGGGTATGTCCAACTCACAAAATAAACATTTAGACTTTGCTTGCACCACCAAATACTTACCCAACAGCAAGTCTTAAACCCAATGTTCACTACGCCCATCTGAGAAGGTTCCTCCCTTCTCATAAAGCTATACAAGCTCACACATGCTTGGTGGAGCAGTCATTGCCCATCATGTAAGCTGTCACAGCCATGCTTGACTAGTGTAACCCAGAAGAATTGGGAAAAAGACAGGAGACCATAAAGATCGGGATGAAGATCTACCTTCAGGAACGTCAGTGAGTAAGCATTGGGTCTTGGGTTATTTAGGAGATAAGTAAGCTAAATATTAATTTTTATTTGGGGTTGTGTACTAGCTAAATATACATTTATATGTCCAAAAAGTTTGGAAAACTAGCCATACAGTATGGGCAGTTCATTATTTAAAAACCTTCTAGATGCCCCCACTAACATGAATTTTTGTATACTCGTTCCGAAAGTGAAAAAATGGCAGGTCAAGCTAACAGGTAACATTTTCAAGGCTTCTCATTTAAAAAATAAACCTTAATTTTTCATATTTCTTCTTTACTGCAAAAATTATTGCCTGCTGAAAAAAAAGCAGCTATGCCTTACCTCCCTTTCTTCAATCAATTTTACAAAAGCCAGGATGAAGGATTAAGAAATTTACCTTGCTCGCAATGTACTGACAGGTCCAGAGTGTTTCCGTTTCACTTTAATTATAGCATGCATTAGCGTGCTAGCACGCTCTAGTTAAAGTGAAGCAGGAAACAGTCGTGACCTTTATGTGGTGGATCACAGATTAAAGAATTTAGGTCTTCTGTAAAAGATTAAAGAAGGGGAGATAATCAATGCATTAAAGGAATAGTAAACTAAAAATGATAGTCAGATTAGCACCTTCTGTACCAAGTACACACGCTGTACGTGCCTGGCTGGGTGGTCTATCCGGTGCTATGCTATTTGTGACTGGAGCTCAGAGTTCCATTCACAAATAGGATTTTTTCTAAGTCTTTGCTACTTAGAAAAAAATGTGGGCAGAGATCAATATAAGGTGCAATAAACAAACTCTTCAGTCCTTTGTAAAGCCGCCTGCTGCATGGATCACTTTTTCTTTTTTTTTCTTCTGTATCAATATTTAGGTGATCAGTTCTGATCTTTGCCAATGAATAAAAAATAATTTCCTGGGAAAAAAAAATTCTGGGACTTCATTTTTCCAATCGGATTTCGACTTTTTTGCCCAGTTTGTTAGCATTCCCAAGGATGATCTGTTGATTATCTTTGGGAATGATAAAAAAAAAAGTGATACACACTTTTCAAAAAAAATTTTTTATACAATATAACCATAATAAAAAAAAAAAAAAAAAAGTCTTCCAAGCTGCCCAAATTCCCTAGGAATTCCACTAGTTTCAAGAGAAAAGAAACCTATATTGGGAAATTTTGCAGTGGTACCAAAAAGAGAGTTGAATATTTAGGATCAGTGAAGTGTGCAAAAACTTGTGTGTCTCTCTGTACCAATCAGCGTTTCATTACCATACTGTATTACATGTATGAAAGCATGGCACTGTTACGCAGCTGAAAAATATATAGTTTGTGGGGTGTTATTTCAAAGTTTTCCAGGCTATTTCCTTTTCAAAAGTGTAGGCTGTTAAAATGACAGAGCACTTATAAATATAAGAAATATATTCTTATAAATTGTACTTGTGCATGCGTCCCATTTGAACTTGTTGGTCACGTCTCTGTGTGCATCCACACATATGACATACCATTGGGAGATTGACATTTAGTGGGTTTTTTACTTGTAAAGTGGGTTTAGGTAGGATTTCAACCTTTGAATCATCTTATTTTATTTGTTCACTAAATAACATAAAAGCATATTCTATGGACTACTGTGTCTGAAATTCTTGTTTGTATAAAAGCATGGCACAGTTGCGTAGCTGAAGGTGTGAAGGTTCCAAAAATATATAGTTTATTGGGGATATTTCCAAGTTTTGTGGCCGTTTCCTTTGAAAGAGTAGGCTGTTCAAATTACGGGGGGTTTTTTGTGCATGCTTCCCACTTGAGATAGTTGATGGCCATAAATCAGCCCAAAAAGTAGAAAAAATGGCAAAAAAAGTTCTATGGATTACTGCATCTGGAATTCTTCATTTATGTATGCATGCAACTATGGCACTGTTACATAGCTGAAGGTGTGTAGATTCCAAATATAGTTTGTGGGGGGTTATATATAGTTTTCCTTTGAAAAAGAGTAGGCTGTTCAAATTGCAGAGCAGTTTGATTTTTTCTTGTAAAAATTCTACGAAGAACTGCGCCTACACCATTGGTGGTATGCATGAATTAATGGCACCGTTGTGTAGCTGCATTTTGGGTGGTATTTCTAATATAGAGGGATGTTTAGTGTGCCAAATTTGAAATGTTTCTGGAATTGTGCCACTGTGCATTGGCTCACTTTGTGGCTATTCGATTCCACACCTGTGTGTGTAACCATGCATATGGCATACGGTTTAATTCAGGACATTTGGGAGATTTCTTGGAAGATGTTTTTTGTTAATTTTTTCAGAAAGACTGCTAAAAATGCGAATTTCTACGAAGAAGTGCGTCCACACACGAACAAACTACAGCGTTACGTAGCTGAAGGTGTGTAGATTTCAGAAATATACAAGTTTGTGGGAGGTATTTCTGAGTTATGGGGGTGTTTTGTGGTAAAAACTGCAGACTGTTCAAATTCTGAGTTGGCTGAATATTTTTGCTGTTTCTGACCCATTGTGCATTGTTTAACTTATGCTTATGGCATACCGCTTGATTCAGAACATTTGGAAGATTGATATTTGGTAATGTTTTTTTACATTCCATGTAAATGGCATGATTTTTGGTCATCTTTTCAGAAAATATGCTAAAAGTGTGAACTTCTACGAAGAGCTGCGCCCACACCATTGATGGTATGAATGAACGAACTACAGCGTTACATAGTAACAAAATAATTGAGGTTGAATAAAGACATATGTCCGTCAAGTCCAATCTTTACATCCTTCTTTTTTAACCCTACCTAACAGTTGATCCAGAGGAAGACAAAAAAAAAAAAAAAAACAGGAAGGGGGAAAAAATCCTTCCCGACTACAAATGGCAATCGGAAAGTATCCGTGGATCAACCAGAACTGCAGAATATGTATTAATTACAGTAATTCTTAATATTTTTTAGTTTTAGAAACTTATCTAGGCCACTTTTAAAGCTATTCAATGAACTTGCCATTACCACACCTGCTGGAAGACAGTTCCACAGTTCTCACTGTAAAGAAACTTTTTCAAACCTGAAGATAAAACTTATTTTCTTCCAATCTTAAAGGATCTCCACGAGTCCTCTAATAAGACTGATTAGTGAACAATTCACCAAACGTTTATTGTATGGCCCATTAATATATTTATATAAAGTGATCATTTCTCCACGCAAACGTTGCTCCTCTAATGTAAATAGTCCTAACTTGTCTAATCTGCCTGCATAGTCAAGCCCTTCCATTCCCTTTATTATTTTAGTTGCCCTTCTCTGAACTGCTTCCATTTCCAAGATGTCCCTTTTGTATATGGGATTACGAAACTGCACCGCTTTGTAAAGAGGGTGAATGTTTTTTTTCACTTGAATCTATTCCCCTCTTTATAGAAGACAATATCTAAGTCTGTTATCTACCAGAACCACCAAATCTTTTTCCAATCAAGATTCACTTAACACAGAGTTATTTACGGTGTAGGTTGGAACCTGGATTGATAAACCCCAAATGCATCACCTTACATTTATCAACATTGAATCTCATCTGCCATTCTGCTGCCCATAATCTATCTAGGTCAGCTTGCAGCAATTGCACATCATTTGAAGTTTCCAAAGCTCCGTCTAATTTATTGTCATCAGCAAACACAGAGACCTTGCTCTCAATGCCCCCTTCTAAGTCATTTATAAACAGATTAAAAAGAAGTGACCCCAGTATGGAACCCTGAGCCACACCACTTAGAACTTTAGCCAACATAGAAGTAGCTCCATTGACAACCACTCTATGTTTGCTATCAAATAACCAATTCTCTATCCATGTACAAATGTTTTTTTCTAGGCCACCAGTCCTCAGTTTATAAATTAGTCGCCTATGTGGCACAGTATCAAAAGCTTTAGCAAAATCCAAGTATACCCATCTACTACTATGCCAGAATCTAAATGCTTACTCACTTCTACATAAAAACCAAGTAAATTTGTCTGGCACAATCTATTTTTCCTAAATCGATGCCAACTACTACTAATAAGATCAGTTCTGGAGACAAAGTCAAGGATATGATCCCATAACAGTTTCCAGCAACTTCCCTACCACTGATGTTAGGCTTACAGGTCTATAGTTACCCCAGGTTGGCATTACATTGATTTTTTCCAATCCAGCGGCACATCACCAGACAAAAGTGAATCTGAAAAGATAAGAAACAGTCGGCTAGATAAAACTGGACTAAGCTCTCTTAAGATCCAAAGGATGTATTCCATCCGGTCCTGGGGTTTAATTGATAAAATACGTAGCTGATGGACGTAGCTGATGGTGTGCAAAAATCAGGAATATGTAGTTTGTGGTGGGTATTTCTGAATCAGGGGGTTGTTCTGTGGGCAGACTGTTCAAATACAGAGCTGGCTATTTTTTTTTACTGTAATTGCCATTTGACATTGGTCCCCCTTTGGAAGTACACCCATGAATAAGGCATACCGTTTTATTCAAGAGGGTTAGGCTTTTTAATATTTCAGATGCTTTTGAACATTCCTTTACATTTTTTAGTTGAAATACAGGTTTGATTTTGGCTCTGGTTTTACAGTTGAGGGAAAAAATAAAATGGGAGAAAATAACTTAAAGGGCAACTGTGGTCTCAAAACAAGTTAGGGTCAAATGAAAGCCTGCAGTATTTCTTTTAAAATAAGCTGACAATCGCATCTCTGGCTGGAGCCTGTGAGTAATTACATGAATGTTCAAACTTCCTGCTTCCAGTAGGTTGAGTGAGATCACCTAACCTCTGTCCCGCCCGTCTACCCCGGGGGAGAAGCATGCTCAGTTAAGACTTAATGCTGGGGAAATCAGGAAGTATATGGGGGGGGAAATGACAGTTGAGAAGGGGAGCCTATTAATGCAGGCAGAGGCTGGTCACATGACTAGAAGCAGGTCACATGGCTGAAAAAAGGAAGTGTTCAAGCAGGAAGTAATATTGCTGAATCTTTCCAGCAATACCTTCTCACTAAGTTTATTTTATACTCTATGGAGAGCTTTTAGGTCCATTAAGAACATTTCTCCATAATCGTTATAGACAGAAAATCACTATCCTGTGCTGTCCTAACCACATTGTTTATATTGAACTTGCTGTTGTAAATACTGATAAGTACATTCATAGCATGTCTATCTGGATCCTGTGTAGGGTCTCAGTTTCCCCTATGGTGCTGTTTGGTTTGAACTGCACATTGAGACATAAATGCCTGGGTCTATTCTTAGACCTGCAGATTTATTGGATTATAGCTGTCAGATAGGTGGTTGGATGTGTGACTCCTACTGCCTGAAGTGACCTGAATAATCCTTCCCTAAACCAATCATGTAATTGCTATGGATGTAAGGGAAGGGCAGATCACTTGCATATTCAAAACCTTGGGTAGGAATCGCTAAAGCATGGGCTTTTAATGTCTGTAAGTCAGTAAAATGGCTATATTCCAGGATGTATAAAAAATACATTTTCCAGCATTCTGTGCAGCCAGGGAATGCTGCGAGTTGTAGTTTTTAAACATGTGAAAAGTTCAACACCCATGCTCTAGGGTGCTTAACTTAGAAGTTGATTATTGAATAAAATATGTTTTTGCAGACCTTTCTGGTAGGTTATTGTCTTGGACCCATCTAGTCATTTATTTAGTTACAATTGGGTGGCAAGAGATTACGGAGCCACCATTTACCTATTGAATGACGTTAGAATTGTGCGGTGCTTGGTGGGAACCGTTTTCTGGCACTTCTGTCTGTGGAGGTACCGATTATTTTTTTGTTTTACATCTGGACACATTCCTTACTTAAAAGGACATTAAGAAAAAACTTACTACAAACAGAATGCTGGGATTTGTAGTTTTCAAACATGTGAACGGTCACAAGTTCAACACTCCTGCTCTATACCAATAGGATGAATTACATCTAGACACATGCCCTTAGCTACAGACAATAAATGAGAAACTTTGCATGTCCCCACCAATTTCATTGGAAGTGAGAAATGTGTTTATATATTACATTATTAGGGCAATGCTATTATAATAACATGAGTCTGTGAGTTACTTTCTGCTATAAGAAGGCTCTACTTCATTTTATACTCTGTCGGGAGCTTTTAGATCCTTTAAAAACATCCCTCCCTAATCTTTATAGCCAATCACTATTCTGTGCGGTTCTAACCCCATAGTGATTGTAGATCTGGAACCTGCTGTGGTAAATACTAATAAGTATGAACCTGTGGTGCTGTTTAGTTAGAATTGCGCATTGTGGCAGTATTGCCTGGGACTCGCTGGCAGGTCAAATAGATTAGGGAGTGTATGGCGAAAAGGCTAATCTGCTAAACCGTTTTTTTACATCGGTTTTTACTGTTGAAAATCCTTGTCCTTACAGTAGGTATTGTAATAAAATGCAGGGAAGAAATGAAGAGTATTCACATTGGCTAACAGAGGATATGGTACAGAAACAATTAGACAAAGTTAATATCAATAAAGCCCCAGGACCAGATGAATTACATCCTAGGATTTTAAAAGAGCTTAGTTCAGTTCTATCTAGACCACTGTTTCTCATCTTTTCAGATTCACTTTGGTCTGGGGATGTGCCGCTGGATTGGAAAAAAGCCAATGTAATACCAATATTCAAAAAAGGTAGTCGTTCACAGCCTGGTAACTATAGACCTGTAAGCCTAACATCAGTGGTAGGGAAGGTGCTGGAAACTTTGTTACGGGATCATATCCTTGACTTTGTCTCCAGAGCTCATCTTATTAGTAGTAGTCAGCATGGATTTATGAGAAATAGATCATGCCAGACAAATTTAATTGGTTTTTATGAAGAAGCGAGTAAGAAGTTAGATTCAGGCACAGCAGTGGATGTGGTATATTTGGATTTTGCGAAAGCTTTTGATACTGTGCCACATAGGCGACTAATGTATAAACTGAGGACTGTTGGCCTTGAAGAAAACATTTGTTCATGCATAGAGAACTGGTTATTGGATCGCAAACAGAGAGTGGTGGTAAATGGAGCTACATCTATGTGGGCTAAAGTTCTAAGCGGAGTGCCTCAGGGTTCTGTACTGGGGCCGCTTCTGTTTAATCTGTTTATAAATGGACTTAGAAGGGGGCATTGAGAGCAAGGTCTCAGTGTTTGCTGATGACACTAAACTATGCAGAGCTTTGGAAACTTCAAGTGATGTGCAAGTGCTGCAAGCAGACCTAGAGAGATTATCAAAATGGGCAGCAGAATGGCAGATGAGATTCAATGTAGATAAATGTAAGGTGATGCATTTGGGATTTAATAATCCCTGTGCCACCTACACCATAAATAACTCTGTGTTGAGTGCATCTGTAATGGAAAAAGATTTGGGGGTTCTGGTTGATAACAGACTTAGCTATAGCAAACAATGCCAGGCAGCAACAGCTAGAGCTAGCAAGATATTGTCTTGTATAAAGAGAGGAATAGATTCAAGAGAGAAAAATATTATTCTCCCTCTTTACAAGGCACTGGTAAGGCCTCATTTGGAATATGCGGTGCAGTTTTGGAATCCCATATACAAAAGGGACATCTTGGAAATTGAGGCAGTTCAGAGAAGGGCAACTAAATTAATAAGGGGAATGGAGGGGCTTGAATATTCAGGCAGATTAGACAAGTTAGGGCTGTTTACATTGGAGAAGCGATGTTTGCGTGGGGACATGATAACCTTATACAAATATATTAATGGGCCATACAATGAACTCTTTGGTGCATTGTTTACTAATAGGTCATATCAGAGGACTCGTGGACATCCTTTAAGGTTGGAAGAAAAGAAGTTTCATCTTCAGGTTAGGAAAGGTTTCTTTACAGTGAGAACGGTGAAACTGTGGAACTGTCTTCCAGCAGATGTGGTAATGGCAAGTTCATTGAATAGCTTTAAAAAAGGCCTGGATAAGTTTCTAAAACTAAAAAATATTGAGAATTACTGGTATTAATGCATATAGATCTGGTTGATCCAGGGATACATTCCGATTGCCGTTTGGAGTCAGGAAGGAATTTTTTCCTCCTTTTTAGCTGGGTTTTTTTGCCTTCCTCTGGATCAGCTGTTAGGTAGGGTTAAAAAAAAAAAAAAGGGGGTGAATAGGTTGGACTTGATGGACGTATGTCTTTATTCAACCTTAATTACTATGTTACTATGTATGTTACTATGTTATGTGGTGGGATTTCCTGGGTCATTTTTAGGACTTGAAGACTTACACCATTTGTGCCTGCCCCTGGATCCTTGCTGGGAGTGGAAAGGGAGAGCAAGTTTGGAATGGATCCTGATACCTACTAGCTGAAGGGATGTAAGTGGCCTCTCTCTGGCCCTACAGCTTAACAGCTATAGGCATATGGGAGAGGCAGACAGATCCAGAATCACTTTCATATTTGTGCACTTTGTGTTGGTGTCACTGAAAGCATGACCCCGAGCTTTCAATAAAAATTATATATAAAAATGGTGCTGTATATATATATATATATATATATATATATATATATATATATATATATATATATATACACACATATATATATCTCTCTCTCAGGGTTACAGATCTGCGTGTCAAACTCCAATAAATATATCACAACCTCCCTCTCCCCGCCCCCCTCCCTCCCCGCATAATAAATTAAAAGGCAGCTGTTCACAGACTGAAACAAAGCTGTTCACAGTTAGTTCACAGACCGAAACGTTGCTGATTGCACATGCTGCACTGATTGTTGCACTTTATGATGCACATATATTGAATAAAAGTTGAAAAGGACCCTTGAGTGCACTTGTATTTCTACTATTGGATATCATTTATTTATAAAGAAAGTCATCTCTGCTTATGATTATATATGTTTTGGGATATTTACTTAGATTTGCTTCTTACCTCCTCCATTTTTCTGGCACAGGTAAGGAAATCTCCACACGTTGCCTAGACCCACAGAGTATCCAATCTGTGCTAAGATGTACTGTAATTTGCTGTTCCATGCTGGCCTGTCTTCTATTTCTGAATTCTCTTCCAGTTGCTTTGGCCTACCTTCTTGACCTGATACATTTAAAGCACTAGCTTTATGATCTATAGGTTCTTCATGAGCCAAGAGGTCAGCAACAGATTCTGTCACATGCTGATTGCTGTGTTCTCGCTGGGTTACTTTACTGTTTTTAGGCATCTGGAGATGTTAATTGAGTGTAAGACCAAAAGCAGTTGTCTTTGTGCAACTGGAAGTTTCAAAGATGGATATTTTTAGCTATTGTGTGATAATTTGTTTTACAATCTGCAAGAGAAAAAAAAAATATATAAACCTTCTATTTTTACTATTCAATATTAAAATAGGGGTAGCAGTAAGTATATTTATAAACTTTATATATTTTGTCATGTGCCAAAAATATGCATGTTTATGGTCATTTAGACCTATATGTAATATTGTATACCCCCCTCCTCATTGGTAGCTCCTAAAAACTCAATGCTATCTCCGTAAAAATAATACAATAGGAGGGATATATATAGTCACTTGTTTCCCTTGTTTACTTGCTAAGACTTATAATGCTTTATGTCCTATTTTACTAGTTTTCTTTACAGATCCCCGTCAAGCATTACATTTTGTTTACATATACAGTCCAGACAGATATTTCGCAATTTATTGAAGGTGTAAATAAAATCACAGGACACCAATGAATTAATCATAAACAGTTTCATTACAATTATCTTGTATTCTGAAAGACCATGCAACAATGATTAGCACAAAGGCAAGGGTTAAGAAGCTTTCTTAATAAAGAAAACTTTGCAAATCTTGGCATTTTTGCGATTCATGCACCTGAATTATATTATATTCAGTTTTGTGTATTGCTTCTTCACATTCTTTGAATGCAATTGCATGTTTTAAGGCAGGGAATCCAAACAAATTACTTTCTAGGTTTTGCAAATTATAAAGGGACAGAGGTGTTTGAAATAACTGCACCATGTACTTTCCATTTTTAATTAGTAAATTTTGAGGGCCGTATTTTGAGGATCCCTGCTGCAGGGGGTTGTAGAATGGATTGACCTAGAGTTGCTGAAGATGGCTAAGGATTTCACGAAGATCTGAACAGAGTTATAGCATGGTGTCCATCTTGTGTAGCAATCAAGCTCCACCCCCAAAAGTGAACATCTTAGCAAATAAACAAATGCTCATTCCCATGTTTTACTACATAGACTCACTCACCTGCAATTAGAATACACTGACAATTTCTTACAGACTTAAGTAACAAGAAAAAATTCATATATTTCAGAATCAATTGAGAAAATAAACAAGCTTTCAGACATTGCTTGAATCAATTGAAACAACTTATTATAGTACACCATTAATGTAAATTATATGACAGATGGTGTAGAGGAGTGAAAGTTTCAAAGGAATAGTTCACTGAAAAAGTGAACTTTTCCTTTAATGCATTGATTGAAGAATGGGAGGTAAAGATGCCTTTACCTCCCGTCGTTTAACTCTCTCTCTTCAGTGAACTCTTCCTTTAAGTAAGGATCCAGATTTAGCACCAGAAGAAATATTTATATAATAGCGAGCATATATAACAAAGACTTCTGGGTATTTACCATGTTTCCATGGAAGGTTTTAGGAAAGCTATATCTTTGAAAAGACTTTTACAGCATTCCACAAGCTAAATGCAAAACCAGAGCGCCAACTACAGACCGGTTTCAGCTTTATTAAGCCATCATCAGTGTTTCAAACACAGGGAGTTTCAAAGCCTTTATTCTCTCCCTATCCTATTTAATTTATTGGTGACGTCGGCCTATAGGCGCTTCACACTGCAAAACCAGAGGCCTGCACTACACTGATTATGGCTCAATAAAGCCTAAACCAATCTGTAGTTGGTGCTCTGGTTTTGTATTTAGCTTGTGGAATGCTGCAAAATTCTTTTTAAAAATACAGCTTTCCTAACAGTTTCCATGGAAACAGGGTAAATACCCAGAAGTCTTTGTTCCTTATTTGCGTATTGCTGTAAAGGAAGTTTCAAAGCCTTTATTCTCTCCCTATCCTATTTAATTTATATTTTAAAATAAACACTTTTTACAAATGCTGAGCACGTCCATGGGGACACACATCACCCCATGTTGCTAAATTATTGATGGCAAATTGGGAAGGATTTTTACAGTGTTTTCAAAAACAATCTGTTTTTATAGAAAACATTTATCAATGACATATTTGTTATTTGAAAGGGACAGAAACTACTATACCGAAGAAAATACATAAACATTTAATATAGCATTTAAATGTATAACAATTTTAAAATCCATTGACTAGCCAGCTTTTTAAAATGCAAAAATCTTTATATTTCCTGGAAGCATTAGAAAAAAAAAATATAATACTGGTGGCTTACAAAAGGGATAATATATACTTATGAAATTTTGTGTTGGTACGTGATTTAATATTCTTGAGACAACTTAATGATACATACAAACAATAGAATTCTAGTACAAAAACAATTCTAATTGCATTATATCCATTAAGGTTGCTGCTTCAAAGAGCCTGCCATGAACCATTTTTTTCTGTGTGGCTTGTCTGCTTGAAGCCAACTCTCTCTATTAACTGTCTCCCCCCACCCCCACCCCATTTTATCGACGACTAAGCCTCAAAATACTTACCAACCAACACGGGGGGAATAAAGGCTTTAGGAATTTTGCCTGATCATAGATATACAATACTATTTTATAGTTTTGATGAAGCAATTTATATGGGATTTTTTTTTTTTTTTTTTTTTTAAGAGCCTTGCTGATAACAAGACCTGTATGGATAATCTGGAAACGCAAAGCCATGAGAAATAAAAGATTACATTAACCTCTAGGAAGGAGTCTGATGTTTCCATTTCCAACTTCAATAATTGCCTCTTCTTGTTCATAGTCCAGATAATTGTTTTGATGCATTTCTCAAAATGTTTTTATCTTATTGAAAAATTTCTTAATAAAAATTAGTTTAAATTAAAAAAAAACAAACTAAACTAGTCAATTATCTGCCCCCAACCGATAAAATTTGCACTTTATAATCTGCATTACTAAGCAGATATTTAAGGATTATTATTGTCCCCATTCTGACAGTGTAAGCTGTCCCCTCCCTCCATGAGGTCAATCAAGGCTGTGACAGCAGATATTACAATCTATGATCAAGCATATTAAATGTTCTTAGAGAGAGGAGGCAAATACTTTTGCCTAAAAGGAACAGAATTGGGTAAAATAGCAGTTAGGGTTTGCAGACAGATAAGTCACCATTTTTGTTTAACCCTTTCAGTGCCAGCAGATTTTAATTTTTTTTTGCGTTAAGTGCCAGAAGAATTTTCAGGATTTTGCCCTTAATCGTTTTAGACTAATTTTACAGTAGGAAACCTTGCAGTAAATCAGGAATATTATACATTGTTTTTTTCAGCACAAAGTGTACTTTAACACGGTAACAGAATTTTGTAACTTTTCTGGAAATTTTACTGGAATTATGGGTAAAATATGTAAAAATAAAAATGAAAAATTTGCAAATTTTCATGGATTTTTCCCATTTTTATTTATAGTTATCTTAAGGTTACGCACAAAAATCTTACTGTTTCTAAAAACTCAGATACTGCCGAGTACAATGATACTAGATATATGTAGGTAGCCCACTTTTCCTGTACAGGAGACCCCCCAAACTAAAACTGCACCTTCAAGAATATTACACCAAATTGAAATGTATAACCACTACTGACAGTTAACATAGAATATCTAGCAAATTAACTAAAATATCCCCACAAGTGAGATATTTTTAGAAACTACACACCCGTAGGATTTTACGAGTAAGGTAAGTTTCGATCAAAATGCAGATACCCACACATTTTCTCACATTTTCCTTTTTTTCCTCAACTGTAAAATCAGAGAAAAAAATCAAATGTGAATTTCAGCTAAAAACTGCAGAGGAAAGTTCAAACGCATCTCAAATATGAAAGCCTAACCCCTCCCAAAGAAAACGGTATGCCACATTCATGGGTATACCCAGAGACATGGCTACCAACTAACCCAGAGCGTGACCAGTGCCAAATGTCAGTAGCAGCAAAAAAAAAAAGCCAGTTTTGTATTTGAACAGTCTGCAGTTTTTCCACAAAACACCCCCCAACTAAGAAATACCCCCCACAAACTATATATTCCTGAAATCTACACCTTCAGCTACATAGTTCATTCATTCATACCATCAATGGTGTGGGCGCAGTTCTTCGTAGAAGTTTGCACTTTTAGCAGATTTTTTAAAAAAAATGAACATCAAACAACATTCAAAAAGGTACAAATCATGCCAAAATCCCATGGAATGTAAAAAAAAAAAAAGTTACCAAATATCAATCTCCCAAATGTCCTGAATCAAACGGTATGCCATATGTGTGGTTACACACGCAGACGTGAAAGCGAATAGCCACAAAGTGAGACAATGCACGATGGCTCACAATAATCTAAAATATTTAGCCAACTCCGAATTTGAACAGTCTGCAGTTTTTTCCACAAAACACACCCTTAACTTAGAAATAGCCCCCACAAACTATATATTCCTGAAATCTATCCACCTTCAGCTATGTAACGCTGTAGTTTGTTTATTCATACCATCAATGGTGTGGGCGCAGTTCTTCGAAGAAGTTTGCACTTTTCTGAAAAAATTAACAAAAAACAACTTCAAAAGGTAGAAATCATGCCAAAACCTGATGGAATGTAAAAAAAAAAGTTACTAAATATCAATCTCCTAAATGTCCTGAATTAAACGGTATGCCATATGCGTGGTTTATGGTGTGGGCGCCGTTTCATGTAAAATTTCGCTTTTTTAACAGATTTTCAGGAAAAATTTATAAAAATACAAGTTAAAAATCATGGCAAATTTCCATGTCATGTAAAAAAAAACTTATTATCAATTATCAATCTTCCAAATGCCCTGAATCAAACGGTATGCCATATGCATGGTTACACACACGGACATGAAAGTCACTAGTCACAAAGTGAGCCAATGCGTAGTGGCCCAATAACAGCAACTTCTAACTAAACTAAACACCCCTCTAACTCAAAAAATACCCCCAAAAATATATATTCTCAGAATCTACATACCTTCATCTAAGCAACGGTGCCATTTTTTTCATTCATACCATCAATTGTGTGCGCGCAGATATTCATAGAATTTTGCACTTTTAGCATATTTTCTGAAAAAAAATAAAGAAACAAGTTTCAAAGTTAAAACCCCTGCCAAAACCCCAAGTAATGAAAAAAAAGTTACCAAATATCAATCTCCCAAATGTCCTGATCAAATGGTATGCCATATGCGTGGTTGCACACAGAGACATGGCCACCGACTAACTCAAATGGGAAGCAAGAAAAAAATCAGGGTGCTCTAATTTCAAACAGCCCCAAAACTTGGAAATGCCCCCCACAAATAACCCCCCCCCCACTAAATATTAATCTCCCACATGTCCTGAATCAAACAGTATGCCATATGCATGGATGCACACAGAGACGTGGCCACCAACTAGCTCAAATGGGACGCATGCACAAATGCAATTACAAGAAAAAAATCAGGAAAAAAGGAAACAGTCCCAAACCTTGGAAATTCCCCCCCACAAACTATATATTTTTGGAATCTACACACCTTCAGCTACATACCAGTGCCATGATTTCATGCATACATGAAGAATTCCAGACGCTGTCATCCATAGAACTCTGTGCTTTTAGAAGATTTTGTGAAAAATAAAATAAGACGATTCAAAGGTTGAAATACTACCTAAACCCACTTGACAAGCAAAAAAACCCACTGAATAGCAATCTCCCACATGTCCTGAATCAAACGGTGTGCCCTTTGCGTGGGTGCAAATAGAGACGAGGCCACCAACTAGCTTAAATGGGACGCATGCAGAAGTGCAGTTACAAGAATTTTTTTTTTAAAACGCCACAACCCACCCCCCACAGGCTCCCCCTTTTAGTGGTATTTTAGTGAAAATCGGTTAGTACGGAGAGTCACACACGTTTTTGCACACTTTATTGATCCAAAAAATTCAATCCAGTCTTTTTTTGCAAAATTTTTTTGCACTGCAAAATTTCCTTATAAAATAGGCTTAGTTTCCCTTGAAATTGTACAAATAAGTATCTGCGTTTACTTTACCGATATCACCGGGGACATTAGGAAGACAACGTTTTTTGCTAATTTATGGATTTAGTGTAAAAAAAAAGGGTGTGTGTATCACTTTAAGAATTTTTTTGTGTGCATTTCCCCCCCCCCCCTTTTTTTTTTGATAATTTCCAAAGATAATCATCAGATCATCTTAGGGAATGATAACGAACTTGGAATATGGGCATAAATGCCCATTTTCCAATTTGAAATCCGAACGGAAAAATCACTTCCCGGAAATCATTTTCACCAAAAGATCAGAAGTGATCACCAAATTTTGATCTCTGTCCCCATTTGTTTTAAAAGACTTTGGCTGAAAGCCGATACTAAAAGCAGCCTCTTCTGCAGCTGTGTGTATTCGTTACAGCAGCAGAGAAGGTTGAACGTGCTGCCAAGGGATTGGGTTGTGCAAGTCCTTCCAGGAGCATCTTTGGAATAGGCAAGTTTAACAAAAAGGTTTTAGGGATGTTTAACCTGTATATAAAATATGAATTTGAGAGACCCACCTTTTGGACCACCATGAAAACGTCTAAAATGACCGTGGGTCACACCTCCTCTTCCCGAGGCGTAGCTATTTTGACAGCCAAAACATTGCACTAACCTATTGAAGTTGAGGCTGGATCTTTCTGTGTAGTAAAATCCAATTCTGTCCAATCTTACAACCCCCCTTTTGTTAAGACAGACTAACCCTTTGTTAGACAGACTACACCAACAGCCAAATCATGGGTGACATCTACAACCCTCTTCCACGACTCCTGCTTCTCCTCCTCCCATCACACCGTGTCTAGAATAGACATGATACTAATCATTAAACCCCATCTACCCATATTGCTGCAGTCCAAATACTTACCGAGAGTCCTGTAGGACCATTCACAATGCAGCATACAGCTATGCTGGGGGACTCTCCCCCCGCCCCACAATGTAAACTCAACCCATTTTGGCTGAGATTATTTCCTGAAGGATATAGACCTTGCCAGGGATAACTTTTTCCACTTCAACAGAGTCCGTTGACACTATTACTGTTTGGGAAACTTTTAAACTTCATGCCCGCATGACTTAGTATGATAATTACTCAATGAAACACCACACAGCAGCAGCTGCTAAAAAACAGCAATACAAGCTCTTTACAAAGCATACACAGATTACTAAATCAATCCCTCACATTAAAAAGCCCAAGCACTCAAACTACAATCTGGACTGACTGACCAGTTGGTCATAGAATGAATCAACAACAAATTACACTCACAAAAACTGAGTTACTATTAACAAGGGGAGAAATGCAGAAAACTCCTAGCATACAAAGCCAACCATGAACACAAACCTCCAAATATTATTACTCTCATCCTCCCCAAAACACCAATGAGGACCCCCTTGTCATGGAACACTTGGTTTCATACTTTCATTAAAGGGAATGTCCACCCCTCTTTTCACAAATTGATATGATGTAGACAACCCCCCAAAACCTTAACTTCGTTTTAGTAAAAAGTTAGAAATCCGCTCCCACACAGACATATTATACTTACATGCTCCTCCTCGCTCCACTGCCGCAGCTCTGCACTTCCGGGTAAGGCAGTCAGTGTCGGCTGTGACGTCATGGCCAATCACTGACTGCCATTCCCGGAGCAGTCTCCACTGCGGCTGCTCAAGAACACGAAAAGAACAGAGCAGCCACAGTGGAGACTGGGAGAAGAACCCGGAAGCGGCAGTGGAGCGAGGAGCTTGTGAGTATAATAACTCTGTGTGGGAGCTGATTTGAAAATTTTTACTAAAACGAAGTTAAGGTTTTGGAGGGTTATCTACATCATATCAATTTTTCAAAAAAGGGGTGGACAGTCCCTTTAATTATACTCCACTACTCTCCAACATCATCACCTACCTGCCATACATGAGTAGCTTGATGCCATTGAATTCCCACAACGGTCATCACAACAGAAACAACTACTTAACTTCCTCATTTCATCTAACAAGCCATTTCCCTTCTGTCCAGAAATAAATCTCCTGGAATAGATGGACTACTGGTGGTTTATCTTCCTTACTCAGAATCTCTCACCCATCAACTTCTAGACCTCTACAATGCAATATACACTACTACCACAACCCAAGACTCCATGTTCGAATCCCTTATTACCCATATCCCCAAACCTGGGAAGGATCCTACCCCCCCTGAATCCTATAGACCAATCACTCTTCTCCTGGTGGATGTTAAGATACTTGCCAAAATACTTTCCCTCAGACTCAATCAAGTGATTAACATACTCATACACATATGAAACTGGATTTATCCCAGAGAAGAACACCTCCCTCAATACCAGGTGCCTTTTCCTAAACCTCCAAGCACGGCACAACTCAGTGGGAGCGCTACTCGGACCGTTTGTTGGGTCTCTTCCAGAAGCAAGGTGGACTGGTAAATACTTTTAAGTGTTTGTGATGGAGGCACTTTTAGCCCGCACCTGGATACAACCAACAATCCCACAACTTAATTCATGGAAGGTGTCTGTTAATGCAGTATTGCCCTAAAGGAACCTGATATGTCCAACCAATTATTGGAAGATATGGGGTAGGTGGGAAGAATCTATATTGTCAAGTAATGACTAAAACTGCCATATATGTACAAATACCCCTCACTGATCCAAGTAGAGTTATGCCTTATGATGAAATGTAATAAAAGATTTCCAACCTCCTTCCACTTTACAATAATACCCTCTAATTATAACGTGTTACCCAGTGTTATTGTTTAACCTCCCCCTTATATTATTATGATATTACAGGAATCTGTATAGCAACAATCACTGTAACTGATTGATTGTAATTGTTACAGATCAGATACTTCTTGTACAATACCTGCTTAACAAAATACTGTATTTGTTTTCAACTATGTATAGATTACTTTGTTCGTTAACCCTTTAATCGCCAAACTGCCACAGATCGTGAATATACATTCAACTGCCCCCCTAGCCCCCTCGATCCCCCCTCGGTTGTGTCCAAATCCGAGGGGGGGGGGGATCAGAAGTTACGGTACCTTTCTGCCGTGACCGTATAGGGAGGAAGCCGGTCCAACGTGGAGTAGTCCTGTTCCGGAAAGGGAGACACCGGTGACGTCATGGAGCTTCCTCCTTCACTGGGGTCTTCCCATAAAGAGGTAGGAGGCTGCCCCTGGTGGTCTAGTGGAGGTACTGCACTGTGATCTCCATTTAGATCACAGTGCAGTACCTGGTATAGTAAAGCTGTCAGTGTGACAGCTTTACTATACTTATTGTGAATGGAACTCAAAGTTCCATTCACAAATAGGATTTTTTCTAAGTCTATGCTACTTAGCAAAAAGACTTAGAAAAAAAATGGGGACAGAGATCAAAATTTGGTGATCACTTCTGATCACCAAATTATTGATCTTTGCCAATGAATGAAAAATCACTTCCTGGAAAATGATTTCTGGAAAGTGATTTTTCCGATCGGATTTCGAATTGGAAAACGGGCATTTATGCCCGTATTCCAAGTTCGTTATCATTCCCTAACATGATTTGATGATCTTTGGGAATGATTAAAAAAAAAAAAAAAAAAAAAAAAGGGCAAATGCACACAAAAAAAATCTTAAAGTGATACACACCTTTTTTTTTTTTTTTTTTACCCTAAAACTATAAAATTAGCAAAAAACTTTGTCTTCTCCAAGCATCCCAATGTCCCCGGTTATATCGGTAAAGTAAACGCAGATACTTATTTGTACGATTTCAAGGGAAACTAAGCCTATTTTATAAGGACATTTTGCAGAGGTACCAAAAAAAGACCGGACTGAATTTTTAGGATCAGTAAAGTGTGCAAAAACGTGTGTGACTCTCCGTACTAACCTGTTTTCACTAAAATACCACAAGAGGGAGAGTGCGCGTGTGGGGGGTGGGTTGTGGTGTTTAATTTTTTTCTTGTAACTGCACTTCTACAAGCGTCCCATTTGAGCTAGTTGGTGGCCTCGTCTCTGTTTGCACCCACGCAAATGGCACACCGTTTGATTCAGGAGATGTGGGAGATTGCTATTTAGTGGGTTTTTTTTACTTGTCAAGTGGGTTTTGGTAGTATTTCAACCTTTGAATCTTCTTATTTTATTTTTCACAAAATCTTCTAAAAGCACGGAGCTCTATGGATGACATTGTCTGGAATTCTTCATGTATGTATGAAATCATGGCACCGTAATGTAGCTGAAGGTGCATAAATTCCAAAAATATATAGTTTGTGGGGGGTATTTCAAAGTTTAGGGCTGTTTCCTTTGAAAAAGGGTAGGCTGTTCAAAAGTAGAGCACTTTGGTTTTTTCTTGTAATTGCATGTGTATGCGTCCAATTTGAGCTAGTTGGTGGCCACGTCTCTGTGTGCATCCACACATATGGCATACCGTTTGATTCAGGACATGTGGAAGATTGATATTTAGTAGGGGGGTTTATTTGTGGGGGGCATTTCCAAGTTTTGGGGATGTTTAAAATTACAGAGCACTTTGATTTTTTTCTTGTATTTCTTATGCATGCTTACAATTTGAGTTAGTTGGTGGCCATATCTCTGTGTGCAACCACGCATATGGCATACCATTTGATTCAGGACATTTGGGAGATATTATTTGGTAGCTTTGGTAACTTTTTTTCATTACTTTGGGTTTTGGCAGGGCTTTTAACTTTGAAACTTGTTATTTTTTTTCAGAAAATATGCTAAAAGTGCAAAATTCAGTGAAGATCTGCGCACACACAATTGATGGTATGAATGAAAAAATGGCACCGTTGCTTAGCTGAAGGTATGTAGATTCTGAGAATATCTATTTTTGAGGGGTATTTTTGAGTTAGAGGGGTGTTTAGATTGTAAAATCTTAAAAGTTGCTGTTATTGGGCCACTACGCATTGGCTCACTTTGTGACTAGTGGCTTTCATGTCCGTATGTGTAACCATGCATATGGCATACCGTTTGATTCAGGGCATTTGGAAGATTGATAATTAACAAGTTTTTTTTACATGACATGGAAATTTGCTATGATTTTTACTTTGAATTGTATTTTTATAATTTTTTCCTGAAAATCTGGTAAAAAAGCAAAATTTTACATGAAACTGCGCCCACAACATTGGTGGTATGCATAAAGGAATCACACTATTGTGTAGCTGAAGGTGTGTAGATTCCAAGAATATATAGTTTTGGGGGGTATTTCTAATATAGAGGGGTGTTTAGTCTGACAAATCTGAAAAGTTGCTGTAATTGTTCATTGGCTCACTTTGTGGCTAGTTGATTGCACATTTGCGTGTGTAACCATACCTAGGGCATACCGTTTGATTCAGGACATTTGGGAGATTGATATTTGGTAACCTTTTTTATATTACTTGGGATTTTGGCATGATTTCTACCTTTGAGAGTAAAATTTAAAATTTTTTAGAAAATCTGCTAAAACTGCGAACTTCTACGAAGAACTGCGCCCACACCATCGATGGTACGAATGAACGAACTACAGAATTACGTAGATAAAGGTGTGTGGATTCAAGAAATATATGGTTTGTGGGGGTTGTTTTGTGGGGAAAAATTGCAGACTGTTCAAATTCAGATTTGGCTGAATATTTTTGCTGTTTCTGAGCCATTGTGCATTCTCTCACTTCGTGGCCATTCGCTTCCACGTCCACGTGTAACCACACATATGGCATACCATTTGATTCAGGACATTTGGGAGATTGATATTTAGTAACTTTTTTTTACATTCCATCAGGTTTTGGCATGATTTCTACCATTTGAATTGTTTTTTGTTAATTTTTTCAGACAAATGCGAACTTCTACGAAGAACTGCGCCCACACCATTGATGGTATGAATGAACAAACTACAGTGTTACATAGCTGAAGGTGTGTAAATTTCAGAAATATATAGTTTGTGGGGTTTTTTTCTAAGTTACAGGGGTGTTTTGTGGAAAAAAACTGCAGACAAATTCGGAGTTGGCTAAATATTTTCGCCGTTTCTGAGCCATCGTGCATTGTCTCACTTTGTGGCTTTTTGCTTCCACGTCCGCGTGTGTAAACACACATATGGCATACCGTTTGATTCAGGACATTTGGGAGATTGATATTTAGTAACTTTTTTTTTACATTTCATGGGGTTTTGGCATGATTTCTACCTTTTTGAATGTTGTTTGATGTTCATTTTTTTTGAAAATCTGCTAAAAGTGCAAACTTCTACGAAGAACTGCGCCCCCACCATTGATGGTATGAATGAACGAACTACAGCGTTACATAGGAATATATAGTTTGTGGGGGGCATTTCTGAGTTGGGGGGGTGTTTTGTGGAAAAACTGCAGACTTCAAATACAAAGCTGGCTATTTTTTTTTGCTGCTACTGACATTTGGCACTGGTCATGCTCTGGGTTAGTTGGTAGCCATGTCTCTGGGTACACCCATGAATGTGGCATACCGTTTTATTCGGGAGGGGTTAGGCTTTCATATTTGAGATGCGTTTGAACTTTCCTCTGCAGTTTTTAGCTGAAATTCGCATTTGATTTTGTCTCTGATTACAGTTGAGGAACAAAAGGAAAATGTGAGAAAATAACTTACAATTGGACGAAGAGCTGCGCCCGGGTATCTGCATTTTGATCGAAACTTACCTCACTTGTAAAAGCCTGTGGGTGTGTTGTTTCTAAAAATATCTCACTTGTGGGGATATTTTAGTTAATTTGGAAGATATTCTATGTTAACTGTCAGTAGTGGTAATACATTTCAATTTGGTGTAATATTCTTGAAGGTGCAGTTTTAGTTTGGGGGGGGGTCTTCTGTACAGGAAAAGTGGGCTACCTACATATATCTGGTATCATTGTACTCGGGAGTATCAGAGCTTTTAGAAACAGTAATATTTTTGTGCGTAACCTTAAGATAAATATAAATAAAAATGGGAAAAATCCATGAAAATTTGCAAATTTTGAATTTTTTTACATATTTTACCCATAATTCCAGTAAAATTTCCAGAAAAGTTACAAAATTCTGTTACCGTGTTAAAGTACACTTTGTGCTGAAAGAAACAATGTATAATATTTCTGATTTACTGCAAGGTTTCCTACTGTAAAATTAGTCTAAAGCGATTAAGGGCAAAATCCTGAAAATTCTTCTGGCAGTTAATGCAAAAAAAATGAAATTCTCCTGGCAGTGAAAGGGTTAAAGGGCAGTTCCCTAGCCCCAACCGCTATATTTTCAAGAAAGTCTCCCAATTGTTACTTACCTTCCCTCTCTCCTCCGCCGCAATGCCCGGCCTTATGCTTGCACGGAACTGCAAGCAGGGGGCCGGACTGTCAGCCGCATCTGTGATTGGCTGAGGCAGCCAATCACAGACGCGGCTGCCGGCAGTTCAGAACGCCGGAGAGAGGGAAGGTAAGTAAAGATCGGGGGACTTTCTGACATTTTATTGCGGTTGGGGCTGGGGGAGCTAGCACTAATATGTGGTAAAGGGGATTTACACTAGGGAGAGGAAAACGGGTGGGAGAAGGAGGGGGGGGCGGAGGGAGTGAAGGGCTGCTCTAAACAAGCCAAAAACCTCAGAGAGGACAGCTCAGTGGCAAAAACAATTTCCCTGGTGGCCAGGCTCCTGGTGGTCAGTTTTTTTTTAACTTTGGGGGGACTTTACAGGCCAACCATTTGGAGATGGGATGTAAGGTACTGTAAGGATTTCATTACACTACAGAGTGGGGCCAATAGTGGGTTAAATTTTAATTTTGGGGACATGCCCTTTAATAATTATTCCTCCATAATGTGGGGATTTAAAAAAAAAAAAATTGAGGGTGTACATGCCCTTTAAGCCTAATTTATTTGAAAAACATATTTCCCCTAATCCTGGATCACATTCCCATGTGCAACCTACAGGAGACTGCTTACAAATAGACCAAAGGAGGACACAAGGTCATCCCTTGATTTAAAAAAAAAAAAAAGTTTAATCTTCTGAACCCAAAAAAGTTATGAATGGTAACACTGCAACTGGTTACTGACGAAATGGTTTTACCAGATTTCAAAATGGGCTGGTTTTTATTTGGTATTAACACAAAGTACTTAATTTTAAAAGGTATTTTACCCAAGGAATGTTTTTCTCTTCTGGTGCAAATTTTTGTCATACTCAAAGTTAACTATTAAAGCAGAACAAAACGTAACTTTTTAAATCCTAAATATGGAAGCTACGCCTACCTATACATTGTAAGATTCACACCAATACGGAAGTCCCTGATAAGAATTTAAAAGCTGCTTGTTACTCTGAAGTTTATTCACTAATTCCACACAGCCTCCCTGGGGCAATACAAGTCAGCTCCTTTTACAGAGTTTTTTTAAATTATGTTCCTAACAAAAGATAAAGCTTCTAAATGTACCTAGTTCGCATTTGCTGTGGTGGCTCACCAAGTGCTTGTTTTACGGGAAAAAAAAAAAAACAACAGGTCACAGGTTTAAATCCCCAGATGTATTTTTTTTTTTTGTTTCCATTATATTCCTACATGTAATAGTATTCCACATAGCATGTCTGGTAGTTTAGGGGTAAAAACTCTGCTTTTAGCAAGAGTACACCAGGTTGCAGGCTCAATTCCCCAGAAACACTTTTTTTTTACTGAAATGTTAATATTCTGTTTCTAACATCCATGCTAGCTAAGAAATACACTGCAAAGATTACTTTTGTTTTATGTATAAAAAGCAAAGGATATCATTATTATGACAGGAGCATTGAATGGGTTTAAAAAAACAAAGCAAACTGAAATTCCCATTCTGTGTCAGGGAATGGGAGGATCTCTGTGCCATTACGACTGTGTCATTTTCTAAAGGGGTGTGCTACTCTACAGAAAAAATCTTTAAAGGGTATGTCCACCCTTAAATCAAACTTTTAATATAGGCTTCCCCCTGGTCCCCCAGCCCCAACCGCATAGTTTTTATTTTAAGAAAGCCCCCCAAACTCTTATTTACCTCCCCTCTTTCCTCCGCCGCGCTCCCGGCCCTCTGCTTGCGGAGAAATGAAAGCAGAGGGGGCGGTGGGGACCGGCAGCCGCGTCTGTGATTGGCTGAGCTGCAGCCAATCACGGACACGGCTGCCGGCAGCTTACTTCAGCGGAGGAAAGAGGAGAGGTAAGTAAGAGTTTGGGGAGCTTTTCTTAAAATAAAAATTATGCGGTTGGGGCTGGGGGACCAGTGGGAAGCCTATTACTAAAGGGTTAAATGCTAGGGGAGGGAATCGGGAGAGGGAGGGAGGGGGGAGAAGGGCTGCAGTACGCATGGCAAAAATCTACCTGAGGCCAGGTAGGAGGCAGAGTCCTATATGGACTCTGCTAGCCTCCTGGTGGGCAGTTTTTGGGACTTTGGGGGGGGGGGGGACTACAGGAGAACCCTATGGAGCTGGGATGTTAGGTAAGGATTAAACTACACTACATTGTGGGGCAGTAGTTGGGGGGATTATAGTTTTGGGGGTGGACATGCCCTTTAAATGGTAGGGGAATCAAGGAGCCAGAAGGGATCCGGAGGAATGGGGGAAAAAGGGCTCCACTGTGCATGCCAGAACCTCTCAGATGACAAGGAAGAAGCAGGGACCAGATGGCTCACTGACATCTCCTACTATTTTTGCAAATTTGGACAAGCACTGCAGGAAAACCAAAAGGAGCAGAGAAGGTAAAAATTTTGAACACGGTGGTTAGCAGGCAGAAGTGGGTTAAATTTTAGTTTCGGGGGTTGGACATGCCCTCTAACTGCCACAGAACATTATATATATATATATATATATATACACTATACACACACACCACACACAACCAGTGGCTGTGGCTGTCAAAAAATCGGAGTACAAGGGGCAATTGGAGGGCATCATTCAGGTGCCCTCCTTGCCCCCTCAATCCCCCATCAGTTTCATCCAAATCCAATGGGGGATCGGGAGCTTGCTGTGCCTAAAGCGGTGACCGGTATCCAATTGCTGGTCACAGCTATTCTGAATGAGATCGCGAAAAGGGAAGACCCCGGTGGCGTCACTGGAGCTTCTCTCTGCACCAGGGTCTTCCCTTACAACGGTAGGATGCTGCCTCTGGTGGTCTAGTTAGTATTGCACTGCGATCTCCATTCAGATCGCAGTGCAGTACAGGATATAGTAATCTGTCAGTGAATGACAGCTTACTATGTTATTTGTGAATTGAGCTCAGAGTTTTACTCCAAAATATATGATCTCTTGAAATGGCAAAAGTTTGCTTCCCCCCATTTACATACCCAGCTGTGTTTTCTTAAGAAGATTGACAACCTGTTCTGTGTGCTGATATGACTGTCGTCTTGAATCTGCCACTACTAATAGATCATCTAGGTAATGATACACTGGAATACCTGTAGTTCTTGGGGACTGGGACAGCCAATGATGACCCCCTTCTTCGAACTGGAGAGAACCTTTCTTGAATGAGGATGAATTGTTACATTGAAGTAGGAATCTTTTAAGTCTATACTTGTTAGCCAAGACCCTCTGCCAATAACTTTTATAACTGATTGCAGTGATTCCATTTTGAAATTTTATTTTAAAACATACATGTTCAGACAACGGAGATCTAGCACTGGCCTCAGCACTCCCGATGCCTTTGTCACCAAGAACAGTTTTGAATAAAATCCTTTTCTTCTTTCTTCAAAGGCAATAGAACCTGTTCCCCTAGAAGTCCTTAAAGGGGAAGTTCAGTGCAAATACATATGCTTTTCAGAAAAAGAGAGCAGTATTTTTTCATCCCAATGACCTTCATCTGCCAATTCAGCATTTTGTCTGTGTATAAATAAATGCAACCGAAATACTGACTTCCTGTTTGTAGGACCCCTAGTAGACACCGTTATGGTTTAGCCCTTTACCCACCCTAATCAGTAGTAATAACTGTTAGGAACATTCCAAGGATGTGCATCCCGGGAAGAAGAAGGACCATTAGAACCTGAAAATGTCAGCTCACTAATGCCAACAACAGGGAACAGCAAAGGGGATGAAATCAACAGATTTTTTTAAAGAATAAGAGAATATGTAGAATAATGAAGTATGCATTACACAAACTAACAATTTAACAAATATTGATAATTTCCACTGAACTGTCCCTTTAATTTTGTTATACAAGAGATAACCTCCGAGATGGAGTGATGTACTGGGAAAGTTATTGTCTTCTTTTAAACCGACAAGAACAGACTGGTTTTGATTCTTCCAGACAGAGATAAGGAATTTCTTACAGCCTATGATTCCCTCTATAAGGGAAAGATCAAAATTAGATTCATCCTGGAAATCTTCTAAATAGTATAGTATGAGGTTATACTATAAAGTCCATCCAGTCCAACGCATCAAGCAATACCCTCACTACCTGCCTAACTGTTTATCTAGAGGAAGGCCAACCCCCCCCCCACCACCACCACCAAATTTATGAAGGGGAAAAAAATTCCTTCCTGACTCCAAGTGGCAAGCCGAAATATCCCTAGATCAACTCTACTTTATATATCAATACCAGTAACTTGCAACATTCCGAAGCCAGAAGTTTATATGAGGCAACTCGCGTCCATTACTTAGCTGAGTTTTCCTTGACTGCTTGCACCACCTGTCTTTAGGACAGATACCAGGGCGTCTAGCTGAGAGGTAGAAGGCATTGGAGCAAATTGTTGAGTTGATTCTGTAGGGTTTTTTGCATCTTTCTCCATAGACTTAGAAGCTTTTTCAGACAAAGAGGCTGAAGAGACAAGTCAGACAAGACATCATACTTAGCATAAAAAAACTTACTTTCTAAAAAACTTTGTCATTGGCACCAATGTGAACCAAGACTGCTGGGTCACTCCCAGACCCATCCAATAATCTGTCTACACGATCCTCCACACATCAAATCTTAAGAGTTATGTAGGCAACCCACTGCAGGCATATATAAATAACACTATCCAACTTTCTAATAATGGTGTCCCTTTCTACTACCACATGCCTAGCCTTCCCCTTCCCTTGTATTACAGATGGTGGTTCCCTGGATGGTTAAGGGATCAGCCCACTTCATACATGCTACTTCTGAGCTGTCCTCCTCTAATTCTTCACCTAAGACAGCAAATCATTGGGATGGACTAGCTGTGAAGATGCGATCTTACCCTTCCAACCCCCACTTCCCCTGGTGACCTTACAAAACTACCTTCCTTCCCCACCCTCCAATTTATTTGTGCCTGCCAGTACCTGCATTCTCCCCAGGTTTGTCAAGCCTTACATTGCTGCAAGATTTCCCCTTCAGATTCTGCACTCGGATTCCAAATAGTCAACCCAATCACATCTGACACAAACAAAGGTCCCTTGGAACTGCTACTCCAAGATCTTATCCATGCAGCAGGATGCACATTGCGTGGTCCCAACAATACTGTCCATCCTAAACACGAATACACAATAGATAAACAGCAATTCTTGTTTAAGCCAATTCAGTGCCAGCAGAATTTCACGTTTTTTTTTGCTTTCAGTGCCAGAAGGATTTTTCCTTCAAAGTTTAGACTAATTTTAAAGTAGGAACCCCCCAGTAAATAAGGAGTAATATACGTGTTTTTTTCAGCACAAAGTTTTCTTAAGCAATATAACTGCATTTTGTAACTTTTCTGAAGATTTCACTTAACTATTTGGTAAAATATGTAAAAATATAAAATGTTCTTTTTTTTTTTGCTAAATTTCATAGGTTTTTTTTGCATTTTTATTTATAGAAATCCAAAGTTTAAACACAAAAATCATATCATTTCTAAAAGCTCTGGTTCTTCTGAGTCCAATGCCAGACATATGTAGGTACCACACTTATCCAATCTGTTGTAAGGGGGGTAAATCAAAATCAAAATTCAGATGTTCAGCATGAAAGCTTTTTTCTCCAAAAATAATAAAACCGAGACATGACAAAAGCTAAATTTTTCACTAAAACTGTAGCAAAAAGTTTGAAACCAACACAAATGTGAAAGCCGAACCTCTCCTGAATAAAACCGTATGCCATAGGCGTGAGTGTACACAGAGACATGGCCATCAAGTAAATCCAAATAGGATGTATGCATAAGTTCATTTTACAAGAAAAGAAATCAAAGTGCTCAGTAATTTAAACTGTTTTGACTTTTTTAAAGGAAACACCCCTCAAACTTGAAAATACCCCCCAACAAACTATATAGCTTAGTATTTTACACACCTTTTACACACAACATTCTTTCATACATACATCCAAATTTCCGGATGCAATTCTTCATAGAATTCCATGCTCTTTGTGAAAAAAATGAAAAAGAAAAAAATGATTCACAGTTAAAAATCGTGCAACCCACTTGGCAAGCAAAAAAAAATAAAAACAGTAAATATTCTCCCTCATGTCCTGAATAAGTGCACACAAATGTTCCTTGAGTACTACTTTGGCGATTAGCTCGTAAGGCAACTTTTCATTTTTCTGGGCTAAATGTACCGCTTTACCTTGGAAACAACCTCAACAAACTATCAGGGAGATTCAGTAAAAGTTCTTATCGTTTAAAATGGTGCTAATTTTGCCCCAACCAATCAGATCTTATTTAAAATTTGAAAGTTAACATCTGATTGGTTGAGGCAAAATTAGCACCATTTTTAAACGATAAGAACTTTTATTAAATAACCCTGTGTATATTTTTGGGAAACACACACCTCCAGAAATACAGTGCTGCCATTCTTGCATCCATACATGCAGATTTCCAGATGCAATTCTTTGTAGAAATGTTCAACCATAATTAGATATTCTGCAAAAAAGCAGCAAAGAAGGTTTGACCAAACCTTAAGTACAAATAAAACTTAATAAGACTAAATATTGATCATCTACAGTCCTAAAACTGTAGCCTACTTGCATCAGTGGCCAGCAAATAGCCTCCATTGGAGGCTATGCATAACATTAGGGCTGTGCTCTAAGTGCATACTTGCATTTTTCAGACTAAACACCCCCTTACCTGGGAAAAAAACCTGCAAAACAATATATATTTAAAATCTTGATACCTTCAGTTGTAATCTAATAGTGCCATTCTTTCATACATACATGCACAACTGCGGACGGAGTTGCCCAAAGAATTTCACAACTTTTACAAGATTCTATGGGGGAAAAAAATTAAGGTGAAAGGTGAATCTTACCTTAACCCACTCGGCAAATACCCCCCCCCCCCCAATATCAATTTCCTACAAGTCCTGAATCAAACGGTATGCCATATTCGTGGATGTACATGGTCATGGCCACCAATTAACATAAAAGGGAACCAATGCATATTTGCTGAAATCTATTCACAACAGAGCTGGTTAATTTTTGCAAACATTACAGGAAAAATTAACCAGCTCTGTTGTGAATAGATTTCAGTTTTTCAAAGGAAACATCCCTCAAACTCAGAAATATCCCCACAAACTATATATTTTTAGAACCTACACAATTTCAGCTACCGAATGTAACGGTGCAATTCTTTCATTCAAATATGAACAATTCCAGACAGTTCCATAGTAGAAATGTTCCATTTTAGCTGATTTCCAGGGGGGAAAAAAGGCAGTAAAAGCGGTAGCCAAACCTCCAAAACTAATAAAAAGTTCCCACTAAATATCAATATACTAAATGTCCTGATTAAAACGGTACCCTACTTGCATCAATACACAAAGACATGATCAGCAAATATCCCCCAGGGGAGTCAATACATAGTAACATAGTAATTGAAGTTGAATAAAGACATATGTCCATCAAGTCCAACCTTTTCACCCTCCTTTTCAACCCTACCCAACAGTTGATCCAGAAGAAAGCAAAAAATCCCAGATAAAAAGGGGGGGGGAAACACCAAATGGCAATCAAAGTATCCCTGGATCAACCAGAACTGCAGTATTTTTAATACCAGTAATTCTTAATATTTTTTAGTTTTAGAAACTTATCTAGCCCACTTTTAAAGCTATTCCGTGAACTTGCCATTACCCCATCTGCTGGAGGACAGTTCCACAGTTCTCACTGTAAAGAAACCTTTCCTAACCTGAAGATGAAACTACTTTTCTTCCAATCTTAAAGGATGTCTACGGGTCCTTGGATATGACTGATTAGTAAACAATGCACCAGATAGTTTACTGTATGGCCCATTAATATATTTGTATAAAGTGATCATATCCCCACACAAACATCTCTTCTCTATGTAATGTAAACAGACCTAACTTGTCTAATCTGCCTTCATAGTCAAGCCTCTCAATTCCCTTTATTATTTCAGTTGCCTTTCTCTGAACTGCTTTTTATTTACAAGATGTCCCTTTTCTATATGGGATTCCAAAACTGCACCGCATATTCCAAATGAGGCTTTACCAGTGCCTTGTAAAGAGGGAAAATACTATTTTTTTCTCTTGAATCTATTTAAGACAATATCTTGCTAGCTGTCTGGCATTGTTTGCTACAGGTAAGTCTGTTATCTACCGGAACACCCAAATCATTTTCCAGTCGAGATTCACTTGATACATAGTTTTTGAGCTGTACCTTAAGTGCATACTTGCTTTCTTCAGGCTAAATATCCTCTTACCTGGGAAACAATCCCCCCAAAAATTATACTATTGGAATCTACACATCTACATCTGCTTAATGATGCCATTCTTCCACACATATGTGCAGGATTCCAGATTCTGCAATTCCTCATAGAATCTCGTTTTGAGATTTTCTGAAAAATTGAAAAGAAAAAAAAAAATGATGATTCAAACTTAGAAATCTTCCCAAACCCACATAAGTAAAAAAACAAAAACAAAAAAAGAGAAAAAATATAACAGAAACACAGCCACCAAGAAAACCCAAAAAGGACCATGACATAAAAGCAATAACAGAGAAAAAAAATTGCAACCAATTCTAGTTTCACAAAACTGAAACACAATAGAAACACCACTTAAACTCAGAAATGACCCCCACAATCTATACATTTTTGAACCTCCACACCTTGTGTGGTGTAATTTTTTCATGCATACATGCAGAATTCTGCACACAGTTCTTTTTAGAAATTTGCAATTTTTAGCTGATTCTCTGAAAAAAAGAAAGAAAAGACAAAAGAAGTGTCAAACTTAGCAATCTTGACCAAACCTTCAGTACAAATTAAAATTCCCACTAAATACTACTACATGCCCCGAATAAAACTGTACCCTACTTGCATCAGTGCACACAGAGACACAGTCAGCAAATAGCCTCCAAGGAAGCCAATGCATAAATGTGGGGCTGTGCTCTAAGTGCATACTTGCATTTTTCAGACTAAACATCCCCTTTCCTGGTAAACAATCCAAAAAAAACCTATATTTTTGAAATCTACACACCATCAGCTACATAATGGTGCCATTCTTTAACACATATGTACAGAATTCCAGATGCACTTCATCATGATTCAAAGTTTGAAATCTTCCCAACCCCACATGATAAGTAAAAAAAAAATCCCACTAAATATCAATCTCCCACATATCCTGAACTGACAATCAGAGAAAACAAAACATCTCTTTGTTTTAAATAGTTTCCAGTTTGTCAAACTTAACCCCCCTCAAACTCAGACAACATATTCTTAAAACACCTTCAGATATGTAATGGTATAATTCTTTAATACATACATGCAGAATTCTGCACACAGTTCTTTTTAGAAATGTGCAACTTTTGCAGATTTTTAGGGGGGGAAAAGTGGAAATCCACACGAGTTCCATCACGCGTGTGGATTGAAGTATATGAGATGGTGTGGAGCCCTCAATACGCGCACGGCTTCTGAGTATGTGCGGATATGTGCCGGTCTCACAGTTTTGAATCTTGGCAGAAAAAAAGTGGAAAAGAAGCTTTAAATAAATAATAAAGCACATCGAGACACTGCCAGCAACAAACTCAAAAGGAGTCAATGCATAATTTTTGGGCTGCACTCTAAAATATGAGAGCGTAATTTTTTGTGAGTTTCTGGTGGTTGAAATCTTGATAATGAAATGCCACAAGCTTCCATTTTAGTGCTATGCAAATAGAAAATGATACTGAGAGAAGCACAAAATTTTTTTAATTCTGTCTCTTTTGTAATGGTACCTGGACAAAATTTCCTGCATGTGTAATTGAGGCGGTTTCCCCGGTTTCGGTAGACTATAATCTGCATTTACAAATCCACGGGGACGGTTGCACAATTTGGAAAAGGCCATTTTTTTCACTAATAATATTGGACCATCAGGGTAGTGCAGGGGAAAAGCCTTAGGAAGTTTTCTAATGTGAACATGTTTTCCCTTTCTACACGACCCTGCAGAGAAAGCCCGATTCCAGCTCTCTATACAATCAAGCACTTTGGGGGCCTCCCAATACCCACATGCAGGAATCCAGGAGGGCTCTTGACATATGCCCCCCACTTTTTAAAATGCTGCAGGACTTCCGGTGTACGATTTGTGGTACTTAGGTCCCTTTATATGGAGATGGTACACCATAAGATCTTTGACATTTAAAGGGTTAAACCCTTTCTTGTTTTTCAATGCTCCGATGTCATCCTTAAAAACAAAATATGCCCTTTAAAACATTATGCCCACTCGCTCTGCAAGCTGGATTTATATGGGAATTTCAAAACCAAACCCCACCCACTGCACTGTAAACAATTTAACTACTCACCCTCAGTGCAGAGAAGGGGAAAAAAGGTGATTTTACTTACTTATTCAGACTGACACGGGCAGTTAAGTCTATGCCATTCCCACACACAGGTTCACGTAGGCCGGCAAAAAAACGTGGACAGTATTGCATTTGCACTTCACATTAAATTCTTTTTTCATTATAGCATTTTTATCATAATTTATGCTGCAATTTATTTCCTTAGAGACATTTTTTTAATTTTCTGGCAGTCCTTGAAGTCTATAATCCTTACCTTTCACAGAGGATAGGATGGAATGCAGTCAGTCATTGTCTGTGATGTCACAGTCATGATAGTGAATGACTGCTACAATCTGGAAGAGAGACAGCCTCTGTGCAAGATGCCAGCTTTCTTGCGGTGGAGAAAGGTTTATGGGACAGCAGGGAGATAAGTACAGTAACTATAAGGATCTAGGAGTTAAGGGGGGTGGAGAAGGTAAGTATAGATTTTTGTTTTGGGGGCATGTAAACAAGGCATGCTGGGAGTTGTAGTTTCTAAACATCTGGACATCACTGGACTAAATGGACCTATATTACTAGAACCTGACAGCCAACCACATTACAGCACTGAGACGTACCTCTGTTGTCACAAAACAGATTACAGCAGATTCAGCCTCTCAGACACAGAATAGAGGTTTACCAATGTGGTATTGCTCCCTACACATTCCTTTGCTTTTCATATACAAAAAAACAAAAGTAATCTTGGCTGTTTATTTTCTATCAAGCAATAAGAGGAAAAATTCTTAAGTAAGTCTGAGGATTTGAACCTGTGACCTCATGGGTTGTGTGTTTCTAAGGGCTAGGCCTCACTATGCACAAAATGTGCACAATGCAATGTGTCCAGATTCTGGAGTATAAAAATTCAGTTTAGTTCTCCTTTAAACTGAAAATAGTACAGGACTGGCCTGGCAAATGAAAACTATTAGTGCTGTAGCTCCTCAGCGAAATGATATTGTGAGGTAGGAATAATCAATCCAACCTCCCTGTCTCAGGTACTTTAAACAGTTAATTTTAGTATAGATATCCTTTAAACTACAATTCCGTCCCCTTACCTTGAAAAACTTACAGAAGAACAATGGCAAGACCTTTACAACTCACACACCCTAGTCTCCCCACCAATTAACAACAAACGTATTCAATTCTAAATCATACACCAAGCATACTACACACCCAAACAACTGAAACATATTAGCAAAACATGGGAATGCCCTAAGATATCTCCATTCTGGACAAGCATTCTTAGCTTTCTAAGGGAGCTGATGCCGCACACACCATCCGATCTATGGCCTCAACATGTTTGTTCGGGTCAATGGATGAGGATATATGGTCCAGCAATGAACTAGCTTTTTTGCAAGCTACACTAATTTATGCACGGAAAACAATTATTCTATGATGGATGTAAAATAAAGCACCAAAGCTAAAAACATGGATCAAACTAATCAATACCGATCTACCCTACCTTAAAATCATGTATAAACGTAGGTACTGCCCAGCCAAGTTCCACAAAATATGGGAACCCTGGCTGGAATCCCCCAGCACACTAGATTAATCCCTTATCAATTGAAACATTCACCTAGAAAGGATACTGTGACACCCTTTTTTCCCATGAAATACTCTATGTATGTACCACATAATATGTACTGGAAACAATAATAAAACGTGTTTAAAAACAAACTAAAATTTAGAGTTTCCAAAGTAATTGGTCATTGATTAAAGACATTGAGGGACAAATGTTGGACAGAAATCATATTTTCTATTACCGATATGCACATAGCTATAGCAGTCACATTATTTTTCAATGCCTTTAAAGGGCAACTGTGGTCTCAAAACAAGTGCCTGTGAGAAACTACATTGGGGTGAATGTTCAAACTTCCTGCTTCCAGTTGGTTGAGTGACATCAGCTGACCTTTGCCCCGCCCATCCACCCCAGGGAAGAAGCATGCTCAGTTAAGACTTAATGCTGGGGAAATCAGGAAGTACCTAGGGAAAAAATTGACAGTTGAGAAGGGGAGCCTATTAATGCAGGCAGAGGCTGGTCACATGACTACAAGTGGTTCACATGGAAGCACAGGAAGTGTTCAAGCAGGAAGTAATATTGCTGAACCTTTCCAGTAATAACTTCTCATACATTTTAGCTAGAGATGTGATTTAGCTTTTATTTTGAAGGTATAATGAAATGCTTTTTATATAATTCTAGTTTGGAAGAATTCGAGACCACAGTTACCCTTTAAGAATACTTTTAAGCCAGTTGCATAGACATCAAACTTTCAAAAGTTACTTTCCTGGTAAAGATGTATAGGCTTATGGGATCTGTTTAGCCCTAGCTATAGGCATATACACAATCCTACTTCCACCTATTTCACATTGAAAGCAAATGATATTACTCCTTATAAATGCAAACACAATTTAAGCCATGTTCAGTCTTGCTATAGAACAGTGATGTTGAACCATGGTATTGAGAACTTTAAAGGGAAAGTCCATCTCCAAAATGACATTTCATATTCTGATAGGGAAGCCCTCAAAAAGCTGGGTACACACCAGCAGATATTTCCAACCGAAAATATCTGATGGTGTGTAGGGCGGCTGGCCGCTACTGAGCTTGATCGCTAGTTTGTCCATATCGGATGATCAGAACGGTCGGTAAATTGCGGCCGATCGTGTGGCTCCCTATGGGAACACACGATCAGTCGCGCAATCTGTCGTGCCACGGCTACTATTGCCGCTACCGACATTCATTTGTCCCAGCCAAGCGCTCGGTCGGGACAAAAAGTCCTACCATGTGTACCCAGCCTAAGGTTGTTATACGGACACTGCTCAAAACTAACAGTTCCTTTAGTATTGCTTGGTTGCGTTAGTTTAGTAACCCAAAACTGCGCACAAAGCTTATTATTCAGCCTGATCAGGGGCGCAACCGCAGGGGGGCCTGGGAACCATGGGGGCCCCATCTTCTTATTTTTCCTATAACAGATATAGCCTCCTCCCAGAAAACTGTGGATGAAGCACAGATAGGGGCCCTATCATAGGACTGCTTGGGGGTCCAGTGATTTCTAGTTATGCCACTGAGCCTGATCCCTGCATCAGATACTAGCAAATTACTTTCACTTCAGTAACGGCTATGATGTAGGATGTCACAGCCAATGGCTAATGAGCTACCTGAAGGCTTGGCCCCGAGAGCAGTACTTATCTGAGTATGTGTGAAAGCTCTGAGGTTTCCCTCTCAGCAAATTGCCTGCAGGGAAAGTGCAGAATAAGGAGCTTTGTGTGCAGTTCTTGGCAGTGCGGGTATAACAAATGTCATTTTGGGGTGGACATTATTTTAAATATCTGATCCCTGTAAAATGGAACTTCTGTTGTGGACATTTTCCATTATTTTCCAGGTCCTTGTACCAGGCCAAAGGCAGTCCACCTGCCCCATCATTATAAGGAAACATACAAACACTGATCCATCCGGGTCTCCCTGTGGAAATCACAATTAAGGTCAAAAGCAAGTTTACTGCCAGGAGGTGAAACGTTCATCACGTCTCCGTCCGAATTCAAGGTCACACGGCGATGGCAGATGGAGAGACAGAGACTGACACCTCCCAGGTTCCTTGGCCTTCAGGTGACATCCCGCCATCATTTACCTTACAGCCCGCAAAGATACCAACGGAGCCTCACTAGCGGTCTCGATGTGACCGTTCCTTCAATGTCACACTGCACTCGCAACACAACCTACACAACACACAGTATCAACAAGCAGAAACTTAAGGTAACCCACCCAGACAGGTACATTACTAAAGCCCAGACAGCCTTACCCTGTACATGTGGTGCAGCGAGGACTGGATGCGCTCGGATTAGCACAGGTAGGAGGGACGGAGCATCGGGAACAGGGATGGGAGGGACTGGGGACCCCGGATCCATTCACCGGGAACCAGCAGGAGCCTCTCACAAATGCGCACGTAACTATGACGTAAAAGCCCAAGGGGCCCACCGACTCCCCTCCCTTGTGCGATGAGCGAGTTACCTGCCCGCTACCCTGTGGATGTGCTGACGTAAAGCCTGAGTCACCTACCGATGTTCCCGTCATCTGTGAATGGGCAAATCTGGTGGGGGAGGGAAGTCACGTGCATAGGCGCCGTTCTATGTTGCTTATTACTGGGGCACCCGATCCAGATCGGGGAAATTTGCCCTTCATTGGGGTTGGTCTGACTGGGAACCCGTAATTGCTAATAGGCAAAGGGCGGAATTCCAGACGTGATGCTGATCATCATATGATGCAAACGTGATTGTGGTTACAATAAATAAATAATCCAACTGAAACAAGGTTAGAAACCTATGGGACATTCCAGTCGGGTTTCAGCCTACTGTCCTGCAGTAGGCTGAAACCCCTGACTTTAATGGCTGCTCCCTGACTCCCTGAGATTATACAGAATCTCCCTGAAATGTGTCGTTTTCAATTAGAGTGAGGTAGCACAATTATGTCAGAGGTTTTTTAGAGGTTAACAAGTGACAGAAACTTAATGGCGACATTACTTGTTGTATGCATGGGTGTCTGTTTTAATGACTGTGTGTCTCTTGGGATGCATGTGTTTATATGTGTTTGTCTGACGGTGTACATGTGTGTGTGTATGCATGGATTATGCTTAGTCTTGGGGTGGGGCTTTAGGGGAAATTAGTTTTGGCAGGGTGGGATGTCTGGTCCTGCTTGTGGGAACCAAAGTTGAACAACGTTGATTGCTGGAAGGAAGAGGAGTGGGACTATGGATTTATGGGTAGGTTCCAAGAGTTGAAATGATATTAAACCAGTAATACATTTGGTTGTTATCACTTTTTATATCTGGTAATATCACTTTAGGTCACACGGGCAACCAAATGATTGCCCCATCATTTGTTTGTTTGCTGCTGGAACAGAAGCTTTAGGTAACAGTGAACAGAGCAGGATTATCCACAAGGCAACCCTAGGCACCTGCCTAGGGCCCAGGAAACTTCTGGGGGCCCAGGTTCAGAAGCAGTAAAAAAAAAACAGTCTATACAATATATGTAGCAAAAAAGGGGGCCCTAAATGATCTGCCTTGGGCTCCATATGATCTTAATCCATCTCTGACAGTGAACCACATGCATGTCTCCTGTACTACTACATGTTGGGCACCACTGTCTTGGATCTTGTAGACAGTCCAAATAGAATATAATTGCCCCTGTCCCAGTGGTAACAAAGGTGATGTCATTAACTTCTTGTTGATTAGAGATAAACCTGGGGTTTCTTCTGCCAGTGGGTCTGTGGAATTGAACATAGTTTCTGTTCAGAACTTTAACCGCTAAAAATGGAAGGGCACGGGCCCACTGCAGCGCACACGCAATCACACGCGATTCCTGTGCGTTTGCGCATGCGATTTCTCCTTTTGAGATAGGGAATCGCATGCGAATGCTTATAAAAATGGTGATTGCATGCGATTGCGTATCGCAAATAGATGCACATCACACCCCATGTGCAAACACACAAAAATCGCGCAAGTGTGGCCTGGCACTTAATCGGGTTCTGACCATCAAAATCTCCGTAGCTCCTCATTGAAATTCCATCTAGTCATTGACCATCTGAATATGAAACACAGAGAAGGGATTTCTGCCCCGAAACCAGTGGATGTGTGGGCAGCCTCTTTGATAAACTCCATCTCACTTTGTGAGGAATGGCTGACCCTAGCAACTAAAGAGCTGTATTTCAAATGTTTAAATAAATCCAAAACAAAACTAAAGAACAAGTGTAAATAATCTTAACTTATTTACCTATCCTTGTTCACATTATTTGAAGAACAGGAGGTAAAGAAGATATGGCTTACTGCCAGAAGAGTCAGCAAGGGAGTGCGCTCGTGGATAAGTTTACATTCTTTGCTCCCGGCTACTGTTAGTTTAATTGAAGAATTGGAGGTAAGACATAGCTCCTTTACATCCCATTCTTAAATTAATGAGAAAGGGGACAGGTTCACTTTTTATCCTTTAAAATGTAATATAGTTGGTTAAATAAAGACATCCATTCTTTCAGTTATAATTTTAACATTACCCCTTAGATGTATGTTCTTGTGGGTTTAAAGAATAATAAAATAATTAGAGGCAGAGAAGAGTAAGGGGCCCACTTTCAGTACTGCAGCCCATACAATAAAAGTATTATGAACAAGAGGGTCCCTGGAAGACAGCCTTAATCCTTCTCTGATTAGAGAAATGTGTCTTGCAATTCATTGCTAAATATACTGTATCAACACCAGTTGACAGTCAATTTTTGCATAGAATGCTAGGAAGACAACAGATTGCTCTTTCTGTTTTTACAGCTTAGATCAGCATATGCCACACGAGAATCCTCACAGGAGAACACAGATAGATATATCTTTCCATACAGTGAGCTACAGTGAGGTTTTGTTGCATCTAAATTGATTCATATCCAGAAATTCTTATTGTCAATATTTTGTGGTTCTCAAATATCAGCCAGGTCCATAACTAATGGTAAAACAGGAGAATTTTAGGGTGTGTAAATTGTGTTTGAGCATTTATACTTTAAACAGGGTGTGTAGGGTATTTATGTGTCTTATTAGCTTTCTCATGACACTAGTATCTCTCAAGTGTCTATAATAAGTTAAAAAAAATCTTAGGTCTAAAACTTGTTTCTGACGTGTGAACAGCCTGAGCGAAAAGGACATACCGTAAGTCCTCTGTGTCCTAGGAAATAATAGCAGGAAGACATGTGGGATATGCAGACCTATTTTCATATGAGCCCTGATGGCAAGCTATAAATAGCTGTGAATCTGAACCATCTGACTCTGAGCATCCAGTGCTGCGATATGTAGCCATGGAAACACGATCAGCTTCTTTTTAGATGCTCCTTCCTCTGTTTGTAAAATGCCAGCTGGTTGAATGAGTGAGAAAACAGGGAGCGTTCCAGAACACACCAAAACTGATAAAAAAGCATTGCCACAAATAAATCAGCAATAAAGATTATCCCTAATAAAAAGCCACACAGAGCTTAAAATGCATGAAAAATTAAGCAAATCAGAAATGAAAAACTGAGGCTGGAAAACATTTTGTTAACATTCTAATATTTATCTTCATAAGCACAATCCTTTTTTTCCTCTCGATTTTGTCATACTTTTTGTATTTTCATACTCATCATATCCATCAGTCTCTCTGGTGGTTTTATTTTAAAAGCTATTAATGTAGCAAAAAATACATTATGTTATGATAACATTTTCTGCATTTAAAAAGCTACATTTAGTGTGAGAGCATAAAGTGTCCAGCTCCTGTGTAACTGTTCAAAAATATACCCAGTCAGCAGTCACTCATGCATTATCTGAAACTACAATTTAAGAGAAGAAAATGGTGGTACTTGCATATTTATAGTATCAGTCACTGTTTTGTCATTAAATTCTTTGTTTAGTGAGTGCTCCTTATTGCTCCTCCTATACTCACTGCCTTTTTGTAGTTTCTGCTACACTAATAAGTTCTGCACAGCCTCACCATGGACACTGCTCTGCTTACACATCTTGTCCTCACTCTCCCTTCTTTTCTCTGCTAATTCTCTTAGGGCTCGTTTAGACTAGGTCTGTTTTTGTCTATTTCCGGACAGAAACATGCGCCGGTACATTAAAAAAGCGCTGCTGCACGCATTTCTGTCTGGAAACAGATATGTTTTCAGCAAAAAGATACGTAAAATGGGCCAACCCCCCCCCCAATTGTCTGTTCTGGTCCGTGTCTATTGTGAACAACTAGATAAACAATGGTGGAGGTGCACTCTATCCAACTATGGGTGCAGACGCCTCGTGGGTTCTTCCCCTTGGAACCAACAGCTTCGCAGGAAAAAAGACAATTGAGGGTCGCACTCCAAAAGATTAGAAAACTTTTATTGTGATCCACACATCACACGTCACAACGTTTCGGGGGAATGCCCCCTTCTTCAGGTGAAGAAGGGGGCATTCCCCCGAAACGTTGTGACGTGTGATGTGTGGATCACAATAAAAGTTTTCTAATCTTTTGGAGTGCGACCCTCAATTGTCTTTTTTCCTGCGAAGCTATTGTGAACAACCCCTTAAATTGTTGCAGAAATTGTGCAAGCAGGCAGCCTAGTTAGTGGTTAGGGGAGGGGTGCACATCTTTTTTTCTGGTTTGAGTGACTCGTATTTTCCTGTACATGCAGTGATTTTAAAGGGAATGTCTACCCCTTATAAAAAAAAATGTAATACATTATGCAGGACCCCCACAAACCTAGTTTCCGCTTTATTAAAATGTAATAATTCTGCTCCCAGCTAGAGGGATCATACTTACAAGATCGCAATCCACCGCCGCTTCTGGTCTCTTCACTCCCTCTCCACTGCAGCTGCTGTGTTCTTTTTGTGTTCCTGAGCAGCCGCAGTGAAGGCTCATCGGGGAATGGCAGTCAGTGATTGGCTGTGACGCCTCTGTCACGGCCGAGACTGACTGCCTTACCCGGAAGTGCCAGAGAGCTGTGGTGGGTCGAGGAGCTTGTAAGTATGATTCCTCTAGCTGGGAGCAGAATTTTTATATTTTATCAAAATGGAAACTAGGTTTTGGGGGGTCCTGCATAAATATTTATTTTTTGTATAAGGGGTGGACATTCCCTTTAAATTATTTCTCAGAATCTACAGCTCAGATTTAAAATCTGAAAAATGTAAGGAGTAGTGGGCTCCTAATCGAAACATACCATTTTTGAAAACATTTTTTTAGAGCAAAGATATCCTTTAATACAAATCATTATTTATTATATTCTATCATACAGTATCTCTAAGGACCGTTTCAAGAAACTGACAAAAGGTTTCAGCTATGCTTACACTTCATGTTTGTGAAAGTTCTAATTCATCCAGGTCATGGTATATCTGTGGTATTCAGTTAGATCAACTGTACTTGAAGTTCTTAAAGACATCTGACTGACTTGATCAATTTAGAATGAATTGAAAAGTCTTTGGAAATAAATATTCTAGAATGTGTCACAAGTATATAACAGCAAGGTCTCAGAGACCTCCTTAATGGAAGGTGTTGATTGCATTGTAGAATAAAAGTGTTATTAACCATCCAGCGAAAGGCACCAAAACTGCATTGTATGTGGCAGACAATAGATGTTGACCCCCAACTCCTAGTGACAATCAAAAATATCCCTGGATCAACTCCAACTTTATGTATCACACAGCCAATAAGTGCTATCAAACCAAGATGTCCTTCCTGGTCTTTGCCACATCTTAACAGCAGCTCTCAGAATCTTCTGGGTATACACTGCAGTGATGACCGTGATGGATTAAGTCATGGTCAGTGACTGCAGTGTATTCTCAGAGAATCCTTTTCTGAGCACTGTAAAAGCTCAATGAGGATGGGTGAAAGCTCTTTGATCTTTTTGCTGTGCTCAGAAATGTTGATGTGGAGCAGCACCATGGGCCAGGAAGTATTTATTTGTTTAACAGGGAGTATTGTGCTTCTAAGCTTTTTTTAAGCATATTTTAATTTTTGGGATGAACATGCCGAAGTAAAAACAAACACTTGATAAATGTAATGTTAAAAAAGAATACTGGTATAAACAAGGTATGAAGCCATTTATGTAAAAATAAAGAAACCAATCCAGAAAAAAGGTGTGTGTGTGGGGGGTATTTAGACATCAATTGTCTGCAAGATAAAATACTTTTTTGATGCCTTACGCATAGCAGTTTAATTTCACCTCTGGGATACAATGCAATCAAAACCTTGCATTCAGGGGGTCTCCGACACCTTGCTGTTAATTGCTGATTGAATATATAAGCAGGGCACACCCTTAAATAAGTACTAATTAGTCAATAATGAGAAAAAAAGACCTCTATTCGTGGAAATGGCCAATTGAAGAAACAATAAATCAGTGCAAAAAAAAGTTAAAAACACACCTGCGCATGAACTGGTAAAATGTATTTTGAATATTCATGATATACCGGTATATCCATTCACTCATACATACACTGCATAATCAATCCAACAGTACAAAATAAAGTGCAATATTTGTAAAATGCTACATAACCATTGGATGGCTGTATGAAATTCGCTCAGGGTAAGATATACAATGATATCCCACCCACCCCCATATATAGTTCACAATATCCAGCATATAACATTAAACTAAATGGAGACAAGGGGCAATGGAGTACTAAAAAGGCACAGACCAGCGGCAGAGCATCATATAAACTGATTTATTGTTCCTTCAATTGGCCATTTGCACGAATAAAGGTCTTTTTTTCTCATTATTGACTAATTAGTACTTATTTAAGGATGTGCCCTGCTTATATCCACAGCTTTTTCTTGTCCTGTCGTGTTTTGTGGAAGGAGCACCCCTTTCTTGCTAAAGGAATTATTTCCTATTATTGATGTTACGCTAGTGCCTGATTACATTTAGTTTTTTCAATTGCTGATTGAGTAAAATTTACTGTATTTATTGTCAAAAGATTATTGTATTGAGTCATTCTAAATTGAGAAGTTGACTAGCAAAAGTCTTTTTAAGTCCGGTTGATCTAACTGAATACTGCAGATATACTTAAAGGGTATCTCCACTGGTAAAACCACTTTTTGGTATTCAGTTTTATTGAAAAAAGGAGCTGTCTCACCCCCTGTTCTTCAACAAAACGTTTTGGAGCCAGGAACAAAGGTAAGAAACTTACCCAATCTCTCGCTCCTCCCCCGCGTCCTCTGATAAGTCCCGAGAGATACTGAGTCCATCAGGACCTGTCAGAGGATGCGGAGGAGGAGCGTGTGTGAAACGTGCTGCATTGCCGCATGGTACAATGTGGCTGCTGCTTTACAGCAGGGTGGTAATTGGCTGGGGTCTAAGAAATTTCATTATCTTCTCACCAGAGCTCCTGAGTCAATGCTAAGTGCAACATGGTTTTATTACTCAGATACATTTTTTGATGGAGGACTTTATTTTAAAGACACTTCAGATAAGAATGTTCAAAGGCAGGATACTAGTAACTTAAGTTAATGAGGGGCCTTGACATGGCACATGAGTTTACCTGTTTATTAGTACTAAAACCTCATTACTGTATAAAATCATTTTTAAAGGCAAACTGCTCTAGCAATGTTTCTTTTTACGCTTGCCATAAACTGTCCCAACATTATATTTATTAAACGTTCAACCATTGCATCAATTTATATGTGATCAATATGCGATCACAAAATGATCTGCAATGGAGATACAGTTTTTCTGCTTGTGAAATGTAAGCAGCTTCTCTTAAGGTTGGTACACACGTACGATTTGGAACCAAGCCACGACCCTGACAATGACGCATTCGTGCAACGAACGGCCGTTTCGCCCGAGAATCGCATGTGTGTATGAGTTCGGTGGGGGGGTGTTCGTCAATCCTGTAAACAAGTTCACTCAGACTTGAGTTAACCTTTAGCACCTTTTATGTCACTTTATGCCAACAATATTGTCATAAGTGTGCTGCTCTGCGCAAAGAAATATGGAGGACAGCTGTTCTGAAACATTTGAATAAAGCCAGTACAGGGAAGTTTTGGATCTTTTCAGTATAATGGGAGACAACTCAATAAAATCAAAGCTGGAGGACACCTACAACAACCAAAGAGTGTTTAAAGAAATCGGTAGAGAATTGTGCACATGATCATGGCTACAGTGCCAAAGAAAAGTAGTGTCAGAAAGCAAAATGTAAAGAAATCAAAGATAAGTGGGTGGGGCCATATCAGCTGGCCATTTTACCATGAGCTGTACAGTTTGCTAGTTGATAAACCCAACTGCCATCCACTGGAAATCGTAGATACTGCGCATGCGAGTCACTTTAGCTACACAATCTGTTCACACTGAAATCTGATATAGGTCACATTTAATAACAGTGTGAACAGTCAAGTCAAAGAATCAGACCTGGACGGTTAATCTGAATTGAGCATTAAGGAGTACAGTATGAGCCTCATTTACACAAAGACACAATTTGATATATTCTATCTGAACACACAGCCAGGCATTAAAACACTTGTTATGACTAATTTTTTTTCTGTAAGTTTGAAAATACCAATCAGGGAAACCATGGAAACAATGAGAAGGAAATACCATAAAGAGCTGTTAAAGGATGACAACTTAATCACTAACAATGAATTCTGGTTCTAAACACTGCTTTTTAAGTCAGGCATGAATACCTGTGGCTAAATATCTTTCCAGCTCATCTGAATAAATGACGCTGAGCACAGCAGTGTGTGTCATAATGACGGACTCTGTATACAGTTGGACTATATTGCATTGTGTCTCTGTGTAAAGGCTAAATGGCAGCTAAAATGGACACGCCTTTAAACTACAGAAAATGGCAATTGGGCTGATGATTTACAGTAGCTTGCAAAGGTTTGGTTAGGTTACTGTAACTAGTTAAAGTGTAACTGTGGTCTCAAATTCTTCCAAACTAGTAAGAATTATATAAAAAGCCTTCCACAGTACCTTCAAAATAAAACCTAAATCACATCTCTAGATAAAATTTGTGAGAAGTTATTGCTGGAAAGGTTCAGCAATATTACTTCCTGCTTGACCACTTCCTGTTTTCAGCCAAGTGACCAACTTGTAGTCATGTGATTAGTCTCTTCCTGCATTAATAGGCTTCCCTTCTCAACTGTCAATTTTTTCTCCAGGTACTTCCTGATTTCCCCAGCATTAAGTCTTAACTGAGCATGCTTTTCCCCCAGGGCAGACGTGTGGCGCAGTGGTCAGGTGATGTCACTCAACCTACTGGAAGCAGGAAGTTTGAACATTCACCCCAATGTAATTTCTCACAGGCTCCAGCCAGAGATGTGACTGTCAGCTCATTTTAAAGGAAATACTGCAGACTTCTTTTCAACCCTAACTTGTTTTGAGACCACAGTTGCCCTTTAAGTAAAGTTGAACTTATCACCAGAAGGCATATGGTTACAAATGAGCCATTCCTTTTACCATAAGATTTCTGTAAGTATTCTTTTGTTTCTTCTTTTACAGGAGAATTATACTCATGCATTAAAGGACAACTATACTGTAAAAAATAATTTTTAAAAATGAAAAGCACCTGGGGCAAGGCGATAGGATTGATTATTCCCACCTCTTGATATTGTTTTATTGAGGAGCTAAAGTACATACAGTTTTCATCTTCCAGGTTATGGCCCTGGGCCATTCTATATTAAAGATAGTGCTAAAACATACAGAAATACTGGCAGAAGCAGTTTTCTTTGTCCTACTGCTACTCATAGAAATGATATTGGGAGGTAAAAAGCACCAATCCTACCTCCCTGCCTCATGTACTTTTTATTTTAACTGTTTTTGAAAAAACTTTAGACGCACTATAGTTTCCATTTAACTGTTTTTTTTTTCTGGCTGCTCCCACAGCTATTCCCATCTCGATCATTTAAAAAAATGTTCTATATATATAAAATTCAATGTGTGTATGTTACAGAAATATTTTCGAAAAGCTGGGACAATTTTGATGCGACTTTTGGTTTACATATGTTTCAGGACCTGAAGAAATTTTTTTTAGGTAATTTGGGTGCGGGTCTTCTTGCAGGGTGCTGGTTGGGTTGTGGGTCTTGACAACTTGCAGGTTGGCTCAGGTGCAGTTATGGAACCCACCAGCAAAGTGTTTGAGCTTTGGGTAATGGTTTTGCGGGTGTGTTTAATTTTGGGTGCAGGTAACGGTTTAAAAGTTACGGGTAAGGTGCAGGTCTGAAAAATGACACCCGTGCAACCGGGTGTTTTGCCGTTCTGTTTAATTTGGGGTGCAGGTAACAGTTTTAGGATTGCAGATCTGAAAGATTTGACCAACGCAGGACTCTTATCGGACCTTTGTGCTGCCATCTGTTGGTGATTCGAGTAATCACCCTGCTGAGAAACGACTAAGCCCAACAAGGTTTGATAAATGCTGGGTACTCTGCTGGTGTGTTAATGGAGGAGTAGGAGCACAGTTACTGCATGAGAATTGTCAGAATCATGTGAATAATGTATGTTCGTATGGGGAAATTTATGTCATAATCCCGTATTTTTGTGTATGATTCTCCAATTTCTTATTTTTTTAACTGTATAATTGTATGTGGTTTTTCAGCTTCCCGTCTGTTAAATGGATTATTTTCTGTCTGCACAAGGTATTTTGTGCATTCGGTTAATGTAGATACCAACAGGTAACTTCATTATGTATAGTTAGCAGGATGAAAGGACATCCTGTGGTCCCAGATTCTAGCCTCTGAAATCAGCAGGGGGTAATTACAAGACATCTCAGGTACTTTATCCCATTTCATATCCATGTAAAGCTGGGTACACACGATGAGATATTTCGGTCCGATCGACCGATAGTTCAGTGTATCGGTCGACGTATATCAGGGTTCATATCTTTCTGTGACCATAAACAGGTGAACTGTTTTTAAAAGTGGCTTATTGTGAATCCAAACACCCATAGTCTACTTTGTGTGGAAAGCAACAAAGACACTTTTGTTTTGGTTAATGGATCAATACGCAATAACCATATTGAATTTGGTATGTACAAATCCGTCTAACCACCCTGGATACGGAATTGTAAGTTGGTGTGCTACGGCGCGTTACCCTGTCGCAATACGGGATTTGGCTGGGATAGCCACCTTATGGGTGTGTCAGGGAGACCACATGGAGTGCGCTACACTCCTCTTGCTCAACCCACACCTTTCTCTGATTGGGTGGGGTGATCTGGTTACACCCCTGTCCAGGGGTATAAGAATGGCTCTGAAATCCAAAGAGCGAGCTCTCCATTTACCATCTTATATCGGACTAATAAGAGTTATTTTGAGGGTCAATAACTTTGCACTCCATCTTACACGGATTTACCTTCTTCATTTTATCCTGGAACATTAAGGACTGACACTAAGTATTATTTTCCCTTTTCATCCCATTTTGTTTTACTGTTGCTTATGTTGTGTTTTATCTGTTATATTTTTCTGTAGTTTATTGTTTGCACTGTTTTTGTTTATATTAAACGATATTCAAATTGTTAGCTGAATCTCTGATTGCTCTAATTAGAACTTAATTAGAAAGGAACTCTGCCTCTGAGACGTTACGTTTTACCAGTATATTATATTCTATTGTATTCTGTTATATTCCTTCCTGTACGTGGTAGTAAATTAATGGTCATTATTATTAGTTTTATTGTACAGATGTCCATGCTGGGTAGGTTGGTGTACCTTTTAACACACCTGGTGGCGGATACCGATGGTTTATGGTAAATATATATAAGTGACGGTCAACTCTCAGTCTGGTTTTGGGGTTTTCACAGTAAGCTAAGCATGCTCGGAGCACCCCTGGGCTGAGGGTTGTAGTGTCCCTGTCACATCTGGTTGGCAGCTTGCCGGATATTTTTTCTGATTGGTGCATTTGTTAAGTCTTAACACTGTACTGGGACTGTAACCTGTTTGGAAACAGTTCTTAAGAGATAAGCCAGTGCAATTTTTTTTATATATATATTTAGACAAACATATAGCAACAGTTCCCGACCTATCTTCCGTTTTTTCTATCCTATATTTTATTTTGCAACAATGCCTGGTCCTATGGAATCCAAAATAATGGGAAATGGTGAATTAATCGATGCTTGCCTGCACCAAGTTTCCCAGCATCCTGCAGCTATGAATGCCAGACGAACGCCAAGAGATATTTGCAGATGTTATGTATGTGGAAAGCCTGGACATTTTAGGATTCAGTGTCCTGAATGGAAAAGGATGACTTCAACTGGCCAGCCGGACAGCAACCTCTCCTCATATTTGTTTGTTAATCGGAAGACTGAAGTCAACTCCAGAAACCTGCAGCCCACTGTTGTAAGCAAATGGGTCGTCACTGGATATCGTGCGTACCAACGCTGACGTTACCCTTGTTCACCCGGATCTGGTGGATGATGAGGATATAATTCCTGTAAAATTTGTTACACTCACGGGATGGTCCTACATAGTGATACCCCAAGCAAAGGTTTTTATTGATTGGGGGGCTGGGAGAGGGATGAAGGTGGTTGGAGCCTATGATGATATCACTACACCTGTGTTGTTGGGAGGAGATTAGGGAAACCTTATATCTTATTTTGCCCCTTCGGAGGAAACCCTGGAATTACCAACCAAACTCTCTGGACAATACAAGGTACTGGTTAATGATGTGGGTGTAGCATCTGGGCATCTTGTTAGTGGACAGGGAGAGGAAGGTGGGTTGAAGGTTGATTTTCTTTGTGAGGGAGATAAAAGCGTAACCTATTCTAATGAATGTGTAATTGATAAAAGTATTTCAAATGTTATTAATGTAATTCATGTTTTTAAACCTTGTGATAATGTATTGCTGGTGTTAGATGTCACTCATAGTGCTACAAGGGATGTTGGGGTGCAGTCGTTAGGCTCAGAGCAAGGGGAAGGTGGTTGTAATTCCTATCCTTGCTCTGTCCCTGTTGACTCAGCCCCTGCCAAGCTTCAACAACTCTCCACAGGAAAGTTGGCACGAACTTGTGATGCAGACCTTGTGTTAGCACTGCAGACTGACAGCAGATTGGGACAGCCCAGAAAGCAGGATTTTAGCTCATTAGTAGAGGGTGGAGGGAGTGACAGGTTTCCCCAAGGTATTTTCCTTGTATCACCTGATAACTTAGGGCAGTGTAACTGGGAGGGAGGAATGGGAGACTAGAGCAGATGTCAAACAGTGCCAGAACCAGTAGGGCCCAAGTGTATGACTGGAGAGGGGATGGACAGGAATTCCCTAGGTGTCACTCTTAATGAGGTAGATAAAGCTTTGGTTGTAGGTAATAGGCAGAATATAGGGCCCTATTTATAAAAGATCGGTATCGTTATTGTAAAATACCGATCGTTATCGTAAAATAACGACCGGGTTTTTACCGATAACGACCGTTATTTACCGATATCATTAAATACCGGTCGTTATCGGTAAATACCGGGCGTTATTTACCGACAACGACCGTTATTTACCAATATCGTTAAATAACGGTCGTTATCGGTAAATAACGACCGGTATCGGTAAATAACGGTCGTTATCGCTAAAAACCCGGTCGTTATTTTACGATAACGATCGGTATTTTACGATAACGATACCGATCTTTTATAAATAGGGCCCATAATCCCTTATACTCTGCCCAAATTTCTGATATTGTGAGCAGCATTCGGAGTATAGGCCAGGCTCAGGAATCAGTTCAGGAGTGTGTGGGGCAGGGGGTTAGGACTGAGTAGGGTCCTGGAGAAGGTTATTTTTTCCCAGGCCAAGGGAGAAATAGCTGTGTAGATGCAGTGGAACCATTATCTGTCCCTGTGGTAATTGGAAACCCAGTGATAGGAGTTGGTAAGGGACAGTATGCGGTGTTAGTGGTTGTTCCTGGTATAGATTACAGGGATGTAACCATCCCTGAGGACCACAAGGTCCTTGTAGAGCCCAATTGTTGGTCCAAGTCCCATTGTGAGCAGCGAAATAGTAAACAGGAGGGCAGGAAGCAAACAGAGAATTGCCAGAATAAAATAACTAACTGTATTGAATGCAATGTATATGATGTTGGTAGTAATGTACCTGTCAGGGTCACTGAATTTTGTGCTAAATTGGTAGACAGACAAACATCCCAACATCCTGCAACAAAATTAAAATTAAATTTTTTCCTGAGTGTGAACAAGGTACTGATGATGTTTGTGGGCCAGCATTAACAAATTGTGCAGACACTGGTCAGCAAGGGTGTCAGCAGAGACTGGTCAGCAAGTCTTAGACTGGGTTGTATAAAAGTATGAACATGCATTTTCACTTCATGTTTGTCCTGATGAAGATGTCCTGTGTGGCATCGAAACATTGAAAATAAAAGCAACTTGATTTGAATACAGTGTGCCTGGGAATTGATTCCACTTGTGAAATACAGATGCAATAGAAGGGAACTGCGTGACCTGGAGGCACCTGTGAAAAGATATATTTAATATTGGATGAGTGCAGTTGACCACTGTGACTTAATATTTAATAGGCATGCTGTGAGTGCTGTTTATGGGGTATCTTTTTTTGAGGCTTGTCTTTAAAAGGTATGGGGGAACCCCTCGGTGATAGTGAGGAGGTGTGCTTCCCTGGTCGCAATCTCTGTTTACTGTTTGCTGTTCCAACTTGTGTCTTGGACTGGAGGTGTAGAGAGAGAGGGGCTTTGTTTGTGTGGCGTTTTGTGTGTTGCTTATCACCTTGTACAATTTTCAGATATCCTAATCTGTTCTGAGAGACTGGTGCCCGCTTTGGTCTGGTAAGCCCCAGCATCTATTTTAGCAGGAAAGATTTCTCTCTCTCTCTCCTTTTTTCTGTAAGTTGGCTTAATTTGTGCTGTGCCTTTTGTCTCCCCCCCAGCGCCAATGTCTCTTTCAGAAGGACAAGGTCCGCCTGAGGAACCTATGCCCACCCTTAGGAAAAAGGCAACTACAAAATCAAGATTTTGCCCAGAATGTGAGGCTCGCTTGCCAAAAGGATACACGGATAAGCTCTGTGTTACATGTACTGGGAAATTAAAGGAGAGGAAATCCCCCTCTGTTCAAGATTTTTTCTCTTTCTTAAAAGATACTATGACATCATTTCAAGCTAGATATCCGACCCAGCCAGAAGAGGCTAGTATTCTTCCAGTTTTGGATTCCGAGGTTGTTGAGGATCAACTACTAGAGGATATAGGTGTAACCCCTAGTTAAGAGCAGGAACCCTCAGAAGAGGGGGAGATTTCAGACGAGGAAGATTTTTTTCCTTCAGCTGAGCTAGAAAACTTTTTAAAGTTAGTTTGTGACACCTTAGGGGAAGAAAGTCCTCAAAAACCACCTAAAAAGGTCTTTCGCTTATTTTCTGGTGCTGTTAAGAAGAAGACATATAAACCAGTCCACAAAGCCATTAAGGATAGTATAACGGAGAAGTGGAGAAGTCCAGACAAAAAGTTCAACCTTCCCAGGAGATTTCTAAATCTCTTCCCCTTCAATTCTGAAGAAATAAAGAATTGTGAGCTGCCACCCAAGGTAGATGCTCGAGTTGCCTTGATTATGCCTTGATATGTACTAATTTCCCTCTGGAAGACAGTTCTTCTTTAAAAGATCCTATGGATAGGAAGGCGGAGGCTAGTTTAAGAAATAATTTTTTAGAAGCAGGGGCAGCTATCAGATCTTCTATTGCATCAGCTTCTGTAGCAAAAGATTTACGAATCTGGCTAGGAGATCTAGAAACTAGTCTCAAAGGAGGAGATCCTTTAGGCCAGGTAGTCAAGGACTACCAATTCTGTTCAGAGCGGCCGTCTGTCGCGACAAGAGCTGTATGGCTTAAATCTTGGGCAGCTGACTCCGCCTCAAAGAATCATCTGTGCGGATTACCTTTTGAAGGGGGTCGACTGTTTGGATCAGGGTTAGATCCACTATTGAGTAAAAGAGGAGAAGAAAGGGTGGGGGGGTCCTTCCACAGGACAGGAAAACATTTCGGAAAACTGATCAGAGGTAACAGATTTTTCAGAGAGAGACAATCCACCTTTTCACAACAAAGCCAATCAAGAGGAAGGGGTTGTGGTGCCTTTCAAAGACCTTTTTCCCAATGATGCCAGGCCGGAGGGTTTCGCCTAAGGCATTTTTCCCAGGCCTGGACCAGAATAACATCGGACAGATGGGTTTTGGAAACGGTAACTCTAGGTTATCCCATAGAGTTTTTTCAAATCCCGCAAAGAGACCGTTTTGTAAAATCTCCAGAAACTCGTACACCGGAGAAGAAGCTAGCTCTTTCCCAAGCCATTTGAGAGTTTCAGGTAAAGGGAGTACTTGCCTCAGTACCCCCAACAGAAAGACAGAGGGGCTCTATTCCCGTGTATTCTTAATCCCCAAACCAACAGGAAAATATCGTACCATCATAGACCTCAGATATTTAAAGAAATTCATAAGAAAACAGCATTTCAAAATGGAGACAGTCAAATCTACAGTCAATACAATACTCCCTCTAGATTACTTAGCGTCCCTGGATCTTCAAGACGCCTATTTTCATGTTCCAATAAGACCCTGCCATCAAAGATACCTGAGAATAGCAATCTGGGAGCATCTTCACATAAATCATTATCATTTCACAAGTCTTTCTTTTGGAATCTCGTCCGCACCACGAGTGTCTACAAAAATCATGGTAGTAATTTCCTCATACCTCCACCAACAGGGTGTAAGCATCATCCCTTACCTCAACGACTGGTTACTCAGGGCAGCCTCTCAGGAGCTCCTCAATAAAAACATTCTGCCGACGATAGAAACTCTTCAGAGGCTGGGTTGGATTATAAACTACGAAAAATCTGTTTTGGTTCCTTCCCAGAAGATCAAATTTCTGGGTCTCACATTCAACACAGCAGATAACAATTTGCCTCTACCTCAAGAAAAAATAGAAAAATCAAGACAGTAGTCGGGTCAATTTCTTCAAAAAAAGCAACAACTTTAGAACTAAGAATCCTGGAGATCCTAGTATTATCTATAGAAGTGGTTCCTTGGGCAAAAGCTCATTTCAGAAGCTTCCAACAGTTTTTCCTAAAAGTTTGGGACAGAAATCCGGCCTCTTTAGACCGTTCAGTAGTAGTGCCTCAGTCTGTAATAAACTCACTCAACTTGTGGTTAGTGATGGAACATTTAAGCATAGGAAAACCCTTAGTTCTGATGCCTACTATGGTAATAACAACAGACGCAAGCTCATCAGGATGGGGAGCACGTTGTTGCGGACTTTCAGCCCAGGGGAGGTGGTCTCCAGAAGAAGGAATTTCAAAGAACTAAAGGCAATTTTGTGTTTTCTTCTACATTTTCAATCAAGAATAAAAGGGGAAGTAGTCTTAATTCAGACAATTTGACAGCGGCAGCCTATGTAAACCACCAGGGAGGGGCACAGGGACTTCTGCAATTGGCCTTGCAAATAAGTTTTTGGGCAGAAAAAAACCTTTTAGCCATTTTGGCAGCATACATAAAAGGATCAGAAAATATTTGGCCAGATCAACTAAGCCGAGAGAGACTGGATCCAAACGAATGGTCTTTGCATCCCCAGGTCTTCAGTTAAATTTGTGAAGCTTGGGGTTACCCTCAAGTGGACCTGATTGCATCAGCTGGAAACAAGAAAGTTCCAAGTTATTACTCTCTAGACAGAAATCTAAAGGCATTAGGCGTACCTCTTCCCTCCTTTTCAGCTAATAGCCCAGGTCTTGAGGAAGATTCATCACGATCGCTGTCAGACAATCATGATAGCTCCAGCCTGGCCTCGCAGACCGTGGTATGTGGATCTAGTCCACCTATTGGTCAGACAATCCTTGACCTTACCAATGAGATGGGATCTTTTAATGCAGAGGAATGTTCCTCATCTGAACCTCCAGGACCTCAAACTTACAGTGTGGTTGCTGAAAGAGACGTCATGCAGTCCCTAGGTTTCTCCAACATGGTTATTGACACCCTTCTGCAAACCCATAATTGGTGTAACCAAAAACAAATCACCATTCAGTCCCTGCAAATCCCAGTTATTCTGGATTTTCTTGTTGAGGGACTTAATAAGGGCCCAGCCCCAAGCACCCTGAGAGTACAAGTAGCGGCTCTGGGAGTTTTCTTAAATTCTAATCTAGCAGGGGATAATTTTATTAAAATATTTTTAAGGCAGCATTAAAACTAAAGCCAAGACAAAGATCTTTAGTTCCTAAATGGGATTTAGGACTAGTTCTAAGAAGCCTCAGCAACCTACCCTTAGCCTCTAGAAGACATATATACAAAGCTTCTAACTTGGAAAACAGCTCTGTTAAAGCCTTGTGCTCGGCCAGACGGGTCAGTGAACTCCAAGCCCTCTCCTGCAAAAGTTTGTGTTTTACCAGGCTGAAGGGATCGCGGCTCCGGTCTGGCTGGTGGGGGTGGGACTTCCTCCTCTCCTCTCCCGGGCTCACTCGGGGGCGGGACATATGTCATTCTCTCTCCTTCTTGCTCCGGCCGCGTGGGGAACGCATCGGGAGTCTCCTTCAGCCTTCCAGTAGCTGCTATCGGCAAGACAGCTAAGTGCCTGCTTCTTTTTCTTCCCTTTTATTTTCCTTGCTGCTTGCCTACCTTCCTTCTCAATTCTCCTTGGCCTCTTCTGTCTCCATCTGATTCCCAGACCTCCTCCCCCCTTTTTTCTCTTGGGGGATCTGTGACTCAGGCCCAATTTCTCCCCTTTTCTTCAAGGGACCCTCTACTTTTTAAAAAAAAAAAAAAAAGATTTTTCCTTTTCTACTGTTCAAGACAGTCATCTCCAACAAGGAGAAGTCCTCCTCCTCCCAGGGGAGGACTGGCCCAGTAGGATAAGGGGCAAATGCCCCCTGGGCTGGTCTCCAATGAAAAATTTGGGCTGCCAAAGGCTATTATTAAGTTACTTGCTTGAAAGGCACAGCGGATGCCTCTAGTTCTAACGTGCAAGGAACAGAAAACTCCTCCTCCAGATTGTTTTCCAGTCAGCCCTCCAGTTCATTAGCATTATTAGTCAGCCCTCCAGTTCAATAGCCAGTGTCATAAGCCCTTCAGTTCATTAGCCATTGTTGTCAGCCCTCCAGTTAATTAACCAGTGTTGTCAGCCCCCGAGATTATTAGCCAGTGTTGTCAGTCCTTCAGATTGTTAGCCAATATCGTCATCCCTCCAGTTCATTAGCAGTGTTGTCAGCCCTCCACTTCATTAGCCGGTGTTAGTCAGCCCCCCGGTTTATTATGCAGTTAGTCAGCCCCATAGTTCATTAGGGACAAAGGAAACTTTGGGTAAGATTAGAAAGTGTACCCAGGGATGGGGTATTAGTGATTCAGGATCTCACACCAGGGGCCCTATTTATAAAAGATCGGTATCGTTTTCGTAAAATACCGATCGTTATCGTAAAATAACGACCGGTTTATTACCGATAACGACCGTTATTTACCGATAACGACCGGTATTTACCGATATCGCTAAATAACGGTCGTTATCGGTATATAATGACCGTTATTTTCCGATAACGACCGGTATTTTCCGATAACGACCGATATCGGTAAATAGCGGTCGTTATCGGTAAATAGCGGTCGTTATTTACCGATAACGGCCGTTATTAGCGATATTGGTAAATAACGGTCGTTATCGGTAAATAACGGTCGTTATCGGTAATAGACCGGTCGTTATTTTACGATAACGATCGGCATTTTACGATAACGATACCGATCTTTTATAAATAGGGCCCCAGGTACTTGTAAGGGAGAGGGTGAAGATTTTAGGACTATAATTGTCCTTTAACCACATCATACACTTAAAAAATGTTGCAGGCAACAATGTAAAATGGGAATAGTGGTCTTAAAAAAGTGTCTTTAGCAAAGTTGGCATGATCAAAAATCTCGATCTACTTTGAAAGGGTCACTTGGTTGTATTTGCCCCCCAGGCCAAAAGGTCCCAGTCCTCCCCTGCATCCTCCAGATCGAAGCCAGCCAGATCTGCCCAAGCAATTTCCTATTTTTGTGCTTTATGCCAGACTAAGTTGCCAGCCGGTCTATCTGGACCACTATGTGGGCCATGCAGTGCAAACAAAGACCACCATCAACCAGCACAGACTGCGACTAGCAGTCAGGAACCCGAGTGGGCAAAAACCCTTTGGGCTTCCATTGATGCTATACAAAATCCGTCTCCGCGGTCGGTCTTGCCCCGAGAATCTCCGGGGGTAACCCCCCACGAGTCTGAAACAGCCTGGGCAAAATCATTAACAGATTTTATGTTAATGATAAAGAAGGAGAACTGGACTCCTTAGCTTCTGAACACGAAGTTCAGACCACCTTCACACCAGAGACCATTGATGATCTTATTAGATCAGTCTTACAGGTGCTTAACATCCGATATCCAGTTGAACCAACAGACCCATCCAAGTCCTTGTTCAGTCATCCAAAGAAAACAACAGCGACTTTTCCCTCTTACGATCAGTTGGAACAGATCGTCTTGGAAGAATGGGCGTCTCCAGAAAAGAAATTCCACCATTCAAGGAATTTCCAAATGATGTTCCCTTTTCCCAAGTCGGACGTAGATAGGTGGTCCACGCCACCAGCAGTCGACCCCCCAGTGTCGACTTTCCAGGGCCACAGCCATTCCTCTGGCTGAGGCAGCCACTTTCAAGGATCCCACAGATAGGCGACTGGAGGGATTCTTGAGAACATCGTTTGCAGCATCTGGCGCGGCCCTGCGCCCCACATTTGCCTCCGCGTGGGTAGCCAAGCCAAGGGAAGCCTGGCTAGACCAACTTTACCAAGCAGTGGCCAAAGAATCCTCTGACAGCCACCTAATTGACATTATACAACAGTCATTTATATCGGGGACTCAGCCTTGGAGTCTAGCAGACTTATCACCAGATCATCGGCGGCCGCAACGGCGGCCAGGTGATCCTTATGCCATGTCGGTCGGGGAACCATGGTCACTCCCGTTACAACCAGACCTGCTTTTACAAGGACCTTTCCGACATTCAGATCTCCAGCGCCTCCATTTAATGGTGTGGCAGTTGATTCCACCATACTGAGAAGGCGAGGGGTATCGTTATCAGCGGTACCTACAATGTTAGTGGCTAGAAAACCATCTTCATCTAAGGTCTATTATAGGATCTGGCAAAAGTATGTAATGTGGAGCTCATCCAGGGGTTTCCCTCCATCCAGATTCGTTCTATCTAGAGTCCTTAGTTTTCTTAAAAAAGGATTTGACGGTGGTCTTCCTCTCAGTGCTCTCAAGGGTCAGGTATCCGCTCTTTCTATTTATTTTCATCGGAAACTTGCGAGCAGAAAGGATATCCAGACTTTCTTACAGGAAGTAGCTCATTTGCATCCTCTGGTCCATATTCCAGTACAACCCTGTAATCTGTTTTTAGTCCTCAGGGCTCTTAAGAAGCCCCCTTTTGAACCGTTACGGGCGGTTCCTTTATCGCTTCTCTCTTGGAAGACTGTTTTTCTTCTGGCCATACCTTCTATCAGGAGAGCTTCGGAACTAGCCGCCCTATCAGTGGATCCCTCATGCCTGATGATTTCTTCAGACAAGGCCATTCTCCGGCCTCCTTTTTGCCAAAGGTGGTCTCGTCTTTCCATATCAATCAGGAAATCATTGTTCCAGCCTTCTTTCCGAATCCATCTTCTTCCAAGGAGCGTGGTTTGCACTGTCTCGACGTAGTTATAGCTCTGAGGATCTACATTGCTTGCACGGAGGGCATCCGTTCCACTCAGGCTTTGTTCATTCTTCTGGCGGGGCCCCGCCGGGGGTCCAGGGCGTCTTCGCAAACCCTGGCAAGGTGGATTCGATCTACCATTGTACGCTGCTACTTGGTAGTTGGAGCTGTTCCTCCCTTGTGGGTTACAGCTCACTCTACTAGGGCTGTTGGAGCCTCTTGGGTGGCTCGCCATGGTGCCTCAGTGGACCAGATATGTCGGGCAGCAACTTGGTCTTCCATTTCCACCTTTATCAAATTTTATTGCCTCCAAGTTTTTGCTGAGAAGGATACAGCCTTGGGCGGCTCTATTCTTAGAACTGCGGAGGCCTAACGTTTTGTTTTGTGTGCCCACCCTGACAATTTCGGGACATACCCTGTGTTCCTGGGTCCCCCTAAGGCTGTAAGAGAAAAGGGAATTTTTATGTTTTACTCACCTGTAAAATCCTTTTCTCTGAAGCCTTAAGGGGGACCCAGGTACTTCCCTCCCTATTTTTGACATGATTATATTGGCTTGTTGCCTGTTCATTTTTTCTTGTTTATTCTACTATCTATCACTTTGTTGTTTGCTTACGCTTCCTCTTTGGAACCAACTGGAGGAGGCTTCCGGTGCTCAGAGTGTTATAGCTGAGGGGAGGAGCACTGGAGGAGCCTCAGTCTTTCAATTTTTAAAGTGTACTCTCCTGGAGAAAGTTATTTAACCCCTGCGTTCCTGGGTCCCCCTTACGGCTTCAGAGAAAAGGATTTTACAGGTGAGTAAAACATAAAAATCCCCCATTTCTGTTATTTTTGTATTATTTTCACTGTCCACCTTTTGGTATATTTAATTAAAAATGTAAAGCGTATGTCCAACCCTCAAAAAACTTATGGATATCACCCCCAAAACTTCAACCTCACAAGGTCCAAAATGCTCAAATCTGCTCCCAAATGTACTTACCAGCCCTTATTCCTTCAGCTGCTTTCTGCCTGGATTCCTGTGCACGGAAGATGCAGGAGGGTCCAGACCAACAGCAGTGCCTTTGATGGGCTGGGACAGGCAGTATCCAAAAGTTTGTTTGGGGATGGACATACCTTTTAATTAGTTTTGTCTTTGATGCGCTGAAAGAACTCACGTAGCCTCTTATAAAGTAATGTGGGTTGGAATGGCAATTTAAAAATGTTTGAATACTTGCTTGTTAAAATTCTCATATGACTGCTGGCAGGGAAGTGTGCATTTGTGAAGCAGATTAACCCTTTGGTTGCTGGAGTGAATGGTGGTGTTAACCATTTTGCTAACAGGACTGGGGTGTGCATAGACAGTGAGAGCCAAGAGTGGAATATCCCCAATGACTTGAAGGTGGCGGTGGCAGTTAATTATCGATCATTGGTCAGATTACTCACCCAGTAAACTCGCGTTCATCACAGACATATTTTAGAAGAATATGTTTCAAGGAAAGACCTTTAAAATTGTAATCATTATGGATTTAGGAGGAACCGATCTTGTCAAAAAAACTTGCTTGGCTTTTATGAGGAAGTGAGTAGGAATTTGGACTCTGGCATAGCAATAGATGTGGTAAGCTTGGATTTTGCCAAGGCTTTTGATAGTCCCGTAGGTGACTTATGTATAAACTAAGGTCTGTTTGGCATGCGCAGCACATTTGTACAAGGATAGAAAATTAGTTACTGGATTGGACGCAGAGAGTAGTTGTTAATGGTGTTTCGTTGATGTGAAATAAACATACAAATTTATTCAACCTCAAATACTATATTGGATTTTCCAGGCCCTGTTGCACTTTAGATTCCAGTAGGGCAGCCCACTCACATTGCATACAAACATTTACTACTTCAAGATTTAATACATGTTGCACAAATAAAAATTCCCATCCTAATGACAAACATCAAGGGGAACTATGGTCACCATTCAAGCGCTCTCACATACCTTTCAAACAAGCCTAGGATGATGTCTGTAACTGCATTTGCAGAACTGATGATATATTACAATTAGCATACAGTCATATCATCAGCTGTGTAATAAGCCCTATCCCTTAAAATCATCCTCAGAGCCTTGCACCTTAGGGAAAGGAACATTTAAATGTTCATGCTTGTGGCTAGTTTGTTTAGTGGGGTATGCATCTTCTACTTTCCCAGAAGTAGGATTGTAGTGGGCATGCTCAAACCACTAGTAAAGGGGCAAAGCAGGAAGCACACTCCCTTATGCTGCTGTAACTTTGGATAGATTGCAGTTACAAGCATAATACTAGATTGAGATGTGCATAAGGGCATTTAGGACTAGGCCACACTGCTGCGCTTTATTTTGCGTTTGCGCTTTTTTCATATCAATGAAACCACAGCAACGAACCGAAAACGCGTTTTCGATCTTAAATCGCAATCGCATGCGGTTTTCAATAGTTAATTTAAAAATGCATGCGATTGCGTTGCAGTGTGGCTGTGCCCTTAAAGAGCCCTCCTCTTTCTCTCAATTTTTTTTCTTAAAAGGAGAAGCTTCTGTACACAGATCCTAACTCTAATAATCTCTTACACAGAGGTATATTGTCACACAAAAGCTAATATTTCTGTAAATCGGGGTGGAATATTGGAAGACCTCGCTTTTCATTTTGTCCAAACCGGATGAAAGTTCAATTTCCGGTTGCCACGAGAGCAGCCCTGGCAAATTGTTGGTGTCGTTGCATTATTTTCCACTGACAGACTACTGAACACCTTACTAAGCTTTAGTCTGCTGGTCCCATTATATGATTTCTACATGAAAAACATTCAGATGAGCATTGTATGATAATTAGAGATGGACCCGAACCCAGGATTTCACAGATAAGTAGGAACTCGGACTTCTGGGTTTTTTCGACCTGCGGTTTTCAAAAATTCTCGAACATTTAAAACATTTTTAAATGTAATTGAAAATTTTCGAATTTAGAAAATTGAAAATTTTGGAAATTTCAAATATACTACGCAGAATGCCAAAACAGGAAGCACATGGGATTTCCGGTACTGGATGGTATTTTTTTTAAAGATTTTGGAAATTGATAAGTATTCCCCAGTCATTTCCCAGGTTCCTGAACCATTTACAGTAAACTTCCATTGCTATTGACTTCAATGGGTTTGCACGCAGATTTTGTTTTGGTTTTTTTTCAGAATCTGCGAATCTGAAAGAGGAACAGATTTCAGTGAGTTCAGATATCTCTAGTGATGTAATTTTCAATTATTCATAAATAAGTTATGGACAAATACAACAGAGCTTCAAAGCTCATTATCGTCTTTAAATTTTAAGTTTATGAACAAAAATAAACATACCGTAATTAAAAAACAGAATAAACATTTGCCTAAAAACTTCAAATTCTAAATGTTAAAGGAAATTTTCACCCAAAAAATAAAGTATTGCTCTTTAGCCTATTTTACCCCTCTAAAACTGGACTTTCATTTTAAGCTTACCATAATCCATTGCTCCCACGCTGAGATATACTTACTTTTACTTCAGCCGATCACTTGCTAGAGGTCCCGTCTCCTGCTTCGAGCTGGTTCTTCCAGGAAAAGTCGGTTATGAGCGTGCTCTCCTCCTTGCGTGTACATAATATCTCGAAACAGAAGGCAGGAGGCAGACTTAAAGCAAGGGATTAGCTGAAGTAAAAGTAAGTATATCTCAATGTGGGAGCGTCAGATCGAGGTAAGGTTAAAACGAAAGTCAACTTTTAGGCGGTAATTAAGCTAAACAGCATTACTTTTTTGAGTGGACATACCCTTTAACATTTGGGGGAAAGTATGAAATGCCCTTTAAAGTACATCATGAACAGGCTAAACCTCAAAAAACATACCAAAAAAAAGAATGTTTCATTAAGTTATATACATATACCCTGTGGCTTTCGAATGTGTAAAGTATGCATTCTGTAAATCTGCTGACTGCAGAAGCCTAAAATTGGAATAACTTAACTCAATTCTAGTCTACAATTACAACAACAAATGAATATCCCAAATTCAGGTATTACTGCTATATAGTTTACACTAATAAACATGGCTACCTAAAATAATTTGCTTTCATAATCTACAGGTATTGGGATGTTAAGATCACCAACTTCTGTAGTTGAACTATACATACAGTTGTGATAATATACACAAGTTAGGCACCCTTTCCTCCTGATTTACAGGACCATTTGCATGTTATTAATCAAATACTGTACATCTCATCATTCCATTGCTTTATACACTAACAGGATGGCACATTATCAAGTTTGGAGTGCGTTGCATGTGTTTACCGGCAGGTGGTGTGAAAAGGAAAATAGAACTCTTACTGCTTAATATTGCACTTTTATTTTTTTTATCGCTTATGGATTGTTATGTTTTATTGTTTGGGATTATTTATAATATAATACCTTTTATTGTCTAACTAAACATTCTCTGCTACTAAAGGGTTTTTATTAAGTGCGCAGAACTACAATTTCTTCACACAGAATTAGTTTAACCTTGTCTTCTCCTTCAACACAGGTTTTACTTTTTAATAACAATTAAAGTTGCTATTGTATCTTCTCTATTTATTTAAAGGGTATGTACACTGGAAAATTTGTTTTTTTAAATTGCCCATTAGTGGAAACTATAATTCATCTGAACTATCACTGTACCGTTTTTTGTTGATCTGCCCCCTATTTCATTAGATATCCAATCTGAAACATCTTACGTTTTAGCATTTCGGTGTGATGTATGCTGTTTTGACAGTGGGTATGTGGAAAAATACCAATATAGCAAAGGCGCCCCGCTCACAGATGGCACCCGCAGCATATTATCAGTCCCGGAGTGCACGTCCACACGGTCCCAAACCGCCAATAGCATAGACTCCAAGAAGACGAACAGAACTTCCGGTTCTGGTAAAACCAACTTTATTTCTTACAACACATCATATGGTCGTCATTCGACGCGTTTCAGGGAACACCCCCGTAGTCCTCGATTACCCCAAGGGGGTGTTCCCAGAAACGCGTCAGATGACGACCGTATGATGTGTTGTAAGCAATAAAGTTGGTTTTACCAGAACCAGAAGTGCTGTTCGTCTTCTTGGAGTCTATGTGGAAAATTAGTAAGGTTAGTGGTCAGAGCCTGAGCAAAACAAGTATTGTGTTGAAGGCATGCAGCAACATGTGTATTTATTTATAGATTAAGATGATGATGCAAAGGTCATATCAGATTTTTTTTAGGATTTATGTTGCCTTGTGGTGCTAAAAGAGTTTTTTTGTCCTTGTTTGTAATGCTATAGTTTTGTTGGTGTGTGGTAGACTTTATGAAAAGAAAAACACTTCTTAAAGGACATGTAAACGGAGGCAAATCATTTTTTAACTTATCACACAGTAATTAGGATTAATTACCACCAAACTTAAATATGCCTTTTTTTTTCTTCTATGACCTTCCTATCACTTGTTTTTTTTTTTTAGCTCTGAGAGTTTTACTTTTTAAAGGGGGTGGTGCACAGCTATTCAGTAAAGAACTAGCTCCTCCCCCTGGCACACTACATGTAAAACTATAAACTTCTATAAAAGTAAATCACATCTCTCTGTCACTGCATGGCTAATAGATTCAGCATTAAGATCAGGAAAAGGAATAAGCATTGTCTGTTTCTCTGTGCAGATAAACCCAATCCTGCAGCCACCTGCTGTTCGTGTTACAGTCCCAATGTAGCACTATACCTAAAAAAATCAATTACAAAGTCACCTCCCTGCACACACACAACTTCAAAGTCATTTTTTTCAGTTTAGTGCCCCTTTAAAATAGGAAAGCAAACAGAATTTATCAAAGTTCTTTGTACTGTACTAAACAAAAATAACACCTACATTTCAAGAAAGTGACAACCTTACTTTTTACAGTATCCAAAAGGAAGGGTCATAAAAATATGCTAAAAAGCAAGATTCCACACTACAGAATGTCAAACAGACATTATGCAGATTCCATTAAAAATGAAAAAATTACACACGCCTACTTTTTTTTTTTTTTTTTAAATACAATACTTCAGGTTTAAAAAAGGAATGTGACCTGTAGAACACAGAAATAAAATTAATTTTCAAAGTGTCTCCCACTGATTTCCTTTAGATTTTGAAGTGTGTACAAGGTGCTGCAAACAAATTCATGCAGAAGAAATTGGATGAATATTTTCACAGATAGAGATCAGACTTGCAATTGCCAAGGAATTCCTTGTTAATAGTGTTAAGTGTGCAATCGTTCCTACATATAAATGGCATAAGTTAAAAATCACTGCAGAAGTTCATCCCAAGATATTGGTTTAGAAAACACTTCTCTCTCCAGCCACAAATCATAGTTCATTTGAAAGTCCTCTGGAAGTTCCACCCGCTGCCCTAAAACACTTTGAAGACAGTTGTCAACAGGGACAAAATCTGGGTTCCTATGAGTACGATCATATCGGCGAGAATTAAATCGTTCAATGTTGGCCCTCAGAGCACATTCTTCAGCTTGGAAATCCCACGGCCGAGCATCCAGATCTAGGCCAAAAACAATGGGGACAATAATTTATCTGATAAAATAACATTTGCTGAACAGTAAGATGTATTCCAGCAGTTTATTTGAACATAGTAGGAACACCACATTAGGCAAGAATTAAAACAGAATATTTTATATATAAGGGTGGACTGCCTACTTTTATATAGGGGCCCCTATATTTTGTTCATTTTGAATTTTTTCGTTTATATATTATGGTATTTTTATAGTTAGTATAGAGCTGTATGTATAGAAGGTATGTTTTTAGATTTTTTTTGTGTGTATGTATATATATATATATATATATTATACCCTTTATATATTATACTCTTTATGTTATTTTTTGGTTTTATCTATTAATAAATATCTATATTACTCTTATATTATTGTTATAGCGCAGGAGTGAGATATATGTAAATTAAACAATACCTACTCTAATAAAATCAACACTTCAAGATTGTCTCCCTGACCTTGCATTGGATTAGTATTGAATCCTTCAATACTAATCCAATGCAAGGTCAGGGAGACAATCTTCCCACAAAAATGCAACCAAGCAGGAAGTGTCATCCCAGATAAATGACCCAAGGTAATTTGTTAGGACCTTCCATACTGGGGTTACCTTGACGTGGTTGGAAGGCTTTTCACTTTTATGCATAAAATTGTAACTAAAAACCCCCCTGCTTTTACTGTTTGCACTAGCATAGATATTATTATATATGGGGCCCAGGAATGTGCATTGATCATCTCTTTTCTTGTTTGTTTTATGTTTTGGTCAGATCAGTGGCACTTTCACTATAAGTTATAATAATGTTGCCATATATGGGAGTGCTCCCACAGCCCCCCTTTCTGTTTTATATATTCTGGAGGTGAGCACATATATACAACTTTTCTACTTTAGATAGTAGATATAGGTTCCACCTCCATTAGCACATATTTGAATCATTCCAGAGACAGAGCATGCAGTGGTTGAATCAGCCAAGAGGCATGCATACTAATTAAGTAAACCCCTGTGCAGATATTCACATCCAATGTTCGTATCTGGGTCAGGGCTATGCTCACGGCCTGGCCAGAGCATGGGGTGCTGCTGGTTTATCCCCCAGCATGGGCAAAATTGGGTACCCCATCTCTATATTCATAGAATTCAAACAGATATATTAAAATTCTTGTTTTGTTTCAACTAATTATCTTTAAACATTGCATCAATTAAGTAAAAAATACACATTCAATTGTGCTTAAAAAAAATATTACTTAGCTTCAGTTCCCTTTAAAAATTAATTATGAATTTTATCTCCTATACTGTGCAAGTTGAAGAAGACACAGACGGTTTTGCGCAGGGTTCTGGAGTTAATGTCACACAAACCAATTCAATACCCATTAACACAACTTTAACTCCTTCTATCGGAAAAGACACCCACACAACCAATATAAAATTATGTCTGTGCCAATTTTTGCACCAGCTGATGTTAAAGGTCCACTGGCAAAGCCATTTTGCCATTTACCAGGAGGCGCACACGTGATATTTAGTGGCATACAGGAGATCTACCTAGAGTGATAGCGGCTCTGGGTAAATCTTACCCTCTTTTTTTATACATCCGCTATCTAGTATTGCATACACATTTCCAGGAACAGTAGCACTTCTAAGGTTAATAAAAATGCTTTAAACAATGTTGAATTATCTTCCCCAAAAAAATATTTATTAAATGAAGACATGCAAAGTATAAAAAATAGGTATGCTTTATGCACAAAAAAAAAAAAAGAAATTAAGGTAAAGAGAAAAAGGAAATAAAGAAGTTACCATTTCCATAAGCCCAATCATCATTTAGGCGGTGACGAACTTTCTGGTAAATAGCAGACATTGTTTTCATATTACTTTTCCTCCACTGTCGACCCAAATACTTAGTCTGTACTTTAAGTAGCTTTAGCACATACAGCTGCATCATGGCCTGTTTAACCTTCAAAGCTCTTTTTAAAATAGGGGCAGACTTGAAAACCACAAGCATCTGTGAAAAAAACAGTTTATTAAGACACCAGTTTATTCGCAAATGCACAGCGAGCTAAAGATCAACTTATTTTCTAACCATGGTTCTAGAGTGTTTCCACTTTGTAAGTTTGTTTAAGATGCGTAGAAGATTTATGCAAGAAAACAAATTTCTCCAACAAAAACGATTATTGTCTCCAGCTTCCTGCAACAGAATAGGAATGAAGTCACATATAAAGTAAGGAACAGGGAATTAATAATTAAAGAACAATACTGCATTGTTTCATTCATTTTCAAGACTTACCAAACTCTCTGCGGTCAACTCTGGCAATTCATGAACAACACAGTAGGGGAAATCCAGTACTGAAATGCTTCATCATAAAAAAAAAAAAAAAAGAATAATATATAATATTTATATTCAAATAGTACCCAATATCATCAAGGTTTTTTTTTTTTTTTTTTACACAAAATATTACATTTTTTTAAATTTTAATGGGTTGATTGTGTGTTCTTGTTTAATTACCTGTTCTTTGCAGTGATGTAGGACATAATATTCTGATTAAAGAATTTTAAAATTAAAGGAATACAGTTTGCAAAAACCAAGTGCTGGGCCATATATTCCATCTAAGAATAAAAGTACAGAAAACCCAGTAAAACAGAAGAATATAAATTATACTATATCTGATTAACATATTTAAAAGAAATTCTCATTTCTAAACCAAAAATGTTAACAAATATTAAACCTTTAATAAACACTGAAATTGCAACTTAATTAAGATAAGCTTTCAAACTTTCTAAAAGTTAAGATTTTTAGAGCTATCCCCACAGATCTTTGAAAGTGACAACCCACAGCTCCCTCTTAAGTCCCAGCATTCCATGCTCATTGGTACATCAGCCAGAGGAACTGTGCCGCTCTAACCAGCAATTTTAATTTATGATTGCAATAAAAATATTTTAAAAAAGTTTGAATCTAAAACAGGTTATTCTGATTAATGTCCAGAAACCACACATTACTGTAGTTAAATGCATAATTTGTCCTTCTAAGAAATTTGTGAAATATGTAAAATCTTTACTTTCTGCTCCCCTCTCCCAGTGGGACAGTCATGTTTGATGTGCTTCATTTAGGAAAAATTCAGGGAGACGATCAATTAAATGGGAACTAAAGTCTCCAGATAACATTGTCCCAATGGACAGAGCACATATACAAAGATACAAAAAGCTTGTCTCATCACTCCCTTTGCTGTGGCTGCTGGGAATGAGTTAAAATGAAAGTGAAAGGGGCCAAAGCAAAAAGCATTAAAAAAGTTTTCCTGTGATATTAATCTGCAGCAACATGATGTTTTTACTGAAATGATTGCAGTTAGATAACATTTGATTAGTTGTTGCAGATTCACAGTACAGGAAAACTTTTGCACCTCTTATTGCATTAGCCCCAGAGTTACCAAAGTGCTGTAGTGAAAGTGTTTACTTGGTTCTACAAGCTATTCAATCATGGGGTATACTTAGTTTTCCATACATTGCTACATTTAACAAAAACAACTTTTGTTACTTAAATAATGACAAGATGGAATATGTTATGAGCTTTTTTTATAACAAAGTGTAAACTTATTTAATTAGTTTTGTTATTTATAAGTTTTTAAACAAATTTATAATCTTGTATGGACCATATCATTTCTATTATGTACTGAAAAAATTATATTTCTCATGACTGTATATCTTGAATACCAGTGTTTTAGAGCACAGTTCTCCTTTTAATAGAATGTATGAGTGCCAATTTTAGAAAAATCCAAAGAATTAAAACTTATACAAACCTGATAAGTGTGGTTTAGTTTAAAATGTTTAAGTAGCAAAAGCAGTACAGCAGAAATTGCTTTTACAATGATTTCTTTGTGCCGGTTCACATCAACCCCAAGTTTCATACTTTGTAGAACGGTTGTTCTAGAATAGAACATATTATTATGGTTTTATATAGCGCCAACATCTTCCATGGGGTTTACAATTACATAGTCATACATTACATAAAGGGTAATATATATTATACAAAGTCATACATATAACATACACAGGTAATACCTAATATACAGAAATAAAAGCAAAAATTTCATTAAAAAGTGTGTTCCCATGACCACTATTAAAGGGGACAAGTTGATTTTCTCTCTACGTGCTTGATAGCCAAAGATATAAAGAAATTACTGCACAGAAAGTTAATGGGTGGGAGGATGATATGTGACATTCCAAAGGTTGCTCCACATTGCCACCGGCAGAGCACAGCCTCAGGCTTCACAGTGTGTGAGGAAAACATGAAGTCTCTCCCCCTCCCTGCTGTGTGAAGATCTCCACAGAAAAGGTAGGATGAATCTACAGACCTACCCTCCCACTGTGTGAAAACAGCCTTTAAAGGCACTCTGCCTGAACAGGCTGCTTTCACAGTTTTCTATAGGGGCGTGTGTGTGTGTTATGGGTCTAAGTGGGGGATGGGCCATGGCACGGGGTGGGGTCACAACACCCACGAGTGTGCAGGGATAAGTGGAGCTGCAAATGAAAGGGCCAAGAAGGCACTGCAAGGGGGGCCTGCAAGTGGAGGGGCCATGGGGCCCATGAGTGGGAGGGGGGCTGAAAGGGGAGGAGGAGACACGGGCAGAGTGACTGGTTACATGGTTTCAGAGCAGGAAGTGCAGGGGATCTGGTGATTTTGCAACCATACCACACAAAAATGTAAATATCTTCAAAACTACATAAAAAAAAAATGAAGGTAAATTGCATAAATACTTAAGAAAGCAATTCCTTTCAATTTACCCAAAGTCATTCTTGAACCACAGATCCCCTTTAAAAAAACCAAAACTTTAAAACGTTATGAAGGAGCAAGCAATATAATATAATGATTTCATTGTGAGCTTATTAATTGCTACCATATAAAGCCCGTCACTCACGGCATCTCTTCAGGTAACACATCAGCCAAAATATTAATGGAATCTGTCTTGGCTTTGGATGTAGGAGCAGCAGCAAGCAAGATCTTTAGCAAGGCAATCTGAACAAATGAAAAACAAAGCATATTCAAAAATATAGTTCTGCTGATTTGACACTGCCATATTACACAGAAAGGCAACACAACATTAAAGGGACACTATACTGAAAAACTTACTTTGCCTCATCTTAATCTATAAGAATATGAATACATGTAAGTAGCACTCTGATTTGTGTGTGTTGCTGCATGCCTTCAATCCAGCACACATTTTGTTTAGGAGCAGTATCCCCCCCTCCCTCTTTTAACCACTTCCACCCGACCTGACTTTTTCCCCCACAAACCATCTGTCAAGCCTGCACACAGCATACAGCATTCCAACTGTCAAAACTCTGTTACCATTCCAGCCACAGTAAAACTACTCAAAGAAGAATAGTTTTCGAGAGCAAGGAATTTGATTGACACCTGAAATATAAGAAGTTTTAGATTGGATATGTAAAGAAATAGGGGGCAGATCAACAAAAAAATGATACAGTGGTGGTTGGGAAGAATTATAGTTCCAGTTATGGTCAATTTAAAATAACCTATTTTTTGGTATAGATGGCTTTCAAAGCAGATGGGTGGAATTGGGCAATAGGAAGGGGGGAAATGTCATTATTGGTGTCTGCTATAAGCTGCCAAATGCTAGCAGGGAGGAAGCGAGTGAGCTCATATGCAGATGGCAAGGACTGCAAGTTTGGGGAGTGATCTGATTTTGGGGAAATTTAATTACCCTGACATTGATTGGTGTAGAGGAACTGCCAACACAGAAAAGGGTGTTTGAAGTTCCTACTAGAAAAGGAGCTCTGTTGGATCTGGTAATATCTAACATTGTGGAGCGTATTATAGATATAAAGGTAACTTAGGGAATAGTGACCATGAAATAGTGTTGTTTAGTGTATGTTATCAAAAGGAAAAGTTCACTGGGTTAACAAAGCCGTTTCATTTCAGGAAAGCAAATTTTCCCAGGTTAAAAGCTGCTCTTCAGCAGGTCAACTGGGATCATATATTATCCGGTAAAGGCACTGAATGGAGGTGGACTGTTTTTAATAGTATTTTAGGCCATTTCTAAATTCATACCCTTGGGAAATAAATGTTAAAAAAATATAAGGCTGCACCCATGTGGCTTAATTCTGATGTAAAGAGGGACATGGAAAGGAAGAAAAAGGCATTTAAAACGTTTAAGTCGGGAAACCTTTAAGAACGGAAATGGCCTTTAGAAATTATAAAAACTGTATTGTAAGAAAGCAATTATGCTATTTAAAATTAATAATGAAGTTAGGAGAGCTGAACCAAGCATCACTAAACCTTGGTGAAGGCTAAAGAAATGAAACATCTCAGAGGAGCCCTTAAAACTTGTGGATATCCAGACTGGGCTTTTGTCAAAAGAAGGAGAAGGAAAGAAAAGAACAGGTATACCAACAGCTTGTACAAGTCATTCTGAATTGAGAAAGCCAGTCGGATGACTAGTGAAACTTCAAGTCCAGTTGACCTAATTGAATACAACAGATATATTCTAGAGTATGTTTCAAGGACTGACCTAATAAATAATCAACATGGATTTAAGAGGAATAGATCTTGTCAAACTAACTTGATTGGCTTTTATGAGGAAGTAAGTAGGAATTTAGACTCTGGCATAGAAGTAGATGTAGTATACTTGGATTTTGCTAAGGCTTTTGATACAGTCCCTTATTGGTGACTAATGTATAAGCCAAGGTCTGTTGGGCTGGGGTGGCATATTTGTACATATTTTAGAAAGTTGGTTGATGGATAGGATACAGAGAGTATTTGATAATGGGGCTTCATCAATATAGACTAAAGCACTAAGTGGGGTGCCACAGATTTGTGTTGGGACCACTTCTATTTAATCCGTTTATTAATGGTTTGGAAATAGGTATTGTCAGCAAGGTTTCTGTGTTTGCAGATGACACAAAACTTCAAGACTTGAAGAAAAGAAGTTTAGTCTTCAAGTTCAGAAAGGATTTTTCACTGTGAGAACGGTAAAATTATGGAACCATCTTTCATTGGATGTGATGGCATGTTCATTGGATAGTTTCAAAAGAAAGTTGGATAGGTTTCTGAAAACAAGGTAGGTTGCAGTTTACTGGAATTGACACAAAGTAGAGTTGATCCAGGGATATTTTAAATTGCCACTTGGGAGTCAGGAAGAATTTTTTCCCCCCTACATAATTCTGGTGGGGTGTTTTGCCTTCCTCTGGATCAACAGTTAGGCAGGAAATGTAGGTATTGCTGATAAGGTTGGACTGGATGGAGATATGTCTTTATTCAACCTCAAATACTATACAATTATAATGAGTGAAGTATAATACAAAGTGAATGCTTTGCAAGGGTTGCAAGAGGAATTTGAATGCTATCAATGTAAAGGTCCAGTTCCCTCCTTGGTGCTGGAGGCAAAAATAGCCAGGTAGTAAAGGGGTAAAATAAAATAAATAGGTGCACTCTGAATAAATTAATAAATATTACATAAATATTATTTAATATTATTAAATAATATTTTTTTTGCACTTGCTTATATTTTTCTCCAATGCTGAAAAATGTATAAATCAAAAAGCCAACAAACACCTTTTTCTATTACTGCTTAGCAAGACATCTGTCCTGGACAACAAGCAAGAATAACACAAATAGGCTGAGGACCTTATCTTACCATATATTGAGGAAGACTAGGGAGAAGGCCTTGATAAAGAATTTCTGCCGGAACTTGCTCAACTTCCTCTTCTCCCTGAACATAAAAACATGAATCGTACAGGCAATATAAAAAACAACCCAAACAGATCATTTAATATTTGGGATTTGCTCTCTACAAGAGAATTAAGCATAAAGAGATCTGTTTATTTTTAATTACAGAGGTTTAAAACCTTTCACTTACCCCTGAGAGAGGGCATCTTAAGAACTCCTCCTCTTGCCTTATCTGAACTTCAGCAATAGATGTGTACTTGTGCTATGGCAGAAAATAAAGACAGTATAGACATCATATGTAAATGCAAGGTGGTTTTAATCTAATGTTTATTCTACTCAAAATGATATACCGGAGTGATTTTAATAATAATTATTTTACATTGCATCAAAAACACACAGATCTACAAACATGTCTACATACTAGCATCACCATGAAGCAGTACCACCTCAACACATTTTTAAGTGTTGCTGTGACTAATACATTTTATAATTTTTATGGTAACCACTCACCAATTTTAAAGTTCGAATACTCTCATGTATGGGTCTTGGTAAGCCAACCACTGTGTCAGTGTCACTGTAAAAAACATAAATAAAATGTGTCTGCTGCGTATTTTTTTCCCCCAAATAACATTAAAAACTAACCAAATAATCGTTTTGTCAAGAAAGCTGCAGCCTTGCTTACTAGAAACTAACAATCATATAACAGCACAGAGACCCGTAGTCACATTTCATGCCAATGCAATATTCTGCCTCACACACAGAACCTAAATTTAACATTGGTATAAACACAGTTGAGATTTAACAGTGTTAACCTGTTCCCCCACACAAACCTTTGCATTTCATACAAAAAACGAAATTAATCTTTACAGCTTATTTCCTCTATCAAGCACGGAGGGAAAAAAGATTTGAACCTGTGAACTCATGGGCTTTGTTTCAAAAATTAGCATTTTAAATTGCTGAGCCACCACAGCATAAGCAAAGAATAAAGGTACATTTTGAACTTTATCTTTTGCTTTGAACATAATCACAAAAAAATGGCAGCTAAATATTTTGTATTGTTGGAAGGCTTTGAAAGCTGCCAGGGTAACAAGCAGCTTTCAAAGTCTTATCAGACACTTTCATATTGGTGTGGACATCTGTATAGAAAATACACATGCTCTTTGAAGACATGGGCTGTGAGTTGTGCTGGCAACAACATACTGTAGAAGCCTTCTTGATTACAGAATCTACTTCTTACATGTACGTAAATGTAACTTACTATGGAAGTATCTTACAATGTATAGGTGTTCTGGGGAGAACTTTTACATTAGGAAAAAAATATTATGTTTTAGTTCCTAAGATTTTTCTTCAAGCAAAAATAAGAAGAGAATCCTCCAAGTATATGTGAAAACAGTGTTATATCATTTATTCACCCCTCTGTACACAACACAGCAACGTTTCGGGCAGAACTGTGCACTTTTCTCAAGCCATCATGAGGTGAGGTTATTCACAGAGGGGTGAATAAATGATATAACACTGTTTTCACATATACTTGGAGGATTCTCTTCTTATTTTTGCTTGGATATTAGCTGGACTTCTTTGCAGTGAAGACAAAGGACCTCCATATAACAGTGAGTGGTGATTTAGATTCATCTTTTTTCATATAAGAGTTTTCTTCAGGCATAATATAATATATATAATATACTGAATCTGGTATGTATACTATTTTATACAGTTTTCACTTGTTATATTTTTTGATTAATATTTACTGTTACATAGGGACAATAAATAACATCTTAACAATGAAATGTAATAGCGGATACTACCTCAACAATACATCGATTCAGCATTCGATCCAAGATTAATCGATTATAATGTCAAGTGGAGCAGTTTTACCTGCCATTTTCCCATGACATTTCCATGAAGGATCATGTTTGCGATCGGAATATCGATCACATAATGATCGGGACAGGCAATTGTCGCAGGAATGTCGTGAGGTAAGTTTGTAGTGTATGGATAGATTTAGTATTTGTTATTTTGTGTATAAAATAGTGTGCCTCACCAGATTCAGTATTATATCATGCCGGAAGAAGAAGCTTTGAGAGCTTGCATTTTCAATCATTTTCATTAAAAGGTATTACTTTATATCCAAGATGATTTTGATTTTATCAATGGCTAACACGGTACAATTTCCTTATACTATAAAAGGACAGTTTCGTAGAGGCTAAACAGTGTTTGAGCATAACCTATTTTACTTATGCTGTCTATTTAATTTCCCTTTCATGAAGTAAAATCCCACACTCACCTTCCTAAAGTGTATCCTATAAATTTACTACGGCTTGATTCTAAGAACATTTCAATATCTTTCTCTCTGCAGGCAAAAAGAAAATAAAACAAACAAATGAAGCCATCAGAAATCAAGTAAAGTCATTAGTAAGAAAAGAACAACCACAAACAAATGTCTACTATTTTGCGTACATTTTATCATACATAGTTTTACTTTTGTAAAGCTCTCACCTAACTTTTGGTGCCCAAGGCAAGCCTTTTGGTAAAGCAAGACGATCAGCTGGAGGATGAGTCACTGATGGTGGCATCACTTCCTCCCTTTCCAAAGGAAATGGTTCCCCCTCAAGACTGTTATCTTCATCATTTTCCTCCTCCTCATCACGAGAATCGTCTGCTTTGTAGGGGTCCCTTTCATTAAAAGCATCTAAATTATCCTGTTTAATAAGTGCCTACAAAGGAAGTAGGAGAGGTTTGTAAATCTCACATGGTGAATCCACAGTAATATCTTTAATACTGCTTAATTTTTGTTAAGTTTTGTTAATCTACTAAACATTTAATGAACAGTACTAACAGAGCAGTACTAAAAATAGAGATAACTCTCAAGGAATTTATATTAAAAGGGCATGTCTACCCCCAAAACTAAAATTTCACCCACTACTGGCCTCACTGTCGAGTGTTTAAAAATCCTTACCTTATACCTCTGCTCCAAATGGTTCTCCTGCAATGTCTGTCCAAATTCCCAGAAAGTAAAGTGTAGGAGCCTGGCTGTGAGTAAAAAGATTTCCGCCTCTTACCTTTCCTCTGAGAAGTTTCTAGCTTGCCCACTGGAGCCCTTTCTCCCCCTCCCTCCCGATCCCTGTTTGCTGCCCTGTGCCCTAGCATTAAAGGGCATGTCCACCCCCAAAACTATAATCCCCCCAACTACTGGCCCCACCATGTAGTGTAGTTTAATCCTTACCTCACATCCCAGCTCCATCTGGTTCTCCTGTAGTCCCCCCCCAAAGTCCCAAAAACTGCCCACCAGGAGGCTAGCAGAGTCCATATAGGACTCTGCCTGCTACCTGGCCTCCGGGAGAAGTTTGGCATGCGTACTGCAGCCCTTCTCCCCCTCCCTCCCGTTCTGCTATCCCTCCCCCTAGCATAAAACCCCTTTAATATAGTCTTCCCCCATGTCTCCCAGCCCCAACCGCATAATTTTTATTTTTAGAAAGCTCCCCAAACTCTTACTTACCTCTCCTCTTTCCTCCGCTGCACTGAATGACCGGCAGCCACGTCCGTGATTGGCTGCCGCTCAGCCAATCACAGATGCGACTGCCGGTCCCGCCCCTCTGCTTGCATTTCCTCGCAAGCAGAGGGCCGGGAGCGCGGCGGAGGAAAGAGGGGAGGTAAGTAGAGTTTGGGGGGGTTTCTAAAAGTAAAAATAATGCGGTTGGGGCTGGGGGACCAGGGGGAAGGCTATATTAAAAAATAGAATTAAGGGTGGACATACCCTTTAAATGCTTTTTCTATAGTATAGTGTACCCTATCCCACCCCCATATTTGTTTGCAAAAAAATAATCAGTAAATGTACTTGCAGAGCCTCGTTCCTCCGGAGTTCTGCACTGCCAGCAGCCGCGTCTGTGTTTGTCTGACTCTCAGCTAATCACAGACGTGGCTGCTGGTTCGGCCCCCTGCTTGCATTTTCCTACAGAGGGCCGAGTCTGATCGCAGGGGGAACAAAGTTCAGTAAGTACCTTTCTGATCATTTTTTTCCCAAACAAATACGGCGGTTGGGGGAGGTATAGGGTCCACTACACTACATAAAAAGTTCATATGAGAAGTAGAGATACCCTTTAAGTGGTTAGTGAATCCTTAAAATGAAAGACATCTTTCTCTCACTTTATGTTCTCTACGACCTCTCCTCTGTTGTTGTTCAATAAGGTCAGAAGCTGATGCAGGTGGAGATGCAGCCCTCATATTACGAATAATTTTAATGCTGTCTTCTGGAAGTGGAGGCAAACTTAGGTTCTCACGTTTTTGAGACTTCATCTCTAGAAGATCCTCAAACCCACCAAGAGTGCACTGCATTGATTTTATATATAAAAAAAAAAATGTAGTGAGATATTATCTAAAACAAAAGGTTATAAATGAGGTCTACAACAAACTTAGACTTACCAGCACTGTTTTCCACAGAAGCAAAAGCACCTTTTTCATGGGGAAATGAGGAGCATGACCACTACAAAACTTTGTAACCATTCCAAAGAGCATCACTGCAAAGGGTTCATGGTTGTAAAAAGGGGACCCTATAAGAGACAGTTCATTATAACTTTTAACAATGCCATAAATACTGCAGTATACCATAAATATACTCACAAAGCGTATGAAAAGTGGGTAACAATGTTTTATCTGTTGTATTCAATTAAATCAACTGGACTTGAAATGTAGTTCTTGAAGACGTTTCGCTAGTCATCCGACTGGCTTTCTCAATTCAGAATGACTTGTACAAGAATCTGTGGCAATTATGTACCCTGGAAAATCCCAATTAGCATATCACAGCCAGGTGTTAAGGGTGTGATTAGATAGTGGCTAAGAGGTGTTATAGGAACGCCCAGAGTAAGGTGTTAAAACAGCATTGTACATGGCAGACAGTTGGTGTCGAACCCCCCCACCTCTATTTAGGCTTGGTTTCTTTATTTTCACATAAATGGCCTCCTTAACACCTCTCTTGAACCAGTCACGTTCCTTCGCCAATATGTTAACATTACAATCTTCAAAGGTATGTCCTTTATCCTTAAGATGCAGGTACACGGCTGAGTCCTGACCCGAGGAATTGGCTCTTCTGTGCTGGGCCATACGTTGATGCAGTTGCTGTTTGGTCTCCCCCACATACAAATCAGAGCATTCTTCACTGCACTGCACTGCGTAATTCTGTATGTGGTTTAAAATCCACCAGAAGGAATTACAAGCTTTCACAGACACATTAATGCGGTAGACCAAAACATCAAATTCACAAGGGAAGAGGTACAAAACAACAAACTGGCTTTCTGGACTGCTTGGTAGAAGTTAAGAAAATGGTAAACTGGAAGTAGAGGTTTACAGAAAACCAACACACACAGATCAGTATTTGATGTTTGACTCCCACCACCCTTTAGATCACAAGCTGGGTGTCATCAGAACCTGCAACACAGACCGAGAACATCCCCACTAGCACAGAGGCGAAGGCTAAAGAAATGAAACATCTCAGAGGAGCCCTTAAAACTTGTGGATATCCAGACTGGGCCTTTGTCAAAAGAAGTAGAAGGAAGAAAAGAACACAAATACCACAGTGAAGGGGAAAAGCAAGACGTGGAAGAACATGGTCATCCCATATGTACAGGGGTCTCCGAGAAATTAAGAAATTTTCAAAAAACATCGTATCCCTGTCTGCTTTAAACCGAACAACACACTGAGCACCAATTGGTACATCCGAAAGACCCAATACCGAAACACAGAAAAGCGACATCATATACGCAGTGCATTGCAGTGAAGAAGTGCTCTGATTTGTATGTGGGGGAGACCAAACAGCAACTGCATCAACGTATGGCCCAGCACAGAAGAGCCAATTCCTCGGGTCAGGACTCACCGTGTACCTGCATCTTAAGGATAAAGGACATACCTTTGAAGTTGTAATGTTAACATATTGGCGAAGGAACGTGACTGGTTCAAGAGAGGTGTTAAGAGGCCATTTATGTGAAAATAAAGAAACCAAGCCTAAATAGAGTGGGGGGGTTCGACACAACTGTCTGCCATGTACAATGCTGTTTTAACACCTTACTCTGGGCGTTCCTATAACACCTCTTAGCCACTATCTAATCACACCCTTAACACCTGGCTGTGATATGCTAATTGGGATTTTCCAGGGTACATAATGCCACAGATTCTTGTACAAGTCATTCTGAATTGAGAAAGCCAGTCCGATGACTAGCGAAACGTCTCAAGAACTACATTTCAAGTCCAGTTGATTTAATTGAATACAACAGATATCCATGACCTGGATGAATGAGAACCTTCACAAGCGTAACAATGTTTTTAGTATAATCTGACTAATCTGAGCAAAAAACAACTGTTTTGACAGAGATGAGGCAAACATATAAAGGAAGTTTTGTTTTTTTTACAATTGCATTAAATAAAGGGGCTTTACCATTCTGTACAAGGAAAGAGAATTATTATATTTATAAAGCTCTATTGTGTATAGGATTCCTTACCTACCTGCTCAAATGTCTGACGCATGGCTCTCCACTCAGGACATCCCCTTCCACTTCTTCACGGAGTGTCTCTACCATCAGATACATAATATTCAGCAGGACTCTGCCAACAGGTTAAAAAAAAAAAGACATAAAAAAAAACTAGTACCAGAGGCAGAAAAATATTATAAAAACTTGAAAATCAGCAGTGCATTATTACAATCAAGACACAACCCAATATGCTATTACAAATACTTATTATATATTGACTCACCGCAGATCTGTGCTGTCAGCTAGAGATATTGCAGGCTTCTTACTGCATTACTGCAACTGCACTGTTTCTAAAAAAAATAATAAAGAAAAAGAATAGATTTTGCCTTAATATAAAAATGATATGCTAAAAATTAAAATGCAAGGGTTTATAAAATATATTTCTTCTCAGTTTGCCTCCATACATTTAATTTTAAAAGAAAAGTAAAAATGTTTTGTCCTGCTTTAAGATTTTACTTAAACAGTTCTCATAACTCACTGCAAAATAAAGAATACAAGAATGGCAGCACAAAAATACTTCTGCCAGGCATCCGGAGTGCTTCAAGGCTCCCTTTAACATAGGAAGTCCCAGGGCACTGACCTGGCAAATTAGAACTGTATGTGCTGTAACTTTCAGTGAAACAATATTGGGGGAGGTAGGAATAATACATCCTACTCCCCTGCCCCATTACTTTTTTATTTTTTAAAAATTTAATTCTTACAGTATAGTTGTCCTTTAGAGAAATAATGTATCCATAAAGCGCACACGATTCCCCATAATATCAAGCTAAAAAACAGCTACTCTGTATATTTATAACATATAAATGCTATTTCAAAAATTAACCTTAAAAATAATTTAATCTGGTTTTAGTGCGATAATTTTTTGTGTGGGGTTTCTATTTTTGCTATATGCGTATAGCTAGTTCGCTGAGAGGTTTGCGGTTTGCTGTCCGATAAAAAACTGTTTCCTTAGTGCTTTTTCACGTAGCACGCACTGAAAAAACGGTCTCCCCCACATACAAATCAGAGCATTCTTCACTGCACTGCACTGCGTATATGATGTCTGGTGGGTTAAAATCCACCAGAAGGAATTACAAGCTTTCACAGAACACATTAATGCGGTAGACCAAAACATCAAATTCACAAGGGAAGAGGTACAAAACAACAAACTGGCTTTCTTGGACTGCTTGGTAGAAGTTAAGGAAAATGGTAAACTGGAAGTAGAGGTTTACAGAAAACCAACACACACAGATCAGTATTTGAGAGGTGTTATAGGAACGCCCAGAGTAAGGTGTTAAAACAGCATTGTACATGGCAGACACCTGGGTTAAAATCCACCAGAAGGAATTACAAGCTTTCACAGAACACATTAATGCGGTAGACCAAAACATTAAATTCACAAGGGAAGAGGTACAAAACCACAAACTGGCTTTCTTGGACTGCTTGGTAGTAGTTAAGGAAAATGGTAAACTGGAAGTAGAGGTTTACAGAAAACCAACACACACAGATCAGTTTTTGATGTTTGACTCCCACCATCCTTTAGATCAGAAGCTGGGTGTCATCAGAACCCTGCAACACAGAGCCGAGAACATCCCCACTAGCACAGAGGCGAAGGCTAAAGAAATAAAACATCTCAGAGGAGCCCTTAAATCTTGTGGATATCCAGACTGGGCCTATGTCAAAAGAAGTAGAAGGAAAGAAAAGAACACGAATACCAACAGTGAAGGGGAAAAGCAAGACAGGTGGAAGAACATGGTCATCCCATATGTAGCAGGGGTCTCCGAGAAATTAAGAAGAATTTTCAAAAAACACCGTATCCCTGTCTGCTTTAAACCGAACAACACACTGAGGCAGCAATTGGTACATCCGAAAGACCCAATACCAAAACACAAGAAAAGCGACATCATATATGCAGTGCAGTGCTGTGAAGAATGCTCTGATTTGTATGTGGGGGAGACCAAACAGCAACTGCATCAACATATGGCCCAGCACAGAAGAGCCAATTCCTCGGGTCAGGACTCAGCCGTGTACCTGCATCTTAAGGATAAAGGACATAACTTTTGAAGATTGTAATGTTAACATATTGGCGAAGGAACGTGACTGGTTCAAGAGAGGTGTTAAGGAGGCCATCCATGCTATTTTTGAAAATTATTGAAAATAGCCCCGTACATTCGAAACGGTGGGGCTCCGTGTCGGATCCAGGTTTGTGTCGAACCGGGATCCCATCTCTAATAAAGAGTAAAGCTGAAACACGCAACATTTGGTATTAAAGGTTTAATCCATCCCCAAAATGTAATTTCTTGTACATGTACAGCACTTCCCCAAATTCTAAAATTTTAATACTCACAGTGCTCTTAAAGGACAGCTCCACTCCCATAATAGCATCCTTTAAAAAGAATGGCCTGTTGGGTTGATATATCCTACTTAGTCCTCTGAATTCATTACTGTATGCCTGCTATGCTTCTGGATGCCTCATGAAAACTGAGCAATTTAGTGACCTGGTACTGAGTCTGCACATACTCAGAAGAGGCAGACAGGGGATTAGCATTCAGTCATTGGCTGTGATGTCAACTGTCAAATCCATAACTGACAGTTGCTAACTGGAAGAACCAGGAAGCAGAAACAGGGGAACAGGACATTGTGCAGGATTTCAGGTTAGACTTATATATTTCACATTTCAAACTATTACAGTTTAGGATTTTGGGGGTGATTTACCTGTATTTACAGAAGAATCAACTGATATATTGCATCTTTCCTCTCAAATCTGCATGCTGATTTTTTGACACAGCTTGTTGCAGTGCAGTGCAGTGAAGAATGCTCTGATTTGTATGTGGGGGAGACCAAACAGCAACTGCATCAACGTATGGCCCAGCACAGAAGAGCCAATTCCTCGGGTCAGGACTCAGCCGTGTATCTGCATCTTAAGGATAAAGGACATACCTTTGAAGATTGTAATGTTAACATACTGGCGAAGGAACGTGACTGGTTCAAGAGAGGTGTTAAGGAGGCCATTTATGTGAAAATAAAGAAACCAAGCCTAAATAGAGGTGGGGGGGTTCGACACCAACTGTCTGCCATGTACAATGCTGTTTTAACACCTTACTCTGGGCGTTCCTATAACACCTCTTAGCCACTATCTAATCACACCCTTAACACCTGGCTGTGATATGCTAATTGGGATTTTCCAGGGTACATAATTGCCACAGATTCTTGTACAAGTCATTCTGAATTGAGAAAGCCAGTCCGATGACTAGCGAAACGTCTTCAAGAACTACATTTCAAGTCCAGTTGATTTAATTGAATACAACAGATATACCATGACCTGGATGAATGAGAACCTTCACAAGCGTAACAATGTTTTAGTATAATCTGACTAATCTGAGCAAAAAACAACTGTTTTGACAGAAGATGAGGCAAACATATGAAGGAAGTTTTGTTTTTTTTACAATTGCATTAAAGATAAAGGGGCTTTACCATTCTGTACAAGGAAAAGAGAATTATTATATTTATAAAGCTCTATGTTAGTATAGGATTCCTTACCTAGCTCTGCTCGAAATGTCTGACGCATGGCTCTCCACTCAGGACAATCCCCTTCCACTTCTTCACGGAGTGTCTCTACCATCAGATACATAATATTCAGCAGGACTCTGCCAACAGGTTAAAAAAAAAAAGACATAAAAAAAACACTAGGTACCAGAGGCAAGAAAAATATTATAAAAACTTGAAAAATCAGCAGTGCATTATTACAATCAAGACACAACCCAATATGCTATTACAATAACTTATTATATAGTGACTCACCGCAGATCTGTGCTGTCAGCTAGAGATATTGCAGGCTTTCTTACTGCATTACTGCAAGCTGCACTGTTTCTAAAAAAAATAATAAAAGAAAAAGAATAGATGTTTGCCTTAATATAAAAATGATATGCTAAAAATTAAAATGCAAGGGTTATAAAATATATTTCTTCTCAGTTTGCCTCCATACATTTAATTTTAAAAGAAAAGTAAAAATGTTTTGTCCTGCTTTAAGATTTTACTTAAACAGTTCTCATAACTCACTGCAAAATAAAAGAATACAAAGAAGTGGCAGCACAAAAAAAAATACTTCTGCCAGGCATCCGGAGTGCTTCAAGGCTCCCTTTAACATAGGAAGTCCCATGGCACTGACCTGGCAAATTAGAACTGTATGTGCTGTAACTTTCAGTGAAACAATATTGGGAGGTAGGAATAATACATCCTACCTCCCTGCCCCAGGTACTTTTTTATTTTTTAAAAAGTTAATTCTTACAGTATAGTTGTCCTTTAAGGAGAAATAATGTATCCATAAAGCGCACACGATTCCCCATAATATCAAGCCTAAAAAACAGCTACTTCTGTATATTTATAACATATAAATGCTATTTCAAAAATATAACCTTAAAAATAATTTAATCTGGTTTTAAGTGCGATAATTGTTTGTTGGGGTTGTCTATTTTTGCTATATGCGTTAATAGCTTCGCTGAGAGGTTTGCGGTTTGCTGTCCGATAAAAAACTGTTTCCTTAGTGCTTTTTCACGTAGCACTGCACTGTACTGATTGGTCTGTGATTGCCATAGTTGCCTATTTGTATCTGTTGGGTTGTCTATGTATTTAGCTTCAGTTGCTTGTACTAAAGCAGCTAGTTTAGATTCATCTTCTGCGGAGTGTTTTTTTTATATGGGCCACAGTGGTATAAAGACAACCTCTCAAATAGACTTTGAGGGTGTCCCATTTAATACTGTGTGATACTGGGCCTTTGTCTGACTCTATATACATTTTAGATATACCGCGGGAAAGATGTCGGATATTTTTTACTTCTGGCACGGTTTGTTAAAAAAAGGTAAATTCTGGAGTGCGAGTGGTGTGTAGCATGTTTACTCTAGTAGTGAGGGATGTCTTATCCTCCAAGGGTCTAGTACTAGGGTTTGCGTTATTTTTGAGAGTTGTGTTTGTGTGTCCGTTGATTGGGTTGGGTTGGGTTGTGTGTAGACAGTCTATCCATTAATGGGTTCATGACCAGATTATGGTCGCCCATGATTATAATTCGAGCTCCTGGGAAGTTTAGTGCAAATAACATTATTTGCTGTATTATTTGCGTTGTTGGGGGGGGGGTGTATAGCCCTCCCATAACGTAAAGTATATTGTCTAGCATGAGAGCTAGTATTATATATATCCCCTGAGGGTCGGTTTTCACCTTCAGGATTTTGTAATTTAGCCTTTTGTGTATTAGGAGTGATACACCTCTTGTGTACGTTGAGTAGTGACTATGCGCCGCCCAACTCACATCTTTTCTGCAAATATTTGGTAGTGCTTGCTATTAAGTGTGTCTCCTGTAGACAAATGATGTCTGGGTCATGGTTTTTTAAATATGTTTGTACTAGTATGCGCTTTAGATGATCATTTAATCCCTGTACATTCCATGCAATTATACGTAGTTGTGTTTACATGGTTGTTTATTTGACATATGTAGTGTGCTATCTATTTGTGATATTGCCTTGGACCAACAGATTATCAGATATTGCATATACATTAGTCATTTCTAACTATACATTTATAATAATAAACATTCCCATTCCCTCCCTTCCCATCCTGGAGGCGGCTATAGGCCGCCTTTTCCCATTAATATACATTAAACTAAACAAGACTTTACTTATAGTTTCGTTTTGTGCACAGGACGCTAACGGTCCACACCATATATTGCATTCTTAGTAACAGTGATTATTTACCCTGTTAAAGAATAGAGTTAATTTACCCCTTGCGATTTCCAGGGCGCAGTCATAAGGTTCAGTTTGCCTTGTTGTTTTATAGGCAGCAGTATAGTAGTAGTAGATCCAATATTGTATTATATTAGAGGTGGTGAGGTAGTTCATTGTAGTAGATTAATTGTTATTCCATTGCACCATTATGCAGGTTAGATTTTATATTTGTTTTGTCCGGGGGCAAAATATAGGTGCAGGTGAGGGGTAGGCATTGGAAGTGGACTAAACAGCATGGGCGGCAATTGTAGTTCGCTGGTTGGTAATTTCCGAGGGCATCAGCTGTCCCAAGAACCGAGGAGATTTACATTTGATCCAGGGTTGTTTTATAGCAGAGTTTCCATGTTTTGGAACAGGGGGGGTAAGGTGACGTGGTAGTGGGGCATGATTTCTAGGAATGTGGAGGTAAAGTACATAGGGTGGTAGTTAGCTGTATCGGTATCCCTTGAATAGGTAGATGTGGTGGGTGTTTGGTAGTATATCATCTTACCAGTCTCATCAGCGGGGCAGAGTCTCCAGCCATTCCAGTGCTAGTGTGGGGGACTTAAAGAAGTGCATGAGTCCATTGTGGGACACTTGGAGCTTGGCTGGATACATCATAGAATAGGCAATACCTGCGGCTTTAAGGCGTCTTTTGGCTTCCATGTATGCGGTTCTTCTCTTTTGCAATTCTAAGAAAAAGTCCGGGAATATTGATGCAGAGGTATTTTCCAGGCGCAATTCACCTTTATTCCTAGCCATTCGGAGGATTTGATCTCTGTCCCTTCAATTCAATAATCGGGCTATCAGCGGCCTAGCTCTTGATCCGGGTGGTAGGGGTTTTGCAGGCATTCTGTGGACACGCTCGATTGCAAATATAGATGACATGTTGTCACCGAATTGGTCTTTGAGCCAGCGCTCCAGGAATGCTTCAGGTTGTGTGCCCTCTAGTCCATCTGGTATACCAATAAATCTAAGGTTTTGATGCAGGGAGCGATTTTCAAGATCGTCCGCTTTAGTTTGTAGGGTTTGCAGTTGTGTTTTAAGTGAGTCTAGGTCTGAAGACATATTGGGTAGCTGGTCCTCCACTTGGGAGATGCATCCCTCTGTTTCGCTTACCCTGTGTCGCAGTGTTTGCATATCCTGTCGGATGAGGCCTACGTTGACTTTCATCTTTTCGATGAGGTTAGTTAGCGTGACTTTGGTGTCCAATATCGCCTGCAGCAGTTCTGCATGTTGGTGCAGCGGTGTTTGCACAGGTTCGGGTACTGTTTCTATGTCTAATGGATCGGTTTGTGGGTAGTTCTGGTCCGCTGCTCGTTGCGGGGTCTACGTAGGTCTCGCGCCGCGTGGTTGACTGGCGCCATCTTGTGTGGGGATCCGTTGGAACTTGGCGAGTTTTTCTGCCATATCTGGTGAAGCGTGTCTTCTGGGATGGTTGATACCGGTTCTCATTAGGTTCTCCTCGTTTAGGGGTGTTTTCGATCTGTCAGGTTCATGGTGGGTCTTACAGGATGATATTTAGGTGTGGAGCTCTCTCTGTGCACATCCGACTACAGCGCCATCTTGCCACGCCCCCCCACACTATATGTATATTTAACATGAATTTCTAAAAAACTGACACTTTTAGTACAATCCAAAAGGTGGCACTGGTGTGTGCGCCAGTGGAAATTATGTGTGTATGTTTTGCTAGGTAATTATTTTTATTGAAAGCTCGGGATCATGTTTTCAGTGAGACCAGCACAAAGTGCAGAAACATGCAAGTGATTTGGGATCTGTCTGCCTCTCCCTTATGCATATAGCTGTTAGGCTGTGGGGCCAGAGAGCGGCTACTTACATGTCTTTAGCTAGTAGGTATCAGGATCCATTATGAACTTGCTCTCCCTTTCCACTCCCAGCAAGTATCCAGGGGGAGGCTCAAATGGGATAAGTCTTAAAGTCCTAAAAAGGACCCAGGCAATCCCACTGCATAATATGATCAAACACACACATACCCTCCCATTTTTATTTGACCTGCAAGCAAGTGCCAGGCAATCCTGCCACAATGTGCAATTGTAACTAAACAGCACAATAGGACAACCTGATATGCTTTACAGGATCCAGAATAACATACTAGTACTAATTTACAGACATTAAAAGCCCATGCTTTAGTGATTCCTACCAAAGGGTTTGAATATGCACATGTTTGAAAACTATAACTCCCAGCATTCTGTTAGCAGTACGCTTTTTCATGTCCATTTTCTAATGAATGTATTAAAATGCAATACAGTGTAATGATAGGGTGTTGAACTTTTCACATGTTTAAAAACTACAACTCCCAGCATTCACTAGCTGCACAGAATGCTGGAAAATGTATATTTCATACATCCTGGAATAAAGCCCTTTTACTGACTTACAGACATTAAAAGCCCAATGCTTTAGTGATTCCTATCCAAAGGTTTCAACATGCTAGTGATTCATCTGCCCTTCCCTTACTTCCATAGCTATTACACTATTGGTTTAGAGAAGGATTATTCAGGTCCCTTCAGGCAGTAGGAGTCACACATCCAACCCTCTGACAGTTATAATCCATAGAATGTCAATGGAATAAACCTGTAGGTCTAAGAATAGACCCATGCATTTCTGTCACATTGTGCTGTTCAAACCAAACAGCACCATCGGGGAACCTGAGACCCCCCCCCCCCTATCATATATAGATATAACTTATTGTCCAGCAAACAGCAGCTCTCCTTTCTTTCTATTGAGAGGTGAGGGGTGGGGTGAGACTGTTTTACAAAGGAAGTGACATATTTCACTTGCAACTTCCTACTAACTTCCTACTTCCTACTAACACTCAGAAAATGTTTTGGTTGGCTAACACTGCTATGAATCTAATATCAAGCACACCATTGGATACAACACTAAAAGGGAAGTAATAAATATGTTCCTTTGTAAGCTTATATTGTCTCCATGTAAAACTATATTTTTTGCCTTATTTACATTTCTATATACTTCAATGTCATTACTACATATTTGTTAATATTGATATAACGATTTTGTTAGTGCTTAAACAACACAAACACTGTCCCTATGTATATTACTTTTACCCACTGTAACAAAGTCAATGCACGACCGTACACTTATCTTTGGTTGGTCTCGCTTCCTTCTTGGCGAGTTCTCATCCTTCTCTATTGGATATATATTACTTTTACCCACCCCCACCAATATAGTACCTCCAAACAACCCAATGTATTCCCCGTGAATTTATAAATTTATTTATATAAGGGATATATATATATATATATATATATATATATATATATATATAAAAAAATATCCCTATATCCCTTCCCTTCTATTCTATAAGAATATTTATATTATATTTTTTACAGACATTGCATTGAGTTGTAGTAGCTACAAATACTACTATTAAATGACCATAAAAAAACAAAACTATACCAAGTATAGTACTTGGTAAAGTGAGTCGTGAGTTATATTTTACTTAGAAAACAAATTATATACAATTAACAAACAATACTTACTGACCCAACACCCCTATGTTATCTGTCCTATATGCATTGTACAAGAGCGATCAAGAGCGCTACGCAATTTCTGCTTTTTTAACTTGAGCTTGCGTGTATGCATTATAGGCATTTCACACCTGCCCACTATATAGTGTGATGATTTTAGTTGTTGTGGAGACTGTGTTCCTCAACTGCTGATTCACAAGTAAAGATTTTTAATCTGTGTGCCACAGAGCTGTACTTTTTGAGGTATGTTATTTACCCTTCTAGCTAAGCTAATGGGTTCTCCATTTCTAGCAGCCCTAATCAGTTTCCCCTCTGTCAGGGCTACCATGTCCCACTTGAAATGCCCCTCCCTTAGCATGCCAAATACATTATTTTGTGTGCGTATGTTATCCCATAGCTAAACATACACACACAATTCCCAATATGCACCAACGGGCACACTTTTGCTAAGCACTCGTAATCACTTGCATTAAAATATATATTTATTTATCTGTTAGCAACGTTTCAGGAAACGCAGTCCCCTTCGTCAGGCTACGAAAAATCATCATCTGATTACATTCACCTTTGAGGTATTTATCACATGAGACAGGAAGTTACATCATCAGATTCCATTAACCCATCACATCATTATCTCATTCCATCCTGCTGAAATCTGTATAGATCAACATCTCATTGTTGGACATATACTCCTGTCCAATTTTTCAATTTCTTCACCCACTACACCCACCCGCTGTTTCAATTTAAGTGCCCTATTTAACCTTGGTTAACTGAGGATATGGTACAGAAAGAACTAAATAAGGTTAATATTAATAAATCACCTGGACTGGATAAAATATATCCTTGGGTACTTAGGGAGCAAAGTTCAGTTTTATCTAGGCCATTATTTCTTATTTTTGCAGATTCCCTCATGTCCGGAGGTGTGCCTCTGGATTGGAAAAAGGCTGATGTTATTCCAATATTCAAAAAGGGTAGTCGTTCACAGCCGGGTAATTACAGGCCTGTAAGTTTAACTTCAGTGGTGGGGAAGTAACTGGAAAGTTTAATAAGGGATCATATTCTAGAGTATGTTTCAAGAACTGACATTATAAGTAGTAACCAGCATGGATTTAGGAGGAATAGATATTGTCAAACTAACTTGCTTGGCTTTTATGAGGAAGTATGTAGAAATTTAGACTCTGGCATAGCAGAGTAGTTTACTTGGATTTTGCAAAGGCTTTTGATACAGTCCCCCATTGGCGACTGATGTATAAGCGAAGGTCTGTTGGTCTGGGGAGGCACATTTGTAAATGGATAGAAAATTGGTTAATGAATAGGATGCAGAGAGTAGTTGTTAATGGGGCTTCATCAATATGGACTAAAGTGCTAAGTGGGGTGCCACAGGGTTCTGTGTTGGGGCCGCATCTATTTATTAATGATTTGGAAGTGGGTATTGTCAGCAAGGTTTCTGTGTCTGCTGACGACACAAAACTTTGTCGACCATTAAAAACTGCAGAGGATGTGCAATCGTTGCAAGGGGATCTAGATAGATTATCACATTGGGCTGCTACGTGGCAGATGAGATTCAATGTTGATAAATGTAAGGTGATGCATTTTGGACTTGTGCTGCTTATACTATAAATGGCTCTATGTTAAGTGAATCCCTGTTGGAAAGGGATCTTGGAGTTTTGGTGAATAGAAAACTTAAAGGAAGCAAGCAGTGCCAGGCAGCAACAGCCAGAGCCAGCATGGTATTGTCTTGTATAAAGAGAGGTATGGATTCAAGGGAGGAAAATGTAATTCTCCCTCTTTACAAAGCATTGGTAAGGCCTCATTTGGAATATACAGTGCAGTTTTGGAATCCTGTGTACAAAAAGGACATCTTTGAAATGGAAAGGATTCAGAGAAGGGCAACTAAATTAATAAGGGAATTGGGGGAGCTTGAATATGAAGAGAGACTGGAAAAGTTACAAGTATGTACGCTGGAGAAAAGGTGTTTGCTTGGGGATATGATTACTGTGTAAAAATACAGTAATCAAAACGGGCCATACATTAAACTATCTGTGGCATTGTTCACCAATAAAGCAGGTCAGAGGACACGAGGCCCTCCCTTAAGACTTGAAGAAAAAAGGCTTAGGCTTCAAGTTTGAAAAGGGTTTTTCACTGTGAGAACGGTAAAGCTTTGGAACTGTCTTCCAGTTGACGTTGTTATTGCAGGTTCATTGGTCAGTTTGAAAACAAAAAAGCTGGATGAGTTTCTGCAAACAAGGATTGTTGCAAGTTACTGGTACATAAGTAAAGTAGAGTTGATCCAGGGAAATTTCCGATTGCCACTTGGAGTCAGGAAGGAATTTTTTCCCCTTTTATAAATTTTGTGGGTTTTTTTTTGCCTTCCTCTGGATCAACAGTTAGGCAGGAAATGAGGATATTGCTAGATGGGTTGGACTGGATGGACATATGTATTTATTCAACCTGAAATACTCTACTATTCTATCCCCCCCTCTATGTGAGAGAAAAACCATCTCAAACACCATGAAACGTAAATCTGTGTCTTTTTGGCCAGCCTCCAAGAAATGCTTGGAAACTGGCAACCTCTTATTCTTCAATCTAATACTTGAGCGGTGTTGCGAAATGCGCGACTTCACACATTGGGTTGTCTCATCCACATAGAGGAGCTTAAAAGGGCACCACAACACATACACTGCGAATTTCTTATCACACGTGTAATGACCCTTGATCTCAAACCCCTGGGAAGTGAAAGAATGATAAAAGGATCCTTTTTCAGCAAACTGGCATTGTGTGCAGTGCAAACAACTAAACATCCAATCAGATATTGATTTTTTCATTGTAGCCTGACGAAGGGGACTGCGTTCTACGAAACGTTGCTAACAGATAAGAATAAGATACATTGTGTGTGTGTATATTTATATATATATATATATATATATATATATATACACACATACATATATATATATATATATATATATATATATATTCATTCACCTGCCCGGGTGTAATCTGTGCCTGGGTCTTTTTCAAAACAAAAATATTTTTATTTGTGTGTAGTAAACAAGCAATGTTTCGGTCACAATACAAGCTCGAAGAAGAAAAAAAACAAAAAACATTCCATGGTCACTTCTTTATCCCCCCCAACTTCCCATTTACCCATAAATAGGCATGCTCATGACAGTGATGCCGAGTGGGCGTGGAAAGGGGCGGGGCGTAACCAGGCAGACCGGAGCTACTCCCCATGGACCGCTCAGTGTTCAGTGCAGCTAGTGCACGGCTCGGCTGGGTTGGGCACCCCTACTCTACGATGTTACAATTATTTGATTTTTTTTCTGTTTAGATAATATTTAACGGTCCCAGTAATATTAGAGTGGACAAAAATTATTAGATTAGGAAACGTTGCCATCAATTATTTATAGTTTAAAACACTTATCCCCCTTTAAAAAGTATCCCTTTTTATCTGATTATGAATGTTAAGTTACAGGAATACAGTTACTACATTTAATTCCAATCAGTTAGATTCTATTAGCTCTTAGAACATAAACACGTTCACCAGATTTTATAAAACAGCTTAAATTTTAACTACTTACTCAACTTCCATATTTAGAAGTTCTACAAGAGCATTAAAGGCTCCAGCTTCCAATAGAAGAAAAACATTATGTCTCATCCAGGTCTGTACATCAGCCTCTGAGCAACACTCCCCAAAAGTGCCTAAAAATAAATACAGGAAAATTTCAAGACCACAGAGTTACAGACTAAGAGAGAACACAAATGAAAACAGTAACCTGAACAAATGTAAAAAAAAAAAGGGCGGGAAAGGGAAGATAAGGAGGTTTTAAGCAACATTTGTAGTAATTTGTAGTCATGTCTGTTACTGACCTTGTGCTACATACAGTATACCACGAGCCACCTTGAGCCTTTTTTCTCTGGCAGTGACTTCTAATCCATCCAGGAGCCGCATAGTATAAACCCGCTGCTGGGACACATCCAACTCTGTCCATTTTTTATCAGGTACTAAGAAAAGACAAGGCATTATTTTATATTAACATCAAATGATTAGGCTTAAATGCCATTTAGGAGCTTTGACTACCCTCACTTGTCAAGAGAGTGTGGCAAACTCCCTCAAATCACATTTCACAGAATTTACTGGAAACAGATTAAAAGTCTCTTACAGTTGTAGTTGGTGTCTGAAAATGTAGACAGACACACCAATTAAAATCTAAAGAAGGCAATTTTTAAGATTTGTTGCAGCTTGTGGGGAAAAGATGCGGCAGACAAATTCTACTAAAAACACTACGAGTAACCAGTAACCTATATCACATTGCCAACACAATTCATGCCTTTCACACAGATAATTAATAGGGGTAAAACCATCTTACTGTGTAACTGGAAATCTTCTTCAAAACATTTTCTATTTAACTGGAACTCTGGACTTTCTGTATAACTGTAAAGCTCTGTAAAAAAAAAAAAAGCATAATCATAAGTACCTATTTTTTCCCCCATCATTTTTCTTAATGTTTGGTTGTTGATTTTTACTTTTATCCTCTGACACTTTCCTGATCCCAATAAAAAAATAAATAGACCCAACATGCAATCAATGAGAACATACAAAATATAGACCTTTAATATGTGTTTTCTTTACAGCTAAAGTTAATGTATAAAAAATGATTATAATCTACAGTATATTGGAAATCCAGCTTATATAGAAATATATAGAGGGGAACATCGGTAAAGGCTTATCTTTACTGAACTCCGCAAAGAATTTTAGAAGTCTTACAGGACTACGTATCAACGGCAGCTATGGCAGAAAATGTGAGAAATGTACGTGTGATTTCCATATGTAGCAAAGTGTTTGTGAATGTTAGTGTATTTTGTTTTGTGGTGTATGTTTATGTTAATGAGATTAAAAGAATGTTCTGCGGCATAGTGTATTGTATATTCAGCTATCAGATGTGAACCAAAAACCTGAATAACATTTCTCAATGCATCAAGATAAGACCATAAATTTCATGGTGTAGAAAATAGTCATAAAAATACAACACAAATGTTGTCTTGAGGCACAAAAACAGAAAAATTTGCAACTGCTGCAACTAACATTTTAACGTCAGGCAAACCATTTGTACGCCGAAAATCACTTTGTGAAACTTTTAGGTAGAAATCATACATAGCAGCCATGGATACATAGCCCTGTAAGTATTTTTCTGGTTTTACTTTTCATGTCATCAATACAATAAAAAGAAGCATTGCAGGCAAAACTATATGCAACTAAAAAGTTTTTTAAAAATCTATAAATATATTGTTTTCACCTTAAATATCATTTATTTTCAAAAGAACCTGCTCAACACAGACATTCACAGTAAAAGACGCCACACAATAGCACTACTATGTATTGAGGAGGACTACTATTTTAATTCTAATGTAAAAATCTTTTCTCCCCAGAACACCTACACATTATAAGATTCTTCTCTAATAAGTTGCATTTAGTACTTGTTAGACATAGATTATGTAACTAAAAAGGATTCCATGTTGTTGCCAGTACAGCACTCAGGCCATGTAGTCTTCAAAGAGCCTTGTGAGCATGTGCACTCCAGTATTCACCATCTCTATGTAAGACTAATTTCTTTCCAGTCTCTCCACAGCCATATGGAAGTCCCATATAAGACTTCAAATGTGGCTTGTTACCCTGCAGTATTTTTTTTTAACCAGCCAGCGTGACACACCCAATACAAAATAGTAAGCTCATTTTACTGATATTTTAAAAAAAAATAATGTTCCTAGCTAAAGGTAAAGCTTCTAAATGTACCTGTATTCTTTGCATTTGGTAGTGGCTCATCAATCTAAATGCATGTTTTAGAAACACACAGCCCATAAGATAATGGGTTCAATTACCCAGACTTTTTATTTCCATTTTCTTCCTAACAAAAGATAAAGTGTCTACATGTACCAATTTCTATATGGAAGCTTTATAGGGATAGTGGTGTAAAACTTTACTTTTAGCAAGACAGCACAATTCCTCAGCCTTATTGTTTTCTGAAATGCTAATATTCCGTTTCTTACATACATTCTAGTTTTGAAACACACTGCAAATATTACTTTATTTTTGTGTGAAAGGCAAAGGAGTATACCACTGTTAGGGACAGGAGAATTTTATTATATTTACACAAAAACTGCATCGAAATTCTTGTCCGTTGTAGAGAGAGGGAGGATCTCTAAGCTGTTAAATGATTGTCTGTCAGCTTCTAGGAAGCAAGGCTGCAGATTTCTTGCTTTGATCTGTTGAGCACTACAGAACGTGCGACGTGCTGTGTGAATTATGGGAATGGATACCTAGTACCCACAGGTGAATGTGCTCTTTCTAGTGGGACAATGTTGTCTGGAACCTTTAGTTCTCCTTTAAATATAGTTACTAAAATGTGTACTTTATTATATAATACATAATACATTCCTTTACATTTATCAATTAAAAGGCATGTCCACCTCAAAACTAAAATTTAAAGGAACTGTAAACTTAAAAAAACAAGTGTTTGCCAATCGTTTCTATTATTCACAGGGAGGTGAGAATGCTTATTCTCACCTCCCTGTGAATAATAGTTTGCTCAGGGGACACAGCCGAACTTACCTTACCTGGTGCTCCACTCGCAGGTCCTTTTGATCTGACAGCTGCGCTGTCCTGCTCTCCCGATTGCGCGCCTATCTTTTGTATTGGCGCGCATGCGCCTAAAGATAGACGTGTGGTCGTGAGACAGGGGCAACGAGTGGAGCGCCAGGTAAGGTAAGTTCGCCTGTGACCCCTGAGCAAACTATTATTCACAGGGAGGTGAGAAGAAGCATTCTCACCTCCCTGTGAATAATAGAAACGATTGGCAAACACTTGTTTTTTTGGTTTACAGTTCCTTTAACCTACTACTGGCCCCACTGTGTAGTTTAAAGGGCAACTGTGGTCTCAAAACAGGTTAGGGTTAAATGAAAGCCTGCACTATTTCCTTTAAAAATAGCCGACAATCACATCTCTGGCTGGAGCCTGTGAGACATTACATGTTCAAACTTCCTGCTTCCAGTAGGTTGAGTGACATCACCTGACCTCTGCCCGCCCCTCTGCCCCAGGGGAGAAGCATGCTCAGTTAAGACAATGCTGGGGAAATCAGGAAGTACCTGGGGGGAAAAATGACAGTTGAGAAGGGGAGCTTATTAATGCAGGCAGGGGCTGGTCACAGGAAGTATTTAAGCAGGAAGTAATATTGCTGAACCTTTCCAGCAATAACTTCTCACAAATTTTATCTAGACATGTGATTTAGGTTTTATTTTGAAGGTACGATGGAAGGCTTTTCATATAATCCTTACTAGTTTGGAAGATTTCGAGGCCACAGTTACCCTTTAAAGAATAGGAGGTGTTTAAAAGGTTTCTGCCTCCTCCTTGACCTCTGTGATGACAGTGGCATGCGCAGGGGAGCCCGTTCCCCCCTCCATCCCGATTTCCCCATACCACCTAGTCTAATTTCCTTTTTATATAATGTAGATCCCCCTGCCCAACCGTCCAGTTAGATCTTTAAAAAAAACATCGGCATCATACCTTAAGCCCGTCGCTCTCCATTGACGGCAGCCATGTCTGTGAGGAGGCAGTTAATCACAGACGCGACTGCCGGTCCGGTCCCTGCTTGCAAGTTCCGGCAAGCAGGGAGCCAGACAACTGAGCCATGGGAGCGAAGGGGCATAAGTACAGTTCTGATTGTTTCTTTTAAAAGAGCTAACTCGGTAGTTTGGGGTGGGCAATATATTAAAATTTAATATTTATGGTGGACATGCCCTTTAACACTTTAAAAACCAAAGAGCATGTATATATAAAACACCGCTTGTAGGGCATCCCCCACATAGCGTTCTAAAAGATTAAGCGGCCATGGTGCTTAAGGATATTCGTCCAATAGCAAAAAGTTTTATAAAATTCAAAGGGTCTTTGAGTAAGTTAGCCAATTTCAACTTCCAGTGCGGAATAGGTACCAGGCACTCATACACAAGGCAGACCAGAAGGGCATAACATGACTCACGTACAGGTAAAGAGACGGTGTGGTGAAGGACAATCCACACTCATCTAGGCTTGCTGTAAGCAAGGACGCAGCTGCCATGAGTATATTTAAACATACATCAATTGGTCTGTAAGTCCCGGCTCAGGATGAGATGTTAGAAGCAAATACCCCATTGCCTGATCTAAAAATATTTATGCCTTAAGGTGACCATACACATGCTATTTCCATTGCAATGTGCTGACAGATCACATTGGTATCTGTCGCCACATCGCGAAGGGACCAGCACACATGAAACAGACCGATCGCCCATACGCGGTATGAGAATCAGTCAGCCCTGCGCCATACACAGGCTGACGGCATCGGCACTCTTTACTGTAACGTAAAGGGAGCCAATGCCAACAGACAGAAATTTTCCGTCTTTTCCCCGACTGACCAGAATGCCGACCACGGACATTCATCAGCATTACGGCCAGTCGAATTCATCCCTGACACATTAGCTATATTACTAATATGTATGGCCACCTTTAGCCTTGGAGTCAGTATCGTGATTGTTTGATCTGGGTGCCTATATACTTTGTTTATATGCATATACTAGATTTATGAATACGATAGGACTTTTTGCTATTGGACTAATATCCTTAAGTACTACGGACACTTTATGTGGGGGACGTCGTACATGAGTTATGTTATATAAGGGATAATGTGCCCCTTACAGTGTAATATAAGGATATTACATCACCAAGCGTTTTTATACAGGGCAGGGGATTCTGAGTTGAGGGGGCAAATTATTTCTTATACTACATAATGCAAATACATTTTTTTTTTTAACCTTAAAGATGCATAAAGCAGATAGGCATTCCTGAACTGCAGCTCCCTTTACCATTAAAGGACTTGGCTTGGCTCTGGGTTATGTGTCTAACTTTTTAAAGTGTGTACAGGCAGCGTAGGGCTGGTAAATAGTAATGGGGAGGTGCAGTGGGATAAATTCCTATACATACCTCTTAGCTACATAGCAGAGAGGTTTTTATAAGAATATATTCCACTGCACCTCCCTAGTCAAAGCCTTATGTATATATGCACTTTGTTTTTTAATGTCTTAATTGATATAAATAGAGGGTTTATAATAAAGTATTCACTAACTACATTTAATGGCATATGGTAGTGCCACTGTATGTGGGTGGTCACACTGCATGTGTGTGAAAGCCTTGCAATCGGTTTTTGGAAGGCATGCAATCACCAATTTATTTTATTTTGCAAATAGTTTCCTGACTATTGCGCAAATTGCTTTTTACATGTGTTGCTGCCCAGTACAGTGTGGCCTTAGCCTTAATTTTTAATTAATTATAGTTATGGAATTGTGTACCATCAGCTAATTGCTCTTCTTGGAAGAAATCATGCTTCGTGTCAGCTGACACTGAAATCACCTCAGAATCAGCTAGGCAGAATTATCACAGATTTGCATCACATGAACCCCCAGATGTAAGGACCTAACCTTACATCTGGGGGATCATCAAAATGGAGGGGGTGGTTTGAGGGTATAATAATATCCTTAATAAGAGATTATTAAGTACTAGACATTAAGCCCGCTACAATAATGGGCGCTAGAAGCCCAGAGTGCCCCCTTAGTGTCCCATGGCCACAGTCCTCCTCCAAGTCCCAAGGGAAGAGTACCCTCTTAAGTGTGCCAAGGCCAGAGTCCCCCCTCTGTCCCAAATCCAGAGGCCCCCCTCTGTCCCAAATCCAGGGCTCCCCCCCCCTCCCAAATCCAGGGCTCCCCCTCTGTCCCAAATCCAGGGCTCCCCCTCTGTCCCAAATCCAGGGCTCCCCCTCTGTCCCAAATCCAGGGCTCCCCCTCTGTACCAAATCCAGGGGGCCCCCGTCTGTCCCGAATCCAGGGACCCCCTCTGTCCCAAATCCAGGGGCCCCTGTCCCAAGCAACCTTACCTGCAGTCTGTTTAATTGCTGTTCTCCCTCCGTGTGTTTCCTGTGTTTCTCCCTCTAGTGGTGAGTCAATAGGAACTGCAGACACTCTCCCTCTAGTGGTGAGTCAATAGGAAATGCAGAGACTCTCCCTCTAGTGGTGAGTCAATGGGAACTGCAGAGACTCTCCCTCTAGTGGTGAGTCAATAGGAACTGCAGAGACTCTCCCTCTAGTGGTGAGTCAATAGGAACTGCAGAGAATCTCCCTCTAGTGGTGAGTCCATAGGAACTGCAGTGACACACACACACGGACACAGGGACGCACACTTAGGGTTTTATTATATAGGATGCTTCAGATTGTATTTCAATGAAATGTATTGTATTTAAAACACCTAACCAGGACAGCAAACTTTAACCTGTATAATTTTGAAGAGGGATGTAGTATGTGGTATTAAGAAGTATATTGTAATTAATAGTATTTCTGCCTGTTCTCATATTTTATAGGGGAAAAAAACCTTCCCTTTTCCTTTAAGTGTCATCCATTAATCTAATATTGCAAATAAAAAACACTTATCTCCAAAAATTGATAATATAAAAAACAAATGTGCAAAATATAGAACATAGGCATGGTGCCCTTATACCTGAGAGCTCTGTAACCCATTTGTCTGAATCTGCATACAAAAATTCTAGATCCGGAGAGTCTGAGTAACCCTACAAAAGAAATAAAGACCAGTTCCTATAATGTTTTCTTACAGAAAGGTATTTTAATCATAGAAAATAATAAAATTTCTCTCCACTATTACTCAGTAACACACAAAAAAACACACACAAAGGTTATTAGCATATACAAAAATGTAAAAGTAAAGGGCCTGGTTCACTTGGCGGATCATCAATGAACCCCTACCTAATAGCCATTTCAGCCCTCAGCTTACACATCGTTCGCCGTGGGTCGGCCCCCCGCGATCGCACGTGTGTATGAGGCTTTAGTGTCCACTACAGCACACGTAGGATTACCCAACTATGATTCCTAAATTCAATTAAGCTTCTTGTTTTGTGTGTGCATCGTTTATTTAAGGGAATGTCCACCCCTCTAGGAAAAAATTAGTGTGTTATGATGCACCACCCTAAACCTAGACTTTGTTTAGGTTACACTTTTTAAATCTGCTTCCAGCAAGAGCTCTCATACTTACAAGCTCCACAATCCACCGTCGTGCCTCTGCACTTCCCGCTCCACTTCCTGGTAAGGCAGTCAATCACGGCCGTGACAGTGACGTCACGGCCAATCACTGACAGCCTTGAAGCCATATAGAACAGTACAGTATACTGGGTCTTGCCTACATCCAGTCAGCTGGGACTTCACAGAGATCATTCCTGAATGATGTCCTGGCTAAACGTCAGATAGTAGGTATACCAGCCCTGCCAATCGAATGTAGATAAGACCCTGTATACGAGTACATAATATATGGCTTTCAAGCATTCTATGCATTGGACACATCAGCTGCGCTCACTGGGATCACTATCCCAATATGAGCTAGTTTGTCTTAATAGGGAAACAACTCTTGGATTTCTGATATTTGCTACTTTTAGTAAAATCTGTCTTTGTTCTTTGCATAATTGATTTTTAAATATTTTTGATGCAACTGGCTATTCTTGATGGCTACTTTCATACTTTAAAATTGGATGGTTCACAGTTACCATTTTTGGAGAAATGATTGAAAATAATTTTAGCAGACTCACTTGAATCCTGAGTTTCTGCATTGAAAAAATTTGGAAAGCTATAAATAATTGGCAAGTCAGGGAATCCTGTACCTAGATGATTGTCTCTACGTATTAATCATATACTAGACAGCTAAGCCTGTTAAATAATGGGCACTAAGCATTAAGTCTCTCACCCTATCTCTGGTTCTCTCTCTATCTCTCTCTCTTCGGTTCAGCAGCCGATACACTCATTGGTTTTTAGTTTACTCCGCCCATGCCGAGGCGGTACACGCGCATTGGTCCAGCTCCGGCAATGCGCAGCAAAACACTCCCCCCCTCTCATCTACTCTTCCATCATATGCACGCACATGCGCAGAAGACAAAAGCCACACACGGATTCACATATGCAGCTTTAGGCTTTTATTATATAGGATTGCAGTTTTGAATGACATTACATCCCTCTGTGTATAACCAATACTGGATCTGACCATTCTTCTGCCAAATGAAGTGTCCAATCTTGTGGCATGCAAGATTGGCTCAATTTTAGTAAGATTGACATCTTGCCTTTGCCAAGGATTAACGTTCATACACAAGTGCGATCGCGGTGGGGACCCGCAAAGTGTATGAACAAAAGTTTCGTCCGAAGACTGTGCCGTGTATGGGCACTTTTTTGGCTGAAACGGCCATACGGTTGGGACTCGATGATGACAAAGGTAAAACATTTGAAAGCATCAAAGAAAATGAAAGTATAGGTTTTAATACATCTTTTTAATCCTTTAGCAGTGATGTAATTTTGTTCAGTGGCCTCTCTTTCCAGCGCAGCTATGACACTCATCATATACTGTTGTAGTGACTGTACTGCAAAGTTCAGACATCTAGTGTCACTGGCCATTTTAAGCTTAAACTTTTTTTCCTCATGTTGGCAAAAAGAAAAACACACTGCATTTAATTGAATACAAGAGAAAAATGTTCATAAATTTTGTTTCAGCTCTGCTCCACCTTCTCCCCGCTGCATCCAGGTGAATTCAGCATCATCACGTTACACCTCTCCCCTCGCGACCCTGCTCTATTTCAGTGGTTCTCAAGCTTTTTAATGCCAACACGACAAGTCTGGCAATTCAAGTTTTTGCTGACTGAGGCTCACCTCTTTATAAAGGGGACGTAAAGGCCAAAATATTTTTTTTTACAGCCTGTATTCAGCTAAATCTTAAAAGAAAACTCCACCCTCATAATAACAATTTAGAAAGAGTGGCCTCTTTAACATATGTTGATATATCCTACTAGGACCTCTGGAATAATTACTGTATGCCTGTTATGCATCATGGATATTGAGCAATTTAGTAAGTTGTACTGAGCCTGAGCATGCTTAGGTGAGGCAGCTAGAAGATTAAGCATTTAGCCATTGGCTGTGATGTCAACTGTCAAATCCATAACTGACTAACTGGAAGAACCAGGAAAAAGAAAACTGGGGTAACAGGACATTTCAGGTTAAGACTTATACATTTCAGATTTCAAACAATTACAGTTTAGGGTTTTGGGGGGTGATTTACCTGTATATACTTTTTAAATTGAGGGATGGACTTGCTCATTAATGTATCACTTGTTCTTATAATCCATCTTGTTCTTGAGATACAATATTTTATTAAAGGATAAGTATGCTGTAAAACAAATTTAAGTTTAGTTGGAAGTAGCAGCTTTAAAAAAACGTTTGCACCTTTTTTTCCTCTATAACCCTCCTGAGCCTACCTATCATGCTGTAAAGTTGCTGACATCTTGTATCTGTGTTGTTGTATGTTTAGCTCTGCCCCTCTGAGATTTTCTGGATCTCCTTCATTAGTCGAAAAACGTAACCCCCGTTGGTTCCATGCGTGAGCATGATGTCACTGTGCACGTGACGGACGTGTGCGTGCAACATCATCTTGCTGTGCCGTGGACAAGTACGGCGTGGCGAGAGGACATCACGTGTCCAAACGCACGGATGTCACGTTGCATGCGCAGCGATGTCATGCTGGCGTGCATGCAACCAACGGGGATTACATTTTTCAACTAATGAAGGAGATCCAGGAAATCTCGGAGGGGCGGAGCTAAACATACAACAATACAGATACAAGATGTCAGCAACTTTACAGCAGAAAAAGTAGGCTCAGGAGGGACAAAAAGAAAAAAAAGGGCAAAAGTTTTTTTTAAAGCTGCTGCTTCCAACTAAACTTAACTTTGTTTTATAGCATACTTATCCTTTAATGTTTTAGAAATAAAATTGATTAATATTGCAAGTTGTCCAAGTTTGCAGATTACACAAAGGTTTGTTGGCCATTAAAAGCTGCACAAAATGTGCAATTGGTCTGTAAGCAGACCTACCTAGATAGATTATCAAAATGGTTTTACTAAAACAACTGGGAGGGACAGACATCCCTAAAGATCCCTTTAAAGCACTTTCACACTTGACATCCAAAATCCAAATATGGTATCAATTTATTGTCCAAGATACATATCACAAAAATTTACAGTGCAGTATCCCCACCGCTTATGTATAATAAAGAGCTATTGAAGAGAATATTGGGGGTCCACAGTTCCTAAAAAGTCCAGGTATCTGTTTGTCTCAATGTTCCAAAAAGTGTCAAGTGATTAGTACTCAACTGTAAAGAGTAACTTGAAAGGAGTCACCACACAGTATCCTCCTTTGATCCTGTGTAGCTGTAACACCAATTAGCAACGCTATTCAGGAAAGCTGGAGTGCTCCAAGTAAGCATTACTCTGTACACTAGCAAAATCAGACAAGGGAATCACTCTGTACCGGCGGTATGCACCGTATCAGTGTATGATGCTTTAAACGGAAACTTAGGGAGGTCTCTCCCTCCTATTTGTTTTAGAATATTGAATTAATATTGATCCCTAATAGGATAACACACATCAAAGATAATTATTAAGGCTGGATGCACCTTGGTATGAATAGAATTATATTAGATTATCAAAATGGGCAGGTGAGATTCAATGTGGATAAATGTAAGATGATGCATTTGGGGGTTTAACAATCTTTGTGCTACCTACACCATAAATGGCTATGTGCTAAGTGAATCTCTGTTAGAAAAAGATTTGGGGGTTCTAGTAGATAACAGACTTGCTGTAGCAAAAGGTTCCAGATGACAACGAGCTACTAGAGTAGCAAGATACTGTCTTGTATAAAGAGAATGGGGTTTTTTTTGTGCCTTCCTCTCAATCAACTGTTAGGTAGGAAATGTGGGTATTGTTGAGTAGTATATATATATAGAAATGGGATAGTATACATCCACGCAGAGTGCAATTAGAGACCAAATTAATTCAATGCATACAAAACTTAGAAGCCTAGTGCACATCCAATCAATTTGCTTACATTTTACTTTACCATTGTAATGTGACTTAAAAAGCCAGCCCTTCTCTCTGGATAAATTAAAGCAATTAGTTCAATAACATGGCCAAATTATTTTAAGCCCAGCAATCACTTCACATTTTGCTTTATTCTGCTGGGTCCTAACTTTTAACCTTTTTTACCTTCTTAGGAGACGTAATTCTCAAACTTTTTCTTTATATCAGTCCCTGCTCCTCTTTCACTTGCATTCTTGGGACTAACTCTCCAGCTTTCAGTACTTGAACACATGACCCACTGTGGGTGGAGTACACATTTCCCAAAGAGCAGCAGGGACTTTCATCTCATAAAAGGCAGGTACTGATATAAAGAAAAGGTTTGAGAATTATGTCTCCTAAGAAGGTAAAAAGTTACTAAGTTAAAAAAGGTTAAAAGTTAGGACCCAGCAGAATAAAGCAAACCATGCATCAGTTGAATTTATACCCCTTGCTATTTCCTGCTGCTGATATTAGTGGGCTATTTTTGGGTTCTTCCCAGAATGCACCTTGGAATGTTCCTAACAGTAATTTCTTTCGATTGGCTGTTGGATGGGTCAAACATGCCCAGATCTCTACTGAGCAACTAAATCTACCCAGGCGCTGGGTCAAGTGCAAGACCATAATGGTCTCTATTAGGGGTCCTGCAAAAAGGAAGTCAGTATTTCGGGAGCATTTATTCATACATAGATAAAATGCTGAATTGGGAGTTTAAGGTCATTAGGATGGAACTGCTATTTTTTTTTGAAGGTATGTTTATTTGCACTAAACTCCCCCTTTAAAAACAACAAAGGCACATAAAAAGTATAAACAATATAAACACTCATGCATCCAATTTTGTGGTGTCTAAAGTGCATAGATCCAAGTTTGGGATGTATGAAGTGCATAGATGTACTTTTTGATGCACCTTTGTTGTTTCTCATTCATACTAATAAAGCACATTAGGTAGGTAGGTAGGATTGATTTTTTCCATCTCCCAATATTGTTTTGTAAAGGAGCTAGAGCACATACAGTATTTATCTAGTTAGTTAGTGCACAGTAACTTACTGTATTAAAGGATATGTACACTGTAAAACCAACATTAGTTGAGCAGATAGCTGAGGCTTTAAAAGTAAATATGTGTATTCCCCCCCCACCATAGCCTTCCCTGCCTACTTGAATGTTGCTGGCTTCCTCCTTTTGGATATGGCTGCTGGAGTTCAACCCCACGAGATCTTCAGGAAACCCCTCTTCAGGTGGTCCGAGGAGGTAAGGCCTGTGTGTAGTGTGCATGCATTCACGTTCTGGCGCCGTTCCTGGGAACATGTGTGCATGTTACGTCATCGTGCTGCTGCAACGTAGCGTGACAACATCATGCACACACATTCACAGGAATGGCGCCGGGGCACACTCGCAATGATGTCGCGTGAGCCGTGACGTCGGACGGGTGCATGCTAGATACAAGCCTTACCTGCTCGGACCACCTGGAGATGGGGTTCCCTGAAGATCTCGTGGGGTGGAGCTCCAGCAGCCATATTCAAAAGGAGGAAGCAAGCAACATTCAAGTAGGCAAGGTAGTTCTTTAAAACTCATTTTGACCAGATGTGGTGGTGAGTTACTGTTTGGATCAACCCAACGGTGTAAATACACATTTGTTTTTATCCCTTTAATAGATGTACTTTATAAGTATGTTAAACTGATATTAACCTATTATTTTATGTTCCCCTTATATGAGTTTATGTGCAGCCACCTCACTTATTTGTACATCTGAGGATACACTGGTTCCTATGAGCCTCTATTTAAGTGCAGTGGGTTAGTGCAGAACAGAATTGATACAGGACTTACTAAAAAGGTACTTGTGGCTTCATAGGGAAGTGCTGGTTGTGGCTTGTTGGAGGTGCTTTGCACTAATGCAGAGCAAAAAAAAAAACGAGGGTGTACAAGCCACACACTCCTCCACAAGCCATGCCCACTCCCCTGTAAAGCCACACCCACCTTACCACACCGGCGAAGCAGTTGTTCCAGGTGCCAAAAACCCTAGGAACAATCCTGAGTGCCAACATTAAAAGGAGTCAAGTATTAATTCAAAAATTGGTTTGTGCCTGAAAAATGTCAGAAGTCCTAAACATTTGAGCAATCACGTCCCTGAACCTGTGTATGGAAAAAAAAAAAAAAAAACATTACTGGTAGTGAGGTGTTATGGGGGGGTGGGGGGGTGGAGATTACTGGTGCCTAGAATCCCCCTTTCTGCTAGCTCAGTGCAGTCTGCTGTTCTACTTCTCCTGGTGTCCATAGACTGTTATATAGTTTGTTACATTGTTAATATATATATTTATTATATAGTGGAGTAAATCTTCCATATCTGTAGTAAAGGGAGCCAGTAATGGAAATTTTCCATCTTGCCCGGTAATTCACAATTCAGACAGTATTCAGCAAATTCTGTCAGATCTGCAGTCAGTGTCATAGCTCTGACTATGAAAGACACTAATTGTAATGTAGCACAAATGTGAATTTCTCAGTAATACAGAACGTTAGGCTGGGTACACACGGACTAATTTTTCATCTAGACTGTCGTTATAGAGTGATTGGCCACAGCAAATGTCTCCTATGGAACACACGGTCAGCGATAATTTACCGGCATGTCAAATTACACCTTTGTCCGATACCCACTGTTAAAACTGCATACAGCACACCATCTGTCAAACCATTCCAGCTACAGCAAAACTGTTTACAGGGATGATAAAACGTAAGATGTTATAGACTGGGTGATAGTTGGGATGAATTCAGATAGTGATAGTTGGGATGAATTGCTAACAGGCAATTTAAAAAAACTAATTTTCCAGTGTACATAACCTTTAAGGAGAAAAAAGTTGCACTTACCAAAATTGAACATTCCTTCACGGTGTAAATCCCTATATCAAATTCACAGAAGGAGACTTAAAGGGCAAGTCCAGCCCTAAAATGAAAACTTACATACAGGGTAAATCACCCCCCAAAACCCTAAACTGTAATAGTTTGAAATCTGAAATATATAAGTCTAACCTGAAATTCTGCACAATTTCCTGTTGCCCGTTTCTGCTACCTGGTTCTTCCAGTTAGCAACTGTCAGTTATGGATTTGACATCACAGCTAATGACAATGTTAATCCCGTCTGCCTCTTCTGAGCATGCCCAGGCTCAGTACAGGTTTATAAATTGCTCCGTTTCCATGAGGCATCCAGAAGCATAGCAGGCATACAGTAATGAATTCATAGGACAAAGTAGGATATATCAACATAGGCCATTCTTTCTAAAATATGTTATTATGAGGGTGGAGTTTTCCTTTTACCGTAGCGAAATCGGCTATGGGTAAGTCTCCCCCTTTCGCCTATTCCTACCCCAATATTAGACAACTAAAAATCTTTTTTTACCCATCTGCCAAATGTTTTAGATCAAAACTCATTATGTAATTGTTTTAGTTATTTTCAGATTGGTTATTTACCTTTACCACCTCACCCTTGTTGCCTGAGTGCAAAACGTTCAATTGATAAAAAGCTACAATCAGATCCTCCCTGCACGGTTAGACCAATATAAACCCACAATCTAAATGACAGGAAATAGTTCACAGACATATGTTCCTTTCCGGTAGAATGTTTACATTAATAGGTTTCTCACACCTCTGAATCTTTACGCTGGTTCCGGTTGTACTCTCGACCCTTCCCTGGAGTGGGACTACCAAGCACTGCTCCCCCAACTCCGGTCCTCATTTTGTTGTTGACAGATAATGAACTATTTGCCTCCATCTTTTTTCCACCGACACCCCGTGACGCCGACTCTCGCGAGACTTTCCAGAGCGATATTTCACTTTGGAACGCAAAGACAAACGTCGCTACCTTTAGATTTCGCAAGAACTGTCGTAAATCGTAGTTTCCGGCCAAGAGGAAATAATTCAGAAACTGCCGCTAATTACAGAAAGCCATTGCTTTAAAGAAACCTGTTTGTGGACAACAAATTAGGATAGAAATTGAAACATTTGTAAAATAAATAGCTGTATGTAATCTGTGTTTATAAATAGCCCCTTTACCTGTCCTGTCTCTTATGTAATGAGTGGGACACTTGTGGGAAGGACAGGACATACTTACCCTGTAACATTAACCTGCCATTAGGTGCTATGGGGATACAGGGGCCATTCTGCAGTTCCAGCACCTTGAGGCCATCAGAAAGTACTGGGGTGTTATTCTGAAAGGGGATTAAAGGGACACAACTCCTTAACACCATTGTTCCCGCTAAGTTGTGCGTTCGTACACATGCAACTAACTCAGAAGGCCTGTGCATACAAAAATCTACGGGAATATAAGAACTTTATTATTTAGCATGCACAATTGAATTTTGTATGCGCACAGAAAATACATATCTGCGCACACAGTTGAAAACATTAGAGGTAATATTGCACTACCACCCCTCCCGTGAGACCACACCAAACCCCCACAACCACAAGGAACGGGAAGCTCCACCCCTTACATGTCCACCACGTCCCCGGGAACGCCTCTTACTCCATCTCTACCGCTTCTCTCGCGGATCTCTACAGATGCCATACCCTGGCCATGCCTTTCACACCCAATAACCCTCCCCTCCACCCTGCCCAGAAGCCTCGTTTGGCAGGGTGGGATGGCTGCACTACTCAAAAAAATTACCCTTGTTTAATCAAAATGATAGTTCTAATGGAGACAGGAACACTTGCTCCTGCCTCCCATATTGCCCCCTAAGGTCAAGGATGTCCAACCTGCAGCCCTCCAGATGTTTTGAAAACTACAACTCAGCATTACTCCATTGCAGAAGAAACCAAGGAATGCTGGGAGTTGTAGTTTTCAAACATCTGGAGGGCGGCAGGTTGGACATCCCTGGCTAAGGTATTGGCAATTAAATTTAATTTCTCCTGGGCCACAGGAGAAATGTGGACTGTCATGAAGGGCCAAACCAATAGGTTCAACTCAATTCTTTTTACAGAGATTGGAAAACTGCATTTTATAAAAAAATTAAGGGCAAGGCCACACTGCAACGCAAACAGTTGCACTTGCGATTTCCATGCATTGCAACGCGTTTGCGATTCCCCAATTCCTATTATGAAAGCGATTGCTATTAAAAATGCCGATCGCATGCGCTTCCAAAACGAAATTGGAATCGCAAACGAAATGCATTTGAAATTGCAGGAACTTTTTGCATTCCCTTGATTTCCATTAAATCAAAATCACACGTGATCGCATGCGAAAACGCGGATAGTGTGGCCTAGCCCTAAACCCTGGTTCACTGAATGTTTTATTTGCTGCAATTTTTAAATGGAAGGTGTGATATTTTAGATCCATTCCATCAAATTTAATGAATCAATTGATCGCGCCATTATTTTTTATAAAAAAATAAACGTAATAAAAATAAATCCATTATCCAGCCTGAGACAATTATTAATTTATTTCTCCTCAGGAAGATGGCCACCAACGGGCCGCATGTGGCCCCTGGGCCTTACTTTGGCCAGGTGTGCCCTAAGCTCAGATCTCACTACTTACCAAACTGCAATCCAGCAGTGCTGAGGTGTTAATCCTGCCAGCTCCCCCGCGCTCCTCCCCTCACCCATGTGCGCACGCCCATTAGGAGGAGGAGACACAGGGAAGAGGAAAATGTCCCATGGTTTTAGAGCAGGAAGTGCATGGGAACTAATGATGCTATATCACATATAAAAATGTAAATACATTCAAAACTATGTAAAAAAAAATAAAAAAAATAATGAAAGTTAATTGCTAAAATACTCAGGAAAGCAATTCCTGTCAATTTACCTAAAGTAATTTTTGGATCAGAGTTACCCTTTAAGGAGAATCAGTAGTGATTTTTATTACTGTGTCCAATTGTAACCTGCCCCAACCATGCAGATTTTTCCCCTGATCTGCCCATAACATTTCCACAGGCTACCTATTACACTTGTGGGTTGGGCATCACTGCAATATGCCAATCAGATGGTGTCTACTGATCATTCAATCATTGGTTCAATATTTTCTTTACCATACACTAGCAGTTGTACCCGGTATTTTTTACGTGCAGGTGTGTTTGGCTTGAATGGAAGATACAGGGGGAAAAGAAGTGCACAGTTGTAAATGTATGTTATGTATTTAATAGTTATGATTTGAGGAGGTGACATTGCTTGATGGAGGTATAGCATATATGTTTACAGCAAAACAAAACAGCAACGTTATCAGTTTTTTCACTTGGAGCGTAACTATACAAATCTTGTGGTGAACCTGCTACATGGAATTTGCTGTGGGGAGAACATGTTTATTGCAACTGAATACCGCAGCTCTTGTGTGACTGATAGGCGTCAGTGTCTCTAAAGCATGTGACTTGCAGGTTCTTTGTAATGTTAAAGCCGGGCTTTATTCTGTTGCGCTGTTTGAGCCTTGTGTGTTTATTTTGCTCTATTTTTTGTGTCACTTTGTTTGCACATTTTATCCTTGCTCAAGGACCACTTTATATTGACTATTAGATCCCAATCAATAAAGTTAATTTCTGATCTTAATTGAAAGTGCCATGTTGTCTTTGTTCTTTTAGTTGTGTGACATGTGGGCAGTGTATGTCTGGTGCTTAAAGGGGAAGTTCAGTGTAAAAAAGAGCAGTATTTTTCCATCCTAATGGCCTTAACCTGCCCATTCAGCATTTTGTCTGTGTATAAATAAATGGTTCCGAAATACTGACTTCCTGTTTACTAGACCCCTATAAGAGACCGTTATGGTCTTGCCCATGACCCAGCGCCTGGGTTGATTCAGTTGCTCAGTAGAGATCTAAGCATGTTTGACCCATCCAACAGCCAATCTGTAGAAATTACTGTTAGGAACATTCCAAGGAAGTGGTGCATTCTGGGAAGAAGAATGACTGTTAGAACCTGAAATGGGCGCTCACTAACTTCCACAGCAAGGAATAGCAAGGGGTATAAATTTAACTGATTTATCAAAATGGAAGATAATATGTAGAATAACTAGGTATGCATAATATAAACTAAGAATTGTAAAACAATGATATTTTCCACTAAACTTTCCCTTTAAGTCCAGGTAATGTAGATAATACCCATGTAGTCCATACCCCCCAACTGTCCCGGTTTGAGTAGGTGGATGGGGCATGTCTGTGATGTTGCGGTGGGCGGGGGCACGACATTCTAGGGTGTGGAAGGTCTGGGGGCGTTTCTGTGGTGTAGTGTCTAGGAGGCTTGGACGTGACATTTGGTGGTCACGATATTTGGGGGCATGGCCATGCCATTTAGGGGCGTGGGTATGTTTTGGGGCGTGGATGTCAAGTTTGTGGGTATGGAGCCCACATGGATGTAGCTCCATTGACCAACACTCTCTGTTTGTGGTCCAATAACCAATTTTCTATCCATGTACAAATGTTTTCTTCAAGGCCAACAGTCCTCAGTTTATACATTAGTCGCCTATGTGGCACAGTATCAAAAGCTTTCACAAAATCCAAGTATACCACGTCCACTGCTGTGCCTGAATCTAAATTCTTACTCACTTCTTCATAAAACATTCAGGGTTATTCAATAAAAAATTCTTATTGTTTAAAATGGTGCTAACTTTGTCCCAACCAATCAGATGTTAGCTTTCAAATGTTAAATAAAATCTGATTGGTTAGGGCAAAATTAGTACCACTTTAAACGATAAGAATGTTTATTGAATAACACTGATAGTCTTTTTTGAAACCTTCCAGGAGCAAACTGTAATGTCTTACAGACCTTAAAAGGCAAGTCCAGCACTAAAATGAAAACTTATATATAGGTAAATCACCCCCAAAACCCTAAACGGTAATAATTTGAAATCTGAAATATATAAGTCTAACCTGAAATCATGCACAATGTCCTGTTTCCCCTGTTTCTGCTTCCTGGTTCTTCCAGTTAGCAACTGTCAGTTATGGATTTGACAGTTGACATCACAGGCAATGACTGAATGCTAATCCCGCTGCCTCTTCTGATCATGCCCAGGCTCAGTACAGGTTTATAAATTGCTCAGTTTCCATGAGGCATCCAGAAGCATAGCAGGCATACAATAATGAATTCATAGGACAAAGTATGATATATCAACATATTTAAAAGAGGCCATTCTTTCTAAAAGATGTTCTAATGAGGGTGGAGTTGTCCTTTAAGGGAAATGTCTCATTCCCTCTGTTAAAGAAGCTGTTGTTCTGTGTGTGCAGCTCAGTTGTGTAGCTGTACATTACGCTGTTGTTGTGTCACTGAAGTGGACTCTGTTGTTGAAGTCGGGCAGTGCACAGAGCCCAGGCCCTTCGTCTGAGTTACTTCGTCTGAGGCTTTTTGTTATAGAACTTGGACTTCACGGGCATCGACCCTTTCAAAGGGCATCGCCGTTATGTGGATGATTCAGGGGTGTGGCTGTAAGGTGAGCACATACATACATACAAGATTTCTACTTTATATAGTAGATGCTGGAAAGTCCACGACCCACTACTGCTTGGTCCATGCCTCCTCTGTTGCTACACTGCCCGTGCCCTTTATGTGAACGAGCAGTAGTAGCTGAGGCTTGTGACTGACGGCCGTCACCAGGAAGTAGAATATCTTTTCCTTTCTCCCCAGAACACCTATGCATTGTAAAAGTCTTCTCTAGTAAGTTGCATTTAGTGTTTAAGACATTTATTTTCTTTTTCATGCCATGTATGAACAATCTTGTATTAAACATTTAACATTTGGCTCCACAGTGTCAGCATTCTTTCTTTTCTCTTTCTTCTTTTATTATTAAAAAAAGGATTATCACATAAATAGGTTTTTGATCCACATCTAATTACAAAATGACACATTATTTGTATACTGATTTATGTATCATTTGAACTCAACTAACTAAAATCTGATTGGTTGGGGCAAAATTAGCACCATTTTTTAATGATAGGAACTTTTATTGAATCTCCCTTTGGGTTTCCAGTTTGCCCCTAAATGTATTTTGGCACAAAACAACATATATTGTACCCAGGAGAGCAACATCAGGGGTTTTTAATATCTATATTGATGTAAGTTCTGAAACAATTTTAAATGTTTTCCAAGAACTTATGAACTTTTGGGAATGTCCAAGAAATGTGGAAAAAAGTTGGAATTACACCATTTCTGGATGGGTAGTAAAGGCACCAATGTTCTAAAAGGTGCTCTTATAAAAAAAATAATATTAACAACAAAAAAAAAGAACTAGGCACTCAACCATAGTATGAGTTAACATAAAAAAAATCCCTTTAATGTGCAGCCCTGGGGATAAAAAAAAGTGTAATACTGTGCCATTAAATACATTTAAAAACATATGGATTCCAATTGGTATAAATAAACCCATAAGTAGGTAAAGTATTAACCCCTTGCCTAAGGGAATAGTATCCCAGTGCCCATATACTCATCTGTCCGATTGTCTACAGTCACTGTCACCAGTCACCATGGGGTATCCCAAAATTGGCAGAGGGAAAGCATGTGGAGAATCCAAACGGAATCACATAGAGTTGCAGTTGAGGATGCTGAACGCGTTTAGATGCTGAGAAAGCTGGTGCAGCGAAACACGTTCAGCGTCCTCAACTGCAACTCTATGTGATTCCAGTTGGATTCTCCACATGCTTTCCCTCTACCGATCCTGGGATACTCCATGGTGACTGGTGACAGTAGACAATCGGACAGTATATGGGGCACTGGGATACTATTCCCTTAGGCAAGGGGTTAATACTATACCTACTTATGGGTTTATTTATTTTATACCAATTGGAATCTATATGTTTTTTGTATGTTTTTAAATGTATTTAATGGCACAGTATTGCACTTTTGTTATCCCCAGGGCTGCACAATAAAGGGATTATTTATGTCAACTCATACTATGGTTGAATGCCTGGTTCTTTTTTCTTGATGTTCTTGTGATGTCACCATCATGGCTGTGACAGTCGGCCGTCACCAGTAAGCAGAATGGAGCCGCGACGGGGGATCTCGGACTTGAAGTAAGGTTCTTTTCTGTCTGGGAGGATCATTGCAAAAGGGGAGTAAAATGGAATTTTTGTACAAGGGGTGGACATGCTCTTTAAGTGATTTAAAAGTGATATCTGTATTGGCTTACTGTGATGAGAATCATGGCAAAATCACTACCTACAGTGTAATATAAGGAGATTACGCCACCGAGGAGTTCCCTGACCATATAAAACATGAGGCCGTTAGGCTGAGTGTTTTTATACAGGTCAGGGAACTCCGAGGTGAAGTAATATCAGTATATTATTCTGTAGGTAGCGTATTATTCCATATAATACACAAGGTCAAAAAAAGAAAAATTCAGCACAGGCAGTCTGTCTCCCCCCTCCCTGTATTAGTAATGTAGAAAACAGGCCCATTTTTGTAAATGCTAATAGTTAAAGGGTAACTGTGGTCTCCAATTCTTCCAAACTAGTAAGAATTATATAAAAAGCTTTCCATCGTATCTTCAAAATAAAACCGAAATCAAATCTCTAGATAAAATTTGTAAGAAGCTTTTGCTGGAAAGGTTCAGCAATATTACCTCCTGCTTAAACACTTCCTGTTTTCAGCCATGTGACCAGCCTGTCTGCATTAATAGGCTCTCCTTCTCAACTGTCAATTTTCCCCCCAGCTACTTCCTGTTTTCCCCAGCATTAAGGGCTAGGCCACACTGTTATGAATTTTCTGCGTTTGCGCTTGCTTTTTTTTCAAATCATTGGAATCACAGCAACGCACCGAAAATGCGCATTTTCGCGTGCGACACGATTTTCGTTCCCCATTTTAAATCTCAATCGCATGCGTTTTCCAATACTTAATGAAAAAAACGCATGCACAAACGCAACAAAATCGCATGCGATTCCGTGTGCGATTGCGTTGCAGTGTGGCCGTGCCCTAAATCTTTACTGAGCATGCTTCTCCCCCGGAGCAAAGGGGCTAGCAGAGGTCAGGTGATGTCACTCAACCTACTGGAAGCAGGAAGTTTGAACATTCACTTCAATATCATTTCTCACAGGCTGAAGCCAGAGATGTGATTGTTGGCTCATTATAAAAAAAATACCTCAGGCTTTACACTTACACTGACTGACTGACTTACTGTGCTGATGAGGAGCGAGCGCATTCCTGTGATTCATAATTGACTTGGCCACTCGCTCCTCTTTATCAGCACAGTAATTCAGTCAGTGTACAAAAACAGGCTTGATATCTACATTACTAATACAGACGGGGAGGGACAATGGGATACAGGAAGTGACATCACTGAGTGACTGATTATATAAATTCTCGCCACTGCACCTCCCCATTGAAATGCCAGAGCCTTATGTATTATATATTATACGACCCATATGTAATAGAATATATGGATGTATTTGAACTTCCTACTGACTGCTTAGTAACCCATTGAGGAAAATCCTGCGCTTGCCTGTTGCCCCTGATTGACCCCCTTATCGTGTCACATCAGATATCTATACGATTAGATAGATAAGACATTTCTGTTGCCTTTTATTATAGTGCCGGTTGAAAAGCCATACTACAGGGTTTGCAGTTTGAATATAAACACCTTTCCCACTCACACCCTCAGTGCGTTCATTACTGTTTATGTCACCTTAAAGGACACGATTAACAGCGCTAAGCACCATGTCACACAATCCGCCACAGTTCATACACACTGTAGTCTGCCTTCCATTTCCGGCAATGTACTGGCACTAACTACGCGACTTCCCGGTCTTTACGCTGTCATCTACTTTCCAGTAAACGCCGAGATTACGTAACACGTCACACTGCCGGGGGTTCGTTCTCCGTCAGTTCTCCTGTCATCTTGTCATTTCGGAATTTCTCTTGCAATTTGTCATAACTCCTGGAGTTTAACGCACTCTTCAGTATGTCAACGTCCGACGCTATCTCTACAGATGAGCCGGAGTCAGCAGGAAGATTCACTTTTATGGCCCCGGTCACCAAGACTCCAAAGAAGGTAAACATTGGTTGCGTTGACGTAACACCTTTCTGACGTCACACCTGCAACTACTGTTCTTGGGACTTTATGACGTGATCACCCCTATATATTATTGCCTTTTCCTTATCAGTGCCTCAGTTGTGCGCCTTTGTGTCTTCAATTATATCAGCACAACTTCTCTCTTTAAATGTACATCTTGTTTTCCATTGGATTCTCTGCTTTTCCCTCGTCCCTTAACCTATGTACAGACTTTAGATCAGACAGTGATCTAACACGTGTATGTACTGCTCCTAATGACATAGTCAAAGGGCATAGCCAGTCATAAAATAATTTTGGCATTACTTAATTTTTCCAAAGATGCCCCCGAAGAGACTTACCAGACGCGGTCCCTCGTTGTCTGGGTGCTGCTGTTGCAAGCTTACACAAACAGCAGCAGTGAGGCACTTCCTAATCACAGCTGCCAGGTATTGGGCGTGATGTCACAGGCGCACCTTTGACTGAAAGCCACGACCAGGAAGCAGCGAGAAGTAGTGCAGTATAAGCAGCGAGTGGCCTTGTCTGGTGAGTCTCTTCAGGGGTTTTGGGGAGTGCTAAACATAATGATAAACTTTTATTTTATGACTTTCCCTTTAAGTGATCCATCCAGTCATTTTGCCTAGTGGGACACAAAATTTACTATCTTTATTTGCCACCTGGTGAATCTATAATTTACAGGGAGGTAGGATAGCTTTTTCTTACTCCCTGAGAAAAATAGAACTCACCCAATGCAGGGTTAACCATACCAGTTGGAAGGGTTTCCAGATGTCTGGAAAATCCCAGATTTGTCATCTTTTTCAATGACAAAAATGGGGTCCATCCAGAATTACACAGAAACCCCTGTTTGTCCGGGTTTTCTGTCTCTAAAACACACACGGGAAGTGAGTGTCCCTGCAGCTAAATTACAGATAGAACATTCAGAGCAGTTTGATCCTGATTTGATACATTGTTGCAAACTTGAGCACAGCAGCCAAGGGAGGAACGTTCATGATCTCATACTTTGTTGCATTCACTTGGTTACATCACCAGCACAGCCAGCAGTGAGGAAAGCAGGGGAGGACTGGGACCTTTTGGCTGAGGGGGCAAATACAACCAAGTGGCCCATTCACGGTTGATTGCATCATTTGTGACCAAGCTGACTTTGCTAAGGTCACATACTTAAAGTTAAAGCCCATTTTTAAGACAACTATTTCCATTTCACATTGTTGCCTGCAACATTTTCAAGTATATTGGTTAAAGGACAATTATAGTTCTATAATCTCTCCTTTCCCCCTTACAAGTACCTAGGGTGAGGACCTGAATCACTAAGTCCTCACCCCTGGGTACACTTTCTAAGTCAATACTTACCCAAAGTTTCCTTTGTTCCTAATAAACTGGAGGGCTGGCTTACACTGGCTAATAATCTTGAGGGCTGATAACACTGGCTAATGAATTGGAGGGCTGATAACACTGGCTAATGAATTGGAGGGCTGACTAACACTGCTAATGAACTTGTGGGCTGACTGGTATATGAACTGAATGAGGATGACTTTCCTGTTCCTTGCCCATGTTAGAGCTAGAGACACGTGTTGTGCCTTTCAAGCACGTAACTGACTAATAGCTTCTGTGGCAGCCCAAATTTTTCATCGGAGACCAGCCCGGGGGGCATTTGCCCCTCAGCCTACTGGGCCAGTCCTCCCCTGGAGGAAAGATTATCTGTTTTAACTCCTTGAGTAAAGTATGGTACACACCATGCAATATTTCGGCCCGATTGACTGACAGTTCAGTGTATCGTTCGTTTGGGACAAAATAATTGCATCTTTTTTTTGGATGCGACTGACCATTTGTTCGGATGAATGCACAATTGGACATGTCTGATAACCATGGCCAGATTTTTGGGCTGAAACTAACTGCACACAGCCAGACAGAGAAGGGTGAGTAAAATATAGTGTTTGACACCATTTGTGCAATGGTTTGCTGTAGTTTTACTTGTGTCTGGCTGTTTAAAAGACAATTATACTCACCTAGACCCCGCTCCTTCCATCTGTGCCAGTACCTAGGGTGAGGACCTAAACCGCACTGTCCTAACCCCTGGGTTTACTTACCCAAAGTTTCCTTTGGTGCTCCCACTTCCACATTCGCGATCCAGCTTCTCTCAGAGTGTGTCTCCCCATTGGACGAATAACAGACTGATTCCAGGATCGGAGCACCAAACAAAACTTTAATTATGTAAATCTAAAGTTAGAAAGTAAACACAGGGTTGAGGACTGTGCGGTTTAGGTCCTCACCCTGGGTACTTTCAGTGGTGGAGCCTTGTTTAGGTGACTGAAGTCCTTTAATTTGTAGACTGCTGGGGCCAGTCATTATGCTTAACTCATACAATGTTAGCAATAAAGAAATGGTGAGACAACACTACAGGGGTTAAAGGATAACTTGATCACCTTAACCCTGATCCTCTTCTCCATTATTTGAAAGTAATGTGTTTTTTTAAGCTGTATACTGTAGCTGCTATAGTTGCTCTTTAGTAATGTGGGATTTGGGCGCTAACAATGAATTCATCATTAACTGGATAAAGACCCATCCTGAAGGAGTTTCACACACACCCATTTGAAAGAACCGATGGTAAGGAACCATAATGCTAGGTCCTCACCCCAGGGTTAAGCGTCTAACCCCTGCACTTACCTCTTAAAGTTGTGATTGCTGGCACACTCTTCTCCACTTCCTACTTCCATGCCGCAAACTGATGACCTACTGGTATCAGACTGGAAGGGGAAGGCGTAGAACTGCGTGCTGGTGATCGCAAGTTTAAGAGAAGTGCAGATGCTTAACTCAGGGGTGAGGGCCTAGTGGTTTAGGTCCTCACACTGGGTTCTTATAAATAGGGATGTGTGTGTAAAGGACAGTATTGCTGTCCTTCAATCACACAGGAAATACAGTCCTGAGACTCCTGCCATGATCCATAAGATACTCCTTCAGGATGGGTCTTTACCCCGACAATAATGAATTTATTGTTAGTGCCCAAATCCCACATTCAAGAGCTTTGAATGGCAACTAAATCAGATATACAGCTAATCAAAAGCACATTTTCATGCTATTTGTAAGAGAGAGCATAAATGTGGGAGTATGTGAAACCTGTGTGTGCCTGTCTGTAAGAAAGAGAGTGTGAGTGCCTGTGTGTGAGTGCCTGGCTGTAAGTGTGCGTGATTGCTTGGCTGTGAGGGTGTGCAAGTGCCTGTCTCTGAGTGTGCCTCTGTGTGAGTTCCTGTCTGTGAAAGTTAGTGTGTGAGTGCCTTTGCATGTGTGTCTGTCTATAAGAGTGTGTGTGTGAGTGCCTGTCTGTGAGTGTGTGAGTGCCTGTCTGTGATATTGAGTGCTTGAGTCCCTGTGCAGGAATACCTGTCTGTGAGAGTGTGAATGTTTGTGCATGAGTGCCCATCTGTGAATGAGTTTTAGTGCCTGTGCATGGGTGCTTATCTGTAATAGAGAGACAATGAGTGCCTGTGCGTAAATGCCTGTCTGTAATAGATTTTGAGTGCCTGTCTTTAATAGAGTTTTAGTGTCTTTCAGTGATAGAAAGAATTTGAGTGCCTCTTTGTGATAGAGTTTAAGTGACTGTGCATGAGTACCTGGCTGCGAGAGAGAGCACACAAGAAGCTGTCTGTAAGAGAGTGCACATAAATGCATGTCTTTGAGAAAGTATGTGTAAATCTGGGAGTGTTCATGTGAGAATTGAAGTGTGAGAGTGTGAAGCCTGTGTGTGTGAGTATAACTGTGAGTGCATGTGCATGAGTGCCTGCCTGTAAGAGAGAGTACATGAGTAGCTGTCTGTAAGAGTGCACATTAGTGCATGTCTTTGAGAAAGTATGTGTAAATCTGGGAGTGTTCATGTGAGAATTGAAGTGTGAGAGTGTGAAGCCTGTGTGTGTTGGAGCATGTGTAGCCTTTTGAAAACAAGGCTGGAATGTTATAGCTCTCTGAGCTTAATACATAACTATTTGTGGTTGATTCTCTCTGTAAGGCCTCGTTCACACTAGACATGTTTTTGTTTCCAGACAGAAAAGTGCATTGTGGTACCTTTTTTTTAATGAATCGATTGACCTGGTCAAAAAAAATGCACTGCCCAATCGTGTTTTTGGTCCATTTTCATCTATCCTAGTGTGAATAAGGTCTCTATGTTTACAGCGTACTAGGTGGTTACTTCAAGGTGGGCAGTACCTCAAAAGATGGGTGTGGTTTTGGAAAAGTGGGCATGGCCAAACATTTTCTGGCGCACTCTTTGCATTTGTCCTCTATTTTGTATTTCAAAATCTGGAAACCCTACCTGTTGGCAATCTGACCGCTGTTTCTATCAGCTGGTTGTCCGGACCTGCCACCTATTTTCTACGTATGTGTGCCTATAGGAAAGTAAGGCATGAAGGAACATTTGTAATCCAATGTTGCAAAAGTATACCGGATCACTCATGTTTCAGTTTAAATAGAGGCTGCTTGCTCTGTATATAGGTTTTTGTTTGTACATAGTTTTATGTCTGTAAATAGCTTTACGTTTGTATATAGCTTTATGTCTGTAAATAGCTTTATGTCTGTACATACTTTGTCTGTATATAGCTTTATGACTGTACATAGCTTTATGTCTGTACATAGCTTTATGTCTGTATACCTTTATGTCTGTATACCTTTATGTCTGTATATACCTTTATGTCTGTATATACCTTTATGTCTGTATATACCTTTATGTCTGTAAATACCTTTGTCTGTATATAGCTTTATGTCTGTATATACCTTTATGTCTGTATATAGCTTTATGTCTGTATATAGCTTTATAGCCCCGCCCATCCGCGGGTGTGGGCCCCGCCCACTTGCGGGTGCTGTGAGGCATTCAGACACTAGCCACCCCTACAGAAAACTGTGTGAAAACAGCCTTTGCAAGCAGAGTGAGAACTCTGCCCGAAAAGGCTGTTTTCACATAGTGGGAGAGTAGGGCTGTAGATTCCCTTACCTTCACTGTGGGGATCTTCACACAGCAGAGAGGGGGAGGGACTTCCTATCTCCTGTCTTGTCACTGAAGTCTGAGGCTGTGCTTGCTGGTGGCGAGGTGGAGGAGCAGCCTTAGGAATGTCACATGTCAGCCTCCCACCAGCCATTAACTTTCTGGTCAGTAATTTCTTTATATTTTGGGCTGTGGAGCATGTAGAGAGGTGGTTGATGGCTCGTTTTAAAGGTAGGAAACGCTTTTCATTTAAACTCAACTTGTTTTGAGACCACAGTTCCCCTTAAAATTTTAGATTTAATATTCCAAAAGGTGGACAGTGCATATAATACAAAAATAAAAGAAAATGGTGTTACAATAAAATGACCTACAATAGGTACAACAGTTATATAAAACAAAAAGGATAAAAATATTCACAGACCCTAACTACTTACTAGAAGTCCTGTGTTTCGGGGCAAGAAGGAAACATATGATCCATACCCATTTAGCATGTCCCCTCAGTATGTAAAAATACAAACAACGTTTGGTAGGACCCTATAGAAAACATATAGATTAACACACATGGAAAACTTATGTGCTTACTTCTATAATCAAGGTGGCCCAGGTGCAACACAGCCCCAGGCCCTTCGTGGAATAACAGGTAAGAAACCGTCCCACTGCACCATTAATGGAGACTCCAGTTAAACCGGTACATAGGGCGAAACGCCCAATAAAAGAAAGCAAGCTAGCACTCACCACTTCTTTCTCTTGGTCCGGGTGGGAGATTGCCCCGAACTCTCCGCTAAAGGTTCTTATCCAGATAAAACAAAGTGAAGAGCAATCCATCCATCAGACAAGGATCCACACGTACGTTTATAGGTAATAAGAAACAACTAATTTTATTGCAAAGGCACGGTACATAAGCCCATAATGGCATACAAGGTGAACCGCCTATGCCATTATGGGCTTATGTACCGTGCTCGTTCAGGAATGTTCAGGTTTACGACACACAATCCTTCATTCCCCCTCAGTTATGCAGATTCCATATAACTTTAGATGTGTACATTGTACTGGGATATAAACCACACATTCCTCCCCTGTATTATTTATCAATTCTTACAATACCAAACATGACCTGTGTGTAATACATATTTCCCAAGATATTAATAACTCCTCCTGACAATGGAATAAGGCCTCCATGTTGGGTATCATTTTAATGGGCCTACCTACCCATTCACAATTATAATATTGGTTCCCATATCACATATTCCAATACCAAAATATATTTATTTTACATGTATGGCTGTCCTTTAAATGACTTCTTAAGGTTTCCAACAGACCTCTAGCTGTAGAGAATTCCAGATACACGTTTCGGCCCCACATTGTCTGGAATAGAAGATCTGGTTCCGTACTTCACTAACCCTAATATAACACTGGGGAGTGTTTCCAGGGTGGAATGGCATTTTTATTGGTCTTTTGCAAGAACTAATACCAATAGTTAACCCATTCTTGCCAAGTCACTACACACTATACTGACAGTCTGTATATAGCTTTATGTTTGTATATAGCTTTATGTGTGTATATAGCTTTATGTTTGTACATAGCTGTACGTCTGTATATAGCTTTGCGTCTGTACATAGCCCCACCTCTGTACATAGCCCCACCTCTGTACATAGCCCCACCTCTGTACATAGCCCCACCTCTGTACATAGCCCCACGTCTGTATATAGCTTTACATTTGTACATAGCTTTATGCCTGTATATAGCTTTATGTATGTACATAGGTTTAGGTATGTTTATAGCTTTATGTCTGTATATAGCTTTACATCTGTACAAAGCTTTATGTCTGTATATGTAGCTTTATGTCTGTATATAGCTTTATGTCTTATTCAGGGGGATCTGGGATCAAGTTCGCACAGTTTAGGCAGCCTCAAAGTTCAAAATAATGGTTTTGTTTGTTTGCATCTGCAGCAAAACAGTCAAACAGGAAAAAAAGCAAATGCAGCTTCACTCAGCCAATCAAATTATGCAGTTCACGTTGTAATCCAACACAAAGGAAAAAGTCCAGCTTTCTTCAGCAGCCCAAACTTTAAAGACTTTGCAAACAAAACACAGTTCATTTACTGACACACCTCAGTGTTTCTTTTTTTTCTTTTAGCAAGAAGGTTACCTTCCTTGTAACACTGGGAAATCTAGCCAGGAGCTCTGATCCACACACCCTCCAGCCTGCACAGCTCATCAGCAATACACCTGCTCAGGCAATAACACACTCCTTTTTCCCAGAGCTCCTTGCAGACATTCCTTCCTGCAGCAGGTTAACCCCCAATGTACTGGCATTAAAAGGAAACAAGACCAAAAATAGGAGATATGTATCTTCCATCCATGACCCATCCCTGGAGTCTTGTACAGTCTGTATATAGCCCCACGTTTGTATATAGCTTTACGTCTGTATATAGCTTTACGTCTGTTTATAGCTTTATGTCTGTTTATAGCTTTATGTCTGTACATAGCACCACTACTGTACATAGCTTTACATCTGTATATAGCTTTATGTCTGTACATAGCTTAATGTTTGCTTATAGCTTTACATTTTTATATAGCTTTATGTCTGTATATACCTTAACCAAATATTTCGAAAGAATGAGGAGGCGTGCATACAGAAAAGGTACTGCTAAGGCATTATTTATTGCGACATGTTTCGGATCAGTCACGAGAAAGGATCGTTACTGATCCAAAACATGAAGCAATAAATTATGCCTTAGCAGTACCTTTTCTGCATGCACGCCTCCTCATTCTTTCAAAATATTTGGCAAATTACCTGCAGGTGGGAACAGGAGAGTGAGGTGCAATAGATGCGATGCGGATGTGTCATTTTGTATATATAAATGTAGATAGCTTTACGTCTGTACATAGCTTTGTTTGTAGATAGATTTAGGGTCTGTACATAGCTTTATGTCTGTTTATAGCTTTACGTCTATACATAGCTTTATGTCTGTTTATAGCTTTACGTCTATACATAGCTTTATGTCTGTTTATAGCTTTACGTCTATATAGCTTTATGTCTGTACATTGCTTTATGTTTGTATATAGCTTTACGTTTGTACATAGCTTTATTTCTGTATATAGCTTAACGTCTGTACATAGCTTTATGTTTGTACATAGCTCTATGTCTGTATAAAGCTTTACGTCTGTATATAGCTTTATGTCTGTATATAGCTTTACGTTTGTACATAGCTTTTCTATATATAGCTTTACGTCTGTACATAACTTTGTCTGTACATAGCTATACATTTGTAAATAGCTTTATGTTATCCACTTTATTTTTGTTGCACTATGCTTTATTTTGTGTACTGTGTAATATACGTAACTGAGAAGTTCACCCTAAAAGGCAAAAATCGCAAATTTAAACATCAGAAACTGCTGATAAAATAATGCATAATTTTTCTATGTAAAAAGAAGAAAGCTAAACTAAAGATATACATTAATTTAAATTTAATATTATTTTTCCTTAGATAGCTCTTCCTCTTTCACTTCCTTATCCCCCCTCCTTCCGTTAGCACGGGGAAATACAAAGTAAAAAGTAGCTAAAAATAATCTCTCTTGCTAGGTGAATCACCCTGGGCTAGGATAGGTGACAGAAACTGCAGGTCTATCTGTTCTTGAAAGCTTTTACAGACATTAGACTATTGACTATTGTGTGTACAGGCTTTTGCCAACATCCATCCAAACAGATTGCATGAAGGTCAACGGTGGTACATACAGGTTACCAGTAGTGTTAAATAAAAACCTGCAATTTCACCTTTCAAATGAGTCCTGAATCACATCCAAAAAGTTTGGATCAATAACAGATAAACTAACAATGGTAACTTACTGTAAATGGCTGTGGTCAAAGGGAACATGCACCTGTCACCAAAACTTGTTTAAACACTTCTTTCCCCCAATTGTAGGGTTTGCGCAAACTACATTCGGGGGTATGGCCAGTTTGAGTGTTACCAAATGCTACAGTCAAGGGTTACCGAAAATAGAACTATACATTCGAAGGTTAAAGGGCATGTCCACCCCCAAAACTATAATCCCCCCCAGTAATGGCCCCACCATGTAGTGTAGTGTAATCCTTACCTCACATCCCAGTTCCATAGGGTTCTCCTGTAGACCCCCCCTAAAGTCCCAAAAACAGTCCACCAGGAGGCTAGCAGGGCTCTGCCTGCTACCTTGCCTCCGGTAGATATTTGTCATGCGTACTGCAGCCCTTCTCCCCCCTCCCTCCCCCTCCCTCTCCCTCCCGTTCTACTATCCCTCCCCCTAGCGTAAAAGCCTTTTAATATGCTGCTCCCCCATGTCTGGTAGCCCCAACCGCATCGTTAGTATTTTCCAAAAGCTCCCCAAACTCTTACTTACCTCTCCTCTTTCCTCCACTGCACTGAATGACCGGCAGCCGCGTCCGTGATTGGCTGCCGTTCAGCCAATCACAGACGCGACTGCCGGTCCCGCCCCTCTGCTTGCATTCTCGCAAGCAGAGGGCCGGCGGTGCAGCGGAGGAACGAGGGGAGGTAAGTAAGAGTTTGGGGGGCTTTTGGAAAATACTAACCATGCGGTTGGGCTGTTCTATTTGATCTTGGTTTTTTGGGTTGTGTTGGAGCATATCAAAAGTAATTTAAAGGTGGACATGCTTTAACGAAATCGAACGATACATTTGAGGGTTACCGAAAGTTGAAGGCTACATTCGAGGGTTAGCAAAATGAGCGATTCATTCGAGGGTTACCGAAAGTCTAAGGCTACATTCGAGGGTTGTCAAAAACGAACATTACATTCAAGGCTTAGCGAAAGATACATTCGAGGGTTAGCAAAAACAAACATAACACACGAGGGTTACTGAAAGTCAAAGACTACATTCGAGAGTTTTCGAAAACAAATGTTACTTTCGGAGGTTACCGAAAATGAATGATACTATTATACGAGGGTTATCGAAAATGAACATCACATTTGAGGGCTAGCGAAAATGAACATTACATTTGAGGGTTAGTGAAAAGAACATTACATTTAAGGGTTACCAAACGGCTCGTAAATTCGATAATCTTTGATAATTATTGAAAATACAGCCTCAAGAAACTAAACTAGTTCGGATAGTTCGATTTTGTCCGAAATCATAAAGTTCGGCCTGAACTTGGCTTTGAGTTTGGGTCCATCACTACTCAGCACACTAATACATTTTAGAAACACACTGCCCATGAGGTAACATGTTTGAATCCCCAGGGTTAGACTACAAAATAGTCAAATATCAAATATATTTTACTATAGCTTTGTTGGGATAATGGTATTATACTTTGCTTTTAGCAAGACAGAGTTCAGAGTTGCAGGTTCAAATCCCCCCTCCCCTTTTTTTTTTACTGAAATGTTAATATTCTGTTTCTTACAGCAACAATCACTTTTTTCTAGGAAAAGCATAGGAATATATCATTGTTGGGAACAGGAGCATTGAAATATGTTTACCAAAAAAAAACCACACTGAAATCCCTGTTCTGTGTCACAGAGAGGGATGGTCCCTGAGCTGTAACATGATTGGCTGTCAGCTTCTAGGAAGCAAGGCTGCTGCTTCCTGTGAAGTCACCCAGCTAAGGTGGATTATGGGACCTGACCCCTAGTACCCACATTTTAATTTCATAAATCACCCAGCAGCCACAGCAAAGGAGAGACACAGCTTTTTGTATCTTTGTGATTGTGCTTTGTCTATTGGGATAATGCTGTCTGGAAAATGTAGTTACCCTTTAAGATAATAGTGTATATCTTTGATTAGGAATTACATTTAAAGGACAACTCCACCCTCATAAAAAACATCTTTTAGAAAGAATGGCCTCTTTAAAATATGTTGATATTTCATAGTTTGTCCTATGAATTCATTACTGTATGCCTGCTATGCTTCTGGATGCCTCATGGAAACTGAGCAATTTAGAAGCCTGTACTGAGCCTGGGCATGCTCAGAAGAGGCAGACAGGGGATGAACATTCAGTCATTGGCTGTGATGTCAACTGTAAATCCATAACTGACAGTTACTAACTGGAAGAACCAGGAAGCAGAAACGGGCAACAGGACATTGAGCAGGATTTCAGGTTAGACTTGTATATTTCAGATTTTAAACTATTACCGTATAGGGTTTTGGAGGTTAATATACCTGTAGGTAAGTTTTATTTTGGGTCTGGACTTGCCCTTTAAAGGCACAATTCAATATTGATTCATTATAATTCATTAAGGGTATGTTAAGTGGTAAAAGTTTTATTTAAGATATTCTATATATTCAAAGCTATATTATTAGTGCAGCCCTTTTCCTACCTCCCTTTTTGTAGAATTCTCCGTAATGAAGATATCTTAATTTGAAACTTACCTTGTTTTAGAGGATTGCTTAAAGGACAACTAAGCCTCAGAACAACACTTAACTTAAGACAGAACACCAGTAATCTGTATCCTACCTCTCATTTTGATAAGAGTACCGGGAAATTTACCTTAATAACATATGGCTTGTGCTTTACTTCACACTAGTATCACACAGTTTGGTCAACGACCATTATGTTCTGCACATGCTCAGTTCTTACCTATGGCAAAAAACTCTTTACAGTTGGTCACACCCACTAATAATCTCTAGCCAATCCTTTTACAGGACAGTTAAAGCAAGGAAGCATGTGACTGAGGTCAGGAGGTGTGGCCTGACACTGCACATACACAGATACTTTATCCAATTCTTAAGAGGCTTACATTTACTTTAATACAATTTACTGGAGTGGTATTGTATAGCTTATTGGTGTTTTTTGGGGTTTTTTCAGATTCTGGAGTAAAAAACTGCGGGTTTAGTTCCCCTTTAAGTAGATTAAAGGGTATGTTCACTGGGAAATTTGTTTTTTTAAATTGCCTTTTACTGGAAACTATCATTATTCCCAGCTATCACTGAAGCATTTTTTGAAGATTTATCCCCTATTTAGATATCCAGTCTGAAACATCTTACATTTCAGCTGCCAATCAAGTGCTTAGGATCATTAACTCTTCTGTTATGTATAGGTTTGCTGTAGCTGGAATGGTAACAGTTGGTATTTGAACTGCATGGTGGGGAATTCTCCCAATGCTGCCTCATAGGGATTACTCACAGAGAGTCAAATGGTCTGGCAGGAGGCTGGGGACTGAGACTGAGCTTGAGCAAATCAAGTACTGGATTGAAGTCATGCAGCATCACACACACATCAGCCTAAATGCTTCTTACATGTTTCATTTTTAGACTGAAATGAGAAAAGTCATTTGGGGAGCTTGAATATGAACACAAATTGGATAAATTACAATTATTTTTGTAATTTGTTTACAAAGCACTGGTGGGGCCTTATTTGGAATATGCGGTGTTATTTTGGAATCAAGAAGGACATCTTGAAAATGGAAGGGTTCAGAGAAGGGCAACTAAATTAATAAGGGGAGCTTGAATATGAAAACAGATCAGATAAGTTACGATTATGAACACTACAGTAGATTAAAGTTGATTGCATGGGCATGTAATGACTTTGTATAAATGCAATAAACTGTCTGGTGCATTGTTCACCACTAGAACATGTAAGAGGGCCCACAGACATCCCTTAAGGCTGGAAGTTTAGCTTTTAAGTTCAGAAAGGTTTTTTTAGTGGAAGGACGGTAAAATTATTGAAATGTCTTCCATTAACGTGGTGATGGCAGGTTCATTGGATTGTTTGTTTTTTTTTAAAAATAAGCTGGATGAGTTTCTAAAAATAAAGACTGTATGGACTTTTCCTGTTTATGTTGCCTAGATTTCTTCTCTTTGTGGGGGAAAAAATAATTCTCTCTAATCTAATAAAAGCATTAAATTAAATTAAAATGATGTGAAATAATTTGCTGCCTTCATAATGCTATAATTTATTGTCATTTTGTTACAAACAAATGCATTTTAGCAGAGCCAAATGTTTCACTACTGTTACAGGAACTGTAAACCTAAAAAATAAGTGTTTGCCAATCGTTTCTATTATTCACAGGGAGGTGAGAACGCTTATTCTCACCTCCCTGTGAATAATAGTTTGCTCAGGGGACACAGTGGCACTTACCTTACCTGGCACTCCACTCGCTCCTTCTGATCTGACAGCCGCATTATCCCTGTCTCCCGAACACGCGCCAATACAAAAGATAGGCGCGCGATCGGGAGAGCAGGACAGCGCGGCTGTCAGTTCAGAAGGACCTGTGAGTGGAGCGCCAGGTAAGGTAAGTTCCCCTGTGTTCCCCTGAGCAAACTATTATTCACAGGAGGTGAGAATAAGCGTTCTCACCTCCCTGTGAAAATAGAAACGATTGGCAAACACTTATTTTTTAGGTTTACAGTTCCTGTAACAGTAGTGAAACATTTGGCTCTGCTAAAATGCATTTGTTTGTAACAAAATGACAATAAATATAGCATTATGAAGGCAGCAAATTATTTCACATCATTTATTTAATTTAATGCTTTTATTAGATTAGAGAGAATTATTTTTTCCCCCACAAAGAGAAGAAATCTAGGCAACATAAACGGAAAAGTCCATACAGTCTTTATTTTTAGAAACTCATCCAGCTTATTTTTAAAAAAACAAACAATCCAATGAACCTCATCACCACGTTAATGGAAGACATTTCAATAATTTTACCGTCCTTCCACTAAAAAAACCTTTGAACTTAAAGCTAAACTTCCACCTTAAGGGATGTCTGTGGGCCCTCTTACATGTTCTAGTGGTGAACAATGCACCAGACAGTTTATTGCATTTATACAAAGTCATTACATGCCCATGCATCAACTTAATCTACTGTAGTGTTCATAATCGTAACTTATCTGATCTGTTTTCATATCAAGCTCCCCTTATTAATTTAGTTGCCCTTCTCTGAACCCTTCCATTTTCAAGATGTCCTTCTTGATTCCAAAATAACACCGCTATTCCAAATAAGGCCCACCAGTGCTTTGTAAACAAATTACAAAAATAATTGTAATTTATCCAATTTGTGTTCATATTCAAGCTCCCCAAATGACTTTTCTCATTTCAGTCTAAAATGAAACATGTAAGAAGCATTTAGGCTGATGTGTGTGTGATGCTGCATGACTTCAATCCAGTACTGATTTGCTCAAGCTCAGTCTCAGTCCCCAGCCTCCTGCCAGACCATTTGACTCTCTGTGAGTAATCCTATGAGCAGCATTGGGAGAATTCCCCACCATGCATTCAAATACCAACTGTTACCATTCCAGCTACAGCAACCTATACATAACAAAAGTTTAATGATCCTAAGCACTTGATTGCACTGAAATGTAAGATGTTCAGACTGATATCTAAATAGGGGATAATCTTCAAAAAATGCTTCATTGATAGCTGGGAATAATGAAGTTTCCAATAAAGGCAATTTAAAAAAACAAATTTCCCAGTGAACATCCCCTTTAATCTACATTAAAGGGGAACTAACCCGCAGTTTTTTACTCCAGAATCTGAAAAAAACCCAAAAACAAAAACACCATAACTATCCAATACCACTCCAGTAAATTGTATTAAAGTAAATGTAAGCCTCTTAAGAATTGGATAAAGTATCTGTGTATGTGCAGGTCAGGCCACACCTCCTGACCTCAGTCACATGCTTCCTTGCTTTAACTGTCCTGTAAAAGGATTGGCTAAGATTATTAGTGGGTGTGACCAACTGTAAAGAGTTTTTTGCCATAGGTAAGAACTGAGCAGTGTCAGAACATAATGGTCGTTGACCAAACTTGTGATACTAGTGTGAAGTAAAGCACAAGCCATATGTTATATAAGGTAAATTTCCCGGTACTCTTATCAAATGAGAGGTGATACAGATTACTGGTGTTCTGTCTTAAGTTAAGTGTTGTTCTGAGGCTTAGTTGTCCTTTAAACCATCCTCTAAACAAGGTAATTTTCAATTAAGAATACTTCATACGGAGAATTCTACAAAAAGGGGGTAGGAAAAGGGCTGCGCACTAATTATAGCTTTGAATATATAGAATATCTAATAAAATTTTTACCACTTAACACACCCTTAATGATTATAATGAATCAATATTGAATTGGGCCTTTAAGGGCAAGTCCAGACCCAAAATAAAACTTACCTACAGGTATATTACCCTCCAAAACCTACGGTAATAGTTTAAAATCTGAAATATACAAGTCTAACCTGAAATCCTGCTCAATGTCCTGTTGCCCGTTTCTGCTTCTGGTTCTTCCAGTTAGTAACTGTCAGTTTTGGATTTACAGTTGACATCACAGCCAATGACTGAATGTTCATCCCCTGTCTGCCTCTCTGAGCATGCCCAGGCTCAGTACAGGCTTCTAAATTGCTCAGTTTCCTGAGGCATCCAGAAGCATAGCAGGCATACAGTAATGAATTCATAGGACAAACTATGAAATATCAACATATTTTAGAGGCCATTCTTTCTAAAGATGTTTTTTATGAGGGTGGGTTGTCCTTTAAATGTAATTCCTAATCAAGATATACACTATTATCTTAAAGGGTAACTACATTTTCCAGACAGCATTATCCCAATAGACAAAGCACAATCACAAAGATACAAAAAGCTGTGTCTCTCCTTTTGCTGTGGCTGCTGGGTGATTTATAAAATTAAAATGTGGGTACTAGGGGTCAGGTCCCATAATCCACCTTAGCTGGGTGACTTCACAGGAAGCAGCAGCCTTGCTTCCTAGAAGCTGACAGCCAATCATGTTACAGCTCAGGGACCATCCCTCTCTGTGACACAGAAACAGGGATTTCAGTGTGGTTTTTTTTTTGGTAACACATATTCAATGCTCCTGTTCCCAACAATGTATATTCCATGCTTTTCCTAGAAAAAAGTGATTGTTGCTGTAAGAAACAGAATATTAACATTTCAGTAAAAAAAAAAAGGGGAGGGGGGATTGAACCTGCAACTCTGAACTCTGTCTTGCTAAAAGCAAGTATAATACCATTATCCCAACAAAGCTATAGTAAATATATTTGATATTTGACTATTTTGTAGTCTAACCCTGGGGATTCAAACATGTTCTACCTCAGGGCAGTGTGTTTCTAAAATGTTAGTGGCTGATGTAGTGATGGACCCAAACTCAAAGCCAAGTTCAGGCCGACTTTATGATTTCGGACAAAATCGAACTATCCGAACTAGTTTAGTTTCTTGAGGCTGTATTTCAATAATTATCAAAGATTATCGAATTTACGAGCCGTTTGGTAACCCTTAAATGTAATGTTCTTTTCACTAACCCTCAATGTATTCATTTTCGCTAGCCCTCAAATGTGATGTTCATTTTCGATAACCCGTATTAGTATCATTCATTTTCGGTAACCTCCGAAAGTAACATTTGTTTTCGAAAACTCTCGAATGTAGTCTTGACTTTCAGTAACCCGTGTGTTATTTTTGTTTTTGCTAACCCTCGAATGTATCTTTCGCTAAGCCTTGAATGTAATGTTCGTTTTTGACAACCCTCGATGTAGCCTTAGACTTTCGGTAACCCTCGAATGACGCTCATTTTGCTACCCCTCGAATGTAGCCTTCAACTTTCGGTAACCCTCAAATGTATCGTTCGATTTCGTTAAAGGCATGTCCACCTTTAAAAATTACTTTTGATATGCTACTCCCACTCCATGTCTGGTAGCCCCAACCGCATGGTTAGTATTTTCCAAAGCCCCCCAAACTCTTACTTACCTCCCCTCGTTCCTCCGCTGCACAACGCCGCCCCCTCTGCTTGCGAGAATGCAAGCAGAGGGGCGGGACCGGCAGTCGCGTCTGTGATTGGCTGAACGGCAGCCAATCACGGACGCGGCTGCCGGTCATTCAGTGCATGGAGGAAAGAGAGAGGTAAGTAAGAGTTTGGGGAGCTTTTGGAAATATACTAACGATCGGTTGGGGCTACCAGACATGGGGAGAAGCATATTAAAAGGCTTTTACGCTAGGGAGGGATAGTAGAACGGGGAGGAGAGGGAGGGGGAGGAGGGGGAAAGGGCTGCAGTACGCATGACAAATATCTACCGGAGGCAAGGTAGCAGGCAGCCCTGCTAGCCTCCTGGTGGACTTTTTTTGGACTTTAGGGGGGTCTACGGAGAACCCTATGGAACTGGGATGTGAGGTAAGGATTACACTACCACTACATGGTGGGCCATTACTGGGGGGGATTATAGTTTTGGGGGTGGACATGCCCTTTACCCTTCGAATGTATAGTTCTATTTTCGGTAACCCTTGACTGTAGCATTTGGTAACACTCAAACTGGCCATACCCGAATGAGTTTGCGCAAACCCTACAATTGGGGGAAAGAAGTGTTTAAAAAACAGTTTTGGTGACAGGTGCATGTTCCCTTTGACCACAGCCATTTACAGTAGTTACCATTGTTAGTTTATCTGTTTTATTGATCCAAACTTTTTGGATGTGATTCAGGACTCATTTGAAAGGTGAAATTGCAGGTTTTTATTTAACACTACTGGTAACCTGTATGTACCACCGTTGACCTTCATGCAATCGTTTGGATGGATGTTGGCAAAAGCCTGTACACACATAGTCAATAGTCTAATGTCTGTAAAAGCTTTCAAGAACAGATAGACTGCAGTTTCTGTCACCTATCCTAGCCCAGGGTGATTCACCTAGCAAGAGAGATTATTTTTAGCTACTTTTTACTTTGTATTCCCCGTGCTAACGGAAGGAGGGGGATAAGGAAGTGAAAGAGGAACTATCTAAGGAAAATAATATTAAATTTAAATTAAGTATATCTTTAGTTTAGCTTTCTTCTTTTACATAGAAAATTATCTTATTTTATCACAGTTTCTGATGTTTAAATTTGCGATTTTTGCCTTTTAGGGTGAACTTCTCAGTTACGTATATTACACAGTACACAAAATAAAGCATAGTGCAACAAAATAAAGTGGATAACATAAAGCTATTTACATGTATAGCTATGTACGACAAAGTTATGTACAACGTAAAGCTATTATAGAAAAGCTATGTACAAACGTAAAGCTATATACAGACATAAAGCTTATACAACGTAAAAGCTTTTACAGACATAGAGCTATTCCAACATAAAGCTATGTACAGACGTTAGCTATATACAGAAATAAGCTATGTACAAACGTAAGCTATATACAAACATAGCAATGTACAGACATAAAGCTATAGACGTAAAGCTATAAACAGACATAAAGCTATTTAGACGTAAGCTATAAACAGACATAAAGCTATTATAGAACGTAAAGCTATAAACAGACATAAAGCTTGTACAGACGTAAATCTATATAGACATAAAGCTATGACACATAAGCTATAACAAACAACTATGTACAGACGTAAGCTAATACATTTTATAGACAAATGACACACCGCATCGCATCTATTGCACCTCACTCTCCTGTTCCCACCTGCAGGTAATTTGCCAAATTTTGAAAGAATGAGGAGGCGTGCATGCAGAAAAGGTACGGCAAGGCTAATTTATTGCTTCATGTTTTGGATCAGTAACGATCCTTTCTCGTGACTGATCCGAAACATTCGCATAAATAATGCCTTAGCAGTACCTTTTCTGTATGCACGCCTCCTCATTCTTTCGAAATATTGGTTAAGGTATATACAACATAAGCTATATAAAAAATGTAAAGCTATAAGCAAACATTAAGCTATTTACAGACATAAGCTATATACAATGTAAAGCTATGTACAGTAGTGGCTATGTACAGACATAAAGCTATAAACAAGCATAAACTATAAACAGACGTAAAGCTAATCAGACGTAAAGCATATACTATCACAACGTGGGGCTATATACAGACTGTACAAGACTCCAGGGATGGGTCTGGATGGAAGATACATATCTCCTATTTTTGGTCTTGTTTCCTTTTAATGCCAGTACATTGGGGTTTAACCTGCTGCAGGAAGGAATGTCTAAGGAGCTCTGGGAAAAAGGAGTGTGTTATTGCCTGAGCAGGTGTATTGCTGATGAGCTGTGGCTGGAGGGTGTGTGGATAAGAGCTCCTGGCTAGATTTCCCAGTGTTACAAGGAAGGTAACCTCTCTTGCTAAAAGAAAAAAAGAAACACTGAGGTGTGTCAGTAAATGAACTGTGTTTTGTTTGCAAAGTCTTTAAGTTGTGGGCTGCTGAAGAATTGGACTTTTTCCTGTGTGTTGGATTACAACGTGAACTGCATAATTTGATTGGCTGAGTGAAGCTGCATTTGCTTTTTTCCTGTTTGACTGTTTTGCTGCAGATGCAAACAACAAAACCATTATTTTAACTTTGAGGCTGCCTAAACTGTGCGAACTTGATCCCAGATCCCCCTGAATAAGACATAAAGCTATATAGACATAAGCTACATATACAGACATAAAGCTTTGTACAGATGTAAAGCTATATACAGACATAAAGCTATAAACATACCTAACCCTATGTACATACATAAAGCTATATACAGGCATAAAGCTATGTACAATGTAAAGCTATATACAGACGTGGGGCTATGTAGGTGGGCTATGTACAGAGGTGGGGCTATGTACAGAGGTGGGGCTATGTACAGAGGTGGGGCTATGTACAACGCAAAGCATTCAGACTTACAGCTATGTACAACAATAAGCTATATACAACACTAAAGCTATATACAAACATAAAGCTATATACAGACTGTCAGTATAGTGTGTAGTGACTTGGCAAGAATGGGTTAACTATTGGTATTAGTTCTTGCAAAGAACCAATAAAATGCCATTCCACCCTGGAAACACTCCCCATGTGTTATTTAGGGTTAGTGAAGTACGGAACCAGATCTTCTATTCCGACATGTGGGGCCGAAACGTGTATCTGGAATCTCTACACGCTAGAGGTCTGTTGGAACCTTAAGAAGTCATTAAAGGACAGCCATACATGTAAAAAAATATATTTTGGTATTGGAATATGTGATATGGGAACCAATATTATAATTGTGAATGGGTGGTAGGCCATAAAATGATACCCCATGGAGGCCTTATTCCATGTCAGGAGGAGTTATTAATATCTGGAAATATGTTTACACACAGGTCTGTTTGTATATGTAGAATTGAATATAATACAGGGAGGAATTGTGGTTTTAATCCCAGTACAATGTACACATCTAAAGTTATAGGAATCTGCATAACTGAGGGAATGAGGATTGTGTCGTAAACCTGAACATTCCTGAACGAGCACGGTACATAAGCCCATAATGCATAGGCGGTTCACCTTGTATGCCATTATGGGCTATATGTACCGTGCCTTTGCAATAAAATTAGTTGTTTCTCTATTACCTATAAACGTACGTGTGGATCCTTGTCTGATGGATGGATTGCTCTTCACTTGTTTTTCTGGATAAGAACCTTAGAGCGGAGAGTTCGGGCAATCTCCCACCCGGACCAAGAGAAAGAATGTGGTGAGTGCTAGCTTGCTTTCTTTTATTGGGCGTTTCGCCCTATGTACCGGTTTAACTGGGATTCTCCTTAATGGTGCAGTGGGACGGTTTCTTACCTGTTATTCCACGAAGGGCCTGGGGCTGTGTTGCACCTGGGCCACCTTGATTATAGAAGTAAGCACATTTTTCCATGTGTGTTAATCTATATGTTTTCTATAGGGTCCTACCAAACGTTGTTTGTATTTTTACATACTGAGGGGACATGCTAAATGGGTATGGATCATATGTTTCCTTCTTGCCCCGAAACACAGGACTTCTGTAAGTAGTTAGGGTCTGTGAATATTTTTATCCTTTTTGTTTTATATACTGTTGTACCTATTGTAGGTCATTTTATTGTAACACCATTTTCTTTTATTTTTGTATATAATGCACTGTCCACCTTTTGGAATATTAAATCTAAAATTTTAAGGGAACTGTGGTCTCAAAACAAGTTGAGTTTAAATGAAACGTTTCCTACCTTTAAAACGAGCCATCAACCACCTCTCACATGCTCACAGCCCAAATATAAAGAAATTACTGACCAAAAGTAATGGCTGGTGGGAGGCTGACATGTGACATTCCTAAGGCTGCTCCTCCACCGCCACCAGCAACACGCCTCAGACTCAGTGACAAGACGGAGATAGGAAGTCCCTCCCCCTCTCGCTGTTTGAAGATCCCCAGTGAAGGTAAGGAAATCTACAGCCCTACTCTCCCACTATGTGAAACAGCCTTTTCGGGCAGAGTTCTCACTCTGCTTGCAAAGGCTGTTTTCACACAGTTTTCTGTAGGTGGCTAGTGTCTGAATGCCTCAACGCACCGCAAGTGGGGCGGGGCCCACCCCGCGGATGGGCGGGGCTATAAAGCTATATACAGACATAAAGCATCTAGACATAAGGTATATACAGACATAAAGCATATACAGACAAAAGTATTTACAATATATCATAAGGTATATACAGACATAAAGTTATAACAGACATAAAAGGTATACACATAAAGGTATACACCATAAAGCTATGTACAGACATAAGCTTGTACAGTCATACGCTATAACACAAAGTATGTACAGACATAAAGCTATTTACAGACATAAAGCTATACTAACGTAAAGCTATTTACAGACATAAAACTATGTACAAACAAAACCTATATACAGAGCAAGCAGCCTCTATTTAAACTGAAACATGAGTGATCCGGTATACTTTTGCAACATGGATTACAAAGTTCCTTCATGCCTTACTTTCCTATAGGCACATACTTAAAATAGGTGGCAGGTCGGCACAACCAGCTGATAGAAACCACGGTCAGATTGCCAACGGTAGGGTTTCCAGTTTTGAAATACAAATAGAGGACAAATGCAAAGAGTGCGCCAGAAAATGTTTGGCCATGCCCACTTTTCCAAAACCACCCATCTTTTGAGGTACTACTGCCCACCTTGAAGTACCACCTAGTACGCTGTAAACAAGAGACCTTACCTTACCTGGCGCTCCACTCACAGGTCCTTCTGAACTGACAGCCGCGCTGTCCTGCTCTCCCGATCGCGCGCCTATCTTTTGTATTGGCGCGTGTTCGGGAGACAGGGATAATGCGGCTGTCAGATCAGAAGGAGCGAGTGGAGTGCCAGGTAAGGTAAGTGCCACTGTGTCCCCTGAGCAAACTATTATTCACAGGGAGGTGAGAATAAGCGTTCTCACCTCCCTGTGAATAATAGAAATGATTGGCAAACACTTTTTTAAGTTTACAGTTCCTTTAAATATAAAGGGCATCTAAAGTAAGCAAACATCGTTGGATAGAATTGCATTGTGTTTTACTGTAACAGCTCTGTAATACTGCAGCGATGTAACTAAAAATTCATACTTCTAAAATTGTATTTTTATTCATCCTCAAATACTATTACTATTTTTTTATATTTGTCCAAACTTAATTAAAATATAAACCATATTGTTGCCATATAAATCCTTGTTACATTCTGTTCTTGTATACTAGTTAGTGTGTTTATGCTCAGTGGTTAGTGGCTGTATTAAATCCACTCACTTTACTGACTCCTGCCAGTACCTGCTTATGTAGCCTTTATGCCCCAAGTTTTCTGAGCCTTACATTGTTGTACATTCTCAGACTCCAAAAGGGCAACCCACCTGCTCCAAAGTCCTATACATGCAGCAGAATGTACATTGTGATGCTTAAGCAAAAACTGTCTAACCTAAACAGCTTCCTTGGTCACTGAGTGCTAGCAAATGAGTTAATGACGACTTCAAGTTAATTTAACTGGTTTCATCAATAACAAAATGCATAACATAAATAGATATAAAGATAAATATAAATATAATTTCAGCATATATTATAGAATTACCTTATATGATATTTTCTCTTGCATTCTAACATTTATTTTACTTTATAGTTAATGCTACAGGTAATGCGGCATTTCTGGGTGCTTTTTTTTTTAGAGCTCCAATTATAATTCAGTGTACACTCACTGTTATCTTTTCTCATCCCTTTTCCATTTTTAGCAACTCAGATTGATCTGGTTTAACTCCAGAATCTCTTTAAGCAGCTTAAAATATATTTAACAATTTTAAATTTCACTAAGCATTGGTGCAATCCGCATAGAGAAGTAGGGATTACATGCAGTTAATCGGTGGCTTCACCAAATGCTCCTGTATTGATTTTTGCACTTGTGTCAAAGGATGTTTATATTAAGTTACCGTATATACTCGAGTATAAACCGTCCCAAGTATAAAACGAGGTACCTAGTTTTAGCTAAAAAAGGAGAAAAAAGATATTGACTCGAGTATAAACCGAGGGGGTTAGTATTTGCCACTTAAGATGTTTGGAACATCTTTCAAAACATCTTAAGTGGCAAATACTTGCAAATAGGGGCAAATCCTGCTTTATTTGTGCATACAGTATGCACAAATAAAGAAGGTTTTACTCTTATTTGTAAATATTTGCCACTTAAGATGTTTGATGTTGCCCTGGTGTCCCTGTGGTATTCTCCTACCTTGTCCAGCAGCAGCTCGCTCCTCGCTCCACATCCTCTGCGCTTCAGGATGATGTCACTACTCGGCGCCGCAAAGTGAGAGGCGCCGGGTAGTGACATCATCCGGATGCACACTGAGGATGCCGATCGTGCGGCCGCCGGACAAGGTAGGAGAAAGTCTGACTCAAGTATAAACCGAGGTAAGATTTTCAGGCTTTTTTTAAAGCCTGAAAACCTCGGTTTATACTCGAGTATATACAGTAAAGATCAACCTTTCACAGGGATTTTACTGTGTATTACATTAAAGCTATTGTACAGCTAACCAGGTATAAATGTTGCATAGGAATGTTCTGTGACACGAAAACATATGACAAATCTAATCATAGAACAGACAAAATAATAAGGGGAATAACCAAAACCCACTGCAAAGGACAAAGAAGTTCCCTCCAAACATCCCAAAACAAGTCACGCACTTAACATCCCATTAGCAAAAATCATTTACTAATGCTGAAATACAGTAATGAACCAATGCACCCAACTATACACCCTACTCCTTAAAGGGACACTATACTGAAAAAAATTACTTTGCCTCATCTTAATCTATAATTGAATGCATGTAAGTAACACTTGATTTGCATGTGTTGCTGCATGCCTTCAATCCAGCACACATTTTGTTTAGGAGCAATATCCCCCTCCCTCTTTTAACCACTCCTACTTCCATCCGACCTAACTTTTTTCCTACAAACACTCTGTCAAGCCTGCACACAGCACACAGCATTCCAACTGTCAAATTTCTGTCACCATTCCAGCTACAGTAAAACTACTCACAGAAGAATAGTTTTTGAGAGCAAGGAACTTGATTGACAGATGAAATATAAGAAGTTTTAGATTGGATATCTAAAGAAATAGGGGGCAGATCAACAAAAAAATTATACAGTGGTGGTTGGGAGGAATTATAGTTTCTAGTTATGGTCAATTTAAAAACTTATTTTTCGGGAATTGATGCCCTTTAATACCATACAATACTAGACAAAGGACTAAAACTGGGCATCCCAGTAGCATAAATAAAATAACCTTATGCAGGGGTGTCTCTAGGGTTTTTGCCACCTGAGCCAAACTTTGATTGCCACCTATATGTGGTGCGCGTAGAGCAGCGAAAACGGGGTGGGTGTGGCTTATGTGTGGGCGTGGCTTGTGCGTGGGAGCCCAAAAGAGCCTGCCACCACGTCAAGGTAGACTCTTAACAGGACCCTAACTTACCTAACTAGTCTAACCTAGCGTTACCTAACTAACTATCTAAAGCTTATGAAATGCCTTTTAACAATATCCAACACATTTAGTAAAGAAAATATGAAAAAAATAACATCTGCAGCAAAGTATATGTTTGGTTGAGCCACTCATACAGTGAGAAAAGATAGTAAAGGTCCCATACAGTGAGAACAGACAGTACAGGTCCCATACAGTGAGAACAGATAGTAAAGGTCCCATACAGTGAGTACCGACAGTAAAGTTCCTATACAGTAAGAACAGACCGTAAATTTCCTATACAGTGAGAACAGACAGTAAAGTTCCTATACAGTGAGAACAGACAGTAAAGGTCCCATACAGTGAGAACAGACAGTAAAGGTCCCACACAGTGAGAGCAGACAGTAAAGGTCCTATACAGTGAGGAGGTCCCATACAGTGAGAACAGACGGTAATGGTCCCATACATATTCTATCCTCTATCTCTCACATTCTCCCTCTCTCTTCTGCAGTCCCCGTCCTCTATCTCTCACACATGATCTCTCCTGCAGTCTCTATTCTCAATCTTACTCTCCTACATTGTATCAACTCTCTCACATACACTGAACATACACACTCTCGTGCATATTTTACACACACTCTCTCACACATACTTTACATACACCCTCTCTCACACATAGCGTACATACACTCTTTCACACATACTGTACATGCACACTCTCTCACATACTGTACATACACTCTCTCACACATACTGTACATACACCCTCTCTCACATACAATGGTCGGCACCAAATCTGGTAAAATTTGCACAAACTCTGATAAAGTGTTGGCACATAGATACTGGTAAAATCATTGGCACAAACTCTGATAAAGTGTTGGCACATAGATACTGGTAAAATCATTGGCACAAACTCTGATAAAGGGTTGGGACACAGATAATGGTTAAATCATTGGCACAAACTCTGATAAAATGTTGACACAGAGATGCTTGTAAAATCATTGGCACAGTTTGGATGTGGCCATCATTTTGGAATTGTTCCTTGAAATCCTACTAGTAAAATCATTACCACAAACTCTGGTAAAGTGTTGGCACACAGATAGTGGTAAAAACATTGGCACAAACTCTGATAAAGTGTTGGCACAGAGATACTGGTAAAATCATTGGCACACACTCTGATAATGTGTTTGCACAGAGATACTTGTAAAATCATTGGCACAGTTTGAATGTGGCCATCATTTTGGAATTGTTCCTTGAAATCCTGCACTTGCCCCTGGCTTTCTACTAGTCCTCAAACAAAACAAGATAATAGGACACTGATGGTAACTAGTGCAGTAGTAGGTGGAAATATTTTTGACTGGTTCAAAAGAGGTGTTAAGGAGGCCATTTATGTGAAAATAAAGAAACCAACCTAAATAGAGGTGGGGGGGTTCGACACCAAACTGTCTCCATGTACAATGCTGTTTAAACACCTTACTCGGGCGTTCCTATAACACCTCTTAGCCCCTATCTAATCACACACCCTTAACACCTGGCTGTGATATGCTAATTGGGATTTTCCAGGGTACATATTTGCCACAGATTCTTGTACAAGTCATTCTGAATTGAGAAAGCCAGTCGGATGACTAGCGAAACGTCTTCAAGAACTACATTTCAAGTCCAGTTGATCTAATTGAATACAACAGACATATAGACATTGACTTTATATGTTAATTAAACATCATTGCTATAGTATGTTGGTCAAAATGTTTTAATGGGGCTATAAAGATTAGATGGAAGGGACTTAACTGGGCCATAATTCTGTTGTCACCGAAAAAAATGCTTCCAGGTAAATACTGTTGGATACACGGTATGGAAAGACTGATATAAAAAGTATTTTATAGAAACTGGTTTCACGGGTAAAAGTAAGTCCATGTTTCAATAAGGTGAAACACAGGTCTCACTGAGGTCTCACCTTATTGAATATGCGAGTGGAGCGGTGGTAAGGTAAGTTCCAGGTCCCCCGAGTGTCCTATTATTCACAGGGAGGTGAGAATAAGCGTTCTCACCTCCCTGTGAATAATACAAACGAATGGCAACTAGTTATTTTTTGGGGTTTAGTGTTCCTTTAAAGGGCATGTCCACCCCCAAAACTATAATCCCCCCCACTACAGGCCCCATCATGTAGTGTAGTTTAATACTTACCTCACATCCCAGCTCCATATGGTTCTCCTGTAGCCCCCCCCCCCCAAAGTCCCAAAAACTGCCCACCAGGAGTCCACCAGGAGTCCATATAGGACTCTGCCTCCTACCTGGCCTCCGGGAGAAGTTTGGCATGCGTACTGCAGCCCTTCTCCCCCTCCCTCTCCCTCCCCCTCCGGATTCCCTCCCCCTAGCATAAATCCCCTTTGCTATATGTATTCCCCCTGGTCTCCCAGCCCCAACCACTTCATTTTTATGTTTAGAAAGTGCCCCAAACGTTTACTTACCTCCCCTCTTTCCTCCGCTGCACTGAATGACCGCAGCCAATCACAGACGCGGCTGCCGGTCCCGCCCCTCTGCTTGCATTTTCTCGCAAGCAGAGGGCCGGCAGCGCAGCGGAGGAAAGAGGGGAGGTAAGTAAAAGTTTGGGGCACTTTCTAAACATAAAAATGAAGCGGCTGGGGCTGGGAGACCAGGGGGAATACTATATCAAAAAATAGTTTTAAGGGTGGACATACCCTTTAACCTTCAAAATGTTATTATCAAGGTATGATGTGTTTGTGGGTCTTACTCTTATCTCTGCTTTTATCTTTTTAATTGCCACCAGCTATTTAGACTTGAAAAGGGTTTGGGCTTATACATAACTAGCAGCGAAAGGCCATGGAAAACATGAAGAAAAGGAGAATAACAATTTGGAATTGTTTTAAAACATTTGTTAGCTTTCAAAAAAAAAAAATGCATATAGTTCCTTGTTGCATCACCTGAACTGTTTTATTAATAAACTTTGATACTACTTAAAAATAAAAAGCACCATTCTCTGTAGATTGTAAACGCTGATCTACTCTTTAAAGAGAATGTCCACTGCCAAAACTATAATTTTATATGCTGTTAAAATCTATTCAGCCAATTTGAAGGTACATTCGTTTTTCCAACATGCTTTTTGCAGACCAGGAGCAGCTCACTGTAATCCAAGCTCTCTGACGTCACCTCAAGCCGTGCCTTCAACCTCTCTTTGCGCCTCCCACCATTTGGATCCATCCTCGGTCCCCCTGCATCCTAGAGTAAAATCCTTTTAGGATATGACAGACGTCCCCTGCCCAGACCTAAACGCCATATTATTTTTTTAAAAATAATAATTGTAACTATACTTACAGTCTTTCGTTCCCACAGCACTTTCATATGATGTCATCTGCGTCTGTGATTGGCACAGATGCGGCTGACGGCATGAGAAAGCGCCACCGTAAGTATAGTTACGATTATTATTTTTAAAAAATAATACAGCGTTTAGGTCTGGGCAGGGGGATTTTACGCTAGGATGCAGGGGGACCGAGTATGGATCCGGATGGTGGGAGAGGGGGCACAAAGGGAGGATGAAGGCACAGAAAAGGCACGGCTGGAGGTGACGTCAGAGAGCTTGGATTACAGTGAGCTGCGCCTGGTCTGCAAAAAGCATGTTGGAAAAACTTACGTACAGTATCTTCAAATTGGCTGAATGTATTGTAATGGGAGATTGCTTGTTTTAAAGCTAGAATCATGGCCAAGAACAAATAAAATGATAGTTTTGGGGGGTGGACATTCCCTTTACTAAACTTCTATATTTGGAGCATATTTGCATACATGACACAACTTCATTCAGTTAATGATTTAAGGACAAAGAATCGTAAAAGCAAATTTACCAGTAATTTTTTTAGACACTTCCTTATTCATCTTCATTTAAGTTGTGCGGTTGCTAATGTTGATTGTTGTTCCTGAAGCAGATCCAGTTTGCAGATGATATGCAGGAGTTCAGCAAGTTTCCTACCAAAACTGGACGCAGATCCTTGTCACGCTCCATCTCACAGTCATCCACTGACAGCTACAGCTCTGGTGAGTTTTGCATCTGATGCATTATTTTAAGTACCATATGCAGAAATCAAAAGTGTCTATAGATTCACTGTCAAAAGTTAGAATTGATTTTTTATATTCAAATTTATATTTTGTTTAACAATTTTAACATTTTTATTAAAATGGTCTCCGTTTTCAGCTACTGGCATAATGTTATCAGAAAATGCTTCTGTCACTAATTTTGATTTCTCGTGAGTCCAACATTTGCAATGGATTTCAGTTGGTCTAACACTGGGTGGGGGACCTCACCCTGGGTAGTTTAAATTGGGGGTGCGGGGTGATCAGTATTGTTGTCTTTTTTTTTAACTGGTTTTATTGTTTCCACAGGTGTTTAAACATTATACATTTCAATAAAGTTTATCTTAAACATTGTTGTTGTACATCTTTTTTCATTTCTCTTACATATTAGATAACATTGCAGAGATTACTTGATATGTTAAAGGAGGTAGCATGTTAGTTTGCTCTCTCAAGGTAACCAAATAACTGGGAGGGGGGGGGGGTTGGGGGGAAGTCGACTTCCTGACATAGAACAATACTTCCCTCAAAAATGTTAACTGGTATCTGGACCAATTGGCAGTTTCTGGGAATCCCAATATACATAATTTAGGATCCATTGAAATTGGAGATTGCATTAATTTTGTTAGTTCAGTTACTACCCTGCACCAAAATCTCTGGATTCCGGGGCAGTCCCAGATAAGGTGCTAAAATCCTGCATCTGAGTGTAAACATTTAGGGCATGTGTTTGCCCGACCCTTCGTCATATGTTTGAGGATGGCAGGCGTGAGGTAGGCACGTTGTAGGATATAAAATTGTATCAATTTGTTTTTTGAGGCTGGGGAGACAAGAGTGTGTGATACGGTCATATCTTCCCATTCATCATTTGTAATTGAGGGTATATCTTTCCACCAGGAGCCTAGTAGTGACCTGCTTAAAGGATCAGATTGTTATTGTATAAGATACCCATATACTTTGGATATAAATTTTTTAGTATCGTACCGTACGTAGTTATATATGTAAATATTGCCATGTTTCCAACTGGGATTTTAAGGCCACCAAACTCTGCTTGTATACAGTGTCTTAGCTGTAAATATTGAAAATGGTGGTTTGTTGAAAGAGAGTATTCAGTTTGCAAATGTTTTTAGTTGTTGGTTTAGAGTTATTTGGTGGAAATATTTTATACCTTTGCTTTCCCAGAATTTGTATGGGGTAAATGCTGCCAATTGGGGAAATTTGGGATTTTTCCACAAGTGCGTAAGTCCCAGGATTATTTCTATTTGCATTAATTTCTGCAAGGCTTTCCAAACCTTGTACATTTGCATATGTATGGCAGTACCGTTTCCCGTAAGTTTATATTTGGGGTTATCCAGAAATTCTAAAGGGTGTTGGTTCAGGGGGTCTCAGCCAGTGGTAATAGTATCTAAGTTGGGTAGCTATATAATATAGGTAGAAATTTGGGAGGGCGAGGCCGGTTTCGGATTTTGGGCATTGCAGTGTTTTGAGTTTCACTCTAGATCTGCCGTATCCCCAGAGGAAGGAGGTTAGCATGCTATTTAATTCTGTGACTTTTGGGGGATAAATGTGAGTGAATGTTGGAGTATATAAAGTAACTTGGGAAGCAATATAATCTTGACCAGGTTGACCTTCCCCCATAGGTTGATTGGTAGTGACTTCCATATTGATACCTTTTGCTGGACTAGTGCTAGTAACGGTTGGATATTTAGATCATAGAAGTCGGCAGGTGACAGTGTAAGTGTAATACCTAGGTATTTAAAATGGGTGGCAATTGGTATATTGGTATATACTAGAGGTGTATTCGGTAGTTGATCTATTGGGAGAATTGCTGATTTAGACCAGTTAATTAGTAGACCCGAAAGGGGTCCAAATTCTTCAATTATTTCACATGTTGCCGTTAATGATTGTTCGGGATCTGCCAAGTAGAGGAGAAGGTCGTCTGCATAAAGGCTGAGTAGACTAGTTTGTGAGTTAAGGGAAAGGCCATGTATGTTGGGGTTGTGCCTGATTTTAGATGGTGAGGGCGAATAGGTAGGACGATAATGGGCAGCCTTGCCTGGTTCCCCTTCCCAGTAAAAATGGTTTGGATGTATGCCCGTTAATTTGGATATTCGCCTTTGGGTTTTTGTAAAGTAATTTTATCCATTTGATGAATGAAGGGCCGAATCCATATCTCTCTAAGCATGCCCACAGAAAGGGCCATTCCACTGAATCGAACGCTTTGTTTGTGTCCAGAGACAGTAGTAATCTCGTGCCACTATTGTCATGGTCTACCTGTGTATTAATTAGGGCTTTTCTTAGATTAATTGTTGTGGATTTAGATGGCATGAATCCAGTTTGGTCTTCATGTACTATTGTTGTGATTACTCCTTGTAATCTATTAGCTAGGATTTTTGCTAGTACTTTATAGTCTACATTGAGTAGTGATATTGGGTGGTATGACGCGCACTCCTGGGGGTTTTTGCCTGTTTTTGGGATTAGTATTATTGTGGCGTCATAGAAGGACAGGGGTAGTGAGTTTGATTGGAAGGAGTGGTGGTATACTGATAAAAGTTGCTGTTTAATGTTATCATGGTATTTTTTATAGACCTCCATGGGAAGGCCATCAGGGCCAGGCGACTTCCCACTTGCTAGCTCTCCTATTGCTTTTGTAAGTTCTGTTAGACTGATGGGTGCATCTAGTGTTTGTGCGTCTATGTGGGATAGCTGTGGCATTGGAGTTGTGGCTATGTAGTCTTTTATCTGTGTGGTGGAGTGAGTTAGTCTCGTATAGGGTTTGATAATATAATTGGAAACATTTCAGTATATCTGGGGTATTGGTTAGAGTTCCTAGTGTTGGATCTTTGATGGAGGTGATTGTATTTTGTTGTGAGGTGGAGTGGGCCAAGTGCGCTAGCCATTTCGCAGAGATATTACTGTATTCAAAGTATCTGTGTTGGAGAAAAAAATATTTTCTATTGTTGTGGTCAGTACGACTGATATTATATTGGGTTTGTGCCTGTTGCCATATATTTTTGTTTAACTGGGTGGGGTTGTCTATGTAGGATTTTTCTGCTGCTGTGAGTTCTTGTGCTATCTTGGTATCTGAGCTTTTAGTATTGCATTTGATTTGTGAGATTTTGGCAGGACTGCTTTAAAGGCATCCCATTGGATGCTCGTAGAAGTTGTGTCCTGGTTCAATTCAAAATACTCCTTAATTTGTTCTGGGGTGTCGTCTGTGAATAGGTTAAACCAGAATGGATGTAATCTCCAACTTATAACAGGGGTTCTGTGGTCAGGCACTGTAAGTTCTAGTTTTATTGGCGAATGGTCCGACAATCCTCGTGCTAAGTGGCAGATCCCGGTCACCCCCAACAACGTGTATGAATTTGTGAAGCAGTAGTCAATTCTTGAGAGTGTGTGATATGTTGCCGAGCAACAGGTATATTCTCTGGTGTTTGGGTGGAGTTTCCTCCAGATGTCTACCCATCCCACTTCTTCAACTAGATCCGACAGCCGGGAGTATGTCGGTCCCTGTGGGTTTGGTGTGGCTAGGAGTTCTATTTGGGGGGTTCATCATTAGATTGAAGTCGCCCATACAGATCACCCTCCTGCCTGGGTGTTTCAAAGCAAAGCTAACTGTTTTTTTAGGGGGGTCAGCGACACTGGGGGTGGGTCATAGATTCCTAGTATAACATAGGGTATAGAGTGGATGTCGAGTGCGGCGAACACATACCTGCCCCGTACTCTATTGGACTGGACTTCTTTTATCGCTATAGGTAGTTGTTTATGGATTAGGAGGGATACTCCCCCTGAATATTGGGAGTGGGTGCTATGAGCAGCCCACCCTATTCATGGTTTTTGTACTCGGGATAAGGTAGAGGGGGTCAGGTGTGTTTCTTGTAGGCATATTACCTGAACCTTATAGTCCAGTATTTGTGTAAATATAGCCAATCTCTTTCTGGGTTTATTTAAACCTCTAACGTTCCACGTAAGGAATCCTAGTGATCGCCCCATGGGACACCCACTCTTGTTATATACATATTACAGTTTAACTGAGATTTCAACACTGTTTCACATTTGAGGTTAGGTGAACACATATTATGACTTGCAAGTGACAAAACCTTGTGCGTTCATGTAACATTATAATTGCATTCCTAGTTTGGAGCAGATAGGTTAACTTCATTATCCACATACAGATGAGATATACATAGACTCTCATTAAAAAGGGGTAGAGAAAACTATTAAACATTAAACCACTTAACAATAACATAAACTTAACCTGATAGGTTGAATAAAACTTTTACTCCCAATTTAGGACTGTTGGTAGGGGGAGTTGTATTCCTGGGGGTGTACTGCCAAAATGGGTGTGAGGTTTTAGTCCCGGTCCGGGTTGTATACCTGAATAGTCACATATTTGTTTGTCGACTCCAGAGAAGTCGTAGAGATATGGGGGGGAAGAAAGGGGGTATGGTTCGAGTTGGGATTTTGAGTCAGTGACCATAGCTAGAGGTCCTACCCCAGGTTTGCAGAGTTATACAGTTCAGTTTTAGGTACCTTTATCTTTATGGTAAGTTGATCTTTGGCTGTAGTTCTTTGGTCGTTATGGCTCTGTCGCAATGCCTAGGGAGTCTATCCATATGCATGCATCCTTGGGGTTGTCAAAGAATTGTACTTTGCTTGCGTATACTACTCGTAGGCGAGCAGGGTATGCCATGGAGTATTTGATGTTTGCTGCTCTCATGCATCTTTTTATATCTATGAAGGTGGCTCTTCTCTTTTGTAATTCAATTGAGTAGTCAGGGAAGAGCATGATTTTGCTGTTTTCGTAGGTAAGGTCTTCTTGTTCGCGTGCCATTTGAAGGATTTTATCACAGTCTTTGGCATTTAAAATCAGGGGCCTCTGCCTGGTTCCCAATGGGGGTTTTTGCGCAGGGATTCTGTGGGCTTTTTCGATGGTACAAGCAGGGGACAGTGATGAACGGTCAAAGCACTCTAGCAGCCATCTCTCCAAAAATTGTGCGGAGTCTTTCTTTTCGGCTCCTTCTGGGAAGCCTACAAAGCTAATATTTTGGCGGCGTCCTCGATTTTCGAGGTTGTCCAATTTGGCTTGTGAGGTGGTTAGTTGTTGTTTTAGGTGTGTGATTTCATTTGTCTGTGGGTGCAGGGTGTCTTCTATTTCTGATATCTTGCTTTCAGTTTCAGCGACTCTCTGCCTGAGGGTTTGAAAGTCCTCCTTAAGCAGGTTAATGTCTATCTTGACTCCCTCCATTATACTGGAAAGAGCAGTTTTGGAGTCATTATGGCCTGCATTAGTTCCTGCAGCGTGGGCTCAGGGTTCGGGGTAACGTTTGTACCTGCAGCCGGGGGACCCGGTGCTGCTTGTTCCGTGCACGTGGCCTCCTCATCCAAGGGCCTTGCAGGCAAGATGGTGGCCGCATGCTGTGTGGGTGCATGAGCAAACTGTCCGAGTTTCTCTACTGTGGAGGCTTCCTTTCTGCCCCTCCCGCCCGTCATCATGTCTCAGGTGGGTGTAGGGGTCGGTGTTGGGTCGTTAGTTGGATCAGGTAAGTATATTAGCCTCGGATTTATGCGTGGGAACGGGAGCTCCTCACAAACGTGTCCTACTGCATCAACGTCTTAGCCATGCCCCCAGTATTGTTGTCTTTTAATTATCTTGAATCGCTCTGATTAAAAATCCAAAAAGGGATTTTCTCACTGCGGGATTTTAATGCCAGCTATTTGCTGATGTTAAAATCCAGCGCAAAACTTTTTTTACGCTATTGCGTTAACCCGCACATCCAACGCTAATATGGAGTTAAAGTCACGCCAAATGGTAGCGAACCAGTTAGCGTGAATTTAACTCCATAAGTTTGCCCAGCGGCTCTGGGTAAATCATCCCGCCTTAGCCAATCACAGGGGGGGATGCCGGTCGGGCCCCTCCTGCTTGACTTCTGTGCTCGGAAAAGGCACGGGAGTTAAGCAGAAGGCTTTGGGGGTTCGAAGGCTGGTAAGTACATTACGGGACTGCTATAAACCCCACGAGGTTGAGGTTTATAGCAATTCCCTGCAGGATAATAAAATTTAGTTTGGGGGCTGGAGTTGCCCTTTAACCATAAATCCCCTAATAGAATGTTTATACCATTAAACAATGCAGCAGACCACTCCAAATTGTGTCAGTTGAAAATAATCTGTAACTTTATTCACCCAACTGTGAGGTTCTCTTCCTGCAACGTTTCGGGTGGACCTCCAACCTTTATCAAGCTGCATTGTTTGATGGTATATATAATTGGTGTGGACCAGGGAGCAGTACGATCGGCGGTGGAGTTCAACAATCTGTGAGCTAATAGAATGTGATGCTTGAAGCAGACGCACAAACACAACTTTTAGAATTAGCACAAATTTTGGAACTAGATTCAAGATTCAAGCACTTTATTGTCATTGTGTAAATACAACGAAATTACTTTTCATGACAGTCCCACGGTTGTTTGTTATTATAGTGATAGTAACAAAGGTAGAAAGAGAAGAAATTATATAATTATATAAGTATACAATTTGTACACAGTGTTCATTATTACAGAGAGGATTCAGAGTTCATCAACTTTATGGTGGATGGGAAAAGGCTGTTTTTCAGTCTGTTTGTTTGTATGCGGATTGATCTAAAACATTTACCTGATGGCAGGAGCTCACACAAAGCGTTTCCAGGGTGAGTGTAGTCCTTTATTTTGTTTTTGGCCCTTCTCTTACAGCGAGTCTTGTACAAAAGTTCCAGTGATGGTAGTTCAGTACCAATAATGGATTCTGCTGTTTTAACAACTCGCTGCAGGGCTTCTCTAGCAGCCTTGGTGCAGCTGTTGTACCAGGCCATTATGCAATTGGTCAAAATGCTTTCTACAGTGCACCTGTAGAAATTAACCAGCAGCTTCTGCGGGAGGCCAGCGTTCCTTAGTTTTCTCAAAAAAGTAGAGACGTTGTTGTGCTTTGCCAGTTACAGCTAAAGCATTATTGGACCCATGGAGGGTACCACACCCTACACTAGTAGAATATACATCACTCTCAAGCAGACGCACAAACACAACTTTCACAATTAGCACAAACTTTGGGACTATTGGACTCATGGAGGGTACCACGCCCTACACTAGTAGAATATACCTGTTACTCACCCACTCATTACTCTCAAGTAGATGCACAAACACAACTCACAATTAGCACAAACTTTGTGACCATTGGACCCATGGAGGGTACGACGCCCTCAATACTAGAATATACCTGTTACTCACCCACTCATCACTCTCATTGAAGAATTGATCTTTTCCTGGTAAACCACATAGTAACGCCAGAGATCAAAGATATTCAAAACCTCCCCTGTGTCATTTCTGACCACTCCCCTTTACATCTTACCCTATCCTATTCAGATTCATGCCCTATCAATAGACTCTGGAAATTCAATCCATTCTGGATGAACCTATTTCCCCACCCTGATGCAATAAGTAAAAAGTTTGAAATGTATATAGAAGCGGATCAAGGCCCTGGGTCCTACAGAACTAGATCGGATTACTTTAAAGGATAAGAATATTCAAAAAACAAATTAAGTTTAAATGGAAGCTGTATCTTTAACTAACCTTTCCCCCACCTTTTTCTTTTTAGGTCCCTTCAGAGCATACCTGTGCCCCAGTAAAGGTCTGGCCATCTTGGATAATGTCTTCAGTCAGGTAAGCTCCGCCCCCCGAGACTTGCTGGACCTTGTTGCAGTTTGTTTGATGCGCGCGCCACCCACCGTGCAAGTGTGATGTTGCTGCGCTGTTACACATCACGTGCGTCATGACGTCACTCGCGCACACAGAACAAACTGCCTGTAGATTTTTAGACCCAAGCCTGCAACGAGGTCCAGCAAGTCTCGGGGGGCAGAGCTTACCTGACAGAAGACATTATCCAAGATGGCCAGACCTTTACTGGGGCACAGGTAGGCTCTGAAGGGACCTAAAAAAAAGGGGGGGGGGAGTTAGTTAAAGATGCAGCTTCCATTTAAACTTAATTTGTTTTTTGAGTATACTTATCCTTTAAGGCCTATATAAGAGGATGTTTACACACCACAGTAGCGTATATTAAAAAATACTCCACTGAGGAAGAATCCAACTTGGCTTCTTCAGTACAAGTTACAGAAAGATCCTACATAGAAGACCCAACAGACACCAGTAGACAAATGGCAATCACGCTCTAACCAATACACTTCCCTTTTGCATGAAAAAGCTCAGAGGAAACAATTTTTCCTCCAACAGTCCTTTTACAAAACAGTTACCCTTTCAGCAAAACTGTTGTCCCATCTCTCAGACAGACACCTCTCAACAGACAATTATTGACCTAAAAACTAGAGAAAACCAACTAGTAACTACCACAACTGACATATTATCTGAATTTGTTTTATATTCTATAAAGTCTTTACACCTCCTATACCACATACACTATGCAAGAATTAGATAACTATTTAGATACAATACATTTCACACATCTTAAACAACAACTGGAACTTCCTATTGCAATAGAAGAAATACAAACATCTATTGGAACCCTAAGGGCTAGTAAATCCCCTGGCCCTGATGGTATCCCCATTGACATCTATACGTGATACAGCAATACCATGGCAACTTAACTTTTAGAGATGTTCCAACACTCATATGTGGCAAGTAAACTGCCCCATTTTTTATATGAAGCTAAGATTATTTTACTTTTAAAACCAGGCAACCAACAGACTATAATTCATATAGACCCATATCATTATTGAATGAAAATACTGAAAAACAGACCTCATTCAATTATCCAGACAATTATACACGAGGACTAAAGTGTTTTATGTTGGTGATAGATCACAACAATGTAGGCAAAAGAGTAATGGTCTCATTGGATGCCCACAAGGCATTTGATTCAATTGAATGGCCATTTCTCTGGGTTTACTTTAAAAAAATTTGGATTTGGAGACAAATTCACAACTTTGCTTCAAATACTATATGAACGCCCAGTGGTGACAATTTCTGTTAATGGCTCTGTCTCTAGGCAATTTAGATTGTAAAGAGGAACGAGGCAAGGGTGACCTCTCATACAAATCCGCTCACACCCATTAATTACTCGATTTCGCCTTGGTCAACTAATAAAATGCATAGGATTGTATGCAGATGATATTCTACTGTATTTGGAGGGCAAGGGCAACCCCTAACCTTGGCCATGCACCTTATAGACTGATTCCGGCCTTACAATGAACTGGCAGAGATCGGTGTTGTGCCCTTTGGACATCCCCGAAACTGCCTTAATACCTTTAACATATCAATTGGTAGTAGCCAACTCCTTTAACCCTTTCCCTGCCACAGATCGTATATTCACGATCTGTGCAGAGAATGCTTTAACTGCCACAGATCGTGAATATACGATCTGTGGCTTCCCCCCTGCAAAAAAAAATTTCCCCCCTGCTAGGGCGATCGGGGGGCAGCATCAACTGCCCCCTAGCCCCTCGATCCCCCCTCGGTTGGATCCAAATCCGAGGGGGGGATCGGAAGATACACTCACCTTTAGCGGGTCCCGCGATGTGCAGCCAGTCCCACGTGGAGGAAGGGAAAGGGAGACCCCGGTGACGTCACGGAGCTTTCTCCTTCACCGGGGTCTCCCTTGAAGTGGTAGGAGACTGCCCCTGGTGGCTAGTTGAGGTACTGCAGCTTGATCTCAATTTGATCATGCTGCAGTACCTAGTATAGAACAAGCTGTCAAGCTGACAGCTGTTCTATACATTTTGTGAATGGAACTCAAATTCCATTCCAAATAGGATTTTTTCTAAGTCTTTGCTACTTAGCGAAGACTTAGAAAAAAATGGGGACAGGAATCAATATTTGGTGATCAATTCTGATCACCAAATTATTGATCTGCAATGAATGAAAAATCACTTCCTGGAAAATGATTTCCGGGAAGTGATTTTTCGATCGGATTTCGAATGGAAAACGGGCATTTATGGCCGTATTCCAAGTTCGGTATCATTCCCTAAGATGATCTGATGATTATCTTTGGGAATGATCGGGGAAAAAAAAAGGGAAATACACACAAAAAAATTCTTAAAGTGATACACACACCTTTTTTTTTTTTACCCTAAAACTATAAATTAGAAAAAAAAGTTGTCTTCTCCAAGCTCCCCAATGTCCCCAGTGATATCGGTAAAGTAAACGCGGTAATTATATTGTTCGATTTCAAGGGAAACAAGATATTTTATAAGGAAATTTTGCAGAGGTACCAAATAAAGACCGTATTGAATTTTTAGGATCAGTAAAGTGTGCAAAAACGTGTGTGACTCTCCATACTAACCGACTTCACTAAAATACACACAAAGGGGGAGAGTGTGTGTGTGGGGGGGGGTGTTGTGGCGTTTTTAAAAATTTTTCTTGTAACTGCACTTCTAAATGCGTCCATTTGAGCTAGTTGGTGGCCTCGTCTCTGTTTGCACCCACGCCAATGGCACACCGTGTGATTCAGGACAATGTGGGAGATTGCTATTTAGTGGGTTTTTTTGCTTGTCAAGGGGTTTAGGTAGGATTTCAACCCTTGAATCATCCATTTTATTTTTCACAAAATCTCGTAAAAACCGAGTTCTTTGGATCGCTGGGTCTGGAATTCTTCATGCATGTATGAAAGATGGCACCGTAACGTAGTGAAGTGTGTGTAGATTCCAAAAATATATAGTTGTGGGGGGGAATTTCCATGTTTCGGGACTGTTTCCTTAGAAAAAGGGTAGGCTGTTAAATTACAGAGCACTTTGATTTTTTCTTGTATGTAATTGCATTTGTGCATTGCGTCCCATTTGAGCTAGTTGGTGGCCACGTCTCTGTGTGCATCCACGCATATGGCATACCGTTTGATTCAGGACATGTGGAAGATTGCTATTTAGTGGGTTTTTTTGCTGTTCAAGTGGGTTTAGGTAGGATTTCAATCCTTGAATCATCTCATTTTATTTTTTACAAAACCTTAAAAACACGGAGTTCTTTGGATCGTGGGTCTGGAATTCTTCATGTAGCATGAAAGCATGGAACCGTAACGTAGCTGAAGGTGTTAGATTCAAAAATATATAGTTTGTGGGGGGGATCTCCATGTTTGGGACTGTTTCCTTAGAAAAAGGGTAGGCTGTTCAAATTACAGAGCACTGTTTTTTTTCTTGTAATTGCATTTGTGCATGCGATCTTTGAGCTAGTTGGTGGCCACGTCTCTGTGTGCATCCACGCATGGCATACCGTTTGATTCAGAACATGTGGGAGATTGATATTTAGTGGGGGGGTTTATTTGCGGGGGGCATTTCAAAGTTTTGGGGCTGTTTGAAATTACAGAGCACTTTGATATTTTCTTGTATTACACTGGTGCATGCGTCCCATTTGAGCTAGTTGGGGCCAGTCCTGTGTGCATCCACGCATATGGCATACCGTTTGATTCAGGGCATTTGGAAGATTGATAATTGACAAGTTTTTTTTACATGACATGGAAATTTGCCATGATTTTTAACTTTGAATTGTATTTTATTAAATTTTTCCTGAAAATCTGGTAAGAAAGCGAAATTTACACAAAGCTGCACCCACACCATGGTGGTATGCATAAAAGAATCACACCATGTGGTAGCTGAAGGTGTGTAGAGTCCAAGAATATATAGTTTTGGGGGGTATTTCTAATATAGAGGGGGTGTTTAGTCTGACAAATCTGAAAAGTTGCTGTAATTGGGCCACTGTTGGCTCCACTTGTGGCTAGTTGATTCCACGTCTGCGTGTGTACCATACATAGGGCATACCGTTTGATTCAGAACATTTGGGAGATTGATATTTGGTAATTTTTTTTACATTACTTGGGATTTTGGCATGATTTCTACCTTTGAGAGTGTTTTTTTTTTAAATTTTTTAGAAAATCTGCTAAAGCTGTGAACTTCTACGAAGAACTGCGCCCACACCATTGATGGTACGAATGAACAAACTACAGAATTTCGTAGATAAAGGTGTGTGGATTCGAGAAATATATGGTTGTGGGGGTTGTTTTGTGGGGAAAAATTGCAGACTGTTCAAATTAGATTTGACTGAATATTTTTGCTGTTTCTGAGCCATTGTGCATTGTTTCACTTTGTGTCTTTTGGCTTCCACGTCCACGTGTGTAACCACACATATGGCATACCGTTTGATTCAGGACATTTGGGAGATTGATATTAAGTAGCTTTTTTTACATTCCTTGGGGTTTTGGCATGATTTTCTACCTTTTGAAGTTGTTTTTTGTTCATTTTTTCAGACAAATGCGAATTTCTACGAAGAACTGCGCCCACACCATTGATTGTATGAATGAACAAACTACAGCGTTACGTAGCTGAAGGTATGTAGATTCTGAGAATATATAGTTTTTGCGGGGGTATTTCCAAGTTAGAGGGGTGTTCAGTTTGGAAAATCTGGGGAAATGCTGTTATTGGCTCACTGCGCATTGTTTTACACATTTGACTAGTCGCTTCCACGTCAGTGTGTGTAACCACACATATGGCACACTGTTTGATTCAGGACATTTAGGAGATTGATATTTGGTAAGTTTTTTTTACATTACATGGGGTTTTGGTGTGATTTGTAACTTTGAAATGTATTTTCTCTATTTTTCCAGAAAATTGTGTAGAAATGCGAAATTTACGAAGAAACTGCGCCCACACCATTGATGGTATGAATGAACGAACTACAGTGCTACATAGCTGAAGGTGTTTAGATTTCAGGAATATATAGTTTGTGGGGGGTATTTCTGAGTATCAGGGTGTTTTGTGGAAAAAACTGCAGACTGTCCAAATTCGGAGTTGGCTAAATATTTTGCTGTTTCTGAGCCATCGTGCATTGTCTCACTTTGTGGCTTTTCGCTTCCACGTCCGCGTGTGTTAACCACACATATGGCATACCGTTTGATTCAGGACATTTTGGAGATTGATATTTAGTAACTTTTTTTAGATTCCATCAGTTTTGGCATGATTTCTACCTTTTGAAGTTGTTTTTTGTTCATTTTTCAGAAAAGTGCGAACTTCTACTAGAGAACTGCGCCCACACATTGATGGTATGAATGAACAAACTACAGCGTTACATAGCTGAAGGTGTGTAGATTTCAGGAATATATAGTTTGTGGGGGTTATTTTTAAGTTAGGGGGTGTTTTGTGGAAAAAATGCGACTGTCCAAATTCGGAGTTGGCTAAATATTTTCGCTGTTTCTGAGCCATCGTGATTGTCTCACTTTGTGGCTTTTCGCTTCCACGTCCGCGTGTGTAACCACACATATGGCATACCGTTTGATTCAGGACATTTGGGGAGATGATATTTAGTAACTTTTTTTTAGATTCCATCAGGTTTTGGCATGATTTCTACCTTTTGAAGTTGTTTTTTGTTCATTTTTTCAGAAAAGTGCGAACTTCTACGAAGAACTGCGCCCACAACCATTGATGGTATGAATGAACAAACTACGACGTTACATAGTGAAGGTGTGTAGATTTCAGGAAATATATAGTTTGTGGGGGTTATTTCTAAGTTACGGGGGTGTTTTGTGGAAAAAACTGCAGACTGTCCAAATTCGGAGTTGGCTAAATATTTTCGCTGTTTCTGAGCCATCGTGCATTGTCTCACTTTGTGGCTTTTCGCTTCCACGTCCGCGTGTGTAACCACACATATGGCATACCGTTTGATTCAGGACATTTGGGAGATTGATATTTAGTAACTTTTTTAGATTCCATCAGGTTTTGGCATGATTTCTACCTTTTGAAGTTGTTTTTTGTTCATTTTTTCAGAAAAGTGCGAACTTCTACGAAGAACTGCGCCCCACACCATTGATGGTATGAATGAACAAACTACAGCGTTACATAGCTGAAGGTGTGTAGATTTCAGGAATATATAGTTTGTGGGGGTTATTTCTAAGTTACGGGGGTGTTTTGTGGAAAAAACTGCAGACTGTCCAAATTCGGAGTTGGCTAAATATTTTCGTGTTTCTGAGCCATCGTGCATTGTCTCACTTTGTGGCTTTTCGCTTCCACGTCCGCGTGTGTAACCACACATATGGCATACCGTTTGATTCAGGACATTTGGGGAGAGATTGATATTTGGTACCTTTTTTTACATTCCATGGGGTTTTGGCATGATTTCGACCTTTTTGAACGTTGTTTGATGTTCATTTTTTTTTAAAATCTGGTAAAAGTGCAAACTTCTACGAAGAACTGCGCCCACACCATTGATGGTATGAATGAACGAACTACAGCGTTACATAGCTGAAGGTGTGTAGATTTCAGGGGAAATATATAGTTTGATGGGGGGTATTTTTGAGTTGGGGGGGTGTTTTGTGGAAAAACTGCAGACTGTTCAAATACAAAACTGGCTAATTTTTTTTTGCTGCTACTGACATTTGGCACTGGTCACGCTCTGGGTTAGTTGGCAGCCATGTCTCTGGGTACACCCATGAATGTGGCATACCGTTTTATTCGGGAGGGGTTAGGCTTTCATATTTGAGATGCGTTTGAACTTTCCTCCACAGTTTTTAGCTGAAATTCGCATTTGATTTTGTCTCTGATTTTACAGTTGAGGAAAAAAAGGAAAATGTGAGAAAGTAACTTACAATTTGACGAAGAGCTGCGTCCGGGTATCTGCATTTTGATCGAAACTTATCTCACTCGTAAAATCCTGCGGGTGTGTAGTTTCTAAAAATATCTCACTTGTGGGGATATTTTAGTTAATTTGGTAGATATTCTATGTTAACTGTCAGTAGTGGTTATACATTTTAATTTGGTGTAATATTCTAGGAGGTGCAGTTTTAGTTTGGGGGGGTCTCCTGTACAGGAAAAGTGGGGTACCTACATATATCTGGTATCGTTGTACTCGGGAGTATCAGAGCTTTTAGAAACAGTAAGATTTTTGTGTGTAACCTTAAGATAACTATAAGTAAAAATGGGAAAAATCCATGAAAATTTGCAAATTTTTCATTTTTTTTACATATTTTACCCATAATTCCAGTAAAATTTCCAGAAAAGTTACAAAATTTTGTTACCATATTAAAGTACACTTTGTGCTGAAAAAAACAATGTATAATATTCCTGATTTACTGCAAGGTTTCCTACTGTAAAATTAGTCTAAAGCGATTAAGGACAAAATCCTGAAAATTCTTCTGGCAGTTAACGCAAAAAAAAATCAAAATCTCCTGGCAGTGAAAGGGTTAAATACCTAGGTATGATAATTCCAACCACAGTATCACAATTCTATGAGTTAAATATAATACCACTAATAAACACAATTAGAGCAAAACTGCAGGTCTGGAGAAATTTACCCTTAAATTTGATCGGTAGAGTAAACTTAATTAAAATAATACTAACAAAACTATGCAGCACTCATTGGTATAAATACCAAAACACCTTTTCACGACAATCAACAGCATGATAATAGAATTTCTTTGACAGTCAGGAAGAAAGCTTATTTAACTTAGTACCTTACAACAACCTAAAGAAAGAACAGATATGCATCTATATTCTGGCCTTCTAATTACGTTATATGCAAAATTGGACTTGTAAATACTTCCGAAAGTATGCTAGCATGCTATCTTAATTGAAATTTCCTGGCCTTTCTGCAATCGCCATGAAAACACATGATAGGCTCGGGTACAGCACTTGATATCCAATTTTGGAGAGTGCTGAAAGAAAAGCTGACGATATTGGGTATACAAGGACCCTTAACCTCTACCCCACTATGGGGAAATCATATATGCCCTGAACTGAACTCCATTCATGGTGCTAACGATTTAATTATTTGTCCCAGTGTAGTAATCCCTATTTTAATTCAAAGTAATCAATTCTGCACTTCAGAACAACTTCAGTCAGAATACAATCTACCCCCACACTATCTGTTTAGATATTTCCAACTTCCCCACTGTTGTAAAGCCAAATTTGACACCATTAATATATCACTCACTAAACATCCAGCCATAGGTGTACTGCAAACTCAAGGTCTTCAGGGACTGACATCTAGACTATACACATGCCTCATTAATAGGAACAGATATATACCCAATCTACAAAGAGATGATTGGAATGATATCACAGAAGCTTATCGACAGGTCTCTCCAGCAGATAATAACAGACTAATACAGCTGTACATAATACATCAGGCCTACATGCATCCTCTCCGGCTGCATAGATTTGATAACTATAGAACAGATGAGTGTCCATAATGTGGGGCTGCGGGAGCAGACTTCTGGCACCTAATATGGGACTGCCCAAGAGTTATACATCTTTGGCATTTTTGCCCCTCTGAGAACCCGCACTAGGCACAAGCATGACAGAATCCCAACCCTGCGTCTTCTAAGTATCTTAATAAAAAAAAATTTGGCCCACCGCTTAACCTGTTTTTTTGATTTTGGCCCCTTGTGTGATTGAGTTTGACTCCCCTGCCTTAGACAATAAGATTCTTCTGTTGGGAATATTGCAGGAAGATTTTGTAGATAGATGCCACACCACATTGCTTAGAGAGGCCCTGTTTTGTGCCAGAAAAACTATTACCAGCAATGGATAGCCCCTGAACCACCTGCCATATCTCAGTAGCTGGCATTTATTAATAATATACTCTTGTATCAGAGAGTGATATACACACACAGGGGATGTCCTAAAAAAAGTCTGGAACCATTGGTACGAATCATCCAACATAACATAGGTTACAAACAAGTTAGTTCATAGTTAAACTATTGGAATTTTGTTCCCATAATGTAGAAGTGACTAATGATACATAAAAACAAGCTGAGTCAGGCTGTTGGATTAGCTTTATTAGTTAAATTTTATTGTATAATATTAATGCTCGATTGATATTGATTATCGTATTCAACTCAAAAAGTTGTAATTTATACACTGCATCAGCAATACCAAATAACTAATGCATACCCAGTAAGTGTCTGTGACAAACATTTAAATGTTGTTAAGTTAAATTACTTCTATGCAAACTTTATACTTAAACAGAGCATACCAATTACTGTATATATATTTTGTTGTGTTATTGGAATATGTGTAATGTAATCGCACATTGGCATCAATAAAATAAATTTTAAAAAAATTATTATCTTAAACATATTTCTAGTACATGGAGCTGTATGGCAAGTTTTTGCAAAGCTATTATCTGCTTAAGGTTTGTTTCCCTTTTTTCATTTTAAGGGTAAAATGGTGGTACAGTATATAATGGGTCATGCTGCATTTTGCTTCCAATATAGTGCAATATGTACTCAAATAGACAACTGTTTAATGTTGTAATGTTATTGGTCTACCTTCTATAGCATTTATATTTCTGATTTGTGATTTCCCAACTGTTTCATTGCTAAAATGTATCAGTTGTAATACCTTGTACCCTTTTTATGTTTTGTTAATATTTATTTAAATATATTTTATTGTTTATTTTTTTCCAGAAATTTGTGATATTAAGGTTTATATATAATTTTATATATAATTTTCCTATCTTCTTCCAGGTATCAGACTGTCTTTAACTTTTCTAGTTTTTAAAATTGTAGTTTTTTATTGTCTCTTAGTGGCATCTTACACAGACAGTTCAGATGATGAGATGTCACCAAGAGACAAGCAGCAAACCACATCAAAAGGCAGCAGTGACTTCTGCGTCAAGAGTATTAAACAGACAGATTTGGGCCGGCGGGAGATTGAGATTGCAGAGCAAGGTGATTATTGATTTTTTTAAAAGTGTGGCCTCTCCTTTACTGGAGCCAGATAGCATGGAAATAGTATTTCTAAATAATGTTGATGTTAATTATTGAATTTATTTAAACTTTTCTAGAAATGACAGCTTTGATCTCACTGAGGAAGCGAGCACAGGGTGAGAAGCCTCTCTCAGGAGCAAAGATTTTGGGATGTACGCATATCACTGCACAAACTGGGGTGAGCTATAGATACGTTTTGCACAAACAGTGAGTTGGCAAAAAAAAATGTGCTGTCAGTATAGTATAGCATTCTTTTAATACACTGTTTACAGCACACATTAGAAGAGCTTAAACAAATGAAGTTACTTAGATGGTAATAAAGGAGGCATAAAGTGCACACAAGTAGCTGCAGATTGTTCACATTTTGGTCAAAATATCAATGCCATATGACCAGCTCTAGTCTTTGTCAAAATATGTCTAAACATTGTATGTAATGCAAAATGCAGGTTAAATAGTTAAAGGGCAAGTCCAGCCCTCAGATGAAAACATATACCGGTAAATCACACCCCAAATCACCCCAATAGTTTGAAATATTAAATATATAAGTCCTACCTGAAATCCTGCATAATGTCCTGTTTCCCCTGTTTCTGCTTCCTGGTTCTTCCAGTTAGCAACTGTCAGTTATGGATTTGACAGTTGACATCACAGCCAATGACTGAATGCTAACCTACTAGCTGCCTCTTCTGAGCATGCTTAAGCTCAGTACCAGGTCACTAAATTGGCATCCAGAAGCATAGCAGGCATACAGTAGTGAATTCAGAGGACTAAGTTGGATATATCACCATATTTTAAAGAAACCGTTCTTTTTAAAAGACGTTATGAGAGTGGAGTTGCCTTTTAAAGAAAATATTCTTTCTGACAAAGAAATTGTCTTCAAATGATGTACCATATGTAATGTTCTATGTGCAAGACTAGATGTAAACCATTTTACAGTATATTATGATATGACACCTCTACAGCTGGTAGTGTAATGTTTAATCACTTAAGAGAAATTTAGGATTGAAAACCGGCCTCACACAAATATGACATTTAGCCATTTATTTGTGGTCCTTCCTTAATACCATTGATAGCAACTACAAATTATTTTCTTGGGAGAGTTTATAAGATTAAACAAGGACAATCTTTAAAGTTTTATAATGATTTAAACATATTATTTTCATTGGCTGCAGAGGTTTTTACCACCACCACAAATGTTTTAATATTGTGTTTGTGTTGATTATGCATGAATTTTTTAACACCAGCACACAGCTGACATGAAAGGGAAAATTTGGTGCAAAATATAATTGTTGTTTGAATTATATATGTATATTAATAATGATAGAAACATTTTTAGAAAGTCACCAAACTGGTTCAGGCCCTACATGAAGAGAGTTTGTAGAGTCTGTACAGTCACTATTGATTTTTTTGCTATGCCATGCTGTTGTTTGTAGTTCCTTCTTTCCTGTTTGCTCTCCTTCCTGAAATGTTATTATTATTATTATTATTATTAATAATAATAATAATAATATAAATATATTATTTAAACAATAATTTTTCCCACTGATTCCTTTTATGTCAACTGTTGTCATTAAAGGACAACTGTAGAGTTGTTGCCCCACTCCCCTTTCGGCCCAGGGCCTTACCAATGGGATGCTTCCGTGCACGGAAAAGGCACAGGAGGCAAGCAGAAGGAAGCGAGGGAGAGAGGGCTGGTAAGCATGTCCAGGGGCCAATTTGAAACAAATAAACCTAGCGAGGTCTAGATTTTGGGGGTTGTTCAGTTAATATATAAATTTGTGTTGGAGGTGTGAACTTGCTCTTTTAAAGTAGTATAGTATAGTATTTGAGGTTGAATATAGACATACATCCATCCAGTCCAACTCATTTAGCAATGCCCTCTGTATATAAAAGTATATAAAACGTGGGCATTTATTCCGAAGCCAGTTTCCAGTGAATTTGTTCTCAGCACTAATGTCTGTTAGTTGATATAAGCAGAAATGATACAGTGCTGAGATGAGTGTTCTTTACAGGCTCTCATTGGGGGATGCCTATACCCTCCTGGGTGGCATATGGTAGGTTTAGCTTTAGGGTTCTAATGTCTGTGGCAACCATTTTCAATAATGTTCTGCATGTGTGATTCTTTTAAATTTAATTTAGTAATATTTTCTTATGTTATTGTTAGGTTTTGATTGAAACTCTTTGTGCTCTTGGTGCTCAGTGTCGCTGGTCTGCCTGCAACATCTATTCCACTCAGAATGAGGTAGCTGCTGCCTTGGCAGAGTCAGGTAAAGTATTTGCAAATGTTGGACTCAAGATACTATGATATATTTATTTAGTGCAGCACACTAATTTAAATAATAATGGAGAAGTACACTACAAAATTAGTATATAAGATACTAAAAAAAAAAAGATACTGAAAATCCATTATTCAGCTTTCTTTACGGCTGAAAAGAGAACATTGGCTGTTTCAACTATGCTGTTTGCTAATGTTATGGTCACAGAAAGAGTTACAAAAACATTGAAAAGACAGTGCCACACTACGCTGGATGCTAACACACTGGAAAAGCGTGCACGCACACATGCAATTTCCTGTGCAAAAAATTGGTGATCGCATTTACTCAGCGCAATGGAACACAGCGCAGTGCATGTCGATGTGGCCAGTCACTGTGCTGCATTCTACTGGATCTCAAATTGCGATGGCGTGGCCTAGCCCTTAGAGCAGAGGATGACAGGTGGGTTCTAGGTTTACTAAAAATCATAAAAACTTTTTATCTTGTGTTAAATTGTAATTTTATATGTTTTATATTTTAAATTTGGAAAGAACTACAGATCACCAAGCGGATAGGGTTTTCTTTTTATCTGTTTAAGTGCAAGCGGTTTTTTAAAAAAAATAGTGCACAGTATTAATCAGCTCTAATGTATACTGCAAATTGCACATCTGAATCTGTTACTAAAATAACTTATTTATGCCAATTTGCATACCCAGAGTTTCTACCTCATTTTAAACCTAAGCATACAAAATCCACATAATATAGTTTGCAATAGATTTACCGTATATACTCGAGTATAAACCGACCCGAGTATAAACCGAGGTACCTATTTTTACCTGAAAAAAGTAGTAAAAATGATTGACTCGAGTATAAACCGAGGGAAGAAAATATGAACACTAATGTTCAATATTTGGTACCATAAAAATAGCAGAATGCAGTTACCATCTATTCCATGGCACTCCAGATGTTTGTAAACTACAACTCCCAGCATGCTTTGGTTGCTGGGAGTTGTAGTTTCTAAACATCTGGAGTGGCAAGCTCACATAATAAAATAATGCAGTTTCACATGATAATTAAATGCCTTTATTCACAGTGCCCCAACTAACCCCAACCCCCACCCCTCCACTGTACAGATTTATGGTACTAGCCCACCCCTACACCCTCCATACATACCGTAAGATCTTCCTTACTGTAGGCTGAAGAGGGCTGACCGGCTCTGCAGGTTTGTATTGTGAGTTGGCACTACCAGGGTATGTGAGCAGCAGGCTCCCCCAGCTGCTGAACCCGATCTAGTCCCACCATGTGGAACATCTCCTCCAACATTTACTCCTTCCACTCTGACACATTTTCATGCTGGGCATGGCGGACTCTGACTGAGCGGACAGAGCTGCACAAGGTTACCGTAATGGACCTATGGACACCCCTCCTGGTCATCGGCAACAAGCAATATGTTTGGTACCCAAATCACTGGCAGTTTCGGAGATCGAGAGGCAGCTATGAGGGCTCTTCCATCCTCCCTCTACGTCCGGTGCAGTCAGAAGGCGCTGCGTAAGCATGACATACGTAACTTACGTCCCCGACGTGCCTCTCTGACTGCTCCGGGTTTCCTCACTGCACGCTCTGCCAAATGCTCTGCCAAACACTGCCGAATGCTCTGCTACAATAAACAGTCAGGAGGTGCTGCGTAAGTGGGACGTGCGTAACTTACGTCCCCGACGTGCCCACACGTGCACCTCTGACTGCTCCGGGTTTCCTCACTGCGCGCTCTGCCGAAGGCTCTGCTACAGGTAGGCTGCTTCTATGTGTATGACCCGAGTATAAACCGAGGTCAGGTTTTAAAGGTATTTTTAAAACCTAAAAATCTCGGTTTATACTCGAGTATATACGGTAGATGCATACTGCATTTTGTTTACAAACTGGAACAATCTGCAACATACATTTTGTCTTCAAGCCAGATGCACCTATTTTTCTATCCCTGATTATAGTATTGATCTGGTAGTTTCAAAATGATCTGTCACAGAATCCTAAGTTAGTTCAACTGTTATCTCTCAATCTTTAAAAAACAAATTTCTGAAAGTATAGCTTTGGATCTTTTGATCAAAGGGTCAGAAATTGGTATTTAGGTGTATTTGGGTAAAGGCACAATTTTTGTACATGGAGAATTATTGGTGCAATCCTTTTTAGTATTTTACACATCTAGCAGAGTTTTAGAAAAAAAAAAAAAAAAGATTTAAAGTTAGAAATTTTGGAAAAGTAAACTGACACAAAAAAAAACCCCAATCTCCCTCATGTCCCAAATTTAAAAGGTATGCCACGTGCATTAGTTCAAATGTACAGATGCAATAGAGAAAATGGGATCACAATCACGTTAAAAAGCACACACTAGTGTTGGCCAATTAGTCTGGTCACTCTAGTGTAGGTGCGCTGGGGCCCGTTTTGTTGCAATCCGCTTATCAGAGCGTATGCGATCACCATTTTTTGTGCAATTCGCATATGCTCCAATACTTGAAAATTACAGTGATTGCAGCGCAAGCGGGCATCAATGTGCCTGAATCGTGTGCACAATAATACAATTTCAGTGTGGCCTTGACCTAAATGTGGTTGGCTATGCTTTGAATTTTTGACATAAATGGACCCAGGGACACGGTCCAAAGCATAACTATGGGGCTTTGCTTTAAAGGTGCACATATATTAGAACTTACCTGCCAACCGATCCTGCGTCATTCAATCAATTCTTCCGGAAAACCGCCTTTCCATTTCTTCGTGACCAACATATGATGACAAAATAAATAGGTCAGGTGGGACCGCAATCGTATGGCTGTCAGAAAGAAGAACTGCTGCGGGATCTAAGATCTAAGAAATAGGCAGCATATACAGCAATCCTAAAGGAACCTAATCCACGTTAAGTATATTTTTTGAAATAAACAGCAGTGTACCCCACTTGCATTGATGGACATTGAGATGAGGCCAGAAAATACCCCTAAATTTGGACTAAGTATAAGACCATTACCTCTGTGGAAACAGCGTGTATATTTTTCAAACTAAATGCTTATTTACATTTAAAATATCTGATTTTTTTTTTGGAGGAAATACACACCATTAGATACACAGTATATTAAAGGGGAACTGGGGTCTCCGAACAGGTTAGGGTTAAAGTAATCTTTATCAAACGAAGTCCAAATGTACACTACCTCCATGGGTACAGACTCCAAAAAACTTCCCTACATCCAAGGGAGTTCAGGTAATCACTAAGATCAAGATATGGAGTCGCACTCCAAAGTGAATGGTGAACTTTATTCAAAACCGGTCATCAACACGGGGATTTGGGGGTACAAGCCCCCTTCATCAGGTGATGTGTGAGCAAAAAAAATCCAGGGTTTAAATACCCTCTTACCTATTGAAAGTAGACACCCCTACTTAGGTGTGTCCTGTGCAAAATGAGCATACATGACAAGTGCAAATTAGTATACATGATAAAACGTACTTTGTATAAAAAGTCCAAAACGTACATTAACTAGAATTAGAATTTAGTACATTAAAGATAAAGGGTTGCTACCAAAGAAATGTAAAAAGTGAAATAAAGCAACAATATAAAATAGGACATAAGTTACATAATATAGGAGAACCATCTATATTGCACAGATGATACAGGTAACTGATTTACAAGAAAGAAGACCAATTGATCTCTTCATTGAGGCCGTGTGGGAAGAGTGTTTCTAACTTTTCTATTCAGAAACATTCCCTCTGTAGTAAATGTTTATCATGATTACAACCTCTTTTGTTCTTTATTAACCAGCTCTAGGCCAAGCCACCTTAATTGTGATGCCCTATGTTTATGTACAAAAAAAGAGTCTTCTGACAGAAGTTTCCCTTTTTGTCAGCAGTGCCATCATAGTTAGAAATGTCACTTTTATGTTCACCAATCTTTGTCCGAATCTCCCTTTTGTTCTTGTCGACCTTGTACACTAATATACTTCATAAACATATGTATGGGACATTTCCCAACAATATACTGTTATTCTGAGGTTTATAGCGGTGGCTGGACAACCTCAAAAATTAGCTGACTTAACAATAGTCACAATGTGAAAGCCTTGAATACCTATAATAAACACAATATAGCATTCCAACATTATAAAACTTACATACCCCAAATTATTGCACTCCAAGAAACTAATTTTTCGCAATCCTCAACACCCAAATTCTTACATTCCCAATACTGTAGATTTTATTTATCCAAAGGAATGTGAAGAACAAATGGAGTAGCATTATTATTCCACAATTCGCTTAATCTAGAAGTTCATGAAACATGGCATGATGAGGAGGGACGATATCTAATAATACATTGCTCTATTGAAGCATATCAGTAAACCATAGTAATTATATATGCCCCAAACACCAAACAAATTCAATTACTATATCACAAGGAACGCCAATAATCATGGGAGACTTTAATTAAATTAATTAAACTTAGGCAACTGTGGTCTCCAATTAAGTTGGTTAAATGAAAGCCTGCAGTATTTTCTTTATAATGAGCCGACAATCACATCTCTGGCTTCACCCTGTGAGAAATGATATTGAGGTGAATGGTAAAATTTCCTGCTTCCAGTAGGTTGAGTGACATCACCTTTCCTCTGCCTGCCACTCTGCCCCGGGGGGGAGAAGCATGCTCAGTAAAGACCTAATGCTGGGGAAAACAGGAAGTACCTGGGGTAAAATTGACAGTTGAGAAGGGGAGCCTATTAATGCAGACAGGCTGGTCAAATGACTACAAGCTGGTCACATGACTGAAAACAGGAAGTGTTCAAGTGGGAAGTAATATTGCTGAACCTTTCCAGCAATAACTTCTCACAAATTTTATCTAGAGATGTGATTTCGGTTTTATTTTGAAGGTATGACTGAAGGCTTTTTATATAATTCTTACTATTTTGGAAGAATTGGAGACCACGGTTACCCTTTAACTTCAGTAAAAAAAAACGTCTACAATCATTGATCGATTGTCTTCTTTGGGAATTTTAGGTATCTGGAGGGAAATGCATCTTTCTGATAAGGAATATACATTTTATACCTTCCCCCCACAAGTGCTATACTCGCACTGATTACCTTTTTAGCACACCAACACTACTTAACCAAACAATTAAAGCTTCAATAGAGCCATGTACATGGTCTGACCACAACATAATTCTTACAACATTCAAATTAAACACCCCCAAACTGGCAATATCCAGATGGAGGCTAAATGAAACACTCTTCTCCCAACAAGATATAAGGACAAACATCCAGGATCATCTAACCCAATATTTTAAAATAAATGACACCCCAGACACCTCGATCCAATGGTTACGGGCAGCCCATAATGCCTACATTTGGAGTATAATAATAAAGTTAGCCTCCCGACATAAAAAAGCCACAGACCAACAATTCAAATCCCTTCAAAGACAAATTCATACCTTAGAAACAACCTATGCCTCCACCAGAGAAACACAGATACACGCCAAACTAACTAAACTTAAGAGAAAAAAAAGAAGCATTTTGTTTAAAGCAGCGGAAATTAAAATAAGATGAACCAAATCATTCTTTTATAGTAAACTAAATAAACCAGATAAACCTCTATTATTATTTATTATTATTATTATGGATTTATATAGCGCCAACATCTTCTGTGGCGCTTTACAAATACATAGTCATACATTACATACAGGGTAATACTTGTTATACAAAGTCATACATATTACATACACATGTAATACAAAATATGATTAAACAGCGTGATGAGTTTCTTACAGCAATACCATGATACAATAGGAGAGAGGATCCTGCCCAAAGAGCTAACAGTCTAGAGGATATGGGGTGAGACATAAGGTTGCAGGAGTTGGTAGGCTGTAAATAGATTGACAGTGGAGTGTGAAAGGCGGTTGGATCATATTGGGTAGTAAGATGGGTAATGTTTAGGCCAGGTTATATGCTTGCCTGAAGAGGTGGGGTTTAAGGTTACGTTTGAAGGTATTAAGGGATAGTAAATGACGGACAGACGGAGGAAGGGAGTTCCAGAGCAGAGGGGCAGCACAAGTCCTGAATACGGGCATGGGAAGAGGTGACAAGGGTGGATGAGAGGAGGAGATAGTTTGCGGAGCGGAGGTTGTGTCTGGGACGATATCGGTGGATCAGCTCTGAGATATATGAAGGGGCTGTGTTGGATAGTGCTTTATAGGATAGGGTAAGCAGCTTGAAGCGTATCCTGCATGATGGGCAGCCAGTAGAGTGACTGACAGAGAGGAGAGGCATTAGAGGAGCGAGAAATGAATGAGTCGGGCAGCAGAGTTGAGGATGGATTAAAGCGGAGCCAGGCGGTTGTTTGGTAGACCACACAGGAGTGTGTTGCAGTAGTCAAGCCGGGATATGACTATGACATGGACTAGGATTTTTGTAGCTTTGTTTGAGAGGAAGGGTCGGATGTGGGATATGCTTTTGAGTTGGAGCCGACAGGAGTTGCAAGCAAATTGACATGGGGTTTGAAAGAGAGATCGTAATCTAGCATTATTCCCAGGCAGCGGACATGAGGAGATAGTGATATAGGTGTGTTGTTAATATTAATAGTAAGACTAGGGAGGGGAATAGATAGTGAGGTGGGAAAAAGGACAAGTTCAGTCTTGTCCAGTTGAGTTTGAGGAAGCGGGAGGACATAAAGGCAGAGATGGCATTAAGGCGTTATATCTCCAATAGAAATACAAGTTAGGGTACCCACCAAGCGTCCAACTCCTCCCTGGCCACCTTATTGCCAGTATACACATCCAGTAGATTAAGAAATGAGGGCTGTCCAGTCTTTTAGAATGCAATCTGGGGTGCTCCCATTTATTGGTGCAGACACAGCAAAAACACACACAACTTTTTGGCACACAGGCCTTTGTCAAGTGGCAAGAACACACAAAGGCCTGTGTGCTGAAACGTTGTGTGTGTTTTGCTGTGTCTGCACCAATAAATGGGAGCACACCAGATTGCATTCTAAAAGACTGGACAGCCCTCATTTCTTAATCTACTGGATGGCATTAAGGCAGTCGGGGACCTGGGATGTCCGTATAGGGAGATCAGGGGCAAAGATGTAAATTTGGGTATCATCCGCATACAGGTGATACTAGAATCCAAATGAACTAATGAGTTGTCCAAGGCCATAGGTGTAGATGGAGAAAAGAAGAGGACTGAGTACTGAGCCTTGCGGGACCCCCACAGGGAGGGGTCGAGGGGTTGAGTTAATTTCAGAGTGGAAAACACTAAAGGTCCTACCAGAGAGATAGGAGGATAGCCAAGAAAGTGCAGTGTCCTGGATACCCAAGGAGGCCAGGATCTGAAGAAGTAGAGAGTGGTCAACAGTATCAAAAGCAGAGGACAGATCAAGAAGAATGAGCAAAGAGTAGTGACCTTTAGATTTAGCACTAAGTATATCGTTGGTCACTTTAGTGAGGGCAGTGGGAACCTATAGCAGCTATGCTCAAACAATCCAAATACACATTTCACTCACTCAAATTTAGACTACCAACAGGATAGACCACCTCAGATCCCAACAAAGTGTATTACCTATTTCACCATTATTACTCTCCAATCACTCAAAAACTCCCACTTATTATATTCTGACGAAATTAACCACCCATCAAAAAAAAAGAAATAAAAACCATAAAGCACCCGGACCAGACCGCCTCCCAGGACTTGTTTATAAAAAATGTAAAAAAATTACTCATATCATACATAGAAAGACTGGGGAACCATATCCTATCAGGTGGCACCCTCCCACTAGAAATGATTGCTGACAACATTTTCCTAATCCCTTAACCAAACAAAGCTGATGCCGAAGTTACAAATTATAGGCCAATATCCCTAATCAACCAAGATACAAAACTAATAGCAAAAGTTATGGCCGCAAGATTAGATTCCATTCTCCCCACTATCATCCATAAAGACAAGGTTGGCTTTATAACAGGTAGGCAAGCTGCAGACAATACACGTAAAGTATATAACATAGTTGCTTCTGCAAATAATCAGAAAACAGCAGCTTGTATATGTACCTTTGATATTGAAAAGGCCTTTGATAGCCTACAATGGTCATATCTATACAAACTACTAGATCATCAGGACTTCCCTAAACCTTTTATAAATCTTTTACAAGCCCTCTACAACAACCCTCAAGCTAACCTTGACATCCCGGCCACACACTGAGAACCAATACAAAACTAGCAGGGGCACAAGACAGGGATGTCCATTATCACCAGCCCTGTTTGCTGTAGCCATGGAACCTATAGCCCAATCCATCCGGACATCAGAGTAATCATAATCGGAACCGCAGAATACAAAGTTAATTTATTTGCAGACAACCTTTTACTAACCATTTCTTCACACTGGATATGTAGTAGCTGGGAGCGTAATCCCCTTACCCCATCTGTAGCAATCACGGAGCTCCAAATGTCCATAGGTATCCTTCAGCCAAATACCTTCCATGACCAATGGTCAGTCCATACATGAGAAACATAGGACGGGCATCTCGTGGCTAAAAACTTCCTTTATTAAGTACAATAGAAATACATCAATACCTCAATAGTCGGTCTGACTACAAACACAAGGGAGAGGCGTGGTAGGAGGGAGGGGGCAGCCTGACACGTTTCGTGAGTACGTCACTTCCTCAGAGGCTGACAGGGAATCTCTCAGTATGTCCTTATGTAGGATAATCCTTAGCAAGAGAAGTCCCAGGGATCCAACCATTGCCAAGAATGATGAAAGGAATGAAGTGGGAACAAGGGGGAAGGTAAACCACGGCAAATAAAAACAATATAGTACAAAGCATTGCAATATGACACACATATGTATCTGTGTATAGACACCCTGTGGGGGGTCCATATGGACCAATCACCCTAGAACAATGGTATTCACAGCCCGGTAGATATTGACATCACAGGTAAGTACATACATCCTATATTTGTAATCAAACACCCTAATCCAAATGGACAATGGCCTCAATAACACCCCATGTATATTAGTCTAGCTGGTAAGTAGGTATAACTCTCATCATAGTCAAACTAGGGCATAATTTCTTCACCACTTTTATCCTCGACACTTAAAGGACAACAATTTAAAAAAAAACAAAATCACCCCAATTACATGTCCACACTTCCAACAGCTGAAATCAGTTACTCACATTTACAGCCATGCTGCCCTCTCTTAGATATCACACAGCAAATATGAGTACTAAAAGCCCGCCTCCTAGATGGCCCAGGGCCATGATTAACATAACACTTGTCATTAGCTGGTGGGAATGTCTGTTACAACTTCTCTCCTCCTCCTCTGCCAGTTAAACAAACTTGAAATGTCCTGTTACTAGGATTCAGTCTACATAATCAAGCTGATCAAGGATGGGAGGAGGAGTGTTTTCTCGCATGCTAGCTTTGAGTGACAGTTAGAGACAGACAGAATTGTTACACCCCCTTCACAGCTTGGCTAATTGAAGGCAGAGAGAAGCTCGAAATCACTGAAAAAATGTATGGGAAGGGCTGCATACCTTTACTCATTTTAATGCAATTTTTAAAAAAAATTGCATTGAGGCAATACAACTACCGTATCCTTTAAACACCCTAATTCCATTTACAGGTCTACAGATCAATCCAGAAAAATAAGAGATATTATGCCTAAATTTATCAACACCCCAAAAAAAGTTATCAGACTTGAACTTCTCTATCAAAGAATGTACACAAGGACTCACCTATCTAGGAATTAAATGAACATCACATCCAGACTCTCTATATAACTCCAACTTTTTCCCCTCTGTAACAAACTCTGATCAAACCTTCAAACATAAATGCCCTGGAACATTTCATGGTTGGGATGTATAACAGTAAAAATATATCTATTGTATTCAATTAGATCAAATGGACTTGAAGTTTAGTTCTTAAAGACGTTTCGATAGTCATCCGACTGGCTTTCTCAATTCAGAATGACTTGTACAAGAATCTTTGGCAATTATGTAACCTGGAAAATCCCAATTAGCATATCACAGCCAGGTGTTAAGGGTGTGATTGGATATTGGCTAAGAGGTGTTATAGGAACACCCAGAGTAAGGTGTTAAAAACAGCATTGTACATGGCAAACAGCTCCTCTGAGATGTTTCATTTCTTTAGCCTTCGCCTCTGTGCTAGTGGGGATGTTCTCTGCTCTGTGTTGCAGGGTTCTGATGACACCCAGCTTGTGATCTAAAGGGTGGTGGGAGTCAAACATTAAATACTGACTTCCAGTTTACCATTCTCCCTGACTTCTACCATACCAAGCAGTCCAAGAAAGCCAGTTTGTTGTTTTGTACTCCTCCCTTGTGAATTTGATGTTTTGGTCTACCACATTAATGTGTTCTGTGAAGGCTTGTACTTCCTTCTGGTGGATTTTAACCCGGATGTCATCCACATACCAGTGGCTGGGTGCTATGCCTGTTTTTCTACCTCCTCCATGTAAAGGTTGGCCACAATGGGTTAAACTAGAGATCCCATAGCACATCCATGTTTTCACTTCTAGAACTTATCCCTGTATTTGATATAGGTGGTATTAAGGCACAAGTGCAGTAAGGAACACACCTGTAATGGGTTGAGATCAGTTCTGCTGGTAAGAGTGCGGTCTTGGCCTAGCCGTTTTCTCACCATGTCAACAGCCTCTTTGGTGGGTATACAAGTGAATAGAGATGTCACATCATAGGACACCATAGTTTCTTCTGCACCGAGTACTATATCTTCAATCTTGTTGGTGAAATACCGTATATACTCGAGTATAAGTCGACTCGAGTATAAGTCGACTCGAGTATAAGTCGAGGTACCCATTTTAACCTCAAAAATGAGTAAAACCAATTGACTCGAGTATAAGTCAAGGGTAGAGTCTCCCCTCCAGCCCCAGGTCCAGCCCCAGGAATAAAACCTATTTCCCTGCACCCATCTTCTCACCCTGCCACTACACTACACTACTACAGTACACTACACTACTCCCTGCACCCATCTTCTCACCCTGCCACTACACTACACTACACTACTACACTACACTACTCCCTGCACCCATCTTCTCACCCTGCCACTACACTACACTACTACAGTACACTACACTACTCCCTGCACCCATCTTCTCACCCTGCCACTACACTACACTACTACAGTACACTACACTACTCCCTGCACCCATCTTCTCACCCTGCCACTACACTACACTACTTCTAATGCTGCAACCTTACCTTTGCAGGAGAGTCCGGGCCCCCAACATCATGCACTTGATGGAGGAATCCGGCTGCCGCGTCCCATGATGGTCGCATCCACTGACGTCACGACTCGGCGCCGGTCTAATTCCCAGCGCCGAGTCGTGACGTCAGTGGATGCGAACATCAGTGGACGCGACAGCCGGATTCCTCCACCAGTAAGTGACTGACTCGAGTATAAGTCGAGGTTCAGTTTTCAGGCTGTTTTCACAGCCTGAAAACCTCGACTTATACTCGAGTATATACGGTACTGGGAGTTCTGGATGTGATGCTTAGAACTTCCCACCAATGGTCCTAAGATGTTGGCTAGGTATTTTTCCACCTTTAGGTTACAGAGTTGATGCTGCTGACTATTGGTCTTAGTGGTGCCCTTGGTGCAGTAAAAATGAATTTACTCCCTAAACTACTATGTTATTTCCGATGCCTTCCAGTTAAAATTACACCCCAAATGCTGAAACCTCTTCATCAAAATGTCATGAAATTAATTTTGACAAATGCCAACCCCCCCATTAGACCAAAAGAGCGAGGAGGACTCTCGGTCCCCCACTTATATCATTATTATGTAGCGGCCCAATTGACCCATTTAGTCAAATGACATACTAAAAACAACCAACCAATCTGGATGGATATTGAGAACTATCTAATAAAACCTTTAATTGTATTTACTATACCATGGAACCCAACAAGGTCCCGCTCACTCACTCCATCCACTAGTAGTTTTACAAAAATTATTTTAAAAATCTGGGATACCCTCTGTTTCTCACACCACTTGCCTTCATTGCCTTCATGGGCCTCCAATATATTACATAATCCACTGTTCCCTCCTGGTGTTAACAACAAGCATTATTTATTGTGGAAAAAAAGTGGGACATTATAGAGTTTATCATTTTATCCAAGGTTTAAGTCTTCTCTGAAATTTGTAACAAACGCCCTCACCCAACTTTGCCACCATTTCACTATAAACAATGCATTTTATTTCTACATTATATGATATTAATACTATACCAGATATAACAGGAATGGAGTCACTATAAATAATCCTGACTATCTAAAATCTACCAATGGATTAACAATGCAAATATAAAGGCTCAACCAAAATGGTCTAAATATATCACATCATTGGAAGAAGATTGGGAGTGGGAAACTGTCTAAGAGACAATTAATAGAGGTAGCCTAAACATTGCACTCAGGAAAACAGCTTTGAAGGTACTTCACAGAATTTATTGAGTACCCATGTTACTCTATCAAATGTATCCTCAAATGTCACCTTTAAATTTCTGCAGCTGCAGATCAATTGGATCCTTAATACATACTTGGTGGGATTGCCCTGTGGTATACTCCCTATGGTCTCAAATATTCAATTTAATCTCCAAGGTCCTATTGTGTAAGATCCAACCAGATCCTTTTCTAGGTAGGAGCATTGAAACAATAAACAGGCAGAATAACAAATGGGTACAACATGTAATGCTAGCCACCAAAATTCATATATGGGCACAGTGGAGGAAACAATTACTCTCTAAAGACATGGTAATAAAAATAATCTCAGAAATTCTGTGAAAAAGTATTTCACTCACTACAAGATTTTGTAACACTTTTTGACAAAGTCTGGTACCCATGGTACTCAAGTCATTTTGCAAACCATTTACTCTTAAGAATTTAGATTAAAGAGATAGTTCTCTGCAATAGTGAACTATTCTTTTACTACATTGGTTGAAGACCGGAAGGATAATGAGCTATGCCTTACCTCCTGTTCTTCAATCAATTGTTGGAGAGCCAGGAATGAAGATGCCAAATGCATACCTTTTACACGATCCAAGGTGGCCGCTCTGAAATTCCCAATTGCTTTCTTCTTCTGTTCGGCTATAGCACACATTATCAGCATTTCAGTGAGGCCACGCTGGATAGGGCAAAAAGTAAGCTATTGCCATCTTCCTTCCTGGCTCTCCAACAATTGATTGAAGAACTGGAGGTAAGGCATAGCTCCTTAATCAATGTAGTAAAGGAATAGTTCACTATTGTAGTGAACTATTCCTTTAAAGGACAACAATATCAAAAAAAAACAACATCACCCCTATTACATGTCCACACTTCCAGCAGCTGAAATCACTTACATTTACAGCCGTGCTGCCCTCCCTTAGTTATCACACAGCAAAGATGTCATTGGCTGGTGGGAATGTCTGTTACAACCTCTCTCCTCCTCTGCCAGTCAAACAAACTTGACCTGTTCGGTTGCTAGGATACAGCCTACATAATCAAGCTGATCAAGGGTGGGAGGAGGAGTGTTTTCTCGCATGCTATCTTTGAGTGACAGTTACAGGCAGACAGAATTGTTACGACGCCTCCCTTAGTTATCACACAGCAAAGATGTCATTGGCTGGTGGGAATAACTACCACTACACTACACTACTACAGTACACTACACTACTCCCTCACCCATCTTCTCACCCTGCCACTACAACTACACTACTACAGTACACTACACTACTCCCTGCCACCATTTCTCACCCTGCCAATACACTACACTACTACAGTACACTACACTACTCCCTGCACCCATTTCTCACCCTGCCACTACACTACACTACTTCTAATGCTGCAACTTACCTTTGCAGGAGAGTCCGGGCCCCAACTCATGCACTTGATGGAGGAATCCGGCTGCCGCGTCCACTGATGGTCGCATCCACTGACGTCACGACTCGGCGCCGGTCTAATTTCCCAGCGCCGAGTCGTGACGTCAGTGGATGCGACCATCAGTGGACGCGACAGCCGGATTCCTCCACCAGTAAGTGACTGACTCGAGTATAAGTCGAGGTTCAGTTTTCAGGCTGTTTTCACAGCCTGAAAACCTCGACTTATACTCGAGTATATACGGTACTGGGAGTTCTGGATGTGATGCTTAGAACTTCCCACCAATGGTCCTAAGATGTTGGCTAGGTATTTTTCCACCTTTAGGTACAGAGTGTGATGATGCTGACTATTGGTCTTAGTGGTGCCCTTGGTGCAGTAAAAATGAATTTACTCCCTAAACTACTATGTTATTTCGATGCCTTCCAGTTAAAATTACACCCCAAATGCTGAAACCCTCTCATCAAAATGTCATGAAATTAATTTTGACAAATGCCAACCCCCCCTTAGACCAAAAGAGCGAGGAGGACTCTCGGTCCCCCATATATCATTATTATGTAGCGGCCCAATTGACCCATTTAGTCAAATGACATACTAAAAACAACCACAACAATCTGGATGGATATTGAGAACTATCTAATAAAACCTTTAATTGTATTTACTATACCATGGAACCCAACAAGGTCCCGCTCACTCACTCCATCCACTAGTAGTTTTACAAAAATTATTTTAAAAATCTGGGATACCCTCTGTTTCTCACACCACTTGCCTTCATTGCCTTCATGGGCCTCCAATATATTACATAATCCACTGTTCCTCCTGGTGTTAACAACAAGCATTATTTATTGTGGAAAAAAAGTGGGACATTTAGAGTTTATCATTTTATCCAAGGTTTAAGTCTTCTCTGAAATTTGTAACAAACGCCCTCACCCAACTTTGCCACCATTTCACTATAAACAATGCATTTTATTTCTACATTATATGATATTAATACTATACCAGATATAACAGGAATGGAGTCACTATAAATAATCCTGACTATCTAAAATCTACCAATGGATTAACAATGCAAATATAAAGGCTCAACCAAAATGGTCTAAATATATCACATCATTGGAAGAAGATTGGGAGTGGGAAACTGTCTAAGGACAATTAATAGAGGTAGCCAAACATTGCACTCAGGAAAACAGTTTGAAGGTACTTCACAGAAATTATGAGTACCCATGTTACTCTATCAAATGTATCCTCAAATGTCACCTTTAAATTTCGCAGCTGCAGATCCATTGGATCCTTAATACATACTTGGGGGGATTGCCCTGTGGTATAATCCCTATGGTCTCAAATATTCAATTTAATCTCCAGGTCCTATTGTGTAAGATCCAACCAGATCCTTTTCTAGGTAGGAGCATTGAAACAATAAACAGGCAGAATAACAAATGGGTACAACATGTAAGATCTAGCCCACAAATTCATATATGGGCACAGTGGAGGAAACAATTACTCTCTAAAGACATGGTATATAAAAATAATTCAGAAATTCTGTGAAAAAGTATTTCACTCACTACAAGATTTTGTAACACTTTTGACAAAGTCTGGTACCCATGGTACTCAAGTCATTTTGCAAAACATTTACTCTTAAGAATTAGATTAAAGAGATAGTGTCTCTGCAATAGTGAACTTTCTTTTACTACATTGGTTGAAGACCGGAAGGATAATGAGCTATGCCTTACCTCCTGTCTTCAATCAATTGTTGGAGAGCCAGGAATGAGATGCCAAATGCATACCTTTTACACGATCCAAGGTGGCCGCTCTGAAATTCCCAATTGCTTTCTTCTTCTGTCGGCTATAGCACACATTATCAGCATTTCAGTGAGGCCACGCTGGATAGGGCAAAAAGTAAGCTATTGCCATCTTCCTTCCTGGCTCTCCAACAATTGATTGAAGAACTGGAGGTAAGGCATAGCTCCTTAATCAATGTAGTAAAGGAATAGTTCATATATGTAGTGAATATTCCTTAAAGGACACAAATATCAAAAAAAAACAACATCACCCCTATTACATGTCCACACTTCCAGCAGCTGAAATCACTTACATTTACAGCCGTGCTGCCCTCCCTTAGTTATCACACAGCAAAGATGTCATTGGCTGGTGGGAATGTCTGTTACAACCTCTCTCCTCCTCTGCCAGTCAAACAAACTTGACCTGTTCGGTTGCTAGGATACAGCCTACATAATCAAGCTGATCAAGGGTGGGAGGAGGAGTGTTTTCTCGCATGCTATCTTTGAGTGACAGTTACAGGCAGACAGAATTGTTACGACGCCTCCCTTAGTTATCACACAGCAAAGATGTCATTGGCTGGTGGGAATGTCTGTTACAACCTCTCTCCTCCTCCTCTGCCAGTCAAACAAACTTGACCTGTTCGGTTGCTAGGATACAGCCTACATAATCAAGCTGATCAAGGGTGGGAGGAGGAGTGTTTTCGCATGCTATCTTTGAGTGACAGTTACAGGCAGACAGAATTGTTACGACGCCTTCACAGCATGGTTAATTGAAGGCAGAGAGAGGCTCGAAATCAGGAAAAAAATTTATGAGGAGGGCTGCATACCTTTACTCTTTTTAAAGCAATTATAAAAAAAATGCACTGAGGCAAGACAGTTATCCTTTAAACAGTAAAATACAAATGTGGAAATTCAATGAGAAACATGTTTTGTTAACACAGTTAATATAATTCAAATTTGTAATTCTAAAAGTCAATATGTCTTTGTCCTCTTTTGTACCTCTACAATAAGAAAACAAGACTACAATGTAGATATGTGAAGTAAGATATGTGTGATGTAACACTAAAATGTTATTTTCTGTTTTACTTGAGCCTGGATCACAGTTCTTAAACTTACCTGCATTCTCACTCCCTAAAAGCCTCCTGACAGTTCCCGTATGCTTCTGGCAAATGCGCGCTGTAGTATAGTTTTCGCCATAAACAATCAGGAACTCTTAGAGGCGGCTGTAAAGGGGCGCAAATGCAGGTCATTTTAAGCACTGTGATCCCTGTAACAGTATTTAAAGAGCGGTAGATAAAACATAGGTCCTTTACCCCATTATGCAATTAATGCAAAAAAGGAAAAGTAAAACTATACTTTAATTATGACTTGATGTATCACTACATTGAAGTCAATGCAGCCTGCATCACGCGTCTAATGTAAATACTAAATTATTTGGGTTGCGCTGATTGCAAAGTGATTGCAATTAAACAACATTAATTCAGCCATACTGCCTCTTTTTTATAGGTGTTTCTATGTATCATTAATAAACTGCTACACAGCCTTGTAATATGTAGATTTCATATTTGTCAGACAAGCTCCACAAGATTGTTTATTATCTGCCACAGTATCCTAGGTATTGATTTCAATCTATACTAATTATTATACTCTTCTAAAAATTGCTTTAAATTTGCCACAGTCTCTTACAGATTGCATTCCATCTGCTTACCTTTTAATATAATATGTACAGACAGTAGTGATCAATTAAGCTTCATCGGTGTAGGCAACTCACTAAAGTGAAAAAGGTTTAGGGGTTCTAGTAGATAACAGATTTAGCTGTAGCAAGCAGTGCCAGAGAGAAACAGCTAGAGCTAGCAAGATATTGCCTCATATGGAATATGCAGTGCCGTTTTGGAATCCAATATATAAAAGCAACATCTGTAAAATGTAAGGAGTTCAGAGAAGGTCATCTAATAAGGGGAATAGATTTTGACCGGTCTTCTGGGCCAAAATATTGTTGGTCGGTAGCAAACAGACCTCAGACTAAATTTCCATTGAAGACTGTGTGATCAGATAAAGTTTTCCATAATTTCCGATCAAACATTAATCTGATTTAGATGAAGGTTTGACTGCCATCTGTCCATCATGGCCTAAAATTAGTTGTGATATTCAGGATGAAATATCAGAATGCGTGTACACAGAAACACATTTATAGGTTGGACTAATAAGACACATATATATGTATGTATTGTGTTTTTTAGTACAATACCTTTTTTAGTCCGTCACACCCTTTAAAAGTTACTGTTGGCCTTCATAAACAATACACTATGAAAATATTGCAATTTTCCCCTATTTTTAACCATACTTTTGTTTGTTTGTCCATTCTTTTTGTCTTTTGTTGTAGGTGTTGCAATATTTGCCTGGAAGGGAGAGTCAGAAGATGATTTTTGGTGGTGTATTGATCGATGTGTAAATGCTGATGGTGGATGGCAAGCAAATATGGTACAAAAGAGATTAGGGTTCCTTTCTCTTCTTCGCTGTGTCTCTGATATGCTTATTCAAACCCTTTCATTCTCTAGCAATCCCTTCAAAAGTGTTCTCCAGGCTCCGACTACTGGCTTCTTGTCCCCTAGATCCTGGATGATGGAGGTGATTTAACTCACTGGGTCTATAAGAAGTATCCGCATATTTACAAACAAATCCGTGGTATTGTTGAAGAGAGTGTTACAGGAGTACACAGGTGAGAATCACCTTTAGATAACGGGGGATAAAGGAAAGAATAGATCTTTACATGGATGTTCTGTAGGTACTGTAAGGTGAAAGATTTATAAATTTGGGCTCTGAATGACACAGAATTTAGAGTGAAGAGACCAGGATTACCTGAAATTCACATTGGAGAATATGGTCTAGGATCCTTTTGTCCACATTGAAGAGCTGCTTGAAATCATATATGTACAAGTGAGGGTCTGGCAGTGAGTTTATACATAATAATGGACATTTTAATTTTTATAACTTATTGGATAACACATATAATATATATATATATATAATATATATGTATAATAAATGTTTGTGCAACTTCTCCAAAAATTAAATCTTTTTGTAAATGGGCTAGCGTTACTTTAATCTGCGCTTGGCAACTAAGCCAGCTAGTTTTTAGCATCGCTAGTCTTGAGGTACAATATAAATTTAAATTATTATAGGTTATCCTGGAAGGAGAAAAATGTGAGCTCCATTTTAAACTTGCCTCACTGTACAATTCATCTCAACCTCCTACGTTATGTTTAGAGTAAAACAAACAGGGAATGCTTACAGGATAATTGAAGCCTCTTAACAAAATTGAATCAGAAGATAGTAATTTGGAATTTTTCCATCCTCTTGTTGCTGTGGCTCTTGAAATTTACTTAGTTAAAACGCCAGACTGAAGGAATCGTGGGTGAACCTGAAGGAATCGTGGGTGAACCTGGGTGAACACCTTGCGGATTAGGTCCTCATCCTGGTTACTATTAGGGGAATGGGGAGTCTTTAACAATGGGAAGTCTTTAGACAATCCTTTTCCAGTCCAATACTGGTAATGTATCTTGAAATTAATTAAAGTGTCACAGCAAGTATTTCAGGGAAATGGTTTTTTGAAGACTGCATAATCATCAGTACTGTCATGTCTGATCATTCAGAGAACCCAATTTTTATTGAAATTCATTTGAAAATGATCAGTCATACAGTTTCTGACAAAAGTCTCGTCGCCTGTGCATTTTGCAGTACCTCCTGCTATTAACCTGATTTTTAATTGATCAATTGGTGATAGAAATAGCTCATATGCAAAGCTAAAGCCCTCCCAAATAATATTAAATGTACTGGTAAAAAATAGTTTCACTGAAAAAAGATTTATCATTTAATCAAGACAGAAAGGTCAAAATGTTGCAAGACAAAGTGTAGTCGCCTATACAGAAAATGATCTACTTTACAGCCAATCCAAAAATATGTCAGCAAATTAAGTAGTGGTGCTGTGAGATCCAAATTTAATATATTGTATGACTTCCATGTGCTTGAAGGACATTATCAATGCGGTTTGGCAAGGATTCATACAATTTATTGATGAAATCATCAGGAATAGCTAAGAAAACAGTCTTGCATGCCTCCCAGAGTTCATGAATATTCTTTGGTTTCGTCTGCTTCCTCTTTCATCCTACCCCACATATGCTCAATGATGTTCATGTCAGGTGACTGGGCTGGCCAATCCTGGAGTATCTTGATCTTCTTCGCCTTAAGGAACTTTGATGTGGAGATGGAAGTATGCAATGGAGCACCATCCTGCTGCAGAATTTGGCCTTTTTTAGGGTTGGGAATATATGAGGTATCTAAGATTTCTAGGTATTTTACACTATTGATGTTGCCTTCCACCCAGCAGATCACTCGCAAACCCCCATACTGGATGTAACCCCAGACCATGATTTTGCCTCCACCAAACTTCACTGTTTTCTGGGTAAATCTCGGCTCCAATGCAGGTTCCAGTAGGTCTCCTGCAATATTTGCGGCGACTGTGGTGTAATTTAACAGAAGATCATCTGAAAAATCCACCTTTTGCCACTTTTCCAGCGTCCATCCTTTTAGCAGGCTGTGATTCGCAGTTGAAAATGGGCTTGCCTTGGATTTTCAAGCCAACAAACGATCCTCTCGAGCTGTTGTCTTTTGGGGTCTGCCTGACTTGGGATTGTCAAAAACTTCTCCAGGCTTTTCAAATCTTTTCTTTATCCTCTGAACTTGATGCTGAGAGACATTGAAGGTTGCGCCACATCAGCAGTGGATTTGGTCTTCAGCTTCTTGATAATCAACACTTTAGTCTCAGGGTGAATCTTAGGCATGATTGCAGAGGTCTATTTGCAGTTGATATGAAGGTCTAGTGTACTGGGGTTCTTTTTATACATACCTGACACCTAATTGATCTATTATTAGTCACAGGTGAAGCCCATATGACAAGTCGACAACACTTATGTCTTTGCAAAAATGGACTCAATGGGCTTGAATATTAGAATACTTTTTGTTAGTTTCGTTTTGCATTGAAACATTATTACAAAAGCTGTTTGGGGTAAAATGAACCATTTCTTGAAACAAAATCTGCATTAGAATAATTTTTAAGCGGCTAGGTCTATTTGTACACAAGCGACAAGACTATTGTCAGAAACTGTATACAAAATCACATTTGATCACCCAAATGATGTTGGGTTGAAATATACCCCAGGTGTACCAGCCAGTGATGGTAAATAAACCATGTGCTTGAGTTAAAGGCTACTAAGAAGCATGCCTTACTATTGGCTACATTGCGGACTGTCACTTAGAGTGGCAGAGGGGAGGAATGGACTGGAGAACTAACGGAAACTTTGAGTAGGTATTTCAGTTGTTTGGTGAAGTACCCTGGGGTGAGGACTTCAGGGATTTAGGTCCTTTCCCTGGGTACTATGCAGATATCGAACCGGTAAAAGCAGAGTATAATTATCCTTTACTAAAGTTGTGCAGTACAATGATTGCACTCTTAGTTTTGGCCTGTCACTTTTAATATCTTTTCCACTCATAATTAAAAAGAACACATTTGATATAATGTATTAGAGGAAAATGTAAATGATATTTAACTTAAACGTGTAGTGCAGTTATTAAGTCTCCCCAAATGGAAATACTTGAAAAAGGTAGAGATGTATAAATAAGCTACTTAAATACAGTAACCAATTACATTTACTTTCCACCATTGGTACCACCCCAGCATTATTATTGCTTTTGTGGGGTAGACATCCCTGTAAGTAAAGATGTGATGTAGCCTAACTCCTCCCCAACACCTTCCCACCATCTTAAGCTGTGTACACAAGCTAATCTGTGCCTCTACACAGATAAGCATGTATAGATGCATCTAATGTAGCAACATCATTTAGGCATTCTTTTGGATTGCTAGTCCATGTCGAGTAGTGACGCATATTGTGCTCCCACTATGCTGAAGAATCGCCTATGTTCCCTCTTTATTTTATGTATGTGCAGATATATATTATCTGTGCATATGAAATTTCATGTGCCTATTGTGTGCATACCACTTTAACCTGTGTGCAGAGACCTGACAAGTTGTATGAGCGCACATCTTAGAGTGAGCATTGCTGAATGTACAGTGTTTTGATTCATTTTCTTCTGTTTCCATGGCCCAGGCTATATCAGCTATCTAAGGCTGGTAAATTGTGTGTTCCTGCCATGAATGTGAATGACTCTGTTACAAAGCAGAAATTTGACAATCTATACTGTTGCAGAGAATCCATACTGGATGGGTAAGATCTCTCTCTCATACAAAAATTCCTTTGAATATGCTTCTTTAATTGCAAGCTCAATATAAATCAAAACAAATGAAATCACTTGGCCAATGAACACTTCAAAACGATGTATACTTTGTGTAGATTCATTGAGTACTTTTTATATACTGAATAATTCTACAGAGGACAGTCTTTCTTCATACGTAACTACTTTTTTCACTTTAATGTATCAGTTACTGATGCTAGAAAAAAAACATGCCATCAACAGTATTTTCATGCACATAATATTTTTGAGGTCTACTTAGCAGTAAAAGTCTGAACACAAATAACATTGAATTGTACTAGGGTTCAAAACATTCTCTGTAGTTATAAGTCTTTCATTTTTTTTTTTTTTTTTTTTTTATAAGTCTTTCATTTTTGAAAGCAATGCATATCTGTGTTTTGTTTTACAGGCTGAAAAGAAGCACAGATGTATGTTTGGTGGGAAGCAGGTTGTAGTTTTGTGATAGGGAGAGGTAACAGACTTGCAGTTTGCATTTCACAATCTATCTATTACAAAAACCAAAAACTAAGGCATGTACACATCCATTTGGATTGCTTTTTTCTGACTAATGGTACTGCAGATTATTATGCCCTGTCTGCATGATTTGTGATATGTCAACAAGACTAATCAGCCAAAACACCATTTTGCTGAAAAATGGGTTGGCTGCTAGGGATGGCCGTTCGCGGATCCGAACCCGGATCCGCCGCGGATTTATCCCGTTCGCGAACGGCGGATTTTTCTGGATTTTCCGCCTTCCAAACTTCCGATTCGCGGATTTTTCGTATTTTCGAAAATCTTCGAAATTATGAGTTTTCATGTATTTTCGAAAATTTTCGAAAATACGAGAAAACATGTAATTTCGAAAATTTTCGAAAATACAAGGATTTCTCTTATTTTCATTAATACGTATTTTCGAAAATTTTCGAAATTACGAGGATTACTCCTATTTTTGAAAATACATATTTTCGAAAGTACAAGTTTTTCTCGTATTTTTGAAAATTTTCGAAAATACGTGAAAACTCGCAATTTCGAAAATTTTCGAAAATACGAAAAATCTCGTAATTTTGAGGGTATTTTTCATTTTAGTGGGTCCGCTCGCGGATTTTCGAATTTTCGAATTTTTTTGAAAATTCGCGGATCCTCGAGCGGACCGGATTTTGCGAAGTTCGGACATCTCTATTGGCTGCATGCAACTGACCTTTATTAAAAAGGACACGCTACTACCTCCAGGATCATGCTTCTAGCTGCAGTCTATACAAAGTTACAGCAGTATAAATGGTGTTTTTTCCTGCTAGCACTGTGAGCTGTAACATCACCAGCACCACTGGTCTGCCCCCAACTTTAAGGTTATGATTAAGAACTTCTTAATCATTTTAAAGCTAGCCACAAGCCTGACAACATTTTTTTTCTCTCCCTGGCCACTGGTTAGGTTTCTTTGTGTGTACTTTACCAGATGAGCCTGTTGTTTGCTGTGTAAATAGAAATAATGCTTGAGATTGGAAATCTAATATATTAAGTGCAGTTTTAGAAGTTGTTATGTAGACTCTCTCCATTATGTTTGGTATGCTTAACCAGTTTTTAGTATGAATGTGTATATCCATTTGATTAATGAAATACTTAACTAACCTAAATGCCTGTTTCTTTGTGCATGCAGTCTACTAAAAATTGTGCATTGACAGTAGAAATTTACACATAATTTAATTTTAATGTCAAGCAGTCAGAAAAAGCATTTCGTTATCAAACTGGACAACATTTTTTGCAATTGATGTTATCAAATAATGTGAGCATGCTTAGGCTCAGTACAGATCACTAAATTTCTCAGTTTCCATGAGGCATCTAGAGGCATAGAAGGCATATGGTAAAGAATTCAGAGGACAAAGTAGGATATACAGTATCAACATATTTTAAAGAGGCCATTCTTAAAAAAATTTATTATGAGGGTGGAGTTGTCCTTTAAAGGGGAAGTTCAGTGCAAATACATGTACTTTTCAGAAAAAAGAGCAGTATTTTTTCATCCCAATGACCTTAATCTGCACATTCAGAATTTTGTCTGTGTATAAATAAATGCAACTGAAATACTGACTACCTGTTTGCAGGATCCCTAATAGAGACTGTCATGGTTTTGCCCTTGACCCAGCGCCTGAGTTGATTCAGTTGCTCGGAAGAGATCTGAGCATGTTTGACCCATCCAACAGCCAATGAGTAGAAATTACTGTTAGGAACATTCCAAGAAAGTGGTGCATCCTGGGAAGAAGAAGGGCCGTTAGAACTTGAAATGTCTGCTCACTAATGTTAAAAGCAGGGAACAGCAAAGGGTATGAAATCAACTGATTTTTCAAAATGGGAGAGAATATGTAGAATGACTAAGAAGGCATAACACAAACTAACATTTTAACAAATATTGATAATTTCCACTGAACTGTACCTTTAAGGCTTATGGTATATAGTTACAAGTGAATTAGAGAAGCTATATTTGTTTATATTCAAAAACATGCTGTATATTGTTTTGTTGTTTAAAGACTTAATTTTAATGAATATGTGTTTTTTTAAAAATATAAAGTACACTTGTCTTAGGGGTCCTAATTCTATCCTTCAACTATTCAGGTCGGAAAAGGATGTTGTGCAGCTCTGAAAGCCCTGGGAGCTATTGTTTATGTAACAGAGATTGACCCAATTTGTGCTCTTCAAGCCTGGTAAGGGTTAGCACAGATTTATAATAGGCAGTATTTATGTATGTGGGTAGCAGATATATCGAATAACAATTGTTTCACAAGAAATTGATTGATATGTGAAAAGACACATCTCCCTTTTACAATACTATTCACTGTGAACTCTTAATGATTCAGCAGGGCAATGCAATATTTATCTATATGCCTACCTTCCATATTCCTATTATGTACTAAGCACTTTATGCTTGTCAGCGTAAAATAAATTGAGGCACAGGTGGTGCCTCTGATACTATGCTTACCTTACATGCTCCCACAAAGTACTGTTGCGCAAAATTTAAATACTTTTTAAAATTGCTCATTGCTAGAAAATTAGATTTTTCTTAATATCACTGTATCATTGTTTGGTTGATATGTCCCCTATTTCTTAAGACTAGTTACACACAAAGCAATATTTTAACTGGTCAGTCAGGACAAAATATTCTTGGCCGTCTGCAAATAAACCAAAATTTCTATACGGACGATCAAATGGTCCATTGAAGACTGCACAATCTTACATTTTATTGGGCTGCCCAACCGGTTGCCAGATTTGGAACTGTTTTTGATAATTAACCCAAACATTTCTGCCCAGTACACAGCCTTAAATTTTCATTCTGAAGCATCTTCCATTTCAGCTGTGATTTAAGGGCCTTTTTATCATTAACTCTTCTTCTGTGTACAGTTTTGCAGTAACTGGAAGAATGTGTGGAAATTACCTCTCCCATAGTGTTTAATAAGCATGTGTATCCTCATATTCAGGCCAGATGAAGCTGAAGAGTTGGTTAAGTGTAGGAGGGGGATACTAAAAAAATCCTGAATCAAAGGCGTGCAACAACACACACAGCTTTTATGTATTTATTTATGATTACTGCATCAGGTGTGTTTACAAAAAAAGCCCAGTCCACTTTCAGAAATGTACTATTGAGAGTCTGATTTTATTTACAGTATGGAAGGTTTCCGAATGGTGAAACTAAATGAAATTATACGGCTAGTGGACGTGGTCATTACTTGCACAGGTAACCAAGCTTTACAAACTATTCTTTGTTCAAGTAACATAAATAACATTTAAAGAAAATGAATAAAACTTAAAATTTTAGGTCACATGGCTTTAATTATAGGGTAATTTTTTTTTTTTTAAATTGCCCATTATTGGAAACTGCAATTTAACACCTAATAACTGTAGTTCACCTAATTCTTCTGTTTTGCCCCCTCTTTATATATTGAAAAAAAGCACCTTACATTTTAGTCATTCAAGTGTCTTATTCTTCTGCTTTGTGTAGTTTAACTGGAATGGTGACAATTATTATGTGTGAATAGCATTAGGTACCTCGACTTATACTCGGATCGACTTATACTTGAGTATATACGGTAAAGAGGGAATTTCCTCTTCTAGTGGTTTCTTGGAGATCACAGATAGTCTGAAAAAATTGTCATTGGTTAAGAAAGGGAGGAGGATACTGAGCAAAACAAGTATTGGATTGAAGGCATGTAAAACATACTCCAAAGAGTAAATGCTGCTTACGTGTATTTACCGTATATACTCGAGTATAAGTCAAGGCACCTATTTTTACCTGAAAAATTTGTAAAAACTGATTGACTCAAGTATAAGCCAAGGCTAGAAATTATGACCACTACTGCCTTCTAAATCAGTATTGTTTTGTGGCTTAATTTGCCCTTTAAATTGACAGCAGTATTCCCATACAGTAGTCCCACACAGTAATAGGCAAATCCAGTACCAGTAACCCCAATTCCTTTGGAAATTACAACTCACAAGCATGCTTTGGTTGCTGGGAATTGTAATTTCTAAACATGTGGAGTGGCAAGGTTCAATAAACTTTTAATTAAGCTTACCATCATTTACAATTCTCCTGACCCCCATATAATAAAGGGTACTCTGACCCCCATATAGTAAAGGGCCCTCTGACCCCCATATAGTAAAGGGCACTCTGACCCCTATATAGTAAAGGGCACTCAGACCCCCATATAGTTAAGGGCACTCTGACCCCAATAGTTAAAAGTGTCACCTGAGAGTTGTAGTTCCAAGCTGTCACTTGCATTGAACTATCAGCCATTTTGCCCCACACTGAGAAGACCCATCAGATTTACAGCATCCAGATGAGCAGTGACAGTGCTGAGTGAGTCAAGTAGCCTGAGTACAGGAAGCAGGAAGGAGTGTAAACGCAGATCAGTTCCTGTAACTTTCTATGCAGGTGAAGGATTTTTTAACCTATTGGTTACTATCTGCAATTGCAGCATTTGGATCTAAATTAGGACTTGAACCGAGTATAAGCCGAGGTTAGGTTTTCAGGCTAATTTTAAAGCCTGAAAATCTCGACTTATATTCGAGTATATACGGTATTTAAAAATGAATATTGAGCAAAGTAATTTTTTAAGCATACATACCTTTTAAGCAGGGGGCTGCCGGTCCCGCCGCCTGCTTGCAGTGTCTTGTAAAGATCGGGGCACTTTCTTAAAATTATTTTAAAGCGGTTGGGGCTGGGGGAAGGTATACTATTATATGTGAATTTTTTTTTATAAGGGTGGACATACCCTTTAAAGATATGGAAGGATTAAAAACTGTATTTATGTATTTAATTTTTTTAAAAATAAAATACAAAATATGTACAGAGAGCCGCTATCAGCTTATTGGGTCTTAAAGCCATGTTAACCAATGTACCAAGGATAAATGTCACATTAATGCACAAATCACAAAATACAAATGTTAAAAATACATTTCTCTATCAGCCTCAGGGGGATCCAGGCTGGTTCATGCAGCGAGGCCCATGAACCATCCCATAAGCAAGGTCCCAGACAGGACTAGGAACCTGAGTATGCAAAATCCCTCAGATCCTCTATAGATTCTCTTAGGAAGCAAAATTATGGGTCAGTGGCGCAGTCATCTCCCCAGTTCTCCCATATTAGACTGAACATGCTTGGGCTAGATCTCTAGCAGAAAACATAGCTATCCTGTCTGCTTCCCTATGCCAAATAGTGCAGCAAGGCACACACATAATGGCGAGAACTTCTAAATCAGTCCCAGAACCCTTACCTTCCACCTCTCAGCTAGAAGATGTTAATCTATCAGAGGTGGAAGAGTATTCAGAGGAAGGCAAGATAGACCCAGAGACAATAGCCTATGATTTCATAGATATGGATGCTCTGATCAAGGCGGTCATAAAGGCCCTAAATATTTCTGCTACAGACACCCAGCATGAACCCTCAGCACTTCTTTTCTCTAGACTGAAGAAAAACTTTACATGTTTCCCGTCTTATGAGCAGTTCAAGAAGATTGTTTTTGATGAGTGGTTTGTTCCAGAGAAACCTGCTTGTGAAGGTTCTCATTCATCCAGGTCATGGTATATCTGTTGTCCTCACTATGTCCCTGTGTATCACCCTATCCCTATTGATAGTATATAAGGTAATCTGGACTGGAGAACAATCAATGGCAGCTGACGTGTCAGTAATACATTTTATAACGTACTAAGTGATTTCAAATATTAGAAAGACTATAAAGAAATCCTCATTGGCTTCTTATCCTGGAACTTTAAAGGTAAAATTACAAAATAAAACCCCAATAATAAAAAATACATATCACATATCTACATGCTACATCCCATTTCATATTTATAGAAAGCCAGATCCCAGTTTTATACTTTCCCTGTTATGTGCTAATATCCTATTGGAATAACCAAACTAAAAGAAATATCTTACTACAAATGCCATATAAAATTGATTTTTCCTGTTACACAGAGCAAACAGAAATATCTGTAGGAACACGTCACATCCCACAGTACCCTTGCACAGAATGGAGCACAGAATGGAGCCCTTGTTCAGTAAGCTGTGGCCTGGGAATATCTTTGCGTGTTTCAAACAGCAATACATATTGCAGGATGGAGACCCAAGTTCGTTTGTGCATGGAGAGACAATGCGGGAGCACTCCTGGCATTGTCAGCATGGTAAGGATAAATTCATTCATACCAATATTCTTAAAGAACATGTCCACCCTTAAGACAAAAACTGGTCAATTGTCAGTTACCTGTCCCCAGCCCCAGCGTAAGTTGGCCCTTCCCTCCATGCAGCCAATCAAGGCTTCAAAAACATGACATCACAGCCAATGATTGACAGCTGTTTTAACTGCTGCATTTCTGCTCATGCTCAAACTTATAAAAAGCTCACTGAGCAGAGGAAGTAGGCAGATACCTTTGCCAGAAAGGAATAGAACGTATCGTTAAATATCTGGTTAAAATTGCATGAAATAAACCAGGGTTATAGGCAGATAACTGACAAGTCACCAGTTTTTTTCTTTAAGGATCGGCATGCCCTTTAAGTATGACTTCAATTATTCACCTCAATTACAATTTGCATTTGACTGAAAAATTTGAGATCTACCCAAACCAAAATCTAGCTTACGGTCAGATACAGATCCTCTCCCCACAGTCCTGCAGGGGTGGAAATCTGGACTATAGCATACCACACCTATATCCAATGATTGGCAGGTAGGGCATGGGTGGGGCACATCCATGCCCAACCTACCTCTTCGCTGGCCTGCCTATAACCTTGTCTAAATCCATCAAAGCTTAACCCCATCTCGTCCATCCTGACACAAGACTTGTGAATCGGGGACAACGGGATTGCACCCCAAAAATGGAAGTTTTCCTATTACACACCAGTTTACATATACACACAGAGGAAAATGTGTAACCTAAATGAATGTTTTTTTCCTAGGACGCAACATCCTGTATGACGCTCATCCCCTCTGTACATCCTATAAGGTTTCAGACTGAAGACTGCGTCAGCCTCAGGGATTTCAAGCCAAACTTCTGTGGCCAGTGCGCTGGGAGACATTGCGTGCCCCATCGAACCATGGATCGCCCAGTCCTTTTTTATTGTCAGGGGGTCTTCATGTGGAAGTCAATGATGTTTATTATTTCCTGTGTGTGTCCTACTAATCCCTTTAATACATAACCAAGATGAAAAAAGGAAAATACAAGTCATTCATTTAACTATGGGCAGATTTACAACACTTGTGTTAAATGAGGAATTTTTAAAACACACACACACACATACAGGGTGATACAACAATATCATAACATGAAGCTCCAACCCTTACACTCTCCCGTGATATGGTAATTATTTGTTAGTTACGTATTGGAAATGGTGCAGGCCCTGCAAGATGAGTGTGAAACCCATGTTAACCTGAAATAAAAATGGAGTAACGTGGGTTTTACACTCATAGTGAAATCTATGGGACTGAAGATGAGGTTGGCAGAATATTTTCCACCTGGCCCAATAAGTTTTCCTCTATGAGATAACGTTACCTCTATGGCTGTGTTCACACTTATGGATCTTTCATCCCGACGACTGTTCATCATAGAAAAATTAGCTGATCACCCATGGTTTCGCGACCCATCTAATGCACCATTCATCTAATTCAGGCAAACGAATGGTCTGACGTCGGTCTCAGTCTGCACCATCAAATATTTTGGCCGTTACCTCTATGAGATAAGGTTTCATTTATGAGATAATGTTACGTCTATGGCTGGGTACACTATTTGTCTCGACCGAGCGCTCGCTAAAAATGTCCATTGGCCGCGGATGAAAATTTGAACGATCGATCGAGCGGTCCCATAGGGAACCGCACGATTGATCGGGATTTACCGACATGTCCAATTGACCGTTCCGGAAGAACAGACGATCGAGGTTGGTCACGGCTGTCCACCCCACACCGTGGATCGTTCGGTGGGGCGAAAATATCTGCTAGTGTGTACCCAGCCTATAAGATAAGGTTACCTCTACGAGATTAATGCACAAACACATTTTCTGAATAAAAATACTGAAATATACCTTCCCTCTAACATCATTGCAGAACCTACTAAAGTTCATTGTAAAGAAAAAGATGAATTCCATGGTAACTGAGGAAATATCCATGCAACTATCAGGTGGAAGTTCGGAAAAAGACGGTTTGCTCCTATACTATGGGATATTGCAAAGGTCACCTCGCAGGTGCAAGTTTCTAGGGTTGATTATGGTGTCTTACTAATTTCATAAGGAGATGTTTATATTTCTTTAGCTCAGTCAATATTATTGGCCGCCATTTTTGACACCTGACAAATACAGATTTTTCTAACAACAGCAGTGGAACCTTTGGCATTTCATTCATTCATTATATTGACTTTCTGTTGTAGTAACTGCATAGCATCAGGTGGCCTTGTGGATTTGTTTAAATTTAATTGGGTAACAACCTGGACGGTTTATGGCATTTCATCATCTGGTTTCTCATGAGTGAAAGTCTTGATTGTGAAAACATGAAGGTGCCACTTCCCTAATGGTCTTTCCTCCAACCCAGGGGTGTAACTACCAGGGCCCTATCTTCTTATTTTCCCTATGACAGATATAGCCTCCCCCCCAGGAAGCAGGGAGAGGGGCCCAATTATAGTTTTGCTGGGGGTCCCAGTGATTCGTAGTTACCCCACTACTCCAACCTGCATCTCCTTCACTTCACATTTATCTACTTATTGTGTTAGAGAAGTGAGAATAGCAGATGCTCTCAGACTCTCAGAGGGTCCAGGAAGTTCAACCGCAGAAAGTCACATTAGCATTTTTTTTTTTTCATTTTCTATTACTGAGAATTCTGCAATGAAAACCGCAAGGTCCCATTTTACCTTATTATTATTTTCCATACACCAACCGTCCCCACACAGCAAAATCCGAGGCAGGCTAATTAAAACTTCCAATAACTTTATTAATACAGGTTACAAATTCCAAGAACACGTCAATAACGGGTGAGCATACCTTTAAAGTAGGAACACAATACACGTCTGTCTTGGAATTTTTAACCTGTATTCATAAAGTTATTGGAAGTTTTGATTGGCCTGCCTTGGATTTTGCTGTGTGGGGACGGTTGTGCCGGGAACATTACCTGATGTGTTTACTGTGTGGAGAGGAGAGTTTCTTGTTTCCCTCATGCAACCGGACCCAGACTGTATACACAACCCCTAAGGTGACCATCCAGGGAGGAAAGCGGAAGCCGCAAAAGATATTTTCCTATTTTACCTTAAGCTAGCCACACACGGGTTGATATTTAAATTCAATCCAAATTCAAATGTGTCTGACGTTCGTTTCGGCCAATAATTGGCATGTGTATGGGCCCTTTATCTGTCGGAATGGCCGGACGTTGAAGATCTGCCCGGTCGGTCAGGCAACTATCCCCAACAGAACTGCACATACACAGGCCGATTATTCTTATTATGGGTCAGGACCCGCATTCGCTTGTGTGTACGAACCTTATGAGTTTGTAATGGATTTTCCAGGAAAATGCAATCAATTTGTGTTAAATCTTATTCATTAGAATACAAAGATGGGCCAAACCGACAAATCCCAATGATAAAGTATTGATATTGTTTAGAAGACATTATAAGCTTCTAATAATCCCAATGAAGTATCGTGTGTGGAAGAGAAGTAGCTTAAGACAAAAGTAGGAGAAATATTTTGGCTTTTGTAGAAATGTTGATTTTGGTGCAAACCCAGGAAAAATTCAAACGGTCCAAAATAAACCCATTTAAAATGTAACTAATATGCAGTAAACTAGAAACATAACAAAAAGCAAAAGCCACAGTCTTTCAAACAGGAAAAAGATAGATAGAAGGAGAGATAAAAACCTATATCTGTCCTTAGTATTAAAGGGAACACTCCTATTATGTGATAAATAGAACACAAAAAGTGCACAAACGGAACAGTGGCCCAATTACACGTGTCTGTACGCCATATTGGAAGCACAGAGTTCTCCCCTATGGATAGTGGGGGGGGGGGGGTGAAGAGAGAGCCCACTGTTGTGCAGAAAGAAAAAAAATATAGAGCACTATCACCTATCATAGTTTGCCAGGCATTCTCTCAGCCACATAAGAATGCAAATAAGCATGGATAAGGTTTATTCCTGACATCAGAAAAGTGAGGTTTGGAAGTAAACCCAACGTTGTTTTATGTCTTGTGGGCTGACACTCTTCTTGTTCAGAGAGGAATGATCTCTGAGTGTTGTCTGTATTTAGTTCGCCTTTCATACATGTTTAGTTAGAGGAAATCAAGTTTAAAGTCCAAGTATAAATAGGGTATGTATATGTTCTTTCTACATTTCTGTCTCTGAGCCGAGTATTTTATAACTTTTACAGTTTAAAGTTTGAGAAATGTAAACACACCTGGTTATAATGTAAATAAACGGATCTAAAAATATCAGGATTTATTTTATTTCACTTTAAATTTTTTGCTGAGGGGAATCTATTGCAGCAATGTGGCTTCTGTTTTCGTAACTGTTTTCAAATCTCTCATTAAGAAAAGCCGTACATTCTATTAGAGGATTGGGATACAAATAGCCTCCCAGTAAACTAGTATAATAAAGAATGTATGGATTTCCTTTCCTATCCAACAAATGAACATCTAGGAGATTGAGGGTAGAAGATAAGGCTATATTGATAGTTTGAATTTAAAAAAAAAGGCTCAATCATGGAGTGTCTCAATGAGATCCTAGAAGTTTTTAGCTAGTGTTAAACATCTGAATTGTAAATGTTTTGATTGGCTTCTTCCTCTAGTGCTGTGAACATTGTAGAGTTTTGATTGGCTACTTCCTCTAGCTCTGTGAACATTGTAGTGTTTTGATTGGCTACTTCCTCTAGCTCTCCGGATGCTCCAGTGCTTTGGTTGGCTACAGGTTTCAGACCTACATTCTTGGACAAAAATAGTTTACAATAGCCATTCACACCCAAGGACAGACAACATCTGTCCTTCTAGGTGACATAGAAATAATCTATTTTCATCTTAATATAAACATATCTTTCACATAGGCAGGTAGATATAATAAAAGTTCTTATCGTTAAAAATGGTGCTAATTTTGCCCCAACCAATCAAATCTTATTTAACATTTGAAAGCTAACATCGGATTGGTTACTTTTATTACATCTCCCTGATTGTCTGTAGACACCAACTCATGTGTGTTTAAAGTGTAGAAATGGCAAATTCCTAGTAGGAGCAGCTGAATTATATTCAGACTACAGAAATAAAGTCATAGCCCATAGCAATTTTGTTATCTACCCCGTACTTAATCTTTGTTTGGGCAAGTAATTCCCAAGTAACACAGAAGGGGGCAGGCACTATAGGTTTTGTGGACTAGAAAGAAATGCAAACTTTATAACAATATTTTAAAGGTATATCATTTTAATCGATTGTTTCTTTGTTAAGCTGTAAGTTGGTAAAAATTTTATTCTAGACCATAGTTCTCCTTTAAAAGAGTATGCTGTTATAATTTATTATAAAGTCATTTAATTCCCATAGTTAAAAGTACATGGTCACATTTTAAGATGATGTGGCTAAAAGGACTTCCTGTCATTTTCTTTTAATAAGATACCATCTTTATAACAGATCAAGTCATGAGACAACCGCTGGTTGCAGCTGAATCAAGATCTTTAGCTGATGACAACAGAAAATAGTCCAATAAACAAAAAGCCTTTTAGCTGATAACTGTCCACATGTTCTTAAAACCCGAGAGGCTATTGTTTATACCACTGCAGCCTGTTCAGCTTTCACACATGTACTGTACGTAGTAGAAATGGAGGCCGGTATAAAAAAGGTAAGTAACTGCCATGACCCACATTGAATTGTGTCTTAACTAAAAGGACCACTAGTCAAATGGCAAATAACCTCTGATTATAAATGTTCTTTTTGGCCTTAACTTGTCCTTAAAGTGTATGTATACTGAAAAAATGACTTTGTGTCATCTTTATCCATAAATGAATACATGTAAGTAGCACTTACTCTGAGGTGTGTGTGTTGCTGCATTCCTTCAATACAATACTTATTTTGCTCAGGCTCTGACAACTGTCCTGACTATTTTCCCCCATACCAACTGTCAATATTGTATACAGTATACAGCACACCAACTGTCAAACCATTCTAGCTACAGCAAAACTGCTTACAGAAATGCTAAAACGTAAGATGTTTCAGACTGGACATCTAATGAAATAGTGGCAGATTAAAAAAAAGGGTAAATTGATAGTTTCCATTAATGGGCAATTTAAAAAAACAAATTTGCCAGTGTACATACTCTTTAAAGTAAAGACAGGACAGGAAACGGCGTCTAAAATATAATTTGTTCTCCAAATCCATAATCTAGCAGGGTAATATTCCTTTAAGGGTTTTTATAAACAATATAAATAAATCTTCATTTGTGAGAATAAACAATGTTGGGTTTATTATGTCCCATCCCAACACACACACACGCACACACCCTACAAACACACAGAAAACTGGCGTGAATGTAGAAAATAGCAACTTCCTAGGAATTCTTCCTGAGAAAAATAATAAGACTACAAAGACAATCTATTTCTGGCACGTGGTCATGTAATTCCTCCCAGGGTGCTGAGATTTTGTAATCAAATCAATTTAACAGTCACACGTGAAACAACCATCACCAATCAGACCTAATGCCTACACATTCCTTGAAGCCTGGACGGGTGCTCTTTATATAAACAGGGTGACATTTTGGGGTGCCGTTATGTCTCAATACATCAACATCATACTGTCATACTGAAGAATTTTAAAGTGACCAGGACCAATCAAGCTGATTCTTACTGACTTTACCTGCCACACTTTCAGGTAACTCAATTGGATGATAAGATGTAACATTATTGTTGATAAGTAGAATGTTCAGTTGTATTTTATTCAAAAAGTTTATTATTGCCATTACATTGTATTATTTAAGGCGATTGGGGGAGCTTGAATATGAAGACAGACTGGATAAGTTACAATTATGTACGCTAGAGAAAAGGGGGGATATGATCACTGTGTATAAATACATTAATGGGCCATACAATGTTCTATTGGTGATGGTGAATAATGCCACAGATTTATGTCAGAGGACACGCAGACATCCATTAAGACTGGAAGAAAAGAAGTTTAGTCTTCAAGTTCGGAAAGGGTTTTTAACGATTAAACTATGGAAATGTCTTCCACTGGACGTTGTTATGGCAGGTTCATTGGACAGTTTCAAGAAAAGAAAGCTGGATGAGTTTCTAAAAACAAAGAATCTTGTAAGTTACTGGTATTGATACATAAAGTTGAAGTTGATCCAGGGATATTTTCGATTGCTATTCATTTATTACTGTTTTGCCTTTTTCTGGATCATACTTTACTATAAAATACTATACTTTACTATGATATACTATACTATACTTTACTATTCTATGTTTTACTATATTATACTATATACTATACTTAATTATACTATACTATTCTATACTATGCGTTACTATACTTGCTATAGCTAACTATAATATACTATACTATACCTTACTACTTTTAACTAACTTTAATATACTATACTTTACTATTCTTAACTATAATATACAATACATTGCTATACTATACTTACCGTAACTGTAATATAACTATACTATACTTAACAATACTATACTATACTTTACTATACTATGCTATACTTTACTATAATATACATTACTATACTATATACTATACATTACTATACTATACTTTACTATACTATAATATACATTACTATATACTATACTATACTTTACTATATTGTACTAGTACATTACTATTCTTTACTATGTTATATTATAATATACTTTACTATACCCTATGCTATACCATACTATTCGTATATACCATACTTTAATATACTATACTTTACTATACTATATACCATACTATACTTAACTATGATATACTTTACTAAACTATACTTACTGTAACTATAATATACTTTACTATACTACACTTTACTATATTAAATCATACTATACTATATACTATACTATACATTACTAAAATCAGAACCTCAAGCAATGAATGGGGTTACTTACCCTTTAATAATCAGACAAATGTACTGTCTGGATCCTCTCTAGGGGGGAAATGATAATGAATTCATTATTAATTGGAATGAAAAGATCTCAGTTGCCTCCCTTCCTGTTTTTCATTGACTTGACTCTAAATATTTCCTGGTGAATCTATGTATCAGTGTTATTATTACTGTATAGCGTCATTGGTACTAGATTTTTGAGCTCCAACCAATCAGATCTTATTCAACATTTGAAACATCTGATTGGTTGGGGCAAAATTAGCACCATTTTTAACGATAAGAACTTTCATGGAAGTTAGTCTGCTTCGAGGAGCTTGCAATCTATGTATCAAACGCACACAACCTAGAGTACTAGGAACCTGCTTGTGAAGGTTCTCATTCATCCAGGTCATGGTATATCTGTTGTATTCAATTAGATCAACTGGACTTGAAATGTAGTTCTTGAAGACGTTTCGCTAGTCATCCGACTGGCTTTCTCAATTCAGAATGACTTGTACAAGAATCTGTGGCAATTATGTACCCTGGAAAATCCCAATTAGCATATCACAGCCAGGTGTTAAGGGTGTGATTAGATAGTGGCTAAGAGGTGTTATAGGAACGCCCAGAGTAAGGTGTTAAAACAGCATTGTACATGGCAGACAGTTGGTGTCGAACCCCCCCACCTCTATTTAGGCTTGGTTTCTTTATTTTCACATAAATGGCCTCCTTAACACCTCTCTTGAACCAGTCACGTTCCTTTCTCAAGGTGCTCTGTCCCATCAAGACCACTAACGTCTCTACCTGATGGCTTGGAAACTGGATCCGAGATCTTAAGATTGAGGGGCATTCCCTCACCAGTGATTCTGACCATGCTTGCGGCCACAGTCTGGCAAAGCTAAGCATCCAGGTGCAAGGAACGTGGCCTGCCACAGAGGTCGTTTGTGCTTTCCAGAATTCTCCGTTTCCTGCAATCCAGGGGGGACCAGGGTCTTTCTTTAAATACCCTAAAGGGGCAGGTATCGGCACTGTCCATCATTTTTCATCTCCGGCTGGCTCAGAGAAGGGATGTGCACACCTTTCTGCAAGGGGTAGCTCACATTCCCCCTTCCAGGAGTGCGCCGACTCAACCTTCAGGGGTTGCCCCCCTTTGAGCTTTTAGAGTCGATTTCCATGACTCTTTTATCCTGGAAAACTGGTTTTCTGTTGGCTAGTTCCATTATACGCAGAGACTCAGAATTAGCGGACCTTTCTGTAGACCCTGTCTGTTTATGTTTCTTGCCTGACAGAGCAATTCTCAGAACTCACTCTGACTTCCTGCCAAAAGTGGTCTCCGCATTCCATCTCAACCAGGACATCGTTGTACCTTCCGTCGTACCTGCCCGAACTAAGGATATCAGGTCTTCCATTATCTTTTTGTTCTCTTGGCAGGCCCACACTGTGGTTCTAGAGCCTTGTCTCAGACTTGCAAGATAGATAAGATCAGCCATCCTGTGCTGTTACTGGCGGGTTGCAGCCCATTCTACAAGATCCATGGGCACTTCATGGGCAGCACCTTGGTCAGGCAGCGCACCTTGGTTGTCCGTTATGATGTTTATAAGATTCTATAGAGTTTATGTTTTTACCTCCGCAGAAGTGCCATTGGGATTTTCTGTGTTGCAGGCTGCGGAGGGTTCATTTTTTGTTTACCTCCCAATTGCTACTGGAGCTTTCGGACATCCCCAGTGTGCCTGGGTCCCCCTGAGGCTGATAGAGAAAAGAGAATTTTTATACTTATGTAAAATGGTTTTCTCTGAATTCAAAGGGGAACCCAGGCACAACCCAGGTCAGTGTCACCTCAACAGCTGTTTCTTTCTGTAGTTTGGCTTTTTGACACAAGTTTGGATGTTTGGAGTTTTTTAGTTTTATATATAATTGTTACTGCTTCGCTCCCTTGCTTATGGGCAAGGGGCGGGGCCGGAGCCTCACTTCTTAAGAATTTGAAGTGTCTGCTCCTTGGGGTAGAAACTTAAACCCAGTGTGCCTGGGACCCCCTTTGGCTTCTGAGAAATGCATTTTACATAAGTGTAGAAATTCTCTTTTTATAGTTATAAAGGTCTTGAGGGACTCATATAGAATTGTGCATTACTCCCATTCTCTGGAATTCTATTCCCCTCTCTCTACGTCAAGAAACCTCAATAAGCAGGTTTAAATCTAGCCTTACATCCTACCTATCTGGTAACCAGCACAGTATTTGATTGTTTTATTTGCACTGCATACGTCTTACTCCAGCACTTATACCCATTCCATTGTGTCTGTGTGTTACCCACCTAACTAGATTGTAAGCTCTACAGGGCAGGGACCTCATTACCTTTTGTGGCAAAGCCCTAGCACTTCTATTTATATAAGTTATATATTTATGTACTGAACTATCTACATATGTATTTATCCCCCTTGTATGACTTTATTGTATTTTAAAGGGCATGTCCACCCCCAAAACTATAATCCCCCCACTACTGGCTCCATTGTGTAGTGTAGTTTAATCCTTACCTCACATCCCAGCTCCATAAGGCTCTCCTGTAGTCCCCCTCCAAAGTCCCAAAAATGCCCACCAGGAGGATAGCAGAGTCCATATAGGACTCTGCCTCCTACCTGGCCCCGGGAGAATTTTGGCATGCGTACTGCAGCCCTTCTCCCCCTCCCTCTCCCTCCCTCTCCGGATTCCCTCCCCCTAGTGTAAAATCTTTTAGATATATGATTCCCCCTGTCTCCCCAGCCCCAACCGCTCCATTTTTATTCTTAGAAAGTGCCCCACACTTTACTTACCTTCCCTCTTTCCCCCACCGCAATGAACTTTCCCCCGCCGCTCAGCCAATCACAGATGCGACTGCCGGTCCCGCCCCTCTGCTTGCATTTTCTGGCAAGCAGAGGGCCGGCAGCGCGGGGGAGGTAAGTAAAGTTTGGGGCACTTTCTAAGAATATAAATAGAGCGGTTGGGGCTGGGGGGACAGGGGGAATCATATATTAAAAAACGGTTTTAAGGGTGGACTACCCTTTAAAACTGCACAGCGCTGCATCCCCAAGTGGCGCTATATTAATAAACATATACATACATACGGTACATACATACAATATGGCTTGCCTTGCATGTTTTTGATGCTGTAGTAATTTTGCTACCTGTAATATGATTAGTGCTCAGCTTTTAACATGCTTTTTATGCAGGTAATAAAAATGTGGTCACTCGAGAGCATCTGGACCGCATGAAAAATGGCTGCATTGTATGTAATATGGGACATTCGAACACTGAAATTGATGTGGTAAGCTTTATTTATAATATAACCATTCACAGTCTAGTTAAAGATAGTGTTTCTTTTTAGTTTTCTTAATATTTTTTTTTCTTTTAGACCAGCCTGCGCACTCCTGAGTTGACATGGGAGCGCATCAGGTCACAGGTTGACCATATAATTTGGCCTGATGGAAAGCGGATAGTTCTTTTGGCTGAGGTGGGTTGGTTTCTTGCATCATTATTTATTTGAAATTTGAGGTGTATGAGAGAAAGGAAAAGTGTTAATGAATATATATCTTTCATATCCTGAGTAAAAAACACATAAACCTACTGCACTCAACAGTAACGTTAATCAGCAGATAAAGGGCATCTATAGTGGGAAAATTAACTTTTTTCAGATTCCTTCTCTGTCCTGAGATACACCAGTTAGAAGAATACGAGATTGCATTCCTCTACTCCTACTTGGACTGTCAATCAAATCCCTGTGACGTGATCCCCCCTCCCTGCTCTGTAATAAACATAGAGATAATGGCTTTAGCAGGGGGAGAGAGTTAGCTTTGATGGTAGATATAAGGCTGCACTTGACCCCCCTTTTTAATAGCTTTCACTGATTGATGATGGGTCACAAAGAGAGAGATCGTAAACTGTACTGTTCTCCCTCTTCTTCCGTGGTTCTAGGACAGCTTGCTTTCTATTGGCCACTGTGCGTGGGTGTGTTTTTCAGGATGTTGAACTTTTAACTCCTACTGCACATGATAAACTTGTCGGTTAGCCGGAGTTGAGACATGGAGGAGGTAACAGAGGGGAGGGGGAAGAGGGGAGTGCTGCACAAAGATCTGACACCATGGTTAAACAGAGTCACTGACAAAGATAGGATTAAGACAGTTCAGTGGAAATGATAAAAATTTGTTAAATTATTAGTTTGTGTAATCTCTTTTTAGTCATTCTACATATTCTCTCCCATTTTGAAAAATCAGATAATTTCATACCCTTTGCTGTTCCCTGCTGTTGATATTAGTGAGCTGACATTTCAGGTTCTTCTTCTTCCCAGGATGCACCACATCCTTGGAATGTTTCTAACAGTAATTTCTACTGATTGGCTGTTGGATGGGTCAAAGATGCTCAGATCTCTACTGAGCAACTGAATCAACCCAGGCTCTGGGTCATGGGCAAGACCATAACGGTCTCTACTAGCGGTCCTGCAAACAGGAAGTCAGTATTTTCGCTGCATTTATTTATACACAGACACAATGCTGAATGGGCAGATTAAGGTCATTGGGATGAAAAAATACTGCTCTTTTTTCTGAAAAGTACATGGAAATGTTACCAAGTGTCCATTATATGTTAATTATGTATCATTTAAAAGCTATGAAGTACATTTAAAATATGAATGAATTATGTTAATTAATTATAATATTTGCTTTTTAGGGACGACTTCTTAATCTAAGTTGCTCAACTATTCCCACATTTGTACTCTCAATAACAGCAACAACAGAGGTAGGTTGGAATGCAAATGCATCGGGTATGTTTAAGGTATAAAAAGTCTTCACTCAAACTTTTCTTTGCAACATCAAATCTTCCTGCGTAGGTGTGGCTTGTAGAGATGGGTGTGGGTTGTGAATGCGTAGGTGGGGCTTGTAGAGATGGGTGTGGGTTGTGAATGTGTGGTGGGCAAACTATCACTGGCTGGTGAACTTAAGGGTTGACTTCACTGTCTGGTTAAATGATGGGCTGACTTTACACCGGCTGGTAGGGCTGGCTCAACAGGGGCTGCTAAACCCTCCAGACCTTCAGTTAAGTAATTGGTATGTACAAGTTGCCCACAAAGACTGGTACATACAAGTTGTCTGCACAGACTGGTACATACAAGTAGCCCAAAGTGAGAGGTACAGTAAATACAAGTTGCCACAGTGAGTGTTACATACATGTTGCCACAGTGAGAAGAACATTCATGTTGCCCACAGTGAGTGATACATTCAATTTTCCCACAGTGATGGGTACATATAAGTTGCCCACAGTAACTGGTAGAAACCGGTAGACTTGCACTCCAAACGGTGAATAGTTTATTAACAGCCAAACATCAGCAAATCAAACAACGTTTCGGGGTAACAACCCCTTCATCACCTGATGAAGGGGTTGTTACCCCGAAACGTTGTTTTGTTTGCTGATGTTTGGCTGTTAATTATTCACCGTTTGGAGTGCAAGTCTACCGTGATATTTTCTAGCTATTCGTTCCCTTTGAAGTAGGGATTTTGGACTGTTTGCACCCGCCTGGGGTTAGTGTGCATATGGACTTTGTTCTTATCTGTACCACAGTAACTGGTACATACAAGTTGCCCACAGTAACTGGTACATACAAGTTGCCCACAGTAACTGGTACATACAAGTTGCCCACAGTAACTGGTACATACAAGTTGCCCACACAGACTGGTACATTCAAGTTGCCCACACAGACTAGTACATATTAGTTGCTCACAGTGACTGGTAATATACGTTTTATCTTACTTTGGCAGTGTTGCAGGGGATGGGATGGCAGGTCAGAGGCAGGATCAAATCACTGGTACTATAGGCCACCCACGGGTGTGAACACTCCCCTGCATGGAATGCACACTTTCGGACTATGTGAATGGATGTGCAGATGCAATAGGGGATTTTTTTTAGTACTGCTGACACTTTATACTTTATCACAGTGATTGTTCCTTTTACAAGAATCAAAGGCCCCATAATGCAATAAAAGTTAAATTGCCTCTTTACTGTAAAATCAAAATTCCACCACCTAACCAAACACAGGGTTTTGTGTTGGGACAACTTCTAATTAATCTGTTTATTAATGATTTCGAAGGATGTATTGTCAGCAACAGCAAGGTCTCTGTGTTTGTCAACAACACAAAACTTTTTTGTCTGTTTAAACCTCGAATGTACAATTGTTTCAGGAGGCTCTGGATAGATTGTCCCACTGGGCTGCTAAGTGGCAGAAGAGATTCAATGTTGATAGATGTAAGGCGATATATCTGTTGTATTCAGTTAGATCAACTGGACTTTCGGTTTAGTTCTTGAAGACGTTTTGCTAGTCATCCGACTGGCTTTCTCAATTCAGAATAACTTGTACAAGAATCTGTGGCAATTATGTACCCTGGAAAATCCCAATTAGCATATCACAGCCAGGTGTTAAGGGCATGATTGCATAGTGGCTAAGAGGAACGCCCAGGGTAAGGTGTCAAAACAGCATTGTACATGGCAGACAGTTGTGTGACAGTTGTGTGTCGAACCCCCCCACCTCTATTTTGGCTTGGTTTCTTTATTTTCACATAAATGGCCTCCTTGACACCTCTCTTGAACCAGTCACGTTCCTTTGCCAGTCACGTTGTTACACCTTCGCCTCTGCCCTTGAGCTGCTTGGTAGAAGTCACGGAGAATGGTAAACTGGAAGTAGAGGTTTACAGAAAACCAATCCACACAGATCAGTATTTGATGTTTGACTCCCACCACCCTTTAGATCAAAAGCTGTCATCAGAACCCTGCAACACAGAGCAGAGAACATCGCCACTAGCATAGAGACGAAGGCAAAAGAAATGAAACATCTCAGAAGAGCCCTTAAAACTTGTGAATATCCAGACTGGGCCTTTGTCAAAAGAAGTAGAAGAAAAGAACAAAAGTACCAACAGTGAAGAGGAAAATCAAGACAGGAGAAAGAACATGGTCATCCCATATGTAGCAGGGGTCTCCAAGAAATTAAAAAGCAATTGGTACATCCGAAAGACCCAATACCGAAACACAAGAAAAGCGACATCATATATGTAGTGCAGTGCAGTGAAGAGTGCTCTGATTTGTATGTGGGGGAGACCAAACAGCAACTGCATCAATGTATGGCCCAGCACAGAAGAGCCAATTCCTCCTATAACACGTCTTAGCCACTATGCAATCACACCCTTAACACCTGTCTGTAATACGCTAATTGGGATTTTCCAGGGTACATAATTGCCACAGATTCTGGTACAAGTCATTCTGAATTGATAAAGCCAGTCGGATGACTAGCGAAACGTCTTCAAGAACTACACTTCAAGTCCAGTTGATCTAATTGAATACAACATATATACCATGACCTACCTGGATGAATGAGAACCTTCACAAGCATGTAAGGCGATGCATTTTGGGCTTAAAAAGTTGGAGTTAATCCAGGGATATTTTCAATTGCCACTAGGAGCCAGGAAGGATTTTTTCCCCCTTCATACTGGGTTTTGTTTTGTTCTTTTTGCCTTCTCTGAATCAGCAGCAGGAAATGTGGGTATTGCTGAGTAGGTTGGACTTGATGGACGTATGTCTTTATTAAACCTTAAATACTATACTGTGCTGTGACTGACTTTTTTTTTTTTTTTAAACAATTCTAACTTCAGTGTGTAAAGTTCCATTTTGTGTCCACAGGCTCTAGCACTAATAGAACTGTATAATGCTCCTGAGGGTCGATATAAACAAGATGTTTATCTGCTGCCAAAGAAGATGGGTAAGTTCAGGGCTGTATGTTTATGCAGCATTCACATAGATTAACAAGGAATGCATTGTTTTAATTAACAGTTTCTTGTTGTGTAACAGTGTGTGAATACACAAGCTAATTTTGGTCTATTAGTAACCTCTAATACATGGCTGGAATTATAATGGGAGCTTCAGTGGAATATACATATCTGAGTAATTTTTATAATAAAATATTCCACTGTTGCCTCCATACCATTTTCAAAGCCTTCTACATTGTTTACCCCTTCTACTTTTACCTAAAACCTATAAAAAAAACCTGTCTGATTTACAAAGGGCTAATGGCTGGTTAAAAAAGACTATTAGACCCGTAATAAATCCAGGTTTACTATGCAGTCAGGGCCATGATGGGTGATGTCATGGCCAAATTGCATAGGTGAGTATGCCATATTTACACATCGGGGGGCCTCTACCTGCAGGTGTGATGTTCCACACAGAGTTACAGGCCCCTAGTGTGAATGCAGTCTTAAGGTGCATACACACAGGCGGTCGGGAGTTGGCCCCCAAAATCACATGAGTGTATCACGCTTAAGTGTATTTTTACAACACATTGCTGCATGCATTTCTGTACATTTTAATTTAAAATAGAAAAGTGAGAATAAAGGAACCTTCCAAAAATATCTTTTGTGTGTTTGCTTTGCGCATTGTGAACAAATACCTAATTAAATGTGAGTTTTTCTCACATAAGTTATTAACGTCTGTCTGCTTTTATCTCCAGATGAGTATGTTGCAAGCCTGCATTTACCTGCCTTTGATGCTCATTTAACAGAATTAAGTGAGGATCAGGCAAAATATTTGGGGCTTAACAAAAATGGACCATTCAAACCAAACTACTACAGGTAAAATGAATTCATTTTGCAAATTTTACATTTTATTAAATGCTAGCATCTAAGTCTTGCTCTTCCCCCTCCCACAGATATTAAAGCTTTTTCACAAGAGAGACCTACCTGTGTTTTTTGAAGACAGCTTTAGAAAAAAAGACCAGCTTGTTTTTATATAATGTTTGGTTTTTTAATTATTGTCATGTTTTCGTCTTCGTTTCTTTCTGCTTATCTGGATATTTTCCATGTTGCTGCTTTTGCATTTATAACCAGATATCAAACATCCAAAATCTCTAAAACTGTGTTTAGCCATACCTGAAATATGGAGCACTGCACATATTTTTGCCTTAATTTAGTTTGGTACATTTGCTAATTATTCCTCTCTATGTAATTTTAGCTATGATTGCTATGTACCTGTGTTTTAACAAAGACCACACATATAGGCTGCATTGTTCAGTGCAAATAGTAATATTTTTTTTTTTTTGCTCTTTTGTATTGCGGTCCATATAGAAGTTTCCATATTATAATTTATTCCTACGTTTTTGTTTCAAATCTTACATTTTATGTTGAGTGTAGGTTTTATGTAACAGTATAAGGGCACAAAACATCACCTTTTATTGTAGTATGTGTAGTTACTTTGGCCAGAAGTCAGCAACTGCAGCTCTACGGCTGTTTATGAATTTAACTTCCAGCATCCACTAAAGATTATGAAAATGTAGTTTTTAATAAATTGAGATTAGCTGTTTGCCTACAATATGCTTGATTTATTTCTCTGTATTTGTCTTAGCACTGCATTACCATTTTTATTCTTGTTTCTGTGATTATAAATGATTTAATATTTAAAATGAAGATTATTCGTATTAGAACTGTTCTCTGCCACACAAAAACAAAGCATTACTGTGACACTTTAAACTAACTGCATATAGCAATGTCCATGTCTAAATACTGCATGCTCTTAAGATGTGATAGCGCATGCCTTTGGTTTGTCTTTTTGGTGCTCTGACACAGCCATAACATACATATGTTACCTGCATTCTATTATAGAACAATTTGGAAACTCTCAGGGTTATTCAATAAAAGTTCTTATCGTTTAAAATGGTGCTCATTTTGCCCCAACCAATCAGATCTTATTTAACATTTGAAAGCTAACATCTGATTGGTTGGGGCAAAATTAGCACCATTTTAAATGATAAGAACTTTTATTGAATAACCCTGTCTGTTGAGTAGTTTATGAATGTTCACATTTGGCATTTCCTGCTGCAAAGTCCAAGTGGGAAAAGGGCTGTAAAATGACACACACTGTATTTCTGTGGAACTACTGGAGCCACTTTAAATGGCATGACGTCCTTGACATAAATTGACAGATTTATTTTTAATATATGTATAGATATAGAAAATTAAATTAATATGTATGCAATAATACGCTGATCTTTGCAATACCTAAATAAAGCCAAAACAAGATGAATTTCCATGGTGTGTTTCTCTTTCCATAATGAGATAAACGACATTTATAAACATCTGTATTGATTATCATACTGTGCATGGTTATAGTGTGTAGCTTTCACAGGTTAATCCTATGCATCTAAGAGGTCCATTTTTTGGAAGTTTCTTTTAATCACAATAATGTATGTTTACAAACAAAATAGATGTTAAACAAAAAAGACATTTTTTGTCAAACAATGGTGTTTACACTTTTTAAATCATAATCACAACACAAACTACTCAAATGACCCTAATCAAAAGTTTACATAACCCAGAGTTCTGTATGTAAACTTATGAGCACAAATGTTGGTTAGAGGTGTCATCAAAACTGACCAGGTTGAGGCGTCAAAATAGCAATGTACATGACAGACAATTAGTGCCCCCACACACACCTCTATTTAGGCTTGGTTTCTTTATTTTGACATAAATGGCGTCCTTAACACTCTTTAAACCAATCCTGTTCTTTGTCTAACATGTTGACATTGCAGTCTGAAAAATGTATAGATCGATACTTACAGCCCCTTCTCTCCTGCGGCGTCTCCATTAAAGCAGCTGCGTCTGTGATTGGCTGCCTTCGGCTAATCACAGACGCAGCTGCCGGTCCATCGTGTTTGTGACTTCCTCCAAACAGGGAGGCGGGAGGAGATGTCGCGGGAGTGTATAAACATTTTTTGGAAGAAATATATCGGCAGTTGGGGGTGGGGAGTGGATGCTTACCTTATGCTAAAAGTTTTCAGGGTGGAAATGCCCTTTAATCTGTTTATAAATTATTTTGAATTAGGTATTGTCAGCAAGGTTTCTGTGTTTTCAAATGATACAAAACGTTTTCGTCCATTAAAAGCTACAGATAATGTGCAATTGTTGCAGTGGGATCTAGATAGATTGCTACATTGGGCTGCTAAGTGGCAGATGAGATTCAATGTTGAGAAATATAAGGTGATGCATCTTGAGATTAAAAATCCTTGTGCTGCTTATACTATAAATGGCTCTGTGTTAAGTGAATCCCTGTTGGAAAGGGATCTTGGAGTTTTGGTAGACAAGAAACATAAAGCAAGCAGTGCCAGATGACAGCTAGAGCCAGCAATATATTGTCTTGTATAAAGAGGACTATGGATTGAAGGGAGAAAATTATTATACTCCCTCTATACAAAGAACAAGTGGCAAGAATGCGGCCTCAGGCTGAAGACTGGTGTGGAGCTGGAAAATGGAACTGGTGTGTAGTGAGATACTGGAACTGATATAAAGCGTGATACTGGGACTGGTATGGAGCAGGATAATAGCATTAGAAAGAAGCTGACACCCAAAATCAAAAGACTAGGCAGAGAAAACTGGAGCCAGGAGTAGTGGTGCTACAAACTTGCATCGGAGGGGAGAAAACCTGTAATTGAAATTATTGCACTGGTGCGGAATGTTGAAATCATGTCATTGCTCAGCCAGCAACTTCTGCGTATGATGTGAACAGAACTATGGTGTGGCAAGGATGAGAAATGGGTAAGTTCCCTATAAGTTGTAAAGCCTTATAGTACTTGAGGTTAAATAAAGACATATGTCCAACCCACTCAGCATTACCCACTTTTTCTGCGAAACAGTTGATCCAGTGGATGGCAAAAAAACCCCAGTATGAAGCAGAAAAAAAATACCTTCCCGAATGGCAATCGGAAATATCCGTGGATCAACTCCAAAACTCCAACTCTGTGTATCAATATCAAAAACTGTACACAGGATTCCAAAATTGCTCCACATATTCCAAATTAGGCCTTAGAAATGCTTTGTAAAGAAGGAGAATACCGTAATATCTTTCTACCTTAAATCCATACCCCTCTTCCAGGAGAGGTCAGGAAGAAATTTTTTCCCTCTTTCTGCATTTTTTTTGCCTTCTTCTGGATTAGCTGTTAGGCAGGAAATGTGGATATCGCCATCAGGCTTTTCGCCCAAGTAAAACGTGTGTATGTAGCTTTTGGCAGAAGCAGATTAATATTATACTGCCTTTTTTCTGTAAAAAGTTCCAGAATCAATGAACAGGCACTGATAACATCAGTAATTAGTTGCCTGTGAATGGAATACTTGTTTTTTGCTGCAGTGTGTTCTGTGAGCATGCTTAGACCCTGGGCAGGAAAGGCAGATGTGATGTTACTCAAGCTACTAAAGTCTCTAGATAACATTGATATACTGTAGATATAGCACATTCACATTAACAAATATATAACAAGCTGTGTCTCTTCTCTTTCTTTTGCTGTGGCTGTTTGTCACAACCTTATGTGACAATCTATCTAGATCCGCCTGCATCAATTGCACATCATCTGTAGCTTTTCATGGTCCGCAAACACCTTGCTGACAACACAGAGCCCAACAGACCGTATATATATGGACGACTATATCAAAAGCATTAGCAAAATCAAAGTATACCACATCTTGGGGGCAGTATCGCTTTTTAGGGATACCGCATGCAAACAATAGAATTCTAGTGCTCAAACAATTCTAATTGCATATTGGCTTTAAGCTATATATAGTTTAAAGGACAATTATACTCACCTTCCCTCCGCTCCTCTTCCTTAGTCAGTACTTTCTACCCAGGGTGAGGACCTGAACCACTAGGTCCTCACCTCTGGGTTTGCTTAACTCTGGGTTTGCAGCATATACTTACTTACACACTGCTCCTGTGAGCCCTGCCCCCTCCTCCCTGTCGGCAACATAGACAATAGGAAGACACTCTCTGCAACAAAGAAGAATCCAGTCCACCAGCCAGTGTAACGTCAGACCTCCAGTTCACCAGTCAGTGTTAAGTCAGCTCTCCTGCTCACTAGTTAGTGTCAAGTCAGCTCGCAGTGTTCCCTCTAAAGCTGTGCTCTTGTGCGGGTACACACAAATCTGCAGGCCTACACACAGGTTAAAGTGGTGTGCACACAAAAATCTGCTGGAATATTAGTGCTGCGATGTGTAGCGCACATAATTTATTTTTGCATGCGCACAGACACTTTATTTTTGTGCACACAGATGATATTAAATTAGAAAGAGCATTGCCAGCCAGCCAGCCCCCCCCCTCCTGTTTTCCCTGATGTAGCCATATCCACTTTACAGCCTATAGGCAACCAAAAGTAGGTTCCAGCTGTTGTATCTCCTCTGAAGGGGACTCATTCTGATATGCAGTAACCTGTGAGAGAAAATGTTCATGTAGCAAATTTAAGGAACCCATCACCCTTTCCTGTGGTGATGGGCGCAATCTGTTTTCTACATCCACATGAGTCTTGCACTTACTGCTGTCAGTAAGTTGGTCTTTTGTTGTTTTAAAAGAGAATCAATTTGAGTAAGATCTAGCTTAAGTTCCTCGATGATTTTCCCTTGGAAGGGTTGGTTTATTCTTCCTATAATGAAATATAGGTTCTGTAGGTCCTCTTTCTTGCATAGTCTCGGGTCTGTTTAAGTAGTCAGTAATGTCCCTCTTAGGTGATGGCTGGATTCTTTTTTGACTCATGTATGCTCTTCCTCTTACAAACTCCTCCAGCTGGAGAAGATGGGGTGTTGAAGCAAGTTTAAAGTCTTAATTAGTGCCGGTCAGACAGGAGCTTCCTCGGAACACATGTCAGTTAGACTCCGCCCCCAAAATACATCACTTTTCAACCTTTGTTCAACTTTTCCCTTGGCTGTAATGTTTGTCTAATAATTGATGCAAAATGAAGCAAAAAAAAAAAAGTCTGAAATCATATCCAATTTCCTCCAGATGGGGAAAAAACTCTTTCAATCAGCTATCATCCATGTTTGTTTCAAGGCCAACAGGGCTTTAGTTGTCCACGTGGCACATAATAAAAACTGTTAACTCACGTTCTCATAAAAAGCAAGTAAGTTTGTTTTACAAGAAATGTTCACTCCTTAAGACATAATTCTGAAAATGGTGACAAACCACCATACCATACCACCTCTATACTGCCCAACTATTCCTATGCCCTGCTCCAATCTGCGCAAGCCATGCCCATTCCAGGACAGGCCTTCAAAAAGGGGTGTGTGTACGGATAACTCCTAGGGAAATATTAATAAAGGCTCATCAACTTTTTGCCCCTGTTATCACCAAATTTGGAACACAAACACAATTTATAAAGCATTGAAAAGTGTTTTATTTCTCCATTTAAAGGGCATGTCCACCCCTGCCTCCCCTCCGGGAGAAGATTGGCATGCGCACTGCAGCCATTCTCCCCCTCCCTCTCCCTCCCGTTTTGGGCTCCCACCCCCTAGCTACAAATCCATGTTATATAATGTAGGGATTAGTCCCCCAGCCCCAACCCCTATATTTTTAATGTAAGAAACTTCCCCGATCTTTACTTACCTTTCCTCCGCCGTTCAGATCTACCGGCAGCCGCGTCCGTGATTGGCTGCCTCTCAGCCAATCACAGATGCGGCTGACGGTCCCGCCCCTCTGCTTGCATTTTTGCGCAAGCAGAGGGCCGGGAAGTGCGGCGGAGGAAAGAGGAAAGGTAAGTAATGTTTGGGGAAGTTTCTTACATTAAAAATAAAGCGGTTGGGGCTGGGGGACTAAGCCCTGCACTATATAAAAAATTCAAAAGAAGGGTGGACATACCCTTTAAAATTGGCAAAACTGAAGAGGCAAAAATTCACAAGTGCCCCTATATCTAGCCTGTCCTTGGAAGGTGTCAGTACATCATGGAGTGTTTCCTAATACTAATAAGGGTCCAGGGTGGGTGTTAGATTATTTTTCAGCTGATCGATATCGATGATTTCTGGTTTTACCATGATTGCTTTTTATCCCCACGATACTGGACTTAACGTAATGAATTCAATGATTTTGCCGGTGCACATTGCCGCTACCACCTCCATGGTGAAAATTATTGGCTTTATAAATACGGTGAAAATCTCTGCCATTGCGATATCCTGCGATAGAGAAAATATTAATCATTTATAAATATTCCTTTAGGGTTTGTACCACCATACATACTGTACTTGTACAGTACTTGACAAGGAACAAAATAAAAAAAAATATTTTCATCTGCTTTGTTTATTCTTTTGGTGTTGCAAATTCTGTGTGCACAAGGGGGAGCCATGTTTCCATATATCTATGTTATAAACCATGGTTTCTCAACCTATTTATCTGTAGGGAACCCTTGAAAACAATATTTTTGTCTCGGGGGACCCCTACATAAAATAAAGTATTATTATTTATCTCTTTTTCGTTCTCTGTCACCAAGTCATCAAAATACATAATTCATACAAATAAAAAATTCACTCAAATTCACCGCAGCGGATGGGTCTGTACCAGTGTTTCTCAACCTTTTTATCCTTCCAGAACCCTGGGAAAGATGTTAATATCTCAGGGAACACTTACATACAAACCTTATTACTTATTTTTATTTATCTCTCAGGCATCAATACACCAAACACATAATTCATACAAATATAGAAGATTGATAAATATATAGAAAAATATATCTGAATTCATCACAATGGTGGATCCATACAGTTTGTCAATCTCTTGAGGACCCCCATGCAACCTCTCAGGGACCCCTGGTTGAGAAACACTGTAACCAGTTCTAGGTCAGCACTGTGCAATACTTGCACAATTGAACATACTCCTGATTAAAACAACCTCCGGAATCTGTAATTCTGCTCCTTACATATGGAGCCATCTTTCTGTCTGCTAGGAAAAATCCCTAATGAGTTTAAATTTAAAATGGATAATTAATTCTCAGCACACTTTTACAAGCAACACAGACTAATTGAATAACATTATTTAAATTAGTACAATAGCACCTTGAGTGAATTTCGCTCGCTGTCTAATATATCCCGTATAAAGCATGTCCTTAAAGTTGATTTATTAAAAAGTGGGGATTTACTGATTTGGGCATCTCCAAAACGTCAGCTCTTGTAGAATGTTCCCAGTCTGCAGTGGTCAAAGACTGGGAGTGGCCATGACTTACTGATGCACAGGGGTAGTACAGACTGGCGTGAATCAATTTAATTAAAGAGGAACTGTGGTCCAAAAATTACTTTAGGTAAATTGATAGGAATTGCTCTCCTGAGAGTTTTTGCAATTTATTTCCATTGTTTATTTTGCATAGTTTTGAAAATATTGACATTTTTGTGTGTGATATGGCAGCAGCATCACCAGGTCCCCTGCATTTCCTGCTTCCTGCTCTGAAACCTGTCAGTCAATCTGCCCTGTGGTCTCCTCCCCTTTGCAGCCCCCCTGGTCCCTCCCACTCATGGACCCCATGGTCCCTTCAGTTGCAGGCCCCCCTTGGCCCATTCCCTTACAGCCCCATGTGGCCCCACCCGCGGGTGCCGTGGCCACGCCCAATCATGGGTGCCATGGCCCCGCCCACTCATGGGTGCCGTGGCCCCGAACACTCACGGGTGCCTAAGCCCCACCCGCTCACAGGTGCTGTGGGCCACTCCGACACCCCCCTACCCCCCCCAAAAAACAGAGTGAGAACTCTGCCTGAAAAGGCTGTTTTCACATAGTGAGAGAGAAGGGCTGTAGATTCCCTTACCTTCTCTGCAGCTGCAGGTCCTTCACACAGCAGAGAGGTGGAGGGACTTCCTGTCTCCCTCACACACTGAGGGAGTCTGAGGCTGTGCTCGCCGGCGGCACTGTGCAGGAGAATGTCTTCCACCCATTAACTTTCTGGTCAGTCATTTCTTTATATCTTGGGCTGTGGAGCACGTAGAGAGGTGGTTGATGGCTCGTTTTAAAAGTAGGAAACTGGACTTATATTAAAATCAACTTGTTTGGAGACCACAGTTCCCCTTTAAATATAAGCTATAGCTCCAATTGCTAAAAATGTCAATAATTCTGATGGAAAAGTGTCCAAAGCCAAAAGCTCCTACGATGGCCACATAAGCATCAGAACTGCACCAAAGATCAATGGTAATACAGAAGGTGATCTGTGTGGTTAATCACCTTCTATATCAGGTGGACAGTCAGATGTGTGTGTGCCATTTACCTGGGGAAGACATGGCACCAGCCATTAGCTGGTCTTAAATAGTGGCATTAAAAGCAGCGGTATTAAATATTCATGCAGCCTGCGCAATGAAGGAGTTAAACTTGCGCTAACCTATGCAATATCAGCGTGCGTTTAATCCCTTATTTTACTGCATGCTCCCTTACCTCCCGTTCTTCAATTAAAGTGAATAATGGTATGCCAATTTTTGTCAGTGGAGATACAGTACCCTTTAAACCACATATGCTGGAAGACAGTTCTGCGTTTTCACTGTAAAGAAACATTTTCTAACCTGCAGTAAAGGGTATGTCCAGCTTAAAATAAAACTTTTTTCCATAGAGAAGGGACCCCCCTTATAAACCACCATATTTATATTGTAAAAAACTTCCCAGAATCTTAGTTACTTTCCTTTGTTCACGTGGCCTCTGCCTGTAATGATACTTAGGCAAATGAAGGCTTTTTTACAATATAAATACGGCAGTTAGGGTTTTGAGGAGGGTCCCTACTCTACAGAAAAGGATTTATTTGTATTAGAGATGGCCGAAAGTCACCAGTTTCATTCCGTTTTGGGATCCCCGGATCTCGTGAAAATCCCGAAGATCAGAAAATGGAACGAATTTTTGATTTTTATCGAATGTTCAAAGCTATTTACGATAATTTTCGAAAATAGCTTCAGAAGTCCTGAAATCCGGACGATCTGTCCAGATTCGAACGGATCATTCAGATTTCAGAACCGAGGGGTTCCGAGTCAGACCCGGATTCCATCTCTAATTTGTATTAATAGACGCTGCAGCATGGAGGGTGGGAGGGCTCCTCTGTGCATGCTAGAGTTCTCAGGGAGTACAAGCAAGAGGCAGAAAGAAACCTTTCCTAACACGGACAGCTCCTACTCTTCACTTTCTGGGACAGACACTACAGGAGAACCATTTGGAGCAGAGGAGTAAGGTAAGGATTTTTTAACACTACACAGTGGGGCCAGTAGTGGGTTAGATTTTAGTTTTGGGGTTGGACACGCCTTTTAAAGGACGTCCATGAGGCTCTTGAAATGATCAATTGGTGAAAGATGCACCAGAGAGTTTATTATATGGCCCATTAATATACTTGTTTAAAGCATATTGCCACTTCTACTACAGTGTAAACAGTCGAACTCCTGTAATCCCCTTTTTCATTTAATTGCCCTTCTTTGAACTCTTTTAATTTCCAAGATGTTTTTTTTATGTTTGGGATTCCAAAACTGCACTGCATATTCCAAAAGAGACCTTATCAGTGCTTTGTTAAGAGGGAGAATAATATTTTTTCCCCTTTAATCTATACCCCTGTTTATACTAGACAATATCTTGCTATCTCTAGCCTTAGCTGTTGGGCACTTTTTGCAACAGCTAAGTCTGTTTCCAAACAGAGATTCATATAGCATAGAGCCATTTATGGTGTAGGTGGCACAAGTATTGTTAAACACCAAATGCATTAACTTATCAACAATGAATTTCATCTGACACTTATGCCCTAAATATATTTTGATAATATACTGTATCTAGGTCTGCTTGCAGCAATTGCACATCATTTGAAGTTTTCAGTGCTCTGCATAGTTTTGTGTTATGAACAAACACAAAGACCTTGCTCTCAATACCCACTTCTAAGTCATTTATAAACAGTCTAACTGAACTCTAAGGCACTCCACTTAGAACTTAGCCCACATAGATGTCACTCCATTCACCACTACTCAACCTATCTAGTAACCAATTCTCTATCCATGTGCACATGGCAACAGACATATAAATAAGTTGCCTGTGTGGCACAGTATCAAAAGCCTTAGCAAAATCTAAGTATACTACATCGACTGCTATGCCAGAATCTATATTCTAACTTCCCTAAGTTAGTCTGACAATCCATGAGCTCCTTGCAGTCAACAAAGAACCCTTGTATAGAAAGGACTCAGGTGTACTTGATATGAATTAAATTAAAAGGCAGCTTTGTGAGAGATATTATTTACTTATATCTCTTGAAATAAATGATATCCACAAGGGCCTTGGATAGCTATTGGTGAATGTATGAAAAGCAGAGACCAAATTATCTTACCCAGTTGGCATTCCCGAAGTGTTCATCTAATACATGTTTAGCTACACTGCTACAGTGTGCCTCATTATTCTAAATGGTTCCTGTGTTCTTGTCTTTAGTTTTACTTAAATTTTGCTAAAATTGCAGATTATTCCATAAATTCACCTACCTTATCTGCATCAGTGGGGTGGTGCTACATGCAACATTAAAATCTACTAATTCAGCCCATAAAAAAAATCTTTGGAAACCTCTGGTCCTTTTAATGGTACATTAGCAGAACACCCTGATAGTTTGGGGGGACCTAGACAGGCCTGAATAATTTGCACTGTAGCCAGAGAGATGAGAACAAGGATGCCCTATCACACCCACTAAATGCTTTTTCTAGGTGCCTCCACCAACCTTTATCTGGCCCTATCCATATAGCACAGTGAAATTTGTGATAGACCAACTCAAGGGAGAGGTATGGCAGATTTAGCTGTATTTCATTAGGATAATAAGGCCCTTTTTGGTGTTTATACAAGGGGACCAGCATTTCAGTTCTGGCTATGGATAAAACAGAAAAGAAACAAACTCTGTTTACAGTTCAGTGACTGATGTAATTATGTTTATTTTATCCCAAGTCATCTATTTAACTTGACTGATAACAGAAGCCAAAGCCAACAGTATAGCCTTAATTAATATACACATCGACGTTAACTGCAAAAATACATTATTATTATGGTAGTTTTAAAACTTTTGTTTTTTTGTTGTTTGCTTTTAAAGATACCAGATTTGGCCTTGAAATACATATTTAAACACTGATAAAGAATTGGTTGATAAATCGTGTACAGAGATTAGTTGTCAATGAAACTTCCTCTTTGTGGAATAAAGTGAGGTGCCTCAGGGTTCTGTACTGTGGTCACATCTATTTAATCTGTTTATTTAATAGAAACCACCCTTGGACTTGATCTGGATCATTTTACCCCATTGGCTCAGGATTGGGTGCAGGGCCAATTCAGGGTCTGGATCATTTCACCCCATTGGCTCAGGATTGGGTGCAGGGCCAACCCAGGGTACTTATCTCAGGGAAAGCCAGGGTTTCTGTGGAAGTCAACATGGCATGACTGAACTTAATACTGTATACAGCTCTTTAGCTTATTTGCAGCCTAAGGGTGGAAGTTCCACTACAGTAGCATGGGCTACTGGCAACACTAGGTCTAATGCTAACTTTTGTCCAGTTTTGCCTTCTTATCCTGAGATTCCATCTTCTTCAGTTTCAACATTAGGAGGGTTTCTGCAATTAGGTTTGAATGGAGTTGAATACTCAGTATCCATTGCAGGGCCTATGGTGTGCTCACTATCTAATAAGCAGAATCTACTTCTATTCCTTTCGTTAACATCTTGTTACAGTGGATCATCTGTCGTAACACAAACCACAATAGACCCATCTGTGCTATTGTAATTGGTAGCAATCAATATTCAATGGTATTCCAGGTCTTCTGGATTGTTAAACTAATAATGTGTCAATTCTAACTGTTCCTCCTGCTTCTGTGTGTGTGTGGGGGGGGAGAGAACTCTAGGATTTTTAGGTCCATCACTACTGCAAGTGTCATCTGCAATAAGGATAATGTCCTTATTGCAGATGACACTTGCAGAAGTGGTGGACTTCTAAGATCTAGGGATGCTGCCATTGCAAGCACCTCATCTGCCCCTTTCAAATAGTTCTAATAGCTTGGAATAAGGGGTACATAAAACAAATTTTAGGGACATTCTCACATGCACAGGTACACCTCTAAGGCTACACTTGTCAAAGGCTGAAAAAGAGAACACTGAGAAACAAAATACAAAGAAGGAGTGTGAAAGGATTAGACCACCGATGGCTAGGAATTTTACCAACTGTATTTATGCCAATATTGTATTTAAATGCTTTGACAGCCTGTCATGGTATATGTACAATGATAGGTTTCACCAAAAAATGGCAGTTCAAAAGGAAATGTCAAAGGATGTAGACTTGTGGCTGGAAATGCAATCTTACAGAACATCAGGAACAGCAGGCTTAGTGCTAGATAAAACAACTGTTAAAGGCACCTAGAACCAATGCATGTTTGGATGCCATGACCACTTCATCTGTGGCGGGCCCTCAACCCTTAGTTAGGTTTGTCAGGCACGTTTAAACAAACTTTAATAGGCCATGGGTAGACAGGAATATCAACCCCATAGTTCTGATGTTCTGGAATTGTAGACCTATCTTATGTTAAAAGTTTATTTTCTAAATTGAGTGGCATGGATAAGACCACTCCCCTTTTTTGGTTTTGTTTATTTTATTTAAGTTATTTGGCTAATTTATACTGCAATCTCTTTTTTTCTAATGTGCATTTTATGTTCTGTTTTCATACTCAAGTGGTCTCTCGGATGCCTCCTCGCGTCGACCCCCTGACACTACCAGTTTTTGATAAAGGGGAGCAGCTACATAGTAACATAGTAACATAGTAATTAAGGTTGAATAAAGACATACGTCCATCAAGTCCAACCTATTCACCCTCTTTTTTTTTTTTTTAACCCTACCTAACAGTTGATCCAGAGGAAGGCAAAAAACCCCAGATAAAAAGGGGGGGGGAAATTCATTCCTGACTCCAAACGGCAATTGGAAAGTATCCCTGGATCAACCAGATCTATATGCATTAATACCAGTAATTCTCAATATTTTTTAGTTTTAGAAACTTATCCAGGCCTTTTCTAAAGCTATTCAATGAATTTGCCATTACCACATCTGCTGGAAGACAGTTCCACAATTTAACCGTGTTCTTTGCACTACTGACTGAAGGCTACTGTATAGCTCGTTCGCGACCTCTCCTCCCGACTCCGCTGTCCTCTCCTCTGGATGGTAAGTCTGCCTCCTTACCATGGCCACCACCATGAAAACTAAAGCCACACAGCTATCAGTCCTCGGCCACAATGTGAAGAGCCTCAACAGCCCCACCAAGAGACACCTAGCTATCAAACAATACAAGAAATCCGCTTACCACATTCTGGGCCCTATTTATAAAAGATCGGTATCGTTATCGTAAAATACCGATCGTTATCGCAAAATAACGACCGTTTTTTTTACCGATAACGACCGTTATTTACCGATAACGACCGGAATTTAACGATATCGCTAAATACCGGTCGGTATCGGTAAATACCGGTCGTTATCTGTAAATACCGGTCGTTATCGATAAATAGCGGTCGTTATTGGTAAAAACACGGTCGTTATTTTACGATAACGATCGGTATTTTACGATAATGATACCGATCTTTTATAAATAGGGCCCTCTGGGTCTTCAGGAAATCCATTTTATACAAGGGAAAGAGCCAAAATGCTCCCTCCACTAAATCCTTAAGGTCGTTTCTGCATGTTTTTCATCTATGGGACACATGGAGAATAAGACATCCAGCCGAAAAGAAATTTACATTCTACTCCCACCCCACAAAGTCTATTCCAGGATAGATTATATTTTTATCTCGGCTCAGTTGGTTCCACTGTTAAAAGACGCCAATATATCCAGCATAACATGGTCTGACCATGCCTCAATCTCGATCCAGCTATACAATTTGATAACTACAAAGCCAAATTATCATTGGCGACTCAATGACTCTCTGCTTGCAGCACCAGATATCCACAAAAACTTAGATAACAGATAACATACGCCAGACACTCCAACTTCTCTACCACTGCTACTCCACCCATACACCGATGATTGCCCTCTCAATTGATGCGGAGAAGGCTTTCGATAGAATTGACTGGCAGTTTATGAAACACACTCTCCTACAATTCGGATTCACTGGCCCTTTTATGAATACTTTAGATAACTTGTACTCATACCCAACAGCAAAAATTTCAAACATGGGTTACTCCTCCCATAGCTTCCCAATTAGAAACGGTACACGATAGGGATGCCCCCTTTCACCACTTATTTTCGCGTTATGTATGGAACTCCTTGCAGCTCATGTCCGTAACCACACAAAGATAAGTGGAGTACATATAGGGGGGAAGAATACAAAATAGCCCTTTTCGCCGACGATACACTATTCACCATCACCAAACCACAAACCTCACTTGTACATCTATGTTCCGAGATGCAAATATTTAGTGATCTTTCTGGATTCAAGATCAACTACTCAAAATCAGTTATACTACCAGTCCATATATCTCCCATGACAACGAAGCTGTTACAACTTAATTTCGCATTTAGATGGAACTACTCACATTTTACCTACTTAGGTATACAGATCTGTTCAGATCCCGATAACCTATATGAAAGGAATTACACACCATTAGTAAAAAATTCATCGCCCAACTCAATCAATGGAAGGCCTACAATATTTCTTTATTTGGCAAAATTAATAGTATCAAAATGATGACTCTGCCAGACTGTTATATTTGTTCAGGTCACTCCCAATAGCATTCAAATCCACAGATATGAAACTACTTCAAACATAAATTAAAAAATTTATTTGGAATGAAAAACGTCCCCGTATAAGTATGAAAACGCTTCAGAGACCCAAACACTTAGGAGGAGCAGCCCTACCCTATATACAACACTACTTTCTAGCAGCTAGATTAGCACAAACAATACAATGGCACAATACATCAGAGGTTCCTCGCTGGCAAGAACTGGAACAAAATCTCCTCTCGCCTATACCCTTGGGAGATATACTATGGTTACCCACACAAAAATTAGACAAAATACACACTATATCCAACCCATATTTAAAACACACAATCAAGCTTTGGCAGACTACAGTAAGAACCTACAAACTGAACAACACACCATCTCTAATGACTCCACTATACCACAACCCAGACTTTCACCCAGGGCAGAACATTTATATCTGGAAAGTATGACTGGATCGAGATATATCACGAATAGGACACCTGGCCCCGGCGGGAATGTTACTCAACTGGAGCCAAGTCCAATATCAATACAAGCTACCTCATACCGAGTGGTTTCATTATATGCAACTGGCACACTATATCAATTCATTTTTATCTAGGTCTAGAACCACTCAACTCTCCTTCTTCGAGCAACTATGCAATGCACCCTCACAGATCTCCCATAAAATATCTAAAATCTACAAATTACTCAATGAATTTCGCCACGCCCCTAGACTGACTTTTTTGGACAAGTGGGAAAATCTGTTAGGCTCTCAGTTAGAGACTAACCAATGGCTAGCAATTTTGGACTCGCTACGGAAGTGCTCATCCAATATAGCGGTTCAGCAAAAAGCCTTTAAAATAATGCATCACTGGTACATGTCCTCCCAAATAACACATACAATATTTCCTCAAGCCTCTAGTCTTTGTTACAGAGGTTGTGGAGTAGTGGCGGATATAAAACATTGTTGGTGAGACTGCCCCGAGGTCCAAAAGACATGGAAAATCTGTGAAACCCTGATTCAAGAGGTACTCCATACTACGGTGTCTCTTGACCCATGGACTGCCTTATTTGACAGGAATATAGGTAATATATCTACGGAAAACAACAAATTAATTCACAGCGTATGTGCTGGCACGAGAACTCTGACAGCGGCGTCCTGGAAACAGGCGGCCCCTTCTAAATACCAATTAATAACAAAAATATGGTGGCTATGCGAGAATAAACTAGTGGTTAATAGGCTGAGGGGCACCCTGAAGTATTATGATAAAATATGGAGTCCTTATATGCGATGTCGGAGTTGGGGGGAGACCAAAGATCTTTGGGAGCAGGGGCCCATGGATAACCACTTTAGGTCTGAAGGAGTGGGGTGGACGTGGAAGGCTCGGGGAGACCGATGAAACTCATACGGGTAACAGATATCTTTTTACATATAATTTTGCCTTTTTTTCCCCTCTCTTTATATGTTTTTGTTTTTTGATTTTAACTGATTTTAACTGTATTTTCGGATGTTTAATAACTGATTTCTATGCGATGACAATTTGTTACAATACCTAAAAGGTGTCCGAGAAACGGAACACCTGATTTCAATATAGTTAGTAAAAAAGAAAAAGAGAAAATGTCTTGGAAGGTTTAAGACGCAAAATTTTTATTTATGTTTACTATATTTATTTGAAAATGATTCTATTGTTATCTATGTAAACCTTCTAAATAAAGATATATATATAAAAAAAGTTTATTTTCAGGGAGGACATGTCCTTTAAAGATTAACAAAGAGGTTTGCTTGTGAAGGTTCTCATTCATCCACATCATGGTATATCTGTTGTATTCAGTTAGACCAACTGGACTTAAAGTTTTCAAGAACTAAACTTTAAAGGGCATCTATAGTGAAAAAAACACATTGCCCCTTTGCAAAGTAAAATTCATGTACTCTGTGCTGCCTTAATCCTATATCTGTCACTGACTCTGTTTAACCACGGTGTCAGATCTATGTGCAGCATTCCCCCCTTCTCCCTCCCCTCTGTTACCTCCTCCATGTCTCAGCTCCGGCTAACCGACAAGCTTTTTATGTGCAGTAGGAGTTAAAAGTTCAACATCCTGAAAAACACACCCACGCACAGTGGCCAATAGAAAGCAAGCTGTCCTGGAGACACGGAAGAAGGAGATCAGTACAGTTTACGATCTCTCACTTTGTGACCCATCATCAATCAGTGAAAGCTATTAAGAAGGGGGGTCAAGTGCAGCCTTATATCTACCATGAAAGCTACCTTTCTCCCCCTGCTAATGCTGTTATCTCTATGTTTATTACAGAGCAGGGAGGGGGGATCAAGTCACAGGGATTTGATTGACAGTCCAAGTAGGAGTAGAGGAATGCAATCACGTATTCTTCTAACTGGTGTATCTCAGGACAGAGAGGGAATCTGAACAAAGTGAAGACACTCTGGGGGTTGTAGGGAATTATAGAATACATGGAAAGAAAGAAAAAAAAGTTCATTTTCCCACTATAGATGCCCTTTAAGTCCAGTTGATCTAACTGAATACAACGTCTTCAAGAAATAAACTTTAAGTCCAGTTGATTTAACTGAATACAACAGATATAACAAAGAGATTCCCTTTCCCCTCCATTCAAAAGCTTTCATCTCTACCCTCTGGTGCTTTTCCAGAGGGCCTATCTGTCAACAATACAATCGACCCTTGGCTGTGCAAGTTTCAATATGCATCCTTTGATGGAGCCAGCAGTTAAAGATCTCTAATGTAAAAAGTAGACCTCAAGTCATCTTTTCTCTTTCTGCCAATCCAGCCTCATTGCCTTCATGTCTTGGTTTTTCACTGATAGGGGCCTATTTCTTTGATAGGTGTCTCCCAATGGGTTGTAGCTTGTCATGCTACTACTTTGAATTATTTGTTACTTTTCTTGAGTGGTTTGTCTGAGGAAGGTACCACATGGTACAGAAATATCACTAATAAATTCGTTATTTTTTTCAAGTCTGGTGTGTCCAGCCTTTTTAAATTTCTTGAGTGGGTGGTATAGCGGGTCACTAGACCATTGCTGGTACTACACAATTTATATGACTTTTTGTTTGGAGGACCTCAAGGTACTACCGTTTGTAGAAAGTCATTTAAAACATTTTTATACTTGGGCATTCCTATTGGCTCAATGCTATGGAGTTTAGATTGCCACAGGATAAGATGGACACACTAAGAGCCCTCCTGAGCATAGAATTGCATGCAAAGAAACTCCAGGAGGTCCAGACACACTTGGGGCATCTGAAGTTTGCAACTCATAGTTACATAGTAATTGAGGTAGAATAAAGATATATCTCCATCAAGTCCAATCTTTTCACCCTCCTTTTTAACCCTACCTAACAGATGATCCAGAGGAAGGCAAAAAAAACCAGCTGTCATGACAGTGTGTAGTGACTTGGTGGTTTTTTTTTGCCTTCCTATGGATCAACAGTTAGGCAGGAAATGAGGATATTGCTAGATGGGTTGGACTGGATGGACGTATGTCTTTATTCAACTTCAAATACTATACTTTACTATACTATGCAGGCAGATTAGAAAATCTACATTGGAGAAGCGTCGTTTGCGTGGGGATATGATCACTTTATACAAAATATTAATAAACATACTCTAGAACATGTTCCCTTATTAAACTTTCCAGTATCTTCCCCACCACTGAAGTTAAACTTACAGGCCTGTAATTACCCGGCTCTGAACGACTACCCTTTTTGAATATGGGAATAACATCAGCCCTTTTCCAATCCAGAGGCACACCTTCGGACATGAGGGAATCTACAAAAATAAGAAAGAATGGCCTAGATAAAACTGAACTTAGCTCCCTAAGTACCCGATGATGTATTTTATCCGGGTCTAGGAGATTTATTAATATTAACCTTATTTTGTTCTTTATGTACCATATCCTCGGTTAACAAAGTGCACTTAAATCTTTTATACCATTATTGCTACTATACTCTATGATATCTGTACTTGGATCTTCTATAGTGTATACAGAGGAAAAAAAATATTTAAGACATTTGCTTTATCGCCATCCTCCATAACTAACTTATCCCCATTAACTAATGGTACCACATTTTCAGTCCTCATCTTCTTACTATTAATAAGCTTGAAAAAACTTTAGGCTTAGTGATGCTTTGTTCAGCTATCCTAACTTCATTATTAATTTTAGCTAGTTTAATTGCTTTCTTACACTCCTTGTTACAGTTTTTATAATCCCTAAAGGCACTCTGACTCTTGACTTCAAGCTTTTAAATGCCTTTTTCTTCATTTCCATTTGCCTCTTCACATCAGAATTCAGCCACATGGGCGATTTATTTTTTTTACATTTATTTCCCAAGGGTAAAAATTTAGATGTGAAATGGCTTATAATCCCCTTAAAGGAGAACTAAACTTAAAATTTTTAAAACCTAATGTGAAAGTTTTTCTCCCCAGAACACCTATACATTGTAAGATTCTTCTCTAGTAAGTTGCATTTAGTACATGTAAGAAATAGATTCTGTAAATAAGAAGGCTTCCATGTTGTTGCCAGTACAACCCACAGCCCATGAAGTCATCAAAGAACCTGACCCCAGTATTCACTGTCTCTATGGACAGAGTGTTTTCTATACAGATGTTTATACACCAATATGAAAATCCCTGACAAGACTTTGAAAGCTGATTGTTACCATAATCTATTAACCATTCAGTGTGACTTTCTGGAAAATAAACTGCAGGGTAACAAGCAGCTTTCAAAGTCTTATCAGGGACTTCCATATTCCATTTTCTTTAGGAATCGTTTAGCAAAAAAAAAAAAAGCTTCCAAATGTACCAGAGTACTTTGCTTGTTCAGTGGTGGCGCATCGGGTAAGGCTCCAGGTTTAATAATACACAAATCAACAGGTCATAAGTTCAATACCCCAGACTTCTTTTTTTGTTTGTTTCTATTATGTCCCAAGCAAATGATGAAGCTCCTAAATGTACCAAAGTATTCAGCTTACTCAGTCATGGCTCACCTTGTAAGATGCCAATTATAGAAACTCACAGTCCAGAAGGTTGCAAGTTCTAATCCCCATTGTTTCCTTTATTTTTGTTTCCATTATGTTCATAGTAAAAGATTCTACATGTACCAGCTATCTATAAATCATCTCTATTAGCCTAGAGGTAAGAGCTCTGCTTTTAGCAAGACAGAGTAAATGTACAGGTTGCAGGTTCTATTCCCCAGACTTACATTTATTTTTTTTTATTTTTGCAGAAATGTTAGTATTCCATTTCTTACATCCATGCTATCTATGAAATACACTGTAAAGATTACTTTTATTTTTGTAAAGGATTATATCATTGTTAGGACAGAAGCATTGAATGTGTTTGAAAACAAACAACTGAAATCTCTGTTCTGCGTCAGGGAGAGGGAGGATCTCTGTGATGTACTGTGATTGACTGTTAGCTTCTAGGAAGCAAGGCTGCAACTTCCTTGTTTTGATCTGTAGAGCACTACAGAGCATGTGCCTGTACACAGACACTTAGCTGGGGGTTTACCCAGCTAAGGTGGATTGTGGGAGCTGACCCCTAGTACTCACAGGTTGTTTTCATAAATCACCCAATGGCCACAGCAAAGGTGAGACACAGCTTGTTGTATGTTTGTGAATGTGCTCTGTCTATTGGGACAATGTTGTCTGGAGACTTTAGTTCTCCTTTAAACACAGTTCACAGTCCATACCTTATCCCAGTTGAAAATCTGAAGAGGTACTTTTAACCTGGGAATATTTGCTTTCCTGAAATTAAAAGTCTTTGTTATCCCAGCGCACGTTTCCTTTCGATAACATACCCTAAACGACACTATTTCATGGTCACTATTCCCTAAGCTTCCAGTTACCTTTATATCTATAATGCGCTCCACAATGTTAGATATTACCAGATCCAACAGAGCTCCTTTTCTAGTAGGAACTTCAACCACCGGTGAGAGAAAATTATCCTCCAGCAAATTAATTAACTCATCACCATTTGCTGTGTTGGCAGTTCCACTCTACCAATCAATGTCAGGGTAATTGAAGTCCCCCATAATGAGCACACTCCCCAAACTTGCATTCCTTGCCAACTGCATATGAAGTCAACTCACTTCCTCTCTGCTAGCATTTGGCGGCTTATAGCAGACACCAACAATGACATTACCCCCTTTCCTGTTGCCTAATTCCACCCATATTGCTTCCACTTTAACATCCATATCGCCATATCTGTTGTATTCAATTAGATCAACTGGACTTGAAATGTAGTTCTTGAAGACGTTTCGCTAGTCATCCGACTGGCTTTCTCAATTCAGAATGACTTGTACAAGAATCTGTGGCAATTATGTACCCTGGAAAATCCCAATTAGCATATCACAGCCAGGTGTTAAGGGTGTGTGGATAGTGGCTAGAGGTGTTATAGGAATGCCCAGAGTAAGGTGTTAAAAACGCATGTACATGGCCGACAGGTGGTCGAACCCCCCACCTTATTAGGTTGGTTTCTTTATTTTCACATAAATGGCCTCCTTAACACTCTCTGAACCAGTCACGTTCCTTCGCCAGTATTTAAACTTACAATCTTCAAAGGTAGTCCTTTATCCTTAAGATGCAGATAACGGCTGAGTCCTGACCCGAGGAATTGGCTCTCTGTGCTGGGCCATACGTTGATGCAGTTGCTGTTTGGTCTCCCCCACATACAAATCAGAGCATTCTCTGTGGGGGAGACCAAACAGCAACTGCATCAACGTATGGCCCAGCACAGAGAGAGCCAATTCCGGGTCAGGACTCAGCCGTGTATCGCATCTTAAGGATAAAGGACATACCTTTGAGAGATTGTAATGTTAATATACTGGCGAAGGAACGTGACTGGTTCAAGAGAGGTGTTAGGAGGCCATTTATGTGAAAATAAAGAAACCAAGCCTAAATAGAGGTGGGGGGGTTCGACACCAACTGTCTGCCATGTACAAGCTGTTTTAACACCTTACTCTGAGCGTTCCTATAACACCTCTTAGCCAATATCCAATCACACCTAACACCTGGCTGTGATATGCTAATTGGGATTTTCCAGGGTACATAATTGCCACAGATTCTGTACAAGTCATTCTGAATTGAGAAAGCAGGGATGACTAGCGAAACGTCTTCAAGAACTACATTTCAAGTCCAGTTGATCTAATTGAATACAACAGATATACCATGACCTGGATGAATGAGAACCTTCACAAGCATCCATATCGCCAGTTATGTCTTTTTTTAAATTTGGCTTCAATTCTTTTGAAACATAAACACAGACTCCTCCCCCTTTCCTTTTTTCTCTGTCCTGCCTAAACAAGGTGTATCCTTCTAAATTTACAGCCCAGTCGTGAGAACTGTTCAACCACATTTCTGCTATACCTATTATATCATACTTTTCATTCAACACCATAATCTCTAATTCAACCATTTTGTCAGCCAGGCTTCTCGCATTTGCAAACATACATTTTAGATTATGGTCCTGTAATTTATTCATACACTTTGATACACATGCCGCCCTACCCCCTATGCTAGCCCCACCCCCCTTTCCACCCACCACTGGCCTATCTACACCCTGCTTTCCTCCTGGGCTATCTATCCCAGTGAGACTGCTAACACGCTCCCCCTCCAAACCTAGTTTAAAATCTCCTCCAACCCTCTAGCCATCTTCTCCCCTAAAACAGCTGCACCGCCATCAGTGGGGTGCAACTCATCCCTACTAAAGAACCTGTAGCCAACAGCAAAGTCTGCCCAGTTCTCTATAAACCCAAACCCTTCTTCCTTACACCACCCTCTTAGCCATGCATTAATGCTCCTAAGCTCCCGCTGTCTCCCTAGCGTAGCACGTGGCTGCGGTAGTATTTCTGAAAACACTACCCTGGAGGTCCTTGCTTTTAACTTGGTCCCTAGCTCTCGCAAAACATGTTTAAGGACCTCTCCTCCTCCTCTAACTTTGTCATTGGCACCAATGTGAACCAAGCCCGCCGGGTCACACCCAGCTCCACCCAATAATCGGTCTACACGATTCACCACATGCTAAACCCTAGCACCAGGCAGGCAACACACAGTTAGGCATGTAGGGTCTTGAAGGCAGATTACCCCATCTACCTTCTTTATAATAGAGTCCCCTACCACTACCACTTGCCTAGAATTCTGATCCTGTGTTCTGATCCTATGTTCATCCTCCCTTGTTTTAGAGATGGCAGTCCCCTGGGTGCTCAAGGGATTAGCCTGCTCCATATGTGCTAATGCCGAGCAGTCCTCCTCCACTTCATCACCTAAGGATGCAAATCTGCTGGGATGGGAAAGCTGGGAATAAGCAACCCTACCTTTCCATCCCCCACTTCCCCTAGTAACCCTAACAAAACTACATCCCCCCTCAACCTTTCCTGTCCCACTTCCACCCACCTCTATACTGGCCCCAGACAGTGCATGCTGTCCCCCCAGATTTGCCAATCATTACAATGTTGCAAGCAGCCCCCTTAGACTCTCCACCGTAGCTTCCAAACAGGCAACCCATTCATACCTGACACAGACATAGGTCCCCTGGAACGTCTGCTTCAGGTTCCTACACATGTGGCAGGATGCACATTACATGGTACCGACAAAACTGTCCCTTCTAATACACAACACCAGCACAGTGACACACCAACCTTGTTTAATTGCCCTTTTCGTTTCAATGTCCTTCTTTTTCTATGTCATTAAGAGCAAGGTTTTTCTTTTTCTATGTCCTTAAGAGCAAGGTCCTTCTTTTTCTATGTCCTTAAGAGCAAGGTCCTTTTTCTATGTCCTTAAGAGCAAGGTCCTTTTTCTATGTCCTTAAGAGCAAGGTCCTTCTTTTTCTATGTCCTTAAGAGCAAGGTCCTTATTTTTCTATATCCTTAAGAGCAAGGTCCTTTAGAACAAGAGACTTTGTACATGTTCCACTTTAGTACTTTTCCACTCACAGGAAACTTCCTTTTGTTAGGTCCAAACCACAGGTCCAACCAATGTGAATCCTATTTAAGTAATTGGCCCCAGCCCCAACACCAATTAGCCTGGTAGAGAGGAAAAAAACAAAACACAACAAAGCCCAGTGCACCCCTTTAACTGGAAGAAAGAAATATTAATTTGCTTACTGCAGACACAGCCCTGCACACACAATCCTTAACACAGCACACTATCAGCACAAATAATCCTTATTTTCAAACTTATTTCTAACTTTCACACAAACCATAAAACCATCGAATGATTAAATATCCTTTTTTAAATGTCCTTAAGAGCAAGGTCCTTAAGGGAACTTCTTTTTGTTAGGTCCAAACCCATTATGTAGCTGAAGTGTAGATGTGTAGATTCCAACAATATATAGTTTGTGTGTGGGGGGTTCTGAGTAAGGGGAGAATATTTTATGGGAGAAACTGCACACGGTTCAAATTCGGAGTTGGCTAAATATTTTTGCTGTTTTTAAACCATTGTGCGTATGTAAACATTCATAGGACATTTGGGAGATAGATATTTTGTAACTTTTTTTACATAAAGGTTTTGAAATTATTTCTGCCTTTAGATGTTGTTTTTTGTTTATTTTTTAAGAAAATCTGCTAAAAGTGCAAAGTTCTGTGAAGACCTACGCCCATATTATTGATGATATGAATGAATGAAGCATTACGTAGCTGAAGGTGTGTAGATTCCAAGAATATATGGTTTGTGGGGGGTATTTCTGAGTTAGGGGGTGTTTTTTGGGGAAAACTGCGGAAAGACTGTTCAAATTCAGCTGTCGCTGGGTAAAAATCAAGAAAATGTTTTGTTTGCTTTTTCTTTGTTTGTAATTATTGTAAATAATATTTGAGTCTTAAAAATAACAAATGCAAGTGTATAGGGTTTATAATGTACTTATATATATATATAGTGGCAATCAGAAAATCCCTGGATTAAGTCTACTTTATGTATCAATACCAGTAACTTGTAACATTCCTTGTTTGCAGAAACTCATCCAGCTTTCTTTTGAAACTGTCCAATGAACCTGCCATCACCATGTCCAGTGGAAGACAGTTCCATAGTTTTACCATTCTCACAGTGAAAATACCTTTTTTCAAGTCTTAAAAACAACAAAACTGTATTGCCTCAAAGCATTTAAAAAGAGTAAAGGTATGCAGCCCTCCCCATTCATTTTGTTCCTGATTTCGAGCCTCTCTCTGCCTTCAATTAGCCGTGCTGTGAAGGGGGCATAACAATACTGTCTGCCTCTAACTGTCACTCAAAGCTAGCATGCGAGAAAACACTCCTCCACCTATCCTTGATCAGCTTGATTATGTAAGCTGTATCCTTGCAACTAGACATTTCAAGTTTGACTGGCAGAGAAGGAGGAGGGAGGTTGTAACAGACATTCCCACCAGCCAATGACAAGTGTTATGTTAACCATGGCCCTGGGCCATCTAGGAGGCGGGCTTTTAGCACTCATTTTTGCTGTGTGATATCTAAGGGAGGGCAGCACGGTTGTAAATGTGAGTAATCAATTTCAGCTGCTGGATGTGTGGACATGTAATGGGGTGTTATTATTTTTGATATTGTTGTCCTTTAAGGCATGTCCGCGTGTCCTCTGACATGTTTTTTTGGTAAAAAAATGCCCTAGATAGTTTATTGTATGGCCCATTAATTTATTTATACACATTGATAACATCCCCACACAAGCGCCTTTTCTCCAGTTCTCTTATTCATTTATTTTGCTTCCCTCAACTGCATGTGATTTCATGTGAGATTTCGTTGCATTTGTGCTTTTTCATTAAGTATTGAAAAAAGCATGCGATTGCGATTTAAAATGTGGAACAAAAAAGCAATAGCAAAGCACCAGAAAATGCGCGTTTTTGGTGCGTTGCCGCGTTTTTAATGATATGAAAAAAAAGCAAACGCATGCGCAAACTCAAAAAAAAAAAACGCAGCAGTGTGGCCTAGCCCTAAGGCTTGGTACACAAGGGACGTTTTCTTGACCTGATTGTCAGGCCTGTGTGATATTGCAGACAATTTTTCATTCAAATTAGTTAAAAATTTAATAGGACATGTTGTGAATTCTGGTCAATCATGAGTAGAGATGGATGAAACTAATAAGTTTTGTTTCCTTTTTTGGGTTTACCGATCTTGGGAAAAACCCGAAGATCCGAAAACGGAACGTAATTTCGGGACTTTGGACCGCATTATCAATGATTATCGAATGTACAAGGTTATTTTTGGTAACCCTTTCGAGTTTCCAATTGGAATTTGAGGATTATCGAACATTCAAGGTTATTTTCAAGGATTACCAAAAATAACCTTGTACATTCGATAATCATTGAAAATGGGGTCCGAAGTCCTGAAATCTGAACAACCTGCCTGGTTTCGGACTGAACATTCGGATTTCTGAACCGAGGGGTTCCTTGTCGTATCTGATCCCATCTCTAATCATGAGGTCTTGCAATCGGTCATGCTGAAATATCAGTTTATTGATTATTAGTCTGTCAGTCAGGAAGTTCAAAACTAATCTGTGTGAAACTGGAAAGCTGCAATATAAGGCCTTTGAGCCTTTCTCAACAGCCACAGCAAAATACTATAAATACTAAATTCGGATTTAGAATTTTTTGGAGGCTTTAGCTGTTAAGCTAATGTATTAAACTCAATAGTACAGGAACTAAAGATGGACAAAACTCACAGAAATCTATTCATGGATTTTCAAAAAAATCTGAAAATTCAAAAATCCGCAAGCGAACCCATTGAAGTCAATGTGAGTTAAAAAATTCAAAAGTTAAGTCAAACTCAAAATTAAGTTATAAATACTGGAAACATACTGTAAATGGCTCGGAGACCTGTGGAAAAATTCTTAATTTCTGCAAATTCCAAGTTCCGGTGGATCCGTAAAATTCTCTACGGAATCAGATTCAGATCCATCTCTAGCAGGAACCAACAAATGTATAACTTTATCTGTTTATTAACACAACTTTTTATGGCACATTATAAAACAGGATATTTTGACTTTTTGGTAACTTTTAATAATAATTTGTCAATAAAATACCACTTATTATATTACTAGTCCAACATTGCCAAAAATCTTACAACATGAGTTGTAAGTACGGCCTGATGAAATACATCCAAGGATCTAAAAGGGAGCTAAGTACAGTTTTATCTAGAGCACTGTTCCTTATCTTTTCAGATTCACTTTTGCCTGCCAATGTATCTCTGGATTGGAAAACATCTAATGAAATACCAATATTTAAAAAGGGTAGTCATTTACAGCCTGGTACTTATAGACCTGTAATTTCCATAGGAATTTACACCCCTGCACATATTTCTGGCACAGCAGCGGAGCACCCCAACTTCTTTGAAAACAAGGTCTGGCAAATAATGGAGGAATAGGGATGAACTTTTGTGTGGTAGAGATTAAACTGAATATTTGTCGAGCCCCCACCAAAACCAAATGTTTTCAGGGCCCCCAACCTTAAAGGGGAAAGGGCACTAGTTTCTCATTTAAATTACCTCAATTTACCTATCCAGAGATGTCTTTGTACATGAAAAAATGCTTCCAAATTACTGACTTCCTGTTTGCAGGAATGATTTAAGTGTCCAATAGGGTCTCAGTCCCTTGGTTAATTCAATGGCTCAGTAGAGATTTGAGAATGTTTGACTCATCAAACAGCTAAAAGAAGTAGTATTGACTGTTAAAGAACAACTATAAGTAAGTATTGCTCAAGTTAGGGAAAGTACCCAGAGGTGAGTACATATCGATTAAAGGCGAAGTTCAGTGCAAATACATATGCATACATGTATAAATAAATGCTTCTGAAAGACTGACTTCCTGTTTGCAGGACCCCGTTTTGGCCTTTCCCTTGACCCAGAGCCTGTGTTGATTCAGTTGCTCAGTAGAGATCTGAGCATGTTTGACCCATCCAACAGCCAATCACAGTGGTGTAACTATCGCCCCCGCAATCCTGGGAAGAAGGACCATAGCAGAATCTAAAATGTCTCCTGACTACTGACCACAACAAAGCATAGCAATAGTTAAAAATTCAGTACAACTGAAGCCAATAGCTGACATTAAATAGTAGTGCACTCAGAGACTCACAGCCACTGGTTAATAGCGTGCTGCTGCTGTGTGGGTGTCTTATGCAAGGGTGTTTCGAGCAAAATCAGGAGCAGTGAGGCTCTGCGCTCAGCTGCTCTACTTTCTGGTCCTGTCAGGAAATTAGGCATGGCGCCACATTGCACCTTAACTGACAGCTGCGACCAGGAAGAAGGACCGAGGAGCAGATGAGGAGTGACGAGGATCTGTGTCAGGTAAGTCCCCTCAGAGGCATCTTTGTCAATTATAAATAATATGAAAATGGGGTTTGGGGGGTACTCCATTGTACATGACTATAGAAAGTTTTCTTTATGCTTGACATCCCATCTTGGCAGTGACTACGGCTCTCCATGAATGCGATGGATTGTGTTGTATGGAGCACAGGCAGAAAAGAGGGGCAACAGTTTACTTGAGGGGGCTGTCAATTTGAATAATAGACTTGATCTTGACCATTGTATTAAAGACTACTACATAGATTTGGTTTTAGACGGTTTGAAATGTCAATATTCTGTTTTCTTCTATGCTGAAACTTCTAGAAACACAAAACCGAATGGCAGGAAATAAGCATTTAGCCTACCAATTTATAGTTCTAAGTGTTTTGTCTCACACATTGTTGTAAAGAATTCACCATAAAATGATTCATTTAATTTTCAGATTCGCTTTGGTCTGGGGATGTAATACCAATATTCAAAAAAGGTAGTCGTTCACAGCCTGGTAACTATAGACCTGTAAGCCTAACATCAGTGGTAGGGAAGGTGCTGGAAACTTTGTTACGGGATCATATCCTTGACTTTGTCTCCAGAGATCATCTTATTAGTAGAAGTCAGCATGGATTTATGAGAAATAGATCATGCCAGACAAATTTAATTGGTTTTTATGAAGAAGCGAGTAAGAAGTTAGATTCAGGCACAGCAGTGGATGTGGTATATTTGGATTTTGCGAAAGCTTTTGATACTGTGCCACAAAGGCGACTAATGTATAAACTGAGGACTGTTGGCCTTGAAGAAAACATTTGTTCATGGATAGAGAACTGGTTATTGGATCGCAAACAGAGAGTGGTGGTAAATGGAGCTACATCTATGTGGGCTAAAGTTCTAAGCGGAGTGCCTCAGGGTTCTGTACTGGGACCGCTTCTGTTTAATCTGTTTATAAATGACTTAGAAGGGGGCATTGAGAGCAAGGTCTCAGTGTTTGCTGATGACACTAAACTATGCAGAGCTTTGGAAACTTCAAGTGATGTGCAAGTGCTGCAAGCAGACCTAGATAGATTATCAAAATGGGCAGCAGAATGGCAGATGAGATTCAATGTTGATAAATGTAAGGTGATGCATTTGGGATTTAATAATCCCTGTGCCACCTATACCATAAATAACTCTGTGTTAAGTGCATCTATAATGGAAAAAGATTTGGGGGTTCTGGTTGATAACAGACTTAGCTATAGCAAACAATGCCAAATAGCAAAGGCTAGAGCTAGCAAGATATTGTCTTGTATAAAGAGAGGAATAGATTCAAGAGAGAAAAATATTATTCTCCCTCTTTACAAGGTACTGGTAAGGCCTCATTTGGAATATGCGGTGCAGTTTTGGAATCCCATATACAAAACGGACATCTTGGAAATTGAGGCAGTTCAGAGAAGGGCAACTAAATTAATAAGGGGAATGGAGGGGCTTGAATATTCAGGCAGATTAGACAAGTTAGGGCTGTTTACATTGGAGAAGCGACGTTTGCGTGGGGACATGATAACCTTATACAAATATATTAATGGGCCATACAATGAACTCTTTGGTGCATTGTTTACTAATAGGTCATATCAGAGGACTCGTGGACATCCTTTAAGGTTGCAAGAAAAGAAGTTTCATCTTCAGGTTAGGATGGTTTCTTTACAGTGAGAACTGTGAAACTGTGGAACTGTCTTCCCGCAGATGTGGGAATGGCAAGTTCATTGAATAGCTTTAAAAAGGCCTGGATACGTTTCTAAAACTAAAAAATATTGAGAATTACTGGTATTAATGCATATAGATCTGGTTGATCCAGGGATACTCTCCGATTGCCGTTTGGAGTCAGGAAGGATTTCCCCCCCCTTTTTAGCTGGGTTTTTTTTGCCTTCCTCTGGATCAACTGTTAGGTAGGGTTAAAAAAAAAAAAGGGTGAATAGGTTGGACTTGATGGACGTATGTCTTTATTCAACCTTAATTACTATGTTACTATGTTACTAATGTAAGCCCAAGAACAACATGTGAAAACCTGGTTCTTTAATGAAGAAAAGAAAGACAAATTAAGGAAAAAGAAACTGAAAGTGTTTAATTTTCTTATAACTTGTAGTAAAAAAAGAAATTTGGCAGGGATGTAATTTGACACTACAGTTCCTCCATGTCTGAGCAGAAAATACTTGTCTCAGCAGAGCAATCGTGCTCTAGAATTCCAATGGTACAAAACAAATACACCATAATTAATTAAACCTGCTACCTGTTCCCATAAAACGCACCTCTTGCCTTATGTCAATAAGAGCTTACAAAATTTAAGTATTTGCAGGGTACATTCATTTTTTGGAGCACACCTTACCGGGGCTTGTTCCTATGATGTATTAAATATCTTACCACATTTAATGCATCACGTAAACAAATGCAGGTAAGTTCTGCTCTGTTGCAGGTCAATAATATAATGGCGGGGAAAAAATGCAGATAAGTGTAAATCTTATGCTGCTTCATGTAAAAGACACACTAATACAGGGCCGCCATCAGGGGGGTACAGGGGGTACTCCTGTATGGGGCCCGGACTTGAAAGGGGCCCAGAGAGTGAAAGAAAGAAGAAATTTTTTTTTTCTGCAATAATGAATTCAGCCACTAGGCTCCATTCCTAGATAGAGAAGACAAACAGGGTGTTTCTGTCTATGTGGCTCCACCCCCTCCCGCCCCTCCCCTGAACTTGTATCTTCTGTGCTGTGATCTTCATAGAGAGCAGGAGGGAGTAACTGTAAGTTATACTGAACCCATTTCTGATTGTGAGAGTCCATGGGGGGCATTGTTACCCTCTGTCTCACTGCTGTGTACAGGGACTGATAAACTTCCTCTATGGGGTTGCTGGGGCCAGAACCTATATAGCAGTGATGGAAAACCTTGTAACTTCCCATGTTAAGAAACTACAACTCCCAGCATGCCTTGTTTGCATTCTGCTACTAAGGCATGCACTGCACATGGGGTAGGTAATAGCCTAATAGGGCTACTGGGCTATATTACCTACCCCATGGGGGCAGCATGGCAGTTCCACAGCATCTCTATCCTGCCTATATACATATCTCCATCTCTGTCACATAGCACTATGGCAGCTCCACACTGAGATGGAGATATGGATATAAGCAGGATAGAGATTGTGTCTTATATAGCAGTATGGCAACTTCACACCATCCCTATCCTGCCCATATCCAAATTTCTATCTCTGTGTCTGTCACATTGCAGCACACCATCTCTATTATCAGGATATAGACAGAATAGAGATGGTGTGTGGAGCTGCAATCTGATATAGAGATATGGATATAGGCAGGACACAGTGTGGAGCTGCCATGCTGTGTGGCAATAGTGCAGGGCCACTTCTACCATTAGGCAGAGTGAGACATTTGTCTCAGGCGGCACCCCTGCACTGAAGAAGAAAGGCAGCAGACAGGCAGTGGTAGAAAAAAAGTTTTCCTTGACCGGTCAAGAAAAAAAAATTTTTTTCCCTAGTAACAGATATGTTGTTAAAATCATTTTATATTGTTAGGTTAGCTTTAGTTTGTTAGGCTAGGTTAGACTAGTTAGGTTAGTTAGGGCCCTGCTGAAAGAGTCTACCTTGACATGGTGGGGGGCTTACAAATCTTTTGGCTAAATTTTTTTATACTACAGAAAGTATGACATTTCTAATGCATAATCAAGGGCAGCATTCAAAAGTTTGGCTCAGGCAGCAAAAACTCTAGAAGTGCCCCTGCAATAGTGGCAGCCTTTTTCCAGACAGTGCACAAGTGGGTAGGTGTAAGAATTTGAGCATGAAGAAAGGGGTGGATATATCAATAGAAATACGTTTTAAGCAACACTAATGTAGAATATAATATGGGGTCTAATATGGGATCCAGTCTGTGTGGGCTTGGCTTAAAGGAACTGTATATACTCAAGTATAAACCGAGATTTTCAGGCAAAAAAATAGCCTTAAAAAGTCTTGGTTTATACTCGAGTCAAACACTTACCTGCTCCGGCGGCTGCGCGCTCCGCATCCTCTGCTGGCTGACGTCACTACTCGGTACCGGGAAGTGAGGCCGGTGCTGAGTAGTGACGTCAGCCAGCAGAGGAAAGTGGACCATGTGGCCGCCGGAGCAGAGAAGAGGATCCAGAGCAGCCTGCAGGGGAACATGTGGAGCAGGTAGCAGAAGGCAACTGTGGGGACTCAGAAGGGGGGGAAGTAGAGTAATTCCTGCAGTGGCTATTCCTTGCCACTGCAGATGTTTGGAAACTATAACTCCCAGCAACTAAAGCATGCTGGGAGGTGTAGTTTCCAAACATCTGGAGTGCCAAGGAATGAGGCTTTAGTTGCCTTTTAAATGGACATAAGAATTCCCATACAGTAATAGCCAAATCCAGTATGGTTATTACTGTATAGGACTTCTGATGTTCATTTAAAGGGCAACTAAAGCCTAAAAACAATACAGAATCAGAAGGAGGATGATATCTATTGCTGCCTTCTGATTCTGTATTGTTTTGAGGTTTTAGTTGCCCTTTAAATGGACAGCAGCATTCCCATACAGTAGTCCCATACAGTAATAATCATACTGGATTTGGCTATTACTGTATGTGACTACTGTATGGGAATTCTGCTGTCCATTTAAAGGGCAACTAAAGCCTTAAAACAATACAGAATCAGAGGGCAGTTGTGGTCCTATTTTCTACCTTTGGTTTATCCTCGAGTCAATCACTTTTACGCCTTTTTAGAGGTAAAAAGTAGGTGTCTCAGTTTATACTAGGTCGGTTTATACTCGAGTATATATGGGTATGTTATATTTACCAGTCTGTGCCCATTGGGCATGAGGGCATCTTAAGTGTGTGTGCGGGACACGGGTACATTTTATATTTACCGGTCTGTGTGTGCGTTGGGGAGGTAGAGAATGTCTTGCGCCTGTTAATTTAACGGGCTTAATGTCTAGTTGACATATAATATTGCAGGCAACAATGTAAAATGGGAATAATGGTCTGGAGTGGTCTTAAAGTGATTGTGGGGAAAAAATCCGCATTTGCCGCTTCTCTTCTCCCCATGGGTCCCTCTTTTGCGTTTTAAAATATTGTGAGGTATGGACTGTCTGAGTTGGTTCGTGCTATGGGGGGCCCAGAAATGTACCCAGTATGGGGTCCAGGAAAGTCTGATGGTGGCCCTGCACTAATACGATATTACATAGGTATCCAGGGTGTCACAATCATGTGATTAAAGTATATTTACATGAAGAAATTTATGTTACAATCTGTATTATTGTATATGATTCTCCAATTCCCCTGTGTCTTAAATGTATTTTTTCCTGTCTGTACAAAGTATTTTGTGTATTTGTTTAATGTGGATACTAACAGGTACTGTAACTTTGTTATGTATAGGTAGCAGGATGAAAGGACATCCTGTGGTCCCAGTCATCTGTATTGCCCAGGTGCTAAACAGACTCCAGACCATAACTCAGCGGGGGGTAATTAGCAACCCTAGAATTCATCTCACTTCATCCCAGTTCATAACTATGTGAAAAGCAAAATATATATTGGGATTCATATCTCTGTCTGTGACTATAATCTCCATAATCTGTTTTGGACTCAGGAACAAAAGCCATGTCATGGGACTCCAAACACACTTTTGGTTGGTTTAAGGACTAATAAGCAGTAACAATATTGAATTTGGTATGTACAAATCCGTCTAACCATCCTGGATACGGATTTTTGTGCTGTGGCGCGTTACTTGCAATAAGGGATTTGGCAGGGATTGCCACCTCGTGGGTGTGTCAGGGAGACCACCTGGAGGGCGCTACACTCCTCTTGCTCAGCCCACATCTTTCTCTGATTGGGTGTAGTGATCTGGTTACTTCCCTGTCCAGGGGTATAAGAATGTCTATTAAACCCAAATAAGAGCTTTCCTTTACCATCAAAACTTTGGATTATTAAGAGTTATTTTGAGGGCCAGTAACTCTGGCAACAACCTTGGACTCCATCTTTTACGGATCTACTTCCTCCTGTAACATTAAGGACTGAAGCTAAGTATTATTTACCATTTTTCATACTATTTTGTTTTACTGTTGCCAGTATTGTGTTTTTGTCTGTTATATTTTTCTGTAGTTTATTGTTTGCACTGTTTTTGTTATTGTTAAACGATATTTAAATTGTTAGCTGAATCTCTGATTGCTCTAATTAGAACTAAGGAACTCTTAGACGCTCCGTTTTTACCAGTTTATTATATTCTATTGTGGTAGAGAATGAACAGTCATTATTATTAGTCTAATTGTATAGCTGTGCATGCTGGGTAGGTTTGTCTACCTGTAACATACATGGTGGCAGTTACCAATGGTTTGTGGTAAATATATATAAGTGACAGGCAACTCTCAGTCGGGTTATGGTGTTTGTCGCAGGGAGCTAAGAGAGACAGAAAACCAATGCCGGCTTTGCTATCGGTTAGAGTGACTCCTTCCTTGTGCTGGCTGCATGGGAATTGGTAAATACACCAGTGCAGCCGGTGCTTGCTATTTAATATTGAGTTTGCGCTACTTTTCGCACTGTTTTTTTATGCTAGCTTGTGGTTGGCGTTAAAATGATGCTTTGAGCAAATCCCTTTTCAGGATTTACCCCAGAGCCGTAGCGGCTCTTGGTAAATTGCCCTGATAATGTTTCTGTCATTTACGTTTGTATTTTGCATCTTTTTCTGACTTAAGGGTTTAAACATAAGTTAATATTTATATATTTTATACATAGGCAAAATCAGTCAGGCATTTTAGTACATTTTAGCCAATTCTGTGGTTCTCAGGATTTAATAGGAAAATAAAAAAGAGAAATAGAAAAATTGATATAAAATATAAATAAAAAATTATACTTAACCTACTTTGTGGTCCTACTTGTCAGGAACAGACAAGATAATTTTCAGGTAGCACACTGTGGCAAATACTAGGTGCTTTGTGCAAACTCAAAGATTCAGGTGGGTCGCTACCATAAAGTGAGAAAATTTTACTCATGGGGTATGGTCCTGAAGTAATTGAGAAATAAATGGCCAGTGGACCTCTTGTAAGTCTATTTTTTCTTATTTTCTGCACCTCTGCTTGCTCAAGCCCAGATTTGCAAGCACATAGGATTGGTGGGTCGTTTAGTGTCCAATTCTGTTCTGCAGTGTCTCTTTTCATGTTGGCTTTCATATGGGCATCTTATATTTACCAGTCACTGTGGGTATCTAATACCAGTTGCTGTGGGCATTATTGTGGGCATCATATAGTAGTCACTGTGGGCATCTTATATTTACTGGTCATTAAAGCATCTTATACTAGTCACTGTAGGTATTATAATCTTCTGTAAAGGAAACCTATGAGGCCCCCTCTGGATTCTAAGCACCTGCTAGTCTTCTCCAGAGCCTCTGATGGTGAGGATGTACCAGGTACTGTTTGGTCTGAGGAAGGAACCACACTGGTTCCGAAACGTTACCATTAAAAGAAGTATTTTCACTATCAAGACTGGTGTGCCTAGCATGTCTTACCCCTTATGATCTTGTCTGCTAGCTACAGAGCTTAGAGCACCCAGCATGGAATAAATGTTTGATCTTTTTGATGTTTAGGTGTGCAGGATCCTAACCCTCCTTTGTTGTATTACCAGGTACCAGGTCTCGGCTCCAGAGAAGACCCCCACAAGAACCGATCCCACAATGTGGAGAAAGGAGCTGGCAAGACGAAAAACAGACTACAAATATAGATGGTGAGTCTGAGCAGGTAACAGCAGAAGAGTAGCTAAAACAGATATGGAGTAAATAAACTGCGATGAGGGATAAGGAGTCTGAACAGGAACAGCAGATGAGTTGATTAAACAGGCACTGGATGAACAAACTGCAATGATGAATGATGAATGAACAGGTAACCGCAGATGAGTTGATTAAACAGGCACTGGATGAATGATAACTGAATAGGTAACAGCAGTTTAATTGATTAAACAGTCGCTGGATAAACAAACTGCAATGGTGAATAATGAAACAAAGCAGGAACAAACAGATCTAAGAACTCTAATAAACAAAGCTTAGGAACAGAGTGATAAACACTGAACTGGCAGCAAGAGCTAAATGGCAGTGAGGGCTAAAGTAGGACTGATTACATCATCATTCCACGCCCACCAGTAACCAGAGTAGGTGACCGGAGCCCACAACACCGGAGCCTTTGCGGCAACACTGGCACGCATGCACATGAGGATCCAGCTTGATCGTGACGCCCGCACCCGTCTACACGCAGAACCTCTGGTTAGCAGTAGTAGTGTTATGGAGCATAACAGTATGAATCTTTTACCAGTCACTGTGGGTATCATATACCAGTTACTGTGGTCATCTTATATTTTTGAGTCACTTCTATATACTGGTCACTGGGTGCATATCATACTAGTCACTGCATAATGAATCTCATATCAGTCACTGTGGTCATCATATGCCACTTGTAAGTCTATTTTTTTTATGTTCACCTTGGATGTGCATGCACACATGAGCGGGGGGTATGGTAGTGGCATGTTAACTTCAGAGCAGTGTGGGCATCTTATATTTACCAGTCACTGTGGGCATTTTATACCATTCACTATTGCCATCTTATACCAGTCACTGTGGGCAACTTATATTTACCAGCTTGTGTGGGCACTTATATTTACCAGTCTCTGTTTGGGTTTAAGTCAATACTGGCTAATGAACTAACAATGGCTGATAAACTTGTAAGCTAGTGTTAAGTCCGTCCTTCAGTTCAGCAGTTAAGTCAGTCCTCCAGTTCACCAGCCAGTGTTGAGTCAGAACTTCAGTTCAGCAGCCAGTGTTAGGTGAGCACTCCTGTTCATCAGACAATGTTAAGTCAGCCATACAGTTCAGCAGTTTTAAGGCATAGCTCTAGTTCACCAGCCTCTGGTAAGTCACCAAACTGAATCTGATTTCATAATGTGCTTAAAGGGCAATTATAGTGAGAAAATAGTTTTTTTAATTCCTTCTAATGTATCCTATAAGTCATCCCAACCACCAGGGTACCTTTAGTTTCTTTAAATTCTTCATAGTCCCAGATATATAAGCCTTTGGATATGCTGTGATTTGTAGGAGCTGCTACACCTCATCTGTCACTCAAAGGCACACACCCACACAATCCAAAGCTCCTATGCAGTAGTGTCACATACTCCTTCACCCACACTGTAAGTACCATGTGCAACACATAGTCAAATGCTGTAGTGCTAAACACAATCAATTAACCATTAACCCAGCAATATGAGCATAACACACTATAAAACAGCCCCTCCCCCCCCCAAAAAAATCTTATATACATACAAAACCAGTGAGTCAAATGGAACACTAATACAGTATATATATAATACAGTAATACAGACTATATATCAAACAAGACATACAGTGCAATCTATGAAATATATAGACTAAAGCAAATGAAATGTATCAGGATAACAAGCAGTTTCACTGTGTTTGTGAAGGTCTCACTACAGCTGCTGCTACACTGATTCTGTCTTCAGTGATTATGATCTCAGCTAAGCATGGGAAGAGATATGATTTTTAGGTGCAAAAATAAATAACAATTAGCAAACTTAGAGAACAGGCAGAGTCCAGTAACTTACTTGTAAAGAATATCAGCACCACTTGTCCTCCTCTCTCCCCCTCTGCCCCTCCCTTCAGCACATTGCTACTTTCTCCCACACTTTGCTTGCTTGCAGTCTAGCTCTGGAAGGGAGGGGTCAACAGGATGTCAGCACTTCATTTAAAGTCCTTTCAACTGAGCATGCCCAGGACTTTTCATACAGCCCTTTACTGCTTGAGGGAGACTAGACAGAGAGGGGAGGGGGACTACACAGCTTGGTACAAACGTCTGCCAGTTTGAAGAAACGAAGCCACACAGCAACATGAAGGTCAGGCAGCTTATACTAAGTGATCTGTACATTGTATATAGACAAAGTTTTTTTTTCACTATAGTTGCCCTTTAAAACTTTTCCTACTGAAGAGGCCACATTAAGGGGAACAATCAGGGCTGGATTTCCCACTAGACCACATAGGCCTGCTATAGTAAACTGTGAATGGAAGAAATCCATTCACAAATCGAACTTCCCTGGTGGTTCAGTGTAAGGTGTAAATCTCTATTCAGATCGCAGTTCAGTGACTACTATAGTAAGTGTCACAATGACAGCTTTCTATAGTATTTGTGATTTGATCAAAAATGTCCATTCACAAATAGAGATTTTTTTATTAGTCTTTGTTAGTTAAAGGGACAGTTCAGTGGAAATGATCAATATTTGTTAAATTGTTAGTTTGTATAATGCCTTCTTAGTTATTCTACATTTTCTCTCCCATTTTGAACAATCAGTTGATTTCATACCCTTTGCTGTTCCCTGCTGTTGACATTAGTGAGCTGACATTTCAGGTTCTAATGGTCCTTCTTCTTCCCAGGATGCACCATATCCTTGGAATGTTCTTAACAGTAATTTCTACTGATTGGCTGTTGAATGGGTCACACATGCTCAGATCTCTACTGAGCAACTGAATCAACCCAGGCATTGGGTCAAGGGCAAGACCATAACAGTCTCTAACTGCAAACAGGAAGTCAGTATTTCGCTTGCATTTATTTATACACAGACACAATGCTGAATGGGCAGATTAAGGTCATTGGGATGGGAAAATACTGCTCTTTTTTCTGAAAAGCATATGTGTTTGCACTGAACTTCCCCTTTAAGGACTAAAAAAAAATCAAAGGCACAGATCATAACTTATCACCTAAGTATTGATCTAAGTACAAGTTAGCTGGCCTAGGGGAGAAAAAAGCATAAATCCCGCCCTGGGAACACTGAGGTGTATATATAACCAGTGAGAGTGAAAAGTGATAGGAAGTTGTCCCTAAGGCTTTAACTGACGTAAATCTCTTGCCCAGCAAACTGGTTTTTGTGACTGGCTGTTGCTTTGCATGACCTAAATGATAACCCATGGTATCGGAAGTTGCCGATAATGTGGATTATTGAATATGGCCCAAATGTCAATAATCATCTGAAGTGTCCGTTTGTTGGCAGATCATTTGTTGCATGTGTGTACACATCTTTAGACTTGAAATGGGAGCCTACAATCTGATGACTCTATCAGGGTAGGGGGTGGATTACTATACTGTCAGCTGACAGCTGTAACATCTGTCGTAAAGTAAATTGGGAAAACCGGTTTGGGGAACAATGTAGGACCGTCACTTACATAAGATCAATCTACTAAATAGGAACTTGAGTTAAAGGACTACTAAACTGTAAAAATTTACTTTTTAAAAATGAAAAGAACCTGGGACAGGGAGGTAAGATTGATTACTCCTATCTCCCAATATTGTTTCATTGAAGAGCTACAGCATACACATATTGCCAGGTTAATGCCTTGGGCCTTCCTGTTTTAAAGATGTACAGAGCATATCTTGCCCTTAACATCTCCTTTTTCCACAGGGCTACTTCTACCATGAGGCAGAGTGAGACATTTGTTTCAGGCCGCATCCCTGCACTGAAGAAGAAAGGAGTCAGACAGGCAGTGGTGGGGAAAATGTATGATGTTAAAATATTTTTTTATGGTTAGGTTAGCTTTAGTTATTTTGTTAGGTTAGGTTAGACTAGTTAGGTTAGTTAAGGCCCTGCTGAAAGAGTCTACCTTGGCTTGGTGGCAGGCTTACAAATCTTTTGGCTAAAATCTTTTATACTACAGAACGTATGGCATTTCTAATGTATTGTAACAGTTGAACCCACATGTATAGCACAGGCTATAAAATACATTATTTCTATTTGAGCAACAAAAACCTGAAAGGAGCAATATGGCAGTGGCAACACAAGCTGTTGAGAGAAAGGGATGTAATATCTGTATCTAGTAATTTACATTATTGCTAATTGACTGTCTGAGTAACTGATAAATACATATGTGATAGAAGTTTAAAAATTGTAACATTTTAGCCACGCCCATCGACAAAACTATACCCACCTCCAAAGCCACACCCACTTTAAGACAGCGGCGGCGTGCTTCACGCCACACCTGCAAATAATCAAGGCTGCCATTTAAAAGTTTTGCTCAGGCAGCAAAAACCCTAAAGTATCCCTGTATTCCCCCGGCTTTCAATCAACAAATTACAAGCAGATAATGAAAAGGAAGAAAGGCAACATTGTTAAATATGCTATGGGAGTGCTATAACATTACATATATTTGTTTATTTAGAAATATTAGATACATTAGATATATTGAGATATTTGTATATTAAACAAGTCACAATGCAAAGTCTACATAAAAACTCATTGCTAATGCTTTTTAGTTTACAAGCAAAAGAGGTAGGCATACAACATCAACAGCTTATCTGCCCTGAATGGACACATGTAACCCTCTTAGTTGCACGTAGATTAATAACGAAACACCGGCTCCTTCTGTAACATAAATGAAATCTATTCTAAGGCACTAATATCTAATATTTCTATTAGAGAAGTTTAACATTCTACGACAAAAAGTAGAAATTTACTTAAAATGTTTCAATTTATATTCAAGTTCAGAGCCAGAAGAGAAGTGATTCACAAGGGTAATAGATTTCACCTTGGCTACATTTGTTTACTATTGTGATAGTTACATATCTCATCATACATACCTCTGGTATCATAAGACCAATTACTGGATACAACCTTTTCTTTTTTAATACCTGTCTAGATGCTAAACAGAATTGAAAATGTGTGGTTTCTGATTTTAGACATTTAATCACACACGCACACACACCCATCAATGCATTTGTATTGTACCATATGCAATATCTGTGGAAATTTTAGGTGTACAATCACATGACTCCCAATCCTATTACAGATTTTGTAGTTATTAAAAATAATTACTACAACCCCTCTTCAAGATGCAGAACCCAGAGACATCAAATGCTAGGGCCTGACCATTGAGAGTATTGCTATCCATTAAATTTACTTTTAAAGTCCTGTTTTGTTTCTGGTCCAGTTACCCCTCTCCTCAGCCAGCATCATTGCCTATGGAAATACATCATCTACTTTGGGAGTTAAGGGGACATGCCTGGAACTATTTTTTTGGGATTTTACCTAGTGTAAAATTTCACTTAACAATACCAGTCTCATTTATCCAGAGGTGGTGCACAAAAATCCTTTCTTACAGTTGTTTTCTGACCTACAGACTAAAAATTGGTTTATAGATTGGTACTCTGCCGGACAGGAATATTCGGTAAAAACTGACCCATGTATACCAGGCCAAAAGCTTCATAGAGACATACAATTGTGCCAGAAAAAACCCAAACAAATGTCAAATGAGCTACGAACACCTGCTTTAGCCAACAATTGTGTGGCAGCTCCCATAGGTGTCGTTGGGAAAATGTCCTGCTGGATAAAAAGCACTTGCTAGATTGTCAGATTTATTATGTACTTGCAGCAAAAAAGGAGACCCGAATGCCATTCATATAATGCATTTAAAAACAATGCATTACATTTCTTTTTTTAAAAAAATATGTCAAATAACACTTCACAGTCTTACAGGAAACAATTACAAAAACTAAAAGTTGATAACCACAGGTTTTTTTTCTGATAGAAATTATTGGAACTGGAGTTAATAGTGTGAACCTTAAATGAAAGCAACTCTCAACATCTGAATGTTTTTAGTATAGTTGGTAAGCAATTATTTTAAATAACAAGAAGTAGACCAACATTTTTTTAAAACCTTTTCGTAAACTGATATACTGTGTAGATTGTCTAAGTGTGAAAAATACAAGTACTTTTAAACATTAAACATATTTTGATCTACAAGACTTTGTGATATTTTCCACCTTTCAACATACATCAACTACTAGTAACAGTTGCAATATACAAACGGCTTTGAATATTCAGAACTAGATCAAAATCACACAAATGGAACCATTTCAAATGATATTTTGTCAGTAGGTCCCATCATTGGCAATGCTTACCCTTAATTTTAATTAAAGAACGATTATTCAAAGATACCACCACTCCACATTAAAAGTACAAAGATAAACTTCTAGAACTCTTTAATTACCGTACATCGTTCTGCAATAGGTGTGTCTTCTCATTACCAGGTCCCAGACTGAAAAGGTCTGGGTAGCAAGCATTACACTATTTTGAGTCTACTGAAATCTTAATCTGCGGTCCGTAGAAGAATGCATGATCACCCGAAATTTACCATTATGTACGATTGAACTTTCGTCACATTTGGATGAAGGTTTGACCAGCATTGCTTGGTCACAGACCAAAAATATGCCGATATTTTGACATGATCTACCAAAATAGATAAGGTAAAATATTCCAAAAATGGGTGTGACCCACGAAGACACCCTTAAGGGAATAACAACAAAACTAAAAAATGCACACTGACTGAGGGAGCAAAAACAGGATACAATACCCAAAATATATAAAATACACATAAATTTATTGCAGTAAATCCATACACATATCGAAATATTAAAAAAAAAAAAAATAGAGCTGGCCAGCTACACAATCCTATCACCAACCCCTATCAAAAATCCCCTTAATAGAGAATAAAATACCTAAATCATAAAAGTTCTAGGTCTAAAAACAGTGTCCATGGGGAATAGTACCAGTAAAAAAGGTCCCTGAAAAATTGTGTAAAAAAACTGTTCAATAAAACAACACCTGGTCCATTGTAACAGCCCCTAATACAAAGCGGAGGGAAGAGTCTTGGTAAACAATGTATAATATGTAGCCAAAAGTGTGCGCACACAAAAAGTAGCCAATTGCCCAGTAGCAAACCCACCAAAAACTTTCTCCCTTAAGGGGGCGCAACGTTTAAGGACATGTACAGACAAAAAATAATAAGTATTTAGCCTAATTACCCCCAAAACCTTAGTTGCGTTTTAAACTTACCTTAATCAGATGCTCCCACACTGGGAAATACTTATTAAGGGAGAAAGTTTTTGGTGGTTTTTTTGCCTTTCTCTGGATCAACAGTTAAGCAGTAAATGAGGATATTACTAGATGGGTTGGACTGGATGGACGTATGTCTTTATTCAACCTCAAATACTATACTAGAAGGGGGAAAAAATCTAAGGGAGCTCCTGCCTTCCAGTCATAACCGGACAAAAAATTGGCTTGTAAGGCTTGTACGGGTAATAGACATTGCAATAATGTATAATATGTAGATATATGCAAGACAAAAGTTCCTTTCATGATGTAAGTGATTGAGAATATAAGCTAAAAAGCTTAATATGTGGCATCAAATATGTAAGTCAGACAAAAAGATCCCTTACAGTGTGAATATAGGAGCATGTTAGGGCAACTAGGACAAAAATTAGTTGACAAATGCACAATGGACAAGCATAATAGGCAATGCTATACTAATAAATTAATGTTTACATTTATGGGTATCAGTAAGGTGCATCTAGGCCAGAGTGGAGGATAGAGAGCAGACTGATCTTTAATTTAGAAACAATGACACCAAAAGGGCTAAATGAAACAATACATTATGCTAGTTTTCTATATACATAGATTTTGTTATCTTCAATAACTGTATATCCAGTAACTTATTTGTTATTTTAATATGTGCACATGGATATATCGTTATGGCCATTATTAGTGGATTCCCAGAAATAGGTCTAATATTATTGTCAGGAAAGTGTGTAGTGACTTGGCAAGAATGGGTTTACTATTGGTAAAGGTGTTAAGGAGGCCATTTATGTGAAAATAAAGAAACCAAGCCTAAATAGAGGTGGGGGGGTTCGACACCAACTGTCTGCCATGTACAATGCTGTTTTAACACCTTACTCTGGGCGTTCCTATAACACCTCTTAGCCCCTATCCAATCACACCCTTAACACCTGGCTGTGATATGCTAATTGGGATTTTCCAGGGTACATAATTGCCACAGATTCTTGTACAAGTCATTCTGAATTGAGAAAGCCAGTCGGATGACTAGCGAAACGTCTTCAAGAACTACATTTCAAGTCCAGTTGATCTAATTGAATACAACAGATATACCATGACCTGGATGAATGAGAACCTTCACAAGCATATTGATATTAGTTCTTGCAAAGGACCAATAAAAATACCATTCCACCCTGGAACAGTCCTATTGTTTATATTACGATTAGTGAAGCATGGAACCAGATCTCCTTTTCCAGACAATGTGGGGCTGAACCGTGTATCTGGAATTCTCTTCAGCTAGGGGTCTGGTGGGTACACTAAGAGGTCATTTTAAGGACAGTCATACATGTAAAATAAATGTATTTCGGTATTGAATATGTAAGACAGAAACCAATATTATACTGGTGAATGGAAAAGGATGCCCATCAAAACGATACCCAACATGGAGACCTTATTCCCTTGCTAAGGGGAGTTATTAATATCTTGGGAAATATGGATTACACACAGGTCATGTTTGGTATTGGAGGAATTGATAATTAATACAGGAGAGGAATATGTGGTCAATATCCCAATACAATGTACATATCTACATTTAAAAGTAGTCTGCCTAACTGAGGGGGAATAAATGCTTTTGGCTAGTCGTAAATCTGGACATTCCTAGACACTCCCACCTCATGAGGAGGGGGTAGTTCATCAAATGGTTTAAAAATCCTTGTAGCCCCTATAACTGTGTTCATACTGAGGGGACATGCTAAAACCGTGTGTATGGACCCAATGTTTCTTCCCGCCCCGGGATACAGGACTTCTTCTAGTGAGTAGGGTCTGTGAATATTTTTATCCTTTTTATTTTATAGAACTGTTGTACTTATTGTATGTCATTTTATTAGAACACCATTTTCTTTTATTTTTGTATTATATGCACTGTCCACCTTTTGGAATATTAAATCTAAAATTTAATAAGTTTTGTCTTTGATGCTCTAAAAGAACTCAGCCTCTGATAAGTTTATATGTGGATTGAGCGTTTGGCAGTGTAAATGCTTATTAACTCTGCTTGACTGCTTGTGAAGGACTGATGCTAATTAACCAGTTAGTTGCTGGAGTGAATAGTGTAGTGTTAACCATTTAGCTGCCAGGACAGGGGTGTGCATAGTCAGTGAGAGTCAAGAGTGTTTTTGGGGCGTCTTTAAGGCCGTAACTTAAAGTAGTGGCAGCGAGTACCGATTGATTGGTCAGATCACGTGCCCAGCGAACTGGCGTTCGTGACAATAATATTTACTGTTTATACTCGAATATAATTCGATCCGAGTATAAGCCGAGGTACACATTTTACCTAAAAAATGAGCACAAAGTGATTGACTCGAGTATAAGTCGAGGTTAGAAAACATGACCACTACTGCCTTCTGATTCTGTATTATTCTGAGGCTTTAGTTGCCCTTTAAATGGACAGCAGATTTCCCATACAGTAGTCCCATACAGTAACAGTCAAATTCAGTATGGTTATTACTGTATGGGACTACTGTATGGGAATTGTACTGTCCATTTAAAGGGCAACTAAAGCCTCAAAACACAGAATCAGAAGGCAACAATAGATAGTATTTTCCTTCTGATTCTGTATTATTTTGAGGCATTAGTTGCCCTTTAAATGGACAGTGGTAATCTCATACAGTGACCCACAACTTCAGATGTTTGCAAACTACAACTCCCAGCATGCTTTATTTGCTGGGAGTTGTAGTTTCCAAACATCTGAAGTGGGACAGTGAGTCTTGTCATCTGCAAGCATTGTATCCATCAGATAAAGCTCTCTCACTAGACACCTAATGAGACTTACTGTTAATACAGTATTCAGTCTGCCGCACGCTCTGCATCTCACCTCTGCCTCTCAATCAGTCTGCTGCACGCTCAGTACCTGCACTGATCTGGCTGGCAGCAGGCTGACGTCACTAATCGGCCCCGGGCAGTAAGAGACAGGCGCCAATAGTGACGTCAGCCATCAGATCAGTGTTTGCGGCCGCCGGATCGGGTGAGTTTTCTGCTTGACTCGCGTATAAGCCGGGTTAAAGTTTTTTGAAAGCTATTTTTATACTCAAGTATATACGGTACTTGTACAATTTAAATGAAGATAAAACATTTAAAATATGTATCGTTCTGTATAAAAATGTCTACTTTAAATATAATTAGGTTGCAGTGGGATTAACATATTAGAAAGGACAGCCTTTGAAAATATTGATTGATGATTTACGATCGTTAAAGGCGAGGTATCGCAAAATAACAATACCGCACCTTTGTGAATATGGCCTCTTGCTCGTTATTTACCTTTGTCAATTTGCCAGACCCATATAAAATGACATGTAAACTGTGTTAAATCATTTTCCAACTAATCACACAGTTATAAGGATTACTAACCACCAATATTTAAGGTATGTCCACTCCCCAAAAAAACTTTTGTTAACCATTCCCCAAAACCTCAACCTCGTTTCTAATTTTCTAACATGTTGCTAACAGTAATGAGGCGATTACTCAGCCAATCACAGGAGCCACTGCAGGTCCCCGTGGGGTGTGTGTGGACACTTTTTGTGGGAAGGGCACAGTTAGCCAGTAAAGAACTAGCACATTAACAGGCTGATGTAATACAAATAAAGTTCCATCTTACCTGACCGGGATTCTGGGAAGACAAGACCTTTTTAGTGTTACATTGGAACAATGCACCTGAGGAAGGGGGAGGACCCCGAAACGTTGTGCATGCTAGCACGTCACAAATAAATAATTGAAGTTTGAAAGAGTGCGTTTTCTCTACAAACATCTATTTCAATGGTTAATTACTGCTGGTGGTAAGCAGTATCAGGAAAGCAGCACCATCAACAATAATAAACTAAGAAGCGCGGGGGATAACACTAACTACTTAAGTGATATGGCAGCAGCATCACCAGGTCCCCTGCACTTCCTGCTTCCTGCTCTGAAACTGTCAGTCAATCTGTCCTGTGTCTCCTCCTCTCCTTTGCAGCCCCCCTGGTCCCTCCCACACATGGACCCCATGGTCCCTCCAGTTGCAGGCCCCCCATGGCCCATTATCTTACAGACCCATGTGACCCCGCCCACTTGTGGGTGTCTAACGCCCCACCCACTCACGGGTGCAAAAGCCCAGCCCACTCATGGGTGCCTAAGCTCCACCCACTCACAGGTGTCTAAGCCCTGCCCACTCACGGGTGTCTAAGCCCCACCCACTCGCGAGTGTCTAAGCCCCGCCCACTCGGTGAAAACAGCCTTTTCAAGCAGAGTAAGAACTCTGCCTGAAAAGGCTGTTTTCACACAGTGAAAGAGAAGGGCTTTAGTTTCCCTTACCTTCCCTGTCAGGACTTCACACAGCACAGAGGAGGGACTTCCTGTCTCCCTCACTCACTGAGGGAGTCTGAGGCTGTGCAGGAGAAGCCTCAGGAATGTCACATATCAGCCTCCCAGCCAATAACTTTCTGGTCAGATATTTCTGTATATCTTGGGCTGTGGAGCACGTAGAGAGGTGGTTGATGGCTCGTTTTAAAGGTAGGAAACCAGCCTTTCATTTAAGCTTAACTTGTTTGGAGACCACAGTTTCCCTTTTAAACCCACACTAACCCAATATTACATTGGGTAGTATGGGTTTTGCACTAATATTGGCCATTCTATAAAAGCAAAGCTTATTTTTCTGTCTTTGCATGGTTAATTGATTCAGCATTAAGATCATGAAAATGAATACATATTATCTGTTGCTCTGTACTTTTTCTGTGCCTACAGCTTACACCCAATTCTGTAGTTACCTGCTGTTTGAGCAGTCCCAATGTAGCACTGTACCTAAAGAAATCAATTCCAAAGAGTCCAAACACTCACACTACCTTTCCAGACGCCTAGCTAAAAGAAAATCTTATTTAATTCAAGCAGTAATAGCAGCTGTTAGTGCTGCTTACCTCCCCATAGTAAAGCAGTTTCACTTTCATTTTCACTATACCACAAAATCACTGGGTGAATGCAATTGGCTTTTTGCAGGCACAGATCATCTCCACTGCACATGTTCCACACAGAGAGAGGAGAAATGAATACTAACTAGGAATGAGTCAAACAAGAAAAGAGATGATCAATGCACATTCCTGGGCCCCATATATTATAATATCTATGCTAGTGCAAACAGTAAAAACATGGGGGTTTTTAGTTACAATTTTATGCATAAAAGTGAAAAGCCTTCCAACCACTTCAAGGTAACCCCAGTATGGAAGGGCCTGGGATGACACTCCCTGCTTGGTTGCATTTTCATGGGAAGGTTGTCTCCCTGACCTTGCATTGGATTAGTATTGAAGGCTATCACTTCCCTCCGCCTACTGGCTTTTAACAAGGAGGGAAGAGGCCTATTATCCAATGCTTAGTATTCAAGGCATAAGACCTCCAATTAAAGGGCTGTGTTGGGGGTGCTACTACCACATGGAAGCTTGGTCAATCCTCCTGCAGAGAAACTCTGCTACAATATATACACAAAGGGGGGGGGGGGGGGGTGTGGGAGCACTCCTGTGGCAAAATTACTTTATAACAAATAGTGGAAGTGCTACTGATCTCACCAAAACATTAGAACAAACAAGAAAAGAGATGATCAATGCACATTCCTGGGCCCCATATATCATAATATCTATATTAGTGCAAACAGTAAAAACAAGGGATTTTTTAGTTACAATTTTATGCATAAAAGTGAAAAGCCTTCCAACCATGTCAAGGTAACCCCAGTATGGAAGGACCTAACAAATTACATTGGGTCATTTATCTGGGATGACACTCCCTGCTTGGTTGCATTTTCATGGGCAGGTTGTCTCCCTGACCTTGCATTGGATTAGTATTGATTTGCTCTAATGTTTTGGTCAGATCAGTAGCACTTCCACTATTTGTTATAAAGTAATTTTGTCACAGGAGTGCTCCCACAGCCCCCCCCCCCCTTTTGTGTAACTAGGAATGAGTAGAGATGGACACAAAACCATACTCGTTCGTTCAGATGAATTTGAATAATCCAAACTAGTTCGCACTCGAACTAGTTTGATTTTCCGGACTTGCGGGATTCATTTAGAAAACCCCCGAATGGTCGAGGATTTCTGAACGTTCAATATGCCTCGAACAGTTTATTTTGAAAACCGGGCCCTTCTCCCGGGTCCTTACAGGGACCAATGTGGCCCTGACAAGCTCGAAACCAGGACCCCTCTCCCCAACACTTATAAATGCCTTTGCTGCACTTAGAAGTGTCCTTGTGGCCCTGACAAGGGCCCTTTGGGCTTAAGGGGTCCCGCAGCTCGAAACCAGGACCCCCTGGTCTCGTCGTCTTCTTGTCGGTGACTCCAACTCTGCTGTTGTCACCAACGCTGGGCTATGTCACTGCGGCTGCTGACCTCTTGATCTGAATACTTCTTTCTTATAAGTGCCGCAAGGCTGGGGGACCCCCTAATCCCCAAAGGGCCCTGGTTCTGGGGGGTCCCAGTTTCAAGCTGCGGGATCCCTGAACGTCCGGCCGCAGGATTGTCGGCCGTTCAGCAATCCTCGAGTGGACGATTCCGGGAATCCCCAGATTTTTAGTGCGTCCACAGTTCCTGGCAGCACTAAAAATATAGAAAAAGAGAAAGGCAAGTATTTTTTTTTTTTACTTTAGTGTACCCTTAAGACATTCTTATTTCACAAAGCTAGGCCCACATTGTTTGCAGTAGCAAGACACTACATTCTCAATTTGTATTCATGGATTCCGCCTGAAATTTTTCTAAACACCTCTACTTATTTTCCCTGTATAGCAGCAGTATACCCTCATAGTTTGGGGTGGGGGTCTTGACAGGTCTGGATATTTTGCACTGCAGCCATGTAAGGGCTAGGCCACACTGACATGTTTTAACGCATGATCTGTACGCAGCTGTGATCTAATTGCTTGTTATAAAGTGCACACTTGTGTTGGCCAATTGTTGTGCTGTGAAATTCGATAAGATCTGCTAATCAGAGCGTATGCGTATATAGTTTATAGTATTTGAGGTTGAGTAAAGACATACGTCCATCCAGTCCAACCCATCTAGCAATATCATTTCCTGCCTAACTGTTGATCCAGAGGAAGGCAAAAAAAAACCCACCAAATTTATGAAGGGGAAAAAATTCCTTCCTGACTCCAAGTGCCAATCAGAAATTTCCCTGGGTCAACTCTACTTTTATGTATCAATACCAGTAACTTGCAACATTCCTTGTTTGTAGAAACTCATCCAGCTTTTTTTTGAAACTGACCAATGAACCTGCCATAACAACGTCCACTGAAAGACAGTTCCATAGCTTTACAGTGAAAAACCCTTTCCGAACTTGAAACCTAAACCTTTTTTCTTCAAGTATTAAGGGATGTCCTCGTGCCCTCTGACATGTTCTATTGATGAACAATGCCCCAGTTTATTGTATAGCCCGTTAATGTAGTTATACACAGTAATAATATCCCCACGCAAGCGCCTTTTCTCCAGCGTACATAATTGTAACTTTTCCAGTCTCACTTCATAATCAAGCTCCCCAAATCCCCTTATTAATTTAGATGCCTTTCTCTGAACCCTTTCCATTTCAAAGATGTCCTTTTTGTACACAGGATTCCAAAATTGCACTGCATATTCCAAATGAGGCCTTACCAATACTTTGTAAAGAGGGAGAATTACATTTTCCTCCCTCTCTTTATACAAGACAATACCAATACGATACCAAGTTTGTTATCCACCAAAACTCCAAGATCCCTTATCAACAGGGATTCACTTACCACAGAGCCATTTATAGTATAAGTAGCACAATGATTTTAAGTCCAAAATGCATCACCTTACATTTATCAACATTGAATTTCATCTGCCACTTAGCAGCCCAATGTAACAATCTATCTAGATCCCCCTGCAATGACCATTAAAAACTCTGCTGACGACACAAAACTTTGTCGACCATTAAAAACTTCAAACACAGAAACCTTGCTGACAATACCCACTTCCAAATCATTAATAAATAGATTAAATAGGAGCGGCCCCAACACAGAACCCAGTGGCACCCCACTTAGCACTTAAGTCCATAATGATGAAGCCCCATTTACAACTACTCTCTGTATCCTATTCATTAATCAATTTTCTATTCATGTACAAATGTGACTCCCCAGACCAACAGACCTTAGCTTATACATTAGTCGCCAATGGGGGACTGTATCAAAAGCCTTTGCAAAATCCAAGTAAACTACATCTACTTCCTCCTAAAAGCCAAGCAAGTTAGTATGACAAGATCTATTCCTCCTAAATCCATACTGGTTAGTACTTATAATGTCAGTCTTTGAAACATACTCTAGAACATGTTCCCTTATTAAACTTTCCAGGATCTTTCCCACCACTGAAGTTAAACTTACAGGCCTGTAATTACCCGGCTGTGAACGACTACCCTTTTTGAATATTGGAATAACATCAGCCTTTTTCCAATCCAGAGGCACACCACCGGACATGAGGGAATCTGCAAAAATAAGAAACAATGGCCTAGATAAAACTGAACTTAGCTCCCTAACTACCCGAGGATGTATTTTATCCGGTCCAGGAGATTTATTTATATTAACCTTATTTAGTTCTTTCTGTACCATATCCTCGGTTAACCAAAGTGCACTTGAATCTTTTATACCATTATTGCTACTAAACTCTATGATATCTGTACTTGGATCTTCTATAGTGTATACAGAGGAAAAAAAATATTCAAGACATTTGCGTTATCGCCATCCTCCGTAACTAACTTATCCCTATTAATAAATGCTGCCACATTCTCAGTCCTCATCTTCTTACTATAAATATACTTAAAAAAAATTTCAGGCTAGTTTGATTGCTTTCTTACACTCCTTGTTACAGTTTTTATAATCCCTAAAGGCCCTTTCCGTTCCCTCTGACTTTAAGGTTTTAAATGCCTTTTTCTTCCTTTCCATTTGCCTCTTTACATCAGAATTCAGCCACATGGGCGCAGATTTATTTTTTTTACATTTATTTCCCAAGGGTATAAATTTAGATGTGAACTGGCTTAAAATCCCCTTGATGTCTGCTGATTGCACAATGCTAACTAGCACACCAGAAACACACTGCAGTGTGGTCTCGTCCATTATGTCATGATTTTTGTATGTTGGGAATTCCTGTCAAATGTTTTGCCTATGGGCTTCCACTAACCTTAATCTGATTATATACAGTAATTTATAAAGTAATGTATACTTTCAGAGACACCCCTACAGAGCCAGGAATGGTGCCAAAAAGGAGCTTTACACATTCCATTCCACAGACTCAGAAAGTTGGCTGTTGAAATAGAGCCTTCTTAAAGCAAACAGGTACTTTGCAGCCTCATGCTATATGAATATGATTCATGGCTTTATGGGGTAGGACTTGTTTTGGTTGCTTACTGCATTTGACCTACTGGGTGAAATTTCATATCTTTAGTTAAAGGCACCATAGATAATAAACATCTGCTACCTACAAAATTTCTTGTCAGGCATTGAAGGGTTGTGATTTGTGATGACCTTTAGAATTTGAAGCACAGACAGGGAGCTCTTCATAATAAAGTGAAAAGTTTCATCTCTCATATGAAAGAAATCTTTAGATAAAAAGTGTTTACTGCATTTTAATAGAGAATTATTTACAATGCTGCATGGCATAGTTTGGTGTAATATTTCAGCGATTTAAAGCGTTTTTGCAATGCATTTTTATGTGTTTGCGTTTTTTTACGACTTTCAGGGCTAGGCCACACTGCAACGCTTAAAAAAGGTGCGTTTTTTAAACCAGCAACTGCATCAACGTATGGCCCAGCACAGAAGAGCCAATTCCTCCGGTCAGGACTCAGCCGTGTATCTGCATCTTAAGGATAAAGGACATACCTTTGAAGATTGTAATGTTAACATACTGGCGAAGGAACGTGACTGGTTCAAGAGAGGTGTTAAGGAGGCCATTTATGTGAAAATAAAGAAACCAAGCCTAAATAGAGGTGGGGGGGTTCGACACCAACTGTCTGCCATGTACAATGCTGTTTTAACACCTTACTCTGGGCATTCCTATAACACCTCTTAGCCACTATCTAATCACACCTGGCTGTGATATGCTAATTGGGATTTTCCAGGGTACATAATTAAAGAAATGTATCCGCAGGCACTTATGGTATAGTAGAAATGGTTAATACCCATCTTATGGTGCCCCACCAAATAATCAATATGTACCAAACGAAACAGAAAAAAGATGTGGGTCAGTAAAGGGCGCCCTAAAATTACATCATATTTAAAAATGGTATGATCCTTTATTCCTGTCATGGATAGTCACTAAGTAACGTGAACAATCAGTGCAAAAAACAAGTTAAAAACACTCCCATGTTCATATGCTGTGAAGGTTCTCATTCATCCAGGTCATGGTATATCTGTTGTATTCAATTAGATCAACTGGACTTGAAATGTAGTTCTTGAAGACGTTTCGCTAGTCATCCGACTGGCTTTCTCAATTCAGAATGACTTGTACAAGAACCTGTGCCTATCTTTGAGTGACAGTTACAGGCAGACAGAATTGTTACGACGCCTCCCTTAGTTATCACACAGCAAAGATGTCATTGGCTGGTGGGAATTGCCATCAGAGTTGTTCTCCTCTTTGCAGAGTGTAATGACAGTACTCTCTGAAAAATATACAAAAGACAGGAAGAAAGGCAGCTCGGAGACAGGAAGGCAGCAACAGACAGGAGGATCAGAGAGACTCTAGTAAAGATATTTCTTTGCCATGAGTCTGATACCCATGTTAAACAGATTCCTCCAGAAAATGGCATAGAGTGACTTTTGCCATGACCAATTTGTTAAAGAAAATATGTCAAGTCACCACATTGAACCTCGCTTGTATGTGCCACCTCAGAATCCTCCGATTCCTGCACAGGTATCAGCACCTATCATGCGCAATACGAAATGTGCTAGCGTTGTCCGAACCAAGACAACAACTATACTTTTTTCCATTTGGGTTCCCCTGTTCATCAACAACAGCAAACAGTGCCTTTCCCACTCTTACATCATCACGCCACAATATCAGACCCAGCAGATGCCCCCCCGGTTTACACAACATATGCAACATTCAACGTCATCACAGCAGATGCAACATCGGCAACCAACGCAGCAGATCCAACACCCACCCACCCCACCCCCATCGATGCAGGTGCACCATCCACCACAGCTATGCCTCATCCTCCGCTTCGCCCTGCATAAAAACAGCATGCAGAACAGCAGCAGCGAATTGTGCGTGACGACCATTAAATGTCTGCAGCCTTCACAACCACATTCTCAATTGTCATGGGAAGCACTCCAATCCCCCCCACGATTTCAGTCCATCAGGTGAGCGGAAAATATTTTTTGTTAGGTACCAAAATGATAACAAATGTTTTTAATTTTTTTTATAATATAAAAGTTCAAAGGTTTCAACCACTGCAACCACACCAATAACTTGTGTCTGCTGCCTTTCCTGCCACCCCTCCATTCCAGTGGTTTCAATCCACTGCAACCACCAAGTGTTGGGTTTTGGCTTTGTTTTTTGTGGCAGTTTGTATTGTGTGAGAGATGGCAAATAATAGACAACCACTCTCAACCGAGCAGCTTATTATTCAAGTACAGCAGCACCCACAGCTCTACGATAAGACAATCATTTGTATAAGACAGCAACAAGGCCAAGGAAATTTGGTTTGAATTTGGTGTGGAGTTATATGGAGATGGATGGGCCATACTCAGCCCCAATCTGAAAGCCAAAAATGATATGTACATTTTGGGTTTTGGTAAAAATATGCCTTTCCTGCTGCCTCCATTCCAGTGGTTTCAATCCACTGCAACCACCAATGACTGTTTCTGCTCGCGCTTTCCTTTTGCCTCCATTCCAAGGGGTTTCAATCCACTGCAACCACCAATGACTATGTGTCTGCTGCCTTTCCTGTTGCCTGCATTCCAGTGATTTCAATCCATTGCAACCACCAATGACTGTTTCTGCTGCCTTTCCTGCTGCCTGCATTCCATGGGTTTCAATCCACTGCAACCACCAATGACTGTTTCTGCTGCCTTTCCTTTTGCCTCCATTCCAAGGGGTTTCAATCCACTGCAACCACCAATAACTATGTGTCTGCTGTCTGCATTCCAGCGGTTTCAATCCACTGCAAACACCAATGACTATGTGTCTGCTACCTTTCCTGCCACCTCCACGTCAGTGGTTTCAATCCAATGCAACCACCAATGACTGTTTCTGCTACCTTTCCTGCTGCCGGCATTACAGTGATTTCAATCCACTGCAACCACCAATGACTTTGTTTCTCTGCCTTTCCTGCTGCCTGCATTCCAGTGTTTTCAATCCACGTCAACCACCAATGACTGTTTCTGCTGCCTTTCCTTTTGCCTCCCATTCCAGGGGTTTCAATCCACTGCAACCACCAATGACTATGTGTCTGCTGCCTTTCCTGCTGCCTCCATTCCAGTGGTTTCAATCCACTGCAACCACCAATGACTGTGTCTGCTGCCTGCATTCCAGGGGTTTCAATCCACTGCAACCACCAATGACTGTTTCTGCTGCCTTTCCTTTTGCCTCCATTCCAAGGGGTTTCAATCCACTGCAACCACCAATGACTATGTGTCTGCTGCCTTTCCTGTTGCCTGCATTCCAGTGATTTCAATCCATTGCAACCACCAATGACTGTTCTGCTGCCTTCCTGCTGCCTGCATTCCTGGTTTCAATCCACTGCAACCACCAATGACTGTTTCTGCTGCCTTTCCTTTTGGCTCCATTCCAAGGGGTTTCAATCCACTGCAACCACCAATAACTATGTGTCTGCTGTCTGCATTCCAGCGGTTTCAATCCCTGCAAACACCAATGACTATGTGTCTGCTACCTTTCCTGCCACCTCCACTTCAGTGGTTTCAATCCAATGCAACCACCAATGACTGTTTCTGCTACCTTTCCTGCCATCTCCATTCCAGGGGTTTCAATCCACTGCAACCACCAATGACTGTTTCTGCTGCCTTTCCTGCTGCCTGCATTCCAGTGATTTCATCCACTGCAACCACCAATGACTATGTGTCTGCTGCCTTTCCTGCTGCCTGCATTCCAGGGGTTTCAATCCACTGCAACCACCAATGACTGTTTCTGCTGCCTTTCCTGCTGCCTGCATCCAGGGGTTTCAATCCACTGCAACCACCAATGACTGTTTCTGCTGCCTTTCCTGCCACCTCCACTTCAGTGGTTTCAATCCACTGCAACCACCAATGACATATATCTGCTGCCTTTCCTGCTACCTGTATTCCAGTGGTTTCAATCCACTACAACCACCAATTATTTTGTTTCTGCTGCCTTTCCTGCTGCCTGCATTCCATGGTTTCAATCCACTGCAACCACCAATGACTGTTTCTGCTGCCTTTCCTTTTGCCTCCATTCCAAGGGGTTTCAATCCACTGCAACCACCAATGACTATGTGTCTGCTGCCTTTCCTGCTGCCTGCATTCCAAGGGGTTTCAATCCACTGCAACCACCAATGACTATGTGTCTGCTGCCTTTCCTGCTGCCTGCATACCAGTGATTTCAATCCACTGCAACCACCAATGACTGTTTCTGTTGCCTTTCCTGCTGCTGCTGCATTCCAGGGTTTCAATCCACTGCAACCACCAATGACTGTTTCTGCTGCCTTTCCTGTTGCCTCATTCCATGGTTTCAATCCACTGCAACCACCAATGACTTTCTGCTGCCTTTCCTTTTGCCTCCATTCCAAGGGTTTCAATCCACTGCAACCACCAATAACTATGTTCTGCTGTCTGCATTCCAGGCTTTTCAATCCACTGCAACCACCAATGACTAGTGTCTGCTACCTTTCCTGCCACCTCCACTTCGTGGTTTCATCCAATGCAACCACCAATGACTGTTCTTCTGCTGCCTTTCCTGCCATCTCCATTCCAGGGGTTTCAATCCACTGCAACCACCAATGACTGTTTCTGCTCTGCGCTTTCCTGCTGCCTGCATTCCATGGTTTCAATCCACTGCAACCACAAATGACTGTTTTCTGCTGCCTTTCCTTTTGCCCTCCATTCCAAGGGGTTTCAATCCACTGCAACCACCAAGACTGTTTTGCTGCCTTTCCTGCTGCCTGCATTCCATGGTTTCAATCCACTGCAACCACCAATGACTGTTTCTGCTGCCTTTCCTTTTGCTCCATTCCAAGGGGTTTCAATCCACTGCAACCACCAATAACTATTTGTCTGCTGTCTGCATTCCAGCGGTTTCACACACTGCAACCACCAATGACTATGTGTCTGCTACCTTTCCTGCCACCTCCACTTCAGTGGTTTCAATCCAATGCAACCACCAATGACTGTTTCTGCTGCCTTTCCTGCCATCTCCATTCCAGGGGTTTCAATCCACTGCAACCACCAATGACTGTTTCTGCTGCTGCCTTTCCTGTGCCTGCATTCCATGGTTTCAATCCACTGCAACCACAATGACTGTTTCTGCTGCCTTTCCTTTTGCCTCCATTCCAAGGGGTTTCAATCCACTGCAACCACCAATGACTATGTTCTGGCTTCCTTTCCTGCTGCCTGCATTCCAAGGGGTTTCAATCCACTGCAACCACCAATGACTATGTGTTTGCTGGCTTTCCTCTGCCTGCTTACCAGTGATTTCAATCCACTGCAACCACCAATGACGTTTTCTGTTGCCTTTCCTGCTGCCTGCATTCCAGGGGTTTCAATCCACTGCAACCCACCAATGACTGTTTCTGCTGCCTTTCCTGCTGCCTGCATTCCATGGTTTCAATCCACTGCAACCACCAATGACTGTTTTCTGCTGCCTTTCCTTTTGCCTCCATTCCAAGGGGTTTCAATCCACTGCAACCACCAATAACTATGTGTCTGCTGTCTGCATTCCAGCGGTTTCAATCCACTGCAACCACCAATGACTATGTGTCTGCTACCTTTCCTGCCACCTCCACTTCAGTGGTTCAATCCAATGCAACCACCAATGACTGTTTCTGCTGCCTTTCCTGCCATCTCCATTCCAGGGTTTCAATCCACTGCAACCACCAATGACTGTTTCTGCTGCCTTCCTGCTGCCTGCATTCCAGTGATTTCAATCCACTGCAACCACACATGACTATGTGCCTGCTGCCTTTCCTGCTGCCTGCATTCCAGGGGTTTCAATCCACTGCAACCCCAATGACTGTTTCTGCTGCCTTTCCTGCTGCCTGCATCCAGTGATTTCAATCCACGCAAGCACCAATGAGTGTTTCTGCTGCCTTTCCTGCCACCCTCCATTCCAGTGGTTTCAATCTACTGCAACACCAAGTGTTGGGTTTTGGCTTTGTTTTTTGTGGCAGTTTGTATTTTGTGAGAGATGGCAAATAATAGACAACCACTCTCAAACCACCAGCTTATTATTCAAGTACAGCAGCACCCACAGCTCTACGTAAGACAAATCATTTGTATAAGACGCAACAAGGCCAAGGAAATTTGGTTTGAATTTGATGTGAAGTTATATGAGATGGATGGGCCATACTCAGCCCCAATCTGAAAGCCAAAAATGATATGTACAATTTTGGGTTTTGGTAAAAATATGCCTTTCCTGCTGCCTCCATTCCAGTGGTTTCAATCCACTGCAACCACCAATGACTGTGTCTGCTGCTTTCCTGCTGCCTGCATTCCAGGGGTTTCAATCCACTGCAACCACCAATGACTGTTTCTGCTGCCTTTCCTGCTGCCTGCATTCCAGTGATTTCAACCCACTGCAACCACCAATGACTGTTTCTTCGCGCCTTTCCTGCTGCCTGCATTCCATGTTTCAATCCACTGCAACCACCAATGACTATGTGTCTGCTGCCATTCCTTCTGCCTCCATTCCAAGGGGTTTTAATCCACTGCAACCACCAATGACTATGTTTCTGCTGCCTTTCTGCCACCTCCACTTCAGTGGTTTCAATCCACTGCAACCTCCGATGACTGTTTCTGCTGCCTTTTCTGCCTTCTCCTTTCCAGTGGTTTCAATCCACTGCAACCACAATGACTATGTGTCTGCTGCCTTTCCTGCTGCCTGCATTCCAGGGGTTTCAATCCACTGCAACCACCAATGACTGTTTCTGCTGCCTTTCCTGCTGCTTCCATTCCAAGGGGTTTTAATCCACTGCAACCACCAAGACTATGTGTCTGCTGTCTGCATTCCAGCGGTTTCAATCCACTGCAAACTCCAATGACTATGTGTCTGCTGCCTTTCCTGCCACCTCCATTCCATGGTTTCAATCCACTGCAACCACCAAGTGTTGGGTTTTGGCTTGTTTTTTGTGGCAGTTTGTATTGTGTGAGAGATGGCAAATAATAGACAACCACTCTCACAACCAGCTTATTATTCAAGTACAGCAGCACCTACAGCTCTACGATAAGACAAATCATTTGATAAAGACAGCAACAAGGCCAAGGAAATTTGGTTTAATTTGGTGTGGAGTTATATGGAGATGGATGGGCCATACTCAGCCCCAATCTGAAAGCCAAAAATGATTGTACAATTTTGGGTTTTGGTAAAAATATGCCTTTCCTGCTGCCTCCATTCCAGTGGTTTCAATCCACTCAACACCAATGACTGTTTCTGCTCCTTTCCTGCTGCCTGCATTCCAGGGGTTTTAATCCACTGCAACCACCAATGACTATGTGTCTGCTGCCTTTCCTGCCACCTCCACTTCAGTGGTTTCAATCCACTGCAACCACCAATGACTGTTTCTGCTGCTTTCCTGCCGCCTGCATTCCATGATTTCAATCCCTGCACCACCCAATGAGTGTTTCTGCTGCCTTTCTGCCATCTCCATTCCAGGGTTTCAATCCACTGCAACCACCAATGACTGTTCTGCTGCCTTTCCTGCCGCCTGCATTCCAGTGATTTCAATCCACTGCAACCACCAATCAGTGTTTCTGCTGCCTTTCCTGTCATCTCCATTCCAGGGGTTTCAATCCACTGCAACCACCAATGACTATGTTTCTGCTGCCTTTCTTGCCACCTCCACTTCAGTGGTTTCAATCCACTGCAACCACCAATGACTATGTGTCTGCTGCCTTTCCTGCTGCCTGCATTCCATGTTTCAATCCACGCAACCACCAATGACTATTGTCTGCTGGCTTTCCTGCTGCCTGCATACCAGTGATTTCAATCCACTGCAACCACACATGACTGTTTCTGTTGCCTTTCCTGCTGCCTGCATTCCAGGGGTTTCAATCCACTGCACCACCAATGACTGTTTCTGCTGCCTTTCCTGCTGCCGGCATTACAGTGATTTCAATCCACTTCAACCACCAATGACTTTGTTTCTGCTGCCTTTCCTGCTGCCTCCATTCCAGTGGTTTCAATCCACTGCAACCACCAATGACTGTTTCTGCTGCCTTTCCTGCTGCCTGCATTCCAGGGGTTTTAATCCACTGCAACCACCAATGACTATGTGTCTGCTGCCTTTCCTGCCACCTCCACTTCAGTGGTTTCAATCCACTGCAACCACCAATGACTGTTTCTGTTGCCTTTCCTGCTGCCTGCATTCCATGGTTTCAATCCACTGCAACCACCAATGACTATGTGTCTGCTGCCTTTCCTGCTGCCTGCATACCAGTGATTTCAATCCACTGCAACCACCAATGACTGTTTCTGTTGCCTTTCCTGCTGCCTGCATTCCAGGGGTTTCACCCACTGCAACCACCAATGACTGTTTCTGCTGCCTTTCCTGCTGCCGGCATTACAGTGATTTCAATCCACTTCAACCACCATGACTTTGTTTCTGCTGCCTTTCCTGCTGTTTCATTCCATTGGTTTCAATCCACTGCAACCACCAATGACTGTTTCTGCTGCCTTTCCTGCTGCCTGCATTCCAGGGGTTTTAATCCACTGCAACCACCAATGACTATGTGTCTGCTGCCTTTCCTGCCCACTCCACTTCAGTGGTTTCAATCCACTGCAACCACCAATGACTGTTTCTCTTCGCTGCTTCCGCCGCCTGCATTCCAGTGATTTCAATCCACTGCAACCACCATGAGTGTTTCTGCTGCCTTTCCTGCCATCTCCATTCCAGGGGTTTCATCCACTGCAACCACCAATGACTGTTTCTGCTGCCTTTCCTGCCGCCTGCATTCCAGTGATTTCAATCCACTCAACCACCAATCAGTGTTTCTGCTGCCTTTCCTGTCATCTCCATTCCAGGGGTTTCAATCCACTGCAACCACCAATGACTATGTTTCTGCTGCCTTTCTTGCCACCTCCACTTCAGTGGTTTCAATCCACTGCAACCACCAATGACTATGTGTCTGCTGCCTTTCTTCGCCACCTGTATTCTAGTGGTTTCAATCCACTGCAACCACCAATGACTGTCTCTGCTGCCTTTCCTGCCGCCTGCATTCCAGTGGTTTTAATCCACTGCAAACACCAATGACTATGTTTCTGCTGCCTTTCCTGCCACCTCCACTTCAGTGGTTTAAATCCACTGCAACCACCAATGAGTATATATCTGCTGCCTTTCTTGCCGCCTGTATTCCAGTGGTTTCAATCCACTACAACCACCAATGACTTTGTTTCTGCTGCCTTTCCTGCTGCCTCCACTCCAGTGTTTTCAATCCACTGCAACCACCAATGACTTTGTTTCTCCATCACGATGTGTGATCATTTTGTGAGCCTCCACACACCTTAAATCATCTCCGTTTGAGGCACTATATCTGTTGGATTACCGTTTATTATATTTATTTGCTTCAGTATATTTCTCAACACTCTTGATAGGCATTTCATGCAATTTTATCAATGTCATGATGCACTTTATATTGGTCTTCTGTGCCATTACAGAATAGTTTACAGCCACATACATTTTTCTATGTGCAATTGTCAATGGATGTGATTCACTTTTTTCTGATAGATGGGAATTGCATCCCTTTTCTGTCACTTTATATGTGTCATAGACCATTGGACTATATTAATAACACACTTATATGTATTTGCTTTGGTAAATGTTTTTAATGCATTTATATTCCTTTGGATGGGAGATAACCCTTAAGAGCCAGTCAACAGTCATTTAATGCACTTTATCTAGTTCTTGGCTACTAATAAATAATTTAGCAGCCATTTTACCTTTTCTATTGAGAAATCTCCAATTGAGAACCAGTTTGCAATCATTCTATAAATTTTATCAGTGTGATTGCCATGAATGTTTGCTATCATTATCATTTTATATGTGTGGTAATATGGTGTTATGCACTTTATTTGTGATTGCCATCTAAAAGTTTATCTGCGACCATTTTATAAAGTTTATACATGATATTTAATCTTTGAGACATGATGGATAACATGTTCTACCTCTTTACTACAACTGGTTATCCCACCACGTTTTTTTAGTTGGCTGTATAATAATGGTTATGTATGTTTGTAAAAAAAAATAAAACGAATATTATATTTATATATTTGTATGATTACGCAATAAATCTAAATAATTTGAGTATTTATATTGCTTACTTGTATTTTCTCAATTTATAAAGTCAGTTGGCTATCACAATTTGAATTTGTCATACCATCAACTTATATTTATCGCCATATAGTTAAAATAATATATTGGTTTTTATATATGTTTAATTGTGCGATTATTTCTGCTATTTTAATATTAGATTGTTTTCTATTGATTACCAATAATGGTTCAATAGCTACATTTTAATATGTATGCCCTTATTGTTGCCAACTTGTATATAATATACTGCTAGCTATATATTTGATAGCCATATTTGTGATCATACATTTTAACATACACTGCTTCACAGACAGACTGATTATAAGGTATTGTTGGCAACATATATTAAATATATTGATATCTGATTTGCCTCAACAAATACTAATTGCTAATCCAATGTTGATAAGTACTATATGCAACACAAAGATTTTTTGTATGGCAATCTTTTATACAATATATTTGTAACATGATTAAAATATTAATACCTATATAGTATTTTTTGAATTATGACAATACTAACTATGATGTTTATATCACAACATCATCAAACAAGAAAAACGTGGTATAATTTAAAGATTTATTTATTTATGCAGCTGATTCTGCCACGGACAGATCCAGCTGTGGTGAAAAATATTGTGCCATCTTGTCTCTTGACACAGTCCAGATATTCCTCCACGTGGCACATGAGGAGGATGTATTAAAGGGAATGGTTCCCATTCATTGGTTTAATGGAAGGCTCATCCCATCTTTCTCCCTCACATAATTGTGCAATACACAAGCTGCCTTCACAGCAGCCCCTGCGTTGCGAGTGTCCATATGAATAGCAGAGTGCAAAATACGCCATTTGTTGGCAAGAATGCCAATGTGCACTCCACTACCCGACGTGCCCTACTGAGACGATAATATAGACCCTCCTAACATCATTCAGACACTTTGAGGGTAAGGCCTCATCAGATGCTCGGAGAGTCCAAATGCCTCTCGCCAACAAATACAAAAGATAGGAGGGTCCATCTGTACCAGGCCATGGCTTGGAGATGGAAGATCCGCTGCCCACCTCTAAGCATCCTTCCAAACGGCTGTGCTGCAGAATAGCAGAGTCACTACAGCTCCCATAGGCTCCAATGTCAATGTAGCTGAATTTGTAGTCGGCATCAACAACAGCAAAAAGTACTAAGGAAAAGTACCTCTTGTAGTTGAAATACCGACTACCTTCCAGGAGGCATAACTAAACGAATGTTTTTTCCCATCAATAGCTCCAACACAGTTAGGAAACTGATGTTTCTCCCAGATTGCTTCCCAATTTCTTGCCACTTGCTGGTAGTAGGAAATGGCATATAAACCGTGTGAAGCTTCTCCCAAAGGATCCTGCAGTCTGGTGAATTATCAGCTGGATAGTAGACCTCCCCTGCGGAACTCCAGGTGAAGGGAACGCATTGAAAGACCGTTGCCAAAATCTATGAAAAAAAAAAAAAAAAAAAAAATTTATTATATATATATATATATATTATATATATATATATATTCAATTTTAAATACACACTATCATTAAAAAGGTAAAATACGAACCAACAATAACTTTAGGAAACACAAGTAATGTTTAAATAAATCGATTCCTTTTTGGCTCCCAATATTCAAACCTCCTTTGGAATATATAAACATTTCCATGTGTGATATTAAAGGGCATGTCCACCCCTTTTAAAAACTTTTGTTGTATAGTAGGTCTCCTCTCCCTCTGGCGTACTCTCCTGGCCCTCTGCTTGCATAAATCTGCGCCGTGAATGGCTGAAGGCAGCTAATTATGGACATGGCTGCTGGCAGTGGAGAACACTGGGGGAGAGAGGTAAGGTAACTAGAGTTCTGGGGAGTTTCTGTAAAAAATATTATAGCTGTTGTGGCTGGGGGAGGGAGACTTACTATACCACAAAGGGGATTTACATTAGGGGGAGGGAGAGCAAAACGGGTGGGAGATGGAGGGGGTGGGCTTTAGTTAGCATGGAAATATTCTTCCGGAGTGGAGGCAGAGTCCTATATGGACTCTGCTAGGCTCCTGGTGGCCAGTTTTCTGGACTTTGGAGGGACATTACAGAGAACCATTGGAGCAGGGATGATTTTTAGACAATACAGACTGGGGCCAGTAGTGGGCTAACTTATAGTTTGGGGGGTGGACATGCCCTTAACATCCTCACCATATTACCTGCACTTTGTGCTTTATGTTCTAAACGTGTGACAAGTCTCTCTTCTGTGTGTTCTCCACGGACCCTTCACTTGCACAACCACTTTTGGTACTTCCTTTGACCCCTCCCAGTCTTTGATCACACTATTTGACTCCCCTAACTTTGGGGCCTCAGTACCCTCTTCCCTTGCAGGCAAACCTTGCTAACCTTCATAGAAGGGTCATGTAGAACCTCCCACAAGCACTTGTCCTATGGCACTCATGGGGCGCCCATGCACCACTGCAAATCTGTAGCTTAACAAATAAAAACATTAATGTCATGATAGAAACAGATTCATAAATTAACAATACCTCAGTGTTATCATTAGGCGTTCTGTAGGTGAGATGCTCCTCCTGAAGGTGGTATCTTCCTTCCTAAGGGCATCACTCATAATATCCAACAGTTGATCAAAACTGCAATACAAAAAAACAAGTCAATTTACATCCTTCCTCAGTTTTATATATTATGTACAGACATCCCCCACTCTATCTAATAAACACATTTTGGAAGGATCTCCACACATTTTAAACTGTCAAAAAGAGTTCCAATTTAAATGCAGGGAGCACTTAAAATCTCAGACATCTGCTATTATATCATGGAGATTGTGTATGTCTGATTTGCAATTTAATACAAGAGAGAGTGTGTACTGTTAGTCATCTGCCATTTTAAGATCAGGGAGACTGTAATATTAGGGGTCTGCCTTTTTAACATAAAGGGAGACTGTGCAGTGGTCAGTCATCTCTCATCTTAATATCAGGGAGACTGTGTGCAATGTCAGGGATCTGCCAATAATATCAGGACTGTGTGCAATGTCAGGGATCTGCCAATAATATCAGGGAACGTGTGATGTCAGGGATCTGCCAATAAATGGAGCAAACTTGCAATTCAGGTAGAGTGTTGTGATACCTGTGTACATATCAGTATAGTAAATAAAGCATATATATAAATATATATACAGATATATCTTACCTGTGGATAGACATCCGAGTATAGGAGAAGAACTTGTCAGGATGCTGACGAAGATCCTCATACAGGGTCCAGAACTGTCCCTTCTGCTCCCTCTCAACCAATAAAGGGTGAACCCAGAACCTCCTCCGCCTTCTACAATGGTCCAGGATCATCCCTACTAGCAGTAAGGCAAGCAGTTCCAACAGCTCCACAATGGAATCAGACTGGGGAGACATTCTCCAAATCGCTAGGCCAACAAACCACCACAAACTCTCCAGCTACCAAAAACCACAACCACTCTCTCCAAACTCTCCTGTGGGTGTGGTATTTTTCAAAATTGCTTGAAAAAGGCGCCTACCCAGAAACACCCCACAGGAAGTGATATCAGATGGAAAAATTGAAAAAATTCTGACAAAAGCAAAAGCCCGAAAATCGCACCTTTATAAAAAGCAAAATCCATGATGCGTTTTTAAAATGCATGTAAAATCGCATTACAAAGGCGGCTGATTAAAAAAGCACAGTCGGAAAGGCAGCAGAAACAGTCATTGGTGGTTGCAGTGGATTGAAACCACTGAAGTGGAGGTGGCAGGAAAGGCAGCAGACACATAGTCATTGGTGGTTGCAGTGGATTAAAACCCCTGGAATGCAGGCAGCAGGAAAGGCAGCAGAAACAGTCATTGGTGGTTGCAGTGGATTGAAACCACTGGAATGGAAGCAGCAGGAAAGGCAGCAGAAACAAAGTCATTGGTGGTTGAAGTGGATTGAAATCACTGTAATGCCGGCAGCAGGAAAGGCAGCAGAAACAGTCATTGGTGGTTGCAGTGGATTGAAAGACTGTGCTTTTTAATCGCGCCTTTGTAATGCGATTTTACATGCATTTTAAAAACGCATCATGCGATTTTGCTTTTTATAAAGGTGCGATTTTCGGGCTTTTGCTTTTTTGTCAGAATTTTTTCAATTTTTCCATCTGATATCACTTCCTGTGGGTGTGTTCTGGGTAGGCGCCTTTTTCAAGCAATTTGAAAAATACCACACCCACAGGAGAGTTTGGAGAGAGTGGTTGTGGTTTTTGGTAGCTGGAGAGTTTGTGGTGGTTTGTTGGCCTAGCGATTTGGAGAATGTCTCCGCAGTCTGATTCCATTGTGGAGCTGTTGGAACTGCTTGCCTTACTGCTAGTAGGGATGATCCTGGACCATTGTAGAAGGCGGAGGAGGTTCTGGGTTCACCCTTTATTGGTTGAGAGGGAGCAGAAGGGACAGTTCTGGACCCTGTATGAGGATCTTCGTCAGCATCCTGACAAGTTCTTCTCCTATACTCGGATGTCTATCCACAGGTAAGATATATCTGATATATATTTATATATATGCTTTATTACTATACTGATATGTACACAGGTATCACAACACTCTACCTGAATTGCAAGTTTGCTCCATTTATTGGCAGATCCCTGACATCACACGTTCCCTGATATTATTGGCAGATCCCTGACATTGCACACAGTCCTGATATTATGGCAGATCCCTGACATTGCACACAGTCTCCCTGATATTAAGATGAGAGATGACTGACCACTGCACAGTCTCCTTTATGTTAAAAAGGCAGACCCCTAATATTACAGTCTCCCTGATCTTAAAATGGCAGATGACTAACAGTACACACTCTCTCTTGTATTAAATTGCAAATCAGACATACACAATCTCCATGATATAATAGCAGATGTCTGAGATTTTAGCTCCCTGCATTTAAATTGGAACTTTTTTGACAGTTTAAAAGTGTGGAGATCCTTCCAAAATGTGTTTATTAGATAGAGTGGGGGATGTCGTACATAATATATAAAAATGAGGAAGGATGTAAATTGAATTGTTTTTTTGTATTGCAGTTTGATCAACTGTTGGATATTATGAGTGATGCCCTTAGGAAGGAAGATACCACCTTCAGGAGGAGCATCTCACCTACAGAACGCCTAATGATACACTGAGGTATTGTTAATTTAGAATCTGTCTATCATGACATTAATGTTTTTATTTGTTAAGCTACAGATTTGCAGTGGTGCATGGGCGCCCCATGAGTGCCATAGGACATGTGCTTGTGGGAGGTTCTACATGACCCTTCTATGAAGGTTAGCAAGGTTTCCTGCAAGGGAAGAGGGTACTGAGGCCCAAAGTTAGGGGAGTCAAATAGTGTGATCAAAGACTGGGAGGGGTCAAAGGAAGTACCAAAAGTGGTTGTGCAAGAGAAGGGTCCGTGGAGAACACACAGAAGAGAGACTTGTCACATCATTTTAGAACATAAAGCACAAAGTGCAGGTAATATGGTGAGGATGTTAAAGGGCATGTCCACCCCCCAAACTATAAGTTAACCCACTACTGGCCCCAGTCTGTATTGTCTAAAAATCATCCCTGCTCCAAATGGTTCTCCTGTAATGTCCCTCCAAAGTCCAGAAAACTGGCCACCAGGAGCCTAGCAGAGTCCATATAGGACTCTGCCTCCACTCCGGAAGAATATTTCCATGCTAACTAAAGCCCACCCCCTCCATCTCCCACCCGTTTTGCTCTCCCTCCCCCTAATGTAAATCCCCTTTGTGGTATAGTAAGTCTCCCTCCCCCAGCCACAACAGCTATAATATTTTTTACAGAAACTCCCCAGAACTCTAGTTACCTTACCTCTCTCCCCAGTGTTCTCCACTGCCAGCAGCCATGTCCATAATTAGCTGCCTTCAGCCATTCACGGCGCAGATTTATGCAAGCAGAGGGCCAGGAGAGTACACCAGAGGGAGGAGGAGACCTACTATACAACAAAAGTTTTTAAAAGGGGTGGACATGCCCTTTAATATCACACATGGAAATGTTTATATATTCCAAAGGAGGTTTGAATATTGGGAGCCAAAAAGAATCGATTTATTTAAACATTACTTGTGTTTCCTAAAGTTATTGTTGGTTCGTATTTTACCTTTTTAATGATAGTGTGTATTTAAAATTGAATATATATATATATATAATATATATATAATATATATAATAAATTTTTTTTTTTTTTTTTTTTTTCATAGATTTTGGCAACTGGTCTTTCAATGCGTTCCCTTCACCTGGAGTTCCGCATGGGGAGGTCTACTATCCAGCTGATAATTCACCAGACCTGCAGGATCCTTTGGGAGAAGCTTCACACGGTTTATATGCCATTTCCTACTACCAGCAAGTGGCAAGAAATTGGGAAGCAATTCTGGGAGAAACATCAGTTTCCTAACTGTGTTGGAGCTATTGATGGGAAACACATTCGTTTAGTTATGCCTCCTGGAAGGGTAGTCGGTATTTCAACTACAAGAGGTACTTTTCCTTAGTACTTTTTGCTGTTGTTGATGCCGACTACAAATTCAGCTACATTGACATTGGAGCCTATGGGAGCTGTAGTGACTCTGCTATTCTGCAGCACAGCCGTTTTGGAAGGATGCTTAGAGGTGGGCAGCTGGATCTTCCATCTCCACAAGCCATGGCCTGGTACAGATGGACCCTCCTATCTTTTGTATTTGTTGGCGAGAGGCATTTGGACTCTCCGAGCATCTGATGAGGCCTTACCCTCAAAGGTGTCTGAATGATGTTAGGAGGGTCTATATTATCGTCTCAGTAGGGCACGTCGGGTAGTGGAGTGCACATTGGCATTCTTGCCAACAAATGGCGTATTTTGCACTCTGCTATTCATATGGACACTCGCAACGCAGTGGCTGCTGTGAAGGCAGCTTGTGTATTGCACAATTATGTGAGGGAGAAAGATGGGATGAGCCTTCCATTAACCAATGAATGGGAACCATTCCCTTTAATACATCCTCCTCATGTGCCACGTGGAGGAATATCTGGACTGTGTCAAGAGACAAGATGGCACAATATTTTTCACCACAGCTGGATCTGTCCGTGGCAGAATCAGCTGCATAAATAAATAAATCTTTAAATTATACCACGTTTTTCTTGTTTGATGATGTTGTGATATAAACATCATTAGTATTGTCATAATTCAAAAAATACTATATAGGTATTAATATTTTAATCATGTTACAAATATATTGTATAAAAGATTGCCATACAAAAAATCTTTGTGTTGCATATAGTACTTATCAACATTGGATTAGCAATTAGTATTTGTTGAGGCAAAATCAGATATCAATATATTTAATATATGTTGCCAACAATACCTTATTAATCAGTCTGTCTGTGAAGCAGTGTATGTTAAAATGTATGATCACAATATATGGCTATCAAATATATAGCTAGCAGTATATTATATACAAGTTGGCACACAATAATGGGCATACATTATTAAAATGTAGCTATTGAACCATTATTGGTAATCAATAGAAAACAATCTAATATTAAAATAGCAGAAATATTATTGCACAATTAAACATATATAAAAACCAATATATTATTTTTAACTATATGGCGATAAATATAAGTTGATGGTATGACAAACTCAATATTGTGATAGCCAACTGACTTATAAAATTGAGAAAATACAAGTAAGCAATATAAATACTCAAATTATTTAGATTTATTGCGTAATCATACAAATATAAATATAATATTCGTTTTATTTTTTTCTTACAAACATACATAACCATTTTTATACAGCCAACTAAAAAAACGTGGTGGGATAACCAGTTGTAGTAAAGAGGTAGAACATGTTATCCATCATGTCTCAAAGATTAAATATCATGTATAAACTTTATAAAATGGTCGCAGATAAACTTTTAGATGGCAATCACAAATAAAGTGCATAACACCATATACCACACATATAAAATGATAATGATAGCAAACATTCATGGCAATCACACTGATAAAATTTATAGAATGATTGCAAACTGGTTCTCAATTGGAGATTTCTCAATAGAAAAGGTAAAATGGCTGCTAAATTATTTATTAGTAGCCAAGAACAAGATAAAGTGCATTAAATGACTGTTGACTGGCTCTTAATGGGTTATCTCCCATCCAAAAGGAATATAAATGCATTAAAAACATTTACCAAAGGCAAATACATATAAGTGTGTTATTAATATAGTCCAATGGTCTATGACACATATAAAGGACAGAAAAGGGATGCAATTCCCATCTATCAGAAAAAAAGTGAATCACATCCATTGACAATTGCACATAGAAAAATGTATGTGGCTGTAAACATATTCTGTAATGGCACAGAAGACCAATATAAAGTGCATCATGACATTGATAAAATTGCATGAAATGCCTATCAAGAGTGTTGAGAAATATACTGAAGCAAATAAATATAATAAACGGTAATCCAACAGATATAGTGCCTCAAACGGAGATGATTTAAGGTGTGTGGAGGCTCACAAAATGATCACACATCGTGATGGAGAAACAAAGTCATTGGTGGTTGCAGTGGATTGAAAACACTGGAGTGGAGGCAGCAGGAAAGGCAGCAGAAACAAAGTCATTGGTGGTTGTAGTGGATTGAAACCACTGGAATACAGGCGGCAAGAAAGGCAGCAGATATATACTCATTGGTGGTTGCAGTGGATTTAAACCACTGAAGTGGAGGTGGCAGGAAAGGCAGCAGAAACATAGTCATTGGTGTTTGCAGTGGATTAAAACCACTGGAATGCAGGCGGCAGGAAAGGCAGCAGAGACAGTCATTGGTGGTTGCAGTGGATTGAAACCACTAGAATACAGGTGGCGAAGAAGGCAGCAGACACATAGTCATTGGTGGTTGCAGTGGATTGAAACCACTGAAGTGGAGGTGGCAAGAAAGGCAGCAGAAACATAGTCATTGGTGGTTGCAGTGGATTGAAACCCCTGGAATGGAGATGACAGGAAAGGCAGCAGAAACACTGATTGGTGGTTGAGTGGATTGAAATCACTGGAATGCAGGCGGCAGGAAAGGCAGCAGAAACAGTCATTGGTGGTTGCAGTGGATGAAACCCCTGGAATGGAGATGGCAGGAAAGGCAGCAGAAACACTCATGGTGGTTGCAGTGGATTGAAATCACTGGAATGCAGGCGGCGGAAGCAGCGAAGAGAAACAGTCATTGGTGGTTGCAGTGGATTGAAACCACTGAAGTGGAGTGGGCAGGAAAGGCAGCAGACACATAGTCATTGGTGGTTGCAGTGGATTAAAACCCCTGGAATGCAGGCAGCAGGAAAGGCAGCAGAAACAGTCATTGGTGGTTGCAGTGGATTGAAACCAATGGAATGAAACAGCAGGAAAGGCAGCAGAAACAAAGTCATGGTGGTTGAAGTGGATTGAAATCACTGTAATGCCGGCAGCAGGAAAGGCAGCAGAAACAGTCATTGGTGGTTGCAGTGGGTGAAACCCCTGGATGCAGGCAGCAGGAAAGGCAACAGAAACAGTCATTGGTGGTTGCAGTGGATTGAAATCACTGGTATGCAGGCAGCAGGAAAGCCAGCAGACACATAGTCATTGGTGGTTGCAGTGGATTGAAACCATGGAATGCAGGCAGCAGGAAGGCAGCGAGAACAGTCATTTGGTGGTTGCAGTGGATTGAAACCACTGAAGTGGAGGTGGCAGGAAAGGCAGCAGACACATAGTCATTGGTGGTTGCAGTGGATTAAAACCCCTGGAATGCAGGCAGCAGGAAAGGCAGCAGAAACAGTCATTGGTGGTTGCAGTGGATTGAAACCACTGGAATGAGGCAGCAGGAAAGGCAGCAGAAACAAAGTCATTGGTGGTTGAAGTGGATTGAAATACTGTAATGCCGGCAGCAGGAAAGGCAGCAGAAACAGTCATTGGTGGTGCAGTGGATTGAAACCCCTGGAATGCAGGCAGCAGGAAAGGCAACAGAAACAGTCATGTGTGGTTGCAGTGGATTGAAATCACTGGTATGCAGGCAGCAGGAAAGCCAGCAGACAATAGTCATTGGTGGTTGCGTGGATTGAAACATGGAATGCAGGCAGCAGGAAAGGCAGCAGACACATAGTCATTGGTGGTTGCAGTGGATTGAAACCACTGAAGTGGAGGTGGCAAGAAAGGCAGCAGAAACATAGTCATTGGTGGTTGCAGTGGATTGAAACCCCTGGAATGGAGATGACAGGAAAGGCAGCAGAAACACTGATTGGTGGTTGCAGTGGATTGAAATCACTGGAATGCAGGCGGCAGGAAAGGCAGCAGAACAGTCATTGGTGGTTGCAGTGGATTGAAACCCTGGAATGGAGATGGCAGAAAGGCAGCAGAAACACTCATTGGTGTGCAGGGGATTGAAATCATGGAATGCAGGCGGCAGGAAAGCAGCAGAAACAGTCATTGGTGGTTGCAGTGGATTGAAACCACTGAAGTGGAGGTGGCAGGAAAGGCAGCAGAACCATAGTCATTGGAGGTTGCAGTGGATTAAAACCCCTGGAATGCAGGCAGCAGGAAAGGAGCAGAAACAGTCATTGGTGTTGAGTGGATTGAAACCACTGGAATGGAGGCAGCAGGAAAGGCATATTTTTACCAAAACCCAAAATTGTACATATCATTTTTGGCTTTCAGATTGGGGCTGAGTATGGCCCATCCATCTCCATATAACTCCACACCAAATTCAAACCAAATTTCCTTGGCCTTGTTGCTGTCTTTATACAAATGATTTGTCTTATCGTAGAGCTGTAGGTGCTGCTGTACTTGAATAATAAGCTGGTCGGTTGAGAGTGGTTGTCTATTATTTGCCATCTCTCACACAATACAAACTGCCACAAAAAACAAGCCAAAACCCAACACTTGGTGGTTGCAGTGGATTGAAACCACTGGAATGGAGGTGGCAGGAAAGGCAGCAGACACATAGTCATTGGAGTTTGCAGTGGATTGAAACCGCTGGAATGCAGACAGCAGACACATAGTCATTGGTGGTTGCAGTGGATTAAAACCCCTTGGAATGGAGGCAGCAGGAAAGGCAGCAGAAACAGTCATTGGTGGTTGCAGTGGATTGAAACCCCTGGAATGCAGGCAGCAGGAAAGGCAGCAGACACATAGTCATTGTGGTTGCAGTGGATTGAAACCACTGGAAAGGAGAAGGCAGAAAAGGCAGCAGAAACAGTCATCGGAGGTTGCAGTGGATTGAAACCACTGAAGTGGAGGTGGCAGGAAAGGCAGCAGAAACATAGTCATTGGTGGTTGCAGTGGATTAAAACCCCTTGGAATGGAGGCAGAAGGAATGGCGCAGACACATAGTCATTGGTGGTTGCAGTGGATTGAAACCATGGAATGCAGGCAGCAGGAAAGGCGCAGAAGAAACAAGTCATTGGTGGTTGCAGTGGGTTGAAATCACTGGAATGCAGGCAGCAGGAAAGGCAGCAGAAACAGTCATTGGTGGTTGCAGTGGATTGAAACCCCTGGAATGCAGGCAGCAGGAAAGGCAGCAGACACAGTCATTGGTGGTTGCAGTGGATTGAAACCACTGGAATGGAGGCAGCAGGAGGCATATTTTTACCAAAACCCAAAATTGTACATATCATTTTTGGCTTTCAGATTGGGGCTGAGTATGGCCCATCCATCTCCATATAACTTCACATCAAATTCAAACCAAATTTCCTTGGCCTTGTTGCTGTCTTTATACAAATGATTTGTCTTATCGTAGAGCTGTGGGTGCTGCTGTACTTGAATAATAAGCTAGTCGGTTGAGAGTGGTTGTCTATTATTTGCCATCTCTCACAAAATACAAACTGCCACAAAAAACAAAGCCAAAACCCAACACTTGGTGGTTGCAGTAGATTGAAACCACTGGAATGGAGGGTGGCAGGAAAGGCAGCAGAAACACTCATTGGTGCTTGCAGTGGATTGAAATCACTGGAATGCAGGCAGCAGGAAAGGCAGCAGAAACAGTCATTGGGGTTGCAGTGGATTGAAACCCCTGGAATGCAGGCAGCAGGAAAGGCAGCAGGCACATAGTCATTGGTGGTTGCAGTGGATTGAAATCACTGGAATGCAGGCAGCAGGAAAGGCAGCAGAAACATAGTCATTGGTGGTTGCAGTGGATTGAAACCCTGGAATGGAGATGGCAGGAAAGGCAGCAGAAACAGTCATTGGTGGTTGCATTGGATTGAACCACTGAAGTGGAGGTGGCAGGAAAGGTAGCAGACACATAGTCATTGGTGGTTGCAGTGGATTGAAACCGCTGGAATGCAGACAGCAGACACATAGTTATTGGTGGTTGCAGTGGATTGAAACCCCTTGGAATGGAGGCAAAAGGAAAGGCAGCAGAGACAGTCATTGGTGGTTGCAGTGGATTGAAACCATGGAATGCAGGCAGCAGGAAAGGCAGCAGAAACATAGTCATTGGTGGGTTGCAGTGGATTGAAACCCCTGGAATGCAGGCAGCAGGAAAGGCAACAGAAACGTCATTGGTGGTTGCAGTGGATTGAAATCACTGGTAAGCAGGCAGAGGAAAGCCAGCAAACACATAGTCATTGGTGGTTGCAGTGGATTGAAACCCCTTGGAATGCAGGAGCAGGAAAGGAAGCCAGAACATAGTCATTGGTGGTTGCAGTGGATTGAAACCCCTTGGAATGGAGGCAAAAGGAAAGGCAGCAGAAACAGTCATTGTGGTTGCAGTGGATTGAAACCATGGAATGCAGGCACAGGAAAGGCAGCAGCAGAAACAGTCATTGGTGGTTGCAGTGGATTGAAACCCCTGGAATGGAGATGGCAGGAAAGGCAGCAGAAACAGTCATTGGTGGTTGCATTGGATTGAAACCACTGAAGTGGAGGTGGCAGGAAAGGTAGCAGACACATAGTCATTGGTGGTTGCAGTGTGTGAAACCGCTGGAATGCAGACAGCAGACAAATAGTTATTGGTGGTTGCAGTGGATTGAAACCCCTTGGAATGGAGCAAAAGGAAAGGCAGCAGAAACAGTCATTGGTGGTTGCAGTGGATTGAAACCATGGAATGCAGGCAGCAGGAAAGGCAGCAAAACAGTCTTGGTGGTTGCAGTGGATTGAAACCCCTTGGAATGGAGGGCAAAAGGAAAGGCAGCAGAAAACAGTCATTTGTGGTTGCAGTGGATTGAAACCATGGAATGCAGGCAGCAGGAAAGCGCAGAGCAGAAACAGTCATTGGTGGTTGCAGTGGATTGAAACCCCTGGAATGGAGATGGCAGAAAGGCAGCGAAGAACAGTCATTGGTGGTTGCATTGGATGAAACCACGAAGTGGAGGTGGCAGGAAAGGTAGCAGACACTAGTCATTGGTGGTTGCAGTGGATTGAAAAGCCTGGAATGCAGACAGCAGAACATAGTTATTGGTGGTTGCAGTGGATTGAAACCCTTGGAATGGAGGCAAAAGGAAAGGCAGCAGAAAGTACATCTGGTGGTTGCAGTGGATTGAAACCATGGAATGAGGCAACAGGAAAGGCAGCAGAAACAGTCATTGGTGGTTGCAGTGGATTGAAACCCTGGAATGCAGCAGCAGCAGGAAAGGCAACAGAAACAGTCATTGGGTGGTTGCAGTGGATTGAAATCACTGGTAGCAGGCAGCAGGAAAGCCAGCAGACACATAGTCATTGGTGGTTGCAGTGGATTGAAACCCCTGGAATGCAGGCAGCAGGAAAGGCAGCAGACACATAGTCATTGGTGGTTGCAGTGGATTGAAACCCCTTGGAATGGAGGCAAAAGGAAAGGCAGCAGAAACAGTCATTTGTGGTTGCAGTGGATTGAAACCATGGAATGCAGGCAGCAGGAAAGGCAGCAGAAACAAAATAATTGGTGGTTGTAGTGGATTGAAACCACTGGAATACAGGTAGCAGGAAAGGCAGCAGATATATAGTCATTGGTGGTTGCAGTGGATTGAAACCACTGAAGTGGAGGTGGCAGGAAAGGCAGCAGAAACAGTCATTGGTGGTTGCAGTGGATTGAAACCCCTGGAATGCAGGCAGCAGGAAAGGCAGCAGAAACAGTCATTGGTGGTTGCAGTGGATTGAAACCCCTGGAATGCAGGCAGCAGGAAAGGCAGCAGGACACATAGTCATTGGTGGTTGCAGTGGATGAAATCACTGGAATGCAGGCAGCAGGAAAGGCAGCAGAAACAGTCATTGGTGGTTGCAGTGGATTGAAACCCCTGGAATGGAGATGGCAGGAAAGGCAGCAGAAACAGTCATTGGTGGTTGCATTGGATTGAAACCACTGAAGTGGAGGTGGCAGGAAAGGTAGCAGACACATAGTCATTGGTGTTTGCAGTGGATTGAAACCGCTGGAATGCAGACAGCAGACACATAGTATTGGTGGTTGCAGTGGATTGAAACCCCTTGGAATGGAGCAAAAGGAAAGGCAGCCGAAAAAGTCATTGGTGGTTGCAGTGGATTGAAACCAGGAATGCAGGCAGCAGGAAGGCAGCAGAACAGTCATTGGTGGTTGCAATGGATTGAAATCACTGGAATGCAGGCAACAGGAAAGGCAGCAGACACATAGTCATTGGTGGTTGCAGGGATTGAAACCCTTGGAATGGAGGCAAAAGGAAAGGCAGCGAAAAAGTCATTGGTGGTTGCAGTGGATTGAAACCCCTGGAATGCAGGCAGCAGACACAGTCATTGGTGGTTGCAGTGGATTGAAACCACTGGAATGGAGGCAGCAGGAAAGGCAGCAGACACATAGTCATTGGTGGTTGCAGTGGATTGAAACCCCTGGAATGGAGGCAAAAGGAAAGGCAGCAGAAACAGTCATTGGTGGTTGACGTGGATTGAAAACACTGGAATGCAGGCAGCAGGAAAGGCAGAGAAACAAAGTCATTGGTGGTTGCAGTGGATTGAAATCACTGTAATGCCGGCAGCAGGAAAGTAGCAGAAAACAGTCATTGGTGGTTGCATTGGATTGAAACCACTGAAGTGGAGGTGGCAGGAAAGGTAGCAGACACATAGTCATTGGTGTTTGCAGTGGATTGAAACCGCTGGAATGCAGACAGCAGACACATAGTTATTGGTGGTTGCAGTGGATTGAAACCCCTTGGAATGGAGGCAAAAGGAAAGGCAGCAGAAACAGTCATTGGTGGTTGCAGTGGATTGAAACCTGGAATGCAGGCAGCAGGAAAGGCAGCAGAAACAGTCATTGGTGGTTGCAATGGATTGAAATCACTGGAATGCAGGCAACAGGAAAGGCAGCAGACACATAGTCATTGGTGGTTGCAGGGGATTGAAACCCCTTGGAATGGAGGCAAAAGGAAAGGCAGCAGAAACAGTCATTGGTGGTTGCAGTGGATTGAAACCACTGGAATGGAGGCAGCAGGAAAGGCATATTTTTACCAAAACCCAAAATTGTACATATCATTTTTGGCTTTCAGATTGGGGCTGAGTATGGCCCATCCATCTCCATATAACTCCACACCAAATTCAAACCAAATTTCCTTGGCCTTGTTGCTGTTTTACAAATGATTGTCTTATCGTAGAGCTGTGGGTGCTGCTGTACTTGAATAATAAGCTGCTCGGTTGAGAGTGGTTGTCTATTATTTGCCATCTCTCACACAATACAAACTGCCACAAAAAACAAAGCCAAAACCCAACACTTGGTGGTTGCAGTGGATTGAAACCACTGGAATGGAGGTGGCAGGAAAGGCAGCAGACACAAGTTATTGGTGTGGTTGCAGTGGTTGAAACCTTTGAACTTTTATATTATAAAAAAAATTAAAAACATTTGTATCATTTTGGTACCTAACAAAAAATATTTTCAGCTCACCTGATGGACTGAAATCGTGGGGGGGATTGGAGTGGCTTCCCATGACAATTGAGAATGTGGTTGTGAAGGCTGCAGACATTTAATGGTCGTCACGCACAATTCGCTGCTGCTGTTCTGCATGCTGTTTTTATGCAGGGCGAAGCGGAGGATGAGGCATAGCTGTGGTGGATGGTGCACCTGCATCGATGGTGGGTGGGGGGGGTGGGTGTTGGATCTGCTGCGTTGGTTGCCGATGTTGCATCTGCTGTGGATGACGTTGAATGTTGCATATGTTGTGTAAACCGGGGGGGCATCTGCTGGGTCTGATATTGTGGCTGTGATGATGTAAGAGTGGGAAAGGCACTGTTTGCTGTTGTTGATGAACAGGGGAACCCAAATGGAAAAAGTATAGTTGTTGTCTTGGTTCGGACAACGCTAGCACATTTCGTATTGCGCATGATAGGTGCTGATACCTGTGCAGGAATCGGAGGATTCTGAGGTGTGCACATACAAGCGAGGTTCAATGTGGTGACTTGACATATTTTCTTTAACAAATTGGTCATGGCAAAAGTCACTCTATGCCATTTTCTGGAGGAATCTGTTTAACATGGGTATCAGACTCATGGCAAAGAAATATCTTTACTAGAGTCTCTCTGATCCTCCTGTCTGTTGCTGCCTTCCTGTCTCGCGAGCTGCCTTTCTTCCTGTTTTCTGTATATTTTTCAGAGAGTACTGTCATTACACTCTGCAAAGAGGAGAACAACTCTGATGGCATCTCCAGTAAAATATCAATAAAAGGGGGAGTGAACGCGTGTGGGGGGGTGTGTTGTGGTGTTTTTTTATTTAATTCTTGTAACTGCACTTCCACATGCGTACCATTTTAAATAGTCGATGGCCTTGTCTCTATTTGCTCTCTCTATGTCTGCTATCTATCTATCTATCTCTGCTATCTATTTATCTATCTAACTATGTATCTCTGCTATCTATCTCTGTTATCTATCTCTCTATCTCTGCTATCTATCTCTATCTCTGCTATCTATCTCTATCTCTGCTATCTATCTCGATCTCTACTATCTATCTCGATCTCTACTATCTATCTCAATCTCTACTATCTATCTCAATCTCTACTATCTATCTCAATCTCTGCTATCTATCTCGATCTCTACTATCTATCTATCTATCTATCTATCTATCTATCTATCTATCTCTGCTATCTATCTGTCTAACTATCTATCTGTCTAACTATCTATCTGTCTAACTATCTATCTTTATCTATCTATCTATCTATCTATCTCTGCTACTACTCTAACATCTATCTGTCTAACTATCTATCTGTCTAACTATCTATCTGTCTAACTATCTCTGCTATCTATCTATCTATCTATGCTATATCTGCTATCTATCTATCTCTGCTAACTATCTCTCTATCTCTGCTAACTATCTCTCTATCTCTCTATCTCTCTATCTCTGCTATCTCTCTCTATCTCTGCTATCTATCTATCTATCTCTGCTATATATCTATCTCTGCTATCTATCTATCTATATCTGCTATCTATCTATCTATCTATCTATCTTTCTCTGCATATCTATCTACTATGTATCTCTGCTATCTATCTCTGCTATCTATCTCTCTATCTCTGTTATCTATCTCTCTATCTCTGCTATCTACCCCTCTATCTGCTAACTATCTCTATCTCTGCTATCTACCCTCTATCTGCTAACTATCTCTACTCTGCTATCTATCTCGATCTCTGCTATCTATCTCGATCTCTGCTTATCTATCTATCTACTATCTATCTATCTCTGCTATCTATCTATCTCTGCTATCTATCTATCTCTGCTATCTATCTATCTCTGCTATCTATCTGTCAAACTATCTACCTGTCAAACTATCTATCTGTCTAACTATCTATCTGTCTAACTATCTATCTGTCTACTATCTATCTGTCTATCTATCTATCTATCTATCTATCTATATCTATCTATCTATCTCTCTATCTATCTCTGCTATCTATCTATCTCTGCTATCTCTCTATCTATGCTATCTCTGCATCTATCTATCTATCTAGCTATCTATCTATCTATCTCTGCTATCCTATCTATCTCTGCTATCTATCTATCTCTGCTATCTATCTGTCTAACTATCTATCTGTCTAACTATCTACTGTCTAACTATCTATCTGTCAAACTATCTATCTGTCAACTATCTACTGTCAAACTATCTATCTGTCTAACTATCTATCTGTCTAACTATCTACTGTCTAACTATCTATCTGTCTACTATCTGTCTAACTCTCTCTGCATCTATCTATCTATATCTGCTATCTATCTATCTATATCTGCTATCTATCTATCTGTCTAACTATCTTTCTCTGCTATCTATCTCTCTATCTCTGCTATCTATCTCTCTATCTCGCAATCTATCTCCTATCTCTGCTATCTATCTCTCTATCTCTGCTATCTATCTATCTATCTCTGCTATCTATCTATAATATCTATCTATCTAGCTATCTCTGCTATCTATCTATCTCTGCTATCTATCTCTATCTATCTCTGCTATCTATCTCTCTCTGTTAGCTATCTATCTCTGCTATCTATCTACTATCTATCTATCTCTGCTATCTATCTATCTCTGCTATCTATCTGTCTAATCTCTATCTGTCTAACTATCTATCTGTCTAACTAACTCTATCTGTCTACCTATCTACCTGTCTAACTATCTAGTCTGTCGTACCTATCTAATTGGAGTTGTCGTGGATGAAAGACACTGGTATTTAAAGAGGATGAAACCACAGCAATGCAAACTCTTGGAGGTTAGTGGATAGAAGACACTGGTATTTAAGAGAGATGAAACCCAGCAGATGCAAATCATTGGAGGTTGTAGTGGATAGAAGACACTGGTATTTAAAGAAGTGAAACCACAGCAGATGCAACTCATTGGAGGTTGCAGTGGATGAAGACACTGGTATTTAAAGAGAGATGAAACCACAGCAGATGCAAACTCATTGGAGGTTTAAGTGGATAGAAGACACTGGTATTGAATAAATGAAACCCCAGCAGATGCAAACTCATTGAGGGTGGAGTGGAGAGAAGACACTGGTATTTAAAGAAGATGAAACCACAGCAGATCACATTTGAATAAGAAACTGATGTATTGCAATAGGTAAACTGCTTTGGGCCACTGAAAAAACACTGCAGACAGACTTTTACATACCCCTGGCATATAATTCAGTTGAGTCCAGCCTGGCCCAAATTGGTTTTGGGCATGCAAGTTGGCACCAAAGTCTACAAAATAGCCATTTTAGCCATTTGAATAAGAAACTGGTGTATTGCAATAGGTAAACCTTTGGCGCACTGAAAAAACACCGCAGACAGACTTGTACATACCCCTGGCACATAATTCAGTTGAGTCCAGCCTGGCCCAAATTGGTTTTGGGCATGCAAGTTGCACCAAAGTCTGCAAAATAGCCATTTTTAGCCATTTGAATAAGAAACTGGTGTATTGCATAGGAAACCGTTTGGGCCACTGAAAAAACACCGCAGACAGACTTGTACATACCCCTGGCACATAATTCAGTTGAGCTCCAGCCTGGCCCAAATTGGTTTTGGGCATGCAAGTTGGCACCAAAGTCTGCAAATAGCCATTTAGCCATTTGAATAAAACTGGTGTATTGCAATAGGTAAACCAGTTTGGGCCACTGAAAACACCGCAGACAGACTTGTACATACCCCTGGCACTAATTCAGTTGATTCCACCTGGCCCAAATTGGTTTGGGCATGCAAGTTGGCCACCAAAGTCAGCAAAATAGCCATTTTTGCACATTTGAATAAGAAACTGATGTATGGCAATAGGTAAACCGCTTTGGGCCACTAAAAAACACGCAACCGACTTGTACATCCCCCGCACATAATTCAGTTGAGTAGCCTGGCCCAAATTGGTTTTGGGCATGCAGTTGTCACCAAAGTCTGCAAAATAGCCATTTTGCACTTGAATAAGAAACTGATGTATTGCAATAGGTAAACCGCTTGGGCCACTGAAAAACACGGCAGACAGATTGTACATACCCCTACACATATTCAGTTGAGTCAGCCTGGCCCAAATTGGTTTTGGGCATGCAAGTTGGCACCAAAGTCTGCAAAATAGCAATTTTACCATTTGATAAGAACTGGTGTATTGCAATTAGGTAAACCAGTTTTGGGCCACTGAAAAAACACACGCAGACAGACTGTACATACCCCTGGCACTTATTCAGTTGAGTCCAGCCTGCCCAATTGGTTTTGGGCATGCAAGTTGGCACCAAATCTGCAAATAGCCATTTTGCACATTTGAATAAGAAACTGGATGTATTGCAATAGTGAAACCGTCTTTGGGCCACTGAAAAAACACTGCAGACAGATTGTATACCCCTGACACTAATTAGTTGAGTCCAGCCTGGCCCAAATTGGTTTTGGGCATGCAAGTTGGCACCAAAGTCTCAAATACCATTTTGCATATTTGAATAAAACTGGTGTATTGCAATAGGTAAACTGCTTGGGCCACTGAAAAACACCGCAGACAAACAGTACATACCCCCTGGCACATAATTCAGTTGAGTCCAGCCTGGCCCAAATTGGTTTTGGGCATGCAAGTTGGCACCAAAGTCTGCAAAATAGCCATTTTTGCACATTTGAATAAGAAACTGATGTATTGCAATAGGTAAACTGCTTTGGGCCACTGAAAAAACACTGCAGACAGACTTGTACATACCACATCATCGGCACTAATTCAGTTGAGTCCACCTGGCCCAAATTGGTTTGGGCATGCAAGTTGGCTATCTGTCTAACTATCTATCTGTCTAACTATCTATCTGTCTAACTATCTCTGCTATCTATCTATCTATCTATATCTGCTATCTATCTATCTGTGCTATCTCTCTCTATGTCTGCTATCTATCTATCTATGTCTGCTATCTATCTATCTATGTCTGCTATCTATCTATCTATCTCTGCTATCTATCTATATATATATATCTATCTATCTCTGCTATTTATCTATCTATCTAACTATGTATCTTTGCTATCTATCTCTGCTATCTATCTATCTGTCTAACTATCTATCTGTCTAACTATCTATCTGTCTAACTATCTCTGCTATCTATTTATCTATCTATCTATATCTGCTATCTATCTATCTATCTCTGCTATCTATCTATCTCTCTAACTATCTATCTCTGCTATCTATTTCTCTATCTATCTGCTATCTATCTATCTGTCTAACTATCTATCTCTGCTATCTCTGCTATCTATCTCTATCTCTGCTATCTATGTGGCACCATTAATTAATGGGGATAAGTTAGTTACGGAGGATGGCGATAAAGCAAATGTCTTGAATAATTTTTTTTCCTCTGTATACACTATAGAAGATCCAAGTACAGATATCATAGAGTATAATAGCAATAAAGGTATACAAGATTCAAGTTCACTTTGGTTAACCGAGGATATGGTACAGAAAGAACTAAATAAGGTTAATATTAGTAAATCTCCTGGACCGGATAAAATACATCCTAGGGTACTTAGGGAGCTAAGTTCAGTTTTATCTAGGCCATTGTTTCTAATTTTTGCTGATTCCCTCATGTCCGGTGGTGTGCCTCTGGATTGGAAAAAGGCTGATGTTATTCCAATATTCAAAAAGGGTAGTCGTTCACAGCCGGGTAATTACAGGCCTGTAAGTTTAACTTCAGTGGTGGGGAAGATCCTGGAAAGTTTAATAAGGGATCATGTTCTAGAGTATGTTTCAAGGACTGACATTATAAGTAGTAACCAGCATGGATTTAGGAGGAATAGATCTTGTCAAACTAACTTGCTTGGCTTTTATGAGGAAGTAAGTAGAAATTTAGACTCTGGTATAGCAGTAGATGTAGTTTACTTGGATTTTGCAAAGGCTTTTGATACAGTCCCCCATAGGCGACTAATGAATAAGCTAAGGTCTGTTGGTCTGGGGAGTCACATTTGTACATGGATAGAAAATTGGTTAAAGAATAGGATGCAGAGAGTAGTTGTTAATGGGGCTTCATCATTATGGACTAAAGTGCTAAGTGGGGTGCCACAGGGTTCTGTGTTGGGGCCGCTTCTATTTAATCTATTTATTAATGATTTGGAAGTGGGTATTGTCAGCAAGGTTTCTGTGTTTGCTGACGACACAAAACTTTGTCGACCATTAAAAACTTCAGAGGATGTGCAATCGTTGCAAGGGGATCTAGATAGATTATCACATTGGGCTGCTAAGTGGCAGATGAAATTCAATGTTGATAAATGTAAGGTGATGCATTTTGGACTTAAAAATCCTTGTGCTGCTTATACTATAAATGGCTCTGTGTTAAGTGAATCCCTGTTGGAAAGGGATCTTGGAGTTTTGGTGGATAACAAACTTAAAGGTAGCAAGCAGTGCCAGGCGGCAACAGCCAGAGCCAGCATGGTATTGTCTTGTATAAAGAGAGGTATGGATTCAAGGGAGGAAAATGTAATTCTCCCTCTTTACAAAGCATTGGTAAGGCCTCATTTGGAATATGAAGAGAGACTGGAAAAGTTACAATTATGTACGCTGGAGAAAAGGCGCTTGCGTGGGGATATGATTACTGTGTATAAATACATTAACGGGCCATACAATAAACTATCTGGGGCATTGTTCACCAATAGAACATGTCAAAGGACACGAGGACATCCCTTAAGACTTGAAGAAAAAAGGTTTAGGCTTCAAGCTCGGAAAGGGTTTTTCACTGTGAGAACGGTAAGGCTATGGAACTGTCTTCCAGTGGACGTTGTAATGGCAGGTTCATTGGTCAGTTTCAAAAAAAAGCTGGATGAGTTTCTGCAAACAAGGAATGTTGCAAGTTACTGGTATTGATACATAAAGTAGAGTTGATCCAGGGAAATTTCCGATTGCCACTTGGAGTCAGGAAGGAATTTTTTCCCCCTTCATAAATTTGGTGGGGGTTTTTTGCCTTCCTCTGGATCAACAGTTAGGCAGGAAATGAGGATATTGCTAGATGGGTTGGACTGGATGGACGTATGTCTTTATTCAACCTCAAATACTATACTATACTATACTATCTATCTCTATCTCTGCTATCTATCTCTCTTTCTCTGCTATCTATCTCTCTTTCTCTGCTATCTATCTCTCTTTCTCTGCTATCTGTCTCTCTTTATCTGCTATCTATCTATCTGTCTATCTCTGCTATCTATCTCTCTATCTCTACTATCTATCTATCTGTCTATTTCTGCTATCTATCTATCTCTACTACCTATCATCTTCTGCTGCTGCTGAGTCCCGCTTACACACACTACTGGCGCTGCTGCTGAGTCCCGCTTACACACACACTACCGACGCTGCTGCTTGCTTCCGGCGCTTGCTCAAACTTCCGGCCCTGCTGAGTCCCGCTCGCAACCTCGCCGCAGCTCAATTGCCGGGGGAAAATTCCACTTTTGTTTCCAAAAAACACACACTACAATGCCGCCATAAACAACTTTTTCAGAAATATATAAAAAAAATATATAATATAATAATATATATATATAATATAATAATATAATAATATATAAAAAAAAAATACCCATTACACACATTGCCCAATATATATATAAAATACCATCAATGTCCATTACACACATTGACCACTATTTATAAAATGGCCCAAATGCCCATTACACACATTTACCACTATATATAAAATGCCCCAAATGCCTATTACACACATTGACCAGTATATATAAAATACCATCAATGTCCATTACACACATTGCCCACTATATATAACATGCCACAAATGCCCATTACACACATTGCCCAGTATATATAAAATGCCGCCATTGCCTATTACACACATTGGCCAGTATATTATATACAATGCCTCCATTGCCAATTACACACATTGCCCAGTATATCTAAATTGCCCCAATGCCTATTACACACATTGACCTCTATATATATATATAATGCTGCCATTGCCCATTACACACATTAACCAGTATATATAACATGGCCCAAATGCACATTACACACATTGACCAGTATATATAAAATGTCGACATTGCCTATTATACACATTGAGCAATATATATAAAATGCCCATTACACACGTTGACCAATATATATAAAATACCATCAATGGCCATTAAATACATTGACCACTATATATAATATGCCCCAATTCCTATTAGACACATTGACCAGTATATATAGTGCACGCTCTCTCTCTCTCTCTCTCTCTCTCTCTCTCTCTCTCTCTCTCTCTCTCTCTCTCTCTCTCTCTCTCTCTCTCTCTCTCTCTCTCTCTCTCTCTCTATATATATATACATATATATCATATCTCTCACATCTAGGGCAAACCTAGATGTGGCACTCACATTGCACAAACTTGTAAGTGTCAGTCGCAGTGGGCAAAGTGAAATACTTATAGAGTGAGTTTAGGGTAGAGTGAGAGATGCACAAGCTGAGGGCAGAATGTGATACACACAGGCTGGGGGCAAAGTGAGAGACACACATGCTGGGCGCAGAGTGAGAGATGAGGGTACCGTTTCTCTTTACTGTGGCCCCATCTTGCACTCAACCTGTGCGTCTCTCACTCTAACCTCAGCCTGTGCATCTCCAACTGTGCCCCAAACCTGTCACTCTCCCCTAAGCCTGTGCTGTTACACTGTTTTAATAGCGTGTATTAAATATTTATATTATATTTATATATATATATACCTTTTTTTTTTTTTTTTTACAAATAACCAAAATTTTACATACCATTTTTGGCCTTCAGATTGGGGCTGAGTGCGGCCCATCCATCTCCATATAACTCTGCACCAATTTCAAGCCAAATTTCCTTGGCCCTGTTGCTGTCTTTATACAACACATTCTTTTTATCATACAGCTCTGGGTGCTGCTGTACTTGAATAATTAGCTGCTCAGTTGAGAGAGGTTGTTTATTTTTTGCCATCTCTCACACAATACAAACACCAACACACTTCACCCACCACACCACACCAAATCCACCAACAGAAAAACCCACCACACCTCACCCACCAACACCCAAAACCACCACTGCACCAAATTCACCAAAGGCCAAACCCACCTCAGCCAAAACCCACCACACCTCACCCACCAACACCCAAAACCACCACTGCACCAAATTCACCAAAGGCCAAACCCACCTCAGCCAAAACCCACCACACCAAAAGTCACCACAACCGACCCACCAACACCCAGATCAACACCAAAACACCCAAAAACCACCACACTTCACCCAACACCCAGAATCACCAGGCCCAAAGCCTGAAAATCCAAGTCACCCACCACACCAAAAATCACCCCAGCAAACCCACCTCAGCCAAAACCCACCACACCCAAAATCAGCACACCCACCACTACCAACCCACCAACACCCAAACCCACACCAAAACACCCAAAACCCACACCACAACACCACAAACCTACAAAATTCTCTCAGCACAGCTCCTTCACACTCCTTCTCTCAACGCCTCACTTCAACACACAGAGGAAAAACAGGAAGTGACATCACAAAGCTATTGCTCAAAATCGCAATCACATGCGATTTCTAAAATTGGTATGCCTTAAAAAAAGGCGCCCATAGGCTTACATTAGACGCGATTTTAACAAAATCGCAAAAAAATGGTGATCGCATGCTTGGAAAAATCGCTACCGCGTTTTAAAATCGAATCGCTTTAAAAATCGCTATGCTTAAAACGCTCCTCGCGATTTACATTATAATCTAAAATCGCATATAAAAAAAAAGGTAATCGCAAGCGCAATCGCACCAAAAAACGCGCTAGTGTGGCCTAGCCCTCAGTGCATTTTTATGCAGTGCATTTTAAACACGTATTTTTCTTTGTTTCTATGTTTTTTTCCTCTTCCCCTTAGACTTTCATTGAGTTCGTTTGTAAACCGTGAATTACAAAAACACAATAAGGCAGTAGTGTGAATGGTGTGATATCCTTATGTGATATTCATGTCCTTGCTTTTACCCCTAACCCCAACACTATAAATCATCAATATATAAATTATAGAAATTAGTTACTAAATAAAGGTCTTGCAAGTATGCATATTGAGCTTGTAATTGGTACTCAAACAAAACTCTCCATACACATTGGGTCTGCGTAAAAACTAAGCTAGTGGCACTAAACTGAAAAAATATGAATTTTCTATATTTTATTGCTGCCAGGAACTTGATCCCTTTTTGCTCTCGGTGCTTCCTGTCACTAGATCTCCTTATGTCCTGTTCAGCTCACTTCTAGTTAGTATGCATGTCTCCTCTCTATGTACCCACTCCCTCCCAAAATCTGAGGCACAAATAGCGTGGAAGTGTGGAAATGTACAGTGGAGATGATTTGTGCCCCACTACAGCCAATAGCATTCACCCAGTGATTTTGTGTTATAGTGAAAGTAAATCTGCTTTGCTATGGGAAGGTAAGCAGCACTGGGAGCTGTTATCACTGCTTGAATCAAGTAAGATTTTCTTTTAGCTGTAGGAGTTTGAAGGTGTGTGTGGGACTTTGTAATTGATTTCTTTAGGTATAGTGCTTCATTGGGACTTCAGTAACAGACAGCAGCTAACTGCAGGATTGGATGTTATCTGCACAGAAAAAGCACAGAGTAACAGAAAGTGCTTAGGGCTTGTTCACACTACATCAGTTGGTATCCGTTTTTCAAATGCAGGTGCGTTGTAAAAAACAGACAGATAGTAAAAAAATAGGATTTCACAATATCGTTCACACTTGCTGCGTTGTATTCCATTATGTTCCAGTCCGTTTAAAAAATGCACTGCTGCATGCATTTAAAATGCATGAAAACGCAGTACAACTGATAAAAACACACGCGTTTGTGTTCTTGTTCTTTTATTCGAAAAGCATGTCTGGGTGTTCATGTGATGTCATTGGTCCTGCCCAATGACTAGGTCAAAAACGTGCTAAAATGCAATGGATACAAACAGACACAAACGGATAATAACGCACATGCAAATGGTCAGCAACGAATACAAAAACATTTTAAACGTCACTCAAGGCACTGCATTTTTAAGTTGCATTTTTGTCTGTTCCCCGTGTAAACGAGCTCTTATTCCCTTTCCTGCTCTTAAAGAGCATGTCCATCCCTTTTTTCAACTTTAGTTATATTGTAGGTATTGGTCCCCCAGCCCCAACTGCCATAATAGATTTTTTAGAAAGTCCCCCGATAGTTGTGCACGGAACTGCAAGCAGGGCGCGGGACCGGCAGTCACGTCTCTGATTGGCTGAAAGACAGCCAACCAGGGACGCGTCTGCTGGCTGCTTAGAATGCCGGGGGAGAGAGGTAATATAAGTAACTATCTGGGGACTTTCTCAAAATTCTATTATGGCGGTTGGGGCTGAGGGATAACTACAATATTACCAAGGGGTTTAGAGCTAAGGGGAGGGAGAGCAAAACAGGAGTGAAGGGGGGGGAGGACTCTCCTGCGCATGGCTCAAACCTTGTCACTGACAGCTACTACACTGCAGTTTTCCTGACTTTGGAGGGGCATAGCAGTGCAGTCATTTGGAGCAGAGATGTAAGGTAAGGATTTTTGTACACTACAGAGTGAGGCCAGTATGGGGTTACATTTCAGTCTTGGGGGTGGACATGCCCTTTAATGCTGAATCAATTAACCATGCAGGGAGAGGGACTGGGTGATTGATAGTTCTTCACTGACTAGCTGTGCCCTGCCCTCTTTAAAAAGTAAAACTCCCAGAGCTAAAAAACAAGGTATAGGAAGATTTGTGGTAATTAATCCTAATTATTGTGTGATTAGTTAAAATATGATTTGGCACAGTTTACATGTCCTTTAATAATGAATTTCACTTTCTTTAATAATTTTTAAAGGGCATGTCCACCCCCAAAACGAAAACTTAACCCTGTACTGGCCTCACTGTAATTTTAAAAAATCCTTACCTTTCACCTCTGCTCCAAATGGTTCTCCTGCAGTGACTTTTCAAAGTCCAGGAAGAGTAGAAGCTTTCTGTGTGTCATCAAGTGCCTGTTTCTTTCTCAAACTCAGCAAGGGCCGAGGCATGCACAGGGGAGCCCCCCCCCCCCCCCCCCCCACCATCCGAATCCATCCTCTGCACCCGTGGCACCTAGCGTGAATCCCTTTTAGCATAAAGTAAGTACCCCCTGCCCACTCACAATTCACAATAAACATTTATATTTGCATAAAGAATGTTTCATGTTTTTTTTATATTATAATACATAGAACATAAGTAGAATAACTGGGGAAAGGGGAAGTGGGTGGGGGAGGGAATTGGTTGTTGGGTTCTAGCATCTTAAAAGGTAACACTCTATAGTATATATTATTGATTAAAAGGTTCGAATTTTAAACCAGGTTGTTGATGGTCAGTTACTTATATACATTGTTCAATTAATTGGGTGGTCCGAGGCTGCTCAATTATTTGCATATAATGCACCATGGCGAATTTGAAATATTTCTTATCGGTATTTCATCAATTTATATTCACAGTATTCTTGGATGAAAGCACTGTTTCACTTACATGTTTTAATTTACCAGTCACATTTACCCAGTATATTCTTGATACTTTCTTTTTTTTTTTTTACAGTATATTGGTACATTTATGCATATATATTGTATTACGATGAGACTTATTAATAATAGACCATATTTTTTGGTATTTTGATGGGCATCCTCTGTGTATATATACCAGTTTTATATACGGTAAGTCCTTGTTTATCAGGGAGGGCCAGCACTGTTTTTTGGGGGGTTCAGGGGCCATCCATTTCAGAACAATGTTTTTCTTGCATAGAATAATGCTGTTCTCAGGACGGCTAGTTGGTGCGTGGTCCATGTGTTTGTTTCGGGGGTTCCATGGATACATAATTTAGGATCTGGTAGTACTCTGGATTTGTAGCATTGTAGATAGTTCATTTAATACGCAATACCAAAATCTTGTGCCTTTGGGCAGTGCCAGATTAGGTGCCAAAAATCGTCCTGTTCTGCGCAACATTTTGGACAGGTGCTCGTTCTTTGGTTTTGCATATGTCTCATGATTTTGGGGAAGAGATATGCTTGTCTTAAGATATAATACTGTATTAATTTGCTGTTGGCTGCCGGAGAGACAAGTGTGTGGGATTTGGCTGCCTCTTCCCATTCTTATGTTGTTAGAGTGGGAATATATTTTTGCCATTTGGTTAGCATGGTATTATAAGTTGACATGGTGTCTTGATAGATAAGTAGGATATACAGTTTAGATATCATACGTTTACATTGCCTATATTCCAGTGTTTTTAACAAGGGATGTGAGGTCATAGGTATAGTAGGGCCCTGGAACTCTGTACACAGGCAATGTCTTAATTGCAGGTATCTAAAATAGTAGTGGCATGGGAGATTCTATAGGGTTTGGAGTCTGGGAAATGGAATACGTTGTCCATCTTTAATTATTTGACCAAAGAGTTTGATCCCTTTTTATCCCCAGTCTTGGTATAGACTAAAAGCTGCCAGTTGTGGAAATTTGGGATTGTGTCATAATGGTGATATTTCCATTACTCCTTCATATTTAATAGTGTGCATGGGAAATCTCCAGATTTTGTACATTTGTGTATGCAACAACGTGCCATTCCCTATTATTTCATATTTGGTGTTTTGTAGGAAGGCCGAAGGGTGGGTTGGCAGGTAGGCGTGCAGCAAAGGTTCCATGGGTAGTATGGGGTCTTGTTCTCAGGTCTCTTGATCAGGTGGTGTCAACCATGTTCTAAAGTATTTAAGTTGGCTAGCAGTGTAATATAGTTGGAGATTGGGAAGTGCTAAACCTGCTCTTGTCTTTGCACTTTGAAGTGCTTTTGCATTAACTCTTGATCTTCCGGAGCCCCAGAGAACGGAAGAAATTATGTTTTGAAGTTCTTTAAAGGGACACTATACTGTAAAAATTACTTTGTCTTACCTTAATCTATAATTGAATACATGTAAGTAGCACTTACTCTGATTTGTGTGTGTTGCTGCATGCCTTCAATCCAGCACACATTTTGTTTAGGAGCAGTATCCCCCCTCCCTCTTTTAACCACTCCCACTTCCATCCAACCTGATTTTTCCCCCACAAACCAACTGTCAAGCCTGCATACAGCATACAGCACTCCAACTGTCAAAACTCTGTCACAATTCCAGCTACAGTAAAACTACTCACAGGAATATTTTTTGAGAGCAAGGAACTTGATTGACAGCTGAAATATAAGAAGTTTTAGATTGGATATCTAAAGAAATAGGGGGTGGATCAACAAAAAATGATACAGTGGTGGTTGGGAAGAATTATAGTTTTCAGTTATGGTCAATTTAAAATAACCTATTTTTCGGTATAGATGCCCTTTAAAGCAGGCAGGGGGTATATAGCACATGGAATGTTGGAATATATAATTTTGGGAGTATTATTATTTTGATTAGGTGTATTTTATCTATTAAATTAATAGGTAAATGTTGCCATGTTTTAGTTTTATTTTTTACCATATTTATCAGAGGGGAAACGTTGAGATCTATAATTCGTTGTGGAGATGTTGTAATATGTATTCCTAGGTATTTTAACAAATCTACTACAAGCACTTATATATTTGGCAGAGGAGGGATTGTAGTATTTGGGTCGATGGGAAAGATTACAGATTTGTTCCAATTTATATGCAGTCCAGAGTATGGGCCAAATTTTGATATTATAGCTCATGTTGATCATAGGGATTGGTGATAAGGGGCATCCTTGTCTGGTTCCTCTGTGTAGTGGGATTGTGGGTGAGTGAGCTCCGTTCACTCTTATTATGGCTGTGGGGTTTTTATATAGAATTCTTAACCATTTTCTGAATGTCGGGCCAAATCCGAATCTCTATTAACATACCCCCATATGACTGCATTAGTCTTGTAACTGCATTATCGTGGTTCACTTGTGTGTGTATGAGGGTTTACCTAAGGTTTATAGACATAGATTTGTTTGGCATAAAGCCCGATTGATCAGGGTATATGATAGTCGTTATTACCTTTTGTAGTCTGTTGGCCAATAATTTTGCCAGTATTTTACAGTGTATGTTGAGTAAAAAAATTGGCCTATAAGAGCCGCATTCTTGTGGGTCTTTTCCTGATTTGAGTAGGAAGACAATGGTGGTTTCCTAGTGTTGGTGGAAGTTGGTTAGTATTGTAAGCATCCTGGCAAGTGTTCATTAAATTATTAGCTATTGCTTCTAGGTATTTTTTATATATTTTGACAGGGAGTCCGTTGGGGCCTGGTGCTTTTCCTGTTTTCATTGCCTTTTTAAGTTCTTCTATTGTGAAAGGTTCGTCTGTGTTTTCATTTTGGTTAGAGAGACGTGGGAAGCATGTTGGTACTCCTGTATTTGAGTGTAGTTATATTGGAGCCGTGTTTGATAGATTTCTGTATAAAAGGTTGTAAGCGTTTGTAGGATTGCTGGGGTGCTAGAATGTAATATGTTATTGGAGTTTTGGATTGCCAGAATAGCATTTTGGCCTTGTTTAGGGTGTGCTAGATATGCTAGCCATTTAGCAGAGATTTTATTGTGCTCAAAATAGGATTGATGTTTGAAAAAATGTCCTATTTGTTTTTTCAGTAGTGTATTTTTTGTGGCGGTTTTGAGGATTTATTTTGAGGTGGTTTTTTTGAGTGTTGTGACTGTAGACTGGAGGAGGCCTCTAAGGACTGCCTTGAATGCAGTAGTGAGTAGTGATTGGGACTGTCCCATGATCTAAATTGAAATATATCGTCCATGTGGATGTAATAGGTATGGCGCTGTTGAGTTTTAATTTAAGCCTAATGGGAGAGTGATCAGATACAGTATATTGCAAGTTAAGTGTGAGATTGTAGTGAGGCCTAATATGGTGTTTTTATCTGAGAATAATCTAATCTGGAGAGTGTGTGATAAGTGGTGGAGCAGCAAGTATATTCTTTTTTCCCCTGGATTGTTATGTCTCCACAATCAATGCATTCTAGTTCAGTGATCAGATCTGTTAGGGGGGTGGTACTTTGTTTGTTGGTGGGGGCTCCTGGGAAAGTGAATCTGTCTAGGTTGGGGTTCATAATGGCATTGAAGTCTCCCATATATAATATTTTTCCTCTGGGGTACTTTAGGGCAAAAGAAGCTGCTGCTCTCAGTGGGGTTTGTGTGTCAGGGGGAGGATCATAAATACCCATTATTATATACAGTGCATCTTCTGCATCTTCTACGTCCAATACGGCAAATACATAGAGACCTTTTTTTTGTCAGTGAGCACATGTATTGTGACTCTTAGAGGTTTGTGTATGAGTAGAGATACTCCCCTAGAGAACGTGGAATGGAAGCTGTGTGCTGAGTATACTATCCACGGTTTTTGAATGTGGGGTAGATGCGCCTCCTGTAAACAAAATATGTCAGCTCCTAGTGTTTAAATAAGAGAAAATTGACATTCTCTTGGAGGGGTCACTCAGGCCTCTCACATTCCATGAGATGATTTTAAGGAACTGCCTCATTGTACGTTATGATTATATAATAAATGCATTTAAAGAACAATACTTATAGCTTCTATTATTTAGCCATTCGATATGTGAAACAGTACTTTGCATATATGATGACATTGATATTGATATAATTACCGTGCCTGACAAGCCATGTCGGAGTATGGTTATGTTATTAGCAGCCTCGGTCCACTGTGTCTATAATATAAAGATAGTTTTTTGAGCATTAATATTTGCGGTTTTAACCGAAAACAGAAGGAAAATTATAACATAACTTATAATTTGATGGTGAGAGAGAGAGAAAGCAGTTTAAAAAACAAAACATTTCAACTATCCTAGGAAGTCTAGGATGTATTGGGGGGAGTACGGATGTACTGCTGGTCCGTACTACGCCGGACCGTAATAAACCTAGTTTGTGGGTATTTTTGATTTTTAAGTCCCACGTTGTTGAATGCGTAGCGGTGTATTGGAGAGTAGGGTTTGGAGGAGGTAGTTTGTTGTAGTTGAGGATTGATCATATAGTTCAGTTATTGATTTTGGTTTGGGTTGCCCTTTAATCCAGTGGGGAAGATAGTATTTGTAAATATCCTGGTGGTATTTTAGCTTGGTGTGTTTAGTTATTTGTTATCTAGCCATTCACATGCTTCTTTTGGGTCCTCAAAGAAAGGTAAAAGCTAAGGAACAAGGAAGAGGAGCGGAAGGAAGGTGAGTTTAATTGTCCTTTAATAAAAGTTCTTATCGTTTAAAATGGTGCTAATTTTGCCCCAACCAATCAGATCTTATTTAACATTTGTAAGCTAACATCTGATTGGTTGGGTCAATATTAGCACCATTTTAAATGATAAGAACTTTTATTGAATAACCCTGCATGTTTTCCAAGAATGCTGCTGGGTCTTGCTTCTCAGCTCCTTCTGGGCAGCCCATAAATCTGATACTTTGGTGCCGACTTCTATTTTCGAAGTCTTCGAGTTTTACTTGAATTTGGTCTCCTTGTTAGTGTAGGAGATTTAGTTTGCTTGAGTGTGAGCCCAGTATCCTCAATTTGGGATATTCTATTCTCAGTATGTTACTCTTGTTCTAAGATGGGTTGGACTGGATGGACGTATGTCTTTATTCAACCTCAAATACTATACTAAGAGATTGCATATCCTGTCTAAGCAGGCCTATATCAATTCTGGCTCCCTTGATTAGGCCTGTTAATGAGGTTTTGGATTCTTGTATAGCCTCCAGCAGTTGTTGCTGTTTGTCTACTGCTGGGGTCTCCATAATGCTTGGCTGGCTGCTCTCATCAGCGGGGACGGTTGTGCGCTCATCCCGGACCTAGTGGTCTGATTGAGTGGAGGAGGCCGCATCTGCCGCATGCTGCGCCTGTTGTCTGGTGTATTTGCCAAGTTTTTTGGCGGTTGTGGCATCCCGTTTAGCTTTTTTGGGCTTTGTCATGTTTGCAGGTAAGTGCTGGTGGGTTTAGGGTTAATACTGTTCCCGGTGTTAGCCTCGGATGTCGGTCTGCAGCAGGAGCTCTTGGACCGTGCATCCTACTCCATGAACAGCTCAGCCACGCTCCCCGAATCTGCAGGCTTTAAGGCCCTACAGCATGATTTCAGTTGGAGACTCAGTTCCTGCCTGCTGTTACCATGTGTTTGGGGGGGGCGGAGCAGTTTAAGTCCTCGAGTAGAGAGACAGAGACTGAGAAAAAGATCTGTTCACTCCTCTTTCTAAGTTCACACAGTGGTCGTCGGCAAGCATCAGAATCAGTGGAGGAGGTAGTCAGAGACTGTCAGTGCCAGTAAGATAAGTAAAGTAATTCTTCTCATCGGTTTCTCACACTTACATGGAATTAGCCTGGTACTGCTAGTAGGGAACTGCCTCATCCTGGTTTAAGTTCTGTAGAATTGCTGCTGGGTGAGGTCCTAGTGCTCTCTGCTCTGTAAGTTTCCATTGTGTTCCACTGAGACCAACCATACTCTGCTTTTAATAAATGATTCACAAATACTGCATTAGGGTGCCCACTGCCCAGTCCTAATCAAAGGCAAGTTGAGGTGAGTAGGTTTGGGAGACACTGAATTCCTGCCCTGTTTAAAGTTTATATGCTGCCTGGGAAAGGGGGGAGTCCCACAAAGCAGCCCTCCAGCAAGTGTAAAGTCAGCCCATCTGTTCAAAATCCAGTGTCTGTCAGTCCTCCTGTTCAAAAACCAGTGTCTGTCAGCCCTTCTGTTCAAAAACCAGAGCCTATCAGCCCTCCTGTTTAAAAACCAGTGTCTGTCAGTCTTCCTGTTCAAAAACCAGTCTGTTGGTCCTGCTGTTCAAACCCAGTGTCTGTCAGTCCTCCTGTTCAAAACCCAGTGTCTGTCAGCCCTCCAATTCATTAGAAAGTGTTGTCAGTTAATTAGCCAGTGTCCTTAAGTTCATTACCCAGAGCTAATATTAATTAGTCTGTTTCTGCTATCTTAATCACATCATACACTTGTAAACAATGTAAAATGGGTATAGTGGACTTTAAAATAGGTGTCACCTGAGCAAAGTGGGAGTGGCCTTAGAAAGTAGGCATGGCTTGATGAAAGAGGGCATGGTCAAAATCCCTGTGCTTATGAGTACCCCGCAACTTGTCCCTCCTTTTCTAAATGTTGGGAAGTATGCAGTTTTCCTTTAAGTGCCACAGATTGTACATATATGATCTGTGCAGTAAAGAACCACTGCCACAGATCATATATATCTGTGCATTGCCCTTTAAAATAAAAAAAAATAACGCGGGTGCTAGGGGCGATCGGGGAGCAGCATTCAACTGCCCCCCTAGCCCCCTCGATCCCCCCTCGGATTCGTCCAAATCCGAGTGGGGGATCGGGACATATCTTACCTTCAAGCCGGTCCCACGAAGACTTCCGATTCAATGTGGAAAGGGAGACCCCGGTGACGTCATGGAGCTTCCTTCTTCACCAGGGTCTTCCCATAGAGAGGTACAATGCTGGTGGTCTAGTGGAGGTACTGCACTGCGATCTTCATTCAGATCACAGTGCAGTACCTGGTATAGTAAAGCTGTCAGTGTGACAGGTTTACTATACTTTTTTGTGAATGGAACTCAAAGTTCCAAGTATTTCCAAGTTTCAGGGCTGTTTCCTTTGAAAAGGCATAGGCTGTTCAAATTACAGAGCACTTTGATTTTTTCTTGTAATGGCACTTGGGCATGTGTCCAATTTGAGTTAGTTGGTTGGCACGTCTCTGTGTGCACCCATGCATATGGCATACCGTTTGATTCAGCACATGTGGGAGATTGACATTTACTGGGGTTTTTTGCTTGTCAAGTGGGTTTAGATAGGATTTCAACCTTTGAATCATATAATTTTATTTTTCACAAAATCTCCGAAAAACACAGAGTTCTTTGGATTACTGCGTCTAGAATTCTTCATGTATGTATGAAAGCTTGGCACCGTAACATAGCTGAAGGAGTGTAGATTCCAAAAATATATAGTTTGTGGGGGGTATTTCCAAGTTTCGGGACTGTTTCCTTTGAAAAATCATAGGCTGTTGAAATTCAGAGCACTTTGATTTTTTTCTTGGAATTGCACTTGGGCATGCGTCCCATTTGAGCTAGTTGCTGGCCACATTTCTGTGTGCACCACATAAAAGACTGACACAGTTGCATAGCTAAAGGCATGTAGATTCCAAGAATATATAGTTTTGGAGGGTATTTCTAATATAGAGGGGCGTTTAGTCTGACAAATCTGAAAAGTTGCTGTAATTGGGCCACTGTGATTTGGCTTACTTTGTGGCTAGTCAATTCCACGTACCCATGTGTAACCATGCATATGGCATACCGTTTGATTCGGGACATTTGGGAGATTGATATTTGGTAACTTTTTGTTGCATTTCATGGTATTTTGGCATGATTTCTACCTTCGAAAGTGGATTTTTGTTCATTTTTTTTCAGAAAATCTGCGAACTGCGCCCACACCACTGATGGTATGAATGAACAAACAACAGCATTCTGTAGTTCAAACAAATGCGAACTTCTATGAAGAACTGCGCCCACACCATTGATGGTATGAATGAACAAACTACAGTGTTACATAGCTGAAGGTGTGTAGATTTCAGGAATATAGTTTGTGGGGGGTATTTCTGAGTTACGGCATTGGCTAAATATTTTCTGAGCCATCGTGTAATGTCTCACTTCGTGGCCTTTCGCTTCCATGTCCCCGTGTATAACCACACATATGGTTACCGTTTGATTCAGGACATTTGGGAGATTGATATTTACTTTTTTTTAGATTCCATGAGGTTTTGACATGATTTCTACCTTTTGAATGTTGTTTGATGTTAATTTTTTTAGAAAATCTGTGAAGTGTGAACTTCTACGAAGAACTGCGCCCACACCATTGGTGGTATGAATGAACAAACTACAGCGTTACATAGCTGAAGGTGTGTATATTTCAGGAATATATAGTTTGTGGGGGGTATTTTTGAGTTGGGGGGTGTTTTTTGGGAAAAACTATAGACTGTTCAAATGCAAAGCTGGCTAATTTATTTTTGCTGTTACTGACATTTGGCATTGGTCATGCTCTGGGATAGTTGGTAGCCATGTCTCTGGGTACACCCATGAATGTGGCATACTGTTTTATTTGGGAGGGGTTAGGCTTTCATATTTGAGATGCATTTGAACTTTCCTCTGCAGTTTTTAGCTGAAATTCGCATTTGATTTTGTCTCTGATTTTACAGTTGAGGAAAAAAAGGAAAATGTGAGAAAATAACTTACAATTGGACGAAGAGCGGCGCCCAGGTATCTGCATTTTGATCGAAACTTACCACACTCATAAAATCCTGCGGGTGTGTAGTTTCTAAAAATATCTCACTTGTGGGGATATTTTAGTTAATTTGGTAGATATTCTATGTTAACCGTCAGAAGTGGTAATACATTTTAATTTGGTGTAATATTCTTGAAGTTGTAGTTTTAGTTTGGGGGGGTCTCCTGTACAGGAAAAGTGGGGTACCTACATATATCTGGTATTGTTGTACTCGGGAGTATCAGAGCTTTTAGAAACAGTAAGATTTTTGTGTGTAACCTTAAGATAACTATAAGTAAAAATGGGAAAAATCCATGAAAATTTGCAAATTTTTTTGACATATTTTACCCATAATTCCAGTAAAATTTCTGGAAAAGTTAAAAAATGTTGTTACCATGTTAAAGTACACTTTGTGCTGAAAAAAACAATGTATAATTTTTTATTTACCTATTTACTGGGGGGTTTCCAACTGTAAACTGAACCTGAACCAAATGTGTCTAAAATCCTGAAAATTCTTCTGGCAGTTAACGCACGCAAAGTGGGGAATTCTGCTGGCAGTGAAAGGGTTAAAGGACAACAATATCAAAAAAATAACATCACCCCATTACATGTCCAGCAGCTGAAATCACTTACTCACATTTACAACCATGCTGCCCTCCCTTAGATATCACACAGCAAAGATGAGTGCTAAAAGCCTGCTTCCTAGACAGCCCAGGGCCCTGGTTAACATAAAACTTGTCATTGGTTGGTGGGAATGTCTTTTACAACCTCTCTCCTCCTACTCCAGTCAAACAAACTTGAAATGTCCTGTTGCTAGTATACAGCATACATAATCAAGCAGATCAAGGGTGGGGGTGTTTTCTAGCTTGCTAGCTTTTAGTGACAGTTAGAGGCAGACAGAATTGTTCCGCCCCTTCACAGCATGGCTAATTAAAGGCTCAAAATAAGGAAAAAATGTATGGGGAGGGCTGCATAACTTTTTTAATACTCTTTTTAAAGAAATTTAAAAAAATGTTGAGGAAATACAATTATCCTGTAACCAATTAAACACACCCTTTCAATCAGCAAAGAGGGGAAAAAGCACCTCTATTCTACCCACCTCCCTTACAAGTTAAAATGCAGGTGAAATGAAACCCAATGCCAAAAAAGATAACTCCCACCAACATATACTAGTAGTAAGAACAAAAAGTAGTTTTATTTACTTACACTTATAGAACAATCCCATAAATAAAACAGTAATTATTTAAAATATTCACAAAGTCAGTGCAACCAACAATTACTTAAATGCCTTTTGTTTTTTAAAGTAATAGTTCACTCGAAATTCAGAATTATGATTCTAGCTGCAGTCTATTCAAAGTTACAGCAGCATAAAGGGTGTTCCCCCCCCCCCCCCTAGTACAGTAAGCTATCAGATCACCAGCACCACTGGTTTCAGTCTGGAGCATGCCCACTGCTGGGACAGAGCATCATCAGAGCATCAACCCCGCCCCCAAATTTCTTAATTGTTTTTAAAGCTAGCCACAACACTGCCCATAGGTAGAGGAAAGTACAGAGATTGGTTGCAGGTCTGTAACTAGCTTCAGAAAAAATTGACAAGACAGAAAAGGGACTAACTTTACAAGCCTAAAACTTAAGATCCAGAGATGCTAAAGACATCATTCTAGAAGACTACAGTAACCCTTTAAAGGAATAGTTCACTCAAAAAGTGAACTATTCCTTAAATGTATTGATTGAAGACCAGGAGGTTAAGGAGCTATGCCTTACCTCCCATTCTTCAATCAATTCACCAGGAGCGACAGACGAAGAAAGAAGTACCTTACATGCGATCCTCCGCTGCAGCAGTGAGAGGTCCCGACTACTTCCTGGTTCAGAGAAACTATATGCATGATAAAGTGTGCTATAGTTACTCTGAACAGTCAGGAATTTCCACTGCTGTTGCAGAGGATTGTGTGTCAGGTAAGATTCTTCTTTCTTCGTCCATCGCTCCTGGTGAATTGATTGAAGAACAGAAGGTAAGGCATAGCTCCTTAACCTACCAGACTTCAATCAATACATTAAAGGAATAGTTCCCTTTTTGATTGAACTATTCCTTTAAGCATGTGCCTGTGGACAGTGGCTACTCATTCTCATTTCTCATGTAAAAAGTTTCTATCCTACCCAGATGTTCATTTTGTTATAATTCAGTTACAATAAACAACACTTTTAGTTCATTCTACAATGAAATATATTTAATAGTAAAAAGGTATTATATTTCTTGTTTTGTAAATGTAGACGTTCCCATAGAATGAGTCCTTCTTAATTAAAGTTGCTTTCATTGTTTAATCGTCCTTTATTTTAATAAAACTTATATTAACTATGCATGGAATGGAAGTTTTTTTTTTTAACACGTATGAAGGTGTAAAACACATTTTTTATTTGTTTTATGAGCCCATGACGACCAATGACTGCAAAATGCTTTCAATAGTTATTTCAACCACACCTTTTCTCAGCTAATTAATTGCAGATATTTGAATAAAAAAGCATGAAATCCTATATAAGGTATAAGGCTTTGTGCAGCCGAACCAGCCAGTAAATGTACAAAACCAACAGCTTTGTCCAACATTCTTCTGTGTGTAACGGCTCCTGCCAGTGTTGTTTGTGATCAGTCCTACCAGATTAATGAATCATACCGAGACAAGCCACCATACATAAGGACTGTCAGCTTGGTCCTCAGCTGGAAGAATCTTACGTGTGTATGGGTCTCTAGTCTTTGGAGGTTTTTATTAAGCATTTAAAATCAGTTCAGCTGGACTTATCTGTTGTATTCAATTAGATCAACTGGACTTGAAATGTAGTTCTTGAAGACGTTTCGCTAGTCATCCGACTGGCTTTCTCAATTCAGAATGACTTGTACAAGAATCTGTGGCAATTATGTACCCTGGAAAATCCCAATTAGCATATCACAGCCAGGTGTTAAGGGTGTGATTAGATAGTGGCTAAGAGGTGTTATAGGAACCCAGAGTAAGGTGTTAAAACAGCATTGTACATGGCAGACAGTTGGTGTCGAACCCCCCACCTCTATTAGGCTTGGTTTCTTTATTTTCACATAAATGGCCTCCTTAACACCTCTCTTGAACCAGTCACGTTCCTTCGCCAGTATGTTAACATTACAATCTTCAAAGGTATGTCCTTTATCCTTAAGATGCAGATACACGGCTGAGTCCTGACCCGAGGAATTGGCTCTTCTGTGCTGGGCCATACGTTGATGCAGTTGCTGTTTGGTCTCCCCCACATACAAATCAGAGCATTCTTCACTGCACTGCACTGCATATATGATGTCGCTTTTCTTGTGTTTTGGTATTGGGTCTTTCGGATGTACCAATTGCTGCCTCAGTGTGTTGTTCGGTTTAAAGCAGACAGGGATACGATGTTTTTTGAAAATTCTGTTTTAACACCTTACTCTGGGCGTTCCTATAACACCTCTTAGCCACTATCTAATCACACCCTTAACACCTGGCTGTGATATGCTAATTGGGATTTTCCAGGGTACATAATTGCCACAGATTCTTGTACAAGTCATTCTGAATTGAGAAAGCCAGTCGGATGACTAGCGAAACGTCTTCAAGAACTACATTTCAAGTCCAGTTGATCTAATTGAATACAACAGATATACCATGACCTGGATGAATGAGAACCTTCACAAGCATATTCAGCTGGACTTATTTAGTAAGGGAAGATGCTCTCCACCACTCTCTCTCCTTATATATATGGCAGGGAATGTTCCTACTATTTAGATGAACTGAGGAAGCCACTAGGATGAGTGGTGAAACAAGACCTTAAATTGCTGATCAAGTAAAGTTAAATTTACCTAATATATTTCATTAGTTTAGGTATAGACATGTTCAAGAAATCCAACTAATTCTCTACTAGAACTCCCAACATTGACTTTTTTTGCACAGATACCATTTCAGAAAGTATTACACATAAAAACAGCAGCACAATTTATTTTAAAAATCTGTTAAATATACAATATTTTCTTAAATAACCCTCTTTAAAAAATAGACATCATAACGTTATGGTATAAAAATACATATAAAAAGTTTTAAATCCATTTATCCCTTTTTCCAAATCCATGACCTGCACAGAAGGACCAAGGCTTTTACAGGAGCTCAGCTCTGGAACCTATTAAACTGGAATATTTAGTTTATCCTATAGACTGGGGATGCTATACATCAAAGGTACAAATTAAACTAGTTGAAGAAAACAGAAATAAAAGAAATAAAGTTATTAGGATTTAACCCTAAAACAAAGTCTGTTTGCTTGCAGTGAATTCCACAAATATGGTCATGAAGCAGGTTTGGAGTCCGGTGGGTATGAAACTAGGTCAGTTAAATTGTACACTAAGGAGGAAACCACTTATCCACAGTCAGAGACAATAAATTCCTATAACACATTAAAACCGACATCTGGCGTAGCCTTCCACAGACTACAGGCTGAGCTTCCTTCACGTGGCAAAATGCAAATAAAAGAGACGGAAAATCTGTCAGTCGAATCTTTGAATGCTATATCTGTTTACTGTTAGTTCCAAGGGTATCGTTAATGTTTTAGGTTTCCACTTCATATTTTGAGAAACAAAACATCTTCCTTGACTATAAGCCTGTTTTGTGCAAAAATGATTTTTTTCTGGTATTTCTTTTAACGAAAGACAGCCTGAAACAAGGGCGTACCCACATCATATGGAGGTGCTGTCTTACAGACAATCTTGCCAGATGACATGCAGCCAAAAAGTACCTTTTTATTCTCCTAAAACAGCAATCTAAAAAAAAAAAAAAAAAAGTGTTAACAATATGTTATTGTGTGTTATTCAATAAAAGTTTGTATCGTTGAAAATGGTGCTAATTTTGCCCCAACCAATCAGATGTTAGCTTACAAATGTTAAATAAGATCTGATTGGTTGGGGCAAAATTAGCACCATTTTAAACGATAAGAGCTTTTATTGAATCTCCCTTTATATTTTTTAATAAACTATGGAGGAGATGCAGTAAAAGTTGGTACTGAGAAAATGAGATGAAAATCCATGCTACCCCATATAATATCAGGTTAGTGTGGGATTTCGTCTAATTTCCTGGAGCCTTTTTGCACCTTGCACAACTACCGGTAAGTTGTTATAAGTTACTGTAAGTTTTGTGCTATATAGCATTGTAAAATCTAATTCCAACTTATTCAAGGTATACTCCCTTTCGCAGCTTACCTAACATGCTGCTGTTAACTGCATCTTCCCCTATGTATGTAAATTTACTATTGCTTTCTACAGCCATTAGAAAGTATGTTCATTTCAACTTTGTGAAAACAAGGAGGCACTGGAAAAGCTACTAGTAGTTTATTAGTGCAGTACACACAAAATGTTGTGTACTGTACTAATAAACTACTAGCAGCTTTTTCTTGTGCCTCCTTGTTTTCACTCCGTTGAAATTCTTATATTGCAGTGCCTGGACACGATCACTAGAAAAAAAGGGGCCTACCGCCTCCCTGTCTCCTGGGATCCTTTAACAATTTGTATGTTCATTATAACTATGTAATCACTTTAAAAAAATATTTTACGTTCTCATTACCAGTTATAAGAAAAAAAAAAACATTTAATGAACAAATAAGTTTAAATTAATACTTACAGGCTACAAGATTTTAAACTTCGAACTCTTGAATCTGTAAAGGACTAAAACAAAACAAGATAATTTAAATTGCGTGGCCATGGTGAAAAATAGATAAAGACGTCAAACTGCATGGATAGTGATGAAAGGAAATCATGCAGAATTATGGGTGACTACAAATAGGTGCAAAAATTTGCCTGAGCCCTTAAGATGGGTACACATGAGGCAATTTTTCCGACAAACCGATTGATATTTTCATATAATGGTCGGCCCAAAAAATTGATGGCAAAGGCACACGACTCGATGTTTTGGGCAGCGATTTCCCGGTCAGTTGGCCCAAAAAATCACTGGCATTGTGCAAGTCCAGCCCTAAAATGGAAACTTACATACAGGTAAATCACCCCCCAAATCCCTAAACGGTAATAGTTTGAAATCTGAAATATATACGTCTAACCTTAAATCCTGCACAATGTCCTGTTGCCCGTTTTTGATTCCTGGTTCTTCCAGTTACCAACTGTCAGTTAAAGGTTTGACAGTTGACATCACAGCCAATGACTGAATGTTAATCCCCTATCTGCCTCTACTGAGCATGCTCAGGCTCAGTACAGGTTTCTAAATTGCTTAGTTTCCATGAGGCATCCAGAAGCAACTTCATCCCTTTCTACTCCTAGTTCTCTCTTTTACCACATTTCCTCATGTCCTGTCTTCAGCTTACTCCTAGTTAGTAAGAATTCTCCCTCTCTCTGTTCTCAAACAAGAACCTGAGACACAGCTAGAGTGGGGGAGCATGTGCTGTATCTAAGCAGTGAACTATAGCCAAGAGCATTCAAAGGACATTGCCTTGCTATGAGAGGAATTAAATGATGAAATTTCTTTCAGCTGTAGGCGTTTGAAGAGGTGTGTGTGTGTGTAGAAGGGGATACTTTAGAACTGATTTCTTTAGATGAGACTATACTGCTTCTCCAGAAACACAGAAATCAGCTGCGGGTGTTAGCTGCAGGCAGAGTGTGTGTACGAAGAGCATCAGGCAAAGCTGGATCTAAATTGCAGAAATGCAGATTTTGCACATAGTGCCCTGTTGCCCATTTTCCAGCCAAAACAAAACTAGCAAAAAGTTTGTTGTTCACTTCAGTATTGTTTACGTTTAAAGAAAGTCTACATGAATAACACATTGTTTTCTTGCTTATATACCAGAATATTTTGAAACCTATGTGTTAAAATTATTGCAGGCGCCAACCTGCAATAATGAAGAATGCTGCACGATTTTCTGTTTCTCCTATTTCTGCCTCTGCTTATCATCTGTCAGTCATGGATGTGACAGTTAACATCACAGACAATGAGTCCTGATTGATTGCTATTCCCCTAGGTGCCTCCTCCTCTGAACTTGTAAAAGAGCTCGAGGGGAGGCAGAAACCTTTTTAATCAGATGGAAGGAGGAAAAAAACATTTCACCACAGATCATATTAATCCTACATCTGTTAACTTTTTAAATATTCAGGGAGATTCAATAAAAGTTCTTATCGTTTAAAATGGTGCTAATTTTGCCCCAACCAATCAGATCTTATTTAAAGGGCAAGTCCAGCCCTAAAATGAAAACTTACATACAGGTAAATCCCCCCCCCAAAACCCTAAACCGTAATAGTTTGAAATGTGAAGTATATAAGTCTAACCTGAAATCCTGCACAATGTCCTGTTTCCCGTTTCTGCTTCCAGGTTCTTCCAGTTAGCAGCTGTCAGTTATGGATTTGACAGTTGACATCACAGCCAATGACTGAATGTTAATCCCCTGTCTGCCTCTTCTGAGCATGCCCAGGCTCAGTACCTGCTCAGTACAGGTTTCTAAATTGCTCAGTTTCCATGAGGCATCCAGAAGCATAGCAGGCATACAGTAATGAATTCATAGGACAAAGTATGATATATCAACATATTTTAAAGAGGCCGTTCTTTCTAAAAGATGTTCTTATGAGGGTGGAGGTGTCCTTTAACATTTGAAAGCTAACATATGATTGGTTGGGGCAAAATTAGCACCATTTTAAACGATAACAACTTTTATTGAATAACCCTGATTGTGTTTTAGGATGTGGTTTACTTTATTACATAATTTTGCATTTAAGGGGTGAATGTGTCCTTTAAACACAGCAGATTGCACATGAACAAAAAGTCTAATGAGTGAACAGGTTTTCCTTAGTAACCATTAGCTAGCCACGAGCACTCACAAATGCCATATAAATGGTACATAAAAGTATAGTACGGATTATATGACATGAATTGGGTACTTTAAAGGGAAGGGGATTTAGTAATTTAATTTTATGCAGGTTGTCTTCTGAACATTAGAACAATTACATTAATTTTGAAGTTTTTCTGGGGTTTGCCTTTGTACTGTGTTCAAGATCACTGAACTATATGGACAATGAGTAAATATATGGAACATACTCATTTAATAACAGATCACTGCCACAAAATTTTCATCGATAGGAGTTTATAACCATTTTAAAATTAGCAGATTGAATAATACTCTTACTTTTCCTCTGGGGCTTCTGGATTCTGCTGCACAATCTGTAGCTGCCTGTTTAATATCTAGAAGAATATGATAAACATGATTCAATATTTTCTGTATGAAGTGAACCTATTTTGCTAACACAAATTTAAAGACAATTATTTGAAGTAAACCCACCCTCCCACTGAACCCTTCAATCAATACTACTCAAGGATCCAGAATTCTGTTTTAATCCATTCAGAACCGATCGGAATACAAAACTTTTCGATATTTTCGATAACCCTCAAAAGTAGCCTCGTATATGTGGTAAATCTCGAAAGTATACATGCGGTGACACTTTTGAGTGTTACCAAAAATAATTACCGAACTTACACAGAAGTTGGAAAATAGTTTGCATGAAGGAAATTCCATTTTATTGGTGATTTTTACATATTTTTCTTACCATTTCCCAGGTGCCTGAGCCATCTTCAGTAAGTTACCATGCTTCAGTACCCCTTCATTAACCCATTTTTCCCCATTGACTAAGGGTCTGTTTTTGGATTTTCAATTTATTTTGGAATTCCAAAATTTTGAAGGGAAAAAGGAATGAAACTCGCCAGTCTCGAACATCTCTGTTCCTCACACCCTGGGTTTACCTTCATTTGTCTAAAACAAAGTAGCATAAAGTGGCATGTGCCGAGCTGCTTTGTTCTGCTCCCCCCCCGTGCCAGTCCTGTCTAATAAAATGAGACGTGTTTTTTGCAGAGCACATAGCCTGAATGAGGGGTGGAACAAAGCAGCCCAAGTTCTGGTCCTCACCCTTGGTAGTATTTATTAGTGGAGGGTGGCTTTACCTTATATAATTGATAATTGTCCTTTAAATAACATTTTAAAAATACATTATTCTGCAATAACCCCCTTAAAATTGCACAATTTAATTGTTATACTAATTACATCAAATTCTGCAATGCAAAAAAAGTCAGTGAAGTGAAATGAAACTATTAATTTGCAGCAACAAATAACACTGGGCTTTTTGATGGCCCAAGATAATGTGGGCATGGATTGTATTGAGGGAAAACTACATACATACATTTCGCTATGCAGTATATCCAACAGATGCTCATACAGGGGGCAATAGATCATTTGATAGATAATCAGAAATACAGACCCGTGTATGTAAGAGCTCTTTCACACTAGGTCCGTTTATGTGTGCGTTTTTGCAACAAACCGTTTTTAAAAAATGCAAAGACACATAGATTTCAGTACTGTTCACACTATTGTGTTCCGATTGTGTCCATTTGCGTTGCGGTCTATTGCGTTTTAAAAACGCACTGCAAGCAGCATTGCATGCGTTTTCTATAAAAATCTATGGAAATTGCACTGTGAAAAATGGACACAAACGCATGCAAAAAATGCACAGAAAATGACAAATGCATACTGTACGTTTCTGTCAGTTTCTAGTGTAGAACGAGCCCTAAGGCTTTAGATAACATATGATTGGCTGGTGCAGGTATACTTTTGCACCTTAAATGCATCAGCCGATTAATATATATATATTAATTAATATGTAGCATAGTTATTAGCTTTACAGACAGACAAAAAAGTATAATCATATAAAGTTAATTTGTGGAGTAATTCAAGGACTACAACAACAACCTAAACAAAAACACATTTGTTGCAGACTCACACAAAGACAAAACCTGTTTCGGTCTTACCCTGTCCTTTTTTTACTTTTCACTATTCTTTAAAGGGATACTCAGCCCAATATATTCAATATATTTACAAAATTAGTAGTTTTTTTGTTTGGTATATTTATTTTGTTAGAGACCTCTGTCATAGCAACATTAATCAGAATACAAATGCAGCACTCACTCGGTTCTTGTAGAACAGGTACAACGCAACGCACAGAAACAGCAGCATTCCCAGGATGCACGATATAAGTATGTATAGGTATCTTCTGTCCAGTGAATTTCCACTCTTTCCTTCACTATTTCTCCTGTCTGTTTCAATGATAGGGAGCGCATTAGAAGCATAGTTGGGGCCTGAGACACCATTTTCCCTCTCAACTGATGTGATGTCTCTTTCTGGCTGTAGAACATGCTGGTACATGGGCTTCTTTTCATTTAGTTTTGAATTTAGAGTCTGGTATCTAGTATCATGGCTTAGCACAGGAAGTCCCCCTTTAGTTGATATGGCATTCTCAGAGCTCACATCAATAGTAAGTGTATTGGCTGCCCAGCCAAGGTCACTGTCCTCTATATTTTCCAGCCTGGGGAAATTAGTTGGACCCGAGGACATTTCATCCTGAGACACTGATATTTTATCAATATCTACGTTGGTGATTTCTGCCCCACTGACAGTATATATCAGCTGTTTCTTTACAGTGTTACTAACAGACCTTCGCATCTTAGTAATAAGGCTGGGGGAGGAAGGTATTTCCATGTCCAACTCTACTGTTGTTTCCCCCAATGCTTTAGTAGTTATTTGAAATTTGGGAGCAGGGCTCTGAGTGAGGGCCCCAATATCTGGGGTCTGAGAAATGGATTGTGCCAAAGTATCTGTTTCTATGGTAAAAGGGGACATATATTTTGAATTTAAATCTATATTTGAATCTGGACTTAAATGGTTATCATATGGGGAATTTTTGTCTGTATGTAAAACCATGTAATCTGAATACTCTGTGTCTCTAAATTGAGACTCTGTACTGGGTGGCTGTGTTTGGACTAGTGAAGGAGCCTTTGTGATGTGTCCCTGTATTGTGCCAGAGTAAAAAGTCTCTGTACTACCATTATGATTCATGGTATTTATGGATGAATGCACAGAACTAGATTGAAGAGGCTCTGTGCTAGTATTGGGGAGTTCATCATCATCGAGTGGAGATTTGGCGCTAGCAACTTTAGCTTGAATGCCAGAATGTCGGGTCTCTAAAATGATGTTTGGAATACCTGTGCTAGTATTTGCAATAGTTGGCATGATATTGTTTGCCTCCATTTCGGTATGAAATAACTTTATATCTGTATGTGGATTCTCTATTTCAATTGTTGTTTCAGGGACAGAGGAGCTTTCAGTTGTCTGTGAAATCCCCGGAGGACTTGTTAGCATGTGATGGAAGGTGCCAGCTGAATTCAAGCTCATGCTCATGGTAGAATGAGATGTATGATTAGTTGCTGACAAACCACTTTGGGGCTTCTGATTAGTGGTGACAGGATGTGCAGAGATTATAGGGGAAGTATTTTCACAGTGAGGGGAACCTGCAAGATTCAGAGACAGAAAGAAAAAGACCTCGATGTAGTGGAAAATTGGGACATTACAATGCACATCAAGAAATGTTTTGCTTAGTTACAAAAAATGGATTGCCCAGTCGTATAAGTTTGGTTCATGGTGCATTATTCAAGAAGAAAAATTATACCATGAAATTTCACAAGAAGACATGATATAGAAAAACTTTTGTAGCAGAAGGGCAGCACTCCCTGGTATTAGCATATGCCTTGTCATTTTCTGCAGTACTAAATCTCCAAACACCTGACTCTGTCTCAATAGAAAAACCTTTAGCTAGTAGTTTAATGTTTGGTAAAATGTGTTCAAATTAATAATAATAATAACATAATAAACATAACATAGCAAGGAAAACCAAAAATATCATGGCTGTGTTGTCCATTTTGAGATATCATGTATCAAAATAATTTTCATTCTTCATGTTCCATAACTCATTTTGAGTTTTTATCCCCATGTTTCAGGACATCATGTATCAGAATAATTTCAAAAGATGAAGCTAGGAATAGCGCCACCTGTTAAATGAAGCAATATGATTCTGAAGAATAATACTGATGAATGAGGATTTTTTTCTGTCTCTTAGAGGACAAAGAAAGTTTGGTTTAACTAAAACAGTCATGATACTGTATAATAAAATGTAGGCTCTACTTTGTAATTAATTCATGAATAAATGCATAAACAGTCTTACTTAATAGTGTAAATGGTTTGGATACAAAAGTCCCAAACCCTTTGCTCAATATCCGATCCAATTTGAAAAGGAAGGCTACACTTAGGGTATTCAATGTGTACGCTTAAACATAAGTCTGGTTGGCCTGGGTGCAGAAGCCCCAAACCCGTTGCTAAAGCGTCATTCAAATATAATCCTCACCAACAGAGGTTCGCAGGTTATTATGTGTACATCACAACAAAAAGATAAAGCCTCAAAATTGTAATCTGTTGTATCACTGCAAATAGATGGTGCTGTTTTGTACATAAACATAAAATGTCAGAAAAAAACCCTTGACACTCCACATTCTTCAGTCTTACTCCTCAGAATCAGAATCATTCTGTTTTATCCAAAAGATGGCGCTATTCCTAGCTTCATCTTTTAAGAATGATTGATACCTAATGTCCTGAAACATGAAGCATAAAAAATGAGAAAACTGAAAATGAGTAATAAAAAAATAAATAATAAAAAAGATTCTGATACATGATGAAGTCCTAAAATAGACACAGTACATAAAAAATAAAAATAAGAGCAAAAAGAAACCTGCTACTCCATTCTTTTCCTGTTCCCGAGCAGCAGCAGTGGAGGCTCGTCTGGGAATGGCAGTCAGCCATTGGCCGTGACGTCACTGTCTAAAGGATCTGTGTCTTACCTCCTGTTCCGAACATTCCGAACTTACTCAATCTCTCACTCCTCTGCTGCATCCTCTGACAGGAACGGGAGGTAAGACACAGCCCCTTTACCCCCTGTTCTTCAATAAAACTGAATGGCAAAAGTGTTCCTGCTTATCATATTAAAAGTTTTTCTAAGGGGTGGACCTTTTAAAACAAAAAACTGATCAATTTTCAGTAACCTGCCTCCAACCCCAACAGATATATTTTGCACTTAATTATCTGCATTACTAACCAGATATTTAAGGATTAGTATTGTCCCCATTCTGGCAGAGTATGCTGCTCCTCCCTCCATGCAGTCAATCAAGGCTGTAATTGCTGACATCACAACCAATAATTTACTGCTATTTCATCTGCTGCCTCCTCTGCATATGCTCATGCATATAAAAAGCTCTTTGAGCAGATGGAGAAGGCAGATACATTTGCCAGAAAGGAATAAAACTTATCATTAAATATCTGGTTATACATGCATGTAATAAATTGGTAAAAATAGCAGTTGTGGCTGCGGGTCAACAGTTTTTTGTTTTAAGGGTGGACATGCCCTTTAAATGAGAAATATAAGCCAAAATTAAGTCTTCAGGCTTTAAATGAAAGCCTAAAATGCATTATTTGCCTGTTAAATATTTTTTACCACCAGGTTTAGGCATGGTCACTACTAAATATCAGAGCAAACAATTAGAATGACATAAACTTAAATTTATGGTTAAGGGCTGCTTAGTGTTTTTTGCAAACCATGCATAAATCCCACTCCAATAGTAAAGGACATCTAAAGCCTAAACAAATTATTAAAGGGAAAGTTCAGTGAAAAATATAATTATTGCTTAGTGTTTTTTGCAAACCATGCATAAACCCCACTCCAATAGTAAAGGACATCTAAAGCCTAAACAAATTATTAAAGGGAAAGTTCAGTGAAAATTATAATTATTTTTAAAATTCTTAGTTCATATTTTGCATACCTAACGTATATACTTGAATATAAGTCGAGATTTTCAGGCTTTAGAATTAGCCTGAACCTCGGCTTATACTCGGGTCAAGTCCTAATTTAGATCCAAATGCTGCAATTGCGGATAATAACCAGAAGGTTAAAAAATCCTTCACCTGCATAGAAAGTTACAGGAGCTGATCTGCCTTTACACTCCTTCCTGCTTCCTGTAGTCAGGCTGCTGGACTCACTCAGCACTGTCACTGCTCATCTGGATGCTGTAAATCTGATGGGCCTTCTCAGTGTGGGGCAAAATGGCTGCTAGTTCAATGCAAGTGACAGCTTGGAACTACAACTCTTAGGTGAAAATTTTAACTATTGGGGTCAGAGTGCCCTTTACTATATGGGGGTCAGAGTGCCCTTTACTATATGGGGGTCAGAGTGCCCTTTACCATATGGGGGTCAGGAGAGTTGTAAATGATGGTAAGCTTAATTAAAAGTTTATTGAACCTTGCCAATCCACATGGTTACAAACTACAATTCCCAGCAACCAAAGCATGCTGGGAGTTGTAGTTTCCAAACATCTGAAGTTCCAAGGAATTGGGGTTACTGGTACTGGATTTGGCTGTTACCATATGGGACTACTGTATTGGAATTCTGCCGTCCATTTAAAGGGCAAATTAAGCCACAAAACAATAATGAATCAGAAGGCAGTAGTGGTCATAATTTCTACCTTTGGCTTATACTCAAGTCAATCAGTTTTTACTAATTTTTCAGGTAAAAATAGGTACCTCGACGTATACTCGGATCGACTTATACTCGAGTATATACGGTAGTTATTCTAAATATTCTCTTGCATTGTGAAAAAATCTGTTGAATTTATATCCCTTGCAATTCCCTGCTGTTGACATTAGTGAGATGACATTTCAGGTTCTTCTTCCCAGGGCGCATAATACCTTGGAATGTTCCTAACAGTATTTTCTACTTATTGGCTGTTGGATAGGTCAAACATGTACAGATCTCTACTGAGCAACTTAATCAACCCAGGTGCAGGGACATGGACAAGACCATAATGTTCTCCATTAGTGGTACTGCAAACAGTAAATCAGTATTTCTGAAGCATTTATTTATACACATACAAAATGCTAAATGGGCAGGTTAGGGTCATTAGGATGGGAAAATACTGCTCTTTTATCTAAAAAGTATATGTATTTGCACTGAACTTCCCCTTTAAATATGCAAGAACATTTTACATGGGGGTAGGAATGCATACTCCTACCTCCCTGGGTGGGTGTAAGCATGAGCACTTTGTGATCCAAGCATGAGTCTATCTATCTATCTATCTATCTATTCTGAGCATGTATAGAATATGAAATTTATATCCAAGTGCTTTTAATTGAGAAAATATAAATGTTTTCACAGTTTACAAAGTATGTGATTTTTTTTTATCCACTTCTTACCTAACTGGGTCATCTCACTTTCCTCACACGTGTCGAAATATTTATCACAATCCTCAAAATCTGACTGGTGATTATTCATGAAGTTCTGGGCCATCTCAAAAAGCTTTTTCACTGTTTTTAGCATATCAGTAGGATTAACACAATCTGTACTTTTACATTGTGGAGGGATCTATAAAGCAAGAAGGAAATGTGTATTGCTTCATTAGAAATTTTACAAATAAGCAAAGTATGCAATAAATCACGTCTAAAGAAAAGTCAAAGACATGCGAGAGCTTACAGAAGAGCTTCTGCTTCTCCATACCTGTACACATTCTGTAGCTAATATTAGGATTTAATGGATCCTTGCTAAGAGTTCAACTACTTGAAAACCCCCAGGAAACATCCCATAAATAAAGCAGAAATTAGTAGCCAATCACAGAAGCTGTATGAGACTGGGGTCTGAGGCATGGCAATATAGCAGCCCTGTAATTTGTAGAATCAAGGGGTTATTTGCAAGTTAATGCCATTTGCCAGAGTACTTGTTTATTCTTATTAGTGTTCTGGGGATTAATGTATTCACATTAAACATTAGATTAACACTGATAAATTTGGCTTAATATACAATTTACTGCTACTGAAACTAGGACATTGTTCCTTTGATATAACCATTTTATTGAGAAAATAAAGTAGATAGTATAAAATAGAAACGCACAGTAACAGTATGCAAAGTATAGGATTTGGACACTTTTGATGTACTTACTTCCATAAAAACTGTTTCTCCACTCAGTCCCATGCAATGTGTAATTTTATTCTTTAACAGACTAAATAGAACTGCTGCCCTTCCACTGTGATTTGTGTTTTCTTTGAACTTTACATTTTCAAAAATGTCATAAAGCTGCAGCACGGATCCTCTAATGAAGCATTCATCTGACTAAGAGAATATTGCATAAGAAGAGTACAGTAAAAAAACATACCTCAAAAAGCAAAAATAAGTCAATTAATAAACTAGAAACAAACTAATAACCAAACTACCAGTAGATTAAAGTATTTGGACAAATATATATGCACCCAAAACCAGCTAATCCTAATTAAATATTATAAATAGAAATGTTAACACAAAAGAATGTATCAAAAAAGGACAAAACAATATATTGAAATAGGTCAACAAACAAATTATTTCAATTCTGCCGCTTAAAGTCCCCAGAAAGCTTCCCTATTATTTTTTAAGACCTTTGACTTAAGGTGGCCATACACATGTGTTTTCCACAGCATGTGGAAAAATTCTCACTCACTTCAGTCCTCTGTTTAAACATCAAACAACAAATTTTAAAGCTGCATTAGCAGCCACTTCTAGAATGAACATAAGAATGAAAAACTATTTAAGGAAAAAGCAAAATAGAATCTTTTATTAAAAAACTTTGGATGGCACTCACCATACCGGTAATTCCTTTCTTTAATTGTGCTATTTTCACATTGGTGCAATTATTTATAAGCAACTGGCTGTCAATCTGTAAAATAGAAGAAAAAATGTATCGGTGTAATAATATTAGTAATTAACCTATCACGTTACTCTACTAAACTCTTCTCTATAGTAAGCACGTGCAATATATAAGCCGATTGATCTGTCACTCACCATTTCATCCAGATAACGTAGATGTTCAGGTGTAACAGCATTGAAACAATCATTGTAAGCCATCACTGAGAAAAGACTGGCTGACTGAACTAATATAGCCAAACATGTTAAAATGCCCTATGAAGACAAGAGAAAAGTATACCATCTTAAAATTCTGTTTAAAAGAAAGGTTCCTAGTGTGTATGTATATTTTTATTTATAGTGCCACTAGGGGATGCGGCACTGTACAAAATAGAATACAAAAAGTCATACAAGGGGGACAGTAAATAAATACATAAATATATAAATAAGCATGAGCATCACTAAATATAAAAGTTTAAACATGTAACATGAGGAAAAAGGTTCCTGCCCCTTAGAGCTTACAATCTACTTAGGTGGTAACATACAGATACATAGGAAAGGGTGGAAGTACTAAAGTAATAACTGGTGCAGTATCAACATTCCTATGTTGTGTTGTGCTAAGAGAGATAGCTTGACAGGTTAGATTTAAATTTGTTTATTGAGGTTTCTTGACGTAGAGAGAGGGGAATAGAATTCCAGAGGACGGGAGCCAAAAGAGAAAAAGGTTTAAGGCGAGAGTAAGCAGTGTGAGTGAGGGGTCTATATAAGAGATGGTTCTGTGATGAGTAGAGGGTACGGGCAGGGACATATGGGGACACAAGAGAAGAAATATAAGAAGCAGCAGCAGAGTGAAGGGATTTAAATGTTAAGAGAAGGATTTTGTAGATAAAGTGCTGTTTAATGGGGAGCCAGGTAGATGTGCGGCAGAGAGAAGATTTTATATCCCGATTGTTAGAGAGCGAGACAATGCATGCAGCAGATTTAAGTAAGGACTGAACAGGAGAAAGATGGGAAGCAGGAAGACCAGAAAGCAGAAGGTTACAATAATCCAGACGTGATTAGTATTTGGAAGAGAAAGGAATCTACAGATCTTCGCAATGTTCCGAATAAAAAAGCGACAGGTTTTAGCAACATAGTTAATGTCATTGGAAAAGAAGAGAATAGAATCAATAAGTTCAGTTTTAATCAGGTTTAGTTTGAGGCATCGGTGCACCATCCATGAGGAGACAGCACGGAGACAGTCGCTTAATGCTTAATTGGGTATTACTAAGTGTGGGGGTGGAAAAATATATTTGTGTATCATCGGCATACAGATGGTAGTTAAAACCAAATGAGCTCATGACATCTCCCAGGGAAATGGTATAGAGGGAGAACAGTAGGGGTCCAAGAACAAAGCCCTGTGGAACCCCAACGGGCGGTAGTTAGCAAGACAATAAGGGTCAAGAGAGGCTTTTTTGATTATGGGTTTCACGTGGGCGTGTTTAAAGGAGGAAGGGAAAATACCAGATGACAAGGAGACGTTGAATATGTGGGTTAGTATTGGGGTGACTGCCTGATTACAGTGCTTCAGTAGGAAAGAGGGCATGGGATCTAGTGTGTAGATTGCAGCTTCATATAAGACTGTCATAGAGCATAGCACTTACAGGAAGGTTCAATAAAAGTTCTCATTATTAAATATGGTGCTAATTTTGCCCCAACCAGTCAGATCTTATTTAACATTTGAAAGCTAACTTCTGATTGCTTTAAGCAAAATTAGCACCATTTTAACAATAAGAACTTGATAGTGTCAAACAGGACTGTTGGAGCCCACCAGGATGAGTTTAGGGGCCCACGTAACATTTCATATCTTTATTATCACTTACTTACATATCTATCTTACTCCTATGGTCTATTGTTTATTACAATGCATTTACATGAACACACTAATGATAAAGGGGTGTTTCCATAGGTATTGTACCTGTACAATTAGTGTTTGTAGTAGATTTTCGAGAGCTCAAGAGGCCGCCGAGCGCTCATCATCGCCTTGCAAATGCTCCGAAATGCCAGAAAATTTCCCTCGCCCGTGGTCGTCTCCCTGTACAGTACAAGGGGATGGCTGCAGCTGAGGGAAATTTGCAGTCCTGATCATTCTCCCTATGTTTTGTACAGAGAGAATGCTCAGGACTGTGTGAAAGGGGAACTTTAGAAAATTACCCTTGCAGATTCTGTCTGTTATTTTTTAAAGATCTTTTAGCTTTACTTTCCCTTTGGTTCTGTATTTAAATGTTAGCAGTTTTGTCGGTAAAATCTGCTGTGGGCCCACCGGGGTATTTCCCTGTAGGCCAGTGCAACACTGATAAAACTCAAAGCTTTGTAAGTAGTTTTCTCCACACCCTGCAAAGTCAATGAAAAATTGCTTAAGGAAAAGGAGCCAGAAGCAATGAGGGATGAATGGGCCTATTAACCTCTCAGCTCACCCAAAGGACTTGTAACTCCCTGGTGGCACAGCTAGAACCATGTCCCCGATAAACAGAATATGTTCCTGATAAGTAAGCAACATAGTTGCAAACATAATAGGGCATGTCCACACGCTAACTGTTGAGCCCACTGTGTAGTGTTTAATGACCCCAAACTTCTTCTTCTCCATGTGGTTTCCTGCAGGGTCTGATGAAAGTCCAGGAAACTTCCTGTACCTCTGAGAGGTTTGTGGCATGCGCAGTGGAGCTCCCTCTGGCAAAGCGTCTCACCAAAAAACAAAAATCTGCTAAAGGTACTTACCAGACTTTGGTCCCTCGGATGCATCTGAGTCTCAGCCAATCACAAACACAGCTGCCGGTCTGGCCCCTTTTGCTGATCCGTGCCGTGCGGAAGAGCAGCAGAAGGGACCAGAAACGAGGTCTGATTAGCAGTAGATTTAGTGTTTTTAAACCTAGCAAGGTCTAGGTTTAGGGAACTTTTCTACCTTTAATGGATTTTTGTTTTTGGGGGTGGCGATCCCCTTTACTAAAAATATCTAGGGACAAGATTTATGAGTCAGTGATTCATATGTTTGCCATTACTATGCATAATTTCTTACATAAATAACTAGATTCTATTCAACAAACAGGTTTCTAACTACATGTCACTATAAAAGAAATCAGATTTACCACAAAGCTCTATCATTTGGCTACACTTGCAGACAGTAAATCATTTAATTTCCAATAAACACAGTTGCGTGCGGCAATCCAACGCTATAGTTATCCAACAAGAACAAATATAACAATGCAGAGGCGCAAGCAAATCAATCCTTGCAAACAAACGTGTTTATTGCTGCTACAAAAAAATCAGTTTCGAACGTACATACGCTCTTTCTCAAGTGTAAAATTGTAACACACAGTGAACGACCACCTCTCAATCCTTATAGGTGCTTCAATTAATGACATCACATTACAAACAGATCATTTAATTTCTGCTCTATGGATTTTAGGATATTGCAATCAGAATGAGACTGAAATTGAAAAATTGGGACTATTCTGCAGGATCAAGCACTGTTATAAGTATGGTGCTACCCTTCTACTGCTACAGCTTATTTATTACTTATTATTACTTATTTAGTGCATGCAACCTACCTTACTTATTATTCAAACATTGTTGTTTAGTGCCTATTCAGAATACCTATTTTAGAAGTAAAGATATGCATAAATTGTTGCATGTCTCCAAGAGATTTATTGAAATAATGCTGTAGAATGGAAGAGGGAACCGCTTAAGGGCTTGTGCTATACCAGTGTAACGTTGAACCTTGGCACTTCAGACATTTAGAATCTACAACTCCCAGCATGTCTTGGTTGCAGAGTTGTATTTTCCAAACATCTGGAGTACCAAGGTTTATCACTGTACCATTCCAACATGTCTAACTTCCACAATGAAGGGACTCAGTATGAACAGTATCATGTCAAAGGCAGCAAAATGTAGGAAGGATATTAAGCAAAACCCAGACGATAAAGTTACTAACACGGAGTGGTCAGATGTATTTGTTCCTGGCTCAGGCAGTACCTGAGTATATGGCTCGTGGCCTAGCATTCCAAATGTGAAATATGTTCAAGTGTGTGGCTAATGAACAGCTTCAGATGTTATGTACACAGTGATCAACACAGAATCTAAATATACACCATCAGGGCTATGCACTGAGAGCCGCTATCGCTCTCTATTGCCCCCTTTAGGCAATGCAATGAGCCGATAGTGGATCTCAATGCATTGCAATTGTGAATTGCCTTTTGCAAATCAGCTATCTGCTGGCATTAGAGATTATGTCTTAAAGAGCCATCATTGGCTAGGTACATTGGTTGAGGCAATTGCGCTACACAGTTTTTGCATAAAGTCGCAACTGCCGTTAGTTGTGTCTTAAAGTTACATTAAAGCTTGGTGCATCGTTTAACATGACTTTAAAACACAAATAGCTGATAACGGCTCTTGGTACATAGCTCTGCATGTGCCCCAATATCAGTACAGATCTTTCAATCACACAGTAACTGTGGTTTCTATGAGTGACCTGGGTAGAATTCCATACAGCCTGCTATTAACTGTATATGTTCCATCAAACTCTCCAACAATTCCCTAAATAATACAGTGGATAATGCACCCCAAACTGTAAATTATAAGGATATTAGAAGTCACAGAGAAGTTCCGTGACCATATAAAAGCACGAGGCCACAGGCTGAGTGCCTTTTATACAGGGCACGGAACTCCAAGGTGACTTCTAATATCCCTTTAATTTATAGTTCAGGGTGCATTATTTAACCTACCCCTTTGTGGCTTCTGGTTTCCTTCTCCTCCTGAAACTGTAAGATTATAAAGCTATAATCTTATAGTTCCTCCTATAGAAGTCCACTACAGGGGTAGGTTATAACGTGATTATGTCTGTCATACTGTCTGTTCCTTTGAGTCTTCATGTAGTGAATAGCTGTGTGATGGAGATACTGCTTCACGAAGCTGAAGTTGGTTTCTTATTCAAAAAAGTTGGTTTCTTTTTCAGTTGGTTTCTTATTCACAGACTGAAGTTGGTTTCTTATTCGGATTTGAATAAGAAACTGATGTATTGCAATAGGTAAACTGCTTTGGGCCACTGAAAAAACACTGCAGACAGTCTTGTACATACCCCTGGCACATAATTCAGTTGAGTCCAGCCTGGCCCAAATTGGTTTTGGGCATGCAAGTTGGCACCAAAGTCTGCAAAATAGCCATTTTTAAGCAATTTGAATAAGAAACTGGTGTATTGCAATAGGTAAACCAGTTTGGGGCCACTGAAAAAACAACCGCAGAGACTTGTGACTACCCCTGGCACATAATTCAGTCTTGAGTCCAGCCTGCCCAAATTGGTTTTGGGCAGGCAATGTTGGCACCAAAGTCTGCAAAATAGCCATTTTATTAGCCATTTGAAAAGAAACTGTGTATTGCATAGGTAAACCAGTTTGGGCCACTGAAAAAAACCGAGCAGACTTGTACACCCCTGGCCACATAATTCGTTGAGTCCAGCCTGGCCCAAATTGGTTTTGGGCATGCAAGTTTGCACCAAAGTCTGCAAAATAGCCATTTTTAGCCATTTGAATAATAAACTTGGTGTATTGCAATAGGTAACCATTTGGGCCACTGAAAAACAAACCGCAGACAGACTTGTACAACCCCTGGCACATAATTCAGTTGAGTCCAGCCTGGCCCAATTGGTTTTGGGCATGCAAGTTGGCACCAAAGTCTGCAAAATAGCCATTTTGTAGCCATTTGAATAAGAAACTGGTGTATTGCAATGGTAAACCAGTTTGGGCCACGAAAAACAACCGCAGACAGACTTGTACATACCCCTGGCACATAATTCATTTGAGTCCAGCCTGGCCAAATTGGTTTGTGGGCATGCAAGTTGGCACCAAAGTCGCAAAATAGCCATTTGGCACATTGAATAAGACACTGTGTATTGCAATAGGTAAAACCGCTTTGGGCCACTGAAAAACACTGCAGCAGATTTGTACATCCCCCTGACACTAATTCAGTTTGATTTAGCCTGCCCAAATTGGTTTTGCATGCAAGTTGTCACCAAGTCTGCAAAATAGCCATTTTTGCACCATTTGAATAAGAAACTGAGTATTGCAATAGGTAAACGCTTTGGGCCCACTGAAAAAACATGCAGACAGAGTTGTACATACCCCTGACATAATTCAGTTTGAGTTTCAGCCTGGCCCAAAGTGGTTTTGGGCATGCAAGTGGCACCAAAGTCTGCAAAAATGCCATTTTAGCCATTTTGAATAAGAAACTGGTGTATTGCCATATAGGTAAACCAGTTTGTGGCCACTGAAAAAAACACCGCGACAGACTTTGTACATACCCCGGCACATTATTCGTTGAGTCAGCCCTGGCCCAAATTGGTTTTTGCTAGCAAGTTGGCACAAAGTCTGCAAAATAGCCATTTTTTGCACATTTGAATAAGAAACTGATGTTTGCAATAGTGAAACCGCTTTGGGCCACTGAAAAAAAACTGCAGACAGAGTTTGTACATACCCCTGACACATAATTCAGTTGAGTCCAGCCTGGCCCAATTGGTTTTGGGCATGCAAGTTGGCACCAAAGTCTGCAAATAGCCATTTTTGCATATTTGAATAACAACTGGTTGTATTGCATAGTATAAACTCTTTGGGCCCCTGAAAAAAAACACCGCAGACCACACTGTACATACCCTGGCACATAATTCAGTTGATCCAGCCTGGCCCAAATTGGTTTTGGGCATGCAAGTTGGCACCAAAGTCTGCAAAATAGCCATTTTTGCACATTTGAATAAGAAACTGATGTATTGCAATAGGTAAACTGCTTTGGGCCACTGAAAAAACACTGCAGACAGACTTGTACATACCCCTGGCACCTAATACATTCAGTTGAGTCCAGCCTGGCCCAAATGGGGTTTTGGGCATGCAAGTTGGCACCAAAGTCTGCAAAATAGCCATTTTGCATATTTGAATAAGAAACTGGTGTATTGCAATAGGTAAACTGCTTTGGGCCACTGAAAACAACCGCAGACCACATGTACATACCCCTGGCACATAATTCACTTGAGTCCAGCCTGGCCCAATTGGTTTTGGGCATGCAAGTTGGCACCAAAGTCTGCAAAATAGCCATTTTAGACCATTTATATAAAAGAAACTGGTGTATTGCAATAGTAAACTGCTTTGGGCCACTGAAAAAACACGCAGACAGACTTGTACATACCCCTGACCATAATTCAGTTGAGTCCAGCCTGCCCAAATTGGTTTGGGCATGCAAGTTGGCACCAAAAGTCTGCAAAATAGCCATTTTAGCCATTTGAATAGAGAACTGGTGTATTGCAATAGGTAAACCAGTTTGGGCCACTGAAAAAAACACCGCAGACAGACTTGTACATACCCCTGGCACATATTCAGTTGAGTCCAGCCTGGCCCAAATTGGTTTTGGGCATGCAAGTTGGCACCAAAGTCTGCAAAATAGCCATTTTGCACATTTGAATAAGAAACTGAGTGTATTGCAATAGGTAAACTGCTTTGGGCCACTGAAAAAACACTGCAGACAAACACGTACATACCCCTGGCACATAATTCACAGTTGAGTCCAGCCTGGCCCAAATTGGTTTTGTGCATGCAAGTTGGCACCAAAGTCTGCAAAATAGCCATTTTAGCCATTTGAATAAGAACTGGTGTATTGCAATAGGTAACTGCTTTGGGCCACACTGAAAAAACACTGCAGACAGACTTGTACATACCCTGGCACATATTCAGTTGAGTCCAGCCTGGCCCAAATTGTTTTGGGCATGCAAGTTTATCACCAAAAGTCTGCAAAATAGCTATTTTTGCACATTTGAATAAGAAACTGATGTATTGCAATAGGTAAACTGCTTTGGGCCACTGAAAAAAAACACTGCAGACAGATTGTCATACCCCTGGCACATAATTCATTGATTCCAGCCTGGCCCAAATTGGTTTTGGGCATGCAAGTTGGCACCAAAGTCTGCAAAATAGCCATTTTTGCACCATTTGAATAAGAAACTGATGTATTGCAATAGGTAAACTGCTTTGGGCCACTGAAAAAACACTGCAGACCACACGTACATACCCCTGGCACATAATTCAGTTGAGTCCCACTGGCCCAAATTGGTTTTGGGCATGCAAGTTGGCACAAAGTCTGCAAAATAGCCATTTAGCGCCATTTGAATAGAAACTGTGTATTGCAATAGGTAAACTGCTTTGGGCCACTGAAAAAACACTGCAGACACACCGTACATACCCTGGCACATAATTCAGTTGAGTCCAGCCTGGCCCAAATTGGTTTTGGGCATGCAAGTTCACCAAAGTCTGCAAAATAGCCTTTTTTTGCACATTTTGAATAAGAAACTGATGTATTTGCAATAGGTAAAACTGCTTTGGGCCACTGAAAAAACACTGCAGCCAACTTGTACATACCCCTGGCACCTAATTCAGTTGATCCAGTAGCCTGGCCCAAATTGGTTTTGGGCATGCGTTGGCACCAAAGTCTGCAAAATAGCCATTTTTTAGCATTTGAATGGAAACTGGTGTATTGCAATAGGTAAACTCTTTGGGCCACTGAAAAAAAACACTGCAGACACCACACGTACATACCCCTGGCACACAAATCAGTTGAGTCCAGCCTGGCCCAAATTGGTTTTGGGCATGCAAGTTGGCACCAAGTCTGCAAAATAGCCATTTTTGCATATTTGAATAAGAAACTGGTGTATTGCAATAGGTAAACTGCTTTGGGCCACTGAAAAACACCGCAGACCACATGTACATACCCCTGGCACATAATTCAGTTGAGTCCAGCCTGACCCAAATTGGTTTTGGGCATGCAAGTTGGCACCAAGAGTGCAAATAGCCATTTTGCACATTTGATAAGAAACTGATGTATTGCAATAGGTAAACCGCTTTGGGCCACTGATAAAACACTGCAGACAGACTTGTACATACCCCTGCAACATAATTCAGTTGAGTCCAACCTGCCCAATTGGTTTTGGGCATGCAAGTTGGCACCAAAGTCTGCAAAATAGCCATTTTTGCACATTTGAATAAGAACTATGTATTGCACAAGGTAAACTGCTTTGGGCCACTGAAAAACACTGCAGACAGACTTGTACATACCCCAGCACATAATCAGTTGAGTCCAGCCTGGCCTAAACATTGGTTTTGGCATGCCAATTTGCACCAAAGTCTGCAAAATAGCCATTTTTGGACATTTTGAAAAGAAACTGATGTATTGCAATAGGTAAACTCTTTGGGCCACTGAAAAAACACTGCAGACACACACGTACATACCCCTGGCACATAATTCGTTGAGTCCAGCCTGGCCCAAATTGGTTTTGGGCATGCAAGTTGGCACCAAGTCTGCAAAATAGCCATTTTAGCCATTTGAAAAGAAACTTGTGTTTTGCAAAGGTAACGGCTTTGGGCCACTGAAAAAACACTGCAGACACACACGTACTACCCCTGGCACATAATTCAGTTGAGTCCAGCCTGGCCCAAATTGGTTTTGGCATGCAAGTTGTCACCAAAATCTGCAAAATAGCCATTTTTGCACATTTGAATAAGAAACTGGTGTATGAAGTATTGCAAAGTAACTGCTTTGGGCCACTAAAAAAACACTGCAGAACAGACTTGTACATACCCCTGGCACATAATTCAAGTTGAGTCCAGCCTGGCCCAAATGGTTTTGTGGGCATGCAAGTTGGCACCAAAGTCTGCAAAATAGCCATTTTTGCACATTTGAATAAAAACTGTGTATTGCAATAGGTAACTGCTTTGGGCCACTGAAAAAACACTGCACACAGAGTTGTACATACCCCTGGCACATAATTCAGTTGAGTCCACCGCTGGCCCAATTGGTTTGGGGCATGCAAGTTGGCACCAAAGTCTGCAAATAGCCATTTTTGCACATTTGAATGAGAAACTGGTGTATTGCAATAGGTAAACTAGCTTTGGGCCACTAAAAAAAAAAACACTGCAGACAGACTGGACATACCCCTGGCACATATTCAGTTGAGTCCAGCCTGCCCAAATTGGTTTTGGGGCATGCATTGGCACCAAAGTCTGCAAAATAGCTATTTTTGCACATTTGAATAAGAAACTGATGTATTGCAATAGGTAAACTGCTTTGGGCCACTGAAAAAACACGGCACAGAGTTGTACATACCCCTGGCACTAATTCAGTTGGAGTCCAGCCTGGCCCAAATTGGTTTTGGGCATGCAAGTTGGCACCAAAGTCTGCCAAATAACCATTTAGCCATTTGAATAAGAAACTGGTGTATTGCAATAGGTAACCAGATTGGGCCACTGAAAAAACCTCCGCAGACAGACACGTACATACCCGGGCACATATTCAGTGAGTCCAGCTGGCCCAAATTGGTTTTGGGCATGCAAGTTGGCACCAAAGTCTGCAAAATAGCTATTTTTGCACATTTGAATAAGAACACTGATGTTTGCAATAGGTAAACGCTTTGGGCCCACTGAAAAAACACTGCAACAGACATGTACTATACCCCTGGCACATAATTCAGTTGGAGTCCAGCCTGGCCCAAATTGGTTTTGGGCATGCAAGTTGGCACCAAAGTCTGCAAAAAGCCATTTTTTGCACATTGGTGAATAGAACTGATGTATTGCATAGGTAAACTGCTTTGGGCCACTGAAAAACACTGCAGACAAGACTTTTACATACCCCTGGCATATAATTTCAGTTGAGTCCAGCCGCCTGCCCAAATTGGTTTTGGCTGCAAGTTGGCACAAAGTCTACAAAATAGCCATTTTAGCCATTGAATAAGAAACTGTGTATGCAATAGGTAAACTGCTTTGGGCCACTGAAAAAACACTGCAGACAGACTTCTACATACCCCTGGCACTATAATTCAGTTGAGTCCAGCCTGCCCAAATTGGTTTTTGGGCATGCAAGTTGGCACAAGTCTGGCAAAATAGCCATTTTAGCCATTTGATAAGAACTGTTGTATTGCAATAGGTAAACCTGCTTGGGCCACTGAAAAAACACTGCAGACAACTGTACGTACCCCTGGCACATATTCAGTTGAGTCCAGCCTGCCCCCAATGGTTTTGGGCATGCAAGTTTGCACCAACTCTGCAAATAGCCATTTTTGCATATTTGAATAAGAAACTGGTTTATTGCAATAGTAAACAGTTTGGGCCAGCCTGGACTCACACTCAAATTATGTGCCATGGGGTATTACAAGTCTGTCTGCAGTGTTTTTTAGTGGCCCAAAGACGGTTCCTATTGCAATACCATTTCTTATTCAAATGTGCAAAAATGGCTATTTGCAGCTTTTGGTGCCAACTTGCATTGCCCAAACCCAATTTGGGCCAGGCTGGACTCACTGAATTATTGCCTGGGGTATGTACAAGTCTGTCTGTGGTGTTTTTTCAGTGGCCCAAAGCAGTTTACCTATTGCATTACACCATTTTCTTATTCAAATGGCTAAAATGGCTGTTTTGCAGACTTTGGTGCCAACTTGCATGCCCAAACCAATTTGGCCAGGCTGGACTCAAATGAATTATTGTGTAGGGGTATGTACAATCTGTATGCAGTGGTTTTTTTTTTCAGTGGCCCAAGCGTTTTACCTATTGCATACCAGTTTTCTTATTCAAATGTGCAAAAATGGCTATTTTTGCAGACTTTGGTGCCAACTTGCATGCCCAAAACCAATTTGGGCCGGCTGGACTCAACTGAATTATGTGCAGGGGTATGTACAAGTCTGTCTGCGGTGTTTTTTTCAGTGGCCCAAACTGGTTTACCTATTGCAATACCCACAGTTTTCTTATTCAAATGGCTATTTTTGCAGACTTTGGTGCCAACTTGCATGCCCAAACCATTTGGGCCAGGCTGGACTCAACTGAATTGGTGCCAGGGTATGTACAAGACTGTCTGCGGTGTTTTTTCAGTGGCCCAAACTGGTTTACCTATTGCAATACACCAGTTTTCTTATTCAAATGGCTAATTTTGCAGACTTTGGTGCCAACTTGCATGCCCAAAACCAATTTGGCCAGGCTGGACTCAACTGAATCATGTGCCGGGTATTGTACGTGTGTGTCAGTGTTTTTTTTTCAGTGCCCAAAGAGTTAATACCTATTGCAATACACCAGTTTCTTATTCAAATGGCTAAAATGGCTATTTTGCAGACTTTGGTGCCAACTTGCATGCCCAAACCAATTTGGGCCAGGCTGGACTCACTGAATTCATGTGCCAGGGGTATGTACGTGTTGTCTGCAGTGTTTTTTTTCGTGGCCCAAAGCAGTTTCCTATTGCAATACATCATTCTTATTCAAATGGTGCAAAATGGTTTTTTGCAGACTGTTGGTGCCAACTTGCATGCCCAAAACCATTTTGGGCCAGGCTGGACTCAATGAATTATGTGCCAGGGGTATGTACATGTGTGTCTGCGGGTTTTTTTCAGTGGCCAAAGCATTTTACCTATTGCAATACACCAGTTTCTTATTCAAATATGCAAAAATGGCTATTTTGCAGGGGACTTTGGTGCCAACTTGCCATGCCCCAAAACCAATTGGTCCGGCTGACTCACTGAATTAGTGCCGGGGTATGTACAGTGTCTGCAGTGTTTTTTTAGTGGCCCAAAGCGGTTTACCTATTGCAATACACCAGTTTTCTATTCAAATGTGCAAAAATGGCTATTTTGCAGACTTTGGTGCAACTTGCATTCCCAAACCAATTTGGGCCAGGCTGGACTCAACTGAATTATGTGCCTGGGGTATGTACAAGTCTGTCTGCGTGTTTTTTTAGTGGCCCAAAGCGTTTACCTATTGCATTACACCCATTTTCTTATTCAATGGCTAAAATGGCTGTTTTTGCAGACTTTGGTGCCAACTTGCATGCCCAAACCAATTTGGGCCATGCTGGACTCAATGAATTTGTGTTAGGGGTATGTACAACTCTGTCTGCAGTGTTTTTTTAGTGGCCCAAAGCGTTTTCCTATTGCAATACACCAGTTTTCTTATTCAAATGTGCAAAATGGCTATTTTGGCAGACTTTGGGGCCAACTTGCATGCCCAAAACCAATTTGGGCCGGCTGGACTCAACTGAATTATGTGCCGGGGTATGTACAAGTCTGTCTGCGGTGTTTTTTCAGTGGCCCAAAGCGTTTACCTATTGCAATACTCAGTTTCTTATTCAAATGTGCAAAATGGCTATTTTGCAGACTTTGGTGCCAACTTGCATGCCCAAACCAATTTGGGCCAGGCTGGACTCAACTGAATTATGTGCCAGGGGTATGTTACGTGCTGTCTGCATGTTTTTCAGTGGCCCAAAGCAGTTTACCTATTGAATACATCAGTTTCTTATTCAAATGTGAAAATGGTTATTTTGCACACTTTGGTGCCAACTTGCATGCCCAAAACCAATTTGGGCCAGGCTGGACTCAAGTGAATATGTGCCAGGGGTATGTACATGTGTGTCTGCGTGTTTTTTCAGTGGCCCAAAGCAGTTTACCTATTGCAATACACATTTCTTATTCAAATATGCAAAATGGCTATTTTGCAGACTTTGGTGCCAACTTGCATGCCCAAAACCAATTTGGGGCCAGGCTGGACTCAACTGAATTATGTGCCAGGGTATGTACATGGTGTGTCTGCGGTGTTTTTTTCAGTGGCCCAAAGCAGTTTACCTATTGCAATACACCAGTTTTCTTATTCAAATGGCTAAATGGCTATTTTGCAGACTTTGGTGCCAACTTGCATGCCCAAAACCAATTTGGGCCAGGCTGGACTCAACTGAATTATGTGTCAGGGGTATGTACAACTCTGTCTGCAGTGTTTTTTCATGTGGCCCAAGCGGTTTAACCTATTGCAATACATCAGTTTCTTATTCAAATGTGCAAAATGGCTATTTTGCAGACTTTGGTGACAACTTGCATGCCCAAAACCAATTTGGGCAGGCTGGACTCCAACTGAATTATGTGCCAGGGGTATGTACAACTCTGTGTGCAGTGTTTTTTCAGTGGTCCAAAGCGTTTACCTATGCAATACATCAGTTTCTTATTCAAATGTGCAAAAATAGCTATTTGCAGACTTTGGTGCCAACTTGCATGCCCAAACCAATTTGGGCCAGGCTGGACTCAACTGAATTATGTGCCAGGGTATGTACAAGTCTGTCTGCAGTGTTTTTTTCAGTGGCCCAACTGGTTTTACCTATTGCAATACACCAGTTTCTTATTCAAATTTCTAAAATGGCTATTTTGCAGACTTTGGTGCCAACTTGCATGCCCAAAACCAATTTGGGCCAGCTGACTCAACTGAATTATGTGTCAGGGGTAGTACAACTCTGTCTGCAGTGTTTTTTCAGTGGCCCAAAGCGGTTTACCTATTGCAATACATCAGTTTCTTATTCAAATGTGCAAAAATGGCTATTTTGCAGACTTTGGTGACAACTTGCATGCCAACCAATTTGGGGCCAGGCTGACTCAACTGAATTATGTGCCGGGGTATGTCAACTCTGTTGCATGTTTTTTTCAGTTGTCCAAAGCGGTTTACCTATTGCAATCCATCAGTTTTCTTCTTATTCAAATGTGCAAAAATAGATATTTTGCAGACTTTGGTGCCAACTTGCATGCCCAAAACCAATTTGGGCCAGGCTGGACTCAACTGAATTAGGTGCCAGGGGTATGTACCAAGTCGTCTGCATGTTTTTTTTAGTGGCCCAAAGCGGTTTACCCATTGCAATACACCACTTTCTTATTCAAATGTGCAAAATGGCTATTTTGCAGACTTTGGTGCCAACTTGCATGCCCAAAACCAATTTGGGCCAGGCTGGACTCAACTGAATTATGTGCCGGGGTATGTACAAGTCTGTCTGCGGTGTTTTTTTCAGTGGCCCAAAGCTTTTAACTATTTGCATTACACCATTTTCTTATCAAATGGCTAAAATGGCTGTTTTTGCAGACTTTGGTGCCAACTTGCATGCCCCAAAACCATTTGGGCCAGGCTGGACTCAAATGAATTTTGTTAGGGTTGTCATGAATCTGTCTGCAGTGTTTTTTTAGTGCCCAAAGCGTTTACCTATTGCAATACACCATGTTTCTTATTCAATGTGCAAAATTGGCTATTTTGCAGACTTTGGTGCCAACTTGCATGCCCAAAAACAATTGGTCCGGCCCTGGACTCAACTGAATTATGTGCCTGGGGTATGTACAAATCTGTCTGCGGTGTTTTTTTTCAGTGGCCCAAAGCGTTTACCTATTGCAATACATCAGTTTCTTATTCAAATGTGCAAAAATGGCTATTTGTTGCAGACTTTGGTGCCAACTTGCATGCCAAAACCAATTTGGGCCAGGCTGGACTCAACTGAATTATGTGCCATGGGTATGTACGTGTCTGTCTGCATGTTTTTTTTTCAGTGGCCCAAAGCAGTTTACCTATTGCAATCATCAGTTTCTTATTCAATGTGCAAAAATGGTATTTTTGCAGACTTTGGTGCCAACTTGCATGCCCAAACCAATTTGGGCCAGGCGGGACTCAAGTGAATTAGTGCGCCAGGGGTAGTACATGTGTGTCCTGCGGTGTTTTTTTTTTTTTTTCAGTGCCCAAGCAGTTTACCTATGAATAACCCCAGTTTCTTATTCAAATATGCAAAAATGGCTATTTGCAGACTTTGGTGCCACTTGCATGCCCAAAACCAATTTGGGCCAGGCTGGACTCAACTGAATTATGTGCCAGGGGTATGTAACATGTGTGTCTGCGGTGTTTTTCAGTGGCCCAAAGCATTTACCCTATTGCATACACCAGTTTTTCTTATTCAAATGGCTAAAATGGCTATTTTGCAGACTTGGTGCCACTTGTCATGCCCAAAAACCATTTGGGCAGCCTGACCAACTGAATTATTTGTGTCATGGGTATGTACAACTCTGTCTGCAGTGTTTTTTTTTCAGTGGCCCAAACGGTTTACACTATTGCAATACATCATTTTTCTTATTCAAATGTGCAAAAATGGCTATTTTGCAGACTTTGGTGCAACTGCGAGCCCAAAACCAATTTGGGCCAGGCTGGACTCAACTGAATTATGGTGCCAGGGTTATGTACAAGCTCTGTGGTGCAGTGTTTTTTCAGTGGTCCAAAGCGTTTACCTTTGCATACATCAGTTTTCTTATTCAAATGTGCAAAAATGCTATTTTGCAGACTTTGGTGCCACTTGCATGCCCAAAACCAATTGGGCCAGGCTGGACTCAACTGAATTATGTGCCGGGGTATGTCAAAATGTCTGTCTGCAGTGTTTTTTTCAGTGGCCCAAAGCAGTTTACCTATTGCAATAACCAGTTTCTTATTCCAATGTGCAAAAGGTTATTTTGCAGACTTTGGTGCCAACTTGCATGCCCAAAACCAATTTGGGCCAGGCTGACTCAACTGAATTATGTGCCAGGGTATGTACATGTGTGTCTGCGTGTTTTTTCAGTGGCCAAAGCAGTTTCCTATTGCAATACACCAGTTTCTTATTCAAATATGCAAAATTGGCTATTTTGTGCAGACTTTGGTGCCAACTTGCATGCCCAAAACCAATTTGGGCCAGGCTGGACTCAACTGAATTATTTTCCATGGGGTATGTACATGTGTGTCTGCGGTGTTTTTTTTCAGTGGCCAAACAGTTTAACCTACTTGCAATACACCAGTTTTCTTATTCAAATGGCTAAAATGGCTATTTTGCAGACTTTGGTGCCAACTTGCATGCCCAAAACCAATTTGGGGCCGGCTGGACTCAACTGAATTATGTGCCAGCGGTATGTACAAACTCTGTCTGCAGTGTTTTTTTTTTTCAGTGGCCCCAAGCGGTTTACCTATTGCAATACATCAGTTTTCTTATTCAAATGTGCAAAAATGGCTATTTTGCAGACCTTTGGTGACAACTTGCATGCCCAAAACCAATTTGGGCCAGCTGGACTCAACTGAATTATGTGCCAGGGGTATGTTACAACTCTGTGTGCAGTGTTTTTTTCAGTGGTCCAAAGCGGTTTTACCTATGCAATACATCAGTTTTCTTATTCAAATTGTGCAAAAAAATAGCTATTTGCAGACTTTGGTGCCAACTTGCATGCCCAACCAATTTGGGCAGGCTGGACTCAACTGAATTATGTGCCAGGGGTATGTACAAGTTGTCTGCAGTGTTTTTTTTTCAGTGGCCCAAACTGGTTTCCTATTGCAATACACCGTTTCTTATTCAAATTTCTAAAATGGCTATTTTGCAGACTTTGTGCCAACTTGCATGCCCAAAACAATTTGGGCCGGCTGGACTCAACTGAATTATGTGTCGGGGTATGTACAAACTCTGTCTGCAGTGTTTTTTTTTCAGTGGCCCAAAGCGGTTTTACCTATTGCAAACATCAGTTGTCTTATTCAAATGTGAAAAATGGCTATTTTGCAGACTTTGGTGACAACTTGCATGCCCAAACCAATTTGGGCCAGGCTGGACCTCAACTGAATTATGTGCCAGGGGTATGTATAAGCTCTGTTGCAGTGTTTTTTTTCAGTGTCCAAAGCGGTTTACCCTATTGCAATACATCAGTTTTCTTTTCAAATGTGCAAAAATAGATATTTTGCAGACTTTGGTGCCAACTTGCATGCACCAAACCAATTTGGCCAGCTGGACTCAACTGAATTATGTGCCAGGGTATGTACAAGTCTGTCTGCAGTGTTTTTCAGTGGCCCAAACTGTTTACCTATTGCAATACACCAGTTTCTTATTCAAATTTCTAAAATGGCTATTTGGCGAACTTTGGTGCCAACTTGCATGCCCAAAACCAATTTGGCCAGGCTGGACTCAGCTGAAATTATGTGCCGAGGGGTATGTACAAGTCTGTCTCGCAGTGTTTTTTTTAGTGGCCCAAAGCAGTTTACCTATTGCAAGACATCAGTTTGGATAGGTAAACTGCTTTGGGCCACTGAAAAAACACTGCAGACAGACTTCTACATACCCCTGGCATATAATTCAGTTGAGTCCAGCCTGGCCCAAATTGGTTTTGGGCATGCAAGTTGGCACCAAAGTCTGCAAAATAGCCATTTTAGCCATTTGAATAAGAAACTGGTGTATGCAATAGTAAACCATTTGGGCCACTGAAAAAACACCGTACAGACTTGTACATACCCCTGGCACCTAATTCGCTAAGTCCACACCTGGCCCAATTGGTTTGGGCATGCAAGTTGGCACCAAAGTCGCAAAATAGCCATTTTTGCACATTTGAATAAGAAACTGATGTATTGCAATAGGTAACCGCTTTGGGGCCACTGAAAAAACACTGCACGACAGACTTGTACATACCCCTGGCACATATAATTCAGTGAGTTTAAGCCTGGCCCAAATTGGTTTTGGGCATGCGTTGTCACCAAAGTCTGCAAAATAGCCATTTTTGCCACATTTGAATAGAAAACTGATGTATTGCAATGAGTAACCGCTTTGGGCCACTGAAAAACACTGCAGACAGAGTTTGTTACATACCCCTGCACATAATTCAGTTGAGTTGAGCCTGGCCCAAATTGGTTTTGGGCAATGCAAGTTGGCACCAAAGTCGCAAATAGCCATTTTAGCCATTTGAATAAGACTGGTGTATTGCAATAGTAACCATTTGGGCCACTGAAAAAACACCGCAGACAGACTTGTACATACCCCTGGCACATTATTCAGTTGAGTCAGCCTGGCCCAAATTGGTTTTGGGGCATGCAAGTTGGCACCAAAGTCTGCAAAATAGCCATTTTGCACATTTGAATAAGAAACTGTGTATGCAATAGGTGAAACCGCTTTGGGCCACTGAAAAAAAACACGCAGACAGAGTTGTACATACCCCTGACACATAATTCAGTTGAGTCCAGCCTGGCCCAAATTGGTTTTGGGCATGCAAGTTGGCACCAAGTCTGCAAAATAGCCATTTTTGCAAGTTTGAATAACAAACTGGTTATTGCAATAGGTAAACGCTTTGGGCCACTGAAAAAACACCGCAGACAAATGTACATACCCCTGGCACATAATTCAGTTGATCCAGCCTGGCCCAAATTGGTTTTGGGCATGCAAGTTGGCACCAAAGTCTGCAAAATGCCATTTTTGCACATTTGAATAAGAAACTGATGTATTGCAATAGGTAACCTTTGGGCCATCGAAAAAACACTGCAGACAGACTTGTACATACCCCTGGCACCAATTCAGTTGAGTCCAGCCTGGCCCAATTGGTTTTTGGCATGCAAGTTGGCACCAATATCTGCAAAATAGCCATTTTAGCATATTTGAATAAGAAACTGGTGTATTGCAATAGGTAACTGCTTTGGGCCACGTGAAAACACCGCAGACACTGTACATACCCCGGCACATTTCATTGAGTCCAGCCTGGCCCAAATTGGTTTTGGGCATGCAAGTTGGCACCAAAGTCTGCAAATAGCCATTTTACCATTTGATAAGAACTGGTGTATTGCAATAGGTAAACTGCTTTGGGCCACTGAAAAAACACTGCAGACAGACTTGTACATACCCCTGACACATAATTCAGTTGAGTCCAGCCTGGCCCAAATTGGTTTTGGGCAGCAAGTTGGCACCAAAGTCTGCAAAATAGCCATTTTTATCCCATTTGAATAAGAAACTGGTGTATTGCAAATAGGTAAAGTTTGGGCCACTGAAAAAACACCGCAGACAGACTTGTACATACCCCTGGCACTAATTCAGTTTGAGTCCAGCCTGGCCCAAATTGGTTTTGGGCATGCAAGTTGGCACCAAGTCTGCAAAATAGCCATTTTTGCACATTGAATAGAAACTGATGTATTGCATAGGTAAACTGCTTTGGGCCACTGAAAAAACACTGCAGACAGACACGTAATACCCCTGGCACATAATTCACAGTGGGTCCAGCCTGGCCCAAATTGGTTTTGGGCATGCAAGTTGGCACCAAAGTCTGCAAAATAGCCATTTAGCCATTTGAATAAGAAACTGGTGATTGCAATAGGTAAACTGCTTTGGGCCACTGAAAAAACACTGCAGACAGACTTGTACATACCCCTGGCACATAATTCAGTTGAGTCCAGCCTGGCCCAAATTGGTTTTGGGCATGCAAGTTCACCAAAGTCTGCAAATAGCTATTTTTGCACATTTGAATAAGAAACTGATGTATTGCAAGGTAAACTGCTTGGGCCACTGAAAAAACACTGCAGACAGACTTGTACATACCCCTGGCACATAATTCAGTTGAGTCCGCCTGGCCCAAATTGGTTTTGGGCATGCAAGTTGGCACCAAAGTTCTGCAAATAGCCATTTTTGCACATTTAATAGAAACTGAGGTTTGCAATAGGTAAGACTCTTGTGGCACTGAAAAAACACGCAGACACACGTACATACCCCTGGCACATAATTCAGTTGATCCAAGCCTGGCCCAAATTGGTTTTGGGCATGCAAGTTGGCACCAAAGTCTGCCAAATAGCCTTTTTGCCATTGAATAAGAAACTGATGATTGCAATAGGTAAAACTGCTGGGGGGCCACTGAAAAACACTGCAGACACACGTACAACCCCTGGCACATAATCAGTTGAGTCCAGCCTGGCCACATTGGTTTTGGGCATGCAAGTTCACCAAAGTCTGCAAAATAAGCCATTTTGCACATTTGATAAGAAACTGTGTATTGCAATAGGTAAACTGCTTTGGGCCACTGAAAAAACACTGCAGACAGACTTGTACATACCCCTGGCACCTAATTCAGTTGAGTCCAGCCTGGCCCAAATTGGTTTTGGGCATGCAAGTTGGCACCAAAGTCTGCAAAATAGCCATTTTGCACATTTATGGAAACTGGTGTATTGCAATAGGTAAACTGCTTTGGGCCCCTGAAAAAAACACTGCAGACAAACTTACATACCCCTGCACACAATTCAGTTGAGTCCAGCCTGGCCCAATTGGTTTTGGGCAGCAAGTTGGCACCAAATCGGCAAAATAGCCATTTTTGCATTTTGAATAAGAAACTGGTGTATTGCATAGTAAACTCGTTGGGCCACTGAAAAAACACACGCAGACACACAGGTACATACCCCTGGCACATAATTCATTTAGTCCAGCCTCCAAATTGGTTTTGGACTGCAAGTTGGCCCAAGTTGCAAAATAGCCATTTTGACATTTGAATAAAAACTGTGTATTGCAATAGGTAAACCTGCTTTGGGCCACTGAAAAACACTGCAGACACCTTGTACATACCCTGGCCCATATTCATTTGAGTCCAACTGGCCCAAATTGGTTTTGGCATGCAATGTGGCACCAAAGTCTGCAAAATAGCCTTTTTGCACATTTGAATAAGAAACTGTGTATTGCATAGGTAAACTGCTTTGGGCCACTGAAAAAACTGCACAGACTTGTACATACCCCGGCACATAATTCAGTTGAGTCCAGCTGCCTAAATTGGTTTGGGGCATGCAAGTTTCACCAAGTCTGCAAAATAGCCATTTTTGGACATTTGAAAAGAAACTGATGTATTGCAATAGGTAAACTGCTTGGGCCACTGAAAAACACTGCAGACACCACGTACATACCCCTGGCAACATATTCAGTTGAGTCCAGCCGTGCCCAAATGGTTTTTGGGCATGCAAGTTGGCACCAAGTCTGCAAAATAGCCATTTAAGCATTTGAATAAGAAACTGTGTATTGCAATAGGTAAACTGCTTGGGCCACTGAAAAACACTGCAGACACACACAGTACATACCCCTGGCACATAATTCAGTTGAGTCCACCTGGCCCAAATTGGTTTTGGGCATGCAAGTTGGCACCAAACTGCAAAATAGCCATTTTTGCACATTTGATAAGAAACTGTGTATTGCAATAGGTAAACTGCTTTGGGCCACTGAAAAAAACCCTGCAGAACAGACTTGTACTACCCTGGCACATAATTCAGTTGAGTCCAGCCTGGCCCAAATTGGTTTTGGGCCATGCAAGTTGGCACCAAAGTCTGCAAAATGCCATTTTTGCACATTTGACTAAGAACTGATGTATTGCAATAGGTACTGCTTTGGGCCACTGAAAAAAACACTGCACACAGATTGTACATACCCCGGGCACATAATTCAGTTGAGTCCAAGCCTGGCCAAATTGGTTTTGGCATGCAGTTTGGCACCAAGTCTGCAAAATAGCCATTTTTGCACATTTGAATGAGAAACTGATGTATTGCAATAGGTAAACTGCTTTGGGCCACTGAAAAAACACTGCAGAACAACGTACATACCCCTGGCACAAATTCAGTTGAGTCCACCTGCCCAAATTGTTTTGGGCATGCAAGTTGGCACCAAAGTCTGCAAAATAGCTATTTTGCCACATTTTAAAGAACTGATGTATTGCAATAGGTAAAACATGCTTTGGGCCACTGAAAAAACACTGCAGACAGATGTACATACCCCTGGCACATAATTCAGTTGAGTCCAGCCTGGCCCAATTGGTTTTGGGCATCAAGTTGGCACCAAAGTCTGCCAAATACCATTTTGCTAGCCATTTGAATAAGAAACTGGTGTATTGCAATAGGTAAACCATTTGGGCCACTGAAAAACCCGCAGAAAGACGTACATACCCCTGGCCCATAATTCAGTTGAGTCCAGCCTGGCCCAAATTGGTTTTGGCATGCAAGTTGGCACCAAAGTCTGCAAATAGCATTTTGCCTATGACATTTGAAATAAGACTGATGTATTGCAATAGGTAAACTGCTTTGGGCCACTGAAAAAAACACTGCAGACAGACATGTACATACCCCTGGCACATAATTCAGTTGAGTCCAGCCTGGCCCAAATTGGTTTTGGGCATGCAAGTTGGCACCAAAGTCTGCAAAATAGCCATTTTTGCACATTTGATAAGAAACTGATGTATTGCAATGGTAACTGCTTTGGGCCACTGAAAAAAACCTGCAGACAGACTTTACATACCCCTGGCATATATTCAGTTGAGTCCAGCCTGGCCCAAATTGGTTTTGGGGCATGCAGTTGGCACCAAAGTCTGCAAAATAGCCATTTGCCATTTAATAAGAAACTGGTGATTGCAATAGGTAAACTGCTTGGGGCCACTGAAAAAAACACGCAGACCAGATTTTACTACCCCTGCACATAATTCAGTTGAGGTCCACCTGGCCCAAATTGGTTTTGGGCAGCAAGTTGGCACAAAGTCTGCAAAATATCATTTTAGGCCATTTGAATAAGAAACTGGTGTATTGCAATAGGTAAACTGCTTTGGGCCACTGAAAAAACACTGCAGACAGACTTGTACGTACCCCTGGCACATAATTCAGTTGAGTCCAGCCTGCCCCAAATTGGTTTTGGGCATGCAAGTTTGCACCAACTCTGCAAAATAGCCATTTTTGCATATTTGAATAAGAAACTGGTTTATTGCAATAGGTAAACCAGTTTGGGCCAGGCTGGACTCAACTGAATTATGTGCCAGGGGTATGTACAAGTCTGTCTGCAGTGTTTTTTTAGTGGCCCAAAGCGGTTTACCTATTGCAATACACCAGTTTCTTATTCAAATGTGCAAAAATGGCTATTTTGCAGACTTTGGTGCCAACTTGCATGCCCAAAACCAATTTGGGCCAGGCTGGACTCAACTGAATTATGTGCCTGGGGTATGTACAAGTCTGTCTGTGGTGTTTTTTCAGTGGCCCAAAGCAGTTTACCTATTGCATTACACCAGTTTCTTATTCAAATGGCTAAAATGGCTGTTTTGCAGACTTTGGTGCCAACTTGCATGCCCAAAACCAATTTGGGCCAGGCTGGACTCAAATGAATTATGTGTTAGGGGTATGTACAACTCTGTCTGCAGTGTTTTTTTAGTGGCCCAAAGCGGTTTACCTATTGCAATACATCAGTTTTATCAAATGTGCAAAAATGGCTATTTTGCAGACTTTGGTGCCAACTTGATGCCCAAAAACCAATTTGGGCCAGGCTGGACTCAACTGAATTATGTGCCAGGGGTATGTACAAGTTGTCTGCGGTGTTTTTTTTTCAGTGGCCCAAAGCGGTTTACCTATTGCAATACACCAGTTTCTTATTCAAATGGCTATTTTGCAGACTTTGGTGCCAACTTGCATGCCCAAAACCAATTTGGGCCAGGCTGGACTCAACTGAATTAGGGCCAGGGGTATGTACAAGGCTGTCTGCGGTGTTTTTTCAGTGGCCCAAACTGGTTTACCTATTGCAATACAACAGTTTTTATTCAAAATGGCTATTTTGCGACTTTGGTGCCAACTTGCATGCCAAAACCAATTTGGGCCAGGTGGACTCAAAATGAATATGTGCAGGGGTATGTACGTGTCTGTCTGCAGTGTTTTTTCAGTGGCCCAAAGCAGTTTACCTATTGCAATACAACAGTTTCTTATTCAAATGGCTAAAAATGGCTATTTTGCAGACTTTGGTGCCAACTTGCATGCCCAAAACCAATTTGGGCCAGGCTGGACTCAACTGAATTATGTGCCAGGGGTATGTAACGTGTGTCTCGTTTTTTTCAGTGGCCCAAGAAGGTTTACCTATGCAATACATCAGTTTCTTATTCAAATGTGCAAAAATGTATTTTGCAGACTTTGGTGCCAACTTGCATGCCCAAAACCAATTGGGCCAGGCTGGACTCAACTGAATTATGTGCCGGGTATGTACATTGTGTCTGCGGTGTTTTTTCAGTGGCCCAAAGCTTTACCTATTGCAATACACCAGTTTCTTATTCAAATTGCAAAAATGGCTATTTTGCAGACTTTGGTGCCAACTTGCATGCCCAAAACCAATTGGGCCAGGCTGGACTCAACTGAATTAGGTGCCGGGGTATGTACAAGTCTGTCTGCAGTGTTTTTTTAGTGGCCCAAAGCGGTTTACCATTGCAATACACCAGTTTCTTATTCAAATGTGCAAAAATGGCTATTTGCAGACTTGGTGCCAACTTGCATGCCCAAAACCAATTTGGGCCAGGCTGGAGATAACTGAATATGTGCCGGGGTATGTACAAGTCGTCTGCAGGTGTTTTTCAGTGGCCCAAAGCGTTTACCTTGCATACACCAGTTTCTTATTCAAATGTGCTAAATGGCTTTTGCAGACTTTGGTGCCAACTTGCATGCCCAAAACCAATTTGGGCCAGGCTGGACTCAATGAATTATGTGAGGGGTATGTACAACTTGTCTGCAGTGTTTTTTTAGTGGCCCAAAGCGGTTTACCTATTGCAATACACAGTTTCTATTCAAATGTGCAAAAATGGCTATTTTGCAGACTTTGGTGCCAACTTGCATGCCCAAAACCAATTTGGGCCAGGTGGACTCAACTGAATTATGTGCCGGGTTAGTACAGTCTGTGTCTGCGGTTGTTTTTTTCAGTGGCCAAAGCGGTTTACCTATGCAATACACAGTTTCTTATTCAAATGTCAAAAATGGCTATTTGCAGACTTTGGTGCAACTTGCATGCCCAAAACCAATTTGGGCCAGGTGGACTCAACTGAATTATGTGCCAGGGGTATGTACGTCTGTCTGCAGTGTTTTTTTCAGTGGCCCAAAGCAGTTTACCTATTGCAATACACAGTTTCTTATTCAAATGTGCAAAAATGGTTATTTGCAGACTTTGGTGCCACTTGCATGCCCAAAACAATTTGGGCCAGGCTGGACTCAATGAATTATGTGCCAGGGGTATGTACAAGTTGTGTCTGCGGTGTTTTTTCAGTGGCCCAAAGCAGTTTACTATTGCAATACACCAGTTCTTATTCAAATATGCAAATGGCTATTTTGCAGACTTTGGGTGCCAACTTGCATGCCCAAAACCAATTTGGGCCAGGCTGGACTCAACTGAATTATGTGCCAGGGGTATGTACAGTGTGGTGCGGTGTTTTTTCAGTGGCCCAAAGCGTTTACCTATTGCAATACACCAGTTTCTTATTCAAATGGCAAAATGGCATTTTGCAGACTTTGGTGCCAACTGCATGCCCAAAACCAATTTGGGCCAGGTGGACTCAACTGAATTATGTGCAGGGGTATGTACAACTCTGTCTGCAGTGTTTTTTCAGTGGCCCAAAGAGGTTTACCTATTGCAATACATCAGTTTCTTATCAAATGTGCAAAAATGGCTATTTTGCAGACTTTGGTGCAACTTGCATGCCCAAAACCAATTTGGGCCAGGCTGGATAACTGAAATGATTGTGCCAGGGGTATGTACAACTCGTGTGCAGTGTTTTTTCAGTGGCCAAAGCTGTTTACCATTTGCAATACATCAGTTTCTTATTCAAATGTGCAAAAATGTATTTGCAGACTTTGGTGCCAACTTGCATGCCCAAAACCAATTTGGGCCAGGCTGGACTCAACGAATTATGTGCCAGGGGTTAGTACGAAGTCTGTCTGCAGTGTTTTTTTTTAGTGGCCCAAACGTTTACCTATTGCAATACACCAGTTTCTTATTCAAATTTCAAAATGGCTATTTTGCAGACTTTGGTGCCAACTTGCATGCCCAAAACCAATTTGGGCCAGGTGGACTCAACTGAATTATGGTCAGGGGTATGTACAACTGTCTGCAGTTGTTTTTTCGTGGCCCAAAGCGGTTTACCTATTGCAATACAACAGTTTCTTATTCAAATGTGCAAAAATGGCTATTTTGCAGACTTTGGTGACAACTTGCATGCCCAAAACCAATTTGGGCCAGGCTGGACTCAACTGAATTATGTGCCAGGGGTATGTACAACTTCGTGTGCAGTGTTTTTTCAGTGGCCAAAGCGGTTTACACTATTGCAATACATCAGTTTCTTATTCAAATGTGCAAAAAATGATTTTGCAGACTTTGGTGCCAACTTGCATGCCCAAAACCAATTTGGGCCAGGCTGGACTCAACTGAATTAGTGCCAGGGGTATGTACAAGTCTGTTGCAGTGTTTTTTTAGTGGCCCAAAGCTGGTTTACCTATTGCAATACACCATTTCTTATTCAAATGGCAAAAATGGCTATTTTGCAGACTTTGGTGCCAACTGCATGCCCAAAACCAATTTGGGCCAGGCTGGACTCAACTGAATTATGTGCACGGGGTATGTACAAGTCTGTCTGCGGTTTTTTTCAGTGGCCCAAAGCAGTTTACCTATTGCATACACAGTTTCTTATTCAAATGGCTAAAAATGGCTTTTTGCAGACTTTGGTGCCAACTTGCATGCCCAAAACCAATTTGGGCCAGGCTGGACTCAAATGAATTAGTGTAGGGGTATGTACAATCTGTCTGCGTGGTTTTTTTTTAGTGGCCCAAAGCGGTTTACCTATTGCAATACACCAGTTTCTTATTCAAATGTGCAAAAATGGCTATTTTGCAGACTTTGGTGCAACTTGCATGCCAAAACCAATTTGGGCAGGCTGGACTCAACTGAATTATGTGCCGGGGTATGTACAAGTCTGTCTGCGGTGTTTTTTTTCAGTGGCCCAAAGCGGTTTACCTATTGCAATACATCAGTTTCTTATTCAAATGTGCAAAAATGGCTATTTTGCAGACTTTGGTGCCAACTTGCATGCCAAAAACAATTTGGGCCAGGCTGGACTCAACCTGAATTATGTGCCAGGGGTATGTACGTGTCTGTCGCGTGTTTTTTCAGTGGCCCAAAGCTTTAACTATTGCAATACACAGTTTCATTCAAATGTGCAAAATGGTATTTGCAGACTTTGGTGCCAACTTGCATGCCCAAAACCAATTTGGGCCAGGCTGGACTCAACGGAATTATGTGCCAGGGGTATGTACATGTGTGTCTGCGGTGTTTTTCAGTGGCCCAAGCAGTTTACCTATTGCAATACACCAGGTTCTTATCAAATTGAAAAATGGCTATTTTGCAGACTTGGTGCCAACTTGCATGCCCAAAACCAATTTGGGCCAGGCTGGACTCAACTGAATTATGTGCCAGGGGTATGTACATGTGTGTTGCGGTGTTTTTCAGTGGCCCAGAAGCTTTACCTATTGCAATACACCAGTTTTCTTTTCAAATGCAAAATGGCTATTTGCGACTTTGGTGCCAACTTGCATGCCCAAAACCAATTGGGCCAGGCTGGACATCACTGAATTATGTGCAGGGGTATGTACAACTGTTGCAGTGTTTTTTCAGTGGCCCAAAGCGGTTTACTATTGCAATACATCAGTTTTTATCAAATGTGCAAAAATGGCTATTTTGCAGACTTTGGTGCCAACTTGCATGCCCAAACCAATTTGGGCCAGGCTGGACTCAACTGAATTATGTGCCAGGGTATGTACAATTGTGTGCGTGTTTTTTTCAGTGGCCAAAGCAGTTTACCTATTGCAATACATCAGTTTCTTATTCAAATCTGCAAAATAGCCATTTTGCAGACTTTGGTGCCAACTTGCATGCCCAAAACCAATTTGGGCCAGGCTGGACTCAACTGAATTATGTGCCAGGGGTATGTACAAGTCTGTCTGCAGTGTTTTTTCAGTGGCCCAAAGCAGTTTACCTATTGCAAATACAAGTTTCTTATTCAAAGTGCAAAAATGGCTATTTTGCAGACTTTGGTGCCAAATGCATGCCCAAACCAATTTGGGCCAGCTGGACTCAAGTGAATTATGTGCCAGGGGTATGTACAATGTTGTCTGCTGTTTTTTCAGTGGCCCAAAGCAGTTTACCTATTGCAATACACCAGTTTTATTCAAATGATGCTAAAATGGCTATTTTGCAGACTTTGGTGCCAAACTTGCATGCCCAAAACCAATTGGGCCAGGCTGGACTCAACGAATTATGTGCCAGGGTATGTACAATGTGTCGCGGTGTTTTTCAGTGGCCCAAAGAGTTTACCTATTGCAATACACAGTTTTATTCAAATGTGCAAATGGCTATTTTGCAGACTTTGGTGCCAACTTGCATGCCCAAAAACAATTTGGGCCAGGCTGGATCAACTGAATTATGTGGCAGGGTATGTCACATCTGTCTGCAGGTTTTTTTCAGTGGCCCAAAGCGGTACCTATTGCAATACACAGTTTCTTATTCAAATGTGCAAAAAGGCTATTTTGCAGACTTTGGTGCAAACTTGCATGCCCAAAACCATTTGGGCCAGGCTGGACTCAACTGATTAGGTGCCAGGGGTATGTACAATCTGTTGCAGTGTTTTTTCAGTGGCCCAAAGCGTTTACCTATTGCAATACATCAGTTTCTTATTCAAATGTGCAAAAATGGCTATTTTGCAGACTTTGGTGCAACTTGCATGCCCAAAACCAATTTGGGCCAGGCTGGACTCAACTGAATTATGTGCCAGGGGTATGTACAAGTCTGTGCAGTGTTTTTTCAGTGGCCCAAAGCAGTTTACCTATTGCAATACACCAGTTTCTTATTCAAATGTCTAAAATGGCTATTTTGCAGACTTTGGTGCAACTTGCATGCCCAAAACCAATTTGGGCCAGGCTGGACTCAACTGAATTATGTGCAGGGGTATGTACAACTCTGTCTGCAGGTGTTTTTTCAGTGGCCAAAGCAGGTTTACCTATTGCAATACATCAGTTTCTTATTCAAATGTGCAAAAAGCTATTTTGCAGACTTTGGTGACAACTTGCATGCCCAAAACCAATTTGGGCCAGGCTGGACTCAACTGAATTATGTGCCAGGGGTATGTTAACTCTGTTGCAGTGTTTTTTCAGTGGCCCAAAGCGGGTTACCTATTGCAATACATCAGTTTCTTATTCAAATGTGCAAAAATGAGCTATTTTGCAGACTTTGGTGCCAACTTGCATGCCCAAAACCAATTTGGGCCAGGCTGGACTCAACTGAATTATGGCCAGGGGTATGTACAAGTCTGTCTGCAGTGTTTTTTCAGTGGCCCAAAGCTGTTTACCTATTGCAATACACCAGTTTCTTATTCAAATTCAAAAATGGCTATTTTGCAGACTTTGGTGCCAACTTGCATGCCCAAAACCAATTTGGGCCAGGCTGGACTCAACTGAATTATGTGCCAGGGGTATGTACAAGTCTGTCTGCAGTGTTTTTTTAGTGGCCCAAAGCAGTTTACCTATTGCAATACATCAGTTTCTTATTCAAATGTGCAAAAATGGCTATTTTGCAGACTTTGGTGCCAACTTGCATGCCCAAACCAACAATTGGGCCAGGCTGGACTCAACTGAATTATGTGCCAGGGGTATGTACAAGTCGTCTGCGGTGTTTTTTCAGTGGCCCAAAGCGGTTACCTATTGCAATACACAGTTTCTATTCAAATGTGCAAAAATGGCTATTTTGCAGACTTTGGTGCCAACTTGCATGCCCAAAACCAATTTGGGCCAGGCTGGACTCAACTGAATTATGTGCCAGGGGTATGACATGTGTCTGCGGTTTTTTTCAGTGGCCCAAAGCTTTACCTATTGCAATACACCAGTTTTTATTCAAATTGCAAAAATGGCTATTTTGCAGACTTTGGTGCCAACTTGCATGCCCAAAACCAATTTGGGCCAGGCTGGACTCAATGAATTAGTGCAGGGGTATGTACAAGTCTGTCTGCAGTGTTTTTTCAGTGGCCCAAAGCAGTTTACCTATTGCAATACATCAGTTTCTTATTCAAATGTGCAAAATGGCTATTTTGCAGACTTTGGTGCCAAACTTGCATGCCCAAAACCAATTTGGGCCAGGCTGGACTCAATGAATTATGTGCAGGGGTATGTACTCTTGTCTGCGTGTGTTTTTTTCAGTGGCCCAAAGCAGTTTACCTATTGCAATACATCAGTTTCTTATTCAAATGTGCAAAAAATGGCTATTTTGCAGACTTTGGTGCCAACTTGCATGCCCAAAACCAATTTGGGCCAGGCTGGACTCAACTGAATTAGGGCCAGGGGTATGTACAAGTCGTCTGCAGTGTTTTTTCAGTGGCCCAAAGCAGGTTACCTATTGCAATACATCAGTTTCTTATTCAAATGTGCAAAAATGGCTATTTTGCAGACTTTGGTGCCAACTTGCATGCCCAAAACCAATTTGGGCCAGGCTGGACTCAACTGAATTATGTGCCAGGGGTATGTACAAGTCTGGCTGCAGTGTTTTTTTCAGTGGCCCAAAAGGTTTACCTATTGCAATACACCAGTTTCTTATTCAAATGGAAAATGGTATTTTGCAGACTTTGGTGCCAACTTGCATGCCCAAAACAATTTGGGCCCGGCTGGACTCAACTGAATTATGTGCCAGGGGTATGTAAGTCTGTCTGCAGTGTTTTTTTCAGTGGCCCAAAGCAGTTTACCTATTGCAATACATCAGTTCTTATTCAAATGTGCAAAAATGGTTATTTGCAGATTTGGTGCCAACTTGCATGCCCAAAACCAATTTGGGCCAGGCTGGACTCAACTGGAATTAGTGCCAGGGGTATGTAATGTCTGTCTGGGTGTTTTCAGTGGCCCAAAGCGTTTACCTATTGCAATACATCAGTTTCTTATTCAAATTGCAAAAATGGCTATTTTGCAGATTTGGTGCCAACTTGCATGCCCAAAACCAATTTGGGCCCGCTGGACTCAACTGAATTAGTGCCAGGGGTATGTACAAGTCTGTCTGCAGTGTTTTTTCAGTGGCCCAAAGCGTTTACCTATTGCAATACATCAGTTTCTTATTCAAATGTGCAAAAATGGCTATTTGCAGACTTTGGTGCCAACTTGCATGCCCAAAACCAATTTGGGCCAGGCGGACATCAACTGAATTATGTGCCGGGGTATGTACATTGTGTCTGCGGTGTTTTTCAGTGGCCCAAAAGCGTTTACCATTGCAATACACAGTTTCTTATCAAATGCAAAATGGCTATTTTGCAGACTTTGGTGCCAACTTGCATGCCCAAAACCAATTTGGGCCAGGCTGGACTCAACTGAATTATGTGGCAGGGTATGTACAATCTGTCTGCAGTGTTTTTCAGGGCCCAAAGCGTGGTTACCTATTGCAATACATCAGTTTCTATTCAAATGTGCAAAATGGCTATTTTGCAGACTTGTGGTGCCAAACTTGCATGCCCAAAACCAATTTGGGCCAGGCTGGACTCAACTGAATTATGTGCCAGGGGTATGTACAACTCTGTTGCAGTGTTTTTTCAGGGCCCAAAGCGGTTACCTATTGCAATACACAGTTTCTTATTCAAATGTGCAAAAATGCTATTTTGCAGACTTTGGTGCCAACTTCATGCCCAAACCAATTTGGGCCTGGCTGTGGCTCAACTGAATTATGTGCCAGGGGTATGTACAAGTCTGTCTGCGGTGTTTTTTCAGTGGCCCAAACTGGTTTACCTATTGCAATACACCAGTTTCTTATTCAAATGGCTATTTTGCAGACTTTGGTGCCAACTTGCATGCCCAAAACCAATTTGGCCCAGGCTGGACTCAACTGAATTATGTGCCAGGGGTATGTACAAGTCTGTCTGCAGTGTTTTTTCAGTGGCCCAAACTGGTTTACCTATTGCAATACACCAGTTTCTTATTCAAATTTCTAAAATGGCTATTTTGCAGACTTTGGTGCCAACTTGCATGCCCAAAACCAATTTGCTGGGCCAGGCTGGACTCAGCTGAATTATGTGCCAGGGGTATGTACAAGTCTGTCTGCAGTGTTTTTTTAGTGGCCCAAAGCAGTTTACCTATTGCAATACATCAGTTTCTTATTCAAATGTGCAAAAATGGCTATTTTGCAGACTTTGGTGCCAACTTGCATGCCCAAAACCAATTTGGGCCAGGCTGGACTCAACTGAATTATGTGCCAGGGGTATGTACAACTCTGTCTGCAGTGTTTTTTCAGTGGCCCAAAGCGGTTTACCTATTGCAATACATCAGTTTCTTATTCGAATGTGCAAAAATGGCTATTTTGCAGACTTTGGTGCCAACTTGCATGCCCAAAACCAATTTGGGCCAGGCTGGACTCAACTGAATTATGTGCCAGGGGTATGTACATGTGTGTCTGCGGTGTTTTTTCAGTGGCCCAAACTGGTTTACCTATTGCAATACACCAGTTTCTTATTCAAATGGCTATTTTGCAGACTTTGGTGCCAACTTGCATGCCCAAAACCAATTTGGGCCAGGCTGGATTATGTGGCCAGGTGTATTACATGTGTTGTCTGCGGTGTTTTTCAGTGGCCCAAACTGGTTTCCCTATTGCAATACACCAGTTTCTTATTCAAATGGCTATTTTGCAGACTTTGGTGCCAACTTGCATGCCCAAAACCAATTTGGGCCAGGCTGGACTCAACTGAATTATGTGCCAGGGGTATGTACAAGTCTGTCTGCAGTGTTTTTTCAGTGGCCCAAAGCAGTTTACCTATTGCAATACACCAGTTTCTTATTCAAATCCGAATAAGAAACCAACTTCAGTCTGTGAATAAGAAACCAACTGAAAAAGAAACCAACTTTTTTGAATAAGAAACCAACTTCAGCTTCGTTACTGCTTCTCTGGCTGTTCCATTAGAGATGTATACATAGTGTATGATGGGGTCTATCCATCTACTACTATATCTTCTATCTACTTTATCTAGAACCCTGAGATTCTCTTAACATGTGAGTTACTGGGATCCAACTATTTCTGTGTGAGATCCAGACTGTGCTTCAGCCAATCAGCAATGTACCTGGAAATCCCCAGTAATGTACTAGGAGTGCAATAGGGTGTGTGATCCAGACCATAACCAGATAACCTGCCTCTCCAGGCTCCTGGCTGTTGCGCAGTTCTATTCTGGAGGTCAGACCTACAGCTCACTGCCTTTCTATATGGATTGTACCCTATAGGGATCTCCCTGTCCCCTATCTATAGACAGTGCCCCTCCCCCTGTCCCCTATATATAGACACAGTGACCCCTCCCCTGCCACTGAACTTCTTGCCCCCAGTCCCAGAGATCCTGCAGTTACCTTGGCATTGACGGTCAGGCGGGTCCGTGCGGTCTCAGACATGACAGTTTGTGAATTGGATCCGGAGGTGGTTACTTTGCAGTGAGACGGGGTCCCAATCCACGGTTCGCTCGGTAGGTCTTAACCCTAAGTCCAATCGCCTCTCTAACAGTGCCCTCTGTACCAGACGCTGTGCCCCCCTGTACCAGACGCTGTACCCTCCACTATCTTCCCCTGAACTGGTAGCGCCGTCTCTGATCGTTTGCTATCTGGGTCCTCTCACATTTATATGCAGGTCCCCCCCGCCCCCTTCAACATGTGCTTTCCGGGAAACCACCGAACACAGGAGCCAAGACAATGGCTGAGAGAGGCTGGAAACACTAGAGAAAGTGGGCACAGGGAGGAGGCACAGAGGGAAAAGGAAACTGCTGGAATACAATCACACACTGCAAGTTATCAGTGACTGACCATGAGGATCCCTGCACCATTTATACTGCCTTAACACTGGACAAATGTATCCTGGAAATAATATGACTATAAAGTGTTGCTTAGCTAGGATACTAGTTATAACCAGTGCTTATCTATGGCCAGTGTCACAAGGTTTAATTAAAACTTGTGTATTATAAACTCCCCTTAATCTAAGGTTAATAAAAGTTCCCTCTGAGCTCCATGGCCCTGCACTTTACTTATATGGTTATGGAATTCCTTTTTATAAGGGAATATTGGGGGGTATAAAGACCAAATGTAACCAGTGCCGCTTAATCTGGAATTACCCCACAGACCCTAACCATAGCACCCCAGGCTCAGGGCCAAATTTACCATTAGGCATGTTCCTAGGAGCGCCTGTTATTGCAGGGGCAGATTTCACTCACTCCAGTACTGTAGCCACCTAATGAGGCTTTTAAGAAGCATCTGACACCCACTGTGGTACTATCAATACTGTTTTAATCAGATAGGAGCCGATTTACCCAGACTCTCAGGGCAAATATATGGTGTTAAAGTCACACTAACAGGTTCACTATTGGTTAGCGCAACTTTAAATCCATATCTGCGTCGGATGTGTGGGTTAGGCAAAAATCACTGGCGTATAGGTTTGAATATGTAATCCACATGATAGGATAGTATTGACCCAAATTGGCCCTTTTATTCCTTTTTGTCTACATGTCTACCCTTGCACAACAATCTAATAAGGTTTTAGTAGTGTATCATGTTGTAATTTCTCAATAGCACCAGCACAATAGATCTTTAATTATAACTAATTTATATTTATAATGAATTCATAGGTATGATTACGCTATGTTTACAATTCATTCATTTACATTATCTATTTATTATCAATTCATTCATATACCGTATATGTTTATATTCAGATAATTAACTTATATTCAGTGTATTATTCCTACAGGATATATCTGCTACTTTGTAATATATGTATCAAATATTTTATATAACAGCACTATGCTCCATGTAGACACTAAAAGGAAGTGGAATTTTACTAACATCCAATGAGAGGTTCTGATCTTCCACTGTTAGTAAATCAAAAAATTCTCTTAGGCACTGTCCAGGACAAGACATGAAGTGTAAGGAAGTTCCTGTATTAGGGCACGGCCACACTGCAACGCAAACGCAATCGCATGCGATTTCATGTGCGATTTGTTTGCGCTTGCGATTTCTTCAATAAGTATAGGAAAACGCATGCGATTGCGATTAAAAATGCAGAACGCAAAACGCAAACGTGCGTTTTTTTCTGTTGCCGCGTTTTCAATGATTTTTTTAAAAGCGCAAGCGCAAAAAAAAACCCGCAGCAGTGTGGCCTAGCCCTTACACCCAGTTATGTGCTGTTTGTAAAACATGTGACAGTCTTAACCAATTAGAAAATTCTTCAGACTCTCACATTTACTCCCCCTCCCCTCTCCATAGAAAGTAATGAGACAAGTTTCTGTTTGCTAGACAGGAAGTGTCTGTTTATGATTAAATGACTTTGCATGTCTCTGAAACTACCCAGTATTCTTAGAGAAATGGACAGTTTTTCCCATTTCCCCCTAATATTAATATATTAAACATGAGGCTATCAGGTACCTTCAGTTATTAGAAGGCTCTATTTCATTTTATACCCTGTGGGGAGCTTTTAGCTCCTTTATCCAAACCTCTCCATACTTTGTCAAGCTAATCAGAATCCTGTGTTTCCTAACCCCATAGTGACTGTAAATCTGGAACTTGCTGTGGTAATTACCAATAAGTATGAACCTAGCATGTTATTCTGGATCTTGTATAGGGTCTCAGGATGTCCAATGGAGCTGTTCAGATTGAATTGCACATTGTGGCAGGATTGCCTGGATCTGTATTAAGATCTGCAGGTTAATACCATTTTGTCTGGATACATATAATACATGTGTCACAACTGAGCATCTGCTTTGTGTGAGAGCCCTGCCAGGACAGATGACTGTTGGTCACAGTAACAGTGGCTGCAGCCAGCAGCGCATGTGACAGACTAATCATGTGGTCCCATAGGGAACTGCATAATTGGCCGTGATTTACTAACTGACCCATTTGTCTGATACGGACGACCGAACTTGGTCGCGGCTCCATGCCCCACACCATCACATATTTCCAGCCGACTAATCCGTGGCTCTATTGGTTCGTTACTTGTGTTTACCCAGCCTTAAGGTTCGTACACACCCGACCCGTGACGCACAATGTGTACGAACGGCTGATAATCGTGCCATGTATGGGCACTTTATCGGCTAAAATGGCCGTTCTGTCGATACACGGCAAGAATATAATCCGAAACGGCCGTTCGCACAAGTCATGCGTCGGCACTGGCAATCGCATGTGTGCACGAACCTTTAGACTTTATAGATTATAACTGCCAGGTAGGTGGTATTTGGAAGTGAGTGCAAATATGGTAAAGTTTATGACTCTAACAGGGAGATTCACCCAGAGGCACAAGCTCTCTGGGCAAATCTCCTGTACTGGATTTACCAGAGGCTGTGCGATTTTGGGTGAATCTCACCCGCACATAAGTATTTATCGCCAGCTATTAGTTGGTGTTTAATACTCTCTGGTAAATTACTTTGAAACGGCCGCACCAGTGCCTCTTCTGGTACTCGCGCTGCCGCCGCAAAGCAGGCATTAACGTTGCGCCAACCAATCGACCCATATAATGCTTCCCTAATCCAATAGTCTAATAGCTATGGATGTAAGGGAAGGGCAGGTGAATCACTTGCATGTTCAAACCCTTGGGTAGGAAACGCTAAAGCATGACCGTGGGCTTTTAATGTCTGTAAGTCAGGAAAATGTTTTTATTCCAGAATGTATGAAAACTAAGTTTTCCAGAATTCTGTGCAGTTAGGGAATGCTGGGAGTTGTAGTTTTAAAAATGTGAAAAGTTCATTAAGAAGACACTAACTGCAAAACAGAGAATGCTGAGATTTGTAGTTTTCAAACATGTGAAAGGTCACAAGCTTAGGCTTTATTAGATCTAGACAGATGCCTTAGCTACAGGATATTAAGAAAAAACTTACTGCAAACAGAGAATGCTGGGAATTGTTAAACACGCCTGCTCTATACCATTAGGCTGTATTATATCTAGACACATGCCTTTGCCACAGGCAATAAATAAGATACTTTGCATGTCCCCACCCATTTTTTAAGTGAGAAATATGTGTTTATATGTTAGATTATTAAGGCAATGCAATTATAATAACATGATTATATGAGGTACCTTCTGTTATAAGAAGGCTCTATTTCATTTTATACTCTGTGTGGAGCTTTTAGCTCCTCTTATCCACACCTCTCCCTAACATGTATATTCAATCAGTATCCTGTGCTCCCAAGTCCTAACCCCATAGGTTTGTTAAACTTGTTGTGGTAAATACTAATATATATGAACATTGCATGTTAATCAGGATACTGTATAGGATTTAAGGTGGCTATACATATATCCAATTTTACTTATCCAACCAAGCGCTCATGCAATATTAATTTGATCTTGCCAGAACCAACTTTCCCATTCCTCTATGCCACAGACAGGCAGTTCTTGCAGGATCGGTCTAATGTCGCGGGAGCACTCGGTTGGGAAAGTAAAATCGGATATATGTATGGGCTGCTTTTGATTGCCTAAAGGTGCTGTTTAGATTGCCTGGGTCAGTTCTCAGACCTGCAGGATTATTCCACATAGACCCTTTATATTCTAGCTGGCAGGTAGTATAGGTAAGGGAGGATATAAGTGTGTGTTTGTTCATTTAATATGATGCGATTATTTTTTTTTTTTTTAGTACCTTCAGACTAATTTTATTATTACCCCCCTGGATGGTTCCTGATGGTTCCTGTGAGCACTGCAACTACACATAGCAAAACATACACACATAATCTCCACTGTGCACCAACGGGCACACATTTGCTAGTATATATATATATATTTAGCGATCTGCAGGTCAAAGTCAGTGACTGATCTATGATCTGTAGTATCCCTCATAGCCAATTTTATTGCATTGAAATAAGCTTGTAATTGTTGTGGTAAAAACACACTACTAGTGCATGTAGATTTAAAGGGTATAATGTAAAAAAATTAAAATTTTCAAAAGATTTAACTTTAGCTACAGCAAGATCCCACTTCTCCAAAACTTTTTTCGGATTTTAAATCTTAGCTGTAGATTCTGAGAAATCATAATTTGAATTCACAGCATTTACAGTGAAAGACTTCTCACTCCAGAAGCAGAAATTATAATATGATCCATATCCCTGACCTCTTGCTAGGATCTTTGGCTGCCTGCTAGCAACAATAAAGAAGGGAAGGGGAGATGTGTAAGCAGAGCAGTGTAAGGGAGGTGGGGGGAATTAATACACCCACTAAAAAGTAAAAATATAATGACAAAGCACTGATAAATGTGTGAGTACCACCATTTTACTTGTTGTAGTTTCAGATAATGTAAAGTTGTTGAGTGAGTATAGTGACCCTTTAAGGTGGACATACACATTACTGGCGTAATTTATCTAATATCGGCAGTGTGTATGGGCCGAATCCAAACATCCGTGGTTGGCATTATGGTCGGTCGGGAAAGACGAAAGATTTCCATTTGTTGGTATTGTTTCCCTTTACTTTAAAGTAAAGAGAGCCGATAACGTTGGCCTGTGTATGGCCGCATGGCTGCCCGATTCCCATACCGCTTATAGGCAATCAGTCGGGTATATGTCTTTGGTTCCCATCCCAATGTGCCGACTGATTACAATGTGATCTGTCGGCACACTGCGATGGAAATCGCATGTGTATGGCTACCTTTAGTTAATCAAAGTGGTAGACTACTAATTTAACACATGGGTCAAATACTAAGAAGTATTGCATTAATAATTGTCACTTGTTACCATTGCTACTGACAGGTGTTTGACAGTTTTAAAGGGTATTTCCACTTAAAAATTGTACTAAAGTTTTTTCACTTTAATTGAAGAACGTGGGGTAAAGGAGCTATGTCCTACCTCACGTTCTTCAATTAATCCTTCAGGAGCAAACGTACCAGCTATCACACTTCTCTGCTGTAGGTCCCAACATCAAGCTTGCACATATAGTATAAGGGAGTGTGGATGAAGTCATGACCTGTCAGAGGAAGCAGCGGGGTAGAGGACCATGATCATGGGTAAATTTACTGTATTCCCTCCTTGCTCCTGTTGGTTTACAAATACAATTTTTAAGTGAAGATACCCTTTAAGTTGTTTCCTTTGGATTGGGGCCACAAATGCATGAGCATTGCTACTAGGGAAAGTGGGGATGGGGGGGCAGCATTAAAATATAAGACAGTGCTCCCTACTTACAGCTGCTGCAGAGACACCCCAACATTGTTCCTGGCTTCCAGTCTCCAACCACAAGAAGGCAAGCAAGAAGTCTGCAAAATGTCCTCTGGTTCTGCTCTCTGCCAGCTTCTCCTAATCTGGGCACTGGTCAATTATATTGGGATAATTTTGCTATATGTTTGCATGTTATTGTGCTTACTTTTAATGTGCTCCCTTATACTGCACAAAGAGGATCTGAGTCCCAGCACTAAACTAACGTTTTTGTAAATTGATTGTATGTTTATTTGTTATTTTCCCATTATTAGGGCATCTGTTTTTTTTAGTGAACTCTGGCTTAGGAGAGAAAATTTGGCCCAGGTTCCTGCAATGTGTACCTTCCACACAGGATTTTTTTTAACAAGGGGGCACCATGGTTTCTACTTACACTGTAGACATCAAAATGTCTGTCTGCATTGTAGTTCCTAAAAAGCTGTGATAACTGATATTTAATTGGTTAGCACGACTTTAAATCCAAATTCTTTGCTGTAAATAAGTACATAATCACTTATGAATTACACTTTCTTGGATAAAAGATGTTCTGCACATACAGGTATTCTGAATTACATGAATCAAGGCAACTAGCTTAGTAAAATAAAGAATTTACAGGGAGATTCAATAAAAGTTCTTATCGTTTAAAATGGTGCTAATTTTGCCCCATCCAATCAGATATCATTTAACACTTGAAAGCTAACATCTGATTGGTTGGGGCAAAATTAGCACCATTTTAAACGATAAGAACTTTTATTGAATAACCCTGTTAGTATATGATAGTATTTCAGGTTGAATAAAGACATGCGTCCATTTAGATCAACCTACTCAACAATACCCACACTTCCTGCTTAACAGTTGATCCAGCGGTAGGAAAAACAAACAGTATTAAGGGGATTCCTTCCTGACTCCAAGTGGCAATAGGAAATATCCTTGAATCAACTCCCAACTTTATGTATCAATACCAGTAAGTATATAGGAGAAAGTTACTTAGTACTGGGTGGCTCATTTTGATATTTATTTTCCAATATATTAGACAGCATGTAACATATAACTAAACAATAACAAGTGTTTGTTAACTTCATTTTGCAATAATTTTTCATATAGTTGCACTATAGGAAGGGTGTCTCAAATAGAAAACCTTTTGTACAACATTTATGTCTGTGGTTAAGGAATGGAAATTAAACTTTTAAGGGCATGTAATATTCCCTTTAAATAGACAGGATATTAGCATATAAATATGCATTTTTGCTTTGAAACACCATCAATTAATGACCACTAGATGGCCATAAAGATTACTTGCTTTTATTCCCCATTGGCAAATTAATGCAAGGGTAACATAGAGCTCCCTTTCTCATTATGCAAATAAGGGGAGAAGAGACTTCTGGTTAGTTTACTTGTTAACAGGCATTTACAATACAGTATGAAACTTAAGGGTAATAAAAACAACTTTGCCTCATCTCTTAAAGGGTATCTTTCCTCTAAAAAAATTTTTTTTCCATTTCACTACTCCAAAACTTTTTCCGGATTATATATCTCAGTTACAGATCCTGAGAAATCATAATTTGAAATCACAGCATTTACAGGGAAAGACCTGTCACTCCAAAAGCAGAAATTATAATATGTGACCCATCACTCACCTTTTACTGGGCTATTTGGCTGCTTGCCAGAACACATTCTGCAGCAATTAAGAGAATCAGCAGAGAAAAGTAGGTGTGGGGGGGAGGAGTAGGAGAGGTGTAAGCAGACAGTGTCCGAAGTGAGGCTATTCAGAATTTATAAGTGTCGTAGACACTACAAGAAGGCAGTGAGTAAGGGAGGGTGGGGGAAATTAGTAGCACTTACTAAACATTAATAATGTAATGACAAAGCAAGCACAGATAAATATATGAGTACCACCATTTTACTTGTCTCAAATTGTAGTTTCAGATAAAGTAAAGTTGTTTTAGTGAGTATAGTAACCCTTTAATAAATCTAAGTTTTTTAATTCATGTAAGTAATAGATATATAAACTGAATGAAAGAGTCAGTTTGTAAATGTGGATTTTGAACTGACAGCTGAAGGTAGAGAACACGGCAACAGATTATAAACTGAGCAGACATGTATCAGTTAGGAACAAAATAAAGGTCATGCATAAGAGTCAGACAAGCCAGGCAAAGTACAAGGTAATAAATAAATATGCACAATTTAAACAAGCCAGTTGGTGTGTACAGACAGAAAACTAGTTAACATCAAAAGCCAAAGTAAAAACCTGAAAAGACAAAACCCCAAAAACACTTAAGAGTACCAAAGCTAACTGCTATAAAAGGTACTGCAGCTAGGAAACATCTAAAGGGAGTAAGGGTTAGGTCCGTCTTGTGCGCGTTGCAGCGTGATTAGCATTCTCTTTGTGCGTCTGATTCGCATTGTTAATGCAATGCTGACGGACAGTTCCCAATGTCCCACGCAGCTCTTCTGTACATTATTAGTTAGCATGCGTGCACAAATTTTTGTGAGGCTTGCATGCGTGCCAATAACACAGATATGTAAAAGTAAAGTACCACCCATAGCAGTGGATAGCAAAAATCCTGAATGTGCTGCTGTGCTTAATTGTGGGACCTAGCCCTAAGGAAGCAGCAAAAAGCCAGGGTGAATTCTGATTGGAGCAGTACACGATTGGTCTATTTAAAAGTATTAGCAAAATCGCCTCCAGCACATTCTGGCAAACGAACACAGCAAAGGGCTTCACATGCAGGCGGAGGAATGTCTCTAGCAAAGGCTGCAGGTAAGTGTATTTTAACAACATTCCCTTTTGCTTTACAAAACATTTACTGTAAAGTATCTGGAGTGAACAATGACCCCTAAATACAGTAATAAATATATTTTCTATCTTTTGTGTCATTTTTAAAAAATTCTTTGACTCAATAAAGCCTATTAATCTTTTTTCAAGGTATCTTTCTTCATTATTCCTTTGGAATTTGTCTTTCTCCAACATTTATTGGGGGATGCTGCTCCACAAATAATAGCAGTGAAAATTCCTTCTGATATTCAGCATCCATCTCTCTTTTGCTATGAAAAACACTGTCGCTTTGTTATACGCCAGAAAAGGAATCTTTCATACTTTGCTCCTAGTGCCCTGACATAATTTCTAAATTATGATGGCAATTGGATTACCCCAGATTCTGAAAAAAGTATCTGGTAAAGAAAAAACACAAAAATACAAAACTGCTTCCTTAATATTTGAACTTTGGAATGTCTCAGTGTGTTTTGACACACATTGAATTGGAAGAATTAATTTCCTTGTGCCTGAAAATGTATTAAAAAAATAGAAAGTAACAAAAGCTGCAATATCTTAGATCCTAATTATCAACTCTGCACCTTCTGAAAAACATGTGCAAATTGGTGCTACATGTGTTTTGGATAGGAAAAGTCACCGATGGTCAGGTGCATCTAGCTGTGAAACAAACAAACAAAATTCCAGTATTAGCCAGTGTGATCACTGACCATTCTGCTTTTTTACATGCTCAGGCCTAAACTATTGCAGGAAGTTAGCAGTATAGCAGATCACGCCTGCTGATGAATACCCGTTTCTAAACGAACCTGGTTTCAATTTTGGAACTACCTGTTTCCAAAATACTGATTTCTTGAAATTTTTGAAACTAAGAAATTTTTATTAAAAATCAAAAATGCAATTTGAAAATTTTAAAATACCATTAGAAACTTATTTGACATTTTATTTTCAAATAAAACTTTCAAATTATCGTACATTTGCGACCACTGTTGTACATTTATGTTCAGGTGCCTGTACAATACCATGCAGTACTAATCTACTACAATGGTATTCTATAGGCAATCGTACAAGTACGATAGTAATTTTTTGTCTGCAATCGTAAGGGTACTATCACAGTTATAAAATTGTTGATCTTTAAAGGGACAGTTTAGTGGAAATTATTTGTGTAATGCATACTTAGTTATTCTACATATTCTCTTCCATTTTGAAAAATCTGTTGATTTCATACCCTTTGCTCTTCCCTGCTGTTGACATTAGTGAGCTGACTTTTCAGGTTCTAAGGGTCCTTCTTCCCGGGATGCACCACTTCCTTGGAATGTTCCTAACAGTAATTTATACTGATTGGCTGTTGGATGGGTCAAAATGCTCAGATCTCTACTAAGCAACTGAATCAGACCAGGTGCTGGGTCAAGGGCAAGACCATAACGGTCTCAAATAGGGGTCCTGCAAAAAGGAAGTCTGTATTCTGGTTGCATTTATTTATACACAGACACAATGCTGAATGGGCAGATTAAGGTCATTGGGATGAAAAAATACAGCTCTTTTTTTCTAAATGTATTTGCACTGAACTTCCCCTTTAAAGGCATGGAATCGCTACTTAGAGAAACCATGTTTAAATAACTAGATCACAGATACACTTTTCCCTGAATCAACTCTACTTTATGTATCAATACCAGTAACTTGCAACATTCCTTGTTTGCAGAAACTCATCCAGCTTTTTTTTTTTAAACTGACCAATAAACCTGCCATAACAACGTCCACTGGAAGACAGTTCCATAGCTTTACCGTTCTTACAGTGAAAAACCCTTTCGAAACTTGAAGCCTAAACCTTTTTTCTTCAAGTCTTAAGGGATGTCCTCGTGTCCTCTGACATGTTCTATTGGTGAACAATGCCCCAGATAGTTTATTGTTTGGCCCGTTAATGTATTTATAGTATAGTATAGTATTTGAGGTTGAATAAAGACATACGTCCATCCAGTTCAACCCATCTAGCAATATACTCATTTCCTGCCTAACTGTTGATCCAGAGGAAGGCAAAAAAAACCCACCAAATTTATGAAGGGGGAAAAAATTCCTTCCTGACTCCAAGTGGCAATCGGAAATTTCCCTGGATCAACTCTACTTTATGTATCAATACCAGTAACTTGCAACATTCCTTGTTTGCAGAAACTCATCCAACTTTTTTTTGAAACTGACCAATGAACCTGCCATTACAACGTCCACTGGAAGACAGTTCCATAGCTTTACCCCTCCCTGCTTTATCTACATCAATGGTCTGTTGGGGGAGTAGAAAAAGTGAGACGTTTACTACCATATTACATTAAATTATATCCATCCATATAATATAGTTATATATATCTCCTTATAACTATGGTAAATAGTTATTTTGTGGCTACTAATGACTACAGCATAAATTATAGATACTGTGTATTATTTTACTTCCACGTGGTATTGGTCTACAGACTGCTGTAGTACTGATAACGATCTATAATGTATCATTGCATCATTGCATCATTGCATAAATATGGCCATCACCTATTTGGACCACATACCATGAAGAATATATATAAAAATGCATTTTCAATTGTTTTCCATCTGTAATGTGTTATTTTTATAACCTTTAGCCTTCAGTGAATATTCTATGTTCGAACTATCCTTGGTTGTCTGCTCAATGGACCAACCAGAATTGAAGTCTGATTCATGGTGAGTCATTTTCCAAAGCCCTTTTTCTAGTTACTAAATACATTATTATCTGATTGTTTTACTGGCGCTGGCTTCACATAGCTTGTTCACAGATTGTATTATAAAATGGCCCTTTGCCTTTTAATGGGTACATATCTCTGATTGAGATTTTTTTTTTATAGAAAGTTTTATACAAAATATTAGTTTAAAAAGTTTACCACCTTCTTTTAAACTGGGGTTTTTCTAATTACTAGAAGAAGCTATTTTCCAAAGTTTGGATTTTAGTTAAAATCTTAATACAGATGAGAATTTGTCTTAGGTAAAAGTTTCTAATAGCTGCTACCATACAATTGGCTCTCAGACTCCCTCATGCACCTGATAGATCACAGGGTTAATGCCGAGAACATTAGCCAAGATCATAAATGTAATTTCTTCCAAATATTCCCATAGTATGTAATTTAGTGTGTAATCGAGAATACAATGTTAGTCTTTACATTAGAGATATTATTTAAGGGGAACACAATTGACCTTTTATATCCGAAATCACATGGAATTTTTTTGTTACACAATTAGATTTCTAAAACCTTAAATGGATTCTTTTTTTAAAAACATCTAGGCTTTTGCCATAAATGTTCTATCTCTTATACATATAAACTTTACAAACAAACATATTATGTATATCACAGAGCATCATTATTTTGTATGTTGATGTTTAACGGTTTGCTTTTTAAAATTAAATATACCGGTTTTAGTCTTGACAATTAAAGTTTGATACAGAATCATTTTTTCCAGGTCTAATGAATTCAGAAACTTCTTGAACATGTTCAAGAGCCAGAAAATCGACCAGCAGCCGAAGATCTTTTATAGCACAAATTTATAACGGAGCAGCAACCTGCATCCTCCACCCAAATGGAGATAGCAGAGCTAATTAAAGAAAATAATCCAATAGAAGGTAATAAATATATACCTATGAATGAAAAAATGCTAAATTAATGAAAGGAACATTGAAAAATGACTGGTTTATAGTTAGATTTTTTCTCTTAACCCCTCTACGTACATAAAGCTGTAATGTCTGCCCAAACACAGTATAGGGTACAGTGTAAAATACCAACTCACACATGTATGACCTATTGGGTGACTGTTTACTGTCTAAACAAGCCACTGAGGACATTAAAAGACAGGAATTCGCCTGAAATAAACCTTCATATGACTTTTTGCACCTATTACAAATATTGAAATTGATTGAATGTTGGTCCCTAGGAATTAGGTGTGTATCTGCCCTTTACAGATGTAAAATCTTGGCATAATTTTTGATTTTTTTCTAAACTGTTTAGATGAATATCTTAATTTGCTGATTTGCCAATATATATATTTTAATTAAAGAAATTTTTCCAGAGCCAGAGGAGGAAAAAGAAGAAAACGGACACAAAGATAAAGACGAGGACTCAGATAAAGAAAAGAGAGTTGAGGATAAGGATGAAAACGTGGACATGGATGAAGAAATCAAAGATGAAGATAGGGATAAGGATGAAGATAGAGATGAAGCATCAGAAGAATCTGAGAAAATGCAACATCTTTTCCAAAATCAAGAAGTACTAGATAGGATAGCTAAACTTGAAGAAAAAATAGCCAGACTAGAGGCATTTTCTGAAATGTTAAAATAATAATTTCTCCTTTTCCAACCCTCCCGCACGTTCCCCCCCCAGTAAAAAAAAAAATTACAGAAAATATAAAAATACCTAAAAAATAAAATACAAAAATATAGATGAACAAAGGAGTTGATCCAGGGATTTTTCCAATTGCCATTTGGAGTCAGGAAGGAATTTTTCCCCTTCAAAAAGGTTTTTTTTTTCCTTCCTCTGGATCAACTGTAAGGTAGAGTTCATATGTCACCCACAAATTTACCCCTAAAACTACAAAAAAACCTACAAAATGTACATCATAAATGTTATTTTTTACTTACCCTTTAAATATAGTTGTCACAGGAGTGAACGGGTATGTCAGTTGGTGTGTACTTGTGGCAGGTTGGGGGATAAAAAAACTAACTTTTTTAATGATTGGTGAAAATGTGTTTTTTGACTATACTTACCCTTTAAATATGGTTGCCACATGAATGAATGGGTAGCTCATTTGGTGTGTTTACTTGTGTCAGGTTGGAAGTTAAAAAAAAAAACTGTTTTGATTATTGATCAATTTTTTTTTACTATAGTTACCCTTTAAATATGGCTTCCATAGAAATGGAAGGGTAGGTCAGTAGGTATATGTAACCTATGTCAGGGTGGGGGTTAAATAAACAAACTTTTTTAATGATTGGTCATAAAAAAAATTTTTTAACTTTAGTTACCCTTTAAGTATGGCTGCCACAGTTATGGAGGGGTAGGTCAGTAGGTCATTGGGGCTAAAAAGTTTTTTTTATTATTGGTCAAAATTTGTTTTTTGAGTATAGTTACCTTTTAAATATGGTTGCCATGAAAATGGAAGGGTTGGTCAGTAGGCGTGTGTACCTGGATCAGGTTGGAAGTTAAAAAAACAAACTTAAACAGAACATTTTTTTTTTTTAAATTTAGTTACCCTTTAGGTATGGCTGCCACAGTAATGGATAAATAGGTCAGTAGTTGTGTGTACCTGTGTCAGGTTGGGGGTTAAAAAAACAAACTTTTTAATGATTAGTCAAAATTGGTTTTTTTAACTATAGTTACCCTTTCAGTATGGCTGCCATGGAAATGGGAGGGTAGGTCAGTAGGTGTGTGTACCTGGGTCTAGTTGAGGGGGTAAGTCTTTTTTGTGTGTGTGTTTACAACCATCTTTTATTGAGGATAAAATCATCTTTTATTTGAGGAAATTGAAGGTTAGGTCATTAGGTGTGAGGTTGGGGGTATGTGTTTTTGCATGTATGACCATATAACTAAGTTTTACTGATAATATATCAAAATTAGTTTTTTTGACTTTATTTACCCTTTAAATATGGCTGCAACAGGAATGGAAGGGTTGATCAGTAGGTGTGTGTACCTGTGTGAGGGTCCCTCCACCCCCCCAGCGGGCCTCTCCCTTCCCCTCCCCATTAGAGGCAGAAAACCCAGACAAACTGGTTTATGCGAATTCCGCCCGGGTGCCCCGGATTTGTCATTTAAAAAGAGGACATCTGGAAACCCTATGTGATGGGGTCACTATGGAGTGCCTTTATTCAGTACAAATGTAGAAAAGGATAGCATTGTTTAGTGTGAGTTTTTCAAGAACAAGAGGACTGATCTTAAAGTTCCTCATAGCGGAGAGCTGGGTGCAATGTGGTACTATTGGTTACTGATTTATTACGGCTGGTGGTAAAATGCTTTGTGGTTCTCATCATGGCTGGTGTTTAGTACCAAAGTTATGGATGGACCATGGGATTAACTCTTTAAAGGGGAACTGTGGTCCAAAAATGACTTGAGGTAAATTGATAGGAATTGCTCCCCTGAGAATTTTTGCAATTTATTTCCATTGTTTATTTTGCATAGTTGTAAAAATATTTAAATTTTTGTGTGATATGGCAGCAGCATCACCAGGTCCCCTGCACTTCCTGCTTCCTGCTCTGAAACTGTCAGTCAATCTGTCCTGTGTCTCCCCTGGTCCCTCCCACTCATAGACCCCATGGTCCCTCCAGCTGCAGGCTCTCCATGGCCAATTATCTTACAGCCCCATGTGGCCCCGACCACTCACGTGTGCCTAAGCCCCGCTCACTCACGTGTGCCTAAGCCCCGCTCACTCACGGGTGCCTAAGCCTCACCCACTCGCGGGTGCCATGAGTTACTCAGTACTCAGGACCCCCCCCCCAGAAAACTGTGGAAACGGCCTTTTCAGGCAGAGTGAGAACTCTGCCTGAAAAGGCTGTTTTCACACAGTGAAAGAGAAGGGCTGTAGATTCCCTTACCTTCTCTGTCAGGACTTCACACAGCAGAGCGGAGGAGGGACTTCCTGTCTCCCTCACACACTGAGGGAGTCTGAGGCTGTGCTCACCGGCAGCACTGTGCAGGAGAAGCCTCAGGAATGTCACAAGTCAGCCTCCCACCCATTAACTTTCTGATCAGTCATTTCTTTATATCTTGGGCTGTGGAGCACGTAGAGAAGTGGTTGATGGCTCGTTTTAAAGGTAGGAAACTTGCCTTTCATTTAACTTGTTTGGAGACCACAGTTCCCCTTTAAAGTAGACTTATAATGCAGTTATCTAATCCAAGTACATGATGCAATGAAAGTACACATGATGGATCTAGATAAAGTATGACTGCGGTAAATACTGTGAAGCTTCAATTGATCATTTAAATGTCAGTATTCAGCCATTTTATACTCAAGGACATTAATCCTTTCTCAATACGGATTTTATTCTGTACATGGGAATGTTAATGACATCACCCAGGTAGAAATAGAAATACTGTAGTACAGGATATCTACAAAGTAAACAGACTGCTACACTTTATTTATTTAGCGTACCAATGGAGGACACAGAGCCCTATTTGTAAACTTGTTGATTTTAAAGCTTTTCCTCAATATATCTGGAGCCTAAGGGATTTATTGCACACTGAGCAGTGACCAATATATGGTGCACAGAAAACATCAGGAATCACAGGACTAAAAGTAAAAACATTGCTAAGTAAGAGATACAGTCTAATGATTCCGTTTATTTCATTTATCGTAATATGACTGTGCCAGAACTAGAAACGTTTAAAGTGTAAATACATGTTTTATAAACTAGCCAAATATTTTTCTGATGGTTCATTGTAGCTGGTGATATTTGACCCATTTAAATCTATGGGCTGTGGGATGAAAAGACTTTGGCTGACCAGAAGGTGATATCAGCAGCTAAGGAGCTCGGTAAGAACCTATTTAAATCAGTTTTAACATTTTAATGATGAAAAATGATTAGCCCAAATCCTCATTAAATAAAGCGTTTAGTCCCCCATTACTTCTTTAAAATGCTGTCCATGAGCTTGAAGTATTTTTATCTTTTGTCTGTCACGAGAGCCTGAGAAACAGGCCTACAAAGGAAAATGCAAATTTCACAGAAAAGGCTTTATGGAATACTTGTAAACGACTGGTTCAGTGCAGATTAGGAATGTAATGCACATTCAGGGAAGTAAACCATTAGACCATAACAGACTCCATAAAACATTTCATGCTTCTGATGGACCATCACTAATGCATTGTAAAGCACTGTACTATGGTAGATGTAAAATGGCATTATTAGCAAATGGTTCTAATACCTGTGGTTAAAAGTAGTATCATTTTAACCAATAATTGCTATACCAGCATATATTATAATGCCTCAGTAGTTACATGCAATAGATATTACTATTACAGCCTTGAATAATTCTGCCATTATGCTAACAAAAAACAAGAAATGGCGTTGAAGAAAAAAGGGGCATGTCCACCCCTTTTTATAACTTTTTGATATACTGTAGGTCTGCACTATTAGACTATTAGATCTGCAGTGGAGTTTGGAGAGCAAGAGGGACATGAATGACATTTAAAAGGGCATTTTAACCCCCAGAATGAACATTCAACCCCACACTAATCCCAAACCCCACTTTCGCAATACTTACATTTCACCCCAGCACAAAATCAATCCTACCTTTCGCTGGTCCCTCGCTGCTCTCTGTGGTCTTCTTCATAGCTTTGTGAGCTCAGGGCAGATTGCAGCTGTTTTAAGTCATTGGCCTTGACTTGAGTGGCGAGGGACCATCAGGCTTTAAGGCTAGATTCCTTCTTTCAAGAGTGCCATAGATAAGTATTGTGAAAGTGGTGTTTATTGGGTGATTCATGTGGGGATTCATTCTGGGGGCGAACATACCCTTTAAGTAAAACTGATCTACTTTAGCTCCAGTGCCATAACTACAAATCATTGCACTATCAATTAGTTCAAAGTATTTGTTAATAGGTCACTAAATCTGTAGCCAGTCTCTTTCTGGCTTCTTACTATTAAAGGGTATCTCCACTGATGAAACCCCCTCCCCCCATATCTGAAAGTACACCTTCCCTGAACTCTCCTCCTACCTTTTTTCCTCAAAAATCTCCACTGTTCCTTTGCAGCAGCCTGGGGAAGTTGTGCTCGTTCCTGTGGGTGTGTCTTCTGTCTGGGCGGGCTGTCAGTCCATTTGCATCATTATGATTGCTGGCACGTCCACTTGACCCCAGTAAAGCCTACTGTAAACACAGCCTTTCCTCCCTGTCTCTGCACGATCATATTCACAGCTGATCGTGCAGGAAGAGACAGAGGAGGGAAGTGTGAAAGCTTCTGCCACACTGCTGTAAGAAGGCTGGAGGAACTTGTGTGCAATACAGCTTGTGAAACTCCCAGCATCCCCTCTAAAATACACTTACAAGTGTATGTTAGACAGAATGAGTATTTTAAAGGGGATCCTGGGATTTCATTACCGTACCTGTATTGCACACAAGTTCCCCCAGCCTTCTTACAGCAGTGTGGCAGAAGCTTTTAAACCTTCCTCCTCTGTCTGTTCCTGCACGATCTACTATAATTATGATCGTGCAGAGACAGGGAGGAAAGGCTGTGAGTGCAAGCAGAGAGTCTTGTAGCCATGGGACCGCCATGTTCCCATTGGCTGTGGGCAGGGTAAGCAGGGTTAAGTTGTCCGACTACGGAAGACACTTAGCGCGCATGTGCGGAACGGTGAGCGTGCATCTGGAGATTAGCAAGCAGGCGGGCACAAGAATGAAGTGGATCAGATGCCTGTATAGCGTACAAGCATAAGAAGCTTCATATCTTATGAACTATTGTGCAGATTGAGCTGATATTCAGGGTATGTGTACTTCACACTACTATTTAGGGCAATGTTGTATTTCCCAGTGGAGATACCATTTAAGTCAGTTTCAAGATGGAGTCTTCCCTAAAATGGACCGAAGCAGCATTAGCATTTTTCGCTTTGTGTGTAGTTTTTTTATTATTTGCTTTTCTGTTCTACCTCCAGTAAACCTTAGCCTTAAATTTAAAAAGTCTAGTTGCCAAGCTCTGAAATGAAAACGATTTACTTATTTCCCTAAAACACCCATCACAGAGAAAAGTGAATATTAGTGTAAAACCAAATTTCAGAATTTCCTGCTTATATACAAACATTCACAGTGTAGATAGAATTACATTAGCAGAATATCCTAAGTTTATCAAACCACCCAGATCTAGAAGCCTTTCCATACTGTTATGAACAATTAAAACCAACTTAATCCATATAATACATATCAGTCCGTAATCTATATAACATACTGTATATCAATATGTCAGTATTTTAGGTTGACCATATCAGAATTGTTTTGCCCATATTTCAACCTCAAGCTGTATAAATTTCAATGCTTATTAGATTTTAGTATATGTGTTGTTGTGTAATGAAGGATTGTGTGGCCTATGGTAATCAACACCTTATAACAAAGTGGGCAAAATTATTACACCGCTTCATTGCCTAATGGGCCAAAAAAAAGAAATTTAACTGACTTTGAAAGACTTTGCAGAGGGATGCAGCACTCCTGATATTGCTTAAATATTGGGGCGGGACCACAGAACCATAAAAGTTTTGTTGCAAATACTCAAAAGGGTAGCAATGCAAATTAACTTACGGTACAAAGATTTGAGAACAATCAAACATAAAGTTACCAGGAACCCATTATTCTTCAGTGATGTTACATTCCAGGACTGCAACCTGTCTGGAGTGCCCAGAAGTACAAGGTATTCAGTGCTCAGAGACATGGCCACAAAAGTTGAAATGTCAAGACTGGGCCAAGAAATAGCTCAAACTTTTTCAAAGATATTATGGACTGATGAGATGTGAGTAACACTTGATGGACCAGATGGATGGGGGTGGGTATCTTTCAAGAAGGCCATGATTTTAATGCAGGACCATGTTCCTTTGCATGCATCCAGGTACTGTACTTGGCAGATTACATGGCACAGATTACATGGCATGTGAATCTGTACTAGGCTTAATGGTAGTAGAGTAATTGTGCACCCATAGGTATTAATTCCCCTGAGAATGTTCACTATCAAATTTCCTTTGTTTATTAACAGTTCAGATGGACTGATTGCACTTAATTTGTTCCATTATTTGTTTGTAATCTGGGCCTTTCGGTGCATCATTGATACATAATACACTTGAGTAAATGGAAATCTGGAAAATGATGACTGCAGCTAAGACCTGGAATTTTAAATGAGGAAACACCAGGGGACAAACGGTTCTGATCTAACAACTCTAAATGCTAATAAACAGGAAAATGTAAATTTATTACCTGGAAATCTTCAATATACATATTTCTAGAGTATACATTGCAGCATGTGAGTGTCACTGAAATTCTTAGTACTTTATATTAAGCCCCTCTATGAGTCTTCCCTTGCAGTTTGTCACTGTCAGATTCCTTTTGAACGACAAATATTGTGTTAATGTGTCTGCATACAAGTGGTCTTTAGGTATATGAGTGTGGAGCACACCACACTCAGCATAGGTAAATAGACATAAAGGGGGTCAGACTTAAGTACTTTCATACCGCTGCTAGAGGTAAGTAAGATACATTAATATAAGTATATATATATATACCCCAAAGACAAGGTAGCCCAGTACCACCTCCACCGCACCAAAAAGGGGGTGGGCACCTCCCTCTGACATAGAGTCTCACAAAATTACTATACAGGGTATAAAACCCTAATAAATAGCTGCATGGTAATCCGAGTATAAATTCACTTTATTTACATACAATAATATAACTTAGCATATATGGAATAAAATATATATCAAGAAAGTGCACTGAATAAAAACCAGACAGGGGCCAGTGGTGTAAGTAGTATATAACTATTTAGATCGTTATATGGGTATACCCCTAGTTGTACACGGCCCCACTAGTATGCATCCATATAAGGCAGCGATTCCAAAAATAGGAAATCCCACATATAACAGAACCAAGTCCAAAGTCCAATGTGGGTATCCATAAAATCCTGTAGAAAAACTGGCAGAAAGTTGATGCATAAATGCTAGAAATAGTGGAATTTGTAGCAGCACAGCAATGTCTAATAATATATAAGAACGGTAGACACAATAGGAGCAAGAGAGCCTTCTTCAGTCACATGTGCACACCAACAGTGTACGTAATAAGAACAATCTCACCCATCCGTGGATTAGGTCCTCACAAGTCTCCCATGATGTTCGCACAAACGGGAGCCAAAGTGCAGATGTTCGAACTCCAAGATAAATCACCGTCCATAGAGAATTTCAGTGCTGCCGGTAAGTCCCACAAATAAAGTAACGGCCATACAGAACCCTGGCCCCTCTCTGGTATATATTGTTTGACCGACGCGCGTTTCGGGACGTCCTCGTCCCTTCTTCCGGGTCACATGACTAATCCCACGTGTGCACTTAAATTTTGAGTGGAAGTGTTCAGCCAGAAATTTTACCGGCGGGAATCAAAGGCTGCAACTACCTAGTCCCCGGCGGAATGGCATACACTTACATCATAATAAGAACAAATAATAATACATATGACACAATATATGTACATGGCCTATCTATTGAAGTGAACCTTAGAGAAACATGTTAAAGTTAAGTTCTTCATTCAGACCTAGAGGATTCTAGAGTTGAGCACATAGATCCATCTTGCCTCATGACGCAAGATGGTCTTGTCCCAATCTCCTCCCCTTTTTGGTTTATCAATTCTTTGTATACCCCATATTAATGTCCCTTTGGGGTTGCTGTTATGGGATTCCTTATAATGTCTTGCTACTGAGCTTTTTTCGTTATTATTGCCAATGTCCCGTATATGTTCTAGCATTCTTTGGGCTAAAGGTCTAATAGTTTTACCACATAAATTTTCATACACGGACATTGCAAAATATATACCACTCCCCTGGTTTTACAGTTTATAAAACTTTTTATGTTATATTTGGTCCCCTCCCTTGAGGAGAAGTACTTTTTATTATTTGCCATAAATGGACAGGCTTTGCATTTACCACATCTGAAGTTGCCCATGCATTTCTCCAATCCCTTCTCCAACCAATTCTCTTGAACTTGTGGTTGGAAGAAGCTATGGACCAGATTTTGTCCTATAGTTGGAGCTCGTCGGGCAGTTACTCTGGGTGTGGAAGAGAGACATTGTTTTAAACAAGTATCTCTGTAGAGAATATGCCAATGTTTCTTTGACTTTAATAGACTGTTGATGACATTCCAGTCATTATTATAATCCGTGATGAGTCTGATGTTCCCATCAGACAAACAGGGTTTATCTTTAAAGGGCAATTATAGTGAGAAAATAGTTTTTTTTAAATTTCTTCTAATGTATCCTATAAGTCATCCCATCCACCAGGGTACCTTTAGTTTCTTTAAATTCTACATAGTCCCCGAGATATAAGCCTTTGAATATGCTGTGATTTATAGGAGCTGCTACACCTCATCTGTCACTCAAAGGCACACACCCACACAATCCAAAGCTCCCCTGCAGTACTGTCACACACTCTCTCACCCACACTATATGTACCATGTGCAACATATAGTCAAATGCTGTAGTGCTAAACACAATCAATAAACCATTAACCCAGCAATATGAGCATAACACACTATAAAACAGCCCCTCCCCCCCAAAACAAATCTTATATACATACAAAACCAGTGACTTAAATGGAACACTAATACAGTATATATAATACAGTAATACAGACTATATACCAAACAAGACACACAGTGCAATCTATGAAATATATAGACTAAAGCAACTGAAATGTAACAGGACAACAAGCAGTGTCACTGTGTTTGTGAAGGTCTCACTACAAGCTGCTGTTACACTGACTCTCTCTTCAGTGATTATGATCTCAGCTAAGCAGGGGGAGAGATATGAACTTTAGGTAAAAAGTAAATAACAATTAGCAAAGTTAGAGAACAGGCAGAGTTCAGTAACTTACTTGTAAAGAATCTCAGCACCACTTGTCCTCCTCTCTCCCCCTCTGCCCCTCCCTTCAGCATATTGATACTTTATTCCACACTTTGATTGCTTGCAGTCTAGCTCTGGAAGGGAGGGGTCAACAGGATGTCAGCACTTCATTTAAAGTCCTTTCAACTGACAATGCTTGGACTCTGTATACAGCCCGTCACTGCTTGAGGGGGAGTAGACAGAGAGGGGAGGGGGACTACACAGCTTGGTACAAACTTCTGCCAGTGTGAAGAAACGAAGCCACACAGAAACATGAAAGTAAGGCAGCTTATACTAAGTGATCTATACATTGTATACAGACAAAGTTTTTTTTCACTATAGTTGCCCTTTAAATACCAGGTTTTCCCTTGTAGTGGATTTAGCCTTTTTATATGCTTTGCAACACCAGGTTTTTGGGTATCCACGTTCACGGAATCTGTCATTAAGACTTTGTACTTCCGTTTCAAAACCCTTAACAGTTGAGCAATTTCGATGGGCTCTAGTATACTGTCCTATAGGGATACCCTTCAAAAGTGAGGTGGGATGCATACTAGTTGCTTGTAAAAGAGTATTGCCTGATGTAGGCTTACGGTAAATATTAGTATGCAACATGTTTCCTTGTCTAAACATCATTAGATCCAGGAACGGAATTTGTTGCTTATCCATTGTATAAGTGAACCGGAGGTTCCATAAATTAACATTTAGTTGTTCAAAGAAGGATTCCCACTCCTGTGGGGTACCTTCCCACAAAATAATCACGTCATCAATATATCTGGACAACATACTGATTTTATCTGTGGCCCACGTATATTGTTCTGTACAAAAAACCTCTCTCTCCCATTCACCCAGGTACAGGCCTGCATAGGTAGGTGCGCAGGCCGTACCCATTGCTGTCCCACATTTCTGGTGGAAAAAGGTACCTCCAAATACAAAAAAATTATTCTCAAGTATGATTTGTAATAGTTCAACAATAAACCTGGACTTGTCTATATACTTCATACCCCTTGTTGCCAGGTACTTTTGTATTACACTCAAGCCCTTATCATGTCGAATTGAGGGGTATAGAGCTTCGACATCCATCGCTATTAAATAAGTATTGTCTGTAATTTTTATTGAGTCAAGTCTTCGCAACACATCTCTAGTATCCTTAAGGTATGCAGGTAATGTATTGAGAAAGGGGCGGAGCATTTTATCCACATATCTCGAAATCATCTCTGTGGGTCCTCCAACCCCCGAGATGATCGGGCGCCCAGGAGGGCGTTTGATATTTTTATGTATCTTGGGTAACCAATACATACACGGTACAACCGGACTTTTAACATACATAAATTCAAATTCCTTTTTATCAATAACATTTCTTTCCAAAGCATCTAACAATGTGGTCTTAATTTGTACATTTAAATTAGGTATGGGGTTCCCTTCTATTTTATCATATTGTGATTTGTCGTTAAGTAATTTATATGCCTCTTTTTGATAGTATTCAGCATCCATAATTTCAATTTTTCCCCCCTTATCGGCAGGTTTAATTACTATCAGGGTTATTCAATAAAAGTTCTTATTGTTTAAAATGGTGCTAATTTTGCCCCAACCAATTAGATGTTAGCTTTCAAATGTTAAATAAGATCTGATTGGTTAGGGCAAAATTAGCACCATTTTAAGCGATAAGAACTTTTAGTTCCTTAAGAGCTTGTTTTTCAAGTGGTCTTTATTAGAAAGGGTACACTCCTACATTTAAAATGACTCAGGCTCATGCTTCTAGCTTCAGTCTATCCAAAGTTCAAGGGCATCTATACCGAAAAATAGGTGACTTTAAATTGATCATAACTGGAAGCTATAATTCTTCCCAACCACCACTATAATTTTTTTTGTTGATCTGTCCCCTATTTCTTTAGATATCCAATCTAAAACTTCTTATATTTCAGCTGTCAATCAAGTTCCTTGCTCTCAAACTATTCTTCTCGGAGTAGTTTTACTGTAGCTGAAACAGAGTTTTGACAGTTGGAATGCTGTGTGCAGGCTTGACAATGGGTTTGTGTGAATAAAAGTCAGGTCAGATAGAAGAATTAGAGGGGGGATACTGCTCCCAAACAAAACGTGTGCTGGATTGAAGGCATGCAGCAACACTCACAAATCAAGTGCTACATACATGTATTTATTTATAGATTAAGATAAGTAATTTGTTTCAGTATAGTTTCCCTTTAACACAGCACAAAGTTTGCTTTTTCTTGCTAGTATTGTGGTCTGTGACATCACCAGAATTTTTGGGTCTGCTTCCAAGTTTAAGGTTGGAGCATGCCCACTGCTCAGACAGAGCATAATCAGCTGCATCATAAGCCCCTCCCCCAAATTTCTAGATAATTTTTTAAGCTAGCCACAAGCCTTTTTCCTGCTTTGTGTCCATAGGTAGAGGAAAGGACAGAGAATGGCTTGTAAAGCTAGCTATACAAGGGAAGGCTTTCTTCTGATCAGATTTCTGATTGAGGACAACGATCGGAATCCCGATCGGAAGAACAGCTCAATGTTCCCTACTTTGAGGCCTCGATCTTTATGCAGATTTCAGCTTGAAACCAGCAGAGCGATTGTGACAGAAGTCAGGGTTGTCAGAAAATTTGACCGATCTTTGTTTTTCAGCTCAACATTGGCAAGTGGTCAATCGGAAAAATGGAAAACGGGTTTTGACATTTGGTGTCATCCGATCGAAATGTCGAAACTGCTCCATATGTTGAGCCCATGTAGAGGGTGCTTAACTAGCTTAAGAAAAGATCGATTTTTGGGGGTGGAACTTCTTACACAGAACATCATGTGACTATCACAGAAATCCAATATACAACAATAAATTCGGAGAAGACACACACTGCAAATCAAACTTCAACTTTTATTCAAACATCACAAATGTTCAACGTTTCGGGGACAAGCCCCTTCCTCAGGTGCATAACCAAACAATCCCCTGTGGTGCTAATATATAGTCTCAATAGTGAACAAAACTCCACCCAATTAGGGTAGGGATAATCATTTTAACAAAGTGCAGGTGCTCTGTTCATTTAAATATAATTATATGCAATAAATATAACATGATTTCTGTTTCTGTCACAGGAACTCAGAAAGACAGGACAGACCAGGAACTGTAACTTTACACACCTATAACTTAAGATCCAGAGAAGCTAGAGACATCGGCTTGTTTAAAAGGTATGAAATGGGTCTGTTAAATAACACTGGTATGGAAACCACATCATTCCCTGCACCGGATCACACAATCCACTTTATGTCTGACATTACAACTGTAACGTTGTTTGTAATGTGTAATCTGGAATGGAATGTTGCAGTTAAGAACTGCTGGACATTAAGATGTTAAAGTTGATTAGAGGTTCTTTAAAATTAATGTCTAAAGTCTAATACAGTGTATGGCGAGCTTTACTGTTTGCACCAGTCTATTCATTTGGCCGACATTGTGCCAGGAACCTGATTCTTTCTTTTCTTGATTGGTTCCAGAAAGTTTCAAGCAGATCATACTGAAAAATCTTTAAAGCATTTAGATCCCGGAATGTCACAGTTTAAAAAATTTACTGGTGAAATGTTTCCTCCAAACGGCTGATTCAAGCTTGTTTACTTTACCAAGTAAAAATGATTTGCTTGCAGGATGACTTGGTTATCTGGGTTTTCGTTTCCTTTTTATTGTTTGTTGTTTGAACTTATTTGAATCTTGTACATTTTCTCCTGTGATCACCAAAAAAAAGAAACAAAACACACAATGAAATGGTTTTATCTGCTGGCCCAAAAATGACAAATATATATTTATCCCAAAGCATAAAATCTGAATTATTAATGAAATATATCACATGTCTGTGTCTATTATAACAGGTTTCCATAGAACAGGTGTAATTTTAATTTTGGACCTATAGCAGCCACTGAGAACATATTTAATCTTGCTGTAGTTTGTAAATAATTACTGGCTTAGGGTGAGGCCACACTAGACCAGACGGTATCACTCGCAAAAGTTCTATGTTGCGCTATTGAAGTGCATGCAAAACGCATACGCTCAGAAAATTTGATCGCAGTGCAAAAGACTCCAGTGCACCTAGGGAGATTCAATAAAAGTTCTTATCGTTAAAAATTGTGCTAATTTTGCCCCAGATAATATCTAACATTTAAAAGCTAACATCTGATTGGCTAAGGCAAAACTAGCACAATTTTTAACAATAAGAACTTTTATTGAACTTTTGAGTGTGTCCAGACCAATTGGCTAGTGTGCGCTTTTTTATGCGCAATCGGACCACAACTTAAAATGCTGTGGCGTGGCCTAGCATTTTTCTTTTTAGCCGTGTTTTCCTAATGGCAAAACTTTTGGAAAAGCTGGTAAAATGCTGGCAAAAATAACTAAAGACCTGTGTGAGCCTAGCCTAACGCTTTTCCACCTTCTCTGATCAGGGGCATAACTGCAGGGCTCCAGGGACCCCAGAGCCGTATTAAGTCCAAATGAGGCCCAAGGCACAAGTCAGATTTTTGGGGCCCCCTCTAATGTTCCATTAAACGATAAAAGTATATTTTGCTGGCACCACCAGCACATCCCCAACTGGCACCACCAGCACATATCTCTGGCACCACCAGCATATCCCCACTTAGCACCACCATCAAATCACCAACTGGCACCACCAGCACATTTCCCTGGTACTACCAGCATATCCCCCTCCTGGAGTCCCCCTGGACCCTGGCACCACACATTTTGTTATATCCAGCCCCATACAGCTTTGGATAATGTTATATGTATCCCATGATTCCCATATGTTTGTCTGATTGATTGCACCACCAGTGACCGACCCCCCCCCCCCGGCCCCAATCCCTGCAGGGCATACAGCTTAAGTTTCCTGTTTCCATAATATTATATTGATGGTACTGGTGTGCACTAGTCATCCGGTCTAGGCTCTAGCAAGTACAACTTACTTGGGAACTATTAAGCGGCACGCCTCTTCTCGCACCCAGCTCAGCAGCAGTTAGTGGCACTTGGACTTGGCAGCGGGAAACAGGCGCATGACAGTGATGCGCGCCGCGCCAATGGCCCGACGTTGAGCCAAGCAACTGAACCACCAATGATGAATGATTGCATGTCAGGGCCGGGCCCCCAGTCCAGATTACAGCAGCGGCCGGCGCTACAGTATACAGATATACTGTATACAGACTTACAGAGCAGGTTACGGTAATCATTCATTATTCTTTCTCATGCCCAATATTGCCCAAAATTTGGGAACTTGCCTCGGGTGCCTTTTGGATAATCTGGCCCTGGGGGCCCCCGCAATATTGGAGGCCAGACCTCTAACCCCCTCCCCCGCCAAGAAGATCCACGCCTAGCTGTTTTTAAAGGGTATGTACTTTAGTCTTTCAAAGTTCTGTCCTGTACAGTGTTCAGCTCCACCCCCCTTGAGATTGGCAAAGTTCCATTGCCAGGGAAAGAGTGTTCCTGTCCGTAGAGCGTGTGCTTACACACGGGTACAGTGACATTGACGCAAACATACACGCACTGACTTTATCATGCTGAGACCAACCACGGCGTTATTGTATAAAGAGGGGTATTGCAAACTAACTGCACTTTGCAAATTTGACTCGGCTCTACAAGGGTTAACTCCTTGCATTTGCTAGGATTCTAATTATTTATCCAACACCTGGGTTGCTGAATAAGGTGGGGAGATAAGGGAATGTTTGCTGTAAGGCCTGTGGTGCAGTAGCTGCTGTTTTGATACAGTTTTTCACACTTCCAGGTACGTATATACATTGGTTTTTCTTAACCGGACATTGATCTGTGTTGGGGATTAGATCAAATAAATTATTTTGGAGTCACTTATTTATGGGCGTGTGAAGGTTCTCATTCATCCAGGTCATGGTATATCTGTTGTATTCAATTAGATCAACTGGACTACATTTCAAGTCCAGTTGATCTAATTGAATACAACAGATTTATTTATGGGCGATTTAAGAGTTCTAAAACATTTATCCATTTAAAACTGCACACTAGCCATAGTATAGTATTTTAGGTTGAATAAAGACATCCATCCGGGGGAAAAATCCTTCCTGAAATATCGGAAATATCCCAGGGTCAACTCCAACTTAATGTATTAATACCAGTAACATGCAACATTTTTTATTTTTAGAAAAATAAGGGATGTCCACGTGTCCTCTGACATGTTCTATTGGTGAACAATGCCCCAGATTGTTTATTGTATGGCCCGTTAATGTATTTATACACAGTAATCATATCCCCATGTGAGCACCTTTTCTCCAGCGTACATAATTGTAACTTTCCCAGTCTCTCTTCATATTCAAACTCCCCCAGTCCCCTTATTAATTTAGTTGCCCTTCTCTGAACCCTCTCCATTTCCAAGGTGTCCTTTTTGTACACAAGATTCCAAAATTTCACTGCATATTCCAGATGAGATCTTACCAATGCTTTGTATCAAGTACTTCTTTGAATGACCTATTGTTGTTGTTTTTGGCTACTGTATCACAGCCATTAATGTAGTCTATTACAATACCTAAACTGTCAATCAACCATCTTATAAACCTCTCCCCTATGAAAAGAATGTGAATCTGCATTTCCCACGCAATGCGTGATTAAAGGGGAATGTTGGATGGTATGGACAAAGTTCTGCTAGCAACACCATGGAACCATGTGTATTATTTGGCTGTTATTTATTTAACTAGCAAACCCTGAGAGTTTCCAGATCAAATGAAACTTGGTGTGGGGTTGAACAATATCTCTAGCCAAACCTTTAAAATAAACTGATCACTAAGTTTTAATTAGCAAAATTTACCAAAATCATTTATCAGGGTAATCCCTGCATTATATTTTATGTATTTTCCACGTGTTAAAGGGCAAGTCCAGCCTAAAAATAGATTTAAATGATTATTACCCCCCCAAACCCCAATTTCGCATGCTTTGTATATTTCAAAGATCCCACAGAACTTGCTTACCTAACCCTGTCCCTCGCTGTCTAGGCGCCGCCCCCTGCTCCTGTTTCGAGCTCGTTGAAAAAAACAGGAGCAGGGGACTTCTGCGCTGACAGCCACTTCACTTCCTGGTCGCAGCTGTCAGGCAATTGGGTGTGATGTCACATCTCGCCCCAACTGACAGCCACAACCAGGAAGTGGAGCGGCTGTCAGCAGCAGCTGCAGAGCAGAAGCGGCGCGGGACTGGGTCAGGTAAGTAAGTTCGGGGGGATCTTTGAAATATACAAAGCTGCGAAAGTGGGGTTTGGGGGGTAATCATTTTAAAGCAAAGTTATTTTTAGGCTGGACATTCCCTTTAAGTGGAAATCTGTTTAGTTTACTATTCCAAACTTGTGTTGGATGGCAGATTGCCAGGCGCAGGCTGTGGTTAGTGTAGTGTAGTGTAGTGTAGTGTAGTATAGTATTTCAGACATACGTCCATCCAGTCCAACCCATCTAGCATTATCCTCATTTCCATTTCCTGCCTAACAAAGGAAGGCAAAAAAAAACGCACCAAATTTATGAAGGGGAGAAAAAATTCCTTCCTGACTCCAAGTGGCAATCGGAAATTTCCCTGGATCAACTCTACTTTATGTATCAATACCAGTAACTTGCAACATTCCTTGTTTGCAGAAACTCATCCAACTTTTTTTTGAAACTGACCAATGAACCTGCCATTACAACGTCCACTGGAAGACAGTTCCATAGCCTTACCGTTCTCACAGTGAAAAACCCTTTCCGAGCTTGAAGCCTAAACCTTTTTTCTTCAAGTCTTAAGGGATGTCCTCGTGTCCTTTGACATGTTCTATTGGTGAACAATGCCCCAGATAGTTTATTGTATGGAATGTATTTAAAACAGTAATCATATCCCCACGCAAGCGCCTTTTCTCCAGCGTACATAATTGTAATTTTCCTGTCTCTCTTCATATTCAAGCTCCCCCAATCCCCTTATTAATTTAGTTGCCCTTCTCTGAACCCTTTCCATTTCAAAGATGTCTTTTTGTACCACAGGTCCAAAATTGCACTGCATATTCCAAATGAGGCCTTTCCAATGCTTTGTAAAGAGGGAGTATTACATTTTCCTCCCTTGAATCCATACCTCTCTTTATACAAGACAATACCATGCTGGCTCTGGCTGTTGCCGCCTGGCACTGCTTGCTACCTTTAAGTTTGTTATCCACCAAAACTCCAAGATCCCTTTCCAACAGGGATTCACTTAACACAGAGCCATTTAAGTAGCACAGGTATTATTAAGTCCAAAATGCATCATCTTACATTTATCAACATTGAATTTCATCTGCCACTTAGCAGCCCAATGTGATAATCTATCTAGATCCCCTTGCAACGATTGCACATCCTCTGAAGTTTTTAATGGTCGACAAAGTTTTGTTTCGTCAGCAAACACAGAAACCTTGCTGACAATACCCACTTCCAAATCATTAATAAATAGATTAAATAGAAGCGGCCCCAACACAGAACCCTGTGGCACCCCACTTAGCACTTTAGTCCATAATGGTGAAGCCCCATTTACAACTACTCTCTGTATCCTATTCATTAACCAATTTTCTATCCATGTACAAATGTGACTCCCCAGACCAACAGACCTTAGCTTATACATTAGTCGCCTATGGGGGACTGTATCAAAAGCCTTTGCTAAAGTAAACTACATCTACTGCTATGCTAGAGTCTACATTTCTACTTACTTCCTCATAAAAGCCAAGCTAGTTAGTTTGACAAGATCTATTCCTCCTAAATCCATGCTGGTTACTACTTATAATGTCAGTCCTTGAAACATACTCTAGAACATGTTCCCTTATTAAACTTTCCAGGATCTTCCCCACCACTGAAGTTAAACTTACAGGCCTGTAATTACCTGGCTGTGAACGACTACTCTTTTTGAATATTGGAATAACATCAGCCTTTTTCCAATCCAGATGCACACCACCGGACATGAGGGAATCTGCAAAAATAAGAAACAATGGCCTAGATAAAACTGAATTTAGCTCCCTAAGTACCCGAGGATGTATTTTATCCAGTCCAGGAGATTTATTAATATTAACCTTATTTAGTTCTTTCTATACCATATCCTCGGTATATATATATATATATATATATATATCTCCTGGTTCCCCTGCTGTTTAAAGTGACAGTACCTTCCGAAAATACAGCATTTTTGGGGGCCCTGGCATCGGGGCCCCAGGCACATGGAAAAATCATGTGTGCCACAGGCACAGAGAATTTTTTTCCCCCTGGCATCAAAACTGCTGCCTCCACACTCTGTAATGTGGGTAAAATCACTAAATTGCTGTATTCATAGTAAAGCCAAGAAACAAAAATCCAAACTAACTAGGACCGAATGGAAGGCTTTATCTGATTTGAAACAATACAACAAAGGTGGGGGCCACAGTAATTGTGGATGTGGAAAAATATAATGTTGTTGAAAATTATGAATGTGTACAAAATGATCCAGTGTTTCATATACAGAGAATATTGAAAATTGTTGTATCAGATGCCTTCACCGTCGGGATTATTGACAGGAATTTTTATTAAGTGAATATCCCGTGACACCGGTCCTATACCTGGGAAGAGAGACCTCTTGTAGCATGTATAGGATCATTATTACAACCTGCAGTTATCTATATAGATTCCATACTCAAGCCTGATATAGAGGAATGTCTGAGAGATACCACCGATTTTCTAAAAAGATTGTCATAAATTACTGATATTAAAGAAAGCACATTCCTTTGTACCATGGTCATTCAGTCCTTATACACTAATATACCACAAGATGAGGGTATAATTACAATAGAGGATAGACTTTTGGAGTGATCTATGCCCACTAGGAAAATGTTTTTCATTTTGGATTTGCATTCGAACACACTGAAACACAATTATTTCAAATTTGAGGAGAACATCTACATACAGAAACGGCACAAATACGGGAGCAAATTTTGCTCCTGCAAACGCTAATATTTTCGTCTCACAGTTTGAAAGAAAATACATTTTATCATAGGTCTATAAATGCAAAATTAAACACTACATGAGATACATAGACAATATCTTCTTTGTTTGGTATGGGACAAGGAACAAATAGAGACATTTTGAGACAACAATTAAATTAATTTCATAAAACTCATGAAACACAGATATCTTTTTTAAGATGTGCAGGTGATGAAATCTCAAGGAAAACTGAATATGGATTTACAGTATATACTTAACCTACAGATAAAAAAAATATGCTTTCAGCTTCTAGCTTTTATCCCAATGTCTCACTTAAAGGTCTCCCTTATTGACAACTCCTGAGAGTGAAGTAGATTGTCTCAGACATGGGCGTCCGCAGAAAATGTTCCAAGGTGGGGCAAAAGGGAATAATAACCGCCGTGGGAGTGGGCGTGGCCTTGTGGGGGGGATAGTTTGGAAAATGTAATATAATATTAAAAAATATAAATATAGCATTATATAATAAACAGAAATAGACAGATAAAGAGATATGAATAGATAGATAGGCACAGAGAGACAGATAGAGATATAAAAAGAGACATAAAGATATTGACAGAGAGAAATACAGGCAGATATATAGTGAATAATGCACCCCCTACTGTAAATTATAAGGATATTAGAAGTCACAGAGGAGTTCCGTGACCATATAAAAGCACGAGGCCGCAGGCCGAGTGCCTTTTATACAGGGCGCGGAACTCCAAGGTGACTTCTAATATCCGAATATTTTACTGTAGGGGGTGTATTATTTAGTATAATCCACCCCCTCATTTGAGAAGCATCCAGGCCCTTGCCTTGGGCAGCCAATCACGGACGCGGCTGCTGGGAGTTCAGTGTGGCGGAGGAAAGAGGGAAGGTAAGTAAAGTTTGGGGCACTTTCTAAAATAACAAATATAGCGGTTGGGTCTGGGAGGACAGGGGGAAAGATATACCTAAAGGGTTTTATGGTAGGGGGAGGGAATCCTAATCGAGAGGGAGGGGGAGAAGGGCTGCAAACTTCTCCCGGAGGCCAGATAGGAGGCAGAATCCTATATGGACTCTGCTATCCTCCTGGTGGGCAGTTTTTGGGACTTTGGGGGGGGACTACAGGAGAACCATATGGAGCTGGGATGTGAGGTAAGGATTTTATTACACTACATGATGGGGCCAATACTGGGGGGATTATAGTTTTGGGGTTGCACATGCCCTTTAATGTTGCATGTGAACTTTCCACACCATTGTTGTTCAACAAATCCCATTTTTATTACTGTAATTCCAACACGTTATACGTATTATATCCACAGACTTTTACATACTCTCAACCCCAAATGTCACCAGTGTCAAGCGCTTTCCTTCTTTACCCATGCACTCAAAATTATGTAGGCACCATACCGGTTCTGCTTTTTATGGGTTGGATTCAGCCTTTTGTTTCAAAACACGTGTCTCAAACTGAAAACCTTATAAATACTTGGAGTATTCCTCCATGTCCCGAGCACACTCCCTCTCATCACGGGCTAACACACATTTTATTAGGGGTTCATGAGTCTAAAGGGCAGCTACACTGTAAAAATGTACTTGTTAAACATGAAAAGTACTAGGGACAGGGAGGTAATATAGTGAATAATGCACCCCCTACTGTAAATTATAAGGATATTAGAAGTCACCGAGGAGTTCCGTGACCATATAAAAGCACGAGGCCGCAGGCCGAGTGCCTTTTATACAGGGCGCGGAACTCCAAGGTGACTTCTAATATCCGAATATTTTACTGTAGGGGGTGTATTATTTAGTATAATCCACCCCCTCATTTGAGAAGCATCCAGGCCCTTGCCTTGCCTTGTCCTCTCCTCTCCCCCTGTCTCACTTCCCCCAGCTCCATTTACTTTCCCCTTTAGGTTTACACTACCTTACCCACTACTCTCCCCCTGTCTCACTTCCCCCAGCTCCATTTCCTTGTCATTTAGGTTTACACTACCTTACCCTCTACTCTCCCCCTTGCCTCACTTCCCCCACCTCCGTTTACTTTTCCATTTAGGAAATGGCTACACAGCTGAGTGACTAATCTAAAACTTTTATGCAACTGTTGCTCCCCTGCCCCTAGACGCCACAGTCAATACTTCTAATGAGATGTTATATTCAGAGAGGTAGTTTATTTCATCTCACCTTCACTGTAAAGGCGATACCTCCTACTGATGCCGGCTTTCTTCCAGGATGCAGCCATGACTGTGAAGTCAGCCCCACTTTTTGTTACGCGGCTTCCGTACCACTGTGTATGGCGCGGCTCCACCTCTTCCTTTTACATGTAAAAGGAAAAGGTGGAGCCGCGCCATACACAGTGGTGCCGAAGCCGCGTAACTCCGTGAAACAGAACGCGAACACGGTAAGCGTAAAGTGAAAAGTAAACGGAGGTGGGGGAAGTGAGGCAGGGGGAGAGAAGAGGATAAGGCAGTTCCGGAAAGGTATAATCGGCGCGCTACTACGTAGTAGCGCGCCGATTATAAGATTATTATTTATAGTTTGGCTGCATAGGAATCCATGGAAGGGGTGGATTATATATAAATTAACTGCTAGACATATGCATATACAGAGAAAAATAGAGAGATGGAGAGAGAGATAGATAGATCAATAGGTAAATTATTGATACAGATGCAGCAAACTGGAACTATTGATACTGGTATAGCAAACTGGGAGTTTTGATCCAGGTACAGCAAACTGGGACTATTGATCCAGGTACAGCAAACTGGGACTATTGATACAGGTACAGCAAACTAGGGGTTTTGATACAGGTACAGCAAAATGGGAATATTGATACAGGCACAGCAAACTGGGAGTTTTGATACAGGTACAGCAAACTGGGATTATTTATCCAGGTACAGAAAACTGGGATTATTGATCTAGGTACAGCAAACTGGGATTATTGATACAGGTACAGCAAACTGGGGGTTATTCATACAGGCACAGCAAACTAGGATTGTTGATAGAGGCACAGCATTTTGGGGTTATTGATCCAGGTACATTATACTAGGATTATTGATACGGGATTTTTTGATAGAGGTACGTCATTTAGGATTACTGATACATGTACAATATACTGGGATTATTGATATGGGATTCTTTTCCCTGCTGCTCTGCACTTGTGATTGGATCGGCAGAGCAGTGATTTACAGTCAGAGCAGAAGTTGAAATCTCCCGCTCACTCTGATTTTGGTAACACTCGCAATTGGCAGAGACTCTCCCTCTGCCTTTCATTAAAGGGCCAGCAGAAGATCTGGGCAATGCACAGTAATTTAATTTTTTTAGAGAGAAATCCGGGGGGGGGGGGGGGGGATGTGAGGATGCCCATGAACTGAGAAACTTTGTGTCAAAAGAATGAGAGAAATAGTTGAGAGACGGACGTTAACTTTTCATGGGCGAATTTCCCACCGTTTTTGCCAAAATTGATATTAACGCAATTAATTAAAGGGCGAAACCCGGCCGCAAAAAATTAACGCCTCGTTAACATCGCATCAGTTACCACTTGCTTCTATTTATAAAGCGGCGGTAACTGATGTGTGGCGTTAATCTCGGATGTTTCACTTCGCCACCTACAAGGGTGTGGGTGGTCGCATTCACCAGAGGGGCACAACAGAAGAAAGAAGAGGGTGTCAACATTGGCTCCGCTGAAGCCGGTGGTGCCAGCAAGCTCACTGGTGGCCACAGTGAGCCCGTCTGGCATCGCGTCTTCACTGGTTCTTGGGGTTGGTGGCCTCAGCGCAGCTGGTGTTGCCGGATGGAAGAAAGAAGACACCGCCCAAGGGCTCTTTTAAGAGCTTATCAGTGCCGCAAGGGCCCTTACAAGGGCCGGGGAGGGGGGTCCCGGTATGGGCTGCGGGACCCCTAAGCCCCAAAGGGCCCTTCTCAGGGCCGCAAGGGCACTTGTAAGTGCAGCAAAGGCCCTGATAGTGCTAGGGAGGGAGGTCCCGGTTCAAGCTGCGGGACCCTTAAGCCCCAAAGGCCCTTCTTAGGGCCACAAGGGCACTTGTAAGTGCCGCGAGGGCCCTGATAGGGCCGGTGAAGAGGGGTCCCGGTTTGAGATGTGAGACTCCTTAATCCCCAAAGGGCTCTTGTCCAAACCAAAAAGGCCCTGATAGGGCCTGGGAGGGGTGTCCCGGTTCAAGCTGCGGGACCCCTTAAAGGGCATAATTTAACCCACCACTGGCCCCACTATGTAGTGTGTAAAAATCCTTACCTCACACCCCAGCTCCAAATGGTTCTCCTGTAGTCTCCCCCCCAAAGTCCCTAAAACTGGCCAGCAGGAGTACTGCAGAGTCCATATAGGACTCTGCCTCCTGTCTCCCCTCTGGGAGAAGTTTGGCATGCGCACTGCAGCCATTCTCCCTTCCCTCTCCCTCCTGATTTTGTCTCCCTCCCCCTAGCTCCAAACCCTTTTGAGATAATGTACTGCTCCGTCCCCCAGCCCCAACCGCATTACTATTATTAACAGAAAGTGCCCGATCTTTACTTACCATGCCTCTCTCCTTCGCCGGTCTGAACTCTCGGCAGCCGCATCCGTGATTGGCTGCCTCTCAGCCAATCATGGACGCGGCTGCCGGTCCAGCCCCTGCTTGCATTTCCGTGCAAGCAGTGGGCCGGGCCAGTGCGGCGAAGGAGAGAGGCATGGTAAGTAAAGATCGGGGCACTTTCTGTGAATAATAGTAATGCGGTTGGGGCTGGGGGAGGGAGCAGTACATTATATCAAAAGTTTATCAGAAGGGTGGACATGCCCTTTAAGCCCCAAAGTCCATTCCCAGGGCTGCAAGGGCACTTGTAAGTGCTGCAAGGGCCCTAATAGGGCCGGGGAAGAGGGGTCCCGGTTCGAGCTGTGGGACCCCTTAAGCCCCAAAGGGCACTTGTCAGAGCCGCAAAGGCCCTGATAGGGCCGGGGAAGGGAGGTCCCGGTTTGAGCTGCGGGACCCCCTAAGCCCCAAAAGGCACTTATCAGTGGCCCGCTGAATGGTCCCTCCACCCTCTCAGCGGGCCCTTCCCCTCCCAGCAAATGTACGGTGCGGGGGGCTGGGAGGGGCTGCTGGGAAGGGACCATGCGGCGGGTGGTCGCCGCTGCAGGGGGTGAGGGCAGGGTGGGCGTATGCAGACTGCCGCCCTCGCCGTGTGCATACACCCCGCCCCCTGTGGCGGCGGATGCGACCACCTGTGGCGCGATCCTTTCCCAGCAGTCCCTACCAGCCACCTGCTCTTCGCTGTGATACTATACTTAGCGCATAGGCGGTAATAACTCCTGTTTATAAATACGGCCCTTTATAATGTATAAAAACAAGGAGGAGCAAAACAAGGTATTGCCATTTGTCTCTAAATTTAACACCAACTCTTATAGCATCAAACCTATCCAAAAACACTGTGATATTTAGAGAAATAGTAAGACATATGGCAAAAAGTGACACATTGTACATGCCGACTTAACATAAGTGAAAAGAAGCAAGCATATACTTTTAGGCAACATAAAAACAGGGACATTTCCATGCCCTAAACTGTGGACTATGTACAGCAATCATAAAGGGCTCAGTGGTAAATCACCCTCTGTCAGGACACAAAATATCTATCCAAGATTTCACCACATGCCTATCTGAGGGAGTGATATACAGTACATGATCAAATGCAGTTGACAGGTAAAAGAAAATCATGGAACATAAAAGAAGCATTACAAATAATGTCCCACAGAGAAAGATATGTGACCCCAATTGCAAACCACTTAAATGAAAACAGCCACAATGTAACACAGCTAAGGTGGCTAGTTTTAGAAATAGCGGTGAACCCCCTAAGAAAAGGAGATCCTAACAGAATGCTTCTACAAAGGGAGACATTCTCCCATGAGCCAGTGGCATTCCATGAGGAACTCCCATGAGTCAATGGCTTAAATAATGGGTGTGGGGGTAGGAAGGGAACACACCTGACAAAGGAACACCTGAAACGTTGTGTGAGAGTGAGCAATATCACTAATAAACAAATAAAATTGGTTATTTCACCAGAGGGAGTGCGTCTGTGGCAGTTTGTTTTTTTTAAAAAAAAGAAAATCTTATTCTGCTACCAGAGTGGTTAACATCATTTGGGTTCTTTCAAAAGCAACTGTCTTTTGAAAGAACCCATAAAGAAATCTTTATGTACTTCCTATGTTTCTGTGGGTTTCCTCCGCAAGCTCCCGTTTCTACCACACAGACTATAAACATCCTGCTGGTTTAATTTTTCTTGTGATTAATTTAACCCATGTGTGCGTCTGTGACAGTATTGTGACAGATATTTAAAACTTGGTGGCCCAATAGTAAGAATACGCTTGTGAAGGTTCTCATTCATCCGGGTCACGGTATATCTATTGTATTCAGTTAAGTCCAGTTGATCTAACTGAATACAATGGATAATAGTAAGAATTGTAGGATTTTGTTGCCTAGCCCTCTTATACAGGATACAATTCCTATCAAATTGTCAGGCAAAATCTCAAAAAATATTGATAAACATGAAGATCGTGTAAATCAGGAAAGTACCATATATGGTATTTTTGGATGCAGAACCTGGCATAGGGTAACAAGGAACTAAGGACTATGGGTGAGCTTTAATATCTGAATTAACTAACCTTTTTGCAATAACGATACGATATCGGGAATAAGCATGATTATGTCCGGTATTGCATTGCTGGATTGCGTAAAGCGACAAGTTGCGTGGGTCTAAAGACTCGATCCAATTCTGTGTTAGGTTTCATGCTACAAGGTAGCACAAAATGTGCGTATTGTATAAGAGGGTGTGGATGTAGTCCATGCCTGTCACAGACAGTAGCAGAAGAGCATGATTATGGGCACGTTTCTCTATGTGTCGGCCAGTTCCTGATTGATTAATTGAAGAACGGGGGGTAAGACTTAGCTCCTTTTACCTCCTGTTCTTCAATAAATGTGAAAAAGGGTATCTTAACTTTATCAGTGGATGTAACCTTTAAAATGAACACTGCATCCCTAGAACAAAAATGGCATAGTCTTTATACAAAATCGATTTTTATGAATATGGTTTAGACCAAATTAAATAATCTACTACTATATGGGATTGTATTTAAATTAAATTATCAACCCTGTCCCCAAACCATAAATAAGTCTCCACCACAAAGTGTTGTATCAGTGAGGTACAAGGCAGGTTCATTCACCGTGCTTTCCTTCTTGCTACATTAGGAGGTGACAGTGTAACCCCCGACTCCTTGGCAGGTTAAGCTTTTAGTTGTTACATTTGACCCCTCTGCTTTTTCTTGTCTGGCTGCCTAGATTTAAGAGATACATTTGCCTTCTTAAAGGACCTGTAAACTCCCCTAAACCCCCCAAAATAAGTATGTGCCATTCGTTTCTATTATTCACTTGAATAATTATTCAAATGAAGTATTTCATATAACAGTTGTTCAGTAAATTAAATGAAATTTAATATTTTAATCAAACAACATTTATGAATAAGAAAAGAAAGTTTTGCAGACAGACCTATTGGTAAATCTTGTTCTGTACAAACTGTTTGCTGACAAGTAGAGATGACCAAAACTGCTAAAATCCGTTCCGCCTGTGGATTTGCGGATTTTCGGAAAAATTAGAAAATTCGAAAATCATCGTTTAAAGTCAATGGGAGAAGAAAATCCGCACAGATCTGCCTAAATATAAGGTAAAACAGCAATTGTAACTTACTGTACATGGCTGTGGGACCTGGGAAATGGTCTGGGGAACACGTACATATACCCAGAACTAAAAAAAAATAAATTTACTCACGATTGCACCTTTTTTCTAGCTTCCGCATTCTATTTTCCTGCCGCGTTCGATATTTTTCGGAAATTCGAGAATTTTGCAAAAAATAATACAGTAACTTACTGTAAATGGCTCTGGGACCTCAGAAATGGTCTGGGGAATAGACCAATCTGATTGTAACCAATTCTGATTGAAAAAGAATCTTATTGGTTAGTATACCAATCAGATTCTTTCTAAAATAATTTTAATGTATCCAATCAGAATTGCTTACAAATAAAGGGGAAGTTTTAAAACCCTAAAGCTTGAAACCTGTTATTTGCAGTGTATGTCAAGGACATGCTGAAAGGCTGACGTGGAGCTCCGCTAACGGAGGGGGTAGGTGATTATATAATTATAATTATCGAACGTTCAAATTTGTGTGTTCAAGTTTGGGTCTAGTCCATCTCTAGTCATGAACTTCCTACTGTGCTTCTTCAGATATCCCCCCCCTTAACAATCCTGCGCTTGCCCCTGGATTTAGAGCATTCCAATGGGCAAAAGGCGAGTACAGCGCTAGAAGTGCACTATAATGGAGGGGCTACATAGCACTGGCTATCATTTTGACATCCATATCACTGTCTTGGTCTTCCAGAATTGGTTTGTTAATTAACGAACGTTCAGCATTAATTTACTGTTGCGGTTGTACATTATCAATAATGCAGTTTATCGCTAAACTGCAATACTGTGTGTTTTTAAATAGGGCCAGTAGACCTCTAAAAGGCCTAACACTAAATTTGTCCAAAAAACTTATGGGGGGGGGTTTAGTCCTCAAAAGGACTTTTGGGTCCCAAATTGTGTGAATACAGGAGTGGTTAACAACAAGTGCTAATCCACCACACTAAAATTCATACACAGTGAGCTTCAAAAGCATGGAAAAAACTCTATAACTCCTACACTGTAAGGTCTCCACCAAACTCACTTTAACACACTGACAAAGTGTCAGCTGTCTAGCTGCCAGGTGGTTGGCACGGGTAAAAACAGCTGCCATTGGTGAATTTGAAACATGAAAATCTTCGAAAATGTTCAAAGGTGGGTTCGGAAAATCCGCCGATTGGAGGTTCCACAATCCGGTCCATCTCTAGTTAGGATGCCAATCAGAATTGGTTGCAATAAGATTAGATTCTAATTGTAACCAATTCTGACGGGAAAAGAATGTGATTGGTTGGTATACCAATCAGATTCTTTCTGAAAATTCTTATTGTAACTAATCAGAATAGGATTCTTTTAGAAAGTTTCCCAGACCATTTCCCAGGGCCCTTTACAGCAAGTTTTTATCATTTTTGCCAAATTTTCAAAAATTCTATAAAAATTAGAATTTTCTAGAATATTCGAAATTTCTTAAATTCCCGATTTTTCGAAAATTTTTGAACGCAGTTCGGGAAAAATTTGGAAAGCGGAATGCCGGAAAATCTGCGAGATCCGCAATTTGCGGATCTCGGAAATGCGCCGCGGATCCGGTTTCAGATCCGCGAACTGACAATCTCTACTGACCAGAAAACAATTCATATGGAGCAAGGAATATGTCTGGTAGTTAAACAAACAGTTCCTACAATTTTTGACAGACTTTTAGGGCGAGGCCACATCAGCCTGTTTTAAAACGCTATCCGATTATGATTTCGATCCAATCACGCATTAAAAAACACACACACTAGTGTGGCCAAATTGGATCAGAGCACGATCACCAACGATTCACTTGAAAAGGGATTTTCTGTTTTAAAGGGGTTTGTCTTTTTTTAAGGGGTGCGTTAAGGAAACAAAAGCATTTAGAACAAGAAAGGGTTTAAGAACAAGACTGCTGTTTCTCTTGTCTATATTGCTGATTCACTTGTTGTGTATTGCTATTGCTGTGTATTGCTGTTTAGTATGGACAGTTTTGTGAATCCTGACGCATGTATAGGATCTTGGAGCAGCCGCCCCAAGGGACCTATGTATGTGTCAGATGTGAGTGGGTTTCCCTTTTGGAATCTGAGGTCCAGAATCTAAAGGGGAAACATTGCAGGGCTTGACAAAACTAGGGGAATTGCAGGTACTGGCAGGGGCCAGTAGACTGGAGGGTGGAAATGGGGCAGACAGGGTGGTAAAGGAAGATATATTTGTAATGGTCCCCAGGGGACATAGCGGATGGAAGTATAGGGATGCTTCTTTCCAGCTGGTTGATCCCAACAGATGTGGAGGATGATGGCTCTGAAGTAGCATGTATGGAGCAGGCCGTTCCCTTAAGCACCCAGGGGACCGCCATCTCCAATACAAGGGAGGGAGAAATGGGGGCTAGGAAGGATAGGCAGGTGGTAGTGGTAGGGGACACCATTATTAGAATAAATGATAAAAAGATGAGGACTGAGAATGTGGGACCATTAAATAATGGGGCTGAGATGGTTGTAGAGGATGCCAAAAAGGCTAATCTGCTAAAGCATTTTTTTACATCGGTTTTCACTGTTGAGAATCCTAGTCCTTAGAGCAGGGATTGAAATGAGGAGCATTCACATTGGCTGAAGGAGGATATGGTATGGAAACAATTAGACAAAGTTAATATCAATTAAGCCGCAGGACCATATGGATTGCATCCTCAGATTTTAAAAGAGCTTAGTTCAGTTATATCTAGACCACTGTTTCTCATCTTTTCAGATTCACTTTGGTCTGGGGATGTGCCGCTGGATTGGAAAAAAAGCCAATGTAATACCAATATCTAAAAAAAGGAGTCCTTCACAGCCTGGTAACTATAGACATGTAAGCCTAACATCAGTGGTAGGGAAGCTGCTGGAAACTTTGTTACGGGATCATATCCTTGACTTTGTCCCCAGAACTGATCTTATTAGTACAATAGTAGTCAGCATGGATTTATGAGAAATGGATCATGCCAGACAAATTTAATTGGTTTTTATGAAGAGTAAGAATTTAGATTCAGGCATAGCAGTGGATGTGGCATGCTTGGATTTTGCAAAAGTTTTGCAAAAGTTTTGCAGTCCCATATACAAAAGGAACATCTTGGAAATGGAAGCAGTTCAGAGAAGGGCAACTAAATTAATAAGGGGAATGGGGGGACTTAAATATGCAGGCAGATTAGACAAGTTAGGGCTGTTTACATTGGAGAAGTGACATTTGTGTGGGGATATGATAACCGTATACAAATATATTAATGGACCATGCAATAAACTCTCTGGTGCATTGTTCACTAATAGGTCATATCAGAGGACTCCTTTATGGTTGGAAGAAAAGAGGTTTCATCTTCAGGTTAGGAAAGGTTTCTTTACAGTGATAATGGTGAAACTGTGGTAATGACATAACGGTAAAGTTTCTAAAACTAAAAAATATTGAGAATTACTGGTATTAATACATATACTGTAGATCTGGTTGATCCAGGGATACTTTATGATTGCTGCTTATAGTCAGGAAGGAATCCGCCTACCCTTTTTGTTAGCTAGGGTTTTTTACCTTCCTCTGGATCAACTGTAGGGGTTAAAAAAAAAAGTGAATAGGTTGGACTTGATGGCCATTTCCTCCTTAAAGTCATGCTAACCCTTTGTAAATGCTCACAGAACTAATGCATATTTTTATACTGTTATAAATATAAATATTTTCAGTGAATTTAAAATATTTAAATGTCAACTTGAGTATAAATAGTGCATATGCAGAAGTACTTTCATTTGTATCCTCTAAAATGTTTCAGCCCTGTAGAGACATGTTGCAGTAAGCTGATTCCTGAGTCACTGTTGGAGTCTTGTGATGGTGACATTATATCAGATCCATGCTTAGGAGTAAAGGATTTTTGAAAATAAATCATCTTGTAGACATATATCAACTGACTCACCCTGTTCTGTAATATAGGGAGGATTGCCTTTATTCTCTTTAAACCTGAATGGCGGCTTTTTATTATAATTAATATTACCCAATTTGGATAGGGAAGTTCAGTGCACATGTTTTTAAGAAAAAAGTGGATATTTTTCCATCAGACAGTAATCACAAAAGAAGACTGCAGCAACCCGGAAATAAACTGGGTTTATAGGAATAGTATAAGGCAAACTTCTTTATTCATACATTGGTACAATGGTTTAAAGCATGGTTTAAAGCATGTCTTACGCGTTTTGTGCCTTGATCGGCACATCATCAGTGTCATTGGTGTCTCTGATGAAGCACCGATCTGGGCACGAAACGCGTCATATATGATTTTAAACCATTGTACCCATGTATGAATAAAGAAGTTTGCCTTATACTATTCCTATAAACCCAGTCTGTCTTCTATTGTAATTACAGTTTGGTAAGAGGTCTGTCTATGGCTGGAAAGCACTCAGATCACTAACTGAGAGTGGTGAGTTCACATTCTTACATTTTATCTAAGTTTCTGCTACGTTTTAAGTTACAAACGTTTGGATCCAGGGTGGTGTCTACCTGGCCCATCACATCTAATACAGTGGTGTTTGTGGTGTTTGCAACATGAATGACAATTGGATTTGTCTATTTAGTAATTTTTCCATCAGAATGATTTTAAAGGGCATGTCCACCCTCAAAACAAAAAACTGGTGACTTGTCTGCCCGCAACCCCAACTGCTATTTTTTACCAGTTTATTATATGCATATGTAACCAGAGATTATTAATAGGTTTTATTCCTTTTTGGCAAAGGTATCTGCCTCTTCAGCTGAGGAAGGGGCCATGTACCCCTGAAACATTGTTGATTGGTTTTGAATAAATCACTATTCACCCTGGAGTGTGACTTGCCTTGCTAGGAGTGAGCTGAAAAAAACACGAGGAGATCTAGTGACAGGGAGCACTGAGAGCAAAAAGGGACCAAGTTCCTGGCAGCACTAAAAATATAGAAAAGGATAAAGGCAAGTCATTTTTTTCAGTTTAGTGTCTCTTTAATGGAACTACCGAACTTCTGAACTGTAAGGAAGTTTGGCCATCTCTACTTTTGACAGACAAGCAACCCTAAAACAGTTACTACAACAAATTCAGTGCAATCAGGTTATTTCCTGGAATCAAACTATCATTACAAAGCTGCTAAAATATTCTTCTTACTGCAGGCAATTGCAATATACAGCATGTTTTCTGGGAAAAGTCTGGGAAATGAGCACATAGCATTAAAGGAATAGTTCACTAAGAAAGCTCCATAAATATAAGTGTATACCTATTAAGTATAACCATATTTATATGTATAAGTACATAGGACCCCTTGCAATCAGGGTTTCATCCTCCGTACTCCACGGAGACAGCCCTGTGCAAAGTTGTGAATGACCTTCGGACTGCAAAAGCCAATGGCCACTTTTCTATTCTCATCATTCTCAACCTCTCCTCTGCTTTTGACACAGTTGATCATTCCCTCCTAATGCAAATTATTCACTCCTTGGGCATCCGGAATGAAGCGGCATCGTGGCTACGATCCCACCTCTCTAACAGAACCTAATTCTGTGTTATATGATAATAAAACATCCTCTCCGGTTCCTCTTAATGTTGGGGTTCTGCAGGGCTCTGTTCTTGGACCCCTACTGTTCTCCCTCTATACTATTTCCCTGGGAGAAGTCATCAGCTCATTTGGCTTTAACTACCATCTGTATGCCGATGATATATATTTTCCCACCCCCACGCTTTGTCCTGACACCCAATCACGCATTTCAGTCTCTGTGCTGTCTCCTCATGTATGGTGCACCGATGCCTCAAACTAAACCTGAATAAAACCGAACGAATCATTTCCCCACCTAAACCTGGTCCTATCCCCACCCTTTTCTATTTCTGTGGACAGTCAGCACGTTGCTTAGGGGTTATTATTGATTCTGTTCTCTCCTTTTCCAATCACATTAACTATGTTTCTAAAACTTGTTGCTTTCTTATTCGTAACATTGCAAAAACCCATAGATTCCTTTCCGACTACTGCTATGCTTATCCATGCTCTCATCTTATCACGCCTAGACTACTACAATCTTTTGCTTTCAGGTCTTCCTGCTTCCCATCTTTCTCCGCTTCAGTCCATACTCAACTCTGCCACGTGCATTATCTCACTCTCTGACAATCAGGAAATTAAATCTCCTCTGTGCCGCACATCTACCTGGCTCCCCATTAAACAAGGCATTATCTACAAAATTCTTCTCTTAATATTTAAATCCCTTTGCTCTGCAACTCCTTCTTATATTTCCTCTCTGGTGTCCCCATATGTTCCTGCCCGTACCCTCTACTCATCACAGAACCATCACTTATATAGACCCCTCACTCACACTGCCTCCCCTCGCCTTAAACCTTTTTCTCTTCTGGCTCCCATCCTCTGGAATTCTATTCCCCTCTCTCTACGTCAAGAAACCCCAATAAACAAGTTTAAATCTAACCTCTCATCTTACCTCACTGAGCACGGCACAGCATAGGACTGGTGATACTGCACCAGTTATTACTTTAGCACTTCCACCCTTTCCTATGTATCTGTATGTTACCCACCTAATTAGATTGTAAGCTCTACAGGGCAGGGACCTCTTTCCTCATGTTACATGTTTCATGCTCATACTTATTTATATATTTATTTATTTATTTACTGTCCCCCTTGTACGACTTTTTGTATTCTATATTGTACAGCGCTGCGTCCCCTAGTGGCGCTATATAAACAAACATATACATACATACATACATTCATACATAGGTTATGTGGATTTGTATCTACTTAAAGGGGAAGTTCAGTGCAAATACATAAGCTTTTCAGGAAAAAAAGCAGTATTTACCTTAATCTGCCAATTCAGGATTTTGTCTGTGTACAAATAAATGCAACCAAAATACTGACTTCCTGTTTGCAGGACCCCTAGTAGAGACCATTATGGTTTTGCCCTTGACCCAGCGCCTGGGTTGATTTAGTTGCTCAGTAGAGAACTGAGCAGGTTTGACCCATCCAGCAGCCAATCAGTAGAAATTACTGTTAGGAACATTCCAAGGATGTGGTGCATCCTGGGAAGAAGAAGGACCTTTAGAACCTGAAATGTCAGCTCACTAATGTCAACAGCAGGGAACAGCAAAGGGTATGAAATCAACTGATTTTTTTTAAAATGGGAGAGAATATGTAGAATAACTAAGCATGCATTACATTAACTAACTATTTAAAGGGCAATTATAGTGAGAAAATAGTTTTTTTTTAATTTCTTCTAATGTATCCTATAAGTCATCCCAACCACCAGGGTACCTTTAGTTTCTTTAAATTCTACATAGTCCCCGAGATATAAGCCTTTGAATATGCTGTGATTTGTAGGAGCTGCTACACCTCATCTGTCACTCAAAGGCACACACCCACACAATCCAAAGCTCCCCTGCAGTACTGTCACACACTCTCTCACCCACACTATATGTACCATGTGCAACATATAGTCAAATGCTGTAGTGCTAAACACAATCAATAAACCATTAACCCAGCAATATGAGCATAACACACTATAAAACAGCCCCTCCCCCCAAAACAAATCTTATATACATACAAAACCAGTGACTCAAATGGAACACTAATACAGTATATATAATACAGTAATACAGACTATATACCAAACAAGACACACTGTGCAATCTATGAAATATATAGACTAAAGCAACTGAAATGTAACAGGACAACAAGCAATGTCACTGTGTTTGTGAAGGTCTCACTACAAGCTGCTGTTACACTGACTCTCTCTTCAGTGATTATGATCTCAGCTAAGCAGGGGGAGAGATATGAACTTTAGGTAAAAAGTAAATAACAATTAGCAAAGTTAGAGAACAGGCAGAGTTCAGTAACTTACTTGTAAAGAATCTCAGCACCACTTGTCCTCTCTCCCCCTCTGCCCCTCCCTTCAGCATATTGCTACTTTATTCCACACTTTGATTGCTTGCAGTCTAGCTCTGGAAGGGAGGGGTCAACAGGATGTCAGCACTTCATTTAAAGTCCTTTCAACTGACAATGCTCGAACTCTGTATACAGCCCATCACTGCTTGAGGGGGAGTAGACAGAGAGGGGAGGGGGACTACACAGCTTGGTACAAACTTCTGCCAGTGTGAAGAAACGAAGCCACACAGAAACATGAAAGTAAGGCAGCTTATACTAAGTGATCTATACATTGTATACAGACAAAGTTTTTTTTTCACTATAGTTGCCCTTTAAAGTGGTCTATACACCAAGAACTAACTGTACTCCCCTTCTTTAAAGTCAGTGGAAAGAACAATAGAGGTCATTATTCATACTCCTGTGCCTCTCCCACTTCCAATATACTCTAACCAACCTTGAGGAAGTGCTTAGTACCAAAACTCCCCTTTTTCTCCTCCCCATTCCTACAAGCCACGGATTAACCAGTCCATAAAATGCAGCCAAAGAGGCCCCCTTGCACCAGAAAAGGTTAAAAAAACGATCAGAGCATGGTTATTAATTTCACCTGAGATTAAAGTGATGAACAACAAAATAAAATCTTACATGTTAACATACGTGAAATGGATACCCAGAGTTAGAATATGTCTAATGTTAGAAATGTTAATATTTTACCCTGATTTGTTGTTGGTTCGAAAGAATGGGAATATGCAGCTTAACCAACAAAATAAACACAATATATTGCTAACCTAAAAAACATCATGGAACGTTAGAGGAACAAACAACCCTATTAAACAAGTGCAGGTATTCGACTACTTGACTAAATATGGTGGTGTGCCTCTACATTAGCGAAATAATTTACCTGCTACTCCCCAACTCTTAAGTTATTATCCAGAATTGACTATGCTCTAGTAGATGGGAAATGGCCCAATATGTATGATCCCTTGAACCTCTTCCCCAGGGGGATATCAGACCACTCTCCACTATACCTACAACTGACACTCCGTATAGCCCCACCTAAGTCAAAATCATGGAGACTCAACTTTGGCTATCCCTGTTTACCAGCCCAGTTATAATAGAAACACAAATAACAGAATACTTTAAGATACATGCAGTGACCCCAACCTCACTTACCTGGGAAACCTTCAAAACTTATTGGAGGGGCTACCTCCATTCTGCAATATTTCAAACCAACTATCTCAGTGCCAGGCGGCAACAGCCAGAGCCAGCATGGTATTGTCTTGTATAAAGAGAGGTATGGATTCAAGGGAGGAAAATGTTATTCTCCCTCTTTACAAAGCATTGGAAGGGCCTCATTCAGGATATGCAGTGCAATTTTGGAATCCTGTGTACAAAAAGGACATCTTTGAAATGGAAAGGGTTCAGAGAAGGGCAACTAAATTAATAAGGGGATTGGGGAGCTTGAATATGAAGAGAGACTGGAAAAGTTACAATTATTTACACTGGAGAAAAGGCGCTTGCATGGGGATATGATTACTGTGTATAAATACATTAACGTACAATAAACTATCTGGGGCATTGTTCACCAATAGAACATGTCAGAGGACACGTGGACATCCCTTAAGACTTGAAGAAAAAAGGTTTAGGCTTCAAGTTCGGAAAGGGTTTTTCACTGTGAGAACAGTAAAGCTATGGAACTCTCTTCCAGTGGACGTGTTATGGCAGGTTCATTGGTCAGTTTCAAAAAAAGCTGGATGAGTTTCTGCAAACAAGGAATGTTGCAAGTTACTGGTATTGATACATAAAGTAGAGTTGATCCAGGGAAATTTCCGATTGCCACTTGGAGTCAGGAAGGAATTTTTTCCCCCTTCATAAATTTGGTGGGGATTTTTTTCCCTTCCTCTGGATCAACAGGTAGGCAGGAAATGAGGATATTGCTAGATGGGTTGGACTGGATGCACATATGTATTTATTCAACCTCAAATACTATACTATACTATACTATACTATACTAATACTATACTAACTGGCAGAGAATCTGAAGAACAACGCTAATCTCAACTACACCAAACTGAAACCACATACATAACAAGCCCAACCCCCCAAAACAGAGATGGTTGCTACTGCAAAGACAATATACCACATTAGAGCAAGTCACAAGGAAACAATTATTTCAATGACAAAAATGTTTCGAATTAGAAAACCAAATCAGCCATATTATTGACCATCTTAATCAAAGCATCCTCACAACAAAATATTCTTCTGATAACTGATGCAGAAGGTACATGCCATACAAACTTTGACTCTATAACAAACACCTTCAACAAATACTACAAAGAGTTATATACCCCATAAACACCCTAGACACAGAAAGATATTAAAACTTACTTATATACAATTAAATTCCCCACCAAATCAGACAAGCCAAGAACAGAAAAGGAGAGCAATATTACGCTCACACGTAATATCCTCATGGGTACCCTCACGGGAAAGGCCCCAAGACCAGACGGCTTACTTATAGAGGCATATAAAAAATATGCTGAACTTAACCAACAACCACTACTTGATATGTACTTGAAAAGTTTTGATATACACACTCTCTCTCCCTATATGACGCCTCAATTGTGCTGTTACTGAAATCAGAAAAAGACCCGACAAAATGTATCGACCAATCTCATTACTAAACAATGATTATAAACTTTTAGCCAAAATTTTAGCCAACCAAATAAAAAAAGTAATAACTGATATAATAGGGCCAGACCAAACAGAGTTCATGACCAAAAAATCATCAGAAGTACAGAAATGCAAAAACCCAAATAGACCACTATAATACAGGAAATAGATTAATTCTATCACTAGATGCCTGCAATGCATTTGATTCGGTGGAATGGTCCTATCTATGGGAATACCTGATGAAATTTGGCTTATGGACCTAGATTTATATATTGGATCCAACTATTATAGAAATAATGCACAAATTATGATCAATGGAAAAGTATTCCCACATAGACCTATGGACCTATTTGCCATTGTTATAGAATCCGTGGCCACAAAGATTAGGAACAACAAGTTCTGCAACTGGGGCCCGCATGAAGAATTAATGGGAATATAAGTAACATAGTAACATAGTAACATAGTAATTAAGGTTGAATAAAGACATTCGTCCATCAAGTCCAACCTATTCACTTTTTTTTTTTTTTTTTTTTTAACCCTACCTAACAGTTGATCCAGAGGAAGGCAAAAAACCCCAGCTAAAAAAGGGGGGAAAAAATTCCTTCCTGACTCCAAACGGCAATCGGAAAGTATCCCTGGATCAACCAGATCTATATGCATTAAAACCAGTAATTCTCAATATTTTTTAGTTTTAGAAACTTATCCAGGCCTTTTTTAAAGTTATTCAATGAACTTGCCATTACCACCTCTGCTGGAAGACAGTTCCACAGTTTCACCGTTCTCACTGTAAAGAAACCTCTCCTAACTTGAAGATGAAACTTCTTTTCTTCCAACCTTAAAGGATGTCCACGAGTCCTCTGATATGACCTATTAGTGAACAATGCACCAGAGAGTTCACTGTATGGGCCATTAATATATTTGTATAAGGTTATCATGTCCCCACGCAACCGCCGCTTCTCCAATGTAAACAGCCCTAACTTGTCTAATCTGCCTGCATATTCAAGCCCCTCCATTCCCCTTATTAATTTAGTTGCCCTTCTCTGAACTGCCTCAATTTCCAAGATGTCCCTTTTGTATATGGGATTCCAAAACTGCACCGCATATTCCAAAAAGGTAAGTTCCAGGTCCCCCGATCGTCCTATTATTCACAGGGAGGTGAGAATAAGCGTTCTCACCTCCCTGTGAATAATAGAAACGGATGGCACTTAGTTATTTTTTTATTTAATATGAGTTTAGTGTTCCTTTAAGGACATTCTAGTGCATTCGGACCCTGTGCTATGTTACAGAAAGACAAATTGGTTATCTATACATGAACCAGGATGTTACAGTTGTCATAAATGTACTTCGTGCAAATATATGGTGCCAGGAAAGACATTCCAACACCCCATTACCAAAGAGACTATTAAAATTACGCATAGGATAACATGCACAACTACACACGTAGTCTATATGATTACGTGCCCATGTGAACTGATCTATATTGGGAAAACAGATTTATCGCTAAGAATCCGAATAGATGGACACCGTTCCGCCATTTCTACAGCATTCAGGGACAATCAAACAGTAAAACCAGTGGCCAAACATTTTCTCCAAGCAGGCCATGGACTATCGGCCTTGAAGTATATAGCTATTGACCATATCCCACTACCAAGGAGGGGGGGAGACAGAGCAAAGATGCTTTTACAGAGAGAGACTTACTGGATATGGCACCTAGAAACTCTGAACCCTAAGAGTCTTAATGAACATTATTCGTTAAGATGTTTTTTAACTGAACGATAACTAATCCTCTGTCTCGCCTTAAGGCCTTAAAGTAGAATTTGATATGATATGTCATCAGTGGACTTAAGTGAAAACTAGAATTGTTTTTAAACTTTAATATACTATATATTAATCACTATGCACTAGAAATAGAGCACTTTAATGTATACGCTTTAGTAAACTCTTTCGTAATATTGAGCACTGACTAGTCTAGAACTTTAAAATAAACAGTTTTAACAAATGCACTTTTTAATATACAGAATTTTTTTATAAAATAGCTGCACTTTTAAACTAATATATGCACTTTCCTAATGTAGGCACTATTTTACTATGCACTTTACTCAATGGGACCTGTACTAGCTACACAGGTGGAGGGATGTGAGTTAATTAGCTCATGTTGTCTGCACTATGTGTGATACACTTATGTTGTGATTTACAAGAGGTGGGGCCTGTTTGCTCCATTTAGGAGTGTCTGATGCACAGATTTTATTAGCTTGAGAAAAGGTCTGAGAAAAAAGACCGAAACGTCGCTGTTTTTTGCACCCTCAATAAAAGGTTGAATGAAAACCTAGTTGTGCACCTTAACTATATCACTTCAATATAATATAATCTCCTAGGTAGCACCAGGTATTTATACAGGAACTGTGAGTGCGCACACCCATGAAGACCATGAAGTCCTTAAATATAGAAATAGTACACGTTTCAATTTATATATGGCCATCTATAATCCTTTTTTATAGGGTGTGTCACAAAATAACCCAGCTTAATGTAGATATAACTAAATTGTTACAGAAACTTCTTTGTACATAAACAAAAGGTATCACTAATAAGAAATTTACTTAATATATGAACCTCCATGTACATGCAAGAAATGTGCTGAGGTGGCCGTAAAGGGTTTTGCCTTGCTGACTGTGTTTCTGTACAAATGTATAGTAAGTAACAGGTACATTGAACAGTATATATGATGTTTTCACTATTACAGTTAAAATAATGTCCTAATGTATACCTTTTCTGATAATTTGAGTCAGAGATCATGTCCATCCTGTACATTAATTGGCAGAAAACGCAGTTTCTGCACGCATAGGTTACCGTCTTTTATTGTACTGTCTGTCCAAGTGAGTGTAGTGACTACGTGTTAGTCTATCTCCCAGGCAGGGCCGCATCGCTAATGATGCAGGGTGCAGCACACTGCAGAGCGGCACCCTGTAGGGAAGTGGCACACTGTAGGGAAGAAAAAAAATCTTTTTTTTTTAACTGGCGGCCGGTGTCCGCCCTACTGCCTATCTGTAGCAAATACCCCTACCACCCCCATGGCACATTTGTGTGCTGAACCGGTGCCAGGGGGGAAGGGGGAATGTGTTGTGCCATCACAGATGATGATAGACAGATTGGTGATAGATAGATAGACAGATAGATGATGACAGACAGACAGACCATAGATAGATAGATAGATAGATAGATGAGAGATAGAGAGATAGATAGATGATAGATAGATGATAGAGAGATGGATAGATGATAGATAGATAGATAGATAGATAGATAGATAGATAGATAGAAAGAAAGATAAATGATAGATAAATAGATAGATAGAAAGATAGATGATAGATAGATAGAAAGAGAGATGATAGATAGATAGATAGATAGATAGATAGATAGATAGATAGATAGATAGATAGATCCCCCCCCCACCCCTCCCCCCCTCCTTGTGCTCCTTTGCCTTTCTTCCTCCCTGTCCTCTAGCTCCGCTCCCTAGAAATCACATAGGGAGAACATAAGGTTAATAACAACAAGAAGTTAGAAAACGAGGAAATTCCAACACCTACATGATTATAGAGATCTCCACGAAGTCTTTAAGCAAAGTAAAGACAGACGCAAGAGACACACACGTCGTACAACAGCACTCCAAATTATTAACTTAACAAATACCAACTTACTGAAACACAAAAGGCAGTCTTACAAAAGTGGTTCATCCTTCTGTACTACCAAACATTTGGATACATTTTGGATTACATTTTGCATCCATTTTTCTCTTCCATAGAAAACTGACATTAAAATCATACTTCAGTAAACCATCAATTACAATGGCAGCTCCCATTGATCCTCTAGATACAGAGAATAAGAGGTGTTGATTGAGCGATCGGATAAGGGTGGAAATGTGTCTTGTGGTCTGAAGATAGTTACAGGGAAGAGATTTTAAACAACTGCATACAATTACTAACAATATTGCTATACCCTCGATCCTACAAACGAATCTTTAAAAAAAAAACTACATCTAATTGACTAGCCTTTGAGGAAGGCCTCATTTCCAAGAATGACACAATTATTTACAAGTACAGCACCCGTGAATCCACTTTTTATCTTCTACTGAAAGTCCTCAAGAGTTTGACTAGTCCTCCAGGTAGGTGAGCATAGGGGGTTAATGAATAGATCCTTTTTATTGATTTTTTATTGGCAACACACACGTCTTGGTGTGTGATCTAATAAATAAACTTCAATCAAGAGATTATATAGAATCATATTCTAGTGAAATGGAGAATAATGACCTAGCTGGAGACACCATTTTGTATGGCTTGTTTGGAATTTGTTTTTGTAGTACAACTACTTACATTTGCTAATAAATTCTATATCCACTATGCAGTACTGCATGGGCAATCGTTGCGTGATAGCGGATGGTGAGAGAGGGAATTGTTTTTTGCAGATGATCTAATATTCTTTACTTCATTTATTAATTCTGGATAATTTCATAGATGACATTCGTTTATATGGAAGGGACCAAAGTATCTGCTGGTTTGACTTTATTAATATTCTTAACAAAAACACAACACGTAAAATTTCTCAATGACATGTAAATGTTCTTGAACATAACAATAAGAAAACATGGATCCAGGTTATCATTACCTCTATCGCAACCAATAATTCAGAATGGCATCTGTTAAAGCATATAAAAAATAACTGGCAATCCTAAAAAAACGATAAAATTCTGTCTAAATTTATTCTAGATATCAAGTGATAGCAGCCAGGAGAAATGATCCCCTCGGACAGGGCCATCTCTAGACTTTTTGCCACCGACACAAAAAATTCCAGAAGTGTGATGCTTCTCTCATAAGTAGGATGTGGCTTTTCAAAAGTGGGAGGGGCTTTTATACATGTTGATTTAACTTGGTTTATTATCATGGTATTTACATATCTTCCTCCATTTATTTACAATACATTGAAGGACCCACCCTCTAAATAGTATCCCCACTCCAGACCCAAACATTTCCTCTGGAATAAAGGTTTTGGCCAAAGATTTGTAAGCCTGTCAGCTGCCACCACGTCGAGGTAGACACTTTCGGACAGCAGGGCCCTAACTAACCTACTAATCTAACCTAGCTTAACCTAACAACTCTATATATGTACAAACCTGTTAGGTAGAAGGGTTATGCATAATGCTACACTTGGTAGCCAAAAGCTTTCTGTACTTAAATCAAAGTGTAACCAGAGATCAGGGTGGAATGAAAATCCACCCACAATCTACAATGTCATTTTACAGATTAAATGCATTAAATATCTATTATCATCTGTCTACTATCATCTCTATCATCATCTGTCTATCTATCTATCTCTATCATCATCTGTCTATCTATCTATCTCTATCATCATCTGTCTATCTATCTATCTCTATCATCATCTGTCTATCTATCTATCTCTATCATCTATCTATCTATCTATCTATCTATGGTCTGTCTGTCTGTCTGTCATCATCTGTCTGTCTATCTATCTATCTCTATCATCTATCTATCTATCTATCTATCTATCTATCTATCTATCTATCTATCTATCTATCTATCTATCTATGGTCTGTCTGTCATCATCTGTCTATCTATCTATCTCTATCATCATCTGTCTATCTATCTATCTATGGTCTGTCTGTCTGTCTGTCTGTCATCATATGTCTATCTATCTATCTCTATCATCATCTGTCTATCTATCTATCTATCTATCTATCTATCTATCTATCTATCTATCTATCTATCTATCTATCTATCTATCTATCTATCTATCTATCTATCTATCTATGGTCTGTCTGTCTGTCATCATCTGTCTATCTATCTATCTCTATCATCATCTGTCTATCTATATATCTATGGTCTGTCTGTCTGTCATCATCTGTCTATCTATCTATCTCTATATCTATCTATCTATCTATCTATCATCTCTTCTATCTATCTCCTATCTATCTATCATCTCTATCTATCTCTCTATCTATCTATCTATCTATCTATCTATCTATCTATCCATCCATCTATGGTCTGTCTGTCTGTCTGTCATCATCTGAGATAGATAGATAGATAGATAGATAGATAGATAGATAGATAGATAGACAGATGATGACAGACAGACAGACAGACCATAGATGGATGGATAGATAGATAGATAGATAGATAGATAGATAGATAGCAGAGAGATAGATAGATAGATAGATAGATAGATAGATAGATAGACAGATGATAGATAGATAGATAGATAGATAGATATAGAGATAGATAGATAGACAGATGATGACAGACAGACAGACCATAGATATATAGATAGACAGATGATGATAGAGATAGATAGATAGACAGATGATGACAGACAGACAGACCATAGATAGATAGATAGATAGATAGATAGATAGATAGATAGATAGATAGATAGATAGATAGATGATAGAGATAGATAGATAGACATATGATGACAGACAGACAGAACAACGACCATAGATAGATAGATAGACAGATGTGATTAGAGAAGATAGATAGACAGATGATGACAGACAGACGCCATAGAGTAGATAGAGAGATAGATAGATAGATTAGATAGATAGGGATAGATAGATAGATAGATAAGATAGATGATTATAAACAGATGAGACTCGTTAGAGCAGAATGATAGATGTATGATTATGATCATGGATGATAGAGATTTGATATGATGTGATATTGATGTGATATGATATGATGATGAGATGATGATAGAGATAGATGAATGCATATGATAGATAGAGTGCGATGATGATAGAGGATAGATAGATAGATAGATAGATAGATAGATAGATAGATAGATAGACGACAGACAGACCATAGATAGATAGATTGATAGATAGATGATGATAGAGATAGATAGACAGATGATGATAGATATAGATAGATAGACAGATGATGATAGATATTTAATGCATTTAATCTGTAAAATGACATTGTAAGATTGTGGGTGGACTTTTTCATTCCACCCTGATCTCTGGTTACACTTTGATTAATAGTACAGAAAGCTTTTGGCTATTCCCAAGTGTAGCATTATGCATAACCCTTCTACCTTAACAGGTTTGTACATATATAGTTTGTTATGTTAAGCTAGGTTAGATTAGTTAGGTTAGTTAGGGCCCTGCTGTCCGAAAGTGTCTACCTCGACGTGGTGGCAGCTGACAGGCTTACAAATCTTTTGGCCAAAACCTTTTATTCCAGAGGAAATATGGTGGGTCTGGAGTGGGGATAATATTCTAGAGGGTGGGTCCTTCAATGTATTGTAAATAAATGGAGGAATGATATGTAAATACAATGATAATAACACAAGTTAAATCAACGTGTATAAAGCCCCTCCCACTTTTGAACAAGCCACATCATACTTCCGGAGAAAGCATCACCCACTTCAATTATAAAACCACACCCCTTCTGGCGAGGGGGGGGGCAGCATTTGGAATTTTGTGTCAAGTGCCAAAAAGTCTATAGACGGCCCTGCACTTAGTAAACCAATCTCTGTCGTAGGGTCTTACCCCTCCGATATAAGATGACAGGGGGCACCGAAAATTCTTCAATTGTCTGATAGGCATCCTTAAGAATATGCCAGTGACGCACCAAACATTTGTTGATAGCCTCACTTTCTTTACAAAATTGTGTGACAACCTTACTGCATCTGGTGCGCTGTGGAATGTCAAAAAACGTTTTGGACATCATGTAGGCCCCATAAAATAAGATAACACGATACATATATTACATTGGGATAGCGGGAATTTTTAACAGTAACATGGTTTACAGCGTCAACCCCTAAGTGAAAGAGGAAGTCTGATGCAAGGAAATAGTATATAAACTTGGGATTTGGGGCATTTCTCATCCTTTAGCATGTAAAAAAAATGCATTGCAGTTCATATCAATGTGGGTGGGCACACTGCATGTGCTGTGCAGTCCATTTTCAGATCAAATGCGATCACCTATTTTTGGTAATTGCATGTGCTCTAGTAGCGCAACTTGCAGTGCACACTGACAGTAACACGTGTGTTACTGTCCAGTCTAGTGTGACCTCAGCCATAGGGCTTTAGAATCATACCTCTTGAATGTGCTAGATGTTAGATTAATTAAGTTATGAGACATTTTCCCTATTAAAGAGAAAATGACAGTTACTTTAAAAACGATAATTAGAAAAATGAAATAAAAATACTTCCTCAATTTACAACACAGCAGTCAACAGTATATTATATTCTCTGAAACTATTTTTTCTGTTAATCAAATAGACTTAAGCTAAAATTCAAACTAAAGAAACTAAAACTAGACCTCCATTTAAAATTTCACAGGGTCACCTTTTAAGCCAATTACACACGCACAGTTATGAACAATGCAGAAAATAAGAAAATAAGATTAAAGCCTTTTTACTAAATAGTGTTATTCTGGGCACCCATTAGGGGTTTTCAGTTAGAACACCAGAAAATTAAAGGATAACTGTATTGCCTCAATGCATTTTTTTTAAATTGCTTTAAAAAGAGTAAAGGTACGCAACCCTCCCCATACATTTTTTTCCTGATTTCGAGCATCTCTCTGCCTTCAATTAGCCATGCTGTGAAGGGGGTGTAACGATTCTGTCTGCCTCTAACTGTCACTCAAAGCTAGCATGCGAAAAAATACTTCTCCACCCATTAAATCTACCAGCACAATAACAAAAAGCTTCTCTCCTCCCAGGCTAAGTCATTTAATATTAATCAAATTAATTGAAACAAGCATCTCTCATCATAACTTTGGTTTGGAAAGAGGGGCTAATTTACCAAATCTTTCCTGTGTTAAATGCTGTCTACAGCACAGAAATACCAAAATATCTACAGAGGCCTACTACACAAGCAGAACATAAAAAGTCAAATTCAAAACAGAACATACAATGAAATGTTACCAATGACTCAGGATTACAGAATAAATAATATTTAATACATTGATTGACAGTATTTAAGACCATGAGCTGTCATTATCACATCTGCTGAAGAAGGAATAGACTGTCACTATGTGGTATAACACACAGTCCAAGACTTTCAGTCAACAGACAAACTGGAAGGAATAGAGAGCTCATGTGTCTCTCACACCTCTCTCAACAAAGGATTTGGTAATCCCTATTTGTTTGTAATTAATACTAAATCTAAGAAGAACAAGCAGATCACTAATACTATAAATAACTAATATATTGTCATCTTAACTTTGCCTGCAAAAGAAAATGCATAAAGACAGATGAGGAAGGTCATTCAACAGCAACTTATATATAAAATAATATAACAACTTAAATTACAGCTGACTACAAAATTGGAAGCCAATCTACTCAGTGAGCTCCAGAGACTAGGTTACTATAAATTTATGGGGAGGTTAATTCAGATAAGACCAACATGAAAATATTGCAATACAGAAGGAATCTGTACAACCCAAAGATTTTTTGGTGTTGCATTTATTTATAGGGAGTGTGGCAACATGCAAGGGGTTAAAGTCACACTAACTGATCGTGAATTGGTTAGCGTGACTTTAACCCCTATTGTTAGCAGCTGCAGCTCTGGGTGAATACATGTATGCATGTTGCAATTACACGAAAATAATCTTTTTAACCGCCATATTTGTTTGCTAAAAAAACATCAGGAATGAGCTTTGTTCCCCGGTGTTCTGATCAGGCTCTCTGCTTGCAGGAAATTGCAAGCAGGGGGTCGGACTGGCAGCCACGTCTGTGATTGGCTGAGAGGCAGCCAATCACAGACACAGCTGCCAGCAGTGCAGTATGCCAGGGGATTGAAGCGATGTAAGTACATTACTGATGATATTTGTTTTGCAAACGAACATGGCGGTTGGGGGTAGGCTAGGGTCCCCTACACTATGAAAAATGGGCTTTAAGGTAGGGCACCAAGCAGCAAAGAAGGATCCAAATGGAGGGAGGAGTAGGAGGACCCCACTGCGCGTGCCAGAAACCTCTCAGAGGACAGGGAAGGGGCAGAAATCTTTTAACACAGAGACTGGCTCCTGCTCTTCACTTTCTAGGACTTTGGCTAGACACTGCAGGGCAACCATATTGATCAGAGGGGTAATGTAAGGATTTTTAACACTACACAGTGGGGATAGTAGTGAAGAAAATTTTAGTCTTGGGGGTGGACATGCCCTTTAAGTAAAAAGTCAGATCACAAAGCCTACATAATAAACCCAAACACTACAGAGTGAGATATGCAGGTGGAAGGTAGTAAATGCAAAAACACATCTTAAAAGGTAACTTTGGTCCAAAAATGACTTTAGGTAAGTTAGCAGGAATTGCTTTCCTGAGGATTTTTGCAATTTACTTTCATTATTTATTTTACATAGTTTTGAAAATGTTTACATTTATATGTGTGATACGGGAGCAGCATCGTCAGATCCCCTGCACTTCCTGCTCTGAAACCATGTGACAATCCCTCTTTCCTGTGTCTCCTCTTCCTCGTGGGCCCCCATGGCCCCTCCCATTGCAGACCCACCCTGACCCCTTCCCTTGCAGCCCCCTTGGGCCTTTCCCTTGCAGCCTCCTGTGGCCCCTCCCACTCATGTGTTCTGAGGCCCCGCCCACTCACAGGCTCTGTGGCCCCTCTCACTCATGGCCCCTCCCACTTGTGGGCCCCGTGGTCACTCCCACTCATGGGTCTAGTGGCCGCTACCCTTGCAGACCCATCCTGGCTCCTTCCCTTGCAGCCCCCCTGTGGATTCCCCATGGGCTCCCCATTGCCCCACCCCACAATACACACACCCCTTACAGAAAACTATAAAAGCACTGAATCTGTGTGTGGGAGGGGCTACAGGAGGCTGCAAGGGAAGGGGTCAGGTTGGGTCTGCAAGGGGAGGCATTAAAAAAAGCAGTGCTGTGGGCTGTGCTGTTCTCCCCACCCCCTCTACCCTGCACTGAGCATGTGCCAACCGAAGATTAGAGGAGGAAGTAGTATTTCTGACTGCAGATTCAGAATCTCCCACCCCCTAACTTTATGATCAGTGATTTCTTCATATTTTGGGCTGTGCAGCACATAGAGAGGTGGTTGATGGCTTGTTTTTAAAGGTAGGAATCGGGCCTTTCATTTAAAATAAACTTGTTTGGAGAACACAGATCCCCTTTAAATAATTAAAAACAAAGCCTCGGGCATATTGCCCACTGCATAGCATGAAAAAAAATCAATGCAGTTTTTATACATAACGCTTAGTGTGCTATGCTTGACCCAGCTAGAGAGACCTTTGCATCTCCCTGTGCTAAGAGGAGGAAGACATGTGATTTAAAAGGTTACATAATTTCAATCTTTTGCTTCTAAAATACTAGTTATTAAGCCAAAATGTTTCTTCTTTAAATGTAATTTCAGTATATGTATCTATGTAATAGAAGGATATACATGTCAGTTAGATATATTATTAGTGGGAAGGGATGTCGGGGTTGTCCGGGTTGGTTATAATATTATATCTAATATTATAATTGCTGCATTTAAGGGCTTGTCCTCCTTTTAAACCAAAAACTTGCCACTTGCCAGTTACATGCAAAGTGCTAAAAATTCCAGTTGGAGTTAGGGGCAAATAAATTTTTTTTTATAAAATAAAAGTTACCAATTTTTTGTTTTAAGGGTGGACATGTCCTAACTAAAACAAAAAATGTGGGAGAAGATATCATCTCTGGAGAATTCAATCAAATCAAAAGCACCGGGATTTCAAGCTAAAACTTGGACTCAGTCCTCACTGATATTTTCAAAATTAAATACAGTTCATGTTTAAAATGAGTATATTCCACACGAACAGAAAAGAAGGTACATTGCTGCTTAATGACAAAGTACAAGAACCTACCGCAAATTGATCTCTCCATTGATGCGATTCTTGAATCTCCTCTGCCTTCTTTGCAAGATGCTGAAAATTTAAAAAAAAAAGGATTAGAATTTTATTACATTTACTTTCTCTGAATAAGTATTTTTTAAAGAACACAAATCTATAGTAAAAGGTTAATAGTTTAAAGGACAACTACACTTTAAAAATTATGTTTTTCATAAAACAAGATAACCCACTGAAGGTAGGATTGATTACTAGAGATGACCGAACTCACTGAAATCCATTCCGCTTTTAGATTTGCGGATTTTCGAAAAACTCCAAAAATTCGAAAATCCACAAGATAACCCACTGACGTCAAAGGGAGTTAAATGATTCAAAAGTTCCTCCAAAAAAGAAGGTATAAATAGCAATGGTAACTTACTGTATGTAAATGGATTAGGGATTTGGAGACACGTATCAATGCCCAAAATCTTTTTTAAAAAACACCATACAGTTCTGGAAACTTCATTCATTTTTTTCGAAATATCGAAAAATTAAAGGGCATGTCCACCTCCAAACTGAAATTTAACCCCATACTGGCCCCACTGTGTAGTTTAATAAAATCCTTACCTTACATCTCTGACCCAAATGGTTCTCCTGCTATGCCATTTCTAAGTCCAGAAAACACAGTGTAGGAGCTCTGAGTGATTCATCCAGTGCCTGTCTCTGCCTCAACCTCATCAAGGTTTGAGGCATGCACAGGAGAGCCCTCCCCCCCACCTCTCCCTCCCCCTAGCTACAAACCCCTTTGATATCTTGTAGGTATTTCTTCCCCAGACCCAACCGCCATAATAGAAATTTGAGAAAGTCCCCTGATCGTTACTTACCTTACCTCTCTCCCCCAGTGTTCTGAGCAGCCGGCAGCTGCTTCCATGATTGGCTGCCTCTCCATGCAAGCAGAAGGCCGGGCAGTGCGGCGGAGGAGAGAGGGAAGGTAAGTAACGATCGGAGTACTTTCTCAAATTTCTATTATGGCGGTTGGGGCTGGTGAAGGAATACCTACAAGATATCAAAAGTTGCAAAAAGGGGTGGACATGCCCTTTAAGATTTTTATATTTGCAAATTCTCGATTCTTCGATAATTATCGAAAACAGTTCTACATTAGCTCGATTCTTTGATAATTATCGAAAACAGTTCTACATTAGCTCCCATTCTTCAATTAATCTTACAGGAGCCAGGAGCGAAGGTACAGAACAGGTCCCGACTGTTTCCGGCTTTGCTTAACTATAGCGAGCATGCACACTAAAGAATAGACAATGGGTGGAAAAGTTGCAGAAGTCTGATTCTATGCATGTTTACAATACAGATACAGCATGTTAGAGACCATAATTGTAAAAGGTATCATATCCCTTTGAAGGGCCTTTTTACAGAGAAAACAAACTTCACTAGTCTACCTTTATCTCTCAAATTCACCATTCAAACAGTTTAGTTGCTAGCTTCCAATGGCAGTATTAGACTGCAGTTCAAAAAAAAAACACAGTAACACTTACTTCTGAAAATATAAAAAGGGCAAAAGGACATTGATTTTAATTCTTAAATGGAAAATGTAATTTGATTTGTGAGGTTGTCTTGTAATGAATGTCAATATCAAATTAAGGGTCTTATCTTTAGAAGAGGAACTAATTTAATGACATTTGAGGCACTCTGCTTTGAATTAATTTACTATGGAAACAGGAACATTTTTTAAATGGGAAATGAAGTCTAGACGAAATAGAAAGCTAAGCTAATATACTGTACTTATAAGGGCATAGTGCATTAAATACAATTAAATTGCTTGATACTGTCAAAACAAATAAATATATAAATAAACACCTTTGTATATAAAGTAAATAAGTGTTAATTATTTAATTATTGACTACAGCAAACTTACTGAGCTTGTGATTGTTTAATTTGTTTAATATTGTTCTTCACCCCCCAAGGGCGAGTGTGTGTGCGTATATATCTATATAATATATATATATATATCAACCATATATATATACACTAGTGCTAGAGGGTCGCACTCCTACCTTGCCGCCAATGTGCCTGGGTGCTTCCAATAGTGATACACAATGAGATAGAAAGAAGCACTCCTGGGTCTTCAGTAACTAGTGTTTATTCAAACAAACCAACGTCTACGCGTTTCAGCCCATCCAGGACGTCTTCAGGAAAACAATAATGTAACTTCCACCGCTACCAATAACCATAACAAAACACACACACACCCACCCTCATTGGATAGCTTCCGTGCAGTGTTAACCCTCTATGTGTAGAACATACCCGCACTAATGTGTCTCCCCGCTGGTGGGCTATGTCTGTCAAATCAGTATTAAAAGTGCTAAAAGAGTTACGTGTACCTTATTAAAAGTCAAATGTGTGACCCCACATGATAAACCCAGAGGTAAGAGCATAAAGTGTTAAAAAATGTTAAAAGAGAAAAATTGCCAGAAAGTGCAACATATTGACAACCAGCAGCCGTATCGGAATGTGGTGCTGCATATTGAGTGGCTAAAAGGCCAATAGTAAACAGTGAAATCCGTGCTATTAGGTGAAAATATCCCCAGGTGACAGGGTATCCCCTCAGAAAAGTGCTATACTGCTACAGCATGTGACAAGTCTAAGAAATTATCCCTATACATTTCTAAAGGACGTGCTATTTATAATAAGTGCAAATAGCTATATATAAAGTGCATATAGAACAATGAAATTCATAAAATATCAAAGCCATTTGTATAAAAAGGCTAAAAAAATCTACAAAAGTACAAAAATCGGCAGCAATGTTACGGACTCGAATCCTGGGAAATATTTAATGTTAAAAATATCTACAAAAATGCAAAATTCAGAAACACTGTAACAGACTTAAATCCTGGTAAATACTTACATATCCATTATATGAGTGTCTATTTCAAGGGGAGGCTATATGATGAAAAAGGGGGCAACTGTAAAAGCTAAATGGCCATATTGAGGTGTGATAAGGCGTATCTGCTGTATATAAAAAAGGTGTATACAGTGGGATCCTCACACTTATAAAAAACATGATAATGATAATTGTTCGTTCAATCCTTTTGGGTTAGGGTGTTCAATTCTTGATCCAATTTCTTTCTCTCTGCAGTAGGGCTTGTGCCCTATTAAGCTGGGTACACACGATTAAGCTGGGAACACACGATGAGATATTTCGGTCCGATCGACCGATAGTTCAGTGTATCAGTCGATCGGACCGAAATTATCGAATCCGAATGTGCCCATGTCCGATCGACCGTTCGTCCGAATCGGACGAAAGGACGATCGGACAGGGTGGAAAACCTTGTCCGATCGTGCGGTCCTCTATGGACCGCACGATTGGTCGCGGTGACTATCGGACGCGGCTGCTTTTGCCGCGACCGACAGTCCTTCCTCCTGGCCGACCGTTCGAAAGTATCGAACGGTCGGTCAGGAGGAAAAATCGCTAGGTGTGTACCTAGCTTTAGAGCCATCTTTTGCGGGTTCATGATCTATGGCCATCCATTTCATGGTAGCAATGGGGTGGCCCTTTTCTTGAAAGTGTTTGGCGACCGACTGTTCTACAAATTTTTCTTGTAACTGGTTTACCGATGTGGACACTGTCTATGGTTTGCCATGCGTTCACAGAGAGTGGTGGTTGTCTTGCCCACGTAGTATAACCCACATGGGCAAGTGATGATGTACACTGCAAACGGGGATAAGCAGGACATTGGACTAAACACTAGTTACTGACGACCCAGGAGTGCTCCTTTCTATCTCATTATATATATATATATATATATATATATATATATATATATATATATATATATACCATCTATAGATAGATAGACAGATGATGATAGATATTTAATGCATTTAATCTGTAAAATGACATTGTAAGATTGTGGGTGGACTTTTTCATTCCACCCTGATCTCTGGTTACACTTTGATTTATAGTACAGAAAGCTTTTGGCTATTCCCAAGTGTAGCATTATGCATAACCCTTCTACCTTAACAGGTTTGTACATATATAGAGTTTGTTAGGTTAAGCTAGGTTAGATTAGTTAGGTTAGTTAGGGCCCTGCTGTCCGAAAGTGTCTACCTCGACGTGGTGGCAGCTGACAGGCTTACAAATCTTTTGGCCAAAACCTTTTATTCCAGAGGAAATGTTGTGGGTCTGGAGTGGGGATACTATTCTAGAGGGTGGGTCCTTCAATGTATTGTAAATAAATGGAGGAATGATATGTAAATACCATGATAATAACACAAGTTAAATCAACATGTATAAAGCCCCTCCCACTTTTGAATAAGCCACATCCTACTTATGGAGAAAGCATCACACACTTCATTTGGAATTTTGTGTCAGGTGGCAAAAAGTCTAGAGATGGCCCTGCTCCGAGGTGATCATTTCTCCTGGCTGCTATCACTTGATTATCTAGAATAAATTTAGACAGAATTTTATCGTTTTTTTAGGATTTGCCAGTTATTTTTTTATGCTTGCTTTAACAGATGCCATTCTGAATTATTGTTTGCGATAGAGGTAATTGATTAACCTGGATCCATGTTTTCTTATTGTTATGTCAAGAACATTTACATGTTCATTGGAGACATTTTACGTGTTGTGTTTGTTAAGAATATTAATAAAGTCAACCAGCAGATACTTTGGTCCCTTCCATATAAACGCAATGTCATCTATGAACTTATACCAGACTTTAATAAATGAAGTAAAGAATATTAGATCATCTGCAAAAACAAATTCCCTCTCTCACCATCCGCTATCACGCAACGATTGCCCATTGCAGTACTGCATAGTTGGATATAGAATTTATTAGCAAATGTAAAGTAGTTGTACTACAAAACAAATTCCAACAAAGCCCATACAAAATGGTGTCTCCCAGCTAGGTCATTATTCTCCATTTCACTAGAATATGATTCTATATAATCTCTTGATCTTGAAGTTTATTTATTAGATCACACCCAAGACGTGTGTGTTGCCAATAAAAAATCAATAAAAAGGATCTATTCATTTAACCCCCTATGCTCACCTACCTGGAGGACTAGTCAAACTCTTGAGGACTTTCAGTAGAAGATAAAAAGTTGGATTCACTGGGTGCTGTACTTGTAAATAATCTGTGTCATTCTTGGAAATGAGGCCTTCCTCAAAGGCTAGTCAATTAGATGTAGTTTTCTTTTAAAGATTTCTGTAGGATCTGAGGGGAGTTAGCAATATTGTTAGTAATTGTATGCAGTTGTCTTAACATCTCTTCCCTGTAACTATCTTCAGACCACAAGACCACATTTCCACCCTTATCCGATCGCTCAATCACCACCTCTTATTCTCTGAGTATCTAGAGGATCAATGGGAGCTGCCATTGTAATTGATGGTTTACTGAAGTATGATTTTAATGTCAGTTTTCTATGGAAGAGAAAAATGTATGCAAAATGTAATCCAAAATGTATCCAAATGTTTGGTAGTACAGAAGGATGAACCACTTGATAAGACTGCCTTTTGTGTTTCAGTAAGTTGTGTATTTGTTAAGTTAATAATTTGGAGTGCTGTTGTATCTGTTACTTGTGTTTCCTCTGTGCTCTCTGTCTTTACTTTGCTTTAAAGACCTGTCTGAGATCTCTATATCCATGTTAGGTGTTGTACATTTCCTCTGTTTTCTAACTTTCTGTCTGTTATTAACCTTATGTCTCCATCTGTATTTCTATTATCTATCTAGATGCATTTCTATTAAAGTCAAATTGATCCCACTGGAGTTTGGATTTTTTCTTTTTTGATAATATCCTTCTCTTCGTTATCTAAATCTAATATAATTATTTTATCCAGCTCCAAGAATTCAGTTTTTGTCAGTGTCTCATTAAATTATTTCGTTAATTTACCTTTTTACAGTCTGTAAACAGTCCTAAACAGTACCTCTTCCCATTTGCTTTTAATTTCTGGGGTGGGTTTCCATGCTGGGAGTATCCTAATAGGCAGTTCCCTTGGTATTATTTTCAATGAATAGTATTTCTCTAAACTATTGATTTTCCACCACAAATGTGCATAATGGAAAATGTAAGTTTCTTAAATTTCTAGTTCTATCCTCTTCATTTCGGCCAAATGTCTTTTCTTTAAATAGATCATCTTTTCTTTTGCCCAGATTCCCCAAATCACAGCTCATTATTACTGGATATATAACCCATAGTGCTCTGGATCTAAAAAACTCAAGTAGGGCCTAATAAATATTTATAGAAACCAATGAACACAGGCAGAGGTATCATTGACACAAAAATAGATTAATTACTTAAACTCCTAAGGTAGGAAGATGCTAAAGAGTAAGATATCTAATGCAACCCAGAAAAAAGTCCTTTTGGTGAAATAAATTAAATTCCTTAATTCATACACATGGGGAATAATAAATAAATGGACACATATACATGACCTAAAAACTATTTAAGAACATATATTACAAAAATCCCTCTGTTTCTGCCATCACCCAAGTCTCTGTCAGTACAAATGTAAAGACTAATCAGTAACTATACTTATCCTTCCATAGTCAGTATATATATATATATATATATTCGTCATATATATGGAGGGTACACATAGGACATCAGTAAATAGGGCTGGCAGGAAGAGGGACACAGAGCAGCTGGACACGTTTCACACATTAGGCTCAACAGTGTTGTGGTGAGCATCATCTTGGAGGTGCCAGTTATAGCTTCCGTGAACACAAACATCTTGCAATACACGCAAATTGACCCGAGGTCCTTAATCTCACATACGTGAGAGTACTGTAATGAACTTCAGAACTTCCAGATTTTCAATAATTCTAGAAAATACAGAATTACTTTTTTAAGGATTACTGAATCTTCTTTCGAGGGTTATATACTTTTTAGGGTTTACCGAATCTACTTTTGAGGGTTATATACATTTGAGTCTTACCGAATCTACCTTCGAGGGTTAACAAATATACCAGGCTACTTTTGAGGGTTACCCAATATGTGAGGCTATTTTCTAAGGTTACTTAAAGTATCCTTGTATATTGCGTTAAATGGAAGTTTATTTTTATTTCCGTTTTAGTGATTTGTATGTGTTCCCCTGACTATTTCTCAGGTCCCTCTGTTATTTACACTTACTATACTTACTATTGGTAATTCTACCTAAAATATGAATGTTCTGGAAAGTGTGTAGTGACTTGGCAAGAATGGGTTAACTATTGGTATTAATAGGACCAATAAAAATACCATTCCACCCTGGAACAGTCCTATTGTTTATATTGCGATTAGTGAAGCATGGAACCAGATCTCCTTTTCCAGACAATGTGGGGCCGAACCGTGTATCTGGAATTCTCTTCAGCTAGGGGTCTGGTGGGTACCCTAAGAGGTCATTTTAAGGACAACCATACATGTAAAATAAATGTATTTCGGTATTGGAATATGTAAGACAGAAACCAATATTATATTTGTGAATGGGAAGGTGGGCCATTAAAATTATACCCAACATGGAGACCTTATTCCCTTGCCAAGGCGAGTTATTAATATCTTGGGAAATATGGATTACACACAGGTCATGTTTGGTATTGGAGGAACTGATAATTAATAGAGGAGAGGAATATGTGGTGAATATCCCAATACAATGTACATATCTACATTTATATGGAATCTGCCTAACTGAGGGGGAATGAATGCTTTTGGCTAGTCGTAAATCTGGACATCCTAGACACTCCCACCTCATGCATAGCCAGGAGGGGGGTGGTTCATCAAAGGGTTAAAAAATCCTTGTAGCCCCTATAACGGTGTTCATACTGTGTGTATGGACCCAATGTTTCTGTCTGTGAATATTTTTATCCTTTTTATTTTATATAACAGTTATACCTATTGTATGTCATTTTATTATAACACAATTTTCTTTTATTTTTGTATTATATGCACTGTCCACCTTTTGGAATATTAAATCTAAAATTTAATAAGTTTTGTCTTTGATGCTCTAAAAGAACTCAGTTAGCCTCTGTTAAGTTTATATGTGGTTGAATGGAGTGCTTTGCAGTGTAAATGCTAATTAACTCTGTGACTGCTTGTGAAGGACTGATGCTATTTAGCCAGTTAGTTGCTGGAGATAATGGTGTAGTGTTAACCATTTAGCTGCCAGGACAGGGGTGTGCATAGTCAGTGAGAGTCAAGAGTGTTTTTGGGGTGTCTTTAAGGCCATAACTTAAAGTGGTGGCAGCTTGTACTGATTGATTGGTCAGATCACATGCCCAGCGAACTGGCGTTCGTGACAATGAACTTTCAAATTTTCTTCTCCCAGTGACTTCTATGGGTTCGTTTATGGATTTTCCAATTTTTTTATAAAAACTGAAAATTTGCCGGTTTCGAAAAACTCTAGTAATAAAAACTGTAAGAGTAGCATGCAGCATTAGTTTTTAATTTAAAGGGTATGTCCACCCCAAAAATAAAAATTTTCTGTGGTGTAGGACACCCCAGCCCACCCCCAACCATAAAGTTCGATTTGTTAAACAAGCCACAGGCACATACTTATGCTCATTGGTTCCCATGGCTGTCTGCTCCTAGCCCTCTGATTACCAGAAGTTGCAAACGAGCCGGACCAGCAGCGGTGTCTGTGATTGGCTATGTCTGCGTAGCTGGCAGCCGTGGGATTGAAGGAGCATAAATATGTTTCTGGGGCTTGTTTTACAAATCTAATTTGGGGGAGGGCAGGGGTATGCTACACTATAGAAAAAGGGTTTAATGGAAGGTGGAAGAGGGAGCCATGAAGGGATCCAGAGGGTGGAAATGGAATGGGATGGGGCTGGAGCGTGCGCATGCCAGAAACCTCAACATGGACAAGAAAGAGGCAGGCATCCGGATGACTCACAGACAGCTCCTACTTTTCATTTTATGGAACTTTGAACAGGCACTGCAGGAGAACCATTTGGAGCAGAGGATTAGGATTTTTGAACACTGGGGCCAGAAGTGGGTTAAATTTTAGTTTTGGGGTAAACATGCCCTTTAATGGGCTTGTCCTGCCAAAATACAGACCAGTTGCTCTTTACATTGGCTAGTCGACAGCCAATCACAGATGCGGCTGCTGGCTTTTCAGAGCACAGATGGATCGAAGGTCTGCAAATAAGTTTGCAGTGACTTTCTTCCAAATATAACTCAGGGGTTAGGGTTGTGGTGGGATAGACTACCCATAATAAAAAGCATTTCAAGCTAGGGGGATGCAGCAGAGTTATGGGATCCTGAGGGGGTGGGGAAGGCATGTCACAAACCTTGTTGAGGTTAGGGAAGCAGCAAGGACCAGATGACTCACTGACAGCTTGGACTGTTCACCTTCCTGGACTTTGAAAAGGCATAGCAGGAGAACCATAAGGAGAGATGTTAGGTAAGGATTTTTGAACACTACACACTTGGGCCAGTATGAGGTTAAATTTTAGTTTTGGGGTGGACATGCCTTTAAAAACAACTCCCAGCCAAGGAATGCTGGGAGTTATAGTTTTCAAACATCTGGAGATCTACTGGTTACCTATCTATGATTTTATAACTATGTCCTGCAGAATATACATTTCAATCTCCACCCAATGTCTAAACTTGCATTATGGGAGACAGTAAAAGTTACTCATCAAGTGGTAGATTATTATTATCATCACTAGAATAATCCACATCCCATAGATCATTATGGCCAGAAGGATTTACAAAGACCAATTAAATCACGTCATCTGTTCCCATGCAGACACTTGCTCTGGTCTCATGCATAGAAGTTTGTTACTTTGTTCCACGGGAGATTGTTACTGTATATACTCGAGTATAAACCGAGCCGAGTATAAACCGAGGTACCCATTTCTACCTAAAAAAACTAGTAAAAATGATTGACTCGAATATTAACCGAGGGTAGAAAATATGAACACTAAAAGCAAACCTATAATTAGTAAAAATGATTAGGAAATGAACATGAATAAACAGGAGGTCCATTAAAGTATTTATTTTACCGTAAATAAAAACAACTTGTTCAGTAGTGACTTCACTTAGCAGCATAATGTAAAGTCACAAAACTACCATATGTAGGAACATCTACATAACCAGTACCGTATACCGTATATACTCGAGTATAAGCCGACTCGAGTATAAGCCGAGGCACCCATTTTTGACTAAAAAATTAGAAAAGATGATTGACCCGAGTATAAGCCGAGGGTATACAGTAACCCTAATACCTTTCCACTGTAGATGTTTGGAAACTACAACTCCCAGCATGCTTGGTTGCTGGGAGTTGTAGTTTCCAACCACCTATAATAGAAAGGTATTGGGGGTTACTGTATGGCATACTGTCCCCCACCCTAATACCTTTCCACTGTAGATGTTTGGAAACTACAACTCCCAGCATGCTTGGTTGCAGGGAGTTGTAGTTTCCAACCACCTATAGTAAAAAGGTAATGTGGTGTCTGCATGGCATACTGTCCCCCCAGCCCTCCCCCCCAGTACCCCCAGCCCTCCCCCCAGTCCCCCCCCAGCTCACTTACCCGTACCTGGTCTTCAGTCTTCCTCTCTGCAATCCAGAGGCAGCCGCGAGTCCGGCCGGCAGTTCCCATTACTGCTTCGCGGCTGCGCGATGATGTCATCCCGCCAGCGTGTGTGATGACGTCATCGCGCAACCGCGAAGAACTACTGGGAACTGCGGCGGACTGCGGCTGTCTTGGATTGCAGGTAAGTTCCTTGTGACTCGAGTATAAGCCGAGTCAAGGTTTTTAGGTTAATTTTTAAACCTAAAAACCTCGGCTTATACTCGAGTATACGGTATACTGTAACAATGGTTATGGTAAACTTGTACTGTAATGCTAAATATTTTAACTGGGGGACCCAAAGTTCAATGGCTTGAACAGCAATATACTGGAACATAAACACATTTAAATTCCTTCAAAATCAGATTCCTCATCCTCGGTTCTCCAAATAGTGCCTCAAATTGAGCTGGTGTAATGTCATCTGCATAGACATTATCATCACCATCATCAACATCTCCATCATTTTCATCACTGCTGCTGTGCTGAAACAAAAACATTGTCTTCGCTACCATCCATGGCATTACTTATACCGCATTTCAGAAAGCACGCTTGATGATGTCTTCTGGAATGTCCTCCCATGCATCTCGTACCCACTTGCTACTTTCTATGTCAGGCTTCCTAAGATTTCCACCTTTTGTCAATTTGGCTTGACCTGACGACATCCATTTGTGCCACATTTGTTTATAGACACATCCAGAGGCTGTAAAACAGATGTAAGCCCACCTGAAATAACAGCCAAGGTTGTTTGAAATGGCTTAGCCATTGCTTTGACATCTTCACATATATGGGCTCTAAACATATCCCAAACTAGCAGTGAGGTTTTTTTTTTAAAGCTACTCCTGGTCGTCCATTCCATATCTCTTCTAGCCATTTTTTTGTTCCTTGTTCATTCATCCATCCTTTAACATGTCGACGGACAGTGATTCGTGGGGGGAATTTGGCATTTTTAGGCAAGGTCTTCCTTTTAAATATAATAACAGGCCGCAGCTTGACTCCATTGGGCAAACATGCCAGAACCACAGTGAAATGATTTTTTTCATTCCCGGAAAATAGTGTTTTCTCCCAAGGATGCCACGGTCCTGTTGGTTGGAAGATCAAAAGTCATTGCTGTCTCATCCATATTCCCGATACTTCCGAGGTCATAATTATACAACTTTCTTTGTTTTATAATGAATTGATGGAATTACATTTTTTTCTTTTCTTCCAGATTCTGTGGCAGCTTTTGTGATATCTTCATTCTCTGGCGCAAGCAAAGTCCAAACCTATTCATGAATCGGGTACACCATCCAGCTGATGCAACGAAGTTCTCAATACCCACTGTTTATATTGCTGTCTTTAGCCATTTGAAGGGCACGTAATCGGATTCCCATGCGTGTACACAGTATCCATTTAGACGCATTCCACAACCCATTTATACAAGTCAGTCTCAAGAGCCCCATATGAGGTTGTTAAACCACGACAAGCCTTTTTTGACTTCGGCATCTTTTCCAATTTTGACTTAATTTTTCGCCAGTCTCGCACCTGTCTTTCATCAACGCCAAATTCCCGGCCTGCAACAGAATTATTGCCTTCCTCTGCTCTTGACACAACTCATAGTTTAAAGCAAGCGTCGTATGATCTGCGCAATTTTTTTACACGACCAACCATTTCTAACAGATTAAAAAAACACAGAAGAACCAGTAAGAAAAATTTCCCAGCAACCACATTAAAATTACAAACGAGGCACTGATTACTGTACTACTTTTATATCAAGGTATTCTGCCTTCTGATTCAAGATTGTTCTGAGGCTTTAGTTGCCCTTTAAATTGACTTATAATAAGTAAAACAGCTACGGTATAAATAACAACAACAAGCATACGGTAATAAACGTAAAAAGAGCCTATTGCCCTAGTACCATAATAATAATCTAATGTATTAACCATTGCAATTCAGATTTTGTAAACTACAACTCCCAGCATGCTTTGTGTGGCAAGTGCTGGAATGCTTTAAATAACTTAAATAAATGACTGTACAGGTACTGTAAATGTGGTACTAATTCATTTATATGCCACCCAGCAGCCATTCCCACTGCAAGGAAAACCCAGCACCCCCCCCCCCCAAACCACCCCTTGCATAATTAAATTGAAAAACATGACCCTTACTATTGGGCTGAGTGCTGGTAGAAGGGACCAGTTCTCCTGTGCGGCTGTCTGCAGGCTCCTGCATTATACTGGTAGGAAAGGTCCGGTACAGATAGGGTCCAGGCTGATGACGTAAGTTACGCACGTCCCACGCACTCTGCCTCTTACAGCTCCCGGTCTCACAGCTCCCGGTCTCTCAGCTCTCAGCACTCTTCTGTCCGGTCTGCGATCATAGTAAGGTACACAAAAAAAATTTTCAGGCCGATTTTCCCTAATTACTCGAGTATAAACCGAGCCTAGGTTTTTAAGGTATTTTTTGAACCTTAAAAACTCGGTTTATACTCGAGTACATACGGTACTTTGCTGGCACTGACCCCTGCTAGTAAAACCAAGGTCAAAGGTTTAACCCCTGTCTTTCCAATCACTCCAGCATTAAAGGAATAGTTCACTGCAATAGTGCGTGTAATGCGTGCTATGGCTGTACAGGAGATTGAAGCGGTCGGAGATTCCAGCTTGGCCGCGGTGGATCACGTAAAAGGTAAGTTAGCTCCCATCTTTGTTCTCGGGCCCTGCAATACTGATTGAAGATCGGGAGGTAAGGCACTGCTCCTTAACCTCCCGATCTTCAATCAGTATATTAAAGGAATAGTTCAATTCGACAGTGAACTATTTCTTTAATGTTTAGTGAGTGCTCCTAATTTCCCCCACCCTCCCTTACTCAATGTCTCCTTGAAGTGTCTGTGACACTTATAATTTCTGCACAGCCTCACCAAGGCTGCTCTGCTTACACTTTTCCCCCCCTTCCGCCTGTCTTTTTTTCTTTGCTGATTCTCTTAATTGTTGCTGCCATGGCAAATGTCAGTAGTTGGCGATTTCAGTGTTGAAGACATTCAGATGAGCTGCAGAAAATGGCTTGTGCATGACTGTATGCATTCTTTTTGTAAGTAAAGTCTGTGGATCAGTTTACTATCACAAAGAAACATTGGTTTAGAACCATGCCTCTGACAACTTTCCCTCTGGTATGCAAGGGTTATTAAGGTCATAAAAGTACTTAAAGTAACAACCTCTACAAAGGAAGTGCTTTTTTTTCGGTACCAGGTTATTACAACATCTTCCCTGGAGCTATATGAGTGGGAGTAAATAAATGGTCATAAGCAAATACTGTATATACTTGAGTATAAACAGATCAGAGTAAAATCCAAGGTGCTTATTTTTACCTAGGATCATTTCTTAACTTGAGCATAAATCTAGGGCAGAAAATATGACCAATACTGCAAACTACTACAAAGTGCAACATTAGCAGTATCCAATAGCCCCCTATACTTTGGCACTCCAGATGTTTGGAAACTACAACTCCCAGCATGCCCTGTTTGCTGGGGTGCCAAGATTCAATCTCACTGCTTTATACAGTATCTATACAGAGTTAATCCAATAGTTTAGTTTTAATAGTATTCTATCAAATAAAACATTTCATAATCCAGCCCTCCAGCATTATCATCACCTCCTCCCCAACCCCCCTCCACTATACGGTGTTAAAACGCCATCAAAAAAGCCAGCCCACCTCCAAACTGCAGACCTCATTGATCAAAAGAGCTCAGTGGCACAGGGTTAAACAAGCTCCTTACCAGCTCCAGTTATAGTTGAGGGCTGTAAGAAGAGAGTCAGAGGACAGGCTGCACTAGATGTGCATCATGTAACATAAGTGCCTTACATGCCCACTCCTACTCTCCTCTAACTGCTCCGGTCTCCATTCCCTCTGCAATCACCTGAGTTTTCAATTAAAGCACAACATTATTAAAAAAAAACATCACCCCCATTACATGTCCACACTTCCAGCAGCTGAAATCGCTTACTCACATTTACAACTGTGCTGCCCTTAAGGTTTGTACACACGTGTGATTGCGGGTCCTGACCCACGACGCATGATGTGTACGAACGTTCGTTTTGCCGGATAATTGGCCCGTGTATGGGCCCTTTAACGCCCGAAATGGCCGGTCGTTTGGGCGATGAGGGGATGAGTGCTAAAAGTCCAAAGAAGTCCTAAGCACATCCAAAAATGACAGGGTGCAGATTCTTTCAACCCCTACCCCAAGGAGTCAATATATCCAATATAGTAAAACGAAAGATGAAGGATCGCACACCTTGCATGTGAACAAACTTGTTTTATTGAACCATCAACACAACACGCACAATGTTTCGGGGGGTCCTGATGAAGGGAGAGGAACCCCCAAAACCATGTGCATGTTGTGTTGATGTTCAATTAAAACAAGTTTGTTCACATGCAAGGTGTGCGATCCTTCATCTTTCGTTTTACTAGATGAGTGCTAAAAGCCCGTCTCCTAGAGGGCCCAGGGCCATGGTTAACATAACCCTTGTCATTGGCTGGTGGGAATGTCTGTTCCAACCTCTCTCCTCCTCCTCTGCCAGTCAAACAAATGTCCTGTTGCTAGGATACAGCCTACATAAGCAAGCTGATAAAGGGTGGGTGGAGGAGTGTTTTTTCACATGCTAGCTTTGAGTGACATTTAGATGCAGACAGAATTGTTACGCCCCTTCACAGCACGGCTAATTGAAGGAAGAGAGAGGCAAAAAATGTATGGTGAGGGCCGCAAACCTTTATTCTAAGCAATTCTAAAAAAAAATGCATTGAGGCATCATTGAGGCTTCTATTTGCGACCTCATGTTTTTGGCATTAAAAAGCATTGTAACCCAAGTATAAACCGAGGGTAAAAAAAAAAAAAACATTTTTAGAAAAAATGGCCTCTTTATAATATGTTGATATATCCTACTTTTTCCTCTGAATTCAATACTGTATGCCTGCTATGCTTCTGGATATCTCATGAAAACTGACCAGTTAGTGACCTGGTACTGAGCTTGAACATGCTCGGATGAGGCAGCTAGAGAATTAGCATACAGTCATTGGCTGTGATGTCAACTGTCAAAGCCATAACTGACAGTTACTAACTGGAAGAACCAGGAAGCAGAAACAGGGAAACAGGACATGGTGCAGGATTTCAGGTTAGACATACCGTATATACCCGAGTATAAACGGACCTAAGTATATGTATGGGAATTCTGCTGTCCATTTAAAGGGCAACTAAACCCTCAAAACAATACAGAATCAGAAGGCAACAGTAGATGCCATTCTCCTTCTGATTCTGTATTGTATTGTTGTATTGTATCTATTTAAAGGGCAACTAAAGCCTCATTCTTTATCACTCCAGATGTTTGGAAACTACAACTCCCAGCATGCTTTAGTAACTGGGAGTTGTAGTTTCTAAACATCTGTACCCTCACCCTACCCCTCCAGTTCAGTGGTAAATGGGTACATTCTGTGGGCATCATTCTCTTCAAGTTCTTTACTGCTGGCCTTGTGTGTAAATTCTGTAACTTACTTTGGAAATCCAGCCTGACTAATGCGCCGGCTGACGTCAATACTCAGCACTGGGCAGTGATGTCAGTACAGGCTGCGAGGGAACGAGCAAGCAATCGGCGGGCGGATTTCCAAAGTAAGTTACTGACTCGATTATAAACAGATTTTTCAGCCTGAAAACCTTGCTTTATGTTTGAGTTTATATGGTATATATTTTAGATTTCAAATTATAACAGTTTAGGGTTTTGGGGGGTGATTTAACTGTATATAAATTTATATTTGAGGGCTTGGCTTGCCCATTAAAAAACCTTGCTTTATAAGTATATATGGTATTGATAAAACATTATAGACAGTTCCTTTGGAGAGTAAGGCTAGGGCCACACTACAACGCGTGTGGGCTTTCTGTGCGGGCTGTGCGTGCGGGCTGTGCGTGCGGGCTTTCTGTGCGTTGGCTTCACTATCTATAAAGCGAAAACACAAACGATTGCGCAAAAAAATGCTTGCCGCAAAATACGAACGAACGCACAATCGCATGCGTATCGGAAAACGCAGGAATGCGATTCCCGTGTTAGCGAACGCGAGCGCAAAACGTGAGTGCGAACGCGCAAAAACGCACTAGTGTGGCCCAGCCCTAAGTTTGTAATAAATACACTAGGCGGCATATTGTATGTAAACTTTTTGCAGTCATTATCGCCGGCATTTTGGCCAAAGTCACACTTTATAAAGCGGCAATAACATGCAGAAAATGCCATTACTGCCATGACCACCATTTGGTTCACACAAATGTACTCTATTGTTAAGTCCAGCCATTTAAATTTGTCTGATTGGTGAAAATGCACAAGTGCCCATATATCGCCTGCCAGTGGGTTCTTAGAAGGTGTCAGTACATTGTGGAGTGTTTTCCAATAGTAATACCGGTCCAGGGGGGATATTAGACTATTTTCCAGCATTTACAATCAACGATTACCTTTTTTTCCCACTGAGATATAGGATTTTACGCAATTAACATTCAGATGTCGCTAGCACACTTAGCCGATGCCACTGCCTTACATCGCTGCAGCTATACCAAGGCGAAAATAATTGGCTATATAAATATGGCAAATAAAACGATCTTCGCCATTGTCCTGTGATAGAGAAATGGCGAAAATAGCAATCATTATATATATGCCCCTAGATATGACTAGGCCTATTGGTAGTAGAGCCCCTGGACTGATCTGGCTTTACAGCTTTGCCTGATGGTGATATGAATATTTAAAAAACATACTATGAATAAATAACACATCATTTACTGAACTCTATAACTACCAACCAATTGTGCTGTATTTATTTACCTACATAGCACAATACTTAATATTTAGTTTCAGGCCCAATCCTTAAAGGCAAAGTTCAGTGTAAAGTATCATTATTTGTAAAATTCTAAGTTTATGTTATGCATACCTAGTTATTCTACTTATTCTCCTCCATGCTTAGTGCAGTCTGCTGTTCTACCTCTCCTGGTGTCCATTTACTGTTACATAGATTGTTACATAGATTGTTATATAGACTGTAACATAGGTTGTTTCATAGATTGTTACATAGATTGTTATATAGACTGTAACATAGGTTGTTTCATAGATTGTTACATAGATTGTTATATAGATTGTTACATAGATTGTTTTATAGGTTGTTACATAGATTGTTACATAGATTGTTATATAGACTGTAACATAGGTTGTTTCATGGATTGTTACATAGATTGTTACATAGATTGTTTTATCGACTGTAACAGATTGTTACATAGATTGTTATATAGATTGTTACATAGATTGTTTTATAGACTGTAACAGATTGTTACATAGATTGTTACATAGATTGTTTTACTGTAGTAAAGGGAACCAATAATGGAAATTTTCCATCTTGCCCGATCGGTCCCGAAACCGACAATATTCAGTAAATTCTGTCAGATCCACCATCAGTGTCACAGCTCTCACTTGGAAAGACACTAAAGATAATCGATTGGCCGGGATGAAGCAAATGGACCACACGTTCAGTGGTGGTTTAACAACATGTCAGATTGCCCATTCATTCGATCCAGGCGAATGGGCGACTGACATCATTCACCTCCACAGCCGAAATCATCTCAGATATTTCGGCCTGACCAATACATGGAAATATTTGTCGGTTGGCCTGAAAAATCTATTTGAGTGGACCCAGCCATAATTAATATACTTATAACAAAAGTTAAGGGGATATCCTTGTGAAGGTTCTCATTCATCCAGGTCATGGTATATTAGTTGTATTCAATTAGATCAACTGGACTTGAAGTTTAGTTCTTGAAGACATTTCACTAGTCATCCGACTGGCTTTCTCAATTCAGAATGACTTGTACAAGAATCTGTGGAAATTATGTAACCTGGAAAATTCCAATTAGCATATCACAGCCAGGTGTTAAGGGCGTGATTGGATAGTGGCTAAGAGGTGTTATAGGAACGCCCAGAGTAAGGTGTCAAAACAGCATTATACATGGCAGACAGTTGGTGTCGAACCCCCCCACCTCTATTTAGGTTTGGTTTCTTTATTTTCACATAAATGACCTCCTTAACACCTCTCTTGAACCAGTCATGTTCCTTTGCCAATATGTTAACATTACAATCTTCAAAGGTATGTCCTTTTTCTTTAAGATGAAAAAAGAAAAAGACAGAAAGAACATGGTCATCCCATATGTAGCAGGGGTCTCTGAGAAATTAAAAAGAATTTTCAAAAAACACTGTATCCCTGTCTGCTTTAAACTGAACAACACACTGAGGCAGCAATTGGTACATCCGAAAGACCCAATACCGAAACACAAGAAAAGCAACATCATATACGCAGTGCAGTGCAGTGCAGTGAAGAGTGCTCTGATTTGTATGTGGGGGAGACCAAACAGCAACTGCATCAACAGAAGAGCAAATTCCTCGGGTCAGGACTCCACCGTGTACCTGCATCTTAAAGATAAAGGACATACCTTTAAAGACTGTAATGTTAACATATTGGCAAAGGAACGTGACTGGTTCAAGAGAGGTGTTAAGGAGACCATTTATGTGAAAATAAAGAAACCAAGCCTAAATAGAGGTGGGGGGGTATAACACCAACTGTCTGCCATGTACAATGCTGTTTTGACACCTTACCCTGGGCGTTCCTATAACACCTCTTAGCCACTATGCAATCACGCCCTTAACACCTGGCTGTGATATGCTAATTGGGATTTTCCAGGGTACATAATTGCCACAGATTCTTGTCATTCTGAATTGAGAAAGCCAGTCGGATGACTAGCGAAACGTCTTCAAGAACTAAACTTCAAGTCCAGTTGATCTAATTGAATACAACAGATATTTAAGGGGAATCATGGCAAGTAGAGAATATTCATATTATTATATGAGATATATCTTATATACTAAATGGCAGTTTTGTGTCATGGATGCTGGACCCATTTGTGCGCACAGCGTGATGTCATCTAAACACCGTGAGGGGGGGAGGTGTTTGCTAGTATAATAGAAAACATGGATGTATTCATCATGAGTCTCCTTCTGGGCTTGTTCAATAGTAACCCATTTAGGAATCCCCCCTTGAAAATAATCCTGCACTAGCTCCCCCCCTGCGGTTGACATTAGTGAGCTGTAACGTCCTTCTTCTTCCCAGAATGCACACTACCTTGGAATGTTCCAAACAAGTAATTTCTACTGATTGGCTGTTGGATGGGTCAAACATGCTCAGATCTCTACTAAGCAACTGAAACAACCCAGGCACTGGGTCAAAGACAAGACCATAACGGTCTCTATTAGGGGTCCTGCAAACAGGAAGTTTGTATTTTGGAAACATTTATTAAAGGGACAAACCGGGTTTAGAATCTATTAAAAAGAATCTATTATTCACAGGGAGGTGAGAACACTTATTCACACCTACCTGTGAATAATAGAAAGCCTGGGGACACAACAACACTTACCTTACCAGAGCTTATCAGTTGACAGGCTTGTTGTCCCAGTCGCACACCTATCTTGCACGCCTGACAGCAGAGAAAGAGTGGAGTGGATCGCTGGTAAGGTAAGTGCTGGAATGTTACCTGGGTGTTCTATTATTCACAGGGAATATGCTGATTGGGCAGGTTAAGGTCATTAGGGTGGAAAAATATCGCTTTTTATATGTATTTGTAGTGAACTTCCCCTTTAAGTACCTTACTATCATTCATTTTTTCAGTATTCTCGCTTTTCCATTGTTGGAAATGATACAATTTCTCCAGAATTCTCAATTCAGTGCTAGTATGACCTCACTCTAAACAAGGCTCAGCAGTCAGAAAACAATTTAGTACAGCAAACAAACATATGTAGCCAGGCAGCAGGCCCTTGAATGTATTGAACAGGCTCAAATTGTGTGGAGGGTTCACCAATCCCTTGAAACTTATAAATAGCAACAAATTGTCACACAAGAGCCAGAATAACAGTGCTATCTGTGATTTATTGGAGATACCAGCACGACATGTTTCAGACCAGTGTGGCCTTAATCAGGTGCAGTTACAGAATGGGCATGTCATTTCTGTAAATGCACCTGAGGAAAGACCACACTGGTCTGAAACATGTCGTGCTGGTATCTCCAATAAATCACGGATAGCACTGTTATTCTGGCTCTTGTGTGACAATTTGTTGCTATTTAGAAAACAATTTAGTATTCACTAAGGGGCCTTACTAGTAAGACATTAAATAATTAATTAATGCTAATTTGTTTTTAGCTTTTTATTTCCTTTAAACACTTAAAAGGTATGTACACTGTAAATCCAACTTACTATTACTTGATAGCTTAGGGTTTAAATGTTAAGTGTTTTTTTTCCTAGCACCCTCCTATACCCTTGCTTTACTCATTGAAAAGTTCTGTCTTCCTCCTTCTGTCTCCTAAAAAGCCTAAGCTATTTACATTTAAAGCCTAATGTTTCGTACATACGCTCAATATGCGCCCGAGCCACGACCCCAAACAGACGGCTACACGCGTCGAACGGCCATTTTGAGAATCGTCTGTGTTTATGCGTTCGGTCAGGGGTCGTGGCTTAGGCGCATATTAAGCGTGTGTACAAACCTTAAGCTATTTGCTAATAGTAAGTTGGATTTACAGTGTACATACCCTTCAAGCAAACAAACTGTTTATTTATGATTATTTCCCTTGGTTTCAAACAAGAAGTGTAGTAAGAAATAAAAGCTCTACACACCCACTTGTCCTATTTAATGTATTTTCTATTTGATTTACATACAAATAATAATAAACTTCTTTGATCACACAGAAATGCCCCTGTACCTTTATACTGTAAATATAAGATTATGTGCACCCTGCTCCCTTTATGCTTCCTCCTCTTCCTTTGTTCTGCATGAATGTTTGTTTTGTAAATGTAATCCTTAGTTATAATAGATATTTATTTCCAGTATTGTGCTGATTACAAGTAAGTTCATGTTCTGTTGGGGCACATTTTTTAAATGTAATGAAATGCAGTATTAGAGAAACTGTAAGGCAGCCATAAGACATTTTAAAAAGAGAGCTTTGGACAGCAGTAAATTATGACTAAATTCAATTAACAAATCTAATAAAAATTATATATAACAGAGAGAAAACACATTACTTTTCTAAATATATAGGTGTCAACTCTCCCTAAAACTCAAGGGTGGGGGATACAACAAAAGTGCACTTGGTTAACAAAGATTTTAAAAATGGAATTAAAGTCTCCAAACAACATTGCCCTAATAGAAAGAGCACATTTACAAAAATACCAAAAAACATCTCCCTTTTCTGTGGCTGCTGGGTGATTTTTGAAACTAACCTGTGGACAGTAAGGGTCAGCTCCCATAATATACCTTAGCTGGGCACAGTGTATGCAGTACACATTTACAGGAAACTCCATCCTGTTTTCTAGAAACTGACTGCGGGTGCCTAAGCCCCACCCACTCGCAGGTGCCTAAGCCCCACCCGCTCACAGGTGCTGTGGGCCACTCTGAACCCCCCCCCCCAAAAAAAAACTCGGTGGAAACAGCCTTTTCGGCAGAGTGAGAACTCTGCCTGAAAAGGCTGTTTTCACATAGTGAGAGAGAAGGGCTGTAGATTCCCTTACCTTCTCTGCAGCTGCACGTCCTTCACACAGCAGAGAGGAGGAAGGACTAAGGGAGTCTGAGGCTGTGCTCGCTGGCAGCACTGTGCAGGAGAAGCCTTAGGAATGTCACATGTCAGCCTCCCACCCATTAACTTTCTGGTCAGTCATTTCTTTATATCTTGGGCTGTTGAGCATGTAGAGAGGTGGTTGATGGCTCAATTTAAAGGTAGGAAACTGGCCTTTCATTTAAACTCAACTTTTAGTTCTGAGACCACAGTTCCCCTTTAACATTTCTAGTAAACATTTAACATTTTAGTAAAAAATAAGAGTCTGGGGAATTGAACCTGAAAACTCGTGTACTAAAAAGCAAGCCTTCACTACTATCAAACAATAGCTGCTACGTGGAATGTAAGTACATGTACAATCTTTATCTGTTGCTAGGAACATAACAGGGAAAAAAGCAATAAACTCAGACAGGTTTTTGTATTGTTTCATAAGTAAGCCAAGGGATTTGAACCTGTTCGATTCTAAAAATGTGGAATCTATATCTTTAGAAACTTTCAGCGTTATTCAATAAAAGTTCTTATCATTAAAAATAGTGCTAATTTTGCCCTAGCCAATCAGATGTTAGTTTTCAAATTTTAAATAATATCTGGGGCAAAATTAGCACCATTTTTAAGGATAAGAACTTTTATTGAATCTCCCTGTTTATCTTTTGCTAGAAAGACAATCTCAGTGCATATAGACATGGCCGAACTTCCTAAAGTTTGTTTCCTTTCCGAACTATATACTTTAGTAAAATTAATATAGTTCTGTTGTTTGAAAACAAACCCATTCAAAATTAAAATTTGAAAAGTTCTAGTTAATTACAAAAAAACAGCAATGGTAATTTACTGTAAATGGCTCTGAGACTTGGGAAATGGACATTCTCCCAAAAGACCTGGATCAATACCATATGTGTGAGTGCACACAGAGATGGTATTGATTCAGGATATTACTCCAAATGGACTTTGGGGCTTTGCTCGAAGGGCAACTTTTAATTTTTTCAGGCCAAATAGTCATTTTTGGAAACAACCCCATACACCCCAGCTATATAGTACAGCCATTACTGCATTCATACATTCAGACCTCCAGACGCAGTTCTTTGTAAAAATGTTCAATCTTAGCAGATTTTCTGAAAAAAGGGGGGGGACGGGCAAAAAAAGTTTAGACTAAAAAATTTGACCAAACCTCAAGTACAAATAAAAGTTCCCACTAATTATCAATCTTCTACATGTTCTAAATAATAGGCAGCTACCCTACTTGCTTCAGTGAACTATATATATATATATATATATATATATATAGAACAATAGTATAGAAAGGCACTCCAGCTTTCGTCCTCATCTGCTCCGGTTCACTTCGAACATCTAGTATCAAGTCTTGCCATAAAAGATTGTACTCAAGGGATTTTGTCACAACATTAAATCTTTATTATCGCATTAACACGTTTCCACTCACACGGAAGTGTCAAAAAGCTTTATTGTGCAAAAGTCTACGTGTTTCAGGCCTGTGACAATTCTCAAGTCTTTGGAAACACAACTGGTGCATAGTTAAAGGACAACTCCACCCTCATAAGAACCTGTTTTAGAAAGAATGGCCTCTTTAAAATATGTTGATATATCATAGTTTGTCCTATGAATTCATTACTGTATGCCTGCTATGCTTCTGGATGCTTCATGGAAATTGAGCAATTTAGAAACCTGTACTGAGTCTGGGCATGCTCAGAAAAGGCAGACAGGGGATTAACATTCAGTCATTGGCTGTGATGTCAACTGTCAAATCCATAACTGACATTAGCTAACTGGAAGAAACAGGAAGCAGAAACAGGGGCAACAGGACATTGTGCAGGATTTCAGGTTAGACTTATATATTTCACATTTCAAACTGTGGGGGGTGATTTACCTGTATGTAAATTTTCATTTTGGGTCTGGACTTGCCCTTTAAATACAGGGTAAGTCATACAACATCCCTCCCCCATGATGGCATCATCACCCACACTACTCGAGCCTCCATTTTGCTATCAGGAATCCTCACTGGTAATAACAGAAACCAGTCCATTAAGGACATAGCAGAGGAACAAGTGCAGCTAATTACAAAGTCCAAGGCAGCTGAGGTAAAAGGTCAAGTTCTAGGTCAAAGTGCTAATGCTGTAAAAATAATACTAAATATATACATATACAAAACCACCATTAAATTAATACTATTCTTAAATATAAAGTGCTACAGTGTTACATTAGTATATGAAAATGCTAGGTTACAAAATACTTAAAAGATACTATTTAAAAGGGCTTATTAAAATCGAAATAGTTAGTGTTGTATAGCTTCCTAATATTTAAGATATAAAGATACATTGATATACAATAGAGGTATTACCATAGGGTCTATATAAAACAGGAAAACAACTACATTTTTTTCAGCACCCTGGGAGATAGAGTGTCTAAACTTTTAATCCACCTGGATTCCCTTTGTGATAGAGATCTATAAAGTGCCTGTAGAGAATCAATATTTTGGGTAAATATATATTCTTCCTCATATGCCTCCATATACAGGTTTGCAAAGGATGGGCCAACATTAGTGCCCATGGCTGTACCAGAAATTTGCTTGTACACCCTAAAACCAAGCCAGAAATAATTCTTACATAACACCATTTCCAATAGTTCCATAAGGAATTCAATTGGTGGACCTTTGTGGTTATTAATAATCAAAGCCTTCCTACATACTGATATCCCTTCATGTTGGGGGAAAACTGTTCACATCACATGTCCTAAGAGTCACGACTCTCCCCCCGCAGTCCATGGTGCTTAGGATTTCACGTTATACCTTTCCTTCAGGTACAATTTCATCCCTTTTAACGCAGGTTGCAGATAATAATGAATGAATTTAGATACTGGTTGAATAAAGAGCCATGGAAAGCCACTAGGGGGCATCCAGGTGGATATTGGACTGATTTATGAATTTTGGGCACTGTATAAAAAATTGGGATTTTTTTTGGGGTGGTCAGTGGTGAAATATTTAGTCTCTCTCAGGTGGGTGGAAGTGGGACAGGGAAGGTTGAGGGGGGAGGTAGTTTTGTTAGGGTTACCAGGGGAAGTGGGGGACAGAAGGGTAGGGTGGCTTCTTCCCAGATTGCCCATCCCAACAGATTTGCCGTCTTGGTAATGAACTGGAGTAGTGAAGTGGAGGAGGACACCTCGGAATTAACGTGTATGGAGGGGGCTAGTCCCTTGAGCATCCAGGGGACTGCCATCTCTGATACAAGGGAGGAGGAACTAAGGATCAGGAATGCTAGTCAGTAGTGGTAGGGGACTCCATTATAAGGAAGGAAGATAGGGTAATCTGCCGCCAAGACCCTACATGCCGAACTGTGTGTTGCCTGCCTGGTGCTAGGGTTCGGCATGTGGTGGATCGTGTAGACAGATTATTGGGTGGCCCGGGTGTGACCTGGTGGTCTTGGTTCACATTGGTGCCAATGATAAAGCTAGAGGAGGAGGTGAGGTCCTTAAACATGATTTCCGAGAGCTAGGGGGCAAGTTAAAAGCAAGGACCTCAGGGTAGTGTTTTCAGAAATACTACCGGAGCCACGTGCTAAGCCAGGGAGACAGCGGGAGCTTAGGAGCCTTAATGCATGGCTAAGAGGGTGGTGTAAGAAAGAAGGGTTTGGGTTTATTGAGAACTGGGCAGACTTTGTTGTCGGCTACAGGCTCTTTAGTAGGGATGGGTTGCACCTCACTGATGGCGGTGCAGCTGTTTTAGGGGAGAAGATGGATAGAGGGTTGGAGGAGATTTTAAACTAGGTTTGGGGGGGAGGGTATTAGCAGTCTCACTGGGATAGATAGCCCAGGAGGAAAGCAGGGTGTAGATAGGCCAGTGGTGGGCGGAAAGGGGGATGGGGCTATCATAGGGGATAGGGAGGCATGTGTATTAAAGTGTATAAATAAATTACAGGATCATAATCTAAAATGTATGTTTGCAAATGCGAGAAGCCTGGCTGACAAAATGGGTGAATTGGAAATGATGGCGTTGAATGAAAAGTATGATATAATAGGTATAGCAGAAACGTGGTTGAACAGTTCTCACGACTGGGCTGTAAATTTAGAAGGATATGCCTTTTTTAGGCAGGACAGAGAAAAAAGGAAAGGGGGAGGAGTATGTATTTATGTTAAAAAAAACTATCTGGGGCATTGTTCACCAATAGAACATGTCAAAGGACACGAGGACATCCCTTAAGACTTGAAGAAAAAAGGTTTAGGCTTCAAGTTCGGAAAGGGTTTTTCACTGTGAGAACGGTAAAGCTATGGAACTGTCTTCCAGTGGACGTTGTTATGGCAGGTTCATTGGTCAGTTTCAAAAAAAAGCTGGATGAGTTTCTGCAAACAAGGAATGTTGCAAGTTACTGGTATTGATACATAAAGTAGAGTTGATCCAGGGAAATTTCCGATTGCCACTTGGAGTCAGGAAGGAATTTTTTCCCCCTTCATAAATTTGGTGTTTTTTTTTGCCTTCCTCTGGAGCAACAGTTAGGCAGGAAATTAGGATATTGCTAGATTGGTTGAACTGGATGGACGTATGTCTTTACTCAACCTCAAATACTATACTATACTATAATATACTAATTGAAGCCAAATTTAAAAGAAGAGATAACTGGTGATATGGATGTTAAAGTGGAGGCAATATGGCTGGAATTGGGCAACAGGAAAGGGGGCAATGTCATTGTTGGTTTCTGCTACAAGCCGCCAAATGCTAGCAGAGAGGGGGTGATTCAACTTCATATGCAGTTGGCAAGGTCTGCAAGTATGGGGAGTGTGCTCATTATGGGGGACTTTAATTACCCTGACATTGATTGGTGTAGTGGAACTGCCATCACAGAAAAAGGCGATGAATTCCTGAATTTGCTGCAAGATAATTTTCTCTCACAGGTGGTTGAGGTTCCTACTAGAAAAGGAGCTCTGTTGGATCTGGTAATATCTAACATTGTGGAGCGCGTTACAGATATAAAGGTAACTGGAGGCTTAGGGAATAGTGACCATGAAATAGTGGCGTTTGGACTTTGTTATCGAAAGGAAAAGTGTACTGGGTTAACAAAGACTTTTTATTTCGGGAAGACAAATTTTCCTTGGTTAAAAGCAGCTCTTCAGAATGTCAACTGGGATAATGTATTATCAGGTAAATGTACCGAACAGAAGTGGACTGTGTTCAAGGGGATTTTAAGCTGGTTCACATCTAAATTTACAATAAATGTAAAAAAAATAAATTTGCGCCCATGTGGCTGAATTCTGAAGTAAAGAGGCAAATGGAAAGGAAGAAAAATGCATTTAAAACCTTTAAGGCAGAGGGAACGGAAAGGGCCTTTAAGGATTATAAAAACTGTAACAAGGAGTGTAAGAAAGCAATCAAACTAGCTAAAATTAATAATGAAGTTAGGATAGCTGAACAAAACATCACTAAGCCTAAATTTTTTTTAAAGTATATTAATAGTAAGGAGGATGGCGATAAAGCAAATGTCTTGAATACTTTTCCCCCCTCTGTATACATTATAGAAGATCCAAGTACAGATATCATAGAGTATAGAAGCAATAATGGTATAAAAGATTTAAGTGCACTTTGGTTAACCGAGGATATGGTACAGAAAGAACTAAATAAGGTTAATATTAATAAATCTCCTGGACCGGATAAAATACATCCTCGGGTACTTAGGGAGCTAAGTTCAGTTTTATCTAGGCCATTGTTTTTTATTTTTGCAGATTCCCTCATGTCCGGGGGTGTGCCTCTGTATTGGAGAAAGGCTGATGTTATTCCAATATTCAAAAAGGGAAGTCGTTCACAGCCGGGTAATTACACGCCTTTAAGTTTAACTTTGGTGGTGGGGAAGATCCTGGAAAGTTAAATAAGGGAACATGTTCTAGAGTATGTTTCAAGAACCGACATTATAAGTAGTAACCAGCATGGATTTAGGAGAAATAGATCTTGTCAAACTAACTTGCTTGGCTTTTATGAGGAAGTAAGTAGAAATTTAGACTCTTGCATAGCAGTAGATGTTGTTTACTTGGATTTTGCAAAGACTTTTGATACAGTCCCCCATAGGCGACTAATGTATAAGCTGAGGTCTGTTGGTCTGGGGAGTCACATTTGTACATGGATAGAAAATTGGTTAATGAATAGGATGCAGTAGTTGTAAATGGGGCTTCATCATTATGGACTAAAGTGCTAAGTGGGGTGCCACAGGGTTCTTTGTTGGGGTCGCTTCTATTTAATCTATTTATTAATGATTTGGAAGTGGGTATTGCCAGCAAGGTTTCTGTATTTGCTGACGACACAAAACTTTGTCAACTATTAAAAACTTCAGAGAATGTGCAATTGTTGCAGGGGGATCTAGATAGATTGTCACATTGGGCTGCATGAGATTCAATGTTGATAAATGTAAGGTGATGCATTTTGGACTTGTGCTACTTATACTATAAATGGCTCTGTGTTAATTAAATCCCTGTTGGAAAGGGATCTTGGAGTTTTGGTGGATAACAAACTTAAAGGTAGCAAGCAGTGCCAGGCAGCAACAGCCAGAGCCAGCATGGTATTGTCTTGTATAAAGAGAGGTATGGATTCAAGGGAGGAAAATGTTATTTTCCCTCTTTACAAAGCATTGGTTAGGCCTCATTTGGAATATTCAGTGCAATTTTGGAATCCTGTGTACTCATCTTTGAAATGGAAAGGGTTCAGAGAAGGGCAACTAAATTAATAAGGGGATTGGGGGAGCTTGAGACCAGAGAGACTGGAAAAGTTACAATTATGTAGGCTGGAGAAAAGTCGCTTGCGTGGGGATATGATTACTGTGTATAAATACATTAATGGGCCATACAATAAACTATCTGGGGCATTGTTCACCAATAGAACATGTCAGACGACACAAGGACATCCCTTAAGACTTGAAGAAAAAAGGTTTAGGCTTCAAGTTCGGAAAGGGTTTTTCACTGTGAGAACGGTAAAGCCATGGAACTGTCTTCCAGTGGACGTTGTTATGGCAGGTTCATTGGTCAGTTTCAAAAAAAAGCTGAGTTTCTGCAAACAAGGAATGTTGCAAGTTACTGGTATTGATTCATAAAAGTAGAGTTGATCTAGGGAAATTTCTGATTGCCACTTGGAGTCAGGAAGGAATATTTTCCCCCTTCATAAATTTGGTGGGGCTTTTTTTGCATTCCTCTGGATCAACAGTTAGGCAGGAAATGAGGATATTGCTAGATGGGTTGGACTGGATGGACGTATGTCTTTATTCAACCTCAAATACTATACTATACTATACTTTTGCTAATCCAGTTAAGTTGCTTAGCCATCTCTATTTAACTGTCCAACTCCTTCTTGAAGGCATTCGTAGGATCCTTATCCAATAATTTGTATACCACCAAGTCCCCCAGTTGTGATAAAGCTTTTGTGCAATAATATTCTTGATCCATCAATACTATGCCACTCCCTTTATCGTCAGGTCTTATAACGAGTTCCCTATCATTACTCAAGGATTTCAACGCTTCCCTTTCCTGGGGCTCAGGTTATTCTTAAATGGTCTAACTCTCTCATTTTGTGCCAACTGGGATATAACCATGCTGCCAAATACTTTTATGGATGGAGGTATGTTTGGTGGATTCAAATGGCTTTTAGGTAAAATGTGGTGTTTCCAATATTAGTGTTCCTAAACAAATGCCTCAATTTAAGTTTGCATTGGAACTTATATAGATCCACTTCAGCTGTAAATGGATTTGGTCTAGGAGTGGGAGCAAATGTAAGACGCTTACAAAGAACTTGATGTTCATCCGCGGTGAGTGAGTGTCTACTGAGGTTATAAATTACATCTGCTTCCTCTGTCGAGGGGGCATCTGTTCTTTTTATACCCCCTCTTCTCGTTGGTCTCCACCTTTTCCTCCTCTTGTATCGCCCAATCTGGTTCCCATTCCTAAAAAAGGCTTAGCTGGGTCCTGGTTCAAGATAACTGAGGCTAGGTCCTCGTCCGCCTTGGACTTTGTGATTGGCCAGGCATATTCCTCTGCTATGTCCTGAATAGACTGGTTTCTGTTATTACCAGTGAGGATTCCTGATAGCAAAATGGAGGCTCAAGTAGCGTGAGAGGTGATGTCATCATGGGGAGGGACGTTGTATGACTTACCTGTATTTAACTATGTACAAGTTGTGAGAGAGAGAGAGAGAGAGAGAGAGAGAGAGAGAGAGAGAGAGAGAAGCTGTGTGCGAGCGGCACTCACTAATTTAGGATATATACGAACATGGAGGGAAGGAGCACTCCTAGGATTTATGAAAATCAAAACCGTTTATTCAAGCCGTCTACGCGTTTCGGTCCAATGGCGGACCGTTCTCAAGACAATGTGCCCTTGTTGCAACTGTGTTTAAATCCCCATGTGATAAGGAAACCACTCCCCAATGTGACATTACGCTCCCACCCTCCACCCGCCTCCCAGAGTCTCCTATCGGCTTCTCATATCATCCAGGATAAAGCAGGTAAGTTCATACAGGTCCATACTAAAGTCCATGGACAAGATACCGGCGATGTCCGCTATTGGAAAAATTAAATGAGTTATCCAATAACCCGGAGGGACACAGAGTCCGTGAACACAAGGTCCGAGAACAAGGGGGCAGGGGAGGCGCCCAAAGTACCAGTGCTATAAAACAATCATAAAAGTATTATTACAGATTATGCAGTTAGTATTATACAATCTCTAAAAGCATATAGCTATAAAACAATATAGACGTGAAACCTAAAAATGTGTGACATATATGTAGAACATATTCAGTGCCATATACATGCTAAGTGCAAAACCGTTAAAAATTATTAAAATCACGATACAAAGTTAAAATCATTAGCTACAGTACAAGAATGATACATAAGTATGTAATAAATGCTAGATAAAACAAGACAATGAGCAAATTTCATTTAGTCCCTTTGGGGACAACGTATTGAGCCGTTTTATCCAATGGGCTTCCCGTTGTAATAAAGCCCTATCTCTGTCGACTCCATCATTTGGTGCTACATAGTCGATAGCCATCCACTTAAAGTTAGCCAAAGTGTGCTTGGCACCTTTAAAGTGTTTGGCGACTGATTGTTCATAAGTGTAGGAGGATTTCTTATGTCCATCTTCCTTATCACTGGTAAGAGCTGTCCTAATGGCTTTTCTATGATTCGCCATCCTCTCTCGTATACTTGTGGTCGTCTTGCCCACATAGTATAGACCACAAGGGCAGATGATCATGTAAAATGATGTAACTACTCTGGCAGGATAATCTATATTTAATTTTTATGCGATATCCATTATGTGGGTGGGGAAATTCTTGTCCCACTGAGATATATCTACATGTAAGACATCCTACACAGCTCGCGTATAGGCTGTAATGGAGACTTTACTCGCAGATTCGATGTTCGCGCCTAGATACCATGTACATTTTAATCGCGGATTCGAACTAATTCCAATTGTTCGGAAGTCTCTATGGGTATGCTTGTACGTACCAATATGTTCCGTAAGTTACGTCCCCTTCGGTGAGCAAACATCGGTCTAATGTTGTTGAAGGGTAACTGATTGTCAGAGGTCAAGATATCCCAATGTTTTATCACAATATTCTTGATGGTATGGCTGCCTGGGGAATATTCTAGGCTAAATAACATGGTTTCCTTGGGGGGTTGGGGGGGTCCCTCAACACTTTTGGGGGGCTCCTGTCTATGTGGAGTTGGCACCTTTTCAGTTCCTCCTGGATGGTTTCCTCCTTATAACCCCTAGCTTGAAGTTTATTAATCATGACCTGTACTTGTGTTTCAGTGAGTGCCTATCGGTATTGTTTCGGTACACTCTCAATAATTGGGAGAAAATGGCACCCCGTTTCAGTGATATGGGATGGTAGCTCCTAGCATGCAAGATGGAATTACGATCGGTGGCTTTAGTGTATAGAGTAGTTTTAAATCTGCCTTTTTCGATTGTAATACACAAGTCTAGAAAGTCTATGCTACTACAGTTACAGGACAGGAGACCCACGAGTCGGGGGGTTATAAAAAGAAGAACGGGACGTCCACCTCAACCGAGGAAATAGACACTATATTTAATTTGAGTACCCACGCACTTACTCCGGATGAACATAGTGTTCTAAGTAAGGGACTATCGTTCGTACCAACCCCCAAATTTGATTCCTTTATGGCAGAAGTGGATCTTCATAGATTCCAACGGAAATTGAGATTAAGAGAATTTTTTGGACAAAAAACCTCACAAACTGGACCTTTTCAGCCCAAGAGCACATTTGATCCACCTAACTCATCCTCCTCTATTAAAACATTCGGTAATGTTGTCAGATGTGAGATGCCACAGATCCCCTACAATTAGGGATAATCTGACCTCAGGGGAGAGGGCAGCCCTTAAGTCCTTAAGTGAAGACAAGGGTCTAATAATAAGACCAGCCGACAAGGGGGGTGGTATAGTTCTGTTAGATAGGGAATATTACCAAATTGAGGCTTTAAAACAGCTGGGTGACACAGAGATTTACAGAAAACTCGATAGAGACCCGACCTACATGTTAAAGAATCAGCTTGATGAGGTCATTAATATGGGTATATCCCCCCATTGGATAACTACCAATGAAGCTAAATATTTTACTACCACCCACCCCAGATGTCCCATCTTCTATACGGTACCAAAAATCCACAAATCCATCTCTACTCCCCCAGACCGCCCTATTGTTGCCTCTCCCTCTTCCCTCTTCCCTATTTAAACCTGTTACAAAATTTGTGGATTACCAACCGATAGTGAGAAATATGAAATCCTATCTAAAAGATAGTTGGGAACTTCTAGAGATCCTGAGGGATATTGATTATAAAAACCAGGTTGTGACACTTATGACGTGTGACGTCCACAGTCTCTACACCGTCATCCCCCAGTTGGAGGGTATTGACGTGTGTAGGGAAGCTCTGGTCAGGCATAAACAAACCCCCCCCCCCCCGGTTGAATTTCTTATACGAGTGTTAAGTATGGTACTTCAGAACAATTACTTCAGATTTGGGTCTGACATATACCTATAGATCTTAGGCACGGCGATGGGCACCAATGTGGGCCCATCGTTTGCTAATCTATATATGGAGAATTTGGGAAGTATATGGAAAAGATCTTACTTTACAGACATAACATTGACAATCTGTTTATAGTATGGGGGGGGGGGTAACCCGGAGGAATGCTCCAACTTTGTGGAATATCTCAATCTCCTCCCTACCCCAATCAAGTTCACCATGTCCTGTAACTGTAGTAGCATAGACTTTCTAGACTTGCGTATTACGATTGAAAAAGACAGATTTAAAACTACTCTATACTAGGGATGGCATAGAACTCGAACTCGAACCCGAGTTCGAGCCGAACTGTTCGAGTTCGAACGGACCCGGACTTCTCGAACTATCTCGGACGCGGATAGTTCGATATTTCCCGGACTTTCGATGATTTATCGAATGTTCGAACGTTCGAACGTTCGAATCCGCGAGTAAAATGTACATGGTATCTAGGCGCGAACATCGAATCTGCGAGTAAAGTCTCCATTACAGCCTATACGCGAGCTGTGTAGGATGTCTTACATGTAGATATATCTCAGTGGGACAAGAATTTCCCCACCCACATAATGGATATCGCATAAAAATTAAATATAGATTATCCTGCCAGAGTAGTTACGTCATTTTACATGATCATCTGCCCTTGTGGTCTATACTATGTGTGCAAGACGACCACAAGTATACGAGAGAGGATTGCGAATCATAGAAAAGCCATTAGGACAGCTCTTACCAGTGATAAGGAAGATGGACATAAGAAATCCTCCTACACTTATGAACAATCAGTCACCAAACACTTTAAAGGTGCCAAGCACACTTTGGCTAACTTTAAGTGGATGGCTATCGACTATGTAGCACCAAATGATGGAGTCGACAGAGATAGGGCTTTATTACAACGGGAAGCCCATTGGATAAAACAGCTCAATACCTTGTCCCCAAAGGGACTAAATGAAATTTGCTCATTGTCTTGTTTTATCTAGCATTTATTACATACTTATGTATCATTCTTGTACTTTAGCTAATGATCACACTTGAGATATCCTAACACATGTGAAACGATGGTATATGATCTTTTGTTGTGATGAGCTGTTTCCCCTCTGTTTGTATATAAATATATTTTTATAAATATACATATCACTGCCTATAATTGGCTTTCTATTATCACTTATTTTTTTTTCCAGTTATATATGTGTATATCATAGCCCACAATTGGCTTTTAATTAACACACATAATGGTCTACAATTGACTTTTATAATCACTTATATTTATTGTATCACAAATATTTATCATTTTAATATTTGAATTATACAACTATATTATGTTTTTTGAAAGAAAGAGACTGCACTATAGCACTTTGTAAGTGGATGCACAATTGTGATATGTTTTGAAATAAGTTAATATAGCTAACATGAGATGCTAAGGGTTAAACATATTGTCACATGTTTTCACTGAAGGGGTGGCACTAAAGGGGTGTGTCTATAAGTATATAAGTTTGAAGCACCGTGTGTCACATTATTCTGATGAAGTTGCTCTGTGAAGCACCGAAACGTTAATAAAACTTTTGTGTGAAGAAGTGCTCAGATATATAATATATATATATATATATATATATATATATATATATATATATATATATATATATATTATAAGACAATTTAGTAACACTTGCACTCAGCCCATGTAACTTTAAATATATATGGGTGCTTCTAAGGATGCAGATGCCTCAATCTACTGAATATGTAGCCACAATAAAGACTTTATCCTGAGCACACCTTATTAATTTTAGGTTTATTTAAAGTTTCGGACCTGCATTGAGCCCCTTCATCAAAATGATGAAGGGGCTCAATGCAGCTTTGAAAGGTTAAATAAATTTAAAATTAATAAGGTGTGCTCAGGATAAAGTCTTTATTGTGGCTATAATATATAGTGTAAAAAATCCCACTAAATATCAACCTCCCTGTATGCCGCATGCCTGGGTGCACACAGAAGCACAATAACCCCAAAAGGGACCATGGCATAAGAGCAAATATAGAGAAAAAAAATTCAACTAACTTTGTATTTTGAACAGCTTTTAGTTTTTTTTTAAAACTACCACCCCCCTAAAACTCAAAAATACCCCCGACAAACTATGTATTTTTAGAACCTACACACCTACATCTACATGAGGGTGTAATGCATTCTACACACAGTTATTTTTAGAATTTGCCACTTTTCAACAGATTTTCTCAAAAATGAGCAACGAACGTTCAAACAAAATCTTGACCAAATCCCCAGAACAAATAAAAATTCCTACTAAATATCTGTCTTCTACACATACCAAATAAATGGTACCCTGCTTGCATCAGTGCACACAGAGACACAATCAGAAAATAGCCTCCAAGGAAGCCAATAGATTTACCTAAAGGAGATGCAAACACAATATTAAATTGCCAAGAGTAGATTTATCTGCCACATTTGGGTAAATGAGGCTCAATGCCCTTATAAATATATCCCATAGATTTCTTTTAATATATTTTGTAAATGTGGGAAGGATGTCATCCAGTTTGTGATAATTAATATAATATCATCTGCATAGAGGCAAATTTTGTGTTCAGTTACTCCAATTTTTGTTCCTTAAATATGATTATTTAAACGTATTGATTTTGCTAGAGGTTCAATAGCTAAATTAAATATTAATGGAGACAAGGGACACCCTTGTCTTGTGCTTTAAAATATTTAGATAACATATTTGCAATGTGTACCTTTGCTGATGGATTTGCATAAAGCATCATAATAGCTTTTTAAACCAAGTTAAGTTTGGTTTAAAAAATTAAAAAGTTAAATTTATGTTAGATAATATATAAATATTCGATTAAACACTTGTTCAGAATTTAGAATTAGTATGATGGTTCAAATGTTTCTATTATTATCATCCCAATCTATAATTTTTCTTGTGTTGTCTCCATGTTGTCTTCCTTGAATAAAGCCCACCTGGTCTGATGGTATCAATGATGGTAAGTATGCCAGTAATCTCATAGCTACTATTTTTGAGTACATTTTAAGTCTGTGTTTAATAATAAAATAGGTCTAAAGTTGAGTGTTCTTGTGGGTTCTTTATCTTGCTTTGGGATTGAGATAACGATAGCTTGTGTCATTTCAGCCAGAAATTCTTCTTATTCAATTGCAGGGTTGTATAATTTTGTAGATGTGAGGTCAGTGTATCTAAGAATGTTTTGTAGTATTCGTTAACAAATCCATCATATCCAGGTGCTTTGTTATTGGGAAGAGCGAATAATTTCCTTAATAATTTTTGAATGGGGCTGTTATTAACTTGTAATTGTGAGTCAGATAGTGAGTATAGTTTTATGGAATTTAAGAATTAGGGTCTGTGTTGAGGTTAGAAAATTTGGGAAACTATTTTTAAAGTTTGCTATATTTTAATGTGTATGTATACTGAAAAAATGACTTTGGGTCATCCTAATCTATAAATAAATACATGTAAGTAGCACTTACTCTGAAGTGTGTGTGTTGCTGCATGTCTTCAATATAATACTTGTTTTGTTCAGGCTCTGACCACTGACTTGGCTATTTTCCCACATACCAACTGTCAAAAACTGCATACAGCACACCAACTGTCCAGCTACAGCAAAACCGCTTACAGAAATGCTAAAATGTAAGATGTTTCAGATTGGATATCAAATGAAATAGGTACAACAACAAAAAACGTTCAGTGATAGTTGGGATGAATGATAGTTTCCACTAATGGGCAATTACATTTTTTCTCCCGGTGTACATACCCTTTAAGGATCATTTACATCAACTAAAAAGTCGCGTTAACCGATTTACGACCGGTAGGCATGACTTTAAGCCTCAGTTTGCTGCGGCTGCATGAGAACCGGAAGAAACTCTCATGCAGCTGTCACAAGCCTATTTACCAGAGGCTGTGTGGATTGCTGGCATTAAATAATTACGTGCGGGTGAAATTCACCCGTGCAGCTCTGGTTGAATCTTAAATATCTTACCTATGTAAAAAATTTTTGTTTTGGATATTTATTTCTTAAATTTAGAATTTAGCTTTGGACCTTGTGAATAGTAGTTTAATTTCAGTATGAGTATATATTTATCAAATTTGTACATTACATTTGTGTAGCTTAATTTTTAAGTTTTGTAGTTGATTTTTTTCTGAGTTTCTTCTAAAGATCCTATTTTCTTCTTATTTGATGAGAATTCCTCCCATATAAGCCTTGTCTGTATTCCATTTGGAGAATGGAGATGTTTTTTTCTACGTCATTGTATTAAAACTAAGTTTTAAGCTCCGTTTTTATTTGCGCTTTGTATTCAGGGAAACTTAGATTGTATAGATTTAGTTTCCATAAATGGATATTAGATGGAGTATTTTTTTCTTTAATTGAGATTGTTACAGGGACATGGTCTGATATTGTTCTGATTTCTTTAGTTGCTTTTTCTGTTTTTTGTAGTAAAATAAGTTAATCATAAGTATTATATACCAACTCACAGTAATTTTGTAAACTAGCTTCACATTGTTTCAACAAAATATTTGGCAGAATTTGATCACAGAATTAATTGATAAATGTAAGGTGCATTTTGGACTTAAAAAACTTAATAATCCGGGTTTTCACTGTGAGAATGGTAATACATAAAGTTGGAGTTGATCCAGGGATGTTTCTGATTGCCACTTGGAGTCAGGAAGTAATTTGTCCCCCTTCATTCTGGGTTGCTTTTTTTTTTCTTCCTCTGGACCAACAGTTAGGCAGGACATGTTGGGTATTGCTTAACAGGTTGGACTAGATAAATGTATGTGATTTATTCATCCTCAAATACTATACTATACTATTAGACCAGAAAAAGGTAACATCTGATTGGCTGAGGCCAAGCACCTCTTGTTGAATAAGCCTAAATGTTTGATGTGAAATAACAAAACGTGGCTTTACATAATAATTAAACTGTAAATACTGTATCAAATGCCTTTACAAAATCTAATTAGATAACATACACATACTGCCCATCCAAGTTGCTGAATATCTGAATATCACCAATGTCTATGGATAGGTTGTGATGCCAATAAGCTACCGCCATTGGCATCGCTCGCCATCTGCATCGCAACCTATAGGGGCGAATGGAAAATTTCCATTGGATTATTATCAGTGTCAAAGTTCCTTTGTATGGCCGCATCAGCAAACTCATGACCTGATTTTGTCTGTATCAGATTGTGAGTTTGCGACTGCACTGTATGGGCACCATAACTGAAAGATAAGTAGATAAAGATTTAACTAGATTCTCATGTAAGCAGCTACATTTTGAATGGATTAAAGACAGTAATAACAGTTTTCAAAGTTACCATCACTAGTCAGCATTGAAAGCTTGAAATATTTTTTTTGTTAAATCATAGTAGTTGGTAAATTTTACACTCATTACTGGTACTGTCGTTACTGATATATACCTAACATTTTCTTTTATGTGGAAACTATATATATATTGGGTTTCGGGAGTTCTAAAGATAAGTATAGATTTTAGTTGCAAACAGAAGATTCCACTTCCTGGCTGGCTAAATTGTAGAGATCCAACACTATTTTATTTTCTTATTAGAAATCTAGAAAAGTGAACTTACAACATGTTTTTTTCAGTCGTTCCACTCTGTTGCTTGGTTACTATCCGAGTTAGATCAAGCCTCGCTTTGCGAACATGACTAAGCAGAAGTACAACTAAGGACAGTGGCTCAGCATCATAACATTTAGAACTGCAGCCTGCACAAGTTTTCTTTTTGTTAAACATATAGCATGTATGCTTCTTTAATTTGTTTTAGTTTTTATGGATGTCAGTAAATATTGGTATAAGGCATCATTTCAGACTACATCTGAAATGCTCATAGTGTACACCCTTTGTGCCAGGTGAACTGTGGTAGCCACATCTGTATGTAGTATGTACAGAAGATGACAGCCTACATAGGCTAGAAGTGCCCCTTGGCCTCTGGGAAAATGAGGGCTGGGGAACAGTAGTTACTGTGTTACCGGTCAAGGCATTTTATTGGTTAGACAAAATAGAGGTTGGGAAAGAACATATAACATTGTTGCATTATAACACTGAACAGCCTGTTATCAAGATCTTAATAAATAACATGGTATGTGTTAAGCTGGCAGGAAGTGGTGCATCCTGTGGCTAATGGTGCAGATTGGCCTTGCTGCTTCAACAGGAATCTCCTGGACTTCAAAGGTTTCATTTATGCCAGTTGCAACTCCTGCCAATTTGTTTTATTGTTGATCTTGAATGTTTAATAATAGCTGTGGCCTTATGTTCAACCAACACTATTGCGTCATGTATTTTTTGTTGGAGGGTCACAGTTGATGGGTGTAGGCTCAATGCAAGCGGTTTTGCTTTTATAATCCTGCCCCTATTTGTCGCTCAGTGTAATCTTAGAAGAACAAATCCACCGCACTCCATTATGAAAAATTAAAACTATTTATTATTAATATTTTGGTGCCTACATAGCACATAGTTTAGTGTGTCTTGAAAAAGGTGCTATGTAGATTATGTAGATGAGATTACACTGAAGTGTGTGTGTGTTGCTGCATGGCTTCAATCCAGAACTTTTTCTGCTCAGGTTAATTATATCTCTAACAATGCTTACTGACCCCTACTTCCATCTGACATGACTTTTGTTAAGTCAAGCATGTTTAGTAATCACTATAAGCCAGAATTGGGAGTATCATTCTAGTTATAGCAGAAGCGTTTATGATAATAAGATACTCAAATGACAATTGAAATGTAAAATGCTTCAGATTGAAGAACTAAAGAAATAGGAGACATATCAACAAACAAAATATTAAAGTGATAATTGTGCAGAATTATATTTTCCAATAATGGGTAATTAAAATTCAGCATAGATGGCCTTTAATTCATAACTTATTAAAGGCAACATTTATTAAAAACATTTTTTCTGCAATAATCTTTAAATATTTATTTTATATTGATATTTTACTTATCAACTTTCATTAGGTAATGAACCTGCCACAGAGAAGGTTTGGTAGTGTAAGATAAACACATCGCAGCAGTGGATCATGGTTTAGATAATTACACCATTTTTGCTCAGAAACCGCTATTTGTAAAATATGCTTGTGAAGGTTCTCATTCATCCAGGTCATGGTATATCTGTTGTATTCCATTAGATCAACTGGACTTGAAGTTTAGTTCTTGAAGACGTTTTGTTAGTCATCCAAATGACTTTTTCTGAATTGTCATTCTGAATTGAGAAAGCCAGTCGGATGACTAGCGAAACGTCTTCAAGAACTAAACTTCAACTCCAGTTGATCTAATTGAATACAACAGATATACACTATTTGTAAAGTTTAGTTGCCCTTTAAACATACAAACCTACAGAACTGTATTCAGTCTCATTCTTTGCCTCCTTCTATTCAGAACTGTTCCTATACTACAAACAAATACAGAGCAAAAAGGAAGATGGATGGTACAGTTGGAGGACGTCGATTATATAACATTTTAAAGGGTATCTCCACTGCTAATATCACTATTTTCAATGCAGTTTTATTGAAAGACGCATAGCATACTAAGTCCATCAGGACCTGTCAGAGGATGAAGTGGAGGAGCGAGACACAGGGTAAGTTCTGTAACTTCATTCCCGGTCCCTGAACATTTTATTGAAAAATGTTCAATAAAACTGAATTGAAAAGAGTGATTTTAGCAGTGGAGGTACCCTTTAACAATCCATAGCACACACAGACTTGCACATATATTAGCATTATTTCCATACTCAACAACAAATAAAGAACACTGACTTTCTTTGTACTTGCACAGGCAAGCATTTTAGTTTACCAAATAATCCATAGTTTTGCTGTAGGTTTAATCCAAGTTAGGACATGTTTATCTAAGGTCTTGAAAGGTAATCTTCAAAACATGTTATTCTCTTTAAAAAAACATTTCACAAACAAAAACATGTCATTTTCACTTAAATATGCATTCATTCATGCATAGAGAAAGGTTAATCCAGTTGTGGTAACTGTTAGCCACCAGAGAATGGAAATTGTAGTTAAGAGACATGTCAAATGGCTCCCCATACATTTCTATTCACATTACATGGGAAGCAGCCCAAGTGAAGTATTTTCCTCTCTGGAGCAAGTAATGTAAGATTTGACACTTGCAAACCTAATTAAGCTTAGTTTTCCTTAGTGATATACTTTTAGCAACTGTAAAGTAATCCAATAAATATGGATAGTGGCTTCTGGTCCTTCACACCAGATATTATATTCATGGTGATAAATTGATCAAACCAAGTCAAGCAATTTATATTTATTGATAGTATAGTATTTGAGGTTGAATAAAGCCATATGTCCATCCAGTCCAATCTACTCAGCAATACCCAAATTTCCTGCCTAACAGTTGTTTCAGAGAAAGGGAAAAAAACAGTATGAAGGGGGAAAAAATTCCTTCCTGTCTCCAAGCGGCAATCGGAAATTTCCTTGGATCAACTCCTACTTTATGTATCAATACCAGTAACACGCAACATTATTCATTTTTAGAAACTCATCCATCAGTTTGTTTAAAATTATCCAATGAACCTGTCATAACAACGTCCACTGGAAGACAGTTAGATAGTTTTGCCTTTCTCACAGTGAAAAACCCTTTCCGAACTAGACTAATCTTCTTTTCTTCCAGTCTTAAGGGATGTTTGCGTGTCCTCTGACATGTTCTATTGGTGAACAATGCATAAGACAGTTTATTGTATGGTCCTTTAATGTATTTATACAAAGTAATCATATCCCCACGCAAGCGCCTTTTCTCTAGTGTGTATATTTGTAACTTATCCAGTCTGTCTTCATAGTCAAGCTCCCCTAGTCCCCTTATTAATTTAGTTGACCTTCTCTGCACCCTTTCCATTTCAAGTTGACCTTTTTGGACACATGATTCAAAAACTGCACTGCATATTTCTGATGAGGCCTTACCAGTGTTTTGTAAAAAGGGAGAATAACATTTTCATTTTATGATGTTCAGTCTTTTGCATAAACAGGAGCTTGTTACAGCGATTGTCCAGTGTAAAATATAATGACATTAAAGCAATAATCCCTTCCCCACTACCTATGGCAACAAAAGAACAATTCTTCCAGACCATAAAGCTGGGTACACACAGTAACGATAAAGCCCCGATACCGTCGGATCCGATGGTATCGGGGCTTTATCGTTATGTGTGTAAGTTCGTTTCCCGAACGAGCACGCGGCAGCCGAACGAACGGGTCGGCCGAACGCGCGTTCGGGGAAAGACCGAAAATTTCCATCGGCAGCGCTAGACTCCCTATATGAGTCTACGCGGCCGATGAAAACACACAGTCCCGAGCGTTCTCCCTATGATGTTCATAGGGAGAATGCTCTGGACTGTGTGTATGCAGATCTTTGAAAGATGGCAGACAGGATCTTGCAGATCCTGTCTGTCATCTTTCAGAAATCTGTACTGTGTGTACCTAGCTTAAGAAACAATGCATTGCCTCTCCTCATGGGTATGAACAACTTGCAGTACACGAGAAGATCTGAGAAGGTATTAGAGGAATATAACCTCTCTTGATGACTATGCACATGACCTTAGTGCTAATTAAATGTACCAAAAACATTATTTCATTATTGTAGCAAATGTCCTAATCTGTATTGCAAGGAAGGAGGAGCTTTTCTTTTTTTTAACTTGTAAAACAATTGATGTAAATATTTGCCACGTTCCCATCCAGGAAGCTGCATCAGTGTCTTACCTTCTGCTTAACTCTTATGTAAGGGGGTTGTTTCCTTTAATAGCTCACAATACTCTGAATTTGATGATTCACAAATACACTGTAACAATCTACCTCACTATACTCTCTATAGGAAGTAATGGTCAGTTTGCCACAAGGAAGTCTTTAAACCTTATAAGGTAAAATTACAGGCTTCAGTTTCTTGAAAGTAGCTTATACATTAATGTGTCACAATTCCCTTCTTCCTTCTTTTGATTATTTCCTATTAAATGTGACTTTTTTTTGAAACTACAAGACCAGTTGTTCCCCTTAGACTGAAACAACCCTGGAAAAAAGTTCTGCTGGGGGAGAGCCAAAAACCACACAATTAGAATGTGCTGCTTTTCTGTCCCTGTGTTAGCTAATACACTCCTTACATTCCATTCTTCAAGTTGGAGGAATAAGAGAAAAGTTAAACTACACAAAGAAACAAAAAATCACAACACACCATAGAGAAATGTCTTTATTAATTGTGTGCAGATTTACTGCTATATATCACACATACACTAAGGATTACATTTCAGATAAGAGCAGATTTGTAGAATATCTGGAACCATAACTACTCATTGAAACATAAGACCAACTCCGGTTAGGAGATAATAACCATCCTATAAAGGCAAGGCCCGACTAGGGAGCACACACGAATGGCACAGCACAACCAAAATGTTGCATGATTCATGTGTACTACTCTGTGTATGCGCTGTGATTCCTTTGATGTAACCCTATCGCAGAGCATGCAATGCACACCAAAAATGGTCATCGCATGAGCTGCAAAAAGGGTTGGCAATGCAGGGAGATAGTGGGGCCATCCCCATTCTCTTCTATTGGAGTGTGTTAAGCGCTGTGCTAACACAGCACACAGCACATACCAATATAGCCTAGTGGGGCCTAGCCCTTACAGTTTATGGGACTTTGGGGCCTATTTATAAAGGTGCATAAACTTTACTCAAAATTGAACTTAGTGCAATTTACAAAGCTGTGAAATCCGGTGGTGATATCGCCGCCATTAACGCTCGCTTGTATATATTATTTTATTTAAGCGCTGGGAGCGGCTTTCTTGCGATAAGTTCATTCATTTCAACTTTGGGGTAGCAGAAACTTGTGGCACTGACAAGTGCCTTTGTTGGGGTCCTGCAGCTTGAACCCTTATTAGAGCCACAAGCGCTCTTGTAAGAACCAATGGGGGGCCCTGGTTTCTAGCTGCAGGACCCCCAACAAAGGCACTTCTAAGTGCCGCAAAGGCAGTTATAAGTGCCAGTGAGGGGGGGCCTGGTTTCGAACTGTGGGACCCCCTAAGCCCCAAATGGCACTGTCAGTGCCCCCTCCCGTGCCCCCTCCCACGCCCCCCACGGCCCTGACATTGCCGCATTAAGTGCCTTAATGTGGTGAAAAGAGAATAACGTATCAATATTTTTCGCCCATGGAGACGAATGGTGTTATAAATGTGGCGGTAATGACAATCGGTTTGCGGCGGTGTGCGCCGATATTGAAACGCCAATGTTAACAAACCTTTAGAAATATGCCCCTTAGTGACATAATTAATAGGGTATGTCAAAAGACGGTTAAAGGATGTTTGCAAATTGGTGAAAAAACTTTACATAATATATTTACAAAGGGGGGGGGGGCTGTGGGAGCACTCCTGTGGCAAAATTACTTTATAACAAATAGTGGAAGTGCTACTGATCTGACCAAAACATTAGAACAAACAAGAAAAGAGATGATCAATGCACATTCCTGGGCCCCATATATCATAATATCTATGCTAGTGCAAACAGTAAAAACATGGGGGGTTTTATTTACAATTTTATGCATAAAAGTGAAAAGCCTTCCAACCACGTCAAGGTAACCCCAGTATGGAAGGTCCTAACAGTTTACCTTGGGTCATTTATCTGGGATGACACTCCCTGCTTGGTTGCATTTTTTGGGAAGGTTGTCTCCCTGACCTTGCATTGGATTAGTATTACAGGCTATTATTTCCCTCCGCCTACTGACTTTAAACAAGGAGGGAAGAGGCCTTTCATTTAATGTTTAGTATTCAAGGCATAAGACCTCCAATTGGAGGTCTTATGCCTTGAATACTAAACATTGGATGAAATGCCTCTTCCCTCCTTTCATCCAATGTTTAGTATTAAACATTTGTTATAAAGTAATTTTGCCACAGGAGTGCTCCCACAGCCCCCCCCCCCCTTTGTGTATATATTGTAGCAGAGTTTCTCTGCAGGAAGATTGACCAAGCTTCCATGTGGTAGTAGCACCCCCAACACGTCCCTTTAATTGGAGGTCTTATGCCTTGAATACTAAACATTGGATGAAAGGCCTCTTCCCTCCTTGTTTAAAGCCAGTAGGCGGAGGGAAGTGATAGCCTGTAATGCTAATCCAATGCAAGGTCAGGGAGACAGCCTTCCCATGAAAATGCAACCAAGCAGGGAGTGTCATCCCAGATAAATGACCCAAGGTAAACTGTTAGGACCTTCCATACTGGAGTTACCTTGACGTGGTTGGAAGGCTTTTCACTTTTATGCATAAAATTGTAACTAAAAACCCCCATGCTTTTAAAGTTTGCACTAGCATAGATATTATGATATATGGGGCCCAGGAATGTGCATTGATCATCTCTTTTCTTGTTTGTTCTAATGTTTTGGTCAAATCAGTAGCACTTTCACTATTTGCTATAAAGTAATTTTGCCACAGGAGTGCTCCAACAGCCCCCCTTATGTGTATATATTGTAGCAGAGTTTCTCTGCAGGAAGATTGACCAAGCTTCCATGTGGTAGTAGCACCCCCAACATGTCCCTTTAATTGGAGGTCTTATGCCTTGAATACTAAACATTGGATGAAAGGCCTCTTCCCTCCTTGTTAAAAGCCAGTAGGCAGAGGGAAGTGATAGCCTTCAATACTAATCCAATGCAAGGTCAGGGAGACAACCTTCCCAAGAAAATGCAACCAAGCAGGGAGTGTCATCCCAGATAAATGACCCGATGTAATTTGTTAGGACCTTCCATACTGGGGTTACCTTGACGTGGTTGGAAGGCTTTTCACTTTTATGCATAAAATTGTAACTAAAACCCCCATGCTTTTACTGTTTGCACTAGCATAGATATTATTATATATGGGGCCCAGGAATGTGCATTGATCATCTCTTTTCTTGTTTGTACATAATATATTTACTAATATTTATTAATGGTCATAAGTTATTATATTATAATCCTTCCTTTATCCCTTATCCCTTATATTATATAAATAAATGTATATTTTCACGGAGATTGCATCGAGTTTTTAAGAGCAACTAACTAGGTATATAACACTATTACACAAAGGAAAGATCTATATGTATGTGTGTAATTATCACTATTTAATTAAAATCACCATAACAGATAACACAATACAAGGTATATTACTACTACTTACTACTGCATTACAGAACAAATGATATACAATTAATAAAGTATACTTACTTTACTGGACACCCCTAAGTTTGAATGGAAAACTCAAAATGGTAGGTTTAGCCACACCTCTAGGATTTCTACATGTAGACATTAAAAGGAAAGGGGAATTTTACTAACATCCCATGAGGTTCTGATCTGTTAGCAGATCAAAAAATTCTCTTAGGCATTGTACATGACAAGACAGGAAGTGTAAGGAAGTTCCTGTATTACACCCAATTGTGTGCTGTTTGTAAAACATGTTACAGTCTTAGCCAATTAGAACATTCTTCAGACTCTTACAAACCCCCCCCCCCCCATCCAGTTTCTGTTTGCTAGAGTGATGTCTGTATATGATTAAATTACTTTGCATGTCTCTGAAACTACCCAGCATTCTTAGAGAAATGGCCAGTTTTCCCCTTTTTCCATTATTAATAAAATGAGTCTGTGAGGTACCATATATTATAAGAAGGCTTTACTTTGTTTTACACTCTGTGTTTTTTAGCTCCTTTATCCGTACCTCTTCCTTACTTGTAAAGCTAATCAGTGTCCTGTGTTTTCAAGTCCTAACCCTATAGTGAGTGTAAATCTGGAACTTGCTGTGGTAAATACTAATAAGTATGAATCTAGCATGTTAATCTGTATAGGGTCTCAGTTTGTTAAATGGTGCTGTTCAGATTGAACTACACATTGTGGCAGAATTGCCTGGGTCTGTTGTCAAATCAGCAGGTTAATACCACTTAGGCTAGATTCACATGACACTATCATTTGTCCCAACTGAGTGCCTGCTTTGAGCGGGAGCTCTGCCAGGACAAATTACTGTTGGTTGCGGTAATAGTGACCGCGGTCAGCAGTGCACGCAACTGACCGATTATTAGGTCTCATAGGGAACTGCAAGATAGGCTGTGATTTACCAACGGACCCATTTGTCTGATACCGGCGACCAAGCTTGGTCACGGATGGCCGACCCACACCATCAGATATTTCCGGCCGACTGATCCACCACAGCATACAGGGAGAGGAGCGGGGTATGGATGTAGCGCCGCCTTACTCGTTTTGTGACATACAAGTCTCTTCCTCAGAGGCCTCTGAGGAAGTGACTTGTATGTCACGTAACGCGTAAGGCGGTGCCTCATCCATACCACGCTCCTCTCCCTGTAAGCCTCCATGTCTCCTATCAGTATTTTTACTACAAGATTAATAAAGACTACATTGTTTGGTATGTACGTTGTAGCTCACTTTTTTGTATATACTTCATATGGTGATATAAGGTCCAGCTGAAGGCCTTAAGTGTAGCTCCATCTGGACGTTAGGACCTTCCAGACTGGGGTTACCTTGATGTGGTTGGAAGGCTTTTCATTCATGTGATCACAGTAATGTATACTAAAACCCCTTTGTTTATAAAGTATGCCAGTGTGCAGATAATATGATATTGTATGGGGCCTAGGAATGTGCATTGATTATCTTTTCTATGTTTGTATAACTGTTTTGACCAGATCAGTAGCACTTCCGCTAAATGTAGTTGTAAATTAGCCTTATTGGAGTGCTTCCACAATTCTTGTATTGTATGTATTTATTGGGAGGCTTGGTCAAGCCTCCATGTGGTAATAGCACCCCCAACACGCCCCTTTAATGGGAGGTCCTCTGCCTTTAATATAAAGCACTGGATGGCCTCTTCCCTCATTTTAAAAAGCCAAAGGGCTGAGGGGGAAGGGAGAGAGCCTGTTATATGGATCCAGTGTGTAAGAATGAGAAATGCAAAAGTTTGCTAATCGTAATTGAAGTAAAAGAAATTGAAAAGGTTAGACGTTAGGACCTTCCAGACTGGGGTTACCTTGACGTGGTTGGAAGGCTTTTCATTCATGTGATCACAGTAATGTATACTAAAACCCCTTTGTTTATAAAGTATGCCAGTGTGCAGATAATATGATATTGTATAGGGCCTAGGAATGTGCATTGATTATCTTTTCTATGTTTGTATATATATATATATATATATATATATATATATATATACACACACACACACATACACCCCTATCCAATCTGCACGCTGCCTAGGGGTAATTATTGACTCCTCTCTCTCCTTTTCTAACCACATTAACTATATTGCGAAAACCTGCCCAACCACCGCTATGCTTATGCATCCTATCGCGCCTGGACTATTGCAACCTACTAATTTCTGGTCTTCCTGCTTCCCACCTTTCTCCCCTTCAGTCTATACTTAACTCTGCCACACGTATTGTTTACCAGACAACAACCTGGCTCCCTGTTAAACAGCGCATAACATACAAAATCCATCTCCTAACATTTAAATCCCTTCGCTCTGCTGCTCCTCCTTATATTTCCTCTCTTGTCTCCCCATATGCTCCTGCCCGTACCCTCCGCTCATCGCAGAACCATCTCCTGTACAGACCCCCCCACTCGGACTGCTTCCTCTCGCCTTAAACCTTTCTCTCTTGTAGCTCCCATCCTCTGAAATTCTATTCCCCTCTCTCTACGTCAAGAAACCTCAATCAGCAGGTTTAAAAACCCATTCCATTGTATCTGTGTGTTACCCACCTAACTAGATTGTAAGCTCTACGGGGCAGGGACCTCATTACCTCTTGTGGCAAAGCCCTAGCACTTCTATTTATATAAATTATATATTTATCTACTGAACTATCTATGTATTTATCTTGTATGACTTTATTGTATTTTAATACTGTACAGCGCTACGTCCCCAAGTGGCGCTATATAAATAAACATATACATACATATACATACATACATACAGAGGCCATTTTTGGATTTAGGTATAAAGGCTTTAGAGTGCACATTCAACTATTTTTGTATTGTTCTGATGTTGCACTGATGTATCTATCTATCTAACTCTGCTATCTATCTATCTATCTTACTCTGCTATCTATCTATGTCGATTATCTATCTATCTATCTATCTATCTATCTATCTCTGCTATCTATCTATCTATCTATCTATCTCTGCTATCTATCTATCTATCTATCTATCATCTCCATATCTATCTATCTATGCATCAGAGTGCACATTCAACTATTTTTATATTGTGCTGATTGTTGCAATGATTTGACGATCTATATAGCTATCTATCTATCTATCTATCATCTCCATATCTATCTATCTCTGACTATCTTCTTTTCTTCCCAGTCTTAAGGGATGTTTGCGTGTCCTCTGACATGTTCTATTGGTGAACAATGCATAAGACAGTTTATTGTAGGTCCTTTAATGTATTTATACAAATAATCATATCCCCACGCAAGCGCCTTTTCTCTATGTGTATATTTTGTAACTTATCCAGTCTGTCTTCATAGTCAAGCTCCCCTAGTCCCCTTATTAATTTAGTTGACCTTCTCTGCACCCTTTCCATTTCAAGTTGACCTTTTTGGACACATGATTCAAAAACTGCACTGCATATTTCTGTGAGCCTTACCAGTGTTTGTAAAAAGGGAATAACATTTTCATTTTATGATGTTCAGTCTTTGCATAAACAGGAGCTTGTTACACGATTGTCCAGTGTAAAATATAATGACATTAAAGCAATAATCCCTTCCCCACTACCTATGGCAACAAAAGAACAATTCTTCCAGACCATAAAGCTGGGTACACACAGTAACGATAAAGCCCCGATACCGTCGGATCCGATGGTATCGGGCTTTATCGTTATGTGTGTAAGTTCGTTTCCCGAACAGCAGCGGCAGCCGAACGAACGGGTCGGCCGAACGCGCGTTCGGAAAGACCGAAAATTCCATCGGCAGCGCTAGACTCCCTATATGAGTCTACGCGGCCGATGAAAACACACAGTCCCGACGTTCTCCCTATGATGTTCATAGGGAGAATGCTCTGGACTGTGTGTATGCATCTTTGAAAGATGGCAGACAGGATCTTGCAGATCCTTCTGTCATCTTTCAGAAATCTGTACTGTGTGTACCTAGCTTAAGAAACAATGCATTGCCTCTCCTCATGGGTATAACAACTTGCAGTACACGAGAAGATCTGAGAAGGTATTAGAGGAATAAACCTCTCTTGATGACTATGCACATACCTTAGTGCTAATTAAATGTACCAAAAACATTATTTCATTATTGTAGCAAATGTCCTAATCTGTATTGCAAGGAAGGAGGAGCTTTTCTTTTTTTTAACTTGTAAACAAATTGATGTAAATATTTGCCACGTTCCCATCCAGGAAGCTGCATCAGTGCTTACCTTCTGCTTAACTCTTATGTAAGGGGGTTGTTTCCTTAATCTCACAATACTCTGAATTTGATGATTCACAAATACACTGTAACAATCTACCTCCCTATACTCTCTATAGGAAGTAATGGTCAGTTTTCCACAAGGAGTCTTTAAACCTTATAAGGTAAAATTACAGGCTTCAGTTTTCTGAAAGTAGCTTATACATTAATGTGTCACAATTCCCTTCTTCCTTCTTTTGATTATTTCCTATTAAATGGACTTTTTTTTGAAACTACAAGACCAGTTGTTCCCCTTAGACTGAAACAACCCTGGAAAAGTTCTGCTGGGGGAGAGCCAAAAACCACACAATTAGAATGTGCTGCTTTTCTGTCCCTGTGTTAGCTAATCAACTCCTTACATTCCATTCTTCAAGTTGGAGGAAGAGAAAAAGTTAAACTACCACAAGAAACAAAAAATCACAACACACCATAGAGAAATGTCTTTATTATTGTGTGCAGATTTACTGCTATATATCACACATACACTAAGGATTACATTCAATAAGAGCAGATTTGTAGAATATCTGAAACCATAACTACTCATTGAAAACATAAGACCAACTCCGGTTAGGAATAATAACCATCCTATAAGGCAAGGCCCGACTAGGGAGCACACACAATGGCACAGCACAACCAAAATGTTGCATGATTCATGTGTACTACTCTGTGTATGCGCTGTGATTCCTTTGATGTAACCCTATCGCAGAGCATGCAATGCACACCAAAAATGGTCTCGCATGAGCTGCAAAAGGGTTGGCAATGCAGGGAGATAGTGGGCCCATCCCCATCTCTTCTATTGGAGTGTGTTAAGCGCTGTGCTAACACAGCCACAGCACATACCAATATAGCCTAGTGGGGCCTAGCCCTTACGTTTATGGGACTTTGGGGCCTATTTATATAAGGTGCATAAACTTTACTCAAAATTGAACTTAGTGCAATTTACAAAGCTGTGAATCCGGTGGTGATATCGCCGCCATTAACGCTCGCTTTGTATATATTATTTTTATTTAAGCGCTGGGAGCGGCTTTCTTGCGATAAGTTCATTCATTTCAACTTGGGGGTAGCAGAAACTTGTGGCACTGACAAGTGCTTTGTTGGGGTCCTGCAGCTTGAACCCTTATTAGAGCCACAAGCGCTCTTGTAAGAACCAATGGGGGGCCCTGGTTTCTAGCTGCAGGACCCCCAACAAAGGCACTTCTAAGTGCCGCAAAGGCAGTTATAAGTGCCAGTGAGGGGGGGCCTGGTTTCGAACTGTGGGACCCCCTAACCCCAAATGGCACTGTCAGTGCCCCCCCCCGTCCCCCCTCCCACGCCCCCCACGCCCTGACATTGCCGCATTAAGTGCCTTAATGTGGTAAAAGAGAATAACTTATCAATATTTTTCGCCCATGGAGACGAAGGGTTTTATAATGTGGCGGTAATGACAATCGGTTTGCGGCGGGTGGCGCCGATATTGAAACGCCAATGTTAACAAACCTTTATATGCCCCTTAGTGACATATTAATAGGTATGTCAAAAGACGGTTAAAGGATGTTTGCAAATTGGTGAAAAAACTTTACATAATATATTTACAAAGGGGGGGGGGCTGTGGAGCACTCCTGTGGCAAAATTACTTTATAACAAATAGTGGAAGTGCTACTGATCTGACCAAACATTAGAACAAACAGAAAAGAGATGATCAATGCACATTCCTGGGCCCCATATATCATAATATCTATGCTAGTGCAAACAGTAAAACATGGGGGGTTTTATTTACAATTTTATGCATAAAAGTGAAAAGCCTTCCAACCACGTCAAGGTAACCCCAGTATGGAAGGTCCTAACAGTTTACCTTGGGTCATTTATCTGGGATGACACTCCCTGCTTGGTTGCATTTTTGGGAAGGTTGTCTCCCTGACCTTGCATTGATTAGTATTACACTATTATTTCCCTCCGCCTACTGACTTTAAACAAGGAGGGAAGAGGCCTTTCATTTAATGTTTATTCAAGGCATAAGACCTCCAATTGGAGGTCTTATGCTTGAATACTAAACATTGGATGAAATGCCTCTTCCCCCTTCATCCAATGTTTAGTATTAAACATTTGTTATAAAGTAATTTTGCCACAGGAGTGCTCCCACAGCCCCCCCCCCCCCTTTGTGTATATATTGTAGCGAGTTTCTCTGCAGGAAGATTGACCAAGCTTCCATTGTGGTAGTAGCACCCCCAACACGTCCCTTAATTGGAGGTCTTATGCCTTGAATACTAAACATTGGATGAAAGGCCTCTTCCCTCCTTGTTTACCAGTAGGCGGAGGAGTGATAGCCTTTAATGCTAATCCAATGCAAGTCAGGGAGACAGCCTTCCCATGAAAATGCAACCAAGCAGGGAGTGTCATCCCAGATAAATGACCCAAGGTAAACTGTTAGGACCTTCCATACTGGAGTTACCTTGACGTGGTTGGAAGGCTTTTCACTTTTATGCATAAAATTGTAACTAAAAACCCCCATGCTTTTAAGTTTGCACTAGCATAGATATTATGATATATGGGGCCCAGGAATGTGCATTGATCATCTCTTTTCTTGTTTTGTTCTAAAGTTTTGGTCAGATCAGTAGCACTTCCACTATTTGTTATAAAGTAATTTGCCACAGGATTGCTCTCACAGCCCCCCCCCCTTTGTGTATATATGTAGCAGAGAGTTTCTCTGCAGGAAGATTGACCAAGCTTCCATGTGGTAGTAGCACCCCCAACATGTCCCTTTAATTGGAGGTCTTATGCCTTGAATACTAAACATTGGATGAAAGGCCTCTTCCCTCCTTGTAAAAAGCCAGTAGCAGAGGGAAGTGATAGCCTTCAATACTAATCCAATGCAAGGTCAGGAGACCCCTTCCCAAGAAAATGCAACCAAGCAGGGAGTGTCATCCCAGATAAATGACCCGATTTAATTTGTTAGGACCTTCCATACTGGGGTTACCTTGACGTGGTTGGAAGGCTTTTCACTTTTATGCATAAAATTGTAACTAAAACCCCCATGCTTTTACTGTTTGCACTAGCATAGATATTATTATATATGGGGCCCAGGAATGTGCATTGATCATCTCTTTCTTGTTTGTACATAATATATTTACTAATTTTATTATGGTCATAAGTTATTATATTATAATCCTTCCTTTATCCCTTATCCCTTATATTATATAAATAAATGTATATTTTCACGGAGATTGCATCGAGTTTTTAAGAGCACTAACTAGGTATATAACACTATTACACAAGGAAAGATCTATATGTATGTGTGTAATTATCACTATTTAATTAATCACCATAACAGATAACACAATACAAGGTATATTACTACTCCTTCACTGCATTACAGAACAAATGATATACAATTAATAAAGTATACTTACTTACTGGAACACCCTAAGTTTGAATGGAAAACTCAAATGGTAGGTTTAGCCACACCTCTAGGATTTCTACATGTAGACATTAAAAGGAAAGGGGAATTTTACTAACATCCCATGAGGTTCTGATCGTTACAGATCAAAAAATTCTCTTAGGCATTGTACATGACAAGACAGGAAGTGTAAGGAAGTTCCTGTATTACACCCAATTGTGTGCTGTTTGTAAAACATGTTACAGTCTAGCCAATTAGAACATTCTCAGACTCTTACAAACCCCCCCCCCCCCACCAGTTTCTGTTTGCTAGAGTGATGTCTGTATATGATTAATACTTTGCATGTCTCTGAACTACCCGCATTCTTAGAGAAATGGCCAGTTTTCCCCTTTTTCCATTTAATAAAATGAGTCTGTGAGGTACCATATATATAAGAGCTTTACTTTGTTTTACACTCTGTGTTTTTAGCTCCTTTATCCGTACCTCTTCCTTACTTGTAAAGCTAATCAGTGTCCTGTGTTTTCAAGTCCTAACCCTATAGTGAGTGTAAATCTGGAACTTGCTGTGGTAAATACTAATAAGTATGAATCTAGCATGTTAATCTGTATAGGGTCTCATTTTGTTAATATGGTGCTTCAGATGAGACTACACATTGTGGCAGAATTGCCTGGGTCTGTTCAAATCAGCAGGTTAATACCACTTAGGCTAGATTCACATGACACTATCATTTGTCCCAACTGAGTGCCTGCTTTGAGCGGAGCTCTGCCAGGACAAATTACTGTTGGTTGCGGTAATAGTGACCGCGGTCAGCAGTGCACGCAACTGACCGATTATTGGTCTCATAGGGAACTGCAAGATAGGCTGTGATTTACCAACGGACCCATTTGTCTGATACCGGCGACCAAGCTTGGCCACGGATGGCCGACCCACACCATCAGATATTTCCGGCCGACTGATCCACCACAGCATACAGGAGAGGAGCGGGGTAGTATGTAGCGCGCGCCTTACTCTTTTTGTGACATCAAGTCTCTTCCTCAGAGGCCTCTGAGGAAGTTGACTGTATGTCACGTAACGCGTAAGCCGGTGCCTCATCCATACCGCCCTCTCCCTGTAAGCCTCCATGTCTCCTATCATATTTTTACTACAAGATTAATAAAGACTACATTGTTTGGTATGTACGTTGTAGCTCACTTTTTTGTATATACTTCATATGGTGATATAAGGTCCAGCTGAAGGCCTTAAGTGTAGCTCCATCTGGACGTTAGGACCTTCCAGACTGGGGTTACCTTGATGTGGTTGGAAGGCTTTTCATTCATGTGATCACAGTAATGTATACTAAAACCCCTTTGTTTATAAAGTATGCCGTGTGCAGATAATATGATATTGTATGGGGCCTAGGAATGTGCATTTTATCTTTTCTATGTTTGTATAACTGTTTTGACCAGATCATTAGCACTTCCGCTAAATGTAGTTGTAAATTAGCCTTATTGGAGTGCTTCCACAATTCTTGTATTGTATGTATTTATTGGGAGGCTTGTTCAAGCCTCCATTGGTAAAGCACCCCCAACACGCCCCTTTAATGGAGGTCCTCTGCCTTTATATAAAGCACTGGATGGCCTCTTCCCTCATTTTAAAAAGCCAAAGGGCTGAGGGGAAGGAGAGAGCCTGTTATATGGATCCAGTGTGTAAATGAGAAATCAAAAGTTTGCTAATCGTAATTGAAGTAAAAGAAATTGAAAAGGTTAGACGTTGGACCTTCCAGACTGGGGTTACCTTGACGTGGTTGGAAGGCTTTTCATTCATGTGATCACAGTAATGTATACTAAAACCCCTTTGTTTATAAAGTATGCCAGTGTGCAGATAATATGATATGTATAGGGCCTAGGAATGTGCATTGATTATCTTTTCTATGTTTGTATAATATATATATATATATATATATATATATATATACACACACACACACATACACCCCTATCCAATCTGCACGCTGCCTAGGGGTAATTATTGACTCCTCTCTCTCCTTTAACCACATTAACTATATTGCGAAAACCTCCCCAACCACCGCTATGCTTATGCATCCTATCGCGCCTGGACTATTGCAACCTACTAATTTCTGGTCTTCCTGCTTCCCACCTTTCTCCCTCCTTCAGTCTATACTTAACTCTGCCACACGTATTGTTTACCAGACAACAACCTGGCTCCCTGTTAAACAGCGCATAACATACAAAACCATCTCCTAACATTTAAATCCCTTCGCTCTGCTGCTCCTCCTTATATTTCCTCTCTTGTCTCCCCATATGCTCCTGCCCGTCCCCTCCGCTCATCGCAGAAACCATCTCCTGTACAGACCCCCCCACTCGGACTGCTTCCTCTCGCCTTAAACCTTTCTCTCTTGTAGCTCCCATCCTCTGAAATTCTATTCCCCTCTCTCTACGTCAAGAAACCTCAATCAGCAGGTTTAAAACCCATTCCATTGTATCTTGTGTTACCCACCTAACTAGATTGTAAGCTCTACGGGGCAGGACCTCATTACCTCTTGTGGCAAAGCCCTAGCACTTCTATTTATATAATTATATATTTCACTGAACTATCTATGTATTTATCTTGTATGACTTTATTGTATTTTAATACTGTACAGCGCTACGTCCCCAATGGCGCTATATAAATAAACAATACATACATATACATACATACATACAGAGGCCATTTTTGGATTTAGGTATAAAGGCTTTAGAGTGCACATTCAACTATTTTTGTATTGTTCTGATGTTGCACTGATGTATCTATCTATCTAACTCTGCTATCTATCTATCTATCTTACTCTGCTATCTATCTATCTATCTATCTATCATCTATCTATCTATCTATCTATCTATCTATCTCTGCTATCTATCTATCTATCTATCTATCTCTGCTATCTATCTATCTATCTATCTATCATCTCCATATCTATCTATCTATGCATCAGAGTGCACATTCAACTATTTTTATATTGTTCTGATGTTGCACTGATGTATCTATCTATCTATCTATCTATCTATCTATCTATCTATCTATCTATCTATCTATCTATCTATCTATCTATCTATCTATATTTCTATCTATCTATCTATCTATCATACATACATGGATAGAAAATTGGTTAATGATTAGGATACAGAGAGTAGTTGTAAATGGGGAATCATCATTATGACTAAATGCTAAGTGGGGTGCCACAGGTTTTGTGCTGGGCGCTTCTATTTAATCTATTTATCTATTATTGATTTGGAAGTGGGTATTGTCAGCAAGGTTTCTGTGCTTGCTGATGACACAAAATTTGACGACCATTAAAAACCTCAGAGGATGTGCAATCGTTGCAGGTGGATAAGTCACATTGGGCGCCTAAGTGACAGATGAGATTTAATGTTGATGATTGTAGTGATGCATTTTGTACTTAAAAATCTTTGTGCTACTTATACTATAAATGGTTTTGTGTTAGTTAATCCCTGTTGGGTAACAATCTTGGTGTTTTGGTGGATAACAAACTAACAGGGTTATTCAATAAAGTTCTTATTGTTTAAAATGGTGCTAATTTTGCCCCAACCAATCAGAAGTTAGCTTTCAAATGTTAAATAAGATCTGATTGGTTGGGGCAAAATTAGCACCATTTTAAATGATAAGACCTTTTATTGAATCTCCTGTAAGGAGAAAAGCAGTGCCAGCAACAACAGCTAAAGCCAGCCATATACAGTATTGGCTTGTATAAATAAGGCATGGAGGCAGGAACCCGGATTCCATCTCTAATTAGGACAGTTTCTGGTTTCACTTGTCTAATTTGCAGCATTCACCCCACTTTTTGCCAAACATTCAGTAAAACAAAAAATGTGGAAATAATTCCTTTATAAATATGTCCTTAGGTCCTAAAATGGCTTTAGGGGCCTTAAGTTGCACAGACATTTGACGTTCGATTGTAAAACCTAACACTAAATCAGACTTACCTTACCTATAGTTTTTACCTCCTGCTGTTCTTGCAACATTCCATGTCTTGAGTCAGCAGTAATTATGCCAAGTGGCTGTCTGAATGTAGGATGAACACGGGGAATATTGGGAGGCAAAAATGCTGTTGCATGGCCATTAAGTCTAGCTGATGGGTTAATATCAGAGACATTTAAAAATAACCTAGATTTTGTACACTTTACCGTATATACTCGAGTATAAACCGACCGAGTATAAACCGAGTACCCAATTTCACCTAAAAATCTAATAAAAGTTGTTGACTCGAGTATAAACGAGGGTAGAAACTTGGCATTCAAGATGTTTGGAAACTACAACTCCCAGCTAATAAAGCATGCTGGGAGTTGTAGTTTCCAAACATCTTGAATGCCAAGTGAGGGTGGCATTCAAGATGTTTGGAAACTACAACTCCCAGCATGCTTTATTAGCTGGGAGTTGTAGTTTCCAAACATCTTGAATGCCACCCTCACTTGGCATTCAAGATGTTTATAAACTACAACTCCAGCTAATAAGCATGCTGGGACTTGTAGTTTCCAAACATCTTGAATGCCACCCTCACCCTCCCACCCAGTTCAGTTTGTACCTGTGGGCTCTCCATCATCCAGAGCTGTGGGCTCTCCTAAATCCAAGGGCTTCCTGGGACGTGTGTCTGGCATTGAAGGTAAGCGTTCCTCTCCATTCCGGCAGCAGCGTCCTCTCTCCTTCGGCAGCCGCACGATCATTCCATGTACTGGCGCGCCTGCTGACGTCACTAATTGGCTGATTTACAGCCTAAAAAACTTGGTTTATACTCGAGTATATACGGTACTTCATAAACTTGAGCTGAACTGTTCTGCTGTAATTACAATAAACAAGAGCATTTTACATTAAAAAATCCCGTCTGGTTTTAAATGATATCCCTTCACTACTAACCATGTTCATTTGCAGCTAAATTATTTTCCCAATGCACCCCTATTCTTCTATAGGACTGTCTGCTGACCACTGGAGAGTGTTTTTGCTGCAGAGATATACAGTAACTGTCAATTTCATTAAGTTGTCAAAAAAAACCATACTCCCATCAAGTTCATCCCTTTTGGCCTACCCATCTAAGAGTTGAATACGTATGCGAACCCAATTTTCAAGGTTTGACAACTTTCCAATAAAGCACTTGAATAATCCTTGAATCAAGCAAAAAAACTATTTTGATTGTTCTGCCTCTGAAATGGCTACCGTGCACTATGTCCAGGGTTTTGGTGAGAAAAGGTTTATAAGGTTTTAAAATGGCAGACACCATTAGTTAGTATTTTTTAAGTTGTCTTTAAATTTATTTAAAACATTTTTTTTAAGATCAGGGCAGGCCAGTTTAAAGGGCAATTATGGCCTTCCACATCACTCCCCTCAGTTAATAGTACCCAGGAGATGACTTAAACCACGTGATCCTCACCCCTGGATCTTACTTTATCATTAAGAATAAGCCCTTTGGAATTGTTTTTCTATGTGTGTAGTTGACCTAAATAAATTAAACCTAAGTGCCCACGCCCAAGTAAACCAGCTTGCCACTCTGCACTTACACAACTACAGGGGGTAGGATGACTCATGATTATTTCCTGGAGCAATAGTTTTCCAGTTGTCATTTCATTATTTTGAAAGTTTTTGCAGTGTATATGTCATTTAATAACTCTGTCCCACCCCATCTTTTATGTCCCTCCTGCACCTTCTGAATTTCCTGGATAATATATATCGCTTGGATTGCCATCAGAAGTCCCACATTTGAAGGAATAGGGGAAGCTTGAGCAGGCCTGGCTAGGGTTTGATGGGTAGGGTAAATTAAACATAGATTCATAGGACCATATTTATAAAGCGCGGTATTGATTTTTAGTGATACAGCAACTTTAACAATTGGAATCGTAAAATTTCGATCGTTAACTGGTCGGAGATTAACGATCGGTTTAACAATCGTAAATGTACAATACCGATCGTAAATCTACGGTACAAAAATTGTAGATTTACAATCCCCATAGAATACCATTGCGGTAGTTTACTACCGCACGGTATTGTATGACCGAACGTTTGTTAATTAATCTCGATCGTTCATTACGACCACGATCGTAAATTAACTAACCTGCGATAAAAAAAAGTGATACCGCGGCTTTATTAATATTGCCCATTGTGTCTTAAATATACTGAAAGGCAGCATGTGCGGTTTATATTTTAAAAATAAATTTTACATTTTTACATATAAGTATTGTGAGTGCTATTATGAGTTTGTAATGACGGGAACATGAGTGTCCTCCTACTGGGAAAATACACAGACATTGTAAGATGATTTATAAATGATGGCTACGAATAAGAACAGCTGGTTAGTTGACTCTCTGTAGTAGATTTGGAATTCTCAGTACTGACAAACCTTATGCTGTACTCTGGGGACTGACAGGAAGTAACCAGATCAGTTCAGCTGTGGACATACAACAGATAAACGCCTGAAAACTGGACACATGACAGTAGTGTTAATATTGCTTCATCTGTAGCATTCATTTCATACTTTAATGCTCTTCTTAAACATTTTTACTTAATGATCTATTTCAGGCTGCAAACTGCTGGGAGTTGTACAGGGAGATTCAATAAAAGTTCTTACCTCAAAAATGGTGCTATTTTTGCCCCAACCAGTCAGATGTTAGCTTTCAAATGTTAAATAGATCTGATTGGTTGGGGCTAATTTTTAACGATAAGAACTTTTTAAATCTCCCTCGTAGTTTTTAAACATCTGGAGGGCCAGTTTGACATCTCTGATTTATTTATTAAATGTAAGAAAAGGCTGAATAATGTACCATAGCAATGCCTATTTGCCTGATAATTAAATGAAACACTTTCTAAACTTGGACCATTCTAACTGGGTTTTCCAGAACGAATCACACAGGGGAATTCCCATATAAAATATGTTCCACAGTGAGAGCGGATTTCCCAAAATGTCCCTTTCTCAGGCAGGATATTGTTTTAACATGATCTCCCCTACCTCACTACAAAAACATAAGAAAAAAAATCACTAGAAAAACATAAGAAAAAAATCCAATGGCTTCTGTGCTTCAGCAACTAGCAACCACCATAAACCATCTAAGGGCACTAATACCAGACAGCATACAGTAACACAGAGAGCAACAACATTCTCTGTGCGCTGATCTCTTTTGCTGAGTCACATCACATTTGTTTGTTTCTTTTTTTTAGCAAAGACGTTTAGGCCAAATGAGGGAACAGTATGAAGAGACTAAAGAAAAACTAGAAGAGTCAAAAGAAATAGAAAGGAAGGGAGTGGGGGAGGGGTGGCATTCGAGACAAGAGCTGCAGAATGGCTGGGAAATTCTGTTGTTTTATCTCCCTAATGTGCAGCTGGGAATTTCTGCAAAAAAGCAAACGTGATCTGAATGATGTAATTATTTAATGTATAGTGAAATAACAAGAGGATGGCCATATGAATATCCAAAATGACTACAAAATAACCATATCCGTAATAGCATACATAATTACTAAACATTATTGCATTTATAGATGTTTCAAAAATATGTTTGGAGAATTGCTCTTTACTATTGTAAAATATGCAGAGAATCCTGCGGCGCGGCCATTCAGGGTTCCACAGCTCGAATCGAGACCCCTTCCCCAGCATTCATAAGTGCCCTTGGGAAGGGCCTTTTGGGGCTTAAGGGGTCCTACAGCTCGAACCGGGACCCCCTTCCCCAGCATTTCTATGTGTCCTTGTAGCACTGACAAGTGCTTTTGTTGGGGTCCAGCAGCTTGTTACTCTGATAAGAGCCTTTCTAATTATGGGATCCTGCAGCTCTAAACGGGGACCACCCCTGGTCCTAAAAGGGATCTCCGGCATCTTCTTTTCTTCTCCTACTTCGTCGATATCGCCGGTAACACCAACTCCGCATGTTTTGCAGATGCTGGGCAATATCACTGTGGCCCCCAGTGACACTACCGTCTTCACGTCGCCGGCCTCTTGTTCCTGAAGTCTTCTGTCATCTCCGATGACTTCTGAGTTCCATGGGGGTTTGCTGGGGGTTTATATAGGTTTGCTGAAGGGCCAAATTCAATTGTGATTGCTTATTGCGCCATCTTTACTTACATAAGATCAGCTGTTTATAACTACTGTACTGGCAGTAGTTTTGAACAGCTGTTGCGTGAACCTTTACTTTAAAAACTGCTGATCACGGTATGATTGGGGGGATTATTCAAGAGTTTGGGGCTGCCACGCACATACCGATCACTGTCAGCTCCCTATACTACATTGCAGACACTACCAAAATTTCAATGGCTTTGGGATCTGATCGTTGTTTTGAAAGGTTATCGGTACTGTGTGTAATTTAGTGCGGATAGGCTGCCAATGTGAACAAGTTGTCTTCTGCTCAGAGGATTAACCTTTCAGTACCGGAGAATTCCCACTTCCTAATCCCCATATGAAAATCTAGTTTTGCCAGAAGATATTCTGTCCATTTTTTTATGGTTATGAGTCTTCTTCCATCTGGCAGAAAAATTGTTAATTGAAGAAAGAAAACGAAAAACAAATGCATACTTATTTATCAATCAATAAAGAACTCAATTTTAAAAAAAATTCAGGTTCTAGGTATTGTACACATGTTTTCACCTATTTTTCTATCCAACAGATGTACTGATCAATCTACCCAATGGTAGTCTGTCAAAATTAAAGTTGTACACTGATTCCAAATTGTTAATGTTTTTATTTGTGATGATTTGGGCTAGAGCACTCACAGCCAAGTCATTTAGAAGTACCAGGACCATATAATTTTTTTGCGCACAGAACTATGTGCAAATATTTAAAATTAATCAGCAACTCCATTGTTCCACAGGACGATCATCCACTTGTCTAACCCCAGAATAAGGTTACCTTGGTAACTGCCTTTAAATAACAATACTCAGTTGGTGGGTTTGATATCATGCTTTGTTTTGCACAATATATTGCCAAGTGCTGTGTACAAAATAGTTCTTATGTTGTTAATATCATAATATACTTACCCACTTGTATCCAGGGTCCACAAGGCGTTACATATGTGTGTGGGGGTGTCATATGATTTTTAGTCACCACTATGTCATAAAGCTGATGATGAGCTTAAACTATAATACTTCCTTCAGTGTGTGAGGAAAAAAACTTTGTATTCAATTGAACTAATCTTAGGTCTAATGTGATGTCACTCAGCAATGATAACTGGACGAGAATATTTCACAAGAAAATTGTGTTATTTTAGCCATTAAGTTCCCTTTAACGTGACCGTTAGATATTAAGCAATAGATGTGCGATGAAAAGGGTTGTATCCTTATAAAAATAAGGATACCAATGATTTATAAAGGTTATTTATATTTTTCTGGGGTTTTTTAAAAAAATTTATTTAAGAAGTGAAACATTTGTTAACATTGTTAAAGGAAAGAAAATAAAGGAACATTACAAAACAAAACATAATAACCCAGTTTGTCACAAAGTAGAGGCAAATATGGTGAATACAATTGTTGAACTAAGGCAGTTTTTGGAACAATACGACACCTAGGCGCATGTTTATAAAGATGTGAATGTACAATTTCTGCTATATTTTTGATTTAACGCTATTTATAACAATTTTGCCATTTCATTGCCATCTCACCAGATTTTTTGACAAATATATTTAAGACATTTTCTTAGCATTAAAGGGCAAAGTAAGCAGTCATTCCTTTAAAATGAGCCCTGAATCACATATTTGTCCGCGGGCCATTTTCGGTAATCCTCAAACAGGCGATTCAAGAATCCCCGATGTTTGTGAGGTCCCGCGGCCAGATGTTCGGGGGTCCCACGCTCAACCCAGGACCCCTCTTGAGTCCTTTGAAGAACCATTGTGACCTTTACAAGGGCCATTTGGGGCTTAAGGGGTCCCGCTGCTTGAACTGGGACCCCCCTCCCCACACTTATAAGTGCCATTGTGCCCTTGGAAGGGACCTTGTTGCACTGACAAGTGCCTTTTGGGCTTAAGGGTCCCCACATCTCGAACCGGGACCCCCACCCCGGCACTTATAAGTGCCCTTGCAGCACTGGCAAGTGCCTTTTTGGCTCTTAGAAAAGCCATTGGGGGCAGTCTCTTTCTTCCAACTCTAACTGCTACATCAGCGCCGCTGAGGTCGTTGACACTGGGCGATGTCACTGCGGCCACCTGTGACACCACTGGCACTGGCAACATCAACACACGCCGGTGTAGCCAGCGTCTTGATCAGAAGTCTTCTTTCTTCTCAGCTGCGACACCAACTCTGCTGATGTTCCAACAACAGGCGATGTCACTGTGGCCGCCAGTGACAACGATGGTGCTGGCGACTCAATTTGTGTTGCCAGTGTTTTCTTTTTCTGTCTCGCTACACTGTGATGAATCTAGCTCCGTGGGGTTTGCACCTCTTTATATAGGTTTGTTGAAAGACCAAATCCAATTGTGATTGGTTATATTTCAATGGATTAAATATTCAGCATGGATTTAGAAGAATAGATCTATCAAACTAACTTCTTGGCTTTTATAAGGAAGTGAGTAGGAATTTAGACTCTGGCATAGCAGTAGATTAGTTTACTTGGATTTTGCAAAGGCTTTTCATACAGTCCCCCATAGGAGACATGTATAAGCTAAGGTCTTTTGGTCTGGGGAGTCAAGAAAGGCGCTGTGTGGGGATATGATTACTGTGTTAAATACATTAACGGGCCATAAATAAACTATCTGGGGCATTGTTCATCAATAGAACATGTCAGAGGACACAAGGACATCCCTTAAGACTTGAAGTAAAAGGTTTAGGCTTCAAGTACGGAAAGGGTTTTTCACTGTGAGAACGGTAAAGCTATGGAACTGTCTTCCAGTGGACGTTGTTATGGCAGGTTCATTGGTCAGTTTAAAAACTGGATGAGTTTCTGCAAAACAGGAATGTTGCAAGTTACTGGTCTTGATACATAAAGTAGAGTTGATCCAGGGAAATTTCCGATTGCCACTTGGAGTCAGGAAGGAATTTTTTTCCCCTTCATTAATTTGTGGGGTTTTTTGCCTTCCTGGATCAACAGTTAGGCAGGAAATGAGGATATTGCTATTCAACTCCTAAATTCTATACTTAATAATTTAATGCTTGCAATCATATGATCACACTTAGCCAATCATTTGAATATAAAATTCAGGAATCATATTTGAATATAAAATTCAGGAATCATATTTGAATAATAAAATTCGGAATCCTCGAATGTTCGAAAATCCTCAGAGTTTGGAAAAAAGTTTGGAAAGTGGATTTTTGGGAAAATCCGCAAGATTTTCCCTAATAGAACATAGTTTGGGATGTCCTGCCCAAAATCCATGGTCACCCCCTCTCTCCCAATCCAGGGTCCCCCTCTGTTCCAATCAGCCCCCACCCTGTTCCAAACCATGGTCACCCCTCTCTCCCAAATCCAGGGTCCCCCACTGTCCCAAATACAGCGCTCCTCTCTGTCCCAAGCAATCTTACCTTGGTCTGTGTAATTGCGGTGTTCTGCCTCCTGTGTGCTTCCTGTGTTTCTTGCTCTAGTGGTGATTCAATAGGAACTGCAGAGACAATCTTACCATAGGAACTGCAGTGACACACACAGGGAATCACATAATCAGCCCTGAGATTTTATATACATAACCCCCATAATGCTTTTGGTTCTCATTCCCAAACATGTGTGATATTTTCAGCCTAATAATAAATAAAATTACTTTATGAGTGTGCTTTGTCTATACTGAAATCTTAGGCCACGTGTATACCATCTTCCCTCCCCCTTTGGTGGCCCTGAAATTTCAGAACTAACTAAATAACGTGAGTTAGTTTCAATCAAGACTCTTTGTATTCCCTTCAAAAAAAAATCATGGTGTGTTTCCAATGTTACTAGGCTACATGCAAATAGTGTTGATGCAGTTGTTCTAAATTGACTTTGGTGTGCTACTCTTCATTACTAAGTTATGAACTGAGACTTTGGTACACCAGGGTAATGTTATACCACAACAGTATAGCACCAGTGGCGTTGGATGAACATTGGACTATTTGGCTTACAAAGTCAATTTTATTACTAGCAGTTTTCCAGTAGCCACTAGTGTCACACATTAGTGATACAGCACGTTATCGCTAATGTACAACACGGCTGTGTAATTAACGAACGTTCGGTTGTAGAATACCAGGCGGTAGTAAACTACCACAATGGTATTCTATGGGGATCATAAATCTACGATCGCATTAACGTAGATTTTTGATCATATCAGTAAATCTTTGATCGCCATAGAATACCATTGCAGTGGTTACTAGACATAGATTTGATACATTTACGTAATGCGCAGTATCGCTAAATTGTGATACCGCGTGTTATTAAATAGGACCCTTGCTGTCCATCATAGGCAAAATGCAGCATGGAATGCTTTCCTACTGCTCGACAGCTGAAGCTGGCTGCTTGGAAACCACTAGGTCAGGGGTTCATGAACTATACAAACCACACGCTCTTCTGGAATCCTTGATTCCTTGCTGTCCCCCAGACATGTGTAAAAATAAAAATAGATAAATAACTGGGGCAGCACGGTGGCTCAATTTGAATCCACTCTTCACACAAGTGTGCGGAGCCACAGATCCGTAAGTGGGAGGGGCCACAGGGGGCTGCAAGGGGAGGGGACACAGGGCCACGATTGGGAAGGGTTAGCAAGTGGGAGGCATTAAAAAAAGCAGTGCTGTGGGCTGTGCTGTCTCCCCACCCCCTCCTACCCTTTTGTCATGCACTGAGCATGTGCCAACCACAACTAACTTTCTCATCAGTGATTTCTTCATATATTGGGCTGTTCAGCATGTAGATAGGTGGTTGATGGCTCGTTTTAAAGGTATGAACCTGGCCTTTCATTTAAAATAAACTTGTTTGGAGACCACAGTTCCCCTTTAAAGTGACAGTAACCGTTGTTAAAGGGTAACTGTATCCCCATAACAGGTGTCATCTATTAAAAGAGCTCACTCATACCTTCCAAACAAGCATAGATGATGTCTCAGTTCTTTGGGTCTTAAGTTATAGGCTTTTACATTTACACCCAGAAATTCAGATAGAAAGGAAGTGTCCCATGATGTGCTGTTTAAGAAGCCCCACCCCCAAAAACTGAAGCTATTGAAAGACCTGCAACCATTCTCTGTCCATTCATCACCTAGTTTTCTTCTTCAGGCTTGTGGTTAGCTTTAAAATGATCAGGAAGTTGGGGGCAGGACTTATGAAGCAGCAGATGATGCTCTGTTACAGCAGTAGGTCAAAACTGGGCATGCTCAGTGCCTCTGACAGTGAGGGAAGAGCAATGTGCTGGTTATGGCTAGCTGGAAACACCACCCTTTATATTGCTGTAACTTTGGATAGGACTGCCGGTAGTGCATGATCCTGAAGACATTTTAAAGGTATGAATGTGCTGTTTTTAATAAAGGGCATTATGGAGACCACAGTACCATAACTTTAAGAAGAGAATAGAGCGCTGTAGTGCTTATTAAAGGGCGTATCAACCTGCAAAATAAACTTTTAACATATTGTAGAGGACCCTAGCCACCCCCAAACATTAGGTATGTTTGTCAAAAAAGGGTGCGAACTCCTTCAATCCCTGGCTCTCTGATGTCAGCCCTCTGCTTGCCGGAACTGCAAGCAGGGGGTCGGACCAGCAGCCGCTTCTCTGAGAGGCAGGCAATTAGAAACGCAGCTGCTGCAATACAGAACGCCAGTGGAACAAGGATTTTAAGTAGAATTTTGCAGCTTTTTTTAACAAAGGGACTTAGCAGTTTATGCTAAGAGCTTTTAGAGGTAGGGCATCCGCAGCAAAGAGGGATCCAGAGGGATGGAGGGAAGGGGGGAAGGGCTCCCTGCCATGCCACTGTCCTTTCAGAGGACAAGAAGAACATAAACCTCACACAAAAGACAGCTACTACTCTTCACTTTCCTGGATTTGGACAGTCACTGCAGGAGAACCATTTGGAGCAGAGATGTAAGGTAAGGATTTTTTTAACACTACACAGTGGGTTCTAGTTGAGGGGGTGAACATGTCCTTTAAATGTCCCTAATTTGTGTAAAGCTGGATTTATTTTGTCAAATTATTTATTGCCCTAAGAGTACTCAGACCTAGTCAAGTTGTTTTTCACTGTCCTGTTTTGGGTATTTTTTTTTTTTTTTGAGGAAAATTAGGTTTTCCGTTATAAAACAGTGACTATTAAAATGTTATTACCAAAGAATGTTCTAGGGACATGTTTCAGGGTTTAGAACTTTAAAAACTTTCCATAACAGGTGCTGCCACAAGCAATTTCGTTAACTTTAATTTAATTTTGTACCACTTTGTACTGGGGAGATTTGCTTAATTTTTTAATTTCCTTGACAAGATTTAACCCTATGTGAGTATTTAACGACAGCTAGTAGTCAGGTACAGCTGTGCAGACGCTGGTGAATAGCTTGCAGCAGCTGCGCTGGTATCTTTTGACATACTTGTCACACTTACCCGGCAGTGAATATGGTTAGTTGCGGCATTAACCCCTGATCCCTGCGCTCTCTGTGCATAGGGCTGTGTATTGTATAGCACAGCATAAAAAGTTCAATAAAAAGTGGTCAAACTTTTTTTCAGGTTACCAGTAAATCTATGATTTTTAGACAACCGGCTGTGGGTCAAATGATTTGACAGAGATTTGTACAGTGACTCCTTCCTGTCTGAGTCAGACAGTGGTCATCTGGTCTTAAAATAGTGGAATGTTAAGTATTTCCCTCTAAAGAACCACAGGGACACAAAATAACATAACCTCTGGGGAAAGTATATTGCTTAATTGCTTTTCACGCCTTTATTTTGGTCTATATGTTATGTTTATATTTATAAATACCTTTTAATTACCGGTAAGTTTATTAGTTAGTCAGTGTGGGATAGTTGAGCAATTTCTTCCTAGCATTACGGTATGTGACTTCCTACTTTATGGTATTGTCATAGTATTAAAAAATAAAACATAAGTCTGGGGAAATTAGGGAGTCAAATACTATTTGAAGTGTAATGCCCATTTACCTCTTCTAAGAGGGTGACAATCCGTCTTAATTCTTTTTATATTGTTGCATAATATTATATTAAAATTGCACTACACAATTGCACTGAATATACAGTGTCGGACAAGCGTTTACAGGGGAATCCCCTGGGGGCCCACAGCCCATTCACCCAAGAAATCAGAGAAAACTAATAACATTTAATACAGGGACAAATGGACTGTAACAAAAGCATTTTAATAAACAAAAGGAGTTACTAAAGGTCTGTACACACATCCAATATTTTGGACATCGAATGACCCCTGAACGCAGGAAAGATGCACTAACGGTATGCGGTTTTCTCAATTTATTCAAGCATTCCCGAAGTTAATACCTAAAGATTGTGGAGCAATAGCTACACTGCTGCTTACCCCCTTAATTTTTGTAATTTATTACAGCATTGCTTCTGTGTTTCTAAGTTTCTGTCTGTCTGGTCCTCATCGTGTACATTGCTTCATGTCTGTTTATTAACCCATATATTTAATATAATTTTTTTGACAAATTTATTAACACAATAATATGCTTGTGAGGTTCTCATTCATCCAGGTCATGGTATATCTGTTGTAAAGAAAAGCGTCATAGACTTACTACAACGGCTGCAAAAGGATAAAGCCATTGATAGAGCAATGTATCATCGCCTCTAACATTTCACCCAATTGTGGCCAACCTTACATGGAGGAGGTAGAAAAACTGGGCGCTTAATACCTTTAAGGGCATAGCACCCGCCACTGGTTCAGATATGTGGATGACACCTGGGTTAAAATCCACCGAAGGAAGTACAAGCTTTCACAGACACATTAATGCGGTAGACCAAAACATTAAATTCACAAGGGAAGAGGTACAAAACAACAAACTTGCTTTCTTGGACTGCTTGGTAGAAGTCAGGGAGAATGGTAAAATGGAAGTAGAGGTTTACAGAAAACCAACACACACAGATCAGTATTTGATGTTTGACTCCCACCACCCTTTAGATCACAAGCTGGGGGTCATCAAACCCTGCAACACAGAGCTGAGAACATCCCTACTAGCACAGAGGCAAAGGCCAAAGAAATGAAACATCTCAGAGAGCCCTTAAAACTTGTGGATATACAGACTGGGCCTTTGTCAAAAAAGTAGAAGGAAAGAAAAGAACACACGAATACCAAGTGAGGGGAAAAGCAAGACAGGAGAAAGAACATGGTCATCCCATATGTAGCAGGGTTCTCCGAGAAACTAAGAAGAGTTTCAAAAAACACCGTATCCCTGTCTGCTTTAAACCGAGCAACACGCTGAGGCAGCAATTGGTACATCCGAAGACCCAATACCGAAACACAGAAAAGCGACATCAATATGCAGTGCAGTGCAGTGAAGAATGCTCTGATTTGTATGTGGGGGAGACCAAACAACAACTGCATCAACGTATGGCCCAGCACAGAAGAGCCAATCCTCGGTCAGGACTCAGCCGTGTACCTGCATCTTAAGATAGGACATACTTTGAAGATTGTAATGTTAACATATTGGCAAAGGAACTACTGGTTCAAGAGAGTTGTTAAGGAGGCCATTTATGTGGAAAATAAAGAAACCAAGCCTAAATAGAGGTGGGGGGTTCGACACCATCTGTCTGCCATGTACAATGCTGTTTTGACACCTTACTCTGGGCGTTCCTATAACACCTCTTAGCCACTATCTAATTACGCCCTTACACCTGGCTGTGATATGCTAATTGGGATTTTCCAGGGTACATAAGTGCCACAGATTCTTGTACAATCATTCTGAATTGAGAAAGCCAGTCGATGACTAGCGAAACATCTTCAAGAACTAAACTTCAAGTCCGTTTGATCAATTGAATACAACAGATATAACATCAATAATAGTGTCTAGTGGCAGAATGTCCATTATTTAAGAACATTCTGTCTCTGGTGAGGGGGTCTGTCCGATATTTTCGGCACATTATTCATAGAGATGGCCAGGATGTGGATCCGCGGCTCAACCTGGACCCCCCATTTGCATTTGAAACCGGGACCCCCTTGGAAAGGCCCTTGTGGCCCTTGGAAAGGCTCTTGTGGCACTGACAAGTGACCTTTAGGGCTTAAGGGGTCTCGCAGCTCATATTGGGACTCCCCTCCCCGGCACTCCGAAGTGCCCTAGCGCACTGACAAGTGCTTTTGTTGGGGGTCTTGCAGCTCAAACCAGCCCCCATTGGCTCTTAGAAAAGCCTTGTGATGTGTCTTCTTTCTTCCCAGCCGACGACACCAACTTCTCTAATTTCACCGACATTGGACAATGTCACTGTGACCACCGGTGAGGTTGATGTCGCAAGTGCCAGCGGTGTTTCTTCTCTTCTGCATCACTGTGATGACTTCTGAGCTCCGGCGGATTTTGCACTTCTTTATATAGGTCTGCTGAAGGACAAATCCAATTGTGATTGGTTAATATTTCAATGCTTACAATCAAATGATCACTCATTAACAAATCATATTGAATAAATAATTCCACACTTAAAAGTCAGGGAGGGGTCCCGGTTTCAAGCTGCAGGAACCCTAATCCCCAAAAGGCACTTGCAAAGGCCACAATGGTCTGCTAAGGACCTGAGAGGGGGTCCCGGTTTGAATGCGGGACCCCCGAACGTACGCCCCACGGACTTTTTCCTGTTTATATCCTCGAATAGACGAATTCGAGAATTCTCGAAACGTTTTCAGATTCTCAAATACGATGAGTATTCTCAAGTTCGATGAGTATTACCGATAATGGCCTGTGAAAAACCGGAAGTTGCGCGTGTGTGCTAATTCTGGATTTTTGCTGTTCTTCCCTCAGGGACGTGTTTCTCTGTCCATTCCCAGGTCCCAAAGCCATTTACAGTAAGTAACACTGCTATTTTTGCGGAAATTTCACAATTTTTTCCCATGACTTTAATGGCATATTCGCGGATTTTGGAAATTTGAATTTTTCCGAAAATCCGCGAATACTTGAGCAGAACGGATTTTTGAAGTTCGGTCATCTCAATTATTTACTCCTTTTTCCTTTTCCTCAAGCTGTACATTTTGTCCTTTTGTGTCATCTACTATTGCACAAACAGATCAAAATTTTAAACTATTTCTACAAAATTGAATTCTTGACCTATGTTGATTGGTGGGGTTGAGAGTGACAGAATTTTTTTTGTGCCTATAGGCTCCTAAGATGTAAATTTGGCCCTTTGGTTCAATTATGACACGAAAATAAACTCTTTCAGCATTCCTCTAATACTTGCTGCATTGCTTAGGGTGGTGGTAGGTGCTGCGTCAGGTGTATACAACATGTTTACATGAGCCTGATGGAACAAAAGAATAATAATAGCAGTCTGGAAATCATATATTTAAAATGTAATTATATATTAAAATTGGATGATCTCTCTGTTATATGTTTTATATATGTTTAATAGTATATAAACCTCTGAATGCTTATCAGGGTATCTTTATATATGAAAACAGTATTCCACCATAATAGTTTTATATGTGTATAGTTTAAAAATGAAAGTGTTGCATGATGTGCATAAGCATCCTTGTAAACACAATGTACAACCCCCCCCCTCGCCCCCCATCAACCGTGGTAGGGTAGTCCAGACCTTAATCCAAATTACAATCTGTGGGGTGGCCTAAAGAGAGCAGTGCTCAGTTAAACAGACAAGGAGAAGTGGGCAAAATGTTCATGCCCAAGTGCCAAACTTATCCAAGAAGGAGCTTCAACAAGTATTACAGCAGGTAGGTGTGCACATTATGGAAAAAGGATTACAGTAGGTAGGATTACTTTTTTCCATTATTATCACCTAAATGGTTTCTGATATGTTTTTGCCTTTTTTTGTATAGATGATCATAAAACAGGGTTTATCTTGGTTTTTTTTTTTATTAAATAAAATTTGATGACTTTAGTGTATTATAGTATACTAGACAATTTAGCCCGTTAAGGAACAATAAACAAGTAAAAATAAGTATATGCCATCTGTTTCTATTATTCACAGGAGATGAGAAACGTTTATTCTCACCTCCTGTGAATAATAGAACGCCAGGGGGACACAGCCGAACTTACCTTACTGGGCGCTCCACTCGCAGTTCCTTCTGAACTGACAGCCACGCTGTCCTGCTCTCCCAATCGCGCCTATGTTTTGTATTGGCGCGCATGTGCCAAAGTAGTGCGCGTGGTCGGGATAGAGGGCAACGCAGCTGTCAGAGGAGCGCCGTTAAGGTAAGTTCGGCCGTGTCCCCCTGGCGTTCTATTATCACAGGGAGGTGAGAATAAGCATACAGACAGATACACGCATGCATACAGGCACACATCCACAGATGCATGCAGACCCACACATGCATGTAGACCACACACGCATGCAGAAAGACACACATGCATGCTACTGACATACACATATGCAGACATACATGGATGCCGACACCATCTTGCAGACAGGCACACATACACGCAAGCATCACACGACATACACAGCATCCAGACAGACATACACACATGCAGACAGACACACATGCATACACACATATACTTGCACAGAGACACACATGTGTGCAGATAGGACACACAAACATGCGAGCAGGACAAAACATACTTGAGGGTAGACAGCCATACACACATACAGACAAGACATACACACAGGCATGCATACACACACATGCATGCAGACAGACATTCACACATTCACAGATATATAAACATGCATGCAGACATACATACACACATGCATGCAAACTACATACACACATGGATGCCGACATAAGGATACAACGGATCAAAACATACACAGGCAATGCAGACAACATACGCACACAAATACATACATACACGGATGCACACAGACATACACACACACACATGCATGCTGACTGGCATGCACATATGCAGACATACACATCAACGATGCAGACAAAGCTATACATACACACAATGCGTCTGACAGACACACATGCAGCAGACAGAGCGATCACATGCATCCAGACGACATACACACATGCAGACAGACAGACACACATGTATACAACACATACTTGCACAGAGACACACATGTGTGCAGATAAACATACAACATGCATGCAGACATACTACCTGCAGGTAGGCAGACATACACACATACATCATACAATACACATATGCATGCAGACAGACATCACACATGCATGCAGACAGACACACACACATGCATGCAGACAGACACAACATGCCGCAGCATACATACATACATACATGCGATCTGACAGAAAAAACACACATATACACATGCATGCAGACAGACATGCACACATGCATGCATACACAATGCAATCAGACAGCATTACAGCAGGTATGCACACGAGGCATACACACAGCATGCAGACAGACATACACACATGCATGGCAGACATACAGCACACGAGACATACACACATGGATGCAGACAGACAGTTTTTGCTCGTCTGCTTGTATCCTCTGCATTTCACAGGGTATTATTGGTAAAAAAAAATTTGCATATCATATTGATTGCGTCCATTTCTGACCAAAAATTGTGTGCGTCAGAAATCACAATGGATCGCAGCACACACAGTGGGGCCTACTTCTTGCAATTTACATTATAAATATTTCATTGCAGATCACAAAGCTCAAACGATCACAATATGCAACAAAACCAAACTTTTGGATAAGGGATCTGGCTGGCTTAGGCTTGTGGTGGACCTACTACTGTCCACCCCCCTGCAGTCCCAGTGGTGGTGGGGGCGGTAGTTACGCACTCTGCTTGAATAGGTCATGGCAGGCCACTTAGCAGTTACTTGATAGGTCCTAGCAGGCCTGGAGAATTCACTACGCATTGCAACTGGTGTATTTGGGCTCCAGGGCTGCAAGAAACCTGCAGAAATATAAAGACAAGTTCTCTGAGTAGTACGCTGATTTAAAAGGAGAGAGTTAATGCTACAGTAACTCCCAGTTAGGCATTCTAAAAAATATTTAGGCCAATTTATAGTTTAGCATTTCATTCTCCTTTGATAAAGGTGAGTAATCACAATGTACATTTTTTATATTGTCGGAAGGCTAGGCAGTCCATGTATGGCATTAGAGTGAAATGGGTGGATAATTTAATCTAAAGGGCATTTTCCAAGATTTGGTAAACATTTTTTCAAGCATAATGGTTTCCTTCCTCAAGTGTTTGGCCTAGGATAGCTAAATAGGTGTAAGGGTATTCTATATTTTTCTCTAATAAAGGATGGGAGTCCATGAGAATCAGGGCTTATGTAGCTGGGATATGGTGTGAATTTAATCTACTGATTTGAGATTGGCCTCTCTATCAAAGTTTGTAGCACCTTCATTAGTAGTGGAATGGGCAGGGAGTTTATTGAGGTTGAAATAAAGACATGTCCATCCAGCCACAACCCATCTAGCAATATCCTCATTTCCTGCCTGCTGATCCAGAGGAAGGCAAAAAAATCCCACCAAATTTATGAAGGGGAAAAAATTCCTTCCTACTCCAAGTGGCAATCGAAATTTCCTGGATCAACTTTACTTGTATCAATACAAGAGTAACTAGCAACTTCCTTGTTTGCAGAAACTCATCCAGCTTTTTTTTAAACTGACCAATGAACCTGCCATACAACATCCACTTGAAGACAGTTCCAAGCTTTACCGTTCTCACAGTGAAAAACCTTTTCCGAGCTGAAGCCTAAACCTTTTTTTCTTCAAGTCTTAAGGATGTCCACGTGTCCTCTGACATGCTCACTGTGAACAATGCCCCAGATAGTTTATGTATGGCCCGTTAATGTATTTATACACAGTACCCACACAAGCGCCTTTCTCCAACGTACATAATTGTAACTTTTCCAGTCTCTCTTCATATTCAAGCTCCCCCATCCCCTTATTAATTTAGTTGCCTTCTCTGAATCCTTCCATTTCAAAGATGTTCTTTTGTACACAGGATCAAATTGCACTGCATATTCCAAATGAGACCTTACCAATGCTATGTAAAAGAGAGAACAACATTTTCCTCCCTTGAATCCATACCTCTCTTATATCAAGACAATACCATGCTGCTCTGGCTGTTGCTGCCTGGCACTGCTGCTTCCTTTAAGTTTGTTATCACCAAAAACTCCAAGATCCTTTCAACAGGGATTCACTTAACACAGAGAATTTATAGTATAAGCAGCATAAGATTTTCCAAAATGCACACCTACATTTATTAACATTGAATCTCACCTGCCACTTACAGCCCATGTGACAATCTATCTAGACCCCCGGCAACGAGGCACATCCTCTGAATTTTTATATGGCGACAAAGTTTTGTGTCTTCAGCAAACACAGAAACCTTGCTGACACTACTTTCAAATCATTAATAAATAGATTATATTGAAGCGGCCCACACACAGAACCTGTGGCAACCCCACTTAGCACTTTAGTCCATAATGATGAAGCCCCCCATTTAAAAACTACTCTCTCGCATCCTATACATTAACCAATTTTCTATCCATGTACAAATGTGCCTCCCCAGACCACAGACCTTAGCTTATACATTAGTTGCCTATGGGGAATGTATCAAAAGCCTTGCAAAATCCAAGTAACTATATCTACTGCTATGCCGAGAGTCTAAATTTCTTACACACTTCCTCATAAAAGCCTAGCAAGTTAGTTTGACAAGATCTATTCCTCCTAAATCCATGCTGGTTACTACTATAATGTCAGTCCCTTGAAACATACTCTAGAACATTTCCCTTATTAAACTTTCCAGGATCTTCGCCACCACTGAAGTTAAACTTACAGGCCTGTAATTACCCGGCTGTGAACGACTACCCTTTTGAATATTGAATAACATCAGCTTTTTTCCAATCCAGAGGCCCACCACCGGACATGAAGGAATCTGCAAAATAGGAATCTGCTATTTGATATGAAGGGCAGAGGGTTCTCCTTTGGGGGGGGGCTACAGTACAAATGGTTGTATTCGCCTTATCAGAGCAGAGACATTCCTTAATGTGTTTTTATTAAAATGGTGTGAACTAGTGGGTTTGCAAAGCTTTTTCCCCAGAGCCAGTTGGGCTTATTTTGTTTCATATAATAAAATTGTTAAGTTTGTTGTTCCTACTCATGGCTGTAACACGTTTTGCAATTTCTGTTTGAAAAAATGTTTCTCTACCTAAAAAAAGGACAGAGAATGGTTGCATGTAATGTATTTAAAAGCTCTGCAATATTGTATAGGTGATATACAATTCCAGCCATGAACATAATAGACGACTGCAATCTTAAAAATTACAGATCGAAGAGGTCAGTATAGCTTCTTGTTGAGATACCTTGTCTTTATAAATAGGGCCCTAGGTATGAGAGAGCTCTCTTAAATATATGAGGAGCACCACAGTAACCCTTTAATACAAATGTATAGATTTATTTAGTCACTACACTAAGGCTTGGCTGCTGGGTTGTGGATACAGTGGAGAACGGCTCCACCAATTTGGTCTCTCACCCAACTAAGCCACACTATTTTATATTTAGTAGAGATAGACAGATAATAGATATACTGTCTAATCACATTCAGCCAAATGAATAAGTACATACTGTTATACCATGTCCCCCTGAATGGATTAGTGCCTGCTTGCCCTACATATCTTCTTCCTCCGAAGGACTCAGGAGAGCCTAAGGGCACATTTTCGAAAAGATGGATATGGACTGTACCCTACAAGAAAACTGCCTTGTTTATTCTCAAAAAAGTTTTGACACAGCACTGGGGATTAGCCAGTGCACTGCAATATATGGCATGTTGCACAAAGTAGAAGTAAATGTCAAGCTGACATTTAGGGTGCTTCTTACCTTGTAGCACTTGAGCCAAACTTTTCAGTCTTCACTATCTATCTATCTATGTAACTCTGCTATCTATCTATCTATCTATCTATCTATCTATGTAACTCTGCTATCTATCTATCTATCTTTTATAGATAGGTTCTTATGAATTCATTACTGTATGCTTGCTATGCTTCTGGATGCTGCCCATGGAAACTGAGCAATTTAGTTATAACTGACAGTTTAAAGATGGACAGAACTATTCTAGTTCGAACAAACTCGGATTTCTTGTACTGTCCCAGACCCGGATTTCTCGGATTTTCGATATTTTCAGACTTTCGATAATTACGAATGTTTGAACGCTCGAGGCGTGCAAATATGTGAGTAAAATGTATATATCCAATATGCAAGAAATAGCGAATTATCGAATATGCAAGTAAAATGTCTATTATACCAATACACGAGTAAATATCGAATTATCGAATCTGCGAGTTGTTCATGGATAATTATTGAATGTTAGAACACAAGAGCTCGAAAGTAGCGCGTGTGAGAGTAAAACTATTTTTTTTAAGTCCTGGATATTTGAACATGTTCCCCAGACCATTTCCCAGGTCCCACAGCCATTTACATAAAAGGTATTATTACTAATTTTCAAAAATAGTACCTTTATATTCCACTTTTTCAGATTTTAAATCTGAGCAGTAGATTCTGAGAAATCATCATTTTAATCACAGCATTTGCAGGGAAAGACCTGTCACTCCAGAAGCAGAAAAGTAGTATAGTATAGTATTTGAGGTTAAATAAAGACATAAGTCCTCCATCCAGTCCAACCCATCTAGCAATATCCTCATTTCCTGCCTAACTGGTTATCTAGAGGAAGGCAAAAAAAAACCCACCAAATTTATGAAGGGGAAAAAAATTCCTTCCTGACCAAGTGGCAATCGGAAATTCCCTGGATCAACTTCTTTATGTATCAATACCAGTAACTTGCAACATTCCTTGTTTGCAGAATCATGCAGCTTTTTTTTTTTTTAACTGACCAATGAACCTGCCTTAACAAGGTCCACTTGAAGACCGTTCCATAGCTTTACCGTTATCACAGTGAAAACACCTTTCGAACTTGAAGCCTAAACCTTTTTTCTTCAAGTCTTAAGGGATGTCCACGTGTCCTCCGATATGGTCTGTTGGTTAACAATAACCCAGATAGTTTATTGTATTGCCCGTTAATGTATTTATACACAAATAATCATATCCCCACACATGCGCCTTTTCTCTAGTGTGCATAATTGTAACTTTTCCAGTCTCTCTTCATATACAAGCTCCCCCAATCCCCTTATTAATTTAGTTGCCTTCTCTGAACCCTTTCCATTTTAAAGATGTTCTTTTTGTACCAATGATTCCAAAATTGCACTTCATATTCCAAATGAGGTCTTACCAATGCTTTGTAAAGAGGGAGAATAACATTTTCCTCCCTTGAATCCATACCTCTCTTATACAAGACAATACCATGCTGGCTCTGGCTGTTGCCACCGGCATTGCTTGCTACCTTTAAGTTTGTTATCCACCAAAACTCCAAGATCCCTTTCCAACAGGGATTCACTTAACACAGAGCCATTTATAGTATAAGCAGCACAAGGATTTTTAAGTCCAAATGCATCAACTTACATTTATCAATATTGAATCTCATCTGCCACTTAGCAGCCCAATAGACAATCTATCTAGATCCCCCTGCAACTATTGCCATCCTCTGAAGTTTTAATGGGCGACAAAGTTTTGTGTTGTCAGCAAACACAGAAACCTTGTGACAAAAAAAAAGCCTTTGCAAAATCCAAGTAAACTACATCTACTGCTATGCCAGAGTCTAAATTTCTACTCACTTCCTCATAAAAGCCAAGCAAGTTAGATTGACAAGATCTGTTCCTCCTAAATCCATGCTGGTTACTACTTATAATGTCAGTTCTTGAAAAAATACTCCAGAACCTGTTCCCTTTATAAACATTCCAGTATCTTCCCCACCACTAAAGTTAAAGGGCATGTCCACCCCCCTGTGCGTTTTGATGGTATTTGTTCTAGAATATTGGAATGACATCAGCCTTTTTCCAATCCAGAGGCACACTTCCAGACATGAGGGAATCTGCAAAAATAAGAAAATGCCTAGATAAAACTGAACTTGCTCCCTAAGCACCTGAGGGTGTATTTTATCTGGTCCAGGAGATTTATTAATATTAACATTATTTAGTTCTTTCTGTACCATATCCTCAGTTAATCAAAGTGCACTTGAATATTATACCATTATGCTACTAATATTGTATTGTATCTTCTATAGTGTATACAGACATTTGATTTATAGCCATCCTCCGTAACTAACTTATCCCCTTCATTAATGGTGCCACATTCTCAGTCCTCATCTTCTTACTATTAATATACTTAAAAAAAAATTTAGGCTTAGTGATGTTTTGTTCAGCTATCCTAACTTCATTATTAATTTTAGCTAGTTTGATTGCTTGCTTATAATCCTTGTTACAGTTTTTAAAATCCCTAAAGGCCTTTCTGTTCCACTGACTTCTTCCTTTCCATTAGCCTCTTACATTAGAATTCAGCCACATGGGTGCTGATTTATTTTTTTACATTTATTTCCCAAAGGTATAAACTTGGATTCTATGGTATACACACTGTTAAAAAATGGATACAAAAGTATAGAAAAAATGGATACAAACGGACAGAAAACATGCTGTGCGTTTCTGTCAGTTTCTAGTGTGAACGAGCCCTTAAGGGCAGTTCCACCCCCAAAACTATAATCCCCCCAGTAATGGCCCCATCACGTAGTGTAATAAAATCCTTACCTCACATCCAAGCTCCATATGGTTCCTGTAGTCCCCCCACAAGTCCAAAAAACTGCCCACCAGGAAGATAGCAGAGCCCATATAGGACTCTGCCTCCTATCTGGCCTCCGGGAGAAGTTTGGCATGCATACTGCAGCCCTTTCCCCTCCTCCCCTCCCTCCGATTAGGATTCCCTCCCCCTAGCATAAAGCCCTTTCATAAACATTCCCCTGTCCCCCCAGCCCCAACCGCTATATTTTTTTATTAGAAAGTGCGCCAAACATTACTTACCTTCCTTTTCCTCCGCCGCACTGAAATCCCGGCAGCCACGTACGTGATTGGCTGCCGCTCAGCCAATCACAGACGCGACTGCCGATCCCACCCCTCGCTTGAATTTTCTCGCAAGCAGAGGACCTGGCAGTGCGGCGGAGGAAAGATGAAAGGTAAGGAAAGTTTGGGGCACTTTAATAATAAAAATATAGCAGTTGGGGGTGGGGGGACGGGGAATGGTATATAAAATTTTTTTTCAAGGGTGGACATGCCCTTTAAACAGTCCACTTTGTTCATACCTTACTGATATACCTTTTCTCAGTTGACAATCTGAAGAGCTACTTGTAACCTGGGAAAATTTGCCTTCTAAAATTAAATGTCTTTGTTAACCCAGCGCCACTTTCCTTTCGATAACAAAGTCCAAAGGCCACTATTTTATGGGCACTATTCCCTAAGCCTCCGTACCTTTATATCTATAATGCGCTCCACAATGTTAGATATTACCAGATCCAACAGAGCTCTTTTCTAGTAGGAACCTCAACCACCTGTGAGAGAAAAATCCTGCAGCAAATTCAGGAACTCATCGCCTTTTTCTGTGATGGCAGTTCACTCACCAATCAATGTCAGGGTAATTAAAGTCCCCCATAATGAGCACACTCCCCAAAATTGAAGCTGACTCACTTCCTCTCTGTTAGCATTTGGTGGCTTATAGCAGACACAACAATGACATTATCCCCTTTCTGTTGCCTAATTAAACCCATATTGCCTTCACTTTAACATATCGCCAGTTATCTTTCTTTTAAATTTGGATTCAATTCTTTTTTAACATAAATACATACTCCCCCCTTTCTTTTTTCTCTGTCCAGCCTAAACAAGACGTATCCTTCTAAATTTACAGTCCAGCTGTGAGAACTGTTTCTGCTATACCTATTACATCATACTTTTCATTCATCATATCATCAACGCCATAATTCCAATTCACCTATTTGTCGACAGGCTTCTTGCATTTGCAAAACATACATTTTAGATGTAATTTATTCATACACTTTAATACACATGCCTCTCTATGCTAGCCCCACCCCCTTTCCACCCACCACTGGCCTATCTACACCCTGCTTTCCTCCTGGGCTATCTATCCCAGCGAGACTTCTAATACCCCCCCAACCTAGTTTAATCTCCTCCAGCCCTCTAGCCATCTTCTCCCCTATAAGAGCTGCACCGCCATCAGTGAGGTGCAACCATCCCTACTAAAGAGCCTGTAGCTGACAGCTTAGTCTGCCCCGTTCTCTATAAACCCAAACCCTTCTTCCTTACACCACTCTCTAGCCACGCATTAATGCTCCTAAGCTCCCGCTGTCTCCCTAGCTTTTAACTTGGCCCCTAGCTTCGGAAATCATGTTTAAGGACCTCACCTCCTCCTCTAACTTGTCATTGGTACCAATGTGAACCAAGACCACCAGGTGCACACCTGGCCCCACCCAATAATCTACAAAAAACAGAATCTCGTGCACAAACAATTCTAATTGCAGATTGGCTACCTCCATAAGGTTGCTACTACAAACAGTCTGCTAAACCCGGATAAATAAAAGCAATTAGTTCAATAAGTTGGCCAAATTATTTAAGCCCAGTCACCACATCAAGGTTGCTTTCATTAACTGGGTCCTAACCTACTGGTACTTGCAGGGCTGCCATCAGAATTTTCAGGGCCCCATACTATTTCAATTACTGGACCCCAGCCGGGCCCCAGCTGCACCCCCCCCCCCATAATACCTGCCAGGCCGCCAACACAGGAGATCATTGGAACACCAGTCCCAACAACAAGAGACCCCCCCCCTCTCTTTACAGCCCTGCCCCAAGCAAAGTAGTTGGCAAAAGCAAAAATCAATATCTTTATATCTACATACAATGTGGATGCCAGGCAGGGAGATCAGGGGCATGTCCGGGCTCTTCATGTGCCGCGCGCGGAAATTTTTTAGGCCACGCCCTTCTCTGCCCCAATTAGGCCACACCCACTATGACTTAATAGAGATGGCCAAAAAGAAATAGACAGACAACCACAAACATAAACACACAGCCCGATAGTGATAGACAGAAAGACAGTGAAATAGACAGACAGAGATAGAGATCAGAGAGTTGGACAGAGAGACACAAAGACACAGGAAACTGGCAATTTCTTATATACTGGTAGCAATTTGGTCGTTTTTAAACTTACGTTTGTGTTCAGTTGTAGTCAGACGCTTGCCCACACTTGGGCCAGGGAGACTCTTGAAGTTCTTGTACCTTTAGATGGACCTCTGCCCCCTATCTATCTCTATCTGTCCCTCTCTCTCTCTCTGTATATCTATCTCTATCTTATATGCCTTGTTTTATCTATTTTACTATGTCTATCTGCTTCTTGTCTATCTCTCTGTGTCCCTCTATCTATCTATCTAAGTAACTCTGCTATCTATCTATCTATCTATCTATCTAAGTAACTCTGCTATCTATCTATCTATCTATCTATCATATCTATCTATCTAAGTAACTCTGCTATCTATCTATCTATCTATCTATCTATCTATCTATCTATCTATCTATGTAACTCTGCTATCTATCTATCTATCTATCTATCTATCTATCTATCTATCTATGTAACTCTGCTATCTATCTATCTATCTATCTATCTATCTATCTATCTATCTATCTATATATCTATCTATCTAACTCTGCTATCTATCTATCTATCTATCTAAGTAACTTGCTATCTATCATCATCTATATCTATCTAAGAACTCTGCTCTATATCTATCTATCTATCTAAGTACTCTGCTATCTATCTATCTATCTATCTATAAAACTTGCTATCTATCTATCTATCTATCTATCTATGTACTCTGTATCTTCTATCTTCTATCTATGTAACTCTGATCTATTATCTATCTATCTATCTATGTAACTCTGCTATCTATCTATCTATCTATCTATGTAACTCTGCTATCTATCTATCTATCTATCTATCTATGTAACTCTGCTATCTATCTATTATCTATCTATGTAACTCTGCTATCTATCTATCTATCTATCTATGTAACTCTGCTATCTATCTATCTATCTATGTAACTTGCTATCTATCTATCTACTATCTATGTAACTCGCTATCTATCTATCTATCTATCTATCTATCTAACTCTGCTATCTATCTATCTATCTATCTATCTAAGTAACTCTGCCATCATCTATCTATCTAAGTAACTCTGCTCGCTATCTATCATCTATATATCTAAGTAATCTGCTACATTCTATCATCATCTATCTAAGTAACTCTGCTATCTATCTATCTATCTATCTAAGTAACTCTGCTATCTATCTATCTATCTATCTATCTATCTAAGTAACTCTGCTATCTATCTATCTATCTATCTAAGTAACTCTGCTATCTATCTATCTATCTATCTAGTAACTCTGCTATCTACTCTCTATCTATCTAAGTAACTCTGATATCTATCTATCTACTATCTAAGTAACTCTGCTATCTATTATCTATCTATCTAAGTAACTCTGCTATCTATCTATATATACTAAGTCTCTGCTATCTATCTAAGTAACTCCATCTATCATCTATCTAAGTAAATATGCTATCTATCTATCTAAGTAACTCTGCTATCTATCTATCTAAGTAACTCTTGCTATCTATCTATCTAAGTAACTCTGCTATCTATCTCTAATAACTCTGATCTATCTAATATCTTATATCTATATATCTAAGTAACTCTGCTATCTATCTTTTCTATCTATTGTAAAGGGGCTTGCCCAAAAGGTACAGTTTCTGGGGGGGTTGCGTAGATTGCAGGGACCAGAATGACTCCAGACGAAAAAAACAACAGTTTGTGAACAACAGTTCCAGGTTTAAGCTGACTCAATCAGCTTTATTTCACCAGCCCAGAGACAAGTGGTACACCATAAACAAAACATAAAATAATCCTAGCCTGTTCGGCTCTAAAACATTGAGAATTCCCTCTCTAGTGACAGAGAGGACCTAATCCAAATCTGAAATAAAACCATACAACAGTTAGTTCCTACTGTGTTTGGCTCTTCCTTTCTGCCTCCAGACAGCCTCCTGGAAAAAGAGAGAAGAACCCTTGAGACACCTTATCAAAGGGTTTCCCCCTGCTGCCTAATGAGGCTATTAATAGCCAGGATCACCAAAAGCCTGGATAGTCTGGTGAATGGAAGTCCCACCCGCTCACTTCCATTCGCTCCAGGGCCCCTTTTACCAGCTTTTCCAAAAAGCCAAATGCAGTGAAAGAACACCCTTTCACTACTGAGCTACTTACCCTGGAGCTCAATACATATAAGAGAGAAATCTGGGGGAAATATACACACCCTTCCACCACTATCCCAGCCATTTCTCTCACTGTAATAAACGTTGACCAGATCAGTAGCACTTCCGCTAAATGTAGTTGTAAATTAGCCTTTGGAGTGTTCCACAATTCTTGTATTGTATGTATTTATTGGGAGGCTTGGTCAAGCCTCCATGTGGTAATAGCACCCCCAACACGCCCCTTTAATGGGAGGTCCTGCCTTTAATATATAAGCACTGGATGGCCTCTTCCCTCATTTTAAAAAGCCAAAGGGCTGAGGGAAGGGAGAGAGCTGTTATATGGTCCAGTGTGTAAGAATGAGAAATGCAAAAGTTTGCTAATCGTAATTGAAGTAAAAGAAATTGAAAAGGTAGACGTTAGGACCTTCCAGACTGGGGTTACCTTGACGTGGTTGGAAGGCTTTCATTCATGTGATCACAGTAATGTATACTAAAACCCCTTGTTTTATAAAGTATGCCAGTGTGCAGATAATATGATATGTATAGGGCCTAGAATGCATTGATTATCTTTCTCTATGTTGTATATATATATATAATATATAAAATATATATATATACACACACACACACATACACCCCTATCCAATCTGCACGCTGCCTAGGGGTAATTATTGACTCCTCTCTCTCCTTTTCTAACCACATAACTATATTGCGAAAACCTGCCCAACCACGCTATGCTTATGCATCCTATCGCGCCTGGACTATTGCAACCTACTAATTTCTGGTCTTCCTGCTTCACCTTTCTCCCCTTCAGTCTATACTTAACTCTGCCACACGTATTGTTTACCAGACAACAACCTGGCTCCCTGTTAAACAGCGAAAACATACAAAATCCATCTCCTAACATTAAATCCCTTCGCCTCTGCTCCTCCTTATATTTCCTCTTGTCTCCCCATATGCTCCTGCCCGTACCCTCCGCTCATGCAGAACCATCTCCTGTACAGACCCCCCCACTCGGACTGCTTCCTCTCGCCCAACCTTTCTCTCTTGTAGCTCCCATCCTCTGAAATTCTATTCCCTCTTCTACGTCAAGAAACTCAATCAGCAGGTTTAAAAACCCATTCCATTGTATCTGTGTGTTACCCACCTAACTAGATTGTAAGCTCTACGGGGCAGGGACCTCATTACCTCTTGTGGCAAAGCCCTAGCACTTCTATTTATATAAATTATATTATCTACTGAACTATCTATGTATTTATCTTGTATGACTTATTTTGTATTTTAATACTGTACAGCGGCTACGTCCCCAAGTGGCGCTATATAAATAAACATATACATACATATACATACATACATACAGAGGCCATTTTTGGATTTAGGTATAAAGGCTTTAGAGTGCACATTCAACTATTTTTGTATTGTTTTGATGTTGCACTGATGTTATTACTATCTAACTCTGCTATCATCATACTATCTTACTCTGCTATCTATCTACTCTGCTCTATCTATCTATCTATCTATCATCTCCATATCTATCTATCTATCTATCTATCTATATTTCTATCTATCTATCTATCTATCATACATACATGGATAGAAAATTGGTTAATGATTAGGATACAGAGAGTAGTTGTAAATGGGGAATCATCATTATGGACTAAAGTGCTAAGTGGGGTGCCACAGGGTTTTGTGCTGGGGCCGCTTCTATTTAATCTATTTATTAATGATTTGGAAGTGGGTATTGTCAGCAAGGTTTCTGTGCTTGCTGATGACACAAAATTTTGACGACCATTAAAAACCTCAGAGGATGTGCAATCGTTGCAGGTGGATTAAAGTCACATTGGGCTGCTAAGTGACAGATGAGATTTAATGTTGATGATTGTAAGGTGATGCATTTTGTACTTAAAAATCTTTGTGCTACTTATACTATAAATGGTTTTGTGTTAAGTTAATCCCTGTTGGGTAACAATCTTGGTGTTTTGGTGGATAACAAACTAACAGGGTTATTCAATAAAAGTTCTTATTGTTTAAAATGGTGCTAATTTTGCCCCAACCAATCAGAAGTTAGCTTTCAAATGTTAAATAAGATCTGATTGGTTGGGGCAAAATTAGCACCATTTTAAATGATAAGACCTTTTATTGAATCTCCTTGTAAGAGAGAAAGCAGTGCCAGGCAACAACAGCTAAAGCCAGCCATATACAGTATTGGCTTGTATAAATAGAGGCATGGAGGCAAGGGACCCGGATTCCATCTCTAATTAGGACATGTTCTGGTTTCACTTGTCTAATTTGCAGCATTCACCCCACTTTTTGCCAAACATTCAGTAAAACAAAAAATGTGGAAATAGATTTCCTTTATAAATATGTCCTTAGGTCCTAAAATTGCTTTAGGGGCCTTAAGTTGCACAGACATTTGACGTTCGATTGTAAAACCTAACACTAAATCAGACTTACCTTACCTATAGTTTTACCTCCTGCTGTTCTTGCAACATTCCATGTCTTGAGTCAGCAGTAATTATTGGCCAAGTGGCTGTCTGAATGTAGGATGAACACTGGGGGAATATTGGGAGGCAAAAATGCTGTTGCATGGCCAGTTTAAGTCTAGCTGGATGGGTTAATATCAGAGACATTTAAAAATAACCTAGTATTTTGTACACTTTACCGTATATACTCGAGTATAAACCGACCGGAGTATAAACCGAGGTACCCAATTTCACCTAAAAAATCTAATAAAAGTTGTTGACTCGAGTATAAACGGAGGGTAGAAACTTGGCATTCAAGATGTTTATAAACTACAACTCCCAGCTAATAAAGCATGCTGGGACTTGTAGTTTCCAAACATCTTGAATGCCACCCTCACCCTCCCACCCAGTTCAGTTTGTACCTGTGGGCTCTCCATCATCCAGGAGCTGTGGGCTCTCCTAAATCCAAGGGCTTCCTGGGACTGTGTGCTGGCATTGAAGGTAAGCGTCCTCTCCATTCCGGCAGCAGCGTCCTCTCCATTCTGGCAGCCGCACGATCATTCCATGTACTGGCGCGCCTGCTGACGTCACTAATTGGCTGATTTTACAGCCTGAAAAACTTGGTTTATACTCGAGTATATACGGTACTTCATAAACTTGAGCTGAACTGATTCTGCTGTAATTACAATAAACAAGAGCATTTTACATTAAAAAATCCCGTCTGGTTTTAAATGATATCCCTTCACTACTAACCATGTTCATTTGCAGCTAAATTATTTTCCCAATGGCACCCCTATTCATTTCTATAGGACTGTCTGCTGACCACTGGAGAGTGTTTTTGCTGCAGAGAATATACAGTAACTGTCAATTTCATTAAGTTGTCAAAAAAAACCATACTCCCATCAAGTTCATCCCTTTTGGCCTACCCATCTAAGAGTTGAATACTGTATGCGAACCCAATTTTCAAGGTTTGACAACTTTCCAATAAAGCACTTGAATAATCCTTGAATCAGCAAAAAAACTATTTTGATTGGTTCTGCCTCTGAAATGGCTACCGTGCACTATGTCCAGGGTTTTGGTGAGAAAAAGGTTTATAAGGTTTTAAAATGGCAGAGGACACCATTAGGTTAGTATTTTTTAAGTTGTCTTTAAATTTATTTAAAACATTTTTTTTAAGATCAGGGCAGGCCAGTTTAAAGGGCAATTATGGCCTTCCACATCACTCCCCTCAGTTAATAGTACCCAGGAGATGACTTAAACCACGTGATCCTCACCCCTGGATCTTACTTTATCATTAAGAATAAGCCCTTTGGAATTTGTTTTTCTATGTGTGTAGTTGACCTAAATAAATTAAACCTAAGTGCCCACGCCCAAGTAAACCAGCTTGCCACTCTGCACTTACACAACTACAGGGGGTAGGATGACTCATGATTATTTCCTGGAGCAATAAGTTTTCCAGTTGTCATTTGCATTATTTTTGAAAGTTTTTGCAGTGTATATGTCATTTAATAACTCTGTCCCACCCCATCTTTTATGTCCCTCCTGCACCTTCTGAATTTCCTGGATAATATATCGCTTGGATTGCCATCAGAAGTCCCACATTTGAAGGAATAGGGGAAGCTTGGAGCAGGCCTGGCTAGGGTTTGATGGGTAGGGTAGATTAAAACATAGATTCATAGGACCATATTTATAAAGCCGCGGTATTGATTTTTAGTGATACAGCAACTTTAACAATTGGAATCGTAAAATTTCCGATCGTTAAACTGGTCGGAGATTAACGATCGGTTTAACAATCGTAAATGTACAATACCGATCGTAAATCTACGGTAACAAAATTGTAGATTTACAATCCCCATAGAATACCATTGCGGTAGTTTACTACCGCACGGTATTGTATGACCGAACGTTTGTTAATTAATCTCGATCGTTCATTTACGACCACGATCGTAAATTAACTAACCTGCGATAAAAAAAGTGATACCGCGGCTTTATTAATATTGCCCATTGTGTCTTAAATATACTGAAAGGCAGCATGTGCGGTTTATATTTTAAAAATAAATTTTACATTTTTACATATAAGTATTGTGAGTGCTATTATGAGTTTGTAATGACGGGAACATGAGTGTCCTCCTACTGGGAAAATACACAGACATTGTAAGATGATTTATAAATGATGGCTACGAATAAGAACAGCTGGTTAGTTGACTCTCTGTAGTAGATTTGGAAGTCTCAGTACTGACAAACCTTATGCTGTACTCTGGGGAACTGACAGGAAGTAACCAGATCAGTTCAGCTGTGGACATACAACAGATAAACGTCTGAAAACTGGACACATGACAGTAGTGTTAATATTGCTTCATCTGTAGCATTCTATTCATACTTATAATGCTCATTCTTTAACATTTTTACTTAATGATCTATTTCAGGCTGCAAACTGCTGGGAGTTGTACAGGGAGATTCAATAAAAGTTCTTATCCTCAAAAATGGTGCTATTTTTGCCCCAACCAGTCAGATGTTAGCTTTCAAATGTTAAATAAGATCTGATTGGTTGGGGCTAAATTTTTAACGATAAGAACTTTTTAAAAATCTCCCTCGTAGTTTTTAAACATCTGGAGGGCCAGTTTGACATCTCTGATTTATTTATTAAATGTAAAAGAAAAGGCTGAATAATGTACCATAGCAATGCCTATTTGCCTGATAATTAAATGAAACACTTTCTAAACTTGGACCATTCTAACTGGGTTTTCCAGAACGAATCAGCACAGGGGAATTTCCCATATAAAATATGTTCCACAGTGAGAGCGGATTTCCCCAAATGTCCCTTTCTCAGGCAGGATATTGTTTTAACATGGATCTCCCCTACCTCACTACAAAAACATAAGAAAAAAAATCACTAGAAAAACATAAGAAAAAAATCCAATGGCTTCTGTGCTTCAGCAACTAGCAAACACCATAAACCATCTAAGGGCACTAATACCAGACAGCATACAGTATACACAGAGAGCAACAACATTCTCTGTGCGGCTGATCTCTTTTGCTGAGTCACATCACATGTGTTTGTTTCTTTATTTTAGCAAAGACGTTTAGGCCAAAGTGAGGGAACAAGTATGAGAGAAACTAAAGAAAAACTAGAAGAGTCAAAAGAAATAGAAAGGAAGGGAGTGGGGGAGGGGGTGGCATTCGGAGACAAGAGCTGCAGAATGGCTGGGAAATTCTGTTGTTTTATCTCCCTAATGTGCAGCTGGGAAATTCTGCAAAAACTGCAAACGTGATCTGAATGATGTAATTATTTAATGTATAGTGAAATAACAAGAGGATGGCCATATGAATATCCAAAATGACTACAAAATAACCATATCCGTAATAGCAATACATAATTACTAAACATTATTGCATTTATAGATGTTTCAAAAATATGTTTGGAGAATTGCTCTTTACTATTGTAAAATATGCAGAGAATCCTGCGGTCGGCCATTCAGGGGTTCCACAGCTCGAATCGAGACCCCTTCCCCAGCATTCATAAGTGCCCTTGGGAAGGGCCTTTTGGGGCTTAAGGGGTCCTACAGCTCGAACCGGGACCCCCTTCCCCAGCATTTCTATGTGTCCTTGTAGCACTGACAAGTGCTTTTGTTGGGGTCCAGCAGCTTGTTACTCTGATAAGAGCCTTTCTAATTATGGGATCCTGCAGCTCTAAACTGGGACCACCCCTGGTCCTAAAAGGGATCTCCGGCATCTTCTTTTCTTCTCCTACTTCGTCGATATCGCCGGTAACACCAACTCCGCATGTTTTGCAGATGCTGGGCAATATCACTGTGGCCCCCAGTGACACTACCGTCTTCAACGTCGCCGGCCTCTTGTTCCTGAAGTCTTCTGTCATCTCTCCGATGACTTCTGAGTTCCATGGGGGTTTGCTGGGGGTTTATATAGGTTTGCTGAAGGGCCAAATTCAATTGTGATTGCTTATTGCGCATCTTTACTTACATAAGATCAGCTGTTTATAACTACTGTACTGGCAGTAGTTTTGAACAGCTGATTGCGTGAACCTTTACTTTAAAAACTGCTGATCACGGTATGATTGGGGGGATTATTCAAGAGTTTGGGGCTGCCACGCACATACCGATCACTGTCAGCTCCCTATACTACATTGCAGACAGCTACCAAAATTTCAATGGCTTTGGGATCTGATCGTTGTTTTGAAAGGTTATCGGTACTGTGTGTAATTTAGTGCGGATAGGCTGCCAATGTGAACAAAGTTGTCTTCTGCTCAGAGGATTAACCTTTCAGTACCGGAGGAATTCCCACTTCCTAATCCCCATATGAAAATCTAGTTTTGCCAGAAGATATTCTGTCCAGTTTTTTATGGTTATGAGTCTTCTTCCATCTGGCAGAAAAATTGTTAATTGAAGAAAGAGAAACGAAAAACAAATGCATACTTATTTATCAATCAATAAAGAACTTCAATTTTAAAAAAAAGTCAGGTTCTAGGTATTGTACACATGTTTTCACCTATTTATTCTATCCAACAGATGTACTGATCAATCTACCCAATGGTAGTCTGTCAAAATTAAAGTTGTACACTGATTGCCAAATTGTTAATGTTTTTATTTGTGATGATTTAGGGCTAGAGCACTCACAGGCCCAAGTCATTTAGAAGTACCAGGACCATATAATTTTTTTGCGCACAGAACTATGTGCAAATATTTAAAATTAATCAGCAACTCCAATTGTTCCACAGGACGATCATCCACTTGTCTAACCCCAGAATAAGGTTACCTTGGTAACTGCCTTTAAATAACAATACTCAGTTGGTGGGTTTGATATCATGCTTTGTTTTGCACAATATATTGCCAAGTGCTGTGTACAAAATAGTTACTTATGTTGTTAGATCATAATATACTTACCCACTTGTATCCAGGGTCCACAAGGCGTTACATATGTTGTGTGGGGTGTCATATGATTTTTAGTCACCACTATGTCATAAAGCTGATGATGAGCTTAAACTATAAATACTTTCCTTCAGTGTGAGGAAAAAAACTTTGTATTCAATTTGAACTAATCTTAGGTCTAATGTGATGTCACTCAGCAATGATAACTGGACAGGAGATATTTTCACAAGAAAATTGTGTTATTTTTAGCCATTAAGTTCCCTTTAACGTGACCGTTAGATATTAAGCAATAGATGTGCGATGAAAAGGGTTGTATCCTTATAAAAATAAGGATACCAATGATTTCAATAAAGGTTATTTATATTTTTCTGGGGTTTTTTAAAAAAAATTTATTTAAGAAGTGAAACATTTGTTAACATTTGTTAAAGGAAAGAAAATAAAAGGAAACATTACAAAACAAAACATAATAACCCAGTTTGTCACAAAGTAGAGGCAAATATGGTGAATACAATTGTTGAACTAAGGCAGTTTTTGGAACAATACGACACCTAGGCGCATGTTTATAAAGATGTGAATGTACAATTTCTGCTATATTTTTGATTTAACGCTATTTATACAATTTTGCCATTTCATTGCCATCTCACCAGATTTTTTGACAAATATATTTAAGACATTTTTCTTAGCATTAAAGGGCAAAGTAAGCAGTCATTCCTTTAAAATGAGCCCTGAATCACATATTTGTCCGCGGGCCATTTTCGGTAATCCTCAAACAGGCGATTCAAGAATCCCCGAATGTTTGTGAGGTCCCGCGGCCAGATGTTCGGGGGTCCCACGGCTCAACCCAGGACCCCCTCTTGAGTCCTTTGAAGAACCATTGTGACCTTTACAAGGGCCATTTGGGGCTTAAGGGGTCCCGCTGCTTGAACTGGGACCCCCCTCCCCAGCACTTATAAGTGCCATTGTGGCCCTTGGAAGGGACCTTGTTGCACTGACAAGTGCCTTTTGGGGCTTAAGGGGTCCCACATCTCGAACCGGGACCCCCACCCCGGCACTTATAAGTGCCCTTGCAGCACTGGCAAGTGCCTTTTTGGCTCTTAGAAAAGCCATTGGGGGCATGTCTTCTTTCTTCCAACCTGCTACATCAGCGCCGCTGAGGTCGTTGACACTGGGCGATGTCACTGCGGCCACCTGTGACACCACTGGCACTGGCAACATCAACATCGCCGGTGTAGCCAGCGTCTTGATCAGAAGTCTTCTTTCTTCTCAGCTGGCGACACCAACTCTGCTGATGTTGCCAACAACAGGCGATGTCACTGTGGCCGCCAGTGACAACGATGGTGCTGGCGACATCAATTTGTGTTGCCAGTGTTTTCTTTCTTCTGCCATCACTGTGATGAATTCTGAGCTCCGTGGGGTTTGCACCTCTTTATATAGGTTTGTTGAAAGACCAAATCCAATTGTGATTGGTTAATATTTCAATGGATTAAATATTCAGCATGGATTTAGAAGGAATAGATCTAATCAAACTAACTTGCTTGGCTTTTATAAGGAAGTGAGTAGGAATTTAGACTCTGGCATAGCAGTAGATGTAGTTTACTTGGATTTTGCAAAGGCTTTTCATACAGTCCCCCATAGGAGACTAATGTATAAGCTAAGGTCTGTTGGTCTGGGGAGTCAAGAAAAGGCGCTTGTGTGGGGATATGATTACTGTGTATAAATACATTAACGGGCCATACAATAAACTATCTGGGGCATTGTTCATCAATAGAACATGTCAGAGGACACAAGGACATCCCTTAAGACTTGAAGTAAAAAGGTTTAGGCTTCAAGTACGGAAAGGGTTTTTCACTGTGAGAACGGTAAAGCTATGGAACTGTCTTCCAGTGGACGTTGTTATGGCAGGTTCATTGGTCAGTTTAAAAAAAAGCTGGATGAGTTTCTGCAAACAAGGAATGTTGCAAGTTACTGGTCTTGATACATAAAGTAGAGTTGATCCAGGGAAATTTCCGATTGCCACTTGGAGTCAGGAAGGAATTTTTTTCCCCTTCATTAATTTTGTGGGGTTTTTTGCCTTCCTGGATCAACAGTTAGGCAGGAAATGAGGATATTGCTATTCAACCCTTAAATTCTATACTTAATATATTTAATGCTTGCAATCATATGATCACACATTAGCCAATCATATTTGAATAATAAAATTCAGGAATCATATTTGAATAATAAAATTCAGGAATCATATTTGAATAATAAAATTCAGGAATCCTCGAATGTTCGAAAATCCTCAGAGTTTGGAAAAAAGTTTGGAAAGTGGATTTTTGGGAAAATCCGCAAGATTTTCCCTAATAGTAACATAGTTTGGGATGTCCTGTCCCAAAATCCATGGTCACCCCTCTCTCCCAAATCCAGGGTCCCCCTCTGTTCCAAATCTAGCCCCCACCTCTGTTCCAAATCCATGGTCACCCCTCTCTCCCAAATCCAGGGTCCCCCACTGTCCCAAATACAGCGCTCCTCTCTGTCCCAAGCAATCTTACCTTTGGTCTGTGTAATTGCTGTGTTCTGCCTCCTGTGTGCTTCCTGTGTTTCTTGCTCTAGTGGTGATTCAATAGGAACTGCAGAGACAATCTTACCATAGGAACTGCAGTGACACACACAGGGAATCACATAATCAGCCCTGAGATTTTATATACATAGACCCCCATAATGCTTTTGGGTTCTCATTCCCAAACATGTGATATTTTCAGCCTAATAATAAATAAAATTACTTTATGAGTGTGCTTTGTCTATACTGAAATACTTAGGCCACGTGTATACCATCTTCCCTCCCCCTTTGGTGGCCCTGAAATTTCAGAACTTAACTAAATAACTGAGTTAGTTCTAAATCAAGACTCTTTGTATTCCCTTCAAAAAAAAAATCATGGTGTGTTCCAATGTTACTTAGGCTACATGCAAATAGTGTTGATGCAGTGTGTCTAAATTGACTTTGGTGTGCTACTCTTCATTACTAAGTTATGAACTGAGACTTTGGTACACCAGGGTAATGTTATACACAAGCAGTATAGCACCAGTGGCGTTGGATGAACATTGGACTATTTGGCTTACAAAGTCAATTTTATTACTAGCAGTTTTCCAGTAGCCACTAGTGTCACACATTAGTGATACAGCACGTTATCGCTAATGTACAACAGCGGCTGTAATTAACGAACGTTCGGTTGTAGAATACCAGGCGGTAGTAAACTACCACAATGGTATTCTATGGGGATCATAAATCTACGATCGCATTAACGTAGATTTTTGATCGATATCAGTAAATCTTTGATCGCCATAGAATACCATTGCAGTGGTTTACTAGATCATAGATTTGATACATTTACGTAATGCGCAGTATCGCTAAATTGTGATACCGCGTGTTATTAAATAGGACCCTTGCTGTCCATCATAGGCAAAATGCAGCATGGAATGCTTTCCTACTGCTCGACAGCTGAAGCTGGCTGCTTGGAAACCACTAGGTCAGGGGTTCATGAACTATACAAACCACACGCTCTTCATGGAATCCTTGATTCCTTGCTGTCCCCCAGACATGTGTAAAAATAAAAATAGATAAATAACTGGGGCAGCACGGTGGCTCAATTTGAATCCACTCTTCGACACAAGTGTGCGGAGCCACAGAGTCCGTAAGTGGGAGGGGCCACAGGGGGCTGCAAGGGGAGGGGACACAGGGCCCACGATTGGGAAGGGTTAGCAAGTGGGAGGCATTAAAAAAAGCAGTGCTGTGGGCTGTGCTGGTCTCCCCACCCCCCTCCTACCCTTTTGTCATGCACTGAGCATGTGCCAACCACAACTAACTTTCTCATCAGTGATTTCTTCATATATTGGGCTGTTCAGCATGTAGATAGGTGGTTGATGGCTCGTTTTAAAGGTATGAACCTGGCCTTTCATTTAAAATAAACTTGTTTGGAGACCACAGTTCCCCTTTAAAGTGACAGTAACCGTTGTTAAAGGGTAACTGTATCCCCATACAGGTGTCATCTATTAAAAAGAGCTCACTCATACCTTCCAAACAAGCATAGGATGATGTCTCTAGTTCTTTGGGTCTTAAGTTATAGGCTTTTACATTTACACCCAGAAATTCAGGATAGAAAAGGAAGTGTCCCATGATGTGCTGTTTAAGAAGCCCCACCCCCAAAAAACTGAAGCTATTGAAAGACCTGCAACCATTCTCTGTCCATTCATCTACCTAGTTTTCCTTTCAGGCTTGTGGTTAGCTTTAAAAATGATCAGGAAGTTTGGGGGCAGGACTTATGAAGCAGCAGATGATGCTCTGTTACAGCAGTAGGTCAAAACTGGGCATGCTCAGTGCCTCTGACAGTGAGGGAAGAGCAATGGTGCTGGTTATGTGCTAGCTGGAAACACCACCCTTTATATTGCTGTAACTTTGGATAGACTGCCGGTAGTAGCATGATCCTGAAGACATTTTAAAGGTATGAATGTGCTGTTTTTAATAAAGGGCACTTGTATGGAGACCACAGTACCATAACTTTAAGAAGAGAATAGAGCGCTGTAGTGCTTATTAAAGGGCGTATCAACCTGCAAAATAAACTTTTAACATATTGTAGAGGACCCTAGCCCACCCCCAAACATTAGGTATGTTTGTCAAAAAAGGGTGCAGAACTCCTTCAATCCCCTGGCTCTCTGATGTCAGCCCTCTGCTTGCCGGAACTGCAAGCAGGGGGTCGGACCAGCAGCCGCTTCTCTGAGAGGCAGGCAATTAGAAACGCAGCTGCTGCAATACAGAACGCCAGTGGAACAAAGGATTTTAAGTAGAATTTTGCAGCTTTTTTTAACAAAGGGACTTAGCAGTTTATGCTAAGAGCTTTTAGAGGTAGGGCATCCAGCAGCAAAGAGGGATCCAGAGGGATGGAGGGAAGGGGGGGAAGGGCTCCCCTGCACATGCCACTGTCCTTTCAGAGGACAAGAAGAAGACATAAACCTCACACAGAAAGACAGCTACTACTCTTCACTTTCCTGGATTTGGACAGTCACTGCAGGAGAACCATTTGGAGCAGAGATGTAAGGTAAGGATTTTTTTAACACTACACAGTGGGTTCTAGTTGAGGGGGTGAACATGTCCTTTAAATGTCCCTAATTGTGTAAAGCTGGATTTATTTTGTCAAATTATTTATTGCCCTAAGAGTACTCAAGACCTAAGTCAAGTTGTTTTTCACTGTCCTGTTTTGGGTATTTTTTTTTTTTTGAGGAAAATTAGGTTTTCCGTTATAAAACAGTGACTATTAAAATGTTATTACCAAGAGAATGTTCTAGGGACATGTTTCAGGGTTTAGAACTTTAAAACTTTCCATAAACAGGTGCTGCCAACAAGCAATTTCGTTAACTTTAATTTAATTTTGTACCACTTTTGTACTGGGGAGATTTGCTTAATTTATTTAATTTCCTTGACAAGATTTAACCCTATGTGAGTATTTAACGACAGCTAGTAGTCAGGTACAGCTGTGCAGACGCTGGTGAATAGCTTGCAGCAGCTGCGCTGGTATCTTTTGACATACTTGTCACACTTACCGGCAGTGAATAGGTTAGTGCGGCATTAACCCCTGATCCCTGCGCTCTCTGTGCATAGGGCTGTATGTGTATAGCACAGCAATAGAAAAGTTCAATAAAAAGTGGTCAAACTTTTTTTCAGGTTACCAGTAAATCTATGGATTTTTAGACAACCGGCTGTGGTCAAATGATTTGACAGAGATTGTACTAAGTGACTCCTTCCTGTCTGAGTCAGACAGTGGTCATCTGGTCTTAAAATAGTGGAATGTTAAGTATTTCCCCTCTAAAGAACCACAGGGACACAAAATAACATAAACCTCTGGGGAAAGTATTATTGCTTAATTGCTTTTCACGCCTTTATTTTGGTCTATATATGTTATGTTTATATTTATAAATTACCTTTTTAATTACCGGTAAGTTTATTAGTTAGTCAGTGTGGGATAGTTGAGCAATTTCTTCCTAGCATTACGGTATGTGACTTCCTACTTTATGGTATTGTCATAGTATTAAAAAATAAAACATAAGTCTGGGGAAAATTAGGGAGTCAAATACTATTTGAAGTGTAATGCCCATTTACCTCTTCTAAGAGGGTGGACAATCCGTCTTAATTCTTTTTATATTGTTGCATAATATTATATTAAAATTGCACTACAAATTGCACTGAATATACAGTGTCGGACAAGCGTTTACAGGGGAATCCCCTGGTGGGCCCACAGCCCATTCACCCAAGAAATCAGAGAAAACTAATAACATTTAAATACAGGGACAAATGGACTGTAACAAAAGCATTTTAATAAACAAAAGGAGTTACTAAAGGTCTGTACACACATCCAATATTTTGGACATCGAATGACCCCTGAACGCAGGAAAGATGCACTAACGTGTATGCGGTTTTCTCAATTTATTCAAGCATTCCCGAGAGTTAATACCTAAAGATTGTGGAGCAATAGCTACACTGCTTGCTTACCCCCTTAATTTTTGTAAATTTATTACAGCATTGCTTCTGTGTTTCTAAGTTTTCTGTCTGTCTGGTCCTCATCTGTGTACATTGCTTCATGTCTGTTATGTATAACCCATATATTTAATATAATTTTTTTGACAAATTTATTAACATCAATAATATGCTTGTGAAGGTTCTCATTCATCCAGGTCATGGTATATCTGTTGTACAAGAAAAGCGTCATAGACTTACTACAACGGCTGCAAAAGGATAAAGCCATTGATAGAGCAATGTATCATCGCCTCTAACAGTTTCACCCATTGTAGCCAACCTTTACATGGAGGAGGTAGAAAAACTGGCGCTTAATACCTTTAAGGGCATAGCACCCAGCCACTGGTTCAGATATGTGGATGACACCTGGGTTAAAATCCACCAGAAGGAAGTACAAGCTTTCACAGAACACATTAATGCGGTAGACCAAAACATTAAATTCACAAGGGAAGAGGTACAAAACAACAAACTTGCTTTCTTGGACTGCTTGGTAGAAGTCAGGGAGAATGGTAAAATGGAAGTAGAGGTTTACAGAAAACCAACACACACAGATCAGTATTTGATGTTTGACTCCCACCACCCTTTAGATCACAAGCTGGGGGTCATCAGAACCCTGCAACACAGAGCTGAGAACATCCCTACTAGCACAGAGGCAAAGGCCAAAGAAATGAAACATCTCAGAGGAGCCCTTAAAACTTGTGGATATACAGACTGGGCCTTTGTCAAAAGAAGTAGAAGGAAAGAAAAGAACACGAATACCAACAGTGAAGGGGAAAAGCAAGACAGGAGAAAGAACATGGTCATCCCATATGTAGCAGGGGTCTCCGAGAAACTAAGAAGAGTTTTCAAAAAACACCGTATCCCTGTCTGCTTTAAACCGAGCAACACGCTGAGGCAGCAATTGGTACATCCGAAAGACCCAATACCGAAACACAAGAAAAGCGACATCATATATGCAGTGCAGTGCAGTGAAGAATGCTCTGATTTGTATGTGGGGGAGACCAAACAACAACTGCATCAACGTATGGCCCAGCACAGAAGAGCCAATTCCTCGGGTCAGGACTCAGCCGTGTACCTGCATCTTAAGGATAAAGGACATACCTTTGAAGATTGTAATGTTAACATATTGGCAAAGGAACGTGACTGGTTCAAGAGAGGTGTTAAGGAGGCCATTTATGTGAAAATAAAGAAACCAAGCCTAAATAGAGGTGGGGGGGTTCGACACCATCTGTCTGCCATGTACAATGCTGTTTTGACACCTTACTCTGGGCGTTCCTATAACACCTCTTAGCCACTATCTAATTACGCCCTTAACACCTGGCTGTGATATGCTAATTGGGATTTTCCAGGGTACATAAGTGCCACAGATTCTTGTACAAGTCATTCTGAATTGAGAAAGCCAGTCGGATGACTAGCGAAACATCTTCAAGAACTAAACTTCAAGTCCGGTTGATCTAATTGAATACAACAGATATAACATCAATAATAGTGTCTAGTAGGGCAGAATGTCCATTATTTAAGAACATTCTGTCTCGGTGAGGGGGTCTGTCCGATAGGTTCGGCACATTATTCATAGAGATGGCCAGGATTGTGGATCCGCGGCTCAACCTGGGACCCCCCATTTGCAGTTTGAAACCGGGACCCCTTGGAAAGGCCCTTGTGGCCCTTGGAAAGGCTCTTGTGGCACTGACAAGTGACCTTTAGGGCTTAAGGGGTCTCGCAGCTCATATTGGGACTCCCCTCCCCGGCACTCCGAAGTGCCCTAGCGGCACTGACAAGTGCTTTTGTTGGGGGTCTTGCAGCTCAAACCAGGGCCCCCATTGGCTCTTAGAAAAGCCCTTGTGATGTGTCTTCTTTCTTCCCAGCCGACGACACCAACTTCTCTAATGTCACCGACATTGGACAATGTCACTGTGACCACCGGTGAGGTTGATGTCGCAAGTGCCAGCGGTGTTCTTTCTTCTGCCATCACTGTGATGACTTCTGAGCTCCGCGGGAGTTTGCACTTCTTTATATAGGTCTGCTGAAGGACAAAATCCAATTGTGATTGGTTAATATTTCAATGCTTACAATCAAATGATCACTCATTAACAAATCATATTTGAATAATAAAATTCCACACTTAAAAGTGCAGGGAGGGGGTCCCGGTTTCAAGCTGCAGGAACCCTTAATCCCCAAAAGGCACTTGCAAAGGCCACAATGGTCTTGCTAAGGACCTGAGAGGGGGTCCCGGGTTGAATTGCGGGACCCCCGAACGTACGGCCACGGGACTTTTTCCTGTTTGATAATCCTCGAATAGACGAATTCGAGAATTCTCGAACGTTTTCAGATTCTCAAATACGATGAGTATTCTCAAGTTCGATGAGTATTACCGATAATGGCCTGTGGAAAACCGGAAGTTGCGCGTGTGTGCTAATTCTGGATTTTTGCTGTTCTTCCCTCAGGGACGTGTTTCTCTGTCCATTTCCCAGGTCCCAAAGCCATTTACAGTAAGTAACACTGCTATTTTTTGCGGAAATTTCACAATTTTTTCCCATTGACTTTAATGGCATATTCGCGGATTTTGGAAATTTGAATTTTTCCGAAAATCCGCGAATACTTGAGCAGAACGGATTTTTGGAAGTTCGGTCATCTCTAATTATTTACTCCTTTTTCCTTTTCCTCAAGCTGTACATTTTGTCCTTTTGTGTCATCTACTATTGCACAAACAGATCAAAATTTTAAACTATTTCTACAAAATTGAATTCTTGACCTATGTTGATTGGTGGGGTTGAGAGTGACAGAATTTTTTTGTGCCTATAGGCTCCTAAGATGTAAATTTGGCCCTTTGGTTCAATTATGAACAGAAAATAAACTCTTTCAGCATTCCCTCTAATACTTGCTGCATTGCTTAGGGTGGTGGTAGGTGCTGCGTCAGGTGTATACAACATGTTTACATGAGCCTGATGGAACTAAAGAATAATAATAGCAGTCTGGAAATCATATATTTAAAATGTAATTATATATTTAAAATTGGAGTGATCTCTCTGTTATATGTTTATATATATGTTTAAATAGTATATAAACCTCTGAATGCTTATTCAGGGTATCTTTATATATGAAAACAGTATTCCTACCATAATAGTTTTATATGTGTATAGTTTAAAATGAAGTGTTGCATGATGTGCATAAGCATCCTTGTAAACACAATGTACAACCCCCCCCTCGCCCCCACCATCAACCGTGGTTAGGGTAGTCCAGACCTTAATCCAAATTACAATCTGTGGGGTGGCCTAAAGAGAGCAGTGCTCAGGATATAAACAGACAAGGAGAAGTGGGCAAAATGTTCATGCCCAAATGTGCCAAACTTATCCAAGAAGGAGCTTCAACCAAGTATTACAGCAGGTTAGGGGATGTGCACATTAATGGAAAAAGGATTACAGTAGGTAGGATTACTTTTTTCCATTATTTCACTAAATGGTTTCTGATATGTTTTTGCCTTTTTTGTATAGATGATCATAAAACAGGGTTTATCTTGGTTTGTTTTTTTTATTAAATAAAATTTGTAGACTTTAGTGTATTATAGTATACTAGACAATTTAGCCCGTTAAAGGAACAATAAACAAGTAAAAATAAGTATATGCCATCTGTTTCTATTATTCACAGGGAGATGAGAACGTTTATTCTCACCTCCCTGTGAATAATAGAACGCCAGGGGGACACAGCCGAACTTACCTTACTGGGCGCTCCACTCGCAGTTCCTTCTGAACTGACAGCCACGCTGTCCTGCTCTCCCAATCGCGCGCCTATGTTTTGTATTGGCGCGCATGTGCCAAAGATAGGCGCGTGGTCGGGATAGAGGGGCAACGCAGCTGTCAGAGGAGCGCCCGTTAAGGTAAGTTCGGCCGTGTCCCCCTGGCGTTCTATTATTCACAGGGAGGTGAGAATAAGCATACAGACAGATACACGCATGCATACAGGCACACATCCACAGATGCATGCAGACCCACACATGCATGTAGACCACACACGCATGCAGAAAGACACACATGCATGCTGACTGACATACACATATGCAGACATACATGGATGCAGACACACATGCTTGCAGACAGGCACACATACACGCAAGCATGCACACAGACATACACATGCATCCAGACAGACATACACACATGCAGACAGACACACATGCATACACACATATACTTGCACAGAGACACACATGTGTGCAGATAGACACACAAACATGCGAGCAGACATACATACTTGCAGGTAGACAGACATACACACATACAGACAGACATACATACAGGCATGCATACACACACATGCATGCAGACAGACATTCACACATTCATACAGATATATAAACATGCATGCAGACATACATACACACATGCATGCAGACATACATACACACATGGATGCAGACATAAATACACACATGGATGCAGGAAGACATACACAGGCATGCAGACAGACATACGCACACAGACATACATACATACACGGATGCACACAGACATACACACACACACATGCATGCTGACTGGCATGCACATATGCAGACATACACACACGGATGCAGACAGACATACATACACACATGCTTGCTGACAGACACACATGCATGCAGACAGAGGCATACACATGCATCCAGACAGACATACACACATGCAGACAGACAGACACACATGTATACAAACACATACTTGCACAGAGACACACATGTGTGCAGATAAACATACAAACATGCATGCAGACATACATACCTGCAGGTAGGCAGACATACACACATACATACATACATACACATATGCATGCAGACAGACATACACACATGCATGCAGACAGACACACACACATGCATGCAGACAGACACACACATGCACGCAGACATACATACATACATACATGCAGACTGACAGAAAAACACACATATACACATGCATGCAGACAGACATGCACACATGCATGCATACACACATGCAAGCAGACAGACATACACACAGGTATGCACACAGGCATACACACATGCATGCAGACAGACATACACACATGCATGCAGACATACACACACAGAGACATACACACATGGATGCAGACAGACAGTTTTGCCGTCTGCTTGTATCCGCTTGCATTTCACAGGGTATTATTGGTAAAAAAAAATTTGCATATCATATTGATTGCGTCCATTTCTGACCAAAAATTGTGTGCGTCAGAAAATCACAATGGATCGCAGCACACACAGTGGGCCCTACTTCTTGCAATTTACATTATAAATATGTCATTGCAGATCACAAAGCTCAAACAGATCACAATATGCAACAAAAACCAGAACTTTTGGATAAGGAGATCTTGGCTGGCTTAGGCTTGTGGTGGACCCTACTACTGTCCAGCCCCCCCTGCAGTCCCAGTGGTGGTGGGGGCGGTAGTTACGCCACTGCTTGAATAGGTCATAGGCAGGCCACTTAGCAGTTACTTGATAGGTCTAGCAGGGCTGGAGAATTCACTACGCATGTGCAACTGTGTATTTGGGTCCAGGGCTGCAAGAAACCTGCAGAAATATAAAGACAAGTTCTCTGCAGTACAGCTGATTTAAAAGGAGAGAGTTAATGCTACAGTAACTCCCAGTTAGGCATTCTAAAAAATATTTAGGCCAATTTATAGTTTAGCATTTCATTCTCCTTTGATAAAGGTGAGTAAATCACAATGTACATTTTTTATATGTCGGAGGCTAGGCAGATGTCCAGGTTATGGCATTAGAGTGAAATGGGTGGATAATTTAATCTAAAGGGCATTTTCCAAGATTTGGTAAACATTTTTTCAAGGCATATGGTTTCCTTCCATCAAGTGTTGGCCTAGGATAGCTAAATAGGGTGTAAGGGTATTCTAATATTTTTCTCTAATAAAGGAGTGGGAGTCCATGAGAATCAGGGGCTTATGTAGCTGGGATATGGTGTGAATTTAATCTACTGATTTGAGATTGGCCTCTCTATCAAAGTTTGTAGCACCTTCATTAGTAGTGGAATGGGCAGGGAGTTTATTTGAGGTTGAATAAAGACATGTCCATCCAGTCCAACCCATCTAGCAATATCCTCATTTCCTGCCTGCTGATCCAGAGGAAGGCAAAAAAATCCCACCAAATTTATGAAGGGGGAAAAAATTCCTTCCTGACTCCAAGTGGCAATCGGAAATTTCCCTGGATCAACTTTACTTTATGTATCAATACCAGTAACTAGCAACATTCCTTGTTTGCAGAAACTCATCCAGCTTTTTTTTTAAACTGACCAATGAACCTGCCATAACAACATCCACTTGAAGACAGTTCCATAGCTTTACCGTTCTCACAGTGAAAAACCTTTTCCGAGCTTGAAGCCTAAACCTTTTTTCTTCAAGTCTTAAGGGATGTCCACGTGTCCTCTGACATGCTCTACTGGTGAACAATGCCCCAGATAGTTTATTGTATGGCCCGTTAATGTATTTATACACAGTATCCCCACACAAGCGCCTTTTCTCCAACGTACATAATTGTAACTTTTCCAGTCTCTCTTCATATTCAAGCTCCCCCAATCCCCTTATTAATTTAGTTGCCCTTCTCTGAATCCTTTCCATTTCAAAGATGTTCTTTTTGTACACAGGATTCCAAAATTGCACTGCATATTCCAAATGAGACCTTACCAATGCTATGTAAAAAGAGAGAACAACATTTTCCTCCCTTGAATCCATACCTCTCTTTATACAAGACAATACCATGCTGGCTCTGGCTGTTGCTGCCTGGCACTGCTTGCTTCCTTTAAGTTTGTTATCCACCAAAACTCCAAGATCCCTTTCCAACAGGGATTCACTTAACACAGAGACATTTATAGTATAAGCAGCATAAGAATTTTTCCAAAATGCATCACCTTACATTTATTAACATTGAATCTCACCTGCCACTTAGCAGCCCAATGTGACAATCTATCTAGATCCCCCGGCAACGATTGCACATCCTCTGAAGTTTTTAATGGTCGACAAAGTTTTGTGTCTTCAGCAAACACAGAAACCTTGCTGACACTTACTTTCAAATCATTAATAAATAGATTATATTGAAGCGGCCCCAACACAGAACCCTGTGGCACCCCACTTAGCACTTTAGTCCATAATGATGAAGCCCCATTAAAAACTACTCTCTGCATCCTATTCATTAACCAATTTTCTATCCATGTACAAATGTGCCTCCCCAGACCAACAGACCTTAGCTTATACATTAGTTGCCTATGGGGGAATGTATCAAAAGCCTTTGCAAAATCCAAGTAAACTATATCTACTGCTATGCCAGAGTCTAAATTTCTACACACTTCCTCATAAAAGCCTAGCAAGTTAGTTTGACAAGATCTATTCCTCCTAAATCCATGCTGGTTACTACTTATAATGTCAGTCCTTGAAACATACTCTAGAACATGTTCCCTTATTAAACTTTCCAGGATCTTCGCCACCACTGAAGTTAAACTTACAGGCCTGTAATTACCCGGCTGTGAACGACTACCCTTTTTGAATATTGGAATAACATCAGCTTTTTTCCAATCCAGAGGCACACCACCGGACATGAAGGAATCTGCAAAATAGGAATCTGCTATTTGATATGAAGCAGAAGGGTTTCCTTTGGGGGGGGGCTACAGTACAAATGGTTGTATTCGCCTTATCAGCAGAGACATTCCCTTAATGTGTTTTTATTAAAATGGTGTGAACTAGTGGGTTTGCAAAGCTTTTTCCCCAGAGGCCAGTTGGGCTTATTTTGTTTCATATAATAAAATTGTTAAGTTTGTTGTTCCTACTCATGGCTGTAACACGTTTTGCAATTTCTGTTTGAAAAAATGTTTTCTCTACCTAAGAAAAGGACAGAGAATGGTTGCATGTAATGTATTTAAAGCTCTGCAATATTGTATAGGTGATTATACAATTCCAGCCATGAACATAAATAGACGACTGCAATCTTAAAAATTACAGATCGATAGAGGTGCAGTATAGCTTCTTGTTGAGATACCTTGTCTTTATAAATAGGGCCCTAGGTATGAGAGAGCTCTCTTAAATATATGAGGACACCACAGTAACCCTTTAATACAAATGTATAGATTTATTTAGTCACTACACTAATGGCTTGCTGCCTGGGTTGTGGATACAGTGGAGAACGGCTCCACCAATTTGGTCTCTCACCCAACTAAGCCACACGTATTTTATATTTAGTAGAGATAGACAGATAGATAGATATACTGTCTAAATCACATTCAGCCAAATGAAATAAGTACACTGTATATACCATGTCCCCCTGAATGGATTAGTGCCTGCTTGCCCTACATATCTTCCTTCCTCCAAGAGCTCAGGAGAGCCTAAGGGCACATTGTTCGAAAAGATGGATATGGACTGTACCCTACAAGAAAACTGCCTTGTTTATTCTCAAAAAAGTTTTTGACACAGCACTGGGGATTAGCCAGTGCACTGCAATATATGGCATGTTGCACAAAGTAGAAAGTAAATGTCAAGCTGACATTTAGGGTGCTTCTTGACCTTGTAGCACTTGAGCCAAACTTTTCAAGCCACCCCTACATTTTCCTGTGGTGTGCCTGTGAAGGTGGGTAGACTAACAGTGGTAAATTGGTGGGCCGACTTGACACTGGCTAGTGGACTGGAGGGCTAACTGTACACTGGCTGGTGAACCTGAGGACCAGCCTAACAGACTCTGCTGGGTCAGCCCTCTAGTTCAGAAGCTGCTGTTGGGTCAGCCCTCCAGTTCATCAGCCGCTGTTGGGTCAGCCCTCAAGTTCAGCAGGCACTGTTGGGTCAGCCTCCAGTCCAGCAGCCACTGTTGGGTTAGTCCTCCAGTTCAGCGTCCACTGTTGGGTCAGCCCTCCAGTTCAGCAGCCACTGTTAAGTCAGCCCTCTAGTACACAAGCCACTGTTAGGTCAGCCGTCCAGTTTACCATTCAGTGTTGAGTCAACCCTCCAGTTCAGCAGACACTGTTAGGTCAGCCCTTTTGTTCAGCAGACATTGCTAGGTCAGCCCTCCAGTTCAACAGGGACTATTAGGTCAGCTTTACAGTTCAGAAGACACGCTTAAGTTAGCCCTCCAGACAGTTCAGCAGCCAATGTTGACTTAACAGTGGTTGGTGTAATGGAGGTCTGACTTAGCAGTGGCTAGTGAACTGGAGGGCTAATCTAACAGTCTTTGCTGAACTTGAAGGCTGACCTAACAGTGTTTGCTGAACTGGAGGGCTGACCTAACAGTAGCTGGGAAACTGCAGGGCTGACAGATATATACCACATTGAGGTTGGTTATATGTGTGCCAAACAGTTTGCCCAGTGTGACTGGTATATACTAGTTTGTCCACAGTGTGACTGGTACATACAAGTTTTCCCACAGTGACTGGTAGATTCAAGTTTTCCCACAGTTTGATTGTACTCACTGTGCCAGGACTCAAGAAGTGAAGGCAAACAGGAAGAAGCAAGATCAGGAGATAGGAGAAGCATATAAATACAATATGCATAAGCCGGTGCATCATTTGTCGTCCTTCTGCACATGATCCGACTTTTTAAAGGGTATGTCCACCCTTGAAATAATTTTTTATATGTCATTCCCCCTGTCCCCCAGCCCCAACCGCTCTATTTATTTTATTAGAAAATGCCCCAAACTTTACTTACCTCCCCTCTTTCCTCCGCCGTGCTGAGCGGCAGCCAATCACGGATGCGGCTGCCGGGAGTTCATTGCGGCGGAGGAAAGAGGGGAGGTAAGTAAAGTTTGGGGCACTTTCAAATAAAATAAATAGAGCGGTTGGGGCTGGGGGGACAGGGGGAATGACATATGTAAAGATATTAACACTAGGGGAGGGAATCCTAATCGGGAGGGAGAGGGAGGGGGAGAAGGGCTGCAGTACGCATGCCAAACGTCTCCCAGAGGCCAGGTAGGAGGCAGAGTCCCATATGGACTCTGCTATCCTCCTGGTGGGCAGTTTTTGGGACTTTGGGGGGGACTACAGGAGAACCATATGGAGCTGGGATGTGAGGTAAGTATTAAACTACACTACATGATAGGGCCAGTAGTGGGGGGGATTATAGTTTTGGGGGTGGACATGCCCTTTAAAAAAAATCATTATTATTATTATTATTATTATTATTGCTGCTGCTGGCCACCTCTCTTGAGTTACAGGAACACCATCTGAGGCAAAATGATCACTTTGCCAACATGGCTTGGTTTAACCCCACAGTATTGGTAGTGACTGATAAGGCAGATTTTATAAATATTGACCTTAAGTCCTACTTATGATAAACACAAAACTAACAGTCTAAATTAATTTATTTCAAAGGTATGTTAGTTTGAGATGCATACTTACCAACTGTCCTGATAGTTGTGGGCAGTCCCGGTAGTTTAGTCCCAGTTGTTATATGTCCCAAACAGTGTCCAGACATCTGAACACTACAGTGAAAGACTTTACTGAGCACAACTTTTATCATGAAACCTGCACAGCATATAGCACAGATGAAGAAAAAGAGAAGAAATATCCTTTAAAAGGGTAACTCTAGCCTTGGAAAAAGTTATGCATTTTACTCTTACCTGCATCCGATGATCTCACAATGAGATACTAGTACTAACAGAATAAGGAGGGTTACGGAACTCTCCTCCCCTGTTGTCCCTCCTCCTCTGTTGTGAGCTGGACACGAACGCGCTTGCAACCTTTCAATCAGTAATAGCTCTCAGCCATTGGTCACTGTTGCCAGTCATTACCTGGAAGAGGAGAGAAAACCGGCAAGGGATCCTTGTTTTGTAAGTACGAATAACTCTTTGTGAAAGCAATGTTCCAACATAACATCTAGTCAGGGAATGAAGGGATATCTTAACTCTAAAAAAAATATTGAATTTTCAAAAAGTGTACCTTTAGATAAAGCAAGATCCCACTACAGTTTTTGGATTTTAAAATTGAGCTGTAGATTTTGAGGAATCATCATTTGAAAACACAGCATTTACAGGGAAAGACCTGTCACTCCAGAAGCAGAAATTATATGTGTCCCATTCCTGACTTCTTTGCCTGCCTGCCAGAACTCTTTCTTCAACATTTAAGAGAATCAGCAGAGAAAAAAAAAAGGAGGGAGGGAGGGGAGATGTGTAAGCAGAGCAATGCCCATGGTGAGGCTGTGCAGAACTTATATGTGTCGCAGACACTAAAAGAAGGCAGTGAGTAAGGGAGGGTGGGGGGAATTAGGAGCACTCACTTAACATTAATAATTTAATGACAAAGTAACGAATGTGTTCCCTGAGTGTATTGTTTTTCTTAACGTGCTGATTGAAGAAGTAATGTTGCAACATTGTATTGAACTCCTGGCTTCATGCCAGGATAACACAATTTATCTGGCTGTATCTTAAAATGATACTTTTCCTTCTCCCTCCCTGCATCAGCCAGTAAATGGGAAATGGCAGAAATAAAGGAAAATAATAATAAAAAAGTAGAACATGAGAAAGAAGGATACCGGTAGCATGAAAAAACTGGTAAAAGGTATGTCATTGTCAAATGTATATGGTTGGGTGACATTTAAAATGTAGGTGTGGACTTTGGGATGCACAATAATCCTATGTGTCCCTAGAATTTTGAGAATGTTGGCAACTATGGGGAGGTAGTACCAGTAGTTGAACTCATGCACACGCACTCACTTTGACAGATCTGCAGCCTGATAGGAGCTTGTAATCCCATATGTTTAATATATGTGTCTACGGGAAAGATAGGAGGGGACTGTCAGAGAAAGAAAAAATGGCAATTTTAAAAATCCTCTTTTGAAAACCAACATCAATAAAAACTTGCAATTTGCGTGTGTTGCAGCAACCAATTTCCCTTATGGAAGCCCATGCGATTCCACTTAAAAATGGTGATTGGATGTGTTTCCAAAATAGAATTGGAATTGCAAATGCAGTGCATTGGAAATCACAGGAACCTTTTGTGTAACCTGGGATTTACATTAACTCAATGTGCATTTGCGCATGTGCTCATGATTGTATATAATTAGCGCGTTTGCGCACGCAATTTTAATGCGCATTCACTTTTTTAATGTATTCACCTTACTAATGTGCGGTCGCCTTTCTAATGCATTCCGTCCTAATGCACTTTTCTAGTGCATATTCACCTTTCTAACACACAGTCGCCTTGCTAATGCGCGTTCGCTTTTCTAACACACATTCACCTCTGTGCGTTGTCGCCTTTCTACTGCATACCATCCTAATGTGCTTTTCTAATGCATATTCACCTTTCTAATGCATGGTCGCCTTCCTAATGCGCGTTCACTTTTCTAACGCACATTCACCTCCGTGTGTGGTCGCCTTTCTAATGCGTGGTCGCTTTTCTAATGCACCTTCCTAATGCACGGTCGCCTTTTAAATGCACATTCGCCTTCCAATACGCGTTCATATTAAGAATGCGCTTTCATCAGCTCATTAGGCGAAAGAGTTTTATTAAGAATTGTTTGTTTCTCTTAATTCTCAATCCAATGTTCCAAATATAGTAACAATTACATTGAACAGCTGACTAGCGGGTAACAATGATTGTGTGTGTTTTTTCACTTCTTGTGCTACAAATTTGACATACCAGTAATTGAAAAGCATCAACAACTAGAAAGGGAAAGTTTAAGTAAAAACTTTGAATTTGGCTTGAAAGACCGCATTTTGGAAGGGAATTTGTGTGTTTGTGCTGCAGATTTTATAACTCAATAATGTCAATGAAGAGGACATTGCTGTTTTTTACTTACCCTTTAAATATGTCACATGCATTAAAGGTAGGTCAGTTGGTGTGTGTGTATTCATATCAGGTTGGGGGATAAAATACTAGTGATGTGCAAGTGCTGCAAGCAGACCTAGATAGATTATCAAAATGGGCAGCAGAATGGCAGATGAGATTCAATGTTGATAAATGTAAGGTGATGCATTTGGGATTTAATAATCCCTGTGCCACCTACACTATAAATAACTCTGTGTTGAGTGCATCTGTAATGGAAAAAGATTTGGGGGTTCTGGTTGATAACAGACTTAGCTATAGCAAACAATGCCAGGTAGCAACGGCTAGAGCTAGCAAGATATTGTCTTGTATAAAGAGAGGAATAGATTCAAGAGAGAAAAATATTATTCTCCCTCTTTACAAGGCACTGGTAAGGCCTCATTTGGAATATGCAGTGCAGTTTTGGAATCCCATATACAAAAGGGACATCTTGGAAATTGAGGCAGTTCAGAGAAGGGCAACTAAAATAATAAGAGGAGTGGAGGGGCTTGAATATGCAGGCAGATTAGACAAGTTAGGGCTGTTTACATTGGAGAAATGACGTTTGCGTGGGGACATGATAACCTTATACAAATATATTAATGGGTCATACAATGAACTCTTTGGTGCATTGTTTACTAATAGGTCATATCAGAGGACTCGTGGACATCCTTTAAGGTCGGAAGAAAAGAAGTTTCATCTTCAGGTTAGGAAAGGTTTCTTTACAGTGAGAACGGTGAAACTGCAGCAGATGTGGTAATGGCAAGTTCATTGAATAGCTTTAAAAAAGGCCTGGATAAGTTCCTAAAACTAAATAATATTGAGAATTACTGGTATTAATGAATATAGATCTGGTTGATCCAGGGATACTTTCCGATTGCCGTTTGGAGTCAGGAAGAAATTTTTCCCCCTTTTTAGCTGTTTTTTTTTTTGCCTTCCTCTGGATCAACTGTTAGGAAGGGTTAATAATAAAAAAAAAAATTGAGGGTGGATAGGTTGGACTTGATGGACGTATGTCTTTATTCAACCTTAATTACTATGCTACTATGTATGTTACTATGTTACTGTGTTACTAACTTTTTTGATGATTGGTCAAAATGAGTTTTTTTTTACTTAAGTTACCCTTTACATATGGCTGCCATAGTAATGGATAAGTAGATCATTAGGCGTGTGTACCCGTGTCAGGTTGAGAGTTAAAAAAAAACTTTTTTGATGATTGGTCATCAAATTTTTTTTTGACTTTAGTTACCCTTTAAGTATGGCTGCAACAGTAATGGAGGGGTAGGTCAGTAGCTGTGTATACCTGTATCACGTTGGGGGTTAAAAAAACAAAGTTTTTTGATTATTGATCAAAAGTTGCTTTTTTGACTTTAGTTACCCTTTAAAGTATGGCTTCCACAGTAATGGATAAGTAGATCAGTAGGTGTGTGTACCTGGGTCTGGTTGAGGGGTATGTCTTTTTTGTTTTTTACTACCATAAAACTATTTTTTAATGAGGATAAATCTAAATTAGTTTTTTTACTTTAGTTACCCTTTAAGTATGGCTGCCACTGTAATGGATAAGTAGATCAATAGGTGTGTGTACCTGGGTCTGGTTGAGGGGGTATGTCTTTTTTGTGTTTACAACCATAAAACTATCTTTTATTGAGCATAAATCTAAATTTGTTTTTTTGACTTTAGTTACCCTTTAAATATGTCTGCCACCGTAATGGATAAGTAGATCAGTAGGTGTGTGTACCTGGGTCTGGTTGAGGGGGTATGTCTTTTTTTTGGGTTGTTTTACAACCATAAAACTATCTTTTATTGAGAATAAATGTAAATTAGTTTTTTTTTTTACTTTAGTTACCCTTTAAGTATGGCTGCCACAGTAATGGATAAGTAGATTAGTAGGTGTGTGTACCTGGGTCTGGTTGAGGGGGTATGTCTTTTTTGTGTTTATAACCATAAAACTATCTTTTATTGAGGATAAATCTAAATTAGTTTTTTTGACTTTAGTTACCCTTTAAATATGGCTTCCATGGGAATAGAAATGTAGGTCAGTAGGTGGGTGTATCTGGGTCTGTGTGGGGGGGTTGGGAGTATCACCATTTGTATTTATGACCATGAAAAAAACTGTTTTGAAATATCCACATTTGAGGATTATTACCATTATAGTCTATGGGGAAAAATGTCCGGAAATTCTACGATAACGCCGTAACGCTTCCGCGGATTCCTTAGCTAGAAGATAGCACACTTCTCCTATATGCCCCGCATGTCTGTACCGAATTTCATGTCTCTAGCTCAAAAACTGTGGGAGGAGATACAGTCCAAAAAAGCGGAAGAATAAAACGGAAGAAGAAAAAGAAGAAGAAGAAATAGAAAGAACAGTACCGGTAATTTGGCTTTTTCAAGCCAAATTAATTAAGTTTAATTGAATAGAAACACTATTTAAACAAGCTTATCATTGTGAGTAGAACATGTTTGAGGAGGAGGTGTTATTTTGGGGGCACTTTCAAAATCTTGCAGCAGCTGCAGTGCTGCATGTGGAGACTGCTGAGAGGCCACATGGAGGACAGGGGTTTAATCCATTTCACATCTAAATTTATACCCTTGGAAAATAAATGTATTCAGAAGGAATGAAACAGTCTAGGCCACACATGCATTGCGATCCGACCACGTGTTAAAAAGGTCACACTAGTGTTAGCCAATTGGACTGTGCCCATAAGGCACACTGGGGCCTGCGCTGCGATCTGATAATCACCATTTTTGGTGCAATTTGTATGTGCTCTGATCCTCAAAAATGACAGGGACTGCAGAGCTAGTGGGCACCAACACGCACAAACCACGTGCGCCTGCACAACAGCATGTGCAATGCACGCACCTAGTGTGGCCTTGGCCTTAGAAACTATAAAAACTGTATCAAGGATTGTAGGAAAGCAATTAAGCTAACTAAAATAAAAAAGAGGTTAGGAAAGCTGAACAAAGCAAAACTAACCCTAATTTTTTTTTTACAAACTTCAGGGGCAGGCGGGAGTGGTGTCGCTCCCCCTGGGACTGGACTCACTGATGAGCCAGAAGGCATTGTGTCTAGTTTACCCATCAATGCCCGTAAAACCTGGACCAATTCACCATTATCACCCCCACTAGGCATACCCCATGCCCCAGCACATGAGTACTCACCCCCCGAAGGACTTGGTACCGTGGAGACTTCAGCAGGGGCCGGTGTTTCCGCTGGCAAAGGCTGCAGCTGCTGACCTTCTTGAGGAGTGCTCTGCCCCCTGGTGCGATCCCTTCCGGAGGTTGCCGCCGAGGACACCCTGCTTCTGTCGGAAGTGGATGATCGTGAAGCCCTCGATCTCCCGCCCCTGGAGTGTGAGCGTCGGCGTTCACTGCGCCCATGCCTGCGGGAGTCATCGGTACTCTCGCTAGAAGATGAGTACCTACTCCTTCTCCTGCCGTGTCTGCGGCTGCTCCTGGCCCTCCTAGGCTGACTCCTGACCCTGTGTGGCCTACGTTCCTCTAGCTCCCTGACTCTGGTAGGCGCCGGGGTAATCCCCCGAACTGTGGACCTAGCATCCACAAATTCCAGTTCACCCTCCTCAGACTCACTTGCCTGCGGCGCTGGTTGAGGGTCGCTAGCTATGTCCCCCGCCGTTGCTGCTGCAACAGCTGGGCGGGCGGACGTTGGTAACCATGGGGCAAGGCCTCCTCTACCCCTGGTTCTTCCTCTACCTGATGCTGAGACGGGGATGTCGGGAACCACAGGCCCTACCTCCAAAGCCTCCGAATGAGGACGATGGACCTCCACCCGAACTAACTGGGATGGATGTATCATATTAAAAGACCTGAGCAGGCCCTCAGTCACTGCCCGGCCCCTTGCCGTGCCCGACTGCCTGATCTGTGAACCCCGGCGCCCCCTACTGGCTCGTGGGGGACTGGGACTCAGACGTGAGGGGGCAAAGGAGGGGCGCATAAGCCTGCCAGCCAGCCGGCTAACAGACCTGGTATTGGGCCTAGGCCCAGTACTCACATTCCTGGTGATAGGAGAGTCTGCACTAAGAATCTCCTGCAGCCATCCTGCCCCCTCTGTGCTGATCCTCTCCCTAATCCTGTTCAGCATCGCTTGGTTGTCCTGTTGAGCCATTATGGCTGTCTCCACAGTGCCTGCTGATATGATTGCCCTGAGAAGAAGTGAATTCCTCTGGCAATGTAATCAAAATGGCGCCTGAGACTCGTGGCCGCCCCCTTTTTAACAACTGGTGACGTCACTCGTGACGTCACAATCCCGAATCTCGCGAGGCCCGGCGCGGCCAATGAGAAAAGACGTACCGGCGCGCTGACGTCATCAGCGCGTGCCACGACCGGGACCCGCGAGAAGGGGGATAAAATACCGGCCTAAAATTCCCAGCATCCTCAGCTGTGGACCCCACCTGAGGTCAGGCGCCCCGCCCCCTAACCCGGGCCGGAGCTATCAGAACAAAGCAAAACTAACCCTAATTTTTTTTTTACATAGTAGAATAGACATACTTCCATCTAGTCCAACCTTTTCACCCTTCTTTTTAATCCTACCTAACAGTTGATCCAGAGGAAGACAAAAAAAACAACAGCTTTAAAAAAAAGGGAGGGGGGGGATTCCTTCCTGGCTCCAAACAGCAATCGGAAAGTATCCCTGAATCAACCAGAACTGCAGTATATGTATTAATACCAGTAATTCTCAATGTTTTTTAGTTTTAGAAACTTATCTAGCCCACTTTTAAAGCTATTCAGTGAACTTGCTATTACCATTTTTGCTGGAAGATAGTCTCACAGTTTTACTTTTCTCACTAAAGAAACCTTTCCTAACCTGAAGATGAAACTTCTTTTCTTCCAATCTTAAAGGTGTACATGAGTCCTCCGATATGACCTATTGGTGAACAATGCACAAGAGTTTATTATATGGCCAATTAATAAATTTATATCCCCACGCAAACATCGCTTCTCTCACTTGTCTAATCTTCCTGCATAGTCAAGCCCCTCCATTCCCTTCATTAATTTAGATGCCCTTCTCTGAACTGCTTCCATTTCCAGGATATCCATTTTGTATATGGGATTCTAAGACTGCACCGCATATTCCAAACGAAGCCTTACCAGTGCCTTGTAAAGAGGGAGAATTTTTTTTTCTTTTGAATCTATTCCCCTCTTTATACAAGACAATATCTTGCTAACTCTAGACATTGCTGCCTGGCATTGTTTGCTACAGCTTAGTTTGTTATCTACCAGAACCCCCAAATCTTTTTCCAGTCGAGATTCACTTAACACAAAATTATTTATGGTGTTGGTGGCACCAGGATTGTTAAACCCCAAATGCATCACCTTACATTTATCAACATTGAAACTCATCTGCCATTCTGCTGTCCATTTTGAGAATCTATCTAGGTCAGTTTGCAGCAATTGCACATCATTTGAAGTTTCCAGGGCTCTGCATAGTTTAGTGTCATCAGCAAAGACAGAGACCTTGCTCTCAATTTCAATGCCTCCTTCTAAGTCATTTATAAACAGATTAAAAAGAAGTGGCCCCAGTACGGAACCCTGAGGCCCTCCGCTTAGAATCTTAGCCCACATGGATGTAGCTCCATTGACCACCACTCTCTGTTTGTGATCCAATAACCAAATCTCTATCCATGTACCGGTACAAATGTTTTTTATCCAGGCCAACAGTCCTCAGTTTATACATTATTCGCCTATATGGCGACAGTATCAAAAGCTTTAGCAAAATCCAAGAATACTACATCTACTGCTATGCCAGAATCTAAATTCTAACTCACCTTCTCTACCACTGATATTAAGCTTACAAGTGTATAGTTTCCAGGTTTGGAACGACTACCTTTTTTGAATATTGGTATTATATTGACTTTTTTCCAATCCAGCGGCACATCACCAGACAAAAGTGAATCTGAAAAGATAAGAAACAGTGGTCTAGATAAAACTAAGCTCTCTTAAGATCCGAGGATGTCAGGGGCGTATTTAGGGTCTAAGAAGATCAGGGGCACTTGAATTTTTTAGGCCAAGCCCCTTTCTCTGCCCCAATTAGGCCACAAACACTATGTACTTAATAGAGATGGCCAAAAAGACACAGACAGACAGATAGATAACCACAAACATAGGGGCATATTTATAAAGCTTCGTTAAGTTTTCACGGCCGTTTTCCTTGACATTAACGCATAAATCGCGCTTAACGCGATTTATTAAGGTCCGAAAAAGGCAGCGAAAAGTTAACGAAGTGTTAACCCTTCGCGGCGATACTTACCTGTTACCGCTGCTTCTATTTATAAAGCGGCGGTATGTGTTTCGCTCTGCTAGTATGCTTTACATTAACCAATCAGATTTCAGAACTAGGAATCTGATTGGTTAATGTAAAGCATGCAAACCAAGCATTAAAAAATTGACCAATCAGAAATGGATTAGGGTTTTCTGCAAACCTATATAAAGAGGTGCACTCCGCTGCGGAACTCAGATGCCATTGCAGTAGATGGCTGAAGATAGAAGAAAGAAGCGGCTGGCAACATCGGCTCCGCTGAGGCCGGCGGTGCCAGCGGGCTCACTGGCGGCCGCAGTGAGTCTGCCTGGCATCGGCGACCTGAGTGGGGTTGGTGTCACCAGCCCGAAGACGTCGCGTCGGATCAAGACGCCGGAAACATCGGCCTCTTTGAGGTCACCGGCGCTCGCCGGGGGTACCCCTGGCGGCCGCAGGGGTACCTCTCGGGGGTCGGCGGCCTCAGTGGAGCTGATGTCGCCGGGACTGGAAGAAAGAAGACGCCGCCCAAGGGCTCTTTTAAGAGCCGCACACTGGGGGGGACCCCGCCAAATGCACTTGTCAGTGCCGCAAGGGCCCTTACAAGGGCCGGGGAGGGGGGTCCCGGTTCGCGCTGGGGGACCCCTTAAGCCCCAAAAGGCCCTTCTCAGTGCCCAGCTGGAGGGTGCCTCCACCCCTCCCAGTGGATCCCTCCCTTCCCCTCCCCGGGAGCGGCCGGGGCGGGGGGCTTGGAGGGGTTGCTGGGGAGGGGGTGCGCGGCGGGTGGTCACGACCACCTGCTGCGGCCCCTTCCCGGCAGGTGGGAAGTGGCGGCGGGTGGTCTCCGCCGCCGCGGGGGATTGTGGGCGGGGTGGGCATATGCCTCGCCCCCTTAGCAGAGGCGTCGGGAAGGGATTTTAAGTCCCTTAAAGGGGACTTAAAATTACCGCAACACATCGCGGCCGCGATACATATCGCGGCAATGGCGCTCGGCATTATAAATACGGCGATAGCGCTATTTTTGCGGTCACGATGTGTGGCGGTAATTTTTTTCCGATAATTCCGCTTTTTTATAACTATGCCCCATAGACACACAGCCCGATAGTGATAAACAGACAGAAAGACCGTGAAATAGACAGACAGAGATAGAGAGTTGGACAGAGAGACACAAATTAATGAAACAAAGGGACAGTAAACTGGCAATTTCATTATATACTGGTAGCAATTTGGTCATTTTAAACTTACTGTTGTGTTCAGTTGTAGTCAGACGCTTGCCCACACCTTTGGTCAGGGAGACCTTCTTGTACCTTCTACATCGACCTCTGCCCCTATCTATCTCTATCTGTCCCTCTCTCTCTCTGTATATCTATCTCTGTCTATATATCTGCCTCTTGTTTATCTATTTTACTATGTCTATCTGCTTCTTATCTATCTATCTATCTATCTATCTATTTATCCTCTGTATCTGTTGTATTCAATTAGATCAACTGGACTTGAAGTTTAGTTCTTGAAGACATTTCACTAGTCATCCGACTGGCTTTCTCAATTCAGAATGACTTGTACAAGAATCTGTGGCAATTACGTACCCTGGAAAATCCCAATTAGCATATCACAGCCAAGTGTTAAGGGCGTGATTGGATAGTGGCTAAGAGGTGTTATAGGAACGCCCAGAATAGGGTGTCAAAACAGCATTGTACATGGCAGACAGATGGTGTCCCCCCACCTCTATTTAGGCTTGGTTTCTTTATTTTCACATAAATGGCCTCCTTAACACCTCTCTTGAACCAGTCACGTTCCTTTGCCAATATGTTAACATTACAATCTTCAAAGGTATATCCTTTATCCTTAAGATGCAGATGCACAGCTGAGTCCTGACCCGAGGAATTGGCTCTTCTGTGCTGGGCAGCCTGTCCCTGATATCTGTCGCGCCGGTGCGTGCCCAGAGGTTCGTGCAGCCGGGAAATCCGGAAGTTCGGGGCACTTCTTGAAGGTGAAGTCCGTTAAAACTTTTTGGGTCACTTTGCCAAATACCCGGGGCACGTGCCCCGAATGTTTTAACGTAGATACGCCACTGGAGGATGTATTCCATCTGGTCCTGGGGCTTTATTGATATTAACTTTGTCTAATTGTTTCCGTACCATATCCTCTGTCAGCCAGAGTGAATATTCCTCATTTATACCCTTCATATTATTACAATCCCTACTATAAGGAGTAGGATTCTCCATAGTGAACACCAAGAAAAAAAACAGTTTAGCACATTAGCCTTCTCAGCATCCTCTATAACTATCTCAGCCCCATTTTTTAATGGCCCCACATTCTCGGTCCTCATTTTTTTAACTTTTGATATATTTAAAGGGCATGTCCACCCTCTTTAAAAACTTTTGACACCATGCAGGGCATACCCTCCCAACCCCGACCGCTATATTCATAACTGTAAAAGTGCTTTCAATCTGTTCTTACACCTCCTCATTCTTGCGCTGTTCTGGTCCAGCTCCCTTGCCCGCTGGAACTGCAAGCAGGGAGCCGGACCAGCAGCCAATCACGTCTGTGAGGCAGGCTGAGAGGCAGCCAATCACAGCCGCGGCTGCCTTCACTGTGCTGGAACGAGGAGGTGTAAGTACAGATTGGAAGCACTTTTACAGTTATGAATATAGTGGTTGGGGATGGGACAGGCACTGGATGAGTCACTGACGGCTCCTACACAGCAGTTTCCTGCGACAGGTAACTGTGCTGGCTAACGACCTTCTATTCAATGAGGTGCAAAACTTTACTAAGGAGGTTTTGCATCACCTGGCCTTGCTATTTCTGAACATTTTGAGAAATGCAGCAGGCAACGTGTGTAAAACCCACAATAGCCCTATTATACATCAGATAGCGTGGATTTTACTCTGACTTGGGCATTTTGCGCCCAATATTGCATCACCCCAGTACAAATAACAAAAATTTAAGTTATACCGGTGAAACTATTTCCACTACCAAAGTTCTGAGGCACACCTCTGGTTCTTTGAAGTCGTACCAGTGTGCCCGGGCATACCCTTTGAGAAACCCTGATCTACAATGAGGCTGAGGCCCCTCTTCAGTGCACAAAAAATCCTGTGCATTTCTATGCACTTTTGCCATCAGCTTGTGTCCATTTGTATCTGCTTTCACACGTGTTTCCACTTGCGTTTCGCTAGGGATTATACGTAAAACAAAAATTGCACATGATGTTGATTGTGTCCTTTTTTTATGTGCTTCCATAGACTGTACTAATTGCGATTTTGACAAAAACGGACTAAAAATGGTGATTGCGTGCATTATAAAATCGCAATGGATCGCAGTGCATATAGGTGTCCTACTTCCCACAATTCCATTATAAATAATATGTTATGCACACTGCAAATGAATCGCAAAATGCAACAAAAATGCACTATTGGGGCCTAGCCCTGAAAACCTATGTTTGATGTTCTAGCTCTTAAAAGTCATTAAATTCTACTTTTGCTTTGTAGGATGCCTGATATTGAATTGTTAATTATTCCCCTTTATTCATTCCTGTAAGTTACCAGAAAAAACTGGCAGGATACAATGGCTTTAGCAGATGATGCAGGTGCTTGGAATGTTGATTGTGCAATTTAGGGATGTGGCCAGTCAAATGAATCCCTCGGTGTACCAGACCTAGAAGAAGGAGGGGGGTCGAGGCAGGAACAAACCTTTAAATTACTTCTGTATATTTAGATATTCTAGGTAATCCCTTGCACTTAGCTCAAGATTTAAAAAAGTACATTTGTTTTGTTGCCCTTTAAAAACAGAATGTCAAACTTCTACCCCTCCACACATTACAGTTCCCATCATATCTTTTCAATCTCAATCTTCTGGATGTTTCCTGCAGTTGATGTTACAGAAGCTGGAGGTTCTCAAGTTCAACATCCCTTGTTAAAATAAATCCTCATTTATCAAAAATATTTTTAAACTAAACATTAAACCTAAAGCAACTCTGTGAAAGGTGAAACCAGTTTCGTAATGTCAACTGGAATTTTACATGTATTTATTTAGGATAAAATCCATAAAGAGGCTATGCTAGTAAATGTGCAGAGATTAAGACAGAGGCTACACTGTAGCGCTTACTATTCTTACCACGTTTCCATCGTGCTCGTGCGCTGCTATTGTGCAATGTTGAGCAATCAGTGTGCATGCTTGAAAAAATGCAGATCGCATTCGCTTGGATTAACAGGCCGCATGCACAGTGCACTAGTGTGGCCACCACAATTGGCCTACGCTATCTTGAGCTTTTTAAAGCGCAATCGGATTGTGCTTAAAAGTGCACTAGTGTGGCCTAGCCCTAACTCACTTTTAAAAGAATATTTATATGGATGAATTACCATGACTATGGTTTCTTTTTCTTTGGGCCATAATTACATTATATTTTTAACTAGTTCCCACTTTGTGTTCTGCGTTCAGATCCTACAAAATCCATTTTCATTTGCATGCATGCATGACTTTTGGTCCATGTGTGTTCAGATCGCAGTGTAATGCAAGTCTATGGGAATGTAGGGCGTAGTGACTATCACATGGTTTCAGAGCAGGAAGTGAAGGGGATCTTGGGATGCTGCTACCATATCACACACAAAAATGTAAATATCTTATTTACAAAAAATAAATAAATAATGAAAGTAAATTGCAAAAAAGCAATTCCTGTTAATTTACCTAAAGTCGTTTTGGTCTACAGTTCCTCTGGGAAAAAAAATTACATATATTAAGGCAGATTTTTTTAAAAAACATTCAGAGGGTAACTTCCCTAAGGAACCATCTGCAGAGGAAAGGTCAGAGCCTGTCCCAGTAGAAGAAAGCAAAAGCCAGAATCAGCAAGGAGAGTCAACCACAGAGTCAGACATTAAAGAAAATACTATTCCTTGTTCTCCAGCTATTCCGGTAGCCCATGTGCTTCTATCTCCTGTAGGCCAATACAACACATTTAAATTGCCTCTGTTGCCAGAGCAGCAAGGCACAAGAAGCAACAGGATACACAACTGGTCACTTTATTGAGGTCTCTAATGGACTTGATAGAGCAGAGGGAAGAGAGCAGCACAGACAAAGGTCAAGGCCCATAATTTTGCAATGGGCATTGTATTTTGTGAAGAAGTGTATAATTGTCTATTAAACTTGTATTAAGTTCTGCTAGTTTTGTTTTAAAATGCAATGTATACATGGACTGACAGCTTGTCTGTGTGAAACGTATTAAACTTCCCAATCTGTTTCTTTCCATTTCATTAAGCGTACCACCTAATGCAGGGGTCTGCAAACTACGGCCCGTAGGCCCAATACGGCCTTTCAAGGTGAGTCACCTGGCCCCTTCTCAGTGGCAAATGTAGGGAGGAAGTCTGCTGTTCCATTTCTACTGGTGTCCATAGACTGTTAATTCAGCTGTGAGTGAGACGCTGCATTTTGTTTGTTTCAAATATGCATTCAGACTGCCTTGTGATTGACAGCAGCATAGAAAACTGCATCAACTTATAGAACTGTATTAACCTTAACCCTGCAGCTGCCCGAGGTGATTGCCAAGACTATATAAAGTACTTGCCTACCCTCCAACATCCATCATTTAATCAGTACACTTATAGAAACAACCTGGTATAGAGCCACACCTGATCTCAGCACAACTCTGTACAATGGGCTTCTCATTAGTGTACCTGTTGGGATAGTATTATGTGTGTAGAAATGTAAGTATTAGTACTGTATCTGTAAAGTTGACCAATCATTGCAAATACACAGGAGGGATTGTTTTGTGTATTCTTTATACAATCAATGTCTGATGCACCCATAGAGGGTCCGATGTTATTGGCTCGCTCTATTGCAAAGGCACCTATCCATACACATTTACGATATTCCTCAAATTGTTGGATTAGCGTCACAGCTCTGAGTACCCCTGACCTAATGCATCTTTCCGTTTCTGCTCTGGGTTTGTCAGCACCTTTGTGCAATGCATTAAACAAGCTAGCATTTGTGTTTGTAGCCTGACATAGGTTTGCGTTTATTGTCTTTTAAAGGATAAGTGCACTGTAAAATCAAGTTATGTTCATTTGGAAGCTGCAGCTTTAAAAATACCGTTGCCATTTTTTTTTTTTTTACCAATGCCCCTCCAGAGCCTAGCTTTGTGCCTTGGAAGTTGCTGACATCTTGTTACTAGTTTGCTGAATGTTAAGCTCCACCCCTCTGAGATTTCCTTGCACACGCAAGGAACTCACAGGCATTACTGTTTGAGGCTCAAGCAGGAGAGTGCACGGAACTCACAGGCATTACTGTTCAGCAAACCAGTAACAAGATGTCAGCAACTTTCAAGGCACAAAGCTAGGCTCTGGAGGGACATAGGTAAAAAAAAAATATGGCAACGGTATTTTTAAAGCTGCAGCTTCCAAATGAACACAACTTGATTTTACAGTGCACTTATCCTTTAAGTTATAATTTCCCACATAAATATATTCTTTGGAAAATTGAAAGCCAGAATGACTGTTATTGTGGAAAATTAAAATTACTAAAGTGAATATGGTAATCTTGAATTTGCAGAGGCAAAGAGTTACTTGTCTGTACTCCAAGAGGAAGGCCAGCTGCACTTACTGGGATTTAAAGGATAAATATGTTGCCTCAATGCATTGTTTTTGTTAACTGCTTTAAAAAGAATAAAGTTATGCAGCCCTCCCCATTCTTATTTTTGGTTGATTTTGAGCCTTTAAGTAGCCTTCAATTAGCCATGCTCTGAAGAAGGCGTAACAATTCTGTCTGCCTCTAACTGTCACTTAATGCTAGCATTCGAGGAAACACTCCTCCACCCACCCTGGATCAGCTATGTAGGCTGTATCCTAGCAACAGAACATTCCAAGTTTGTTTGACTGGCACAGGAGGAGGAGAGAGGTTGTAATAGACATTCCCCCCAGCCAATGACAAGTGCTGTGTTAACCACGGTTCTGGGCCAGCTGGGAGGCGGGCTTTTAGCACTCATCTTTTAAGGAATATGTGAGTAAAATGTCTATTATACTAATACGCGAGTAAATATCGAATTAACTAATATGCGAGTAAAATGTCTATTATACCAATACGTGAGTAAATATCGAATTAACGAATATGCGATTAAAATGTCTATTATACCAATATGCGAGTAAATATCGAATTAACGAATGTGCGAGCAAAATATCTATTATACCAATAATATATTCGAACATGTTCCCCAGACCATTTCCCAGATCTCACAGCCATTTACATTAAGTTACCATTGATATTTTAATTGAATTTCATTCTAACTTTTCAAACTATTTGACTCCCATTGACTTTAATGGGTCCTTTTCGAACTTTCCATATAGTTCAAAAGTTTGACAACGGACCGAACTTTAGAAAGTTCGTCCATCTCTAGCAACAAGCAATATATATATATATATAGAAATGGGATAGTATACATCCACACTAGTGGGCAAATTTATTCAATACATACAAAAAATAGAAGCCTAGTGCACATCCAATTAATTAAATATTAATAAAAATATAAGCAAATTAATTGGATGTGCACTAGGCTTCTTTTTTTGTATGTATTGAATAAATGTGGTCACTAGTTGCACTCTGTGTGGATGTATACTATCACATTTCTATATATATATTGCTGGTTTCTAGAGTAATTTCTGTCTAGAACAAAAATCTTGTTTTTTTATATTCTGTTTTTTTTTATTTTAAACTCTGCATTGTACAAAGGTCCATTGTACAGAATTACAGTTACTTGTTTGAAGGCTCCTAATAAAAGCTGTTTTTTTTATTTTTGCAAGAAACAGTACAAACTCACCTTAAGGTATCTGCAAACCTGACCAGTATCCCCATTCTGCCTGCTTTCTGCACAAATAACTATAGCGGTTGGGGGTGGGAAAGGGAGCACTACACTACAGAAAATGTGATTTTGCACTAGGGGCACAGGAAAAATGACAGAGATTGGGAGGGAGGGAGGGCTGCACTGAGCAAGCCACAAAACTCTGAGAGGGCACCTCAGAGGTGGAGACAATTTCCCTACCCGCAAGGCTCCCTGTGTTCACTTTATGGGACTTTGTTACAGGAGAACCATTTGGAGCTGAGAGGTATAGTAAGGATGTTTACACACTACACATTGGGGCCAGCAGTGGGGGAGATTATTGTTTTGGGAGTGGACATGCCCTTTAAGATGATGCAAAGTAATTTTTTCAGTATAGTGTCCCTTTAAGGATTAACTTGTGAGACCCAAAAGTCCTTTTAAGTACTAACCTTTGCTTGTCCTTTGGACAAATTTTGTGTTAGGGCTTTTACAGGTCTAGGTGTCTTGTTTTTGTGTCTGTCTTTCTGTATCTGTATGTAAGGGTCTGTGTATTTGTGTAGCGGTCAGTGCTGCCTTTTAGCAGCAATCAGCAGTTTTTGCTGTCTGATTTGCTCTTTAGTTGTGTTGGCAGCTGTGCCCAGGGGCGTAGGGATCACCATAGCAATCATAGCGATTGCTATGGGGTCCAGTGCCAAAGGGGGCACTACCAGGTCCCCTGCAGACATGTCCGCCCAAAAATTTTACCTCACATAGTTCAGTCCCACAAACCCATACATACATACCAAACACACATACACGTGCACGGAACTCACAGGCATTATTGTTTGAGGCTCAAGCAGGAGGATGCACGGAACTCGCAGGCATTACTGTTTGAGGTTCAAGCAGGAGAAAGCAGAGGAAATCTCAGAGGGGCGGAGCTTAACATTCAACAAACTAGTAACAAGATGTCAGCAACTTTCAAGTCACAAAGTTAGGCTCTGGAGTGCCATAGGTAAAAAATAAATATGGCAGCAGTATTTTTAAAGCTGCAGCTTCCAAATGAACATAACTTGATTTTACAGTGCACTTATCCTTTAAAAAACATGGCTCCTCTCTTCATCCGTGATAATGGTATTACGGCCAATGGCTGACGCCAGTTACAGAACGAGACTCATCTGCTACTGTGCATGCTCGTAACCAACCAGCTCGCAACAGCATCAGAGGGGGGGGGGTTCACGCCAGCGAGAGGTTTTAGAAGTAGAATATCTGAGCCTGGGAGCATCTTTAAAAGGTAAACGTGAAACGAAAACGGGGTTTGTGAGGATGAATTATGTGACATAACATTTTTCATAGGAGGGTGCCCAGGTTGGGTTGAACTGAACCAAACTGGTTTTTTTTTGTGGGTTGAGGGGCCCCATCTAAAATCTTGCTATGGGCCCTGCAATTTCTAGCTACACCATTGGCTGTGCCTGTGTCATCTGGGTGCTTTTCTTGTTAGAGTGAAAGGGAAAAAAATATATATCTGTTGTTTTTGTGTGTCTTTTTGTTATATATATACTAGCAAAAGTGTGCCCGTTGGTTCACAGTGGAAATTATGTGTGTATGTTTTGCTATGTGTAGTTGCAGTGCTCACAGGAACCATCAGGAAACATCCAGGGGGCACTAGTTGCACGCTGCGTGGATGTATACTATCCCATTTCTATATATATTGCTTGTTGCATTGGAGGTTTGACCAAGCCTCTGGGAAATGTGTACTCCACCCACAGTGGGTCATCTCCTCCTCCTGTCCGACTCCTTTTCCCCCATCACTTTTCCCATCTCCTCCTTACCCTATCACTTTCACCTCCTGTCCAACTCTTCCTACCCACAATAACTTTCCCCCTCACACCAACACCTTATCCTGCTCCTAGCTACTTCTCCCCCAACGCTTACTCCTCCTCCTACTGACCAACTTCTCCTCCCACCACAACACCTTGTCCTCCTCTAGACCAACTTCTCCATTACATCCCCTAGTCCAATCATCCTCTTTCAAATAGATAGATACTAGCAAAAGTGTGCCGTTAAGGCAGAGTTAGTATTATTTGTATAGATATTAAATTTTAGATAAGTAATTACATAAACACAAATTATTTTCATTCATTCTACCTGAATATAAAAACTTGCAAAATAACATTTACATAACTGCTAATGTGTAATTGTTCACTACATAAACTGCTGTACTGTGTATTTTACACACTGTAATGGTACTTATAAGATACCCTCATGCACAGCTCACACAGATTGGTATATATAAGATGCCCTCATGACCAGCTCACACAGACTGGTACAAATAAGATGCCCTCATGCCCAGCTCTGACAGCTCAGACAGATTGGTATACACAAGATATGTTATAAATGTATTTATAGCCATTAAGATAGTTATAGTGAGAAATTAAACACATACATATATACCTTTCCTATATTTAATGTTATATACCCATCACCTCATTGGTAGCTCCTAAAAACTTAATTCATTCACCTATGAACATATAAATATTCTTATAAAACTGGAGAGATTTTAAAAACAACCAATATACATTACACCTACCCCAAGCTAATCAAAAGCCTTTCTGTAGACGTGATACACTTTAAAAGGTAGTGTCCTGTTTTTGTAAAACATCTCTCATCGTATCCATGAGATTATCAAAACTGTAGAGAAAATACAGAGTACTTAAAAAATATAAAAATATAATGTACTGCAAAGAGAAAAACATGTGGACAGGTGGTATATATACAAGGTAGCCAATTGTGAAAGGGTAGAGACATGAATTTAGTTTATGCAATGGATATTTATAAAGTAAAATGACTTGTAGCACCTCTGGATGGACACCCTGGTGTATTAGAAAAATTTGTCTGGATGCTGCCAAAAATCATTGTAGAGTATCCAGAATACTCCTTTCTGCATAGTTGTTGATTTAAGCATTAAAGCCAAAATAGATCAATGAAATTGTCTTCATCTTCCACAAACATTTTGAAAATGTATCAGTGCACTCCACAACACGTGCTCTCTCTCCTAATGCCCCTACAACCCCCCCCCCCCCCAAAAAATAGTAATTAACATCACAGGATAGTTATCTCTCTCAAAACATGGTTTTAAATGAAATCGCACACACGGACAATCACTTTAAAAATCACATTTTTAAAAACGCAAACAAAATTGCTACGTGGAAAAATGTCCACTTAGAAAAGTTTCAACTTCAAATTGTTGTGCTTTTCAATGCAATAGGTAGGTAGTAGGATCTAGCCTTTACCTGTATGAATGCATACAGTTATTGTTGATCCAGGGATAATTTCCGATTGCTATTTGGAGTCATGAAGGGATATTTCCCCTTTTAAGTTTGTTTTTTTCATTTTTTACTTGGTCTAGGTTGGTCTAGAATCTAGATTGACACTGACATTATAAGTAGTAATCAGCATGGATTTAGGAGGAATAGATCTAGTCAAACTAAAGAAGAAATTTAGACTCTGGCATAGCAGTAGATGTAGTTTACTTGGATTTTGCAAAGGCTTTTGATACAGTCCCCCATAGGCGACTAATGTATATGTCTGTTGGTCTGGGGAGTCACATTTGTACATGGGTAGAAAATTGGTTAATGAATAGGATGCAGAGAGTAGTTGTTAATGGGGCTTCATCATTATGAACTAAAGTGCTAAGTGGGGTGCCACAGAGTTCTGTGTTCATTTATTAATGATTTGGAAGTGGGTATTGTCAGCAAGGTTTCTGTGTTTGCTGACGACACAAAATTTTGTCGACCCTTAAAAACTTCAGAGGATGTGCAATCGTTGCAGGGGGATCTAGATAGATTGTCACATTGGGCTGCTAAGTGGCAGATGAGATTCAAAGTTGATAAATGTAAGGTGATGCATTTTGGACTTGTGCTGCTTATACTATAAATGTCTCTGTGTTAAGTGAATCCCTGTTGGAAAGGGATCTTGGAGTTTTGGTGAATAGAAGTGCCAGGCAGCAACAGCCAGAGCCAGCATGGTATTGTCTTGTATAAAGAGAGGTATGGATTCAAAGGAGGAAAATGTTATTCTCCCTCTTTACAAAGCACTGGTAAGGCCTCATTTGGAATATGCAGTGCAATTTTGGAATCCTGTGTACAAAAAGGACATCTTTTGAATTGCAAGGTTTCAAAAGGCAACTAATTAATAGGAAGCAAAGTTGACAGGAGACACTGGCAAAACTACAGTTTGCAATTCAAAGTGAAATTTAATGCTGCTTAAACAGGGTCACAACATGTTTCGAACGTGCAGGCGTTCTTTCTCAAGACACTTGAGAAAGAACGCCTGCACGTTCGAAACATGTTGTGACCCTGTTTAAGCAGCATTAAATTTCACTTTGAATTGCAAACTTAGTTTTGCCAGTGTCTCCCTGTCAACTTTGCTGTTCCTGATGGATTATTTAGTGTGTGAGCGGACAGCTGCAGGGATTGATGCTATTAAATTGTAGCCACACTTAACAAACCTTTGATTATTGGATTTAACTAAATTAATAATGGGATTGAGGGAGCTTGAATATGAAGAGAGACTGGAAAGTTACAATTATGTACGCTGGAGAAAAGGGGCTTGCTTGGGGGTATGATTACTGTTAGAGATGGTCGAACTATTGAAATGTCGGTCCGTTTTCGAACTTTCGAACTATTGTAAAAGTTCGAAAGTTCGAAGTTCGAAAACGGACCCATTAAAGTCTATGGAGGCAAATAGTTCGAAAAGTTCGAGTCAAATACAACTAAAATATTAATGGTAACTTAATGTAAATGGCTGTGGACCTGGGAATGGTCGGGGAGCATGTTCCAATATCCAGGACTTTCGTAAAATCGATTTTACTCTCACGCGCGCTACTTTCGAGCTTTCGCGTTTGAACGTTGCAGGTAACAGGGACATTTTACTCGCAAATTCGATGCTCGCGTATAGGCTGTAATGGAGACTTTACTCGCAGATTCGATGTTCGCGCCTAGATACCATGTACATTTACTCGCGGATTCGAACGTTCAACGTTCGAACATTCGATAAATCATCGAAAGTCCGGGAAATATCGAAAGTCCGCGTCCAAGATAGTTCGAGAAGTCCAGGTCCGTTCGAACTCGAACAGTTCGGCTCGAACTCGGGTTCGAGTTCGAGTTCTATGCCATCCCTAATTACTGTGTATAAATACATTAATGGGCCTTACAATAAACTATCTGGGGCATTGTTCACCAATAGAACATGTCAGACGACACAAGGACATCCCTTAAGACTTGAAGAAAAAAGGTTTAGGCTTCAAGTTCAGAAAGAGTTTTTCACTGTGCGGACGTTGTTATGGCAGGTTCATTGGTCAGTTTCAAAAAAAAGCTGGATGAGTTTCTGCAAACAAGGAATGTTGCAAGTTACTGGTATTGATACATAAAGTAGAGTTTATCCAGGGAAATTTCCGATTGCCATTTGGAGTCAGGAAGGAATTTTTTCCCCCTTCATAAACTTGGTGGTTTTTTTTGCCTTCCTCTGGATCAACAGTTAGGCAGGAAATGAGGATATTGCTAGATGGGTTAGACTGGATGGACATATGTCTTTATTCAACCTCAAATACTATACTACACTATACTAGATGGATGTATGTCTTTATTCAACCTCCATAACTATGAAACAATCTTTCACAGTGGGAACACTGTTTCTATGATTATATCTTTGGACGTTTGATACTATTTATTCATGAACACTGAACGCTTTATAAGTATCCAGTTTACTTGCAGTTAAATACACTGTGCAGCACTACTACGGTCTAGCATATTTTGCACAGGGGCCAAGGGGTAACAGAGCAGTGATCTCAGGATTGGAAAAAATTGAATGCTGGACATTATATTTGCATAATTATTTTCATCCCTACACTGACCATGGGACTGCAAAAAGTAGGATGTTTGGACGGAGGGGTTCATCAGTGATATTAATGTGTAATGTGTTTTTAAAAAAAAAAAAATGTATATATATATATATATATATAAATATATATATATATATATATATAATATATTATATAATAATATAGGTGTTGGATTTTGTTTGGCTTTTATGTGAAATAAATGATCTATGTATGTATTGTGGCTGCTATCTTTGTGTCCACACCCATTCCTACAATATATATATTAAGGCCCATATGGCTTATTTCGTTGGTCATATAAAATATATAACACAGATAACATGTGCGGTGCTGTACAGGCCTCTCTGTCTATGGGGAGTGTCACAGTTTGGTACTATTAATTGTTTTTTTACCCCTAGCACTACTTATATTCATAGTAAAACACACTGGGATTAACATAATATATATGATGCTGGCCTCCAAGTTTTATATTATATAACTATGTATATTAAACAGTTAGATCCAGAAAAGATTCACCTTTTCAGTATCTAACAGTATGGCATCCGGTTATTAGTCAACTTAACTAGTCCAGGGCTAACCTGACAAAAGAAAATTGTATGTGATGTAGCTCCACTACAAAACTATATTGTGAGGTAGGTAATTAATCCCTGACCCAGGTACTTGCCACTTTAAAAAAGTTAATTTTTACAGTATAGTTATCCTTTAATGCGCTTGTGAAGTTTCTCATTCCTCCAGGTCATGGTATATCTGTTGTATTCAGTTAAATCAACTGGACTTAAAGTTTTATTCTTGAAGACATTTCTCTAATCATCCGACTGGCTTTCTCAATTCAGAATGACTTGTACAAGAATCTGTTGGCAATTACGTACAATGGAAAGTCCCAATTAGCATATCACAGTCAGGTGTTAGGGACCTTCTGAATGCAAGGTGTGGATGCATTGTGGCTAAGAGTTGTTATCGCAACTGCCCAGGGTAAGGTGTCAAAACAGCATTGTACATGGTAGACAGTTGGTGTCAACCCTCCCCCCCACCACCACCTCTATTCCTCTTGGTTTCTTTATTTTGACATAAATGGTTCAAGAGGGGTGTTAATGAGGCCATTTATGTCAAAATAAAGTAGCCGAGCCTAAATAGAGGTGTGTGGAGGGTTTGATAGTTTTGATAACACCTCTAAAGCACAATGCAATCAGCACCATTCAGAAGCTTAAAGGGTGTTAGTGAAACCAAGCTTGAATAGAGTTGTGTATGGGGATATGACATAAATGGCCTCCTTGACACCTGTCTTGAAACATTTATGTCAAAATAAAGAAACCAAGCCTGAATAGAGGTGTGTGTGTGTGTGTGTGTGGGGGGGGGGGTCATCACCAAGCTTTATCGTTAATGTACAACAGTGGCCGTTAATGTACAGCCGGGGTCATACCTATATGCCGAACGTTTGTTAATTAACAAACATTCAGTCGACGAATACCATTGCGGTAATAAATTACCGCAATAGTATTTTATGGGGTTTGTAAATCTACGATCGCATAATGGTAGATTTACGATCGGTATCTGTAATTTACAATTAATACATTTAATTTAAGATTGTTAATTTACAATTGTTAATTTACCGACCGTTAAAGATTTTATCATTATTATACCGCGCCTTTATGGCTATGGCCCTTAGCCACAATGCATTACCTTGCTTTCAGAACCTCCCTAACACCTGGCTGTCATATGCTAATTGGGACTTTCAAAGGTACTTAACAGGGTATCTATAGTGGGAAAATATTTTTTTTTCTTACACAAGTTTTACAGCAAGTCTCCCAATGACTCCTTCCTGTTCACTAAAATGCTTGGCAAATACTGGGTTAAAAACAGAAGGGAAGGAGAAGTCTCCCTCCTCCGCAAGCTTTCACCAATTTATTGCCTGTCAAAGGGAGATTGGACTGTAGTGATAAGGCAGGATTTGGGTCTCTCCTAACTCACCCAGAACAACAAGAAACTTCCTCTCTACAGACTTACATACCAAGGTTTTTTTTTTGTTTACAATGGTTAGAGTGACATGTAGGAGTATTAATGTGCATGAGCGGCTTGTTTTACAGGCTTAATTTAAAACCAGACTAAATGAACGGGGGAATGACCAGAGAGGGGAGGGGGAGTGGGGAGCTCTGCAGTAAATCAGACTGTGTGCAAACATGGAGCCACAGAGGAAGATGGGAATAAGGCAGCATACAGTAACCTTCTTTTATGTCTGGATTGGAGCAATGTATACATTTCACTATAGATGCTCTTTAATTGCCAACAGATTCTAGTACAAGTCAAATTGAGAAAGCCAGTCGGATGACTAGCAAAATGTCTTCAAGAACTAAACTTTAAGTCTATGATGATCACACAGTTGGTTTTGGCTGATTATTAGCTAGTACAGACCTGGGCAAAGTAATTCCCAGGGGCCATGTGCAACCCCAAAAATAGACCTAGACCCAAAAAATAAAAACTGAATTTTATGGAATGAATCTAAACTATTACACACTTTCTATTATATATTGCAGCAAAAAAAAAAACAGAATTGAACCTATTGGCTTAGCCCTTCACAACCGTTTAAGTACCTCATGCTTCCCCCTGAGAAATGTTATTGCCCACCCCTGAACTAGTATGTTAATGATCACACAGTTGGATTTGGGTGATTATTAAAGGGCATGTCCAGCCTAAAAAATTCTCAGCCTTAAAATGATTATTACCCCCCCAAACCCCACTTTCGAAAACTTTTCCGATTTCCAAGATACCCCAAAAATTACTTACCTGACCCGGTCCTTTGCCGCTTCTGCTCCGCGGCTGGTGCTGACAGCTGGTTGCTCTTGGTTGCAGCTGTCAGTTAGGGCTTGGCATGAAGCCACGCCCATTCACCTGACAGCCGTAACCAGGAAGAGAAGCAGCTGTCCGCGCAGAAGTCCCTTGCTCCTGTTTTTGCTCGTAACAAGCTCGAAACAGGAGCAGGGGGCATGGAAAACCCGGCGAGGGCCCGGGTCAGGTAAGTTCTGGGGCATCTTTGAAATATGAAAAGCTAGCGAAAGTGGGTTTTGGGGGGCTGTAATAATCATTTTAAGGCTGAGTAATTTTTAGGCTGGACTTGCCCTTTAACTAGTATGGTAATGATGATCACACAGTTGGTTTTGGGTGATTATTAACTAGTATGGTAATGATGATCACACAGATGGTTTTGGGTGATTATTAACTAGTATGGTAATAAAGATCACACAGTCAGTTTTGGGTGATTATTACGTATTACCCAATATTGTGACCCTGTCTGATTCACAATTTGTTCTCTGTGATATTAATATAACAGGGAATCCAGCGCCACAACTTTTGAAAATTAGAATAGAACACAAATTAAATGTTTTAAAACATGTTTGCATTAAAGAAGAACTAAAGCACTTGTATATAAATGTGCATTGACATTATTAGTTCTAACCTTTAAGGTTGGACTTTTGGATGATCAACTAAACCTGCAAAAATGGTGGCAATACAGCAGTGGGTAAAGGGTATGCTGAGAATCTATGTATGTTTATACGAACACACCTTTTTAGTGTAATCTCTATTATTTTTCTGTAAAGAATTTTATAGACATTATTATTATTTCCATATTCCTTGCTTTCCTGTGTGGGCAGACGGCAGACCTAGGTAACCTTGGCTAACCATGGCGGGTGCTTCTGACGTGAAATCTACCCCTGCTGACTCTGGTCATCACAGTCTTGTGGTGGACAAGAGGTGAAACCTCAGTACAAGCAACAACACTGAACAAAATGTGGTCAATCTTGTGTAAGAGAAACATCTGCTACAAATCAGCTACTCATCTGGAAAAATCCCTTGGGCCACAGCCACATAAATACAAGGCAGCTGAGATTTATTTTAATAAATAAGATATAGATATGATTGCTAGAGGTGGCCGAACTTACTGATGTTCAGGAACAAACCCATTAAAGTCAATGGGGAGCTAATAGTTCGAACGATACATTCGAGGGTTACCAAAAGTCAAAGGCTACATTCGTGGGTTAGGGAAAACGAACATTACATTCGAGGGTTAGCAAACGATACATTTGAGGGTTACCGTAAGTCAAAGGCTTCATTTGAGGGTTAACGAAAACGAACATTACATTTGAGGGTTACCGAACGATACATTCAAGGGTTAGCAAATGGCTTGTAAATTCGATAATTATCACATTTTTGAAAATACAGCGGCAAGTTTGGAAAAACCGAACTAGTATGAACCCCAACTAGTTCAAATAGTTTGAGTTCTTCTGAACTCATAAACTTTGGCCTGAACCCGGATTGGGGTTTGAGTTCGGGTCCATCACTTAATGATTGCTAAGTTTAAAAGTAATTAAGAAATGTCAAATGTCAAAAGTTTATCTTTAATTCAATACAAATATTAATTTACTGCTTGTTTTACTGTAACACACATATCCAACTGTAATTGAAAAATGCATAATGAATTATATGCCTGTCTTTAAAGAATAACTCCAGCCCACCCTTTCTCCCTCTGACTATTAACATAACCAGGGTGAGGACCTGAACAACTAGGTTCTTTGGGTTTGCATTAGATTCCAAGTTAAACTTAACTACTGTAAAAATGCACTTAACAGGTCTGCCTTGCTCTACTCCCCTGGTGGAGGGGGTCTTGGCCAATGAAAAGAAGTGATTCTTGCAGAGAGGTTCTTTACCTAGGCCAGACCCCGGACCTGGAAGGTAAAACAGTAGGCAGTTATAACACAGTGATCTAAAATGTTCCTTGGAAAGATGAACAAAATCAATATTTCTCCATCTTCCAATAATTTACATGTCTTACCCTGCTTGTTGTTCATGGAACAGATATTATATGAAACATTTAATGACTGAATGATGAAATTATCAGACCATAATCAAGCACATACTAAGCACATTTAGCACAGAAGGATAAATTAAACACAGGATGAAAAAATGATTAAAAAATATTGTTTCTGTTACGCAAGTGAACAGGAAGGGCACTGAACCCTAGAGCATGGTATAGTACTTATTTTTATTATGATTATAAATTACTGGAGAAAACTAAGTATGTGTATTGCTTGTTAAACATGGTTGCCTCATTTTAATTGTATAATGTATGTATGTGTGTGTGTATATATATATATATATATATATATATATATATATATATATATATATACGGTCGGCACTCCAATTTAGAACCAGCTGCCCGGGTGAAGTCTCCAAAGGGTAGATAACGGGGTGCACTCACGGGACTTAGTGAAATAAAAAAAATGTGTTTATTCACCCGATGTAGGTTTACATGTTTCCGCCCCTTACAGGGCCATCATCAGAACATCTGAAGCATACAAAGGTAAGTGTTTAAATACGTGTTCACTAATCAAGGAGGTACTGGAGTGCTACATTGAGGGGAGTGGCCAATATCATGTGGATTAACACACTAGTATCACATGAAGAGGAAATAAATATTGAATAAAACAGTCAAATGACACAGTGGAAAATAGCATGTATAAAGTGTTACCGTGCAAATAAAGTGAATCAGTGAATATAAAAACATATAAAACAATGGCTACAATAGCATGTATGTTAAAAGCAATAATTAATTTATATCAGAAATATAAAGTAACAATCTAGCTCCGAAATCTAATAGGTCCTGCTAAATCGCATCGCTAAAGTTACAATATGGTCATCACTCAAAAAAGTTAAAGAACAGACTGAATAAGTTACTATGTCACTGCTAGAATGAAATCTGCACATAAAGTGGCAACAATAAATGTTTAAAGGAAGCATTGGAGAGACCACTGTTCATTTAAGCCACAAGGAGTGAGGGTGCTCAGTTGGTGAATCCATCTGGCTTCCCTCTGTAAAAGAATATTGTCAATGTCACATCAGCAAACACTGAGACCTTGCTCTCAATACCCCTTTCTAAGTAATTTATAGACAGATTAAACAGAAGCGGCCCCAGTACAGAACCCTGAGGCACTCCGCTTAGAACTTTAGCTCACATAGATGTAGCTCCATTAACCACCACTCTCTGTTTGCAATCCAATAACCAGTTCTCTATCCATGAACAAATGTTTTCTTCAAGGCCAACAGTCCTCAGTTTATACATTAGTCACCTATGTGCCACAGTATCAAAAGCTTTTGCAAAATCCAAATATACCACATCCACTGCTGTGCCTGAATCTAACTTCTTACTCGCTTCTTCATAACCAATTAAATTTGTCTGGCATGATCTATTTCATGCCAGACATGCCAGAAGTGGTGTGGACCACTTTTAAAGGGATATTAAACTATAACATTTCCAAATCGGTACCTTTAGGAAACAAGTGTAAAAAAATTAGGTCCACTCCTGCATGGCTTAATGCTCAGGTAAAAAGGGAAATGGAAAAAAAGAAAAGGGCTTTTAAAATTTTGAAAGCAGAAGGCACAGAACAGGCTTACAGGGACTTCAAAAGTTGTAATAAAGAGTGCAAGAAAGCAATTAAACTAGCTAAAATAGAAAATGAAATACGGATTGCCGAACAAAGCAAGTCCAACCCCAAGATGTTTTTTAGGTATATAAATGGTAAAAAAATGAGGACTGAGAATGTGGGACCATTAAATAATGGAGCTGAGGTGGTTGTAGAGGATGCCGAAAAGGCTAATCTGCTAAACCGTTTTTTTACATCGGTTTTTACTGTTGAGAATCCTTACAGTAGGGATTGTAACAATGTGCATGGAGGAAATGAAGAGTTTTCACATTGGATAACAGAGGATATGGTACGGAATCAATTAGACAAAGTTAATATCAATAAAGCGCCAGGACCAGATGGATTGCATCCTAGGATTTTAAAAGAGCTTAGTTCAGTTCTAGCAAGACCACTGTGTCTCATCTTTTCAGATTCGCTTCGGTCTGGGGATGTCCGCTGGATTGGAAAAAGCCAATGTATCCCAATATTCAAAAAAGGTAGTCGTTCACAGCCTGGTAACTATAGACCTGTAAGCCTACATTAGTGGTAGAAGGTATGGAAACTTTGTTAAGGGATCATTCCTTGACTTTGTCTCCAGAGACATCTTATTAGTAGTAGTCAGCAGGGATTTATGAGAAATAGATCATGCCAGACAAATTTAATTGGTTTTTATGAAGAAGTGAGTAAGAAGTTAGATTCAGGCACAGCTGTGGACGTGGTATATTTGGATTTTGCAAAAGCCTTGATATACTGTGCCACATAGGCGACTAATGTATAAACTGAGGACTGTTGGCCTTGAAGAAAACTTTGTTCATGGATAGAGACTGGTATTGGACCGCAAACAGAGAGTGGTGGTTAATGGAGCTACATCTATGTGGGCTAAAGTTCTAAGCGGAGTTCCTCAGGGTTCTGTATTGGGGCCGCTTCTGTTTAATCTGTTTATAATGACTTAGAAGGGGGCATTGAGAGCAAGGTCTCTGTGTTTGCTGATGACACTAAATTATCAGAGCTTTGGAAACTTCCAATGATGTGCAAGTGCTGCAAGCAGACCTAGATAGATTATCAAAATGGGCAGCAGAATGGCAGATGAGATTCAATGTTGATAAATGTAAGGTGATGCATTTGGGATTTAATAATCCCTGTGCCACCTACACCATAAATAACTCTGTGTTAAGTGCATCTGAAATGGAAAAAGATTTGGGGGTTCTGGTAGATAACAGACTTAGCTGTAGCAAACAATGCCAGGTAGCAACAGCTAGAGCTAGCAAGATATTGTCTTGTATAAAGAGGGGAATGGAATCAAGAGAGAAAAATATTATTCTCCCTCTTTACAAGGCACTGGTAAGGCCACATTTGGAATATGCGGTGCAGTTTTGGAATCCCATATACAAAAGGGACATCTTGGAAATTGAGGCAGTTCAGAGAAGGGCAACTAAATTAATAAGGGGAATGGAGGGGCTTGAATATGCAGGCAGATTAGACAAGTTAGGGCTGTTTACATTGGAGAAGCGGCGGTTGCGTGGGGACATGATAACCTTATACAAATATATTAATGGCCCATACAGTGAACTCTCTGGTGCATTGTTCACTAATAGGTCATATCAGAGGACTCGTGGACATCCTTTAAATTTGGAAGAAAAGAAGTTTCATCTTCAAGTTAGGAGAGGTTTCTTTACAGTGAGAACGGTGAAACTGTGGAACTGTCTTCCAGCAGAGGTGGTAATGGCAAGTTCATTGAATAACTTTAAAAAAGGCCTGGATAAGTTTCTAAAACTAAAAAATATTGAGAATTACTGGTATTAATGCATATAGATCTGGTTGATCCAGGGATACTTTCCGATTGCCGTTTGGAGTCAGGAAGGAATTTTTTCCCCCCTTTTTTTAGCTGGGGTTTTTTGCCTTCCTCTGGATCAACTGTTAGGTAGGGTTAAAAAAAAAAAAAAGGGAATAGGTTGGACTTGATGGACGAATGTCTTTATTCAACCTTAATTACTATGTTACTATGTTACTAACTATTCACCGCCTTCTGATTGTCCATTAAGCCACACCTTATCTCAGTCAAGCACAACTTGTACAATGGGCTTCTCATTAGTGTACCTGTTGGGATAGTATTATGTGTGTAAAATGTAAGTATTAGTACTGTATCTGTAAAGTTGGACCATCATTGCAAATACACAGGAGGGAATTGTTTTGTGTTATTCTTTATACACATCAATGTCTGATGCACCCATAGAGGGTCCGATGTTATTGGCCGCGTCTATTGCAAGGCACCTATCCATACACAATTTACGATATTCCAAATTGTTGGATTACGTCACAGCTCTGAGTACCCCTGACCTAATGCATCTTTCCGTTTCTGCTCTGGGTTTGTCAGCACCTTTGGTCAATGCATTAAACAAGCTAGCATTTGTGTTTGTAGCCTGACATAGGTTTGCGTTTATTGTCTTTTAAAGGATAAGGGCACTGTAAAATCAAGTTATTCATGATATTGGAGCTGCAGCTTTAAAATAACCGTTGCCATTTTTTTTTTTTTTTACAATGCCCCTCCAGAGCCTAGCTTGTGCCTTGGAAGTTGCTGACATCTTGTTACTAGTTTGCTGAATGTTAAGCTCTCCACCCCTCTGAGATTTCCTTGCACACCAAGGAACTCACAGGCATTACTGTTTGAGGCTCAAGCAGGAGAGTGCACGGAACTCACAGGCATCTTACTGTTTCACAAACCAGTAACAAGATGTCAGCAACTTTCAAGGCACAAAGCTAGGCTCTGGAGGGACATAGGTAAAAAAAAAATATGGCAACGGTTTTTTTAAAGCTGCAGCTTCCAAATGAACACAACTTGATTTTACAGTGCACTTATCCTTAAGTTATATTTCCCACATAAATATATTCTTTGGAAAATTGAAAGCCAGAATGACTGTTATTGTGGAAAATTAAAATTACTAAAGTGAATATGGTAATCTTGAATTTGCAGAGGCAAAGAGTTACTTGTCTGTACCCAGAGGAAGGCCAGCTGCACTTACTGGGATTTAAAGGATAAATATGTTGCCTCAATGCATTTTTTGTTAACTCTTTTAAAAAGAAAAAGTTATGCACCTCCCCATTCTTATTTTTGGTTGATTTTGAGCCTTTAAGTAGCCTTCAATTAGCCATGCTCAGGCAGCTTTCTAAGGTAACAACTACTCCTCCACCAACTTATAGTCTAGTTTTCTAGCGATCCAATGTCTGTTTGACCACACGTGGCACTCACATGGATAGTATGGATACAGATGCAGTTGTTTCCTGTGTAACACAGGTAAGATTCCGTATTGTTCCACTGCCCAAATGATCAAGTTGATGTGTTAACCCACGGTCCTCTCTCTGTGGGCTCGAGTACTCCCTACACTTCTTAGAATATTCGGAATTAACACATGGACTTGTCAACATCATTCTAGTAGCGAGTAAAATGTCTATTATACCACTGTGAGTAAATTATCTGAAACGGAATAGCGATTAAAGCTATCATATCGAGTTGTACTAGTGCGAGCAAATATCTATTATACCAATAATATATTCGAACATGTTCCCCAGACCATTTCCCAGATCTCACAGCCATTTACATTAAGTTACCATTGATATTTTATTGAATTTCATTCTAACTTTTCAAACTATTTGACTCCCATTGACTTTAATGGGTCCTTTTGAACTTTCCATATAGTTCAAAAGTTTGACAACGGACCACGAACTTTAGAAGTTCGTCCATCTCTAGCACAAGCAATATATATATATATATAGAAATGGGATAGTATACATCCACACTAGTGGGCAAATTTATTCAATACATACAAAATAGAAGCCTAGTGCACATCAATAATTAAATATTAATAAAATATAAGCAAATTAATTGGATGTGCACTAGGCTTCTTTTTTTGTATGTATTGAATAAATGTGGTCACTAGTTGCACTCTGTGTGATGTATACTATCACATTTCTATATATATTGCTGTGTTTCTAGAGTAATTTCTGTCTAAACAAAAATCTTGTTTTTTTATATTCTGTTTTTTTTTATTTTAAACTCTGCATTGTACAAAGGTCCATTGTACAGAATTACAGTTACTTGTTTGAAGGCTCCTAATAAAAGCTGTTTTTTTTATTTTTGCAAGAAACAGTACAAACTCACCTTTAAGGTATCTGCAAACCTGACCAGTATCCCCATTCTGCCTGCTTTCTGCACAAATAACTATAGCGGTTGGGGGTGGGAAAGGAGCACTACACTACGAAAAGTGATTTTGCACTAGGGGCACAGGAAAAATGACAGAGATTGGGAGGGAGGGAGGGCTGCACTGAGCAAGCACAAAACTCTGAGAGGGCACCTCAGATGGAGACATTTCCCTACCCGCAGGCTCCCTGTGTTCACTTTATGGGACTTTGTTACAGGAGAACCATTTGGAGCTGAGAGGTATAGTAAGGATGTTTACACACTACACATTGGGCCAGCAGTGGGGGAGATTATTGTTTTGGGAGTGGACTGCCCTTTAAGATGATGCAAAGTAATTTTTAGTATAGTGTCCCTTTAAGGATTAACTTGTGAGACCCAAAAGTCCTTTTAAGTACTAACCTTTGCTTGTCCTTTGGACAAATTTTGTGTTAGGGCTTTTACAGGTCTAGGTGTCTTGTTTTTTGTGTCTGTCTTTCTGTATCTGTATGTAAGGGTCTGTGTATTTGTGTAGCGTTCAGTGCTGCCTTTTAGCAGCAATCAGCAGTTTTTGCTGTCTGATTTGCTCTTTAGTTGTGTTGGCAGCTGTGCCCAGGGGCGTAGGGATCACCATAGCAATCATAGCGATTGCTATGGGGTCCGAGTGCCAAAGGGGGCACTACCAGGTCCCCTGCAGACATGTCCGCCCAAAAATTTTACCTCACATAGTTCAGTCCCACAAACCCTACATACATACCAAACACACATACACGTGCACGGAACTCACAGGCATTATTGTTTGAGGCTCAAGCAGGAGGATGCACGAACTCGCAGGCATTACTGTTTGAGGTTCAAGCAGAGAAAGCAGAGGAAATCTCAGAGGGGCGGAGCTTAACATTCACAAACTAGTAACAGATGTCAGCAACTTTCAAGTCACAAAGTTAGGCTCTGGAGTCCATAGGTAAAAAATAAATATGGCAGCAGTATTTTTAAAGCTGCAGCTTCCAAATGACATAACTTGATTTACAGTGCACTTATCCTTTAAAAAACATGGCTCCTCCTTCATCCGTGATAATGGTATTACGGCCAGCATGGCTGACCCAGTTTACAGAACGCCTCATCTGCTACTGTGCATGCTCGTAACCAACCAGCTCGCAACAGCATCAGAGGGGGGGGGGTTCACGCCAGCGAGAGGTTTTAGAAGTAGAATATCTGAGCCTGGGAGCATCTTTAAAAGGTAAACGTGAAACGAAAACGGGGTTTGTGAGGATGAATTATGTGACATAACATTTTTCATAGGAGGTGCCCAGGTTGGGTTGAACTGAACCAAACTGGTTTTTTTTTGTGGGTGAGGGGCCCCTCTAAAATCTTGCTATGGGCCCTGCAATTTCTAGCTACACCATTGGCTGTGCCTGTGTCATCTGGGTGCTTTTCTTGTTAAGTGAAGGGAAAAAAATATATATCTGTTGTTTTTGTGTGTCTTTTGTTATATATATACTAGCAAAAGTGTCCCGTTGGTTCACAGTGGAAATTATGTGTGTATGTTTTGCTATGTGTAGTTGCGTGCTCACAGGAACCATCAGGAAACATCCGGGGGCACAGTTGCACGCTGCGTGGATGTATACTATCCCATTTCTATATATATTGCTTGTTGCATTGGAGGTTTGACCAAGCCTCTGGGAAATGTGTACTCCACCCACAGTGGGTCATCTCCTCCTCCTGTCCGACTCCTTTTCCCCCATCACTTTTCCCATCTCCTCCTTACCCTATCACTTTCACCTCCTGTCCAACTCTTCCTACCCACAATAACTTTCCCCTCACACCAACACCTTATCCTGCTCCTAGCACTTCTCCCCCAACGCTTACTCCTCCTCCTACTGACCAACTTCTCCTCCCACCACAACACCTTGTCCTCCTCTAGACCAACTTCTCCATTACATCCCCTAGTCCAATCATCCTCTTTCAAATAGATAGATACTAGCAAAAGTGTGCCGTTAAGCAGAGTTAGTATTATTTGTATAGATATTAAATTTTAGATAAGTAATTACATAAACACAAATTATTTCATTCATTCTACCTGAATATAAAACTTGCAAAATAACATTTACATAACTGCTAATGTGTAATTGTTCACTACATAAACACTGCTGTACTGTGTATTTTACACACTGTAATGGTACTTATAAGATACCCTCATGCACAGCTCACACAGATTGGTATTATAAGATGCCCTCAATGACCAGCTCACACAGACTGGTCAAATAAGATGCCCTCATGCCCAGCTCTGACAGCTCAGACAGATTGGTATACACAAGATATGTTATAAATGTATTTATAGCCATTAAGATAGTTATAGTGAGAAATTAAACACATACATATATACCTTCCTATATTTAATGTTATAATACCCATCACCTCTATTGGTAGCTCCTAAAAACTTAATTCATTCACCTATGAACATATAAATATTCTTATAAAACTGGAGAATTTTAAAAACAACCAATATACATTACACCTACCCCAAGCTAATCAAAGCCTTTCTGTAGACGTGATACACTTTAAAAGGTGTGTCCTGTTTTTGTAAAACATCTCTATCGTATCCTGAGATTATCAAAACTGTAGAGAAAATACAGAGTACTTAAAAAAATTAAAATATAATGTACTGCAAAGAGAAAAACATGTGGACAGGTGGTATATATACAAGGTAGCCAATTGGTGAAAGGGTAGAGACATGAATTTAGTTTATGCAATGGATATTTATAAAGTAAAATGACTTGTAGCACCTCTGGATGGACACCCTGGTGTATAGAAAAATTTGTCTGGATGCTGCCAAAAATCATTGTAGAGTACCAGAATACTCCTTTCTGCTGATATTGTTGATTTAAGCATTAAAGCCAAATAATCAATGAATTGTCTTCTCATCTTCCACAAACATTTTGAAAATGTATCAGTGCACTCCACAACACGTGCTCTCTCTCCTAATGCTCCTACAACCCCCCCCCCCCAAAAAATAGTAATTAACATCACAGGATAGTTATCTCTCTCAAAACATGGTTTTAAATGAATCGCACACGACAATCACTTTAAAAATCACATTTTAAAAACGCAAACAAAATTGCTACGTGGAAAAATGTCCACTTAGAAAAGTTTCAACTTCAAATTGTTGTGCTTTTCAATGCAATAGGTAGGTAGTAGGATCTAGCCTTTACCTGTATGAATGCATACAGTTATTGTTGATCCAGGGATAATTTCCGATTGCTATTTGGAGTCAGAAGGGATATTTCCCCTTTTAAGTTTGTTTTTTTCATTTTTTACTTGGTCTAGGTTGGTCTAGAATCTAGATTGACACTGACATTATAAGTAGTAATCAGCATGGATTTAGGAGGAATAGATCTAGTCAAACTAAAGAAGAAATTTAGACTCTGGCATAGCAGTAGATGTAGTTTACTTGGATTTTGCAAAGGCTTTTGTACGGTCCCCCATAGGCGACTAATGTATATGTCTGTTGGTCTGGGGAGTCACATTTGTACATGGGTAGAAAATTGGTTAATGATAGGATGCAGAAGTAGTTGTTAATGGGCTTCATCATTATGAACTAAAGTGCAAGTGGGGTGCCACAGATTCTGTGTTCATTTATTAATGATTTGGAAGTGGGTATTGCCAGCAAGGTTTCTGTGTTTGCTGACGACACAAAATTTTGTCGACCCTTAAAACTTCAGAGGATGTGCAATCGTTGCAGGGGGATCTAGATAGATTGTCACATTGGCTGCTAATGGCAGATGAATTCAAAGTTGATAAATGTAAGGTGATGCATTTTGGACTTGTGCTGCTTTACTATAATGTCTCTGTGTTAGTGAATCCCGTTGGAAAGGGATCTTGGATTTTTTTGGTGAATAGAAGTGCCAGGCAGCAACAGCCAGAGCCAGCATGGTATTGTCTTGTATAAAGAGGTATGGATTCAAAGGAGGAAATGTTATTCTCCCTCTTTACAAAGCCACTGGTAAGCCTCATTTGGAATATGCAGTGCAATTTTGGAATCCTGTGTACAAAAAGGACATCTTTGAAATTGAAGGTTTCAAAAGGCAACTAATTAATAGGAAGCAAAGTTGACAGGAGACACTGGCAAAACTACAGTTTGCAATTCAAAGTGAAATTTAATGCTGCTTAAACAGGGTCACAACATGTTTCGAACGTGCAGGCGTTCTTTCTCAAGACACTTGAGAAAGAACGCCTGCACGTTCGAAACATGTTGTGACCCTGTTTAAGCAGCATTAAATTTCACTTTGAATTGCAAACTTTAGTTTTGCCAGTGTCTCCCTGTCAACTTTGCTGTTCCTGATGGATTATTTAGTGTGTGAGCGGACACTGCAGGGATTGATGCTATTAAATTGTAGCCACACTTAACAAACCTTTGATTATTGGATTTAACTAAATTAATAATGGGATTGAGGGAGCTTGAATATGAAGAGAGACTGGAAAGTTACAATTATGTACGCTGGAGAAAAGGGGCTTGCTTGGGGGTATGATTACTGTTAGAGATGGTCGAACTATTGAAAGTCGGTCCGTTTTCGAACTTTCGAACTATTGTAAAAGTTCGAAAGTTCGAAGTTCGAAAACGGACCCATTAAAGTCTATGGAGGCAAATAGTTCGAAAAGTTCGAGTCAAATACAACTAAAATATTAATGGTAACTTAATGTAAATGGCTGTGGGACCTGGGAATGGTCGGGGAGCATGTTCCAATATCCAGGACTTTCGTAAAATCGATTTTACTCTCACGCGCGCTACTTTCGAGCTTTCGCGTTTGAACGTTGCAGGTAACAGGGACATTTTACTCGCAATTCGATGCTCGCGTATAGGCTGTAATGGAGACTTTACTCGCAGATTCGATGTTCGCGCCTAGATACCATGTACATTTACTCGCGGATTCGAACGTTCAACGTTCGAACATTCGATAAATCATCGAAAGTCCGGGAAATATCGAAAGTCCGCGTCCAAGATAGTTCGAGAAGTCCAGGTCCGTTCGAACTCGAACAGTTCGGCTCGAACTCGGGTTCGAGTTCGAGTTCTATGCCATCCCTAATTACTGTGTATAAATACATTAATGGGCCTTACAATAAACTATCTGGGGCATTGTTCACCAATAGAACATGTCAGACGACACAAGGACATCCCTTAAGACTTGAAGAAAAAAGGTTTAGGCTTCAAGTTCAGAAAGAGTTTTTCACTGTGCGGACGTTGTTATGGCAGGTTCATTGGTCAGTTTCAAAAAAGCTGGATGAGTTTTCGCAAACAAGGAATGTTGCAGTTACTGGTATTGATACAAAATAGAGTTTATCCAGGGAAATTTCCGATTGCCATTTGGAGTCAGGAAGGAATTTTTCCCCTTCATAACTTGGTGGTTTTTTTTGGCCTTCCTCTGGATCAACATTTTAGGCAGGAATGAGGATATGCTAGATGGGTTGAACTGGATGGACATATGTCTTTATTCAACCTCAAATACTATACTACACTATACTAGATGGATGTATGTCTTTATTCAACCTCCATAACTATGAAACAATCTTTCACAGTGGGAACACTGTTTCTATGATTAAATCTTTGGACGTTTGATACTATTTATCATGAACACTGAACGCTTTATAAGTATCCAGTTTACTTGCAGTTAAATACATCTGTGCAGCAATACTACGGTCTAGCATATTTTGCACAGGGCCAAGGGTTAACAGAGCAGTGATCTCAGGATTGAAAAAATTGAATGCTGGACATTATATTTGCATATATTATTTTCATCCCTACACTGACCATGGGACTGCAAAAAGTAGGATGTTTGGACGGGAGGTTCATCAGTGATATAAGTGTAATGTGTTTTTAAAAAAAAAAAAAATGTATATATATATATATTATAAAATAAATATTATATATATATATATAATTTTTATTAATATAGGTGTTGGTTTTGTTTGGCTTTTATGTGAATTGTCTATGTTGTATTGTGGCTGCTATCTTTGTGTCCACACCCTTCTCTACAATATATTTGGCCCATATGGCTTATTCGTTGGTCATAATAAATATATAACACAGATAACATGTGCGGTGCTGTACAGGCCTCTCTGTCTATGGGGATTGGCACAGTTGGTACTATTAATTGTTTTTTTACCCCTAGCACTACTTATACATAGTAAACACACCTGGGATTAACATAATATATATGATGCTGGCCTCCAAGTTTTTATATTATATCTATGTATATTAAACAGTTAGATCCAGAAAAGATTCACCTTTTCAGTATCTAACGTATGGCATCCGGTTATTAGTCAACTTAACTAGTCCAGGGCTAACCTGACAAAAGAAAATTGTATGTGATGTAGCTCCACTACAAAACTATATTGGAGGTAGGTAATTAATCCCTGACCCAGGTCTTGCCACTTTAAAAAAGTTAATTTTTACAGTATAGTTACCTTTAATGCGCTTGTGAAGTTTCTCATTCCTCCAGGTCATGGTATATCTGTTGTATTCAGTTAAATCAACTGGACTTAAAGTTTTATTCTTGAAGACATTTCTCTAATCATCCGACTGGCTTTCTCAATTCAGAATGACTTGTACAAATCTGTTGGCAATACGTACAATGGAAAGTCCCAATTAGCATATCACAGTCAGGTGTTAGGGACCTTCTGAATGCAAGGTGTGGATGCATTGTGGCTAAGAGTTGTTATCGCAACTGCCCAGGGTAAGGTGTCAAAACAGCATTGTACATGGTAGACAGTTGGTGTCAACCCTCCCCCCCACCACCACCTCTATTCCTCTTGGTTTTTTTATTTTGACATAAATGGTTCAAGAGGGGTGTTAATGAGGCCATTTATGTCAAAATAAAGTAGCCGAGCCTAAATAGAGGTGTTGGGAGGTTTGATAGTTTTGATAACACCTCTAAAGCACAATGCATCAGCACCATTCAGAAGCTTAAAGGGTGTTAGTGAACCAAGCTTGAATAGAGTTGTGTATGGGGTATGACATAAATGGCCTCCTTGACACCTGTCTTGAAACATTTATGTCAAAATAAAGAAACCAAGCCTAATAGAGGTGTGTGTGTGTGTGTGTGGGGGGGGGGGTCATCACCAAGCTTTATCGTTAATGTACAACAGTGGCCGTTAATGTACAGCCGGGGTCATACCTATTGCCGAACGTTTGTTAATTAACAAACATTCAGTCGACGAATACCATTGCGGTAATAAATTACCGCAATAGTATTTTATGGGGTTTGTAAATCTACGATCGCATAATGGTAGATTTACGATCGGTATCTGTAATTTACAATTAATACATTTAATTTAAGATTGTTAATTTACAATTGTTAATTTACCGACCGTTAAAGATTTTATCATATTTTATACCGCCCGCCTTTATGGCTATGGCCCTTAGCCACAATGCATTACCTTGCTTTCAGAACCTCCCTAACACCTGGCTGTCATATGCAATTGGGACTTTCAAAGGTACTTAACAGGGTATCTATAGTGGGAAAATTTTTTTTTTTCTTACACAAGTTTTACAGCAAGTCTCCCAATGACTCCTTCCTGTTCACTAAATCGCTTGGCAAATACTGGGTTAAAAACAGAAGGGAAGGAGAAGTCTCCCCCCTCCGCAAGCTTTCACCAATTTATTGCCTGTCAAAGGGAGATTGGACTGTAGTGAAAGGCAGGATTTGGTCTCTCCTAACTCACCCAGAACAACAAGAAACTTCCTCTCTACAGACTTACATACCAAGGTTTTTTTTTTGTTTACAATGGTTAGAGTGACATGTAGAGTATTAATGTGCATGAGCGGCTTGTTTTACAGGCTTAATTTAAAACCAGACTAATGAACGGGGGAATGACCAGAGAGGGAGGGGAGTGGGGAGCTCTGCAGTAAATCAGACTGTGTGCAAACATGGAGCCACAGGAAGATGGGAATAAGGCAGCATACAGTAACCTTCTTTTATGTCTGGATTGGAGCAATGTATACATTTCACTATAGATGCTCTTTAATTGCCAACAGATTCTAGTACAAGTCAAATTGAGAAAGCCAGTCGGATGACTAGCAAAATGTCTTCAAGAACTAAACTTTAAGTCTATGTGATCACACAGTTGGTTTTGCTGATTATTAGCTATGTACAGACCTGGGCAAAGTATCCAGGGGCCATGTGCAACCCCAAAAAGACCTAGACCCAAAAAATAAAACTGAATTTTTGGAATGAATCTAAACTATTACACTATTCTTCTATATATATTGCAGCAAAAAAAAAAACAGAATTGAACCTATTGGCTTAGCCCTTCACAACCGTTTAACCCTCATGCTTCCTCCCCCTGAGAATGTTTTGCCCACCCCTGAACTAGTTGTTAATGATCACACAGTTGGATTTGGGTGATTATTAAAGGGCATGTCCAGCCAAAAATTCTCAGCCTTAAAATGATTATTACCCCCCCCAAACCCCACTTTCGAAAACTTTTCCGATTTCCAGAATACCCCAAAAATTACTTACCTGACCCGGTCCTTTGCCGCTTCTGCTCCGCGGCTGGTGCTGACAGCTGGTTGCTCTTGGTTGCAGCTGTCAGTTAGGGCTTGGCATGAAGCCACCGCCTTCACCTGACGCCGTAACCAGGAAGAGAAGCAGCTGTCCGCGCAGAAGTCCCTTGCTCCTGTTTTTGCTCGTAACAAGCTCGAAACAGGAGCAGGGGGCATGGAAAACCCGGCGAGGGCCCGGGTCAGGTAAGTTCTGGGGCATCTTTGAAATATGAAAACTAGCGAAAGTGGGTTTTGGGGGGCTTTAATAATCATTTTAAGGCTGAGTATTTTTAGGCTGGACTTGCCCTTTAACTATTATGGAATGATGATCACACAGTTGGTTTTGGGTGATTATTAACTAGTATGTAATGATATCACACAGATGGTTTTGGGTGATTATTAACTAGTATGTAATAAGAATCACACAGTCAGTTTTGGGTGATTATTACGTATTACCCAATATTGTGACCCTGTCTGATTCACAATTGTTCTCTTTGATATTAATATAACAGGGAACCAGCGCCAAACTTTTGAAAATTAGAATAGAACACAAATTAAATGTTTTAAAACATGTTTGCATTAAAGAAGAACTAAAGCACTTGTATATAAATGTGCATTGACATTATTAGTTCTAACCTTTAAGGTTGGACTTTTGGATGATCAACTAAACCTGCAAAAATGGTGGCAATACAGCAGTGGGTAAGGGTATGCTGAGAATCTATGTATGTTTATACGAACACACCTTTTAGTGTAATCTCTATTATTTTTCTGTAAAGAATTTATAGACATTATTATTATTTCCATATTCCTTGCTTTCCTGTGTGGGCAGACGGCAGACCTAGGTAACCTTGGCTAACCATGGCGGGTGCTTCTGACGTGAATCTACCCCTGCGGACTCTGGTCATCACAGTCTTGTGGTGGACAAGAGGTGAAACCTCAGTACAAGCAACAACACGAACAAAATGTGGTCAATCTTGTGTAAGAGAAACATCGGCTACAAATCAGCTACTCATCTGGAAAAATCCCTTGGGCCACAGCCACATAAATACAAGGCACTGAGATTTATTTTAATAAATAAGATATAGATATGATTGCTAGAGGTGGCCGAACTTACTGATGTTCAGGAACAAACCCATTAAAGTCAATGGGGAGCTATAGTTCGAACGATACATTCGAGGGTTACCAAAAGTCAAAGGCTACATTCGTGGGTTAGGGAAAACGAACATTACATTCGAGGGTTAGCAACGATACATTTGAGGGTTACCGTAAGTCAAAGCTTCATTTGAGGGTTAACGAAAACGAACATTACATTTGAGGGTTACCGAACGATACATTCAAGGGTTAGCAAATGGCTTGTAAATTCGATAATTACACTTTTTGAAAATACAGCGGCAAGTTTGGAAAAACCGAACTAGTATGAACCCCAACAGTTCAAATAGTTTGAGTTCTTCTGAACTCATAAACTTTGGCCTGAACCCGGATTGGGGTTTGAGTTCGGGTCCATCACTTAATGATTGCTAAGTTTAAAAGTAATTAAGAATGTCAAATGTCAAAAGTTTATCTTTAATTCAATACAAATATTAATTTACTGCTTGTTTTACTGTAACACACATATCCAACTGTAATTGAAAATGCATATGAATTATAGCCTGTCTTTAAAGAATAACTCCAGCCCACCCTTTCTCTCCTCTGACTATTAACATAACCAGGGTGAGGACCTGAACAACTAGGTTCTTGGGTTTGCATTAGATTCCAAGTTAAACTTAACTACTGTAAAAATGCACTTAACAGGTCTGCCTTGCTCTACTCCCCTGGTGGAGGGGGTCTTGGCCAATGAAAAGAAGTGATTCTTGCAGAGAGGTTCTTTACCTAGGCCACCCGGACCTGAAGGTAAAACAGTAGGCAGTTATAACACAGTGATCTAAAATGTTCCTTGGAAAGATGAACAAAATCAATATTTCTCCATCTTCCAATAATTTACATGTCTTACCCTGCTGTTGTTCATGGAACGATATTATATAAACATTTAATGACTGATGATGAAATTATCAGCCCATAATCAAGCACATACTAAGCACATTTAGCACAGAAGGATAAATTAAACACAGGATGAAAAAATGATTAAAAAATATGTTTCTGTTACGCATTGAACAGGAAGGCACTGAACCCTAGAGCATGGTATAGTACTTATTTTATTATGATTATAAATTACTGGAGAAAACTAAGTATGTGTATTGCTTGTTAAACATGGTTGCCTCATTAATTGTATTGTTAGTATGTGTGTGGTGTAATATATAATATATATATATATTATATATATATTATTTATATAACGGTCGGCACTCCAATTTAGAACCAGCTCCCGGGTGAAGTCTCCAAAGGGTAGATAACGGGGTGCACTCACGGGACTTAGTGAAATAAAAAAAATGTGTTTATTCACCCGATGTAGGTTTTTACATGTTTCCGCCCCTTACAGGGCCATCATCAGAACATCTGAAGCATACAAAGGAAAGTGTTTAAATACGTGTTCACTAATCAAGGTACTGGAGTGCTACATTGAGGGGAGTGGCCAATATCATGTGGATTAACACACTAGTATCACAGGAAGAGGAAATAAATATTGAATAAAACAGTCAAATGACACAGTGGAAAATAGCATGTATAAAGTGTTCCCGTGCAAATAAAGTGAATCAGTGAATATAAAACATATAAAACAATGGCTACAATAGCATGTATGTAAAAGCAATAATTAATTTATATCAGAAATATAAAGTAACAATCTAGCTCCGAAATCTAATAGGTCCTGCTAAATCGCATCGCTAAAGTTACAATATGGTCATCACTCAAAAAAGTTAAAGAACAGACTGAATAAGTTACTATGTCACTGCTAGAATGAAATCTGCACATAAAGTGGCAACAATAATGTTTAAAGGAAGCATTGGAGAGACCACTGTTCATTTAACCACAAGGAGTGAGGGTGCTCGTTGGTGAATCCATCTGGCTTCCCTCTGTAAAAGAATATGTCAATGTCACATCAGCAAACACTGAGACCTTGCTCTCAATACCCCTTTCTAAGTAATTTATAGACAGATTAAACAGAAGCGGCCCCAGTACAGAACCCTGAGGCACTCCGCTTTAGAACTTTAGCTCACATAGATGTAGCTCCATTAACCACCACTCTCTGTTTGCAATCCAATAACCAGTTCTCTATCCATGAACAAATGTTTTCTTCAAGGCCAACAGTCCTCAGTTTATACATTAGTCACCTATGTGCCACAGTATCAAAAGCTTTTGCAAAATCCAAATATACCACATCCACTGCTGTGCCTGAATCTAACTTCTTACTCGCTTCTTTCATAACCAATTAAATTTGTCTGGCATGATCTATTTCATGCCAGACATGCCAAAGTGGTGTGGACCACTTTTAAAGGGATATTAAACTATAACATTTCCAATCGGTACCTTTAGGAAACAAGTGTAAAAAATTAGGCCATCTCCTGCATGGCTTAATGCTCAGGTAAAAAGGGAAATGGAAAAAAAGAAAAGGGCTTTTAAAATTTTGAAAGCAAAGGCACAGAACAGGCTTACAGGGACTTCAAAAGTTGTAATAAAGAGTGCAAGAAAGCAATTAAACTAGCTAAAATAGAAAATGAATACGATTGCCGAACAAAGCAGTCCAACCCCAAGATGTTTTTTAGGTATATAAATGGTAAAAAAGGAGGACTGAGAATGTGGGACCATTAATAATGGAGCTGAGGTGGTTGTAGAGGATGCCGAAAAGGCTAATCTGCTAAACCGTTTTTTTACATCGGTTTTTACTGTTGAGAATCCTTACAGTAGGGATTGTAACAATGTGCATGGAGGAAATGAAGAGTTTTCACATTGGATAACAGAGGATATGGTACGGAATCAATTAACAAAGTTAATATCAATAAGCGCCAGGACCAATGGATTGCATCCTAGGATTTTAAAAGAGCTTAGTTCAGTTCTAGCAGACCACTGTGTCTCATCTTTTCAGATCGCTTCGGTCTGGGGATGTCCGCTGGATTGGAAAAAAGCCAATGTATCCCAATATTCAAAAAAGGTAGTCGTTCACAGCCTGGTAACTATAGACCTGTAAGCCTACATTAGTGGTAGGAAGGTATGGAAACTTTGTTAAGGGATCATTCCTTGACTTTGTCTCCAGAGACATCTTATTAGTAGTAGTCAGCAGGGATTTATGAGAAATAGATCATGCCAGACAAATTTAATTGGTTTTTATGAAGAAGTGAGTAAGAAGTTAGATTCAGGCACAGCTGTGGACGTGGTATATTTGGATTTTGCAAAAGCCTTGATATACTGTGCCACATAGGCGACTAATGTATAAACTGAGGACTGTTGGCCTTGAAGAAAACTTTGTTCATGGATAGAGATGGTATTGGACCGCAAACAGAGAGTGGTGGTTAATGGAGCTACATCTATGTGGGCTAAAGTTCTAAGCGGAGTTCCTCAGGGTTCTGTATTGGGGCCGCTTCTGTTTAATCTGTTTATAATGACTTAGAAGGGGGCATTGAGAGCAAGGTCTCTGTGTTTGCTGATGACACTAAATTATCAGAGCTTTGGAAACTTCCAATGATGTGCAAGTGCTGCAAGCAGACCTAGATAGATTATCAAATGGGCAGCAGAATGGCAGATGAGATCAATGTTGATAAATGTAAGGTGATGCATTTGGGATTTAATAATCCCTGTGCCACCTACACCATAAATAACTCTGTGTTAAGTGCATCTGAAATGGAAAAAGATTTGGGGGTTCTGGTAGATAACACTTAGCTGTAGCAAACAATGCCAGGTAGCAACAGCTAGAGCTAGCAAGATATTGTCTTGTATAAAGAGGGGAATGGAATCAAGAGAGAAAAATATTATTCTCCCTCTTTACAGGCACTGTAAGGCCCACATGTGAATATGCGTGTCAGTTTTGGAATCCCATATACAGGGACATCTTGGAAATTGAGCATTTCAGAGAAGGGCAACTAAATTAATAAGGGGAATGGAGGGGCTTGAATATGCAGGCAGATTAGACAAGTTAGGCTGTTTACATTGGAGAAGCGGCGGTTGCGTGGGGACATGATAACCTTGTACAAATATATATGGCCCATACAGTGAACTCTCTGGTCATTGTTCACTAATAGGTCATATCAGAGGACTCGTGGACATCCTTTAAGGTTGGAAGAAAAGAAGTTTCGTCTTCAAGTTAGGAGAGTTTTCTTTACAGTGAGAACGGTGAAACTGTGGAACTGTCTTCCACAGAGGTGGTAATGGCAAGTTCATTGAATAACTTTAAAAAAGGCCTGGATAAGTTTCTAAAACTAAAAAATATGAAGAATTACTGGTATTAATGCATATAGATCTGGTTGATCCAGGGATACTTTCCGATTGCCGTTTGGAGTCAGGAAGGAATTTTTCCCCCCCTTTTTTTAGCTGGGGTTTTTTGCCTTCCTCTGGATCAACTGTTAGGTAGGGTTAAAAAAAAAAAAAAAGGGAATAGGTTGGACTTGATGGACGAATGTCTTTATTCAACCTTAATTACTATGTTAAATCCATGCTGACTACTACTAATAAGATGAGCTCTGGAGACAAAGTCAAGGATATGATCCCATAACAAAGTTTCCAGCACCTTCCCTACCACTGATGTTAGGCTTTCAGGTCTATAGTTTCCAGGCTGTAAACGACTACCTTTTTTGAATATTGGTATTACATTGGCTTTTTTCCAATCCAGCGGCACATCCCCAGACCAAAGCAAATCTGAAAAGTTGAGAAACAGTGGTCTAGATAGAACTGAACTAAGCTCTTTTAAAATCAGAGGATGCAATCCATCTGGTCCTGGGGCTTTATTAATATTAACTTTGTCTAATTGTTTCCGTACCATATCCTCTGTTAGCCAATGCGAATACTCTTCATTTCTTCCCTGCATATTATTACAATCCCTGCTGTAAGGACAAGGATTCTCAACAGTATTAGCCTTTTTGGCATCCTCTACAACCATCTCAGCTCCATTATTTAATGGTCCCACATTCTCAGTCCTCATCTTTTTACCATTTATATACTTAAAAAACATTTTGGGGTTGGACTTGCTTTGTTCGGCAATCCGTATTTCATTTTTTATTTTAGCTAGTTTATTGCTTTCTTGCACTCTTTATTACAGCTTTTGTAGCCTGTAAGCCTGTTCTGTTCCCTCTGTTCTCAAAATTTTAAAAGCCTTTTAAAAGCTTTTAAAAGCTTTTTTCCATTTCTATTTTTACCTGAGCCATGCAGGAGAGGACCTAATATTTTTACACTTGTTCCCTAAAGGTACAGATTTAGAAATGTAATAGTTTAATATCCATTTAAAAGTGGTCCACATCTGCTCAGTATCTTTACCTAGAAACAATTCCTCCCAGTCTATGAGCAGGAGTGATTCCTTTAACAGCATAAAATTAGCTTTCCTAAAGTTAAAAGTTTTTGTTAAGCCAGTGCACTTTAGTTTTTTGCAACCTATATTAAATGACACTATATCATGGTCACTATTCCCTAAGCTTCCCCTTACCTTCATCTCCAAAATGAGCTCAGGGTTATTAGATATCACCAGACCCAACAACGCATTCTGTCTAGTAGGAACTTCTACCATCTGTGAAAGAAAATGCTCATATAGGAAATTTAAGAACTTTATACCTTTTGAGGTGCTGGCAGTTCCCTTACTCCAATCTTTGTCAGGGTAGTTAAAATCCCCCATAACCAAAACATGCCCCATACCAGCAGCCTTCACCAACATATGGAGATTCATTACCACCTCCTCCCCGGCATTTGGCAGCTTATAACATACTCCAACAATTAATTTACCTACCTTCTTGCTTCCTGTACACAGTTCCACCCATATTGTTTCTGCCGTATCATTTACGCCCCCATCTATTCCATCTTTTCAATGTGGCTTCAATTCCTGTTTAACATACATACATACATACATACATACTCCTCCTCCTTTCTTATTAACTCTGTCATGTCTAAAAAAATAAATAAATATTTATTTATAGTAAATTTGTCTGGCACAATCTATTTCCCATAGATCCATGCTGACTACTACTAATAAGATCAGTTCTGGAGTCAAGGATATGATCCCGTAACAAAGTTTCCATCACCTTCCCTGATGTAAGGCTTACAGGTCTTTACCAGGCTGGGAACGACTACCTTTTTTGAATATTTGTTTACATTGGCTTTTTTCCAATCCAGCGGCACATTACTAGACAAAAATGAATCTGAAAAGATAAGAAACAGTGGTCTAGATAAAACTGAAGTAAGCTCTCTTAAAATCCGAGAATGTTCTGGGGCTTTATTGATATTAACTTTGTCTAATTGTTTCCGCACCATATCCTCTGTCAGCCAATGTGAATACTCCTCATTTATACCCTTCATATTATTACAGTCCCTACTATGATGACTAGGATTCTCTAAAGTGAATACAGAGGGAACAAAAAGGTTTAGCACATTAGCCTTCTCGGCATCCCTCCGATTTCCAATTTTAAAAGCCTTTATCTTTTTTCCATTTCCCTTTTTACCTGGGCATTAAGCCAGGCAGGAGAAGACCTAATTTTCCAAGAATCAGATTAATACAGATCTCAGCCTTTACTATTTTTGCAATAACTATCCCTATTATTATTCTAATTTTATGTGCAACAAAAACGGAGGAGCAGAATCCATAGAAAAATGGTGCACAGTCATGTACAATAGATTTCACAACTACTACTGGCAAACATTGGGAATTTTCTTGTCCCATAGTTTTAGATATTGTGCAGATCAAAGGAGGAGACATTTTTTCACTGGAATAATTAACAATTAATAAAACTGCAATCTATTCTCTTGTTTGATAATGTTTTTTGGCAGTATAATTCTGTGAGGATTATTGGAGTTTGTTATTAAGTGCACTGATAAAAGCGCTTCTGTGCACAGCTTCAATTCTGTTGGTCTTGGGAGATTTACAAAAAAAATTGGTTGATGGATCGGTTGTTAATGGGGCTTCATCAATATGGACTTAATCTCTACGTGGGGTGCCACAGGGTTTCTTTGTTAGGGCCGCTTCTATTTAATCTGTTTATTAATGATTTGGAAGTGGGTATTGTCAGCAAGGTTTCTGTGTTTGCTGATGACAAAAACTTTGTCGACCATTAAAAGCTTCAGAGGGTATGTAATGTTGCAGGGGGATCTAGATAGATTGTCACATTGGGCTGCTAAGTGGCAGATGAGATTCAATGTTGATAAATGTAAAGTGATTTATTTTTGGCTTAAAAATCCTTGTGCTACTTATACTATAAATAGCTCTGTGTTAATTGAATCTCTGTTGGAACAGGATCTTGGAATTTTGGTGGATAATAAACTTAAATCTAGCAAGCAGTGCCAGTTGGCAACAGCTAGAGCCAGCAAGATATTGTCTTGTATAAAGAGAGGTATGGATTCAAGGGAGAAATATATTATTCACCCTTTTTAAAAAAGATTGGTTTGGTCTCTTTTGGAATATGTGGTGCAGTTTTAGAATCCTGTGTACAAATAGAGAAGGGCAACTAAATTAATAAAGGAACTGGGGGAGCTTGAATAGGAAGACAGATTGGATAAATTACAATTATGCACATTAGAGACTTTGTTCCCTAATATGAGACCGTTATCTTCTAGCCCAGTGCCTGGGTTGATTCAGTTGCTCAGTAGAGATCTGAGCACATCCAACAGCCAATCAGTAAAAATTAAAGTGGCCATAAACATTAAAGGATATCTATCATGTGTATTAAGTTTAAAAAAAAAAAAAAAAAAATTTTAAAAGAAAGGTACTTGGGACAGGGATATAGGACCGTTAATTCCTACTTTCCAATTATTGTTTCTGTGAGGAGCACCAGCCCAAAGAAAACTGACCCTGCTAGTCTTCCTCCTGGCTTCAGCACTATCTTTAATAAAGGATTAGTCCAGGACTAACCTGGCAAATAAAAACTGTGGGGCATATTTATAAAGGGCCGAAAATAGCGCCTAAAAATTACTGACGCACATCATGGGCGCTAAAATATCGCCGCGAAGGGACTTCCATTCCCAGCGCCTCCGCTTCAGGGGCGGGGCATAAGCCCACCCCGTCCTCGACCCCCGCGGCGGTGTCCCAGCAGTCCCTCCTAAGCCCCAACCCCGCTCGCGGCGAACATATGGAACAGGTGGTTAGGAGGGGCTGCTGGGAAGGGGCCGCAGCAGGTGATCGCGACCACCCGCCGCGCACCCCCTCCCTAGCAGCCCCTCCAAGCCCCCTGCCCCACCGCTGGCAGAGAGTGGTAGGGAAGGGCCAGCTGGAAGGGGTGGAGGCACCCTCTCCATCTTATTTCTTCAGCCATCTACTGCGATGGCATCTGAGGTCCGCGACAGAGTGCACCTCTTTATATAGGTTTGCAGAAAACCCTAATCCGTTTCTGATTGGTCAATTTTTTAATGCTTGGCCGGATTAGGGTTTTCTGCAAACCTATATAAAGGGGTGAACTCCGTCGTGGACCTCAGATGCCATCGCAGTAGATGGCTGAAGAAAGAAGCGGCTGGCAACATTGGCTCCGCTGAGGCCGGTGGTGCCAGCAGGCTCACTGGCGGCCGCAGTGAGCTTGCCTGGCATCGGCGACCTCAGTGGTGTTGGTGTCGCCAGCCCGAAGACATCGTGACAGATCAAGACGCCAGCAACATCGGCCTTGTTGAGGGCGCCGGCGCCGGCCGGGGGTACCCCTGGTGGCCGCAGATGTACCTCTTGGGGGTCGGCGGCCTAAGCGGAGCTGGTGTCACCGGGGCTGGAAAAAAGAAGGCGTATGCCCCGCCGCGCCCCTTCGCCGTGGCGATCACCTGTGCTGAGGTGGGCGTGCCTCCCAGGGCGGGTGCGACCACCCGCCGTGATTCTATTTATAAATAGAAGCGGCGGTAACTGTTCAGATAGGCGCGAAAATGATGGGAATAACAGCCACGAAAAGTTAACGAACCTTTATAAATATGCCCCTGTACATGCTGTAGAAATAATCAATCCTACCTCCCTACCCTAAGGTACTTACCATCTTTAAAAAGTTACATTCTAGAGAATATTTAATAATAATAATTAACAATAACAGAATCAGCAGTGTGTAGGGCCCTCAATATGACTGACCACAATGCCAACAAATGACCGTAGTCGGCATTATGGTCAGTAGTGAAAGACAAACAATTTAGCGACCGCAAATGGTCGATTGGTTGAGTTCATGTGTACGGCACCCACCGCATGTATGCCGACAGATAATAATTTGATCTGTTGGCACAATAAAAAAGTATAGTGCATGGCCAGTTTGGCCACCTTTACTGTAAGGAACATTGCATGGTAGTGTGCATTTTGGGAAGAAGAAGGAGCGTTACAGAACCTAAAATATCAGCTCACTAGTCACTAATGTCAACAGCAGGGAATAGCAAAGGGTATAAATTCAACTTATTTTTCAAAATGTAAGAGAATACATAGAATAATTAGGTATACCTATATATATATATATTAAGTAAGAATTTTAAAAATAATGATATTTTCCACTCAACTTTTAAAGACAGATTATTTTTTTTAAACCCCCTTTTGTTGAGATATGCAACAAAGAAGCTTTGCCACTTCATGCTAGGCATGATTCCTCTTGTATAATCATGAGCATCCCTTTTTAAGAGATTCAGGGAAAGATTAAAGGGCATTCTTTCTTATTTTTGCTGATTCCCTCATGTCCGGTGGTGTGCCTCTGGATTGGAGAAAGGCTGATGTTATTCCAATATTCAAAAAGGGTAGTCGTTCACAGCCGGGTAATTACAGGCCTGTAAGTTTAACTTCAGTGGTGGGGAAGATCCTGGAAAGTTTAATAAGGGAACATGTTCTAGAGTATGTTTCAAGGACTGACATTATAAGTAGTAACCAGCATGGATTTAGGAGGAATAGATCTTGTCAAACTAACTTGCTTGGCTTTTATGAGGAAGTAAGTAGAAATTTAGACTCTGGTACAGCAGTAGATGTAGTTTACTTGGATTTTGCAAAGGCTTTTGATACAGTCCCCCATAGGCGACTAATGAATAAGCTAAGGTCTGTTGGTCTGGGGAGTCACATTTGTACATGGATAGAAAATTGGTTAAGGAATAGGATGCAGAGGTAATTGTTAATGGGGCTTCATCATTATGGACTAAAGTGCTAAGTGGGGTGCCACAGGGTTCTGTGTTGGGGCCGCTTCTATTTAATCTATTTATTAATGATTTGGAAGTGGGTATTGTCAGCAAGGTTTCTGTGTTTGCCGACGACACAAAAATTTGTCGACCATTAAAAACTTCAGAGGATGTGCAATCGTTGCAAGGGGATCTAGATAGATTATCACATTGGGCTGCTAAGTGGCAGATGAAATTCAATGTTGATAAATGTAAGGTGATGCATTTTGGACTTAAAAATACTTGTGCTACTTCTACTATAAATGGCTCTGTGTTAAGTGAATCCCTGTTGGAAAGGGATCTTGGAGTTTTGGTGGATAACAAACTTAAAGGTAGCAAGCAGTGCCAGGCGGCAACAGCCAGAGCCAGCATGGTATTGTCTTGTATAAAGCGAGGTATGGATTCAAGGGAGGAAAATGTAATTCTCCCTCTTTACAAAGCATTGGTAAGGCCTCATTTGGAATATGCAGTGCAATTTTGGAATCCTGTGTACAAAAAGGACATCTTTGAAATGGAAAGGGTTCAGAGAAGGGCAACTAAATTAATAAGGGGATTGGGGGAGCTTGAATATGAAGAGAGACTGGAAAAGTTACAATTATGTACGCTGGAGAAAAGGCGCTTGCGTGGGGATATGATTACTGTGTATAAATACAATAAACTGTCTGGGGCATTGTTCACCAATAGAACATGTCAAAGGACACGAGGACATCTCTTAAGACTTGAAGAAAAAAGGTTTAGGCTTCAAGCTCGGAAAGGGTTTTTCACTGTGAGAACGGTAAAGCTATGGAACTGTCTTCCAGTGGACGTTGTTATGGCAGGTTCATTGGTCATTTTCAAAAAAAAGCTGGATGAGTTTCTGCAAACAAGGAATGTTGCAAGTTACTGGTATTGATACATAAAGTAGAGTTGATCCAGGGAAATTTCCGATTGCCACTTGGAGTCAGGAAGGAATTTTTTCCCCCTTCATAAATTTGGTGGGGTTTTTTTGCCTTCCTCTGGATCAACAGTTAGGCAGGAAATGAGGATATTGCTAGATGGGTTGGACTGGATGGACGTATGTCTTTATTCAACCTCAAATACTATAAACTATAAACTATGTCCACCCCCAAATCTAAAAGTTTCCTAAGTGCTGGCCCCTATGTATAGTTTTAAAAAATCCTTACCTTACATTCCTGCTCCTTATGGTTCTCCTGTAGTCCTTGTCCAAAGTCCAGGAAACTGAAGAGTAGTGGCTGTCTTCCTGTACAATGATCTCTGCCTTTTTTGATGCTTCCGGGAGGGGTGCTGACATGTGCAGGGGAGCCCTCCCCCCACCAGATCCCATCTGCCACCCCTTTCTCCTAGCATAACAGGCTTTTCATATAATGTTCTTTAGGGTTGCCCACCCCAACCACTATAATAACACAAAAAAAAAAATCTTTCAGATATTTACTTACAGCCCCTCGCTCCTGCGACTATATTCTAAGACGCGGCTGCTGGTCAGGCCCCTCTCTGCTGTTAGCAGAGAGGGAAGAAGATACTATCTACTTACAGGGGCTGTAAGTAGATATCTGAAATTTTTTTTAGTGCTATTATACCGGTTGGGGGTGGGCAACCCTAAAGAACATTATATCGAAAATATGTTTTTAAAGTGGACATGCCCTTTAAAGGGATAGTTCAGTGGAAATTAACAATATTTGTTAAATTGTTAGTTTGTATAATGCATACTTAGTTATTCTACATATTCCATTTTAAAAAATGATTTCATACCCTTTGCTGTTCCCTGCTGTTGACATTAGTGAGCTGACATTTCAGGTTCTAACGGTCCTTCTTCTTCCCAGGATGCACCACATCCTTAGAATGTTCCTAACAGTAATTGGCTGTTGGATGGGTCAAAGATGCTCAGATCTCTACTGAGCAACTGAATCAACCCAGGCGCTGGGTGAAGGGCAAGAACATAACGGCCTCTACTAGGGGTCCTGCAAACAGGTAGTCAGTATTTTGGTTGCATTTATTTATTCTCAGAAAAAATGCTGAATTGGCAGATTAAGGTCATTGGGATGAAAAAATACTGCTCTTTTTTCTGAAAAGTATATGTATTTGCACTGAACCTCCCCTTTAAGAGTGCGTGCGCACTAGTTGTTGGTCTACACTTACTGTATCTGATCGTTCCTTTGCCTACCTGCCTTCACATCTCCTGCCACAGTAAAATAAAACATTCATTGTCTCTGTGTTCAACTTACATGTACCAGTCACTGTGGGCACCATATATGTACCAGTACTTATAAATAACAACAAATCGGACCCACGTGGCCGGTTCTCCATCTTCAACTCCCTTCTGCTCCCCTCTCCCGCTGACCCTCTCCTTTCTCTGCACTCTCCCCAGGACTTTGCGCATTACTTCCAGCATAAAGTGGCGTCCATCCGTGTGCATATATCTGGTCCTAGGGAGGACTCTCAGATTATGTTGCCCTCTCCTCCGTCAGCAATTCTTGGATCGTTTGCTCCTGTGACCCATTCAGAAGTCTCTCGTCTGCTTCTATCATGTCCGCTCACGACCTGTCCTCTTGATCCCATGCGCTCTGTATTACTGAAGCACTGTAATCATGTGCTTACCCCTATACTCGCCCACATATTCAATGCCTCCCTTACATCTGGAATTTTCCCTTCCATCTTTAAGCATTCCCATGTTAAGTCCATACTAATCTGTATCGCTAATTACCTGCATGCTCATAACCTATTGGACCCTTTGCAATCTGGATTCCGTCCTGCGCATTCCAACGAGGTGGCTCTGTGTAAGGTTATAAATGATCTGCAGGTTGCAAAGGCCAGTGGTCACTTTTCTATTCTTATCCTCCTTGACCTCTCCTCTGCTTTCGACACAGTCGATCATTCCCTCCTTATGCATATACTTCACTCTTTGGGCATTTGGAATGAAGTGGCATCTTGGTTTCTATCCTATATCTCTGACAGAACTTACTCTGTATCTTATGCTAGCAATGCCTCTTCTCCGGTTCCTCTTGGTGTGGGGGTCCCGCAGGGGTCTGTTCTTGGACCCTTATTGTTCTACCTCTACACTATTTCCTTGGGAGATGTTATTACCTCTTATGGCTTCAAATATCATTTATATGCACACGATACACAAATCTACTTGTCCACCCCTACGCTAACTCCTGACATCCAATCACGTGTCTCCGACTGCCTCCTTGCCATCTCCTCCTGGATGTCTCAACACTACCTCAAATTAAATCTTTCTAAAACTGAACCTTTTTCCACCTAAACCTGGTCCTGTCCCATCTTTCTCTATCTCTGTTGACAATACCCCCATTTACCCTATCCAATCTGCTTGCTGCCTAGGGGTAAATATTGACTCCTCTCTCTCCTTTTCTAACCACATTAACTATGTTGCGAAAACCTGCTGCTTCTTCCTTCGCAATAAATCCACAGGTTCCTTTCTCTCCCGACCACCACTATGCTTATGCATGCTCTCATCCTATCGTGCCTGGACTATTGCAACCTACTACTTTCTGGTATTCCTGCTTCCCACCTCTCTCCCCTTTAGTCTATACTTAACTCTGACGCACGTATTGTTTTGCTCTCTAATAAACCTCCTCTGTACCGGACAACAACCTGGCTCCCCGTTAAACAGCATTACAAACAAAATCCTTCTCCTAACATTTAAATCCCTTTGTTCTGCTGCTCCTCCTTATATTTCCTCTCTACTCTCCCCATATGTTCCTGCCCGTACCCAGAACCAGCTCCTGTACAGACCCCCCACTCAGACTGCTTCCTCTCGCCTTAAACCTTTCTCTCTTGTAGCTCCCATCCTCTGGAATTCTATTCCCCTCTCTCTACATCAAACCTCAATCAGCAGGTTTAAATCTAGCCTTACATCCTACCTATCCGGTAACCAGCACAGTATTTGATAGTTTTATTTGCACTGCATACATCTCATTCCAGCACTTATACCCATTCCATTATATCTGTGTGTTACCTACCTAACTAGATTGATAGTTCTAAGGAGCAGGGACCTCATTACCTCTTGTGGCAAAGCCCTAGCACTTCTATTTATATAAGTTATATATTTATGTACTGAACTATCTATGTATTTATCCCCCTTGTATGACTTTATTGTATTTTATACTGTACAGCGCTGCGTCCCCAAGAAGTGGTGCTATATAAATAAACACATACATAAATACATACAGTAACTGTGGGTAACTTATATGTACCAGTTACTGTGGGCAACTTATATGTACCAGTCAATGTGGGCAACTTATGTGTACCAGTCACTGTAGGCAACTTGAATGTACGAGTCACTGTGGGTAACTTATATATACCAGTTACTATGGGCAACTTGCATGTACCAGAAACTGTGGGTAACCTATATATACCAGTAATTGTGGGCAACTTATATGTACTAGTCCCTGCGTTTAACTTCTATTTACCAGTTTCCGTTCAAGGGCATTCTGGCACATATACTACCACCCCCTGTTAGATCAGTCCTTCAGCTCACCAGCCACTGCGAGGTCAGCCATTCAGTCCACCAATCACAGTAAACTCCAGTTAAATTGGCTGTTTAACTGGGGGGCTGACCTAACAGTGTCTGCTAAACTGAAGGGCTGAACTAACAGTGTCTGCTAAACTGGAGGGCTGACCTCAGGGCCGGATTTCTAACTAGGCACGCGAGGCCCGTGCCTACAGGTGGGGGGAAATAGAGGCGCGAGTGACTCATGAGTTGCAGCTCTTTTTCCCTCTAAGAATATAATGAAAAGGATTCTGCCTAGTTAATGTACGGACGGTGTATATCCTATAGTCTCGCATTGCCCACTAACACATTTCAAACTGTTAATATTTCCATCTATTTAGTCCTAAGAAGATCTCCTTCCATATCCCACGCCCGCTGTTACTCTGGGATGCTAAAATGGCGCATCTCCCCGGATCGCAAACCACTACCTTCTCCGTAACCTCCAAGCCAATCAACAAAACCGGCCGCGGGGTCCTCAGCTCCAGCGCTCAGGGACTAGCCAATTGCCTATAGGAAGTGGTAAATAATCGGCGTTGATGGTGATAGGCTTTGAGCCAATTAGAAAGCAGATTAGAATATAGCCTGTAGAGGCTCCATGGTACGATCTGCTTGATTGGTGAGTGTACCCAGGGTTGTAAGCCAATTAAAAGCCTGGCATCTAGAGGCCAAGGATGGAATGGAATGGGATGCGCAGCATCTTTCATTTTCTCTGTTAACTGTACAGAAACAATGAGTTCTCCGGGCTTATCTGAGCTACCAAGTTATATCCACTGTTGTTTTCTGTTCTTTCCCTTGTCACATGCTGTGATATTAATAAAGCCCAATGGGGAGCATAGTATGTAGTGGTTGGAATTCTGCCCAGTAGTGTAATATGCAATGCACAGAGAACAATAAGCATGTGACAGCTGGGGGGGGAGTTACCAGAACAGCAGGTGCTGACTTTATACCCTCCTACCACTGCCAATGGGGGGCGCATTCTTCCTAGTTACTTATGCTGCTGATGTAGTTAAAGGGACAGTTCAATGGGAATAATATTATCAATATTTGTTAAATTGTTAGTTTGTGTAATGCCTTCTTAGTTATTCTACATATTCTTTCATACTCTTCATATTCTTTTCATAGTTGATTTCATACCCTTTGCTGTTCCCTGCTGTTGACATTAGGGAGCTTACATTTCAGGTTCTAGCGGTCCTTCTTCTTTCCAGGATGCACCACATCCTTGGAATGTTCCTAACAGTAATTTCTACTGATTGGCTGTTGGATGGGTCAAACATGCTCAGATCTCTACTGAGCAACTGAATTAACCCAGGCGCTGGGTCATGGACAATACTCTAAGCCCTCGTTTTCCGATAAGCAAAAACAACCACTATTATAATAGTGGTTGTTTTTGCTTATCGGAAATGTGGGGGGATTAGAGTGAAAAAGTGCTGCAACTCACAGAGTCACTTGCTCCACAATTTCCACCCAATACTCCCTCCCCTGCACATTCAGGAGAATCTGTGCACATCATAACTTATTGGTTCACATGGACGTAAGGTATGTACTGTGGGAAAACTGTATTATACCAGTCACTGTTGGCAAATTGTATTACACCAGTCACTCCATGGGCAAACTGTATTATACCAGTCATTCCGTGGGCAAACTGTATTATACCAGTCACTGTGGGAAAACTGTATTATACCAGTCACTTTTGGCAAACTGTATTACACCAGTCACTCTGTGGGCAAAGTGTATTATACCAGTCACTATGGGCATACTGTATCATACCAGTCACTGTGGGCAAACTGTATTATACCAGTCACTGTGGGCATTGATATATTTATATATTAAATGAATAGTTAAAAGGGGAAGTTCAGCATAAATACATGTTTTTAAGAAAACTGAAGTAATTTTCTGTAGAGGGCGTGGTAATGGGTGTGGCTAGCAGTGGGTGTGGCTAATACTGGGTGGAGCTTAAGGCGGCAAACGATCTGTGCCTACAAGCTCCTGACGCCTAAATCCGGCACTGGCTGACCTAACAGTGTTTGCTGAACCTGAGTGCTGACCTAACAGTGTTAAGTGAACTAAAGGGCTAACTTAACTGTGTCTGCTGAGCTGGAGAGCTAACAGTTGATTTCTGGCAATGTAATCAATATACATATTGATAAATATGTATTTCCTTTATCCTTAAGATGCAGGTACAGGATAAAGGACATACCTTTGAAGATTGTAATGTTAACATATTGGCAAAGCAACGTGACTGGTTCAAGAGAGGTGTCAAGGAGGCCATTTATGTGAAAATAAAGAAACCAAGCCTAAATAGAGGTGGGGGGGGTTCGACACCAACTGTCTGCCATGTACAATGCTGTTTTGACACCTTACTCTGGACATTCCTATAACACCTTAGCCACTATCCAATCACGCCCTTAACACTTGGCTGTGATATGCTAATTGGGATTTTCCAGGGTACATAATTGCCACAGATTCTTGTACAAGTCATTCTGAATTGAGAAAGCCAGTCGGATGACTAGCGAAAAGGTCTTCAAGAACTAAACTTCAAGTCCAGTTGATCTAATTGAATACAACAGATATACCATGACCTGGATGAATGAGAACCTTCACAAGCATAAATGAAAGCAAGTACAAACTTTTGATTCCCACGTGAGCCTTTGAAGGAAGAGCAGTCTAAACATTATTAAACAGTAAAAAAAACAGTACCTGTTGGCTGTAAAAATGAGCATTCTTTATTTTTAGAAACTCATCTAGCTTTTTTTAAACTATCCAATGTACCATCACAATGTCCAATGGAAGACAGTTCCATAATTTTACCATTCTTACAGTGAAAAACCCTTTCCGAACTTGAAGATTAGGGGCATCTATAATGAAAAAAAACACATTGACCCTTTGCAAAGTTAAATTTATGTACTCTGTGCTGCCTGAATCCTATCTCTGTCAGTGACTTTGTTTAACCATGGTGTCAGATCTCTGTGCAGCACTCCCCCCTTCCCCCTCCCCTCTGTTACCTCCTCCATGTCTCAACTCCGGCTACCCGACAAGCTTATCATGTGCAGTAGGAGTTAAAAGTTCAACATCTTGAAAAACACACCCACGCACAGTGGCCAATAGAAAGCAGATCTCTCCGTATACTGCTGCTCCCTCTTTGTGACCCATCATTAATCAGTGAAGTCTATCAAGAAGGGGGTCAAGTGCAGCCTTATATCTGCCAACAAAGCTACCTCTCTCCCCCTGCTAATGCTCAGATCTCTATGTTTATTACAGAGCATGGAGGAGGGAGGGACTTGAGCAGGGAAGAGGGTCACGTCACAGGGATTTGATTGACAGTCCAAGTAGGAGTAGAGGAATGCAATCACGTATTCTTCTAACTTGTGTATATCAGGACAGAAAGGGAATCTGAACAAAAGTGAATTCCCCCCGTTGGGGGGAATTATAGAACACATGGAAAGAATGAAAAAAAAGTTCATTTTCCCACTATAGATGCCCCTTAAGGGATGTCCACATGTTCTCTGACATGTTCTATTGGTAAACATTTCCCCAGATAGTTTATTGTATGGCCCGTTAATGTATTTATACACAGTAATCATATCCCCACGCAAGCGCCTTTTCTTAGTGTGCATAAATGTAAGTTATCCAATCTGTCGTCACATCATATTTCAGCTCCCCTAGTCCTCTTATTAATTTAGTTGCCCTTCTATAAACCCTTTCCATTTCCAAGATGTCCTTTTTGTACACAGGATTCCAAAATTGCACTGCATATTCCAAATGAGGCCTTACCAAGAATAACTTTTTTTCCTTGAATCCATACCTCTCATTATACAAGACAATATCTTGTTGGCTCGAGTTATAGTTGCCTGGCAATTGTTGCACTCTCCTTGCTATAATCACAAAATTAATTTTAGGGAGATTGTATATAATATCAGTGAAACTCCCTAAATTTTAGAGAGAGGTAGGTACGGTGAGATTCCAATTCATGGGCAGCTTTGTTGCACTATAGGAGAAGCACATGAAATGAGGAAAGTTAGTTTGTGTTTATCTTTGACACTGCGGTATAATTATTTAAAAGTAAGTTATTCTATTGTTAATACAGATTAAAAGAAATAACAAAGTGCCATCTGAGCATGGATGCAAATAGATCATAAAGGAATGTAAAGCCCAAAACTGGGATGTGGCAGCCATCATTGTGTTGTAATTTCAAAACCCCTTTCAGCTCTGGTCATTTCGTGTATGACCGTCATTTGCTACTTGCTTTTGAACTGGGGGTGCCTAGAAAGGAGTAAGTAATCACAATTGTTTCTTATCTTTATTTAAAACTAACTAGATATTTCTTTTCTTGTTAAAATACATTTTAAAGCTCTTTTGAATATGCCCAGAAAGGGCATGGCCATTTACCTTTTAATAAATAAAGGCATTTTTTTTTATAAAAATGTAATTTAAAAAAAATTCAACCAAATTTTACATAGTCATTAACTAGAACAAAGGTCAATATCCTAGATATAGCAACTATTGCATGTCAGTTTCATAATAAAAAAACATGAGTTTATTTTACTTGAATAGTATAGACCTTTTAATATTCAGTTCTGCAATGCCCCCTTCTGGACAAAAAGTGGGAAAAGTAAATTTGGTTAATTGAAAATGGTTTCCCTGCCTGTGCATTATCACACAGTTTGCTAGAAAGTTATACATTGGGGTCACGAACAGGCTTCTTCACATATGACAATTAATTTTGATGTGGTAAGAAAAAAGCTCCACTGCCTGTAAAGTAAAATTTGTACAGAATAGGTGATTCAAATCTAAACAGTGATACAGTCTCCTCCACAGGTAGAGTAGTGATTAGAGATGGACCGAACACGAGTTCGACCAGAACTTTAATAGTTCAGACAAACTCGAATTCTTCCAAACTATCCCAATTTGGGAACTAGTTCATTTTTTTTAACTCGCTGACTTATTTTTGATTTTAGATAATTATTGAATTCTCAAATCTGTAACCCTTGAAAGTAGCCTTTCATTTTAGTAACACTTGAATACAACCTTCGATTTCAGTAACCCTCAAATGTATTGTTCGGTAACCCTCCAATTGGCCATAACCCTTGAATGTAGCATGCAGAAACCTGACAAATGATCAATTGTGGGGGAAGGTAGTGTTTAAAGCAGTTTTGGTGATATGGACATGTTCCCCAGACCATTTCCCAGGTGCCAAAGCCATTTACATTAAAGGACATCTCCTACCTCATAAGAACATCTTTTAGAAAGAATGGCCTCTTTAAAATATGGTCATACTGTATAGTATAGTTTTTCTTATGAATTCATTACTGTATGCTTGCTATGCTTCTGGATGCCTCATGGAAACTGAGCAATTTAGTTTATAACTGACAGTTAAAGATGGACTAGAACTATTCTAGTTCGAACAAACTCGGATTTCTTGTACTGTCCCAGACCCGGATTTCTCGGATTTTCGATATTTTCCAGACTTTCGATAATTATCGAATGTTTGAACGCTCGAGGCGTGCAAATATGTGAGTAAAATGTCTATTATACCAATATGCAAGAAATAGCGAATTATCGAATATGCAAGTAAAATGTCTATTATACCAATACACGAGTAAATATCGAATTATCGAATCTGCGAGTTGTTCATGGATAATTATTGAATGTTAGAACACAAGAGCTCGAAAGTAGCGCGTGTGAGAGTAAAATCTATTTTTTCTTAAGTCCTGGATATTTGAACATGTTCCCCAGACCATTTCCCAGGTCCCACAGCCATTTACATTAAAAGGTATATTTACTAATTTTCAAAAATAGTACCTTTATATTCCACTTTTTTCAGATTTTAAATCTGAGCAGTAGATTCTGAGAAATCATCATTTTAATCACAGCATTTGCAGGGAAAGACCTGTCACTCCAGAAGCAGAAATTAGTATAGTATAGTATTTGAGGTTAAATAAAGACATAAGTCCTCCATCCAGTCCAACCCATCTAGCAATATCCTCATTTCCTGCCTAACTGGTTATCTAGAGGAAGGCAAAAAAAAACCCACCAAATTTATGAAGGGGAAAAAAATTCCTTCCTGACCAAGTGGCAATCGGAAATTTCCCTGGATCAACTCTACTTTATGTATCAATACCAGTAACTTGCAACATTCCTTGTTTGCAGAAACTCATGCAGCTTTTTTTTTTTTTTTAACTGACCAATGAACCTGCCTTAACAAGGTCCACTTGAAGACCGTTCCATAGCTTTACCGTTATCACAGTGAAAACACCTTTCCGAACTTGAAGCCTAAACCTTTTTTCTTCAAGTCTTAAGGGATGTCCACGTGTCCTCCGATATGGTCTGTTGGTTAACAATAACCCAGATAGTTTATTGTATTGCCCGTTAATGTATTTATACACAGTAATCATATCCCCACACATGCGCCTTTTCTCTAGTGTGCATAATTGTAACTTTTCCAGTCTCTCTTCATATACAAGCTCCCCCAATCCCCTTATTAATTTAGTTGCCCTTCTCTGAACCCTTTCCATTTTAAAGATGTTCTTTTTGTACACATGATTCCAAAATTGCACTTCATATTCCAAATGAGGTCTTACCAATGCTTTGTAAAGAGGGAGAATAACATTTTCCTCCCTTGAATCCATACCTCTCTTTATACAAGACAATACCATGCTGGCTCTGGCTGTTGCCACCTGGCATTGCTTGCTACCTTTAAGTTTGTTATCCACCAAAACTCCAAGATCCCTTTCCAACAGGGATTCACTTAACACAGAGCCATTTATAGTATAAGCAGCACAAGGATTTTTAAGTCCAAAATGCATCAACTTACATTTATCAATATTGAATCTCATCTGCCACTTAGCAGCCCAATATGACAATCTATCTAGATCCCCCTGCAACTATTGCACATCCTCTGAAGTTTTTAATGGTCGACAAAGTTTTGTGTTGTCAGCAAACACAGAAACCTTGCTGACAAAAAAAAGCCTTTGCAAAATCCAAGTAAACTACATCTACTGCTATGCCAGAGTCTAAATTTCTACTCACTTCCTCATAAAAGCCAAGCAAGTTAGATTGACAAGATCTGTTCCTCCTAAATCCATGCTGGTTACTACTTATAATGTCAGTCCTTGAAAAATACTCCAGAACCTGTTCCCTTATTAAACATTCCAGTATCTTCCCCACCACTAAAGTTAAAGGGCATGTCCACCCCCCTGTGCGTCTCTGATGGTATTTGTTCTAGAATATTGGAATGACATCAGCCTTTTTCCAATCCAGAGGCACACTTCCAGACATGAGGGAATCTGCAAAAATAAGAAAATGGCCTAGATAAAACTGAACTTAGCTCCCTAAGCACCTGAGGGTGTATTTTATCTGGTCCAGGAGATTTATTAATATTAACATTATTTAGTTCTTTCTGTACCATATCCTCAGTTAATCAAAGTGCACTTGAATATTTTATACCATTATTGCTACTAATATCTGTACTTGTATCTTCTATAGTGTATACAGACATTTGATTTATAGCCATCCTCCGTAACTAACTTATCCCCCTTCATTAATGGTGCCACATTCTCAGTCCTCATCTTCTTACTATTAATATACTTAAAAAAAAAATTTAGGCTTAGTGATGTTTTGTTCAGCTATCCTAACTTCATTATTAATTTTAGCTAGTTTGATTGCTTGCTTATACTCCTTGTTACAGTTTTTAAAATCCCTAAAGGCCCTTTCTGTTCCCACTGACTTCTTCCTTTCCATTAGCCTCTTTACATTAGAATTCAGCCACATGGGTGCTGATTTATTTTTTTTACATTTATTTCCCAAAGGTATAAACTTGGATTCTATGGTATACACACTGTTAAAAAATGGATACAAAAGTATAGAAAAAATGGATACAAACGGACAGAAACACATGCTGTGCGTTTCTGTCAGTTTCTAGTGTGAACGAGCCCTTAAAGGGCATGTCCACCCCCAAAACTATAATCCCCCCAGTAATGGCCCCATCACGTAGTGTAATAAAATCCTTACCTCACATCCAAGCTCCATATGGTTCTCCTGTAGTCCCCCCCAAAGTCCCAAAAACTGCCCACCAGGAAGATAGCAGAGCCCATATAGGACTCTGCCTCCTATCTGGCCTCCGGGAGAAGTTTGGCATGCATACTGCAGCCCTTCTCCCCTCCCTCCCCTCCCTCTCGATTAGGATTCCCTCCCCCTAGCATAAAGCCCTTTCCATAAAACATTCCCCCTGTCCCCCCAGCCCCAACCGCTATATTTTTATTATTAGAAAGTGCGCCAAACATTACTTACCTTCCCTCTTTCCTCCGCCGCACTGAACTCCCGGCAGCCACGTACGTGATTGGCTGCCGCTCAGCCAATCACAGACGCGACTGCCGATCCCACCCCTCTGCTTGAATTTTCTCGCAAGCAGAGGACCTGGCAGTGCGGCGGAGGAAAGATGAAAGGTAAGTAAAGTTTGGGGCACTTTCTAATAATAAAAATATAGCAGTTGGGGCTGGGGGGACGGGGAATGGTATATAAAAATTTTTTTTCAAGGGTGGACATGCCCTTTAAACAGTCCACTTCTGTTCAGTACCTTTACCTGATAATACCTTTTCTCAGTTGACATTCTGAAGAGCTACTTGTAACCTGGGAAAATTTGCCTTCCTAAAATTAAATGTCTTTGTTAACCCAGCGCACTTTTCCTTTCGATAACAAAGTCCAAAGGCCACTATTTCATGGTCACTATTCCCTAAGCCTCCAGTTACCTTTATATCTATAATGCGCTCCACAATGTTAGATATTACCAGATCCAACAGAGCTCCTTTTCTAGTAGGAACCTCAACCACCTGTGAGAGAAAATTATCCTGCAGCAAATTCAGGAACTCATCGCCTTTTTCTGTGATGGCAGTTCCACTACACCAATCAATGTCAGGGTAATTAAAGTCCCCCATAATGAGCACACTCCCCAAACTTGAAGCTGACTCACTTCCTCTCTGTTAGCATTTGGTGGCTTATAGCAGACACCAACAATGACATTATCCCCTTTCCTGTTGCCTAATTAAACCCATATTGCCTTCACTTTAACATATCGCCAGTTATCTCTTCTTTTAAATTTGGATTCAATTCTTTTTTAACATAAATACATACTCCTCCCCCTTTCCTTTTTTCTCTGTCCAGCCTAAACAAGACGTATCCTTCTAAATTTACAGTCCAGCTGTGAGAACTGTTTCTGCTATACCTATTACATCATACTTTTCATTCATCATATCATCAACGCCATAATTTCCAATTCACCTATTTTGTCAGACAGGCTTCTTGCATTTGCAAACATACATTTTAGATGTAATTTATTCATACACTTTAATACACATGCCTCTCTATGCTAGCCCCACCCCCTTTCCACCCACCACTGGCCTATCTACACCCTGCTTTCCTCCTGGGCTATCTATCCCAGCGAGACTTCTAATACCCCCCCCAACCTAGTTTAAAATCTCCTCCAGCCCTCTAGCCATCTTCTCCCCTATAAGAGCTGCACCGCCATCAGTGAGGTGCAATCCATCCCTACTAAAGAGCCTGTAGCTGACAGCTTAGTCTGCCCAGTTCTCTATAAACCCAAACCCTTCTTCCTTACACCACTCTCTTAGCCACGCATTAATGCTCCTAAGCTCCCGCTGTCTCCCTAGCTTTTAACTTGGCCCCTAGCTCTCGGAAATCATGTTTAAGGACCTCACCTCCTCCTCTAACTTTGTCATTGGTACCAATGTGAACCAAGACCACCAGGTCACACCTGGCCCCACCCAATAATCTATACAAAAAACAGAATTCTCGTGCACAAACAATTCTAATTGCAGATTGGCTACCTCCATAAGGTTGCTACTACAAACAGTCTGCTAAACCCTGGATAAATAAAAGCAATTAGTTCAATAAGTTGGCCAAATTATTTTAAGCCCAGTCACCACATCAAGGTTGCTTTCATTAACTGGGTCCTAACCTACTGGTACTTGCAGGGCTGCCATCAGAATTTTCAGGGCCCCATACTATTTCAATTACTGGACCCCAGCCGGGCCCCAGCTGCACCCCCCCCCCCCCCACACCCTCCCAGCCCCCCCACACAGGAGATCATTGGAACACCAGTCCCAACAACAAGAGACCCCCCCCCTCTCCTTTACAGCCCCTGCCCCAAGCAAAGTAGTTGGCAAAAGCAAAAATCAATATCTTTATATCTACATACAATGTGGATGCCAGGCAGGGAAGATCAGGGGCATGTCCGGGCTCTTCATGTGCCGCGCGCCGGAAATTTTTTAGGCCACGCCCTTTCTCTGCCCCAATTAGGCCACACCCACTATGTACTTAATAGAGATGGCCAAAAAGACATAGACAGACAACCACAAACATAAACACACAGCCCGATAGTGATAGACAGAAAGACAGTGAAATAGACAGACAGAGATAGAGATCAGAGAGTTGGACAGAGAGACACAAAGACACAGTAAACTGGCAATTTCATTATATACTGGTAGCAATTTGGTCGTTTTAAACTTACTGTTGTGTTCAGTTGTAGTCAGACGCTTGCCCACACCTTGGGCCAGGGAGACCTTCTTGAAGTTCTTGTACCTTCTAGATGGACCTCTGCCCCCTATCTATCTCTATCTGTCCCTCTCTCTCTGTAACTTATCTCTATCTATATATGCCTCTTGTTTATCTATTTTACTATGTCTATCTGCTTCTTGTCTATCTCTCTGGTCCCTTCATCTATCTATCTAAGTAACTCTGCTATCTATCTATCTATCTAAGTAACTCTGCTATCTATCTAAGTAACTCTGCTATCTATCTATCTATCTAAGTAACTCTGCTATCTATCTATCTAAGTAACTCCTGTATCTAATCTATCTATCTATCTATCTATCTATAACTCTGCTATCTATCTATCTATTCTATCTATCTATCTAGTAACTCTGCTATCTATCTATCTATCTATCTATCTATCGATCTATGTACTCTGCTATCTATCTATCTATCTATCTATCTCTATCTGTAACTCTGCTATCTATCTATCTATCTATCTATCTATCTATGTAACTCTGCTATCTATCTATCTATTCTATCTATCTATGTAACTCTGCTATCTATCTAGTCTATCTATCTATCTATCTAGTAACTCTGCTATCTATCTATTATCTTATCTATCTATGTACCTCTGCTATCTATCTATCTATATCTATCTATGTAACTCTGCTACTATCTATCTATCTACTATGTAACTATCTGCTATCTATCTATCTATCTATCTATGTAACTCTGCTCTCTATCTATCTATCTATCTATGTAACTCTTCTATCTAGCTATCTATCTATCTATCTTCATAACTCTGCTACTATCTATCTATCTATCTATCTAAAGTACTTGCTATCTATCTATCTATCTAAGTAACTACTCTACTCTGTATCATAACTCTACTATCTATACTATAGCTATACTCTCTATCTATCTATCTATCTATCTATCTAAGTAACTCTGCTATCTATCTAGCTATCTATCTACTAATACTCTCTATCTATCTATCTATCTATCTATCTATCTAAGTACACTCTGCATCTATCTATCTATCTATCTATCTAAGTAACTCTGCTATCTATCTATCTATCTATCTAAGTAACTCTGCTATCTATCTATCTATCTATCTAAGTAACTCTGCTATCTATCTATCTATCTATCTAAGTAACTCTGCTATCTATCTATCTATCTATCTAAGTACTCGCTATCGTCTATCTATCTATCTAAGTAACTCTGCTATCTATCTATCTACTAAGTAACTACTCTGCTATCTATCTAGTAACTCTGCTATCTATCTATCTAAGTAACTCTGCTATCTATCTATCTAAGTAACTCTGCTATCTATCTATCTAAGTAACTCTGCTATCTATCTATCTAAGTAACTCTGCTATCTCTATCTAAGTACTTGCATCTATCTATCTAGTCACTCTGCTATCTATCTATCTATCTAAGTAACCTGCTATCTATCTTTTCTATCTTTGTAAAGGGGCTTGCCCAAGGTACAGTTTCTTGGGGGGTTGCGTAGATTGCAGGGACCGAATACTCCAGAACGAAAAAACAAACAGTTTGTGAACAACAGTTCCAGGTTTAAGCTGACTGCAATCAGCTTTATTTCACCAGCCCAGAGCACAGTGGTACATCCATAAAACAAACTAAAAATAAATCCTAGCCTGTTCGGCTCTAACTAACATTGAGAATTCCCTCTCTATGTGACAGAGAGGACCTAATATCCACTCTGAAATAACACCATACAACAGTTAGTTCCTCACTGTGTTTGGCTCTCCCTTTCTTTTCTGCCTCCAGACAGCCTCCTGGAAAAAGAGAAAAGAACCCTTGAGACACCTTATTCAAAGGTTTTCCCCCTGCTGCCTAATGAGGCTATTATTAGCCAGGATCACCAAAGCCTGGATAGTCTGGTGAATGGAAGTCCCACCCCCTCACTTCCATTCGCTCCAGGGCCCCTTTTACCAGCTTTTCCAAAAAGCCAAATGCAGTGAAAGAACACCCTTTCACTACTGAGCTACTTACCCTGGAGCTCAATACATATAAGAGAGAAATCTGGGGGAAATATACACACCTTCCACCACTATCCCAGCATTTCTCTCACACTATCTATAATCTATCTATCTATCTATCTATCTATCTATCTATCTATCTATCTATCTATCTATCTATCTAAGTAACTCTGCTATCTATCTATTCTACTATCTATAATCTAATCTATCTTCTGCACTGAGCCGGAATAGATTTATCGAGTCCTCCTTCTCCTCCTAACTAGTGATGCCCGTCTCCGGTCTCCCATGGTCTGAGACCAGCGCGTCCTAGGCAGCCGTCCCTGTACTTGCGCGGCGCCGTGACGTCACGGCTATGCGTCGGGCGGTGCCGGGACATTTCAAAGGGAAAGTCGCAGGGACTCAACTAATTTGCGCAGCCTGGACATGCTCGCGGAGTCGCGGCAGCTGAAAAAAAGTTCAACATAGCGGGCCCCAGGCCCCCCACATTGTGGTCTCCCTCTCCGGGCCCCAGAAACCTCTCGGGCCCGTACAGAAGTATCGCCTGTACCACCCCCTGATGGCGGCCCTGGGTACTTGCCTTTTTGGCTACATGCTTGACAGCTTCTCTCGTGTGGCCTGAATGCTTGAAGCTGACTCTCTAGTTTAAACTTTTGCTCAAACGACACATGACCTAAATCTGGGGGGAGTACAATTACCTAGAAGGCTTGGTCAAACCTTCAATGTAACACACAATATAGAAAATTGGGCTGTTGTACATCCGTATTAAAGTGCAACTAGAGACCAAATATATACGTACAAAAAACAGAATTCTATTGCACAACATTTTAATTGCATATTGGCTACCTCCATAATGTTGCTACTACAAACAGCCTGCTAAACCCTTGATAAATAAAAGCAATTAGTTCAATAAGTTGGCCAAATTATTTTAAGCCCAGTCACCACATCAAGGTTGCTTTCTTTAAATGGGTCCTAACCTACTGGTACTTGCCTTTTTGGCTACATGAGCTGACAGCTTCTCCTGTGTGGCCTGAATGCTTGAAGCTGTACAACAGCCCAATTTTCTATATATGTGTGTGCCCCACCCAATAATCTGTCTACCGACACGATCCACCACATGCCGAACCCTAGCACCAGGCAGGCAACACACACAGTTTGGCATGTAGGGTCTTGGCGGCAGATTACCCTATCTACCTTCCTTATAATGAGTCCCCTACCACTACCACCTGCCTAGCATTCCTGATCCTAAGTTCTTCCTCCCTATATCAAGATGGCAGTCCCCTGGGTGCTCACGGGACTAGCCCCCTCCATACATGCCAGTTCCAAGCTGTCCCCCTCCACTTCATCACCTAAGGGGGAAAATCTTTTGGGATGGGCATCTGGGAAGAAGCAACCCTACCCTTCCGTCCCCCCACTTCCCCTAGAACGCTAACAAAACTACCTCCCCCCTCAACATTCCCTGTCCCACTTCCACCCAACTCTATACTGGACGCCCGCCCAGCCAGCCATGCTGCCTCCCCCCGCAGCTCCCAATCTCGCACACATAAGTAAACCATTAGAGTATCATCCTGATGTAATATTCCTTAATCCATTATATTTAATTGTATTTCATAGAACTTTTCAAACTATTTGATACCCATTGACTTTAATGGGTCCATATTGAATTTTCCTATAGTTTGAAATTCAAAAATGGGCCGAACTTTCAAAAGTTTAACCATCTCTACTGACAGTTGCTAACTGGAAGAACCAGAACAGTGTGAGGGATTTCAGGTTAGACTTATATATTTCAGATTTTAAACTATTACCGTTTATGGTTTTGGGGGGTGATTCACCTGTACAGTATGTAAGTTTTCATTTGGGGCTGGACTTGCCCTTTAATTACCAAGTTATTTTATTGTATTTAATCCAAACTTTTCAAACTATTTTCCTCATTGATGAACCAAATTTCAGCAAGTTCGGCCATCCTTAGTAGTATTTTCATTCTAGCAAACCTCAATGGCTTCAGCAAATTAGTTTTGGTGCACATGTTAAAGCTTACAAAAAGGCACGGTGGCTCACTGGTTAATCCTGGATTAAAATTTTCCTTTGGTTATATTTGAAAGAATATAGAATGAGCCTGTAGTTTCACAGTTGGCACTGCAGATTGCCCTACACTGATGATGGCTCAATAAGTCGAAACTGGTATGTGGCTGGCTCTCTAGTTTCGCATTAAGCTCGTGGAATGCTGTAAAACCTTTTAATAGATATAGCATCTCCCAAGGGCTACCATACTACCATGGAAATTACTCAGAAGTCTCCGTTCCTATTTTGCACTACATTAGTGTAAATTACAGTCCCCTAGTTATTAGGGATAGGCCCCACTACTAATTGTAAAATTTTTTTAGGGGGTCAGCCCTAAGTGCGGTTAGGAACCAAATTTGCCAATAGGTCATGAGTAAGGTGAGGCTACCGGCGTTGGGTGTAGGAGTCCAAGTAACAAGGCAGTGGAGTGACCGGAGGAGCTGAGAACGGACACGGGGATTCGGAACACACCGGAGGAGCGACAACGATCTATTACCTGTTTGTCGGGTGAAGAGTGTGGTCCATCCCGATAGGAGTCCTGGCTTCTCACGTAAGTAGAATATGCTGAAAATGTGAGGCCATTAGGTATTCCAACAGGAAGTGGGAACTGTGATTATTGGTGTTGTTTGACTCATATTTGGACACCATCCTTTTTCCTTTTGGCCATTAGTTGGTGGATTTGGCTATGTTTCACTGAGCCGGATTAGGGAATTGACCGCTGGGGACGCCCATTGTTATTTATGTTTAAGTTATGGTTATTGATGGAGTTGGGGGGTTGTTACATTGTTGCACTTTTAAAATACTTGCTATGTACTTTAGGGAAGTTGTCTTAAAACAAGATTGGATGATCCAATAAACGTATTTTGCTGCTATTGGGACCTGTATTGTTAGTGCCTTTTTGTATAGGGTCTTTTTTCTGGGGAGCTGTCTACTGGCCCCCGACTAGGTTTGTAGGAAGCCAAATTTACAAGATTTCATTGGGTATTAAAATATCTATTGGATAAGATGGAAAAAAAGAGCACTCCATAAATGAGCGGAGAAACCCAGTCACCCAGGTGCATAAACCCCTAGTCCCACACAAATTGCCCCTCAAAGGCTGTCCATGCACTATATACCTGTCTCAGCCCATTGTTCTGGCTCAATCCATGTCAATCAAACAAAGCAACAGAGATCATGCTCATCAGCAGGATGAAGTGCATGAGTATGAAACACGTCAGACGCTGTCTTTAATAAAGCTCTTTTACACTGTTTCCAGGTTCCTGGGGTGAGTGCAAGGCCTTGTCAAATTACAAAATGTAATAGGCACATAATGGAAAAAGTAACTTTATCACATTTCACATTACCTACCTTGTGCCACAATAGGGGAGCATGGGTATTTGATAGCACTCAAAGAAGGTGAATGTTAATCCTTTGTTAAATGGAATGGGTAGAAAATGTATTTATATTCGAAGGTAGGATGGTGCAGTATAAAACCAAGCTATGCACAGACAATAAAGTGGCATCATAAAGTAGGGATTAGTATTATCATAGCAGAATAAGCAGTGTAAGTAACTGGACAGGAAAGAGATCAGTTGACATAGCTTAATAAGAAGTGTTGGAAAAGAAGGAACACAGTTATCTGAAATTACTCACAGCACAGGTGAAATAGGTGGGGGTGAACTAATCTCCCTGGGTAAGGGCAGAGGGAGAGTCGCTTGATATACTAAGACCAACTGATGCTCACAAACAAGACACTACCTTAAGGATAGAGAACTGGCTTTGGGCTTAAACGTGCATGGATGGACTCCTAACATCTAAGGGCAGATTTCAAGATAAAGTAAGTAGGTAAACAGTATTTTTTAAAAATTAAACATATAATTACTTTATTTCTTAAGTTTCACATATTCAATTATTTTTATCCTCGGGGCTAAATCTATTATCATGTTTACAAAGGGCGTGATAGGCCTGATGTTATACTAGGGTTTCTGAACAGCACTCACTGTTTGATTCCTTGTTCATTAGGAATCTTAACACTAAGCTTGTCTAATGGTGGGCCATAGATACTTCGATTCCGGTCGTACAATATCGGGATATCTCCATATCGTACGATTGTCGATCGTGTATGAATATCATTGAAAGATCTTTCAACCATCTTCCAATAATTTCCCCAGTTAAAAATTTTTGGGCCAATCACAGATCTAATTGTACAACCCCAGATTGTACGTCAGATTGCCACCATTAGAAATTAAATGATCTTTGAACCATCTACTCTGGACAGATTATTACTTTTATTAATTTCAACCAATAGCTGAATTATTGGCACACTCTCAAAGTTCCATATAGATAAAAATCAACACCTTTACAAATTGCACTTATAAGGCTCTCCATCTATTGACGTATTCTGTAAATATTACTTGTTACATCATATGAACTGCATTTCCATTGATAGCAGTATTTTCTTGCCCTTGAGCTGTTCAAAATAATTAGACTTAAAGGTCTTCATGGCACTGACTGATAACAAATACCAGGAAGCGTTTTTATTACCTACTACAGGGTGGTTCTTTCAGTTATGTAGATCAATTACTTTTTGTATGAACTGATTTTAGGCTGATAGATCACAAAAACTGCACCTGCCAAATTTCTTGAAAAAAAATAATTATTGGAACAGAGCCCTTGCATCAGGGTACCTACGGCAAAAACAATAATTAAAATAATGTTAAAGCTGTCCTAATTGCACATTTTGTTGATCTGTCCCCTTTTTCTTTAGCTATTCAATTAATTTAATTGCAGTTTTTCTGTAACTGACATGGTGAAGTTGGTATGTGTGATTTGCATTTTCCAGTGGTGCCCCATAGTAATTACTGAACAGCCTCATGATTGTCAGGTCTGAGTGTCAATAAGAGAGAAGGGGGATATTGAGTCAGAGCAAATGTTTATGTATTGAAGGCTATATACACACTTCAGAGTATGTGCTACTTATATGTAATCATTTATAGATTAAGATGAGGTAAGGTAATTTTTCATAGTCACGTGGCTACAAACATAGTAATAGAGGTTAAACAAAGACATTTGCCCATTTAGTCCAACCTTTTTAGCCCACTTATGAGTCCTACCAACATTTGATCGCAGTGGAAATAGAAAAACACCACCCGAATTACTCTACTCTGTATTTCCTTAGTACCATAATTATGAATGTGTGATTCAAAGTTAGCAGTGGCTGACAGTAACCAGTATATATAGTTTGTTGCTGTACTTATGTAGTTTGTTTATGTATTTATTTTTTACTTTTACCCTACTACATTGCAAAGTTAAATATCTTAATGCAGGTTGGATGTACGTGGGTCTTTATTCAACCTCAGATACTATACTATACTATCTATACTATACTACAGTGCAATCTTAAGATCATTACATTAAAAGATTAGCATGTCAAGGGTGATATCTTTTTAACTAAAACGATTAATCAAGAGCTCATTTGAAAAATTTCAATAGGACATTAAACTTTTACTTTTCATTTTGACACTTAGGCCATATTCATAAACGGGCAATTAGCGCCGTAATATTACCGCCGCACATCGCCCGGAAAAAACTACTGCCATTATTTATAATGGTGAGCGGCATCGTGGCAAATGTTTTGAGGCCGCGATTTGCGGCGGTAATTTGAACTATCTTCGAGGCGATACACGCTACAGTACAATACCCAGCCAAAATCCTAGAGCGGGGGCTGGGAGGGGATGCTAGAAAGGATCGCCGTGGGTGGTCGCATTCCTCAGAGGGGTGACCACCCTGCCCACCCCTTAACCCCCAAAAGCACTTTTCAGTGCCCCCCCTGGAGGTCCCACCACCCCCCCAGTGGGCCCTTGTTCTCCCCTCCCCACGAAGTACGGGGTGGGGGGCTGTGAGGGGCTGCTGGGAAGGGGTCGTGGCGGGTGGTCGGATCGCCGTGAGGGGCGAGGGTGGGGTGGGCGTACCACCCCCCCTTGCCACGGGGGACAAGGATGGGTGTGGTACCACCCCGCGCTGCGCTCCTCTGAGGAATGCGACCACCCGCGGCGATCCTTTCCCCATCCCCTCCCAGCCGGGAGATTAGCGCGATGCTTCAGTTACCGCCGCTTATAATAGAAGCGGAGGTAACTGTTGCGATAGGCGCAAAAAGTTACGAGGCTCTAACTTTTCGCGGCTGCTTTCCGACATTTATAAGTCCGGATATCGTGATCTTTGCGAAAATGCAGAGAAAATCGGCCGCGAAAAATAACACTTTTTTAAAATATGCTCCTTATAAGGCAAATACTTTTAGTAATACAGTATTTTCCTTGGGTATCACTAGTTAGTACATTGTGTGTGTACTTGTCCACCGGAAGTTTGCTTCTAAGAATTCCTCATTACTTTATTTAATTCATTTTTTTTCCTTTTAAAACCATAACTATATTTTAGAAACCAATCTGTAAAATGATGGATGATCACCTAAAAATGATGGGTGTCACACCTGGTGTGCAAATGGATTCTTTTCTTATTTTTGTAGTGTAAAGTTACTAAATGAACTGCTAAAATCTGGGATGGTAAGAGTTGTTGATTACGGTAGTTTATAGGACATTAGATCGATCGGCCCACCGGACTGCTGGGGCATACCTCTAGTGAGCCCATAGTTAATTTACCCCAAAACAAGGAAATGGCTAACATTTAGATACAGGAGCAATATAAAACAGAAAATTAATAAATGTAAGGAGTCAGTGGAGTGAAACAGAAATACATTGTGAGAAAAGAAGATGAAATGTTCAGTGGGCCCCAACACCCCATTCCAAGAATCTATCCTTGTAGAGATAAAACTGATGATGCTTACCTTTATTTTGCTCTTTTTACCTATTGTGAAAATGTGAGGTCAATTATTGACCTAGATTCAAACCGAACCATGTGATATATTTCACACACAGTGTATATTTTATTTGGAATCAAAATAATCCTTTCTTACATTATATCATTCCCTGTGGACTTCAGGTATTTATAAATTTGCTAATAATAATAAATGATACAAATGAAGTGTGTCTGATTGAAAGATGTCCATCCCCAACTAAATTTTCCCACAGATCTATACGTTTCTCTTCGCTCCATAGGGTTTCCTGCAGGGCCTGATAAAATCCAGGAAACTGAAGAGTAGGAAGCCTCTCTGATGTAATCCATATTTGCCTCTTCCTGCTCCTCTGAAGGTTTTTGGCATTGCAGTTGAGCTCTCCCTCCCCCTCCCTCGGATCCCTTTGGGAGAAAAAAATAAAATCCTTTAAGGTAAGACCTTTAAAAATCCTTTAAAGGTCTAGATGCTATGTTTAAAATCAAAATCGTTTGCTAAAGTTACTTATCAGACCTGGTTCTCCGCGGCTGCTCTTCAACACAGATCAGCAAAATAGGGGCCAGACAGACAGCCTTGTCAGTCTCAGCCAATCACAGATACTGCAGCTGGTCCGGTCCCTTTTTCTGAACCGTGTGGAAGAGCAGCGGAAGGCCCCAGAACGAGGTCTGGTAAGTACCTTTAGCTACTGATTTCACATTTTTAATCCTTGCAATGTCTAGGTGTGGGGGGATTTCCTACCTTTTAAATGATTTTTTGTTTTTGGGGGTGGAGATACCCTTTAAAACATATTATATTTGCTGCTTAAATAATTTGAAACTAGAGATTCTTAGTATAATATTCAACAAAGCGCTTATTATATATATATAAAATTATATATCATTACTCAATATTAATAAAAAATGATTAACTGTAACAAATATGAACTGATACTACCAATTGCATTTTAACATTAAATAACATACAGTAATATGTTATGTTATATAGATTTCATAATATAACTAGATATTTAATAATTAAACTAGAACTTGCCTATACTAAAGATGTTTGCAGGTTTCTGTTTTCCTATTTCACAAAGGCAGATGTGGGCAAAGGGGCCACATCCAACCTATTGCCTTTCCCTTAATGGACAGTACTTGACAGATATAAATATAAGGTAGATGAAATATATTGTTAAAGGGCATCTCCGCCCTTTTATAACTAAAGTTTAAACACAGCTTAAGGACCCCCCCAAACCTATTTTTTAAACTTACTTTTCCAAAGATATTTTAGAACTTACAGTACTTATATAGCCCATCATCACATCACAGCATCTCTCCTCTCACAGCTTCTTGATATGGCTGTCAGTCAAAGCTGTGATGCTGATTTCACAGATAATGGATGGTGGCTATTACAGAGGCAGTCTCCCCTTCTGCTGTGCAGGATATAATTACATGTAGCGGCAGCGAGAGGCTATATCTGCTGCTGAGGGATTGGGCCAGTTAAACTTTATTCTATAAAAAATGAGTAAGGATCAATTGATTAGTTAAAATTGAAGAATAAATCTAAAAATATTAAACACATGGTCCTCCTTGTAAATTGTATGTTTCTTATTTGGATTTTAATCTGCTATCTACTGAGTGTCTGGAACAGCTAATAATCAAATACAATTAACCTGTAAATTAATTTAGTTTTAAGGACACTGTTATAGCTTTTTATGTTGATATTAAATTAATATTAAGCATAATGAAGTTCAACCTAATTAAACAACACACTACAAAAATGCAGGTTCATTTTTGACTCAAACACATTGTATATATTTGGGTTGATGTTTACACAGCCGCTACCGGCTTTTCTACTCTTAAGTCTCATTAACCCCCGTCCAGCGATGTACTGAGGTGTTACACGCAGCAACGCAATAAGCAGTTGCGCAACCTTTGCAACCAATGCCGACTGCAGTTGTTTAGAGGAATTTGTTTGCTGGCATTAAAGATTCAGATGGGTTAAAAAAAAAAAAAACAAGGAAAATTTCAAAATAACCCCCCCGCCACCCCCCCCCCTCACCCCCCCCGCCCCCCTCCCCCCCTCCCCCTTCCCCACCCCCCCTACCCCCCACTCCTCCCCCCCCCCGCCCTTACACCACCCCCCCCTCCCCCGCCTCCACCGTTTCCCCCCACCCCCCCCTCCCCCCTCGCCCCCCCAGCCGCTGCCCCCCCCCCACTCCCCCCCACCCTTCCCACTCACCCACCCCCCCACCTCCCCACCCCCCCCCCACACCCCCCCCCCCCCACCATCCCCCTCCCCCCACCCCCCCACCCTCTCCTCCCCCCCCCCCTCCCCCCCCTCCTTTTCCCCCCCCCCCCCCCCCCCCCCCCCCCCCCCCCCCCCCCCCCCTTTTCCCCCCACCCTCCCCCCCCCATCCCCCCCCCCCCCCCCCACCTCCCCTTCCTTATCCCCCCCGCCCCCCCACCCCTCCTCCCCCCCACTTCCCCCCCCCCCGCCACCCCACCCCCCCCCCCCCCTCCCCCCCTTCCCCCCCCTCCTCCTCTTCCCCCCCCCACCCCCCCCCCCCCCCACACCCCCCCCCCCCCTCTTCCCCCCCCCCCCTCCCCCCATTCCCCCCCCGCCCCATTCCTCCCCCCCCCCCCCCCTTCCCCCCTCTCCCCCCCCCCCCCCCCCCCCCCCCCACCCTTTCCCCCCCCACCCACCCCCTCCCCCCTCCCTCCCCCCCACACCCCCCCCCCCTCCCCCCCCCCCCTACCCCCCCCCACCCCCCCCCCCCACCCTACACCCTCCTCATCACCACCCCCCCCCCCCCCCCCCCCCAACTCCCTCCTCCCCACCCCCCCCCCCCCCCCCCCCCCCCCGTCCCACCCCCTCCCGTCCCCCCTTACCATTCTGCCCCTCCCCCACGCACCCACGCCCCCTCTCCCCCCCACCCCCCCCCCCAACCAACACCCCCCAACCCTTTTTACAACACCCCCCTCAACACCCCACCACAACCCCTACCAACAACTAAAACAGCCAACTCCACCCCACTATCAAACAACCCACACACCAAACCCAACATAAAACCACAACCCCCCCTCCCCCCCACCCCCCCTCCCCCTTCCCCCCCCACTCCCCCCCCCCCTCCCCTCCCGCCCCCCCCCCCCTCCTTCCCACCAACACTCCCCCCCCCACCCCCCCCCCCCTCCTCCCCCCCCCACCTCCCGCCTCCCCCCCCCCCAACCCCCCCCCCCCCCCCCCCACACTCCGCCCCCCCCCCCCCCCTTCCCCGCACCACAACTCTCCCACCCCCTCCCCTCCCCCCCCCCTCCCTCCCACACCCCTCCCCCCCCCCCCCCTACCCCCACCCCCTCACCCTCTACCCCTCACCCCCACCCCCCCCCCCCCCCCTCCCCACCACCCCCCCCCCTTCCCCCCCACCCCTCCCCCCCCACCCCCCCGCCCACCCCCCCCCCCCCCACCACCCCCCCCCTCTCCCCCCTCGCCCCTCCCCACCGCCCCCCCCCACACCCTCCACCTCCCCCCCTTCACTTCCCTCTACTCTCTCTCCCGCTGTGTATAGATCGCTCTTATACAGTAGTTTTAATACATTGATATGTGCTATGCTACCATTTCAAACTCCATGTTGGAGCTTTATAGCTGCTACCTGTGATTTAACATCAGTTTTTGATGCTAATGCATAATAAGTCTACTTCTACAATAAGCCTGTTATATATGTCCCCACCATGAATATTTAGCTGGGTTAATAGTTAACTTCTTGCAGGGGAGGCATGCATTACTTTATAGCTATTGCCTTAGGTGAGTGGTATTTATAACACATCAGCAGCAGTCTTTGGACTTTGCTTTTTATTTTATTGAAGCTAAGATTAGTAATTGTTTAACTACAGTGTATGCAACAGCTGCCTTTTGCCAGTTAATGTACACTACTCTGCTCATTGTCTCTTAGGACAGATTACTCATTGCAAATATGAGTACTCAGTAACTAAAACACAGTCTTACCGGGACTTTCGAGCTCTTCCCAGTTTAACTCAAGTTCTCACCTATTTCGTCCGCCTCTCACACTTTTCAGGGATGTTTTTTCACCAACTTGTAACCAATCCCAATGTGGTGTCCTTCATTAGTCTAGGTCTGTTTCCTCCAGATCCCCGGTCAATATCATCACGCTATCTGACATCCCAATACTCTCAAAACCAACTTGTGTTTCTCCTCTGCCTATGTCATTATTGCAGGCCTGGCAATGTCTTATGCACCATAATAGCCTCCAATCTTAAAAGGCCATATACCTTATTAAACCTTCTTCTGAATACATTATAATTTCCCCTTATTTATATTTACTTGGGATGAGTATGTTATTTAATGGAGGGGAGATTACCCATTTAATAAAGGCCATGATTAGGCCAACGACTGGGGATGGAGGACTATAGATCTTCTATATCCAAGGCTACAAATATTATATCAGATTTCACTGTGACACAAACTAATTTCTTAGTATAACTCCAGTGTCTAACACAAACTAATTTAATGATACCAGAAGAGATATAAAATATGGTCCAATTTCTGGCTGATATGCTCAGATGGTCCTCCTTCCCCGACCTGATTTGCCTACCTGGGGGTTTTTTAAAAAAAAATTTTTTAAGCAAAGATTACAAGAAAGAAAAATATTGAATAAAGGATGGTCCAGATAAAAAGCATTTTGTATCTAGTAGTACTATAAGAGGAAAAATCTTGGGAAAGATACATAAAATATCAGAAGGATATGCTAACCTACATATAAATTAAGTTGGCTCCCCTCTTGACATGTGTGTAAAATATCTTTTTTGTCAAAAAATGGTAACTAAGAAATAGAACTCCTTTACAAAAGCAGAAATAGTCCATCTAATCTAAAAAAGAATGAGAAGCCCTAAAAGTTGTAAAAATGGAAGATGTGGTTATAAGAATTGCAGATAAAGGGTGGATATTGTGATAATAAAAAAGAGAAGTACCAAGCAATAGCATTAAGCCAACTTATGAATAAGTAACAAAATGGATTATTAAAGGAGAACCCATTGAGTCACATCTAAAAACCTAAAATTGATTTGGATGAAGTTCATGCATAAGGATTGCTTTGTAAGAAAGAAACAGGGAATTCAATAAAGTTCTTATTGTTAAAAATGGTGCTAATTTTGCCCCAACCACATCAGATGTTAGTCTCCATTTGAAAGCTAACATTGATCAGTTGAGGCAAAATTAGCACCATTTTAACAATAAGAACTTTTATTGAATCTCGCTGAAAGAATTTATGTGGGTTAAAAAACAGAGCATGCCAACTTTCTACACAATAACCAACTTTAAAACTAGGGTATAAATGAGGAGCAAAAATTGCATGCTTTTTATATAATTGGAAAGTTGCCTGCAGTTAAAAAAAATCAAAGAATATATATATATAATAATCTAACCTGAATAAGGTATTGGGGAGAAGGGTTTAATAAGGTATATGGTCCTTTAAGATTGGAAGTTATTATGGTGCATCCAAAGAAACACAAGACCCTGACAAAGCCTACAATTAAGAAGTAGATGGGAGAAAACGCAGTCCGTTTGGGATCTGAAACCAGATTAAAAAACCTGCGTTATTGCAAGTTTGCGCATACTGCGGGTTTTTGTTACGATCGTGGTCATAAATGTATGGCGGATGTTCGTATACTATGTTCTTTTATAGAATACCTTGCGGTAGTAAATTACTGCAATGGTTTTCAATGGGGGATCATAATCATGAGTAGATTGATAAATCGATATCATAGATTGAAGATGGTGAAGCTAGGGGGAAGATAATTTACATTTATCACTTGCAACTGTTGACTTTATAAGTATTAAGGTCGATACTGTTAATATCTAACAGAGAAGTTATTATCGTTAAAAATGGTGCTAATTTTGCCCTAACCAATCAAATGTTTATAATTAAAATGTTAAAATAACATCTGATTGGTGGGGCAATGTTAGGCTGGAACACCATCAGATATTTTCGGCCTGACAGACCGATAGTGACATGTATCAGTCAGGTGGCCAGAAAAACAGCTGCCGTTCGAGCTGCTGTGACCGTCGAAGGGCGATCAAGCCTGGTGGTAAATCATGGATGATCTTGCGGTTACCTATGGACGGGCGGTCACGCAAGTTGGTCTCGGCCGAATCCTCATTAATATCCAGGCGGGTGATTCCCCATAGGCAAATTGCTCCTCTGCATATATACCTATGTGGTGTGGTTTTTAAAATTTAAGCAATAAATTATGAAACTTTTTACGATATCCAAGTGAGTAGCGCTATCCTCTTATTGTTTGTTAAATGATGTGCAATTGCTGCAGCTGACCAGTGGCGTTACTAGGAATCATTGTGCCCCAACAAAACTATGATGGGGGCCCCTATCTCGCTTCATCCACAGTGGTTTTTTTGGGGGTGGCTATATCTCTCATAGGGAAAATAAGAAGATGGGGCCCCTTTGACTCCCGGCCACTCCTCGCGGTTGCTGCTCCCTGCTCCTCTGTAGTTATGCCCCTGAAGCTGACCTAGATAGATAGTTATAAAAATGGGCAGCATAATGGCAGATGAGGTTCAATGTGGATAAATGTAAGGTATGCATTTGGGATCCTTGTGCCACCTAACCATAAATGGTCTGTGTTAAGTGAACTCTGTTGGAAAAAGATTTGGAGGTTCATGTAGATAACAGACTGCATGCAAGCAATGCCAGAAGCAACGGCTAGAATTAGCAGTTATTATTATTATTCTCCCTCTTTAACTAACTACTGGTAAGGCCTCATTTGATTATGCAGTGCAGTGTTTGAATTTTCATATACAAAAGGGACATCTGGATATGGAAAGCGTTCAGAGTAGATAACTAAATAGGGGAATGGAGGGGCTCTCATTATGCAGACAGATAGACAAGTGAGAAGTGGCAATTCGGTCACAATATAATTGCTTTACATAAATATATTAAGGGCCATACATATGGGTGCATTGTTCACTCGTATTAAAGGACTTGTGGACATCCTTTTGCTTAGAAGAATCTATCCCCCGCTGCAAATGCCGCTTCTCCAATGTAAACAGCCCTAATCTAATATCATCTACATGGTGTAGGTGGCACAGGGATTATTAAATCCCACATGCATCACCTTACATTTATCAACATTGAATCTCATCTGCCATTCTACTGCCCATTTTGATAATCTATCTAGTCTGCTTGCAGCACTTGCACATCATTGAAGTTTCCAAAGCTCTGCATAGTTTAGTATCATCAGCAAACACGAGACCTTGCTCTCAATGCCTCTTCTAAAGTTATTTATAAACAGATTAAACAGAAGTGGCCCCAGTATAGAACCTGAGCACTCCGCTTAGAACTTTAGCCCCCATAGTATGTAGCTCCATTACCACCACTCTGTTTGCGATCCAATAACTATTCTCTATTCCATGAACAAATGTTTTCTTTCTAGGCCAACAGTCCTCAGTTTATACATTAGTCACCTATGTGCACGCATCAAATAGCTTTTAACAAAATCCAATTATAACCACATCCACTGCTGTGCTGAATCTAAATTCTTACTTCTATAAAAACCAATTAAATTTGCATAAAGTCTGGCTAATCTATTTTCATAAATCCATGCTGACTGACTACTAATAAGATCAATGTTGTTTAGATAGAAACTTCTAACTTGTACATATGTGTTTTCCTCTCCATAGACTTTTTGTATAGTGTAGTGTTGTATTTGATTATTGCTAATTACTAATCTTAACACAACACACATCAAGATAAGTAACCCATTAGCGACATTTTAGCATTAAAAACAATGCTTCATATAGTCTATTCAGAAGAGCGATAAATTCTGTGCTTAATATCCATCCCACCCCATATAACAAGCAGGTCGTCAATATATCTGAGATATTTAATACAGTTTTTTGTAAACAGTGCATTTGTAATATGTATATCATATTCTTGTTCCAGAAAACCTACATACAAGTGGCATAAGAGGAGATGCCGGACTTCCCATGGCAGTGTCAATGTTTTGATTCAAATTTAAAGTAATAGTTTTCAAGATACAGTAATTAATAGACATTCTAGAAGAAATTACGAGGGGCGACAACCACAATGTTGTTCTAAGAACATATCTAATTGCCATTAATCCCTTGTCATGATGTATGTTAGTAGAGATGAAATGTCAAGTGTTAACAAGATCCATTCTGGATTCCATATTCCATATTCCATCCACAATTTAATGTACGCATCCGTATGTAGATGTGCCGCATACTGTTCTGTATAAAAGAGTAATCCATTAAACAATGGCCCCCCATCTTATCTGCTATCTTTAGCATGATATCTCATTATTATTTAAAGGGTATCTCCATGGTAACATTTTTGGGGGGGTTTATTTTTATTGTAGAACAAGTGGCCAAAAGCTGTGTCTTACCTCCCATCTTCAATAAATGTTCAGGAGCCGGGAACCGATAGGTAAGAGGCTTAACCGATCCTTACTCCTCCGCTGCGTCCTCTGACAGATCCCCACGGACTCTATGCGCATACGAGTCCTAGTCCCCGCTGGCCTGTCAGAGGATGCGGCAGCAGGAGCGAGAGTTGGGTAAGTTCCTTACCTTTGTTTTCGCCTCCTGAACGTTTTTATGAAAAATGGGAGGTAAGACACAGCTCCTTACCTCCAGTTTTTGAAAAAAACTAAATACCAAAAAATTATTTTACCAGTGGAGATACCCTTTTAGTCTTCCAGAGCTTTACATTCCTGTTTGGATAAATTCAGTGGATCTGTTTATATCAGAAGTAAGGACTGTTTTAATATGTTTAGAAAATCACACAATGCTAGAGAAGATACCCATAGAGACAAAGGAGCTTTTTGCTCTAAACTTATAAGGAAGAGCAGGCTGTGTTGTGGTGGGAGCTGGTTGTGTCTTGTTTTTAAAGAACTCTCCTTAGTGTTAATGAACGTTCAAACTTAAACATGTTAATTCAGCAAACACAGAGAACCTGCTCTCAATGCCCAATTATAAGTAATTTATGAACAGATTAAAAGAAGCAGCCCCGGTAGGAACCCTGAGGCACTTCACTTAGAACTTCAGCCCACGTACATGTAGCTCCATTGACCACCACTCGATCCATAACCAATTCTCTATCCATGTACAAATGTTTTTTTCTAGGTCAACAGTCCTCAGTTTATACATTAGTCGCCTTATGTGGCACAGTATCAAGCTTTAGACAAAATCCTACAAAATACTACTCCACTGCTGGCCTTATCTAAATTCTTACTCAGTTCTTCATAAAAACCAATTAAATTTGTTGGCACAATCTTTTTTCTTAAATCCATGCTGACTAACTACTAATAAGATAGTTCTGGAGACTGATGTAGGCTTACAGGTATATACTGTAGTTACCAGGGGTGCGTGAACGACTACCTTTTTGATTATGGTATTACATTGGCTTTTTTCCAATCCAGCGCACATCACACCGTCAAATGTGAATCGAATAGATAAGAAAAGCGTTTTAGATAAAACTGGACAAAGCTCTCTTAAGATCACAGGATTTATTTTATCTATTCCTGGATCTATCTATCTATCTATCTATCTATCTATCTATCTATCTATCTATCTAAGTAACTCTGCTATCTATCTATTCTATCTATCTATAATCTAATCTATCTATCTGCACTGAGCCAGGAATAGGAATTTATCGAGTCCTCCTTCTCCTCCTAACTAGTGATGCCCGTCTCCGGTCTCCCCATAGGTCTGAGACCGCGCGTCCTAGGCAGCCAGTCCCTGTACTTGCGCGGCGCCGTGACGTCACGGCTATGCGTCGGGCGGTGCCGGCGGACATTTCAAAGGGAAAGTCGCAGGGACTCAACTAAGTTGCGCAGGCCTGGACAATGCTCGCGGAGTCGCGGCAGCTGAAAAAAAGTTCAACATAGCGGGCCCGCAGGGCCCCACATGTGGTCTCCCTCTCCGGGCCCCAGAAACCTCTCGGGCCCGGTACAGAAGTATCGCCTGTACCCCCCTGATGGCGGCCCTGGGTACTTGCCTTTTTGGCTACATGAGCTGACAGCTTCTCCTGTGTGGCCTGAATGCTTGAAGCTGACTCTCTAGTTTAAAGTACTTTGCTCAAACGAGCACATGACCTAAATCTGGGGGGAGTACAATTACCCAGAAGGCTTGGTCAAACCTTCAATGTAACACACAACATATAGAAAATTGGGCTGTTGTACATCCGTATTAAAGTGCAACTAGAGACCAAAAATATAATACGTACAAAAAACAGAATTCTATTGCACAAACAATTTTAATTGCATATTGGCTACCTCCATAATGTTGCTACTACAAACAGCCTGCTAAACCCTTGATAAATAAAAGCAATTAGTTCAATAAGTTGGCCAAATTATTTTAAGCCCAGTCACCACATCAAGGTTGCTTTCTTTAAATGGGTCCTAACCTACTGGTACTTGCCTTTTTGGCTACATGAGCTGACAGCTTCTCCTGTGTGGCCTGAATGCTTGAAGCTGTACAACAGCCCAATTTTCTATATATTGTGTGCCCCACCCAATAATCTGTCTACACGATCCACCACATGCCGAACCCTAGCACCAGGCAGGCAACACACAGTTTGGCATGTAGGGTCTTGGCGGCAGATTACCCTATCTACCTTCCTTATAATGGAGTCCCCTACCACTACCACCTGCCTAGCATTCCTGATCCTAAGTTCTTCCTCCCTTATATCAGAGATGGCAGTCCCCTGGGTGCTCACGGGACTAGCCCCCTCCATACATGCCAGTTCCAAGCTGTCCTCCTCCACTTCATCACCTAAGGGGGAAAATCTTTTGGGATGGGCAATCTGGGAAGAAGCAACCCTACCCTTCCGTCCCCCCACTTCCCCTAGTAACGCTAACAAAACTACCTCCCCCCTCAACATTCCCTGTCCCACTTCCACCCAACTCTATACTGGCCCCAGCCAGTGCCTGCTGTCCCCCCAGATTTGCCAATCCCTGCAATGCTGCAAGTATAGTGACCCTTTAAGATACCATTAATATTTTAATTGTATTTCATTAGAACTTTTCAAACTATTTGATACCCATTGACTTTAATGGGTCCATATTTGAATTTTCCATATAGTTTGAAAGTTCAAAAATGGGCCGAACTTTCAAAAGTTTAACCATCTCTACTGACAGTTGCTAACTGGAAGAACCAGAACATTGTGAAGGATTTCAGGTTAGACTTATATATTTCAGATTTTAAACTATTACCGTTTATGGTTTTGGGGGGTGATTCACCTGTACAGTATGTAAGTTTTCATTTTGGGGCTGGACTTGCCCTTTAAGTTACCATAGTTATTTTATCTGTATTTAATCCAAACTTTTCAAACTATTTTCCTCATTGATGAACCAAATTTCAGCAAGTTCGGCCATCTCTAGTAGTATTTATCATTCTAGCAAACCTCAATGGACTTCAGCAAATTAGTTTTTGGTGCACATGTTAAAGCTTACAAAAAGGCACGGTGGCTCACTGGTTAATCCTGGATTAAAATTTTCCCTTTGGTTATATTTGAAAGAATATAGAATGAGCCTGTAGTTTCACAGTTGGCACTGCAGATTGCCCTACACTGATGATGGCTCAATAAAGTCGAAACTGGTATGTGGCTGGCTCTCTAGTTTCGCATTAAGCTCGTGGAATGCTGTAAAAACCTTTTAATAGATATAGCATCTCCCAAGGGCTACCATACTACCATGGAAATTACTCAGAAGTCTCCGTTCCTTATTTGCACTACATTAGTGTAAATTACAGTCCCCTAGTTATTAGGGATAGGCCCCACTACTAATTGTAAAATTTTTTTAGGGGGTCTAGCCCTAAGTGCGGTTAGGAAGCCAAATTTGCCAATAGGTCATGAGTAAGGTGAGGCTACCGGCGTTCGGTGTAGGAGTCCAGAGTAACAAGGCAGTGGAGTGACCGGAGGAGCTGAGGAACGGACACGGGGATTCGGAACACACCGGAGGAGCGACAACGATCTATTACCTGTTTGTCGGGTGAAGAGTGTGGTCCATCCCGATAGGAGTCCTGGCTTCTCACGTAAGTAGAATATGCTGAAAATGTGAGGCCATTAGGTATTCCAACTAGGAAGTGGGAACTGTGATTATTGGTGTTGTTTGACTCTATATTTGGACACCATCCTTTTTCCTTTTTGGCCATTAGTTGGTGGACTTGGCTATGTTTCACTGAGCCGGATTAGGGAATTGACCGCTGGGGACGCCCATTGTTATTTATGTTTATAGTTATGGTTATTGATGGATTGGGGGGTTGTTACATTGTTGCACTTTTTAATATACTTGCTATGTACTTTAGGGAAGTTGTCTTAATAACAAGATTGGATGATCAATAAACGTATTTTGCTGCTATTTTGGACCTGTATTGTTAGTGCCTTTTTGTATAAGGGTCTTTTTTCTGGGGAGCTGTCTACTGGCCCCCGACTAGGTTTGTAGGAAGCCAAATTTACAAGATTTCATTGGGTATTAAAATATCTATTGGATAAGATGGAAAAAAAGAGCACTCCATAAATGAGCAGAGAAACCCAGTCACCCAGGTGCATAAACCCCATAGTCCCACTACAAATTGCCCCTCAAAGGCTGTCCATGCACTAATATACCTGTCTCAGCCCAATTGTTCTGGCTGCAATCCACAGTGTCAATCAAAACAAAGCAACAGAGATCATGCTCATGCAGCAGGATGAAGTGCATGAGTATGAAACACGTCAGACGCTGTCTTTAATAAAGCTCTTTTACACTGTTTCCAGGTCCTGGGGTGAGTGCAAGGCCTTGTCATATCATTACAAAATGTAATAGGACAATAATGGAAAAAGTAACTTTATCACATTTCACATTACCTACCTTGTGCCACAATAGGGGAGCATGGGTATTTGATAGCACTCAAAGAAGGTGAATGTTAATCCTTTGTTAAATGGAATGGGTAGAAATGTATTTATATATCGAAGGTAGGATGGTGCAGTATAAACCAAGCTATGCACAAGCAAATAAAGATGGCATCATAAAGTAGGGATTAGTATTATCATAGCAGAATAAGCAGTGTAAGTAACTGGACAGGAAAGAGGATCAGTGACATAGCTTAATAAGGAAGTGTTGGAAAAGAAGGAACACAGTTATAACTGAAATTACTCAGCAGCACAGGTGAAATAGGTGGGGGTGAACTAATCTCCCTGGGTAAAGGGCAGAGGGAGAGTCGCTTGAAATATACTAAGACCAACTGATGCTCACAAACAAGACACTACCTTAAGGATAGAGAACTGGCTTTGGGCTTAAACGTGCAGTGGATGGACTCCTAACATCTAAGGGCAGATTTCAAGATAAAGTAAGTAGGTAAACAGTATTTTTTTAAAAATTAAACATATAATTACTTTATTTCTTAAGTTTCACATATTCAATTATTTTTATCCTCGGGGCTAAATCTATTATCATGTTTACAAAGGCGTGATAGGCCTGATGTTATAACTAGGGTTCCTTGAACAGCAGCTCACTGTTTGATTCCTGTGTTCATTAGGAATCTTAACACTAAGCTGTCTAATGGTGGCCATAGATACTTCGATTCCGGTCGTACAATATCGGGATATCTCCATATCGTACGATTGTCAGATCGTGTATGAATGATCATTGAAAGATCTTTCAACCATCTTCCAATAATTTCCCCAGTTAAAAATTTTTGGGCCAATCAGCAATCTAATTGTACAACCCGCAGATTGTACGATCAGATTGCCACCATTAGAAATTAAATGATCTTTGAACCATCTACTCTGGACAGATTATTAACTTTTATTAAATATTCAACCAATAAGCTGAATTATTGGCACATACTCAAAGGTTCCATATAGATAAACAATCAACACCTTTACAAAAATTGCACTTATAAGGCTATCCATCTATTGACGTATTCTGTAAATATTACTTGTTACATCATATGAACTGCATTTCCATTGATAGCAGTATTTTCTTGCCCTTGAGCTGTTCAAAATAATTAGACTTAAAGGTCTTCATGGCACTGACTGATAACAAATACCAGGAAAGCGTTTTTATTACCTTACTACAGGGTGGTTCCTTTCAGTTATGTAGATCAATTACTTTTTGTATGAACTGATTTATAGGCTGATAGATCACAAAAACTGCACCTGCCCAAAATTTCTTGAAAAAAATAATTATTGGAACAGAGCCCTTGCATCAGGGTACCTACGGCAAAAAACAATAATTAAAATAATGTTAAAGCTGTCCTAATTGCACCATTTTTGTTGATCTGTCCCCTTTTTCTTTAGCTATTCAATTAATTTAATTGCAGTTTTGCTGTAACTGACATGGTGAAAGTTGGTATGTGTGATTTGCATTTTCCAGTGGTGCCCCATAGTAATTACTGAACAGGCCTCATAGATTGTCAGGTCTGAGGTGTCAATAAAGAGAGGAAGGGGGATATTGAGTCAGAGCAAATGTTTTATGTATTGAAGGCTATATACACACTTCAGAGTATGTGCTACTTATATGTAATCATTTATAGATTAAGATGAGGTAAGGTAATTTTTCATAGTCACGTGGCTACAAACATAGTAATAGAGGTTAAACAAAGACATTTGCCCATTTAGTCCAACCTTTTTAGCCCACTTATGAGTCCTACCTAACATTTGATCCAGTGGAAATAGAAAAACACCACCCGAATTACTCTACTCTGTATTTCCTTAGTACCATAATTATGAATGTGTGATTCTAAAGTTAGCAGTGGCTGACAGTAACCAAGTATATATAGTTTGTTGCTGTACTTATGTAGTTTGTTTTATGTATTTATTTTTTACTTTTACCCTACTACATTGCAAAGTTAAATATCTTAATAGCAGGTTGGATGTACGTGTGTCTTTATTCAACCTCAGATACTATACTATACTATCTATACTATACTACAGTGCAATCTTAAGATCATTACATTAAAAGATTAGCATGTCAAGGGTGATATCTTTTTAACTAAAACGAATTAATCAAGAGCTCATTTGGAAAAATTTCAATAGGACATTAAACTTTTACTTTTCATTTTGACACTTAGGGCCATATTCATAAACGGGCGAAATTAGCGCCGTAATATTACCGCCGCACATCGCCGCGGAAAAATACTGCCATTATTTATAATGGTGAGCGGCATCGTGGCAAAATGTTTTGAGGCCGCGATGTGCGGCGGTAATTTGAACTATCTTCGAGGCGATACAGCGCTACAGTACAATACCGCCACAAATCCTAGAGCAGGGGGCTGGGAGGGGATGCTGAGAAAGGATCGCCGTGGGTGGTCGCATTCCTCAGAGGGGTGACCACCCTGCCCACCCCTTAAGCCCCAAAAGGCACTTTTCAGTGCCCCCCCTGGAGGGTCCCACCACCCCCCCAGTGGGCCCTTGTCTCCCCCTCCCCACGAGAGTACGGGGTGGGGGGCTGTGAGGGGCTGCTGGGAAGGGGTCGTGGCGGGTGGTCGGATCCGCCGTGAGGGGCGAGGGTGGGGTGGGCGTACCACCCCCCCTTGCCACGGGGGACAAGGATGGGGTGGTACCACCCCGCTGCGCTCCTCTGAGGAATGCGACCACCCGCGGCGATCCTTTCCCAGCATCCCCTCCCAGCCGGGAGATTAGCGCGATGCTTCAGTTACCGCCGCTTTATAAATAGAAGCGGAGGTAACTGTTGCGATAGGCGCAAAAAGTTAACGAGGCGCTAACTTTTCGCGGCTGCTTTCCGGACATTTATAAGTCGCGGATATCGTGATCTTTGCGAAAATGCAGAGAAAATCGGCCGCGAAAAGATAACACTTGTTTATAAATATGCTCCTTATAAGGCAAATACTTTTAGTAATACAGTATTTTTCCTTGGGTATCACTAGTTAAGTACATTGTGTGTGTACTTGTCCACCGATGGAAGTTTGCTTCTAAGAATTCCTCATTACTTTATTTAATTCATTTTTTTTCCTTTTAAAACCATAACTATATTTTAGAAACCAATCTGTAAAAATGATGGATGATCACCTAAAAATGATGGGTGATCACCTGGTGTGCAAATGGATTCTTTTCTTATTTTTGTAGTGTAAATGTTACTAAATGAACTGCTAAAATCTGGGATGGTAAGAGTTGTTGATTACGGTAGTTTATAGGACATTAGATCGAGATCGGCCCACCGGACTGCTGGGGCATACCTCTAGTGAGCCCATAGTTAATTTACCCCAAAACAAGGAAATTGCTAACATTTAGATACAGGAGCAATATAAAACAGAAAATTAATAAATGTAAGGAGTCAGGTGGAGTGAAACAGAAATACATTGTGAGAAAAGAAGAGATGAAATGTTCAGTGGGCCCCAACACCCCATTCCAAGAATCTATCCTTGTAGAGATAAAACTGATGATGCTTACCTTTTATTTTGCTCTTTTTACCTATTGTGAAAATGTGAGGTCAATTATTGACCTAGATTCAAACCGAACCATGTGATATATTTCACACACAGTGTATATTTATTTTGGAATCAAAATAATCCTTTCTTACATTTATTCATTCCCTGTGGACTTCAGGTATTTATAAATTTGCTAATAATAATAAATGATACAAATGAAGTGTGTCTGATTGAAAGATGTCCATCCCCAACTAAAATTTTCCCACAGATCTATACGTTTCTCTTCTGCTCCATATGGTTTCCTGCAGGGCCTGATAAAAATCCAGGAAACTGAAGAGTAGGAAGCCTCTCTGAATGTAATCCATATTTGCCTCTTCCTGCTCCTCTGAGAGGTTTTTGGCATGTGCAGTTGAGCTCTCCCTCCCCCTCCCTCCGGATCCCTTTGAGGAAAAAATAAAAATCCTTTAAAGGTAAGACCTTTAAAAATCCTTTAAAGGTCTAGATGCTATGTTTAAAAATCAAAAATCGTTTGCTAAAGTTACTTATCAGACCTGGTTCCCGCGGCTGCTCTTCAACACAGATCAGCAAAATAGGGGCCAGACAGACAGCCTTGTCAGTCTCAGCCAATCACAGATACTGCAGCTGGTCCGGTCCCTTTTTCTGAACCGTGTGGAAGAGCAGCGGAAGGCCCCAGGAACGAGGTCTGGTAAGTACCTTTAGCTACTGATTTCACATTTTTAATCCTTGCAATGTCTAGGTGTGGGGGGATTTCCTACCTTTTAAATGATTTTTGTTTTTGGGGGTGGAGATACCCTTTAAAACAATATTATATTTGCTGCTTAAATAATTTGAAACTAGAGATTCTTAGTATAATATTCAACAAAGCGCTTATTATATATATAAAATTATATATCATTACTCAATATTAATAAAAAATGATTAACTGTAACAAATATGAACTGATACTACCAATTGCATTTTAACATTTAAATAACATACAGTAATATGTTATGTTATATAAAGATATTCAATAATAATAACTAGATATTTAATAATTAAACTATAGAACTTGGCCTATACTAAAGATGTTTGGCAGGTTTCTGTTTTCCTATTTCACAAAGGCAGATGTGGGCAAAGGGGCCACATCCAACCTATTGCCTTTCCCTTAATGGACAGTACTTGACAGATATAAATATAAGGTGAGATGAAATATATTGTTAAAGGGCATCTCCGCCCTTTTATAACTAAAGTTTAAACACAGCTTAAGGAGCCCCCCCAAACCTATTTTTTAAACTTAGCTTTTCCAAAGATATTTTAGAACTTACAGTACTTATATAGCCCAATCCATCACAGCATCTCTCCTCTCACAGCTTCTGGATAATGGCTGTCAGTCAAAGCTGTGATGCTGATTTCACAGATAATGGATGGTGGCTATTACAGAGGCAGTCTCCCCTTCTGCTGTGCAGGATATAAATTACATGTAGCGGCAGCTGAGAGGCATATATCTGCTGCTGAGGGATTGGCCAGTTAAACTTTATTCTATAAAAAATGAGGAGATCAATTGATTAGTTAAAATTGAAGAATAAATCTAAAAATATTAAACACATGGTCCTCCTTGTAAAATTGTATGTTTCTTATTTGGATTTTAATCTGCTACTACTGAGTGTCTGGAACAGCTAATAATCAAATACAATTAACCTGTAAAATTAATTTAGTTTTAAGGACACTGTTATAGCTTTTTATGTTGATATTAAATTAATATTAAGCATAATGAAGTTCAACCTAATTAAACAACACACTACAAAAATGCAGGATTCATTTTAGACTCAAACACATTGTATATATTTGGGTTGATGTTTACACAGCCGCTACCGGCTTTTCTACTCTTAAAGTCTCATTAACCCCCGTCCAGCGATGTACTGAGGGTTAACGCAGCACGCAATAAGCAGATTGCGCAACCTTTTGCAACCAATGCCGACTGCAGTTGTTTAAGATGGAATTTGTTTGCTGGCATTAAAGATTCAGAATGGGTTAACCCCATTTGCGATATATATAGAGAAAGCTGTGTATAGATCGCTCTTATACAGTAGTTTTATACATTGATATGTGCTATGCTACCATTTCAAACTCCAATGTTGGAGCTTTATAGCTTGCTACACTGTGAATTTAACATCAGTTTTTGATGCTAATGCATAATAAGCTACATTCTACAATAAGCCTGTTATATAATGTCCGCACCATGAATATTTAGCTGGGTTAAATAGTTAACTTCTTGCAGGGGAGGCATGCATTACTTTTATAGCTATTGCCTTAGGTGAGTGGTAATTTATTAACACATCAGCAGCAGTCTTTGGACTTTGTTCTTTTATTTTTATTGAAGCTAAGATTAGGTAATTGTTTAACTACAGTGTATGCAACAGCTGCCTTTTGCCAGTTAATGTACACTACTCTGCTCATTGTCTCTTAGGACAGATTACTCATGCAAATATGTATCTCAGTAACTAAAACACAGTCTTACCGGGACTTTCGAGCTCTTCCCAGTTTAACTCAAGTTCTCACCTATTTCGTCCGCTCTCACACTTTTCAGGGATGTTTTTTCACCCAACTTGTAAACCAATCCCAAATGTTGTTCCTTCATTAGTCTCAGGTCTGTTTCCTCAGATCCCCGGTCAATATCATCAGCTATCTGACATCCCAATACTCTCAAACCAACTTGTGTTTCTCCCGCCTATGTCATTATTGCAGGCCTGGCAATGGTCTTATGCACCATAATAGCCTCCAATCTTAAAAGGCCATATACCTTATTAAACCCTTCTTCTGAATACATTATAATTTCCCCTTATTTATATTTACTTGGATGAGTATGTTATTTAATGGAGGGGAGATTACCCATTTAAATAAAGGCCAATGATTAGGCCAACGACATGGGGGATGGAGGACTATAGATCTTCTATATCCAAGGCTACAAATATTATATCAGATTTCACTGTGACACAAACTAATTTTCTTAGTATAACTCCAGTGTCTAACACAAACTAATTTAATGTAACCAAGAAGAGATATAAAATATGGTCCAAATTCTGGCTGATATGCTCAGATGGTCCTCCTATCCCCGACATGATTTGCCTACCTGGGGGTTTTTTAAAAAAAATTTTTTAGCAAAGATTTACAAGAAAGAAAAATATTGAATAAAGGATGGTCCAGATAAAAAGCATTTTAGGATCTAGTAGTACTATAAGAGGAAAATATTGGGAAAGATAATAAAATATCAGAAGGATATGCTAACCTACATAATAAATTAAGTTGGCTCCCCTCTTTGACATGTGTGTAAAATATCTTTTTTGTAAAAATGGTAACTAAGAAAATAGAACTCCTTTACAAAAGCAGAAATAGTCCATCTAATCTAAAAGAAGAATGAGAAGCCCTAAAAAGTTGTAAAAATGGAAGAATGTGGTTATAAGAATTGCAGATAAAGGGTGGATATTGTGATAATGAAAAAAGAGAAGTACCAAGCAATAGCATTAAGCCAACTTATGAATAAGTAACAAAATGGATTATTAAAGGAGAACCCATTGAGTCACATCTAAAAAGCCTAAAATTGATTTTGGATGAAGTTCATGCATAAGGATTGATTTGTAAGAAAGAAACAGGGAGATTCAATAAAAGTTCTTATTGTTAAAAATGGTGCTAATTTTGCCCCAACCAATCAGATGTTAGTCTCCATTTGAAAGCTAACATCTGATAGGTTGAGGCAAAATTAGCACCATTTTTAACAATAAGAACTTTTATTGAATCTCGCTGAAAGAATTTATGTGGGTAAAAAAACGAGAATGCCAACTTTCTACACAATACCAATCTTTAAAACTAGGGGTATAAATGAGGAGCAAAAATTGCATGCTTTTTTTAATAATTGGAAGTTGCCTGCAGTTAAAAAAAATCAAAGAATATATATATATAATAATCTAACCTGAATAAAGGTATTGGGGAGAAGGGTTTAATAAGGTATATGGTCCTTTAAGATTGGAAGTTATTATGGTGCATCCAAAGAGTAACACAAGACCCTGACAAAGCCTACAATTAAGAAGTAGATGGGAGAAACGCAGTCCGTTTGGGATCTGAAGACCAGATTAAAAAACCTGCGTTATTGCAAGTTTGCGATACTGCGGGTTTTTGTTACGATCGTGGTCATAAATGTATGGCGGATGTTCGTATACTATGTTCTTTTATAGAATACCTTGCGGTAGTAAATTACTGCAATGGTTTTCAATGGGGGATCATAAATCTATGAGTAGATTGATAAATCGATATCATAGATTGAAGATGGTGAAGCTAGGGGGAAGATAATTTACATTTATTCACTTGCAAACTGTTGAGCTTTATAAAGTATTAAGGTCTGATACTGTTAATATCTAACAGAGAAGTTATTATCGTTAAAAATGGTGCTAATTTTGCCCTAACCAATCAAATGTTTAATTTAAAATGTTAAATAACATCTGATTGGTTGGGGCAATGTTAGGCTGGAACACACCATCAGATATTTTCGGCCTGACAGACCGATAGTGACATGTATCAGTCAGTTGGCCAGAAATAACAGCTGCCCGTTCGAGCTGCTGTGACCGAGCTCGAAGGGCGATCAAGCCTGGTGGTAAATCATGGATGATCTTGCGGTTACCTATGGACGGGCGGTCACGCAATGTTGGTCTCGGCCGAATCCTCATTAATATCCTAGGCGGGTGATTCCCGATAGGAAATTGCTCCTCTGCATATATACCCTATGTGTGTGGTTTTTAAAATTAAGCAATAAATTATGAACTTTTTACGATATCCAAGTGAGTAGCGCTATCCTCTTATTGTTTGTTAAATGATGTGCAATTGCTGCAAGCTGACCAGTGGCGTTACTAGGAATCATTGTGCCCCCCAACAAAACTATGATGGGGCCCCTATCTCTGCTTCATCCACAGTGGTTTTTTTGGGGGTGGCTATATCTCTCATAGGAAAAATAAGAAGATGGGGCCCCTTTGACTCCCGGCCTCCTCGCGGTTGCTCCCCCTGCTCCTCTGTAGTTATGCCCCTGAAGCTGACCTAGATAGATAGATTATAAAAATGGGCAGCATAATGGCAGATGAGGTTCAATGTGGATAAATGTAAGGTGATGCATTTGGGATCCTTGTGCCACCTAACCATAAATGGCTCTGTGTTAAGTGAATCTCTGTTGGAAAAAGATTTGGAGGTTCATGTAGATAACAGACTGCATTGCAAGCAATGCCAGAAAGCAACGGCTAGAATTAGCAAGTTATTTATTATTATTCTCCCTCTTTACTAACTACTGGTAAGGCCTCATTTGATTATGCAGTGCAGTGTTTGAATTTCATATACAAAAGGGACATCTTGGATATGGAAAGCGTTCAGAGTAGATCAACTAAAATAGGGGAATGGAGGGGCTTAATTATGCAGACAGATTAGACAAGTGAGAAGTGGCAATTCGGTCACAATATAATTGCTTTACATAAATATATTAATGGGCCATACAATATGGGTGCATTGTTCACTCGTATTAAAGGACTTGTGGACATCCTTTTGCTTAGAAGAATCATATCCCCGCTGTGCAAATGCCGCTTCTCCAATGTAAACAGCCCTAATCTAATATAATCTAATGGTGTAGGTGGCACAGGGATTATTAAATCCCACATGCATCACCTTACATTTATCAACATTGAATCTCATCTGCCATTCTACTGCCCATTTTGATAATCTATCTAGGTCTGCTTGCAGCACTTGCACATCATTGGAAGTTTCCAAAGCTCTGCATAGTTTAGTATCATCAGCAAACACAGAGACCTTGCTCTCAATGCCTCCTTCTAAGTTATTTATAAACAGATTAAACAGAAGTGGCCCCAGTATAGAACCCTGAGGCACTCCGCTTAGAACTTTAGCCCACATAGATGTAGCTCCATTTACCACCACTCTGTTTGCGATCCAATAACTTATTCTCTATCCATGAACAAATGTTTTCTTCTAGGCCAACAGTCCTCAGTTTATACATTAGTCACCTATGTGGCACAGCATCAAAAGCTTTTACAAAATCCAATTATACCACATCCACTGCTGTGCCTGAATCTAAATTCTTACTTCTTCATAAAAACCAATTAAATTTGCATAAAGTCTGGCATAATCTATTTTTCATAAATCCATGCTGACTACTACTAATAAGATCAATGTGTGTTTAGGATAGAAACTTCTAACTTGTAATATTGTGTTCCTCTCCATAGACTTTTTGTATAGTGTAGTGTGTATTTGATTATTGCTAATTACTAATCTTAACACAAACATCAAGATAAGTAACCTCATTACGCGACATTTTAGCATTAAAAACCAATGCTTCATCTAGTCTATTCAGAAGAGCGATAAATTCCTGTGCTTCAATATCCATCCCACCCCATATAACAAGCAGGTCGTCAATATATCTGAGATATTTAATACAGTTTTTTGTAAACAGTGCATTTGTAATATGTATATACATATTCTTGTTCCAGAAAACCTACATACAAGTTGGCATAAGAGGGAGATGCCGGACTTCCCATGGCAGTGTCAATGTTTTGATTCAAATTTAAAGTAATAGTTTTTCAAGATACAGTAATTAATAGACATTCTAGAAGAAATTACGAGGGGCGACAACCACAATGTTGTGTCTTAAGAACATATCTAATTGCCATTAATCCCTTGTCATGATGTATGTTAGTATAGATGAAATGTCAAGTGTTAACAAGATCCATTCTGGATTCCATATTCCATATTCCATCCAATTTAATGTACGCATCCGTATGTAGATGTGCCAGCATACTGTTCCTGTAAAAAGAGTAATCCATTAAACAATGGCCCCACTCTTATCTGCTATCTTTAGCATGATATCTCTATTATTATTTAAAGGGTATCTCCACTGGTAACATTTTTGGGGGGGTATTTAGTTTTATTGTAGAACAAGTGGCAAAGAAGCTGTGTCTTACCTCCCATTCTTCAATAAAATGTTCAGGAGCCGGGAACGAAGGTAAGAGGCTTAACCGATCTCTTACTCCTCCGCTGCGTCCTCTGACAGATCCCAACGGACTCTATGCGCATAGAGTCCTAAGTCCGTCTGGACCTGTCAGAGGATGCGGCAGAGGAGCGAGAGATTGGGTAAGTTCCTTACCTTTGTTTCTGGCTCCTGAACGTTTTATTGAAAAATGGGAGGTAAGACACAGCTCCTTTACCTCCAGTTTTTGAAAAAAACTAAATACCAAAAAATTATTTTACCAGTGGAGATACCCTTTTAAGTCTTCCAGAGCTTTAAATTCCTGTTTGGATAAATTCAGTGGGATCTGTTTTATATCAGAAGTAAGGACTGTTTTAATATGTTTAGAAAATCAATCAATGCTAGAGAAGATACCCATAGAGACAAAGGAGCTTTTTGCTCTAAACTTATAAGGAAGAGCAGGCTGTGTTGTGGTGGGAGCTGGTTGTGTCTTGTTTTTAAAGAACTCCTTTAGTGTTAATGAACGTTCAAACTTAAACATGTCTAATTCAGCAAACACAGAGACCTTGCTCTCAATGCCCAATTATAAGTAATTTATGAACAGATTAAAAAGAAGCAGCCCCGGTATGGAACCCTGAGGCACTTCACTTAGAACTTCAGCCCACGTACATGTAGCTCCATTGACCACCACTCGATCCAATAACCAATTCTCTATCCATGTACAAATGTTTTTTTCTAGGTCAACAGTCCTCAGTTTATACATTAGTCGCCTATGTGGCACAGTATCAAGCTTTAGCAAAATCCTACAAAATACTACATCCACTGCTGTGCCTTAATCTAAATTCTTACTCAGTTCTTCATAAAAACCAATTAAATTTGTCTGGCACAATCTTTTTTTTCTTAAATCCATGCTGACTACTACTAATAAGATTAGTTCTGGAGACTGATGTTAGGCTTACAGGTATATACTGTAGTTACCAGGCTGTGAACGACTACCCTTTTTGATTATTGGTATTACATTGGCTTTTTTCCAATCCAGCGGCACATCACCAGTCAAATGTGAATCTGAATAGATAAGAAAAAGCGTTTTAGATAAAACTGGACAAAGCTCTCTTAAGATCACAGGATTTATTTTATCTATTCCTGGGGCTTTATTGATATTAACTTTGTTTCCGTACCATATCCTCTGTCAGCCAGACTGAATATTCTTTATTTATACCATACATATTATTACAGTCCCTGCTATAGGGACTATGATTCTCTATAGTGAATGCCGATGAAAAAAAATGGTTTAGCCTTTTCAGCATCCTCTATAGCCATCTCAGCCCTATTATTTAATGGTCCCACCTTCTCGGTCCTCATCTCTTTATTGTTGATATACTTATAAAACATTTTGGGATTGCTTTGTTCTGCTATTCGTATTTCTATTTTAGCTAGTTTAATTGTTTTCTTGCTTCTTCCATATAACAACGTTTATAGTTCCTGTAAGCCTGTTCTGTCCCCACTGGTTTCAAAATTTTAGCCTTTTTTCATTTCTCTTTTTACCTGAGCATTTAGCCTGGCCAGAGAGGACGTTATGTTTTTACACTTATTCCCTAAAAGTATAAATTTAGAAATGTAATCATTTAATACCCCTTTAAAAGCAGTCCACTTCTGCTCAATATCTTTACCTAGGAACAAGTGATACCTTTAACAGCATAAAGTTAGCTTTCCTAAAGTTAAACTTTTTTGTTAACCCAGTGCACTATTGTTTTGCAACCTAAATTAAATCACACTATATCAGGGGTGTCAAACTCAATCTTCTAAGGGGCCAAAATCAAAAAGACAGGATTGCCACTCTCACGCTAGTGTCTAGTGCTGGGTCTTGGCAGGGAAAGGGTATAAAGGATACTGTTTTAGACTTGGACCTCTGCAGTAATCAAGTGCTAATGTGGAAGGCTCTCTTTACTCTTCTGGCCAACTCTAATGGAAGGCCCTATGTCATACCTCATAGATCTGCCTGCTTCATACTGCGATCAGATGTCTTTAAACAGCTGATTGTGTCTATCTTAGTAAAGGTGCACACAATCAGATGATCGCGGTATCTAGCAGGCAAATCTATAGTTACACCGCTGCTTGGGGCTGCACAAATGTATTGCAGTGTAGTAAGTCTTGGAAGCTGTACAGTCACCAGGGGCCACAACAAATGTCCAGATGGGCCAGAGTTTGACATATGTGCACTATATCATGATCACTATTCCCTAAGCTTCCCATTAACAAAACAACTCCAAAATGAGCTCATGGTTAGTAGATATCACCAGATCCAACAATGCCTGTCTAGTTGGAACTTATTTAGGGCACGGCCACACTGCAGCGCAAACGTGCAATCATGTGCGATTTTGTTGCGTTTGCACATGCATTTTCTTCATTAAGTATAGGAAAACTCATGCGATTGTGATTAAAAATGTGGAACACAATCGCAACGCACCCGAAAACGTGTGTTTTTGGTGCGTTGCCGCGTTTTCAATGATTTGAAAAAAAAAACGAACGCAGAAGAATCGAAGCAGTGTGGCCTAGCCCTTAAGAACTTGATACCCTTTGAGGTGCTGGCAGTTCCCTTACCCCAATCTGTCAGGATAATTGAAATCCCCCATAACCAGAACATGCCACATACCAGCAGCCTTTGCCAACTGCATATGGAGATTAATTTCCACCTCCTCACTGACATTTGGTGGCTTATAACACACACTAACAATTAATTTACCCACCTTCTTGCTTCCCGTATACACAGCTCCACCCATATTGTTTCGTATTAAATTTGCGTTATTGTCTATCTCATCTTTTAGATTTGGCTTCAATTTGGCTTGGTATCTTTTTTTTTTTGAGATAGAGACATGAAATTCGGTATGTGATGTGTGTTGCATATAGGAGAAGTGTGCTATTACCTAGCTAAGGAATCTGCAAAAGCGTTACTGCGTTATCTGTGAATTTTGGGACATTTATTCCCATAGACTATAATATTAACAATCAATCCTTTAAATGTGGATATTTTGAGGTTTAATGGTCATGAGATCAAAACAGTTTGTTTCATGGTCATAAACACAAACGCTGATACCCCCAAACCCCCACACAGACAGAGGTACACCCACCTACTTACCTAACTTTCCATTCCCATGGAAGACATACTTAAAGGGTAACTATAGTCAAAAAACTAATTTTAATCAATCATCAATAAAAGTTAGTTATATGGTCATACATGCAAAAACACATACCCCCAACCTCACACAGGTACACAGACCTACTGACCTACCATTTCATTTCTGTGGCAGCCATACTTAAAGGGTAACTATAGAATTTTATAGGTACACAGGTACACACACCTATTCATCTACCTATCCATTTCTGTGGCAGCCATTCAGAAAAACAAATTTTGATCAATAATCAAAAAAGTTAATTTTTTTAACCCCCAACCTGACACAGGTACATACACCTACTGACCTACCCCTCCATTACTGTGGCAGCCATACTAAAGTAAAAAAAAACTAGTCTTTTATCCTTCAACCACCTAGTCATCTTCTCCCCCAAAACAGCTGCGCCATTATCATTGAGGTGCAGTCCATCTCTACTAATGAGCCTGTAGCCAAAAGAAAAGTCAGCCCAGTTCTCTAAACCCAAACCCCATATGCTTACAACAAACCCTTAGCCACACATTAATACTGGTAAAATCAGTTGACTCCCTAGCATAGCACTTTGCTAAGGTGGTGTTTCAGAATACACTACCCTTGAGGTACTTTTAACTTGGCCACTAACTCTCGGTTATCATTTTTAAAGACCTCTCCTCCTCCTCTAACTTTGTCATAGGCACCAATGTGAACCAAGACTGCAGGATCACTCCCAGCCCCACTCAATAATCTGTCTACATGATCCACCACATGTCGAACCCTAGCACCATGCAGACCACACACTGTTTGCAATGCAGGGTCTTGGTGGCAGATTATACTATCTACCTTTTTAAAAATGGAGTAATCTACCACTACAACCTGCCTATCCTTTCTTGCCCCCAGTTCTCCCTCCCTTGTATTAGAGATAGTGGTCCCCTGGGTGCTCAAGGGAACATCCTGCTCCATTCATGTTACTTCTGAGCTGTCATCCTCTGCATCTTTACCTTAAACAGCAAATCTGCTGGGAAGAAGCAACCCTACACTTCTGTCCCCTATTTCCCCTGGTGACCCGTAGTAATCTATCTTCCTTTACCACTTTATCTTCCCCATTTTCACCCTCCAGTTTACTGGCCCCCTCAAGTACCTGCATTTCCCCCAGGTTTGCCAAGCCCTGCAATGCTGCAAGTTTCCCCTTTAGATTCTGCTCCTCAGATTCCAAATGGGCAACACACTCACATCTGACACAAGTAAAGGTCTTGGAACAGCTGCTCCAAGATCCCATACATGCAGTAGGTTGTGGAGTACAGTAAAGACATTCAACCTCAATTACTATATGGCCAGTTACTGTATCTGTTAGTATTATTATTTGAAGTTGAATAAAGACATACGTCTATCCAGTCTAACCTTCTCAGCAATACCCACATTTCGTGCTTAACTGTTGATCCAGAGGAAGACAAAAAAACCCCACCAAATTTATGAAGGGAAAAAAAATTCCATCCTGAATCCAAGTGGCAATCGGAAATATCCCTCCACTTTATTTATCAATACCAGTAACGTGCAACATTCCTTGTTTTTAGAAACTTATCCACCCATCCTTTTTTTAAACTATCCAATGAACTTGCCATCACTACTGGAAGACATTTCCATAGTATTTCAGTTCTTACAGTGAAAAACCGATTCCGAACTTGAAGACTAAACTTCTTTTCTTCAAGTCTTATGGGATGTCCACGTGTCCTCTCACTTGTTCTATTGGTGAATAATGCCCCAGATAGTTTATTGATGGCCCGTTAATGTATTTTTATACAGTGATCATATCCCCAGGCAACCACCTTTTCTCTAGTGTACATATTTGTAACTTATCCAATCTATCTTCATATTCAAACTCCCCCTTTCCCTTTATTATTTTACTTGCTCTTTACTGAACCCTTTCCATTTTTAAGATGTCTTACACAGAATTGTCGTACACAGAATTTCAATATTGCACTGTATATTCCAAATGAGGTCTTACCAATGCTTTGTAAAGAGGGAGAATAACATTTTTCTCCCTTGAATCCATACCTCTCTTTGTTATCCACCAAAACCCCAAGATCCTTTTCCAAAAGGGATTCACTTAACACAGAGCCATTTGATAGTATAAGCAGCACAAGTATTTTTCAGTCCAAAATGCATAACCTTACATTTATCAACATCGAATCTCATCTGCCACTTAGCAGCCCAACGTGCCAATCTATTTAGATCCATCTGCAATGAATGCACATTCTTTGTAGCTTTTAATGGTTGACAGAGTTTTGTGTTGTCAACAAAAACAAAGACCTTGCTGACAATGCCCATTTCCAAATCATTAATAAACAGATTAAAGGGGAACTGTGGTGTGAAAATAAGTTTATCTTAAATGAAAGGCCAGGTTCATACCTTTATAATGAGCCATCAGCCACTTCTCTGTGTGCAGTACAACCCAAGCTACAAGGAAAATACTGTTCAGAAACTGGGTGGGAGGCTGGCATTCTAATGGCCTCTCTTCCCTCTCACTGGCGGTGAGCACAGCCGCAAATCATGGGACTGACAGGTGAGTACCTGTAATGTGCCTGATGCTCTCTGTTATTTATTGCAGTCTTTAAAGGACAACTCCACCCTCATAAGAACATCTTTTAGAAAGAATGGCCTCTTTAAAATATGTTGATATATCATAGTTTGTCCTATGAATTCATTACTGTATGCCTGCTATGCTTCTGGATGCCTCATGGAAACTGAGCATTTTAGAAACCTGTACTGAGCATTTACTGGGCCTGGGCATGCTCTGAAGAGGCAGACAGGGGATTAACATTCAGTCATTGGCTGTGATGTCAACTGTCAAATCCATAACTGACAGTTACTAACTGGAAGAACCAGGAAGCAGAAACAGGGGCAACAGGACATTGTGCAGGATTTCAGGTTAGACTTATATATTTCAGATTTCAGACTATTACAGTTTAGGGTTTTGGGGGGGATTTACCTGTATGTAAGTTTTCATTTTAGGGCTGGACTTGCCATTTAAGCTTTCTCCCTGTTATGGGCAGTTCTGACCCCCTCCCCACTGTCTGCAGAGATCGAATTACATATTACACGCTCCTTCTATCCCTGCTCTTGCATGCTAGTCTCTCCCTGCTGTGGGAAGCTCTGACCCCCCCAGAGGGTGATGTGGTGAGAGGGGCTAGCAGGAAGTGGTGATGCTGTCTCCATAACACATAAAACAAATTTAATATCTTCAAAACTATGTTAATTAAACAATGAAAGTGTATTGCTAAAATATTCAGGAAAACAATTCCTGTCAATTTACCTAGTCATTAGTCATTTTTGGACCACAGTTCCCCTAGAAATAGAAGTAGCCCCAACACAGAACCCTGTGGCACCCCACATTGGTTCCATCAACCAATTTTCTATCCATGTACAAATGTGCCACTCCATAAAATACCACGCTTTTATAAATATAACCTACTCACTTTCTGATAAAAGCCAAGCAAGTTAGATTGACAAGATCTATTCTTCCTAAATCCATGTTGGTTACTACTTATAAAGTCAGTCCTTGAAACATACTCAAAAATATCAGTGCATCATTTATTCCATTATTGCTACTATAAGCTATGCTATCTGTACTTGGATCTTCTATAGTGTATACAGTGTGGGGGGGGGGGGGATGGTTTAAGACATTTGCTTTATAGCCATTCTCTGTAACTAACTTATCCCCACTAATTTATGGTGCCACATTTTTTAAGTCCTCATCTTCTTACTATTTATATACTTAATTCTTTTCTATTTTAAGAATTGATATTGATGTTTATAATTCAGTATTAATCCTATTCTTAAAATGTATACATTTAGTTCTTGTAGTTTAGTTTTTTTCCCCTTTCATGCTGGGTTTTATTTTTTCAATCCTCTGGATTAACTGTTAGTTAGGACTCATGAGAAGGCTGAAAAGGTTGGACTAGATGGACATATATCTTTATTCAACTCCTATACTATGAGTATATTACTATAAAACTATGTAAGCACCGACAATTGCTAATGAAATTATTGTGTATCCAGCAGAGATATTACTTATTATGTCAAGATTTCAGGTTAGAATTATAATGTTTTTTTTTTATATTTTCAGTATTACCCGTGTTAAACATGGATGATTGTCTAAATGCTATAGAGTAAGTATGTATTCTTTATTTGTGTTTTTATATTAGAACACATTAACTGGAGTTTTAAAAACCTTTAAAACAAAAAATGTCTTCTAAACATGTGGCCACCCAAATGGCCTTGCTAGCTGGCCTATTCTTTTTACATAAAGAATATAAGAGGAAGACAAGATCAATGATCTATTTTCCTTGCCATTCACTTTATTCTCAAAAGTCTTCAAGAGCACAAAGGATCACTAGCATTTTTTCAATTAAAGCATTTCTAAAAACCATGGGCCATATTTCTAAAGCGCGGTAAATGTACGACCGCGACCACGATCATACATTTACTCTAATCATTAATCAATGAACTGCGGTAGTAAACTACCAGTAAACTACTGAACGTTCATTAGTAAACTACCGCAATGGTATTCTATGGGGATCATAAATCTATGATCGTGTTATCGTAGATTTTCGATTTATCGTTATCTGTAATTCAGGATTGTTAAACCAATCAATAAAGGTGCAGTATTGCTAAAATGCACGGTATGGTTAAAAGCACGGTATTGCTTTATAGATAGATATGGCCCTTGTCCCCTTGGGGCCAACGATAACAGCCGTAAATTACAAATATTAATCGTAAATCTACAATAACACGAATGTTTGTTAATTAATGAACGTTCAGCATATATGTACAACTGAAGCCATACATTTACGTCCGCTGTCATACATTTTTGAAAACGCGTGGTATGGCTAAATTGCGATACCGCACGTTTATAAATATTGCCCCATGTGCTGTAGACTATAAGACGTGCTTTAAAACTGTTTAAGACTTAAAATGAGGTATTCCATACTGTATTTTGTGCACGATGTTCACAAAATAAAACTGGACTTGTTCAGAAAATAAAGAATTACTACTACAGATTCAACTTCATCAATTCAACTGAGTGGTAGGAACATTAAAGAGAATATTTACAAGCAGGAATGGATTTACACCTCAGGAGCCTGTAGGCCCAAAGAGCCTGGCGCCCTTAGCCCCACCCCATAATACAGACCCTAAACCATAATACACCCCTAAACCACACCCATTTTCTCTTTTTGGGAAGGAAAATAGACTATAAAGGGGTTTGATTGGTGGGAGGAGGTTGACAGCCGCCCCTCCAACCTCATGTGCCCCTAGGTGCGTGCCTATTGTGCCTAATGGTAAATCATAAATACCTGTACCTTGGTTTTTTTTATCTATTGTTCCTGTAGAAATTAGGGCTAGGTCCCACTACTGCATGTAGGAGCGTGATTTGCTTAACGCTTCCAGTTTGCATTTAATGCAATGCTACCTGGTAATTCCCACTATTTGCATGCATGCCTATACACAGCAGCGCATTGCATAAATCCTGCACATATGTTATGAAAAAAAGCAAGGACATAAATTTCACATAGGAATGTACCGTTCACACTGCTGCAATTCTGTAAGTTGCGTTTTTTTAACGCACTGCTTGCAGCAGTATAGTGCGTCGATGCACTCAATGAAAGTCTATAAGGAAGAGGAAAAAACAAATAGGAACGCATTTTTATGAATTTTTTGCCATTTAACCCAAAAATGCACTAAAATACACTGAATAAAATGCAACACAAATGCATTAAAACGCATTGCAAAAACGCTTTAAATCGCAATGCAATTTATTGTGTATTTTTTCATGTGTTTTTTGTTGTGTAGTGTGAATATAGCCTTAGAAACTTTGTATTTAGACAATCTTTTGAACTTTGAAACTTACAGTACAGTCATGCAATGATCAATAGTGGGACATTCCAAAAGAAAAGTGCATTGTTTACCGCGATTGTTAAATATATTGATAAATATTATACTTGTTAAAAATTATGCTAGAAATATCAACCTTCAATAAATATTTCCCAGCAGCATATAACAATAGGATTTTGCATTCCAGCGCATGAAATATCTGTATATTTGTATAATCTGTTACTTTATATAGAATTATGTACACTATAAATATACTACAAAGTAATTGTATTCTGTTTATTTCTTTTTCTATCCTTTTACAGTGGAGTATTGGCACAGCATGATGAATTCTCCCGGTCCAAAAGCATTACCAGACCATCTGCCAAGAATATCTACGGTAAGGGAGATAACTAGGATAACCTAGCAATTGGGTTGCAACTATATAATATTGTAACATTGTAAACAATGTATTTTTATTATTAGAGTTACCTATAACTACCAAGAAAGCCTGGACCAACAGTTTTAAACATGGTAGAATACTCATATTTTGCTATTATTATAACATGGTAACATAGTAATTAAGGTTGAAAAAGACATACGTCCATCAAGTCCAACCTATTCACCCCCTTTTTTTTTTTCAACCCTACCTAACAGTTGATCCAGAGGAAGGCAAAAAACCTCAGCTAAAAAGGGGGGAAAATTCCTTCCTGACTCCAAACGGCAATCGGAAAGTATCCCTGGATCAACCAGATCTATATGCATTAATACCAGTAATTCTCAATATTTTTTAGTTTTACAAACTTATCCAGGACTGTTTTAAAGCTATTCAATGAACTTGCCATTACCACATCTGCTGGAAGACAGTTCCACAGTTTCACCGTTCTCACTGTAAAGAAACCTCTCCTAACCTGAAGATGAAACTTCTTTTCTTCCAACCTTAAAGGATGTCCACGAGTCCTCTGATATGACCTGTTAGTAAACAATGCACCAGAGAGTTTATTGTATGGGCCATTAATATATTTGTATAAGGTTATCATGTCCCCACGCAAACGTCGCTTCTCCAATGTAAACAGCCCTAACTTGTCTAATCTGCCTGCATATTTAAGCCCCTCCATTCCCCTTATTAATTTAGTTGCTCTTCTCTGAACTGCCTCAATTTCCAAGATGTCCCTTTTGTATATGGGATTCCAAAACTGCACCACATATTCCAAATGAGGCCTTACCAATGCCTTGTAAAGAGGGAGAATAATATTTTTCTCTCTTGAATCTATTCCCCTTTTTATACAAGACAATTTCTTGCTAGCTCTAGCCTTGGCTGCCTGGCATTGTTTGCTATAGCTAAGTGTGTTATCTACCAGAACCCCCAAATCTTTATTATAATGATATAATTATTATTTATTATATTATATTATTATTATATAATTATATTAATAATTGCCCATGTTCAAAACCTTCTTCTGTCTAAAAAGAGACATTTAAGTTTCTTTGAAATTGCTTTAGGGATTCTGCATCAAAACATCATCAGTCAGAGCATTCTGCAGTAAAAAAAACTTTAGCCCCCTTTCACCTTTTTATTTTGTATAACTGTTTTGTACTTTATTTTATGTCTATATTTGTACCATTGTTTTATATTATTTTGTATTACAGTATATGCACTGTTCACCTTTTGGAATATTAAATTTAAAATTGTCTTTGATGCTCTAAAGAACTTAGATAACCTCAACATGTGTTTGAATGGTCGATTGATTACTTTGCTTGTGTAACTGGTGTAGTGTTAACCATTTAGCTGCCATGACAGGGGTGTGCATAGCCAGTGAGAGTGAAGAGTAATTGTGTGGTGTCCCCCAAGGCCTTAAACGTGGGGTGGTGGCGGTGAATACCGATTGATTGGTCAGATCCCGTGTCCACCGAACTTGTGTTCATGACACTTATTGTACATGGCTCTGGAACCTGGGAATTGGTCTGGGGAACACGTACAAATATCTGGAACAAGAAATAAAGTAGCTTCCTTCACATGTGTGCTATTTTCGAGCTTCTGCATTCGACATTCGATAATTACCTCACAAATTCAATGTTTCTAGAAAATTTTAAATATCTAGAATCTGTCTCTGAATCTCTTTAAAAAGGGGTGTGCATTTAAAATGGTTCTAAATTTGCCCCAACCAATCAGATGTTAGCTTTCAAATGTTAAATAAGATCTGATTGGTTGGGGCAAATTTAGCACCATTTTAAACAATAAGAACATTTATTGAATAACCCCCTTGCTACTTCCTGCTGTGCACATTAATGAGCTGACATTTCAGGTTCTGTAATGTTCTTCCCAGAATGCACACTAGCATGGAATGTTCCTAACAGTAAAGGTGGCCATACACATGTGATCCCTATCGCATTCTGCCGGCAGATGGCTGTCAGCACACATGCTGTTGGACCCCACCAATCACCATATGCAGTATGGGGATCGGTCAGCCATGTTGCCATACTCGGGTCGATTGTATCAGCTGCCTTTACTCCGTGGCGGAGACCGGCCCAGATTTTCCATGTTTCCTTACCAACAATAATGCGGACTATGGTCATTCGTCGGCATTACAGTTGGTTAATTTTGAAAATGCCTATACTGGATAAATCCCTACGGCCCCCAATGGGATTTAGCCATTATCTTTAATGTGTATGGCCACCTAGTGATTGGCTGTTGGATAGGTGAAATGTGCTCAGATCTCTAGTGAGCAACTTATTCACACAGGAGCTGGGTCAATGGCAAACCATAACAACCTTCTTTCAAACTCATAAAATCTCATTCGAACTCAGGTTAAAGTCCAAGTTCTAGTCCATCTCTAATCAACAGTGATTTATTCCAACCTTGTCCAGACACAGTCTGTTGCACATTGTTGGAATTAAATGGCAAGTCCAGCCCCAAAATTAAAACTTACATACAGGTAAGCCCCCCCCCAAAACCCTAAACGGTAATAGTTTGAAATCTGAAACATATAAGTCTTACCTGAAATCCTGCACAATGTCCTGTTGACCCTGTTTCTGCTTCCTGATTCTTCCAGTTAGCAACTGTCATTTATTGATTTACCAGTTGACATCACAGCCAATAACTGAATGTTAATCCCCTGTCTGCCTCTTCTGAGCATGCCCAGGCTCAGTACAGGTTTCTAAACTGCTCAGTTTCCACGAGGCATCCAGAAGCATAGCAGGCATACAGTAATAAATTCATAAGACAAACTATGATATATCAACATATTTTAAAGAGGCCATTCTTTCTAAAAGATGTTCTTATGAGGGTGGAGTCCTTTTAAGCACTGTTGATATGTAAGAAGTCACTTGTGTGCACTGAACTTTCTCTAAATAGCATATTATTATAAATTTTGTTATCACCAGGGCAGCTAATATGCTGAGAGTTGAGTGTCTGCTATTTGAATATTTATGTATATATCTTTAAAATAAAAAATAATTTAAATACCTAGTTATTTAGAGCCTGTTCCAGTTGTCCTGCCTCTTCTTTAAAGGGCATGTCCAAAGTGGCTGTTAGTCAGCTGATATGCCAAGCTTCTTGCCCTCCTTGCTGTACTTCACTTTGGGGATTCCCTATAGAAGTTCACAAGGGTTGGAGCTGTCAAAGTTTAGGGAATGGTTAGTGGAAATTTTCTTTCTATACATAGAATTCCCTCATTAGATATCTCACTGGTCAAGAGAATGTTTAAAGTGTTTAGGTTTGTACACACGTGCGATCGCGGGTCCCAACCCGCGACGCACGATGTGTACGAACGTTCGTTTCGGGCGATAATCGACCCGTGTATGCGCCCTTTATTGGCCGAAACGGCCGGTCGTTCAGGGGATCTGCCCGGTCGGTCGTGCAATGATCCCCGACTGAATGGCCGTTTTGTGTGCATGAACATTTTGTGTTAAGTTTATCTAATTTTTTTCTAGGATTTGTTTATCTCCATGCCAGACAATAAAGATTAAATACAATCTATTTACTGCAATCATAGATTAATATGGTGTTGTATAGGTTTTAATATTTTCCCCAAAATGTGCTGCCTCTCCTACTACCCTATAAATAGTTGACATACTTCGGATCGGAGCACATTTTGCATATCTTACAATTTACAAAAAGGTTGAGATGCAACTTACTATTATTATTGTGGATTTATATAGTGTCAACATCTTCCTTAAAATTGCATGTTTATATTCACATCAGGCCCTGCCCCAAAGAGCTTACAATCTAAGCACATTTATTTGATACATACAAACTAACAGTATGTCTTTATGATTGTGGGGGAAACCGCAGTGCCCGGAGTCAACGCACACAACCCATGCAAAGTCCAGCCTACCCAATTCAATCCCTCTATCATTGTTAATAATTGTATGCAGGGACTTCACATCACACATAGCCAATAGTCAGTAGAGATGGCCAAACTTCGAACTTTCAAACTTTCAAACAGTAAATGTTTGAAAGTTCAAATTGGACCCATTAAAGTCAATGGGGGAATAATGAGTTCGAAAAGTCCGGATGATTTGCAGCTAAACTAATAATTGTAATTTACTGTAAATGGCTTTGGCATCTGGGAAATGGTCTGGGGAATATGTCACTATCACCAAAAGTTGTTAAAACACTTATTAAACACGAGCGGGCAATTGTCCGGTTTTGCGAAAGCTACATTCAAGGGTTACGGCCAATTCGAGGGTTACCGAACAATACTTTCGAGGGTTACTGAAAATAGAACCATAAATTTGAGGGTTACCAAAATCAAATGATAATTTTGAGGGTCAGCGAAAGTGGAGACTCATATCATACTTACCGAGAGTTTCTTTTCCTGGCCCTCTCTTCAGGCAGCACTGAATGGGTTAACTCCCTGTCAGCTGGGACAGAAGAAAACAGACACTCCCAATATTATAAATGGTCTCCACCCCCACCTGGCAGTAGTCTGGTTTCAAAGCAATATTTATAATATTTGTAGGCCAAAAGGGTGGGAGTGCTGCCTGAAGGGATGGCCAGGAAAAGAAACTCTCGGTAAGTATGATATGAGTTTCCACTTTCCTGGCCATCCCTCAGTCAGCACTGAATGGGTTAGTACCCAAGCAATATAAAATGGGAGGGAAATAAAACTATAAAAGACATTTTATGCTGAAATAATATATTAATTTAATCTGAAGCCCTGGCCACCATCTTTAACACCTTATGACCAAAGCTTGCTTGAGAGGCCATCCTCACATCCAACCTGTGGGGTTATTTTCTCTTGAGCAATGTAGGCTTTCTGTATTGCTTTAACAACCCATTTTCTTAAGGTAACCACTGTTGCTGGTTCCCCTTTCCTTGCTCCTGACGGAATCACAAATAACCTCTGCATTTTTCTGAAAGAGGCTGTTCTGAGTAGGTATTGCCTTAAACTTCATCCCACATCAAGATAAGTCATTTGTGAATCTACCTGCAAACTTTCCTCCGTTACAGTTAGTAGGATTATTGGCTGGTTCAGGTGAAATTTTGAGAGAACCTTAGGTAGAAATTCTAATACCGGATGCAAGACTATAGCTTGAGACTGAAAGTTCAGATATGGGGCATCAATTGAGAGCGCTTGTAATTCAGATACTCTCCTCCCTGATGTTAAAGCAACCATACCCTCGGTTCGAAGGTATGCTGAAGAAACGCCTTTAAAACTAAAGGAAGATCCCACTGAGGTAATAATGATTTCCGTGGTGGTCTCAAACCTTGGAGGAATCTTTTAATTGACGGATCTTGAAATAAGGGTTTCGAAAGTACAGCAGAGATTGCTGAAATTTGTAGTTTAATTGTGTTTAGCATAAGTCCTTTCTGTAGACCCTCCTGCAGGAAATTAAGTAATTGAGGTATAGTGAATTTCACTGGGTCGACCTCATGCTCTTTTGCCCAAACTTGAAATGTATCCCATATTTTCGAATATCTCAAAGAAGTTGATGGTTTCCTTGAATTAAGCACAGCTAATTACTTCTTCTGAACAGCCTTGTTGAACTAACCTTGACCTATCAAGCTGCTAGATTCCATGCAGCTGGGCTCGGATGGACTACCTTCCCTTGAGACAGTAGGTTCCCTGCAGGCTAGTCTCCTGAGCAAAGGATACCAAGGCCTCCTCGGCAAGTCTGGAATGATAGCTACCACTCTCATTCTGGAGCTGCAGATCTTTCTCAAAACCTTGTAAATTATCGGAATGGGAGGAAACACATAAGCTGTCAATCTGTCCCAATTCTGGTCCAAAGCATCCACTGCAGTGGCCTGGGGATCTCAAAATCTGGAAAAGAATGTTTCCAATTTCCAATTCTTGTATGTTGCCATCAAATCTATTTTTGGCATCCCCAACTTCGCTGTTACCATCCTGAACACCGTCATCTTGAGGCTCCACTCTCCACTGTCCAACTGTACTCTGGATAGAGCGTCTGCCTGTAGGTTGTCCCTGCCTGGAATGTACAGGGCTGTTATTGCCACTAGGTTGTCTTGAGCATAATCCATAATCGGCTGTAACTGCCTCATCATGCTGTGACTCTTGGTTCCTCCCTGTTTCTGTATATATATTGCTTCTGCCTGATTGTCGGTCCGAATGCATACAGCTGTTCCCTGAATTAGGGGATGAAATGTATATAATGCTTGTGCTATTGCTTTGAGCTCGAGAACTCTGATGGTAGACTGGATAGATCTTTGCTCCAGGTCCCCTGGGCTATAGCGCCCTGCATTAGGGCTCCCCAACCTTGACCTGAGGCATCTGTGAAAATTGCAAATACTCCGGATCCTGCAGAGGAGTACCTCTTCTTAGATTGGAGGGAACTGTCCACCACATAAGATGGCTTTTGAGGGACTGGGTCAGATGGAAAGACTGTAATGGTTCCACCTGGACAGAAAGAAAGTCTGGATTGGCCTCATTTTCCAGGCAGCCCATTTGGTTAAACCTATGGTTGACGAGATATTGCCTAAGAATTCCATTAACTGTCTTGCGGTTATAATCTTTCGTCCCCTCAATTCCAACGCCTGAGTAGAAACTCTTAGAATTCTCTCTGGTGGAAGATATAACAAGGCTAAGGTTGTGTCGATTCTTTCTCCCAAATAACTTATTCTTTGGGATGGTTCGAGCTGGCTCTTCTGAAAATTTATTAGCCATCCAAAGGTTTGCAAGGTTTGGATCACCTTGTCACTGTTGTGAATCAACTCCTATCTTTCTCTTGCAATGATTAATAGGTCGTCTAGGTAGTGGAACAGTTCTATACCCAGACATCTTAGCTTGGCCACTACCAATATCAGGACTTCTGGGAGAAGAAGAGAGACCGAAAGGGAGGCAATTTAATTGCAGATGTAAATGGACTACTGTGAACCTTAAGTCTTTTTGGTGTTTTTCTGCTATTGGTATGTGCAGATAGGCGTCTGTCAAATCGATCGAACATAGCCAGTCCCCCCGAGATATTGAAGCTCTCACAATCTTCAATGTTTCCATTTTGAAATGCTGTATCTTCAAAAATTTGTTCAGCCTCCTGAGATCTTAAATTGGGCAGAAGTCCCCTGTCGCTTTCTTTACTAGGAACAATGGGGAATAAAACCCCTGCCCCTGCTTTCGAGGGGGAACCTGAACCACTGCTCTCTTGGCTAAAAGTCTCTGTATGTATTCCAGAAGAGCTTGCTTCTTCTCTAAACTGTTTGGCACAGTAGTTCTGACAAAATGACTTTTGGTTGGTATTGTTTTGAATTCTAGATGGTAGCCTCGGGTTACTATAGATACTACCCATGAATCTTGAATTTCTTTTGCCCAAATCTCCCAAAATAACAGAAGTCTTGCACCAACCTGGGAGATATGGGCCGGCCTCATTTCATAATGGCTTGTTCCAGGAGACCTGGAACCACTGGGTCCTTTCCTGTGAAAGAGATTGACCTGGCCTGATTTCCAATTGCTAGACCTATTAAATTCTTTGCCTGGCCTGTAAAATCTTGAGTCCTCTCTTCTTTGCGAGAAGTACTGGTCTTGGACCTTCCTGGGATTTTCCCTAAACTTCCTGTTTCCTTGGGGTAGAAGGGTGCTTTTCCCACCAGTAGACTTTGATATTATCTCATCCAAAGTTTGTCCAAATAATTTCTTGCCTTCAAATGGGAGGTGGCATAAAGCGTTTTTAGAGGGTGTATCTGCATACCATCCTCTTAACCATAGGGCGCGTCTGGCTGAGACTGAAAGAGCCATCTCCCTTGCCTGAATCTTTACTAGATTCAGTGGTGTCTCAAGGCTGAAATCCATTGCTAATCGGAATTTGGATACAGACTGAAGTATAGTTCTTCTATCTACTCCATCTGATAAATCTTCTTCCAACCTCTCTAACCAGACTGACAAGGCTTTCATTGTTGAAACCTGGGCCACTGCTGCCTTACATCCAGCACCAGCTGTTATGAAGGATTTCTTCATACCTGATTCTAAACATCTATCCATTGGGTGTCTTAAAGCTGAGACATCATCTATAGATAACGTAGTACGTCTAGCGACCCCCCACTACCGGGGCATCAACCGTTGGAGGCTTATCCCAACATTCTATCTTCTCCACTGGAAAAAGATATAGTTTTTCAAATTTCCGTTCTACTGGGACCCTTCTAGATAACCTTGACCATTCTAATTTAACCATTTCTCCCACCTCCTCATGAATGGGGAAATATTGCTTTTTCTTTTTTTGAAATAAAGAAGAAGTCGATGGTAGTTCCTCATCCTCTATAAACAAAGTTTGACGAATTAGTTTAATCAATGTATCCACTTGCTTGAAATCAAAATTTGTCTCCTCCTGATGTTCTTCCTCATCAGCTGATAAAGATTCTGGCCCACTTTGAGCATCTATATCTGATGATCTTGGCTTAAGAGGTTGCATATGAGGAGCTGCATCCTTAAATCCCTGTGCTACAGCACGAGTAATATAACTCAATATATCAGGCTGAGGAGCAGGGTCCTCACTGGGAATCTTGGGTTGTGGTTCATTTGAATCCATGACAGGACTTCCCTCCTGTACAATGTGCATGAGACATTGTCTACAAACATTCTTCCCTTCCAGGGCAAGATTATCACAAGCTTTGCAGGACTTTTGGTGACTTCTCTCCTTATCCTTTCTCTTTGCTTCCCCCTTCTCTCTGCCTCTTTCTTTGGAGCCACCCCCAGAATGAGAACTCTGGCTGAAAAACATAATTAACAATAATAGATAATTAATACCTGATTGGTAAGCCTCTTTCGATGTAGGGACAAAGAGACAGGAACTCACCACCTCCCCTCTGTAGAAACTTCCATTGGCGGCCAGCAAAAACTGCTAGGGACTCAGCATCCAACAGCTTGCCTGCAAACAACTTAGCAGCGTGCTAAGTTAATTGAGCTTATCCTACTAAAAAGATAAGCTCAATTAAGTGCAGCAGAGGGGATCTTGCAGTGGTATCCGACCTGAGAGGGTGTTAAGAACGTCACAATGGTGCGGACTTCGACTGGAGAGAGGTACTGTGGTCGGAAGGCACAGAGTTCTTCCACATCTGGGGGGGAAAGATTGCAACATTCCCAGCTATGACAGAAGAAAACAGACTACTGCCAGGTGGAGACCATTTATAACATTGGGAGTGTCTCCCAGCTGACAGGGAGTTAATCCATTCAGTGCTGACTGAGGGATGGCCAGGAACGATACATTCGAGGGTTAGCAAAACCGATCCGTACATTTGAGGGTTACCAAAAATGAATGATACTTTCGAGGGATACCGAAAAACGAAGGCTACATTCGAGGGTTAGCGAACGATACATTCTAGGGCTAGCGAAAACGATCTGTACATTCATGGGTTATCGAAAATGTATGATACTTTCGAGGGTTAACGAACGATACATTCTAGGGTTAGCGAAAATTATCTGTACATTCAAGGGTTATCGAAAATATACAATACTTTCGAGGGTTACTGAACGATACATTCTAGGGTTTAGCGAATGGCCCATAAATTGGATAATTATCCAATTTACGATAATTATTGAAAATACAGCCGTGAGTCCGGAAAAATTAACTAGTTCGAACCCAAACTATTTTGAATAGTTCGAGTTCGGCTTGAACTCGGGTTCGAGTTCAGTTTTGTGTCCATCTCTAATAGGCAGGTGTTTTCAAGGTCCAAATTCTGGATTTTGTTGTCTAGGATAGCTCTCCATCATATGTGCATTTGTCTGACTGACTATGGGACTGATTTGTGTATACTGCCATTTATTTGGATTTATAAATTATGTATGCATTTTGCTTGATATAAGAAACAATTACAATGTGGTGATATGCTTGTGAAGGTTCTCATTCATCCAGGTCATGGTATATCTGTTGTATTCAATTAGATCAACTGGACTTGAAGTTTAGTTCTTGAAGACATTTTGCTAGTCATCCAACTCAATTCAGAATGACTTGTACAAGAATCTGTGGCAAATATGTACCCTGGAAAATCCCAAAAAGCATATCACAGCCAGGTGTTAAGGGTGTGATTGGATAGTGGCTAAGAGGTGTTATAGGAACGCCCAGAGTAAGGTGTCAAAACAGCATTGTACATGGGAAAACGGCTAGGCCAAGACTGCACTCTTACCAGCAGATCTGATCTCAACCCAGAACAGGTGTGTTCCTTACTGGACTTGTGCCTGAATACCACCTATTTCAAATACAGGGATAAGTTCTATAAGCAAAAACACGGATGTGCTATGGGATCTCCAGTTTCACCTATTGTAGCCAACCTTTACATGGAGGAGGTAGAAAAACAGGCGTATAATACCTTTAAGGGCATAGCACCCAGCCACTGGTTCAGATATGTGGATGACACCTGTGTTAAAATCCGCCAGAAGGAAGTACAAGCTTTCACAGAACACATCAATGCGGTAGACCAAAACATCAAATTTACAAGGGAAGAGGTACAAAACAACAAACTGTCTTTCTTGGACTGCTTGGTAGAAGTTAAGGAAAATGGTAAACTGGAAGTAGAGGTTTACAGAAAACCAACACACACAGATCAGTATTTGATGTTTGACTCCCACCACCCTTTAGATCAGAGTCATCAGAACCCTGCAACACAGAGCTGAGAACATCCCCACTAGCACAGAGGCAAAGGCTAAAGAAATGAAACATCTCAGAGGAGCCCTTAAAACTTGTGGATATCCAGACTGGACCTTTGTAAAAAGAAGTAGAAGGAAAGAAAAGTAGAGATGTCCGAACTTCGCAAAATCCGGTCCGCTCGAGGATCCATGAATTTTTGAAAAAATTTGAAAATTCGAAAATCCGCGAGTGGACCCATAAAAATGAAAAAAATCCTAGAAAATACGAGAAATCCTCGTACTTTCTAAAATTTTAGAAAATAAGTATTTTTGAAAATACAAGAGATCCTCGTAATTTCGAAAATCTTCGAAAATACGAGAAATCCGTGGTTCGAAAGTTCGGAAGGTGGAAAATCCGCCGTTCGGGAACGGGATAAATCTGCGAACCGGCCATCCCTAAAGAAAAGAACATGAATACCAACAGCGAAGAGGAAAAGCAAGATAGGAGAAAGAACATGGTCATCCCATATGTAGCAGGGGTCTCCGAGAAATTAAGAAGGATTTTCAAAAAACACTGTATCCCGGTCTGCTTCAAACCGAACAACACACTGAGGCAGCAATTGGTACATCCGAAAGACCCAATACCGAAACACAAGAAAAGCGACATCATATATGCAGTGCAGTGCAGTGAAGAGTGCTCTGATTTGTATGTGGGGGAGAATAAACAGCAACTGCATCAACGTATGGCCCAGCACAGAAGAGCCAATTCCTCGGGTCAGGACTCAGCCGTGTACCTGCATCTTAAGGATAAAGGACACACCTTTGAAGATTGTAATGTTAACATATTGGCAAAGGAACGTGACTGGTTCAAGAGAGGTGTTAAGGAGGCTATTTATGTGAAAAAATAAAGAAACCAAGCCTAAATAGAGGTGGGAGGGTTCGACACCAACTGTCTGCCATGTACAATGCTGTTTTGACACCTTACTCTGGGCGTTCCTATAACACCTCTTAGCCACTATGCAATCACGCCCTTAACAAAAGAATAATAACTATGGCTGGATGCACTACCATATTATTAATAGAATATGTGTGACCAGACTAATCTGGTGGCGCTGGAGATATATAATGATGAATATTCAATTTACACAATTTGGCAAGACACCCCAGTATCTCCACAAGCACTCAAAGAACCTTTAACTTGACCCGCCCATTAGTTAAATGTATATAAGTATAGGTCTCGTTTTGAACTCTCGTGAGACCCTGACGAAGCTTGTGGGAAATACGAGTACAAGCGAAACGCGCGTCGGTAGTTGATGACCTGAACATGTGCTGCCTGTCGGCTTGGCGGTTTGGAAAGATGGAAACAGCATTGATTGGCGCAAGATAAGTCCAAGAGCGAGGGCACCGGGTGAAGCAGGGACTGAGGCTCGACCTTCGTAAAAGCTTATGTTATATACAACAGCAGGATGAGTAGCCCTAGAATATGTGATCCCGTTAAAAAGTCCCGGTAAGCCTTAATGTGACTGTATATAGCGTCCATGTTGCTTTTTGTTTCCGGATAGTTGATCACTTAAACATGTGCTGCTTGTTGGTTTGGCGGTTTGGAGTGATGGAAACAGCATTGATTGGCGCAAGATAAGTTCAAGAGCGATTGCACCGGGTGAAGCAAGGACTGAGGCTCGACCATCGTAAAAGCTTATGTTACATACTACAGCAGGATGAGTAGCCCCAGGATATGAGATCCCGTTAAAAGTCCCGGTAAGCCTGAATGTAACTGTATATAGCGTCCATGTTGCTTTTTTGTTTCCGGAGGAGTTTGAATATTTGGAAAGAGCGGAGGCCCCAATAGGCCGAGTTATGTCTGTGTAAACCACGAACTTGGAATTTACAAAATCTAGACTTTGTGACAACTTTTATAGCACCAAGCCACTTTATATAGGAGCACTTTTCTTCGGGTCATTCATATAGAGACCTTCCAATATAATATTATCTGGGGACGCCCAGATTGTGTTCTATTTCTATTTATGTTTATTATAAGAGGTGGGAGGTACAGTGGGTTGGGTTTTGAGTGTTTATATATTTGTCTGTGCCAATAAATTGCATTTTAAATTTGAATTACAAGTGTTTTTGAGTGCTTGTGGAGATACTGGGGAAGGGTGTCCTCCCAAATTGTGTAAATTGAATCACGCCCTTAACACTTGGCTGTGATATGCTAATTGGGATTTTCCAGGGTACATAATTGCCACAGATTCTTGTACAAGTCATTGTAAGCCAGTTGGATGACTAGCGAAACGTCTTCAAGAACTAAACTTCAAGTCCAGTTGATCTAATTGAATACAACAGATATAATGTGGTGATGGTATTAATAATATTTTTAATGTATTAGCCCTAAAATTAACAAATGACTACGGTAATTGTTTCTTATACTTAGTGAATGTTGCAATTAGTGTCCTTTTCTCTTTCTTTATTCTGTAGGATTAAATTCCTGGCCTGGACACCCTGCATGTCTTCCTATTAGTCAGACCCTGAATATCAGTGTGTATGTGTGTGTGTGTGTGTGTGTGTGTGTGTGTGGTGGGGGGGCGGGTCAAACTGGGACTTTCACTACTAGGTAAACCTAGGGGTCAGGACCTTGCAATTTATGTCCTCACCCTCAGTAAAAAAAATAAGCATACTTGTTTAAATACAGTATTTGTTAAGATTTTAGATTCTCTTATCAATTGCCCTTGTTAAAAATTTAGAATTGCCATTAATACTTTAAACTGCTCTCTGTGCAGTGAGATCCCAAGATTTCCCAGTATTGTATCAGCAATATATTATTTTTGTGATTACAGAACACTACAGGTACATTATTAATGAAGTTTCAAGTTGATCTAGAGATTCTTCCAATTGTCATTCAGAGTAAAGAAGGAGTTTTTTTTCTCCTCTGGGAAAAAATTGGGTTTTTTTCCCCCAGGTAAACTTTTTTGAGTAAAACTATATCTTTATTTAACCTTAACCCTTCAGCTACAGAGGAGATAAGTTAAAGTATTTTTAAAGCTAAAACATTGTGGTTCATTAAACAGGAACAGCTAATTAGGTTTATTATTATATTTTAGCTATCCTTTAATGGTAATAAGAAGCCATCAGAGTTACTACCTACTCTCTCACCTTCTGGTTTTATTCTCATCTGAAAATTTGCAACAAACCGGTTACACCTAAACCTTTGCTTTTTTTCTTTTTTGTGCAGAACAAAGGAAGCAGTATGCTCAGTCATTATCTACAGCTACTGGCAGTTTTAAGCATCGTGTGGAGGTATGAAAGATGTCATTATGTACAGCGAAATTCATAAAATAAGTATATTCTGTTAAAAAAAAGAAGGATAATTATAGGACAACTAAAGCCACAGAACAACACTGAACCAGAAGGCAGAACACCTTGATATAAAGCCAGTAATCTGTGTCTTACATCTCATTTTGATACGGGCGCTGGGAAATTTACCTAAATAACATATGGTTTGTGCTTTACTTCACAGCATTCTAGTATAACACAGTTAGGTCAACGACCATTATGTTCTGCACATGCTCAGTCCTTAGCTATGGCAGAAACTTGTTACAGTTGGTCACACCTATTAATAATCTGTAGCCAGATAAAACAAGGAAGCATGTGACTGAGGTCAGGAGGTGTGGTCTGACACAGCACATACACACAGATACTTCATCCAGTTCTTAACAGGTTTACATTTACTTTAATACAATTTACTGAAGTGGGATTTTATAGTTTAATGGTGTTTTTAGGGGGGTTGTTTACAGATTCTGGAGTATAAAAAAATGGGGTTAGTTCTTCTTTAACAATGACTCACTAGGTGAATATTTATAATAATAATCTCTATATTCTATATAGGAGGACAGGTGGTAGTACCAGGCAGAAGTAAGATATACAGGAAGACAGTGGAGATAAGCATTTTACAGTATAATGTTGACATTTTTATGTTTTCTGTAAGAATTTTTTTTTGGCAGCTTTTGGATGCTGAGAGTTGCTATTGTTTTCTTAATTTGCCCATAAACTATTAACCCTGAACCGGATTTAATGATTCACTTTATACAGCTGTAAAGTAGATCGCAAAGTGTAATCTGTCAAGGGAACGTTGTGTAAATGCAGCATGTAAGAACCACTGGCCAGTTAGATGTTACTGCCAATTAGAAGTTCACCAGAATGAACCTGTTATTGGCCTTAACCTTTAACTAGTGTATGGCCAGGTTTACAATCTGTCTTGCGATAGCATCAAAGAGCTATAGCAGCTCTCAATACATATTCCTCTTCCTCGCATTTTATTATATAAGAGAAAAAAGTGACATATAATGTGCCTTTTGTGCTACTACACTGAGTATTTCATACTGTAGATATATAAAGTAGATATATAAAGTAGATAAAGTAGATATAATACAAAAAATCCCATTGTGAATATTGATGTCTCCTGCCTACAGCATCTCCTGACATGTGACCTTGATAATGAGCTGCGCAGTGTTGAAGATTGTCTGAAACATCTTCACTTACTTGAGACACAGGGAAGAATATGGGGTCAAGGACTGATTTTGCAGGTCAACAATGGAGAGCTTCAACTGAAAGATCCAGAGACTCGTGTAAGGCCACCCATCTTTAACCATTGATTTACTCATTGAAATCTGCTGTTGAAAGGGTATAACAAAATATCTTTAAAAGAGACATATTTATAAAGCCACTGTATCGCTTTTAGCGATACTGCATCTTTAATGATTTACAATCACCCATAGAATACCGTTGCGGCAGTTTTCAATTAGGGACTTAAATTTACAGGTGTGGTCATACAGTAACGCCCAAAGTCTCAAAGTGTTATGTTTTGTTATTACTTTTCATTGTACACTATTGGACAATTATTACCAATTTGTTAGATTGTGCAATGGTGTGCAATGAACAGGAAATTGGAACTCTTTTTAATTGACATGGAGGGTAGGGTAAAGATAGACAGGGTTATTCAATAAAAGTTCTTAGCGTTTAAATTGGTGATAATTTTGCCCCAACCAATCAGATGTAACCTTACAAATGTTAAATAAGATCTGATTGGTTGGGGCAAAATTAGCACCATTTTAAACAATAAGAACTTTCATTGAATTTCCCTGAAAGTTTGTAGATATGATAGCTTTGTAACAAGGAGTTGCAACAAACACTGAGTTGAGTAAGGGCAACAGTATATATAAGTACTAATTTCCCAACTTCCCCTTTTTGTTGTAAAACCACAATCATTCCTTATAAAAACACATCAACTGATAGTAATTGTAAATGTAAGAGAATTATCTACAAAATCTACTTGTACATGTTTGTTAACATATTTGCAGTACATGCACAGTAAACCTATAACCTGAAATTGAGCTCCAAATGTATTGATCTTATAAAATAAAAAAAATGATATAGGGTTTGAAGACAAGTGACTATCAGACAAAGGTATTTTCTTGTACCTTTTTAACAATTCTTCATTCCTCTGTTTGCAGGGATTAATTAATTGATAATTATAGTGATAAAGAAGTTAAAATTCATTTCAAGTACTTCCTGTCTCTTACATCACTGCAACAGCTGGTCCACTCCAATCATGGCAGTGTAGACATGTGCAGTTACCTCTTACCCATCATTTTATCATTAAATCATCAAAATGCAATTGCATGTCCCTAGACCAAAGGTGACCAACCTGGCCCAAGCTGGGGGCCACAAAAGCTGCACCCCATACTTTGCCCAGACTGCCAGTGTAGCCCTGACATGCCCAGTTAAGCCTTTAGCTTGCCCTGACGCACCCACACCAAGCCCACCCACAGAGCACCCCTGATCTAGGCTGTGGGTTGGGCATCACTGCCCTAGATCACTGGGAAATAGACAAATTTACATTTTATCCTTTTCCTCACCACGTAACTTATCAATCCCTGCACATACAGTAGAGAGGTTGAGTTATTGAGAGGATTTTCTTATGATGTCTAGAGATGGTCGAACTATTGAAAGTTCGGTCCGTTTTCGAACTTTCGAACTATTGTAAAAGTTCGAAAGTTCGAAAACGGACCCATTAAAGTCTATGGGAGGCAAATAGTTCGAAAAGTTCGAGTTCAAATACAACTAAATATTAATGGTAACTTTAATGTAAATGGTGGGGGACCTGGGAAATGGTCTGGGGAGCATGTTCCAATATCCAGGACTTTCGTAAAATCGATTTTACTCACACGCGTGCTACTTTCGAGCTCGCGTGTTCGAACGTTCGAGGTAACATGGACTTTACTCGCAGATTCGATGCTCGCCTATAGGCTTTAATGGAGACTTACGCCAGATTCGATGTTCGCGCCTAGATACCATTACATTTTACTCGCGGATCGAACGTTCGAACATTGAACATTCGATAAATCATCGAAAGTCCGGGAAATATCGAAAGTCGCGCGTCCGAAATAGTTCGAGAAGTCCGGGTCCGTTCGAACTCGAACAGTTCGGCTCGAACTCGGGTTCGAGTTCTATGCCATCCCTAATGATGTCCAATGTCTTGGGCTTTTAACTTACATAGAAGATAAACAGGGTTATTCAATAAAAGTTCTTCAGGGAGATGTAATAAAAGTTCTTATCATTTAAAATGGTGCTAATTTTGCCCCAACCAATCAGATTATTTGAAAGCTAACATTGATATTTGGGGGAAAAAAAAAAAAAAAAAAAAAAAGAAAAAAAAAAAAAAAAAAAAAAAAAAAAAAAACAAAATTGCACCATTTTGAACTTTTATTGAATGACCCGGAAAATATGTTAATAAAATAAGGTTAAAATTTGTCTGGCTGGGCCTGATTACAAATTAATATGTTTAAAATACAAACAAATTAGTTTTGTCTTAGCATTTTTCCTGAGAGAAGGCCAGAAATCTGTTTTTTGAACCATATGCACCTTCTTTCTATTTTTCGGAGAAGACTGTATATAATTTGATGGTACAACGTCTTTGCCGCTGTAATGGAGAAGAAAATGCTTCTGTCATTTGCTAGTAAAAGCTACTTACTTTAAAAAAGTTTTTGTTGAGGCGCTAGCAACATCAACGTCGCCGGAGTAGCCGACGTCTTCTTTCTTCCTCCTTTCTTCTTCTGCCATCACTGTGATGACTTCTGAATTCCGCTGGGTTTGCACCTCTTTATATAGGTTTGCTGAAGAACCAAATCCAATTGTGAATGGGTAATATTTCAATGCTTGCAATCATATAATCACACAATAACCAATCATATTTGAATAATACAATTCACAATTGGATTGTCACCAGCGCCGGCGGTGTCAATGGCAGCCGCAGTGACATTGCCCGGTGTCTGCAACATCAGCGGAGTTTGTGTCAATGACTGAATAGAAAGAAAACTTCGGATTAAGATGCCGGCGACACCGGTGACGTTGATGTCGCCAGTGTCGGCGGTGTCACTGGCAGCAGCAGTGACATCGCCCGGTTTTGGTGACATCAGTGTAATTGGCGTGGCCTTCTGGGAAGAAAGAAGACATGCCACAAAGGCATTTCTAAGAGCCAATGGAGCTCCTGGTTTCGAGCTTCAGGACCCCCAACAAAGGCACTTGTCAGTGCCACAAGGGCACTTCTAAGTGCCGGGGAGGGGTCCCGGTTCGAGCTGCGGGACCCCTTAAGCCCCAAAAGGCACTTGTCAGTGCCACAAGGGCCCTTTGCAAGGGCCAAAAGGGCACTTATAAGTGCCTGTGGGGGGATCCCGGTTTCAAGCTGCAGGACCCCTTAAGCCCCCAAAGGCCCTTTCAAGGGCCACAATGGTCCTTCTAAGGACCCAGGAGGGGGTCCTGGGTTAAGCTGCAGGATCCTCGAATGTCTGGCCGCGGGACTCTCGGATTTTCAAGAATCCTTAAACGTTCGAAGATTTTAGAATTCGGCCGTTCGAGGATTACTGAAAATGCCCGTGGAAAACCGGAAGTAGCGCGCGTGTTTGCTACTTCCATCTTTTTACTGTTCTTCCTGCAGGGATGTGTTTCCTGAACACATCCCTGTCTAGGTCGCAGAGCGATTTACATTAAGAACCACTGATATTTAAACCATTTTTTTAAGGCGGAAATTTCCCCCAAAAAATTCCCATTGACTTTAATTGCAGATACGCGGATTTTTGAATTTTTGTATTTTTCCGAAAATATGTGAATCCTCGAACGAAACAGGTTTTTGGAAGTACGGCTATCTTTAGATGAGAGTGGAAAAGAAGGCAAATGTGAAAGGTTTTGTAAGCCTTTAGCTATTACATTACATATTTTATGTCATAATAACCTGTATTTCAGGTTCAGTATCTTTGTTCCATCTGTCCCCCATTATACAGTACTTGTTCCATCCAAATTTTTGTTACTTTACTTATTCCTGAACTATAAGTTCTGTTTCTGTTACAGGACACTTTGGAGCATGTAAAATTGCAGGATGTGGAAAACTGCCGCTCTGTGCTTGGGAGTTCCTCCACTTATAATTCTCTCCTTACAATTACTGTCCAGAGTCATCAGAAAAAAAATGTTTTCCTCTTTCAGTGCGATGAACAGCCAGTAAGTAAGATGACCGTGGTTTCATTAAAGAACAGAGATTCTGAATTCTAATACTAAATCTAAATCTTGAGTTGCAAAACATAATGTACAGATATATAAAAATAATAACAATAATAATTATCATCTCTGGTTTACAATTTAATCCGAGGGCCACAATCAGAAATGGCAGTGTTAAAGTCATGCTAACCTGCTTAGAATAAGGGTTAGAATAACTTTAACACTATGGGGGTTATACAATAAAAGTTCTTATTGTTTAAAATGGTGCTAATTTTGCCCCAACCAATCAGATGTTATCTTTCAAATCTTACATAAGTTCTGATTGGTTGGGGCAAAATTAGCACCATTTTAAATGATAAGAACTTTTATTGAATCTCCCTGTATGGGCCTCATTTACCCAGAGCCACAAATTGTCCGGGCAAATATGGCGTTCAGTATTTAATACTGGATTTGAACCTGTTGGTAAATCCCAAAAGGAATTTTACCCCAGCACCATTTTAAGACCAGCCATTAGCTGGTCTTAAATTTTGGAGTTGAAAGTGGTGCAAATCTTTTATTAAATACATTGTACCGGTTTCACTGGTGTCTTTTGTGAAACTGGTGCAGCCAGTGCAAATATGGAGCTAAATTTGCGCTAACCTATTCAATATAGGTTAGCACAATTTTAACCCTAATTTTTAGCACAGCACATGTGGGTAAATCAGGCCCTATGATTGCTGCAGTTGTAATAGTTTGCAAAAAGAAGCACCAACAACTGGTACAGCTTGTAACAACCTGATTGGGGTTCTTTTATGTGATTGAGAGGCGTGATTTCAGTACATCAGATTATACTGAGGCTCTCAGTACATCACCCTGTATATTTCTAATATTTTTTCATTTTCTCTCTTAGGCTGATATTCTCCACACTAATCTAGAGAAGGCCTTAAAACAATACAGAGTTAACAGAGAAATGAAGGATAGTTTCAGGTATACTTAAATATACTTCACTAACATACCTACTCTCTCCCTGTGCATGGCTGTTGTATCCCAAACACTGACTTTTTGGTTGTGCATCATCTCAGTATAGAATATTACTGTATTACAGCTGTTCATAGGTCTCACCAGGTTAATTATTATCTACAGAGCAGACCATGGGTTTCTTAAGAGGTGGGCATAAGCAAAACATTTATGATAAAGAAGACATAAATATTTGTGAGAATTTGGGGGGGAAAGTGACATAACTAGGATCACTGGGCCCCCCAGCAACTATGATGGGGCCCCCATCCGTGCTTTATCCACAGTGGTTTTCTGGGAGGAGGCTATATCTGTCATAGGAAAATAAGAAGATGGGGCCCCCATCCGTGCTTCATCCACAGTGGTTTTCTGGGAGGAGACTATATCTGTCATAGGAAAATAAGAAGATGGGGCCCCCTTGGCTAATGGGACCCCTGCGGTTGCTCTGGTAAAGAAAGACATAATTTTGGAATTGAATAGATAAGAAGAACAGAGATAATGGCTTATTCATCAGAGTTAAAGGGAAAGTCCAGTCCTAAAATGAAAACTTACATACAGGTAAATCACCCCCCAAAACCCTTAACTGTAATAGTCTGAAATCTGAAATATATAAGTCTAACCTGAAATCCTGCACAATGTCCTGTTGCCCCTGTTTCTGCTTCCTGGTTCTTCCAGTTATCAACTGTCAGTTATGGATTTGACAGTTGACATCACAGCCAATGACTGAATGTTAATCCCCTGTCTGCTTCTTCTGAGCATGCTCAGGCTCAGTACAGGCTCAGTACAGGTTTCTAAATGGCTCAGTTTCCATGAGGCCTCCAGAAACATAGCAGGCATACAATAATGAATTCATAGGACAAACTATGATATATCAACATATTTTAAAGAGGCCATTCTTACTAAAAGATGTTCTTATGAGGGTGTAGTTGTCCTTTAAGCCCCTTATATACAGGATTGACTTTTCGAGTGATCCAAATTTATCAGATCACTCAAAGTCGAAATGCATTTTTGATTTTTCTGCTGGACTGCTCGACAATGCCAATCAGTTTATCGGAAAATAAAGATCGGGCCAGTTGGAAACTTTTTTGCCGACCCTATTATCAGTCCCCATTTCTCCTCAGATTTCCACTTGAAAAGTTCGGAAGCCTCAAGATGGGAGGCTACAAGAGGTTCTTCCAATCGGATTTTCGATCATTGCACTTGATCGGAATCTGGTCAAAAGCTGGGCTGTGTGTAGCCAGCTGAACAATATGTGTGGCCAGCTTAACAACACATACAAACACGCAGAGGCAAAAATTTTATTATTTATGAACCACTCCACATACCAATTATATCATCACCCTATGTGTATTTTCACACACATTTTACATACAACTTAATGAGGAAAACATTAAATGTTGTCAATCTCCATGGTATTCCCTTTGATTTGTGTGAAAGGAAATTGCCAAGCGAATTTAGATCTGCATGCTTGGCATTCTGGATAATGAGGTCTGACCTAAATACCAACACACACTAACACAAATGCTTTTCTATTCACAAAAAGATTTCAGACAGAGAAAAAAGGAAAGGGGGAGGAGTATGTGTTTATGTTAAAAAACAATTGAAGCCAAATTTAAAAGAAGTGATAATTGGCGATATGGATGTTAAGGTGGAGGCAATATGGGTGGAATTAGGCAACAGGAAAGGGGGTAATGTCATTGTCTGCTATAAGCCGCCAAATGCTAGCAGGGAGTAAGTGAGTCAGCTTTATATGCAGTTGGCAAGGGCTGCAAGTTTGGGGAGTGTGCTTATTATGGGGGACTTTAATTATTCTGACATTGATTGGTGTAGTGGAACTGCCATCACAGAAAAAAACGATGAGTTCCTGAATTTGCAGCAGGATAATTTTCTCTCACAGGTGGTTGAGGTTCCTACTAGAAAAGGAGCTCTGTTGGATCTGGTAATATCAAACATTGTGGAGCGCATTATAGATATAAAGGTAACTGGAGGCTTAGGGAATAGTGACCATGAAATAGTGTCGTATGGACTTTGTTATCGAAAGGAAAAGGGCGCTGGGTTAACAAAGACTAAATTTCGGGAAGGCAAATTTTCCCAGGTTAAAAGCAGCAGCAACAGAAGTGGACTGTGTCAAGGGGATTTTAAGACAGTTCACATCTAAATTTATACCCTTGGGAAATAAATTTAAAAAAAATAAACCTGCAGCCAATGTGGCTGAATTCTGATGTAAAGAGGCAAATGGAAAGGAAGAAAAAGGCATTTTAAAACTTTAAGTCAGAAGGAACAGAAAGGGCCTTTAGGGATTATAAAAACTGTAACAAGGAGTGTAAGAAAGCAATCAAACCAGCTCAAATTAATTATGAAGTTAGGATAGCTGAACAAAGCATCACTAAGCCTACATTTTTTTAAAGTATATTAATAGTAAGAAGATGAGGACTGAAAATGTGGCACCATTAATTAATGGGGATAAGTTAGTTACGGAGGATGGCGATAAAGCAAATGTCTTGAATATTTTTTTTTCTTCTGTATACACTATAGAAAATCCAAGTACAGATATCATAGAGTATAGTAGCAATAATGGTATAAAAGATTTAAGTGCACTTTGGTTAACCGAGGATATGGTACAGAAAGAGCTAAATAAGGATAATATTAATAAATCTCCTGGACTGGATAAAATACATCCTCAGGTACTTAGGGAGCTAAGTTCAGTTTTATCTAGGACATTGTTTCTTATTTTTGCACATTCCCTCATGTCCGGAGGTGTTGTGCCTCTGTATTGGAAAAAGGCTAATGTTATTCCAATATTCAAAAAGGGTAATCGTTCACAGCCGGGTAATTACAGGCCTGTAAGTTTAACTTCAGTGATGGGGAAGATCCTGGAAAGTTTAATAAGGGAACATGTTCTAGAGTATGTTTCAAGGACTGACATTATAAGTAGTAACCAGCATGGATTTAGGAGGAATAGATCTTGTCAAACTAATTTGCTTGGCTTTGTAAGTAGAAATTTAGACTCTGGCATTGCAGTAGATGTAGTTTACTTGGATTTTGCAAAGGCTTTTGATACAGTCCCCCATAGGCGACTAATGTATAAGCTAAGGTCTGTTGGTCTGGCGAGGCACATTTGCACATGGATAGAAAATTGGTTAATGAAAAGGATGCAGAGTGTAGTTGTTAATGGGGCTTCATCATTATGGACTAAAGTGCTAAGTGGGGTGCCACAGGGTTCTGTGTTGGGGCCGCTTCTATTTAATCTATTTATTAATGATTTGGAAGTTGGTATTGTCAGCAAGGTTTCTGTGTTTGCTGACGACACAAAATTTTGTTGACCATTAAAAACTTCAAAGGATGTGCAATCGTTGCAGGGGGATCTAGATAGATTGTCAAATTGGGCTGCTAAGTTGCAGATGAGATTCAATGTTGATAAATGTAAAATTAAGTGAATCCCTGTTGGAAAGGGATCTTGGAGTTTTGGTGGATAACAAACTTAAAGGAAGTAAGCAGTGCCAGGCAACAACAGCCAGAGCCAGCATGGTATTGTCTTGTATAAAGAGAGGTATGGATTCAAGGGAAGAAAATCTTATTCTCCCTCTTTATAAAGCATTGGTAAGGCCTCATTTGGAATATGCAGTGCAATTTTGGAATCCTGTGTACAAAAAGGAAATTTTGTGAAATGGAAAGGGTTCAGAGAAGGGCAACTAAATTAATAAAAGGATTGAAGGGGATTGGGGGAGCTTGAATATGAAGAGAGACTGGAAAAGTTACAATTATGTACGATGGAGAAAGGGCGCTTACGTGGGGATATGATTACTGTGTATAAGTACATTAACGGGACATACAATATACTATCTGGGGCATTGTTCACCAATAGAACATGTCAGAGGACACGAGGACATCCCTTAAGACTTGAAGAAAAAAGGTTTAGGCTTCAAGTTCGGAAAGGGTTTTTCACTGTGAGAACGGTAAAGCTATGGAACTGTCTTCCAGTGGACGTTGTTATGGCCGGTTCATTGGTCAGTTTAAAAAAAAAAGCTGGATGAGTTTCTGCAAACAAGGAATGTTGCAAGTTACTGGTATTGATACATAAAGTAGAGTTGATCCAGGGAATTTTTTTTTTCCCTTTCATAAATTTGGTGGAGTTTTTTTCCCTTCCTCTGGATCAACAGTTAGGCAGGAAATGAGGATATTGCTAGATGGGTTGGACTGGATGGACATATGTCTTTTTTCAACCTCAAATACTATACTATACTATACTATAATGGATGGCTGCTGGAAGGCCGTGTGAAGGATTAAACCAACTAATGCAGACCTCTCATTCCATAAATTATTATAGATTCGTAGAAAATGTGCTTATAAATACCAAAAAGTACATTTTGATAGACGATAGTACATCTTAGAGCACTCTAACTAGCTGATTCTCTTTTACACTTGGGGTGCCTCTATCACGATTAGAGATGTTCGAAACTGTTGCATTTTGTTCCCCATAGATGTCTATGGGAGACAAAAATTCAAAAGTTTCTGTCCATTTTAGGGACAAATAGTAATAGCAGGTTACTGTAAATGACACAGAGACCTGGGGAATGGTCTGGGGACCCCGTAAATATAACCAAAACTTATTTTAAAATCATCTTTCCTCACGATCAGGCTTTTTTCAAGCTTCGGCATTCCATTTTCGAGAGTTACCGAAATCGATCATTACTTTTGAGGATTCGATTTTCGATAAACGTCTACTTTTGATTTTCAATTTTCGATAAAAATTCTGTGAAATCCGGGGGTTCATGTGCACACATGTTTTTTGAATAAAGTCATTTATCACATTTTTCATCATTACTATTCTTCACAGCTTGGAGTCTGTTCACTTCGTACGCTACACTTATATTTTTGCATCTGGATTGGAGGAGACCAGAAAGTGTAGCCTACAGGGATTTTCTGCTATTGGTATTGGGGGTCCCTACTTCTTACAATACCTCACTGAAAACCTAGATAAGGCTGCCAGCACCCCTATCAAAAGAATTTTATGGCGGCACACTTGTGCATGCAAGTACACATGCCCATTGGAAAAGATTGCAATACTAGCTGTACTACTATTCTTATTATAGTACAATACTGTGTGCTTAGGCTCTTTCTAGCTTATCGGCAATGGTGGCAAACTGCAGTGAGCCTACTGTAACTTTATGGTTCTGCTGTTGTGAAGTATTACCCTTTCGCCCACTTTTCCCCATATGATGCAAACTGGGGGGGGGGGGAAGAAGACAATGTGGTGGGGGGTATATCCAGTGGGGCTGAACGATGGTGGCCAGCTGCAGTGAGCCTTGTTTAAATCAATGGTTCTGTTGTTATGAAGTGTAACCCTTTCATCCACTTTCCCTTGCACAATGCATTCTCAGAGGGCAAGCAGCCAATGTAGTGTAGGGTATGTCCAGAGATGCCAAGCCTACCTGACTTCTCAAAAATGCTGGAAAACTGCAGTGGGCCTACTCTAACTTAATGGTGTTGATGCTACTAAGTGTTACCCTTTGCCCATTCTATAAGATGCAAATTGCACAAATAAAGATTAAAGGGGAAGTTCAGTGCAAATACATATACTTTAAAGAAAAAAGCAATATTTTTCCATCTCAATGACCTTAACCTGCCCATTTAGCATTTTGTCTGTGTATTAATACGGTAAATGCTTCCAAAATACTGACTTCCAGTTTGCAGGACACCTAATAGAGCCTTTGTTGCCCTTGTTTCTCGGTTTCTCAGCTGATTCAGTTTCTCAGTAGAGATCTGAGCATGTTTGGCCAATCAGTAGGAATTACTGTATTTCTTGGAAGTGCATTCTTGGAAGAAATATCAGCTTACTAATTTCAACAGCAGGGAATAGCAAGGGGTATAAAGCCAACTGATTTTTCAGAGAAGAGAACATGTAGAATAACTAGGTATGTATTTAAAAATAATGAGATTTTTCACTGAACTGTCCCTTCAAAGCCAGATTTAAAAAAAAAATGTTTACCCCCTTTTGTTTTACCCCCTTTTGTATGCAACTATGAAGCATTGTCATTCCATGATGAGCATGATTCCTCTTCCATTTAAAAGATTCAGAGGCAGAGTCAAGAAATATCAAATTTTTGATAATTACTGAATGTCGAATGCGGAATCTCGAAATTAGCGTGCATGTGAAGGAAGTTTTGTTCTTCCCATGATAGTAGTGTCTGTGATACTTTAAAGCTCTTTAACACACTTGAAAAAACTTTACTGCTCTGGTATGGAATTGTATAGCAAATCTCACTATCATTTAAATAGCTAAACAATAATATTCAGATAATCAAGTAATTTAAGTAATCAAGCAAAGAATAATCTTCAAATTCCTTTTTTAAACATCAAATGCTTTTGTGTGACTTACTTATCTTCTGTTTTGGTCCTTTAAGTCCTGGAAGTGCCCTAAGTTCCTCACAATCAAAATTTTCCATGAATCCCCAGCTAACACTGCCTCCTCCTTTTACCTTGTTGTTCCTTTGGAACTCTATCTTACTCTCTCTTCACCAAGACATATTCAGTAGTATTTTGAAATCTAAATGTAAAGCCTACCTCTTTGAGCACAAGTACTAAATAACAGCATAAGACATAATTGCAGAGGGATTATCTATTAGGTAAAGGCAATTTTGTAAAAAAAAAAAAAAGTCTAGCAGAAACCTTGATACTGAGTCTTTTTTTGAATATTTTAACATTCATTTATTTTTTTCCCTTTAAAGGAATAACTTGGAGAACCTACAGGCTCAGAATCATTTCCTAGGACGAATTCAACCACAACCCACCAGTGGGGGCTGGGAGAACCTTAGATCAGAATTGTCCCAAAAAGAATCTCCAAATGGTGCGTTGATAGGAAATATAAAAAATCCACATATCGCATTAATGGTATATGAAAACATGAAATGTTTAAAGGGAAGTCCACAAAAAAGTTTGCTTTAAAATTGTTAACATCCTCCAAAGCTAGGTTTTGCAATATTCTTAAGTTTCAAAGATTCCACTATAGGGACTTACCTGACACGGTCCCTCACTGCCTGGGTGCCGCTCCCTGCTCCTATTTTGAGATTGTATCGAGTAAAAACATGAGTAGAGAGTCACGTCTGTCAGGCGATTGGGCGTGACGTCACTTTGCGTCTTTACTGACAGCCGCAACCAGGGAGTGGAGTGGCTGTCAGCAGTAGGAGCGGTGAGGGACCAGGTCAGGTAGAGAAGTTCAGGGGCATCTTTGAAACTTAAAAATATTGTGAAACTTAGGTTTGGGGGGTTGTTAAACATTATTAAGCAATAAGTTTATAAGGGAGGACATGCCCTTAAAATACATCAGGTTTACTAGAAATTTTCAACTGACTTCAAACCTGCGTAAACTAATTTTCAAAGTAGAAAAGTATTAAACAAACCTTTGATAGATTTAAATAGTCTATTAAATTAAGAATGTGCCATATGTATGACTGTAGGAGGCTATAAAAGCATATATATGTAAGATGAAAATAAATTGTTATTTTTAATGTTCTGAACTATAGAAATCCAGTCTAGTTTGTAGATGGATCACATTTTATATACAGCGTTAGTATCTTTAGCCTAGCAAAAAATGCAAGTGCAGGTCACTTTTGGCATGCAAGGATGTTTATTACCTTTACAGTTTAATACATTTCTTTAAAGGTGCTATATATACTGTAGGTATATATACTATATGTCTCTTTATCTTTCTGACAGCCTCCCCTGCTCAACAGAGAAGATTTGACCAAGAGCCCCTTGAAAGGCATTATGCTGCTCCAAGTCCTATTCCTTCATCAGCATTTCAACCACTTCCAGTCAACCCTTTGTTTGAGATAGAGCGTGATATTGTAAGAATCCTCAAAGATTGCTGAGATCTCTGTTTCTCATGTATTTCTATTTTATTAGTGTGAAGAATATTATTTTACCTGGTTTGCTGAATGTAGTTATTCTTACATGAGATATCTTTCTTTATGTAATGAAAAATGCAATATTGAAAGCTCTGATACTTTGATTTCCAAACTGTATTTTGGATAGAAACTTTAGGGTTCCACAGACAAAATTTCCCTGTGGAACTAACACTTTGAATTCAGGTTTGAATGTCGAAATCTTGCCATTTCAACATGGGATTTTGGTTTAGGCAATCCAAATTTAATATGGAAAGAGATTTACTACATTGCGGACAGGTAAGATGCGGCATTTTGCACTGCCTTTATATTTTAAGTTTTGCACTAAAACTTAACTTAGCCTATATAGAATGGGTTACATTGCACTATTTCAAAAATGTTTCTGAAATAGCGCAGGGCAGTGCAACATCAGTGATAAACTCACACTAAGTTGATATTACACCACATAGTGTGACCTTAACACTGATTTGGCCGGTTTGCGGCCTTTACTGCATCTCCCCATAGTTTTCAATATTTGGGAATTTTAGAAACTTGTCCAGCACAATGAACTTGGTACTACCACATCTACTGGAAAACAATTGGTCCATTTTTGCAACTTCCTTTTGAGGTCTCCTATTGACAGATCTATCCCATATTTTATAGATTTTCCTTTTTAGTTGTTCTATCCTTCTCTGCCCTTTTTGGTGTTCTCACAGGCATGATGTCATAACACTTTTGGGTCAGATAGTAAGAACAACAAATCTGGGCACACCAGTCTTGAAGGAATAGTTCACTGAAAAAGTGAACTATTCCTTTAATGCATTGATTGAAGACCGGGAGGTGAAGGAGCTATGCCTTACCTTCCATTCTTTAATCAATTTCACATGAGCCATGAACGAAGAGAGGAAGTTTACGTGCGATCCACCACCGTCTACACTGCACAGGTTGCGACCACTTGCGGTGTCACTTTAACTATAATGCACATTAGCGTGCATGCTCTCTACAGTTATATTGAAGCAGGAAGCACATGTGAAGTTGATTGAAGAAGCCTTTACCTCCCGTTCACTTTTTCAGTAATAAAATTTATTGTGAGTTTGTGACGTTTCGGCACAAGTGTGTGCCTTCTTCAAACAAACATTTACCGGTAACTTTTGGGTCAGATAGTATACTGTGTGCCTCACACAGGTTCCATATGGCAGTTTTGTCAGAGCCATGCATTTTAGTTAAATTTTGACTTAGATTGAGGAAAGTGTGGAGATTTTTTGCACATTATTTAAGGATGGTTTAAGTCACCATGGTGTATAAGATGAGACACACATCAGAGCTTAAAGAAATTGCAATTTTGGCCTTCACATTATATACGTTATTTGAATTTTGCAAGATTTAAATGTAACATTTTGAAAATTTAAAACATTTAAATATGAAATGTTTAAAACATTTAAATATGAATCATTTAAATATGCTAGAAAAACATTTAGCCAGTTCATAAGCAAAGTGTGGCAAGATATAAAAAGTCCAAACTACCACACCTTTATAAATATACCCCTATACCATTAAAAATAGGATGTTGTTTACATACTGTATGCTTATTTCCCCATATTACATTTAAGCATGATATTGGGCCTGTAAAAAGTGAGTAAGACAAGTAGCTTGTATTTTGAGGCCTTAACTCATTGTTATTCTCATCCTTCATGTCTATAGGAAGTTTTAAATCATACACTTGGAGACATTGACTTATTTGTTGGAAAATTAAATGCTGATAAAAAGAAAAAGAAAGGTAGGTGGTTAAACATACTTAAAAAATACATTGTGTGTATAGCCTGCAAATATATTGTCAAATGCAGGAGTCATTAGAACCATATCCATGTTCTTTTTCTGGTTTACAGTAAAGCTTCATGCTTCTGAATTCATAGACTGTCTGCAGAAGGTTAAATATGCATTTAACCTAATGGTAAGTACATCTGCCGAGCATATATGCAATTTTAGCATTCTAGTTACATAGTAACACACCAGGTTGAATAAGCCCTTATTGAACTAGAAAGTGCTGACTCAAATGTGCTACTTTTCACCTCTAGCCGCAAACTTTAGCTGTGAATAGATGACAATTGTCCATTGATCATACCATAAATTCATCACAGATTTACTGCTTTCCCTCCTCTTTCTCACTCCTCGCACAGTAATGTATACTTTTATTCTTACTAATTGAACATTAAAAGAATTGTCTTTTGCTAAAACAAAAGCAAACATTGTCTAGCAGTAATGAGGCATACACAGGAATTGCAAAGTACCCGCTAGATATATTTATCTAGAAAAATCACAGTTGTTATGAGTCTAGCTTTTTCATAGGAAAGAGATTTTATATCTATGTTAGAAAAGAATATGTTTTCCATTGATATGGCTAAAAGAGAAAACCTTTAAAATAAAATGCTGAATTTCTCTAGGGGAAAGTCCATGATCACATGCAGCAACCAAGTGCTCCAGATATAATACATTTGATGATGGTTACTCTGTCCATGGTAAGTTTTACTTTACATTCAGCTTTTGTTAACATAAATGAAAAAGGGTTAAAATTGCCCTTACCCCAAATAGTACAATTACTAACAGCCTAATGCTTTCAGTATTGCTCTGGTATTGACTTTGATACTTTCCTGGAAACAAGTTTCTGGCATTGATTCGGGTTGGGGAAAATGCATGCTTTATACAGAGTGTGCATTTTTACTGGTTAACTGTAGAGGAAGACACAAGCTTAAAATATCAAGTCCAACTCTACCTCAGTGTCTAATCACCTGGACTAATAGCGTGACACAGTACTGGAACCCAGCAATCAAAAAACATTAAAAATTGGATTAAAAAAAGTCTAGAGGACAAACTGATATACCTCTATATAAACAAATATAATGTAATAAACCAGTGCCAGAGCTAGGGCATTACTCATCTACTTCTTCACCATTCTCTGTGGAATGGTATGATAAAAAATGACTGTTCTATACATAGTTACATAGTAACATAGTTACATAGTAACATAGTAATTAAGGTTGAACTAAGACTCCATAAAGTCCAACCTTTTCACCCTCCTTTTTAACCCTACCTGAAAAGGGTGAAAATTCATTCCTAACTCTAAATGGCAATCAGAAAGTATCCCTGGATCAACCAGAACTGCAGTATATGTATTAATACCAGTAATTTTCAATATTGGTATGTTTTAGAAACTTATCTAGGCCACTTTTAAAGCTATTAAGCAGAGATGGATTACAATCATATGGGGCCCAAGGCAGGGCTATCATTTAGGGACCCCTGTTTTGCTACATATATTTTATAGACTGTAATTTTGTTACTGCTTCTGAAGCTGGGCCCCCAGGCAGGTGCCTAGGCTTGCTTTGTGGATAATTCTGCTCTGCTATTCAGTGAACTTGCCATTACCACATCTGCTGGAAGACAGTTTCACAGTTTCACTGTAAAGAAACCTTTCCTAACATGAAGATGAAACTTCTTTTCTTCCAATCTTAAAGGATGTCCACGAGTCCTCTGATATGACCTATTAGTGAACAATGCACCAGAGAGTTTATTGTATGGCTCATTAATATACTTGTATAAAGTGATCATATCCTCCAGTGTAAACAGTCCTAACTAATCTGCCTTCATAGTCAAGCCCCTCCATTCCCTTTATTATTTTAGTTGCCTTTCTCTGAACTGCATCTGCGGATTTATCCCGTTCGCGAACGGTGGATTTTTCCAGATTTTCCGCCTTCCGAACCGCGGATTTCTCGTATTTTCGAAAATACGGGAAATCTCGTAATTTCGATAATTTTAGAAAATACGAGGATTTCTCTTATTTTCGTAAATATGTATTTTCGAAAATTTTCGAAATTACGAGGATTACTCGTATTTTCGAAAAATACGCATTTTTGAAAATTTTCAAAATTACGAGGATTTCTCGTATTTTCGAAAATGTTCGAAAATATGTATTTTTCGAAAATTTTCGAAGTTACGAGAAATCTCGTAATTTTGAGGATATTTTTCATTTTAATGGGTCCGCTCTCGGATTTTCGAATTTTTTCAAAAATTCGCGGATCCTCGAGCGGACCGGATTTTGCGAAGTTCAGACATCTCTACTTGCCTTGTAAAGAGGGAGAATATTTTTTTTTCCTCTTGAATCTATTCCCCTCTTTATACAAGACAATGTCTTGCTAGCTCTAACCGTTGCTCTCTGGCATTGTTTCTACCAGAACCCCCAAATCTTTTTCCATTTGAGATTTGCTTAACACAGAGTTAATTATGATGTAGGTGGCACCAGGATTGTTAAACACCAAATGCATCTCCTTTATCAACATTGAATCTCATCTGCCATTCTGCTGCCCATTTTGATAATCTATCTAGGTCAGCTTGCAGTAATTGCACATCATTGGAAGTTTCCAAAGCTCTGCATAGTTTAGTGTCATCAGCAAAGACAGAGACCTTGCTCTCAATGCCCCCTTCTAAGTCATTTATAAACAGATTAAAAAGAAGTGGCCCCAATACAGAACCCTAAAGGCACGCCACTTAGAACTTTAGCCCACATAGATGTAGCTCCATTGACCACCACTCTCTGTTTGCGATCCAATAACCAATTCTCTATCCATGTACAAATGTTTTTTTCTAGGCCAACAGTCCTCAGTTTATCGCCTATGTGGCACAGTTTCAAAAGCTTTAGCAAAATCCAAGTATACTACATTTACTGCTAAGCCAAAATCTAAATTCTTACTCACTTCTTCATAAAAACCAAGTAAATTTGTCTGGCACAATTTATTTCTCATAAATCCATGCTGACTACTACTAATAAGATCAGTTTTCAAGACAAAGTCAAGTATATGAACCCGTAACAAAGTTTTCAGCATCTTCAAAATCAATAATTCTTTATTTGGTGACCAACATCAAAAACACAGTTTTGGGGGGTATTAGGTGCCCCCTTCCTCATCTCCTGAGGAAGGAGGCATCTAATACCCCCCAAAACATTGTGTTTTTGATGTTGGTCACCAAATAAAGAATTATTGATTTTGGAGTACGAATCCTCAACAATTATTGGACTACTATCCATGGAAGTTGTATATCAGAGGAGTGAGCACCCACAGGTTGGATAGAGTGCATTGGGCCTTGTTTGCTATTTGTTTCCAGCATCTTCCCTACCACTGATGTTAGGCTTACAGGTCTATAGTTACCAGGTTGGCTTTTTTTCAATACAGCGCCACATCACTAGACAAAGGTGAATCTAAAAAGATAAGAAACAGTGGTCTAGATAAAACTGGACTAAGCTCTCTTAAGATCCATAGATGTATTCCATCCGGTCCTGGGGCTTTATTGATATTAACTTTATCTTATTGTTTCATATCCTCTGTCAGCTAGAGTAAATATTCCTTTTTTATACCCTTAAAGGACAACAATATGAAAAAAAAACATCACCCCCATTACATGTCCACACTTCCAGCAGCTAAAGTCACTTACTCACATTTACAGCTGTGCCGCCCTCCCTTAAATATTACACAGCAAAGATGAGTGCTAAAAGCCCGCCTCCTAGACAGCCCAGGGCCACGATTAACATAACACTTGTCACCAGTCATTGGCTGGTGGGAATATCTGTTACAACCTTTCTCCTCCTCCTCTGTCAAACAAACTTGAAATATCCTGTTGCTAGGATACAGCCTACATAAACAAGCTGATCAATGGTGGGTGGAGGAATGTTTTCTGCCATGCTAGCTTTGAGTGACAGCTAGATGCAGTCAGAATTGGTACACCCCCGTCACAGTGTGGCTAATTGGAGGCCTAGAGAGGCTCAAAATCAGGAAATAAATGTATGGGGTGGACTGCAATTATAAAAAAAGCAATTATAAAAAAAATTATAAAAAAAGCAATTATAAAAAAAATGCATTGATGTAATACAGTTATCCTTTAATATTATATGAAGGACTAGGATTCTCTATAGTGAATGCAGAGGGGAAAACATGGTTTAGCACGTTAGCCTTTTTGGTATCCTTAATAACCATCTCAGCCCCATTATTTATTGGTCCCACATTCTTGGTCCTCATCTTTTTACTATTGATATATTTAAAAAAAAACATTTTGGGGATAAACTTGCTTTGTTCTGCTATCCGTATTTCATTTTCTATGTTACTATATAATATATATTAATATTGATCTGACAATATGATACTTGGAACTTATTTCCAGCACCAAAGACCATGTATATTCTATTTAGCCAGACATATACTTAGCCAATAAGATAATATTGCACATGTTTGCCCACAACTGTGGACTCAAGCCCTCCTCCAGCTATCTTTCGACTCAGGACTTGAATCCCGGCTTATCGTTCCAATTCAGTGTCCTATAAAGCGGAGCATCACAGGGGTAACATTAGAAACGGATGCAGATTGAGATCAGAAGTCCTACCAAAGTATACATGGAACCTGCCAAAAACATCCAATCTTGACGTTATTGCACCATTAACTTGAATAACTAAATAAGACACTTAGAAATTATACCCGAAAAATAAAAAAAATGCTGCAGGCTCCACGCATTTCACTAATTGTAGCTTCAACCATAGTTACAGGGCTGTGGCTGTACTGAAAATATTCACTCTAACCATATTTTTCACCTATACCCATTAAAGAAAACAGACTAAAGCTGCCCATACACAATACAATCTCTGGTAGTATGATATTGCGATATCATACGATCATCAGATCGTATAGAGCTGACCATATGATCGTCATATGACATTTTTTATTATCAATACAATGCAAGCATTTTATTGTATGATCTGCCGATTGTCAGATCGGGATTGTATAGTGTATGGACCCCTAAATAATTTGTGTCTGCGTGATAAAGTGGCTTTTTACCATTCTTTCACCTTATCCAGAGAAGTATATACTCATCCCAACACCAGGGGACCAGGCCACACCCTGAACCACCCTGCCATGATACTGAAATTCCAAGGAATATCTAAGCCACATTTTGCTGGGCAAAGCTGGGTGTTCTGGGAGAACAGGACAGACTCTTCAGATTAGGCCTGTACCAGCCAAACTGGGACAGTTGGGGGGTTATGGACTGTATAATTTGTTTATTTGTACTGTTTTGCAACCTAGAAGCTTTCCTAAACTTTTGTCCACATAATAACTAAACAGGCAGGAAACTGCTACATTCATATAAATTAGGTTGGGCTGCATATTGTTCTTTTTTTAGTATTGTGCGTAATAAAATCTGTGCACCAACTCTTAACCGCTAGTGATGAAGAAACTGGTGAGTTTTGTTACGACGGGGATTCGGTGGAACCTATTGAAAATATAAATCAAATCAAATTTTTAATTGTCAAACATAGTTTTTCCCAAACCTAATTTTTTGAATTTTCAATTTTCCAAAACAAATTTTCCAAACTAATTTTCATAATGTTGATGATGTAATATTAGATTCTGATTTTTTGATGATAAATTCTGAGTTCTGAAAGTTTTAAAAATTCCACAAGTTTTTCAAAACTGGTTGATCTGAATTAAAACCAAGTTCGTTTGAAACTGGGAGGCAGTGGGAACATGCTCTATTGACTTCAGGTGACTGCCGCATGGTACCAACAAATTGTTCCTTCTAAGTACACAACACCAACACACACCAATCTTATTTAACTCCCTTTCTTGTTTAATGTCTTTCTATTCAATGCCCTTAATAACAAAACCCATGCCTCTTTTACTAACAGGAAGAAAGACATTTTCGCTGGTTCATTAAAATAACTATTATTTGTACCATTCTTACTCTCTCGTAGATAATTGGCAAATGTCCACATAAAAACTTGCTTCAGTCTGTGGTGTCACCATTACTTACCCAGAAAGCTTTGATGCTTCTGAGCTCTTGTGCAACTGATAAGGAGAGGCAGTTTTGGGAGTCCCTTGGCGATGCCTGGATGAGGACCAGGTAACAGGGTTATCATGAAATGTAACGTATTGATAAAATCTATCATTGTGTTTTAATTTGAATCTAAAATACTTCCTTCCACCATCTTATCCCTCTCCTAATTTTTAGAGCTGAATGGCCAAATGGAAATGATTTACCTACATATATTCCTATATTTTCTGATGGATGGGTTCCCCCAGAGATCCCATTCCACGATGGTCTGTTCCAGGTAGGCATTGCATTATACTGTATATACAATCTTCTAAATTTCAAGAAATAGAGGAAAGTCAAGGCTTAAATAAAGCTCCATCGGGCTATTTATTAAGGAAACAAACACAACATGTTTGGGGCCTTACAGGTCCTTTATCCACTGCACTTGAAAAAGGACCTGTAAGGCATGTCTTGTTTGTCTCCTTAATAAATTGCACAATGAAGTTTTAATCAAGTCTTGGCTTTCTTGAGATTTGGGCTAGAGTAATTTGGAGATAGCAGTGAAGCCTCTTATAGATAGGAGAAGCCAGATACGTTATATCCAATACATGGCTGGAAAGGTAACTTGATTGGAATGTGCGTATATACAATGTATATAATTCACTGAACATTGTGGGTGACTGCCATCCCACTTACAAACAATTAGTATTAACATTTCAAATTATCTACAGCCAGGGTTACAGCTTTATCTTTTGGGTTATGTTCATTCCCTGAGGTATATCATTTCAATTATAATAGGAACTTTTTCTTTCATCCTTCAAGGTTTTAATATAAGCTTATGTATTATATTGTAGATTCCACATAATGCTCAGGTGGCACCTGACAACAGGTCTGTGAACTTTCCTTTCTATCAGTTATCTCCTTACAATTGTAAGATTGTTATTCTCCTTCACAGATGTCTTGGTCATCTCTTTATAGGATGTTTCTTTTTCTTACACAGAAACTTCCAACCTCTCCTGATGCAGGTTATTCATGAATTTGAAGCCAGAAATAATCGGGAAATATCCGTTAAGAAAGGTGACATTGTAAAGGTGAGAAAATTTGTTTAAAAATAAATAGACAGTCACTTTCATAAAATTATGATTATTATTCTTTTACGTTCAACAATTATACAAATATAAAGGATTATGCAGTAACAGAAGCAAAACCATGCGTTTGCCTAATATCTCACAGCAGCCTGTCTTCAGCTCAATGATCATCTGATGGACGCTAATTGCTTAAAGGACATGTCCACCCCCAAAACTAAAATTTAACCACTGTGTTGCGTTAAAGGACAACAATATAAAAAAAAATAACATCACCCCATTACATGTCCACACTTCCAGCAGCTGAAATTGCTTACTCACATTTACAACTGCGCTGCCCTCCTTTAGATATCACACAGCAAAGATGAGTGCTAACAGCCCACCTCCTAGACAGCCCAGGGCCATGGTTAACATATCACTTGTCATTGGCTGGTGGGAATGTCTGTTACAACCTTTCTCCTCCTTCTCTGCCAGTCAGTCAAACTTGAAATGTTCGGTTGGTAGCATACAGCCTACATAATCAAGCTGATCAAGGGTGGGTGGAGGAGTGTTTTCTCGCTTGCTAGCTTTGAGTGACAGTTACAGGCAGACAGAATTGTTACGCCCCATTCACAGCATGGCTAATTGAAGGCAGAGAGAAGCTCGAAATCAGGAAAAAATGTATGGGGAGAGCTTAATAATAATAAATCCTTACCTTACTCCTTTGCTTCAAATGGTTCTCCTGTAGTGCTTGCCCAAAATCCAGGAAAGTGAAGAGCAGGAGCCTGTCTGCCTGTGTAAAGGCCTCTGCCTATTCTCTCTGTCCTCCAGGATTTTTTCAGACATGCACAGGAGAGCCTATTCCGCCCTCCCACCATCCACAACCATTAAGCTGGATTTAACAGTTTGCGTTAAACCCTTTTTCTGTAGTGTAGCCTCCCCCCCTCCCAGTCCCAACCACATTGTCTGTTTTAAAAAAAAAATAGCAGGTTTCTTCGTTCCAGCGGCGTTCTCCATAGCCGGCAGCCATGTCCAGCCCCTAATGTAACTTTCTTTGCAGAAGTAACATTACAGGCAAAGGCTGGTAAGTAAATGATCTGATTTTTGTTTTACAAGCGGGCAGTGCGTTTTGGGCTGAGAGGGAAAGGCTACACTAAAAATATGGATTTTAGGTTGGACATACCGTTTAAGGTTAATTAACAGGAAGATAATACAGTATTAGAGTGAGAAAATGTCCTCCTGTTAAAGGGTAACTGTGGCCCAAAATTAAATTGCTATACTGAGTATTTTTGCAATTTACTTTAATTTTTTTTTTTTACATACTGTAGTTTTAAAGATATTTCAGTTTTTATGTGTGACATGGAAGCACCATTACCACCAGATCCTCTACATGCTCTGAAAACATGCGACATGGCAATCTTTTCGATTTTTTAAGTGCCTACTGTAGTATTCTCAGCCCCCTCCATGTTGGGCCCCTCTGCTCTGGGCCCCTGTGGCCCCCCTTGTGGGGTCCATGTGGCCCCTCCCCTTGCAGGGCCCCTGTGGCTCCTCCTCCTCATGGGGCCCATTGCCTCTCCCCCTCATGGGGCCCCAATAGCACCTCCCACACTCGCACTCAGACCAATACCCCCTACAGAAAACTATGTGAAAATTGCTCCCTCCTCATCGGCCCATGTGTCTGCTCCTCCTCATGGGGCCCCTGTGTCCCCTTACAGGGGGGAAGCATCATCGCCAGATCCTTTGCACTTCCTGCACTGAAACCATGTGACATTAGCAATCTTTTCTATTTCTAAAGTACCTTATTTATTATTGTCCCCCCTTCCCTCGTTGGGCCCCTCCACTCTGTGCCCCTGTGGCCCCTCCCCCTCGTACCCCACACACACACACACAACTTTGTGAAAATTCCCATTTCAGGCTGATGCAGAATCATCTACTGTCTGGCTAATTTTGGCTGACCTGAAAGCCATTTTCACATAGTTTTTTGCAGGAGGGGTATGGGCCTGAGGTGTGTGTAGGGGGTGGGCTTACACTAGATTGCACTTCCTAACTCTCCTGCTTGTAACACGATCTCTCAGGCTGAGAGGGCCACACTACAATGCACATTGGGCGATGTTCACTGCTTGCGCGTGCGATATCGGCAATTTGCCCTAGTTGGAGTGCATTCGAGTCGCACCAAAAATTGGTAATCACATAATGTAAGGCTTCTGTAAATGTCTACCCTTAAAACAAAAAACTGTTGATCTGTCAGCTACCTGACCGCAACCCCAACTGCTATTTTTACCAGTTTATCACATGCATTTGTAACCATATAGTTAATGATTAGTTCTATTTCTTTCTGGCAAAAGTATCTACTTCTTCCCTCTGCTCAAAGATCTTTTTATTCGCACGAACATGTGCAGAGGAGGCAACAGGTGAAACAGCAGTCAATCACTTATAATAATTATGCTTAAATATATGGTTAGAAATGCAGGTAATAAAGTACAAATTATATGAGTTGGTGCTGGAAGCAGGTAACTGACAATTGCCCATGTTTTTGCTTTAAAGGGTATCTCCACCCTAAACAAAAACTTTTAGTATAATGTAGTGCTCCCCTACCCACCCCCAACCGCATTGTCAGATTTCTAAAAAAAAAGATTCTGAATCCTACTTACAGCCCCTCACTCCCGCGGCACTCTGATCCGCTCCCTGTTTGCCAGAACTTGCAAGTAGGAGCCGGACTGGCAGCCCCGTCTGTGATAGGTTGAGAGGCAGCCAATTGCAGATGCGGCTACCATCAATGGAGAGCCCTGTGGGAACGAAGGGCTTGTAAGTAGAGTTTAGAATATTTTTTTAGAAATCTGACAATGCGGTTGAGGGTGGGCAGTGGAGCCCTACACTGCAGAAAAGTGTTTTTATGGTAGGCGATGGCCAGACAGAGAGGGATACAGAGGGTGGAAGAGAAGGAGGGAAAGGGCTCCCCTGCATATGCCACTGTCCTCTCAGAGGACAGAGAGGACGCAGAAACCTTTTAGACAGGAAGACAACTCCTACTACTCCTCAGTTTCCTGGACAAGCACTGCAGGAGAACCATAAGGAGCAGCAATGTAAGGTAAGGATTTTTTTTAAACTACGCAGTGGGGCCAGTAGTGGGTTACATTTTAGTTTGGGGGTGGACATGGGGTCAGTAGTGGGTTAAATTTTAGTTTGGTTAGTTGTGCTAACCAAGAAATGGTATTTAAATGTTCTCACACTGCATGTTGGTCTAAATAAAATCTCATAAAGTATGCATTATCTTTGTTACAAACACCTAATATCTTTTCACCAAGTCCACTTTTTCTTTACCTGTTTCTTTTTTGCAGGTTTTGGACCAAAGCCGACAATGGTGGTTGGTGCAGAATTCTCAAGGGCAGCAAGGATTTATACCAAGCAATATCTTAGAAAATATACAGGATGACCAGGTAGGAGAAAGTTCCAGGCAATTGACTGCAATAATGAATGCTTTCTGGTTCTCAACCATCATTTTTGTATCTTGCCTAACAAAGCAGGATATCAGGAGTCTGACTTTACATTGCAATTCCTTTTTTAACTTGAATTAGTGGTGTGCTCCATCATGATGACATTCAGGTTGGGGTAGGTTTATGATTCATGATTTAGCAGTTCTTGGCGGAAGATATTTAGATTATGAAACAATGCCATTTTGGTCTTTGCTTGTGTGCCTTGTGATTAAGATACTGTATTATATGGACGATAAAACACCAATAAATAAACCAATGGTTCCAATAAATGTTAATTATAAACATGTACAGTGAATATTTAATATTTAGTAAAGGGTATTCAGTGCTAAAATGATACCAAGTGTAAGTGACCATATATATGCTCATTCAGGCTTCTGTAGGTTCATTGGAACTTAATCCAGGTTCTCGACCAGAAGAAGTGAAAGCGTGGCTTCACCAGAAAGGATTCTCCAATATGTATGTGAAACAATACCATATTCTTATACCTAATGTGCAATAGCATTCTGCATCTTCCGCAGTTATATAATCTCTTAAAGGGCAAGTCCACTCTCAAATAAAAAAATGAATACAGGTAAATCACCCCAAAACTGCAATAGTTATAAAGTTAGAAGCCTCACCAGAAATGCTTCCCGATGTCCTGTTATCCCTCTTTCAGCTTCAGCCAACAACTGAAAGATAATTCCCCTGGAGAGTAGACGGAAACACTTTTAGAGGTAGAGGGAAGAGGAATATGTTGTAACATAGCACATTATTCCTATATCTGTCAGCCTTCAAACTGTGTAGGTTTTGGGGGTTATTTACCTATATATCTATGAATAAGAGCTTGTAGCTAGAGATGTTCGAAACTGTTGAGTTTCATTCCGTTTTCAAATTTTTTAATTTTACGGAAAGTTTGAAAATTCAAAGATCGAAAACGGACCTATAGAAGTCTATGGGAGAATTTTTTTTTAAACTTTCTGTCCATTTTTTTGAGGAACAAATAGTAATAGTAGGTTACTGTAAATGACACAGAGACCTAGGGAACCCGTAAATATAACCCAAACTTATTTTAAAACTATCTTTCCTCATGATCGGGCTGTTTTCAAGCGCTACTTTCGAAGGTTCGATTTTCAATAATGGTCTACTTTCGATTTTTGATAATCGTCTTCTTTCGATTTTCAATTATCGTCTACTTTCGATTTTCGATAAAAAGTTTGAAAAATCTGGGTTTCCGTGAATTCCGGGAGTTCCGAAAGTTTCATCGGGATTTCAAAACCCTCAGATTCGATTCGAAACTGGGTTCTATTCGAACCCACATTACATCTCTACTCGAAACTTGCTCGAAAACGTGTCAGACAAGCCACATCAATAAAGTTTCTTTTTTATCTTACCATGACATGGGCCCTTAAAGGATATTTGTTTTGCCTCAATGCATTTTTTAAATAATTACTTTAAAAAGAATAAAAGTGTGCAGCCCTTCCCATACCTTTTTCCTGATTTTGAACCTTTAAAGGACAACAATACCCAAAAAACCAACATCTCCCCCATTACATGTCCACACTTCCAGCAGCTGAAATCACTTACTCTCATTTACAACTGTGCTGCACACCCTTAGATATCACACAGCAAAGATGAGTGCTAACAGCCCGCCTACTAGATGGCCCAGGGCCATCGTTAACATATCACTTGTCATTGGCTGGTGGGAATGTCTGTGACAACCTCTCTCCTCCTCCTCTGCCAGTCAAACAAACTTGAACTGTCCTGTTGCTAGAATACAGCCTACATGATCAAGCTAATCAAGGGTGGGTACAGGAGTGTTTCCTTGCATGCTAGGTCTGAGTGACAGTAAGAGGCAGACAGAATCGTCCCCTTCACAGCATGAATAATTGAAGGCTAATTGAAGGCAGAGAGAGAGGCTCGAAATCAGGAAAAAAAATGTATAGGGAGGGATGCACACCTTTACTCTTTTTAAAGCAATTTTTAAAAAAAATGCATTGAGACAATACAGTTATCCTTTAATTAGCCTTCAATTAGCCATGCTGTGAAGGAAGCGTAACAATTCTTTCTGCCTCTGTCACTCAAAGCTAGCATGCATGAAAACACTTTTCCTCTTACCCTGTCTGCTTGATTATGTAGGCTGTATCCAACCAACAGGATACTTAAAGTTTGTTTGACTGGCACAGGAGGAGGAGAGAGGTCGAAACATTCCCACTAGTCAATGACAAGTGCTGTGTTAATCACGGCCCTGGGACAGCTATGAGGCGGGCTTTCAGCACACATCTTTGCTGTGTGATATCTAAGGAAGGACAGCACAGTTGTAAATCTGAGTAAGCAATTTCATCTGCTGGAAGTGTGGAAATGTAATGGGATGATATATTGTTGTCCTTTAACTCCAGTATGTGTCCTCTTGTTTTTCGATGTGTGGATATTTGATTTGCTGAGCATGAAGCAAAGGGCCTGGGACAGACTGCACCTGGGCCACCCACTGTGTGCGGTGAGCACGTATTGGTTAAAATACTGTTCACCATTTTGTGTATTTCATTCAATCAGCTGACCTGGGAGTTTAGAATTTCAGCACCCACTTCACACCAGTGATAGCCTATGAGTAAGAGCCTCTTGTCGGCTCGAAACGCGTAAGGCGGGTTCGTTTTTACTTGTCTGTATCCACATGGCGTAAGGCGCCCGAATAAAGCTTGTATGTTTTACCTAAGACGTGAGTACCGACTCAGGGAATTCCGGTGTGCGCCGCGATTATATTCTCCATAACTGACACGTGTTAAGTGTGGAATCAGTTTGAATTGTGTGTGGCGTTTTTAGCTAATAGACAAACACAAACTCTGGAGTTAACAGTCCGTTCCAGAATGAGAAATTAAGTATATATATATATATATATATATATATATATATATATCAAAAATACTTTATTGAACACATATTCACTCGCACTGTGTACTCAGGGAACAGGTCACAATGACAATGATGCTTTCTCAGAATCAGAGACACTTTAATTACTGTTTGTTAAATGCTGGTTTTGGGGTGTGTGTATATGGAGAATGGGATGAAAAACTTCCTCTCTATCTCTGAGGAAGCGACATTATTAATGTGAACCATGTTAGACCTGTTCCCTGAGTACACTATGTGAGTAAATATCAATTCAACAAAGTATTTTTGATATATTAATATTTATATACTGACTTTCCTGTCTTTGATTGCGGGAGGGACAATTAACTCCAGTGTTTTGTGTTTGTTTATGAGCCTATATGGGTTCTGGCCCATCTTTAACGTACATAGTTATGGTTACTGCATGACCGAGAGGAGGAATACATATCTGGTCGCTGAAGTGCTCCCCCTGATTCCTCCCCCTGATTCCTACAGGTCATTATTTTGGCATGTTTTGGGGATTTTAAGCTACCTTTTCTTATTTCTTATTTTCCTATATATATATTTTCATATATTTTCAAGGGGTATCATGCACTTTAAAACCACTTTCCAAGAATAGCGATAGCCAGTTTATTCTTCTGTTTACTTCTTTAAGTTCATATTTTTCCCCACAATGCAGCACTGTGAGATGTCTTGGAGTCCTTTCAGGAGATCAGCTGTTGAAACTAAGTCGTCAAGAGATGAAAGCTGTGTGTCCTGAGGAAGGTGGTCGTGTGTATTTGCAGTTAAGCACAGTACGAGGAGCCCTGGGTGTAAGTGCTTCTCCTGTCTATTCAATGTATTGGATTTAAAGTTAAGATGCATAACACAGTATTTATGGTAGTGGAAAATAACCATCTATTGGTAATGGTAATTTACAAATGCTGCGTTATTTTTTAAAGGCTGCATTGTAAAATTATACTATGGCAGTAATTGATCAAAATCAAAGTTTATTGATATTGATCCTTTATAAATACTGCTAATAACCTTTCTCATTAAATGTGACCTCTGTGACATTTAATGAGAAAATAAGTTATTTCCACAAAGAACAACAAAGAATAATGACATACTGTATGTCCATCTATTCCAAACTTTGTAGCCTACTCATGAGTCCAACTAACAGTTGATACAGAGGAATGCAAAAAAACAAAAACACATTTTAAATTAGGCCATACCAGTGTTTTGTAAAAGGAAAGAATAATATTTATCTTCTTTGAATTTATACCCCTCTTTATAGAAGACAATACCTTGCAAGCTCTAGTCTGGCACGGTTTGATACAGCTAAGTCTGTAATCTACTATAACCCCCAAATCTTTTTTCAACAAGTTTTTTGGTCTTGTTTGTTGGATAGTTAAAAAAAAAGGCTGGATGAGTTTCTAACAATAAAGGATGTTGCAGATTACTGGTATTGATACACAAAGTTGAAGTTGATCCAGGGATATTTCCAAATACCACTTGAAGTCAGGAAGGAATTTTTTCCCCTTCATATTGTTTTTTTTTTTTTTTTTCCTTCCTACAGATCAAATGTAAAGCAGGAAATGTGGGTATTGCTGAGTAGGTTGGACTGGATGGACCTATGTCTCTATTAGTATAGTATAGTATAGTATAGTATTTGAGGTTGAATAAAGACATACGTCCATCCAGTCCAACCCATCTAGCAATATCCTCATTTCCTGCCTAACTGTTGATCCAGAGGAAGGCAAAAAACCCTACCAAATTTATGAACGGGAAAAAAAAATTTCTTCATGACTCCAAATGGCAATCGGAAATTTCCCTGGATCAACTCTACTTGTATCAATGCCAGTAACTTGCAACATTCCTTGTTTGCAGAAACTCATCCATCTTTTTTTTTAAACTGAACAATGAACCTGCCATAACAACGTCCACTGGAAGACAGTTCCATAGTTTTACCGTTCTCACGGTGAAAAACCCTTTCCGAGCGTGAAGCCTAAACCTTTTTTCTTCAAGTCTTAAGGGATGTCCATGTGTTCTCTTACATTCTCTATTGGTGAACAATGCCCCAGATAGTTTATTGTATGGCCGTTAAATTATTTATACAAAGTAATCATATCCCTACGCATGCGCCTTTTATCCAGCGTACATAATTGTAACTTTTCCAGTCTCTCATTAGATTCAAGCTCCCCTAATCCCCTTATTAATTTAGTTGCCCTTCTCTGAACCCTTTCCATTTCAAAGATGTCCTTTTTGTATACAGGATTCCAAAATTGCACTGACCTTAAATACTATACTACTGTACTACTCCTTATTGCTATTTGAGGATCAGTATTCTTATTTAAGGATCACTCTTTACGTATTGTTATTATGGTATCATTATTTTTAAATCTGTTGCGTTATTTAATGATGAGATTTAATCAGTTAATAAGAAAGGAGGAGGAGTATGTATGTATGTTAAACAGGAATTGAAGCCAAATTTAAAAGATGGAATAGATGGGGGAGTAAACGATACGGCAGAAACAATATGGGTGGAACTGTGTACAGGAAGCAAGAAGGTAGGTAAATTAATTGTTGGGGTATGTTATAAGCGCCATATGCCGGGGAGGAGGTGGAAATGAATCTCCATATGCAGTTGGCGAAGGCTGCTGGTATGGGGCATGTTCTGGTTATGGGGATTTTAACTACCCTGACATAGATTGGAGTAAGGGAACTGCCAGCACCTTAAAAGGTATAAAATTCTTAAATTTTATTAAAATGCTAAGTCCTCACCTCTGGGTACTTTACAAAAGTCCTGCACTACTTACTTGTAATCTCCCTCACCGCTCCGGTCCGATCCTCCCCACTGGCAATTTGAGTGACAGGTCGCGAGGCAGCCAATGGGAAGACGCTCTCAGCAATGAGGCGTGTCTTCCCATTGGCTGCCTCCCAGACTGTCACTGACAGTGCCAGTGGGAAGGATCGGACCAGAGCGACAAGGGAGATTACAAGTAAAAAAGACTTTTGTAAAGTACCCAGAGGGGAGGACTTAGCATTTTAGGTCCACACCCTGGGTACTTTGCAAAAATGGTTTGGGGAAATGGTAAGTATAATTGTCCTTTAAAGATCAGTATTTAGGTATCATTATTTAGGTAGCGTTTTTTACCAACGGTAGTGTTTATTTATGCTCCTTATTTAAAAATACCCCTGCTTGATAATTATGCCCCATGAATACATACGTTTATATACATACAGTGGACCTTTAATAATGAAAAATGACAATGTCTTTATCGTTGCTTTCCTTTAGAGATGATCAAGCTCTTCGACGCTTGGGAACTGGGATTCTGCACATTGATTACAACCTTGGCTTAAAAGAAGCAATGAATATGGCAAAAATGTTATTGTGCCTTGCATTCAAACTTTTTATCTTGTGTTGTTGCTTTAAAAATGTCTTTATGTTTTGCTTTCTGTTATCTGCATAATTATTATTTAATCAATTCCTTCTCTAAATGTTTGCACATTATTTAATTGTATGATATTCCGCACACTGTGATTTGTTTTCTATTAGAGTCCTTTACTTGTATTTCTATTTTTCTGTAAATATATTTTTCTTTAGCAGTTGCATTTCCTGACACCCAGCAGAACACCAGGGCAAACATCTGGAAAGGTCAAACCTATGATTTATTGAGATGAAGATGAGAGATCATTTTGGAACGGCACATTTGTGTTGTTTGCATGTCTCTGAGTTTATCAATACCAGAAGGAGAAAGTATTGTTGGGTTAATGATCATTAAAATCAGAGACTGTAACATAAAGGACTCCCCTCTTTGTAAAGTAAAACAAACAATACACAACATGAACGCTGGATTCAGGCTTCTTGGGCCAAAAAAAGCAAAGAAATGAGTAAGCAAGTTTTTCTGCCAAGAATTCTGAGAGAAGAAAAAATCTGTAACTTCTACAAATCAGCACTTTTTGAAAATACAATGTATGAAAGTAGTCTGGGTTAGAATACTAATAAGCATTTACCTCTAGCATTATTTACTTAAGTTTGCAAACAAAATCCATTTGTAATAATTCATTAGGATATACTAAAGGACCATCTTAACTTAAGGCTGGCATACATATTTTAGTCTTTTTGGTCGGGTTCATTGAATCAATCCACAGAACCTGTATGGGACATCTGTTTGTTATTTAAATTGTATGCTTTATAAACTGAAACCAATGCAGCCAGCATCATGCTTCTAATGAATATACAGACCATTCTTCCAGCATTCTGATTTTACAAGTGTTTGAGATTAGGTACTGTATACAAATCCATTATAGACAACACATGAACTGAGCTATAGGCACTAAAAATTCCTATGGCTTTATTTATCGTTACTGTACGACTGCAGCTGATCTTTTTTTGGGCTGCAATTCAAGAGAGAAAAATATTTTATCCCTCTTTACAAGCCACTGGTAAGACCTCATTTGGAATCTGCAGTTTTGGAATCCCATATACAAAAGGGACATCTTGGAAATAGAAGCAGTTCAAGAGAAGGCCAACTAAAATAATAAAGGAAATGGAGGGCCTTGACTATGCAGGCAGGTTAGACAAGTTAGGGCTGTTTACATTGGAGAAGCAACGTTTGCATTAGGATATTAGGACTTTATACATATATATATATATTAATGGGCCAATTGTGCATTGTTCACGAATAGGTCATATCAGAGGACTTGTGGACATCCTTTAAGATTGGAAAAAAAGAAAAGAAATTTCATCTTCAGGTTAGGAAAGGTTTCTTTACAGTGAGAACTGTGGAACTGTCTTGCAGCAGACGTGGTAATGGCAAGATCACTGAATAGCTTTAAAAGTTGGCTAGATAAGTTTCTGAAAATAAAAAATATTGAGGATTACTGGTATTAAAGGGTAACTGTGGTCTCAAATTCTTCCAAACTAGTAAGAATTACATAAAAAGCCTTCCATTGTACCTTTAAAATAAAACCTAAATCACATAGCTGAGAAGCTATTGCTGGAAAGATTCAGCAATGTAACTTCCTGGTTGAACACGTCCTGTTCCAGCCTCTGCCTGCATTAATAGGCTCCCCTTCTCAACTGTCAATTTTTTCCCCAGGTACTTCCTGATTTCCCCAGCATTAAGTCTTAACTGAGCATGCTTCTCCCCCGGGGAGACAGGGTAGGACAGAGGTCAGGTAATGTCACTCAACCTACTGGTAGCAGGAAGTTTGAACATTCACCTCAATGTAATTTCTCACAGAGATTTGATTGTTGGCTCAGTGTAAAGGAAATAATGCAGGCTTTTATTCAACCCTAACTTGTTTTCAGACCACAGTTGCCCTTAAATTAATACATATACTTTAGTTCTGGTTGATCCAGGTATACTTTCCGATTGCCATTTGGAGTCAGAAAGGAATTCCCCCCCTTCCCCATTTTTAGCTGGTTTTTTTCCCTTCCTCTGGATCAACCATTAGGTAGGGTTAAAAAGGAGGGTGAAAAAGTTGGACTTGATGGACGTATGACTTTATTCAACCTCAATGAAAACTGGACCCTTTTCTGGTCCATAAACAATGTTTACTATACACGTATGCAATAGCATGGCTACTTTCCAAGTTTGCCCTGGGAATTCCTACTCTTCTTATATAAATATGCATATCATCAACATCTTATGTTATCAAGATAGAAGCTGAGTACCCGGCGTTGCAAATTTTTTCTAAAGATCTGACCCAAACCTGCATCCAAAATTCAACAGACTTGCAGCTTTCTAACCAAACCTGACCCATTCAAGCTCACTGTGGGTTAGCTGAGACACAAATCTGGTAAACCTCGGGTGCCCGACACAATGCAGGATTCTAGGCCAGATTTCATCCCCAAGTAACCTACCCTCACAACATTTGGAAACATACCTCCAAACATTTTAAAATGTTAAAGAGGAACACGCCAGGAGAAGAGATGAGGCAGACCACGCCTACTTTGTTTAGGTTACACACATTTTAAAGACTATTATTCCCATTTTATATTGTTACCTGCAATATTTTTAAGTGTATGATGTGGTGAAAGGATTACTTCACTCAGAAAGTAAACAATTCTATTTTGCATTAATTGAAAAACGGGGGATAAAGGAGCTATGTCTTACCTCACATTATTCAAGTAATGTTACAGGAGCCAGGAACGAATATAGAAAACTTACCCGCAAGTGTGATACACCACTGGCTCATGTTGAAGAATGGGAGGCAAGACATAGCTTCCTCACCTCCCGTTCCTTTAAGATTACAGTAATAGACTATAAAACTGGAGGGCTAACAATACTGGCTAATGAACTAGGGGGCTGACAACACCGGCTAATGAACTGGAGGGCTGACAACACTGGCTAATGAACTGGAGGGCTGATAACACTGGCTAATGAACTGGAGGGCTAACTAACACTGAGTGATGAATTTGAGGGCTGAGTAAAATGGGTAATAAATTGGAGGGCTGAGGACTTGCTGGAGGGGAATCTCATTTGGTCAGTTAGTCAGAACTGCCATGCAAGCTGTATATTACACTTAAAGGGTATGTCCACCCTAAAATGTATTTTTTTATATCCTGCTCCCCCATGTCCCCCAGCCCCAACCGGGTATTTTTTTTATTCAGAAAGCCCCCCAACTCTTACTTACCTCTCCTCTTTCCCCCGCTGCGCTCCCGGCCTTCTGCTTGCAAAATGCAAGCAGAGGGGCGGGACCGGCAGTCGCGTCGTGATTGGCTGCGCTCAGCCAATCATGGACGCGACTGCCGGTCCCGCCCCTCTGCTTGCATTTCGCAAGCAGAAGACCTGGTCGCAGCGAGGAAAGAGGAGAGGTAAGTAAGAGTTTGGGGGCTTTCTGAATATAAAAAATACCCGGTTGGGGCTGGGGGACATGGGGGAGCAGGATATTAAAGGGGATTTACACTAGGGGGAGGGATAGTAGAACGGGAGGGAGAGGGGAGGGGAGGGAGGGGGGAGAAGGGCTGCAGTACGCATGGCAGAATTCTCCCGGAGGCCAGGTAGCAGGCAGAGCCCTAATGGACTATGCTAGCCTCCTGGTCGTCAGTTTTTGGGACTTTGGGGGGGGACTACAGGAGAACCAGATGGAGCTGGGATGTGAGGTAAGGATTACACTACACTACATGGTGGGGCCAGTAGTTGGGGTTATTATAGTTTTAGGGGTGGACATGCCCTTTAAAGTAAAACGTTGACTGGAAAGAGGACTGGATTAGCAGTGTTTTCCTTTTGCATGTTTCATTTTGTTTTGCAAGCATTAATTTTTTGTGAGAGTAGCATCTGAATTGTGTTTTCTGAAGGACATTGTGAGTCAATAATTCATTTTGGTTGATAGCAGTACTTTTAAATGTAGAGGTTGTTGTGGTGCAACATAGTCACTATTAAGGGGACATTGCAAAATGTCCAAATTTTATTGAAAATTATATTTTGGTATTTACCCTAAAAAATAAATGAATGTGGGATGTACCCAAATGTTAAAAGGGAAGTTGATATGATGCGCTTTAAAGTTAAAAGGGAAGTTGGTATGATACACTTTAAGGTATACCACACCAACTTCCCCTGTAATGCATATCACACCAACTTCCCTTTAAACGTGTTCCACACCAACTTCCCCTGTAACGCGTACAACACCAACTTCCCCTTGTAACGCGTACAACACCAACTTTCCCTGTAACGCATACAACACCAACTTTCCCTGTAACGCATACCACACCAACTTCTCCTGTAACGCATACCACACCAACTTCTCCTGTAACGCGTACCACACCAACTTCTCCTGTAACGCGTTCCACACCAACTTCCCCTGTAACGCGTACCACACCAACTTCTCCTGTAACGCATACCACACCAACTTCCCAATTAACGCGTACCACACAAATTTTCCCTTTAACGCCTACCACACCAACTTCCCCTGTAGCCTGTGTCACACCAACTTCCCCTTTAACCCGTACCACACCAACTTCCCCTGTAACGCGTACCACACCAACTTACCCAGTATCGCGTACCACATCAACTTTCCTGTTTAACCCATACACCAACTTCCTCTTTAACCCGTACCACACCAACTTAACCTTTAACATGTATAACACCAAGTTACCCTTTAACGCGTACCACACCAACTTCCCCTTTAACCCATACCATATCAACTTACCCTTTAACCCACCACACCAACTTCTCTTGTAAGGCGTACCACACCAACTTCCCCTTTAACCCATACCACACCAACTTCCCCTTTAACCCATACCACACCAACTTCCCCTTAAACGTGTACCACACTAACTTCCCCCTAACACGTACCACACCAAATAACGCGTATCACATCCATGTCCTCTTTAACAATGGAGTGCAACACCTCACATTCATTTATTTTTAGGGTAAATAAAAAAGTAATTTTGCAATATCCATTTAGTAGTGACTATGTTGCACATTAACCCAGTACAAAAGCACTGCAATCGATCAGATTGAATTATTGGCACACAATATCCCCTAGAAAACACAATTCAGATGCCACACTCACATAAAATGTATGCTTGTGTTAGGAACTGGTAAACTAATTACTCTTTAGTCTACTTGTTCTGGCAGGATTTGGCCAGCAGGGGTCGCTGTGTTAAAGTATAAAACCATGTGATCTTTCTCTTTCTACTTTCTTGAGTTTTCTGCAAAGCATAGGGGAGAGCCAGGGGAGGCCCAGTTAGTGTAAGAATAGTCTCTGTTATAGATCACTCCAGGAGTGATAGATAGGAGTAGGGTAGCTAGTGAGCAGCCTGAGCTCCAAGAAGATTTAGTAAGGACTAGAGTCCTGGGTATGCCAACCAATAATAGGGACATAGTGCTAGACATAGGGGTAGAAGATTCCACTACTGTGCCCTGAGAGCTGGCATGGCTTTCTTTGAACTCTGCACCAGACTGCTGCAAATTCTCCATGAGTAGCTGAATGCCCAACCCCCAGTAAAAGAGACTTAGACTTGTATATTGGATTGGGCAGTTTACCTCTCAATCTTGATTCTGGGTGAACCACAAGTGAGAGGAGAATGTGGGTCACGTGACACTGACATTACATGTTCTGCTGCTCCTCATGATTGACAGTTTTATCCTCCTATCACAGCAACAACAGAACAAAATAAAGCAAAGCATGCGTCCCTGAATAATCAACTGTTAAGAAGGGTTTTTTTTTTGTTTTTTTTTTGTTTTTTTTTAAATTAAATAGGTTGGACTTGATGGACGTTATGTCTTTTTTCAACCTCAATTACTATGTAAATGCATTGTTGACATATTGAGCTAACTGTATTATTTCTGTTATAGGCAAAATCTTTTTAAAATGCAGCAAGTAGAGCAGCTTTAAATGGCATGTCCAGTCAAAAATAGTTTAACTATAAATGGTAATCACTCCCCCCCCAAACCTAGGTTTTGCATTACTAATATATTCCAAAGATGCCCTTCCAAAAGAAGCTGTCAGTAAAGGTGCAAGGTGACGTCATGCCAAATTGCCTGACAGCCGCAAACAGGAAGTGGAGTGTCTGTCAGCGCAGAAGCCCTATGCTCCCGTTTTTGCTTGCAACAAGCTTGTAACAGGTGCAGGGGGCAGCGCCTAGGGGTTGAGGGACCGGGTCAGGTAAGAGACTTCAGGGGCATCTTTGGAACATATTAGTAATGGGAAAGCTAGGTTTGGGGGTGAGTGACATTTATAGCTAATCTTTATTTTTGAGTGGACTTTTAATTAATGTGAATTTATAATAGCAACAGACTTGCATGAAAGTGTTGATCTTTGAATGAAAGGTGCCCCAAATTAAATGGCTGTTCACTTCAAATCAATTGTACTAGATAGTCCAATTCTTATCTATTTACACAAAGTACATAGATAAAAAGTATTTCTCATAAGCTTTGTTGAGTGCTAAGAATATGCTAAATACAAATATGAATGCGTACATTACAGTAAGAATATCATCATAGAGGTGTAGCCAGTCACTTTACACAGTTATTTTATCCAGTTATTTAAGGGGCTACATTTACTTTAATGCTATTTACTGTGGTGGGATTTACAGTTTATTGGTGTTTGTAGAGGGTATAGTTTCAGATTCTGAAGTGTACAATTTTGGGTTTAGTTCCCCTTTAAAATCTTTGTTACATAGTTCTGGAGATTAATTAAAGAAATAAAACCATCTAGTCCAACCTTTTTTGCATACCCGGAACCCTACCCAACAGCTAATCCAGAGCCTGCACATAAGTGTTACGTCACTTACTTGCCCAGAGCTCAATCGGACCAATCATTGAGCTCTGTTCGCATAAATGATGCAACACTTATTGCCTGCACATAAGTTTTACGCCACCAGAGCTAAATGGGACCAACCAGCTGGGGAGATGAGTCCACTGCAGCTTGTTCCTTGTTCTCTGTTCATCTGCTAAGCGCTGCAACCTGTGGGGGGAATCCCTGGCTGACTCATGAGTGTGTGTGTGTGTGTATCGGTCAGTTTGTGTCCGTGTCTAAGTGTGTGTGTGTGTGTGTGCGAGCGCAGGGCCCATTTGTCCAGTTGTGTGCAGGCCCACAGTACAACTTCATGCCCTCTTGCTGAAGAAGAGAGAAGACTGCACCAGATGAGAATGGATTTTAACATAATATTTTTAACAGTAGCATTGAAAACATTATCATATATACTCAAATATAAGTCGATCAAGAATAAGTTGAGGTACCTATTTTTACCTGAAAAATGAGTAAAACATGATTGACTCGGTATAAGTTGAGGGTAGAAATTATGACCACTACTGCCTTCTAAAGCTGTATTGTTTTGAGGCTTTAGTTGCCCTTTAAATGGATAATCGAACTACCATGCAGTAGTCCCATACCCTAATAGCCTAATCCAGTATGGGAATTATGCTGTCCATTTAAAGGGCAACTAAAGCCTCAAAACAATACAGAATCAAAAGTCAACCTTTAACAATAGATACTGTCCTCCTGATTCTGTATTGGTTTAAAACATTAGTTGCCCTTTAAATAGAGCGTAATCCCACACAGTAACCCCCAATTCCTTGCCACTCCCCCCCCCCCCCAGTTCAGTGGACTTGTGTGTGCATTCAGCAATGAGGTTGTTCCTGGTGCTGTTATCTGGAGCCTCCGGCAGATGCATATCATCAACCTCTGGCAGGTAAGGTCTGTTCCAACAGCAAGGCCCTGCACTTTTGCCTGTCCCCACACTAGCAATCTAGCTCCGCTACCTCATCCACTCATCCTGTGCCAAATCATGTCAGCGGCCAAAAGAGTGGATGCGGAAGCCGGACAGGTAAGTGCCTCGAGTACAAGTCGAGGTTCGATTTTTAGGCTATTTTTTTTAATTTTTATATACTCTAGTATATACGATATGTAAGATTGTTTTTTTACTGTTTAGAATTAAAGAGCATGTCCACCCTAATATTTGATTTTTTATATTCCATTCCCCATGGGCTCCCAGCCCCAACCGCATTATTTTTTTTTTTTTTTAAAAAGCCCCCCAAACTCTACTTACCTCCCCTCTTTCCTCCGACGCGCTCCCGGCCCTCTGCTTGCGAGGAAATGCAAGCAGAGGGGCGGGACCGGCAGCCGCGTCTGTGATTGGCTGAGCGGCAGCCAATCACGGACGCGGCTGCCGGCAGCTCACTTCCGCGTAGGAAAGCGGAGAGGTAAGTAAAAGATTCAGGGGCTTTCTAAAAATAAAATTTGTGCGGTTGGGGCTGGGGGACATGGGGGAAGGCTGCCATAAAGGTTGAAGCTAGGGGTGAGGGATAGCAGAACGGGAGGGAGAGAGAGGGAGAGGGAGGGGGGAGAAGAGCTGCAGTACGCATGGCCAAAATCTCCGGGAGGCCAGGAAGCAGGCAGTGTCCTATATGGACCTGCTAGCCTCCTGGTGGGCAGTTTTTGGGACTTTGGGGGGGCACTACCGGAGAACCCTATGGAGCTGGGATGTGAGGTAAGGATTAAACTACACTACATGGTGGGGCCAGTAGTTGGGGGATTATAGTTTTGGGGGTGGACATGCCCTTTAAGCGAGATCAATCTGTTTCTACTTTAGCTTTGCTTCATGGTATTGAAAGGTTCTGACCAAAAAATTTAACTAAATTACAGATATAATGGGGACTACAGATTTTACCAGATTGCTCTACCAAGCATATTTTGCTGCAAATGTTTTTTAAATATTTTTCTTTGACTAACAACTGTTAGGCGGGGTGAACAAGGTTAGACTTAATGGACGTACGTTTTTATTAAACCTCAATTTCCAAAATTGGATATTGTTTAAAGGAGTTTCATATGGTAAGGCTAACTAGTTAGGGCCCAGAGTCATCCTTGACATGGCAGGCTTATCAATCTTTTGGCCAATATCTTTTATTCTATAGAATGTATGGCAGGGATTTCTAATGTAATGTTCCAGTTGCACCAACATATGTTTTTATGTGTTATAACAACGGAGAACTGAATATGTAACTTTTTCAAATACATACAAGTTTTGCCACATCCAGCAAAGAAGTCTCACCCAATTCCCCTCGGCGGTGGCGCAGATGTGCTTTTTCTAATGGTATCTTCACTTCTACAGAATGTAAGGGAGGGACTTCGTTTTTGTCACATGCTGTGTAATCTGCAACTGTGCTCAAGGAGCAGCCCCTGGAATGTCATCTTTCATCCTCCCACCCCCTAACTTTCTGATCAAAGATTATTTCATAACTTGGTCTGTACAGCAGATAGAGAGGTGGTTGCTTTTAAAGGTAGAAACCTGGACTTTCATTTAAATTCAACTTGTGTGGAGACCACCATTCCGCTCCAATATCATGTAGGATTCAGCAAGATTCAAAAACATGTACAAAGAACCAACATATGTTTTTATGTGTTATAACAATGGAGATCTGTATAATGATTTTCAAATACAAATTTATCAAAAGTTGAATACTGCATATGGTCTCTCTCCTTATAAACTACAGGATACATTTTCTCCTGGGCACAAAGTGGTTGAGATATACATCTGTATTTCTTTAAATATCTCCTTAAATGCAACGCTTTGCTTACATCCAACAATATAGATTGTTGGATTTTTTATTGTTATAAAAACCCAACACAATTTATCATAAACAAATAAATCAAACCAATACAATTGACTTTTTATTGTCAAGAATGAATATTATATTCATCACCTGAATAGAGAGGAAATCACAAAACCTCATAAGGCTTGAGTACAAAATGAGATCCTGTCTAGCAGTCACAAGCTTGTAATGTCAGGCATCCCTGTATGATGACCTACTTATTACCCCAAGAGGCCATGCGGTTGTTTATTGGAGTCTTTAGAAATTGTGGGGACTTCATATACGCAACAACAGGAGGGAGAGCCTTAGGAAGGAAAAAAAATAAATAAATAACTTTGGCATCAATCGTTAACCCAAGAAGCTTTAAAATGTCGGCAGGGACGTTTTTAGGCATAGGTCCTCTAGGCAAAGTGCCCAGTGTTCTCCCTGTCAGCTTTTTCTTGTTGTGATAGAACTGCTCTACTTGTTCTGCTGTAATTTGCAACATTGTAGTGAGTAGGATGTTCCAGTTGTTTTTTTGAGGAGTTATTCAGGGGGGAAAAAAGTGCAAAACCCATGCTTTTGCCTGCACCATGTCCAAAGATTTTTGGAAATAGCACAGTGCAAGGCGATGCAATAAATTTAGCAATGATTATTGTGCTCTTTTTGGTGCCAAAATGAAAGCCTTTTGTGGCTTTAAAGTGACACTACTGAAAAAATTACTGTGCCTCATCTTAATCTATAATTGAATACATGTAAGTATTCAGATTTGCGTGTGTTGCTGCATGCCTTCAATCCAGCACACATTTTGTTTAGGAGCAGTATCCCCCCTCCCTTTTTTAATCACTCCCACTTCCATCCAACCTGACTTTTCCCCACAAACCAACTGCCAAGCCTGCATACAGCATTTCAACTGTCACCATTCCAGCTACAGTAAAACTGCTCACAGATAAATAGTTTAAGAGCAAGGAACTTGATTGACAGCTGAAATAAGTTTTAGATGGAATATTTAAAGAAATAGGGGCAGATCAACAAAAAAAAAAAAAAAAAAAAAAAAAAAAAAAAAAAGACACAGTGGTGGTTGGGAAGAACTATAGATTTCAGTTATGGTCAATTTAAAAACCTATTTTTCAGTATAGATTCCCTTCTAGTCTGTTGCAAAGCAGTTATTACATTGCGGGAACAAGTGCAGGTCAGCAAACCATTAAATAAAATGGTCGATGGGAAGGTTGCATGTGGTGCTTGCCACAAAACACGGTCTTTACTGTAATACACTCAATTAGGTTTTTTTTAACACATACATAGCTAAAATATTTCGCAAGATTAGTCATTGGCTTGGGAGAAACTCAAAGTAGAAGAGTTTAATATTAAAATCTTATTTCAAAATCTTTTAGTGCCAATCATACCCTACTCTGCAATAGCATGCACAATTCGATGTACATCTTCCTTCCAATAATTACAAACAAATACAAAGTAAATAATTCACCCCAAATCGAACAAGAAAGTCCTGCAGGTTCTTGTAGTTATTTAGGCAGGTTGTTTCTAGAGCTGTGCAAATCCAGAATATCATACACCAAAAAATCAGCATATGTTATCTGGGGGAGAAAAAAAAAAAGAAAGTCAAGCCCTTCAGTAATTTCTAACTTCTGCTCCAAGTCAATGTCTTCCTGGGATGAACATGCCTGAGAAAGTAGACAGTGTTGGGCATTTTCATTTGCAGTGGGAGGGGGGGGGGGGGGGGTTAGGCAGTGTGAAAAAAAACATCCCATGGTTTGCTGTAGCTGGGCAAGAAAACTAGAAATACACTCACTCAATAGTGTATCATGCATCCCAAGGTTACAAGGAAATTCTTGATGTGCCTTGTATGTGTTGGAGACCACTAGGTAATACAAGACCAGGGGACAACCAATACTAAGCACACTCAAGATTCATCTCTTCATTTCAAACTTTTGTATTTGTCTTGCTTTTCCAGACTTCAATTAACTCAACAGGGCATGTCCACCCCCAAAATGAACTATGGGGGTAAGGTAGGTAACCCCTACCCAACCCCACAATATTTCTTTTAAAAAAAAAATCCCCAGATTTTTACTCCCTCCTGCAGCAATCCCGACAGGAAGTTTCAAGCAGTGGCCGGACCGTCAGCCGCATCTGATTGGCTGCGAGGCACCCAATCAGACGCAGCTAGCGTCACTGGAAACTCCAAGGGAGAGAAGACTCTGTACAGATCTGGGGATTTTTTTTTTTTTTTTAAAGAAAATAAAAATCAAATCATAATTAACGTGATTTTGGTTTCCCAGTCAGTGTGTATGGCAGCATTCACCAATGGGTGGATATGCAGATTAACCCATTGGTGAATACTGCCATATGACTGGGGAAATATTGCAGCGGTTAGGGGTGAGCAGGGGTTACCTACCTTACTCCCAAAGGATTTCACACTAGGTGCAACATGGATCTGGATGGTGGGGGGGGGGGGGCTGCGCATATCACAGCCCTTGTTGAGGAAGACGAATCAGCAAGGACTGGATGCCTCACTGACAACTTCATTTTCCTGGATAATGCATAGCAGGAGAACCATAAGGAGCAGAGATGTAAGGTTTATTTTAAACTACAGAGTGGGGCCAGTATGGGGGGAACTCTTAGTTTTGGGGGTGAACATGCCCTTTAAAAATATTTTTTTTTAAAAACTAACATTTTTAAACCATCAGTCACGATTCCAATAAATTATAGGAGATTCTAACTGAAGGGCTGCAGGTTTTTGCAGCTGTTAAGTTGCCCTCTGGTGACAATATTAAAGTTCAGTGTAAAACATTTTAAATATTCCTAGTTTATATTATGCATACCTAGTTATTCTACATATTCTCAGAAGAATTTAGTCATACATAGATAAAATGCTAAGGGTAAGGTCGTTGGGATGGAAAAATACTGCTCTTTTCCTAACAGCATATGTATTTGCTCTGAATTTCCCCTTTAAGAACATTAAAACACAATACGTACATTATCTCCAGCAAACCAAGATCTCTCTCCTAGAAAATTGGAAAATCTTTTGAGATGAATGGGCAAGTTTTCTAGATATGGTCCTTTTAGTGTTTCCTACGAGAGTAAAATAAAAATCAGGCAGTTTTTTTAAATCTTGCATGCAACACAATATTTAACATAAGATACTCACAAAATTAGGGTTGTAGACAATTGTAACAAGACCCATTCGAAAATCCATGACCACATTCTCCATAAAAGAAACATTGATTTGTTCTTTTTCGGTTTTTCCACCTAACCAAAAATAGAATTAAAAAAAATTGTGGTTGTGTTGATATATTCCTATGGTGAGAAAGCAGAATTACCATGGTGAAAAAAAACAAACATTTTATAACAGGATACAACCTGTGGCAGGCTACTGTGCCATCAACAGGGCTGGATTTATACTTTACTCCCTTAGGACAGCTTGACTCCTTTCTAGTTTCACGCAAGTGACATGTTTTTGCTTAGGTAACAATTTCTCAGCATTTGCCGGGCTTTTTTTTAGGCCGTCACCGTTAACAAAATGCTACATATTGTTCGGCAGCTAAACATCTGAATCTGCTCTGAAAACGCTACAATACTGTGTATGAAAATAGCCTAAAATATACAGCAAGGCTGACTTTGAAAAATGCAAACCAGTCCAGCTGCACTAGTTACATTTTAAATCCCTGGTGGGCTGGTTGTTGGGCTGCTCAGTGGGACTGGCTCTGGGCACTGCCCCTTTGCATGACCATAAAGCCATCTATTAGCTGGTGCTAAAAAGCTTCTGTAATTGTAACTTAAGAAATCTGTGCAAACCCCATTTTAAAGTCACATTTTAATAGTTGTATTTAGCATAGGAGCCTGCAGTGCATTTCCCTGTAAGTACCTTAGGCTTTTGTATAGTGCACATGAAGGTGCATGAAGGCTTGGTTTGTCATAAGGTTCATTAAATAGCACACAGTGCAAACTTTTTCCAGCATTAAGGTTCGTACACATGCTCATGACCCACAACGGCTGCACACGACGAACGGCCCCGCCGGGTAGATCAATGAATGACCCCCGACCGAATGCATACACACGGACGATTCTCGGCTGAAACGGCCCTTCGACATGTGTAGCTGTCGGGGCGCACATTGTGCATGTGTACAAGCCCTTTCTTAAACTCACTGGGTTTTTTCAGTAACAATTCCCCCCCCGATATACATGACCACTTTGGGAGGGAGAGGGGGAAATCAGGATCAATCTCCCTGCCTATTCACCGAAACAGATTATTTAGTGAGCACTGCATCCATAGAAAAATAGGTTTAATATTAAATAAATAATCTACTTTATGGTATTGTATTAAATCAATAAACCATATCCCAATGCAATAAATAAGTTTCCACTATAAAGTGCTATAACAGTGAGATACAAGGCAGGTCCATTCATGTCTTTCCTTCCCTCTACATTAGGAGATGACCATGTAACCAATTGGAAGATTAGTTACTTTTGTTTCTACAGTATTTCGATCCCTTGGCAGATTCAGGCTTTACCAGTTGTTATAGGTAGAAGAATCTCACACCTTGTAAATGTGAACAAACGTTTATTGAACCATCAACACAACGTTTTGGGGGGCTCCTCCCCCTTACTCAGGTGCAATAAAAAAATAAAAAAAAATCCTCCATTCCCTTAAATACCCACAAGGCTTGCATAGTGATATAGTATGTAACATTCCAAGTAACTCCTAGTAATATAGAGTGTGTGTATAATATATATATATATATATATAATATAATATATAATATATATATATATATATATATAATTATTACTAGGAGTACTTGGAATGTTACATACTATCCCATTTTAACTTTATTATATACTTTTTATATCTCTAGCTACTTGCACGCAGATTTGAGTTTTTATACATTGTATTTTCTTATTTTGTAACATGGTACTTTACACTGAAAGGGGGTATCACTTATGGACATTTCACTTAATGTTTACTATTGGTAATCTTATATTACTATAATGTATCTATATCTGTATTTATATCTGCGCACACAAACAATTTCCTATTAGAGGGAACATTATGGGAGGAGCCACCTGAAACGTTGTGGATTCAATAAACGTTTGTTCACATTTACAAGGTGTGCGATCCTTCAAAATTCTTCTACCTATATTGGATATTATTAACCCTTTAGGGGTTAGGGCTCATTCACACTACATCTGTTTGTATCCGTTAATACATAATATCGCTCACACCTGCTGCGTTATAATCCGTTTCAACCCGTAAAAAAAAAAAAAAAAAAAAGCACTGCATGTAGCATTTGTCCGTTTTTCTTATGCATTTTCTATCGAAATCTATGGAATACACTGTTAAAAAATGGAAACAAATGTATGCAAAAAAAAAAATGGGGTACAAACTGACAAACACATGCTGTGCGTTACTGTCAGTTTCTAGTGTGAACAAGCCCTAAGGGTTAAAAAGAGTCTGCACCTGTGGCTCATGGATGTGCTAAGGACGGTCAGGGTTATTTAATAAAAGATCTTATCGTTTAAAATTGTGCTAATTTTGCCCCCAAACAGTCAGATGCAAACTTACAAATGTTAAACGAGATCTGATTGGTTGGGGTAAAATTAGCACCATTTTAAATAAGAACTTATTGAATCTTCCCGTTTCTTACAAAACTTTACCAGTTGTTACAATTTACCCCTCTGCGGGGTTGAATAAAGTTAGAATTCATTTTAGTGCAATTATCAGACAGTTTAGTTCAGTTTTTGCAATTTCTGATTGTTACAAGGGTACATCCAATGATCCACAGTAAAAGTATATATACAGTAGGAATGTAAAATGGGGGTATTTCTAGTGTGTCAATTAAATAAACAGTAAAAGACAGTACTTACAGAGTCCATGCTTCATTGCGATATAGCGCATGATTGTGTTACTCTGTGTAAGCTTCACGTCGCCATCCAATAGGTAAGGTAACTAGAGGGATAGGAAGGTTAAAGGGCATCTATACCGAAAAATAGGTTATTTTAAATTGACCATAACGGAAACCAATTCTTCCCAACCACCACTGTATCATTTTTTTTATCTGCCCCCTATTTCTTTAGATATCCAATCTGAAACATATTATGTTTCAGCTGTCAATCAAAGTTCCTTGCTATCAAAAACTGTCACCATTCCAGCTACAGTAAAACTACTCACAGAACAATAGTTTTGATTGTTGGAATGCTGTATGCAGGCTTGACAGTTGGTTTGTGGGAAAAAAAAAAATCAGGTCGGATGGAAGTGGGAGTGGTTAAAAAAAAAAGGGAAGGGGGGGGGCGGGGGGGGGATACTGCTCCTAAAAAATGTGTGCTGGATTGAAGGCATGCAGCAACACATGCAAATCAAGAAAGTGCTACTTACATGTTTTCAGTATAGATTAAGATGAGGCAAAGTAATTTTTTCAGTATAGTGTCCCTTTAATAAACTCACATCAGTCAGTGCATTACTGTTTTCAATATTTTACATTTTCACCCTTATCCAACTGCTGTTTTTAAGGAGCTTATCAAACAGGAAACAGAAGTTCAAAGGGGGGGGGGTCTTAATTCATAATGGTAAAAAGTTAAATTTTATTGTAAATCACTCACAATAGAGATTTCGCTTAATACACTCCCATGTCGTCGTCCCCCCCTCACAAAACTTACATTGGGAAAGGGCAGTCCTAGCTTCTCTTTGACATCCAGCCATTCACTCTTGTCATAATTGGGAGCTGAGAGACAAATGCAAAAGACACTTAACTGTGAATCCAACATGCAAGTGTAAAATTATGTTTAAAGGCAAACATAATACACATTTTAATAGCCTTAAGTTTCCCTATTTAAATGACAACCCCACCCTCATAAGAACATCTTTTAGAAAGAATGGCCTCTTTAAAATATATGTTGATATATCATAGTTTGTCCTATGAATTCATTACTGTATGCCGGCTATGCTTCTTGATGCCTCATGGAAACCGGTACTGAGCCTGGGCATGCTCAGAAGAGGCAGGCAGTCATTGGTTGTGATGTCAACTCAAATCCATAACTGACAGTTACTAACAAAGAACCAGGAAGCAGAAACGGGCAACATGACATTGTGCAGGATTTCAGGTTAGACTTATATATTTCAGATTTTGAACTATTACCGTTTAGGGGGTGATTTACCTGTATGTAAGTTTTCATATTACCCATTAAAACTACCTATCGGGAGGACCTCAATGGCAAGTTCCTTACCCCTGGGTTTTCCCTAGATCACTGGCTATACTTAACTACACTTGGAATCACCAGTCCAGCTCTACCACCTCCTTCAGCCCATTGTTCAGGCCTCAGATACAAGGGTATTTGACAAACTGACAATCACAAGAGTACATATTTCTAGTGATTTATGGGAAACTCAGGGTGAAAATCCAACAGCACTCTTGTTACTTTTAGGCTAAGTTCACATTATATCCAAATAGAGGCATACATTTTTTCCCCCCTTGTTCGTTTAGCATTTGTATCCACAGAATGGGAATGCACTAGTGCTTTATTGAATCATTACAGTGGCTTTAGCAATACGACCCCAAGTGTCCAGATGCTTTAATTATCCTTTTTTGCATAATATACATTCAGTACCTTTACTTTTATTAATTGTACACATCAACCTGATCACCATTTAAAATCCACAATCTTCATTCAGTAAGGCGTATTTGTAGGTAGCACTAGCTCTCCAAATATTGTACAACAAAGTGGAGCCAAATCAATGTACAACTATAATTGTATTGGAGAACAGGTACTAAGGAAGGGTATACGGTGGCCATACACATGCGATTTCCATCGCAATGTGCCGACAGATCACATTGGTATCTGTCGACACATTGCGAAGGGAACATGCACACATGGAACTGACTGATCCCCATATGTGGTATGGGAATTGGTCAGCCATACACCACACGATCGGTATCGGCTGCCTCTATTAAAGTGAGCCGATGCCAACCAGAATTTTTCGTCTTTCCCGATCGGAGTGCAGACTACGGTCGTTCGCCGGCATTCCGATCAGTCGGGAATATCCCCTACATGAGCGATAATAGGTAAATCCCGTTGTTCCACAACGGGATTAACCCATTATCGCTTGTGTGCAAGGCCACCTTAACATCCATAACACAAGGTCAGCTTTCCGACTACAACAGTGCTTTGGTAAGATATACTGCAGAAGGAATATTTTTACAGTAATAGATACAGCACCACCTATTGATTTTATGATAGTCCATTCAAATATCTTACCCTTAGATAATACATACAGTGATGTGAAAAACTATTTGCCCCTTCCTGATTTCTTATTCTTTTGCATGTTTGTCACACTTAAATGTTTCTGCTCATCAAAAACTGTTAACTATTAGTCAAAGATAACATAATTGAACACAAAATGCAGTTTTAAATGATGGTTATTTAGTGAGAGAAAAAAAAAAAAAAAAAAAAACTCCAAACCTACATGGGCCTGTGTGAAAAAGTGATTGCCCCCCTTGTTAAAAAATAACTTAACTGTGGTTTATCACACCTGAGTTATGGTTATAAAGCCATTTCTAAAGCTTTGGGACTCCAGCAAACCACAGTGAGAGAACATGGAACAGTGATGAACCTTCCCAGGAGTGGCCGGCCGCCCAAAATTACCCCAAGAGCGCAGAGAAAACTCATCCGAGAGGCCACAAAAGACCCCAGGACAACATCTAAAGAACTGCAGGCCTCACTTGCCTCAATTAAGGTCAGTGTTCACGACTCCACCATAAGAAAGACTGGGCAAAAACGGCCTGCATGGCAGATATCCAAGGCGCAAACCACTTTTAAGCAAAAAGAACATTAAGGCTCCTCTCAATTTTGCTAAAAAAACATCTCAATGATTGCCAAGACTTTTGGGAAAATACCTTGTGGACCGACGAGACAAAAGTTGAACTTTTTGGAAGGTGCGTGTCCCGTTACATCTGGCGTAGAAGTAACACAGCTTTTCAGCAAAAGAACATCATACCAACAGTAAAATATGGTGGTGGTGTGATGGTCTGGGGTTGTTTTGCTGCTTCAGGACCTGGAAGGCTTGCTGTGATAGATGGAACCATGAATTCTACTGTCTACCAAAAAATCCTGAAGGAGAATGTCCGGCCATCTGTTCGTCAACTCAAGCTGAAGCGATCTTGGGTGCTGCAGCAGGACAATGACCCAAAACACTCCAGCAAATCCACCTCTGAATGGCTGAAGAAAAACAAAATGAAGACTTTGGAGTGGCCTAGTCAAAGTCCTGACCTGAATCCTATTGAGATGTTCTGGCATGACCTTAAAAAGGCGGTTCATGCTAGAAAACCCTCAAATAGAGCGGAATTATCGCAAACGCTTGATTGCAGTTATTGCTGCTAAGGGTGGCCCAACCAGTTATTAGGTTCAGGGGGCAATTTCTTTTTCACACAGGGCCATGTTGGTTTGGAGTTTTTTTTCTCACTAAATAATAAAAACCATCATTTAAAACTGCATTTTGTGTTCAATTATGTTATCTTTGACTAATAGTTAACGGTTTTTGATGAGCAGAAACATTTAAGTGTGACAAACATGCAAAAGAATAAGAAATCAGGAAGGGGGCAAATAGTTTTTCACAGCACTGTATTATTCGGGCAGTGCCCATGGATGTGCCTATTTCCCATTCTGGCACAGCTAATCTTAAAGGACTATATTGGCTTTATTCAACAATAGGTGCAAAATTTTGCCTGTGCACGTTATTTGCCTCAAAGCAGATTACATTTTTACCGTCTACAAAGTTAAGCCAAGTAAAACTGCAAAGATTCCTCCACAATGCCCGATGAATGTCAGTTATCGCCGAGAATCATTTTGTGTATGGACAATTGGTCTGGCACTGCCAATGATCCAAACTGCCAGATCAACGATGCCCGACCAATCATTCTTACATGAACAAATTCTCTGCTGTAACGGATATTAGTTGGGAGTAGTGGAGAAATCTTCACATCTGTACTTTAGAAAACATTTTATAAACATATTAATCTGCAGCAACCAATCAGAACACGGACAAAATATTTCCCCTCTTATTGAATTAGGCCCTATAGTATCTTTGGGAAAGTTTATGACCATTAGCTTTTAAAGGCAGGATTTTCATAAACTAATTTTTAGTCAATATTTAAAGACATCAGAAAACGGCATCATATTTCACCTTTAAAAATTGGCACTAACTGGGAGATTCCATACGTAAAAGCGCGTTACTTACCTTAGCCCGAGTAAACTAGATTGCATCGCGGGATCCATCCCGTTAAGAATCGTGCTACGAAGTAGCGCAAAACTTTACTATAAGGGTTTTGGATTGTTAGCACAGTGCTATTTCCAAATACATTTAGAAATGTAAAAAATCCATCTAAAATCCACGGTAACCTGAAATTTCTTCGGGTTAACGTGGGTTTTAGACGGATTTGGGCCATATTGAATCTTCCTCCCATTAATGTCTACCAATGATTTAGTACCTGTTGCGGTACGAAACGAGTCAGGTTATGTGGGCTTGGATTGCTCTACAAAGATTTTAACATGATGGCTCAATAAAGTTGTCTTTTTACTGATCTGGAGTTCCGGTTTTCATTCCTCGGTGTGCACGTCCATTTCAGCGTTTTCATTTATTACATATTGAATCTCCCCCTAAGTTTTGAAGAACTGTACTGCTTAATGTCCTAATTTTAATAGCTTTGCATTTGAAAAAAAAAAAAAAAAAAAAAAAAAATGTATCCTTTGTTAAATTCCCTTTAATGGAGGGAGACTAGAACTGTGCTTTCACAGAAGCCATGGAAAGTGTCCTCGAAAATCCAAACTGAAGTAGGTCTGCATTTATTATTCATCTCCAATGAAAGACCGTAAAATAGAAAAAAAAAAAAAAATACCCAGAACAAAAACAGTAAAGTTGGCCATACTCTACAAAAGGTTATTGCGATCACAACACCAACCGATATTTTTTATTTAAAGACAAATGTACAATGTTAATTGTATGTAGATGTGCCATACATATTGTTCAACATTCGTTTGGTGATTAATGTAGACAACTTTAATCACCAAACGAATGTTGAACAATATGTATGGCACATCTATTGTGAGATTATATTACATTTATTCAGAGAATCAATTAACTGGTCGACTTTACCGATCATATTACAATTGTTTTTATGATCTAATATGAGCAAAATAATGCTAAAAAAGGCCTACTCACTTGTCGGATTGATTGCAATACAATTGGATTGCTTACATTTTATATTACCACTGTATTGCAACTTTAAGCCTGCCCTTATCTCTGGATAAATTAATGCAATTTGGTGAATAACTTGGCTAAATTATTTTAAGCCCAGCAACCACTTCAAGGTTTGCTTTATTCTGCTGGGTCCTAACTTAACCTTTTTTACCGTCTAAGGAGACTTATTTCTCCAGTACCTGACTTTTAGGAGAAGTACCTGCTGCTCTTTCACTTGCTTTCTTGGGAATTATCTCGGTAAACACAGGACAGATTTTTCAAAGATGAGGATATACACAGTTCCAAGCATTCTTCCTATAAAAATCATACACAGCATAGGGAGAACGTTCAGGACTGTGTATTTCCCTTGACCGAGGCCAACACAGGGCTGTCCCTACCATGAAGCAGCATGCAACAAATGCTGAAGGTGGCACCCTAGTAAAATTTAAAAGGCGACCATCTCCCTTTTTTTTTTTTTTTTTTTGATTCCCTATTAAATCGTGGCCGCGTCTTTAAGTACCTGGCTGTCTGTGTCTGACTCCTGTCATCTTCAATATGGCCACCCGCACCTTCCCTGGCTGTTTCCTGCCTGTGTAAGTAGGAGACTTGCGCCGTTACACAGAGTGATGGTACCGCCTTCTTCTGTATGGATGCCCGCACCTTTCCTACTTAGGGTCTGGGACCAATCAGGATGCCTGCAGCCGCTCCGTCACGCCCCCTCAGGCTATGTGCGTATGATACTTCTCCTACGCGCACAGCATGGGGGGTGGTACTGGAGCCGAAGAAGGTGCGAGCATCCTTACAGAAGAAGAGCAGAAGGCTGTACTGTCCCCTCCCTCTCGTTGCACAAGTCGCCTACTTAAACCGGCAGGACACAGCCAGGAAGGTGCGAGCAGCCATATTAAAGATGACAGGAGTCAGACATAGACAGCCAGGTACTCAAAGGCCACAACTTAAAGGGGAAGCAAAAAAAAAAAAAAAAAAAAAAAAAAACCCCATAGGAGACCGACAGATTTTTACACTACATGTGTGCTGGGGCTTACCTACCTACTTGATAATTGTGCTGGGTCCTACCTCCTTGTGTGCTGGGACCTACCTACTTTTGTGCTGGGGGGCTGGAACCTACATACCAGATTGCTCTACCAAACATATACTTAGCAACAGATTTCATATAGTAAGGCTAGCTTTAGCTAGTTTAAGTTAGGCAAGGTTAGGCTGTTAAGATTATTTAGAGCCCTGCTGAAAAAGTCTACCTTGCCATGGTGGCAGGCTTACAAATCTTTTGGCCAACATCTTTCTTTCTAGAGAAAGTATAATAGGGATTTCTAATCTAATGTACCAACATATAAATTTTGTTTTAACGATGGATAACTTTTCAAATATCTGTTGTATTCAATTAGATCAACTGGACTTGAAATGTAGTTCTTGAAGACGTTTCGCTAGTCATCCGACTGGCTTTCTCAATTCAGAATGACTTGTACAAGAACTGTTGGCAATTATGTACCCTGGAAAATCCCAATTAGCATATCACAGCCAGGTGTTAGGGTGTGATTAGATAGTGGCTAAGAGGTGTTATAGGAACGCCCAGAGTAAGGTGTTAAAACAGCATTGTACATGGCAGACAGTTGGTGTCGAACCCCCCCACTCTATTTAGGCTTGGTTTCTTTATTTCACATAAATGGCCTCCTAACACCTCTCTTGAACCAGTCACGTTCCTTCGCCAGTATGTTAACATTACAATCTTCAAAGGTATGTCTTTATCCTTAAGATGCAGATACACGGCTGAGTCCTGACCCGAGGAATTGGCTCTTTGTGCTGGGCCATACGTTGATGCAGTTGCTGTTTGGTCTCCCCCACATACAAATCAGAGCATTCTTCACTGCACTGCACTGCGTATATGATGTCGCTTTTCTTGTGTTTAGGTATTGGGTCTTTCGGATGTACCAGTTGCGCCTCAGTGTGTTCGGTTTAAAGCAGACAGGGATACGATGTTTTTTGAAAATTCTTCTTAATTTCTCGGAGACCCCTGCTACATATGGGATGACCATGTTCTTCCTCCTGTCTTGTTTTTCCCCTTCACTGTTGGTATTCGTGTTCTTTTCTTTCCTTCTACTTCTTTTGACAAAGGCCCAGTCTGGATATCCACAAGTTTAAGGGCTCCTCTGAGATGTTTCATTTCTTTAGCCTTCGCCTCTGTGCTAGTGGGGATGTTCTCGGCTCTGTGTTGCAGGGTTCTGATGACCCCCAGCTTGTGATCTAAAGGGTGGTGGGAGTCAAACATCAAATACTGATCTGTGAGTGTTGGTTTTCTGTAAACCTCTACTTCCAGTTTACCATTTTCCTTAACTTCTACCAAGCAGTCCAAGAAAGCCAGTTGTGTGTTCTGTATCTCTTCCCTTGTGAATTTAATGTTTTGGTCCACCGCATTAATGTGTTCTGTGAAAGCTTGTACTTCCTTCTGGTGGATTTTAACCCAGGTGTATCCACATATCTGAACCAGTGGCGGGTGCTATGCCCTTAAAGGTATTAAGCGCCTGTGTTTCTACCTCCTCCATGTAAGGTTGGCCACAATAGGTGAAACTGGAGATCCCATAGCACATCCATGTTTTTGCTTATAGAACTTATCCCTGTATTTGAAATAGGTGGTATTCAAGCACAAATCCGAAACACCCAAAGGTACATCCGAAAGACCCAATACCTAAACACAAGAAAAGCGACATCATAATGCAGTGCAGTGCAATGAGAAGAATCTCTGATTTGTATGGGGGAGACCAAACAGCAACTGCATCAACGTATGGCCCAGCACAGAAGAGCCAATCCTCGGGTCAGGACTCAGCCGTGTATCTGCATCTTAAGGAAAGGACATACCTTTGAAGATTGTAATGTTAACATACTGGCGAAGGAACGTGACTGGTTCAAGAGAGGTGTTAAGGAGGCCATTTATGTGAAAATAAAGAAACCAAGCCTAATAGAGGTGGGGGGGTTCGACACCAACTGTCTGCCTGTACAATGCTGTTTTAACACCTTACTCTGGGCGTTCCTATAACACCTTTAGCCATCTATAATCACACCCTTAACACCTGGCTGTGATATGCTAATTGGGATTTTCCAGGGTACATAATTGCCACAGATTCTTGTACAAGTCATTCTGAATGAGAAAGCCAGTCGGAAGATTACTAGCGAAAACGTTCTTAAGAATACATTTCAAGTCCAGTTGATCTAATTGAATACAACAGATATACCATGACCTGGATGAATGAGAACCTTCACAAGCATATAACTTTTCAAACTTATCAAAAGTTGCCACACCCACACACAAGGCCACACCAACTCTCCTCTCAGCGAGACTGGGAAAGTTTTGCCACACCCAGCAAAAAAGCCACACCCATGAAAAGCCACGCCCACACAACGTCACACCCAGTCTCCTCTCCGCGAGAGGGGCAAAGTTTTGCCACACCCACTCTCCTCTCAGCAGCGGCGTGCTTCGTGCACCACCGCCCAGGGCAGCATTTAAAAGATGTTTCAGGTGCCAAAAACCCTAGGGACACCCCTGGGCTGACACCTATAGGGAAGACTACCGTGGCCAAGGGAAATTTACTTTCCGGAACAACCGCCCCAAAAGTTCAATGGCTGTGCGCTCATTCAGGGAAAGCGGCCTCATCCAGTGCTGATAAAGCCCCAATGGTATCGGGGCTTTATTGGTACTGTGTGTACCTAGATTAACTCTCCAGCTCTAAGTACTTGAAAAGACATGACCCCAAGAAGCTTGGTCAAACAATGCAAGATTAACACTATACTTGTTAAAGGATTATCCAAGATACCCGATACTAGCTTACTTTTCTAATTATGGCTTTGTGAGATCATGCCCAACCCAGTATTACTTTGCAGTTTGACAATACTGCAGGAAGTTTTTTTTTTTTTTTTAGTTCTTAGAATTAAGAACTGTCCCATATCAGAGCAGCTCATCGCCATCTTGTTCAGCCCACTACCAGTTCTCACAAGTTACTTTCTTTCTGTGTTTCCCTGGACTTGTTTGGTCTTTTAATATCAATAATAGCAAAACACTACATAAAAATAAAATGTAGCCGGTGAACTAAATCACTTGCAATATTCCATTTAGATTGCACACATTCCCATTCAGCCTTGTCTTGCATTTATTTATTTGACAATGCTCCATGTTACAAATGAACCTTTTGTACAGAGTCCAACTGCACCATAAACTGACATAAGCGATTTGTGATCACACTGCAGCTTTAACACAACTCTCTATAGGATTATGCATTTTACACAGTTAGTTTGCAGTCATGGTCACATGTAACCAAGGCCACGTTAGAATATACAGTTTGTGCAATGCAGTACTACTGATTATATATTTACAGTATGAGCACCAAAAATAAAATCCCAATGAATGGTTTCAAAGTTAACCAAGATTCAAATAAAATAACAATGCTGGCTTCAAACGTAACCAAGATTTAAGTAAATAAATGCCAACCGTAGTTTGAAAACTACAACTCTCAGCATCCCTCTGTAGATAAGGAAGGCTGGGAATTGTAGTATTCAAACATCCAGAAGCACAGCGTTTGAGGATCCCTGACTGGCCACATTAATATTCTCCCCAGCTACTCACCTTCCCCTGTAACATAGCGTTTATCTGTATAGGCAGTACCAGTGTACTCAAGCAGAAGACGGATGGGATGAGCCAACTGTAGAAAAGTATAGAAAATAGATTAGCTAAACCAGATTCCCTCTCACCGTTTCCAGCTTCACTGAAGACTTACTACACACTTAGTGCCATCTGCTGATAAACATGAACCCACAACACCCATCTCTCTTTAGAAATTTACCCCTCTGATATCCCAGTATCCAAACTCCATTTTAAATCCTGAATGCTCTGCTTTCCTTGTTGAGTCCTTTCAAACCCTGAACAGGCCCCTCAGCATATGGTATTTAAGCTCTAAGGCAAATTTTAAAAAATGTGTCCGCCTACTTTACCAGTACCACACCCCCCACTCGTCTCCCACTCCTTATAAATTGAAAGACTTTTAAAGACACATTAGCTTTATTAATAAAATATGTTGTTTTTTTGTGCAAAACCAAAGCATAAAAAGGATTTTAAGTGTTGGTTTTAAAATATGATTGTATCTATCAGGCATTGTTTAGCAGGGTCAGTTATTTACATGTAGGTTCCTGTACATGTTTCAAATCACTGTTTTTCATCCACAATATCTGACTTGTGCCCAGATTCAGAGTCAATACAATAAAGACTCTCCAGGCCTCTTCTAAAGGTGGCCATACACTCTACCGATAATGGGCAAATCCCGCTGGGGAACGACAGGATTTATCCATTATCGTCAGTGTGTAGGGATTGTTCTTGACCAATCGTAGTGCCGCAGGACGACTGTAGTCGACATTACAGTCAGTCGGGAATGACGGAAAATTTCCATCGACCGGTATTGGCTCCCTTTACTAAAGTAGATCCGATCATACTGTGTATGGCCGGCTGATCCCTATACCTCATATGTGATCTGTCGGCACACACGCTGTGGAAATCGCATGTTTATGGCCACCTTTAGTTATCTGAGTTTGGGTGGTGTCTGTCTGAGAAAGGTTGGTCACTTTTTTTTACTTAAGCTAGGTACACACACTGGCGTTAAAGCCCCATACCCCGCACTGTAATGTGAAGGGGAGACTGACATCCCATCCAACATTCTCCTTTTAAAAGGTACCCTGAGGCTGAGGCCACACTGCAACGCACAAAATCGTGAGCGTTATCGCACGTGATTGTGTGCGCTTTTCTTGTGCGGTTTGCATTCGCATTTTGCGCATGCGTTTTCGTCATTGCGCGTTATGGAAACGAATGCATTAACGCACCAAAAATGGTGAACGCATGCGTTACCAAAACGCGAACGGACGCGCAATAGCATGCACATCCTAAATCGCGGGAATTTTTGCGCCTGCGCAAACACGTGAAAAACGAGCTAGTGTGGCCTAGCCCTGATAGAATTGCATTGTACAGATCTGTGCAAAGATCGGGCTCATTATCATCCCTCTGCTGCAGCTTTGCACCATGATGTTTACCTTTTACAGGGGGAATGTTGTAGGTTATGAAAAGAACATTGTACCCTGCAGACTACTAACAGTGAGCCTATGCCAGCACGGGTTAAAGTACAGTACAGCACAAGCAAAAAGAAAAACATGCATGTAGTTCCAGCACCAGTTAAAGAAGTAACAGTACAAGTACAGCACCTGTACAATACTAGTATGCACCAGTACAGCCCAAGAACCATTAAAGCACCCACACTAGTTTTACACCATCATGGTTACATTGCTTGCAGCAATTAAAGCACCAGTACCAGTACAGCACCTGCACAAGTCACTACTGTGAGGTACGCAGCTGCCTTTATTTCTTACTCACTGGTCTGGCAAGCAAGGTAATGATCATGGGAGTCACAAGTGCTAAGTGCTAAGCTGCTAAGTGTAAGAGCATACTATTTATTTGTAGGCCATGTAAAGCTAGCTTTTATGTTGGTGACTACAGAGTATACATTATGTGTTGTGCAGTTCCTTCCCATGGACTCCCATGAGTAAAGTTGCCAGATCAGTGGAAAAAAGGACGCATATAAAAACCCAGGCAGCTGAGTCAGTTTTAATGTTTAAATGCAATTAGTCTGCAATCAGTACAGCCCTGCTATTTACATTTGTAGGGTTGTCAAGATAGTTTGACAACCCTACACAATGCATTTTGCAAACTTCACACATTTGGAATAGGTTTTTTTTTTTTTGTGAGGCTGCTCATAGGCCTTTTTTGAAGCCTTCCTTGCAGACAATTTCCAAAATATAAATACAGGGATCCCACCTCTCCCAGAAGTTCAGGGAGTTTCCCTGGTTTTAAAGGCAGATCCCTGACTCCCTGAAATAATATACAATCTCCCTGAAATGTGTAGTTATGAATTAATGAGTGAGGGAGCACAATGATGTCTTTTAGCGGTTAACAGGTGACAAAAACACTTAATAGTGACATGACTTGTTGTATGGACGTGTGTCTGACTGTTTTCATGAGTGTGTGTCTGTTGAGATGCATGTTTTTGTGCAAGAGTGTCTGACTGTATACATGTGTGTGTCTGTATGCATGGATTATGCGTTAATCTTAGGGTAGGGCTTTAGGTGGTGGGTATCCTCCCTGAAATGTGTGGGTACCAACCCTGAAATGAGTTTTGGCAGGGTGGGATGTCTGTAAATATGATGTGATCTGGGCAGTGCATGTGGTATAGCTGTTAGATTAGACAATACTGAGAGAAACCTGTGCTTGTCTATAGCAGTTTACTCTCCCTCCTTGAAATGCTCAGTTTTTATTTCTCCAGCAGCAATGACAGTGCAGAAAGCTCTGATTCCACAGGGTATGTTGCACCATAGACACTGTACAACTACTGTTTTACAACCTATGGCAACTAGAAAATAACTGGTTTCCTTGTTAGGGCAAGGTCTCACTATGTGCATTGCTTTGTGCTGTACGCTTTGAGTGCGTTTAGGATAATGTAACATTTAACTTAAAACATTTTTTAAAATACTATTATGCTTTTCACACTGTCTATTCTATCCTTCATGCTGGTATCCCAATCAACATAGTTCAAAGATTAAATTCTGCTCAAAGGGCTAGGCCACCCTGCTGCGTTTTTTTTGCACATGCGTTTGCGGGTTTTTTCATATCATTAAAAACACGGCAACGCACCGAAAGCGCACGTTTTCGTGTGCATTTCGATTTGCGTTCCGCATTTTAAATCGCAAATGCATGCGCATGGGAGAATGGGAGAATACTAAAGCAGAGTTGGAATGGAAGAATACTAAAGAAGAGGTGAAATGGGAGAATGGAATAGGAGAATAGTAAAGTAGAGGTGGAATGTGAGAATACCAAAGCAGTGGTGGAATGGGAGAATTACTAAAGCAGAGTTGGAATGGAAGAATGCTAAAGCAGAGGTGGAATGGGAGAATACTAAAGCAGAGGTGGAATGGAAGAATACTAAAGCAAAGGTAGGGCATGCGCAAACGCAACTAAATCGCAAATGAAATCACTTGCGTTTGTGTTGCAGTGTGTTGCAGTGTGGCCATGCCCTACCCTTCCATCTCTGCTTCAGTATTCTCCCATTGCATTCTCCCATTCCACCTCTGCTTTAGTATTCTCCCATTCCACCTCAGCTTTACCATTCTACAATTCCATTCTCCCATTCCACCTCTGCTTTAGTATTCTCCCATTCCACCTCTGCTTTAGTATTCTCCCATTACACCTCTGTTTTAGTATTCTCCCATTCCATCTCTGCTTTAGTATTCTCCCATTCCAATTCTGCTTTAGTATTCTCCCATTCCATTCTCCAATTCCACCTCTGCTTTACTATTCTCCCATTCCACCCTCTGCTTTACTATTCTCCGATTCCACTCTGCTTTAGTATTCTCCCATTCCAACTCTGCTTAGTATTCTCCCATTCCAACTCTGCTTTAGTATTCTCCCATTCCATCTCTGCTTAGTATTCTCCCATTCCAATTCTGCTTTAGTATTCTCCCATTCACCTCTGCTTACTATTCTCCCATTCCATTCTCCCATTCCACCTCTGCTTAGTATTCTCCCATTCCAATTCTGCTTTAGTATTCTCCCATTCCACCCTCTGCTTTACTATTCTCCCATTCCACATCTACTTTACTATTCTCCCATTCCAACTCTGCTTTGTATTCTCCCATTCCACCTCTGCTGTAGTATTCTCCCATTCCATCCTCTACTTAACTATTCTCCCATTCCACCTCTGCTTTAGTATTCTCCCATTCCAACTCTGCTTTATATTCTTCCATTCACCTCTGCTTTAGTATTCTCCCATTCCACTCTGCTGTAGTATTCTCCCATTCCACCTCTACTTTACTATTCTCCCTCATTCCCTCTGCTTTAGTATTCTCCCATTCCAACTCTGCTTTTGTATTGTCCCATTCCATTCTCCCATTCCATCTCTGCTAGTATTTTCCATTCTACCTTTGCTTTAGTATTCTCCCATTCCACCTCTATTTTAGAATTCTCCCATTCTACCTTTGCGTTAGTACTTCCATTCCATATCTGCTTTAGTATTCTCCCATTCCACCTATGCTTTAGTATTCTCCCACTTCCCCCTCTGTCTTAGTATTCTCCCATTCCTCCTCTGCTTAATATTCTCCCATTTGGCCTCTACTTAGTATTCTCCCATTCCCCTCTGCTTTACTATTCTCCCCATTCTCACCACTACTTTAGTATTCTCCAAATCCATCTCTGCTTTAGTATTCTCCCATTCCATTCTCCCATTCCACCTCTGCTTTAGTATTCTTCCATTCCAACCTGCTTTAGTATTTTCCCTTCCACCACTGCTTTAGATTCTCCCATTCCACCCTGCTTTATATTCTCCCTTCCATCTCTGCTTTAGTATTCTCCCATTCCAACTCTGCTTTAGTATTCTCCCATTCCAACTCTGCTTTAGTATTCTCCCATTCCAACCTGCTTTAGTATTCTCCCATTCCAACCTGCTTTAGTATTCTCCCATTCCACCACTGCTTTAGTATTCTCCCATTCCATCTCTGCTTTAGTATACTCCATTCCATTCTCCTTCCACCTCTGCTTTAGTATTCTTCCATTCCAACTCTGCTTTAGTATTCTTCCATTCCACCTCTCACTCGCTTTAGTATTCTCCCATTCCACCTATGCTTTTACGATTCTCCCTTACATCTCTGCTTTGTATTCTCCCATTCCACCTCTGATTTAGTATTCTCCCATTCCATCTCTGCTTTAGTATTCTCCCCATTCGAACTCTGCTTTAGTATTCTCCCATTCCACCTCTGCTTTAGTATGCTTCCATTCCAACTCTGCTTTATATTCTTCCATTCCACCTCTGCTTACTATCTCCCATTCCACCTCTGCTTCTATTCTCCCATTCCATTCATCCCATTCCACCTTGCTTTACTATTCTCCCATTCCACCTCTGCTTTAGTATTCTCCCATTCCACTCTGCTTAGTATTCTCCCTTCCATTCCACCTCTACTTTACTATTCTCCCATTCCACCTCTGCTTTAGTATTCCCCATTCCATTCTCCCATTCCATCTCTGCTTTAGTATTTTCCATTCTACCTTTGCTTTATTATTCTCCCATTCCACCTCTATTTTAGAATTCTCCCATTCTACCTTTGCGTTAGTATTCTTCATTCCATATCTGCTTTAGTATTCTCCCATTCCACCTATGCTTTAGATTCTCCAATTCCTCCTCTGCTTTAGTATTCTCCCATTCCTCCTCTGCTTAATATTCTCCCATTGGCCTCTGCTTTAGTATTCTCCAAATCCATCTCTGCTTTAGTATTCTCCCATTTCACCACTCTTTAGTATTCTCCAAATCCACCACCTCTGCTTTACTATTCTCCCATTTCACCACTGCTTTAGTATTCTCCAAATCCATCTCTGCTTTAGTATTCTCCCATTCCATTCTCCATTCCTCCTCTGCTTTAGTATTCTTCCATTCCAACTCTGCTTTAGTATTCTCCCATTCCACCACTGCTTAGTATTCTAACATTCCACCACTGCTTTAGTATTCTCCCATTCCATCTCTGCTTAGTATTCTCCATTCCACCTCTGCTTAGTATTCTCCCATTCCAACTCTGCTTTAGTTATCTCCCATTCCACCACTGCTTTAGTATTCTCCCATTCCACCACTGCTTTAGTATTCTCCCATTCCATCTCTGCTTTAGTATACTCCCTTCCATTCTCCCATTCCACCTCTGCTTTGTATTCTTCCATTCCAACTCTGCTTTAGTATTCTTCCATTCCACCTCTGCTTTAGTATTCTCCCATTCCACCTCTGCTTTACTATTCTCCCATTCCATCTCTGCTTTAGATTCTCCCATTCCACCTCTGCTTTAGTATTCTCCCATTCCATCTCTGCTTTAAATTCTCCTATTCCAACTCTGATTTAATATTCCCCATTTCACCTCTGCTTTAGTATTCTTCCATTCCAACTCTCTTGCTTTAGTATTCTCCCATCCAACCACTGCTTTAGTATTCTCCCTTCCACCACTGCTTTAGTATTCTCCCATTCCATCTCTGCTTTAGTATTCTCCCATTCCACCTCTGCTTTAGTATTCTCCTATTCCAACTCTGCTTTGGTATTCTTCCATTCCACCACTGCTTTAGTTTCTCCCCATTCCAACTCTGCTTTAATATTTCTTCCATTCCACATCTGCTTTAGTATTCTCCCATTCCATTCTCCCATTCCACCTCTGCTTTACTATTCTCCCATTCCACCTCTGCTTTCTATCTCTCTCCATTCCACCTCTGCTTTACTATTCTCCCATTCCAACTCTGCTTTAGTATTCTCCCATTCCACCACTGCTTTAGTATTCTCCCATTCACCACTCTGCTTTATATTCTCCCATTCCATCTCTGCTTTAGATACTCCCATTCCTTCTCCCATTCCACCTCTGCTTTAGTATTCTTCCATTCCAACTCTGCTTTAGTATTCTTCCCATTCCACCTCTGCTTTAGTATTCTCCCCTTCCACCTCTGCTTACTATTCTCCCATTCCATCTCTGCTTTAGTATTCTCCCATTCCACCTCTGCTTTAGTATTCTCCCCATTCCAACCTGATTTAGTATTCTCCCATTTCACCTCTGCTTTAGTATTCTCCCATTCCAACTCTGCTTTAGTATTCTCCCATCCAACCAGTGTTTAGTATTCTCCCATTCCACCCTGCTTTAGTATCTCCCATTCCATCTCTGCTTTAGTATTCTCCCATTCCACCTCTGCTTTAGTATTCTCCTATTCCAACTCTGCTTTGGTATTCTTCCATTCCATCCACCACTGCTTAGTATTCTCCCATTCCATCTCTGCTTTAGTATACCCCATTCCATTCTCCCATTCCACCTCTGCTTTAGTATTCTTCCATTCCAACTCTGCTTTAGTATTCTTCCATTCCACCTCTGCTTATTATTCTCCCATTCCACCACTCTGCTTTACTTTTCTCCCATTCCATCTCTGCTTTAGTATTCTCCCATTCCCACCTCTGCTTTAGTATTCTCCCATTCCATCTCTGCTTTAGAATTCTCCTATTCCAACTCTGATTTAGTATTCTCCCATTTCACTCTCTGCTTTAGTATTCTTCCATTCCAACTCTGCTTAGTATTCTCCCATCCAACCACTGCTTTAGTATTCTCCCATCCCATTCCACCACTGCTTTAGTATTCTCCCATTCCATCTCTGCTTTGTATTCTCCCATTCCACCTCTTGCTTTAGTATTCTCCTATTCCAACTCTGCTTTGGTATTCTTCCATTCCACCACTGCTTTAGTATTCTCCCATTCCAACTCTGCTTTAATATTCTTCCATTCCACATCTGCTTATATTCTCCCATTCCATTCTCCCATTCCATCTCTGCTTTTACTATTCTCCCATTCCACTCTGCTTTAGTATTCTCCCATTCCACTCTGCTTTATATTCCTCCCATTCCACCTCTACTTTACTATTCTCCCATTCCACCTCTGCTTTAGTATTCTCCCATTCCATTCTCCCATTCCATCTCTGCTTTAGTATTTCCATTCTACCTTTGCTTATAGTATTCTCCCATTCCACCTCTATTTTAGAATACTCCCATCTACCTTTGCGTTAGTATTCTTCCATTCCATATCTGCTTTAGTATTCTCCATTCCACCTGCTTTAGTTATCCTCCAATTCCTCTCTACTTTAGTATTCTCCCATTCCTCCTCTGCTTTAATATTCTCCTCCATGGGCCTCTGCTTTAGTATTCTCCCATTCCACCTCTGCTTTAACTATTCTCCCATTTCACCACTGCTTTAGTATTCTCCAAATCCATCTCTCTGCTTAGTATTCTCCCTTTTCATTCTCCCATTCCACCTCTGCTTTAGTATTCTTCCATTTCAACTCTGCTTTAGTATTCTCCCTATTCCACCACTGCTTTAGTATTCTAACATTCCACCACTGCTTTAGAGTATCTCCCATTCCATCTCTGCTTTAGTATTCTCCCATTCCACCTCTGCTTTAGTATTCTCCCATTCCATCTCTACTTTACTATTCTCCCATTCCACCTCTGCTTTAGTTTTATCCCATTCCACCTCTGCTTTAGTTTTATCCCATTCCACCTCTGCTTTATTATTCCTGCAGAGCCTTTAACCCAATCTGCTATATTTACAGCTTTTAAAAAATTATATTTATTGAAATTATGGGTCAAGTACCTTGCTCCTCCTGTTAAGAATTAAGGATAAAAGAGAAGGGCCAAGATTCATGACTTTAGTTGTTCTTTAAGTTCTTCATTAGAGTCTCCCCTGCAGCTATAAAAACAGCCCTTTATTAAATAGAGCTTATCTTAAAAACGCTAAAGAAATATTGTTCCTTGGATTCCGAACAATCATTCCGAGACATCTAAAGTCTACAAAAATATGTAACCTCCCCCCCATGGGAAATTGTTCTAGATTATTACATTTACCATTCCTATACATTGCATATATAGAGCTTACCTAATGTTTTGATAAAAAAACGATCTTAGGACACAGAAAAGTTTGGGAGTACCCAAAGTACTAGGTGGAGTTAAACTGGGTTGCTACAGATGCCACAATTACACGACCTGTGGGCACATGCTAGTTGGAAAAAGTTTCCCACATCCTTAGACAGGGAAGTGCATCAACATTAGATACAGACTTTTCTGTACTTTCTGACTTGCCCATGTGGCTTAATGTATGTAGTAAAGACGACGCCAAGCTTTCGTGAACGATTTGCCAACCATCGGAGCTCGACCAGGAGTGCCCTTGCAAACCAAAATATGGAGCGGGTTTCCCACTTCTTTTGCCAAAATCGGAATTACCACGATTTATAAAATGGCTAATAGCGATGCAATAGGCTTTTTTGCAAACTGTGGACATCGCATCAGTTGCCACTTGCTTCTATTTATAAAGTGGCAGTAACTGTATTCTCACGTTAAGTTTCATTTCCCCAACTTTGGGGCATATTTCTAAAAGTCCGTTATTTTTTACTGCAATTACCGCCGAACATCGCTGCAGAAAAATCGTTATTACCCCCATATTTAAAAAGTCTAGCATTATCGCGGTGGAAAGTTACACCGTGGTGATGTGCGGCGGTAATTTGAACTCCCTTCACCACAATACTGTACTTAGCGCAATGCGGTAAATAAGTATCGCTGCGAAGAGTTCAAATCCCGACATACGGGGAAGGGGGCTGAGAGAGGCTGCTGGGAGGGTTTGTGCTGCGGGTGGTCTTATCTGGCGCTGGCGACATCAACGTAGCTGATGTTGCCCACATCTCCATCCGAAGTCTTCTTTCTTGTCATTGAATATTTCAATACTTGCGATCATATGATTATACAGTAATATGAAGCATTGAAATATTAACCAATCACAATTGGATTTGGTCCTTCAGCAAACCTATATAAAGAGGTGCAAACCCCGCACATTGGTGGGGGTATTTAAACCAGAAATAATAGTTGTAGTATTGTTCCTGATGATGGCTCTATTATGAGCTGAAATGCGTTGATACTGCAAGAAACTTTGTATATTTTGATTAAGACCCGTGTGTGCACCTTTATATATCGTTTATATTGTATAAAGATATAAATATATTTATACGCTCATAGGGGAATACATAGAGTTTTTAGGAGGTACTATTACGGTGGGGGTATATAACCCTATTACACATAGGAAAAGTCTATATGTATGTAACTATCACTATTTAAATAAAATCACCATAACAAATAACACTATACAAAGTATAGTACTACTACTGACTTATATTTAATTACAAAACAAATGATATACAATTAAAAAAGTATATTTACTTTACTTGACACCCCTAAGTTTGAATGGAAAAATCAAAATAGTAGGTTTAGCCACACCTCTAAGAGTGCTAAACATATGACATATGGACACTAAAGGGAAGTGGAATTTTACTAACATCCAATCTTAAAACACGTGCCACAGTTAGCAAATCAAAAACTTCTCTTAGGCATTGTACACGACAAAACAGGAATTGTAAGGAAGTTCCTGTATTACACCCAATTATGTGCTGTTTGTAAAACATGTGACAGCCATAGCCATTTAAAAATTATTTAGACTTACACATTTACTTTCCCCCTCCATAGAAAGAAATAAAACTTCCTTTAGGAAAGACAATCCAGTTTGTTTGCTAGACAGAAAGTGATAAAATGACTTGAATGTTTCTGAATCGAGAAATGGCCAGCTTTTCCCTTTTTTCCCAATATTAATATATTAATAGGATGAGGCTGCAAAGTACCTTCTGTTGTAAGAAGGCGCTATTGTATGCTGTGTGGGCCCAACTGTGAGCCCACCTCACCTTAAGCTTGAGAAGGTTCTCATTCATCCAGGTCATGGTATATCTGTTGTATTCAGTTAGTTCAACTGGACTTAAAGTTTAGTTCTTGAAGACATTTCGCTAGTCATCCAACTAGCTTTCTCAATTCAGAATTGCGAAATGAGAAAGCTAGTTGGATCACTAGCGACACCTCTTCAAGAACTAAACTTTAAGTCCAGTTGAACTAACTGAATACAAGATACCTCACCTTAACCTATAAAGCTAATCAGTATCCTGTGCTCCCAAGTCCTACCCCATAGAAGTCATGAACCTGTGTCCTGCATTAATGAAAACTAATAAGATTGAAACATAGCAGGATAGTCTGGGTTCTTGATAGGACCTCGGGTTCTCCAATAGTGATCGCTTTCCAACAGACTCCACGGGGCAACTGTGAGTAAATGGGGAGGGTGAGTATTGGTTGATGGTTTCAATCTTTACTTTATAGAATCTGCCAATGGATTGATTCTTGGTTGTTTTTTATTGGATGGAAGTTAGCGTGAGATGATATATTTAAGCTCTGCACAGTAGTTATATTTCACTGTGGAGTTTGGACTGAACTATAACACTCTATACAATATTATCATTAATATATCAAAAGAACACAAAACCCTGGGTTTTAATCTCTATAAATTCATCAGAACAAATAGGTAAACAAAACAGATTAAAGTGCTAGTGCTATACAACAAATATAACATGCATAATGGTTGTCCTATTTTTATATTCATATGGATGCTAAGATATAGATTACTTTATTTACATTTACCCCATGTATTTCTAAAGCACTTTTAATACTTGAGCACTTTCATATATAAATGTTTTGTATATTTATAAAGGCGCAGTATCACTCTTTTGCAATCGAAAACATACAATCGCGGCTGTGAAGTACCTAGGCTCTATTTCACTGTATGCTCTGTAGAGGGCTATTTGCGATGCTATATGCCGTTAATCTGTTTCAGCACTTTAGCACTTTTAACGCCAGCTATTAGAGCTGCAAGTTTATCCTATTTGGTTTCCCTGGATGCTGATGACTGTTTGAGTAACAGTTTAAAATATCCCTGTGTAAAGTTTTTATATCCACTGTATCTACCCATAGCAAAACATACACACACATAATTTCCACTGTGCACCAACAGGCACACTATTGCTAGAATATATATCATTTTTATTTCCCCCCTGCTTTTTCTTACTACTGTAATCCAGGTTCTCCATCACTGACATGGCTCCAGCAGCAGAGGTTTAGGACTAGACCTTTTGGAGTTTTAGAAAACCTTCTAAACTTGATTGCTTTACAACCTTCTGCTCTAGCAAATTAACCAGAAATCCATCTCTATGCACATTTAATTAAAAGGCTCCAAAATGTAAGCAACAACTTTAGAAAGGACCAGTTCAGGGTTTAATCTTAAAGAAAGATCCAATCTTGCTGAGAAATCAAGTTTCAGACTTTGCCAACACTACATACCAACAGAGCACACATCCTACCTGTCTGCCTATGAATAAAATTATAACGTACATGATTATGGAGAAGACTGCATTCATATTCATATTACTCATACTATTCGTATTCATACTACTAGCTTAAAAAAAAAAAATGTTTAGTCCACGTGCAATACCAAATAAGGACAAAGCCATATACACAAAAATTATTTTAACTTTATTTAATATTATATTAGCTTCTTGGGCTATTCATTTTACAGGTTTTAAGGTGTGCACTAATTACATATCTTTAAAACAACGTTTTGTTGACTAACATATGGACATAATATGGCATGTCTGAAAGATAAGCCAGTTGTTATATACGGTATTAATATAATACTGTATGCAAACAAGTGTAGCTCTCTACTGCCACATAAACAGCTGAACAGGGTGTTTAAAATTCATGTACATATATACGCGAATATAAGTCGATTCGAGTTAAGTCAAGGTACCTATTTTTACCTGAATAATAAGGGGACAAGAGGACTTGTAAGGAGAAGGAGAGGACTTGTCTTGTGAGGAGGAGCAGAGAACTTGCAATCCGGCTGCATCGCTCCGCATCCACTGTCTGACACCTGACATCACTACTTGCTGCCGGGAATTAAACTGGCGCAGAATAGTGACGTGAGCAGCCAGAAAAGTGGATGCAGAAGCATGCGGCATCCACTCCTCCTGTATAAGTCAAGATTCGATTTTTAGGCAATTTTATACTCGCGTATATATGGTATTTTACTTTTTTGAGGAAAGGCACAGCTAAACTGTGGGAGATAATTTATAGTAACAAACGAAAAGTTAAGGTGGCCATATCGATCGATTAAATGTCGCGGGAGCGCTCGGTCAGGTAAGTAAAATCGAATATATGTATGGCCACCTTTATACCCAAAGGATATAACAATACGCTGCAAGTAAAAAGATTTATTTGTCACACAACATGCTTCGGCGACATTGAAACATGTTGTGTGACAAACCTTTTTACTTGCAGTAAAGTAAACCTATTCACTTGATAAAGGGGAATATCCCCAAAATATGTTGTGGAACAAATAAAGCTTTTTACATGCAGTGACCTGGAGTCTTGTTATATCCTCTGGGTATAATTTTCATTTTCCCACGAAGATGATTTGCAGGGAGATTCAAAAAAAAAAATGGTGCTAGTTTTTCCCCAACTAATCAGATGTTAGCTTTCAAATGTTAAATAACATCTGATTGGTTGGGGCAAAATTAGCACCATTTTAAACGATAAGAACTTTTATTGAATCTCCCTGTTACTTTCTTGCTTTATGGAAAAATATACATGTATAACTCCAAAAAGAGAATAATTTGTATCCGGATGGTACAATAATTCATGAAATTAGGAGAAGAATTCAACTTGAATTCCTCATTTCTACTTTATGGTAAATCTCAACTAATAAAAGGCTTAAAGGGTAACTGTGGTCACCATACAAGTATTCTCTCAATCTCTCACATACCTTTCAAACAAGCCTAGGATGATGTCTCTAGGTTTTCTGGGTCTTAAGTTATATGCTTTTAAAGTTAAGGTAAATACACTCATGTGACCCACGATGCATGATGTGTATGGACGGCCATTTCGGGCAACAATTGTGCCGTGTATGGGCATTTTGTCAGCCAAAATGGACGTTTGGATGGGGCTCGTTGCCAGATCTGCCAGGTGGATCTTCAACTAGCCCTGTCCAAATGGCCGTTCACGAGCAGCAGCAGTGGAGGCTTGTCTGGTAATGGCTGTTACTGACCTACTTACCAGAAAGTAGCAGAGAGCCTCAGTGGTGGATCATGGAGGCTGTAAGTATAATTTCTCGCTCTGGAAACATTTTTTACACTTTTAAGCAAATTGAAACTGGGGTTTTGGGGGCCCCTGAATAACATATTAAGACATTTGGAGCGGGGCTTATGATGCAGCAGATGATGCTCTGCTATGGCAGTTGGATTTAACTGGGCATGCTCAGTGCCTGTGGCAGTGGAGCAATGTTGCTAGCTGAAAACAATACGCTTTATACTGCTGTAACTTTTGAAAGACTGCATCTAGAAGCATGATCATTTTAAAGGTGCACATGTGCTCTGTTTAATAAAGGGCATTTGTATGGAGACCACAGTTACCCTTTAAGAATAACTACATTCAAAATGTTTCCTTCAGGCTAAGGAAAAGAATACAAGTAAAAAAAACAAAACACCTTCACTAACTGCAGATTCACAAGGTCAAACTTTAGCATTGCTACATAACAGCAAACAGACACACAAACTGGTGCAATAAATTAGCAATTTGTTTTGATTAATGATTTAAAACTGGAATTGTGAAATGACATGAACAGAGGTACTGGTACACATTTGGATATATACTAGAAAATAAGGTCAGTTTCAATTGTTGTTTTTAACATTAAGGTAGGCATAAAAAGCAGTGCCTTTCTGTGTACATTTTTATATTTTGCAAGGTGTAGGTTGTTTTCACAGGTTGTATCACTGAAGACCATAAAGACTATGGATATTATTTATAAAGGATCACAATCAGTAATGAGTCTAATGACCACAAGACAGTATTGAAATACTGTCTTCTATCAGCAAAATTAAATGTGGATGAAAATTGACGCTGCAGTAATGAACAATGCAGCTACAACACGTATTTTTCTGTTAGGGATCCTTTACCCATCTATGTGTTAAATCATGGTTAGACATTTTTCAGATTTTTACTGGGTTACTGCAGTTTAATAACATCTGATCGGTTGCTGCTGATTAAAAGCACTGGCAGACTTTTTGCCTCTTCAACTCTTTGCTGGACAAGCGCCTGACAAAGTGCTGTTACTGTTCTGTTCCCTCTGATTTCAAAAATGTAAAATTTGGCGGCTTAGAACATACCCCAAAAATTAATTTACTTACCTTCTTGCTTCCTGTACATAGCTCTACTCATATAGTTCCTGCCATATTGTTTATACCCCCATCTATTCCATCTTTTAGATTTGGCTTCAATTCCTGTTTATCATACATACATACTCCCCCTCCTTTCTTATTAACTCTGTCATGTCTAAATAAGGAGTATCCTTCAATATTTACTATCCAGTCGTGTGAATCATTTAGCCATGTTTCTGATATACCGATCACATCATACCTTTCCTTTAAAGCTACTAGTTCTAGTTCCCCAGTTTTTCCAGCCAGACTTCTTGCATTTGTAAACATACATTTTAGATTATCAATTGATTTACTTCCATAAATCCCCCAAAACAGTTGCACCACCACCATTGAGGTGCAATCCGTCACTACTAAAGAGCCTGTAGCCAACAGAAAAGTCAGCCCAGTTCTCTAAAAACCCAAACCCCATCTCCTTACACCACCCTCTTAGCTACGCATTTATGCTCCTAAGCTCCCGTTGCCTCCCTAGACTAGCCTACCAGATTGGGGTTTGGCTGTTAATTACTGGTATGTTCATTGATTTTAAAGCCCGGCCTATTATTGTAAGTGCTTGATTAAAAAGGCAATTAGATTGTACTGGTGGTGTACTTGTTAAGTAATTGTTAAGGAATCTATTCAGGTTGTCCTGAGAGGACATCAGCATGTGGGATAATTGGGACGTAATGTAATATTGTCTAAAGTTTGGTATGGGCAGTCCTCCCAATTCTGAAGGGTGCTGCATTACTGACCAGTTCATTTTTGCGTCTACTGGAAGAAGTGATTCCAGGATTTTGAAATATTTAAGGGGAATCAGTATTTGCAATGCAAGAGAATATAGAATATTTTAGGCTATAATTTTTACTATATGACCTCGTCCTGCGATTCTTAACGGTAGTCGGGAACAAATTTGTATTTTTTGTTTAACCAACTGGAACAGGGGTTCAATATTTAGGTTTAGGTAATCTCTAGAGGTTCTGGAAATCATCAGCCCGAAATATTTTATTGTGCTGGTACAGACAAGTGGGAGTGGTCTCTGTGTTTCTGAGGGTGGGAAGTGGTCGATGGGGTAAAATTTGGGATTTTGTCCAATTAATCTTTAATCCTGAATAATGCAGCTATTAAAGAGGGTCCCTGGTATTCTAGATATAAGAGCATATCATCTGTATAAAGTCTGATTATTTCAGTGTGTTCTCCCATTTTGAGTCCTGCTATTCCCATGTGTGTTCGAAGTTGAGCTGCCAATATCTTTTCTGCCAAGGCCTATAGCAGGGGGGAAAGTGGGCAGCCTTGACCTGTTCCCCTAGCCAGTGAAAACTCGTCAGCTATCCAACCATTAACTAGAATCTTAGCTCTTGAATCTAAATAGAGTAGTTGGATCCACTTAATGAATCTGGGGCCAAATTCAAACCAACTTAGCACTTACCAAAGGAATAGCCATTCGAGTCGAATGCCTGTGCTGCATCTAGGCTAACTACACATCTAGTACCTGTATTTTTATGGGTTGTTTGCAAATTCAGGTTAAGGCGGCGGGTATTTTAAGAAGCATTTTTTCCCTGGATAAATCCGGTGTATTAGAGACTCAACCACCTTACCCAACCTGAGAGAAAGTATTTTTGCTAGTATCTTAATGTCCACTTGTAGCAAAGATATTGGATGACAGAATTCAGGCAATTGTGGATTTTTACCCGGTTTGGGAATTAATACTATGAGAGCCTGTGACATAGATTCGGGTAGAGTGAAAGTATTTGTCATTTCATATAATTCCAAAAGTTTTGGGAATAGGGTGATACTGTATATCTGATGTAAAACTCTGTGGGGAGTTCGTCTGTTCCCGGGGCCTTATTCCTAGCTAGTAGGGAGATTGTTTGTCTAATTTCTACTTAAGATATTGACTCCTCCAGTGCTTCACAGTCCATTCAAGAGATTCTCTTATGGAGATTCGGTCAAGGAAAGCGGCCAACTCCAAAGGGGAGTGCATAGATAGGAATGTGAAACCCAGCCACTTTGGAGGGGTTTGAAAGCTCGCGACCACCCGGGCTGGAGATTCTCACCACTGGGGATGTGTTTTCATGGTTTACCATGTAGGCTAGAAGATGGCAGCATTTCTCTCCAAATTCGTAGTTTCTTTGTTTTTGAAAAGAAAACTTTTCTGAGCTTTGTAAGTTATCTCTCAATCTGTACTGCATTTTAGGAGCGGTATGGGCCATCTGCTCTGCAGCCATGGAGCCCTGCTTTAGTTTATTGATAGTGGAAGAGACAACCATACGGGAGTGTAGTTTAAATGAATATCACATTTTATCTAACTTATAGCCCAAAAACTGATGATTAGAATGGTGTATAATATCTTTCATCTTATTTCCTCTAAAAACAATTAATATTTTATAATGGTACTATCTATGTCATTGAACATGTCATGAAGGTAACTAGAAGCTTAGGGAATAGACCGTGAAATATTGTCATTTAATGTACAGTATGTTATCAAAACGAAAAGTGCACTGGGTTAACAAAGACTTTCAATCACAGGAAAACAAATATTCCCTGAATAAAAAAAACTGGGATGATATATCCTCAGGTAAAGTTATTTAAAAGAAGTGGACTGTTTGTAAAAGGGTTTTAAATTATTTCATGTCTAAATTTATACCCTTGGGAAATATTAGCGCATATTCAAGGCCACTTTTGAGGGTCACTGGAAGCTCGAAAAAGCTTGTGTGAAGAAAATTAGTTTTTTATATAAGTTTTGTTGATTAGTATGTGACTAATCCCCATCATGCCATAATTGCCCAGCCTTTCCCCAATCCCCAGAACAGGAAAAGGGTTGGTATCTGGCATACCAGAAAAAAAACCCTAAACCACCCTCACCTTCCCTTCAGCATCCTTACCAGCAATTTATGTCAGAAGCAGTCAATTTATGACTGCTTGTAATGAAATACCAGAATCCAGTATTTACTGCTTTACACCGTGGTCAAAAATTAACTCTAGGGTCGTAAATTACTAACAGCAATAAGTATTTTTCTGTTCTTATAAAGAACAATATATCTCCTTTGTATATATTATAGAGGCTTCAGTTTCCTTGTTTTTACTGCACCTGAAGAGGAAACATCTTTTCTTCTACTCTAATGGACCCACACGTCCTTTTGAGGTGATCTATTGGTTAATTTCAGGGTTTATTGTAAAGCCAATTTGTGTATTTTGTACATCCCCATGGAAATGCAACTTATATTAAAGGGCATGTCCACCCGTTTTTTTAAAAATTTCTGTAGTCTAGGGCTCCCTCTCCCACCCCCAACCGCTGTAGTTATTTGCAGAAAAACTCTCACGATCTCTACTTACATTGCCTGTTTCCCCCGACATTCAGTCCTGGCATGAAACTGCAGGCAGGGGGCTGGACCGGCAGCCGCATCCTTGATTAACTGAGAGGCAGCAAATCACGGACTCAGCTTCCGGCTGTACTGAAGTTCGGGGGAAACAGGCAATGTAAGTAGAGATCGGGAGAGTTTTTCTGCAAATAACTACAGCGGTTGGGGATGGGAGAGGGAGCCCTACACTACAGAAAAGGGGTTTGGAGATAGGGGGAGGGAGAGAGAAATAGGAGGGAGAGGGAGGGGGGAGGGCTGCACTGCACATGTCCAAATTCTCCCGGGAGAGACAGGAGGCAGGGACCATTTGGGACTCGGCCCGGCTCCTGCTGTTTGTTTTCTGGAAGTTTGAACAGACATTGCAGGGAAGCCATTTGGAGCTGGGATGTAAGGTAAGGATTTTTCTACACTACACAGTGGGGCCAGTTGTGGGTTAAATTGTAGTTTTGGGGGTGGACATGCCCTTTAAGTTAATTGTGTTTTATGCCTTTTATAACTAATATAAAAAGATACAACATGCATAAACTACTAACCAATCCTGCAGTAGCGTCGCTATGTTAAAACATTCAGCGTACAGCTGGGTACACACAGTAACGATAAAGCCCTGATACCGTCGGATCCTGTCTGTCATCTTTCAGAAATCTGTACTGTGTGTACCTAGCTTAAATCTAAGGATCTTTGGCAAAGTACCCCGAATGTTTCAACACAACCTACCTATTTAAAGTGGCCCAATCCTCTTTCCTGGTAGAACAGTGCAGCTGCACGATTCAATCATGATGCAGCCATGTATGGCAGCACAATGGCATCACAACGCGTATCACGCCACCCCTGTGCTACCTACTGCAACTATAAAAGGCCACTTCACCCTTTCTGCTGACAGGAACAGCAGCTGGGCTAGGCTCAGAAAATTCACAGTCTGGAAAGTAGGGATATTTGTGAGGAGATCAGCACTTGGGTACAAATATGCATATCATGCCAGTTTCCTGTACACGGCAAACTAGCATGATATGGGTACTTGTACAGAAAACTGGCATTATATTGGTACTTGTACAGCAAACTGCCATGCTATACAAGTACTTATCATGCCAGTTTGCTTTACAAGTGCCCATATTATGCCAGTTTTCTGTACAGAGCAAGCTGGCACAATATGCGTACCTGTAGTTACCAATACCATGCCAGTTTTCTGTATAAGTACTAATATGCCAGTTTTCTGTACAAGTACTATGCCAGTTTGCTTTACAAGTACCCATATTATAGCAGTTTGCTATATACAGTTTCTGACAAAAGTCTTGTCGCCTGCATATCTTGCAGTAACTCCTGCTATTAACCTGGTTTTTAATTGATCAATCGGAGTTAAAAATAGCTCATATGAAAAGCTAAAGCCCTCCCAAATAATATTAAATATACTGGTAAAAAAATAGTTTAACTGAAAAAAGATTTATCATTTAATCAAGACAGAAAGGTCAAAAAGTTGCAAGACAAAAGTGTAGTCGCCTATACAGAAAATGATCTAATTTACAGCCAATCCAAAAATATGTCAGCAAAATAAGTAGTGGTGCTGTGAGATCCAAATTTAATATCTTGTATGACTTCCATGTGCTTGAAGGACATTATCAATGCGGTTTGGCAAGGATTCATACAATTTATTGATGAAATCATCAGGAATAGCCAAGAAAAGTCTTGCATGCCTCCCAGAGTTCATCAATATTCTTTGGTTTCGTCTTCCATGCTTCCTCTTTAATCCTACCCCACATATGCTCAATGATGTTCATGGCAAGTGACTGGGCTGGCCAATTCTGGAGCATCTTGATCTTCTTCGCCTTAAGGAACTTTGATGTGGAGATGGAAGTATGCGATGGAGCACCATCCTGCTGCAGAATTTGGCCTTTTTTATGATTGGGAATATATAAGGTAGCTAAGATTTCTTGGTATTTTACATTATTGATGTTGCCTTCCACCCTGCAGATCCCTCGCACACCCCCATACTGGATGTAACCCCAGACCATGATTTTGCCTCCACCAAACTTCACTGTTTTCTGGGTAAATCTCGGCTCCATGTGGTTTCCAGTAGGTCTCCTGTAAATCCACCTTTTGCTACTTTACCAGCGTCCATCCTTTTAGAAGGCTGTGAGACTTGGCAAATGCCACACGGTTTTTCAATTGTCTTTTGTTTAGTGCTGGCTTATGGGCACTGATTCAACCATGCAGGCCATTTCGAGACAGAATCCGACAAACTGTTCTGGTTGACACAGGGATTTCAGGTGACCAGGTCTCCTGGAGCACTTCTGCAGTTGAAAATGGGCTTGCCTTGGATTTTTGAGCCAACAAACGGTCCTCTCGAGCAGTTGTCTTGCGGGGTCTGCCTGACTTAGGCTTGTCAAAAACTTCTCCAGTCACTTCAAATCTTTTCTTTATCCTCAGAACTTGACGCTGAGAGACATTGAAGGTGTGCGCCACATCAGCAGTGGATTTGGTCTTCAGCCTCTTGATAATCAACACTTTAGTCTCACGGTGAATCTTAGGCATCGCAACTTGGTTTTCGGGCCTAGGCACTCCCTGTCAGCCAATTGTTTGTAAAGTGCTCCCTCACTGGGTCCTCTACCACAGGCCCTTTAGCTATAGCACAAGCAAAGGAATTGTGAGGGGCACACTTAGATGGTGAAATCACAGTCTTTATTGAATCACGCACACACAACTTTTTGAGGATCACTATGTCCTCTTCCTCAAGTCCAATTCCTTTGCTTAAATCTTAGGCATGTTTGCAGAGGTCTATTTGCAGTTGATGTGAAGGTCTAGTGTACTGGGGTTCTTTTTATACACACCTGACACCTAATTGATTCATGATTAGTCACAGGTGAAGCCCATATGACAAGGCGACAATACTTATGTCTTTGCAAAAATTTACTCAATGGGCTTTACCAAGCTGTGAATATTAGAATACTTTTTGTTAGTATCGTTTTGCATTGAAACATTATTACAAAAGCTGTTTGGGGTAAAATGAACGATTTCTTAAAACAAAATTTGCATTAGAATTATTGTTAAGCAGCACTTCTGGTCTATTTGTACACAAGCGACAAGACTTTTGTCAGAAACTGTAGAGCATACTGGTATAATATTGTTACTTGTACAGCAAACTGGCATAATATGGGTACCTGTACATACCAATATCATGCAAGTTTGCTGTAAAAGTACTACAGAGCAAACTGGCATAATATTGGTACTTATACAGCAAACTGGCATGATATGAGTACTTGTATACTGTCAAGTACTTATATCATGCCAGTTTGCTGTTCAAGTATCAACAATCATGCCAGTTTGCTGTAAAAATATAAGTATCAAGCCAGTTTGCTGTACAGAGAAAACTGGCATAATATTGGTACTTGAACAGCAAACTGGCATGATATGTGTACCTGTACATACCAATGCCAGTTTACTGTACAAGTACCCATATTATTGCTATATAGCGCAAACTGGAGAAAAGGGAAATCTATATTAGTTTTTATCTGCCAGAAATTGAAAAGAATTTCATTATCTTACGCAATCAGAACTTAGATTTTTACTGTGATACTGCAGTTAGATACCATCTGATGGCTGCTTAAGATTAAAAGCACAGGCAAATTTTTACTCCTTTTATTGCACCCTTTGGATCTACACAAACTATAAAGCACCTTTCACATGGGCACGACATTTTGATCAGAATGCTCCAAATGTCAAAATCCATTTAAGTTTTTCTGATCGACTGCTCAACAATATCGGAAAAACAAAGTTCGGACCCAGTATAAAATTTTCTACTGATCCCATCTTCTGTCCCAATCTCTCTGCTGGTTTCAAACAGAAATCTGCAGAAAGATCAAGGCCTCAAGGTAGGCCTCAAACGTCAAGAATATTTTTCTGATCGGATTTCCGATTGTTGCCCTTGATCAGAAAATCCGATCAGAAGAAAGTCTGCCCATGTATAACTAGCTTTAGACTCCTTGGTTTGTTCTAAAGGGAAAAAAGAAACTTGTTATAATTAGGATGGAGCTATAGAATGTCTTACACCAAAATACTATGACAATAATTCACAATATAACATTTTACTTTGAGTCACAACATTCCTGACAGACATTGTTTAGGCATTATTTCCTTTGGATTTGACTTTTGCATTGCCCATACAATTGATTGAAAGAATGACCATATAAACTATCAATTTGTGTATGTGTGTACTACTGACTACTGTATATAAAATGTAATACTGGATCTAAAAAAGTAAACTGTTATTATAAACAGATATTTTATTTGATAACAGAGAAAGGAAATAGGATGACAAAAAAAAGAAAAAATATACCCTACCGAATACAATAGGTTACCTGGCTTACCTTCAGAAAATACATTTGTTTCTTCTTCATTCCATTGCGCAATCAGAGAAGCCAAGATCGAAATTAAAAATATAAAAATAGCCAACAGTGTAACCTGTACCCATACAAAATGGTTTATATTTAAATGCATCTTTATTTGTCATGCAAATTTAACATTCCCATTAAAATATAGCAGCATTGTTTTTTTTTTAGGGTGAACACATACAAACATTACAAATATGGACACCATATCATGCCAAAAAACACACTTTCTGTTTGCTGGTTCTGAAGGAAATATAGATATTGTTTAAAAATATTTTTTTTTTGGTCCAAATGCCAAAAACTAACCAATCATCACAATGTTCTTATTCTGAGGATATACTAAGGCTACTTTCACACAAAACGGTATTGTAGTGGTTTCTAAGCAAATCCAGATTAGTAGCGGCAGAAAAGTACTACATGTACCATAGCATTTCATTAACAGTGTCCTCTGTTATTTAAGAAAAAAACTACATAAAATAAAATTTTGATCATGTGAAACAATCCTAACAATGACTGCTATGTGCAGTCCACTAAGGCTTCTTTCACACAAACATTTTGATAGCAGTTTCTGAGTGGATCCAAATGTTAATGACAGAAAAAAGCTACATTAAGCATTTTGTCAATGGTGACCATTCTGGCATCTGCAAGGATACCGCTACCCAAATGAAAAGAATCCACTTGCATTAAAGTAGCCAACAATAAAAAATCTTTACTTCCCTGCAGTGCAGAGTATCAAGACAACATAGAATGTATACATAAATACTTGCCTGCATGTAACAGGCATTTTAAGAGGATATTTACTTTACTGGGGTTACCTAGAAAAAAACAGCAAACTTTCCCCAGTGCAGTAGCCCACAGCAATGCTACTAGTGCTTCTGCATAACCTTGCTACATGTTGTGAGGCAATGTAGTAATAATACACACTGTACTTTTCTTAAATACTTTAAGGGTATGTACACTGACGTCAGGCATATGCCCTGTGAACAGGACAGTATTTGCTTGGCAAAGGGATTTGGCCAATTTTGTGGGGGCGGGGCTGAAAACGAAAGATGGAGGAAGACAGAACTTTCAATGAGTAAAGCTAGGGTATAGTTTAGAAAAAACATTGAAAAAACATTTAAAGCCTAAGCTATCTAGTAATAGAAAGTTGGATTTACAGTGTACATACCCTTTAATATATGTGTGCGCTTTATAATGGAGAGTAACAATGTATTATATCCATATATTATTCACTCAGCTAGAGCCAGTCAGTGACCACTGTCACACACTCAACTACAAAACAACAAATAAAATTAAATAAAGTGAAGCAGAATCCCCCATACACTGTACAACCTGCTTTTCCAATGTAAAAGAAACCTGAATACCAGATATGTAACAAATGTATCCAAACAGCTAAAACAAAAAAAACTAGCAAATGTATATAAGACAAACCATATTATGTTCTGTGCAATGTAAAGACATGTGACATCAATATGGATTTGTGTGACATGGCACGTGGTCTCTGGCTTTTTTTTTACGGTCATATAACTAGACAACTTCTATGATCTTTATTTTATACAGTAAGTAATACCATACTGTATGTCATCCATAAGGTATATGAGGTATTTCCCCTTTGCATATTATTGTGGTATTTTATGACAGGTGTAAAATAACGATGCGGTTGTAAAATATTGTCAACAATCTGTATTTTTATGACAGCTTTGTAAAATAATAAGTGATCTGGAAAATGTACATGGTATTAACTATTCCCCTATGTCTTTTTTTCATTTTTTGAAAAAACTGACATACACAAGAATTAATAGCTGACTGTAAATTACTTTAAAATTATGAATTGCTTTAAAATAAGGACACATAGGAAAACAAGAAATTCATAGTTTGTACAAAACATTCCCAAATATTCATGTGTTTTGGTGGTGGTTCACAAGATGGTGACCACAGCATGCAAAAGGTCACCAACCCTTGGTTTACATGTGGCGCTTAGTTGCAGCTGTGAGTCGACTAAACATTCTATGTACCACACCTCTAAGGCCTAAACCTAATGTAACTTCCATTTGTCATACCCTCCCTTATTCCTACAACCATCTGGTTTTGTCTATTCTTTTCCATGCACTGCAGCTGAAGGTTTATTTATCCAATATACCAGAACTCTTACTGTCTCGTTGCACATTCTGCTCTCTATTCAGAATTTGCATATTCCTTTATATGATTTTACATTTTTTTTATTTTATTATTTTATATCATTCATGTTTCCAGTTTGTCTTACAGTTGCTCTTTTTTTAGATGAGAATATCTTGTTAGGATTATGTTTCTCTCAATTGATTCTTTAAGCTTAAATTCTTCTCTTATTCATTGTACATTATGAGTTGCAGTATGTCTATATTCTTTGGTTCTCTTCCTTACATAACTCTTTAGAGTGTCCATGAAGTACCTCTATGCTGATTATCTTTACTCCTCCCTGCTCCCATTCTTAATTCAACACATTTTAGGATTTAGGTTGTTTTTTATTTTCTCCCACACAGTCCCCTTTGATGTTCCTCCCATCCTCAACTCCCATGAAGAGAGACTCCTCAGGGATTGCCTCAAGCTCCTCACATTGCAGAGCCTGTGTAATGAGTGCCAGTTCTTCACAGAGAGTCTCATATCTATACCCAACTCGAATATCAGGAACATTGGTCCTTCGGATGTCATTACCTTCAGGCCCATCACGCAGGTAATTTGGTCCCAACCAGTAACTTTTTACCTGCCAAATAAAAAGAATTTTCAGAAATATTGCCAATTCTCTTACAAAACTTGCACTAGCCCATTTGCAACTATTTATCAAGGGTTAGCAAAAATTGTGGAAGTTTTATCTCTTTCATAAATGTGAGATACAGCAATTGGTTTATTATTAAATTTATAGCCGTTTTAAATGCAACATACAAGCATTCAAATCATGCAAAACTACAGCGAAATGATATTTCATAATAACATTACAGTAAATCGTTAATGCAGACACACGGGGGAATGTGTCTGCTTGCGCCTCTCAGTAAAGCCTCCCAAACTTGCTAATCAACTTAGGGCTTATTCACACTATGCTTGTCTTTGAGCTTTGTAACACAACTCACAGTTGGGAGATGCAATAAATTACTCTATCGCAACCTACCTACTCTCACTTTGTGACCATTGATATACTTTGCGGAAAAAAACGTTAATGGGTTTACGACAAAATAAAGACATTGCAAACATTACTGCATCTCCCTGATAGAATGAGATAAAGCAAAGGCATTCATTTTGCTATACAATGTCTCCTTTTCTAGTGTGTTGCATTAAATAGAGATGCGATAACACACCAACAAAAGTCAATGGGACAGTGGAGAAAATCATACAATGATGCTTATTATACCGTTTGTGTGCGATGTTTCCACAATCCCCGAGCTTGTGATTTTTGCAAAAAAAGAAAAACACAGAGCATCACATAGAAAAACGTGCACGATAATCCATGTGTTATCATGGGTTTTACAGCACTGATAGTTTGTACGAAGCCATGGTTATTGTCCAGTTTTCTCCATTGATTTCTATTAATGTTGGTGTCCACAATGCATTTAAATGCATGTGGCTGTTCATTTTTGCAGTTCTATTAAACTCAATGCACTGGTGGGAAGAAACCATATTCTGGGAGATTCAATAAAAGTTCTTATTGTTAAAAATGGTGCTAATTTTGCCCCAACTAATCAGATGTTAGCTTTCAAATGTTAAGTAATATCTGATTGGTTGGGGCAAAATTAGCACCATTTTTAACGATAAGAACTTTTATTGAATCTCCCTGATTGAATTGTATAGAAAATGTATGTATCTGCATTATCACACAATATTTGCACTGCGTTATACCGCTCAAAAATAAGCATAGTGTGAAGTGTAAATTTGTAAAACTGAAAGAAGCCTTGCTGTCTGGATTATTTACTTTAATGGTTGCCATATCAATATTTATAGCTGGGCAACTACAAGTCATGAATAGGCTTTCTAGACAAATTACAAGCCTGCATTACCTTGTTGGGAAATCCGCTCATTAACACACTGTTCCTCGCCAGTTCACACATGTCACAGGAGCTTAATTTCCACACCTGGGTAGCAATACTGTATTCTTCCATGAGAGGCTCCTGTACAAACAAAAATGCCCCAAATTATTCAACCCTGAATTATAAAAAGTAAACATCTACACATCTTTTACCAAGTATCACAAAGTAAATGACAATTTAAAGGCTGATGTCAGGCCACTCTAAATATTGTAAATCTAATCTTTGGCCACATTGGTTCTTTCATCCTAAAACTAAATAGGTACAGATTTTTTTTAATTAAAAGCTCAGATTTCCCCAGCACTTTCTAGATTTACTGATGTTAAAGTATTTATTTTCCTAATGTAAATTGGGTGAAATTCTGAACCCAGTGTGTGGACCTCATGTACCCCGTACACTGCTTACTACGGTATTATTAGAAATAGAGCAACAATTAGTAAACAAACAAACAAAACTAATACAACTGCATGGATTTTAGTGAATTATAGCAACAGTTGTTATTTATGTTCTGCTTACTGTTGGCTGTAAAGTCTACACAACTGTTCATGTGTACTACAAAAAATAGGGTATGGGCCCTATACTCCAATATCTGATACGCATCTCAATCCTTGAAAAAGGGCGCATGTCTCTTGAAACATGTTTTACTCTTCATGTGTACTGTATGTCGCTTTTTTGTTTCAAAGGAATGAATAAAACATAACACACATTGCCTTTATAGTATCATTATTTGCTTTGTCACCTTTGTGAAGTGGAATTGCAGAGGATCATCTGTGGACAGAGAAACCATGAGACCACGAGACAAGAAATCAGGAAGGGGATTTCGATGGTAACTCAAGAAAAGACTGTTATTACTGAGGGGAGACATGGCAATACCAATCTGTGCAAGGTAATACAGATACTGCAACACTGGGGCCTACATGCAAACAGAGAAAAAACTTTTAAGCCTGGGAATGTAAGGAAAGGAGGAAAGACAAAATTCATTATGCAGAAGGAATAATAAAAACTTTTTAGGAAGAATACAAGCTGAGTATCAAAAACAGAGAAATAATCAGAAAATAAATTATATGGAATTAAATGTAAGCATGGTCAGCCTCAAATCGCCAAGTCTGAGGTGGCTAAAACAGCACGCTATGTGTGGTTGTTTGCGGGAGCAGCTGGGAAGGGGGCATGTCCTGCTAGTGGCACCCCCACCACCAGGGGTCCTTAAAAGAGCCTTTTGGGGATTAAGGGGGTCCTGCAGCTCAAAACTGGAACCCTCTCCTCCCCAGTAGATAACGTAAAGCATTCTGTCTAATAATGACCTGGTAGCTCACTGATATGGTCAAAGGTAGTTAATGTAAAGCATTCAAAGCCATTTAATTATATACAAGAAAAAAAATGTTATGCAGTATCTTGATGTGACAGTGTCAATTAGATACTTAAGGCGTCACCTTGCGCAGTAGAAGCCCATGTGAGATGTTCTGAGACAGCATGTATGCAGACACCAAGTGATGAATTGGCCCAGCTTCCCCGCAGTGAGGACGGAGCACAAATGTGTGGAATCCACGCCGCCTATTTCAATAGAGAAATAGTATTAGATACTGTAGAAAGTGCAATGGCAAATACATGTCACAAACAACAAAGTATAAAATTGCTTCTTTTAGTTGACACCAGTTTGTTATTATTATTTAGTGCATACATTAGCAAGACCTTTCAAATCTTTAATCATAATTTATATATTTATTAATTTGTTTTTTAATAGTACAACTAAAGTTGTTTGCATTTTAATTACCAATTATAAGCATACCGTATATGTGTGAAATAAGTTAAACCTTCACTCCCCATCCCCTCATTGCATTGGTGATTTGGTGCCGTGTCTAAACGTAGGTACAGTTGTGCGTTACCGCATGCAATGCCCAACTGCATAACAAACGGTAGACAATTTCTTGGTCATTGATGATCCGACCCACCCACATACAAACAAATTGTTGCTGAAACGGATTGTGGGGGGTTGCGGGCTATCGCTCATCTGTACCTACCTTAAACCAGTGGCTTGGAGAGGAAGTGGGGTTAGAAGTGCATTTTTAAATTATCAATTAGTATAATGTTACCACAGACAAGTTTTTAGATCTATTTTGTACACAATACTTTCATCTTAAAAAGCATTTGAAAACCACTGTTTATGTTATTGGGAAAATCACTACTTTTACTAGGAGTGACTTTTGAATTGTTAGGGCTAATGAAGGAAGTTTGTATTTAAATTGATATCAATATGCTTACCTGCGCATGTGATTGAGTACTGTCATGTTGGCATACATGTAGTATAAGTAATAGGAATAAGGAGGGTTGTCTTCCCCTACCCAGTTCTCAGGCAGTGGACTATCCATATTGAATATGTGATTTTCTGATTTAGATTCATCATCAACACTATCAAATCCATCCACCTAAAGGTAACAGATATCAATACTACTCTTTCTATTTTGTAAACAATTTAACAGTATGTCTGGAGAAAGTAATAAAAGTTTTAAAAAATTAAATCAAATCCAAATTGATTAAAAATTAATCAAATCCAAACCGCACTTATCTCCTCATTTAGTTGTTGCTTGAATAAGCAGCAAAGAAAGAAATATAGCTACTGTGGTTTCTGGGTTAGACAGTTATCCCAAACACTCAACAATAGGAAGCAAAGACAGACAGTCCAATAGGATCACAGAAATATTGGTTATTTATCTTGCAGTATAATACTAAAGTGGTTCTAAAACATGAACCATTACTTTGTAACGATCTTGATGTTTTGATGGCCAAATGGTATTTTCTAAAGAGCTACAAAATTTAAGGAACACTAAAATTTGTCCTTACAAAAACAGTCTGGATGCTTGTTTACATATTAGTTATATTTAGACACATATATACAAATAGTGAAACTGTATCACTTTCCAGTTGTAATGGCAGATTGGTGATTTTTTAGCCTGAAAAATTGGCAGTAGTTTTTGCCCACTGACAAACGTCCAAATCGGACATGATGGTAAATTTGGGCAACTGACAGTCTTCTATGTACCGCTCGATCAGTCACACTTAAGTGTTGAAGATTTTTGCTGCGACCATCAATATTATGGTCTGGTTAATATCGGTAAATGGCCAGCTGGGCTGAAATATCTGCCAATGTGTACCTGCCCTAAGAATATTTAATGCTAAGCAATTCATTTTTAGATCATTCAGGGATTTTCAAATTGCCATATTGGAGTCAGGAAAGAATTTTCGCAGACTTTTTCCAAAGCTCCGGGTATATTCTCTGGTCTCTGTATGATTATGTAATTTACTTTTCGTATAGTAGATTCCAAAACTGCAATAAGGATTTTAAAGAGAAAATTATATTTCTTCTTTTTATATTTCATTCTTTAGAAACCTTATGATGGACCCTTATGAAGTCTACATGGAGTAGTAGATAAGATGTGAAGGCTATAGAAGTAAAAAGACATATTTCAGTCTAGACAACCCTTACATACTATAAAACAGGTAATCCAAAGAATAGGCAGATCTGAAGATTCCCTAGATCACTTTGAAACTACTGATAGTAAAGCCAGTAGATTTTCTTTAAATCATCCAGTGGACATCTTTTACAATCTAATTTATAATGTTTCACCATTCCTACTGTAAAAAAGCCTTTTTGCACCTGAAAATTTTTTTTTTTTGATCTCTAAGACAACCTATTGCTGTACTTATTTATGTATTTTCACACACAGGCTAGTTTCACACGAGTGGCATGTTTTCACACAAGTTGTATGAAAATGTTACGATCCCATTTGTGTAAAAAAAGCCTTATGTAAACTGGATTCTAAACTGTTCTGTGTATTCCAAATGGGGCAATAACAATGCCCTATAAAGAGGTAAATTACTATTTTGTATTCTTCTATACAAGACAAGATCTCGCTGAAGTTTGTGGATTTTTCACAAATATTAATGCAAAAAAATTTTTCAAAAAAATAAATACAGTCAAAGGTCAGTGATAGCATGTTCTCTTTTCAGGAACTGATTTAATTTGACAGTGGTTGACACTCACATGCTCCAGGAGGAGGTGCAGCTCAGGATGACTTGCAGGGTTTACAGTAACTTCAAACAGAGGAAGGAATATATTCTCCAACATCTCCTGAAAGTGTGAAATCTGTTTCTTACTGCGGTACACATCACTGTAAGGGGCAAAACAAGTGAAAAGATGTTGAAAACTGAGAAAAAAAACCACACACAACTTCATAATACTTTTCTTTTCACACTGAGTGTGTTAAAGGGCAACTGTGGTCTCAAAACAAGTTAGGGTTAAATGAAGCCTTCAGTATTTCTGTTAAAATGAACTGTCAATCACATCTCTGGCTAGAGCCTGTGGGAAATTACATTGGGGTGAATGTTCAAATTCCTGCAGGTTGTGTGACATCACCTGACCTCTGCCCTGCCGATCCGCCCCAGGGGAGAAGCATGCTCAGTTAAGTCTTAGTTCTGGGGAAATCAGGAAGTACCTGGGGGGAAAATTGACAGTTGAGAAGGGGAGCTTATGAAAGGATAACTATTGCCCCAATGCATTTTTTTTAAACTGCTTTCAAAAGAGTAAAGGTATGTAGCCCTCCCCATACATTTCTTTCCTGATTTTGAGCTTCTCTCTGCCTTGAATTAAACACACTGTGAAGGGGGTATAACAATTCTGTCTGCCTCTAACTGTCATTCAAAGCTAGCATGCGAGAAAACACTCCTCCACCCATCCTTGATCAGCTTGATTATCTAGGCTGTACATCCTACCAACGGAACAGTTCAAGTTTGTATGACTGGCAGAGGAGGAGGAGAGAGGTTGTAACAGATATTCCTACCAGCCAATGGCAAGTGATATGTTAACTCATCTTTGCCGTGTCATATCTAAGAGAGAGCAGCACGGTTGTAAATATTGTAATTTAGGTTTTATTTTGAAGGTATGATGGAAGGCTTTTTATATAGTTTACTAGTTTGAAAGAATTCAAGACCACACTTACACTTTCAAAGAATTAACACAGTTGGCACTACAATTAACATTAGTTAGTCACCCTTCATATCTTACAAAACTCAGTTACCAACTTGTGTTTTTTTTAAATCAGGAATAGGCAACCCGTAGATCTCCAGATGTTTGAAAACTAGAACTCCCAGCATTCCCTAACTTAAGAGTCCCAAAGAATTTTGGGAGTTGTAGTTTCCAAACATCTGGAGATCTACTGGTTGCCTATCCCTGTTTTAAATTATAAAAATTATTATAAAGCACAGAAGAATTGATAACATTTAAAAAGGCGATCCCTTTTATCAAAGGTTTGAGGTGGAAGGGTCTTTTTTTAGGAATATGGGTTCCTCCAGCTGTTGTAAACATTAACTCTCCATATATTAAACTGAAAACAGACATCTCTGATCTGCTTTCTAAAGTTCTTAAAGGAACAATGGGCCTTTCGTTTCTGCACTTTAATCATTTAACATTTAAAGCATTAATTGCCAGCCAGCCTGATTTAATATTAAACAAAGTCTATTTCAAGGAGACAAGTTTTCAAATGTTTATTGAGAAAATACAGAACAATCAAAAATGTCTGCCAAAGAATTCAGTGTGCTTATGTAGTTCAGTGTTATCCTGAAGTGGCCAGGCAGTTTATGTTATGACATAGTACATAGTAGTATGACAAGTTAAGCATTAACAGTCACAGTGCAGGTGTAAAACCTCTAAGCAGCTGCTGCAGCAACACCATTAGCATACACTTCAGAGTCTACTTTTCCAGACCAACAGATGGTACAGGAAAACAACAAATATATGAAAAAATATCTTTTTTTTTAAAGCAGGGACCCACAATACAGGCACAATGCAGTTATCTTTTTTAAAAAATCACTTCATACCTTTTATTTATTATAGCTCTGTTAAATTAAAAGATATACCTTATATACTCGAGTATAAGTCCATCCGAGTACAAGTCAGGTGCCTATTTGCACCTGAAAAATTAGTAAAAACTGATTGATTCGAGTATAAGCTGAGGATAGAAATTATGACCACTGCTGCCTTCTGATTCAGTATTGTTTTGTGGCTTAAGTTGCCCTCTAAATGGACAGCAGAATTCCCATACATTAATCCCATACAGTAATAGCCAAATCCAGTACCATTAACCCCCAATTCCTAGGCACTACAGATGTTTCGAAACTACAACTCCCAGCATGCTTTGATTGCTGGGAATTGTAGTTTCTAAACATGTGGAGTGGCAAGGTTCAATAAACTTTCAATTAAGCTTACCATCATTTACAATTCTCCTGACCTTCATATAGTAAAGGACTCTCTAACCCCAAAAGTTAAAAGTGTCACCTGAGAGTTGTAGTTTCAAGCTGTCATTTGCATTGAACTAGCAGCCATTTTGCCCCAAACTGAGGAGACCCATCAGATTTACAGCATCCAGATGAGCAGTGACAGTGCTGAGTGAGTCCAGCAGCCTGACTACAGGAAGCAGGAAGGAATGTAAAGGCAGATCAGCTCCTGTAACTTTCTATGCAGATAAAGTTGTTGTTAACACATCGCCACCTACTGGTTACTATCCGCAATTGCAGCATTTGGATCTAAATTAGGACTTGACCCGAGTATAAGCCGAGGTTAGGTTTTCAGGCTAATTTTAAAGCCTTGAAATCTCGACTTATATTCAAGTATATATGGTAAATTAGGAAGGCAGCAATTATATTATATTCTCAGCAGACTTTTTACCTTTACCTTTACCCAAGACAATTATGAAAAAATAACATTATTACACAATTGTAATATTAATCGCAATTATGATTGTAAACATACATTCGGAAACCTGCGGCTCCACTTTACATTGCAATCAAATTGACATTCATTTCAGATCAAATGTCTAACCAGTGTAATGACAAGGTAGATATATAGGATTGTAAAATACTTACAAGAGTCGGGGTATTTGCACAAGCCATCGCACATTATTAGAGTGCACTTTATGGTTAACGGCCCAGCATGCAAGATTATCCCACTCTTCCCGAGAGCGCCCATAAATAGACAGACGCAGCTCAGCATTCTGATATTTACTTTCTTCCAAGTCTGACATCACTTCCTGTACAGTGCAAGAAAGTATTAGTAATTACAATAAGGGGAGCTATACAAGCTTTGATAGTGATAGGGTTAATTTTTTTAAAACTGTGTTTTCATTACTTAACATACACAAATCTCTGGTTATAGAGCAAACACAAAGCTTTGACAGTAGAACCAGAAATTTGCACAACTTCTATGTCATAGATGTTTGAATAAAGAAATGTAGTTTAAAATAAAAGTCAATAATGCCATATCCTGGAGCAGTGTTGTAAAAACCCACTTTGTAATTATGGACTGATTTATTTTATTTGGAAGATTGGGAACAGATGAAAGCATGTCATGTAGCACTCAATGAACAACATTCAAACTGATAAGAAAACACCTAAATAGTAGCAAATGGTTTAGGCGCTTTGTGTAAATGCTTGAAAATGGATTAAAAGATAATTATACTCACATTTCCCCAATCCATGGCAGCATAGTACCCAGGGTGAGGACCTAAAATCGCTAAGTCCTCACCCTGGGTACTTTCCCTAACTCCTGCACTACTTACTGAAAATTTGCTTCAGCGATCCGCTCGGCCCCTCCTCTCTTCCACTGTCAGTGACAGTTGCGGTGCAGCCAATTAGAAGACACGCCTATTGGCTGCAATCGCGATCTGTCACTGAAGCAGGAAGAGCGGAGGAATGGAGCGATCGCCGAAGCAGATTTTCCAGTAAGTAGTGCAGGTGTTAAGGAAAGTACCCAGGGTGAGGACTTAGCGATTTTAGGTCCTCACCCTGGGTAACTATGCTGCCATGGAGGAAGAGCAGCGAGGGGGAGGTGAGTTTAATTATCCTTTAAATCACAAATGGTTTCCAGCACTTAGGTACTTCGTTATCACCATTTTAAGCACTGCATATCGTGTGCCACGTAAAATGCGTTGGGCTCTCAGCCTTGACCAAGATTCAGAAGTCTTTTAAGGGGAATGTCTACCCTTAAAACAAAACATTAGTTAATTGTCAGTTACCTGCCCCCAACCCCTGATACAGCAGGAGCTTGCCTGTGTCCCAAATGGTCTCTGCCTCCTGTCTCTCCACCGGGAGAAAAATGACATGCGCAGTGAAGCCCTCCCCCCCTCCTGTTTTTCTCTCCCTCCCCCTAACTCCAACCCCCTTTTCTGTAGTGTAGGGTTCCCTCTCCCACCCCAACCACTGTAGTAGTTAGTAAAAAACTAAGCCAAACTCTACTTACACAGGCTCTTTCCCCCGGCGTTCTGTACTGCTGGAAGCCGAGTCCGTGATTGGCTGCCTCTCAGCAGCAATTATTGTCCCCTTTCTGGCAGAGCAAGCTGTCCCCTTCCTCCATGCAGTCAACTAAGGCTGTGACTGCTAACATCACTGCCAATGATTTACTGCTGTTTCACCTGCTGCCACCTTTGCACATGCTTAAGCTCCTAGAGCAGAGGGAGGGGAAGATACATTTGCCAGAATGGAATAGAACTTATCATTAAAGGGCATGTCCACCCAAAAATAAAACTTTTAATATACTGTTCCTCTGCCTTGCCCACCCCCAACCACCACACTAAAATTTAAAAAAAAAATTCCATTCATACTTACAGTTCCTTCACTCCCATGGCTATCTTCTCCCCTCTCTGCTAACCGGAAACAACAGAGAGGGGCCGGACCGGCAGCCATGTCTGTGATTGGCTGCCGGTCAGCCAATCACAGACGTGGCCGCCAGCTGTTAGGATAGCAGCGGATTAAGTATGAATCAGAAACTTTTTTTTAAAAATCAAACACGGCGGTTGGGGGTTAGCAAGGCAGTAGAATACTATATTTTATTTTTTTTTTAAATATTTTTATTGAGATCAGAGATGAGGGTTTACAGAACATAAAGAGAGGGGAATGTTATACATATAGCATATCATATATTCATTAGCAAAAACTGTGATAATTTAAAGTAAAAAGGGCTGCATAATAACACTTTTGCATTAATTTCGTCATTGTATATTCCCAGATAGTAAATAATAGGTAGGTTATATAACCAGTTGATAGGTAAATTATACATGTAAACAACATTAGCCATTTGGTATATCAACTAGTTCCTAGTAGTGTTCGTCAGTCCACATCTCTAATCTTGCGGTTATTTTTTTTTTTTAATATTATTTACTTAACTTGCCACAATTAAGTTGTGGACTACTAACATTGTTTAACTTAACTAAACTGTTGCCTAGGTTGACTTTTACAGTGTTTCATATAAATGTCGTTGTTGTCCAATCGCCGGGGGTCGGGTGAAGTTGCGGTTCGGTTGGTTGGGAGGTAGGGGGGGAGGGGGGAGTAGCGCATAGGTTGACTTATGTAGATATTTATGGTAGGGAGACTGGAGGGTTATTGCTCAGAGTTTGTTCCGCATACCATCCCGTTGTATGGAAGCAGTCATGAACACTCTGTTTAATATGTGTTGGCAAAATATCAATGAAACTTTCCCACAGTTTAAAGAATTGACTAACTTTGTTTGTAGAATACTATATTAAAAGGGTTGTATGATAGGTGGAAGGACAGCCAGGTGGGATTCGGAGGGAGGGGAAAGGGCAAGGAGGAGGCAGAAACACAGGAAGACCACTACTACTCCTCAGTTTCCTAGACTTTGGACATGGACTGCAGAAGAACCATAAGGAGCAGGGATGTACGGTAAGGATTTTTTAAAACTACACAGTGGAGCCAGCATTGGCTAGCTGCCTTGCCTATCAGTTAGGATTGCTTGCAGACAACTGAGAACTCACCAGTTTTTTTGTTTTAAGGGTGGACATGCCCTTTAAATAATAAAGGCTTTCATCAATCAGTAATTTGTAACACAATTTGTCAGCAAACCAGTTTAAAACAAATGCATCTACTAGGTGCAAAAGTGTTTTAAAGGTGAACATGCCCTTTAAAAAATAAAGGCTATAATCAATTAGTAATTTGTCAGCAAACCATTTTAAAACAAATGCATCTACTAGGTGAAAAAGTGCACTTTGCAGCAGTCTTAACTCAAAATACCTACACAAATGCCTTGCAGTAATGAAGGTGCTAAGGCACAGGGGCATGGATCAAATTGTGATGTACTGAGTGGTCATCTTAATGCAAAAGGTGTATACCCACAGAGAACAAGGTGTGCTTCAAAGTTCCTTCAATGCATTCCTATTGGCATAAGGGAATGCAGCTTGCTGCATTATAATTTAGCTCAAAGCGATAGTGACCAAGCACCATTCTCTTAAATGCCAAAGCCAAACACTGCATTTTCAGACATGGGATAGAAAGTCTATAGAGATAATATATTCATTTAAAGTGTTTACAAAATATTCAAATTTACCAATTCTCTCTTGTTTACTAAATACAATAAATACGCGTTGTTCTCTTTGGTATCTCTTTTAAATAATGATAAAGGAAATTCATGACTTAAAAAGCATTTGAGCTAATCATCCTAAAACCAGTAGAATAAAATGGAATGCTTGTGAAGGTTCTCATTCATCCAGGTCATGGTATATCTGTTGTATTCAATTAGATCAACTGGACTTGAAGTTTAGTTCTTGAAGACGTTTCGCTAGTCATCCGACTGGCTTTCTCAATTCAGAATGACTTGTACAAGAATCTGTGGCAATTATGTACCCTGGAAAGTCCCAATTAGCATATCACAGCCAGGTGTTAAGGGCGGGATTGCATAGTGGCTAAGAGGTGTTATGGGAATGCCCAGAGTAAGGTGTCAAAACAGCATTGTACATGGCAGACAGTTGGTGTCGAACCCCCCCACCCTCTAACATTTAGGCTTGGTTTCTTTATTTTCACATAAATGGCCTCCTTAACACCTCTCTTGAACCAGTCATGTTCCTTCGCCAGTATGTTCATACATCTTCAAAGGTATGTCCTTTATCCTTAGATGCAGTACACGGCTGAGTCCTGACCCAGGAATTGGCTCTTCTGTGCTGGGCCATACGTTGATGCAGTTGCTGTTTGGTCTCCCCCACATACAAATCAGAGCATTCTTCACTGCACTGCACTGCATATATGATGTCGCTTTTCTTGTGTTTAGGTATTGGGTCTTTCGGATGTATATACTTTCTTTATTACATTACAGGAAGATTCAATAAAAGTTCTTATCGTCAAAAATGGTGCGAATTTTGCCCCAACCAATCAGATCTTATTTAACATTTGAAAGCTAACATATGATTTGTTGGGGCAAAATTAGCACCATTTTTAACGATAAGATATTTTATTGAAAAACCCTGTTAGAGTTATGCTTGCAAACTGTGCTAATTCAAAAGTTATGTGGTTATGTGTTTAAAATAAATTACCAAAACTGCAGACTTGTTTTGTCCATAAAGCTTGATTTCATCTTCATGTCAACATGTATATATTGCTAGAAAATTTCTTAAAGCATACACTGTGACCATAGTTTTGGTGGAAAAGTTTTATTGGGCCGTTTAAAGGGGAACTGTGGTCTCCAAACAAGTTGAGTTTAAATGAAAGGCCAGTTTCCTACCTTTAAAACGAGCCATCAACCACCTCTCTAACTGCTCCACAGCCCAAGATATAAAGAAATTATATAAATTTTTTGCAGTTTAAGATTTGTTTAACTCTCTTGCAGTAAGTCATTCTGTTACCGTCGCCTACAGTATTTAAGCTCACGTTTCCAGATGCACGTTTTGCTCAATGAGATGAAGGAGCTGGCAGCTCAGAAAAAAGTGCCTCACAGAGATTTCTACAATATACGAAAGGTGGAATAGAAATTAGTTCTCTAGATTTAGATAGAAAGTATTTTTATATGTTTTTTTTTTAGATCTGACATCTCTTCTTACCTTTTAGGTGGATACTCATATTCATGCAGCTTCTTGTATGAATCAGAAACACTTGCTCCGCTTTATCAAACGAGCCATGAAGAAAAATAGCGAGGAAATTGTATATGTGGAGGGTGGAAAAGAACAGACACTACGCCAAGTCTTTGAGAACATGAATCTAACGGCTTATGATCTGAGTGTGGACACATTGGACGTCCATGCGGTATATGTCTGAAATAAAGGATAGAGCAATATGATGCACAGTATAAGATCATAACATACCATATATACTCAAATATAAGCTTAGGTTTTTACTTTTTTAAATGGACCTTAAAATGTAACCTTGGATTATATTTGGGTCACAAAGTTTACAAAAAAGGAGGACATTGGAGACAAGGAGCTACAATCAATACTGGTACTCACAGTATTTGCTGTCATTACTATGTTTTAAATGTAGCCACAAATGTAGGAGCAGTCAGGAGCCGGTAGTCGCAGGCACGTAGGTGTGGGTATGTAAGCGCGCGCACGTAGGATCACGTACAGGAGGAGCTCTGACTCCTGTCAGAGGTGGGCAGGAGCATTTTTTTAAAAATGTTAGACTAATACAGTAAATGTTGCTTGTAAATGTTACTAATAATTGTTGCTTGAACCTTTCCACTCCAGATATTTAGAAACTACAACTCCCAGCAATCAAAGTATACTGGAATTGTAGTTTCCAAACATCTGGAGTGCCAAGGAATTGGGGTTTACTGGATTGGGGTCTATGGAGGGTTTAGAGTGATGTGCAATAGCATTTATTTTGCTTGTTGGCCTAAAACTCCAGATGTTACTTGTTGAACCTTGCCTCTCCAAATGTTTAGAAACAACAACTCCCAGCAACCAAAGAATGCTTGGGGTTGTAGGTTCCAAACATCTGGAGTGCCAAAAATGTAAATTTAAGTTTAAATTCATGTTTATTTTCTAATCACTAATTATAGGTTTGCAGTAGTGGTGATAATTTCTACCCTCGGCTTATACTCGAGTCAATTGGTTTTAATTGTTTTTCAGGTAAAAAATAGGTACTGTACTTTGGTCGCTTATATTCAAGTATATACTGTAAACGTAAAGAGCCAGCTAGGACAGGAGATAACGGAAAGTACCTGTAGCTAGGTTTTTATATATATATATATATATATATATATATAAGCTATGGTGGAGCGGCACTCCTTAGTCCAATCTGACAACTGCCCAGGTGCACCCGTGAAATAAATATATATAGCTCTTAATGGAAGGATCGGAGCACTCCTGGGATTCTTTCAATGCAAACAATTTATTCAACACACATGTCAACGCATTTCAACCCTGTGTCGGTCTTGAGAACGGCCGCGTTGACACGTGTGTTGAATAAATTGTTTGCATTAAAAGAATCCCAGGAGTGCTCCGATCCTTCTGTTAAGAGATATATATACATATTGTTAGTTATGCATGAACATTTTGAAAATACCTTTCTCTCTCTACTTTAGGACAGAAATACTTTCCATCGCTTTGACAAGTTTAATGCTAAGTACAACCCAATCGGAGAGTCTGTTCTAAGGGAAATCTTCATTAAGACAGATAACAAGGTCTCTGGGAAATATTTTGCTCACATTATAAAGGTAAAATCTCAGAATGTGAAGTACATCATAAAAGCTGTTTTGCAAAAAATGAATAGCCATGATTCATCCATATAAGTTTAAGAAAACTTTTATTTTTTTTCTTTTAGAGCTTAATTTGCAAATGAAAAAAAAAATGTCAATGTTGTGTAATGTTAAGCTAAAGGTGGTACACTATCTAGATGTTACAACCGATTCAACCTTTTATCTGCCGAACATAAGTTGTAATTGTAATGTCTGGTACTCCATAGATTATTACCTGTGAAGTTAACGCCTGTAACATTGTCTTAAATAATGTTGATGGGAGTTGTAGTGTCTGGGCACCTTAAACTCTTTTGCATCTAAAGGTACCCATACATTAGAACTTACCTTCCATTGTTCCCGCAACGTTTGAGGAGATCTTAAAGGATCTGCCTGAACCATTCTTTTTTGCGACCATAATTCGATCGCAAACTGAATGGGCAAATCGGGACCGATGCGGGAATGTTGGAAGGTAAGAAAACCGCTGGTGCTAAAGATATTAGATAAATTAGCAGTTTATCTATAGACGTGTATTTCAGTAGTGTATGGGCACCTGAACATTCCATTTTATTTCTGTTGTATTCAATAAGATCAACTGGACTTGAAGTTTAGTTCTTGAAGACGTTTTGCTAGTCATCCGACTGGCTTTCTCAATTCAGAATGACTTGTACAAGAATCTGTGGCAATTATGTACCCTGGAAAATCCCAATTAGCATATCACAGCCCAAAAAAACACTGTATCCCTGTCTGCTTTAAAGACACTGAGGCAGCAGTTGGTACATCTGAAAGACCCAATACCCAATACAAGAAAAGCGACATTATATGTGCAGTGCAGTGAAGATGCTTTGATTTGTATGTGGGGGAGACCAAACAGCAACTGCATCAACGTATGGCCCAGCACAGAAGAGCCAATTCCTTGGGTCAGGACTCAGCCGTGTACCTGCATCTTAAGGATAAAGGACATACCTTTGAAGATTGTAATGTAAAAAATAATAAGGAACGTAACTGGTTCAAGAGAGGTGTTAAGGAGGCCATTTATGTGAAAATAAAGAAACCAAGCCTAAATAGAGGTGGGGGGGGGTTCGACACCAACTGTCTGCCATGTACAATGCTGTTTTGACACCTTACTCTGGGCATTCCCATAACACCTCTTAGCCACTATGCAATCCCGCCCTTAACACCTGGCTGTGATATGCTAATTGGGACTTTCCAGGGTACATAATTGCCACAGATTCTTGTACAAGTCATTCTGAATTGAGAAAGCCAGTCGGATGACTAGCGAAACGTCTTCAAGAACTACATTTCAAGTCCAGTTGATCTTATTGAATACAACAGATATACCATGACCTGGATGAATGAGAACCTTCACAAGCAATAAAGATTGAGGTTCCACTATACCTAATAGAAAAATGATCTGTAAATGCATAAGTATTTGCATTGCCTTTTCCTGTGCATTTCTGTGTACTATACCTATCAATAAAATTAAAAAGCAAGCAATCCAGAAAAATACTGACAACAAATGTTTTAAAAAGCAGATCAGATTACAATGCACATGGGCTGGGTCTCCTTACTTAATACCCATAGTGACAAGAATATCACTGCAGGTAAGAAATTAGATGTGCTCCCAAATGTGTCAATGAGGCCTACCACAAACAGAAAAGTGGCCATAATTAGATTGTAAGCTCTTCGGGGAAGAGATCTCTTTGCTAACATGGCACACCTCACTTATTATATATATATATATTCATAACCTTTGAATCTGTATAATTGCTTGCACTTATCCCATTGTTTGTATACTCTGTATTTTATAATGTACAGGGCTGCATGCCCAAGTTTTCATCTGGAAAAGTGTGTGGGGCTTGTGGAGGTGGGTGTGGCTGACTAACACTGGCTACAATCAAGGCACTGTACAACTTATGCAAGGTGAATATACAAGCGTGCACCCGCTGTTAGTTTTCAGTGAATGACCATAAGTCTGCCCAGAGTGATTGGCCAAAAGTTTGCCTGCAGTGATTTTACATAAGTTTGTTCACAGTGAATGGACATAAATTTATCTGCCATGGTTGGACATAAGTTTGCACACAGTGATTGGACATAAGTTTGCCCACAGTGAATGGACATAATTCTGCCCACAGTAATTAGCCATAAGTATGCCCAGAGTGATAGGTACATAAGCCTGCCCACTACTTACTGTTGCAGCAGAGGCAGGATCCTTTATCTGGGCAAGAGACACAGCTAGAAAGCGGCAGCTACTGCAGGGAGGAGGGAAACATTTTTGGGTGAGTGCACGTCCCCCCCCCCTGCTCTGACACCATTCAAAAGGACCCCTGCATTTAAGATTAGGTGTGAAAAGGGTAACAGTAAAGCTGTGGAGATATCTTCCATAAAATTTGATAATGAAAGGTTTATTGGAAAGCTTTAAAAGCAGGCTGGATGCCTTTTAAAAATAAAATACAATTTTAAGTAACCTAATATATAAAGTTCTTGTTCGTCCAGTGATTTTTCTAAAAGCCATTCCGGGACAAATTTATTTAAATGTCTTTCACAAACTGAATATGCCTTTAGACATACAGTTTTTGTTTGCTTTCTTCTAGATCTGTTTGGTAGGCATGGTAATAAGGTTAAAATATTTGTGCATGTGTCTTTATTCAACCTTGATTAACATTACTATCTATGTAAACTATGAATCCTGATGGATATTGGGTGGTTTTTTCTTAAGTCTGCCAGTGTGTGGTTCTAAAATAAGCAGGTTAACCGCTGTTAGTGAAAGGATTGCTCATACCCAGTGAAAAAATTCAATTGGTCATGCTATTAGATCCTGCTTAAACCAGGGTACCCAAAAGCATTCATTTTATGTTTTATCAGATGAATCAATACTAATACAAAGGAATTGGGATATTCATCTAAATGAATCTGCAGTGAAATTGGTTGAGAAAATGTATATGGCCATCTAAAGGACTGGTACACACATTTCAATATTCAGCCCAATCAACTTTAGCTATTATATGAATATATATTATTATTATTATTATTAAATACAAGTTAACAGAAAGAAAAAAAAAACAAAACAAGAAAAAAAAGTATTAATTAAAGACTATGATTGTAGAATATAATTATATTTAAATGTGATAACAATCCCTTAATTTTTCTTAATTACCCTTCTTCTAGATAACTTACATGGGTCCATTTACAATCAAAGCCATGAGGACGTTTATATCAGCTATAAACTCTGCCAAGTCAGGATATGGTAGATCCAGTTCTGTGCACCTGAAATAAATAATACCATGAGATATTAGACAATAATAAATAAGACCACAGTGAACATAACTTAAACTATAAATTGATATTATCAGTAATTTTACAGCTTGGGAAGTACAATGCAATGCAACATAGAAGGAACTGTGAACACAAAATATAATTTTAGAAGACAGAAAGAAATACTGCACCACATAACAGTATGATAATAAACATAGGGCTTACGTGTTAAAGACATCCCGTTTTGTGTAAACATGTATCACACCATCCACCATTTTCAATCCAAAACCCAAATCAGGGGGCATATTACTGGGATCGCAAACTTCATATGGATGTTGCACTGCAAACGGAGGGTGCACAGGGGCATCTGTGGAAGGACACAGTTATTATACATACACCTAAACCAGTAACATTTATGTATGTATGATTTTATTTAAATTGCTGTATAAATAATAGCATGCATACATAAATGTGACTGTGCTGTATATTCGTGGGTGAAAAATGTTAATGTGGTAAGGCATTAAATAATTTAAGACAAACAAGGCGGTTAGCTTTTATATTATTTGTAATTTCAAAAGTGTGGTTGGCCATAAACAAGAGCTTAAGGCATGGTATTATAAGTACATGACTTTCAGTCTAACTACATTAATTTCTCTGCAAACATTAATCTTCAGTCTTTTCCCCATCCTCTTACAGTACCTGCAGCCACAGGAGTGTCTGGTCCTTCATCCTGAGGAGGACTGTCCAGGGTTTCCTCACTCAACTCCTTTAGATGCTGGGAAGTGGTTCTACAGAAACTCTGCATAGATATATTCATGTACTTCTGACGGATGAAAAGAGCTCTAACAACACTCTTAGCTGCATCCAGAAGGTCAGTAAATGGTACCTAGTGGAAAAGTTATTAGTTATTTAAAACCAGAGACCATAATTGGAGAAAGAGAACACTCCCACAATTCTATCTATAAAGGGAAGGTACATTTTAAAGGCAACTACAGCATAATAAATAACACAATAATGCACTGCATACAGAACAGGATGGTTATATATTATAACAATTACTATGGTATAACAAATTGGCATAAATCTCTGGTTTAGAAATCAGAAGCCATCAGTCTGTATTATGTGATGCATATGGTGTTATGTAATAGGTTGTGCGAAAGACTACCTGTTTTATTAACTGGCTGCACTCAGTGAGATGCTATCTACCTGCAGTAGATCAGTAAAACGTTCTAATCTTTTTGTTGCTATGGATTAATAACACTGGCACATTTTTGCACCCTTTATTACTAAAATCCCATACAGGGTGCACAGAGAGGTACTACCAATTTCTGATTCGTAAGAGCAATGTCATAGAGCAATGATGACTCAATTTGCCATCTCAACTTTTGAGGGACTTTAATTTCAGCCTTATTACATCTCTTGCAGCAGCTATGTGGGTACATTTGCTGAAACCCATGCAGCTAACCCAAAATCTCAAAGCCACACTACTCTTTATTACACTGCTTCGCATCAAAGGGTTATTCAAGAAAATCTAAGGCTGCAACTTTTAAACTTAAAGTAGAACTAAACTTTTTTTCTTATCCTAATGTGAAAGCTCTTCTTCCCAGAACACCTATGCATTGTAAAAATACTTCTCTAGTAAGTTGCATTTACATGTTGTTGCCAACTCACAGCACATGTAGTCTTCAAAGAACCTTGTAAACATGTGCCAAACCCCCTGACCCCAGTATTCACTGGCTCTATGCAGAGTATTTTCTATACCAATATGGAAGCGGCTGCAGTTTATTTTCCAGCCAGCACAAAGAACAGAGCCCTCCAGGAAAATAACTAAATATTCAGCTAATTTTACTGTCTTATTTTGTTTCCATTATGTTCCTAGGGAAATTTCTAAATGTACTGATATTCAATATGCTAGCTCTGGTGGGATAGTGGTGTAGGGTATTGCTTTTTGCAATACAGAGTAAATGTGTTTGCAGGTTTGATTCCTCAGACTCTTATTTTGAAATTGAAATTTAAATACTCTGTTTCTTACATCCATGCAGACTTAAAAATAAACTTCAAAGATTACATTTCCTTTTTAATTGAAAAGCAAATTAATGTGTAATTGTCAGTGACAGGATTGTTAAAATATGTTTGCAAAAAACTACACTTAAATCCATAATCTGTGTCAGAGAAAGGCAGGATCTTTGAGCTGTAACGTGATTGGCTTTTATCATATCTTACATCAAAACTAAGAGGTGGATTAGGTCTGCTGATTTGAAGATGAGAGCCCAGCTCCTATATTGCTGAAATACACATGCTGAACATACTCTAGTGATTAAGGGAGAGATCTTGAAAACAAGAGCAATGTTCCCTTTAGTTTAATATTGGTTCTGTGTGCACATGAACATTTAGAACCTTTTGTTCCCCTACTAGCTGTAAGCATCTTAAAGGGGAACTGTGGTCTCCAAACAAGTTGAGTTTACATGAAAGACCAGTTTCCTACCTTAAAAACGAGCCATCAACCACCTCTCTACCTGCTCCACAGCCCAAGATATAAAGAAATGACTGACCAGAAAGTTAATGGGTGGGAGGATGACATGTGACATTCCTAAGGCTGCTCCTCCACCTCGCCGCCGGCAAGCACAGCCTCAGACTCCATCAGTGTGTGAGAGAGACAGGAAGTCCCTCCCCCTCCCTGCTGTGTGAAGGACCTGCAGCTGCAGAGAAGGTAAGGGAATCTACAGCCCTTCTCTCACTATGTGAAAGCAGCCTTTTCAGGCAGAGTTCTCACCTGAGGGCTGTTTTTTTTAAATAGTTTTCTGTAGAGGGGGGGGTCTGAGTGGCCCACAGCACTCACGAGTAGGCGGGGCTAAGACACCCACGAGTGGGTGGGGCTATATCACCCATGAGTGGGAGGGGCCACATGGGGCTGTAAGGGAAGGGGCCAAGGGGGGCCTGCAAATGGAGGGGCAATAGGGTCCATAAGTGGGAGGGGTCAGGGGGGCGTGTAAGAGGAGGGAGGCTGGTGCAGATTAACTGTCATCCACTGACATGGTTTTAGAGCAGGAAGTACAGGGGACCTGGTGATGCTGCTGCCATATTACACACAAAAATGTAAACATCTTCAAAACGATGCAAAATAAACAATGACAATAAATTGCAAAAATTCTCAGCAATTCCTATCAATTTACCTTAAGTCATTTAGGTAGCCACATGACCAATTTAATTTTTTCACTGGGTATGAGCAATCCTTTCACTAACAGTGGTTAACCTGCTTATTTTAGAACCACACACTGGCAGACTTTAGAAAAAAACACCCAATATCCATCAGTAGCCACAATTCCCCTTTAATTGCCAGCACACATGGGGTCACATACCAAGAGCCCCAATTAATGCTAAACCTTGTTACCACAAGAGAAACGGCAGGGCCCCGGGCCCCTCTGCAAGTTACTCATCAGGTCCCCATTACACCCCCACCCCAGAGGCATGCCCTGTACCACAATCAGCTGTTTTTGAACAGCTGATCGCATGTATGTAAGTAAAAGTGCATGCATTTAGCTGATTGCAGTACACAGTCTGCCAATTAGCAGGCCCACTTCATCACCGGGGCCCCGCAGTTGTTGATAGTTATGGCACTGCTACTGCACTTCTACTTTAGAAGTAGAACTGCATTCATTTAAGTAACTGTAACCCTATATTATATAGAACCATTTATACTTAAACTGAGAACACCTTTTCTTTTGTCTAAAAAGATGGCATCTTACCCTTTGTTCATTCCTGTGGGTAAAAGATAATTTGCTATTTAACTATAGTGTCCACTTGCAAAGTCGTAGAGTTTACATATCTCCATCCGTCTTTGCTCTCATAGCTCAATAGCTCTATTCATTTACCAGTTTAATTGCATGTCATTAACCTTTCTAGTTCATTGATATTGATATAGTTAATTCCTTATATGTTTTTTTTTTTTAACTTAACATGCTCACCCCACACTTCTCATCACCGGAGATTGACACTCTCTGATACTCTCGCTCAAAAAGCACCTCTTTAGATAAGTGATCTACTAAATCCTCATGTTCTTCCTTATATAATCTGGAACACAGAAAGTTTGAGATTAAAGAAAGAAACAAAAATGTCATAGAGAAAAGGAAAACAAAGCAGATAAGAAGAAAGAAAGGTGAGTGTGATTGTGTATATAAGAAATTTGGAATGACTTAAAGGGCATGTCCACCCCCAAAACTATAATCCCCCCCACTACTGGCCCCACCATGTAGTGTAGTTTAATCCTTACCTAACATGCCAGCTCCATAGGGTTCTCCTGTAGTCCCCCCCCTAAGTCCCAAAAACTGCCCACCAGGAGGATAGCAGTCCTCCCTGGCCTCCGGGAGAAGTTTGGCATGCGTACTGCAGCCCTTCTCCCCCTCCCTCTCCCTCCCTCTCCCGATTCCCTCCCCCTAGCATTTAACCCCTTTAGTATAGTAATCCCACTGGTTCCCCAGCCCCAACCGCATAATTTTTATTTTAAGAAAGCTCCCCAAACTCTTACTTACCTCTCCTCTTTCTCCGCTGAAGTGAGCTGCCGGCAGCCGCGTCCGTGATTGGCTGCCGCTCAGCCAATCACAGAGCGGCTGCCGGTCCCGCCCCTCTGCTGCATTCTCACAAGCAGAGGGCCGGGAGCGCGGCGGAGGAAAGAGGGGAGGTAAGTAAGAGTTTGGGGAGCTTTCTTAAAATAAAAAAATTATGCGGTTGGGGGACCAGGGGGAAGGCTATATTAAAAATTTGATTTAAGGGTGGACATACCCTTTAATAAAATAGAAAAGTTAATACAACAGGCCTTTGTGCAGGCATAAGACAAGAGTAACTTACTGTAAGTCTGCGCTGCTGTCAATTTTAAGAAAATCCTGTTTAGCTCTAAGTAAAATTTCCGGCTCAAGTCTAGAAAAAAAGGGCAAGAAAAAAACATAAAAATAACCTAATTGCAACAGGAAGGAGTAAGATGCAAGGAAGAATATGTAATAGAGAGCAAGAGAGGAGGGTATAAGGGCTGGACTAGATAGACGAATGTCTTTATTCAACCTCAAAGTAGAACAATATAAAAAAAAAAACATCACCCACATTACATGCACTTCCAGCAGCTGAAATCGCTTACTCACATTTACAACCGTGCTGCCCACAGCAAAGATAAGTGCTAAAAGCCCGCCTCCTAGACAGCCCAGGGCCATGGTTATTGGCTGGTGGGAACATAACACTTGTCATTGGCTGGTGGGAATGTCTGTTACAACTTCGCTTCTCCTCCTCTGCCAGTCAAACAAACTTGAAATGTCCTGTTGCTAGGATACAGCCTTTATAATCAAGCTGATAAAGGGTGGGTAGAGGAGTGTTTTCTCGCATGCTAGCTTTGAGTGACAGTTAGAGACAGACAGAATAGTTCCCCCCCTTCACAGCATGGATAATTGAAGGCAGAGAGAGGCTTGAAATCAGGGGGAAAATGTATGGGGAAGGCTGCATTCCTTTACTCTTTTTAAAGCAATTTTAAAAAATGCATTCAGGCAATACAGTTATCCTTCAATCACTATGTAACTATATAGGTTACTATGTAAAATATAATAGGTCTGAAAAAGACAAACTGGACTTTTTATCCGATCTGGTTACAAATGGTCTCTGCATCTAAATGGTCCAAGGCAGTTTCCTACTAGAGCTATATTAAGAACATCTTTTATTACTAAATAAAGTGGTCAAATTGCAAGCTTGCTTTACCCGATGCGTGACTCTAAGCTATCCAAGCTTCCCAATTGTCTCTTTATAAATGTTGCATTTTTAATATTTCCCATGAACTTACTTTATGTCTTGGCTGATTTGTCTCTCTAGACGTTGTCTCCTTTCCTCAAGCTTTTCGATAGGGCTTTCCTCTGGAAATTCATATGGAGCAGAACGCATATCACTGTCAACAAGTGAGCGACTGAAGAGCTCCTGAAAAGCAAATATGCTTCTTGAATGGGTGTAATTTAATAAATAACAGGTTATGAAAAACCATAAAGGGGATAAAAACAGGCGGCCTGACCATGATAGACAACAGTCACAAAGCTAATGAAAAAGCCAGATTCCAAAAAGTTTTTTTTTAAAAAGGACACTAGCTGAAAGAATAAAAGAACCTTTAAAAAATATCACACTAAACTGTTACATATTTATATATCTTAATATAGTAATTAAAATTACCTCTGCTATCTCCTTATATTTCCCCTCCATTGATGTCCTCAGTTCTCGACTTAGTTGCTTAAGGCTATAAGTGGTTCCAGAAAAAGACTTGGCTGATTGTAGGGGGTGGAAGAGTGACCCCCTAATCTCTATAAGAGAATGGAGCAGCAAAAATGAGAGTTCACGCACAAGGTGCAGAAAAATAACAAATAACAAATGTAAAAAAAGCACATTAGGTTCAAGAAAAAATATTTCCAAATGGGAATAAGCTTTCTGTGTTTATCGTTCGATGGATACAATGGTCTACAAGTTAAATGGTTAAAGAATTAAAACAAAATGAAACTGAGAATGTGAGATACTCCCTCTGTGCCAGACATGTAAAGAATGTTACAAAGAAATTGGTTGTTTTGAAAGCAGGAGAGGTGAATATACAGTAAGGGAAATAACCAGCAAAGACTATGACTATGGTGATTGTCCAAAAATATGTTGCGAACAACTGGATTTTAATTGTTATCCATAGCTGTCACATATAATGCTATGCAATAATAAATAGTATCTATGTTTATACATGCACAGGTACCTCGTATTTACTTTTTTAAATTTACTAAAACACTTTTGGACTAATTGTTAATATGTTAAGAATAACTAATACTCGGGTGATTTTCCATGACTCATAAAAAAAACGTCAATCAGCAGTTTTACTTACCTTAAGTTTCCCTCACCAATCTGGACCAGCTCCGCCCCTTGATCAGTCAGTGACAAGACCTATGGGAAGACATGCTCCTCTAAAAGCACATCTTTGCACTGTTCAGGTCCGTACAGATGAAGGCAGAAATGTGCCAGACTGGCAAGCTAAACTTTTTTTTTTAATTAAGTTTATTTTTCAGTCAACTAAACATTTAACAATTCTTGCAGTTGAACAAAATGATAAACATAGGGGAGAAAAACAGGGTCATAACAAATACTATGCTTTCAGTATGAAACCCTGCAGTGGTTGCTTTTGTGGCTATAGTATAATGACTCATAGCAAAGGAGCAAAAAAGAAAAAAAATCAAACAAAATAAACTATATACCAACATCTTTCCTTCTGTCTTGTATGTTAGATTTTAAGGGTTGCTCAGCGCTGGTAAACCTAGAGGTGAGGACCTAGCAGTTTAGTACCTCATGGGTTCTTCAAATGGAAAAAAGAAAGAGGGGGGAGGCAAGTATAATTGTCCTTTAAATCTTTTAATTACACTTGTAATTTAGAAAACACTGGCAGGTAATATAAATACATACTTTTGTGTGTTATGTGTAATTTAAGGTAAAATAAAACTGGAGGTTAAATAAGGCATATAACCATCCAGCAAAACCTTTTTACCCTACCCATGATGCCTGCCTAACAAACCCTGTCTAAATGTGAAAGATTATTTCCAAATGGCAATCAAAAAATACCAACATAAACTGCCACCATACAAGCAATATTATCACCAGAGACCACTAATGATGACCAAACCACCATTCTCAAATGGATCATACAATGTGAATAGGTCACTTACTTGATTATGAATATTTAATGATGTTTTTATGTTTTAGACATCACATGCTAATGAGGTGCCACAAAAATGTATCAAACTTTATCTAGCTGTCAGGAGGAACCAGGAGCAATTTATTGACTGACTTCCTTGTGTATGTACAAATATTGCATATAGCCAATGATCTAGACATTTGTTAGGAAATAAAAAGAAGTTGTACATGCATAAGCTGCTATACTATCTGCTTCAGATGATTTTCATTCATCTCCTAAGCAGCTTGCCAAAGAACTTAGTCAACCAGATGGTGACCCCCCCCCAGCATTCAACTTTGCAGCATTGATGTTCACTGTCAATGAGATGCTTTACATTCTAGCCCAATTTCTTCTCAAACGGAAACTCTATTTTAATTTAATTTTACCGTCTGATGGGAACACAATACCTCATTCTACTGCAGTCCTGTGACCTGCATGTGTTCAGCAACTACCAGCAATATTTACTGCATTCTAATGCACAGATATATGTGGTTTAGTATTTGTATGTACCCTCATTCAAATATCCTTATAAACATTAAGTATTATAAATTACTTTATTTCTTGGCATTATAACGCTACAGTTCTATTTTTGTTTTCTTCAACAAATATCGAAATTTGATAACTTAAATGAAATTTAGGGATAAATTCCACTTTTCCATGCACATATCTGACTGCGTGCTTTTTAAATCCACAGGGTCATGCACTGCTCCAAAGAAATGCCATATTAGCATACCCACTGCTGCATTTCTTCCCAGTATTTGCACCGCAGTTCTCCCCCTGATGATGAAAGATGTTCCAGCACTAGAAAGTCACAGACACATAAGACAGTGATGTTGAACTTGATACTCCAGATGTTTAGGAACTCCCAGCATGAATTGGTTGCAGTTGTAGTTTCTAAACATCTGGGTGACCAGGATAGACATCTAGGAGAAAAAACTGCACTGTCCAGGGCAATGTTCATTGTATAGTAGGAGCAAAGCCTGAGAGTCCTGCTGTCCAAACGTACTGACTGCCTTGCACTGGAGAATGGATTGCAGTAATGCAGTTACCTTGGTTATTTTCCCTATAGTATTATAGGTGGAAATGGCTGCAGTATATCCTACAATACCCAGCCCTGGCCTTTCACCTTTGCCCTCTCCCTGTCAGCACAATATTTCCTGTCTCCCCAGCAGCACATTTCCCAGTCTCCTAGTTGATCTCTCTGTCCCTCTCCCCTATTTCTTTCACTCTCCTCCACTTCCAATATTTCTCCATCACTGATGTTTGTCTCCTTCTCTCTTCCTACTGCCACTTCCTCTCTGGGCTACTCTTACAGACCAATATTAGACTATCTCCGCTCCGATCCACCATTCGCCCCTTTATCCATTCCCGTTACGTTATCTTCATCCTACGTTTCCTACTTCATTACCGATGACTGACACTGACCGTCCAGCTGTTCCACGTCTGCTGCATAAAGCCGGCTGTCTCCCCCTCTGTTCTGCTAGTCCGTGGAACCTTCCGAGCCGCAGTCCCTGAGGAACCAACGTAATTACAGACAAGATTGTACCAAGTAGTGAGATGAAAGGGGGAGTAAAACTGCATATACAAGGATCAGCTGCAACCCTCTAGCGGGAGGGGGTGTCACTAAGAGGAAAGAGACAGTGACAGAGTACAAGAGAGTGTATGACTGGAAAAAGAGACAACCAATGAGAAGGGAGAAGGGTTCCTATATCCGGATATGTTTGAGGAAAAGTAATGAAGTGTAGTGACAGATGTGCATGGCAGGGAGTGCAGTTACGTACAATTAGAAATGGAAGCAGTAGGTAATGAGGAAGAAAATAACACCTAGTTTGCAGGAGATAAAAGAGTGAGAATGATACTGCAAGACACTGATAGCACTGTATGTAAGGATAGCACTGTATAATGTAAGGATAGCACTGTATTATGTAAGGATAGCACTGTATAATGTAAGGATAGCACTGTATTATGTAAGGATAGCACTGTATTATGTAAGGATAGCACTTTATGTAAGGATAGCACTGTATTATGTAAGGATAGCACTGTATTATGTAAGGATAGCACTGTATGTAACAACATTACTGTATGTAAGGATAGCACTGTATGTAAGGATATCACTATATGAAACAACATCACTGTATGTAAGGATAGCACTGTATGTAACAACAGCAATGTATGTAAGGATAGCACTGTATGTAACAACAGCATTGTATGTAACAACAGCACTGTATGTAAGGATAGTACTGTATGTAACAACAGCACTGTATGTAAGCATAGCACTGTAGGAAACATCAGCACTGTATGTAACAACATCACTGTATGTAAGGATAGCACTGTATGTAACAACATCACTGTTTGTAAGGATAGCACTGCATGTTAACAACATCACTGTATGTAAGGATATCACTGTATGTAACAACAGCACTGTATGTAACAACAGCACTGTATGTAAGAACAGCACTGTATGTAACAACAGCACTGTATGTACTGATAGCACTGTATGTAAGGATAGCACTATATGTAACAACATCACTGTATGTAAGGATAGCACTGTATGTAACAACAGCATTGTATGTAACAGCAGCTCTGTATGTAAGGATAGCACTGTATGTACTGTAACAACATCACTGTATGTAAGGATAGTGCTGTATGTAACAACAGCACTGTATGGAACAACATCACTGTATGTAAGGATAGCACTGTATCTAACAACAGCACTGTATGTAAGGATAGCACTGTATGTTACAACATCACTGTATGTAAGGATAGCACTGTATGTACCGTAACAACATCACTGTATGTAAGGATAGCGCTGTATGTAACAACAGCACTGTATGTAAGGATAGCACTGTATGAAACAACAGCACTGTATGTAACAGCATCACTGTATGTAAGGATAACACTGTAACAACATCACTGTATGTAAGGATAGCACTGTATGTAACAACATCACTGTATGTAAGGATATCACTGTATGTAACAACATCACTGTATGTAACAACAGCACTGTATATAACAACATCACTGTATGTAAGAATAGCACTGTATGTAACAACAGCACTGTATGTTAGGATAACACTATATATAAGGATAGCACTGTATGTATCAACATCACAGTATGTAAGGATAGCACTTTATGTAACAACATCACTGTATGTAACAACAGCATTTTATGTAACAACAACAATGTGTGTAAGGATAGCACTGTATGGGGGCGATGCACCAACGGACGCATCACTCCTGTTTTGGAGTTTTAGTCACGCTAACTGATGTTTTATCAGTTAGCGTGACTTAAACTCCTTCCTTGCGGCGGCTGCGCGGCTAATGCGAAAGTTAACAGCGCAGCTGCCGCAAGCGATGTTATATGCCGAAATCTGCATTTTATTGCGGCACTTTCAACGCCAGCTAATAGCTGGCGTTGAAAGTGTCGGAATCGAACAGCGCCAGGTAGCGATGTTCCGAGCGCCGCTATCGGCATATAACATCGTCGGGTTGTTTGCACCGGGGTTGCCGATAGCGGTGCTCGGTGCATCGGCCTGTATGTACCTTAACAACATCACTATGTAACAACATCACTGTATGTAAGGATAGCACTGTATGTAACAACAGCACTGTATGTAAGGATAGCACTGTATGAAACAACAGCACTGTATGTAACAACATCACTGTATGTAAGGATAGCACTGTATGAAACAACATCACTGTATGTAAGGATAGCACTATGTAACAACAGCATTGTATGTAAGGATAGCACTGTATGTACCGTAACAACATCACTGTATGTAAGGATAGCGCTGTATGTAACAAAAGCACTGTATGAAACAGCACTGTATGTAACAACATCACTGTATGTAAGGATAGCACTGTATGTAACATCACTGTATGTAAGGATAGCACTGTATGTAACAACAACACTGTATGTAAGGATAACACTGAATGTAACAACATCTCTGTATGTAAAAACAGCACTGTATGTAACAACATCACTGTACGTAAGAATAGCACTGTATGTAGCAACAGCACTGTATGTAACAACAGCACTGTATGTAAGGATAGACCCATATGTAACAACATCACTGTATGTAAGGATAGCACTATATGTAACAACATCACTGTATGTAAGGATAGCACTGTATGTAACAACAGCATTGTATGTAACAACAGCACTGTATGTAACAGCACTGTATGTACTGTACCAACATCACTGTATGTAAGGATAGCGCTGTATGTAACAACATCACTGTATGTAACAACATCACTGTATGTAAGGATAGCACTGTATGTAACAACAGCACTGTATGTAAGGATAGCACTGTATGAAACAACAGCACTGTATGTAACAACATCACTGTATGTAAGGATAGCACTGTATGTAAGGATAGCACTGTATGTAACATCACTGTATGTAAAAACAGCACTGTATGTAAGAATAGCACTGTATGTAAAAACAGCACTGTATGTAAGGATAGCACTGTATGTAACAACAGCACTGTATGTAACAACATCACTATGTAAGAATAGCACTGTATGTAAGGATAGCACTGTATAAGAATAGAACTGTATGTAATGATAGCACTGTGTGTAACAGCACTGTGTGTAACAACAGCACTGTATGTAATGATAGCACTGTATGTATCGATTGCACTGTATTTGAAGACAATATTGTATTTAAGGATAGCACGATATATATATATGTAATGATAGCACTGTGAATAAGCATAGCATTGTATTTAAGGTTAGCAGTGCTAGGGCACTAAAATGGCTAGAAATGGCCCTGGTTAGAACTGTATATAAGGATATCACTGTATGTAATGATAGTACTTTATATAAGGATATCACTGTATGTAATGATAGTACTTTATATAAGGATAGCACTGTATGTAATGACAGTACTTTATATAAGGATAGCACGGTATGTAATGATAGTACTTTATATAAGGATAGCACTGTGTGTAAAGTATAGGACAGGGAGTGACTGAACTGGGAGAACATGAATATTTCATGCTACACTGTTAAGCAGCTACTGGTAGGAATTCAGTGACAAATACATCATGCTAGAAGAAGGGGGGATATTTAAAAATAGGGGTTGTTTATGTAATGCGTTAGGCAGTAATCTATACTGTAGTGGAGTCTATATGTTAGGGTAATCTATACTATAAAGCAGTTAAATATGTTAGAGGAGGTGAGATATAGGTGCAAAGTGGTAACAGGAAATGGATGAAGGCCAAGAATTGTTTACACAAGGAGAAACAGAAATAGGAGGATAAGATGGGATGAGCAGAGCAGCTGCAGCTTTTATTTTAGGGTGGATTGTAATACTAGGTATGTCAGTCCCTGCTTATTGTTCTTTGGGTGACCTCCAGTATGATCCTGACATATTAACCAAGGGAGAGAGAAACAACAAGCTGGAAATTTAAACTGAATCTGCTCTCATTTGATATCCCCTTAAACTAGAGAAGATGTGGAAAATATTACTGCAAAACAGGTGCTTTGCAAATACTGCCTTCAGCGGAGAGAGGCCATTACTGCAGCATTTTCTAGAAAATGCATTCAGAACATTAACAGGAAAAAACTAACTGAGCTGTTACCAAGTTTTTTCTCTTGTGTTTTGAAAGTATTGCTTATTCACTGCTGTGAAACTATTTTTACACTATTTTACATATATTTAAAACCTAGAAAGTATAGGGGAACAATTTGTAGCTAATTAGTTTAACAAAATACTCACTTCCAGAATCCTTAATATATTCTCACAAGCAGTAAGCAGATAGATATGTAGGGAGAACGTAAAAGGTGGATAGGAATGAATGGGCTGGGTGCCATTAAGCAACCTAAGTCCCATGAGAGCAAGATGCAGTTTTGGAGGGATGAGCAGGGTCTGTTTTAGTTAACTGGATGGTAGCTTTGCCTTTGGGGTGGGATAATAGACAGTATAAAAGTCAGGGTTTTCTGACCTAGTTGTGCTTTCCAAGACATTGTTCACGGTATATATGTTTATTTCTATCTGCTATAGAAGTCAAGGGATTTATGCAAGGTACAGCAGCAATAAGTGGCACACAAGAAGCACAGGTTAAACATTTATAGTTTATAGAGATGCATTAATGTAAATGATACATGCCTCTAATTTGAAAAAAAAAATTCCTATGATAAATCTGTATAAAAACATGTATATAAAAATGAGGAGGCTCTTAACTTCCTGATGATTACCACCATTTTCCTATTCCTTCCATGGCAGTGGTCACTAATGGGTTAATCCCTCTATCCCCAGGTAGGACAGGAAGTATGCAAGCTATAAGAGAGCCCTCCCCCCCCCCACTAGCCAGTCCTTCTTCCTGTCCCTCGCGCGACCGGATTTTGCAAGCACTCACCCCTCATCTGAACAAATGGTGTCCCCTTCTCTTGATCACCCGGATTGCCTCACTCCTAGGTAGGTGGTAGAGCAATCCCAACAGCACGCCACAGCCCTGTTCTAGGGTCTTTCGGTTCTCTTCCGGGTTGTACGGCGCATGACCAATGACGTCATCGCGTCTTTTTAAACTCAATGCGGGAACTCTGTTCTCCCGGTTTGGATTGCGGCTTCCCACAATCCAGTGCCATCCTCTTGGTCAGTGGCTGTCTGAAGGGTTTTCTCCATTCAACAAGGTACTCATGGGTCTGATCTACCTATATCAGACATCCTTTTTCAGCTGATTTAATTTTTCAGTGGAATGTTAATATTGAGAATTTCCATTGCATCATCAGGTGATCATGAGCTCCAGGGGACACCGCTCACGTTCAAGATCAAGGACTAGGGGGTGAGCAACAAGGGTAATGTAAAAAAAAAAAAAAAAAAACTGGGGGGGGGAAATTTTACTCATTATCTTAATTTCTATTTCAGTGATTCATCTCGCTACAAAGATACCGGAAAACACAGGAAATCAATCGGAATGCTTATCCTGCAACAATCCTGCCATCTCACACAAAAAGTTTTGTGAAGACTGCATTGCTGCTTTCTTTATTGACAAAGAACAACAAAAGCAGGATGTAAACCAGTGGGTCAAGGAGTCCATGTCCTGCATGATGGACACTATGGTTCAACAAATCACACAAACCGTGTTAGACAAACTTCCATCAGAACCACAGAAGCAGACCTCAACTCAACAGAACATCAATCTCTTTGAACCATCTTCGCTTACTACATCTCAGAGTGGAGATATGCAAGTCGCTGAATACAATGATACAGACACATGTTTTCCGCCTGTACAAAATCTAATCAAGGCCATGAGAGCCACCTTATTATGTGAGGATGAGCCCAATGCACCATCCACTTCAGACAAAATGTTTGCTTCACAGACATCTAAGAGCACATATTATCTTCACCCAGTAATGGCGAAAATAATCTCAGATGAGTGGGAAGATCCCGACAGGAAATTCAACTTATCTCCAGCGATGGCCAGCAAATATCCTATTCAGGCGGAAGACAGTAAGTTCTGGGACAACATCCCCAGACTAGATGCAGCAATGTCCAGATTATCAAAGAAGACCCTCCTTCCGGTAGAAGAGGGAGTTACTTTGAAAGATCCTATGGATCGCAAGCAAGATGCTATTCTCAAAAAATCATACCTTGTGGCAGGGGCTTCTCTTCGTCCTGCCATTGCAGCAGTGGATCTATCCAAAGCCACAAGCATATGGCTCAAAGAGATAGAAGAAGCAGTCAATAAAGAGGCCTCCAAAGACGACATCATCAATGCCATTAAAGATGTCAGACTTGCCAATGACTTCGGTTCAGAGGCAGCTTTAGATAGTCTAAAATTCTCCGCCAGGTTCATGGCACTCTCTACTCTTTCCAGAAGGTCTCTATGGCTACGACAATGGAGGGCAGACATACCTTCAAAAATGAGCCTTCTAAGCATACCCTTCGAAGGTGAACTACTCTTCGGGAAAAAACTGGATGAATCCATAGCAAGGAATTCAGCAGCAAAAGGTACTTTTCTACCGCAGTCTAAACCCAAGTTTAGACATTCCCCCAGGAAAGAGTCAATGACATTCAAAGATGCAAGAGCTTACAGACCGGGGGAAAATATATCCCATAGACCATGGAAAATGAATCAATCCCAGCCTTTTCGTTCCCAAAAACTTAAAAGGGAAGGGAAAAAGACCTTATGAAGGTGCGGGAGCCCCTCAGAGAAAGGTGGGCGGGAGACTCTCGACCTTCAGCTCTGTCTGGGCTCACACTACGAAGGACAAGTGGGTACTGGAAACAATATCCCTAGGTCACCACTTACAGTTCAGAACAACTCCTTCAGACCATTTCACAGCATCAAACTCACCAAAAACACCTTCAGCAATCCAGGCCTTACAGGTAGTCATTTCAGATCTATTAAAAAAGAATGTCATAGAACTGGTTCCAGAACAACAAATCACTTCAGGGGTATACTCTCGCTTATTTTTAAAGAAGAAAACATCAGGATCAGTGGTGGGCAAGATACTGGAAAAGATTGTTTGCAGGAAACATATTCTAGTATAGACCTTACCAATAATGAGGATGAGGAATAAATCTTGTCCAAGGCAACTTGATGTATTTTATGGGCTTGTGAAGGGCTATCATTCCATCAGTCATGGTAATCTGATAGATTCATTAAATCATGGACTTGAAGTTAGTTATTGAAGAGTTTCGCTGAGTCATTGAGTTTCTGACCCTACCACAACTTTCAGAGACTGATACAAGAATCTGTGGCAATGATGTACCGGAAATCCCAATTAGCATATCACAGCCCAAGTGTTAGGGCGGGAATGCAGTAGGGATATAGTATAGTATTGAGGTTGAATAAAGACATCGTCATCCAGTTAACCCATCTGCAATATCTCATTCCTGCCTAACGTGATCCAGCGGAAGGCACAAAAAACCATTTAGAAGGGGAAAAAATTACCTGCCTGAACTCCAAGTGGCAATCGGAAATTTCCCTGCGATCAACTCTACTTTATGTATCATACAGTAACTTGCAACATGCCTTTGCTTTGCAGAACTCATCAGTTTTTTAAACTGACCAAGGAACCTGCCATAAACAACGTCCACTGGAGCAGTTCCATAGCTTTTACCGTCTCACAGTGAAACCCTTTCCGAGCTTGAAGCCTAAACCTTTTCTTCAAGATCTTAATGGTGGTGTCAGTGGTGTCCTTATGGACAGTTTATGGTGAACAATGCCCAGATAGTTTATTGTATTTATAAACAGTAATAGATCCCCACGCAAGCGCCTTTTCTGCAGCCGTACATAATTGTACTTGTTCGAGTGATGGCGACTGGAACAAGACGAAGGTGCAAAAAGAAGACGGCCCATCTCTGCAACTCAGGGTTTTGCCGGATGCGATATGCACCATCGGCCTAATGATTTCAATTGGACATCTCAGTGCCTCGTGAAAACTGGAACTGCATGGCCCCTTGACCACCCCTGTTGGGCCCCCCCCCCTTTTTTTTGTCACTGTGTCCCCTTTTCCCCTGACTTCAGTGTGTGCCCACCCCCGATCCACAATGAGGCCTTACCAATGCTTTGTAAAAGAGGGAGAATTACATTTTCTCCCTTGAATCCATTGACCGCTCTTTATATTACAAGACATACCATGAATGGCTATGGAGGTTGTCGTTCTGGCACTGCTTGCTACCTCTTTAGTTTGTTATCCACCCCAAAAACTCCAAGATCCCTTTAACAGGGAGTCACTTAACACAGGCCATTTGATAGTATAGTAGACAAGGATTTTAGTCAAAATGCATCACCTTACATTATTCAACATTGAATTTAATCTGACACTAGCGCCCAATGTGACAACTAGATCCCCTTGCAACGATTGCACATCCTCTGAAGTTTTTAATGGTCAACAAAGTTTTGTGTCGTCAGCAAACACAGAAACCTTGCTGACAATCCCACTTCCAAATCATTTATAAATAGATTAAATAGAAGCGGCCCCAGCACAGAACCGGTGGCACCCCACTTAGCACTTTAGTCATATGATGACCGCCCATTAACAACTACTCTCTCTCCTTATTCATTAAACCATTTTCTATCCATGTACAATGTACTCCCCGCAACAACAGACCTTAGCTTATATTAGTCGCCTATGGGGGACTGTATCAAAGCCTTTGCAACATCCAAGTAAACTACATCTACTGCTATGCAAGTCTACTTACTTCCTCATAAAAGCCAGCAAGTTAGTTTGACAAAGATCTATGCCCTAATCCATGCTGGTTACTACTTATAATGTCAGTCCTTGAAACAACTTCTAGAACATGTTCCCTTATTAAAGGGCATGTCCACCCCCAAACTAAATTTAACCCCTTACTGGCCACATCAAGTGTTAAAAAACAATCCTTACCTTACATTCCTGCTCAAAATAGTTCCCCTGCTGTGCCCCTCCAAAGTCCAGGAAACTGCTGTGTAGGAGCAGTGTGTGACTCATGCTGTGCCTGAGACTTCCTCAACCTCATCAGGTTGATGCATGCTCAGTGCACCTCCCTGCCTCTCAGCCAATCACGGACGCGGCTGCCGGTCCCGCCCCCTGCTTTCTATTCCATGCAACGAGGGCCTGAACACTGCAGCGGAGGAGAGAGGGCAGGTAAGTAAGAATCGGGGGCTTTCTAACAATTATTTATGCAGTTGGGGCTGGGGGAGCATGCCCTCCACATATCAAAAGTTAAATTTCGGGTGGACATGCCCTTTAAACTTTCCAGAATCTTCCCCACACTGAAGTTAAACTTACAGGCCTGTAATTAACCGGCTGTGACAACTACCCTTTTTGAATATTGGAATACTCAGCCTTTTCCATCCAGAAGCACACCGCTGGACATTATCTCAAAATAAGAACAATAGCCTAGATAAAACTGCATTACTCCTTAAGTACCACCCGAGGATGTATTTTATTCCGGTCCAGGAGATTTATTAATATTAACCTTCTTTAGTTCTTTCTGTACCAATCCTCGGTTAACCAAGTGCACTTGAATCTTTTATACCATTATTGCTACTATACTCTATGATATTCGTACTTGGATCTTCTATAGTGTATATAGAGGAAAAAAATTATTCAGACATTTGCTTTATCGCCATCCTCCGTACTACTTATCCCCATTATTAATGGTGCAACATTCTCAGTCCTCATCTTCTTACTATAATATCTTAAAAATTTTTTAGGCTTAGTGATGCTTTGTTCAGCTATCCTAACTTCATTAATTATTTAGCTAGTTTGATTGCTTTCTTACACTCCTTGTTACGGTTTTTATAATCCCTAAAGGCCCTTCCGTCCCTCGGCCTTAAAGGTTTTAATGCCTTTTTCTTCTTCTCCTTTCCATTTGCCTCTTTACATCAGAATTCAGCCACATTTATTTCCCAAGGGTATAAATTTAGAGTGTAACTGCTTAATTCCCCTTGAACACAGTCAACTTCTGTTCAGCAACTTTACCTGATAATACGTTATCCCAGTTACATTCTGAAGAGCTGCTTTTAACCTGGGAAATTTGCTTTCTGAAATTAACCCACGCCACTTTTCCTTTCGATAACCACGTCCAAATGCCACTATTTCATGGTCACTATTCCCTAGTATAGTAATAGTATAGTGTAGTATTTGGGTTGAATAAAGACACGTCCATCCAGTCCAACCCATCTAGCAAATCCTCATTTCCTGCCTAACTTTGATCCAGAGAAGGCAAAAACCCCCTCCAAATTATGAAGGGGGAAAAATTCCTTCCTGACTCCAAGTGGCAATCGGAAATTTCCCTGGATCAACTCTACTTTATGTATCAATACCTAACTTGCAACTTCTTTGTTTTGCAGAAACTCATCCAGCTTTTTTTTGAAACTGACCAATGAACCTGCATTACACGTCCACTGGAACATTTTCCATACTTTACCCGATCTCACAGTGAAAACCCTTTCCGAGCTTGAAGCCTAAACCTTTTCTCTTCAAGTCTTAAGGGATGTCCCCGTGTCCTTTGACATGTTCTATTGGTGAACAATGCCCCAGATAGTTTATTGTATGGCCCGTTAATGTATTTTACACAGTATCATACCCCCACGCAAGCGCCTTTTCTCCAGCATACATATTGTAACTTTTCCAGTCTCCTTCATATTCAAGCTCCCCCAATCCCTTATTAATTTAGTTGCCCTTCTCTGAACCCTTTCCATTTCAAATATGTCCTTTTTGTACACAGATTCCAAAATTGCACTGCATATTCCAAATGAGGCCTTCCAATGCTTTGTAAAGAGGGAGAATACATTTTCCTCCCTTGAATCCATACCTTTCTTTATACAAGACAATACCATGCTGGCTCTGGCTGTTGCCGCCTGGCACTGCTTGCACCTTTAATTTGTTATCCACCAAAACTCCAAGATCCCTTTCCAACAGGGATTCACTACACAGAGCCATTTTAGTATAAGTAGCACAAGTATTTTTAAGTCCAAAATGCATCACCTTACATTTATCAACATTGAATTTCATCTGCCACTTAGCAGCCCATTGTGATAATCTATCTAGATCCCCTTGCAACGATTGCACATCCTCTAAGTTTTTAATGGTCGACAAAGTTTTGTGTCGTCAGCAAACACAGAAACCTTGCTGACAATACCCACTTCCAAATCATTAATAAATAGATTAAATAGAAGCGGCCCCACACAGAACCCTGTTGGCACCCCACTTAGCACTTTAGTCCATAATGATGAAGCCCCATTAACAACTACCTCTGCATCCTATTCTTAACCAATTTTCTATCCATGTACAATGTGACTCCCCAGACCAACAGACCTTAGCTTATACATTAGTTGCCTATGGGGGACTGTATCAAAAGCCTTTGCAAAATCCAAGTAAACTACATCTACTGCTATACCAGACTCTAAATTTCTACTTACTTCCTCATAAAAGCAAGCAAGTTAGTTGACAAGATCTATTCCTCCTAATCCATGCTGGTTACTACTTAGAATGTCAGTCCTTAAAACAACTCAAGAAATGTTCCCTTATAAACTTTCCAGGATCTTCCCCACCACTGAAGTAAACTTACAGCCTGTAATTACCTGGCTTGTGAACGCCTACCCTTTTTGAATATTGGAATAACATCAGCCTTTTTCCAATCCAGAGGCACACCACCGACATGAGGAATCAGCAAAAATAAGAAACAATGGCCTAGATAAACTAATTTGCTCCTTAAGTACCCGAGGATGTATTTTATCCGGTCCAGGAGATTTATTAATATTAACCTTATTTAGTTCTTTCTGTACCATATCCTCGGTTAACCAAAGTGAACTTGAATCTTGTATACCTTTATTGCTACTATACTCTATGATATCTGTACTTGGATCTTCTATAGTGTATACAGAGGGGAAAAATTATTCAAGACATTTGCTTTATCGCCATCCTCCCGTAACTAACTTATCCCCATTAATTAATGGTGCCACATTCTCAGTCCTCATCTTCTTACTATTAATTACTTAAAAAATGTTTAGGCTTAGTGATGCTTTCTTCAGCTATCCTAACTTTTATTATTTTTAGCTAGTTTGATTGCTTTTTACACTCCTTGTTACAGTTTTTATACTCCCTAAATGCCCTTTCCGTTCCCTCTGCTTAAAGGTTTAAATGCCTTTTTCTTCCTTACCATTTGCTCTTTACATCAGAATTCACCACATGGCGTGGATTTATTTTTTTTACATTTATTTCCCAGGGTATAATTAGAACTGGCTTAAAATCCCTTGAACACAGTCCACTCTGTTCAGTACCTTCACTGATAAACATTACCCAGTTGACATTCTGAAGAGCTGCTTTAACCTGGGAAAATTGCTTTCCTGAAATTAAATGTTAACCCAGCGCACTTTTCCTTTCGATAACAAGTCCAAATGCCACTATTTCATGGTCACTATTCCCTAAGCCTCCAGTTACCTTTACATCTATAATGCGCTCCACAATGTTAGATATTACCAGATCCAACAGAGCTCCTTTCTAGTAGGAACCTCAACCACCTGTGAGAGAAAATTATCCTGCAGCAAATTCAGGAACTCATCGCCTTTTTCTGTGATGGCATTTCCACCACACCACACATGTCAGGGTAATTAAGTCCCCCATAATGACACACTCCCCAAACTTGCAGCCCTTGCCAACTCAAGTTGACTCACCTCCTCTCTGCTAGCATTTGGTGGCTTATAGCAGACACCACAATGACATTACCCCCTTTCCTGTTGCCTAATTCCACCCATATTGCCTCCACTTATTATCCATATCACCAGTTTATCTCTTTTTTAAATTTGGCTTTAATTCTTTTTTAACATCAACACAATCTCCTCCCCCTTTCCTTTTTTTTCTGTCCTACCTAAACAAGCATATCCTTCTATATTTACAGCCCAGTCGTAGAACGGTTCAACCACTTTTCTGCTATACCTATTACATCATAATTTTCATTCAATGCCATCATTTCCAATTCCAAATAAGGAATGCCTAGGTAAGATTTCAAAACAGCATTGTACATGGCATACGTTGGTGTCGAACCCCCCCACCTCTATTACTTGGTTTCTTTATTTCACATAAATGGCCTCCTTAACATCTCTCTTGAACAGTCACGTTCCTTTGCCAATATGTTAACATTACAATCTTCAAAGGTATGTCCTTTATTCTTAAGATGCAGGTACACAGCTGAGTCCTGACCCGAGGAATTGGCTCTTCTGTGCTGGGCCATACGTGATGCAGTTGCTGTTTGGTCTCCCCCACATACAAATCAGAGCACTCTTCTATGATGTCGCTTTTCTTGTGTTTCAGTATTGGGTCTTTCAGATGCACCAATTGCTGCCTCAGTGTGTTGTTTGGTTTAAAGCAGACAGGGATACGGTATTTTTTAAAATTCTTCTTAATTGAGAAAAGCCAGTTGGATGACTAGCGAAACTGCTTCAAGAACTAAGCTTCAAGTCCAGTTGATCTAATTGAATATATCAGATATTTGTCTTTATTGTGTTTTAAGTGAGTAGGAATTTAGACTCTGGCATAGCAGTAGATATAGTAAGCTTGGATTTTCCTTAGGCTTTTGATACAGTCCCTCATAGGCAACTTTTGTATAAGTTAAGGTCTGTTGGGCTGGGGTAGCACTTTGTAAATGGTAGAAAATTGGTAGATGGTTTGGATCCAGAGCAGTTGATAATAGTGCTTTGTCGATTGGACTAAAGTATGTTTACAGGTCCTGTGTTTGGGTGACTTTTCTTATTCTTTTATTAATGATTTGAAAGAGGTTTTATCAGAAAGATCTCTGTGTTTGTAGATAACAAAAAACTTTGTTGACCATTAAAAGTTCCAGGTGATGTGCAATTGTTGCAGGTGGATCTAGATTGATTGTCACATTGGTGCTAATGGCAGATGAAATTCAATGTTGATAAATGTAGGGTGATGTTTTTTTGGCTTAAAAATACTTGTTCTGCTATAACTATAATGGCTCTGTGTTAAGTGAATCCCTGTTGGAAAGGGATCGGGGGTTTTGGTGGATAACAGCACTTGCAAACAGCTAGAGCCAGCAAGACATTGTTTTGTATAAGAGGGGTATGGATTCAAGGGAGAAAAAATATAATTCTCCCTCTTTACAAAGGGACTCGTTAGGCCTCATTTGGTATAAACGGTGCAGTTTTGGAACCTGTATTCAAAGAGGATATTTTGAAATGAAAAGGGTTCAGAGAAGGGCACCTATTAATGAGGGGAATAAGCTTGAATATGAAGACAGATTGGATAATTACTATTATGCATACTAAAGAAAAGGTGTTTGCGTAGGGAATGATCTCTGTTTATAAATAAAGGCAGGAATTGTGGGTATTGCTGAGGAGGTGGAATGCGATGGCATATAGGTCATTATTTAACCTTAAATACTAACTTACTTTACTACTACTGGTGACCTGACCTGCTATTTTAACAAATGCAAAAATCTGCCCCCCTTGTCCTCACGAAAATGCATGGGCACTTTGAAATGTTTTAGAAGTACGATACATGATCAAGCTCTATTTCCAGTAAGTAAAAGGTATCTAGGAAACTGGTATTACAGCAATATTCATATTTGCAGAGAATTCAGCTTTGCTAAAATGGTTTGTCCTTTAAATTGTGACTATTAAAGGGCAGGTCAGGTGTAAAATTAACTTTAGCTAGGGGGGTGATCTAAGATGCCTTGGAGTTCCTTACCTGACCCTGTCACTCACAATCATGGCTTCACTTCCTGATGTTAATAAAGGTGATGCAACATGACTTCACGCCCAATCGCTGACAGCCGTGACCAGGAAGTGGTGGGCTGTCATGGAAACTAAAACACACCAGGGCCTCATTAACCCAGAGTCGCACTTGCTCTTGTAAATGTTCTACACAAATTTAGAATACGCAAATTCAGCATTTACTCACACCGTACTTTAACGCTAGCTGTTTGCAATATATGTAGCGCAACGTGATATTAAACTGTAAACGCCAGCTGCACGGGTGTCTTTTGTGAACCCCCTGCAGCCACCATAAAGATGCCGACTGCACAGGTTTAAATCCCATTGCTCCTTCATTATAAGAACCTACGTATGTTATAATGGGTATATTTGTTCATGCCACCTCCACAATTGTAAGCTTTTATCAGCTTGAGCATGCTCAGAAAAGGCAGCTAACCAATTAGCATCTTCAGGACATTGTGTAGCAGTTTGATAGGCTTATATATTTCAGCTTTCTAGTTTTTGGGTTGATTTACCTGTATATAGTTTTTAATTTGAAGGCTGGACTTGCCCTTTAACCTTGAAGCATATTAACATTATACGAGTATTTTGTTTGTTAAAAGATCAAAGTTTTAATCGTTTTATTAGTGGGTGATGATAGGAACATACTACATGCAGCTTTTCCTGATGGTAAACACATTGAACCACTGAAAACTCTTGCAAAATGTCTGAAACCCATATTCTCTCCCGAATACCGCTATGCAATGCATCATATGCATGCTCTCATCATCTATGGCACCTGGACTATTGCAGCCTACTACTTTCTGGTCTTCCTTCTTCCCACCTCTCTCTCCTTCAGTCTATACCTAACTCTGCCACACGTATTGTTTCCCTCTCTAATAAACCGGATCCCAATCTCTTCTGTACCGGACAACAACCTGGCTCCCTGTTAAACAGGCATTGCATACAAAATCATTTTCTTAACATTTAAATCCCTTCGTCTGCTGCTCCTCCTTATATTTCCTCTCTAGTCCCCCCATAGTTTTCCTGCCCATAGGGGTGTCTCTCTAATAGGCAATATGATCAAAATGCTCAGGGCAGCACCCCTGATAAACATCAAGAGGTGGCAGGCAGAGCTCACTATAATTTTTTTTAGACAAACTGCGGAATGATGGTATGGATAAATGTCTTTTTTAGGAACTGTAATAATACCCGCTGTGATGTGCAGTTTTAAAAGACCAAATGTTTAACCACAACCATTCCTGGAAGCCACACACACCTACAGCGGTTTGCGGTGCCCACTTGATGGCGCCTAGTGGTACATACGGTCAGCATTCAAAAGTTTGGCTCAGGTAGCAAAAATCCTAGAGACGCCCCTGCCCGTACCCTCCTTTCATCGCAGAACCAGCTCCTGTACAGACCCCTCACGCTACTGCTTCCTCTTGCCTTAAACCTTTTTCTCTTGTGGCTCCCATCTCCTGGAATTCTATTCCCCTCTCTCTACGTCAAGAAACCTCATTAGCAGGTTTACATCTATCCTTACATCCTACCTATCTGGAACCAGCCAATCTGATTGTTTTATTTGCACTGCATAGGTCTCACTCCAGCACTTATACCCATCCATTGTATCTGTATGTTACCCACACAGATACGGGAGGTAAGGTGGTCTCTACGGGGCAAAGACCTCCTTACCTCTTGTGGCAAGCCCTAGCACTTCTATTTAAATAAGTTATATTTTATTACTGAATTATCTATGTATTTGTCCCCTTGTATGACTTTATTGTATTTCGTTACTGTAAGTGGCTGCGTCCCCAAGTGGCGCTTTATAAATAAACTATACATCTAAACGCATATTACATAAGTTACCATTGATATTTTAATGTATTTCATTCAAACTTTTCAAACTATTTGACTCCCATTGACTTTAATGGTTCCATTTCGAACTTTCGATATAGTTCGAATGTTCGGTCCGTTTTCGAACTTCTAAAAGTTTTAAAGTTCGAAAGTGGAAAACGGACCCATTAAAGTCAATGGGGGGTAAATAGTTTTTCTGAAATATTTTAGTGTAAACTTACCTTACAGGCCCCTGATCTGGAGAATGGCCTGAGGAACACGTCCGTGCGCGGGGAACAGCATAAAAACCGGACATAGCGCACACGCTCTTGTAAACCACAAGGGCATGCCTTTGTAAACCACAGGTCATTTCAGAAATTGGTAAATCTGATTGGTTAATGTAAACCATGTAAACCAAGCATTTGGTTAATGTAAACCATGTAAACCAAGCATTGAAAAATTTACCAATCAGAAACTGATTAGGGTTTTCTGCAAACCTATATAAAGAGGTGCAAACCTCTGCGGAGCTCAGAAGTCATCGCAGTAGATGGCAGAAGAAGAAGACACCGGTAACATCAGCCTCGTGAGGCCACCAGCACCGGAGGTACCCCTGCGGCCGCAGGGGTACTTCCGGGGGTCGGTGGCCTCAGCAGAGCTGGTGTCACGGGATGGAAGACCATGGTAGACGCCGTCCAAGGCTCTTCGGCTGCGGGACCTCCAACATAGGCGCTCAGTGCCGCAAGGCCCTTACAAGGGCTGGGGAGGGGGTCCCGGTTTGAGCTTTCGACCCCCTTAAGCCCCAAAGGGCCCTTGTACCCCCACAGTGAACACCCAAGTGCTTGTGCTGTTGTCAGGACCATTTCACCCCCTCAGTTTTCCAGCCGCAACTGGAACCACCAAGAGGGGAACCATAGGGTCTCTCGTTGTCAAAAGCATTGGGAGTCCCACCAATACTGCCCACCCCTTCAACCTCCAGCTTCTACCAAAAGGTTTCCAGGAGGTTCTATTAGGGAAATCTGAGGTCCAAAAAGGACCAAGACTGTCCCGCCACAAACATTGAACAAAACTTTACTAAATAAAAAAAAAAATTGTGGGAAGGGTGGGAGAAATGCTAGTATATAATAAGTCTCATATGGGCATTAAATAAGGGAGGGGAGTGTGGCGAGGAGAAAAAATTAATCCTGCTCCCGTAAGGGAAAACCAGGATATGCCAGGAGTGAAACCACAATTATCTAAGTGCACAGTTGAGTACAAGGAGGGACGGGACTTTCATATGCTTCTGGCTTGAGGCTTTGACAAATATGTGTCTGCAGACCCATCCTTACCAAGTGAATTCTGGAGAGATTACCCCGAGGACCCCTCAGGGAACTGTAAAGGTTCAAATGATTCAAATGACAATCGGGAATTATCCCTGGATCAACCAGAACTACAGTGTATGTATTAATACCAGTAATTCTCAATATTCTTTAGTTTTAGAAACTTATCCAGCCATTTTTTTAAAGCTTTCAATGAACTTCCATTACCATATCTGCTGGAAGACAGTTCCACATTCCTCCGTTCCACTGTAAAGAAACCTTTCCAACCTGATTACATTTCTTTTCTTCTTATCTTAAAGAATTATTATAGTGCATCTAAACTTTTTACCAAAAAATTAATGAAAATCTGGGGCAGGGAGGTAGGATTGGTACTTTCTTCCTCCTAATTAAATATATAAAGAGGAACAGCAGCAGCAATGAAGAAAGATAGCAGCAAGCCAAATTATATGCGTGGTAGTTCCTCAGCAAAACAATATTGGGAGGTGGGAACAATCATCCTACCTCCCTGCCCAGGTACTTTTCATTTCTAAGATGTGAATTTTTACATTATAGTTGTCCTTTTAGGGCTAGATCACACTTGCGTGTTTAAACCTGCGATCTGATCGCGCATTAAAAAGCTCACGCGGGGAGTAACTGCAGGGGCCTGCCCCCCCACGGGATTGAGGGCAGGGCCCCTGTTCCTACCCTCCCCTACCCAGAGTCCACGATCAGCAGATGTTAACATTAAAAAACATTGTATGGCCCATTAATATATTTGTACAAGAGATCATATTCCAATGCAATCGCCACTTCTCCAATGTAAATACCCCTAAATTGCCTGTCTGCATAGTCAAGCCCCTCCATTCCCTTTATTATTTAGTTGCCCTTCTCTGAACTGCTTCTATTTCTAAGAAGTTCCTTTTGTATGGAAATCCTAACTGCAATGCACATTCCAAATGTGGCCTTACCAGTGCCTTGTAAAGAGGTAGAATAATATTTTTTTCTCTTGAATCTATTCCCCTCTTATACAAGACATACATCCATCCAGTCCAACCCATCTAGCAATATCCTATTTTCTTGCCTAACTGTTGATCCAAGGAAGGTTAAAAAAACCCACGAAATTTATGAAGGGGAAAAAAATTCCTTCCTGACTCCAAGTGGCAATCGAAATTTCCCTGGATCAACTCTACTTTATGTATCAATACCAGTAACTTGCAACATTGCAAGAATAATATTTTTCTATCTATTAATTTCCGGAACTGGCCTGCACTTTTTCCCGCAACTGTTATTGCATCATGTGAATGTGAGCAGTAAGTTGTGCAATCTTCTGCACAACTTTAACGCTACAATTTTCGTGCAAAAACAAGTGCAATAATCATCGCTAAATTAATTGCATTGCTTGCACTGTTTATTTTTCCAAACGTCTTTGGAAAAGCGGCAGTGCAAAATGAGTACAAAACCATGCTATCTCGATTACATTGGTTAACATGGGTTTTGCACTTATTTTTCCACTTAGCATGGGATATTGTATCCCTGAACATCTTACTAGCGGTAGCTGTTGCTGTCTGGCAATGTTTGCTACAGTTAAGTCTGTTATCTCCTAGAACCCCTAATCTTTTCCAACAAAATTCCCTTAGCACACGCCATTTATGGTGTAGGTGTCAAAAGGATTGTTAAACCCCAAATGCATCACCTTACATTTATCAACATTTGAACCTCACCTCTGCTGCCCATTTTGATATCTATCTAGGTCTGCTTGCACAATTACACATCATTTGAGCTCTGAAGTTCTGTATATTTTTATGTCATCACCAAACCCAGAGACCTTGCTCTCAATACCCACTTCTAAGAAATTTATAAACGATTAAATAGAAGTGGACCCGCACAGAACCATAAGACACTCCACTTCACTTGAACTCATTGACCACTACTCTCTGTACTGTACGTGACTAACAACCAATTCTCTATACATGAACACATTTTTTTAAGGCCAACAGACCTATGCCAGAATCTCACCTTTTCATGAAAGCCAACAACTTAGTTTGACAATATCTATTTCTCACAAATCCATGCGTGACTTACTATTTAAGATCAGTTCTGGAGACAAGTACGGTTATGATCCATAACAAGTTTCCAGTATATTTCCTGCCACTGATGTTAGACTTACAGGTCTAAGTTCCCAGGCTGTGAATGACTACCTTTTGAATATTGGATTACACCAGCTTTTTTTCAAATCTATATTATCTATAAATACCACCAGATAAAAGAGAATCTGAAAAGATAAGGAACCGTGGTATACAAAACTGGATCTCTCTAGTATACAAGGATTATTTCATCAGGCCCTGGGGATCTATTGGTTGGGCCTCCTTTTGGAATTAGTGTGCATTTTTAGAATACCATATACAAAAGGTACATCTTGGAAATGGAAGGGGTTCAGAGAAGGGCAACTAAAATATAGGGGAATGAAGGGGCTTGACTATGCACGCAGATTAGACAAGTGTAGGATGTTTGCATTGAGTAGCAATGTTTGTGCAGGGATATGGTCACTTCATAAAATATATTAATGGGCCATACAATAAACTCTCTGTGCTTCAGTGCCCTACCACTGAAGCAATCTGAAATATTTGCTCAGGGCACTCCCCTGTAAAATACTTAAAAGGCGGCAGTTCCTCCTTCCTGTAATACAGCACCAGTCCACCAATCAATGCTAAGTCACCCCTTCAGTCCACCAGTCAGTGTTAAGTCAGCCCTCCAGTTCACCATTCAGTGTTGTCAGCACACCACACCCACCTACACAAACCATGCCTATTTACCTGATAAAGCCATGCCCGCTTCACGTGCATAACCACCCCCTGCCAATAGGCAGCATTTAAAAGTGTTTTCAGGTGTCAAAACCCAGGAACACCCCTGGGTCATTGTTTGCTAATAGGTCATATCAGAGGACTCTGTCTTCCACCAGATGTGGTAATGGCTATTTAATGGATAGATTTAAAAGTGCGCTGGATAGTTTATAAATCTAAAAAATATTTATATTACTGTATTAATACATACAGTTCTAGTTGATCTAGGGATCCTGCCAATTGCCATTTGAAGTCACAAGGTTTTTTTCCCCTCCTTTTCAGATTTTTTTATGCCTACCTCTGGATCGTCTGTTAGGTAGGGTTAAAGGGCATGTCCACCCCCAAAACTATACTCCCCAACTACTGGCCCCATCATGTAGTGTAGGGTAATCCTTACCTCACATCCCAGCTCCTATGGTTCTCCTGTACTCCCCCCCCAAAGTCCCAAAACTGCCCACCAGAGGATAGCAGAGTCCATATAGGACTCTGCCTCCTACCTGGCCTCCGGGAGAAGTTTGGCATGCTACGGCAGCCCTTCCCCCCTCCCTCTCAGGATTCCCCTCCCCCTAGTGTAAAACCCTTAATCTATAGTATTGCCCCTGTCCCCCCAGCCCCAACCGCTATATTTCTATGTTTAAAAGCTCCCCAAACTTTACTTACCTCTCCTCTTCCTCCGCCGAAATGAGCTCCCGGCAGCCCGTCCGTGATTGGCTGCCGCTCAGCCAACCACAGACGCGACTGCCGGTCCCATCCCTGCTTTCATTTTCTCGCAACGAGGGCCGAGCGCCGCGGGGAAGAGGGAGGTAAGTAAAGTTTGGGAGCTTTCTAAACATTAATATGCGGTTGGGGCTGGGCTGGCAGGGGGAATCTTATATTAAAAAATCTTTTTAGGGTGGACATACCCTTTAATGTATGCTATAAGGTTGGACAAGATGCCGTATGTCTTTATTCAACCTCATTTAATATGTTACTATGTATGTCTTGCTTTGTTCAGCTATCCGTATTTCATTTCTAGTTTTGCTAGTTTAATTGCTTTCTTGCAAGCCTTATTACAGCATTTATAAAAAAAGCATAAACCTTCATATCTACAGATGATTCAGTAGCATAATTACAGTGTCCTGGCCCCCTGCAGGTATCTTTTCCAAGACCTACCACCTGCATTTAATACAGCGGATCGTGGAGAAAAATATTATTTGTCTGATTTGGAAGAAGTTTGACCAAAATCTTTTAGTTGTGGGGATCACCAAAGTTTCACCGGTCATCTACAGTACACACCAACCATTTTCCCCCACCAGATTACCATATCTGTTAACCTATTGGTTGTCTGTCTGGTGGGAATAAAGAGGCATTTCTGATATTTTAAACTTTCCACAGTATCAGAATTTATTTTCTGTAACTGGCCTGAAATTTTGTGCCATGTGCATATAACCTAAGTTTGTATTTCTGCTATGCCATATAGGGACATATTTTTAACACATTTATCAGTGTAACTGGCATGCCAATGGTTTGTTTGTTTGCAAAATGCAGAGAGTAGGTTTGCAAATCTGTTTGACAATGATTACCCACTCCTTACGTGTGAGAGATAAGCCACATACCTGTTCATCTGTCCTTTTGCTCTCACTAAAAGCTCGCTCCCCTAAAGCTGGATGCAACTTCCCGATAAAGGGCCAATCCCGTCAGACCAATAGGATTGACCCTTTTTCAGGGAAAGTGTTTATGGCCGTAATGATCGTTTCCATGCCGACAAATATACTGTGTCGGTAATGGTAGTTTGAACGAAAAATTATCACTAGTTTGGCGGTCAGCTCAGGTAGTAAAGCATGGCAGTCACGAACATTCTCCCTGTAATTTATATAGGGGATTTTGTGCTGGTGTTACTCAAGACATGTCAAATATTGCAGATTCTGTCTGTCATCTTTGACAGATTGTTACAGTATGTACCACACCTAAAAGCTGCCCCATCTATTCTTACTACTGAATAAAGCTGGCCATACAATCTTATTCACATCTTCATACACTCTACCAATATTGTATAATATAAGGCAATATCCATCCATGTTCTGGATACCTCATGGAAACTGAGCAATTTAGTAAGCTTTTCATGAGCTTGAGCATACTCAGATGAGGCAGCTAGGGGATTAGCATTTAGACATGTCCGTGATGTCAACTGTCAAATCCATAACTGACATTGTTAACTGGAAGATCCAGGAAGCAGATTCAGGGGCAACTGGACTGTGTGCAGCATTTTAGGTTAGTCTAATATATTATCTTTCCAACTATTACAGTTTAGGGGTTTGGGGAGTGATTTATCTGCATGTTTTTTTTAATTTGAGGTGGGACTTGCTCTTTAAAGGTATGTCCACCCTTCTGAAATATTTTTGACCAACTTCCCCTGTCCCCCCAGCCCCCAACCGCAATGTTAGTAATATCAGAAATCCCAAACTTTACTTACTTCCCTCTTTCCTCCGCCGCACTGCCAGGCCCTCTGCTTGCGAGAAATGCAAGCAGAGGGCGGGACCGTAAGTCGCTCTGTGATTGGCTGAGCGGCAGCCAATCACGGACGCGGCTGCCGGGAGTTCAGTGTGACGGAGGCAAGAGGAAGGTAAGCATGTTTTGGGCATTTTCTGATATTCTAATAGAGCGTTGGGGCTGGGGGACAGGGGGAATTTTGGTAAAAAGGGTTTTATGGTAGGGGGAGGGAATCCTAATCGGGAGGGAGAGGGAGGGAGGGGGGAGAAGGGCTGCAGTACACACGCCAAACTTCCCCGGTGGCCAGGTAGGAGGCAGAGTCCTATATGGACTCTGCTATCCTCCTGTGGGCAGTTTTGGGGACTTTGGGGGGGACTACAGGAGAACATATGGAGCTGGAATGTGAGGTAAGGATTAAACTACCTACATAATAGGGCCAGTAGTGGGGGGGATTATAGTTTTGGGGGTGGACATGCCCTTTAAAGGAGAATGAATATCTAATGGTATATTAGTTTGGGTAATGTCCATTTAATGAGAACCTTCAGGGAGATTTAATAATGTTAAATGCGTGTAAAAACTTCATTAACCCAATGTAATATAGGTTAACATGGGTTTTACTCATATTCAAGGGCACTGTGCCATTTCTAAATATTTTTGGAAATAGCGCAGTTGCGCCCAATACAATACTGTTTGAAGTTTTGATTGGTTGCCTTTTAACGGGAAACTTACACGGGACTGTATGGGGCTAAAATGCAGCGCAAATTCCTGCCTTTCCGCGATCCCGCAATGCAATACCAGTCGCGTTTACGTCTGGTACTGCATTGCAGAAAGGTGAGAAGTGGAGAATTTGCGATAATAGATCTCCCAATTTATCTGCTATACATTTCATTTTGAATGTTTAACTATTTATTTTTTGTATGCTTTGCTTCTTCCTGTATCCCATGGTCCTTTGCCCCATTCAAGTCTATGGGAGTGGTGCCAAATAAAGATTTGGCTCACAGGGAGGTGTCCCAGGAAGCAGAGGAGCTGGGGAACAAAAGAGGAGCAGAACCAATAATCACATACATTTTAGCACCTATTACTAACCTCTGAAACTAGAGTTTCAGAGGTTAGTAATATAGTGGTTTAGATCCTCTTTACATGCAAATTCACCTGAAATTAATTTATTATTTGATTGTCCTCCTTTAGAAAAAGTGTTGTGTTCTATATTTTCTTCATATGTGTTTCTGTTTTAATTACATTCAGATTAATGGGAAACAAACTTTTGCTATTCCAGCAGTTTTGTGCCACAGCTGTATTCCATCACGTAATTAAAAGTAAATAATACAATAACTATAATTAAATACAATAATCTACATTATATGGTCAAATATCTTCCGGATCAAATCCTGCATTAGAAGGTATAGAGGGAAAATTCGGTATTAATGGCATTGTTGCATATTTCTTTTTAGACCTGCCTTTTACTACATTGTCGGTCACGTTCGTCTCTGCATTGCAGTTGCTATGTGTTAACAAAGGATATGCAAGGGTACAAACTAAATGTTCGTCCTGCAATTTTCCAGAGATCATAATAATAGTTTTGCTAGCCAGGCCTGCAGCAGAAAATGACTATATAGAAAAAAATAGATCATTTAATTTTACCACTAGCTACAAAGGAAATCACATCCTGCTGTGTTCAGTCTCCTACACTGTTGCTTGCAGAGGGGGAGGAGCATTTCAATAAATTGTAATAACAGTTCTCCAACCACACAGAAATACACACAGCACCACATAAAAAAACATACTCTCGAGCCTTCTCTTTCTCCTTCCTGTTATCCTTTCCTATCAACACTCAGATATGCACAAACACATACAGAATTAGATTCCAATCTTTAGAGGTTTTTCACCACAATCTGCATACTCTCACTCATAGATTCTGAAAGCTACATGTTCATAGCTATACACAAATATAGCGAATAGACAGCCTCAATCTTTTGCAGGCACATTACAGACAAACAAAAGGAACAGTGGTATAGGAATACCCACAAGCAACATGTCAGGAGCAAATCGCCGTTTAAAAAGAGAGCCAGTCTGCAGGCTCCGAGCACAGCAGGTGAGTGAGTTAAAAAAAAGGGCATCAGAAGGGGCATGCAAAGGGGATGAGGGAATGAGAAATTAGAGGAGGCGAAGAGGAAATAGTAGGAAAATGAAACATACTCAGTATTTTTCACTGATACATATGTGTGTTTTCTGAGTGTGTATTAGCAGTGGTTTTGTTTGTTCTGATAAATTGGCCATTCTGTATTTCTTATGACCTTAGTACCCATGGCACACAGTACTCTGTGTTCCTGTTAATTCCTAAGAGCAACATGGCTGAACCACAGTGTGGTCTATAGATGGCTGTACACATGTCAAGGCATGAGCTCATACTATGAACAGTCCTAAAAAAAATCCCTTCTTTAGAAACAGCCCAATCAAGATGTCTGTTATAATTAAGAGGAATGAGAGATGATATTCCACCATTTGTATAATAAATGTGCTATAGTGGGTTCAGACCCTTGGGCATTATTTCTTACTTAAAAGTAAATAAATGGGTTTTAATACAGAATATAAACAAGAAATTGGGTACTACAAATCACAATTTATAGTTTTAGGGTTAAAACTGCACTAAATATTGGCCAAAAGTAATGCTCCCTTTAAAGGCCCCTAGGTACTTTGTCCTGTTGCTGGTCACCAGCTTAATGTCAGAGCTAGAGGGGGGAGGGGTGACAAAATTTTCAGAAAGATGGTACAGAGCACTAGGCTGTGACAGAGAACAGATAATAATGAATAAAATATAACAAACTGAATCTAAAGCCAGAATCTAAAATTTGCCAACTAGGATTTTCCCCTAATTCTATCATGTTATTGGGATAGGTTATTAAAATAAAATAGAAATATATCTGGTTTCTTTCATTGTGTTGTATTAAATGCTGCCAGTGGCGCTGTCCAAATTACACCATTCTGCATAGCTGTATGTATTAATAAGCTGTCAATGTAAAAAGGATTACATGCTCAAAGAGGGAGTGACCAGTACTTTTTTTTATGGTCTCTGGAGCATGCAGCACTATTTGGATATTTCACATTGTTTAAGGGCTAGGCCACCTTGCTGCATCTGAACACGTATCCGATCGTGTGTTAAAAACGCACACTAGTGTTGCCAATTGTTGTGGCCACACTAGGTGAGTTGGCGTGTGTTGCGCGCGAACCGCTAATCAGTACATGTGATCTGCATTTGATCTTTATAGAGTGGCCTCAGCCTAAGAAGCTGTAAATGGTTAAATGTAAGTAGCACTACTCTGAGGTGTGTATATTGATGCCATGCCTTCAATCCAGTACTTGTTTTGCTCAGGCTTAGTATCCCCCCCATCAACTCTTAACCTGACATCCACTTTTATCAGACACAGCACTCTGTGAGGGCAAGCAAGTCTCCGTTAATCACATGAGGCAGCACTAAGAAAGGGAATTTTCCCACAATTATTTCACACATACCAACTACCACTGGCACCCAGTAGAAGAGTTTTGATAATAAGGCACTTGATTGGCAACTGAAATGTAAGATGCTTCAGATTCGATATAAAGAAGCAGTAGACAGACCAACAAAAAATTATACTGTGGTGGTTTGAAAGAACCACCGTGCACCCATGCGCCTTTGCCAATTATGTTGCTGTAGCAAAGAATGTACAAAGGAATAAAAAATGAGGTGGAGGGGATGGAAGATACACATGAAGGGGCTGTGTGGTCTAGTACCATATTTTAGGTTCCAGCGAACATTAGTACTCATTGTCCTCCCTCTTTATATTTTAAATAGGTCTCTTTGAGGAGCAAAAGGTATAAATGGGTTATATCCCTGTTGTGTACTAGGAGATATGTTTTAAGTAATTTGGTTTTAAACGAGAACTACAAATCCATATACACAGAAAGGCAAAGAACACTGTGTAAACAGTTGTTCTCACTTATGCACTTATTTGGATTCATAAGTTTAGAGTGGACATGCCCTATAAGTCCTGTTTTGAAATGTGTTAATTAATATCAACATTGTCCTTCCTCTGCTGAGTAAGTTTGGATTAGATGGCATATGTCTTTATTCAACCTTTAATACTATACTATGTGATCTTCAAACAGTCATTTCTAATGGAGGCAGATAGTTGAAAAAAAAATGTTTGAAGAAAAGAGATTTTGGTATGTTATAAATCAGAAAATTTGTCTCATCTTACCGAAATTTTATTTTCCTTGACTGAACATGGCAGTGGTCACTAATGGGTTAATCCCTCTATCCCCAGGTAGGACGAAAGTATGCAAGCTATAGAAGCCCTCCCCCCCCCCATAGCCAGTCCGGTTTGTCCCGAGCGTGACTTGAATGAGGGGAGGGAGCTTAGTGCCACTGCCATGTTCAGTCAAGGAAAAGAAAATTTCGGTAAGTAGAGACAAATTTTCTAATTTCCTTCCTTCCATGGCAGTGGTCACTAATGGGATATCCCAAGCTGTGAAAAAATAAATGAGGGGAGGGAGTGCAGAAAACAAAAGGAAAAGTTTATTTACCATAGCTGATTTTAAGACCTCCTCTCCAAATTTAGGAGAAAAAGGTCCAACTTGTAGTGCTTTAGGAAGGTATGGATGGAGCTCATGTGGCTGCCTTACAGATGTCCTGGATGGAAACTCCAGCTTGGCATGCCCAGGATGCAGCCACTGCTCTGTCGAATGAGCTTTGATGCCAAGGGTAAATCCTGCTGTGAAGATGAGTAGGCTTCCTTAATGCATGAGGTGATCCACCTCGCCACAGATGATTTAGCCGGCTTAGCCAATTCTCTTGCCTGCATATAGGGCTAGAAGGAAGTCTGTTTCCTGAGTTGGCTGTTCTGGAGATGTAGCATTTGATGCATCTAGCAACGTCCAAGTTGTGTAGGTTTCTTTCTTCCTCAGACTGAGGATAGCGTAGAAATAAGGAAGAATGATATCCTCGTTGATGTGGAATTCTGAAATGACTTTGGGAAGGAAAACGTCAAGCATCTTGATTCTAGTCTAGAAAGAGGAGATGATGTTGAGAGTCTTTATTTCTGAAATCTCCGCTACCCTCCTGGCTGAAGTGATGGCGAGTAGAAAAGCCAGTTTCCATGTGAGTTTGATGATAGAAATGGTTTCTATGGGCTCGAATGGTTCTCTATTAAAGCTTTTAATACTAAGATAAGTCCCATGGGGCCGGTTTTAGTCTTCTAGGTGGTTTGAGACGTCTCATGGCTCTAAAGAATCTGGTGACAAGAGGCTTTGTGGCCCATCTAGTTTCCGTAAGTGCTGAAAGGGCAGAAATTTGAGCCTTTAGAGAAGCTGGGGCTAAACCTTTTTCGAAACCCTCTTGTAGGAAATCCACGATGTGAGATTCTAAATTACTGAGACTGGTGGGGATCTGGAAGACACCACATTGTTGAAGGTTCCCCAGACTTTATAATATGTAGCTGATGTGGTGTTTTTCCTGGCCTGAAGTAAAGTGGATTGGTGGACTCTGATAGCCCCTTGTGCTTCAGTGTTTCCTTTTCAATAACCAGGCCATTAAAGATAGTGTTTCCGGTTCGTGAAGTTCACTGGGCCTTGTGACAATATGTTGGGTACACAAGGGAGATGAAAGGGTTCTGTCTGGCTCATCTCCTTCAATAAAGGAAACCATGGTCTCCTGGGCCACCATGGGGTTATAATGATTATCCTGGTGTGGGTCCTCCCAGATTTTCTGTAGCACCTTCCCTATCAGTGGAAAAGGAGGAATATGTAGGCCAGGTTGAACCTCCATTTGAAGGAGAAAGCATCCGTGAAGGTTGCCTTCTTGCTGGGGAATCTGGAGCAAAAAAATTTTACCTTGTGGTTGCGGGAAGGCCATTAGATCTATCGTGGATGACCAAATTTTTTCACTATTAGTTGAAATGTTTGAGGGTGAAGTGCATATTCTCCTGGGTGAATTCTGAATCTGCTCAGGTAGTCGCCTCGAGTTTCTGTTGGGATGGTAATAAATGGCTTTCAGATCCGCTAGGTTCGATTCTGCCCATAGCAGATTGACAGTTATGTTGAGGAGATGGAGGCTCCTGGTTCCACCCTTCCGATTTATGTATGAGACTGTTGTCGAGTTGTCTGATACAATGAGGACTGATCTGTCTGAGATGATGGAGAAAACTTGACAGGGCTAATTGAACAGCTTTCAGCTCCTTGAAATTTATTGATGTTCCTGTCATATAGGTTGGCCATGAACCCTGCACCCATTAGCCATGCAGTGTGCTCCCCACCCCGTAAGACTCGAATCTGTTGTAATGCGTTCCAATCTCTTTGCTCTAGTGAAATTGGTTTCAGGTTGAAGGATTCCTCCACCAATGCAAAGCTTGAATTGTTGATTCCTGAAGGTGAATTAGTTGGAGTGGTTTCTGACTTGTTTTTGCCATTGGTTGATTGGTTGTTGATACCATTTTCCCTAGGAGTTGTTGGCAGGATATAGCTGGTGATTCTTTTGGTTTGGGCCAGTGTTACTAATTTCTCTAAATCCTTTTTCTTTGACAGAGGGAGAGAAATCTGATGTAATTTCATGTCTAATGGGCTCCCAGAAAATCCAGGTTCTGTGATGGATTCAGTTGAGATTTTCCCAGTTTATCAGCCAGCCGTGTTCTTGTAAGTAAGAGAGGACTCGGTCCCTGCTGGCGAGACACGTCTGTGCAGAGTGGTTTCTTACTAGAATGTCCGTCTAGTATGAGAAAAGAAATGCCCTCCTTTCTTAAAGAGCAATTAGAGGGAGAGAGCCTTGGTGAAGATCTTGGTGCTGTTGCCAAACCGAACGGGAGTGCCCTGCACTGAAAATGGGTGTTTAGAATGAAGAACCTCAACTTCCGGGTGTTGAGGCAGTATGGGAATATGTAGTTATGCATCTTGGAGGTCTATTTTTGTTAACCAGTCGTTTTTCCTCAAGTGGAGAGATATGGAGTTCAAGTCTCCATTTTGAATGTTTTGATTTTTAAGAATGAGTTCAGTGCCTTTAAGTGGAGGATCGCTCTGTATTCGCCACAAGCATATGGCTCAAAGAGATAGAAGAAGCAGTCAATAAAGATGCCTCCAAAGACGACATCATCAATGCCATTAAAGATGTCAGACTGGCCAATGATTTCGGTTCAGACGCAGCTTTAGATAGTCTAAAATTTTCCTTTTCCTTTTCTCATACCTAGACGACATTCTAGTGAGAAACCACTCTGCACAGACGTGTCTCGCCAGCAGGGACAGAGTCCTCTCTTACTTACAAGAACACGGCTGGCTGATAAACTGGGGAAAATCTCAACTGAATCCATCACAGAACATGGATTTTCTGGGAGCCCATTTAGACATGAAATTACATCAGATTTCTCTCCCTCTGTCAAAGAAAAAGGATTTAGAGAAATTAGTAACACTGGCCCAAACCAAAAGAATCATCCCAGCTATATCCTGCCAACAACTCATAGGGAAAATGGTATCAACAACCAATCAACCAATGGCAAAAACAAGTCAGAAACCCACTCCAACTAATTCACCTTCAGGAATCAACAATTCAAGCTTTGCATTGGTGGAGGAATCCTTCCAACCTGAAACCAATTTCACTAGAGCAAAGAGATTGGATACGCATTACAACAGATTCCAGTCTTACGGGGTGGGGAGCACACTGCATGGCTCAATGGGTGCAGGGTTCATGGCCAACCTATATGACAGGAACATCGATAAATTTCAAGGAGCTGAAAGCTGTTCAATTAGCCCTGGTCAAGTTTTCTCCACTCATCTCAGACAGATCAGTCCTCATTGTATCAGACAACTCGACAACAGTCTCATACATAAATCGGAAGGGTGGAACCAGGAGCCTCCATCTCCTCAAACTGTCACTGTCAATTCTGCTATGGGCAGAATCGAACCTAGCGGATCTGAAAGCCATTTATTTACCATCCCAACAGAACATCGAGGCAGACTACCTGAGCAGATTCAGAATTCACCCAGGAGAATATGCTCTTCACCCTCAAACATTTCAACTAATAGTGAAAAAATTTGGTCATCCACAGATAGATCTAATGGCCTCTCCCCGCAACCACAAGGTAAAATTTTTTTGCTCCAGATTCCCCAGCAAGAAGGCAACCTTCACGGATGCTTTCTCCTTCAAATGGAGGTTCAACCTGGCCTACATATTTCCTCCTTTTCCACTGATAGGGAAGGTGCTACAGAAAATCTGGGAGGACCACACCAGGATAATCATTATAACCCCATGGTGGCCCAGGAGACCATGGTTTCCTTTATTGAAGGAGATGAGCCAGACAGAACCCTTTCATCTCCCTTGTGTACCCAACATATTGTCACAAGGCCCAGTGAACTTCACGAACCCGGAAACACTATCTTTAATGGCCTGGTTATTGAAAAGGAAACACTGAAGCACAAGGGGCTATCAGAGTCCACCATATCCACTTTACTTCAGGCCAGGAAAAACACCACATCAGCTACATATTATAAAGTCTGGGGAACCTTCAACAATTGGTGTCTTTCCAGATCCCCACCAGTCTCAGTAATCTTGGAATCTCACATCGTGGATTTCCTACAAGAGGGTTTCGAAAAAGGTTTAGCCCCAGCTTCTCTAAAGGCTCAAATTTCTGCCCTTTCAGCACTTACGGAAACTAGATGGGCCACAAAGCCTCTTGTCACCAGATTCTTTAGAGCCATGAGACGTCTCAAACCACCTAGAAGACTAAAACCGGCCCCATGGGACTTATCTCTAGTATTAAAAGCTTTAACTAGAGAACCATTCGAGCCCATAGAAACCATTTCTATCATCAAACTCACATGGAAACTGGCTTTTCTACTCGCCATCACTTCAGCCAGGAGGGTAGCGGAGATTTCAGAAATAAAGACCTCTCAACATCATCTCCTCTTTCTAGACTAGAAATCAAGATGCTTGACTGTTTCCTTCCCAAAGTCATTTCAGAATTCCACATCAACGAGGATATCATTCTTCCTTATTTCTACGCTAATCCTCAGTCTGAGGAAGAAAGAAACCTACACAACTTGGACGTTGCTAGATGCATCAAATGCTACATCTCCAGAACAGCCAACTTCAGGAAAACAGACTTCCTTCTAGCCCTATATGCAGGCAAAAGAATTGGCCTTAAGCCGGCTAAATCATCAGTGGCGAGGTGGATTACCTCATGCATTAAGGAAGCCTACTCATCATCACAGCAGGATTTACCCTCTGGCATCAAAGCTCATTCGACCAGAGCAGTGGCTGCATCCTGGGCATGCCAAGCTGGAGTTTCCATCCAGGACATCTGTAAGGCAGCCACATGGAGCTCCATCCATACCTTCCTAAAGCACTACAAGTTGGACCTTTCTTCTCCTAAATTTGGAGAGGAGGTCTTAAAATCAGCTATGGTTAAATAAACTTTTCCTTTTGTTTTCTGCACTCCCTCCCCTCATTTATTTTTTCACAGCTTGGGTATATCCCATTAGTGACCACTGCCATGGAAGGAATAGGAAATTAGAAAATTTGTCTCATACTTACCGAAATTTTCTTTTCCTTGACTGAACATGGCAGTGGTCACTAAGCTCCCTCCCCTCATTCAAGTCACGCTCGGGACAAATCCGGACTGGCTAGTGGGGGGGGGGAGGGCTCTCTTATAGCTTGCATACTTCCTGTCCTACCTGGGGATAGAGGGATTAACCCATTAGTGACCACTGCCATGTTCAGTCAAGGAAAATAAAATTTCGGTAAGTATGAGACAAATTTTCTGATTTATACCATACCAAAATCTCTTTTCCTTCAAACATTTTTTTTTCAACTATCTGCCTCCATTAGAAATGACTGTTTGGAAGATCACATAGTATAGTATTAAAGGTTGAATAAAGACATATGCCCATCTAATCCAAACTTACTCAGCAGAGGAAGGACATGATTTGATATTAATTAACACATTTCAAAACATGGACTTATAGGGCATGTCCACCTCTAAACTTATGAATCCAAATAAGTGCATAAGTGAGAAACACTGTTTACACAGTGTTCTTTGCCTTTCTGTGTATATGGATTTGTAGTTCTCGTTTAAAACCAAATTACTTAAAACATATCTCCTAGTACACAACAGGGATATAACCCATTTATACCTTTCCTGCTCCTCAAAGAGACCTATTTAAAATATAAAGAGGGAGGACAATGAGTACTAATGTTCGCTGGAACCTAAAATATGGTACTAGACCACACAGCCCTCTTCATGTGATATCTTCCATCCCCTCCACCTCATTTGTTTTATTCCCTTTGTACATTCTTCCTTGCTACAGCAACATTAATTGGCAAAGGCGCACTGGGTGCACGGTGGTTCTTTCAAACCACCACAGTATAATTTTTTTGTTGGTCTGTCTACTGCTTCTTTATATCGAATCTGAAGCATCTTACATTTCAGTTGCCAATCAAGTGCCTTATTATCAAAACTCTTCTACTGGGTGCCAGTGGTAGTTGGTATGTGTGAAATAATTTGTGGAAAATTCCCTTTCTTAGTGCTGCCTCATTGTGATTACGGAGCATTGCTTGCCCTCACAGAGTGCTGTGTCTGATAAAAGTGGATGTCAGGTTAAGAGTTGATGGGGGGGATACTAAGCCTGAGCAAAACAAGTACTGGATTGAAGGCATGCATCAATATACACACCTCAGAGTATGTGCTACTTACATTTAACCATTTACAGCTTCTTAGGCTGAGGCCACTCTATAAAGATCAAATGCAGATCACATGTACTGATTAGCGGTTCGCAGCGCAACACACGCCAACTCACCTAGTGTGGCCACAACAATTGGCCAACACTAGTGTGCGTTTTTAACACACGATCGGATCACGTGTTCAGATGCAGCAAGGTGGCCTAGCCCTTAAACAATGTGAAATATCCAAATAGTGCTGCATGCTCCAGAGACCATAAAAAAAAGTACTGGTCACTCCCTCTTTGAGCATGTAATCCTTTTTACATTGACAGCTTATTACTATACATACAGCTATGCAGAATGGTGTAATTTGGACAGCGCACTGGCAGCATTTAATACAACACAATGAAAGAAACCAGATATATTTCTATTTTATTTTAATAACCTATCCCAATAACATGATAGAATTAAGGGGAAAATCCTAGTTGGCAAATTTTAGATTCTGGCTTTAGATTCAGTTTGTTATATTTTTATTCATTATTATCTGTTCTCTGTCACAGCCTTAGTGCTCTGTACCATCTTTCTGAAACATTTTGTCACCCCTCCCCCCTTCTAGCTCTGACATTAAGCTGGTGACCAGCAACAGGACAAAGTACCTAGGGGCCTTTAAAAGGGAGCATTACTTTTGGCCAATATTTAGTGCAGTTTTAACCCTAAAACTATAAATTTGTGATTTGTAGTACCCAATTTCTTGTTTATTATTCTGCTTATTAAAACCCATTTTATTTACTTTTAAGTAAGAAATAATGCCCAAGTGTCTGAACCCACTATAGCACATTCTATTAATACAAATGGTGGAATATCATCTCTCATTCCTCCTTAATTATAAACAGACATCTTGATTGGGCTGTTTCTAAAGAAGGGATTTTTTTTAGGACTGTTCATAGATTATGAGCTCATGCCTTGACACTGTGTACAGCCATCTATAGACCACACTGTGGTTCAGCCATGTTGCTCTTAGGAATTAACAGGAACACAGAGTACTGTGTGCCATGGGTACTAAGGTCATAAATGAAATACAGAATGGCCAATTTATCAGAACAAACACAACCACTGCTAATACACACTCAGAAACACACATATGTATCAGTGAAAAATACTGAGTATGTTCTCATTTTCCTACTATTTCCTCTTCGCCCTCCTCTAATTTCTCATTCCCTCATCCCCCTTTGCACTGCCCCTTCTGATGCCCTTTTTTTTAACTCACTCACCTGCTGTGCTCGGAGCCTGCAGACTGGCTCTCTTTTTAAACGGCGATTTGCTTCCTGACATGTTGCTTGTGGGTATTCCTATACCACTGTTCCTTTTGTTTGTCTGTAATGTGCCTGCAAAAGATTGAGGGCTGTCTATTCGCTATATTTGTGTATAGCTATGAACATGTAGCTTTCAGAAATCTATGAGTGAGAGTATGCAGATTGTGGTGAAAAACCTCTAAAGATTGGAATCTAATTCTGTATGTGTTTGTGCATATCTGAGTGTTGATAGGAAAGGATAACAGGAAGGAGAAAGAGAAGGCTCGAAGAGTATCTGTTTTATGTGTGCCTGTGTGTATTTCTGTGTGGTTGGAGAACTGTTATTACAATTTTTATGAAATGCTCCTCCCCCTCTGCAAGCAACAGTGTAGGAGACTGAACACAGCAGGATGTGATTTCCTTTGTAGCTAGTGGTAAAAATTAAATGATCTATTTTTTTCTATATAGTCATTTTCTGCTGCAGGCCTGGCTAGCAAAACTATTTATTATGATTCTCTTGGAAAATTGCAGGACGAACATTTAGTTTGTACCCTTGCATATCCTTTGTTAACACATAGCCAACTGCAATGCAGAGACGAACGTGACCGACAATGTAGTAAAAGGCAGGTCTAAAAAGAAATATGCAACAATGCCATTAATACCGATATTTTCCCTCTATACCTTCTAATGCAGGATTTGATCCAGGAAGATATTTGACCATATAATGTAGATTATTGTATTATAATTATAGTTATTGTATTATTTACTTTTAATTACGTGATGGAATACAGCTGTGGCACAAAACTGCTGGAATAGCAAAAGTTTGTTTCCCATTAATCTGAATGTAATTAAAACAGAAACACTATGAAGAAAATATAGCAACACAACACTTTTTCTAAAGGAGGACAATCAAATAATAAATTAATTTCAGGTGAATTTGCATGTAAAGAGGATCTAAACCACTATATTACTAACCTCTGAAACTCTAGTTTCAGAGGTTAGTAATAGTTGCCTAAAAATGTATGTGATTATTGGTTCTGCTCCTCTTTTGTTCCCCAAGCTCCTCTGCTTCTGGTGACACCTCCCTGTGAGCCAAATCTTTATTTGGCACCACTCCCATAGACTTGAATGGGGCAAAGGACCATGGGATACAGGAAGAAGCAAAGCATACAAAAAATAAATAGTTAAACATTCAAAATGAAAATGTATAGCAGATAAATTGGGAGATCTATTATCGCAAATCTCCACTTCTCACCTTTCTGCAATGCAGTACCAGACGTAAACGCGACTGGTATTGCATTGCGGGATCGCGGAAAGGCAGGAATTTGCGCTGCATTTTAGCCCCATACAGTCCCGTGTTAAGTTTCCCGTTACAAGGCAACTCAAAACTTCAAAAACAGTATTGTATTGGGCGCACTGCGCTATTTCCAAAAATATTTAGAAATGGCACAGTGCCCTTGAATATGAGTAAAACCCATGTTAACCTAATATTACATTGGGTTAATGAAGTTTTTACACGCATTTTAACATTATTAAATCTCCCTGAAGGTTCTCATTAAATGGACATTACCCAAACTTAATATACCATTAGATATTCATTCTCCTTTAAAGGGCATGTCCACCCCCAAAACTATAATCCCCCCCACTACTGGCCCTATTATGTAGTGTAGTTTAATCCTTACCTCACATTCCAGCTCCATATGGTTCTCCTGTAGTCCCCCCCCAAAGTCCCCAAAACTGCCCACCAGGAGGATAGCAGAGTCCATATAGGACTCTGCCTCCTACCTGGCCACCGGGGGAAGTTTGGCGTGTGTACTGCAGCCCTTCTCCCCCCTCCCTCCCTCTCCCTCCCGATTAGGATTCCCTCCCCCTACCATAAAACCCTTTTTACCAAACATTCCCCCTGTCCCCCCAGCCCCAACCGCTCTATTAGTAATATCAGAAAATGCCCAAAACATTGCTTACCTTCCCTCTTGCCTCCGTCACACTGAACTCCCGGCAGCCGCGTCCGTGATTGGCTGCCGCTCAGCCAATCACAGACGCGACTGACGGTCCCGCCCCTCTGCTTGCATTTTCTCGCAAGCAGAGGGCCTGGCAGTGCGGCGGAGGAAAGAGGGAAGGTAAGTAAAGTTTTGGGAATTTTCTGATATTACTAACATTGCGGTTGGGGGCTGGGGGGACAGGGGGAATGTTTGGTCAAAAATATTTCAGAAGGGTGGACATACCCTTTAAAGAGCAAGTCCAACCCTCAAATTAAAAAATACATGCAGATAAATCACTCCCCAAACCCCTAAACTGTAATAGTTGGAAAGCTAAAATATATTAGACTAACCTAAAATGCTGCACAAAGTCCAGTTGCCCCTGAATCTGCTTCCTGGATCTTCCAGTTAACAATTGTCAGTTATGGATTTGACAGTTGACATCACGGCCAATGTCTAAATGCTAATCCCCTAGCTGCCTCATCTGAGTATGCTCAAGCTCATGAAAAGCTTACTAAATTGCTCAGTTTCCATGAGGTATCCAGAAACATGGATGGATATTGCCTTATATTATACAATATTGGTAAGATTGTATGAAGATTGTGAAATAAGATTGTATGGCCAGCTTTATTCAGTAGTAAGAATAGATGGGTGCAGCTTTTAGGTGGGTACATACTGTAACAATCTGTCAAAGATGACAGACAGAATCTGCAATATTTGACATGTCTGAGTACACACAGTCACAATAATACTCCCTATATAAATTACAGGGAGAATGTTCGTGACTGCCATGCTTTACCTACCTGAGCTGACCGCAAACTAGTGATAATTTTTCGTTCAAAACTACCATTACCGACACAGTATATTTGTCGGCATTGGAAACGATCATTACGGCCATAAACACTTTCCCTGAAAAAGGGTCAATCCTATTGGTTCTGACGGGATTGGCCCTTTATCGGGAATGTCTGCATCCAGCTTTAGGGAGCGAGCTTTTAGTGAGAGCAAAAGGACAGATGAACAGGTATGTGGCTTATCTCTCACACGTAAGGAGTGGGTAATCATTGTCAAACAGATTTGCAAACCTACTTCTGCATTTTGCAAACAAACAAACCATTGGCATGCCAGTTACACTGATAAATGTGTTAAATAAATATGTCCCTATATGGCATAGCAGAAATACAAACTTAGGTTATATGCACATGGCACAAAATTTCAGGCCAGTTTACAGAAAATAACATTCTGATACTGTGGAAAGTTTAAAATATCAGAAATGCCTCTTTATTCCCACCAGACAGACAACCAATATGGTTAACAGATATGGTAATCTGGTGGGGGGAAAATGGTTGGTGTGTACTGTAGATGACCGGTGAAACTTTGGTGATCACCACAACTAAAAGATTTTGGTCAAACTTTCTTCCAAATCAGACAAATAATATTTTTCTCCACGATCCGCTGTATTAAATGCCAGGTGGTAGGTCTTGGAAAAGATACCTGCAGGGGGCCCAGGACACTGTAATTATGCTACTGAATCATCTGTAGATATGAAGGTTTATGCTTTTTTTTATAAATGCTGTAATAAGGCTTGCAAGAAAGCAATTAAACTAGCAAAACTAGAAAATGAAATACGGATAGCTGAACAAAGCAAGACATACATAGTAACATATTAAATGAGGTTGAATAAAGACATACGTCCATCTAGTCCAACCTTTATAGCATACTCATTAAAGGGTATGTCCACCCTAAAAAGAATTTTTTAATATAAGATTCCCCCTGCCAGCCCAGCCCCAACCGCTATATTTATATGTTTAGAAAGCTCCCCAAACTTTACTTACCTCCCCTCTTTCCTCCGCCGCGCTCCCGGCCCTCTGCTTGCGAGAAAATGCAAGCAGAGGGATGGGACCGGCAGTCGCGTCTGTGGTTGGCTGAGCGGCAGCCAATCACGGACGCGGCTGCCGGGAGCTCATTTCGGCGGAGGAAAGAGGAGAGGTAAGTAAAGTTTGGGGAGCTTTCTAAACATATGGTAAGTAAGTTTGGGGAGCTTTTCTAAACATATAAATATAGCGGTTGGGGCTGGCTGGCAGGGGAGGGAATCTTATATTAAAAAATTCTTTTTAGGGTGGACATACCCTTTAATGAGTATGCTATAAAGGTTGGACTAGATGGACGTATGTCTTTATTCAACCTCATTTAATATGTTACTATGTATGTCTTGTTTGTTCAGCTATCGTATTTCATTTTCTAGTTTTGCTAGTTTAATTGCTTTCTTGCAAGCCTTATTACGCATTATAAAAAAAAGCATAAACCTTCATATCACAGATGATTCAGTAGCATAATTACAGTGTCCTGGGCCCCCTGCAGGTATCTTTTCCAAGACCTACCACCTGGCATTTAATACAGCGGATCGTGGAGAAAAATATTATTTGTCGATTTGGAAGAAGTTTGACCAAAATCTTTTAGTTGTGGTGTGATCACCAAAGTTTCACCGGTCATCTACAGTACACACCAACCATTTTCCCCCCACCAGATTACCATATCTGTTAACCATATTGGTTGTCTGTCTGGTGGGAATAAAGAGGCATTTCTGATATTTTTAACTTTCCACAGTATCAGAATGTTATTTTCTGTAAACTGGCCTGAAATTTTGTGCCATGTGCATATAAACTAAGTTTGTATTTCTGCTATGCCATATAGGGACATATTTATTTAACACATTTATCAGTGTAACTGGCATGCCAATGGTTTGTTGTTTGCAAAATGCAGAAGTAGGTTTGCAAATCTGTTTGACAATGATTACCCACTCCTTACGTGTGAGAGATAAGCCACATACCTGTTCATCTGTCCTTTTGCTCTCACTAAAAGCTCGCTCCCTAAAGCTGGATGCAGACATTCCCGATAAAGGGCCAATCCCGTCGAACCATAGGATTGACCCTTTTTCAGGGAAAGTGTTTATGGCCGTATGATCGTTTCCAATGCCGACAAATATACTTGTCGGTAATGGTAGTTTTGAACGAAAAATTATCACTAGTTTGCGGTCAGCTCAGGTAGGTAAAGCATGGCAGTCACGACATTCTCCCTGTAATTTATATAGGGAGTTTATTGTGACTGTGTGTACTCAGACATGTCAAATATTGCAGATTCTGTCTGTCATCTTTGACAGATTGTTACAGTATGTACCCACCTAAAAGCTGCACCCATCTATTCTTACTAATGAATAAAGCTGGCCATACAATCTTATTTCACAATCTTCATACATCTTACCAATATTGTATAATATAAGGCAATATCCATCCATGTTTCTGGATACCTCATGGAAACTGAGCAATTTAGTAAGCTTTTCATGAGCTTGAGCATACTCAGATGAGGCAGCTAGGGGATTAGCATTTAGACTTGGCCGTGATGTCAACTGTCAAATCCATAACTGACAATTGTTAACTGGAAGATCCAGGAAGCAGATTCAGGGGCAACTGGACTTTGTGCAGCATTTAGGTTAGTCTAATATATTTTAGCTTTCCACTATTACAGTTTAGGGGTTTGGGGAGTGATTTATCTGCATGTATTTTTAATTTGAGGGTTGGACTTGCTCTTTAAAGGGTATGTCCACCCTTCTGAAATATTTTGACCAAACATTCCCCCTGTCCCCCCAGCCCCCAACCGCAATGTTAGTAATATCAGAAAATTCCCAAACTTTACTTACCTTCCCTCTTTCCTCCGCCGCACTGCAGGCCCTCTGCTTGCGAGAAAATGCAAGCAGAGGGGCGGGACCGTCAGTCGCGTCTGTGATGGCTGAGCGGCAGCCAATCACGGACGCGGCTGCCGGGAGTTCAGTGTGACGGAGGCAAGAGGGAGGTAAGCAATGTTTGGGCATTTTCTGATATTACTAATAGAGCGGTTGGGGCTGGGGGACAGGGGGAATGTTTGGTAAAAAGGGTTTTATGGTAGGGGAGGGGAATCCTAATCGGATGGGAGGGAGGGAGGGGGGAGAGGGAGAAGGCTGCAGTACACACGCCAAACTTCCCCCGGTGGCCAGGTAGGAGGCAGAGTCCTATATGGACTCTGCTATCCTCCTGGTGGGCAGTTTTGGGGACTTTGGGGGGGACTACAGGAGAACCATATGGAGCTGGAATGTGAGGGTAAGGATTAAACTACACTACATAATAGGGCCGTAGTGGGGGGGATTATAGTTTTGGGGTGGACATGCCCTTTAAAGAGAGAATGAATGAATATCTAATGGTATATTAAGTTTGGGTAATGTCCATTTAATGAGAACCTTCAGGGAGATTTAATAATGTTAAAATGCGTGTAAAAACTTCATTAACCCAATGTAATATTAGGTTAACATGGGTTTTACTCTATATTAAGGGCACTGTGCCATTTCTAAATATTTTTGGAAATAGCGCAGTGCGCCCAATACAATACTGTTTTTGAAGTTTTGAGTTGCCTTGTAACGGGAAACTTAACACGGGACTGTATGGGGCTAAATGCAGCGCAAATTCCTGCCTTTCCGCGATCCCGCAATGCAATCCAGTGCGCGTTTACGTCTGGTACTGCATTGCAGAAAGGTGAGAAGTGGAGATTTGCGATAATAGATCTCCCAATTTATCTGCATAACATTTCATTTTGAATGTTTAACTATTTATTTTTTGTATGCTTTGCTTCTTCCTGTATCCCATGGTCCTTTGCCCCATTCAAGTCTATGGGAGTGGTGCCAATAAAGATTTGGCTCACAGGGAGGTGTCACCAGAAGCAGAGGAGCTTGGGGAACAAAAGAGGAGCAGAACCAATAATCACATACATTTTTAGGCAACTATTACTAACCTCTGAAACTAGAGTTTCAGAGGTTAGTAATATAGTGGTTTAGATCCTCTTTACATGCAAATTCACCTGAAATTAATTTATTATTTGATTGTCCTCCTTTAGAAAAAGTGTTGTGTTGCTATATTTTCTTCATAGTGTTTCTGTTTTAATTACATTCAGATTAATGGGAAACAAACTTTTGCTATTCCAGCAGTTTTGTGCACACAGCTGTATTCCATCACGTAATTAAAAGTAAATAATACATAACTATAATTATAATACAATAATCTACATTATATGGTCAAATATCTTCCTGGATCAAACCTGCATTAGAAGGTATAGAGGGAAAATATCGGTATTAATGGCATTGTTGCATATTTCTTTTTAGACCTGCCTTTTACTACATTGTCGGTCACGTTCGTCTCTGCATTGCAGTTGGCTAGTGTTAACAAAGGATATTGCAAGGGTACAAACTAAATGTTCGTCTGCAATTTTCCAGAGAATCATAATAAATAGTTTTGCTAGCCAGGCTGCAGCAGAAAATGACTATATAGAAAAAAATAGATCATTTAATTTTTACCACTAGCTACAAAGGAAATCACATCCTGCTGTGTTCAGTCTCCTACACTGTTGCTTGCAGAGGGGGAGGAGATTTCATAAAAATTGTAATAACAGTTCTCCAACCACACAGAAATACACACAGCACACATAAAACAATACTCTTCGAGCCTTCTCTTTCTCCTTCCTGTTATCCTTTCCTATCAACACTCAGATATGCACAAACACATACAGAATTAGATTCCAATCTTTAGAGGTTTTTCACCACAATCTGCATACTCTCACTCATAGATTTCTGAAAGCTACATGTTCATAGCTATACACAAATATAGCGAATAGACAGCTCAATCTTTTGCAGGCACATTACAGACAAACAAAAGGAACAGTGGTATAGGAATACCCACAAGCAACATGTCAGGAAGCAAATCGCCGTTTAAAAGAGAGCCAGTCTGCAGGCTCCGAGCACAGCAGGTGAGTGAGTTAAAAAAAAGGGCATCAGAAGGGGCAGTGCAAAGGGGATGGGGAATGAGAAATTAGAGGAGGGCGAAGAGGAAATAGATGGAAAATGAGAACATACTCAGTATTTTTCACTGATACATATGTGTGTTTCTGAGTGTGTATTAGCAGTCGTGGTTGTGTTTGTTCTGATAAATTGGCCATTCTGTATTTCATTTATGACTTAGTACCCATGGCACACAGTACTCTGTGTTCCTGTTAATTCCTAAGAGCAACATGGCTGAACCACAGTGTGGTCTATAGATGGCTGTACACAGTGTCAAGCATGAGCTCATAATCTATGAACAGTCCTAAAAAAAATCCTTCTTTAGAAACAGCCCAATCAAGATGTCTGTTTATAATTAAGGAGGAATGAGAGATGATATTCCACCATTTGTATTTAATAGAATGGCTATAGTGGGTTCAGACACTGGGCATTATTTCTTACTTAAAAGTAAATAAATGGGTTTTAATAAGCAGAATAATAAACAAGAAATTGGGGTATACAAATCACAAATTTATAGTTTTAGGGTTAAAACTGCACTAAAATTGGCCAAAAGTAATGCTCCCTTTTAAAGGCCCCTAGGTACTTTGTCCTTTGCTGGTCACCAGCTTATAGTCAGAGCTAGAAGGGGGGAGGGGTGACAAAATGTTTCAGAAAGATGGTACAGAGCACTAAGGCTGTGACAGAGAACAGATAATAATGAATAAAATATAAACAAACTGAATCTAAAGCCAGAATCTAAAATTGCAACTAGGATTTTCCCCTTAATTCTATCATGTTATTGGGATAGGTTATTAAAATAAAATAGAAATATATCTGGTTTCTTTCATTGTGTTGTATTAAATGCTGCCAGTGCGCTGTCCAAATTACACCATTCTGCATAGCTGTTGTATAGTAATAAGCTGTCAATGTAAAAAGGATTACATGCTCAAAGAGGGAGTGACCAGTACTTTTTTTTATGGTCTCTGAGCATGCAGCACTATTGGATATTTCACATTGTTTAAGGGCTAGGCCACCTTGCTGCATCTGAACACGTGTCCGATCGATTGTGTTAAAAACGCACACTAGTGTTGGCCAATTGTTGTGGCCACACTAGGTGAGTTGGCGTTGTTGCGCTGCGAACCGCTAATCAGTACATGTGATCTGCATTTGATCTTTATAGAGTGGCCTCAGCCTAAGAAGCTGTAAATGGTTAAATGTAAGTAGCACATACTCTGAGGTGTGTATATTGATGCATGCCTTCAATCCAGTACTTGTTTTGCTCAGGCTTAGTATCCCCCCCATCAACTCTTAACCTGACATCCACTTTTATCAGACACAGCACTCTGTGAGGGCAAGCAATGCTCCGTAATCACATGAGGCAGCACTAAGAAAGGGAATTTTCCACAAATTATTCACACATACCAACTACCACTGGCACCCAGTAGAAGAGTTTTGATAATAAGGCACTTGATTGGCAACTGAAATGTAAGATGCTTCAGATTCGATATAAAGAAGCAGTAGACAGACCAACAAAAAAATTATACGTGGTGGTTTGAAAGAACCACCGTGCACCAGTGCGCCTTTGCCAATTAATGTTGCTGTAGCAAGGAAGAATGTACAAAGGGAATAAAACAAATATGAGTGAGGGGATGGAAGATATCACATGAAGAGGGCTGTGTGGTCAGTACCATATTTTAGGTTCCAGCGAACATTAGTACTCATTGTCCTCCCCTTTATATTTTAAATAGGTCTCTTTGAGGAGCAGGAAAGGTATAAATGGGTTATATCCCTGTTGTGTACTAGGAGTATATGTTTAAGTAATTTGGTTTTAAACGAGAAACTACAAATCCATATACAAGAAAGGCAAAGAACACTGTGTAACAGTGTTTCTCATATGCACTTATTTGGATTCATAAGTTTAGAGGTGGACATGCCCTATAAGTCCATGTTTTGAAATGTGTTAATTAATATCAAATCATTGTCCTTCCTCTGCTGAGTAAGTTTGGATTAGATGGGCATATGTCTTTATTCAACCTTTAATAATATACTATGTGATCTTCCAAACAGTCATTTCTAATGGAGGCAGATAGTTGAAAAAAAAATTTTGAAGGAAAGAGATGGATTTGGTATGGTTATAAATCAGAAAATTGTTCTCATACTTACCGAAATTTTATTTTCCTTGACTGAACATGGCAGTGGTCACTAATGGGTTAATCCCTCTATCCCCAGGTAGGACAGGAAGTATGCAAGCTATAAGAGAGCCCTCCCCCCCCCCACTAGCCAGTCCGGATTTGTCCCGAGCGTGACTTGAATGAGGGGAGGGAGCTTAGTGACCACTGCCATGTTCAGTCAAGGAAAAGAAAATTTCGGTAAGTATGAGACAAATTTTCTAATTTCCTATTCCTTCCATGGCAGTGGTCACTAATGGGATATACCCAAGCTGTGAAAAATAAATGAGGGGAGGGGTGCAGAAAACAAAAGGAAAAGTTTATTTAACCATAGCTGATTTTAAGACCTCCTCTCCAAATTTAGGAGAAGAAAGGTCCAACTTGTAGTGCTTTAGGAAGGTATGGATGGAGCTCCATGTGGCTGCCTTACAGATGTCCTGGATGGAAACTCCAGCTTGGCAGCCCAGGATGCAGCCACTGCTCTGGTCGAATGAGCTTTGATGCCAGAGGGTAAATCCTGCTGTGAGATGAGTAGGCTTCCTTAATGCATGAGGTGATCCACCTCGCCACAGATGATTTAGCGGCTTAAGGCCAATTCTCTTGCCTGCATATAGGGCTAGAAGGAAGTCTGTTTTCCTGAAGTTGGCTGTTCTGGAGATGTAGCATTTGATGCATCTAGCAACGTCCAAGTTGTGTAGGTTCTTTCTTCCTCAGACTGAGGATTAGCGTGAGAAATAAGGAAGAATGATATCCTCGTTTGATGTGGAATTCTGAAATGACTTTGGGAAGGAACAGTCAAGCATCTTGATTTCTAGTCTAGAAAGAGGAGATGATGTGAGAGGTCTTTATTTCTGAAATTCCGCTACCCTCCTGGCTGAAGTGATGGCGAGTAGAAAGCCGTTTCCATGTGAGTTTGATGATAGAAAGGTTTCTATGGGCTCGAATGGTTCTCTAGTTAAAGCTTTTAATACTAGAGATAAGTCCATGGGGCCGGTTTTAGTCTTCTAGGTGGTGTGAGACGTCTCATGGCTCTAAAGAATCTGGTGACAAGAGGCTTTGTGGCCCATCTAGTTCCGTAAGTGCTGAAAGGGCAGAAATTTGAGCCTTTGAGAAGCTGGGGCTAAACCTTTTTCGAAACCCTCTTGTAGGAAATCACGATGTGAGATTCTAAGATTACTGAGACTGGTGGGGATCTGGAAAGACACCAATTGTTGAAGGTTCCCCAGACTTTATAATATGTAGCTGATGTGGTGTTTTTCCTGGCCTGAAGTAAGTGAGTGGATATGGTGGACTCTGATAGCCCCTTGTGCTTCAGTGTTTCCTTTTCATAACCAGGCCATTAAAGATAGTGTTTCCGGGTTCGTGAAGTTCACGGGGCCTTGTGACAATATGTTGGGTACACAAGGGAGATGAAAGGGTTCTGTCTGGCTCATCTCCTTCAATAAAGGAAACCCATGGTCTCTGGGCCACCATGGGGTTATAATGATTATCCTGGTGTGGTCCTCCCAGATTTTCTGTAGCACCTTCCCTATCAGTGGAAAAGGGAAATATGTAGGCCAGGTTGAACCTCCATTTGAAGGAGAAAGCATCCGTGAAGGTTGCCTTCTTGCTGGGGAATCTGGAGCAAAAAAATTTTACCTTGTGGTTGCGGGGAGAGGCCATTAGATCTATCTGTGGATGACCAAATTTTTCACTTTAGTTGAAATGTTTGAGGGTGAAGTGCATATTCTCCTGGGTGAATTCTGAATCTGCTCAGGTAGTCTGCCTCGATGTTCTGTTGGGATGTGTAAATAAATGGCTTTCAGATCCGCTAGGTTCGATTCTGCCCATAGCAGAATTGACAGTGATGTTTGAGGAGATGGAGGCTCCTGGTTCCACCCTTCGATTTATGTAGAGACTGTGTCGAGTTGTCTGATACAATGAGGACTGATCTGTCTGAGATGAGTGGGGAGAAAACTTGACCAGGGCTAATTGAACAGTTTCAGCTCCTTGAAATTTATTGATGTTCCTGTCATATAGGTTGGCCATGAACCCTGCACCCATTGAGCCATGCAGTGTGCTCCCCACCCCCGTAGACATCGAATCTGTTGTAATGCGTATCCAATCTCTTTGCGTGAAATTGGTTTCAGGTTGGAAGGATTCCTCACCAATGCAAAGCTTGATTGTTGATTCCTGAAGGTGAATTAGTTGGAGTGGGTTTCTGACTTGTTTTTGCCATTGGTTGATTGGTTGTTGATACCATTTTCCCTATGAGTGTTGGCAGGATATAGCTGGGATTCTTTTGGTTTGGGCCAGTGTTACTAATTTCTCTAAATCCTTTTTTGACAGAGGGAGAGAAATCTGATGTAATTTCATGTCTAAATGGGCTCCCAGAAAATCCATGTTCTGTGATGGATTCAGTTGAGATTTTCCCAGTTATCAGCCAGCCGTGTTCTTGTAAGTAAGAGAGGACTCTGTCCCTGCTGGCGAGACACGTCTGTGCAGAGTGGTTTCTTACTAGAATGTCGTTCTAGGTATGAGAAAAGGAAATGCCCTCCGTTCTTAAAGAGGCAATTAGAGGGGAGAGGACCTTGGTGAAGATTCTTGTGCTGTTGCCAACCGAACGGGAGTGCCCTGCACTGAAAAGGGGTGTTTAGAATGAAGAACCTCAGGAACTTCCGGTGTTGAGGCAGTATGGGAATATGTAGTTATGATCTTGGAGGTCTATTTTTGTTAACCAGTCGTTTTCTCAAGTGGAGAGATATGGAGTTCAAGGTCTCCATTTTGAATGTTTTGATTTTTAAGAATGAGTTCAGTGCCTTTAAGTGGAGGATCGCTCTGTATTCTCCTGATGTTTTCTTCTTTAAAAATAAGCGAGAGTATACCCCTGAAGTGATTTGTTGTTCTGGAATCAGCTCTATGACATTCTTTTTTAATAGATCTGAAATGACTTCCTGTAAGGCCTGGATTGCTGAAGGTGTTTTTGGCGAGTTTGATACTGTGAAATGGTCTGAAGGAGTTGTTCTGAACTGTAAGTGGTGACCTAGGGATATTGTTTCCAATACCCACTTGTCCTTCGTAGTGTGAGCCTAGACAGGGCTGAAGGTCGAGAGTCTCCCGCCCACCTTGCTCTGAGGGGCTCTCGCACCTTCATAAGGTTTTTTTCCCTTCCCTTTAGTTTTTGGAACGAAAGAGCGGGGATTGATTCATTTTCATGGTCTATGGGATAAATTTTCCCGGTCTGTAAGCTCTTGCATCTTTGAATGTCATTGACTCTTTCCTGGGGGAATGTCTAAACTTGGGTTTAGACTGCGGTAAAAAGCTGAATTCCTTGCTATGGATTCATCCAGTTTTTTCCCGAAGAGTAGTTCACCTTCGAAGGGTATGCTTAGAAGGCTCATTTTTGAAGGTATGTCCGCCCTCCATTGTCGTAGCCATAGAGACCTTCTGGAGAGAGTAGAGAGTGCTATGAACTGGCGGGAATTTAGACTATCTAAAGCTGCATCTGAACTGAAGTCATTGGCAAGTCTGACATCTTTAATGGCATTGATGATGTCGTCTTTGGAGGCCTCTTTATTGACTGCTTCTTCTATCTCTTTGAGCCATATGCTTGTGGCTTTGGATAGATCCACTGCTGCAATGGCAGGACGAAGAGAAGCCCTGCCCAAGGTATGATTTTTTGAGAATAGCATCTGCTTGCGATCCATAGGATCTTTCAAGTAACTCCCTCTTCTACCGGAAGGAGGGTTCTTCTTTGATAATCTGGACATTGCTGCATCTAGTCTGGGGATGTTGTCCAGAACTTACTGTCTTCCGCCTGAATAGGATATTTGCTGGCCATCGCTGGAGATAAGTTGAATTTCCTGTCGGGATCTTCCCACTTCATCTGAGATTATTTTCGCCATTACTGGGTGAAGAAATAATGTGCTCTTAGATGTCTGTGGAAGCAAACATTTTGTCTGAAGTGGATGGTGCATTGGGCTCATCCTCACATAATAAGGTGGCTCTCATGGCCTTGATTAGATTTTGTACAGGCGGAAAACATGTGTCTGTATCATGTATTCAGCGACTTGCATATCTCCACTCTGAGATGTAGTAAGCGAGATGGTTCAAAGAGATTGATGTTCTGTTGAGTTGAGGTCTGCTTCTGTGGTTCTGATGGAAGTTTGTCTAACACGGTGTTTGTGTGATTTGTTGAACCATAGTGTCCATCATGCAGGACATGGACTCCTTGACCCACTGGTTTACATCCTGCTTTTGTTGTCTTTGTCAATAAAGAAAGCAGCAATGCAGTCTTCACAAAACTTTTTGTGTGAGATGGCAGGATTGTTGCAGGATAAGCATTCCGATTGATTTCCTGTGTTTTCCGGTATCTTTGTAGCGAGATGAATCACTGAAATAGAAATTAAGATAATGAGTAAAATTCCCCCCCCCAGTTTTTTTTTTTTTTTTTACTTACCTTGTTGCTCACCCCCTAGTCCTTGATCTTGAACGTGAGCGGGTGCCCCTGGAGCTCATGATCACTGATGATGCAATGGAAATTCTCAATATTAACATTCCACTGAAAATTAAATCAGCTGAAAAAGGATGTCTGATATAGGTAGATCAACACATGAGTACTTGTTGAATGGAGAAAACCCTTCAGACAAGCCACTGACCAAGAGGATGGCACTGGATTGTGGGAAGCCGCATACAACCGGGAGAACAGAGTTCCCGCATTGAGTTTAAAAGAACGCGATGACGTCATTGGTCATGCGCCGTACAACCCGGAGAGAAACCGAAAGACCCTAGAACAGGGCGTGTGCGTGCGTTGGGATTGCTCTACCACCTACCTAGGAGTGAGGCAATCCGGGTGATCAAGAGAAGGGGACACCATTTGTTCAGATGAGGGGTGAGTGCTTGCAAATCGGTCGCGCGAGGGACCGGAAGAAGGACTGGCTAGTGGGGGGGGGGAGGGCTCTCTTATAGCTTGCATACTTCCTGTCCTAACTGGGGATAGAGGGATTAACCCATTAGTGACCACTGCCATGGAGGAATAGGAAAATGTGGTAATCATCAGGAAGTTAAGAGCCTCCATTATATACATGTTTTATACAGATTTATGGAATTTTTTTTTTCAAATTAGAGGCAGTATCATTTACATTAATGCATCTCTATAACTATAAATGTTTAACCGTGCTTCTTGTGTGCCACTTATTGCTGCTGTACCTGCTACAATCCCTTGACTTCTATAGCAATAGAAATAACATATATACCGTGAACAATGTCTTGGAAAGCACAACTAGGTCAGAAAACCCTGACTTTTATCTGTCTATTATCCCACCCAAGGCAAAGCTACCATTCCAGTTAACTAAAACAGACCCTGCTCATCCCTCCAAAACATGCATCTTGCTCTCATGGGACTTAGGTTGCTTAATGGCACCCAGCCCATTCATTCCTACACCTTACGTCTTCCCTACTATCTATCTGCTTACTGCTTGTGGAATATATTAAGGATCTGGAAGTGAGTATTTGTTAAACTAATTAGCTACAAATTGTTCCCTATACTTTCTAGGTTTTAATATATGTAAAATAGTGTAAAAATAGTTTCACAGCAGTGAATAAGCCAAATTTCAAAACACAAGAGAACATAAAACTCGGTAACAACTTACCTCCCCTCTTTCCTCCGCCGCGCTCCCGGCCCTCTGCTTGCGAGAAAATGCAAGCAGAGGGATGGGACCGGCAGTCGCGTCTGTGGTTGGCTGAGCGGCAGCCAATCACGGACGCGGCTGCCGGGAGCTCATTTCGGCGGAGGAAAGAGGAGAGGTAAGTAAAGTTTGGGGAGCTTTCTAAACATAGAAATATAGCGGTTGGGGCTGGGGGGACAGGGGCAATACTATAGATTAAGGGTTTTACACTAGGGGGAGGGAATCCTGAGAGGGAGGGGGAGAAGGGCTGCAGTACGCATGCCAAACTTCTCCCGGAGGCCAGGTAGGAGGCAGAGTCCTATATGGACTCTGCTATCCTCCTGGTGGGCAGTTTTTGGGACTTTGGGGGGGGAGTACAGGAGAACCATATGGAGCTGGGATGTGAGGTAAGGATTACCCTACACTACATGATGGGGCCAGTAGTTGGGGGGATTATAGTTTTGGGGGTGGACATGCCCTTTAACCCTACCTAACAGACGATCCAGAGGTAGGCATAAAAAAATCTGAAAAGGAGGGGAAAAAAACCCTTGTGACTTCAAATGGCAATTGGCAGGATCCCTAGATCAACTAGAACTGTATGTATTAATACCAGTAATATTAAATATTTTTTAGATTTATAAACTTATCCAGCGCACTTTTAAATCTATTCCATTAAATAGCCATTACCACATCTGGTGGAAGACAGAGTCCTCTGATATGACCTATTAGCAAACAATGCACCCAGGGGTGTTCCTAGGGTTTTTGACACCTGAAACAACTTTTAAATGCTGCCTATTGGCAGGGGGTGGTTATTGCACGTGAAGCGGGCATGGCTTTATCAGGTAACATAGGCATGGTTTGTGTAGGTGGGTGTGGTGTGCTGACTAACACTGAATGGTGAACTGGAGGGCTGACTTAACACTGACTGGTGGACTGAAGGGGTGACTTAGCATTGATTGGTGGACTGGTGCTGTATTACAGGAAGGAGGAACTGCCGCCTTTTAAGTATTTTACAGGGGAGTGCCCTGAGCAAATATTTCAGATTGCTTCATGGTAGGGGCACCCCTGAATGCACCAGAGAGTTTATTGTATGGCCCATTAATATATTTTTATGAAGTGACCATATCCCTGCACAAACATTGCTACTCCAATGCAAACATCCCTAACTTGTCTAATCTGCGTGCATAGTCAAGCCCCTTCATTCCCCTTATTATTTTAGTTGCCCTTCTCTGAACCCCTTCCATTTCCAAGATGTACCTTTTGTATATGGTATTCTAAAAATGCACCATATATTCCAAAAGGAGGCCCAACCAATAGATCCCCAGGGCCTGATGAAATATATCCTTGTATACTAAGAGAGATCCAGTTTTGTTTATACCACGGTTCCTTATCTTTTCAGATTCTCTTTTATCTGGTGGTATTTATAGATAATATAGATTTGAAAAAAAGCTGGTGTAATACCAATATTCAAAAAAGGTAGTCATTCACAGCCTGGTAACTATAGACCTGTAAGTCTAACATCAGTGGCAGGAAATATACTGGAAACTTTGTTATGGATCATATTCTGTACTTTGTCTCCAGAACTGATCTTATAATTAGTAAGTCAGCATGGATTTGTGAGAAATAGATATTGTCAAACTAAGTTGCTTGGCTTTCATGAAAAGGTGAGATTCTGGCATAGGTCTGTTGGCCTTAAAAAAATGTGTTCATGTATAGAGAATTGGTTGTTAGATCACGTACAGAGAGTAGTGGTCAATGAAGCTTCAAGTGAAGTGGAGTGTCTTATGGTTCTGTGCTGGGTCCACTTCTATTTAATCTGTTTATAAATTTCTTAGAAGTGGGTATTGAGAGCAAGGTCTCTGTGTTTGGTGATGACATAAAAATATACAGAACTTTCAGAGCTTCAAATGATGTGTAATTGCTGCAAGCAGACCTAGATAGATTATCAAAATGGGCAGCAGAGGTGAGGTTCAATGTTGATAAATGTAAGGTGATGCATTTGGGGTTTAACAATCCTTTTGACACCTACACCATAAATGGCGCTGTGCTAAGGGAATTTCTGTTGGAAAAAGATTTAGGGGTTCTAGGAGATAACAGACTTAACTGTAGCAAACATTGCCAGACAGCAACAGCTACCGCTAGTAAGATGTTCAGGGATACAATATCCCATGCTAAGTGGAAAAATAAGTGCAAAACCCATGTTAACCAATGTAATATCGAGATAGCAATGGTTTTGTACTCATTTTGCACTGCCTGCTTTTCCAAAGACGTTTGGAAATAACACAGTGCAAGCAATGCAATTAATTTAGCGATGATTATTGCACTTGTTTTTTGCACGAAAATTGTAGCGTTAAAGTTGTGCAGAAGATTGCACAACTTACTGCTCACATTCACATGATGCAATAACAGTTGCGGGAAAAAGTGCAGGCCAGTTCCGGAAATTAATATAGATAGAAAATAAATATTATTCTTGCAATGTTGCAAGTTACTGGTATTGATACATAAAGTAGAGTTGATCCAGGGAAATTTCCGATTGCCACTTGGAGTCAGGAAGGAATTTTTTTCCCCTTCATAAATTTCGTGGGTTTTTTTAACCTTCCTCTGGATCAACAGTTAGGCAAGAAATTAGGATATTGCTAGATGGGTTGGACTGGATGGATGTATGTCTTGTATAAAGAGGGGAATAGATTCAAGAGAAAAAAATATTATTCTACCTCTTTACAAGGCACTGGTAAGGCCACATTTGGAATGTGCATTGCAGTTTAGGATTTCCATATACAAAAGGAACTTCTTAGAAATAGAAGCAGTTCAGAGAAGGGCAACTAAATTAATAAAGGGAATGGAGGGGCTTGACTATGCAGACAGGCAATTTAGGGCTATTTACATTGGAGAAGTGGCGATTGCATTGGAATATGATCTCTTTGTACAAATATATTAATGGGCCATACAATGTTTTTTAATGTTAACATCTGCTGATCGTGGACCTCTGGGTAGGGGAGGGGGTAGAACAGGGGCCCTGCCCTCAATCCCGTGGGGGGGCAGGCCCCTGCAGTTACTCCCCCGCGTGAGCTTTTTAATGCGCGATCAGATCGCAGGTTAAAACACGCAAGTGTGATCTAGCCCTAAAAGGACAACTATACTGTAAAAATTCACATCTTAGAAATGAAAAGTACCTGGGGCAGGGAGGTAGGATTGATTGTTCCCACCTCCCAATATTGTTTTGCTGAGGAACTACCACGCATATAATTTGCTGCTTGCTGCTATCTTTCTTCATGCTGCTGCTGTTCCTCTTTATATATTTATATTAGGAGGAAGAAAGTACCAATCCTACCTCCCTGCCCCAGATACTTTTCATTTTAACTTTTTTGGTAAAAAAGTTTAGATGCACTATAATAATTCTTTAAGATAAGAAGAAAAGAAATGTAATCAGGTTAGGAAAGGTTTCTTTACAGTGGGAACGGTGAAACTGTGGAACTGTCTTCCAGCAGATATGGTAATGGAAAGTTCATTGAATAGCTTTAAAAATTGGCTGGATAAGTTTCTAAAACTAAAGAATATTGAGAATTACTGGTATTAATACATACAACTGTAGTTCTGGTTGATCCAGGGATACTTCCCGATTGTCATTTGAATCATTTGAACCTTTACAGGTTCCCTGAGGGGTCCTCGGGGTACTCTCTCCAGACTTCCACTTGGTAAGGATGGGTCTGCAGACACATATTTGTCAAAGCCTCAAGCCAGAAGCATATGAAAGTCCAGTCCCTCCTTGTACTCAACTGTGCACTTAGATAATTGTGGTTTCACTCCTGGCATATCCTGGTTTTCCCTTACGGGAGCAGGATTAATTTTTTCTCCTCGCCACACTCCCCTCCCCTTATTTAATGCCCATATGAGACTTATTTATATACTAGCACTTATCTCCTCACCCTTCCCACAATTTTTTTTTTTTATTTAGTAAAGTTTTGTTCACTGTTTGTGGCGGGACAGTCTTGGTCCTTTTTTGGACCTCAGATTTCCCTAATAGAACCCTTCCTGGAAACCTTTTGGTAGAAGCTGGAGGTTGAAGGGGTGGGCAGTATTGGTGGGACTCCCAATGCTTTCTGACAACGAGAGACCCTATGGTTCCCCTCTTGGTGGTTCCAGTTGCGGCTGGAAAACTGAGGGGGTGAAATGGTCCTGACAACAGCACAAGCACTTGTGTGTTCACTGTGGGGTTACAAGGGCCCTTTGGGGCTTAAGGGGTCCCGAAAGCTCAAACCGGGACCCCCCTCCCCAGCCCTTGTAAGGGCCCTTGCGGCACTGAGCGCCTATGTTGGAGGTCCCGCAGCTCGAAGAGCCCTTGGACGGCGTCTACCATCTGGTCTTCCATCCAGTGACACCAGCTCTGCTGAGGCCACCGACCCCGAGAAGTACCCCTGCGGCCGCCAGGGGTACCTCCGGTGCTGGTGGCCTCAACGAGGCTGATGTTACCGGTGTCTTCTTTCTTCTGCCATCTACTGCGATGACTTCTGAGCTCCGCAGAGGTTTGCACCTCTTTATATAGGTTTGCAGAAAACCCTAATCAGTTTCTGATTGGTAAATTTTTCAATGCTTGGTTTACATGGTTTACATTAACCAAATGCTTGGTTTACATGGTTTACATTAACCAATCAGATTTACCAATTTTCTGAAATGACCTTGTGGTTTACAAAGGCATGCCCTTGTGGTTTACAAGAGCGTGTGCGCTATGTCCGGTTTTTATGCTGTTCCCCGCGCACGGACGTGTTCCTCAGGCCATCTCCCAGATCCCAGGGGCCTGTAAGGTAAGTTTACACTACAATATTTCAGAAAAACTATTTACCCCCCATTGACTTTAATGGGTCCGTTTTCCACTTTCGAACTTTAAAACTTTTTTAGAAGTTCGAAAACGGACCGAACATTCGAACTATATCGAAAGTTCGAAAATGGACCCATTAAAGTCAATGGGAGTCAAATAGTTTGAAAAGTTTGAATGAAATACAATTAAAATATCAATGGTAACTTAATGTAAATAGCTGTTTAGATGTATAGTTTATTTATAAAGCGCCACTTGGGGACGCAGCACTCTACAGTAACGAAATACAATAAAGTCATACAAGGGGAACAAATACATAGATAATTCAGTACATAAATATATAACTTATTTAAATAGAAGTGCTAGGGCTTTGCCACAAGAGGTAAGGAGGTCTTTGCCCCGTAGAGACCACCTTACCTCCCGTATCTGTGTGGGTAACATACAGATACAATGGAATGGGTATAAGTGCTGGAGTGAGACCTATGCAGTGCAAATAAAACAATCAGACTGTGCTGGTTACCAGATAGGTAGGATGTAAGGATAGATGTAAACCTGCTAATTGAGGTTTCTTGACGTAGAGAGAGGGGAATAGAATTCCAGAGGATGGGAGCCACAAGAGAAAAAGGTTTAAGGCAAGAGGAAGCAGTACGAGTGAGGGGTCTGTACAGGAGCTGGTTCTGCGATGAACGGAGGGTACGGGCAGGGGCGTCTCTAGGATTTTTGCTACCTGAGCCAAACTTTTGAATGCTGACCGTATGTACCACTAGGCGCCATCAAGTGGGCCACCGCAAACCGCTGTTAGGTGTGTGTGGCTTCCAGGAATGGTTGTGGTTAAACATTTGGTCTTTTTAAACTGCACATCACAGCGGTATTTATACAGTTCCTAAAAAAGACATTTATCCATACCATCATTCCTGCAGTTTGTCTAAAAAAAATTATAGTGAGCTCTGCCTGCCACCTCTTTGATGTTTATCAGGGGTGCTGCCCTGAGCATTTTGATCATATTGCCTCATTAGAGAGACACCCCTATGGGCAGGAACATATGGGGAGACTAGAGAGGAAATATAAGGAGGAGCAGCAGAGCGAAGGGATTTAAATGTTAAGAAAATGATTTTGTATGCAATGCTCTGTTTAACAGGGAGCCAGGTTGTTGTCCGGTACAGAAGAGATTTGGGATCCGGTTTATTAGAGAGGGAAACAATACGTGTGGCAGAGTTAGGTATAGACTGAAGGAGAGAGAGGTGGGAAGAAGGAAGACCAGAAAGTAGTAGGCTGCAATAGTCCAGGTGCGATAGGATGAGAGCATGCATATGATGCATTAGCATAGCGGTATTCGGGAGAGAATATGGGTTTCAGACATTTTGCAAGAAGTTTTTCAGTGGTTCAATTGTTTTACCATCAGGAAAAGCTGCATGTAGTATGTTCCTATCATCACCCACTAATAAAACGATTAAAACTTTGATCTTTTAACAAACAAAAATACTCTGTATAATGTTAATATGCTTCTAAGGTTAAAGGGCAAGTCCAGCCTTCAAATTAAAAACTATATACAGGTAAATCAACCCAAAAACTAGAAAGCTGAAATATATAAGCCTATCCTAAACTGCTACACAATGTCCTGAAGAATGCTAATTGGTTAGCTGCCTTTTCTGAGCATGCTCAAGCTGATAAACAGCTTACTAAATTGCTGGAGGTGGCATGAACAAATATACCCATTATAACATACGTAGGTTCTTATTAATGAAGGAGCAATGGGATTTAAACCTGTGCAGTCGGCATCTTTATGGTGGCTGCAGGGGGTTCACAAAAGACACCCGTGCAGCTGGCGTTTACAGTTTAATATCACGTTTGCGCTACATATATTGCAAACAGCTAGCGTTAAAGTCACGGTGTGAGTAAATGCTGAAATTTGCGTATTCTAAATTTGTGTAGAACATTTACACAGAGCAAGTGCGACTCTGGGTTAATGAGGCCCCTGGTGTGTTTAGTTTCCATGACAGCCAATCCACTTCCTGGTCACGGCTGTCAGCGATTGGGCGTGAAGTCATGTTGCATCCTTTATTAAACATCAGGAAGTGAAGCCACTGATTGTGAGTGACAGGGTCAGGTAAGGAACTCCAAGGGCATCTTAGATCACCCCCCTAGCTAAAGTTAATTTTACACCTGACATGCCCTTTAATAGTCACATTTAAAGGACAAACCATTTTAGCAAAGCTGAATTCTCTGCAAATATGAATATTGCTGTAATACCAGTTTCCTAGATACCTTTTACTTACTGGAAATAGAGCTTGATCATGTATCGTGTACTTCTAAATACATTTCAAAGTGCCCATGCATTTTCGTGAGGACAAGGGGGGCAAGATTTTTTGCATTTGTTAAAATAGCAGGTCAGGTCACCAGTAGTAAAGTAAAGTATAGTATTTAAGGTTAAATAATGACCTATATGCCATCCAGTTCCACCTCCTCAGCAATACCCACAATTCCTGCCTTTATTTATAAACAGAGATCATATCCCTACGCAAACACCTTTTCTTTAGTATGCATAATAGTAACTTATCCAATCTGTCTTCATATTCAAGCTATATTCCCCTCATTAATTAGGTGCCCTTCTCTGAACCCTTTTCATTTCTAAAATATCCTCTTTGAATACAGGATTCCAAAACTGCACCGTTTATACCAAATGAGGCCTAACGAGTCCTTTGTAAAGAGGGAGAATTATATTTTTCTCCCTTGAATCCATACCCCTCTTTATACAAAACAATGTCTTGCTGGCTCTAGCTGTTTGCAAGTGCTGTTATCCACCAAAACCCCAAGATCCCTTTCCAACAGGGATTCACTTAACACAGAGCCATTTATAGTATAAGCAGCACAAGTATTTTTAAGCCCAAAAAACATCACCTTACATTTATCAACATTGAATTTCATCTGCCACTTAGCAGCCCAATGTGACAATCAATCTAGATCCACCTGCAACAATTGCACATCACCTGGAACTTTTAATGGTCAACAAAGTTTTTTGTTATCTACAAACACAGAGATCTTTCTGATAAAACCTCTTTCAAATCATTAATAAACAGAATAAAGAAAAGTCACCCAAACACAGGACCCTGTAACACATACTTTAGTCCACATCGACAAAGCACTATTATCAACTGCTCTGGATCCAAACCATCTACCAATTTTCTATCCATTTACAAATGTGCTACCCCAGCCCAACAGACCTTAACTTATACAAAAGTTGCCTATGAGGGACTGTATCAAAAGCCTAAGGAAAATCCAAGCTTACTATATCTACTGCTATGCCAGAGTCTAAATTCCTACTCACTTAAAAACACATAAAAGACAAATATCTGATATATTCAATTAGATCAACTGGACTTGAAGCTTAGTTCTTGAAGACGTTTCGCTAGTCATCCAACTGGCTTTTCTCAATTAAGAAGAATTTTAAAAAAATACCGTATCCCTGTCTGCTTTAAACCAAACAACACACTGAGGCAGCAATTGGTGCATCTGAAAGACCCAATACTGAAACACAAGAAAAGCGACATCATAGAAGAGTGCTCTGATTTGTATGTGGGGAGACCAAACAGCAACTGCATCAACGTATGGCCCAGCACAGAAGAGCCAATTCCTCGGGTCAGGACTCAGCTGTGTACCTGCATCTTAAGAATAAAGGACATACCTTTGAAGATTGTAATGTTAACATATTGGCAAAGGAACGTGACTGGTTCAAGAGAGATGTTAAGGAGGCCATTTATGTGAAAATAAAGAAACCAAGCCTAAATAGAGGTGGGGGGGTTCGACACCAACTGTATGCCATGTACAATGCTGTTTTGAAATCTTACCCTAGGCATTCCTATATTGGAATTGGAAATGATGGCATTGAATGAAAATTATGATGTAATAGGTATAGCAGAAACGTGGTTGAACAGTTCTCACGACTGGGCTGTAAATATAGAAGGATATGCCTTGTTTAGGTAGGACAGAAAAAAAAGGAAAGGGGGAGGAGTATGTGTTGATGTTAAAAAAGAATTAAAGCCAAATTTAAAAAAAGAGATAACTGGTGATATGGATAATAAAGTGGAGGCAATATGGGTGGAATTAGGCAACAGGAAAGGGGGTAATGTCATTGTTGGTGTCTGCTATAAGCCACCAAATGCTAGCAGAGAGGAGGTGAGTCAACTTGCAGTTGGCAAGGGCTGCAAGTTTGGGGAGTGTGCTCATTATGGGGGACTTCAATTACCCTGACATTGATTGGTGTGGTGGAAATGCCATCACAGAAAAAGGCGATGAGTTCCTGAATTTGCTGCAGGATAATTTTCTCTCACAGGTGGTTGAGGTTCCTACTAGAAAAGGAGCTCTGTTGGATCTGGTAATATCTAACATTGTGGAGCGCATTATAGATGTAAAGGTAACTGGAGGCTTAGGGAATAGTGACCATGAAATAGTGGCATTTGGACTTTGTTATCGAAAGGAAAAGTGCGCTGGGTTAACATTTAATTTCAGGAAAGCAAATTTTCCCAGGTTAAAAGCAGCTCTTCAGAATGTCAACTGGGATAATGTATTATCAGGTAAAGGTACTGAACAGAAGTGGACTGTGTTCAAGGGGATTTTAAGCCAGTTCTAAATTTATACCCTTGGGAAATAAATGTAAAAAAAATAAATCCACGCCCATGTGGCTGAATTCTGATGTAAAGAGGCAAATGGTAAGGAAGAAAAAGGCATTTAAAACCTTTAAGGCAGAGGGAACGGAAAGGGCATTTAGGGAGTATAAAAACTGTAACAAGGAGTGTAAGAAAGCAATCAAACTAGCTAAAATTAATAATAAAGTTAGGATAGCTGAAGAAAGCATCACTAAGCCTAAACATTTTTTTAAGTATATTAATAGTAAGAAGATGAGGACTGAGAATGTGGCACCATTAATTAATGGGGATAAGTTAGTTACGGAGGATGGCGATAAAGCAAATGTCTTGAATAATTTTTTCCCCTCTGTATACACTATAGAAGATCCAAGTACAGATATCATAGAGTATAGTAGCAATAAAGGTATACAAGATTCAAGTTCACTTTGGTTAACCGAGGATATGGTACAGAAAGAACTAAATAAGGTTAATATTAATAAATCTCCTGGACCGGATAAAATACATCCTCGGGTACTTAAGGAGCTAAATTCAGTTTTATCTAGGCCATTGTTTCTTATTTTTGCTGATTCCCTCATGTCCGGTGGTGTGCCTCTGGATTGGAAAAAGGCTGATGTTATTCCAATATTCAAAAAGGGTAGTCGTTCACAGCCAGGTAATTACAGGCCTGTAAGTTTAACTTCAGTGGTGGGGAAGATCCTGGAAAGTTTAATAAGGGAACATGTTCTTGAGTATGTTTCAAGGACTGACATTCTAAGTAGTAACCAGCATGGATTTAGGAGGAATAGATCTTGTCAAACTAACTTGCTTGGCTTTTATGAGGAAGTAAGTAGAAATTTAGAGTCTGGTATAGCAGTAGATGTAGTTTACTTGGATTTTGCAAAGGCTTTTGATACAGTCCCCCATAGGCAACTAATGTATAAGCTAAGGTCTGTTGGTCTGGGGAGTCACATTTGTACATGGATAGAAAATTGGTTAATGAATAGGATGCAGAGAGTAGTTGTTAATGGGGCTTCATCATTATGGACTAAAGTGCTAAGTGGGGTGCCACAGGGTTCTGTGTTGGGGCCGCTTCTATTTAATCTATTTATTAATGATTTGGAAGTGGGTATTGTCAGCAAGGTTTCTGTGTTTGCTGACGACACAAAACTTTGTCGACCATTAAAAACTTCAGAGGATGTGCAATCGTTGCAAGGGGATCTAGATAGATTATCACATTGGGCTGCTAAGTGGCAGATGAAATTCAATGTTGATAAATGTAAGGTGATGCATTTTGGACTTAAAAATACTTGTGCTACTTATACTATAAATGGCTCTGTGTTAAGTGAATCCCTGTTGGAAAGGGATCTTGGAGTTTTGGTGGATAACAAACTTAAAGGTAGCAAGCAGTGCCAGGCGGCAACAGCCAGAGCCAGCATGGTATTGTCTTGTATAAAGAAGTTTGGATTCAAGGGAGGAAATGTAATTCTCCCTCTTTACAAAGCATTGGTAAGGCCTCATTTGGAATATGCATGCATTTTGGAATCCTGTGTACAAAAGACATATTTGAAATGGAAAGGGTTCAGAGGAGGCAACTAAATTAATAAGGGGATTGGGGGAGCTTGAATATGAAGAGAGACTGAAGTTACAATTATGTATGCTGGAGAAAAGGCGCTTGCGTGGGGATATGATTACTGTGTATAAATACATTAACGGCCATACAATAACTATCTGGGCATTGTTCACCAATAGAACATGTCAAAGGACACGAGGACATCCCTTAAGACTTGGAGAAAAGGTTTAGGCTTCAAGCTCGGAAAGGGTTTTTCACTGTAGATCGGTAAAGCTATGGAACTGTCTTCCAGTGGACGTTGTAATGGCAGGTTCATTGGTCAGTTTCAAAAAAAGCTGGATGTAGTTTGCAAACAAGAGAATGTTGCAAGTTACTGGTATTGATACATAAAGTAGAGTTGATCCAGGGAAATTTCCGATTGCCACTTGGAGTCAGGAAGGAATTTTTTCCCCCTTCATAAATTTGGAGGGGGTTTTTTGCCTTCCTCTGGATCAACAGTTAGGCAGGAAATGAGGATATTGCTAGATGGGTTGGACTGGATGGACGTATGTCTTTATTCAACCTCAAATACTATACTATACTATACTATACTAGGGAATAGTGACCATGAAATAGTGGCATTTGGACGTTGTTATCGAAAGGAAAAGTGCGCTGGGTTAATTTCAGGAAAGCAAATTTTCCCAGGTTAAAAGCAGCTCTTCAGAATGTCAACTGGGATAACGTATTATCAGGTAAATGTGCTGAACAGAAGTTGACTGTGTTCAAGGGGATTTTAAGCCAGTTCACATCTAAATTTATACCCTTGGGAAATAAATGTGGCTGAATTCTGATGTAAAGAGGCAAATGGAAAGGAAGAAAAAGGCATTTAAAACCTTTAAGGCCGAGGGAACGGAAAGGGCCTTTAGGGATTATAAAAACCGTAACAAGGAGTGTAAGAAAGCAATCAAACTAGCTAAAATTAATAATGAAGTTAGGATAGCTGAACAAAGCATCACTAAGCCTAAAAAATTTTTTAAGTATATTAATAGTAAGAAGATGAGGACTGAGAATGTTGCACCATTAATTAATGGGGATAAGTTAGTTACGGAGGATGGCGATAAAGCAAATGTCTTGAATAATTTTTTTCCCTCTATATACACTATAGAAGATCCAAGTACAGATATCATAGAGTATAGTAGCAATAATGGTATAAAAGATTCAAGTGCACTTTGGTTAACCGAGGATATGGTACAGAAAGAACTAAAGAAGGTTAATATTAATAAATCTCCTGGACCGGATAAAATACATCCTCGGGTACTTAAGGAGCTAAGTTCAGTTTTATCTAGGCTATTGTTTCTTATTTTTGCAGATAATGTCCAGCGGTGTGCTTCTGGATTGGAAAAAGGCTGATGTTATTCCAATATTCAAAAAGGGTAGTTGTTCACAGCCGGTTAATTACAGGCCTGTAAGTTTAACTTCAGTGGTGGGGAAGATTCTGGAAAGTTTAAAGGGCATGTCCACCCCGAAATTTAACTTTTGATATGTGGTAGGGCATGCTCCCCCAGCCCCAACTGCATTAATATAATTGTTAGAAAGTCCCCCGATTCTTACTTACCTGCCCTCTCTCCTCCGCTGCAGTGTTCAGGCCCTCTGCTTGCATGGAATAGAAAGCAGGGGGCGGGACCGGCAGCCGCGTCCGTGATTGGCTGAGAGGCAGGGAGGGCTGCACTGAGCATGCATCAACCTTGATGAGGTTGAGGAAGTCTCAGGCACAGCATGAGTCACACACTGCTCCTACACAGCAGTTTCCTGGACTTTGGAGGGGCACAGCAGGGGAACTATTTTGAGCAGGAATGTAAGGTAAGGATTGTTTTAAACTACTTGATGTGGCCAGTAAGGGGTTAAATTTTAGTTTTGGGGGTGGACATGCCCTTTAATAAGGGAACATGTTCTAGAGTATGTTTCAAGGACTGACATTATAAGTAGTAACCAGCATGGATTTAGGAGCAATAGATCTTGTCAAACTAACTTGCTTGGCTTTTATGAGGAAGTAAGTAGACTCTGGCATAGCAGTAGATGTAGTTTACTTGGATGTTGCAAAGGCTTTTGATACAGTCCCCCATAGGCGACTAATGTATAAGCTAAGGTCTGTTGGTCTGGGGAGTCACATTTGTACATGGATAGAAAATTGGTTAATGAATAGGATGCAGAGAGTAGTTGTTAATGGGGCTTCATCATTATGGACTAAAGTGCTAAGTGGGGTGCCACAGGGTTCTGTGCTGGGGCCGCTTCTATTTAATCTATTTATAAATGATTTGGAAGTGGGTATTGTCAGCAAGGTTTCTGTGTTTGCTGACGACACAAAACTTTGTTGACCATTAAAAACTTCAGAGGATGTGCAATCGTTGCAAGGGGATCTAGATAGATTGTCACATTGGGCTGCTAAGTGGCAGATGAAATTCAATGTTGATAAATGTAAGGTGATGCATTTTGGACTTAAAAATCCTTGTGCTACATATACTATAAATGGCTCTGTGTTAAGTGAATCCCTGTTAGAAAGGGATCTTGGAGTTTTGGTGGATAACAAACTTAAAGGTAGCAAGCAGTGCCAGACGACAACAGCCAGAGCCAGCATGGTATTGTCTTGTATAAAGAGAGGTATGGATTCAGGGAGGAAAATGTCATTCCACCTCTTTACAAAGCATTGGTAAGGCCTCATTTGGAATATGCAGTGCAATTTTGGACTCCTGTGTACAAAAAGGACATCTTTGAAATGGAAAGGGTTCAGAGAAGGGCAACTAAATTAATAAGGGGATTGGGGGAGCTTGAATATGAAGAGAGACTGGAAAAGTTACAATTATGTACGCTGCAGAAAAGGCGCTTGCGTGGGGATATGATTACTGTGTATAAATACAATAAACTATCTGGGGCATTGTTCACCAATAGAACATGTCAAAGGACACAAGGACACCCCTTAAGACTTGAAGAAAAAAGGTTTAGGCTTCAAGCTCGGAAAGGGTTTTTCACTGTGAGAACGGTAAAGCTATGGAACTGCCTTCCAGTGGACGTTGTTATGGCAGGTTCATTGGTCAGTTTAAAAAAAAAGCTGGATGAGTTTCTGCAAACAAGGAATGTTGCAAGTTACTGGTATTGATACATAAAGTAGAGTTGGATCCAGGGAAATTTCCGATTGCCACTGGGAGTCAGAAGGGATTTTTTCCCCCTTCATAAATTTGGTGGGTTTTTTTTGCCTTCCTCTGGATCAACAGTTAGGCAGGAAATGAGGATATTGCTAGATGGGTTGAACTGGATGGACGTATGTCTTTATTCAACCTCAAATACTATACTATAACACTATGCAATCCCGCCCTTAACACTTGGCTGTGATATGCTAATTGGGATTTTCCAGGGTACATAATTGCCACAGATTCTTGTACAAGTCATTCTGAATTGAGAAAGCCAGTCAGATGACTAGCGAAACGTCTTCAATAACTAAGCTTCAAGTCCAGTTGATTTAATTGAATATATCAGATATACCATGACCTGGATGAATGAGAGCCTTCACAAGCACATAAAATACAAGCAAGTTTGCTTGACAAGATTAATTCCTCATCCTGATTATTGGTAAGGTTAATACAAGAATATGTTTCTGCAACAATCTTTCCAGTATCTTGCCCACCACTGAAACTCACAGGTCTGTAATAACCAGGCCGTGAACAACCACTTTTTTTTAATTTTGGAATTACATCAGCTTTTTTCTAATCCAAAGGCATTTTTCTGCATTTTTCTGGAATCTGAAAAAATAAGAAACAATGGTCCAGATAAAAGTGAACTTAGGGCCCTATATGTAAACATACAGTATCGCAATTTAGCGTACATTATCGATAATGTACAATGGCCACGGTCATACATTTACGCTGAACGTTCCTTAATTAACAAACGTTTGGTCGTAAAATTACTATTGCAATGGTATTCTATGGGGATAGTAAATCTACGACCGTGTTAACATAGATTTATCATTATCAGCAATTTGTGCTTGTTATCATTAATTAACTGTATCATTCATTTTGATATGATTGTTGGGAAATTTACCTTACTAATGCAGGGTTTGTGTATTATTTTGCTTGCATTCCAATATCACACAGTTGGGTCAATGACCATTATGTTCTTTACACATTGCTCAGTCCTAAATTACTGCAGGAACTTGTTACGGATGGTCACGCCCCCTAGGAGTCTTTCGCCAATCCATTTACGGGACAGATTAGGCAAGGGAGCATGTGAGTAAGGTCAATAGGTGTGGCCAGACACAGCACATTCACACAGTTATTTCATCCAAGGGGTTACATTTACTTTAATGCTATTTACTGGGGTAGTATTTTACAATAATGTATTGGTGTTTTTGGAGGGAATTGTTTAAGATTCTGAAGTATACAAATTTGGGTTTAGGTCTCCTTTAATCTTACCTAATGACCTAAACCAAGTGGTATGTTACATGCGTGGGTATACACCCAGACTTGGCCACCAACCTTTTAGTATTTTAAACTAAAACACTCCTCATTGGTAAAAATATCCCCACAGACCATATATTTTTGGAACCTACACAACTTCAGCTATCACATTTTGCCTGCCATTCTTTCAAACACACAAGCAGAATTCTCGACATGCTTTTAGCAGATGTTCTAAAAAACAAATAAGTTTCAAAGTAAGAAAATCAAACTTAAACTGCCATGACAATTAAAGGAACTGTAAACTCCCCTAAACCCCTAAAAAGAACTCGTTTCTATTATTCACAGGGAGGTGAGAACGCTTATTCTCACCTCCCTGTGAATAATAGGACGCTCAGGAGACCTGGAACTTACCTTACCCGCCGCTCTGCTCGCAGCCGCTCCTTCACTAAACAGCTGTTCTCTCCCGATCGCGCTCCCCTATCTTTTGTATTGGCGCGCATGCGCCTAAGATAGGGCACGTGGTCGGGACAGAGCGGCTGTCAGTAAAGGAGCTGCTGCGAGTGGAGCGGCGGTAAGGTAAGTTCCAGGTCTCCCGAGCATCCTATTATTCACAGGGAGGTGAGAATAAGCGTTCTCACCTCCCTGTGAATAATAGAAATGGATGGCACAGAGTTCTTTTTTGGGGTTTAGTGTTCCTTTAAATAAACAACTAAATATCAATCTCCTAAATGAATTAAACATATATATGGCCGATACATGGCCACCAACTAGCTCTGAAAGGCACCAATGCATAAGGGCATTTGCACCAAACTAATTTCAGTCAGCTCTGCATAAAATCTGTTTCTAATATTCACCTCCCTGTGAATAATAGAACGCCTGGGGAACACTGCTGAACTAACCTTACTGCCACTCCACTCGGCTCCTTCTCAGTGCTGTCCTGACCGAGCGTCTATCTTCTACGCATCTGCGGCAATACAAAAGATAGGCGCATTATCTGGCAGCGCGGCTGACAGCTAAGTAGCAGCTGCGAGTGGAGCGCAGGTAAGGTAAGTTAAGCAGTGTCCCCCAGGCGTTCTCTTATTCACTGGGAGGTGGGAATAAGCGTTCTCACCTCCTTGTGAATAATAGAAATGGATTTTAGGTAGAGTTAACAGTTTAGTGTCCCTTTAAAGTTTAAAAAATCATACCTAAATATCATCACACCCGCAGGAACGAAGGCGCGTAATTATGTTGTGCTCAGTTGTGGTTTGGACTGTTTGGGCCCACTTAGGAAATCTAAGACCAGGGGCCCACCAGGACAATATGGAAGTGCTCCTTTACGCATGTCACAGTCTTCAGGGAGGACAAGGAGAAGGCAGAAACCTTTTCATACACACAGACATTCCTACTCTTCAGTTTCATGGAATTTGAACAGGCACCACAGGAGAACCATAAGGAGCAGAGATGTAAGGGAAGGATTTTTAACACTATATAGTGGGGCCACAAGTGGGTTTAATTTTAGTTTTCAGGGGGGGAAATGTCCTTTAATACTCCCAATGCAGCTTTTATTTTTGTAAATATACCTGATACAGTGTTTTAAGGCTGTAAGGACTGCAGATTTAGCCTGTGTGCAAATCAACATTTGGTGTGTATGAGGGGTGTGCATACACCCTGTTATAGAAGGATATTTTTCATACAAATACCCCATCATTTTACAAAGTTGTCATGCCCTATAACCACATACACAACTAGATCTATTTTTATTGCTCTTAACTTGCAGCAGTACAATGCTGTTAGCCAGAGTTAGACATTAAAGACATCATTACATACACAAGACATTTTTACAGATGGCCTTTGTTCCAGTTCCATAACCCAATTTGTAGAAATGAAATAAATGTGTACCTGTGGGTGGAGTAGCCATAGAGCCTGTAGAGTTTAGCATGGCTGAAGGGACGACCAGGAGACCAGGAGTGCTGTTTAACAGGAAGGAATTGTAATTGTACCATATTATGCTGACTGGCAGGATATAAAAAAAAATACATAGGCACACCTGGTCAAAGAACAATGGAATACAGTCCCACAAACAGCTTCCACTCCTATTTCACCTTGAGAATTGATTATACTAGGTTTGTGTACCTTAAGATGGTCATGCAGAGATGGTTTTCTTAGATTAATTACATTACTTTGATCAGATCATTTACGATTGATTACCATTCACTCTTTCCATAGTATTTGGATCAATTTTGGGCAGTTTATTGAAATGAGATCAAAAGCAGGAGATTTTCCATTGATCATACTGGAAGAGCATCTAAGAGCAGATTTCTTGCAATCTCAAGACTGATCGTGCAAGGTGGTAAATAGTCCACTACTTTATGGTTGATTTTCGATCATGAAGATCTTGCAGCCTGTTAATCCAGCTTTATTAGCACATCTCTCATAAACAAAGAGGGAGCACAAAGAATTGATAAAACTTTACCTATCTGGGTGATCAGGTAATGTCTGTTTTTATAAACCTGCCAATCTCAGGCCGAAGCATGTTCATACTTTTATTTTTTAGCAAAGTAGAACATTGCAATTCTAAAGTATTTTTCAATTTCAAGGGGAAGTTGGGGCATAGCATAGAAACTCCAGATCCCGGAAAACTGGGCCAGACAAGGTTATTGTGATTGTAATTGCTACCGATACTTTGATAGACAGATGTACAATGTTAATTGTACGTAGATGTACCATATATATTGTTTGACATTCAATGCGTTTGGCGATTATGGTCTAATGTTGTCTATGTGAGATTACATTACATTTAATCGGAACTTCAGGAAATACTAAGATCATTTAACTAATCGACTTCCGATCCTAAATCACATTATAATATCTGGAAAACATAAAATTTTTGGGCCACTCATTGGAAATAACTACTTGCATGTCGGATTGATCATAATATCGACCCTTGGCATGGGCACCCTAAGGGTTGTGTAGCATTTGGCAATGCTGGTGGTTTCAATTCACATTTTTTGCTAATGAGATAAAGACCCTAGCCATTTGACATCAGAGTACGCTATATATCAATAACAGGAATTTATTACGATTAATGGTGTTTGTCTGTTGTTTTGGTGAAATGGTATGTTATAAATTTTTGTAAGTACTTCAGCACATATTTGTAATATAAAACCTCAGCACTTTTTACATACAAGGAATTCATCTATTTTTATACCAAGGTCAACAAATGTACAATACATTATGCTTAAAGAATAATGGTGCAATACTCTGTACACTGACTGTTTTATGTTGGTAGCTATGAATAATAGAATAGAGTAATATCTAGATATATAGGGGTTGATGCAATAAAAGGTACAGAAGTCTGTCTGTTATTAACCTGCAGCAACCAATAAAATGTTCTCTAACTGGGCCGCTTTTTGCATAAGCCCCATATGGTATAGTACGCATCTACTGTCAATTATTTCTATACAGATTTCCCTATAGACAGATTTCACTATGTTTCAGAATGCTAAAAAAATGGCAAAAAAAATTCCAATTCAATTAGGGGGAGTTATTAGTGCACTTTCAGGGATATTCACTGTTTTACTTTTCAATCCTATTTTATGCAAACTTTCTTAAAAAATCTTACTTCACTTTTAAAGATTTGTTTTTAGTGAAGCTTGGCTAATTCATTTAATTAACAGGATCTTGCAGATCCTGTCTGTCATCTTTCTAAGATCTGTACTGTGTATCTCTAATTACATAGGAAAGGATGGAAAGTTCAAAAGAATCAGATTTGCTTGCAGATGTGAATAAAGTTCTGTAAGTATGTCAACAGATTAGAACAATGATTAACAGAGGAATTGTTAAGTATCTTTTGTATTGTTAAAGGACAAGTCCACACCCAGCACAAAATCTATATTTATCTTCCCCACCCCCACAAACCCCAAAATAATTATACATATTTAACTCACTGCAGTTCTTAAATCTCCTTATACTTACCCCTCTCTGCCGTTGCTGGTCTTCTCAGTCTTCAGCTCCTCTGAGAGCTCACAGCATGATAGTTGGCAGTAATCAGTAATTGAAGGATAGCTGAACCCAGAGAAAAGTCAGCATCAGAAGAAGGTACTGGCTTTACCCTGGGGTAGAGAAGTGCTTTATTTTAGATTCAGGGACCACGGAGAGGTAAGTAGGATTTTGGGTGGTGGGGAAGGTAGGTATAAATTTTAAAGGTAGGGGTGGACGTGCCCTTTAAATAATTTCTATATTAATTACATGAGGTTACCAAACACATGAGCCCAGGAAGCATTTTAGTATCATGAAATGAACATTCCTAATGAACGATATCTATAATAATAAATATATAAAAGATTTTTTTGGCTTGAACATTCACATTTTGAAAGGCAACATGCTATAGTTGCCCTATTAATGTGTGTGTTTGAGACCCTTAAAGCTCAATGAAATTTCTATCGTGATAAAAGAGGCCATGGAAAAAAAATCTTAACTTCATTCTGAGTAAGTACTTGAATTTTTATTATAGTACTTTTATTTTGTCATTTTGTGGCTTTTATTTTGCAGTTGTATGTGTGGTTTTTTTATTCAAATTGGATGAAAATTCAATGGGACCTGTCAAATGACTGGTTCAATGATTGGTAGTCTGACGTCTGAAAAATACTCGACTAACAAGTTTCTACTGTCCTTAGTTATTTTTGTACAGGTGTTTGACCGGTGCTCAAATTAGTTTCTTTTTCTCTCCTTATATGGTTTGATGATATGCATCTCACAGTGAATATACTGTATATACTCGTGTATACGCCAAGGTTTTTATTTTTTAAAATGAACCTGAAAAGCTAACCTCGGCTTATACTCCAGTCACAGCACTTTTGCTGCATGCTGCCCCTTTAAAGCAGCTAGGGGCAATCTGGGGGCAGCATTCAAGTGCCTCCCTAGCCCCCTCGGGAGCTAGCAGCCCATGGCACTTTTGCTGCATACTGCCCCTTTAAAGGGTATGTCCACCCAAAAACACATTTTTTTTATATAAGATTCCCCCTGGGCTCCCAGCCCCAACCGCTATGTTTTTTTCTTTAGAAAGCCCCCCAAACTCTACTTACCTCCCCTCTTTCCTCCGCCGCGCTCCCGGCCCTCTGCTTGCTGAGCGGCAGCCAATCACGGACGCGGCTGCCGGCAGCTCACTTCGCCAGAGGAAAGAGGAGAGGTAAGTAAAGTTTGGGGAGGTTTCTAAAAATAAAAACATAGCGGTTGGGGCTGGGGTCCCTGCGGGAATCTTATATATTAATGTTTTTACGCTAGGGGGAGGGAATCAGGAGAGGGAGGGGGAGGGAGGGGGAGAAGGACTGCAGTACGCATGCCAAACTTCTCCCGGAGGCCAGGTAGCAGGCAGAGTCCTAAATGGACTCTGCTAGCCTCCTGGTGGGCAGTTTTTGGGACTTTGGGGGGGGACTACAGGAGAACCTTATGGAGCTGGGATGTGAGGTAAGGATTAAACTACACTACATGGTGGGGCCAGTAGTTGGGGGGATTATAGTTTTGGGGGTGGACATGCCCTTTAAGGGAGCTAGGGGCAACCAGGGGGCAGCATTCAAATGTCCCACTAGCCCCCTCGATCTCCCATCAGTTTGGTCCACATCCGATGTGGGTATTGGGAACTAGCAGCCTTAGAAGTCGTGACCGCATAATGGAAACTTGTCCCACGAAGAGAAGAAGAATTTCATGATAAGGGAGACCCCAGTGGCATCACAGGACTTCCTTCTTCCCTTAGGCTTCCCTGTGCTGCTCCTGGTGGCCTAGTAGAGGTACTGCTCTGCAATCTCCATTCAGATTACAGTGCAGTATAAGCTAATATAAGTCAGTAAATTACAGTTTACTGTAATATTTGTGAATGGAGCTCAGGAGTTCCATTCATAAATAGGATTTTTTACTTTGCTACTTAGAAAAGTAACTCATCAACCATTTTATTGATCTTTGCCAATAATTGAAAAATAACTTCCTGGAAAATTCGATTTGTAGGGAAATAAAACACCCATTTTATTTCCCTACAATAAAGCTATAACGTATGTGGTCATGGGGGCAACAGAGGTCATAATTTCTAACCTCAGCTTATAATAGAGACCAATCAGTTTTACTTGCTTTTAAGGTAAAAATAAGTACCTTGGCTTACATTTCAATTGACTTATACTTCAGTATATAGGTACTTCTTTTGCATTATGCCCTATTTCAACTCCTTTTCTTTATTGGAAGCATTGTACCTTTTGTTATTCATATTATTTCAGAAAGTATGCTAAGAGGCATGACATCTGACCCCATGTCCATTAAGTAACTAAAAAGTATTGTATTATACAGTAAATAACTTATCTGCTAATTGCAGTGCAAAGTTCACAAATTCTACTGATCCTTGTTTGGTTGCTTACAAAGCTAATTGAAGAGGTTTTTTTTTACTGCAGGTCAGTGATTCTACAACCCTTTCAGACTGTGGCAGAATTTGAAACTAGTCGCCACCCCCCCCCCCCACAACAGAGTTAAGGGGTTCCGCAGCTCGAACCGGGACCCACTTCCCCGGCCCTATCAGGGCCTTTGCGGCACTTACAAGTGCCCTTGCGGCTCTAACAAGCGCTTTGGGGCCGCTTAGGGGTCCCACAGCTCGATCCGGGACCCCCTTCCCTGGCCCTATCAGGGCCATTGCGGCACTTACAAGTGCCCTTGTGGCCCGAAGAAGGGCCTTTGGGGTTTAAGGGGTCCTGCAGCTCGAACTGGGACTCCCCTCCCCGGCCCTTGTAAGGGCTCTTGTGGCACTGAGAAGTGCCTTTGGCGGGGGTCCCGCAGCCTGAACCAGGACCCCCAGTGAGCGGCTCTTAAAAGAGCCCTTGGGCTGCGTCTTCTTTCTTCCAGCCCCGACGACACCAGCTCTGCTGAGGCCGCCAACCCCCGAGAGGTACCCCTGTGGCCACCAGGGGTGCCCCCGGTGGGCGCCGGCGACCTCAACGAGGCCGATGTTGCCAGCGTCTTGATCTGTCGCGACGTCTTTGGGCTGGCGACACCAACCCCACTGAGGTCGCCGATGCCAGGCAGGCTCACTGCGGCTGCCAGTGAGCCCGCTGGCACCGCCGGCCTCAGCAGAGCCATTGTTGCCACTGGGGCAAAATTAGCACCATTTTAAACGATAAGAACTTTTATTGAATAACACTGATCGTGCTTGCGGATGTTCGAAAAAGACCAAAAAATTACCCTCGGCCGCAGGAATCTCCCTTTACTAAAGTATGGTGGAGTCTTCCGTGGTTGAGGGAAACATGCAGTCCCGAATGTTTTCCTTATGCTGTGTATAGGATTACGCTCAGGACTGTGTGTACAGTGAGTGGTAAATGCGCATTGCCCACAGTGACTGGTACATAAGTTGCCCACAGTGACTGGTACATAAAAGTGGCCCACAGCGACTGGTACATATAAGTTGCCCACAGGGACTGGTAAATATAAGTTGCCAACAGGGACTAGTAAATATAAGTTGCCCTCACGGACTGGTACATGCAAGTTTCCCACAGTGACTGGTACGTACAAGTGATACTAAAATGCTGGGAAATTAAACACATAAAGCCCATGTTTTTAAGGTAACTTTTCCCAGCACCAACATCAAAATGAGAGGTGGGGCACAGATTACTGCTTACTGATTACAAGACCTTTTAATTTGGTGTTCTTGCAGGGCGAGAGAAGCAACCCGGTGCAAAGTCACCGGCGATTTTTTATGCCAATAGTGGCTCTTGGTGCATTGCTAAGTGGTGGAATCTATAATAGCTGGCGTTTAAAGTGCCGCAATAGAATGGCACTTTCGGCATACATATAACATCTCTTGGGGTGGTTGCGCGGCTAACTTCCACGTTAGCCATGCAGCTGCCGCAATGAAGAAGTTTAAGTCACTCTAACCGATATAACATTGATAATATGAATGAAACTATTATAAGTAATTTTTATCAGGTATGTGTTACATCTAGTCACTGGGTGGAGTATGTAAGTTTGTGTATTAAAAGCTGGAGGTTTTATTAACCTCCAGCACCTGAGGTAGGATTAGTGTTGTCTGAAACATGAAGTTCACATCTCCATTAAATAAATCAACAGGGAGCTTTGAATTAGCCTGTGCCTCATTTGTTTTTTCCATTCTGTGCATGAATAATAAAGGTTTGGTGGAAAAGCAGTCTGAAGGTTCATTGGCTCAAACCTGCCCTTAGAGCAAAGCTAAATATTGAAGTGGTTCTGGACCTGACACTTATGGTTTCTATCCTGTTTCTGTTGTTCTTCCTCCACAGACTAAATTTTATTACAAGCAAAGTGAAAAAATAAAGCAGAGAAACAGGCAGATTCATGGCAAAAAATATATATATATATTTTTAATCCAGAACTTAAAGTTTTAGATTAAAAAACTTTTTTTGCAGTTAATCTGCCTGTTTCTCTGCTCCTTATAGTTATAGATATTTCTGAGACTGAGTGAGAGGGTGTTTAGTTTGAAAAACTGGAAACATTACGTAGGTTGTTGACACTGTTGGCTCAGTGTGCAGTGCACTTATGTATGTGATTTAGGACTTTTTACTTGAGAAATGCATAGTTATTGAATCAGTACATGTGGGAGATTGATATTTAGTGTGTGTGTGGGGGGGGGGTGTTTACTTGTCATGGAATTTTCACATTTCTAACTGTTTTACTAAAACCTGCTAGAAGTGCAAATTCTGTGAACAAATGTGTCTGGAATTCTGCATGTGTGTATTAAAGAATGTCAATGTTACGTAGCTTAAGGTTTGTATGTTCAAAAATCTAAAGTTTATGGGGGGCATTACTGTTACAAAGGTGTGTTAAGGTGGAGCATTAGGGGTAGTTTAGTCCCTGGATTCTCTTCTATCTGACAAAACAGAATAAGTAGTTCAGCAACATAAAGGCAAAACAGTTTCAAAGATGTAACACAAGGAATGTTGAAGGAATGCAGTAATTCTTTGTGCATTTTTTTAATAACCAACATTATCAGTCTTTGTAGAAGTACTTTTCTTCAGAGGATTTTTAATTAAATGTGTGTGCACCATCTAGTGGTAGTGTACCAAATGGTCATTTTAACATTCTGGTTGTTGGTCCTCATGTCAAATAAGAAAAAAAGCCATGCCCAGAGATATGTACGCTAAGCTAAAGATTCTGGGTTAATATTGTTATAATTGTTACTGCTAGTAATGTTTTAAGTAACTAGTAACTAGAAAATCTGATGTAGTGATAGTTACTAGAGTTATACCGTCATTTTTATAGATTTGGTTCTAGTGGCATAGGATGGATATCGTTTTACTAAGACACTTTTTTAGGGTTTTGATTTAAATTAATTAATTAATTAATTAACAGCTGCTGAATTAAGCATAGCTCAAGACTATACCAGGGGGTCAACTGATGAAAGATTTGTCCTAGCAATATAAATTTCAATGTTTAAACAAATATACCGATGGTAAGTTTAAGATGGATGGTTAGAAAAAGGAATATTAGGAAGAGATAACTCAGGCTAAATTGATGGCAATGGAGTGATGGATGGATCAGAGTTAGGTACAAAAAAAGATGATGAAGGTGGTTAAACACTGCTAGCCCATTCTTATTAAGGATCACAAATTAAAAGGCAATTTTTAGGAAAAGTGGTAACATAGTAATTGAGGTTGAATAAAGACATACGTCCATCAAGTCCAACCTTTTCAAACAGTTCATCCAGAGGAAGGCAAAAAAAAAAACAGCTAAAAGGAGGGGGCTGTATTCCTTCCTGACTCCAAACAGCAATCGGAGAGTATCCCTGGATCAACCAGAACTGCAGTATATGTATTAATACCAGTAATTCTCAATATTTTTTAGTTTTATAAACTTATCTAGCCCACTTTTAAAGCTAAATAGGCTTACAAAATCCAAACCTACAGAGATTTGGTGTCAACAGAAAAGAATGAAAAATGTATTGGTTGTTATATTCCTCACACTTGATTCAGACAATAACTCCTGTGTCATTGTTTCTCTGCCGATCTGCTCCTGTGTTATTTACTGCAACATAAACAACCCCTCCATTATAGAAACAACATAGTACAGGGCAGCAGGGGGAGGATAATGAAGTGAACCTGATCTTAGCTCAGCTCTGTGTGATGTATTTCTCAATATCACAACTTTATTAGTTACATTTATAGAAATAACATAGTACAGAGCTGCAGGGGGAGGATAATGAAGTAAACCTGATCTTAGCACAGCTCTGTGCAAGAACAGGTTAGCATTAATGTCATGGCTATGCATTGACAGGGTACCCCAGATTTCCCATGTGCACCTCTTCTGCCTATGCTCAAGCTGATATCTATATATGATAAATCTAACCTTACATCCTACCTTTCCGGTAACCAGCACCGTATATGGTATATATATATCTATATATGATAAATCTACCCTTACATCCTACCTATCTGGTAACCAGCACAGTATATGGTATCTGTATATCTATATATGATAAATCTACCCTTACATCCTACTTATCTGGTAACCAGTACAGTATATGATATCTACATATCTATATATGATAAATCTACCATTACATCCTACATATCTGGTAACCAGCATACTATATGATACCTATATATGATAAATCTACCCTTACATCCTACCTATCTGGTAACCAGCACAGTATATGGTATCTATATATCTATATATGATACATCTACCCTTACATCCTACCTTTCTTGTAACCAGCACAGTATATGATATTTATATATCTATATATGATACATCTACCCTTATATCCTACCTATCTGGTACCCAGCACAGTCAGCGCCGCTCCTACCATGAAGCAGCGTGAAACAACTGCTCCGGGCGCGTGCCGCTGACAAATCAAGAAAGGCGGCAACTTGTCAGATATATATTTTTTTAAATTTTCCCTCACCGAAGATCGCGCCTCGCGGGCAGGTGCAGGGGCAGCTTCAGCTTAAGGTCCACAAAGAAGGCACTTCATTGGCTGGACAATCCATCAATCAGGGCATGCCTCGGGATATCTGCAGCGTGATTGGTCCTGCAGCCGCGCCGGTACGCCCCTCTGTGCGTAAGTTACGTGACATACACACAGAGGGGCAGTACCAGCGCGGTTTCAGGACCAATCAGGAGACATCCTGAGGCTTGCCCTGATTGGCGCTTAGTCCTGCCAATGAAGCGCCTTCTTTCTGGACTGGATCTTAAGCTGAAGACAGTGCCACTTCGTCGCGATCGGTAAGGGAAAGTTTGTAAAATTATTTATCTGACAACTGTTGCCGCCTAAATTGTTTTGGGACTAGGAGTGCTCGGTGCTCCACTGAAACTCCTTCCTGGCAGGGTCGGACTGGCCTGCGGAGGGGGGAGGGGGGGGGGTTACGGACTGATGCTGCTGCCTGCAGGACCTGGATTCTGGGGAAGTTCTTAAAGTTGCAGACCTGCAGTTCAGCTGCTTCTAATTGTGCCCCAACCAATAGATAGATAGATAGGTAGGTAGACTGGACTGACAGAGATATTTAGGTAGGTAGGTAGACAGACAGAGATAGATAGGTAGTTAGGTAGGTAGGTAGACAGAGATAGGTAGGTAGACAGACAGAGATAGGTAGGTAGACAGACAGAGATAGATAGGTAGGTAGACAGGTAGACAGCCATAGATAGATAGATAGGTAGGCAGAAAGAGATAGGTAGGTAGGCAGACAGACAGAGGTAGGTAGACAGACAGACAGACAGAGAAAGATAGATAGGTAGGTAGGCAGACAGACAGAGATAGATAGATGGAGGGATAGATAGATAGACAGACAGACAGACAGACAGACAGAGATAGATAGATTCATAGATAGATAGGTAGGTAGGCAGACAGACAGAGATAGATAGATGGAGAGATAGATAGATGGATAGATAGACAGACAGACAGACAGAGATAGATGGATTCATAGATAGGTAGGTAGGCAGACAGACAGAGATAGATAGATAGATGGAGAGATAGATAGATGGATAGATAGACAAACAGACAGACAGAGATAGATAGATAGATAGATAGATAGATAGATAGATAGATAGATAGATAGATAGGTGAATAGATAGGTGAATAGATAGATAGATAGATAGACGGATAGATAAATGGATGGATAGATAGATGGATAGATAGATAGAAAGGAAGGTAGATAGATAGATATAGTGATAGATAGATAGATAGATAGATAGATAGATAGATAGATAGATAGATAGATAGATAGATAGATAGATAGAAAGATAGATGGATAGATAGAAAGACAGACAGAGATAGGTAGGTAGGTAGATAGATAGACAGACAGACAGATAGACAGACAGATAGATAGACAGACAGACAGATAAATAATAGATAGACAGATAGAAAGGAAGATAGATAGATAGATAGATAGATAGATAGATAGATAGATAGATAGATAGGTGATAGATAGATAGACAGACAGATAGTTAATAGATAGATAGATATAAAGGTAGATAGATAGATAGATGGAGTGATAGATAGATTAAATATAGATAGATAAACAGACAGATAGATGGAGTGATAGACTGACAGACAGATAGATAGATAGATAGATAGATAGATACACAGATAGATTGATAGATAAACACACAGTTAGATAGATAGACAGACAGACAGATATATTAATAGATAGATAGACAGAGATAGATAAATAGATAGCAGAGATAGATAGATGGATAGATAGCAGAGATAGATAGATAGATTGATATATAGATAGCAGAGATAGATAGATACATAGCAGAGATAGATAGATAATATAGATAGATAGATAATAGTGATAGATCGAAAGATAGCAGAGATAGATAGATAGGCAGATAGAAGAGATAGATAGATAGACAGATAGAAGAGATAGAGAGATAGCAGAGATAGATAGATAATATAGATAGATAGATAGCAGAGATAGATAAATATCAGAGATAGATAGATAGCAGAGATAGATAAATAGCAGAGATAGATAGATAGCAGAGATAGACAGATAGACAGAGATAGATAGGTAGGTAGATAGATAGATAGATGATAGATATATAGATAGATAGATAGATAGATAGATAGATAGATAGATAGATAGACAGATAGTTACTAGATAGATAGATATAAAGGTAGGTAGATAGATAGGCAGATATATAGATAGATAGATACACAGATAGATTGATAGATAGACACACAGATAGATAGACAGACAGATATATTAATAGATAGATAGACAGAGATAGATAAATAGATAGCAGAGATAGATAATAGAGATAGATAGATAATAGTGATAGACAGAAAGATAGCAGAGATAGATCAATAGCAGAGATAGATAGATAGACAGATAGAAGAGATAGAAGAGATAGATAGATAGATAGATCGATGGCAGAGATAGGTAGGTAGGTAGATAGAAAGATGATAGATTAGATAGTATAGCTAGATAGATAGATGGAGTGTAGCTAGATGGACAGACATACAGAGATAGATAGAGGATAGCAGAGATAGTTGGACAGACAGATAAATAGCAGAGATAGATAGATATATAGCAGAGATAGATGGATAGCAGAGATAGATTAGATAGATAGATTGCAGAGATAGATAGATAATATCGATAGATAGATAGATAGATAGACAGATAGAAGAGATAGATAGATAGCAGAGATAGATAGATAATATAGATAGATAAATATCAGAGATAGATAGATAGATAATATAGATCGACAGAGCAGAGATAGATAGACAGACAGATAGAGGAGATAGATAGATAGCAGAGATAGATAGATAGATAGATAGCAGAGATAGATAAATATCAGAGATAGATAGATATATAGATAGCAGAGGTAGATAGATAGATAGATACATAGCAGAGATAGATAGATAATCGAGATAGATAGATAATATAGATAGATAGCAGAGATAGATAGATGGATAGATAGATAGCAGAGATAGATAGATAAATAGCAGAGATAGATAGATAGATAGCAGAGATAGATAGATAGATAGCAGAGATTGATAATCTATATAATTATATATAATCTATTTATAAAATATATAATTTAGATAATAGTTAGGGCCCTGCTGAAAGAGTCTACCTTGACGTGGTAGCAGGGCTTACAAATCTTTTGGCCAACATCTTTTATTCTACAGAGTATGGTAGGGCTTTCTAATGTAATGTACCAGTTGCACCAACATGTTTTTAGTGTTTTCTAAAAATAGAGAAGCGTATAAATAACCATTTTCAAAAAAAAGTATGAAATTTGGCACGCCCACGTGCTAAACCACACCCACACATTAAGCCACGCCCACTTTGCCGCAGCGGCGGCGCGCTACGCGCGCCAATTGGTCTAGGGGCGGCATTCAAATGTATTTTCAGGTGCCAAAAACCCTAGGGACACCCCTGCAAGGAAGGGAAGTATCGATAAAGTCTGGATATGGAGTCGCACCACTTGATGAATTCAAATATTTATTCACAACCACACATCAACAACGTTTCGGGGGAACGGGGCACGTTCCCCCGAAACGTTGTATTTGATGTGTGGTTGTGAATAAATATTTCGTAACAACAAGCATGGTTAGTACGCAAGGGGTGTACAGTGGTGGAAAATGTGCAAATTAATAAAGGGCATATTTCATTTAAATATTTTATTAAATATTAAATTATTAATAAAAGCCGTGGCCTTTTTTGTTACCCAAAAGTTAAAGTGGTTCTGTGTCATCATTACAACATTAAGATAGTAATGGGGAAGATATGGCTGACTGGGTCCTTGGTAGCTTGGGTTTCCCCTCCCTGGTCAAAGCTCTACATAGTTTAGTGTCATCAGCAAAGACAGGGACCTTGGTGTCAATGCATCCTTCTAAGTCATTTATAAACAGATTAAAAAGAAGTGGCCCCAGTATGGAACCCTGAGGCATTCCACTTCATCCCACATAGATGTAGCTCCATTGATCACCAATTCTCTATCCATGTACAAATGTTTTTTTCTAGGCCAACAGTCCTCAGTTTATACATTAGTCACCTATGCGGCACAGTATCAAAAGCTTTAGCAAACTCCAAGTTTACTACATCTACTGCTATGCCAGAATCTAAATTCTTACTCACTTCTTCATAAAAACTAAGTAAATTTGTCTGACACAATCTGTTTCTCATAAATACATGCTGACTGCTACTAATAAGATCAGTTCTGGAGACAAAGTCAAGGATATGATCACATAATAAAGTTACTAGCACCTTCCCTACCACAGCCACTGATGTTATTAGGCTTACAGGTCTATAATTACCAGGTTGGGAACGACTACATATTTTTAATATTGGTATTACATTCAGCGGCACATCACCAGACAAAAGTGAATCTGAAAAGATAAGAAACGGTGGTTGAGATAAAACTGGACTAAGCTCTTTTGAGATCGGAGGATATATTCCATTCAGTCCTGGGGCTTTATTGATATTAACTTTGTCCAATTGTTTCCGTACAATATCCTCTGTCACCCAGAGTGAATATTCCTCATTTATACCCTTCATATTATTACAGTTCCTACTATAAGGACTAGGATTCTCTATAGTGAATACTGAGGAAAAAAATGGATTAGCACATTAGCCTTCTCTGCATCCTCTATAACCATCTCATCCCCATTATTTAATGGTCCCACATTCTCAGTCCTCATCTTTTTACTATTGATATATTTGGTTATATTTAATATGTATAGGAACTAGGTTGGAGAGTTTTACAATTCACAATCTCCTTGTTTAATATATTAAGGTATTATTGTGGTGTGAAATATATAGGAAAAACAGTCTTCACGTATAGTGGAACATATAAGTACAGTTTCTGACAAAAGTCTTGTCGCCTGTGTAGTTTGCAGTAACTCCTGATATTAACCTGATTTTTAATTGATCAATTGGTGTTAGAAATAGCTCATATGAAAAGCTAAAGCCCTCCCAAATAAAATTAAATGTACTGGTAAAAAATAGTTTCACTGAAAAAAGATTTATCATTTAATCAAGACAGAAAGGTCAAATTGTTGCAAGACAAAAGTACAGAAAATGATCTACTTTACAGCCAATCTAAAAATGTCAGCAAATTAAGTAGTGGTGCTGTGAGATCCAAATTTAATATCTTGTATGACTTCCATGAGCTTGAAGGACAGAATCCATGCCGTGTGGCAAGGATTCATACAATTTATTGATGAAATCATCAGGAATAGCCTAGAAAACAGTCTTGCATGCCTCACAGAGTTCATCAATATTCTCTGGTTTCATCTTCCATGCTTCCTCTCTCATCCTACCCCACATATGCTCAATGATATTCATGTCAGGTGACTGGGCTGGTCAATCCTGGAGCATCTTGATCTTCTTCGCCTTAAGGAACTTTGATGTGGAGATGGAAGTATGCGATGGAGCACCATCCTGCTGCAGAATTTGGCCTTTTTTATGGTTGGGAATATATGAGGTAGCTAAGATTCCTTGGTATTTTACACTATTGATGTTGCCTTCCACCCTGCAGATCCCTCGCACACCCCCATACTGGATGTAACCCCCAGACCATGATTTTGCCTCCACCAAACTTCACTGTTTTCTGGGTAAATCTCGTCTCTATGCGGGTTCCCAGTAGATCTCCTGCAATATTTGCGGCGACTGTGGTGTAATTCAACAGAAGATTCATCTGAAAAATCCACCTTTTGCCACTTTTCCAGCGTCCATCCTTTTAGCAGGCTGTGGGACTTGGAAAATGCCACACGGTTTTTCAATTGTCTTTTGTTTAGTGCTGGCTTATGGGCACTGATTCGGCCATGGAGGCCATTTTGAGACAGAATCCGACAAACTGTTCTGGTTGACACAGGGATTTCAGATGACCAGGTCTCCTGAAATCAGTTGAAAATGGGCTTGCCTTGGATTGTCGAGCCAAGAAACGGTCCTCTCGAGCAGTTGTCTTGCGGGGTCTAACACATATCCAAGGGTCAAGTGTGACGGACCACCCCAACAGACAAGTGTGGTAAATATAAAATACTAAAGCTGTATGGGCTTATTAGTCAAATGTGGCAGTTAAAAATGTTTCAATAAGCAAACAGTGTGTCTAATTACACGCTGTAACAATGTAGGCTGGGTGGACACACCACAGAGCCCAGTCACTCCAGTGTGCGTGAAAGTCACGGTCGGCCCAAACAGTAGCAAACAAAGGCTTGTAAATGTAGCAAAAAGAGCTCACCAAATACAGTGGGTGGTCCAGGTGCTGTGTAGCCCCGGACCCCTCACAAGGTCCAACTGCAAAGGCAAAAGTGGCAAATCTGTGAACGGCTATCGCTATGACACACCACCAAACATCGGACTCCAAAGTGGATAATAGGACAAAAACGTATTTATTTACACATATAGATACAGACAAAGCTACACATGTCTGACACGTTTTGTGCCCATATGGTACTTCATCAGAGACACAGACAAGCTGTAACAGAACAGTCTTATATAGGTGCACACTATATCATTAATTAAAATAGGCCCCTCCTCTAAAAAGGAGGAGGAAGCCTAAACAGAAAAAACCCAATACCTTAGAAATCACAGCTAAAAGGTACACCACAGAAAAAACACACAATTAAAAGGACACACATGTGGTGTATACGCCAAGTCCGGTATACACGTATAAATATTAATATGCAAAATGTATTACTAAATATAATAATAGATACACCTGGTTTATCAAAATCCAACATTATTAATAAAAAAAATTACACACACAAAGGTGTTAGAAATATGGCAGAGGACAGGAGAAAATAAAGAAAAGGGTCAGGGCAAAGGAAGCGGTGGTATAGAATTTTTGTTATGTATATAAATAGATTGTAGAAAAATAAACCGTAGAAAAATGGTAAAAACAAATAAACCCCAAATAAATCCCTTACCAATAACCCCATGAATGATTTTAAGTTTTTTTTATCTAAAATTTTGGATAAAGGTATTAGTTTAGGAGTACTTAATACTAATCTAGCTAAGAGCTTGCTACCTGCATCTCCATCTATACCCGTTTTCTATTGTCTCCCTAAGGTTCATAAAGAGACAGAGTCAGATTTTGTTGATGTTCTCTTGCAACAATTGGTCCTTAGACTTAATTTGTATCTTAAGGACACTACACAACATACAGATTTTGGACACTTTTGTTTGGAATTCCTCCTAGGTGTCTACAAAAGGTAGCCGCCTTTTGCCACTGGTCATGAGACAGGGGCAGGGGTACAAGCAAACAGCAAAGCAATTTCCTTATAATTGAAACACAACCACACTTTGCATTGCCAGACTGAGACTTGTGATTGCACATAAACATTTACCCTTCTTTAAAAGGGCTCGGGACAGTATTAATAACATTTTGTTATCGAAAAATAACAATATCGTTATTTTACACGGCAGTCATTGTTTTACATGTCCTTAATAATGGACTATGAATAGGTCATAGAGCACCTCTAATATGAAGAATACGGAACCTCCACACAGATTGCTACAAGAACATAATGGTACCCATATATACTACCCACACCGAATGATAATCACATCACATATAGCAATATATAATCACTAAAATCAGATATGGCAAAAAATGATGAATACAACACACAAGTACCTAAAAGAGTCTAATTCTGCAGCTGAACTAGTAAAGTACTCTGACTCCGTTCAAAATGTTAAAAACAGGTGGTAGCTAGAGGTGCAGTGATTTCTTCCTGGAGTGAAGCAGGGAATGTGTCTCTAAGGCTAGGGTCACACTGCTACAAATGTAGGTTTTCCCCCACTCAAATCTGACCCAGATCTGATACTTAAATGGATAGAAATATCCATTTCTATATTTTTAGTGCTGCCAGGAATCTCCTCATGTCCTGTTCAGCTCACTCCTAGTTAGTATGCATTTCTCCTCACTTTGTGCCCACCTCTTCCCAAAATCTGAGGCACAGCTAGAGTGTGGAACATGTGAAATCTGTACCTCCAAACAGCCAATGGCATTCAACCAGTGATTTTGTGTTATAGTGGAAGTGAAACTGTTTTGCTATGGGAAGGTAAGCAGCACTGTCTGCTGTTATCAAGCTTGAATCCAAGATTTTCAGCTTTAACAGTTTGAAGGGGAGTGTGTGGGGGGGGAGGTAGGGGACTTTTAAATTGATTTCTTAAGTGGTACAGTGCTACATTGGGACTTCAGTAACACAGACAGCACAAACAGTAGATAACTGCAGGATTGGGTGTTAGCTGCAGACACAGAAAGAGCACAGAACAACAGATGATGTTTTCAGGGTCAGACTGGCCTACCGGGGTACCGGGGAAATCCCCAGTGGGCCCTTTTAAGTCAGTACTAAACTGCCATGAGGCCCCAACAAAAAAAAAAAAAAACTTTTACCGGGACCGGCAGCCTGTGCTGTGCCACACCCCCTGTAAGCATGCACACTCGCGAGAGTTGTAAGTACCCTGTACACATGAACTGGAGAACCAGAAAGAGAAGGTGTCGCACATGACAGTTTCAGACGGTTGAGTTACCGTATGGTCAGTGAGGACATTATTATACTGTATATGTTTATATATGTGTTACCTCCCGTTATTTAACAAAACATTCAAACACTACAAACACTACTTACAGCTCATGGTTCCAGCATCATTCTAGTCTGGCTCCTCTGCCTGCCAGTACTACAAGCAAGGGGCCGGACATGCATCTATGGCTGAGAGGCAGCCAATCACTGCTGCAGCTGCCATCAATACAGAACGCTGCAGGAGCGAGGATCTGTAAGTAGAGTTTGGAATCGATTTTTAAAGTGCAAATATGGCGGTTGGGGGTGGGAGGGCATGGCCCTTCAAGATACCTAAAAGATTTAACACTACATGAATTTCAGCCAGGCAGGGAGGGAGGGAAGGGCTCCCCTGCGCATTTCACTATCTGTCCCGGAGGCAAGAGAGGAGGCAGCAACCTTTTGGACAGGAAGACAACTCCTACCCTTCAGTTTCCAGGACTTTGAAGATGCACTACACGAGACCCATAAGGAGCAGGGATTTATGGTAAGGATTTTTTTAAATTTGTATAGTGGGGCCAGTAGTGAGTTCAATTTTAGGTTGGGGGGTGGACATGCCCTTTAAGAAGAAAGGTTTCTTTATAGTAAGAAAGGTGAAACTGTCTGGCAAGTTCACAGAATAGTTTAAAAGTGGGCTAGATACGCTTCTAAAAATAGAAATATTGAGAATTACCGGTATTAATACATATATTGTAGTTCTAGTTTATACTGTATTGGGGGGGGGGTTGCCTTCCTCTGGAACAACTTTTAGGTAGGGTGTAAGAGGAGGATATAAAGGTTGGACTAGATGTTCGAATGTCTTTTTCAATCTTAATTACTATGTAAGTTGCTTTCTGGGGTCTTTTCTTTAGGAGTCGAAAAAGTCCCAGTCACCGGATATTGTAAAGAAAAAATACTTATTAATTATGTGCTCAACGTTTCAGTGCTTTGCAAAGCACCTTCATCCTTAACTATTGAGTGGATCTACTCAATTCAAGATAAGGCCAAAAATATTTTCTACCTTGATATCATTACATATACTGCCTTCTAATACAAGGGTCTGTGATTTGTCAATTACCTGTATTCCAAATTACTTTTATTCCAAAAGCCTTATTTTTCTTTTTCACTGCCCAGACAGCCTATTGTTTACATTCTTCTTTTTCTATACGATGTGGTACTTTGAAACAAGTCCCCTGTGCCAAAACAGGAAGGCATTGAAATATTCAACAAGAACTGCAATTCTACCAGGTCTTGCGTAACTGCAACAGCAAAATAATGTTTTCTGTTTGTGTTAGTTTGCAGTAACAATAACTATTTATCCAAGAAGGACCATTGTTCTATTAAAAACTGCATTCTGTTGGGTGCCTTAGGCTAAATTGTCTATAGAACAAGAAAGAAGTGTGCATCTACCTTAAGGCAAATTGTATATATTAATAGGAGCCTAAAGAGCATCATTGGCAGAATTTCACTTGCACAGTTTGCACTTGCATCATATTTATTGAATTTTGGGTTTAATTCAAATGTGATGTAGGATATAATGAGCTATAAATAATGCAGTATAGAAAACAAATTGTAGTTTGCAGAATAAAGAGTTAGGCAAGGACAGAGAGTTTCAGGATTAAGTTTGAAATCCTCCACTTTAAAGAGCTTAGTGTGGGCATCTGATTCCTATGTCAGGAGATCGTGGCAGCAGAGCTGCGGGATTATAAACAGTTGTTACCTGTCACATTGAATCAACACATCCCAGGGGATGTCAAAGCAACTACCAGAGGGCAGTGTATTTTGTGTACCAGAGAGAAAACAAGATGGTGCTGCAGGGAAAGTCCTGTACCTGGTACTGCTATACAAATGGGAAGAACAATTGTCTTGTGTTATATCTTATCAGACAGCTTTTGGTTTATGTCTGGGATACAACTTGACTTTGGAACACCAGTAAATGCTGTTAACACTAACAAACTCCAACAAAACTAAGAATGTAGCTTTGTAAAATTAGTACTAACTTTGTGTGTGGGGCTAGAACCAATAGCATTCAGAGGGTAATAACACAAATAAAGCTATATTATTATATTATAATATTATTATATACTATGTATCCACAACACATAGAAGTGGTAAACTATTTATTATTACCAATTACTGTTCTTTTAAAATTCTTTGAAAAAACATTAAGATTTTGCATATACCCTATATTGTAGCAATAATATTCACTTAAGTATTCCCAAAATTGTGTATGAATTAATGAATGTCTGTAATTAAAAGTAGGGGGATCTGGTTCTATTCTAGATACCTCTTTTACTCAACCCCCCACACATCTCTAAGCTTCAAGGCTGCTAATTGGATTTCCAAGGTCAGGTGATGATTAGAAATCTTTCATCCTGAAAACCCATCCTATAGAGAACATAGATAGAACGAGATAGAAGACAGTGGTAAGAGCTTCATGAAACAAGGATAGACAGGAAACTCAAGAGCGTGCTAGAAGTTATTGGAAGGAGGGATGAGACAATAACAATACATGGTTAGCATTCTGCCTTGAAGGTATACTAAGAAAGAGATTATTACAAACATAAAGGAATGCCAATTTATAACTGAAAGCTGAAGAAGAGAGGGAAAAGTAAGAAAGAAAATAAGAAGCCTTGTCTACAGCCTGCAGACCAGTGACAGCAACCACGTACTACATGCTGAGGTGTGCTACAGAGTCTCACCTACCAGCCAATACTAAAAACACAGGCACCCTTGGCAAAGGCGTGTGCAGGAATCAAACCTTTTGGGTGTACAATCACCCTCTTTGTATTTAAAATAAATAACTGACACACACTAAGTACAGGGGTGGAGGGCAAAGAAGTGAATACTGTAAGCAAGGAGGACACTGAGATCCTCAACACCGGTGGTGGAGACGAAGACATGGGCAGTGGAGCAAGTGCAGAAGACAAGGAACTAGCAAAAAGATCTAAGGAACTGGAGAAAAAACTACAGGAGGATGCCGCCATAGAAGCCAAGACTGTCAAACTCTTGTTGCTGGGTGAGAAAGGGGAGATAGGAGGGAGAACATTAAGATGTCAACTGCATGTGGTTGTTTGTGCAGGTGTAAGGAACATCATGTAAGACTAGGGATTTTATTTATTGTAAGTGCAATTGTAGCAGTGTTGTTAAAATATGAATTATGAAGGCAATATTAAAATAAAAATGTGGGAGGTCATTTTTTTTTATCTCTGCAAACCTCTTGGTGGGAGGAAATACTTTTAGAGAGCCTCCAAATTTACCTAGTTTTGTTATTCAACATTCCCAGCACCATTGCCTGTGAATTGGCATTACCGGGGCATTTCCCTAATGATTTTACTTTTAACATCTGTTTGTATAATGCTTTATTTTTGTCTATAGTTCAACGTGGAAAGTTCATAAAAAAACTATGGAAAATAGAGTAATATATCATATTTACAAAAGTGGAGGAAGGGACCAAGGCGTAGACAGTATATGCTGCAAAATAGGCTGGTTTTATTTCTCCCACAACATGTTTCGGGTTCACAGACACTTTATAAAGTGTCTTGACAGTTGATAAAGGGTCTGTGTACCCGAAACATGTCGTGGGAGAAATAAAACCAGCCTATTTTGCAGCATATACTGTGTTCGCCTTGGTCCCTTCCTCCACTTTTGTATTTGTGATTTACTTACCTGCATTTGGATGGTTGCTTAAGAGGATTGTGGGACATATCTGCCATTGTGTGTGAAGGTACCGGTACTTGCTTCTTTTTTTGTGTATGATATATCACATTACTTTGACTCAAGTATAAGACAAATAATAACACCCACTGACAGGATACCTTATAAAGATATGGGTTTAAAATCCACGATAAATTATATTCTTGTGTTGATACATTATTTTCTAAAGAAACAAAAGCAAACCAAATGCTTGTATTTGTGTACACTACATCTTATACTTGATGAATGGTAATATATTAAACCTCTTTCTTTTTCTTTGTGAACTGCACACATTGATAGTTTTCCTCTATATAATACACTTTTAAACAATGGTAAAACATATTCAATGGATCTTGGAACCACATTGGTGTTTTAAACTCAGCATAAAATATACATGGTTCATGGCTGTTTGCACATTCAAACCCTAGAAACCAATACAGTAATAGATTATTGCAGACATTTTTGTTTGTAAATGATGTAATGGTTTTATCTATATCTGCTTATTTGACAGATATTTACACTAGTAAACCTGAATAACAAGCAGGGTGTTTGTTTTAGAACTAATATTGTAGAGGACAGGTTTACATGGAGGAATGATCATAACTTTCAGTTTCAATGCTGGGTAGTTATTATACCAGATTAACATTTCCCTTTAAATGAGCATGAACGAATCAGATGAAAAGAATATAAGGAACAGTTTTGCATAATGCAATAAAAATGTGTAAAGTAAAATGTGTTTTAAATGATGCCTGCTCTTAAACTATGGTTCTCAGCATCCATAGCTATACGCTTATTAAACATGTAGACAGACCTTGACCTTTCATTTTGAAAGAGCTGTTTGTAGTGATCATGGTCTATATGTTTTAATTAATCAAATCCATTTTTAGTAAAAAATAATATGAACATAATTCACGATTTGGGATAGAATAGCATTGGCAAATATGATGTTTAAAATGTCCAAGTGATACAGAGTTGGAAAGAGATGTAAAGCTAGGATATTCTGCAGCCTGGAGATGATCTCTGAGGCTCCTAATCCTTTAACAGAACCAGCAGATGCCACTCATTAGCTTGATGATTTTCTGAAGGTGATTAACAGGAGATGAAAGCTGAAGAGGAGGATTCTTAAAAGATCATTATCTGATTCAGATACACAGAATCTAAAATTAGCTTGCAATGAGAAATAGGATCATATGAATCCTGTGAAAAAAGTAGAAATTACACATGTAATTATTTGGGCAGAAACAAATCTCTTGGGTTCTATAAACAAAGCCATTATGTTGTAAATTATTCTGGACTTATGCGAGACATTCACAGCCAGAAATGAATAGGGGTTTCGTGGCAGAGCATGAACAGGCCTTTTTATCTGCATTTTCATGAATGTGCCCTCTTCAACCGATTGCTCTGGCTAACTGGCTCAGATTTTAAAAAGCAGGATGAAAGTCTGAGCTCTCCAATCTTACTTGCCCTTTCCTAAACAGCAATACGATTTCTCCCTGGATCAACTTGCAATCCATATTTAAATTAAGCACTCAAACAGAATATCCTGCTTAGCCAAAAAGCTGTCTAATCCTTTTTTGAAGGCATTAAGTGAATCTGTCAACACAGTCTTCTCTAACAGTTTTACTTCTTTAAGCTTGAGGAAAGTAAAAAATGTTTCATTTCATTTTAAACTCTGGCATTTTAATTTTAGGCATCCTTGCTACCTAGATAAATACTTTTATGGATTTATAATATATTTATTATAATTTACTTGTATAAGGTACAATGTAAACCTTTACTGTATAATTTAAAGTCCCAAAGGAGTTCCATCATACCTCTTTAGAGGTGATGAAATACCAAGGTGACTTCTAATATCCCTGTTTTAAGGGGTGTGTTATATCTTATAATATACAATCTTTTATTCTGTTTGCTTTTTTGTATACATTTGAACTCAGATCTTCTCATTTCTTTTTGATACATAAGAAAACATAAAATAACATATGTTATCCTAGTAAAATATTTCCACTACCAAAACTCTGAGGCACATTTCTGACACTCTAGTCACACCAGTATGCCCTGGAACACCTTTTGAGAAACCCTGAGTTATTTTAAAAAGGGAGAGCAGGGTCAAAAGTGACCTTTGGTGCCAACCCACCCCCCCTTTGCCAGTGCTTCCTATCAGCGGTTGCCATAAACTTAAATGGGTCAAGTGAGTCAAGTCAATGACTTATGACATAGCTACAGTCTGAATGTAATTAATGACATAGATAAGCACTGTATATAAGGATATCATTTACAGTCTATTCATGGCTCTTTTATATTTTAAGTATACGATCCACTGAATCTGGCTATTATAAAAGTGCATTCTTTTTTCTTTTAATGTGGTAGCCTCACAAAAGTTATTTTACTTTATGAAAATGTCAAATTTACAAATTATTATAGTTTTAAAGATATTACACACATCATTTATTATAGGAAAACATTGGTGACCCCTTTAATTTATAACTTTACAATTAACCCTGAATCACATCTGTAGGTTATACTATATACAATAATTTTGGAAAGGTTTAACAATATAACTTCCTGAACACTTAACTGCTTGTAATCATAAGGGGAGTAAAGTTATTTCAATAAATTTGTGATTTCCAGATCTGTCTAATGCCAATACCCTAGTACAAGTGGGCATTCACACTTGGTTAAATGAAAGTTATTAGAAGTTGAACTGTAAGAGATGAAATTTGTAAAAGATCTACCTGTTATTTAAAACATTTTACAAAAAATGCATTTTAAACTTTTGCTGCTTCAAAAAAAAGATACAGAGAAACGCAATATGAAGGAGTGTAGAGTAAAACTTCTTAGGTCTCGCAGAATAAATATACCATAGCATCGCAGTGTGCGTTTAGCAGCTTTCAGCAATCATTTTGTGAGCATATTCTTTCATAATTTCTTACTCTAATTCAATAGGCTTTTTAAGCACACACGATAACCACACGTAAATAATCCCCAAAATTTGATTACCTGTCTCTGACTCTATAAGCCATATTAATAAACATTTTAACTTATTAATAAACTAGAGTAAATAGTAAATATTAATATATAGAACTGATTACAACTGCAACAAAATTTAGAAAATCGTCAATTCATTGCAAACTATTTAAACAAACCAACAGCAATGTATACTTGTAATACTGCTGCAATAAATTGTGTTGTGTTAAGTAAGATTTTTGTTATAATATATTTTAAAAGACGTTTTCCTCCCAAAAAAAGAAAGAAAATGTAGTTTGCTTTTAGAATTGTTTTGAACTCCATTCACATAGTATAAAGGAAGGAAATATGAAATATACAGGGTTATTCAATAAAAGTTCTTATCGTTAAAAATGGTGCTAATTTTGCCCCAACCAATCAGATGTTAGCTTTCAAATGTTAAATAACATTTGATTGGTTGAGGCAAAATTAGCACCATTTTTAACGGTAAGAACTTTTATTAAATCTCCCTGAAAGAGAGTAACGTTCTTCTCAATTCTGTCATAATTGCCCTGTGTTACCTAATTCAACTTGTTTGTCAAGTTCTGCTCTGCTTTATAAATATATTAGGAAAACCCCAGCAGGATAGTGGTAAGTGTTGTTTCCCCTACCAATTGAAGACCCGAAAAACTGTGTTGTGGGTAGTTATATATAACAGTCTGTTGTGGGCACTTATATTTACCAGTCTCTGTTGTGGACACTTATATTTACCAGTTCACCAGCCAGTGTTAAAGGGCAAGTCCAGCCCTAAAATGTAAACTTAAATACAGGTAAATCACCCTCCAAAACCCTAAATGGTAATAGTTTGAAATCTGAAATACATGTCTAACCTGAAATCCTGCACAATGTCCTGTTGTCCCTGTTTTTGCTTCCTGGTTCTTCCAGTTAGCAACTGTCAGTTACTAACCCCTATCTGCCTCTTCTGAGCATGCCCAGGCTCAGTACAGGTTTCTAAATTGCTCAGATTCCGTGAGGCATCCAGAAGCATAGCAGACATACAGTAATGAATTCATAGGACAAAGTATGATATATCAACATATTTTAAAGAGGACATTCTTTCTAAAAGATGTTCTTATGAGGGTGGAGTTGTCCTTTAAGTCAGCCCTCCAGTTCTCCAGCCAGTGTTAGTCATCCCACCACACCCAACTCCACAAGCTTTGCACACTGCAGGAAGATAAAGGGACGGCTACAAATATTGGTTTCAGGTGACAAAAGGTCCCTCCAGTTCTACTGCCAGTGTAATGTCAGCCCCCAGTTGAGCAGCCACTGTAGAGTGAGCCCTCCAGTTCACCAGTGTAGAGTGAGCCCTCCAGTTCACCAGTGTAGAGTGAGCCCTCCAGTTCACCAGTCAGTGTTAGGTCAGCCTCTAGTTAACCAGCCAGTGTTAAGTCAGCCTCCAGTTAACCAGACAGTGTTAGTTAGCCCACCACACCTAACTCTACAAGTATTGGTTTCAGGTGACAAAAGGTCTACAAATTCCCCTGAATTTGGTATGGGCAAAGTGACTAGTGTGTGATTCGAAAAAAGCTGAGACATAAAACACAGACCCCATGTTAGAAGGGTCATTTTCCTAGAATCCACATCAAAATCACAGACGAGACAGAGATTACTGCTCTTATTTCAAGGTGCTCCGCCTTTTGATTCAGTCCTTAGTTGTCTGTAAATACAGCTGAGCTCTGGATTTGTGTTATAGGATAGCTTTACTCTAAAAAAAAAAATGAGATAAAGCATGATCCAACTACTCCAAAACATTTTTCGGATTTTAAATCTGAGCTGAAGATTCTGACCTGTCACTATAGATGCAGAAATTATACCATGTGACCCATTCCTGTTAGAATAAATATCCTGCACTAGTCACGCCGGACCCTGATGCCTGTCTTAGACCCACTAAGAGACCCTTCAGCGCTGGGAGAAAGGATTACACAACACGTTAGGTGCAGTAAAACCCAGTTTCTCAGTTTATTCATTTCGTACATTGGAATATATCAAACCAAAAAAAGGGCATTGCCAGACTTTGTGTCTAGAGATGTAATAAAAACATCTATTGGAATGCGAGGATAGAGTCAGGTTGACACACAATATAGGAGGCAAAAGACCTTGAGATAAAATATTATCTACCCCACGAGACAAGGGAAAGAATATCTTAGTACATTTCGAGAACAACAATATCTGAATAATATGAACACAAAATGGAGTCAAAGAACAAAATGGCTGCTATTAGGCTAAGTGATTATAGAGAATATATAAAAACCTAACAATTCCTGACCTCTTTGCCTGCCTGCAGAACACTTTCTGCAACATTTAAGAGAATCAGCAGAGAAAAGAAAAAAGGGGGAAGGGAGTGTCGCATACAATAAAAGAAGGCAGTGAGTAAGGGAGGGTGGGGGGAATTAGGAGCACACAATAAACAATAATTTAATGACCAAGCAAGCACAGATTAATATGTGAGTACTACAATTTTACTTGTCTTTTATTGTAGTTTCAGAAAAAGTAAAGTTGTTTTAGTGAGTTCACTTTATAAATTGGCAGTGGTTGACAATGTTCACCAGCCAGTGTAAGTCAGCCCTGGTAAAGGTTACCATAGATCTTGGAAATTGCCCTAACCCAGCTGTCTTAAGTTTTACTTTCCCCTTGCTGCAGGTTATCAATGTGAAGCTGGTTAAGGTTTACATAACCTTAACTTACTTAACAGGGTTTCTTAATTTTAGTGCAAATTATGCACTAGAGTTTAAGTAGACACTAAACAATGTTGGAGAGAGCTGCAAGCAAGGTCGTTTGCTAGCAATAGCGATAGTTTGTTGTGCACTTCAGCTGACAATTATCTAGCGTGTGTACAGTATCTAGGGCCATATTTATAAAGGCACAATACTGAGCCTTTAAAGATTGATGCAGCGATCATAAATTTATGATCATGGACGCAAAGTTACAATTACAGACTTAAACCTATGGCCATAAATCTAAATCTGCAGTCATAAATTTACGGTCGTGATCTTAGATTTACACCCGCGACTGTAGATTTATGATTGCCCATAAAATACCATTGCAGTATTTTGATACTGCATGGTATTGTACGAATAACTGTACAATTGTGGCTGTACATTTACGACCACGATTGTACTTTTAAGATAACCTGCCGTATCACAAATATGGCCCCTAGTGTGGAATGGGGTTGTAATATGATGTGTTATAGCAGTAACATCTACATACAGTATTTCTGATTAATTTCAGCAGTTTCTATAACTGATTTATCCTAAAAAAAATTAAATCATACATTGCATAGCATTAAATATATGATGTCTAAAGAGTTCACACTGCTGTTTGTTCTTTCTGCAGGTGCTGGTGAATCAGGGAAAAGCACAATTGTTAAGCAAATGAAGTAAGTATCTTTATTTTTTTTAAAAATGGGTATTGTAACAAAGAACATGGACTTTTTTTAAAACTCATTATAATTGCATTTAAAGGGCATGTCCAACCCCATAACTAAAATTTCCCCCACTACTGGCCCTACTGTGTAGTGTTTAAAAATCCTTACCTTACATCCCTGCTCAAAATGGTTCTCCTGCAGTGTCTGTCCAAAGTACCAGAAAGTGAAGACCAGAAGCCTGACCGTGAGTGAAAAGGTTTCCGCCTATTATATTTCCTCTGAAAGGTTTCTGGCATGTACAGTGAAACCTTCCCCCTCCTTCCCTCAGGATCCCTCTTTGCTGCATGGTGCCCTACCTATAAAACATTTTTCTGTAGTGTAGGGGACCCTATCCCACCAAATATACAGTCCTCTGCACTCGTACTAAGTATGGGTGCTTACTCCTCACAACATCCAACCCTTGGTGGATAGGTATATCAGAATAACACAAATGTCAAGGGTCGCACTGTGAGGAAGGGGGAACGTTTATACCCTCCCCCGAAACATTGTGATATGATGTGTATTCACTAATCAATAAATTATTCTTTGGAGTGCGACCCTCAACGTTTATGTTCTTCTGACCCTAACCCACACCCAACCGCCATGCTTGATTCCCCCCCAAAAAATCAGTAATGTACTTACAGCCTCTCAGCCAATCACGGATACGGCTGCCAGTCTGGCCCCTGCTTGTAATGTCCAGCAAGCAGATGGCCGGGTCTGAACACCAGAGGAACAAAGCTCTGTTAGTTCCTTTCTGATTATTTTTTTTTACAAACAAACATGCCCCCCCTCCCTCTGGATCCCTCTTTGCTGCTTGGTGCCCTACCTATAAATCCTTTTTCTGTAGTGTAGGGGACCCTATCCCACCCCCAAATGCCATGCTTGTTTTCAAAAAAAATAATCAATAATGTACTTACAGAGCTTCGTTCCCCCAGCGTTCTGTATTGTACATGGCTGCCGGTCCGGCCCCCTGCTTGCAAGCAGAAGGACGGGTCTGAATGCTGGGGGAACTAAGCTCTGTAAGTACCTTTCTTGTTATTTTATTTGAAAACAAACATGACGATTGGGAGTGGGAGAGGGTCCCCCACATTACAGAAAAAGGTTGTCTGGAAGGTGGAGATAACATTTAACTGAATGTTTGTATACAGTTGTGAAAGTACACCTGAATCACGCAGGTGATTTTATGTGCAGATAGTGACTGTACAGTCAGTGTTGGACTGGCACACAGGGCTACAGGGGAATCCCCTGGTGGGCCCACAGCCCAATTATGCAAGAAAACTGCTAAGATTTAAATACAGAGCCAAAGGGACAGTAAGAATTGCGTTTTAATAAACAATAGGAGTTTGTAGGAGTAAGATAGATATGTAAATGAGTGATATGAAATGTTAGGTGGGCCCCTAAACTTGTCCTGGTGGGCCTCTGGTCTCAGATTTCCTGGTGGGCCCCAACAGTCCAGTCCGACGCTGTACAGTGTTTAAACATTGTGGAACTTTAAAGCTGCCACAGGAAAGAAGTCACGCTACCTAAAAGAGGGCTATTTGTCCACAAATACCAACATGGTGGGAAAGATGTTATAGTTTGGGACCCTTTACTGTATTTATAATAAAAGTGAACCTTTAAACATGACAACCTATTTTTTTTGTCGTAAATCCAACAAGGAATGGGTAAGAAAAAAAGAAATGGATTGTCGTGGAATAGTCAAAGTTGTCTAAATCCCATCAAGTATATACATATTAGTAACTACATATTATTAATAACTATATATATGTATAATATATGTATATACAGATGACCTTTATATAATGCACAACCACTTATCCATATTGAAAAAAATTAAATCATATCTTTAATTAACAGAATAAATCCACATCAGACTATAGTGAGTCAACTAAAGTCAGTTACCCCTGTTCTGAATGTGTATATATGTATATATATATATCCCTTATAAGGATAAGGAATTTGCACGGACTGTGTCCATTAATAGAATATGGAGACCCGACAGGGAACTGGTGACGCCATCCAGGGGAGGGGTGGGGAATGGGAGGGAGGGGGGTGTACTTCCGCTTTTGTTACATTTAAGTTTGTTTGTATACATTACACATTGTCTTGAGAATGGCTGAATTCGCGGCCGAAACACATTGACCCTTTTGTCACGAATTAAAAGTTTTTTTGGATATAAGACCCAGGAGTGCTCCATTCATCGAGTTATCCTTATATTATATAAATATATTTATATCTCCATAGGAGATTGCATTGAGTTTTTAGGAGCTACCAATGTGGTGGGGGGTATAGGATATTACACATAGGAAAGGTGTATATGTATGTGTGTACTATCTCACTGTTACCATTTAAATGACCATCAGTAAATGTATATAAAATTTAGCACTGACTTATATTAGGTACATCACAAAATACATAAACATACTTACAGAGCTGAGATCCCTATTTTAAAATGGAATGGTCAAATGGCAGCTTAAACCACACCCCTGTGTCTGCTCCATATAAATGGAAGTGTTATCCAAAAAAGGTTTCTGTCTGCTGCACAGGATGTGATGTGTATTGTAATGGACATATACACCAAGGCTCTTTATATACCACCTCCAGCCTGCAGGTGGTGTCAGTGAGTAATAAAATACAAGACATCCCTGCTCTCTATGGTAGGAGGAGAGAAAGTGAATGTGGATTGTGGTGTGTGCTTTGAAGAGATATTGAATGCAACACAAGATCCTGTGTATAAGATCCTGTTACCATCTGTTGGGAGGACAGATTATTGGACAATTTACCTTATTGGATACAAACTCTGAGGCAACAGATAAGTGTACACCAACTTACAAGGGCACATAATATACAGGCCTGGTCAATATTGAAAGTGGTGCACCATAGACAGGGACACCCCTGATTACTGCACATGTTATGTGGGGAACCTGTTTATGTGCACTGTCTGCTTTGTGCCAGACCACCAGAGTAACCCAGTGTGTACCCTGCTACCCATAATCCTTCCATAAAGCAGTGATCTGGTACAAATTGGTGGCAGCGGTGCTGGTAATACTATTTATTCTCCGTGTTTTCTTTGAATATTTGTTCTCTGTATTAAAGGGCATCTATAGTGAAAAAAACACATTGCCCCTTTGCAAAGTTAAATTCATGTACATGTGCTGCCTTAATCCTATCTATGTCAGTGACTCTGTTTAACCATGGTGTCAGATCTGTGTGCAGCACTCCCCCTTCCCCCTCCCCTCTGTTACCTCCTCCATGTCTCAACTCCGGCTAACCGACAAGCTTATCATGTGCAGTAGGAGTTACAAGTTCGACATCCTGAAAAACACACCCACGCACAGTGGCCGATAGAAAGCAAGCTGTCCTGGAGACAGGGAAGAAGGAGATCAGTACAGTTTACGATCTCTCTCTTTGTGGCCCATCATCAATCAGGGGGGTCAAGTGCAGCCTTATATCTACCATGAAAGCTACCTCTCTCCCCGTTAATGCTGTTATCTCTATGTTTATTACAGAGCAGGGAGGGGGGATCACGTCACAGGGATTTGATTGACAGTCCAAGTAGGAGTAGAGGAATGCAATCACATATTCTTCTAACTGGTGTATCTCAGGACAGAGAGGGAATCTGAACAAAGTGATGACACTGTGGGGGTTGTGGGGAATTATAGAACTTATGGAAAGAAAGAAAAAAAAGTTAATTTTCCCACTATAGATGCCCTTTAAGCTATGGAGGCTGCTACTGATAGTATTGATTTAATTCCTCCTGTCCTTGTACCTGCAGATGAAATCCCCCAATTAAACTCCGTAGCTCTACCAGGCCCAATTGCCAAACCTATTTTTAAATCTGATCCATTTGATGGGGTAACTAGGGAGTGGACTGATTGGCTAGAACAATTTGAATTGGCAGCCACTATTAACGGTTGGGATAAAGGTGCTCGTTTGTAAGTCCTTAGCCTTTTGCTTAGTGGTAAAGCCAGGCAGGTATACCAAGGATTTACTGTAATACTGAAATAATAAGCAGTTATGTTATTAAAAATTGCTCTGAAGCAACTTTTTTTAGATCTGTATAAGAGTATATAAAGGATAAGTCCATTTCTTTAGGTAAACTGGGAATGAGAAATGTTGGTTTATACGTTAGATTATTAGGGCAATGCTATTACAATAACATGATACTGTGAGGTACCTTCTGTTATAATATATGAGGTACCATCACCACTTGCTGTGGTGAATACTAATAAGTATTAACCTAGCATGTTTAGTTTTAACTACACAGTGTGGCAGGATTGCCTGGGTCTACTCTCAGACCTGCAGGATTATCCTAGCTGGAGACTGTCTGAGTAACAGTTTAAAATATAACTTTATAAATGTAAAGATTCTATATCCACACATAGCAAAACATACACACACAATTTCCATTGTGCACAAGCGGGCACAATTTTGCTAGTATATATGTATATATATATATATATATATATATATATATATATATATAAACAAGTATCAGTATTGTTTCTAATGTCAATGTTCATTTTCAAAAATGAAAATGATAACAGTGGCTGAAAAGCGCTATACCACCTGGCATTGGGTTAATTCGAAATACTGGCATGTATTTCTTTCAACCATGATAAAGAATTCATTATAACATTATAAATACCACCCATGGTCTCTTGATTCTCTTCATACTTATTGAGACTTTTTAAACTAATATATAAGGTGTAATCCTAATTACATTTTTTTCTTTGTACATAGTATTAGTATGACCGTTCTAATGAAGGAATATGCCAATGCTCTGCACACTTTCAGTATTATCCATTATGCGTCCAGGAGTCAAATTTTCTCTGACTTGATCTTTCTTCTGTTTTATTGCCCCTGTTCCATTTTCTTTGTTCTTCCCAAAGGATTATTCACCAGAATGGATACTCAGATCAAGAATGTATGGAGTTTAAAGCCATCATCTATGGAAACATACTGCAATCAATTCTGGCTATAGTGCGTGCTATGACCACTCTTGGTATTGACTATGGAGACTCAAGCAGAGGGGTCAGTATAGGTTTTATTTCTGTAAGAAATCAAACCCTAAAGGCAGAGATGGGGTTGGGGAGATAATGGCACTGAGACCTATTGGCAGTGGCTAATATACTTTACCTTAGGTGATGTTTCCCCGTCCTCCAAAGAACAGTCTGGCCCATTCTTTTTTGCGATCAACTTGCGATTGCAAAATGGGTCAGGCAGGAATGTGTGTGTGTACATGGTTTTACTAACTTCTTTACTTTACTACTAAGCAGACTCAATAGCATTTATACTGTAGTATAATATTTAGTAGTGATGTTAAACGGGAAATTTGCAACCTTACCTGAATATTTGTTTTAACATAACGTTGACACCTTTGAACTCTAAACCATAACAATGTTTTAAAGTAGTATTCTGAAGTAGATGTATTCCTCATTGTATCCATAAACAATATTTTCCTGGTTTTTAATTTTCTAACACTCTCAAAACTTGGTTGTAGGAAGATGGGCGCATGCTCAATCACCTGGCAGACTCCATCGAGGAGGGAACTATGCCTCCAGAGCTGGTGGGCGTGATAAAAAGGCTGTGGAAGGATGATGGCGTGCAAGCTACATTTGAAAGGGCTGCAGAATACCAGCTCAATGACTCTGCTGCCTAGTGAGTCACACAATGGTAGATACAAAACTACACTGGCATCAGGATCTAAACATTTACTCCATACACAACATTGATTTATTTTTAAAGGGAAATTAGTCCTAACCCAAAAACTAATTCCTAAGTCATAAATAAGAACACACTATAGAAAATATTTTATGTAGCCTGGGCATTTGCACATGTGATTTCTCCTTTTGATTGTGCATCGCAAATAGATGCGCAATCGCATTGCACCCGAAAACGCGAGATTCCTGTTAGAAAAAAAATGCATGCACAAACAAAATGCACAAGTGTGGCCTAGCCATAAAAGTGGGTAAAAAATGTTTTAATCCCTTCAGCCAGTTCACTTTCAATAAAGGTGTAATTATGAATTATTATGCTGTATATATATATTAAAGTAAAATATATGTATAGTATTTTGTTGCTGTGGCTTTATAAGACTGAGCAATTATTTATTCTTACTAGCTACCTGAATGAACTGGACAGAATCACAGCCCCAAACTATCTTCCTAATGAGCAGGATGTTCTCCGTTCTAGAGTGAAAACCACAGGAATCATTGAGACCCAGTTCTCCTTTAAAGATCTTCACTTCAGGTATATTGTTTTATATAAAAAAAACTGGGAGAAAATTATCAGTTAAATTAATCAGCAGCAACCTATCAGATATTATTAAAGGGCATGTCCACCCCCAAAACTATACTTTAACCCAGTACTGGCCCTACTGTGTAGTCATGAAAAATCGTTACTTTACATCCCAGCTCCAAATGGCTGCCCTGCAAAGTCCCAAAAAGTGTCTGTGTCCCATAATGTTTCTGCCTCTTACCTCTCCTCTGGGAGAAGTTTGTCATGCGCAGTGAAGCTCTCCCTCCCATTTTTCTCTCCCTACCCCTAACTTAAAACCCCTTTTCTGTTGTGCAACATTCCCTATCCCACCCCTAACTGCTATGCTTATTTGTTTAAAAAAAAAAAAAAAAAAAAAATCTGAACATTCCTTACTTTCCTTCATTCCCCCAGCATTCTGTAATGCCTGCAGCCGCGTCTTTGATTCACTGATTTTCAGCCAATCACGGATGCTACTGCAGGTCCGGCCCCCTACTTGCAGATTAAAGCGCCGGGGAGATGAAGGAAAGTAAGTATTTTTAGGATTTTTTTTTTTTTTTACATATAAACATAGCGTTTGGGGCTGGGATAGGGAGTACTGCCTAATATAAAAAAGTTGATCTGAGGGTGGACATGCTCTTTAAACTGTAGACCTGTAAATAGGTATAATCGGATTGGTTATTGCAAATTAACAGCACAAGCAAATTTTTGCACCTCATATAAAATAACCCTGAGAACATTTAAAGAGCATGTCCACCCCCAAAACTATAATTTAACCCACTACTGGCCCCTTACATCCTTACCTTACATATCTGCTCCTTATGGTTCTCCTGCAGTGTTTATCCAAAGTCCAGGAAACTGAAGAGAAGGAGCTGTCTTCCTGTCCAAATGTCTCTGCCTCCGGGAGGTAGTGTGACATGTGCAGGGGAGCCCTTTCCCCCCTCCATCTTACCATCCAGATCCCTCTCTGCCTGCCCTTTCCCCTAGCTTGAAATCATTTGTCTATATTATTCCTACCCCCTGCTCACCCCCAACTGCTGTGTTAGATCTGTAGTCTTCTTAGCTGGCAGCCACGTCTGTGATTGGCTGACCGGTAGCAAATCACAGAGGCGGCTGCTGGTCTGGCCCCTCACTGCAGCTTCCAGTTTCCAGAGAGGAGAAGATGACAGCTGCAGGAGCGAAGGGATGTAAGTATGATTGGGAAACTTTTATTACAGTTCTAACACGGCGGTTGGGGGTGGGCAGGGGAGTGGAACAATATGGCAAAACGTTTAATTAATTAATTTAATTAATTAGGGTGGACATGCCCTTTAATATTTTTACAACTGGGAACTGAGCTATATATGCATCATCCATTGGATACACATTAAATTAGTAAATCATAAATAGGGCACGTTCATCTCAATACTTTAAATCCAAAAAGCAATTAAGCAAGAAACTATTCTATCACCATAGTGCAGCAAGTTAGTTTTGCCAACAAGTCAATGATAGGATAGAAGCATAGAACTAGGTCTACCAATACCATGTCAGAAAATCTAACGTGTATGTAACATAAACTTGTGCATAGGCTCAGTTATACTAATTGCAAATAATCATATTTTTGTTCATCCTCCAAATACTTTTTGACTAACAGGATGTTTGATGTTGGGGGCCAAAGATCAGAGCGCAAGAAGTGGATTCACTGCTTTGAGGGAGTCACCTGTATCATATTCTGTGGAGCACTTAGTGCATATGACATGGTACTGGTGGAAGATGATGAAGTGGTAAGTACGGTTTGTAACATTGCCAATAATTGTAATATGCAAGGAAATTAACAGATGCGGGACATACACCTACTGTAGGTTTTCTTTTTCTTTGCCAATCATAGCACATTGTTAATTGTGGTCTTCTTTAATACTTTGGAGGTTTAACTCTTACAATGAACACCACAGAGATTAATCATGATTAAACAAAGATATTGGTATACAATATCGGTATTACAGTAGTTTTCACAACAAATAAAATTAAATGAAGATATTCTCCATGTTTTAATATGCATAAATATAGTATACTTTTTAACAAATAATTTCAGTTGGGGTATATATGCCCTTTAAGCCTCTGATTGCTATTGGTCATTCCCCACCATAGCTAAACAGCTGTATATATAACATTAAAAAAAGCTGCCAAGCTGTCTCCCAGCTGCAAACATAATATTTTGAATGTGTGGATAGCTGAGAAGAGGGTTGTCATGAAGCAATCTTCCAGCTTCCGCTCTGCAATGTAATAGTATTGGGAGTTAGGAATCCTGACTCGTACCTCCAATATTACAATACTTGGCAAGGCAAATAAAAAATGAAATGGGCCCTTGAATAGTATGGTGTTAAACCTTATCAGATTGATAAAAAAAGACCATTAACAAGCAATTAAAGGACAACTCCACCCTCATAAGTACATCTTTTAGAAAGAATGGCCTCTTTAAAATATGTTAATATATCATAGTTTGTCCTATGAATTCATTATTGTATGCCTGCTATGCTTCTGGATGCCTCATTGAAACTGAGCAATTTAGAAACCTGTACTGAGCCTGGGCATGCTCAGAAGAGGCAGACAGGGGATTAACATTCAGTCATTGGCTGTGATGTCAACTGTCAAATCCATAACTGACAGTTACTAACTGAAAGAACCAGGAAGCAAAAACGGGGGCAACAGGACATTGTGCAGGATTTCAGGTTAGACTTATGTATTTGAGATTTCAAACTATTACCATTTAGGGTTTTGGGGGGTGATTTACCTGTATGTAAGTTTTAATTTTGGGGCTGAACTTGCCCTTTAAGCAAAAAATACATTATAACTCCAATAATAAGCATATATTTGCTCCTGTTTTCTCAGAATCGAATGCACGAGTCTCTCCATCTCTTCAACAGTATCTGCAATCACAAATTCTTTGCAGCAACATCAATTGTCCTTTTTCTGAACAAGAAGGATCTTTTTGAAGTGAAGATAAAGAAGGTTCATCTAAGTATCTGTTTTCCAGATTATGATGGTGAGAAAAATCTAACAGTCCAGAAATAAATCAGAGGCAAATGGCATTAGCTTTTAAATCCCATCTGCACCCTTAAAGCTGAGGCCACACTACGCCAGACAGTAACATACAGGAAAGGCGCTTGCACCGTGATCAAAGCAGCTAGTGCGGCCAGACCAATTGTCCAACACCAGCGTGCGCTTCTTAATGCACAATCAGAATTCATGTTAAACGGCTCTAGTGTGGCCTATCCCTAAGGGAGGAGATTTATTGCCTTGGTTTTATGTTGTGATTCAATAAAGTTTAAGAACCTTGAAGGAAGTGAGGCCAGTTTCTTTGCATAGAAAGTTTATGCATTATGGAGAATGCTAGACCTGTACTTTGATAGCAAGGTTTGGGAGCGGCTTCCTTTCATCCATAATGAACATAAAATGTTTCTAAACAAAGTAAGCAATTTGTTCCTGTGCTCTCTCATTAAGATCTACTGTGCTGTAATTTTAAATGTTTTGTCTCTACCCCCAGGTCCAAACACATTTGAAGATGCAGGGAATTACATCAAACAGCAATTCCTGGACTTGAACATGAGAAAAGAGTCTAAGGAGATCTACGGCCACATGACCTGTGCCACAGACACACAAAATGTTAAATTTGTGTTTGATGCGGTGACTGATATCATTATCAAGGAAACCCTGAAAGATTGTGGGCTTTTCTGAGGTCCGTTGGTAAATGTTTATTATACATACCCTTCTGTCCAGAGAAAAAAGTGCTATATCCCAGAGTTCAATGTTTTACCCCAGAACATCTGTGTGCAACCAAATGGCTCTTTTGCTAGTTTATTCATATGATAGAGGCCACAGAATATATATGAACTTCCCCTCTGTGTATTACTGGCACCAAGGGCTGTCCATTAAATAGTGTACATTCTTTGAGATGACTACAGTGTACCGACTAATGTATTAGCAGATAATATCTTTCTTCAGGATTGGTCTATAGGCACTGTTGTCAATGTGCACTAAAGAATTAGAACCAAGAGATCGAAAGGAAAACTAAAGGCAAAAATGTATATCTCATGTTATACTCCTCCTAAGAAGAATAACAGTATTTACTTTGAAAAAGAAAAGTAGCACTTTTGTAAGCTATTATGCATTGTTGAATTCTGACCCTTTCACTCTCTTCCCCAGTCTTCTATTATTCTGGTAATGACCACAGGGTTTACAAACAGTGGTAATTAGCACATCTATCAAGACATTTTAAACCTTTTAAAGTGAAAAAGACCAGAGGAAATGAAAATTCGGTCATAGTTTAAATCGCTATTTTTTGGGGTAATTCTTTTTTTATGACTGAAATAGACATGTTTAGAAAAAGAGTGAAGCAACTCAGAAAAGATTGCTTGTAAACATTGTCCATACACAGAGAGATTGCGAAATTAAATATTAACAAATAAAATATTATTTTAAAGATCCAGAGTATTTCTTCCTTTTCATATTAAAGTCTAATGAAACTTATCTAATTATTGTGGCTATAAATGTTTACATACATGTTTAGCAAACCTACATTTTGGATGTGTTGATAAATAATGTTGTGATGAAGGGGAATATTTCTGACTGATGTTGGCAGCAACAAAACAACGGAGAAAGTTAAAAGGCAGCAAATAAACATAATAAATTATTAATAAAAAATTATATTACTTCTATAACTAGAAAGAGAAAAATATTCTATGAGAGATGCAAACTCTATGGTATCGATGTATCAAAGTAAGTAGGTATTGATCAGTCGGTGAAGCGCACAGAAAGATAAAAAATGAGAACAAATGTTGCATGTCTCACCATTTTAATATTGTGAACAAGTTGGTGTTGGGAGTGCACAGCGATGTACAGGAGTGATGAATACTGATTAGAATGAATAGATGAATGAGGAATGATTAACAAGTGGAAAAGAAAAAATACGTTTAAAGTTGGTGTGCCATTTGCACACAATACGGAATGTACAAGCCATTAAAAAGTTTAAAATCCTTGACAGAGGAGTTTGGCACAAGACAGCGTAGCATGCACAGGAGCAGGAAAGAAGTGCCCACTGCACAAACAGTGTAAAAATACAGATGAATTATTCTTAACAACAATGGTAGCTAAAGAAGCAGCTATGTCAAAAAGGATAAAGTGAGAGGGAAGCTCTAAAGGGCAGAGGCGTCTTCAGAATGAGGACTGCATAAACAGATATCTGCTGAGGCACATTAGTAACCAAATCATGTAGAAGTAGATTCTTCTGAGTGTGAAAATCACTCCTCTGTTTCAAGGTGCAGTTTTAGTATAAAAGAATGGCACAAAGCTGATTATCTAATGGTGAGTGCAAGAATCATTTAGAAAGTCCAGTATCCGCATGGGAGCTTTGATTCTTGAGCAATGTTCCTCTTATATACATTTTGTCCACACAGAAGAGGATTTCACATAGAAGAAAGTCTTACTGTGTCAATATTAAAAACAATGACAGTGGCATCACACACTGCTGTTTTTTCTCATGCTGTAACCAGAGATGAAGGGGGCTGCTGCTGGACATACACAGTGTCAGCAACAGCCAAGTATTTCAAGTTTCAAAAATACCTGGAATACTGAGAAAGTGGCATCACCATAGAAAAGGGTAGGGGCTCACAGCTCAGGGTCAGTCATGTTAGGAGAGCTGTACATGCAGGATTCCCAGTGAAAGAAGGAATAGGAACATTTTGTGCTTCTTCCCAAATACACTGTCCAGGAATCAGCCAGAGGGAGTACAGCTTTCCCTTCAGCATCTGTAAGAAATAGAGGACAGTTATCTCATTAATAAAATCCTTTCCCCGTTTATGTTCTAATGTGCTGCAGAAGACTTTTTTCTTTATTCATAAGCAGACAATATACATTAGATACACGTCTGATCAAGTTGAGATTTGTAGTGAAATAGTTATTTACTATCTCAGGAAAATCTGACATGATATTTCATATATGCTCAGAATAATCAACCACATAGCATAAACATGTGATGTAACAACGTCACTTACTGACAATGCTTCTTACAAAAAATACTGCATGCATTTTTATAAGATCAATTTAAAACACACAAAAACATTACTTTTTTAATGCAACAATGCCTTCTAATTTTTAATACACAACAGGCAAATCCATCTATACAATTTCCATTGTCCCAACAATTATATGAATTGTTTTTTAAAAATTCTTTATTTACCATACAAGCCTGTAAGTAATTTCTGTGAGGGCAACATTAATTAGTTCAGTCACATGACTGCCAGTAATATGTAGAAAAAATAAAAATAAATAAAATGTATGCGGATTAGCCACGCCATTCCAGTGCATGGCAAATGATGCCATTTCACAATCGTCTGCAAAAGGATTCAAGAATCCTGCATGAAGTTCATGACGCAAATCATTATTTTGCAAGGCACAAATGAGGGAACTCACAAAAAAACACAATCTAGATGGCAATAGTAAGAAACTACACACATACATATACACCTTTCCTATATGTATTATATGCCCCCCCACACCCCAATGATCCTAAAAACTTAACACAATCTCCTATGAACTTGTGAATTTTCTGATACTATAGGAAGGATATACAGTGTCTCACAAAAGTCAGTGCACCCCCTCACATTTTTTAATTAAATATTTTATATCTTTTCAATATATAGCACTCTGATACAATGTAAAGTTCTATAACAGTGTAAATTTGCTGTCCCCTTCAAATAACAACATACAGCCATTAATGTCTAAACCCCTGGTTATACAAAAGGGAGTACATCCCTAAATGAAAAATGTCCAAACTGAAGTGTTACAAGGTCCCAGGTGTAAATGGGGAGCAGCAGGTGTGTTAAATTTAAGTGTTATCACTCGTACACTCTCATAATGGTCACTGGAAGTTGAACATGACAACTCATGGTAAAGGAAAAAGAAGAATTATTGCTCTACTTATAAAACTATTACCGTATATACTCGAGTATACGTCGAGGTTTTCAGACTATAAAAACAGCCTGAAAACTGAACCTCGACTTATACTCGGGTCAGTCACTAACTTGTTAGAAGAATCCGGCTGCCACATCTCCCGATCGTCGCATCCACTGACGTCACTACTCGGCGCCGGGTAGTAAGACAGGCGCCGAGTAGTGACGTCAGTGGATGCGACGATCGGGAGATGCGGCAGCCGGATTCTTCTAACAAGTTAGTCCCCATGTCGATCGGGAGATGCGGCAGCCGGATTCTTCTAACAAGTTAGTCCCCATGTACTCCGCACTGGTGTTGGACACTTCTCTAGAACACAGGGGGCTAAGGATAGTAGCGTTTTATTGGCACATAACTTTACTACACTGTGTATATAAAAGTCAGTTAATAACAAGTTGGGGAAGGTTGGGTAGGGGGGGTTTGCAGATCCACTGCAGATGTTTGTAAACTACAACTCCCAGCAGCTAAAGCATGTTGGAAGTTGTAGTTTACAAACACCTGAAGTGCCAAAGTGGTCATATTTTCTACCCTCGACTTATACTCGAGTCAATCACTTTTACTAATTGTTTAGGTAAAAATATGTACCTCGACTTATACTCGGATCGACTTATATTCGAGTATATACGGTATATAAGAAGTTTGCCAACTCACTAAAACTGAGCTGCAGCACAGTTGCTAAGACCATACAACCATTTAGAACAGGCCTCGCCATGGACGACCAAAGAAGTTGATCACACACGGTCAGCTTCATATCCAGAGGTTATCTTTTGCAACTAGACGGATGAGTGCTGCTACCATTGCTGCTGAGGTTAAAGGGGTGGGTGGTCAGTCTGTCAGTGCCCAGACTGCTCAACTGGTTGCTGCCATACACACTTGACACAAAATAAGTTATCTTGGTCTCAAAAGACTACATGACATGGTTGCAGTAATCCATGCCCTAGTCTGCTTGTCTAAAGCAAACTGTTTGAGAGCTCTCTTGTGCATCATCTTTAGAAGAGGCTTCCTTCTGGGACAACAGCCATGCAGACCAAGAGGAAGAGAGAGAGGAAGGCAAAGTAAAAAACAAAACAAAAAAAAAAAACGTATGAAGGGGAAAATAAATAATTTCTGACAAGTGGCAATAGGAGATATCCCTGGATCAACTCCAAATTTATGTAACAATCACTTGGAAGACTAAACTTCTTCGATTCGATTCTGTACTGCCGGCAGTCGCGTCCGTGATTGGCTGTCTCACTAAATAGCTCAGGGCATTTTAACATGAACTCAGTAGGCCCTGGGTCCAGGTCACAGGTGGTCTGGTGAAGGTTTAAGAGGATGTCTGAGATACCATCTTCGGTAATGGTCTTGAAATCAGACCATGCTTTTAGGCTAGTTTTCCATCCATTATATGGTTCTTCTTTGGTTTTCAGTGTTGTGGATTGGATGGCAGCCTGCATGAAGACTTTATCTGAGAAGAAGTGGGCAAATTTCTAACATAGGTCCTGTGAAGGTCTAATGCTGGATTTCCAGCAAGATGGGTTGCGAGATTGTCAACCATGCGGAAAAGCTGGGAAGGTCTGTTGGCCGCATTTGCAATCTCCTGAGACAGGAATAAAGATTTTTGTTGTTGACCAGTGTTTGATATTTGTTCAGGTGTGCAATCAGTGAAAGTTTGGCTTCAGGGCATTGATGTTTGCTCCACTGTCGCTCCAGTCTGCGCCCCTCTTTCTTTAGCTCCTTTACGGAGTTGTCAAACCAGCGAGCATGATGTAATGGGGCAGAAGGTTTAATGCATAAGGGAGCTATGGCGTCAAAAGCAGCAGAGACATAGGGGATATATTTACGGACCATGTGTTCGAGGCCTGGTTTGCGACCTGTCAGATCGTTGTTCTGGAGGTGTTGGGGTGATCAACCTTTCAAGGAATGATATTTTATATGTTCTACTGCTATGCCAAAAGTTCCAAATTTCTTCTCACTTTCTCACAAAAGTCAAGCAAGTTTGTTTGACAGGATCTGTTCTTTATAAATCTATGTTCTTGAAACATACATACTCTACAATACGTTCCAGTATCAAACTTAAACAAGATTAAAAAAAATTAGAAAGCACAAAAGCTATTAATTGCCTACTCTTATACTATTTGATCTACTTTAGGAGATCTAACTCCTGAGTTAGGTCGCATAGTAGGAGTTGGACAGAATGCAAAAAAAAAAAGTCTCTGTCAATAAACCAAAGCTATGAAAATCTAGTTTACACAGAACTCAATAGCACATTGCTTTACAACTGCTTTTGTTTTCCAATTTCAAATGGCAGTTTCAGCATAGCTATCAATGGGAACAGTCCCATCTCAAGTTGCAGACTGCCCTTTGTGAAAAATACGTCTGTCATTGTGAAACAATGTGCTATTCTTTTGTAAAAAAATATTGTTATATGCGGAGGCCAGAAAGAGTGGGTTGGGCTTTGCAGTAAATCTGAGAAGTAGCAAAACAAAGAAAGGGAATACTCCAGGACACAGCGTTTTCTGTGAAGGACTTTGACTCCACCTCCAGTCTTGCACATCGCAACATCACCAGCTAAGCCATGACACATAGCTTACCTCTTCAACAAAAACAAAGGTTTCCCATCTCCTTAATAAAAAGCAATATTTTTATAGAAAGCTTAATGATCACATATTAGGCACTTGAAACACGTTTTTGGGTATGCACCCTTAATCACAAGCATGGAAGTCATAGTTAGATACAGATACAAAAACGTAAAATGGATGGAATAACACAAATTAAAATAGCAATAAAATGTATGCTTAAATTAAAAAAAGGAAAATGTATAAACCTAAAATTGTCTTAAAGAGGGAGTTATACCAATGATATCCTATTACCAATGTGGAAAAAAATGCATATTGCATCTGCCTCTGATGCTATTTCTGGGAACAGAGTAGCATTAGGGGCCAGACTGGCAGCCACATCTATGATTCGCTGAGAGTTAGCCAATTACAGACACAGCTGACGGCTATTCAGTTAGCCGAGGGAATGAAGGTTGGTAAGTACATTTCCTGACACTTTATTAAGATTAAGGTAAGGGTTGGGAGAAAAAAAAAAAGTAAATTTTTTACAGCATCTCTGCAGAGACAATGGATCCGGATGGAGGGGGGGGGGGGTTAGAGAGTTCCACAGTGCATGCCAGAGTCCTCCTGAAGGACAAGGAAGGGGAAGATGCGGATTACACATAGGAAGGCTCCTACTCTTCAGTTTCCTAGACACTGCAGGACAACCATAAGGAGCAGAGGAGAAAGGTAAGGATTAACACTACACAGTTTTGGGGGGTGGACATGCCCTTTGAGGGCGCAGGCCTGGAAAATTACAGACATGAGGCTAAAGTATGGATCCTAACATCTGAAATAGACTATTCTATATAAAAGAAAATTACTTCGAGATCATATAAAATACAAAACAGTATAACACATACCTGCAGACTAGTATAGGCCACATTCCATCAGATTGCTTTTAATGATGACGTCTGTTACAGCATCAAACACAAATTGGACATTTTTGGTGTCCGTGGCACAAGTGAAATGTGTGTATATCTCCTTTGTGTCTTTTCTACGGTTGAGGTCCTCAAACTGGCACTGTATATAGGCTGCAGCTTCTTCGTAGGTATTAGAGCCTAGATAAAGGTTCCAGAAAACATGTAAAACACAAAACTGATTTTGAAACTTGGCTGTTATCTGGGGAGGGTGATATGAGCAAAATATATAACTTGTAGGTAGTGTTTAAATCCAATATCTTTAATGAATAATATACCTGAATATTCTGGGTAGCAGATGGTTAGTGGGCTTCTGATAATCTTTTCTTCAAATAGGTCCTTCTTGTTCAGGAAGAGAATGATTGATGTGTCTATAAACCACTTGTTGTTACAGATGCTATCAAACAGTTTCATGCTTTCATGCATTCGATTCTGGCAAGGTAAAATCACAAGATTAAAGATGACAATATCCAGTGAATATTATGAAGTTACTCAGATATTTAGCTTTTTCATAAAGTTCAATTCACTGAGTGATACAAGGTTTCACAGCTGTGTAACTTACAAAACCACAAGCAAGCCAAAAGTAGAAATAAAAGGACAACACACAAACTACTCTTACCATCTCCTCATCTTCCGCAAGAAGTAAATCATAATCACTAAGCGCCACACAAAAAATTATGGCTGTAACCCCCTCAAAACAATGGATCCATTTCTTCCTTTCTGATCGTTGACCTCCCACATCAAACATTCTGTATAGGGAAATGAACAGATATCATCAAGTTTCAAAATAGACGCAAGTACGACTATTCAATTGTGCCTATCAATGAAAGCAGAAATTCAGAGGATCAATATTAAAAATGGCCTATTTGTTAAAGTGAATCAACAGTCTATGGAAAGGAAGTTTTAGCTCAGCAATAGATGTATTTGCCTTTTAAAAAGAAGGAACAGTAAGTTAAAGGAGACGTACAAGCTCAAACTTTCCAATTCCACAGCATAGAAACTGAAAGCCAAGTGTAGTATTATTTTAAAGGGCATGTCCACCCCATTTATAAATTTTTTGTATGGGGGGAGGGAGCCCTACACCATTGGCTGAGAGGCAGCCAATTACGGCCGCGGCTTCCGGCTGCACAGAACTTCGGAGGAGAAAGGCAAAGTACGTATAGATCGGGGGAGTTTTTAGACAAATTACTATAGCGGTTGGGAGCCTTACACTACAGAAAAGGGGATTGTAGCTAGGGGGAAGGAGAGCAAAATGGGAGGGAGAGCTGCACTGAGCATGTGCAAGTTCTCCCGGAGGAGAGACAGGAGGCAGAGACAGAATGGGACTTGGCCAGGCTCCTGGTTGTCGCTTTTTTGGACTTTGAAGGGACATTACAGGAGAACCATTTGGAGCAGGAATGTAAGGTAAGGATTTTTCTACACTACACAATGGGGCCATTAGTGGATTAAATTCTAGTTTTGGGGGTCGACATGCACTTTAATTAACAATTTCCCAACCAGAGATGCATCTGTGTTAAGTCAAACCCTCCAGTCACTTCCTCACATCCCTTCCTTTCCCCTACTATGCTCAGGTGCTTCAACCAGGAACAGAGAGAGGTTAAAAAAGTTTTCTGTACTAAAGGGAGTATTGAGCGAGGGATATTTTACAGATATCAAGTAATATTGCCTGGCTAACAAAATGGGTGAATTGGAAATTATGGCATTGAATGAAAAGTATGATGTAATAGGTATAGCAGAAACGTGGTTGAACAGTTCTCACGACTGGGCTGTAAATATAGAAGGATATGCCATGTTTAGGCAGGACAGAAAAAAAGGAAAGGGGGAGGAGTATGTGTTTATGTTAAAAAAGAATTGAAGCCAAATTTAAAAGAAGAGATAACTGGTGATATGGATGATAAAGTGGAGGCAATATGGGTGGAATTAGGCAACAGGAAAGGGGGTAATGTCATTGTTGGTGTCTGCTATAAGCCGCCAAATGCTAGCAGAGAGGAGGTGAGTCAACTTCATATGCCGTTGGCAAGGGCTGCAAGTTTGTGGAGTGTGCTCATTATGGGGGACTTTAATTACCCTGACATTGATTGGTGTGGTGGAACTGCCATCACAGAAAAAGGCGAGGAGTTCCTGAATTTGCTGCAGGATAATTTTCGCTCACAGGTAGTTGAGGTTCCTACTAGAAAAGGAGCTCTGTTGGATCTGGTAATATCTAACATTGTGGAGAGCATTATAGATATAAAGGTAACTGGAGGCTTAGGGAATAGTGACCATGAAATAGTGGCGTTTGGACTTTGTTATCAAAAGGAAAAGTGCGCTGGGTTAACAAAGACATTTAATTTCGGGAAGGCAAATTTTCCCAGGTTAAAAACAGCTCATCAGAATGTCAACTGGGATAATGTATTATCAGGTAAATGAACTGAACAGAAGTGGACTGTGTTCAATGGGATTTTAAGCCAGTTCACATCTAAATTTATACCCTTGGGAAATAAATGTAAAAAAAATAAATCCGCGCTCCCAAAATGGAAAGGAAGAAAAAGGCATTTAAAACCTTTAAGGCCGAGGGAATGGAAAGGGCCTTTAGGGATTATAAAAACTGTAACAAGGAGTGTAAGAAAGCAATCAAACTATAGCTAAAATTAATAATGAAGTTAGGATAGCTGAACAAAGCATCATTTTTTTAAAGTATATTAATAGTAAGAAGATGAGGACTGAGAATGTGGCATCATTAATTAATGGGGATAAGTTAGTTACGGAGGATGGCGATAAAGCAAATGTCTTGAATATTTTTTTTCCCTCTATGTACACTATAGAAGATCCAAGTACAGATATCATAGAGTATAGTAGCAATAATGGTATAAAAGATTCAAGTGCACTTTGGTTAACCGAGGATATGGTACAGAAAGAATTAAAGAAGGTTAATATTAATAAATCTCCTGGACCGGATAAAATACATCCTCGGGTACTTAAGGAGCTAAGTTCAGTTTTATCTAGGCCATTGTTTCTTATTTTTGCTGATTCCCTCATGTCCGGTGGTGTGCCTCTGGATTGGAAAAAGGCTGATGTTATTCCAATATTCATAAAGGGTAGTCGTTCACAGCCGGGTAATTACAGGCCTGTAAGTTTAACTTCAGTGGTGGGGAAGTTCCTGGAAAGTTTAATAAGGGAACATGTTCTAGAGTATGTTTCTAGGACTGACATTATAAGTAGTAACCAGCATGGATTTAGGAGGAATAGATCTTGTCTAACTTGCTTGGCTTTTATGAGGAAGTAAGTAGAAATTTAGACTCTGGCATAGCAGTAGATGTAGTTTACTTGGATTTTGCAAAGGCTTTTGATACAGTCCCCCATAGGCGACTAATGTATAAGCTAAGGTCTGTTGGTCTGGGGAGTCACATTTGTACATGGATAGAACATTGGTTAATGAATAGGATACAGAGAGTAGTTGTTAATAGGGCTTCATCATTATGGACTAAAGTGCTAAGTGGGGTGCCACAGGGTTCTGTGCTGGGGCCACTTCTATTTAATCTATTTATTATTGATTTGGAAGTGGGTATTTTCAGCAAGGTTTCTGTGTTTGCCGACGACACAAAACTTTGTCGACGATTAAAAACTTCAGAGGATGTGCAATCGTTGCAAGGGGATCTAGATAGATTGTCACATTGGGCTGCTAAGTGGCAGATGAAATTCATTGTTGATAAATGTAAGGTGATGCATTGTGGACTTAAAAATCCTTGTGCTACTTATATTATAAATGGCTCTGTGTTAAGTGAATCCCTGTTGGAAAGGGATCTTGGAGTCTTGTATAAAGAGAGGTATGGATTCAAGGGAGGAAAATGTAACTCTCCCTCTTTACAAAGCATTGATAAGGCCTCATTTGGAATATGCAGTGCAATTTTGGAATCCTGTGTACAAAAAGGACATCTTTGAAATGGAAAGGGTTCAGAGAAGGGCAACTAAATTAATAAGGGGATTGGGGGGAGCTTGAATATGAAGAGAGACTGGAAAAGTTACAATTATGTACGCTGGAGAAAAGGCGCTTGCGTGGGGATATGATTACTGTGTATAAATACATTAACGGGCCATATAATAAACTATCTGGGGCATTGTTCACCAATAGAACATGTCAGAGGACATCCCTTAAGACTTGAAGAAAAAAAGGTTTAGGCTTCAAGCTCGGAAAGGGTTTTTCACTGTGTGAACGGTAAAGCTATGGAACGGTCTTCCAGTGGACATTGTTATGGCAGGTTCATTGGTCAGTTTAAAAAAAAAGCTGGATGAGTTTCTGCAAACAAGGAATGTTGCAAGTTACTGGTATTGATACATAAAGTAGAGTTGATCCAGGGAAATTTCCGATTGCCACTTGGAGTCAGGAAGGAATTTTTTTCCCCCTTCATAAATTTGGTGGGTTTTTTTTGCCTTCCTCTGGATCAACAGTTAGGCAGAAAATGAGGATATTGCTAGATGGGTTGAACTGGATGGACGTATGTCTATATTCAACCTCAAATACTATACTATACTAATTCAACTGGACTTGGTTTGAGTAATTGAAGACTTTTGAAGTGGCTTTGTCAGTTGGATCCAAGCCACTTGAATGAGTGGTGATAAGTCTTAAATTACTAAAACAAAAGCAACTGACAACAGTATGGTTGTTGCTCCACCCACCTTGTGGACCAAGGCCTAAACAATGGGAAAACACTTTCTGCAAGAAGTGCCTTTTTCCCATTGGATAAATCCCAGACAGAGGTGGGGGCAGAGCTTAGACAATACAGTTGCCCTTTAATATTATACAATGAACTGGATGACTAAAAACCTTGATAGAAATATTCTACCGACTTCACACATGTATTATAATTGGTTAGAAATTACTTTTAACCTGAACTTCTCAATCAAACTCATTTTAAGTTAAAAACGCTGAAGCCTGAACTTTTTTAATATATTTTTTTCATAAGCTCCGGTTCAGCTAGTTATACTGTCAAACAGGCCAGTCTTTATATGACGCCAGCCCATACACATAATACCAAGGGGAAAATAAGGAAAACAAAAGTTTAGTTCTTGACTAGCATAATGTCTACAAGAACTAATCTTCAAGTCCCGTTACTCTATCTGAAAACCACATATATGTTTGTGTGTAATAGTAACATATTAGTCATGTTTAAAACAAAATGACAGGCAGTAATTTTAACAAAAGCTGTTGCAGAGGGAATGCTTCTGGATATGGTTATTACAAACTTTGCAATCATGTGGTCATACGGCTAGGCCATACTAATGCGCTTTTCACTCTATTCTGCTTGCGATTCTGCACGAGATTTTAAATAACATGGAAATTGCAGGGACGCAAAAATTCGATTGATCGTCCATCTCTGTTTTGCTTTAACCATTTTTTTGCAGGATCACCTGGGTTTCTATAATAGAAAATAGGGACAACGCACCGGAATCATGCACGCTTCTGTGCACTGTAGTGTGGCCTCAGCCTTAATGGTGATTGTAACATGTCTTGTTATATCTGAAACACTTATTTCCATTTTTATATCAAATTGTACAGATTAAGGCTTTTTGCACTTCCGGACAATTATGGACTTTTTGTATTTCTGCTATGATATTTATTTATATGCATAGTATTCTCTGGGGATTTTTCACCGCCATGTTTATAGTATAACATTGTGCCTATGTAACACTATAAAAAGATGAATCATTGGGATGGTCTTCACACCTGACAAAGAAACTTTGTGAATTTGTGACACAAACTATTTTCCCCAAAGAGATTTCTTCACTACTAAAAAAAAAATGCCTACTTTAAGTTTAATCCTTTTACACTAGAATTTCTGCCTATGTAAAGTCCATTAATGTACTTATACAAAGTAATCATAGCACCTTCCCCCTAAACCTAATTTTATCTTTATGGTCAAGCTCCCCCATTTAATTTCATTAATTAATTTAATTGGCTGTTAAGTCCTGGCATTATTTGATAAAGCTAAGCTAGCTGGAAGTGCTTTCAACTAACTTGATACTCACTTGAAATATAGGTCCTTGAAAGTAAAATGAGTTTCCACAATGCCTGTAGTTTTGACTCGCGTCCGTAACACATCTTGCTGGGTTGGAATGTAGTTGGACTGCGAAATCCTGTCCAAGTCGTTTAGGTAGCTGCAAAATAATACAGAGAGGTGACTAATGGACTGCATGTTAAAAAAAAAAAATCAGTATATTACAATAATCTTGAAAAACTTATTTTACCAATATTTATTAATGGAATTATTCAGATGCGAGTACAACATGGTGCTCTATTAGCAAGGAACATTACTTCATTATCTAAACAATTGGTTTGCAGATTCTGCCTACGCTCATGCCTCTTGATCCACTGTTTCTGCCTTCAAATAGTGCCTTCAACTAAGTCCATGAAAACATGGTTGCAGTTCATAAAGGGATTATGTTTAAGAATGGGGTCGGGCAGAAACAACTGTTAAAGGGCAAAGCTTTAAGTTTTAAAAAAACTTATTATCCAATTATTTAATTTAAATAATTAACCAATTTAATTATTCAATCAAATATTTAACATTATTGCTTACTTACTATGAAGCAGAGTCATTAAGCTGATATTCTCGAGAACGACTAAAGCAGGCCTGAACGCCAGCATCTTTCCAAAGACGCTGAATTACTCCCGCTAGTTCTGCAGACATTACACCTTCTTCAGCACTACTAGCCAATACAAAGAGCTGCCGAGCATCATCCTGAGGTAAAAAAAAAAATTAAAATGCTAAAGAGCAATCAAGGGTAACTCCACTGGGGGGGGAAATGCCGTTTTATTGAAGAACGGGAGGTAAGGAACTGCGCGTCTTTAAAAAAAACCTGCAGAAGCAGACGGTCTTCTATGCACATCACACTTGCGCATAGAAGAAAGAGCCTTTGGGGACCTGTCAGACTATGCGGCAGGAGCGATCATTCAGGTAAGTACCTTACTTTCTCTCCTAGCTCCTGCAGATTTTATTGAAAAATGGGAGGTAAGACACAGCTCCTTTACCCACAGTTTTTCAATAAAACTAAATGTCAAAAAAAAATTTTTCCAGTGGAGATACACTTTAAAGCTAGATGCCATGCATATTTATCAGTTCAGTAAAAACAAAAAATTTTTACATTACCGCTCTAGCCACATCTCCAAAATCAATCTTCAGCCTTCCCATAGCCCTGATTATAGCTATTATAGACTGAATAGTGTTACTGTACACGACCACTTTATACTGCCGGCATTCTTCCTCTGAGTATCCATCCTCATGGATAATCCTAAAAGAAATACATTTGGTTTCTGTATATATTTTTACATTTAAACTGACTGCAGTGTATAAAGCAGTGCACCTCTTATTATACGGATATTGATCATGGCTGCTTGAATCACTTAATATAGTGTGCACTAATCTTGTAATGCCCAGACAAGAGGCATCTTCATAAGCATATTTTGTCATTATGCACAATGCTTATATTAGATATAAGATGTTTCATATTTTATGCTTTCAACAGATATAACTTGGTATTGCTGAAGATATTCTGATATTTGCAAATTTTTCTTTAAAGGGCATGTCCACCCCCAAAACTATAATCCCCCCAACTACTGGCCCCACCATGTAGTGTAGTTTAATCCTTACCTCACATCCCAGCTCCACAGGGTTCTCCTGTAGACCCCCCCCCCAAAGTCCCAAAACTAACCACCAGGAGGATAGCAGGGCTCTGCCTGCTATCTTGCCTCCGGTAGATATTTGCCATGCGTACTGCAGCCCTTCTCCCCCCTCCCTCCCCCTCCCTCTCCCTCCCGTTCTACTATCCCTCCCCCTAGCTTTAAACCCCCTTAATATGCTGCTCCCCCATGTCCCCAGCCCCAACCGCATAAATTTTTTTTTCAAAAAGCTCCCCAAACTCTTACTTACCTCTCCTCTTTCCTCCGCTGCACTGAATGACAGGCAGCCACGTCCGTGATTGGCTGCCGCTCAGCCAATCACAGACGCGACTGCTGGTCCCGCCCCTCTGCTTGCATTCTCGCAAGCAGAGGGCCGGCAGTGCGGCGGAGGAACGAGGGGAGGTAAGTAAGAGTTTGGGGGGCTTTCTGAAAAAAAAATTTATGCGGTTGGGGCTGGGGGACATGGGGGAGCAGCATGTTAAAAAAAATTTTTACAGGTGGACATACCCTTTAATGTCAGTGCCAATAAACAAATTGTCATAAATTGGGGGCGACTGTGCAGCTTGTTGATTTTTATTTTTTTAAGGCAGCTAGGAGGGATTCTTGACAAAACTTTCTGACCAGTTTTTTAAATGAATGCAGCATGGCTAAATATAAACAGATATACATTCCTCTAATGCCTTAAATGTAAATACATAACAGCTTTTTGGCATACTTATTTTATATGTGTTTGGTTTTATAGGGAACAGACAGCAACTCTTATGCAGTGTGTATAAAGCTTTTAATTTTTCAAAAGCATAAAACATTGACATAGAAAGCAACTCTTAAAGGGATCAAAGCAGATTCAAGTTTTCAGAGAAATCCCATATATGGTGCTGAACACCTATTAAACTATTCGGAAAAGAATGAATTCTCCTGAAAACCCTGAGCTTTCTGCTTTCTTTAAGGCATTGTTAATAAGTAAAATAATTGGGTCAGTCGGGCAACCTAAACTATAAAATAAGCCAATCAGATAATCGGCAAACATTTTAAAAGGCATTTTGTAAAGCTAAATACCTCTAGTACAAGTCTATATCTCATTCAAAGTTTGAATGAAACTTGAATTTGGCTAGTTTGCAGTCAGGAGGTTAGCTAGAGCACCCTAACAAGCTCCCAGCCAAGATTGCTTTCCTGCAATTCACCAAACAGGTTTAGCAGGTATGCTGAAAAGAAAAAAGGACTAGAAATCACTACTGGAACAGGGGGACTTTCTGTATGGGTTCTACCAGCCCCACTTAAAATATCCCAGCACACAGGTCCATCATACTTGCTTTCTCCATTTTTTACCATCCATCCCACTCTATCTTCCATTATGGTATGCTAATGACTCCGGATGGAGCAATTTTCTCAAACCGAGCATAAGGTTTTTTACAGAAGGCATTGTGGCTCTTCAGCCATACATTCAGCAATATTAATACAGACTAAACACTTGCTGTAAAACAACTGCATCAGACATGGCATGTACTTACTTCATCTGCTTCACAATGGTACTTTTCCCAGACTCTCCAGCACCTAAAAAAATGACAGATGAAACGTTGGCAAGCTTTTTAAAAAGACAATCTGGTTTCTAAATAAAACCCAAAAATAAATGAAGAAACTAAATTCCACTATAAAGGTGATGGAAATGTGTTGACAAATAATCTGTACACAGGGATGTGCAAGACTTATCACTATGCACATTACAGTTAAAAACATTGCTTTCTTTCAATATCTGTGATGTTTTCCAAACATCAAGTCAATTGTTTATCTATTAAATTTATACCACATCCTTAATGTGAAATAAAGGACTAGTCACTACAGTTTCTTACAAAAGTCTTATCGCCTGTGTATTTTGCAGTAACTCCTGCTAGTAACCTGATTTTTAATGGAACAATTGGTGTTAGAAATAGCTCATATGAAAAGCTAAAGCCCTCCCAAATAATATTAAATGTACTGGTAAAAAATAGTTTAACTGAAAAAAGATTTATCATTTAATCAAGACAGAAAGGTCAAAATGTTGCAAGACAAAGTGTAGTCGCCTATACAGAAAATGGTCTACTTTACAGCCAATCCAAAAATATGTCAGCAAATTAAGTAGTGGTGCTGTGAGATCCAAATTTAATATATTGTACGACTTCCATGAGCTTGAAGGACAGCATCCATGTGGATTGGCAAGAATTCATACAATTTATTGATGAAATCATCCGGAATAGCCAAGAAAAGTCTTGTATGCCTCTCAGAATTCATCACTATTCTTTGGTTTAGTCTTCCATGCTTCCTCTTTAATCCTACCCCACATATGCTCAATGATGTTCATGTCAGGTGACTCCAATCCTGGAGCATCTTGATCTTCTTCGCCTTAAAGGACAACTCCACCCTCATAAGAATATCTTTTAGAAAGAATGGCCTCTTTAAAATATGTTGATATATCATAGTTTGTCCTATGAATTCATTACTGTATGCCTGCTATGCTTCTGGATGCCTCATGGAAACTGAGCACTTTAGAAACCTGTACTGAGCCTGGGCATCCCGTCTGCTTTAGAGGAGGCAGACAGGGGATTAACATTCAGTCATTGGCTGCGATGTCAACTGTCAAATCCATAACTGACAGTTACTAACTGGAAGAACCAGGAAGCAGAAACGGGAAACAGGACATTGTGCAGGATTTCAGGTTAGACTTATATATTTCAGATTTCAAACTATTACCATTTAGGGTTTTGTGGGGTGATTTACCTGTATGTAAGTTTTCATTTTGGGGATGGACTTTCCCTTTAATGAACTTTGATGTGGAGATGGAAGTATGCTATGGAGCACCATCCTGCTGCAGAATTTGGACTTTTATGTTTGGGAATATATGGAGGTAGCTAAGATTTCTTGGTATTTTACACTATTGATGTTGCCTTCCACCCTGCAGATCCCTCGCACACCCCCATACTGGATGTAACCCCAGACCATCATTTTGCCTCCACCAAACTTCACTGTTTTCTGGGTAAATCTCGTCTCCATGCGGGTTCCAGTAGGTCTCCTGCAATATTTGTGTCGACTGTGGTGTAATTCAACAGAAGATTCATCTAAAAAAAATCCACCTTTTGCCACTTTTCCAGCTTCCATCCTTTTAGCAGGCTGTGGGACTTAGCAAATGCCACACGGTTTTTCAATTGTCTTTTGTTTAGTGCTGGCTTATGGGCACTGATTCAACCATGGAGGCCATTTCGAGACAGAATCCGACAAACTGTTCTGGTTGACACAGGGATTTCAGGTGACCAGGTCTCCTGGAGTTCTTCTGCAGTTGAAAATGGGCTTGCCTTGGATTTTCGAGCCAACAAGCGGTCCTCTTGAGCAGTTGTCTTGCGGGGTCTGCCTGACTTGGGCTTGTCAAAAACTTCTCCAGTCTCTTCAAATCTTTTCTTTATCCTCTGAACTTGACGCTGAGAGACATTGAAGGTGTGCACCACATCAGCAGCGGATTTGGTCTTCAGCCTCTTGATAATCAACACTTTAGTCTCAGGGTGAATCTTAGGCATGTTTGCAGAGGTCTATTTGCAGTTGATGTGAAGGTCTAGTGTACTGGGGTTGTTTTATACACACATGACACCTAATTGATCCATTATTAGTCACAGGTGAAGCCCATATGACAAGGCGACAACACTTATGTCTTTGCAAAAAATTTCCTCAATGGGCTTTACCAAGCTGTGAATATTAGAATACATTTTGTTAGTTACGTTTTGCATTGAAGCATTATTACAAAAAAGAAAAAAAAATGAAATGAACCATTTCTTGAAACAAAATCTGCATTAGAATTATTGTTAAGCGGCACTTAACAAGCGGCAGGTCTATTGTACACAAGCGACAAGACTTTTGTCAGAAACTGTATGCTTTATGCAGAAAAAGGGGATGTAAACTCTTACTACAGTAATTCATTGGATTCTCATTAGCTTGTGCTATTTAAGGGTAACTAGGAATATTGTTTTTAGTCTGCCTATGTGCAGAAAACAGAAATATATTGTAACAATAAATACTAAGACAGGGATCCAAACAAATTTTATTTTACCCATACTGTGGAACAATTTGTTGCAATGCTTTACAATTTGTTTTCATTTACATGAGGCCCTTTCCAAAGGACAGTAAAATGTAATAACTCATTAACATATTTAAACGGACAGGTTAAGTCAGCATTCAAATCAACACATTACAATGTCTAATGGGAATGCAAAAGTAAACTTAAGCACCTGTAGGGACCCGATACAATTTCCTATGCAAAGACACTGTCAGGATTGAAAACCCTTAATGCAAGGCAATTACACCCAAAGTTTGATCTTTAAAGGGCATGTCCACCCCATTTTCCAAAATTTTCCCAATAGTAGCTTTCCCTCCCCCAGCCCCAACCACCATAAAAGATTTTACTGGAACTCCCCCGATCTTTACTTATCTTACCTCTTTCCCACGGTGTACTAAACCGGCCCTCTGCTTGCATGAAACTGCAAGCAGGGGGCGGGACCGGCAGCCGCGTCCGTGATTGGCTGAGAGGCAGCTAAACATGGACGCAGCTGCCGGCGTTAGGCAAGTTAAGTTCGGGGGAGTTCCAGTAAAATCTTTTATGGCGGTTGGGGCTGGGAAAGGAAAGCTATTATTGGGCAAAGGGGTTTAACACTAGGGGGAGGGATTGCAAAACAGATGGGAGAGGGAGAAAGAACATCTTTCTTTGTTGTTTCTTTAACACAGAAAGATGTTTGTGAATGTTCTTATTCATATAGGTCATGGTATATCTGTGGTATTCAGTTAGATCATCTGGACTTATAGTTTATTCAATTGCTCTTGTTTGAACCCTGTTTAGTTCAAAGATGCCAAGTTACACTCAATATTGCTAACTGTATTTGACCACTGCTGGAGAGACTGCAGTAAGCAGGGTACCTTATTCCACATCTTGTTTAGAAGCACTCTAACATCCAATATCACACTGGTTCCCCCTATCTGTTCTTAATAACCCAGTCCGCCCTCAGCATTTTCATTCAGAGGTCTATCAAAGTTCAACCAGTAAATGGCGTACACACATTTCCACTGCTACATTCGTATATCTATTGAGCAGAAAATGCTTTCCAGAGTATTTTTTCCGTAGATTTTAAATACTTTTTAAAGGGCATGTCCACCCCTTTTAAAACTTTTGTTATATAGTAGGTCTCCCTCCCCCAGCCCCAACCACTATAATAGATTTTTCAGAAACTCCCCCGATCATTACTTACCTTACCTCTTTCCACTGACGTACTGTCCCGGCCCTCTCCTTGCATAAAACTGCAAGCAGGGGGCCAGACTGGCAGCCGCGTCCGTGATTGGCCGAGAGGCAGTCAATCACGGACACGGCAGTCGGCAGTGGAGCACGCCAGGGGAGAGAGGTAAGGTAAGTAGAGTTCGGGGGAGTTTCTGCAAAATCTATTATAGCGGTTGGGGCTGGGGGAGGGAGGCTTACTATATATCAAAGGGGTTTTTAACTACGGGGAGGGAGAGCAAAACAGGTGGGAGAGGGAGTGAGAGGGAGGGTTGCAGTGAGCATGGAAAAATTCAGGAGGCAGAGTCCTATATGGACTCTGCCAGGCTCCTGGTGGCGTTTTTTGGGACTTTGGAGAGGCATAGCAGGGCAGCCATTTGGAGCTGGGATGTAATGTAAGCATTTTATTACACTACACAGTGGGGCCAGTAGTGGTATATTGCAAAAATGTTTTGTAAAACTGTGGAAATAAAGTTTTACTTTAAGTCATTTTGGAACCACAGTTGCCTTTTTAAACATCTTAATTGCAAAGAATATTTTTTTGGAAAGTTGAAGTGAGATTTTTTACCTCAAATCTTGTCTCTGCAGAGCAGCAAGCTGTAAAAGTTCTGCTAATGCACGTCCGGTCTGAAGTTTCGGCTGACTGTCCGATATGTTCTCCATACAGTATGGAAAACATCAAGAAGTTGTCTGGAAGCCTCAGAACGGAGTACAGATATCCTTTAAAAACACTAAAGCAATCTGTATTTATGTCTCAGTCTACTCTATCAAATAATTCATAGTAACATAGTAACATAGTAATTAAGGTTGAATAAAGACATTCGTCCATCAAGTCCAACCTATTCACTTTTTTTTTTTTTTTTTTTTTTAACCCTACCTAACAGTTGATCCAGAGGAAGGCAAAAAACCCCAGCAAAAAAGGGGGGAAAAATTCCTTCCTGACTCCAAACGGCAATCGGAAAGTATCCCTGGATCAACCAGATCTATATGCATTAATACCAGTAATTCTCAATATTTTTTAGTTTTAGAAACTTATCCAGGCCTTTTTTAAAGTTATTCAATGAACTTGCCATTACCACCTCTGCTGGAAGACAGTTCCACAGTTTCACCGTTCTCACTGTAAAGAAACCTCTCCTAACTTGAAGATGAAACTTCTTTTCTTCCAACCTTAAAGGATGTCCACGAGTCCTCTGATATGACCTATTAGTGAACAATGCACCAGAGAGTTCACTGTATGGGCCATTAATATATTTGTATAAGGTTATCATGTCCCCACGCAACCGCCGCTTCTCCAATGTAAACAGCCCTAACTTGTCTAATCTGCCTGCATATTCAAGCCCCTCCATTCCCCTTATTAATTTAGTTGCCCTTCTCTGAACTGCCTCAATTTCCAAGATGTCCCTTTTGTATATGGGATTCCAAAACTGCACCGCATATTCCAAATGTGGCCTTACCAGTGCCTTGTAAAGAGGGAGAATAATATTTTTCTCTCTTGATTCCATTCCCCTCTTTATACAAGACAATATCTTGCTAGCTCTAGCTGTTGCTACCTGGCATTGTTTGCTACAGCTAAGTCTGTTATCTACCAGAACCCCCAAATCTTTTTCCATTTCAGATGCACTTAACACAGAGTTATTTATGGTGTAGGTGGCACAGGGATTATTAAATCCCAAATGCATCACCTTACATTTATCAACATTGAATCTCATCTGCCATTCTGCTGCCCATTTTGATAATCTATCTAGGTCTGCTTGCAGCACTTGCACATCATTGGAAGTTTCCAAAGCTCTGCATAATTTAGTGTCATCAGCAAACACAGAGACCTTGCTCTCAATGCCCCCTTCTAAGTCATTTATAAACAGATTAAACAGAAGCGGCCCCAGTACAGAACCCTGAGGAACTCCGCTTAGAACTTTAGCCCACATAGATGTAGCTCCATTAACCACCACTCTCTGTTTGCGGTCCAATAACCAGTTCTCTATCCATGAACAAATGTTTTCTTCAAGGCCAACAGTCCTCAGTTTATACATTAGTCGCCTATGTGGCACAGTATCAAAGGCTTTTGCAAAATCCAAAATAACCACATCCACAGTGTGCCTGAATCTAACTTCTTACTCACTTCTTCATAAAAACCAATTAAATTTGTCTGGCATGATCTATTTCTCATAAATCCATGCTGACTACTACTAATAAGATAATCTCTGGAGACAAAGTCAAGGATATGATCCCTTAACAAAGTTTCCATCACCTTCCCTACCACTGATGTTAGGTTACAGGTCTATAGTTACCAGGCTGTGAACGACTACCTTTTTTGAATATGGTATTACATTGGCTTTTTTCCAATCCCGCGCACATTCCCAGACAAAAGCGAATCTGAAAAGATGAGACACAGTGGTCTTGCTAGAAACTGAACTAAGCTCTTTTAAAATCCTAGGATGCAATCCATCTGGTCCTGGCGCTTTATGATATAACTTTGTCTAATTGATTCGTACCATATCCTCTGTTATCCAATGTGAAAACTCTTCATTTCTTCCCTGCACATTGTTACAATCCCTACTATAAGGATTCTCAACAGTAAAAACCGATGTAAAAAAAAGGTTTAGCAGATTAGCCTTTTCGGCATCCTTACAACCACCTCAGCTCCATTATTTAATGGTCCCACATTCTCAGTCCTCATTTTTTTACCATTTATATACTTAAAAAACATCTTGGGGTTGGACTTGCTTTGTTCGGCAATCCGTGTTTCATTTTATTTTAGCTAGTTTAATTGCTTTCTTGCACTCTTTATTACAACTTTTGAAGTCCCTGTAAGCCTGTTCTGTGCCTTCTGCTTTCAAATTTTAAAAGCCCTTTTCTTTTTTTCCATTTCCCTTTTTACCTGAGCATTAAGCCATGCAGGAGTGGACCTAATTTTTTTACACTTGTTTCCTAAAGGTACCGATTTGGAAATGTTATAGTTTAATATCCCTTTAAAAGTGGTCCACATCTGCTCAGTATCTTTACCTAGAAACAGTTCCCCCAGTCTATGAGCAGGAGCGATTCCTTTAAAAGCATAAAATTAGCTTTCCTAAAGTTAAAAGTTTTTGTTAAGCCAGTGCACTTTAGTTTTCTGCAACCTATTTAAATGACACTATATCATGGTCACTATTCCCTAAGCTCCCATTACCTTCATCTCCAAATGAGCTCTGGGTTATTAGATATCACCAGATCCAACAACGCATTCTTTCTAGTAGGAACTTCTACCATTGTGAAAGAAAATGCTCATATAGGAAATTTAAGAACTTTATCCTTTTGAGGTGCTGGCAGTTCCATTACTCCAATCTATTTCAGGGTAGTTAAAATCCCCATAACCAGAACATGCCCATACCAGCAGCCTTCGCCAACTGCATATGGAGATTCATTTCCACCTCTTCCCCGGCATTTGGCGGCTTATAACACACTCCCACAATTAATTTACCTACCTTCTTGCTTCCTGTACACAGTTCCACCCATAATGTTTCTGCCGCATCGTTTGCCCCCCATCTAATCCATCTTTTAAATTTGGCTTCAATTCCTGTAACATACATACTACTCCTCCTCCTTTCTTATTAACTCGGTCATGTTAAATAAGGAGTAACCTTCAATATTATGTCCAGTGTGTGAATCATTAAGCATGATTCTGCTATACCAATTACATCATACCTTTCCTTTAACGCTATTATTTCAAGTTCGCGGTTTTTCCAGCCAGACTCCTTGCATTTGTAAACATACATTTTAGATTATCAATTGATTTACTTCCATACATGGTCGTACATGCCTCCTTATCCTCTATGCTCCCCCCTCCTCCTTTCCTCCCTCCGTTGTGTTACTAGCCCCCAATCCCTAACTTCTCTATCTACCCCTGTGTAGTTAAACGTTCCCTCCCCCCCCCATACTAGTTTAAAATCTCCTCCAACCCTAGCCATCTTTCCCCCAAAACAGTTGCACCACCACCATTGAGGTGCAATCCGTCACTACTAAAAGCCTGTAGCCAACAGAAAAGTCAGCCCAGTTCTCTAAAAACCCAAACCCCATCTCCTTACACCACTCCCTTAGCCACGATTTATACTCCTGAGCTCCCGTTGCCTCCAGCGTAGAGTGGCTGCGGTAGTATTTCTGAAATCACTACCCTGGAGGTCCTTGTTTAACTTGGCCCCTAATTCTCGGAAATCATTTTTAAGGACCTCACCTCCACTCTAACTTTGTCATTGGCACCAATGTGAACCAAGACCGCCGGGTCACTCCCAGCCCCACCCAATAATCTGTCTACACGATCCACCACATGTCGAACCCTAGCACCAGGCAGACAACACACTGTTCGGCAGCAGGGTCCTGGCGACAGATTACCCTATCTACCTTCTAATAATAGATCCCCTACCACTACCACTGTCTATCCTTCCTAGCCCCCAGTTCTCCCTCCCTTGTATTGGAGATGGCCGTCCCTGGGCGCTCAAGGGAAAGGCCCGCTCCACTCCACATGTGCTTCCGAGCCATCGTCCTCCACATCTTCACCTAAATGGCAAATCTGTGTGGGATCGACCAGCTGGGAAGAAGCCCCCTATCCTTCGTCCCCTACTTCCCCTGGTGACCCTTACAAATCTATCTTCCTTCTCCACCTTATCTGCCCCATCTCCACCCACCAGTTTACTGGCCCCTGCCAGTACCTGCATTTCCAATTCAAAAGTTTAATTTAAAGAGTTTTTAATTGTTATGTGAACCCTGTAAAAAAAAAAGGCAAAATTCTTTATTATAAAAGTGACTGCCCTCACAGATGGGCAAAAGAGTCTAGGGAATGGGCATCTGAACACATATGAACCTGCCCCACAGGAAACTTACCAAAGAAAATATACCATTTTCACATTTATGAATTAAAAAAATTTTCAAATAATTTACTTGTACTATTAATGAAATGGGGAATTTATTGGCACATTAGAAGTCATCCATAACACAGCAACATACTTTTAAGGTTCAAGAGACAATTTCCATCTGGCTATAGCTATTTGGTATAGACAGATAGATAGTATGTTTGTTGGGGGGAAAAGTTGTACTAGAACAACGAATGGCAAGGGTGGCACTCCAAATAATAATTTTTATTAATACAGACCACACAACATCTCACAACGTTTCGGGGGGTTATAAATGTGCCCCCTTGGAAAGGGGGCACATTTATAACCCCCCGAAACGTTGTGAGATGTTGTGTGGTCTGTATTAATAAAAATTATTATTTGGAGTGCCACCCTTGCCATTCGTTGTTCCTGTGAAATATATCCACTAAGGGTTGGATTACTTTGAGGAGTCAGCACCCACGCTTGGTGCGAGTGCAGAGGACTTTGTATTATTCTGTGGAAAAGTTGTACTACCATTATTTTGGTGGGACTGATAGTATGGTCTTAAATACTTAAATTGAAGGAAAACTGTCAGCCTCTAATGTTAGTGGGTCAGTCGTAGGTAATGAAAAGCTTTATAATACAGGATTTCGGGGGGTGAATTAGCAGTTCAGTAGTAAAAAAAACAACACAAACAATATGTGAGTGGGAATATTGTTTCTGCAAAAGGAAGTTAAGGGTACAAGCAAGATAAAACAAATGGAATCTGGTAGAGTTCATTTCTATCTAGATTGGAGGAAAGCCATGAAGTAAATTAAAATCCCATTACCAATTTATTTCTGCTCTATTTAAGACAGGGTTCCAAAAACATCACTATTTTCCAGTTTTTAACTGATGCAGACTATTACCATGCAAGATAATTTCTAGGTTACATTGTTAATAGACAAAGAGGATTCCCTTTCCAAATAGGGTAATACAGAGCAATAAATGTAGCCCTGAAGGAAAGAAGCATGAATTAGGCTACACATATTTGAATAGTTCAGCATCAACTTAACAATGGTCATGCAAAAACTTAATTTCCAGTCTTTGACCTAAGGGCTATTAATTAAGTCCTACATAACAGCTGTACCATTAGCACAGGAAATTCTAGATTATTCTGTGGATTTAGAAATAGAGAAAGTAAGAATTTATCAAAACTAAATTTTACATTACAAAGATATCAGAGATGATACAACATCTACAGACAGCTGTGATGTGGCCATGTATGCCCAAACCTATTAAAAAGACATTGCACCCCCAAGACAAAACTTGACTTCTTGAAAGGAAGTTCCTGTATTTCTCCCAATTATGTGTTAATAAAGTATGTGATAGTCCTAGCCAATCAAAAAAACTTCTATATGTCAGAGATATATGTAGGAGACATACACTGCAGGTTCATTCTCACCACTCCCCTCAGAAAGGCAAAAGAAGCCAAAAAGAAGAGTCCAGCTGCTGTTTGCTAGACTGGAAGTCATATGTGTGTGATAGAGGACATAATGGAAAAACTTTGCATGTCTTATTGCTATATTAATACCATGTGTTTTAAGAAGGTTCAATTTTAGTGTAGTAAAATCATGTTACTTACATGCGTGTCTGTGCCCGTTTTGTTATTGAATTTTCAATGTTCCTCCCTTAGTCATGCCCACTTGTAAATCCAGGCGACACATACATTCTAAAGAGCCTTCACAACCTGACACTATACAGCTCATTAACATCTCTTCCTGACACTAATGGTTGTGGGTGGGGGAGGGGGTCTGCTGCTGCTGTATCAGACAATTCTCCCTTTCTTCTGACAAGCAAGTAGAGTAGGCTTGGGAGGGTCTCCTGTAAGTGACCTCCTGTGACATGCTCCTGCAGCAGACCTGGCTTGCATCGCTTCCCCCCTCTACTACCAAACACCTTGGAATACCATGATAGATATAAACAGACAGACAGATAGATAGACAGACAGAGATAGATTAATCATATTGGTCATCTGTCTGTGTAATCAGCTCATTATATTTGGGGTTATATTAATAAATGTTTTGTCAAGTTTTGGGAGATCCTAGTAAGATCTCACTAGAGGGACACAAATTAGCATACCTGGTTTAAGTGACAGTCTTTCCCTGTACATGCTGTTATTTAAAATGAGGATTTCTGAGAATCTACAGCTCGGATTTCAAATCTGAAAATGTGATTTTTGGAAGTTTAGATTTAAACAACTGAACATTAAACTTAGAACTGGATGCACCTGGGCCAACCAATGCGAACGGTGAGTTTGTTTTTCTCAATCAGTTAACAGTCAGATGGTTATTGCACTCAAATACACTTGTTCACAGCACTGGACTTACTGGATTCACCCAGGTCAACCTCTTTCAATTGTGTGTTGTGTGCCGCCGCTGTTTGTAACAGCAGTAACATATTACTATTTATGTTGCATATTGTAAATTACACAGTACTCACTCAGCATCTTTGTTTTTGTATCCGTTAATGTATTTATGCACAGTAATCATATCCCCACGCAAGCACCTTTCCTCTAGTGTATATAATTGCAATTTATCCAATCTGTCTTATTATTCCCCTATTATTTTAGATGCCCTTCACTGAACCCTTTCCATTCCCAATATGTCCTTTATGTACACAAGATTCAAAAATTGCACTGCATATTCCAAATGAGAATAACATATTTCTTCCTTGGATCCATACCACTCTTTCAACAAGACAATATCTTGATGGCTCAAGCTGTTGCTGTCTGGCAATGCTTGCTACCTGTAAGTTTGTTATTCACCAAAAAATTCCAAAATTCACTTAACACAGAGCCATTTATAAGATAATTATCACCTTACATTTATCATCTGCCACTTAGCAGCCCTATCCAGATCCGCCTGCAATAAATGCACATCCTCTGAAGCTTTGAATTTAAGACAAAGTTTTGTATCATCACCAAACACAGAAACCTTGCTGACAATACCCACTAATCTGTTAATAAACAGATTAAATAGAAATGATACCAACACAGAACCCTGTGGCACCCCACTTAGAACTTTAGTTCATATTGATGAAGCCCCATTAAACACTCTTTGCATTTTATCCATCACCCAACTTTCTACCCATGTACAAATGTGCCACTCCAGCCCAACAAACCTTAGCTTATACATTAGTTGCCTATGGGGGACTGTATTAAAATCCAAGCATACTACATTTACTGCTATGCCAGAGTCTAAATTCCTACTCACTTCCTCATAAAAGCCAAGCAAGTAAGTTCAACAAGATCTAATCCATGTTGATTGCTACTTGTAAGGTCAGTCCTTGAAACGTACTCTATAATATGTTCTCGTATCAAACTTTCCAGTATCTTCCCCACCACTGAAGTTAAACTCACAGGCCGGTAATTAGCCGGCTGGAAACGACTACCCTTTTTGAATATTGGAATAACATCAGCTTTTTTCCAATCCAGGGGCACACTTCTGGACATGAGGGAATCTGGAAAAATAAGAAACAGTGGCCTGGATGCAACTGAACTTAGCTTCCGAGGATGTATTTATCCGGTCCAGGAGATTTATTAATATTAACCTTATGTAGTTTCTTTAGTTAACCAAAGTGCACTTGCATCTTTTATACCATTATTGCTACTATACTCAATACTATCTGTACTTGGACCTTCTAACGTGTGAAAACTGAATGCACTGCGCTTGTTCTGTGTGCATGCGGTTTGCACAATTTGGAGCGCATTCATTTTGGCTTGCCACATTGCAATGCATTGGCATGTGATTTTCATGTGCTAACAGATTGCAAAACGCGACCAGAACATAAACGCTGCCCTGTGTAGCACAGAAACTTTCATTTTATACATAAACATATAACATATCTGTGCATTTAGCCAATTAAATTGCCAAAAAAACTAAACCAGCATAGCTTTCTTCATTAGATATTAGGCAATTCATCAAACAAAGGATCATCGGGCCTATCAGAAAATGTTCCAACAATCTAATCAGCAGATGCGTTAACTTGAACATTCCTCGTTTTTTAAGCTGAAATCCGCTCAAAACGGATGGCACAAGGAGGTGTAGTTCAATCTATACCCCCTAATCAAGTCTTGACCAGAAAGTAATGATTGGCTGCACTACCACAAGTGTATGGGATGTCTAAAGCCAAATATGGTTGTTCATAGGTTATATCTAAAAAGTAATTTGACAATATTTCTTTACAAATTCTTAAAATGTATTTAACTCCCTTAAAATTAATGGAAAAGCTTTGTGATAATACACAAACACCTTTATTGTCTTACAATTCTGACATTCACACTGTATTTCTTAATGCCAATGAACTATAAAAGTATAGTATAGTATTTGATGTTGAATAAAGATATATGTCCACCCAGTTCAACCCACTCGGCAATACCCACATTTCCTGCCTAACTTTTGATCCAGAGAAAGGCAAAAAATTCCTTCCCTACTCCAAATGACAATCGAAAATATCCCTGAATCAACTCTACTTTATGTATCAATACCAGTAACCTACAACATTCCTTGCTTTCAGAAACTCATACAGCTTTCTTTTTGAAAGTATCCAATGAACCTGCCATCACAACTTCCAATGGAAGATAGTTCCATAGGTTTACCGTTTTCACAGTGAAAAACCCTTTCCAAACTTGAAAACTAAAGTTATTTTCTTCAAGTCTTAAGGGATGTCCGTGTTTCCTCGGACATGTTCTTTTGGTTAACAATGCCCCAGATAGTTTAATACGGCCCATTCATACACAGTAATCATATGCCCACACAAGAGCCTTTTCTCATGTACATACCGTATATACTCGAGGATAAGCCGAGGTTTTGGGTTTTTAAAATGGGCCTTAGAAACCCACTCTTTAAGTTTGATGGAGGCTGCAAAGCTTAATAAAAGTAGTCTTACCAGACAGTATACCATGCCGTTGTTGTAAAAGCCAAATATGCAGCCACAGTACCGGACCGGAGCAGAGGCAGAGACCAGACGCGGGCACGTAAGCGCGCATGCGCACACCTGGACTTACGCACCTTGCGTCCTGACTTGCCAGTACCTATTCTGCACAATGGAGGAGCCTACAGGGAGCTCAGAAACTCTTGCTAAAAGGAGGCCGGAACTTTATATAATGTGTACTGGTTATTTTCTGTACTTTTTCTACCTTGCCATACAATTACAAATACTGCTTGACCCTTGGCACTCCCGGTGTATACTACAACTCCCAGCAATCAAAGAATTCTGGGAGTTGTAGTTTCCAAACATCTGGAGTGGCAAAGAATTGGGGTTACTGGTGGGCAGGAGCATGCTTGTTGCTTGTAGGGCTAAAATTATTGATTTATTGTTGCTTGTTGAACCTTGCCACTCTAGATGTTTAGAAACTACAACTCCCAGCAAATAAAGCATGCTGGGAGTTGTGGTTTCTAAACATCTGGAGTGCCAAGGAATTGGTACTGGATTTGGCTAGGGTATTACCATACCGGTATATTGGCATCAATACTGTATGGGAATTCTTATGTTTACCAGCATTATGGTATTAAAAATCTCATTAAAAGGGTAACTAAAGCCTCAAAACCATACAGAATCATAAGGCAGAACACCTGTATATAAAAGCGGTAATCAGTGCCTCACTTCTAATTTTAATGTGGAGTTCTATGTTTTTTCAATTTGTTAGAAACGGTTGATTGTGGAAGAAAGCAAAAAGGCAGATCATACGATGCTGGATTTAAAATGAAGGTTTTGTCTAGGACAGAGGAAAGTAATAATTCCATTGCAGGCCGTGAATTTGGCGTTGATGAAAAACAGGTGCGATACTGGCGAAAAATGAAGACTGAATTGGAGAAGATGCCGAAGTCAAAAAAGGCTCGTCGTGGTTTAACAACCTTACATGGGGCTCTAGAGACTGACTTGCATAAATGGGTTGTGGAATGTCATCTAAATGGATACTGTATAACACACATGGGAATCCGATTACGTGCCCTTCAAATGGCTAAAGATGAGAAATATAAAACAAAGGGTATTGAGAAATCTGTTGCGTCAGCTGGATGGTGTACCCGTTTCATGAATAGGTTTGGACTTTGCTTGCGACAGAGAACAAAGATTTCCCAAAAGCTACCACAAAATCTTGAGGAAAAGGTTATGTCATTCCATCAATTCATTATAAAACAAAGAAAAATTTATAATTATGACCTCGGAAAAATCGGGAGTATGGATGAGACTGCAAATGACTTTTGATCTTCCAAGCAACAGAAGAAAAACAGGACATCAAATCCTACTCACCTAGATTTCTGTTTCCCAGTCACTATCATGGCAGCAGTCTCCAAAATGGGTTAATCCCTACAGGTCCTATGGACAGGAAGTTAAAAAACATTAAGGTATAAAAGGTACCCTCCCCCAACTATACCGTGTCTTCTTTCCAGGCTTAACATGCCCAATTTAGATTAATTTACAGAAAAAGGGAAGGGCATTTTGGTGACTGCTGCCATGATAGTGACTGGGAAACAGAAATCTCGGTGAGTATGATTTGATTTCCTGTTTTCCCCAGATGACCATGGCAGCATGTCCCCAAAATGGGATATACCAAAGCTAAATAATGGGCAGGCAAGATATATGCTTAAACACACAATATTTATTTTATATCGGCCAACACAGAATATTTCATCTATTGAGGCCACCACGTCCAGCTTGTAGTGACGTACAAAGGTTTTTATGGAAGACCACTTTGCCGTCTTACAGATTAGGCCTTTCGATGCTCTTGCTTCCATCGCCCAAGAACAGGCCAATGCTCTGGTAGAATGTGCCTCTTATTTGATATGCTTTCCTGATGCAGGTCACAATCCAGTTGCTTATCGTCTTCTTACTTGGAGCTTGACCCTTTCTATAGCCACCAGGAACAATGAAAAGATGATCAGACTTTCTGATTTTCTTGGTTCTGCTTATATAAATATTTAGAGCCCTTACTAAGTCCAAAGAGTGCCACTTTTTCTCTAACTCAGACCTAGGCTTAGGATAAAATAAGGGTAAAATCACTTCCAGATCTAAATGAAATTCCAATAAAACCTTAGTTAAAAATTGAAACGCTGGTCTCCGCCTAACTCTTTTATCAAAGAACTGAATAAGAGGTTCTTTTATTGACAATGCTCCAATTTCGCCTACTCAGCACGCTGAGGTCATTGCTACAAGAAAAATTACGTTAATCGTAAGAAGCCATAAAGGATATCTTCTCCAATGGCTCAAAGGGCGTCTCTGTCAGCACCTGCAGCACAAGCGGAAGGTTCCATGGTGGAGGTTTCGAAAAAGATCTTGGATTGATTCTTATCATTGCTGCAAAGAATCTCTTTACTATTGGTTCTAATGCCCAATTCATCCCCATGATTGCTGAAAGGGCTGAAAACTAGACCTCTTAAAATATTAATACTTAGATTCTTTTTAAAACCAGTGAACAAGAAGCTTAAGACATTAGCTATAGTTGATTGTTGCGGCAACAGGCCCTGATGGTACGAAAAGTCTGCAAAAAGATTCCATATTTTATAATATTTTTTGGATGTTGATAACTTTCTTGATTTTAGTAGAAGGTTGATCATTTCTTCCTGGAACCCTATGCTTCTCAATCGATCCCTCTCAACCTCCAAGCCATCAATCTGAGATTGGAGTAATCCTGATATAATATTGGCCCCTGGGACAAGAGAAGAGGTAGGTACTCCAATTGTACTGGAGGTTCGGCTGTCAGGGACAGCAGAAGTGGGTACCAAGGTCTTCTCAGCCAATTTGGTAATATTGAGATCACATTCGCTCTCTGGCTCTGAATTTTCTGCAGGACTCTCCATATCAGCGGTATTGGGGGGAATACGTATAGAAGTTCCGAACTCCAATCCTGTTGGAGAGCGTCCACTGCCAGGGCTTCTGGGCACGAAAAGCGGCTGTAGAACTGTTGACATTTTTTTGTTTTAATGGGTTGCCATAGGATCTATCGTTGGCTGCCCCCATCTTTTTGTTAGATCTTTGAATATTTGAGGATGCAAGCTCCATTCCCCTGGATGTACTTCCTGACGGCTCAAATAATCTGCCTGAACATTTTCTGTTCCCGCCAATTGTAGGGCTGACAAGTGTAAGAGATTTATCTCCGCCTATACAAAGATCTTTTTCACTTCTTCGAGGAGAGCTTTGCTTCTTGTGCCTCCCTGTTTTCGTATGTATCTCACTGTGGTCATATTGTCGCTTCGGATAAGCACATGTTGGTCCTTGAGTGCACCCTGGAATCTTTTCAGAGCCATTCTTACTGCTCTTAACTCCAGCAGATTTGAAGACTCTCCCCTCCTCTGCCACCTTCCTTGAGTGAAGCGGTCCTGTACACACTATAGAAGATCCAAGTACAGATATCATAGAGTATAGTAGCAATAATGGTATAAAAGATTCAAGTGCACTTTGGTTACCCGAGGATATGGTACAGAAAGAACTAAATAAGGTTAATATTAATAAATCTCCTGGACCGGATAAAATACATCCTCGGGTACTTAGCTAAGTTCAGTTTTATCTAGGCCATTGTTTCTTATTTTTGCAGATTCCCTCATGTCCAGTGGTGTGCCTCTGGATTGGAAAAGAGTATGTTTCAAGGACTGACATTATAAGTAGTAACCAGCATGGATTTAGGAGGAATAGATCTTGTCAAACTAACTTGCTTGGCTTTTATGAGGAAGTAGAAATTTAGACTCTGGCATAGCAGTAGATTACTTGGATTTTGCAAAGGCTTTTGATACAGTCCCCCATAGGCGACTAATGTATAAGCTAAGGTCTGTTGGTCTGGGGAGTCACATTTGTACATGGATAGAAAATTGGTTAATGAATAGGATGCAGAGAGTAGTTGTAAATGGGGCTTCATCATTATGGACTTAAGTGCTAAGTGGGGTGCCACAGGGTTCTGTGTTGGGGCTGCTTCTATTTAATCTATTTATTAATAATTTGGAAGTGGGTATTGTCAGCAAGGTTTCTGTGTTTGCTGACGACACAAAACTTTGTCGACCATTAAAAACTTCAGAGGATGTGCAATTGTTGCAGGGGGATCTAGATAGATTGTCACATTGGGCTGCTAAGTGGCAGATGAAATTCAATGTTGATAAATGAAAGGTGATGCATTTTGGACTTAAAAAACCTTGTGCTACTTATACTATAAATGGCTCTGTGGTAAGTGAATCCCTGTTGGAAAGGGATCTTGGAGTTTTGGTGGATAAAAAACTTAAAGGTAGCAAGCAGTGCCAGGCGGCAACAGCCAGAGCCAGCATGGTATTGTCTTGTAGAAAGAGAGGTATGGATTCAAGGGAGGAAAATGTAATTCTCCCTATTTAAAAAGCATTGGTAAGGCCTCATTTGGAATATGCAGTGCAATTTTGGAATCCTGTGTACAAAAAGGACATCTTTGAAATGGAAATGGTTCAGAGAAGGGCAGCTAAATTAATAAGGGGATTGGGGGGAGCTTGAATATGAAGAGAGAATGGAAAAGTTACAATTATGTACTCTGGAGAAAAGGCGCTTGCGTGGGGATATGATTACTGTGTATAAATACATTAACGGGCCATACAATAAACTATCTGGGGCATTGTTCACCAATAGAACATGTCAAAGGACACGAGGACATCCCTTAAGACTTGAAGGAAAAAGGTTTAGGCTTCAAGCTCGGAAAGGGCTTTTCACTGTGAGAACGGTAAAGCTATGGAACTGTCTTCCAGTGGACGTTGTTATGGCAGGTTCATTGATCAGTTTAAAAAAAAAAGCTGGATGAGTTTCTGCAAACAAGGAATGTTGCAAGATACTGGTATTGATACATAAAGTAGAGTTGATCCAGGGAAATTTCCGATTGCCACTTGGAGTCAGGAAGGTATTTTTTCCCCCTTCAAAAATTTGGTGGTTTTTTTTTTGCCTTCCTCTGGATCAAGTTAGGCAGGAAATGAAGATATTGCTAGATGGGTTGGACTGGATGGACGTATGTCTTTATTCAACCTCAAATACTATACAATCTGGAGGAAATTATTTTCCTTAGAACAACAGGGAATGAAAAAAATTATTTCACTGTGGTTCTGGCATGTTTGGCCAATGGAGTCAAGCTGTGGCCTGTTATTATATTTAAAAGGAAGACTTTACCTAAAAATGCCAAATTCCCCCCGCGAATTACTGTGTGTCCACATGTCAAAGGCTGGATGGATGAACAAGGAACAAGAAAAACCCTAGAAGAGATTTGGAATGGATGACCAGGAGTAGCCTTAAAAAGAAAACCTTAATTGTTAGTTTGGGATGTTTAGAGCCCATATATATGAAGATGTAAAAAAAATTTCATTTCAAACCACTTTGGCTGTTATTCCAGGTGGGCTTACATCTGTTTAACAGCCTCTGGATATATCTATAAACAAACCTTTTAAAGACCGTGTGTGAAAAATGTGGCACGAAAGGATGTCGTCAGGTCAAGCCAAATTAACAAAATGTGAAAATCTTATGAAGCCTGACATAGAATTAGTAACAAAGTGGGTACGAGATGCATGGGAGGACATTCCAGAAATGCGGTATAGGTAATGCCATGGATGGTAGCGAAGATGATGTTTTGTTTCAGCACAGCAGCAGTGATGAAGATGATGTAAATATTGATGATGGTGATGATGATAATGTCTATGCAGAGGACATTACACCAGCTGAATTTGAGGCTTTGAGGAACTGTTTGCACAAACTGATGATGAGAAATCCGATTTTGAAGGATTTTAAATGTTTCATATTGCTGTTTAAGCCAGTGAACTTTGATTCAGTAAAAAGGTTTTCCAGTTAAAATATTTACCATGCTTTTTTTGCTAAGCCTGTCACACAATTACAGTGCTAGTTTACCATAGTTACGGTATGTATATGTGGATGTTCCTACATAGTTTTATGGATATCAGTATGTTTGGGGTACCTGATGTTGCTTGATGCATATACCGGTAGCGACTACAAAACAGGTTTTTATTTGAAAATAAATACTTTTAAAGAAAAACATGGACCTCCTCTTTATTCATGTTCATTTTCTCATCACTTTAGCCAATTATAGGTTTGCGGTAGTGGTGATAATTTCTACCCTCGACTTATACTCGAGTCAATCAATTTTTACTCATTTTTCATGTAAAAATGGGTACCTCGACATACTCAGGTTGACTTATATTCGAGTATATACGGTAATTGTAGCTTATCCAGTCTTCATACTCAAGCTCCCTCATTTCCTTTATTACTTTAGTAGTAAATTACATGTCTGCTTTGTTATAAACCTAAATACAATGTCAGATTGGACATTTTAAGTTTACCTGCTTGGTTCACAATCATACCAAAAACAAAAGTATGCTGCATGCAATATTTCCTTGGTGATGAAGGTTAATTGCAGAGGAAAATTACAGCTACCTTTTTTGGTGTGTTATGCGGCTTATGAAAGTACAATATATTGCAAGCACCCCCTGCTTAGATAATTCAGATGTCTGTATTGAATTCTTTTTGTTAAACTGATTGTGTGGCCATACATTGCACTAAGCTGTGGAATCCTGTGGCACTCAATAGTCCAAAAGAGAAAAAAGAAAACCTCCTTATAAAGTGCACTCAGTAACTGTATCCCAAACACAGTAGCAAACAATGGGTGTCAGGAAAGTGTGTAGTGACTTGGTAAGAAGGGGTTAACTATTGGTATTAGTTCTTGCAAAGGGCCAATAAAAATACCATTCCACCCTGGAACAGTCCTATTGTTTATATTACGATTAGTCAAGCATAGAACCAGATCTCCTTTTCCAGACAATGTGGGGCCGAACCGTGCATCTGGAATTCTCTTCAGCTAGGGGTCTGGTGGGAACTAAGAGGTCATTTTAAGGACAGTCATACATGTAAAATAATTGTATTTCGGCATTGGAATGTGCAAGATAGAAACCAATGTTATATTTATGAATGGAACAGAAGGCCCTTCAATATGATACCCAACATGGAGCCCTTATTCCCTTGCCAAGGCGAGTTATTAATATCTTGGGGAATATGGATTTCACTCAAGTCATGTTTGGTATTGGAGGAATTGATAATTAATCCAGGAGAGGAATATGTGGTCAATATCCCAATACAATGTACATATCTACATTTATATGGAATCTGCCCAACTGAGGGGGAATGAGTGCTTTTGGCTAGTCGTAAATCTGGACATTGGCAGACACTCCCACCTCATGCATCCCAGGAGTGGGTGGTTAATCAAATGGTTTAAAAAACATTGTAGCCCCTGTAAACATTGTTCATACTTTGGGGACATGCTAAAACGTGTGTATGGACCCAATGTTTCTTCCTGCCCCAGGATACAGGACTTCACCAGTAGGGTTGGTGAATATTTTTATCCTTTTTATTTTCTATAACTGTTGTACTTAATGTATGTCATTTTTATTATAACACCATTTTATTTTATTTTTGTATTATATGCACTGTCCACCTTTTGGAATATTAAATCTAAAATTTAATAAGTTTTGTCTTTGATGCTCTAAAAGAACTCAGTTAGCCTCTGATAAGTTTACATGTGTTTGAATGGAGTGTGCAGTGTAAATGCTAATTAACTCTGTGACTGCTTGTGAAGGACTGATGCTAATTAACCAGTTAGTTGTTGGAGTGAATGGTGTAGTGTTAACCATTTAGCTGCCAGGACAGGGGTGTGCATAGTCAGTGAGAGTCAAGAGTGGGTTTTTGGGGCGTCTTTAAGGCCGTAACTTAAAGTGGTGGCAGCGAATACCGATTAATTAGTCAGATCACGTGCCCAGCGAACTGCCGTTCCTGACAATGGGAAACAAAAGTTAAAACTTAACTTTTATTAGTATACCTTAAAAACCTACATATAAACATTTGTAAAACTCCATCTTGACAGTGGTGAGAAAATAAGGTAAGTACTAGTAAAATGGAGGGAAAGGAAAGTCAGCTACCGGAAGGTGGGAGATATCTCTACACCCTATAGGGAAAAGAAGATGTATACCTATGCACAAGTGCCCTCCTAATCAATTTTAAGCTAGTCTAGAGAACACTATGTTTCTAAAGAAAGAGAAACCACCAAACTGTCAGATGTGAATAAAAAGAGAAAACGATATGAAACACACCTCTGTAACAAGTCTGATAGAGGCTGATTAAAGCTGGGTACACATGATGAGATATTTCAGTCCGATCGACCGATAGTTCAGTGTATCGGTCGATTGGACCGAAATGATCGCATCCGAATGCGCCCATGTCCGACCGACTGTTTGTCCGAATCGATCGAAAGGACGATCGGACATGGTGGAAAACCTCGTCCGATCGTGCAGTCCTCTATGGACCTCACGATCGGTCGCGGTAACTATCGGAAGCGGCTGCTTTTGCCGCGACCATCAGTCCTTCCTCCTGGCCGACCGGTCGAAAGTGTTGAACGGTCGGTCAGGAGGAAAAATCGCTAGGTGTGTACCTAGCTTAACTCACAAGGTAAGTCAGTTTAACATCACTGATTCACCATCATGTTTTCGATTTTGATGAGCTAATCACATCAAAAAGTAAAAAGACCAAGGGGGACTGTAGCTATGCGTCACCAATTGCATTTATTTTGGTCGAATCCTGTGGCACCCCACTTAACTTTAGTTCATATTGATGAAGCCCCATTAACAACTACTCTATGTATTCTATCCATCAACCAACATTCTATCCATGTACAAATGTTCCACCCCAGCCCAACAGACCTTAGCTTATACATTAGTCACCTAAGTAAGTAGCCTAAGCTGTGGAAGATTTGGGACGAAACGTGTTCAGCTTGCTCGTGATGGGGGCCCATTCGGACATGGTTTGGAGGCAGTTACCCTAAGTGTATTTCTTATGTTCCCTTTTTGTGCACTTGCATATAGCTGCTCTATTTGCTGTATACTCATTATATGCCTGTTTATGTCCCACTTTACTCTCTCAGTGCAGTCCACTGGGGCCGTATTCGGTGGGTTTGAATTTTTTTAGACTAGTGAGAGGGAACCATTAGGATACTGCCGTTGCACTATTCCTTACAAGGAATTGTGAATATACTATTTTTAGGATATTCTTATATTTATTGTTATATACTGCTATCTATATACTTTCCATGCTGTAGCACTTTAAGGTGTTTTTATTTATGTGTCACTTTTTTTTATAGCATTGTGTCACTTTATTTGTTACTTTGTGCAAGGCATAGGGATCACTTTAAATATGAGAGTTCGACCCTTATCAAAGCTTTATCTGGTATAATTGAGAGTGCCATGATGTCTCTTTTCTTTTGTATAGTATAGTATAGTATGTGTTATTGTAGTCATAGAGCACCTCACCTCAAGGTATATATTATGTTATTATATCTGGTGAGACAATAGTAATCCCTGTATATGTTGGTTTAGTCATACATTGCACTGCACCAACAGCAAAACATGCAAGCATTCAACCTCAGTTACTATGTAACATGCGACAGACAAAGCAAATTGGCCATTTTCCAGAATCCAGAAAAGTAATGAAGTACAGCTATGTAAAAAAAATTGGACACACACCAAGACCTGTAAATTCCAGATATACACAACTATTGGAATACATTTTTAACTAGCATGGACAGTGCTCCAATGGGTTAAAATTATGAAATAATTACAAATACTTTAAAGAAAATGTGGTAAGAACATGGGAAACATAAGTATAGTTGAAGAATTGTTAAAATCCCAAAATAATGCAGCTACAGGTCTTTCTCAAAATCAGAAATGCAGAGGAAGGACTAAACAGACAGCTTCCATCTGTAGATTTGCTCATGTTTGAAAGAGGAACAGAGATGTCTTTTTAAAACCATAAACATGGGGAGTGCTCTTTGCAGTGACAATCTTTCAGTAACAAATTCAAAATAAATACAACTGCAAAGGCAAGGAAGGCATTTTTTTTATTTTACTATAAATAACCTACATTACATAGTTACATGGTAATTGAGGTTGAATAAAGTCCATCAAGTCCAACCTATTCACCCTCTTTTTTTTAACCGTTTTTTTAACCTTTTTTAACCAGTTGATCCAGAGGAAGGCAAAAAAAAAAAAAAACCAGCAAAAAAAGGAGGAAAAAATTCCTATCTGACTCCAAACGGAAATCGGAAAGTATCCCTGGATCAACCAGATCTATATGTATGAATAGATCAACATGTGCTCCCAATAGGTGGTGGAAGAGTAATCAATAGTTCACAGTGGTGTGCGCACACAACTATTGATTACTCTTCCACCACCTATTAGGAGGACATGTTGATCGGTTGAACTACTTTTTGGAAATTTCAGTTGCTGCCGTCTATCTATATATATATATATATATAGATAGATAGGAATAGTCCTGAGCACACCTCACTAATCAATTTCAAAAATGTTTGAAATTGATTAGTGAGGTGTGCTCAGGACTATTCCTTTTTATGGCTAATTCACAGATGGAGGCACCTGTATCCTTTGAAGCACCCATTTATTTATATATATCTTGCTATGTTTATGTTTACAGGTTGCTATTAGAATATTTATACTACATATGTATTTTTATATATAGGGTTTATTGTGCTGTTGTGGCCGGATGGCTATTTATATTTATAGGTGATCACACTAAATATATATTTTATATATTACTCTGTTTTAAAGCTATGTTTGGTTTTATTGTGGGAGGTACAGTGTTTTATTATTATTTCTCTCAGCCACGTTCCTCTTTTTGGGAGGTTCGTGACAGTGTTCCTGAGTGGGAGACTCAGGTGTACCTCACCATTTGCGTTCTGAGCAGTATACTATAGTCTATCTTTTTTTAAAGCTATTTAATGAACTTGACATTACCACATCTGCTGGGAAGACAGTGTCACAGTTTCCCTGTTCTCACTGTAAGAAAGCTTTCCTAACCTGAAGATGAAACTTCTTTTCTTCCAACCTTAAAGGATGTCCACGAGTCCTCTGATATGACCATTAGTGAACAATGCACCAGAGTTCATTGTATGGCCCATTAATATATTTGTATAAGATTACCATATCCCCACACAAACGCGCTTCTCCAATGTAAACAGCCCTAACTTGTCTAATCTGCCTGAATATTCAAGCCCATCCATTCCCCTTATTAATTTAGTTGCCCTTCTCTGAACTGCTTCCATTTCCAAGATGTCCGTTTTGTATATGGGATTCCAAAACTGCACTGCATATTCCAATGAGGCCTTACCAGTGCCTTGTAAAGAGGGAGATAATATCTTTCTCTTTGAATCCATTCCCCTCTTTATACAAGACAAATTTGCTAGCTCTAGCCGTTGCTACCTGGCATTGTTTGTTACAGCTAAGTCTGTTATCTAACAGAACCCCCAAATCTTTTTCCATTACAGATGCAATTAACACAGAGTTACTTACGGGGTAGGTGGCACAGGGATTATTAAATCCCAAATGCATCACCTTACATTTATCAAAATGGAATTCACCTTGCATTGCTGCCATTTTGATAATCTATCTAGGTCTGCTTGCAGCACTTGCACATCATTTGAAGTTTCCAAAGTTCTGCATAGTTTAATGTCATCAGCAAACACAGAGACATAAGATTATACATTATAAAAAAGACTATGCTTAGTATCATAGTTACACTTTAACTTATATTTTGAGTTTAACCTCTAAATGTATATATATAACCTCTATGCAAAATCATATAATATTGTAACTTAAATAAAGTTTTATCAAAATGAGTGCATTAAAGCACGTAGTTTCTGAGGCATGTGTTTCTAAATTCAAAAGGTTTTACGCAATCCTTCCTTCCTCTTACATGATACTTCTCTACAGCAGAAACAGGCCTGCTAAATAAATTTTTTACAAGGAGTAATTATTCATGTAACATTTTCTAGTTGGACAAGTGTTGTTAGAGGTGTTCTTTGGCGGTCCTTCCTAGGTCCGGTACTCTTCAACATATTTATAAATGACCTGATGGCAATTGAGTATGGTTTCTGTGTTTGCTGATAATAAATTCTGAAGAATTATATGCTCATTGCAAGAGAACTCCATTTTACAAATTGATTTAAAGGGCTTTTCCACCCCAAAACTAAAATTTTACCCACTACTGGCCCCATTGTGCAGTTTAAAAAAATCCTTACCATACATATCTGCTCCTTATGGTTCTCCTGCAGTGCTAGTCCAAAGTCCAAGAAACTGAAAAGTAGGAGATGTCTTTCTGTCAAAATTTTTTTTGCCTCCTGCTTGTCCTTCAGGAGGGATTGCGACATTCCCCCCTTCTGGAACTCTGCATGGCTGCCCTTCCACCAAGCATTAAAAGATTTTTCTGTAGTGTAGGCACCACGTACCACCCCCAACCGCCATGTTAGATTACAAAAAAAAAAGCAGCAGAAACTTACTTACAGCCCTTCGCTCCCCCAGCGATCTGCATTGCTGGCAGCTGCGTCTGTGATTGGCTGCCTCCCAACCAATCCCAGACGGCCACGAAGAGATAGCCGCAGGAGCAAAATGCTGTAAACATGTTTGTGTTGCTTTTTTTTATTAATCTAACATGGCGGTTGGGGGTGAGCTGGGGCGCCCTACAATATATTAAAAAGCATATTTTAGGGTGGAGATACCCTTTAAATAAATTTGGCAATTAAGCTACAAATTGGCAAATGAGGTTAGGAGTTGACTTAATAGAGGAGCAGTGATTGTGGACAAAGTGCTCATTCATGGCACGATTATTGGCCAAAACGGCCATGCATGTGTCTGCACCTTAACACTAAGCAGTGTGATGCAGTATCTGCATCACACTCCCGGTCAAGATTGGCGTGGCCGGCAGTTCGCCGGGATCGTTTGTTCGGTCCATAGGTGACCGCACAAACAGCGGATGTTTTACTGTCGTGTCGGATTGCCTTTTTGCCCAATCTGGGCAAAAGGGCCACAGACATCAGATGTTGGTAAAGGCACACACACCGGCGATTTTTTGGGCTGACCTATATACGAAAATATCGGTCGGTTTCCAAAAAGTACCCAGCCTTAGATGAAAATACAGCCAACTAGTTATGGGAGTGAACAAAAGGCTAGAGACCACCTTTTTACTCCTTAGTAAAAGCAATGTCAGCTTATGCAATGTAAATGTGAGGGCAGTAAAGCTGTGTACAGACCATCCAATAATTCGAAGTACTCACAGGCAGGGTATAACATGCAAAAAAAGCATCTAATGGAACGAAACATGTTGATGTGCAACCTTGTAAGCAGCAGCCATAGGCCACTATTAAAAACTTGTTTAGCACATGGGTCACTTAATGGTGCTTCTTCCTGGTCTTAAATTGCCAGCTACCATGGTTCCTGGAGTTTGTCCAGTCCTTCTTAAATGTGACAATTATACAAATATCTAAAGAATGTTCTAAAGCATATTGTAATTTTTAGTTGTCATAGTAGGGCTCTTAAAGTTAGTTAGTTCAACAGCATAACAAAACACAACACTAGAACCACCACTTATTCCTAAGAGCGAAACACTGACCAGCAGGACATGTCGCTCTGATTTATAGTTTCACATGACAATCTGTAAGTGTATGGTATGAAAAGACAAATAAGTCTTTCCTTAAGCTAGGTACACACAGTACAGATCAGTGACAGATGACAGACAGGATCTGCAAGATCCTGTCTGTCATCTTTCAAAGATCTGCATACACACATTCACAAGCGTTCTCCCTATGAACATCATAGAGAGAACGCTCAGAACTGTGTGTTTCCAATGGCCGCGCTAGACTCCTTTATAGGGAGTTTAGCGTGGCTGATGGAAATTTTCAGTCTTTCCCGAACAAGCTTTCGGCTGACCTGTGTACACACAATACCGATAGAGCCCCGATACTGTCGATCATTTTATCGTTACTGTGTGTACCCAGCTTTAGAAATTTGTTCTAATAAGCAGACAAGTTAAAGGATTTCAGTTGTACATGTCTTATCCAGTGAGATAAAAAGAATAATAACCATTTAAAGTTTGTTGACATTGTTATTGATAATTTTGGATTCACACATATGCCATTCAGCAAACTTCTGTTGGATTCAGCAGGAAATAAAATTTAAAATGGCAGATCTAATGCAAGACAATCTTATTGTGTTACTATCTTCTCAAAATTAAAAAAAACTAAAAGAAACGTGACTAACAAAAGGTCACATGCAAGAAATTTTAACTGGAAAGCCTAGAGGCAATCTAGTTAAACATTACTGTCAAAGCAACAAGACTGGTACACTCATAAAAGGACCAGACATGTTCTACATGGCAGAAAAATGGGCTAGAGCATGGACATATCTGGAAAAAATAAATGACATAGCCTGCCCCCCTAGCCCTCCATTGGAGGAATCCAGCAACGCTAATGACAATTACATAAAGAAAATATGATCACAACCTATAAGGCCTTGTATAGAGCATCCACCCAACAAAACGGAATACCGGTGCTCCCTCAGCCCCCACAGCCAAAGGATAGCACTCCACCATTAGTATTAAAACAAAAACAAAGAGAAAGTGGAAGTATTTGGGATGTTCAAGGATTTCCCCTAATGCATTACTCCTAGCTGTGCAAACAAAATGTAACATCTTATATAGATGCACATTGCTATGTCTTAAACTAGCCGTGCACTAGGCAGACATTAGATGGAGTAGATGTCTAAATACAAACGTATAATTTATCTAATGACTAAAAACCACATTTTACAAGCAGTGATTTCTTAGATTAGCCACTTGTCTATAGATGAATATCTACTCTATCAAATATCTAAATAGTGTATGGGCACCTTAAAGGAGAGCCCAGTCCAGTAATTCATTCCCCATTCATCGGTCTAGGACAGTGATATCCAACCTTGGCACTCCAGATGTAAGGAAATGACAACTCCCAGAATGCCTTGCTTGTGCCAAGTTTCGACATCTCTGATCTAGGATGAGTTGCCCATACTCGTACAGAGACAGCATCCCTTTTCCTTCTCACCAAGCAGCAGCAGCTTGACCTCTTTGGATGCTTTCTCCCCATCCTCTCGAAGGTTACGGTCAATCATTTTGCTTCTTTCAGCAGCCGCCTTGTCCTCGGCGCTCAGTGTGCAGCCCATAGCTGAGCCGGCACAAGATCCCCCCCAAAGAGAACAACAATTCTTTTCTCTTGCCTTGCCTGCTGCCTCGCCCCGTTCTCTTTGCCGGCGACCGTCGTTGAGCGTCACTTCCGTTCAAAGAGAGGAAGAGGAAGTGGAAAGTGCACATCTCAGTTGTGACTGTGGAGACTTGCGGGCGGAAGTGTGTGAGAAGAGATCTCTGTTGTATGCGGAAAATCTTTATCAGTAATGTGTTTTTATTCATGGGGAAAATATTGAAAAGTATTTGGTATTTTCAGTAAAAGCACTAAAAAAAAGTAGCCCGTGAAGGTACTCTTTCACAACTGGCAGGTACTCGGGTAGCAACTTCCTAGTGGTTACTCAGCAGCTAGTGTTAACAAGATGCTACAAGTTGTATTTTTTTACCGCTGAACATCTGGAAACCACTAATGAACGGTTTGAAAGTATCTGCCCCCCCCCCCCATCAGTGGGAACATATACAACATCCCTTGCTCTTAAGGACCTTGATCTCAAGGACATAGAAAAAGGACATTTGAAAATAAGGATTATTTGTGCTGATAGTGTGCTGTGTTAAAGGGCATGTCCACCCCGAAAACTAAAATTTAACCCCTTACTGGCCACATCAAGTAGTTTAAAACAAGCCTTACCTTACATTTAAAGACCAAAGACCAGGAAACTGCTGTGTAGGAGCAGTGTGTGACTCATGCTGTGCCTGAGTCCGCCTCAACCATGTCAAGGTTTGAGACATGCTCAGTGCAGCCCTCTGCCTCCTCCTAACATTAAACCCTTTGGGTATGCGGTAGGGCATGCTCCCCCAGCCCCAACCGCATTAATATTGTTGTTAGAAAGTCCCCCAATCTTTACTTACCTTCCCTCTCTCCTCCGCTGTTCAGAACTCCCAGCAGCCACGACCGTGATTGGCTGCCTCTCAGCCAATTACGGACGCGGCTGCTGGTCTCACCCCCTGCTTGCAATTCCATGCAAGCAGAGGGCCGGAACACTGCGGTGGAGGAGAGAGGGAAGGTAAGTATCGGGGGACTTTCTAACAATTATATTAATGCGGTTGGGGCTGAGGGCGCATGCCCTACCGCATATCAAAAGTTTTTATAAGGGGTGGACATGCCCTTTAAGCACTGTGTGTGCAGTAAGCAGATTAATCTTTCTTCCAGTTAAAGGGGTGTGCTAGGCTTCTATATTACAGTATTGTACCTGTTGTAATCACAAACAGTTTGTGAAAGGGTTAATAAGTGTTTTGTTTTTTCCCCTCTCTTCCTGGCTCTTGCACAAATTGGTGTGGGGGCTGGGGCCTGTTCGTTAAATAGGATTCACGTTGGTTGGACCTAACAAAGGGAAGTTTCCTGTGAGTGAAACAAACACAACATTCCTTGCTCTAAAGGACCTTGATCTCAAGGACATAGAAAAAGGACATTTAATCGTTTGATGGTTGTATGGTGTGTGTGAAAGTTTGAAAACAAGTTTGAAAATAAGGATTGTTTATGCTGTGTTAAGGACTGTGTGTGCAGTAAGCAAATTAATCTTTCTTTCTTCCAGTTAAAGGGGTGCGATGGGCTTCTATATTCTAGTATTGCACCAGTTGTAATCACAAACAGGTTTTGAAGGGGTTAATAAGTGTTTTTTCCCTCTCTTCCTGGCTCTTGCACTAATTGGTGTGGGGGGTGGGGCCTATTGGTTAAATAGGTTTCACATTGGCTGGACCTGTGGTTTGGACTTAATAAAAGGAGGTTTCCTGTGAGTGAAACGTATACAACGTCCCTTGCTCTGAAGGGCCTTGATCTCAAGGACATAGAAAAAGAAGGACCTTGATCTCAAGGACATAGAAAAAGGACCTTGATCTCAAGGACATAGAAAAAGGACCTTGATCTCAAGGACATAGAAAAAGGACCTTGATCTCAAGGACATAGAAAAAGAAGGGCCTTGATCTCAAGGACATAGAAAAAGGACATTGAAATAAGAAGGGCAATTAAACAAGGTTTGTGCATCACTGTGCTGGTGTTGTGTATTAGAAGGGACAGTTTTGTCGGTACCATGCAATGTGCATCCTGCCACATGTATAGGAACCTGTAGCAGATGTTCCAGGGAACCTATGTCTGTGTCAGGTGTAAGTGGGTTGCCCGTTTGGAAGCTGAGGTGGGGCTGCATTGCAGGGATTGGCAAATCTGGGGGGTCAGCAGGCACTGGCGGTCAGTAGGCACTGGCTGGGGCCAGTATAGAGGTGGGTGGAAGTGGGACAGGGAAGGTTGAGGGGGGAGGTAGTTTTGTTAGGGTTACTAGGGGAAGTGGGGGATGGAAGGGTAGGGTGGCTTCTTCCCAGATTGACCATCCCAACAGATTTATCGCCTTATATAATGAAGTGGAGGAGGACACCTCGGAATTAGCGTGTATGGAGGGGGCTAGTCTCTTGAGCACCCAGGGGACTGCCATCTCTGATACAAGGGAGGAGGAAACTAAGGATCAGGAATGCTAGGCAGGTGGTAGGGGACTCCATTATAAGGTAGATTGGGTAATCTGCCGCCAAGACCCTACATGCCAAACTGTGTGTTGCCTGCCTGGTGCTAGGGTTCGGCATGTGGTGGATCGTGTAGACAGATTATTGGGTGGGGCCGGGTGTGACCCGGCTGTCTTGGTTCACATTGGTGCCAATGACAAAGTTAGAGGAGGAGGTGAGGTCCTTAAACAGGATTTCCGAGAGCTAGGGGCTAAGTTTAAAGCAAGAAATTCCAGGGTAGTGTTATCAAATATACTACCACAGCCACGTGCTAAACCAGGGAGACAGCGGGAGCTTAGGAGCATTAATGCGTGGCTAATAGGTTGGTGTAAGGAAGAAAGGTTTGGGTTTATTGAGAACTGGGCAGACTGGGCTACCGGCACTTTAGTAGGGATGGGTTGCACCTCGCTGATGGTGGTGCAGCTGTTTTAGGGGAGAAGATGGCTAGAGGGTTGGAAGAGATTTAAAACTAGGTTGGGGGGGAGGGTATTAGCAGTCTCACTGGGATAGCCCAGGAGGAAAGCAGGGTGTAGATAGGCCAGTGGCAGGCGGAAAGGGGGGTGGGGCTAGCATAGGAGATATGAAGGCATGTGTATTAAAGTGTACAAATAAATTACAGGATCATAGTCTAAAATGTATGTTTGCAAATGCGAGAAGCCTGGTTGACAAAATGGGTGAATTGGAAATTATAAAAATTAAAAAAATACTTATGAAAAGTATAATGTAATAAGTATAGCAGAAACGTGATTGAACAGTTCTCACGACTGGGCTGTAAATTTAGAAGGATATGCCTTGTTTAGGCAGGACAGGGAAAAAAGGAAAGGGGAAGGAGTATTTAAAAGAAGTGATAACTGGCGATATGGATGTTAAAGTGGAGGCAATATGGGTGGAATTAGGCAACAGGAAAGGGGGTAATGTCATTGTTGGTGTCTGTTAGAAGCCACCAAATGCTAGAAGAGAGGAGGTGAGTCAGTTTCATATGCAGTTGGCAAGGACTGCAAGTTTGGGGAGTGTGCTCATTATGGGGGACTTTAATTACCCTGACATTGATTGAATGTGCTGCTGGATTGGAAAAAAGCCAATGTAATACCAATGTTCAAAAAAGGTAGTCGTTCATAGCCTGGTAACTATAGACCTGTAAGCCTAACATCAGTGGTAGGGAAGGTGATGGAAACTTTGTTACGGGATCATATGCTTGACTTTGTCTCCAGAGCTCATCTTATTAGTAGTAGTCAGCATGGTTTTATGAGAAATAGATCATGCCAGACAAATGTAATTGGTTTTTATGAAGAAGTGAGTAAGAAGTTAGATTCAGGCACAGCAGTGGATGTGGTATACTTGAATTTTGCGAAAGCTTTTGATACTGTGCCACATTGGCGACTAATGTATTAACTGAGGACTGTTGGCCTTGAAGAATACACTTGTGCATGGATAGTTAATTGGTTATTAGATCGCATCAGAGAGTGGTGGTAAATGGAGCTACATCTATGTGGGCTAAAGTTATAAGCGGCGTGCCTCAGGGTTCTGTACTGGGGCCGCTTCTGTTTAATCTGTTTATAAATGACTTAGAAGGGGGCATTGAGAGCAGGTTCTATATGTTTGCTGATGACGCTAAACTATGCAGAGCTTTGGAAACTTTAAATGATGTGCAAGTGTTGCAAGCAGACCTAGATGGATTATCAAAATGGGCAGCAGAATGGCAGATGAGATTCAATGTTGATAAATGTAAGATGATACATTTGGGATTTAATAATCCCTGTGCCACCTTCACCATAAATAACTCTGTGTTAAGTGCATCTGTAATGGAAAAAGATTTTGGGGTTCTGGTAGATAACAGACTTAGCTGTAGCAAACAATGCCAGGTAGCAACGGCTAGAGCTAGCAAGATATTGTCTTGTATAAAGAGGGGAATAGATTAAAGAGAGAAAGATATTATTCTCCCTCTTTACAAGGCACTGGTAAGGCCTCATTTGGAATATGCAGAGCAGTTTTGGAATCTCATATACAAAAGGGAAATCTTGGAAATGGAAACAGTTCAGAGAAGGGCAACTAAATTAATAAGGGGAATAAGGGGGGCAGATTAGACAAGTCAGGGCTGTTTACATTGGAGTAGCGACGTTTGCGTGGGGATATGATAACCTTATACAAATATATTAATGAGCCATACAATGAACTCTCTGGTGCATTGTTCACTAATAGGTTATATCAGAGGACTCATGGACATCCTTTAAGGTTGGAAGAAAAGAAGTTTCATCTTCAGGTTAGGAAAGGTTTCTTTACAGTGAGAACTGTGGAACTGTCTTCCAGCAGATGTGGTAATGGCAAGTTCATTAAATAGCTTTAAAAAAGGCCTGGATAAGTTTCTAAAACTAAAAAATATTGAGAATTACGGGTATTAATAAATATAGATCTGGTTGATCCAGGGATACTTTTCGATTGCCGTTTGGAGTCAGAAAGGAATTTTCCCCCCCTTTTGCTGTTTTTTTTTTTTGCCTTCCTCTGGATCAACTGTTAGGTAGGGTTAAAAAATAAAAAAAAGAGGGTGAATATGTTGGACTTGATGTCTTTATTCAACCTCAATTACTATGTTACTATGGTGTAGTGAAACTGCCATCACAGAAAAAGGCTATGAGTTCTTGAATTTGCTGCAGGATAATTTTCTCTCACAGGTGGTTGAGGTTCCTACTAGAAAAGCAACTGTTGGATCTGGTAATATATAAAACATTGTGGAGCGCATTATAGATATAAAGGTAACTGGAGGCTTAGGTAATAGTGACCATGAAATAGTGTCGTTTGGACTTTATCAAAAGGAAAAGTGCGCTGGGTTAACAAAGACTAAGGCAAATTTTCCCAGGTTAAAAGCAGCTCTTCAGAATGTCAACTGGGATAATGTATTATCAGTTAAAGGTACTGAACAGAAGTGGACAGTGTTTAAGGGGATTTTAAGCCAGTTCACATCTAAATTTATACCCTTGGGAAATAAATGTAAAAAAAATAAAAAATCCGCGCCCATGTGGCTGAATTCTGATGTAAAGAGGCAAATGGAAAGGAAGCAAAAGGCATTTAAATCCTTTAAGGCAGAGGGAACGGAAAGGGCCTTTAGGGATTATAAAAACTGTAACTGTAAGGAGTGTAAGAAAGCAATCAAACTAGCTAAAATTAATAATGAAGTTAGGATAACTCAACAAAGCATCACTAAGCCTAAACATTTTTTTAAGTATATTAATAGTAAGAAGATGAGGACTGAGAATGTGGCACCATTAATTAATGGGGATATGTTAGTTACAGAGGATGGCAATAAAGCAAATGTCTTGAATATTTTTTTTCCCTCTGTATAAACTATAGAAGCTCCAAGTACAGATATCATAGAGAATAGTAGCAATAATGGTATAAAAGATTCAAGTGCACTTTGATTAACCAAGGATATGGTACAGAAAGAACTAAATAAGGTTAATATTAATAAATCTCCTGGACCGGATAAAATACATCCTCGGGTACTTAGGGAGCTAAGTTCAGTTTTATCTGGGCTTATATAGAAAAAGGCTGATGTTATTCCAGTATTCAAAAAAGGTAGTCGTTCACAGCTAGGTAATTACAGGCCTGTAAGTTTAACTTCAGTGTTGGGGAAGATACCAGAAAGTTTAATAAGGGAACATGTTCTAGTGTATGTTTCAAGGACTGACATTATAAGTAGTAACCAGCATGGATTTAGGAGGAATAGATCTTGTCAAACTAACTTTCTTGGCTTTTATGAGGAAGTAAGTAGAAATTTAGACTCTGGCATAGCAGTAGATGTAGTTTACTTGGAATTTGCAAAGGCTTTTGATACAGTCCCCCATAGGCGACTAATGTATAAGCTAAGGTCTGTTGGTCCTGAGAGTAGTTGTTAATGGGGCTTCATCATTATGGACTAATGTGCTAAGTGCTGTGCCACAGGGTTATGTGTTGGGGTTGCTTCTATTTCATCTATTTATTAATGATTTGGAAGTGGGTATTGTCAGCAAGGTTTCTGTGTTTGCCGACGACACAAAACTTTGTCGACCATTAAAAACTTCAGAGGATGTGCAATCGTTGCAGGGGGATCTAGATAGATTGTCACATTGGGCTGCTAAGTGGCAGATGAGATTCAATGTTGATAAATGTAAGGTGATGCATTTTGGACTTAAAAATCCTTGTGCTGCTTATACTATAAATGGCTCTGTGTTAAGCGAATTCCTGTTGGAAAGGGATCTTGGAGTTTTGGTGGATAACAAACTTAAAGGAAGCAAGCAGTGCCAGGCGACAACAGCCAGAGCCGGTATGGTATTGTCTTTTATAAAGAGAGGTATGGATTCAAAGGAGGAAAATGTTATTCTCCCTCTTTACAAAGTATTGGTTAGGCCTCATTTGGAATATGCAGTCCAATTTTGGAATCCTGTGTACAAAAAGGACATCTTTGAAATGGAAAGGGTTCAGAGAAGGGCAACTAGGTTTTTTTTTCCTTCCTCTGGATCAACAGTTAGGCAGGAAATGAGGATATTGCTAGATGGGTTGGACTGGATGGACATATGTCTTTATTCACCCTCAAATACTATACTATACTAGATGATTGAGTTGGCAAGGTTACTTAAAGGGGACACATGGCGTCCAGGACTCATGATTTGGACTGTCCCAACTGCATGGCTGAAATACCATCCAAGGAAGGGACAAACCTGGGAGCCCCGACCCCAGAAAGCCCACCCCTAACCCTACCTCTTCTCTGCCCACTTACCACCCATTCCCCCTTCCTCTCGGGCGCAGGGAATATCTGGTAACCCTACTTCCGTATATAAGGGAAAACATGACAGAAGGTATAGCTCAAACATTTCATACTAGGAAAAATTATCGCTACAGCAATTATCGCTAAATAATCAAATAACGATAAAGCCAGCCGATAAGGGTGGATCAATAGTGGTTCTAGACTCAGAGTACTACAAGTCTGAAGCATTGCGTCAGTTGAATGATAGTGATACATATGTGTGTATTAATGATGATCCTACTAGAATGTTTATGTCTGAGCTGACATCTTTGACTAAAATTGGTTTATCAAATGGTATACTAACAAAAAATGAATTATATGATTATTAAAAATCCTGTGATTCCTATCTTCCACTGGCTTCCAGAGGTTCACAAATCATTGTTGGAAGTGAAAGGCCTCCCGATTGTATCGGGCATAGGCTCTATAAATGAACGTTTGGCACAATATATAGATGCCTTATTACTACCTATGGTCTGTAACTTACCCTCATATTTAAAGGGCATATCCACCCCCAAAACTATAATTTCTCCCACTACTGCCCCCACTCTGTAGTGTAATAAAATCCTTACCTTACATCCCTGCTCCAAATGGTTCTCCTGTAATTCCCCCCCCCCCCAAAGTCCCCAAAACTGCCCATTAGGAGTACTGCAGAGTCTATATAGGACTCTGCCTCCTGTCTCCCCTCCGGGAGAAGTTTGGCATGTGCACTGCCCCACTCTCCCTACCGTTTTGCAATCCCTCTCCCTCATATTCAAGGAGTAACAGCGATTAGGTTTTGGCTAGATTGGTTTAATTACCATCCTGTGAAACAAAATATATTCTGATGATTTGGAGTATTACATTGTAATCATTTTCGATAACCAGTTTTAAATCCAGAAGAGGGGGATTGCGATGGGTGCCTGTTTTTCACCATCATATGCCAACCTCTTCATGGGCTACTGGGAATACATGTATGTGTTTCAGGATTTGAATCCATTTGGATGTAAAATAATCCGCTATTTTAGATACATAGATGACCTGATCTTCAAATGAGAGGGAGATTGAACTTTGTGGATTATTGTAATACTAATAATATGAACCTAAGGTTTACTACGAATACGGATGTTTTCAAAATTGATTTTCTGGACGTTACGTTTAGAGCGGTAAACAATACCATTCAGACAGAATTATGTCGTAAACATATAATATGTAATACTATTCTACATGCGTCATCATGCCATCCCATAACTACTGTACACAGAATACCTTACAGTCAGTTTTTACGCCTGAGAATGATATGCTCTACCTGGCAATCCTTCTCTGATTGTGCTATGTCACTGTGGGACAGATTTGTGAATAGGGGGTTATGCTTTTGATGTTATTAAGAAAGCATTTGATACGGTAGCTTCAAAAGATAGAAACTCTCTTCTAAAACAAGATAAGAATACGAAGAGGTTTCGGAGACACAAAGAACCTAACAAGAAATCTATCAAGAAACCTAGATTATGATATTACATTGACATATGATAGAAACAGTAATGTCATTTGTGGCCTAATCAACAAATTTTGGAATGTCTTAAGACTGGATTCTATTCTGAGCACGACCCTAGGTAACAGTCCCAAATTTTTATTTAGAAAAGGAAAAACCATTGACAGTGTATCACCTAGTATATTTCCTAAGGCTACAAATAAAGAGAAATCATCCTGGTTACATATTGATGGATGCTATCCTTGTAATCAACCACGGTGCCAAATATGTAAGTTTATAAAGAAATCCAAGCTGTTCACTAGTACCCAAAACTCTAATGTTTTTTATAATTGCCGTTCAACATACGTACCGTATATACTCGAGTATAAGTCGACTCGAGTATAAGTCGAGGTACCCATTTTTACCTCAAAAATGAGTAAAACCAATTGACTCGAGTATAAGTCGAGGGTAGAGTTCTCACGGTAAAGTAACCTTTCCTAACCTGAAGATGAATCTTCCAACCTTAAAGGATGTCCACGAGTCCTCTGATATGACCTATTAGTAAACAATGCACCAAAGAGTTCATTGTATGGCCCATTAATATATTTGTATAAGGTTATCCCCACGCAAACGTCGCTTCTCCAATGTAAACAGCCCTAACTTGTCTAATCTGCCTGCATATTCAAGCCCCTCCATTCCCCTTATTAATTTAGTTGCCCTTCTCTCAACTGCCTCAATTTCCAAGATGTCCCTTGTGTATATGGGATTCCAAAACTGCACTGCATATTCCAAATGAGGCCTTACCGGTGCCTTGTAAAGAGGGAGAATAATATTTTTCTCTCTTGAATCTATTCCTCTCTTTATACAAGACAACATCTTGCTAGCTCTAGCCGTTGCTACCTGGCATTGTTTGCTATAGCTAAGTCTGTTATCAACCAGAATCCCCAAATCTTTTTCCATTACAGATGCACTTAACACAGAGTTATTTATGGTGTAGGTGGCACAGGGATTATTAAATCCGAAATGCATCACCTTACATTTATCAACATTGAATCTCATCTGCCATTCTGCTGCCCATTTTGATAATCTATCTAGGTCTGCTTGCACATCACTTGAAGTTTCCAAAGCTCTGCATAGTTTAGTGTCATCAGCAAACACCGAGACCTTGCTCTCAATGCCCCCTTCTTAGTCATTTATAAACCGATTAAACAGAAGTGGCCCCAGTACAGAACCCTGAGGCACTCCGCTTAGAACTTTAGCCCACATAGATGTAGCTTCATTTACCACCACTCTCTGTTTGCGATCCAATAACCAGTTCTCTATCCATGAACAAATGTTTTCTTCAAGGCCAACAGTCCTCAGTTTATACATTAGTCACCTATGTGGCACAGTATGAAAATATGCTTGTGAAGGTTCTCATTTATCCAGGTCATGGTATATCTGTTGTATTCAATTAGATCAACTGGACTTGAAGTTTAGTTCTTGAAGACGTTTCGCTAGTCATCCGACTGGCTTTCTCAATTCAGAATGACTTGTACAAGAATCTGTGGCAATTATGTACCCTGGAAAATCCCAATTAGCATATGACAGTTAAGTGTTAAGGGCGGGATTGCATAGTGGCTAAGAGGTGTTATAGGAACTCCCAGAGTAAGGTGTCAAAACAGCATTGTACATGGCAGACAGTTGGTGTCGAACCCCCCCACCTCTATTTAGGCTTGGTTTCTTTATTTTCACATAAATGGCCTCCTTAACACCTCTCTTGAACCAGTCACGTTACTTTGCCAATATGTTAACATTACAATCTTCAAAGGTATGTCCTTTATTATTAAGATGCAGGTACACGGCTGAGTCCTGACCCGAGAAATTGGCTCTTCTGTGCTGGGCCATACGTTGATGCAGTTGCTGTTTGGTCTCCCCCACATACAAATTAGAGCATCGGCATAGCACCAAGCCACTGGTTCAGATATGTTGATGACACCTGGGTTAAAATCCACCAAAAGGAAGTACAAGGATAAGGATAAGGACAGTAAAAACCGATGTAAAAAAACGGTTTAGCAGATTAGCCTTTTCGGCATCCTCTACAACCACCTCAGCCCCATTATTTAATGGTCCCACATTCTCAGTCCTCATCTTTTTACCATTTATATACTTAAAAAACATTTTAGGGTTGGACTTGCTTTGTTCGGCAATCCGTATTTCATTTTCTATTTTAGCTTAGATGGGCTTCTAGAGGTATCTCACAACATATAAATGCTACTAAGAAATCTGATCCTGTTACAGCGATCTCACAACATTTGTTGGAATCACATCAGGGGAGTCTGGATATTACCTTTCAGATTATAGATGGAATCAAACCTGGGATCAGACTGGAAGATATCAAAAAGAGGACTTTTGGATCCATAGATTACATTTTATTTCCCCATATGGTCTCAACAGAGTCTTTGAGTTAAACTGTTTTATGGATTGGTAATCATGTTCTCCACAGATATCTGTTACATCTGTTTCCCTTCCCATAAGTAGAGTTATGGGATATATATGTATTATTTTATTCGATAAGTAAGTGTATATATTAAGTTGTTCTTTAATAACAATAGGTATTCTTACCTGTATCTTTTCAAAAATGTACATGATAACCCTGGATATAGTTAATTTGCTTTTAACTGTTGTTTTTAAAATGTTTCTGTATAATATTTTGGTGATTTTTATCAATATGATATTAATGCAGTGACTGTAAAGGGGTTAAACATGAGCAGGGTGTGTTTGAGGTTTTGTCCTGGTAAGATTGGCTGGGAACTCTCTAGCTCCTCCTCCCCTCTTTACCTTTTCATTTTTAAAAATGGTGGCAGGACATCTCTAGCTTCTGAGGAAGTGGGTGTTTTTCCCACGAAAATGTGAAGCGGACCTCCAATGGGGTGTTGTTGTCCACATGATGTTAAAATAAAGTTGATTTGATTTTACGTAGATGTGCCCCCCTCTACTCATAGTAACCCTGCTTCCAGCAAATGTGGTAATGGCAATTTCATTAAATAGCTTTATTACTGGCCCTATTGTGTAGTGTTAAAAAATCCTTACCTTAAATCTCTGCCCCAAATGGTTCTCCTGTAATGTTTGTCCAAAGTTCCAAAAGGGAAGAGTAGGAGCTGTCAGTGAGTCATCCAGTTCTTGCTGCTTCCTTGTCCTCTGAAAGGTTTCTGGCACACGCAGGGGAGATGGGCACCCTAGCCCACCCCCAAGACCTTTTGTTAAAAAAAAGCATCAGAAATGTACTTACATTCCTTTGTTCCCCCGGCGCTCTGCATTGCCGACAACCACGTCTGCGATTGGCTGTGATCACACCTTTTGAGGAAGTGACCTTTCGCGTCAGGTCTTTACATGCATTTGTGATGGCTTCTACACGCCGAGTTCGTATTCTCTGCGTTTCTGATTTTAATCAATAAATTAAAGATTGGATTTTAGGACTTTCGTGTGCATCCTGCTCTATCTTATTATCTGCATTTACGTTTTTTCCTGCAAGCCGAGCAGCAGTGTGAGCACCACAGAAAGCTTTGGAGTAGCTCCCGTAAGAATGTGTAAAGAATCTGATTAACAACGAAACTTGGTGGTTGGGGGGTTACATGTAAACATGTAATTGTAAAGTGCTACAGAAGATGTTGGTACTTTATAAATCAATAATATCAACCCCCCCGTGTACTTTTCTGCCCTATACTATGCTATGGTAATGGTGTCATAGAATGTTCTATACAGAGGGTGTGCAACTACAATAAAAAAGCTGGGTGTTGTGCACTGTAACAGAATGCTGTTAAGTCCTGTTCAGTAATTAAACCCCATACACAAATAATTAGCTCAATGGCTCCAATTGGCAATACAAGCAAGTTATATGTAAGCAATATACTTCAGTATGGGATTAAATGGGATCTTTTTCTGCAATTTTTTTTTAGCAACTATAAAATGTCACGTTGTAGTTTTGTCTTTATTTTATACCCTGCATTCTTCCTTCATTTTTAAAAATATGTTCAGATTCTGATGAAGCAGCTGCACAAAATACAGCCATCACTCCCTTTATTCTTGTTCATTGTGGTTTGTGTCTTTTTTTTTTTTTTAGAAATTGCTTATTCGGGCACAAAGCGATGCAAAGCTCTTGATAGGTTATTAGAGTTATTTTTCTGATCCACTAGTAGAAACCATTTAATACTACACAGGTAACAAGCAAACACTGGGATGGTTATATTTACCTACCTCTCTGTGGTTCCTGAAGCTCCATTTACTTACCTCTCACTTCTAGTGGTGATCCTACTGGTCCTCACTTCCTCTATAAGCTAAATGAGCTTTTTCAGGGCTCATGCAGTTTCAGGGCTCACACTGGGACCCGCTATCGCATGATGTGTACTAACAAACGTTTCAGACGATAATTGGTCCGTGTGTAGGAACTTTTATCGGGGTTTATTGCCTGACCGACCTGGCGGATCTCTGAACGAATATCCATTTCGGCCGATGAAGCGCCCATACACCGGCCGATTATCGGGCGAAACGTTTGTTCATACACATTATGCGTCAAGGATCAGGACCCGCGATCGCACGTTTGTACGAACCTTAAAGGGCATGTCCACCCCCAAAACTATAATTTAACCCACTACTGGCCCCACTCTGTAGTGTAATAAAATCCTTACCTTACCACCCTGCTCCAAATGGCTGCCCTGCATTGTCCCTCCAAAGTCCCAAAAACTGGCCACTCGGAGCCTGGCAGAGTCCATATAGGACTCCAGGAGAATTTTGCCATGCGCACTGCAGCCCTCCCTCTCCCACCCGTTTTTCTCTCCCTCCCCCTAGCATAAATCCCTTTTGGTGTACTATAGAGCTCCCAGCCCCAACCACTATATGTATATTTGTAGAAACTCCCCCGATCATTACTTACCTTGCCTCTCTCCTACGGCGTTCTGGATAACCAAATGCCGTGTCTGTGATTGGCTGCCTCAGCTTCATGCAAGCAGAGGGCTGTGACAGTACACCGGAGGAGAGAGGCAAGGTAAGTAATGATTGGGGGAGTTTCTGCAAATATCAATATAGGGGATGGAGAACTTCAGTACACCAAAAAATCGAAAATGGGGTGGACATGCCCTTTAAGTCTGTGACTACACTACAGCACCCTGTAACACGAGTGAGAGTGAAATGCGTAAATGCAAATGCAGAGGTTTTTTTACAGTGCCTTTGTGCTTTGAATTCAGTAATAATCCATAGTCACGAATGGCCATTTTGGCAAATTATCTCTTCATCTATGGGCACTTGGTTTCGCTGTTTCGCCGTTCAGCCCTGATGGTCTTGTTTTAAATTCTCCTTAAATAATTAAATTCTGTGTGAATCCTGTTCTAACATTAAAAAAAAATAAATAATCAAGGTGATTTAAAATTTGTTTATTTTTCTGTTTTTATACCAGTCCTGAAGAAATAAATTATTCATAATAAAAACAAGGATATTGGAATGTGTATGATCTTTTTAATTCTACAAAGGGAACAGTCTTTATACAGATCAGTGAACCCTAAATTCAGATTCTAGTTTAATAATTGTATTTAACCTTCTCCAAAACATGCTGTTTTGTAAGTAATAAATTACAAGTCATTTTTGTGGCCTGAAAGAAAGTGTAAAGTCTGGTCTAAATCTGCATATCTAAAGACATCATTACTTCTTCCTGCCATTTTAAAACATTTAATGCATTTGAATATTTCTCATCCATTTCTAACCATTAGGGATTCAATCAGTGGCTTTGCAATTGCTGCAAAGCTACATAAAGTTGAATCCTACCTCTCTGAGCACCCGCATTGTAAATGATTTATTAAGTCACCACACAACATTGTCTCTATAGACTATGAGCATGTTCACAAAGCTACTACAAACTGTGTCTTACCTCTCCCTTTGCTGTGAATGCTGGATTATAGTATAGTATTTGATTTTGAATTAAGATATGTCCATCCAGTCCAACCTACTCAGCAATACCCTAATTTCCTGCCTAACTGATCCAGAGGAAGGCAATGAAAAAAAACCTCCAGAATTATGAAGGGGAAATAAATTTCTTACTGACTCCATTTGGCAAACAGAAATATTCCTGGATCAATTCTACTTTATGTATCAATACCAGTAACCTGCAACATTCCTTGTCTGTAGAAACTCATCCAGATTTTTTTTAAAACTATCCAATCAACCTGAGATCACCACGTCCAATGGAAGGCAGTTCCATAGTTTTACTGTTCTCACAGTGGGAAAAACCCTTTCTGAACTTGAAGACTAAACTTTTTAAGGGAGGTCTGCATGTCCTCTGATATGTTCTATTGGTTAACAATGCCCCAGATAATTTATTGTATGGCCCGTTAAGGTTTTTATACACAGTAATCATATCCCTAATGTACATAATTTTAACTTATCCAATTTGTCTTCATATTCAAGTTTCCCCATTCCCTTTATTATTTTAGTTGCCCTTTTCTGAACCCTTCCCATTTTCAAGATGTCCTTTTCGCACATAGGATTCCAAAATGTTACTGCATATTCCAAATGAGGCCGTATCAATGCTTTGTAAAGAGCCAGGATAATATTTTTCTCCCCTGAATCCATACCTCTCCTTATACAAGACAATATCTTGATGGCTCTAGCTGTTGCTGCCTGGCACTGCTTGCTACATTTGACTTTGCATCACCTTACATTTATCAACATTGAGTCTCATCTGCCACTTAACAGCCTTATGTGACTATCTAGATCCACCAGCAACGATTGCACACCCTCTGAAGCTTTTAATGGTTGGCAAAGTTTTGTATCGTCAGCAAACAAAGAAAACTTGCTGACAAATCATTAATAAGCAGATTAAATAGAAGGGCCCCAACACAGTACCCTGTGGCACCCCACTTAGAACTTTAGTTCATATTGATAAATCCCCATTAACAACTACTCACCATTCTATCCATAAACCAATTTTCTTACCATCTACAAACGTGCCACTCAAGCCCAACAGACCTTAGCTTATACATTAGTCGCCTATGGGGGACTGTATCAAAAATCCATGTTGATTGCTACTTATAAGGTCAGTCCTTGAAACATATTCTAGAATATGTTCTTGTAGCAAACATTCCAGTATCTTCCCCACATCTAAAGTTAAACTTACAGGCCTGTAATTATCTGTCTGTGAACAACTACCCATTTTGAATATTGGAATTAAATCAGCTTTTTTCCAATCCAGAGGCATACTGAACATGAGGGAATCTGCAAAAATAGGAAACCATGGCCTGGATAAAACTAAACTTAGATCCTTAAGGACCCGAGGATGTATTTTATCTGGTCCAGGAGCATTATTGATATTAACCTTCTTTAGTTTCTGCACCATATCCTCAGTTAACCAAAGTGCAATTGCATCTTTTATACCATTATTGCTACTATACTCTATGCTATCTGTACTTGGATCTTATATAGTGTATACAGAGCAAAAAAAAAATGTTCAACATATTTGCTTTATCGCCATCCCAATGTAACTAACTTTTTCAGCCCTCATCTACTTTTAATATACTTAAAAAATTGTTTAGGGTTAGCGTTGCTTTGTTCAGTTATCCTAACTTCGCTACATTATTAATTTTAGCTAGCTTTATTGCTTTGTTACAATCCTTATTAGAGTTAGATTTTACATCAGAATTAAGCCACAGGGGCGCAGACTTATTTATTATACATTTATTTCAGAATGGTATAAATTTAGATGTGAAACGGTTGGAAATCCCCTTAAATTGAATTAAATTTTAATAGTCTTAAATTAATAGTCTTCTTTAGTGCACATTTCCTTTTGATAATAATTACACCATTTCATGGTCAAAATTCCCTAAGCCTCCAGTTACCTTTAAATCCATAATAATCCAGAGATACAATGTTAGATATTTTCAGATCCAACAGAGATCCTTTTCAAGCAGGAGCTTCCACCACCTATGAGAGAAAATGATCCTGCAGCAAATTCAGGATCCCATCACCCTTTTCTGTGTTGGCAGTTGCACTATGCCAATAAATGTCTGGTTAATTAAAGTCCTCCATAATTAGAACACTCCTCAAACTTGCAGCCCTTGCCATCTGCATATGAAGCTAATTCACTTCCTCCCTGCTAGCATTGACGGCTTGTAGCAAACACCAACAATGACATTGCCCTCCTTCAATTTGCCCATATTGCCTCCGCTTTAACATCCATATTGCCATTTAGAATTTCTTTTAAATTTGGCTTCAACTCTTGTGTAACAAACACATACACCTCCTTCTTTTCTCTATCATGACTAAACAAGAAGTGTCCTTTCAAATTTACAGCCCAGTCATGACAATTGTTCAACCATGTTTCTTTTAAACCTATTAGTATAGTATAGTATTTGAGGATGAATAAAGGCATATATCCATCTAGTCCAACCCATTTAGCAATATCCTCATTTCCTGCCTAACTGTTGATCCACAGGAAGGCAAAAAAAACCCACCAAATTTATGAAGGGGAAAAAAATTCCTTCCTGACTCCAAGTGGCAATCGGAAATTTCCCTGGATCAACTCTACTTTATGAATCAATACCAGTAACTTGCAACATTCCTTGTTTGCAAAAACTCATCCAGCTTTTTTTTAAACTGACCAATGAACCTGCCATAACAACGTCCACTGGAAGACAGTTCCATAGCTTTACTGTTCTCACAGTGAAAAACCCTTTCCGAACTTGAAGCCTAAACGTTTTTTCTTCAAGTCTTAAGGGATGTCCTTGTGTCCTCTGACATGTTCTATTAGTAAACAATGCCACAGATAGTTTATTGTATAGCCTGTTAATGTATTTATACAGTAATCATATCCCCACGCGAGCACCTTTTCTCCAGCGTACATAATTGTAACTTTTCCAGTCTCTCTTCATATTCAAGTTGTCCATATTCAATAGTTGTCCTTCTCTGAACCCTTTTAATTTCAAAGATGTCCTTTTTGTACACAGGATTACAAAATTGCACTGCATATTCCAAATAAGGCCTTACCAATGCTTTGTAAAGAGGGAGAATTACATTTTACTCCCTTGAATCCATACCTCTCTTTATACAAGACAATACCATGCTGGCTCTGGATGTTGCCGCCTCGCACTGCTTGCTACCTTTAAGTTTGTTATCCACCAAAACTCCAAGATCTTTTACCAACAGGGATTCACTTAAAGGGCATGTCCACCCTTCAAATTTTTTTTTGATATAATATTCTCCCTGTCCCCAACCGCTATATTTTTATTATCAGAAAGTGCCCCAAACTTTACTTACCTTCCCTCTTTCCTCCGCCGCACTGCCTGGCCCTCTGCTTGCGAGAAAATGCAAGCAGAGGGGCGGGACCGGCAGTCGCGTCTGTGATTGGCTGAGCGGCAGCCAATCACGGACGCGGCTGCCGGGAATTCAGTGCGGCGAAGGAAAGAGGGAAGGTAAGTAATGTTTGGGGAACTTTCTGATAATAAAAATATAGCGATCGGGACTGGGGGGACAGGAGGAATATTATATCAAAAGGATTTTACGCTAGGGGGAGGGAATCCTAATCAGGAGGTAGAGGGAGGGGGAGAAGGGCTGCAGTACGCATGCCAAAGTTCTCCCTATATGGACTCTGCAGTACTCCTGGTGGGCAGTTTTTGGGACTTTGGGGGATGACTACAGGAGAACCAGATGGAGCTGGGATGTGAGGTAAGGATTAAACTACACTACACAATGGGGACAGTAGTGGGGGGGATTATAGTTTTGAGGGTGGAGATGCCCTTTAACACAGAGCCATTTATAGTATAAGCAGCACAAGGATTTTTAAGTCCAAAATGCATCACCTTACATTTATCAACATTGAATCTCATCTGCCACTTAGCAGCCCAATGTGACAATCTATCTAGATCCCCCTGCAACGATTGCACATCCTCTGACCTCCTATGACATCCTATTACATCATACTTTTCAGTCAATGCCATTATCTCCAATTCTCCCATTTTGCCAACCAGGCTTCTCGTATATTGCAAACATACATTTTAGATTATGATCCTGTCATTTATTTATACACTTTGAAGCACATTCCTTCCTAGCCCCATCCCCCTTTCTAGCCACTGGTGGCCAATTTAAACCCTGCTTACCTTCTGTGCTATCTATCCCAGTTAGACTGATGTTACCCTCCCCACCAAACCTAGTTTAAAATCTCCAACCCTCTAGCCACCTTCTCCACTGAAAACCACCATCACTGAGGCACAACCCATCCCTAATAAAAAAACTTGTAGCTGACAGAAAAGTTCTCTAAAAACATGAACTCTTCCTACTTACACCAACTTCTTAGCCACACATTAAAACTCTTATGCTCCCGCTTTCTTCCTAGCTTAGAACGTGGTAAACAACACACGGATTTGCATGTTGGGTGTGACGGCAGATAACCCTATTCACCTTTCTAATAATAGAGTCCCATACCTACCTACAACCAATCTATCTATCTAACTCTGCTATCTATCTATCTATCTATCTATCTATCTATCTATCTATCTATCTATCTATCTATCTATCTATCTATCTATCTATCTATCTATCTATCTATCTATCTAACTCTGCTATCTATCTATCTATCTATCTATCTATCTATCTATCTATCTATCTATCATCTATCTAATCTATCTATCTATCTATCTATCTATCTAACTCTGCTATCTATCTATCTATCTATCTAACTCTGCTATCTATCTATCTATCTATCTATCTATTATCTATCTATATCTATCATCTATCTATCTATCTATCTATCTATCTATCTATCTATCTATCTATCTATCTCTCTCTCTATCTATATCTATCTATCTTTCTAACTCTACACTGTCAGGGCAGAGGGGAGGGCAGGAGCAGCCTGTGTAGAGTCAATGTATAATCTATCTATCCATCTATCTATCTATCTCTATAATCTATCTATCTATCTCTCTATCATCTATCTAACTCTCTCTCCCTGTCTATCTATAACAATCTATCTAGCTATCTCTATCTATCTATCTATCTATCTATCTATCTATCTATCTATCTATCTATCTATCTATCTATCTATCTATCTATCTATCTATCTATCTATCTATCTATCTATCTATCTAACACTGCTATCTAACTCTTCTATCTATCTCTGCTATCTATCTATCTAATCTAATCTATAGAGACACCACACACCAGACAGTCAGTGTAGGGGAAGGCCGGGAGTGCAGAGGCCGTCTGTAATGCTTTGCGCCATTGCGCGCGTGGCGTCATTGCGCCGGCATACACGTGACATCATCGCGCCGGCGTGAGCAACTTGCCGCCGGGGAGTCCGGAACTAGAGCCACAAGCAGTTTACATTCGGGACACTTTGCCAAATATCCGGGGCACGTGCCCCGAATGTTTTAACGTAGATACGCCACTGCATCAGATGATTAAATGTTCTTTTTCTATGTCTTTAATAAATCCTTTATTACAAAGGAGTTTTTAACAGCTTCCACTCCTGTTTGTTCCACTCACAGAAACTGACTTCTGTCAGGTACAAAAAGCCTGAAAGTAATCTTTGCAGTTTGTTAGCCAGCATGTATGTAAAAACATTTCAGTAAAAACTAAAAGTAAGCCTGGGGAACCTGCAACCCCAAAGTATACAAAGTGTAATTTAAAAGGTAAACATTGGAGATCATATCCTTATTTCTTTCACAGTAAGATAAGAGAGATAAGTTACAAAAGAATTGGCACATACGGAGTTAGTAACAATGTTTTATAGGACAACTTAGTTATGTGTCCTATAATAAAACAGTATCATCACTAGTGGCTGTGCAATGGTTTCAAGAAAGATCCACTCACTGGGAGTCTCATTAGAATATATAGGATATATCCCAATTGGAGTTCAAGCCTCCCGGTGCCGTTGTACCTAAGGTAAAAATCCAGAAGGCTTCTCTCTGTTTAATATCTCCTCTATGTCACCTCTATTTAGTCTTGTTCCTAGTAGAGTGTTCTTTGTGCCATTCATGTTGTCTGGAAAATAGACTGTAAGGGCTTTATTAATTGTTGATGTGTAGACATCTTTATAGAAAAAAAAGTGCGCATGCTTACAGGGCTGTGGACAAAGACATGCACTGGCAACAACATGGAATCCTACAGAATTCATTTCTTACATGTATGTAAATGAAACCTACTGGAATAGTATCCTGCAATGCAATTCTGGGGAGGAAAGTTTTCACATGTCAATGTAGTTCTCCTTTAATTTATGTCTATAGATAGATTAGGGTTTCTCAAACGTTGTGCTTGGACACACTGGTGTGACTTCAAAAACCAGAGGCGTGTCTCTGAATTTTTGTTATTTTGTACTCAAAATTATATATTATGATAAAATTTGAATACAATATACACTGTAAAGTGCATAAAATAAGGCTAATTAAAACTTTAAGTCCAACATTAAGAACATAGGCATGCCTATGGTAGCCATGGTCCGAAGTAGATTGAGAACCACTGAGATAGGTACTATTTTTAAATTATTTTATTATTATTTATTTGATTATTCTTTATCTAGCTGTTGGCTTGCTTGCACATATCCCCTATTAAAAAAACTGCAGCACCAGAGGCATTTTGTTTCTGGTGCCCTTGAAGTGCCACTGCATATCCCCTTGTTTATATTCACCATATATTGTTATAATATACAGCACTAAATAACCAAGTGGCACTTTATAAATAAACATTTACAGACATAAATGCTCCCAGTTCTCTGTGTTCATTAGCTTAATTATATGCATTGTAGGATTTAATAACAAACTACCCCCATATGGAATCATCCCAAGCATATTGGTTGTTTGATCAGATATATTTGGAAAAAAAATGACTTTTGCAGACCATATACCCCGATGTTCTTTTTATTCTTGCTCTTAAGCTAGGTAAACATGGACTAATATTTCAATCCCATCAACCAGTCACCATAATCAACCACTTGGGCGGGTCAAAATATCATCTGTTGACCGCTAACTGCTGAAATTTCATTGTGACGGATAGTTTGTGGTCCATTAAAGACATATATATTGTGCCTCACTCATTATTTTATTCATGTAATATTCTTAACTGCTATTGATCAGGTATAGTACTAAAGGGCTAATGCAATAAAGGTGCAAAGGTTTACTGGTGCTATTAATCTACAGCATTTAAAGCCAGTAGGAAGTTTACATTTGATTGGTTGCAACAAATTAATAGCACAGGCAAACTTTTGCACTTTTTATTACATTATAACCTAAAGCCTAGTTCTCATATATGATGTGCAAGCCTGACGTCTGTCAATTGCTCATGTGCCCATTTTGTTGGATGTTGTTTATTAATCCCGCAGGACAAACCACGAATTACACACATCCAAGCAGCAACACTTGTAACACAAGCTGAATAAAGACATACTGTACGTCCATCAAGTCCAACCTTTTTACCCTCCTTTTTAACCCTACCTAACAATTGATCCAGAGGAAGGCAAAAAAAAAAAAAAAACAGCTAAAAGGGGGGATCAACCAGAACTGCAGTATATTTATTAATTATTTTTTTAGTTTTAGAAACTTACCAGTGAAACAAATGTCATAGTCAGTTGGAATGGCACCAGGCACACATTTGCATATGTTTGCTAATCTTAAAGGTGCCCATACATTAGAACTTACCTCCTGATTGATCCGACTACATTCAATCCTGTCTTCAGGAACCACCTTCCCAGTTCTTTTTCAAAAGCAACATACAATCGCAAAATGAATGGGCCAGATGGTACAATGGTCACAATAGCAAAAACGGGAAAAGTGGTTCCTGAAGAGTTGATTGAATGTTGTGGGATCAGTCAGGAGGTGAGTTCTAAATGTATCTGCTATCAGAGGCAACTAAGGCATTATTCTGCTGAATTGCTACTTGACAACAATTGGACTTGATCATGGAACTATAGAGGTCACATATATTTATAATATCCTTCAAATCCACACTTGAAATTAATATAAATAAGGACAGAAATGCAAATATTTACGTTTTTCAAAAGTAATAAATAATTTATTCTCACTCCAGTTTTCAACTTTACACATAAAAAGATAATTTCTTTTGAAATGTCAAATCTAGTTAAAGAAGAAAATATGGCCAATTAGAGACTAGAACAAAAGAACAAAATAAAAGGAGTCACAAAGCAAAGGGTATCCTACAGATAGAAAGAGGATAAAGTAAGAAGAAACATAGGTGAGGTGGGCATGTTAATCTCAGAAAAGAGAAGCTATGTAATGCTAAATACAAAATAATAGGTAAACATTAGTTAGATTCTTTACCTGACTTTAGATTGTTAAGGAAACTGAGGTAATTGTTAAGTATACCTCACCCTGAAATGGCAGTATATTCACTGAAGTACCACCAAAAAATGTAGACAGAATGCTAAGTAACCTGAAGCCTTTCATTTGTTTTACCTATACTAGTTCTGAGCCTGTAGAAAGCCTTCATTGTTAATGGATACAGTGTTTTTAAGCCTCCGTGCATGCAGTGTTATCTTTTTGATACGTATAGATATTAACATTGTATAAGTTCATGTTTCAGTGCATTAAGCTGGCTATTGCCATACAGAGTTGATATCTTTGGGCCTCCTGGATCACATGCAGTATGGCCACCTAAGTTGATCAATGATTTTTGTATATGATGTATGAAGGCGTGGTATGTAATCGTACTGGTTTATATGTGAATGTATTAGTGGGATAGTCTGTTGAATTATTTAATACCTCTGCTGGTTTAAAAATCATTGCATTAAACTTTTTATATTTTGGTACGTTACAACCAAATGTTTTAAAATAATGTCTCACAACCTGCAATAAAAGCTTCCTTAGTAAACTGGTGGCTAAAGCATATACTCAAAGAATCCCTGCTGTGTATGCAACACTTCAGATTAGTTTGTTGCTTTCCTAACACATGTCTATAGTATACTGCCCTGATCACCGGCTATTGCCTCTCTAGGGAAGTGTTCTAAGTGCTCCAAGTTGTGTGCTCCAGGAGTACATGATTCAGCTCCTATGGCAGGCCAATATGACTGGGGGAGTATGGCATTATTAACTGGGCTAGGTAGCTCAGCTACCTTGCCACATTTTAAGTTTGGAGGCTTGATTTTTAAACCTTTGCAATAAGTCAGCAATCTAGATGGCTGAGTTGCTGCCTTATGTTCTCTAAATCATAATTTCATTAAGAAAAGGTTATATATTGTGATTCCTGTTAATCTTTCTGACAGTACAAAAACGGTAATATCTGTTTATCCTTATATTACAATATGTACAGAATAAAAGCATTATATTAAAAAAAAATTAAAATCAATGCTGGAGTGTTTTAAGTTACTATGGTCATCTGTGTTAACCGGACCAATATTTTTTGCATTGGACTAATGGTAGTGGTACTTATCCAACTGTAGAAGCCTGATGGAGGCCATCCTATTACAGATGTTGAAAGGGTATGCTAAACATGGGAACAAGGCATAATACAGCGTTCATTTCAGTGTTACTCTCGCATGTGCAAATTTTTACATTAGCCTGTAAACTGTGATTTCCGCACACACATTTGTATGCAAAATACTGAATGTAATAACACTCACTACATTTCTTACATATGTCTTGAAAAGTATGATGTGCCATTCACCAGTTGCTTGAAACCAGTAGCATTGCATATTATTGTTTTAAAATGCTGCAAAATAAAAAAAATTGCACCAGTGCGTGGAGTGCTATATATATAGCATCAACAAAAAATCAATATACTAGGATTTGGGCACTCCAAGGTATGCAGCAGATAAACATTCTGAAAACTATAACAGTAAAACACAGATCCTTTCCTTTATTATTCTATTGCTTATATATTTTTATATTGAAGTTCAAATAATCAGTTTAATTGCTTTTTCTGTTGATCTCTTTTAAAAGCCCAGTACACACACCACTTAATTGTCAGCTAAAACAGCTTATAACAAGGTTTTGGCTGATATTCTAGCATATGTGGAGACATTTGCCAACATTGTTTAGTGACCCATTCTGTCAGATCGTTTAACAATGTCAAGGAATGACAGGAATTGTTCTCCAGTGCCACGGGAGGTCTCCTGATTGCTCCCCTCTTTAAAGTACAGTACACTCTTCTGGGGTACTGTTAATCAGGTTGTCTGTTGTGGATTGTTAGATAAGTACCCTTTGGAGAGATCATCTAGCGATTGCTTCAAACAAAATGTATTTAAAGTGTGTATGTAGCTTTTTTCCCTAGAAATGACTAGGGTTGAGAACAGAAAATACTGGTCTTGGGGGGTTTCTGAGGGTGGAACTTGGGACAGAGCTTAATACTCTATTTAATGTATTAGGGCAGCAACATTTTGAATGAGCATTTTAAAGATCAAAAAACTCATTTTATTGTCATGGAGATACCCTCTATATTGGTCCCCTTTAATTGTAATACATATGCATTTGTATAAACCACCAGTGCTGTCATGTTTAATAATGAATTTACATGGTAATGTCTAACAGTTGTTAGATAAGTGCTAACGCTTCTGTAGTTCATTAATGGCCATATTTTAAAAATCTGATTGATCCAAAGGGCTTAATTAGAAGACTTTTAAGGGACACTATACTGAAAGATGAGACTTTGCCTCATCTTAATCTATAATTGCATACATGTAAGTAGCACTTACCCTGATTTGTGTGTGTTGCTGCATGCATTCAATTCAGCACACATTTTGTTTAGGAGCAGTATCCCCCCTCCCTCTTTTAACCACTCTCACTTCCATCTGACTTGACTTTTTCCCCACAAACCAACTATCAAGCCTGCACACAGCATTCCAACTGTCAAAACTCTGGCACCATTACAGCTACAGTAAAACTACTCACAGAATAATAGTTTTTGAGAGCAAGGAACTTGATTGACAATTAAAAATATAAGAAGTTTTAGATTAGATTTTTAAAGAAATATTATACAGTGGTGGTTGGGAAGAATTATAGTTACCAGTTATGGTCAATTTAAAATAACCTATTTTTCGGTATAGATGCCCTTTAACTTTTGTGAAAGACCTTACACACACCCTAATTAGAGGTTATTATTCCCAACTACATTACATTATAGTAATTTTATGACTATGTATTTTTTTTAGCCCCCTGCATTGCTGTTTAATTTTTTTGTCTTTGAAAAGAGTTTACAGCCATCAGATATGATGCCAGTCAGCTCTTTCAGATTTTCATCACTCAGGCAAAGGCCTTGTTCAACTCCCCCTGTTGCCATCCCATTTAAAAGAAGTTTTAGCACTCCCAATAGAGATGGGGTTGATCAGATCTCCAAGCTGTTGAACAGATCCCTCAAGTTGAGGGGACAGTAACTCTGAATATATTAAAGGAGAACTAAACCCAATTTTTTATACTAATCTGAAAACAACCCCCCTAAAAACACCAATAAACTATAAAATGCCACTTAAGTAAACTCTGTTAAAGTAAATCAAAGCCTGTTAAGAACTGGATGAAGTATCTGTGTGTATGTGCAGTGTCAGACCACACCTCCTGACCTCAGTCACATGCTTCCTTGCTTTATCTGTCCTGTAAAAGGATTGGCTAGATATTATTAATGGGTGTGACCAACTGTAACAAGTTTGTGCCATAGCTAAGGACTGAGCATGTGCAGAACATAATCGTCGTTGACCAAACTGTCTGATACTAGAATGCTGAGAAGTAAAGCGCAAACCATATGTTATTTAGGTAAATTTCCCAGCTCCTGTATCAAAATGAGAGGTAAGACGCAGATTACAGGTTTTATATCAAGGTGTCCTGACTGGTTCAGTTTTGTTCTGTGGCTTTAGTTGCCCTTTAAACTTTTTTAGGTTTTAGCAGATTGCTGCTTTATGTTAGGCAAAGTTTACATTTGTTTACTTCCCCTCTAAGGTAAAGTTAAATAAAAGCAAATACATATATAAGTCTGGCTTCAACAAGTGTCATAAGTGTGTAGACTTAAGTAAGCTCCGTACAGATGTCACATTGCATTCCTACTGAGGATTGCACATGTAAGGGCACTTGGTTGGTGTTGATCGGCCTAAGCGTCCATACACATGCAATCCTTGGCTGGAACACTGGTGTCGGTGGTCAGCCCTCAGGCATTCCATTCAATCAGTTGACAAAAGTTGACATATATATACAAGGCTTAACACCTTATTACAATTACTTTACTATCATGTGCTCAGAGATTTCAAATAGAAATCCATTGTCTATGTAACAACTGATAGCATTTATAAACATAAAAACAATAAAAGGCAGCACATGACGGATGTATGCCCCCCCCCCACCCCACACACTGGAAAGTATGTAATAATATAACTGTACTAAAGTGAATCAACTAAACATGGGTTGTGTTTTTGCATGAGGTTTCCAGTTTTTTTACTTGTAGTTACTTAATTTCTTTTGTCATATATACCTTTAGACTGCCATTGCTGTTGCTGTAAAACAATTATCACATATAATATTGTTATCAGGAATGCAAAAAGATTAGTTTTCTACAGGAAGTGAACAAACAGGTCTATGCATGTGAAACATATAGAACACTTACTGTAACGGGAACTTCTGAGTGTTTTAATTACGTACAAAATATTTTTTAATTACTCACCCTAAAAATCTGCAAAGAAATGTAACTAATTGTAATTAACTCTTGATCCATAATGAATGATCGGCCATCAAATGCCAGCTGCGGCATGCATGCGTTCAGTTGTGCGCTGTTCATCACAGATCCCTGCATGTGTACAAAACTTTAGAACCCACATAATCACCCGCAGCGGCCATTTTTTGGTGGCCATTATGGGTTGCGGTCAAAATATATGAAGATTTATAAGCTTTATACTCTTCAGCTTACTTGCAGCACTGATTGCAATCATACAGTAATCATGCATGTAATAAGTATTATGTTTATACCACCTCCACATTGAGAAAAATTGAGCCAATTTTTTTAATGTGATTAGCCACCTTATATAAGGCAAAGAACCAGCTTCCTAGTTATGCCTAAAAGTGCATAGGTAGGGGATTTAGGCTAAGGCTACACTATGATGGACAGCAGTGTGCGTGAAAGCATGTGTGCCTTACATCCAATTTCGATCCGTGAAATACTTTGCAATCGGAGCACATGCGATCCGCAAAAAAATAGTGATCACATAAGCTCTGACAACGGAGTGCAGGACATGTACTGTGGCCACCCACATTGACATACACAGTGCTGCGATCATTAGTGCGTGAGAAATCGAGCTGGTGGGGCCTAGGGTTATTCAATAAAAGTTCTAATTGTTCAAAATGGTGCTAATTTTTCCCCAACCAATCAGATGTTAGGTTTCAAATGTTAAATAAGATTTGACTGGTTGGGGCAAAATCAGCACCATTTTAAACGATAAGAACTTTTATTGAATCTCCCTGCAAGTGTTTTTTCATTTATTTATTAAAATATTTTTTTGCATTTTAGGGGGCATTTTAGGCCTGCAATTTATTCCCCCATTTTGGGGAAGCAAAGCAGATCAAAACCATTGATTCATTTTAAGGTAGGATCTCTAATAATTATAATTTTTTACAGCAGCATAACCACAAAGTTTGGGAGGTTGTGGTCAATCCTGTTACATTTAATTTTATTACTCAGTTATAATAACAGCTTAGTTCAAGAACTACCTTTAAAAAACTTTACATTTTAATTAAATCAGCCAATATAAAACAGGTCTATAGCCACCTTATATTTAATGAGAAGGGATCAACAATTTCCTCTTTAAAAAGATAACTGTATGTTTGCAGAAAGTGGTTAATTAGTGAGTATAATAACTAGTTTACATAGGTAACTGGGTGACAACTAAATAATGATGGTATTTAGTACATTAAATATGTGGCCTGGTCTACCTGAGTATGTAGTGTTGCTACATTTACTTAATGATGTAGATGGTGGCATCATTCATTGACTGGTAAAGAAACTGTCTGTTTATCCTTTAGTGATGTGGCACTAAAATGGGAATGATACCAATCAATGAAAATAGCTGCCTGGGGCATTAGCAGTGATATTTGCATTCACTGCCTAAACACTACAATACTTTTGTAGCACCATACTACTACTACTACTACAAGATAATTTGTCACGAGTTTACCTATGCAAACTAGCCCTTATTCTCCATATAAATACACAGAAAATTGGCTTTTAATGAAATAAGTCACTGAATAACACATTTCAGACATTTAAATTACTTTACTAATACAAATTCTATAGGTTGTCCTTAAATTACCCATACACTTCTTTGTTGAAGGCATCCATACTGGTAGTAAAACAGTTATTCTTTAAGACCCATGCGACTGATGTGCCTCACAGACCACTACATATGTACCAAGGATGGCTCTGGAATATATTTTTGAAATGAATTATTGACTAAGGGGGTACGATATTTAGCCAAAGCAAGTGACAGACAACTTATTTTGGAGACCTAAAAAAAAGGAGGGGCATGTAAAATAGCAATGGGTTCTGCATTATTCCACACATTTGTCCAGGAGATTGTCATGAGCAGTTGGGAAGAGGTACAATATTTTATGCTTTAAGAGAAGGTCCAGTACTGGTGTAATCTCTGTTCACTGCTGTCACATCCCATGGCTGCTCTAAGAACTCTGACGTTTCCTCTGCTATCTGGCCTGGGATCCTAAAGTCCACAGCTGGGTGCTCCCCTTTTGGGGTGTTAAGAGGAGCCCTAGGTTCAGTTGGGCAACCAGTTCCTTGTAAAAACTGAAGGAAGTTCTCCTCAATAGAGCCTTCTCTACTTGGCAGTCGTAGCTCATCTTCTCCAGCACCACCTCTTTTAAAGAGGCAACCTACCCACCTCCCTAGTTCCAGGCGGATCTGCCTGTTGAGGCATCCATAGAAAATGGGGTTTGACACAAAGCACAGAAATCCCATCCAGGTAACAACCCATTCTGTTCGTGATCCAGGTGGTGGTGGAGGTGAACGTAATGCTGCATAGAGGTGAAAACCAAAATAGGGCAACCAGCAAAGCAAGAATTGACCCCCAACTGCAGCAAGGACTGCTGCAGCCTTCCCACCTCCGCCCCCACCTGCCATTCTTTGCTGAGGAGTCCCACGTGTAGCCCCAGAGCCTGTCACCATGGTGGAACGGCTACTAAGAGATTCTGAACGGCGTCGTTGTGGAGATGTGTCCATCCAGGTTGGTAGAGGCCCATGGTGAAGAGCAGCTACCCGTGCCACTTTGAACATGCTGCAATATACAACAATTATAATGGTAAGAGGTAACAGAAAATAGAATGAAGAATAGAAGAGAAGAAATCCAGCACGGAAGACACTGTTGCCCCCTCCCTGCAGGCTGCAGTGTCCAGGGGCTGGGGGGTTCCAGCCTAGAACAGGGATGAGTGATGTTAGGAGGGCCTTAATCCAAACTCCTGCCAGCACCCAACTGACTAATCCCATTGTCATTTTGACTTGGTACCTCATTGGATGCACCACATAGTAGTATCTTTCAATGTTGATTGCAGAAATAGATAAAATGCCTGTGCTGGTCAGACACACACTCAAGAAGAGGTAGGCACGGCAAGCAATCTGTCCCAAACCTTGGCCTTCATACAGAGAGGTGCCTCCACTCCCTGATAACATTGCCAATGGCATAAGGGTTAGTGCAGCCAGAAGGTCCACCATGCACAAGTGGAAGACCAAAACAAACTTCCTGAGGGATGGGGTCTTCATAATTACCCCCATAACTGCCACATTTCCAGCCACTGCTAAAAGGTCCATGAGGAGCATGAGGAAGAGTGCCCCATACTGGGGATATGTGGGAGGGGAGGACCCTGAAGCATTAAAGGAAATGTTCCAAGTGTGAGAGGGATGGATGGTATCCATAAGGATGATTTGGGTTAAAGGTCACCCTCACCCTTCTGCTTACAGGACCATCACCCATCATACAACAAAGAGAAAAAAAGGGTCCTGAGAGAATCACAGGAGGAAGGACAAGGTAAGCATGAGGGACAGATAGATGTGGGTAAAATAAAAGCAATATAAAGAGGTTAAACTATATAACGGAAGAAAAGGTATAAACCTAAAGAAAACCAATGTGAGGGGAGGAGGATATTTGGGGTCAGCTAGGAAGGGAAAAAGGGATGGACTGAAGGTCAAAGGGATGAATGGGAGAGAAGGGGGAAAATGTCCAGACAAAGGTCACATTTCTGCCAAATATTTGTCACAAACAGCCGTGTCCTCTGTGATTACCTGCAGAAAGCTGTTTGTTTTCCACACAGAGCATTACTTCTTTCAGGGACAACACTGCTTAGCCAAAGAGATTCCAATTTAGATATTCATTCCTGCAGGGAGTTACTTCTGTCTGAAGAGTATTATAACATCCCACAAAACATTCCTTATTTGAGCACACCATTACTGCCCACACTAGTGTGTTACTGTGGGCAGCAGAGCATCTCTTCCTTTTGTAGGTGTATTCTGCACAATGCCACTTAGAAGCCTGACATCATGATTCCCTGCTGTAAATCCTTACATCTTGTTATCGGTACCAGGAGTCACTGAGCATCGATTTAATGGGGTTTGGCACTCACAATCTATATCCAGGGATGCACAATTAAAAAGCACACGGTGCTGTACAGTTGTGTCTTTATAGCCATACATGTTGATCTGTGACAGTCATCAGATGCACACAATCTGCAAAGAAGGAGGGGGGGTTAGAGTTTAAACCACTAATGTGAGGGTATTTTTAGCGTTTTCCTATAGAAAATTCTACACCTCCACCCATCCATAGAATGACTAGAATCTCTAAGACTTATATAATTAAACACACGTTATACTGCATAAATCATTGGCCTTATAACCTGCTCATGTGTATTGATATATACATACCCAATCATTTCCAGTACTCCCACAGCATACACCTGCATCCCCAATTATGTCAAACACCTGCATATATAAACCTGCCCACAGAGCCATTAAGGACCACACTTCCTACCTTTTTCATTACAGCGGCCTGCATGGAACACTCCAAAATGGCTAGGTATGTTGTAATTTGTGCTTTCTCTCCATATACCTGCAAGCTGGAGAGCAGGAGAGTGGAGCGGCAGCTCAGCCCCTTACCATCTATTGCACAGTACTGCAGTATGGGAGCTGGCAGGCACTGGGTCCTATACTCACCCAGGTTTAAATGCACATTTCTATTTCCCATCAGAACAATTACTCAGATAACCAGGGAGCCTAAGATAGATAGATAGATAGATAGATAGATAGATAGATAGATAGATAGATATTGCCATTTTATATGATACTACAAAAAAATAAATGGCGTATTAGAGTAGGTAAAATTCAAAGTAGTTTAGCGACTTGATCAGGTGTGTAGCTTGATTACCTGGCTTTTTACATGTAAATAAACGCACCGTTATTAATGAAGGGATGCATGGGATAGATATGTCTTTAAATACCTACAAATTAGTAGAACAAAGAGAAAATATTTTCTACTGTAATATTTGTCTTATGCTCTTTCAGTATGGTTATTTTTATTTTGTGTGTGTGTGATTCTCACTTGCCCTTGTAGCACTTGATTGTCCTGCTGCCACACGGATGTCTTTTCTCTCTGTTTATCCCCTGCATTTGTCCTTGTCACTGTATATCTTACCCTCCCATAGCTAGTTTGGCTGTCTATTTATGTTTATTTATTTCACAGAACCCTACGTTTTATATTATTACTGAAACACATCTGCTTCACTCTTTGTTATTCGTTTTTATATTCTGTTGTGACACAAAGTCATTGCTTTTGTCACTCTGTTTATCTTTTTTCTGTCATGCAATTTTCTCTGGTTCCTATCACTCACTGCACTTTGTCTCACATCTGTATATGTCATTTCTATTTTGTAAATCTGTGGCGTTGCAGTTTCTGCTCCTCTCACTTGTAAGAGCTGTCTCTGACCATGTCTCAGTGTCCTGCTGTCTCTCAAGGTCCTTTGTTGCTGTTCAGTTTTTTAACGAATGTATTTTTGGGTCCTTGTGTCATAGCAACGTGATCATGTGACTGTTCTGAATATTCATGAGCTCCTCACGTTCTAAAAAGGAGAGGACTATGGGAGGCTGCTCCCTGGGAAGACGCTGGGCCTATTAACGGTTATTAACATTATTTATTTATAAGCTTGGCAGCAGTTTTACACTGTATTCAAATACTGCAATACTCAACACAGCATCATGTACATGATATAAAATGAATGATTTTGGTTGCATGTCATAGTCTTATAGTAGATCATTTTAAACAAGCATTAATGCAAACTGGGTTAAACCAACAACATAGGGAATATATTTATACATTAAAAGAAAATGGACTGAACTGATTTCTAGCAACCTTTGCGATGCAATTTTTTTCTTACTGGTAATAATAATCATTAGAATTACATTAGTCAGATATAGTTACCCTTTACTTCCTGCAAACATTTCAAACCAATTTTATCACAATAGGATTTACACATCAGAAGTTGGGTCATCCGCACAGGTTATTGTGACAGCTAATGGGTGGCTAGAAGTGTTCAGCAAGGAAAGATCCAATCATCATGATAAAATTACATTCATTACAATAAATTCATAAATTCCCAGAATGCATTGCAGGGTCGATAGGTTTTTTTGGGGGTTGTTACATTTATAGTATCTACTCCCATCAGCTTGTACCAAATATGATGTCCTAATTAAGAAATCCGGGCAGTAGTATACATTATACAATGAAAGGAGAAGGTAACCATAAAGCTTGGAAGAGGATGTGATGATGCTCTCTCAGAATATGACTGAAAGATACTGGGACCAGGCAGCTTGTGATCTAAGAATTTATGTGCCACTTTTAAAAATATTTGCATCAAGAGCTAGTTGTTTAATAATAAGTTATGTTTTAGAGTTCCAGAACATTATTAGTTAGAGAAATCTAATGGGTGTTAATAGTTTATTTAGATTCTCAACCTAGGTTACCAGGTCATCTGATCTGAGAGAGATAGAAGCTTAATACTGTAATTAACAGGGCTGCATATAATGCAAAGTGATTGCAATCAAACAGCATTCATTCTAACCCATCCACACTTCATGGGTTTTCTTTCTGGCAACCCTGTTGCTTCCAGTTCTGGAATAATTTAACTTTTTCTTTTTAATGATCGGTTTATGAGCCTTTAATTATTTGTGACCTAATGACTACAAATAAGTGGTACTTGTTTTAGATCAATTTTAAATTTACAGTCTGTATGTATTACAATCATATATATATTCCTTCATATCATTTATTTATTCTAACCTAATTATTTGATCATAGGGGTATATTTGCCTGAACCCCACAGCCTATTGATCAAAAGAAAATACTAGGTTGAAAATTGCCTTGCTATATCTATGTTATGATATTAAATGTACAGATTATAATGATATTTCATTTCTCATTTTATGATTTTATGTAATTCCTAACTAAAGATAAACCTGTTTCAAATCATAGTAACATAGTAATTTAGGTTGAATAAAGACATACGTCCATCAAGTCCAACCTATTCACCCTTTTTTTTTTTAACTCTACCTAACAGTTCTATATGCATTAATACCAGTAATTCTCAATATTTTTTAGTTTTAGAAACTTATCCAGGCCTTTTTTAAAGCTATTCAATGAACTTGCCATTACCACATCTGCTGGAAGACAGTTCCACAATTTCACCGTTCTAACTGTAAAGAAACCTTTCCTAACCTGAGATGACTTCCTTTCTTCCAACCTTAAAGGATTTCCAGGAGTCCTCTGATATGACCTATTAGTAACAATGCACCAGAGAGTTCATTGTATGGGCCGTAATATATTTGTATAAGGTTATCATGTCACCAGCAAACATCGCTTCTCCAATGTAAACAGCCCAACTTGTCTAATTGCCTGCATATCAAGCCCCTCCTTCCCCTATATTATTTTGTTGCCCTTCTCTGAACTGCCTACATTTCCAAGATGTCCCTTTTGTATATGGGATTCCAAAACTGTACCGCATATTCCAAATGAAGCCTTACCAGTGCCTTGGAAAGAGGGAGAATAATATCTTTCTCTCTTGAATCTATTCCCCTTTTTATACAAGACTATATCTTGCTAGCTCTAGCCGTTGCTACCTGGCATTGTTTGCTATGGCTAAGTCTGTTATCTTTTTCCATTACAGATGCACTTAACACAGAGTTATTTATGGTGTAGGTGGCACAGGGATTATTAAATCCCAAATGCATCACCTTACATTTATCAACATTAAATCTCATCTGCCATTCTACTGCCCATTTTGATAATCTATCTAGGTCTGCTTGCAGCACTTGCACATCATTGGAAGTTTCCAAAGTTCTGCATAGTTTAGTGTCATCAGCAAACACTGAGACCTTGCTCTCAATGCCCTCTTCTAAGTCATTTATAAACAGATTAAACAGAAGCGGCCCCAGTACAGAACCCTGAGGCACTCCGCTTAGAACTTTAGCCCACATAGATGTAGCTCCATTAACCACCACTCTCTGTTTGCGATCCAATAACCAATTCTCTATCCATGAACAAATGTTTTCTTCAAGGCCAACAGTCCTCAGTTTATACATTAGTCAACTATGTGGCCAGTATCAAAAGCTTTCGCAAAATCCAAATATCCACATCCACTGCTGTGCCTGAATCTACTTCTTACTCACTTCTTCATAAAACCAATTAAATTTGTCTGGCAGGATCTATTTCTCATAAATCCATGCTGACTACTACTAATAAGATGATCCTGGAGACAAAGTCAAGGATATGATCCCTTAACAAAGTTTCCAGCACCTTCCCTACCACTGATGTTAGGCTTAAGCTGGGTACACACGATTAGATATTTCGGTCCGATCGACCGATAGTTCAGTGTATCGGTCATCGGACCGAAATTATCGAATCCGAATGTGCCCATGTCCGATCGACCGTTCGTCCAATCGACGAAAGAGCGATCGGACAGGGTGGAAAACCTCGTCCGATCGTGCGGTCCTCTATGGACCGCACGTCGGTCGCGGTGACTATCGGACGCGCTGCTTTTGCCGCGACCGACAGTCCTTCCTCCTGGCCGACCGTTCGAAAGTATCGAACGTCGGTCAGGAGGAAAAATCGCTAGTGTGTACCTAGCTTTACGGTCATTTTTCCAGGCTGTGAACGACTACCTTTTTTGAATATTGGTATTACATTGGCTTTTTTCCAATCCAGCGCACATCCACAGACCAAAGCGAATCTGAAAAGATGAGAAACAGTAGTCTAGATAGTACTGAACTAAGCTCTTTTAAAATCCGAAAATGCAATCAATCTGGTCCTGGGGCTTTTTGATATTAACTTTTTCTATTGTTTTCCGTACCATATCCTCTGTTATGTTATGTGAAACTCTTCATTTCTTCCCTGCATATTATTACAATCCCTGCTGTAAGGACAAGGATTCTCAAAAGTAAAAACCGATGTAAAAAACGGTTTTAGCGATTAGCCTTTTCGGCATCCTCTACAACCACCTCAGCTCCATTATTTAATGGCCCCACATTCTCAGTCCTCATCTTTTTACCATTTATAAACTTAAAAAACATTTTGGGTGTTTTGTGCTTGCTTGCGCAATCCGTATTTCATTTTCTATTTTAGCTGTTTAATTGCTTTCTTGCACACTCTTATTACAGCTTTTGTACTCCCTGTAAGCCTGTTCTGTCCCCTCTGTTTTAAAAGCCTTTTTCTTTTTTTCCATTTCCTTTTTTACCTAAGCATTAAGCCATGCAGGAGTGGACCTAATTTTTTTTATACTTGTTACCTAAAGGTACAGATTTAGAAATGTAATAGTTTAATATACCTTTAAAAGTGGTCCACATCTGCTCAGTATCTTTACCTAGGAACAGTTCCCCCCAGTCTATGAGCAGGAGTGATTCCTTTAACAGCATAAAATTAGCTTTCCTAAGTTAAAAGTTTTTGTTAACCCAGTGCACTTTAGTTTTTTGCAACCTATATTAAATGACACCTCATGGTCACTATTCCCTAAGCTTCCCATTACCTTCATCTCCAAAATGAGCTCAGGGTTATAAGATATCACCAGATCCAACAACGCATCTGTTTAGTAGGATCTTCTACCATCTGTGAAAGAAAATGCTCATACAGGAAATTTAAGAACTTTATACCTTTGAGGTGCTGGCAGTTCCCTTACTCCAATCTATGTCAGGTAGTTAAAATCCCCCATAACCAAAACATCCCCCATACCAGCAGCCTTCGCCAACTGCATATGGAGATTCATTTCCACCTCCTCCCCGGCATTTGGCGGCTTAACATACTCCAACAATTATTTACCTACCTTCTTGCTTCCTGTACCAGTTCCACCCATATTGTTTCTGCCATATCGTTTACTCCCCCATCTATTCCATCTTTTAAGATTTGGGCTTCAATTCCTGTTTAACATACATACATACTCCTCCTCCTTTCTTATTAACTCTGTCATGTCTAAATAAGGAGTATCCTTCAATATTTACTGTCCAGTCCTGTGAATCATTAAGCCATGATTCTGCTATACCAATTACATCATACCTTTCCTTTAAATCTATTATCTCAAGTTCCCTGGTTTTTCCAGCCAGACTTCTTGCATTTGTAAATATACATTTGAGATTATCAATTGATTTACTTCCATACATGGTCGTAAATGCCTCCTTATCCTCTATGGTTCCCCATCCCCCTTCTCCATCCTCCGTTGTGTTAATAGCCCCCTGATCCCTAACTTCTCTATCTACCCCTGTGTACTTCAACGTACCCTCCCCCCCATACCTAGTTTAAAATCTCCTCCAACCCCCCAGCTTCTCCCCCAAAACAGCTGCACCATCAGCAGTTCTCTAAAAACCCAAACCCCATCTCCCTACACCACTCTCTTAGCTACGCATTTATACTCCTGAGCTCCCGTTGCCTCCCTAGCGTAGCACGTGGCTGCGGTAGTGTTTCTGAAATCACTCCCCTTGAGGTCCTTGCTTTTAACTTGGCCCCTAATTCTCGGAAATAATTTTTAAGGACCTCACCTCCACCTCTAACTTTGTCATTTGCACCAATGTGAACCAAGACCACTGGGTCACTCCCAGCCCCACCCAATAATCTGTCTACACGATCCACCACATGTCGAACCCTAGCACCAGGCAGACAACACATTGTTCGGCATGAAGGGTCTTGGCCACAGATTACCCTATCTACCCTTCTAATCATGGAGTCCCCTACCTCTACCACCTGCCTATCCTTCCTAGCCCCCAGTTCTCCCTCCCTTGTATTGGAGATGGCCGTCCCCTGGGTGCTCAAGGGAAAGGCCCGCTCCATATATGCTGCTTCCGAGCCATCGTCCTCCACATCTTCTCCTAAAATGGCAAATCTGTTGGGATCGACCAGCTGGGAAGAAGCGCCCCTATCCTTCCGTCCCCTACTTCCCCTGGTGACCCTTACAAATCTATCTTCCTTTACCACCTTATCTGCCCCATCTCCACCCTCCAGTTTACTGGCCCTTGCCAGTACCTGCATTCTCCCCAGGTTTGCCAAGTCCTGCAATGCTGCAAGTTTCCCCTTTAGATTCTGGACCTCAGATTCCAAATGGGCAACCCACTCACATCTGACACATACATAGGTCCCCTGGGGCGGCTGCTCCAAGATCCCATACATGTGGCAGGATGCACATTGTGTGGCCACAACAAAACTGTCCATACTAAACAGCAATACACACCAGAGACACAGCAATACACACCAGAGACACAGCAGCGTTGTTCTTAAACCCTTTCTTGTTCTAAACACTTTTGTTTCTTAACGCAGCCCTTAAATACAGACAAACCCCTTTAAAACAGAAAATCCCTTTAAAAGAAAATCGCTCTGGAGAAATGACTTAAATGAGGTTCAAAACCAAAGAGCCAACAGCCCTCAGCCAATTTAAACCAATTAGCTACACCCCCATCCAATCAGAGAAAAGGAAAAAAAATGCCTTTCCTTTGTCTCTTACCAGTCCCCACTCTACCGGTAACAGTACTGTTTAAACACCAGTATTTATTTTAGTAACCCAGTGCTTTGAGTTTACTTAATTCCTACTACCTTATTCAAGTAGTAAGTAGTAAAAAAAAACAACACACCAGTGATTAATTTACTGAATATTAAAGGGCAACTGTGGTCTCAAAACAAGTTAGGGTTAAATTAAAGCCTGCAGTATATCCTTTACACTGAGCCAACAATCACATCTCTGGCTGGAGCCTGTGAGAAATTACATTGGGTGAATGTTCAAACTTCCTGCTTCCAGTAAGTTGAGTGACATCACCTGACCTCTGCCGGCCCTGGGGGAGAAGCATGCTCAGTTAAGACTTATTGCTGGAGAAATCAGGAAGTACCAAAGAAAAAATTGACAGTTGAGAAGGGGAGCCTATTAATGCAGACAGGCTGGTCACATGACTACATGCTGGTCACATGGCTAAAAACAGAAAGAGTTCAACCAGGAAGTATGCTTGTGAAGGTTCTCATTCATCCAGGTCATGGTATATCTGTTGTATTCAATTAGATCAACTGGACTTGAAACTACATTTCAAGTCCAGTTGATCTAATTGAATACAACAGATAGTTCAACCAGGAAGTTACATTTCTGAACCTTTCCAGCAATAACTTCTCACAAATGTTATCTAGAGATGTGATTTAGGTCTTATTTTGAAGGTATGATGGAAGGCTTTTTATATATTACTAGTTTGGAAGAATTTGAGACCACAGTTACCCTTTAAGGATGTGGATAGCACTAACTATGCTAGACTAAGTTAGATAGATAGATATAGGTGTAGGCTTCGCTGGTGTATTTTGTAATACTCGTGCCGCCACCAATAGTCTAGTGTTAAAGTGACTTTAACTCTTTGTGAATAGGTTAACTTCACTTTAAGGATAGAATTTACTGCTTTGGCTCTCAATAGCCTAATAGTGAGCTTAATTGATCCTAAGAGTTCTCAATTCAAATATTTAACTGAAATGTGACTCTTTTTTCATACCCTTAATTTGTTTGGACCTAACAAAAGGAAGTTTTCTGTGAGTGAAATGTGGAACGTATACAAAGTCCCTTGCTCTAAAGGACCTTGATCTCAAGGACATAGGAAAAGGACATTTAATCATTGAGTTGTTTGGTGTGTGTAAAAGTTTGAAAATAAGGATTGTTTGTGTTGTGTTAAGGGCTGTGTGTGCAGTATGCAGATTAATCTTTCTTTCTTCCAGTTAAATGGGTGCACTGGGCTTCTGTATTTTAGTATTGCACCTATTGTAATCGCAAACTTCAAAGGTTGTGAAGGGGTTAATAAGTGTTTTGTTTTTTCCCCTCTCTTCCTGGCTTTTGCACTAATTGGTGTGGGGGCTGGGGCCTATTAGTTAAATAGGATTCACATTGGTTGGACCTGTGGTTTGGACCTAATAAAAGGAAGTTTCCTGTGAGTGAAACGTACACAACGTCCCTTGCTCTAAAGGACCTTGATTTCAAAGACATAGAAAAAGAAGGACAATGAACAAGGTTTATGCATCACTGTGCTGGTGTTGTGTATTAGAAGGGACAGTTTTGTCAGTGTCATGCAATGTGCATCCTGCCACATGTATAGGAACCTGGAGCAGATGTTATAGGGGACCTATGTCTGTGTCAAGTGTGAGTGTGTTGCCCATTTGGAAGCTGAGGTGGAGAGTCTAAGGGGGCAGCTTGCAGCATTGCAGGGATTGGCAAATCTGGGGGGACAGCAGGCACTGGCTGGGGCCAGTATAGAGGTGGGTGGAAGTGGGACAGGGAAGGTTGAGGGAGGAGGTAGTTTTGTTAGGGTTACTAGGGGAAGTGGGGGACGGAAGTGGAGGACAGCTCGGAATTAGCACCTAGGGGACTGCCATCTCTGATACAAGGGAGGAGGAGCTTAGGATCAGGAATGCTAGGCAGGTGGTAGTGGAAGGTAGATAGGGTAATCTGCCGCCAAGACCCTACATGCCGAACTGTGTTACCTGCCTGGTGCTAGGTTTCGGCATGTGGTGGATCGTGTAGACAGATCATTGGGTGGGGCTGGGTGTGACCCAGCGGTCTTGGTTCACCTTGGTGCCAATGACAAAATTAGAGGAGGAGGTGAGGTCCTTAAACAGGATTTCCGAGAACTAGGGGCCAAGTTAAAAGCAAGGACCTCCAGTGTAGTGTTTTCAGATATACTACCGCAGCCATGTGCTACGCTAGGGAGACAGCGGGAGCTTAGGAGCATTAATGCGTGGCTAAGAGGGTGGTGTAAGGAAGAAGGGTTTGGGTTTATAGAGAACTGGGCAGACTTTGCTGTCGGCTAGAGGCTCTTTAGTAGGGATGGGTTGCACCTCACTGGTGGCGGTGCAGCTGTTTTAGGGGAGAAGATAGCTAGAGAGTTGTAGGAGATTTTAGACTAGGTTTGGATTGGTATTAGCAGTCTTACTGGGATAGATAGCCCAGGAGGAAAGCAGGGCGTAGATTGGCCAGTGATGGGTGGAAAGGGGGGTGGGGCTAGCATAGGGGATATAGAGGCATGTGTATTAAAGTGTATGAATAAATTACAGGATCATCTTCTAAAATGTATGTTTGCCAATGCGAGAAGCCTGGCTGACAAAATGGGCCAATTGGAAATTATGGCTTTGAATGAAAAATATGATGTAATAGGTATAGCAGAAATGTGGTTGAACAGCTCTCACGACTGGGCTGTAAATTTAGAAGCATACACCTTGTTTAAGCAGGACAGAGAAAGAAGGAAAGGGGGAGGAGTATGTGATTATGTTAAAAAGAATTGAAGCCAAATTTAAAAGAAGAGATAACTGGCGATGTGGATGTTAAAGTGGAGGCAATATGGGTGGAATTAGGCAACAGGAAAGGGGGTAATGTCTGCTATAAGCCACCAAATGCTAGCAGGGAGGAAGTGAGTCAGCTTCATATGCAGTTGGCAAGGACTGCAAGTTTGTGGAGTGTGGACTTTAATTACCCTGACATTGATTGGTGTAGTGTAACTGCCAATACAGAAAAAGGCGATGACTTCCTGAATTTGCTGCAGGATAATTTTCTCTCACAGTTCCTACTAGAAAAGGAGCTCTGTTGGATCTGGTAATATCTAACATTGTGGAGCGCATTATAGATATAAATGTAACTGGAGGCTTAGGGAATAGTGACCATGAAATAGTGTCATTTGGGCTATGTTATTGAAAGGAAAAGTGTGCTGGGTTAAGAAAGACTACATTTCGGGAGGGTAAAATTTTCCCAGGTTAAAAGTAGCTCTTCAGAATGTCAACTGGGATAATGTATTATCAGGTAATGGTACTGAACAGAAGTGGACTGTATTTAAGGGTATTTTAAGCCAGTTCACATCTAAATTTATACCCTTGGGAAATAAATGTAAAAAAAATAAATCTGCGCCCATGTGGCTGGATTCTGATGTTAAGAGGCAAATGGAAAGGAAGAAAAAGGCATTTAAAACCTTTAAGGCAGAGGGAATGGATAGGGCCTTTACGGATTATAAAAACTGTAAAGAGTGTAAGAAAGCAATCAAACTAGCTAAAATTAATAATGAAGTTAGGATAGCTGAACAAAGCATCACTAAGGGGCATATTTATAATGGATTGTCTTTTTCGCCAAATAATTAGCGCAGCACATCGCAGCGAAAACATTAGAAAGGCGAACGCACATTATAATGGAATATGCCTTGGAAAAGCGAACGCGCATTAGAAAGGCGAACGCACATTAGAAAGGCGAACGCGCATTAGAAAGGCGAATGTGCAGTGCAAAAGAAAATTGTATTCCAATTGAGAAATTCTAAGAAGATTGACTAAATAAGACATGGCTGACTTCTTGGTAAATATGAGGTGGCCATTTTGAACTTGACATCATTTTCTAGTGGGCTTTTCTTCCTCCCTCTTTTAAACACTCTCACTTCCATCTCTGACTTGACTTTTTCCCCACAAACCCAACTATCAAGCCTGCACACAGCATTCCAAATGTCAAAACTTGGCACCATTACAGCTACAGTAAAACTACTCACAGAATAATAGTTTTTGAGAGCAAGGAACTTGATTGACAATTAAAAATATAAGAAGTTTAGATTAGATTTTTAAAGAAATATTATACAGTGGTGGTGGGAAGAATTATAGTTACCAGTTATGGTCAATTTAAAATAACCTATTTTTCGGTATAGATGCCCTTTAACTTTTGTGAAAGACCTTACACACACCTAATTAGAGGATTTATTCCCAACTCATTACATTATAGTAATTTTATGACTATGAATTTTTTTTAGCCCCTGCATTGCTGTTTAATTTTTTTGTCTTTGAAAAGAGTACAGCATCAGATATGATGCCAGTCAGCTCTTTCAGATTTTCATCACTCAGGCAAAGGCCTTGTTCAACTCCCCTGTTGCCATCCCATTTAAAAGAAGTTTTAGCACTCCCAATAGGAGGGGGTTGATCAGATCTCCAAGCCGTTGGAACAGATCCCTCAAGTTGAGGGGACAGTAACTTGAATATATTAAAGGAGAATCAACCCAATTTTTATATAATCTGAAAACAACCCCCCTAAAAACACCAAAAACTATAAAATGCCACTTAAGGAACTCTGTTAAAGTAAATCAAAGCCTGTTAAGAACTGGATGAAGTATCTGTGTGTATGTGGCAGTGTCAGACACACCTCCTGACTCAGTCACATGCTTCCTGCTTATCTGGCCTGTAAAAGGATTGGCTAGATATTATTAATGGTGGTGTGACCAACTGTAACAAGTTTGTGCCATAGCTAAGGAACTGAGCATGTGCAGAACATAATCGTCGTTGACCAAACTGTCTGATACTAGAATGCTGAGAAGTAAAGCGCAAACCATATGTTATTTAGGTAAATTCCCCGCTCCTGTATCAAAATGAGAGGTAGACGCGCAGATTACAGGTTTTATATCAAGGTGTCCTGACTGGTTCAGTTTGTTCGTGTGGCTTTAGTTGCCTTTTAACTTTTTTAGGTTTAGCAGATTGCTGTTATGTTAGGCAAAGTTTACATTTGTTTACTTCCCTCTAAGGTAAAGTTAAATAAAAGCAAATACATATATAAGTCTGGCTTCAACAAGTGTCATAAGTGTGTAGACTTAAGTAAGCTCCGTACAGATGTCACATTGCATTCCTACTGAGGATTGCACATGTAAGGGCACTTGGTTGGTGTGTCGGCCTAAGCGTCCATACACATGCAATCCTTGGCTGGAACACTGGTGTCGGTGGTCAGCCCTCAGGCATTCCATTCAATCAGTTGACAAAAGTTGACATATATATACAAGGCTTAACACCTTATTACAATTACTTTACTTCAGTGCTCAGAGATTTCAAATAGAAATCCATTGTCTAGTAAAAACTGAAGCATTTATAAACATAAAAACATAAAAGGCAGCACATGACGGATGTATGCCCCCCCCCCACCCCACACACTGGAAAGTATGTAATAATATAACTACTAAAGTGAATCAACTAAACATGGTTGTGTTTGCATGAGGTTTCCAGTTTTTTTACTTGTAGTTACTTAATTCTTTTGTCATTATACCTTTAGACTGCCATTGCTGTGCTGTAAAACAATTATCACATATATATTGTATCAGGAATGCAAAAAGATTAGTTTTCTACAGGAAGTGAACAAACAGGTCTATGCATGTGAAACATATAGAACACTTACTGTAACGGGAACTTTGAGTGTTTTAATTACGTACAAAATTTTTTTATTACTCACCCTAAAAATCTGCAAAGAAATGTAACTAATTGTAATTAAACTCTTGATCCCATAAGATGATCGGCCATCAAATGCCAGCTGCGGCATGCATGCGTTCAGTTGTGCGCGTTCATCACAGATCCCTGCATGTTACAAAACTTAGAACCCACATAATCACCCGCAGCGGCCATTTTTTGGTGGCCATTATGGTTGCGGTCAAAATATATGAAGATTTATAAGCTTTATACTCTTCAGCTTACTTGCAGCACTGATTGCAATCATACAGTAATAGTGCATGTAATAAGTATTATGTTTATACCACCTCCACATAGAGAAAATTGAGCCAATTTTTTTAATGTGATTAGCCACCTTATAAGGCAAAGAACCAGCTTCCTAGTTATGCCTAAAAGTGCATAGGTAGGGGATTTAGGCTAAGCTACATATGATGGACAGCAGTGTGCGTGAAAGCATGTGTGCCTTACATCCAATTTGATCCGTGTGAAATACTTTGCAATCGGAGCACATGGCATCCGCAAAAAAATAGTGATCAATAAGCTCTGACAACGGAGTGCAGGGAATGTACTGTGGCCACCCACATTGACATACACAGTGCTGCGATCATTAGTGCGTGAGAAATCGAGCTGGTGGGGCCTAGGGTTATTCAATAAAAGTTCTAATTGTTCAAAATGGTGCTAATTTCCCCAACCAATCAGATGTTAGGTTTCAAATGTTAAATAAGATTGACTGGTTGGGGCAAAATCAGCACCATTTTAAACGATAAGAACTTTTATTGCTCTCCCTGCAAGTGTTTTTTCATTTATTTATTAAAATATTTTTTTGCATTTTAGGGGGCATTTTAGGCCTGCAATTTATTCCCCCATTTTGGGAAGCAAAGCAGATCAAAACCATTGATTCATTTTAAGGTAGGATCTCTAATAATTATAATTTTTTACAGCAGCATAACCACAAAGTTTGGGAGGTTGTGGTCAATCTGTACATTTAATTTTATTACTCAGTATATATAACAGCTTAGTTCAAACTACCTTTAAAAAACTTTACATTTTAATTAAATCAGCCATATAAAAACAGGTCTATAGCCACCTTATATTTAATGAGAAGGGATCAACAATTTCCTCTTTAAAAAGATAACTGTATGTTTGCAGAAAGTGGTTAATTAGTGAGTATAATAACTAGTTTACATAGGTAACTGGGTGACAACTAAATAATGATGGTATTTAGTACATTAAATATGTGGCCTGGTCTACCTGAGTGTAGTGTTGCTACATTTACTTAATGATGTAGAGTGGGCATCATTCATGACTGGTAAAGAAAATGTCTGTTATCCTTTAGTGAGTGGCACTAAAATGGGAATGATACCAATCAATGAAAATAGCTGCCTGGGGCTTAGCAGTGATATTTGCATTCACTGCCTAAACACTACAATACTTTTGTAGCACCATACTACTACTACTACTACAAGATAATTTGTCACGAGTTTACCTATGCAAAACTAGCCTTATTCTCCATATAAATAACACAGAAAATTGGCTTTTAATGAAATAAGTACTGAATAACATTTCAGACATTTAAATTATTTACTAATACAAATTCTATAGGTTGTCCTTAAATTACCCATACACTTCTTTGTTGAAGGATCCATACTGGTAGTAAAACAGTTATTCTTTAAGAACATGCGACTGATGTGCCTCACAGACCACTACATATGTACCAAGGATGCTCTGGATGAATATATTTTGAAATGAATTATTGACTAAGGGGTACGATATTTAGCCAAAGCAAGTGACAGACAAATTATTTGGAGACCTAAAAAAAGGAGGGGCATGTAAAATAGCAATGGGTTCTGCATTATCCACACATTTGTCCAGGAGATTGATGAGCAGTTGGGAAGAGGTACAATATTTTATGCTTAAGAGAAGGTCCAGTACTGGTGTAATCTCTGTTCACTGCTGTCACATCCCATGGCTGCTCTAAGAACTCTGACGTTTCCTCTGCTATCTGGCCTGGGATCCTAAAGTCCACAGGGGGTGCTCCCCTTTTGGGGTGTTAAGAGGAGCCCTAGGTTCAGTTGGGCAACCAGTTCCTTGAAAAACTGAAGGAAGTTCTCCTCAATAGAGCCTTCTCTACTTGGCAGTCGTAGCTCATCTTCTCAGACCACCTCTTTTTAAAGAGGCAACCTACCCACCTCCCTAGTTCCAGGCGGATCTGCCTGTTGAGGCATCCATAGAAAATGGGGTTTGACACAAAGCACAGAAATCCCATCAGGTAACAACCCATTCTGTTCGTGATCCAGGTGGTGGTGGAGGTGAACGTAATGCTGCATAGAGGTGAAAACCAAAATAGGGAACCAGCAAAGCAAGAATTGACCCCAACTGCAGCAAGGACTGCTGCAGCCTCCCACCTCCGCCCCCACCTGCCATTCTTGCTGAGGGTCCCACGTGTAGCCCCAGAGCCGTCACCAGTGGTGGAACGCTACTAAGAGATTCTGAACGGCGTCGTTGGGAGATGTGTCCATCCAGGTTGGTAGAGGCCCATGGTGAAGAGCGCTACCCGTGCCACTTTGAACATGCTGCAATATACAACAATTATAATGGTAAGAGTAACAGAAAATAGAATGAAGAATAGAAGAGAAGAAATCCAGCACGAAAACTGTTGCCCCCTCCCTGCAGGCTGCAGTGTCCAGGGCTGGGGGGTTCCAGCCTAGAACAGGATGAGTGATGTTAGGAGGGCCTTAATCCAAACTCTGCCAGCACCCAACTGACTAATCCCATTGTCATTTTGACTTGGTACCTCATTGGATGCACCACATAGTAGTATCTTTCAATGTTGATTGCAGAAATAATGAAAAATGCCTGTGCGGTCAGACACACACTCAAGAAGAGGTAGGCACGGCAAGCAATCTGTCCCAAACCTTGGCCTTCATACAGAGAGGTGCCTCCACTCCCTGTAACATTGCCAATGGCAAAGGGTTAGTGCAGCCAGAAGGTCCACATGCACAGTGGAAGACCAAAACAAACTTCCTGAGGGATGGGGTCTTCATAATACCCCCCAAACTGCCACATTTCCAGCCACTGCTAAAAGGTCCATGAGGAGCATGAGGAAGAGTGCCCATACTGGGGATATGTGGGAGGGGAGAGCCCTGAAGCATTAAAGGAAATGTTCCAAGTGTGAGAGGGTGGATGGTATCCATAAGGATGATTTGGGTAAAGGTCACCCTCACCCTTCTGCTTACAGGACCATACCATCATACAACAAAGAGAAAAAAAAGGGTCCTGAGAGAATCACAGGAGGAAGGACAAGGTAAGCATGAGGGAGATAGATGTGGTAAATAAAAGCAATATAAAGAGGTTAAACTATATAACGGAAGAAAAGGTATAAACCTAAAGAAAACCAATGTGAGGGGAGGGGATATTTGGGGTCAGCTAGGAAGGGAAAAAGGGATGGACTGAAGGTCAAAGGGATGAATGGGAGAGAAGGGGGAAAATGTCCAGACAAAGGTACATTTCTGCCAATATTTGTCACAAACAGCCGGTCCTCTGTGATTACCTGCGAGAAAGCTGTTTGTTTTCCACACAGAGCATTACTTCTTTCAGGGACAACACTGCTTAGCCAAAGAGATTCCAATTTAGATATTCATTCCTGCAGGGAGTTACTTCTGTTGAAGAGTATTTAAAATCCCACAAAACATTCCTTATTTGAGACACCCATTAATGCCCACACTAGTGTGTACTGTGGGCAGCAGAGCATTCTTTCCTTTGTAGGTGTATTCTGCACAATGCCACTTAGAAGCCTGACATCATGATTCCCTGCTGTAAATCCTACAATCTTGTTATCGGTACCAGGAGTCACGAGCATCGATTTAATGGGGTTTGGCACTCACAATCTATATCCAGGGATGCACAATTAAAAAGCACACGGTGCTGTACATGTTGTGTCTTTATAGCCATACATGTTGATCTGTGACAGTCATCAGATGCACACAATCTGCAAAGAAGGAGGGGGGTTAGAGTTTAAACCACTAATGTGAGGGTATTTTAGCGTTTTCCTATAGAAAATTCTACACCTCCACCCATCCATAGAATGACTAGACTCTAAGACTTATATAATTAAACACACGTTATAATGCATAAATCATTGGCCTTATAACCTGCTCATGTGTATTGATATATACATACCCAATCATTTCCAGTACTCCACAGCATACACCTGCATCCCCAATTATGTCAAACACCTGCATATATAAAATGCCCACAGAGCCATTAGGACCACACTCCTACCTTTTTCATTACAGCGGCCTGCATGGAACACTCCAAAATGGCTAGGTATGTTGTAATTGTGCTTTCTCTCCATATACCTGCAAGCTGGAGAGCAGGAGAGTGGAGCGGCAGCTCAGCCCCTTACCATCTATTGCACAGTACTGCAGTATGGGAGCTGGCAGGCACTGGGTCCTATACTCACCCAGGTTTAAATGCACATTTCTATTTCCCATCAGAACAATTACTCAGATAACCAGGGAGCCTAAGATAGATAGATAGATAGATAGATAGATAGATAGATAGATAGATATATTGCATTTTATATGATACTAAAAAAAATAAATGGCGTATTAGAGTGGTAAATTCCAAGTAGTTTAGCGACTTGATCAGGTGGTGTAGCTTGATTACCTGGCTTTTTACATGTAAATAAACGCACCGTTATTAATGAAGGGATGCATGGGATAGATATGTCTTTAATACCTACAAATTAGTAGAACAAAGAGAAAATATTTTCTACTGTATATTTGTCTTATGCTCTTTCAGTATGGTTATTTTTATTTTGTGTGTGTGTGATTTCACTTGCCCTTGTAGCACTTGATTGTCCTGCTGCCACACGGATGTCTTTTCTCTCTGTTTATCCTGCATTTGTCTTGTCACTGTATATCTTACCCCCATAGCTAGTTTGGCTGTCTATTTATGTTTATTTATTTCACAGAACCCTACGTTTATATTATTACTGAAACACATATGCTTCACTCTTTGTTATTCGTTTTTATATTCTGTTGTGACAAAGTCATTGCTTTTGTCACTCTGTTTATCTTTTTTCTGTCATGCAATTTTCTTGGTTCCTATCACTCACTGCACTTTGTCTCACATCTGTATATGTCATTTCTATTTTGTAAATCTGGGCGTTGCAGTTCTGCTCCTCTCACTTGTAAGAGCTGTCTCTGACCATGTCTCAGTGTCCTGCTGTCTCTCAAGGTCCTTGTTGCTGTTCAGTTTTTTAACGAATGTATTTTGGGTCTTGTGTCATAGACACGTGATCATGTGACTGTTTTGAATATTCATGAGCTCTCACGTTCTAAAAAGGAGAGGACTATGGGAGGCTGCTCCCTGGGAAGACGCTGGGCCTATTAACGGTTATAACATTATTTATAAGCTTGGCAGCAGTTTTACACTGTATTCAAATACTGCAATACTCAACACAGCATCATGTACATGATATAAAATGAATGATTTTGGTTGCAGTCATAGTCTTATAGTAGATCATTTTAAACAAGCATTAATGCAAACTGGGTTAAACCAACAACATAGGGAATATATTATACATTAAAAGAAAATGGACTGAAACTGATTTCTAGCAACCTTTGCGATGCAATTTTTTCTTACTGGTAATAATAATCATTAGAATTACATTAGTCAGATATAGTTACCCTTTACTCTTGCAAACATTTCAAACCAATTTTACACAATAGGATTTACACATCAGAAGTTGGGTCATCGCGCACGGTATTGTGACAGCTATGGGTGGCTAGAAGTGTTCAGCAAGGAAAGATCCAATCATCATGATAAAATACATTCATTACAATAAATTCATAAATTCCCAGAATGCATTGCGGGTCGATAGGTTTTTTTGGGGGTGTTACATTTATAGTATCTACTCCCATCAGCTTGTACAAATATGTGTCCTAATTAAGAAATCCGCGCGGCAGTAGTATACATTATAAATGAAAGGAGAAGGTAACCATAAAGCTTGGAAGAGGATGTGATGATGCTCTCTCAGAATATGACTGAAAGATACTGGGACCAGGCAGCTTGTGATCTAAGAATTTATGTGCCACTTTTAAAAATATTTGATAAAGCTAGTTGTTAATAATAAGTTATGTTTTAGAGTTCCAGAACATTATTAGTTAGAGAAATCTAATGGGTGTTAATAGTTTATTTAGATTCTCAACCTAGGTTACCAGGTCATCTGATCTGAGAGAGATAGAAGCTTAATACTGTAATTAACAGGGCTGCAATAATGCAAAGTGATTGCAATCAAACAGCATTCATTCAACCCATCCACAACTTCATGGGTTTTCTTTCTGGCAACCCTGTGTTCTTCAGTTCTGGAATAATTTAACTTTTTCTTTTAATGATCGGTTTATGAGCCTTTAATTATTTGTGACCTAATGACTACAAATAAGTGGTACTTGTTTTAGATCAATTTTAAATTTACAGTCTGTATGTATTACAATCATATATATATTCCTTCATATCATTTATTTATTCTAACCTAATTATTGATCTAGGGGTAATTGCCTGAACCCCACAGCCTATTGATCAAAAGAAATACTAGGTTGAAAATTGCCTTCTATAATCTATGTTATGATATTAAATGTACAGATTATAATGATATTTCATTTCTCATTTTATGATTTTATGTAATTCCTAACTAAAGATAAACCTGTTCAAATCATAGTAACATAGTAATTTAGGTTGAATAAAGACATACGTCCATCAAGTCCAACCTATTCACCCTTTTTTTTTTAACTCTACCTAACAGTTCATATGCATTAATACCAGTAATTCTCAAATATTTTTTAGTTTAGAAACTTATCCAGGCCTTTTTTAAGCTATTCAATGAACTTGCCATTACCACACATCTGCGTGAAGACAGTTCCACAATTTCACCGTTCTAACTGTAAAGAAACCTTTCCTAACCTGAAGATGAAACTTCTTTTCTTCCAACCTTAAAGGATTTCCATGAGTCCTCTGATATGACCTATTGTAAACAATGCACCAGAGAGTTCATTGTATGGGCCAGTAATTATTTGTATAAGGTTATCATGTCACCACGCAAACATCGCTTCTCCAATGTAAACAGCCCTAACTTGTCTAACGCCTGCATATTCAAGCCCCTCCATTCCCCTTATTATTTTAGTTGCCCTTCTCTGAACTGCCTCAATTTCCAAGATGTCCCTTTTGTATATGGGATTCCAAAACTGTACCGCATATTCCAAATGAAGCTTACCAGTGCCTTGGAAGAGGGAGAATAATATCTTTCTCTCTTGAATTATTCCCCTTTTTATACAAGACTATATCTTGCTAGTCTAGCCTTGCTACCTGGCATTGTTTGCTATGGCTAAGTCTGTTATCTTTTTCCATTACAGATGCACTTAACACAGAGGTATTATGGTGTAGGTGGCACAGGGGTATTAAATCCCAAATGCATCACCTTACATTTATCAACATTAAATCTCATCTGCCATTTACTGCCATTGATAATTATCTAGGTTCTGCTTGCAGCACTTGCACATCATTGGAAGTTTCCAAAGTTCTGCATAGTTTAGTGTCATCAGCAAACACTGAGACCTTGCTCTCAATGCCCTCTTCTAAGTCATTTATAAACAGATTAAACCGAAGCGGCCCCAGTACAGAACCCTGAGGCACTCCGCTTAGAACTTTAGCCCACATAGATGTAGCTCCATTAACCACCACTTCTGTTGCGATCCAATAACCAATTCTCTATCCATGAACAAATGTTTTTCTCAAGGCCAACAGTCCTCAGTTTATACATTAGTCAACATGTGGCACAGATCAAAAGCTTTCGCAAAATCCAAATAACCACATCCACTGCTGTGCCTGAATCTAACTTCTTACTCACTTCTTCATAAAAACCAATTAAATTTGTCTGGCAGGATCTATTTCTCATAAACCATGTGACTACTACTAATAAGATGATCTCTGGAGACCAAGTCAAGGATATGATCCTTAACAAAGTTTCCAGCCACCTTCCCTACCACTGATGTTAGGCTTAAGCTGGGTACACACGATTAGATATTTCGGTCCGATCGACCGATAGTTCAGTGTATCGGTCGTCGGACCGAAATTATCGAATCCGAAGTGCCCATGTCCGATCGACCGTTCGTCCGAATCGGACGAAAGGACGATCGGACAGGGTGGAAAACCTCGTCCGATCGTGCGGTCCTCTATGGACCGCACGATCGGTCGCGTGGTGACTATCGGACGCGGCTGCTTTTGCCGCGACCGACAGTCCTTCCTCCTGGCCGACCGTTCGAAAGTATCGAACGGTCGGTCAGGAGGAAAAATCGCTAGGTGTGTACCTAGCTTACAGGTCTATAGTTTCCAGGCTGTGAAACGACTACCTTTTTTGAATATTGGTATTACATTGGCTTTTTTCCAATCCAGCGGACATCCACAGACCAAAGCGAATCTGAAAAGATGAGAAACAGTAGTCTAGATAGTACTGAACTAAGCTCTTTTAAAATCCGAAAATGCAATCAATCTGGTCCTGGGGCTTTATTGATATTAACTTTGTCTAATTGTTTTCCGTACCATATCCTCTGTTATGTTATGTGAATACTCTTCATTTCTTCCCTGCATATTATTACAATCCCTGCTGTAAGGACAAGGATTCTCAAAAGTAAAAACCGATGTAAAAAACGGTTTAGCAGATTAGCCTTTTCGGCATCCTCTACAACACCTCAGCTCCATTATTTAATGGCCCCACATTCTCAGTCCTCACTTTTACCAATTATACTTAAAAAACATTTTGGGGTTAGATTGCTTTGTTCGGCAATCCGTATTTCATTTCTATTTTAGCTAGTTTAATTGCTTTCTTGCACTCTTATTACAGCTTTTGTATCCCTGTAAGCCTGTTCGTCCCCTCGTTTTAAAAGCCTTTTTCTTTTTTCCATTTCCTTTTTACCTAAGCATTAAGCCATGCAGGAGTGGACCTAATTTTTTATACTTGTACCTAAAGGTACAGATTTAGAAATGTAATAGTTTAATATACCTTTAAAAGTGGTCCAAATCTGCTCAGTATCTTTACCTAGGAACAGTTCCCCCCAGTCTATGAGCAGGAGTGATTCCTAACAGCATAAAATTAGCTTTCCTAAAGTTAAAAGTTTTTGTTAACCCAGTGCACTTTAGTTTTTTGCAACTATATTAAATGACACTACATCATGGTCACTATTCCCTAAGCTTCCATTACCTTCATCTCCAAAATGAGCTCAGGGTTATAAGATATCACCAGATCCAAAAACGCCTTCTGTTTAGTAGGATCTTTCTACCATCTGTGAAAGAAAATGCTCATACAGGAAATTTAAGAACTTTATACCTTTTGGTGCTGGCAGTTCCCTTACTCCAATCTATGTCGGGTAGTTAAAATCCCCCATAACCAAAACATGCCCCATACCAGCAGCCTTCGCCAACTGCATATGGAGATTCATTTCCACCTCTCCCGGCATTTGGGGCGCTATACACTAACTCCACATATTTTACCTACCTTCTTGCTTCCTGTACACAGTTCCACCCATATTGTTTCTGCCATATCGTTACTCCCCCATCTATTCATCTTTTAAATTTGGCTTCAATTCCTGTAACATACATACATACTCCTCCTCCTTTCTTATTAACTCTGTCATGTCTTAAATAAGGAGTATCCTTCAATATTTACTGTCCAGTCCTGTGAATCATTAAGCCATGATTCTGCTATACCAATTACATCATACCTTTCCTTTAAATCTATTATCTCAAGTTCCCTGGTTTTTCCAGCCAGACTTCTTGCATTGTAAATATACATTGAGATTATCAATTGATTTACTTCCATACATGGTCGTAAAGCCTCCTTATCCTCTATGGTTCCCCATCCCCTTCTCATCATCTCCGTTGTGTTAATAGCCCCCTGATCCTAACTTCTCTATCTACCCCTGTGTACTTCAACGACCCTCCCCCATACCTAGTTTAAAATCTCCTCCAACCCCCTAGCCATCTTCTCCCCCAAAACAGCTGCACCATCAGCAGATTCTCTAAAAACCCAAACCCCATCTCCCTACACCACTCTTAGCTACGCATTTATACTCTGAGCTCCCGTTGCTCCCTAGCGTAGCACGTGGCTGCGGTAGTGTTTCTGAAATCACTCCCCTTGAGGTCCTTGCTTTTAACTTGGCCCTAATTCTCGGAAATAATTTTTAAGGACCTCACCTCCACCTCTAACTTTGTCATTTGCACCAATGTGAACCAAGACCAATGGGTACTCCCAGCCCCACCCAATAATCTGTCTACACGATCCACCACAGTCGAACCCTAGCACCAGGCAGACAACACATTGTTCGGCATGAAGGGTCTTGGCCACAGATTACCCTATCTACCCTTCTAATCATGGAGTCCCCTACCTCTACCACTGCCTATCCTTCCTACCCCCAGTTCTCCCTCCCTTGTATTGGAGATGGCCGTCCCTGGGTGCTCAAGGGAAAGGCCCGCTCCATATATGTGCTTCCGAGCCATCGTCCTCCACATCTTCTCCTAAAATGGCAAATCTGTTGGGATCGACCAGTGGGAAGAAGCGCCCTATCCTTCCGTCCCCTACTTCCCCTGGTGACCCTTACAAATCTATCTTCCTTTACCACCTTATCTGCCCCATCTCCACCCTCCAGTTTACTGGCCTTGCCAGTACCTGCATTCTCCCCAGGTTTGCCAAGTCCTGCAATGCTGCAAGTTTCCCCTTTAGATTCTGGACCTCAGATTCCAAATGGGCAACCCACTCACATTGAAACATACATAGGTCCCCTGGGGCGGCTGCTCCAAGATCCCATACATGTGGCAGGATGCACATTGTGTGCCACAACAAAACTGTCCATACTAAACAGCAATACACACCAGAGACACAGCCATACACACCAGAGACACAGCAGCGTTGTTCTTAAACCCTTTCTGTTTCTAAACACTTTTGTTTCTTAACGCAGCCCTTAAAAACAGACAAACCTTTAAAAAGAAAATCTTTAAAAGAAAATCGCTCTGGAGAAATGACTTAAATGAGGTTCAAAACCAAAGAGCCAACAGCCCTCAGCCAATTTAAACCAATTAGCTACACCCCCATCCAATCAGAGAAAAGGAAAAAAAAATGCCTTTCCTTTGTCTCTTACCAGTCCCCACCTACCGGTAACAACTGTTTAAACACAGTATTTATTTTAGTAACCCAGTGCTTTGAGTTTACTTAATTCCTATACCTTATTCAAGTAGTAAGTAGTAAAAAAAAACAACACACCAGTGATTAATTTACTGAATATTAAGGGCAACGTGTGGTCTCAAAACAAGTTAGGGTTAAATTAAAGCCTGCAGTATATCCTTTACATGAGCCAACAATCACATCTCTGGCTGGAGCCTGTGAGAAATTACATTGGGTGAATGTTCAAACTCCTGCTTCCCGTAAGTTGAGTGACATCACCTGACCTCTGCCGGCCCTGGGGGAGAAGCATGCTCAGTTAAGACTTATTGCTGGAGAAATCAGGAAGTACCAAAGAAAAATTGACAGTTGAGAAGGGGAGCCTATTAATGCAGACAGGCGGTCACATGACTACATGTGGTCACATGGCTAAAAACAGAAGAGTTCAACCAGGAAGTATGCTTGTGAAGGTTCTCATTCATCCAGGTCATGGTATATCTGTTGTATTCAATTAGTCAACTGGACTTGAAACTACATTTCAAGTCCAGTTGATCTAATTGAATACAACAGATAGTTCAACCAGGAAGTTACATTTCTGAACCTTTCAGCAATAACTTCTCACAAATGTTATCTAGAGATGTGATTAGGTCTTATTTTGAAGGTATGATGAAGGCTTTTAATTATTACTAGTTTGGAAGAATTGAGACCACAGTTACACTTTAAGGATGTGGATAGCACTAACTATGCTAGACTAAGTTAGAAGATAGATATAGGTGTAGGCTTCGCTGTGGTGTATTTTGTAATACTCGTGCCGCCACCAATAGTCTGTGTTAAAGTGACTTTAACTCTTTGTGAATAGGTTAACTTCAATTTAAGGATAGAATTTACTGCTTTGGCTCTCAATAGCCTAATAGTGAGCTTAATTGATCCTAAGAGTTCTCAATTCAAAATATTAACTGAAATGTGGACTCTTTTTCATTCCCTTAATTTGTTTGGACCTAACAAAAGGAAGTTTTCTGTGAGTGAAATGTGGAACGTATACAAGTCCCTTGCTCTAAAGGACCTTGATCTCAAGACAAGGAAAAGGACATTTAATCATTGAGTTGTTTGGTGTGTGTAAAAGTTTGAAAATAAGGAGTTTGTGTTGTGTTAAGGGCTGTGTGTGCAGTATGCAGATTAATCTTTCTTTCTTCCAGTTAAATGGGTGCACTGGGCTTCTGTATTTTAGTATTGCACCTATTGTAATCGCAAACTTCAAGGTTGTGAAGGGGTAATAAGTGTTTTGTTTTTTCCCTCTTCTTCTGGCTTTTGCACTAATTGGTGTGGGGGCTGGGGCCTATTAGTTAAATAGGATTCACATTGGTTGGACTGTGGTTTGGACCTAATAAAAGGAAGTTCTGTGAGTGAAACGTACACAACGTCCCTTGCTCTAAAGGACCTTGATTTCAAAGACATAGAAAAAGAAGGACAATGAACAGGTTTATGCATCACTGTGCTGGTGTTGTGTATTAGAAGGGACAGTTTTGTCAGTGTCATGCAATGTGCATCTGCCACATGTATAGGAACCTGGAGCAGATGTTATAGGGGACCTATGTCGTGTCAAGTGTGAGTGTGTTGCCCATTGGAAGTGAGGTGGAGAGTCTAAGGGGGCAGCTTGCAGCATTGCAGGGATTGGCAAATCTGGGGGGACAGCAGGCATGGCTGGGGCCAGTATAGAGGTGGGTGGAAGTGGGACAGGGAAGGTTGAGGGAGGAGGTAGTTTGTTAGGGTTACTAGGGAAGTGGGGGACGGAAGTGGAGGACAGCTCGGAATTAGCACCTAGGGGACTGCCATCTCTGATACAAGGGAGGAGGAGCTTAGGATCAGGAATGCTAGGCAGGTGGTAGTGGAAGGTAGATAGGGTAATCTGCCGCCAGACCCTACATGCCGAACTGTGTTACCTGCCTGGTGCTAGGTTTCGGCAGTGGGTGGATCGTGTAGACAGATCTGGGTGGGGTGGGTGTGACCCAGCGGTCTTGGTTCACCTTGGTGCCAATGACAAAATAGAGGAGGAGGTGAGGTCCTTAAACAGGATTTCGAGAGAGATAGGGCCAAGTTAAAAGCAAGGACTCCAGTGTAGTGTTTTCAGATATACTACCGCAGCCATGTGCTACGCTAGGGAGCAGCGGGAGCTTAGGAGCATTAATGGTGGCTAAGAGGGTGGTGTAAGGAAGAAGGGTTTGGGTTTATAGAGAACTGGGCAGACTTTGCTGTCGGCTAGAGGCTCTTTAGTAGGGATGGGTTGCACCTCACTGGTGGCGGTGCAGCTGTTTTGTGGAGTGAGAAGATAGCTAGAGAGTGTTGTAGAGATTTTAGACTAGGTTTGGATTGGTATTAGCAGTCTTACTGGGATAGATAGCCCAGGAGGAAAGCAGGGCGTAGATTGGCCAGTGATGGGTGGAAGGGTGGGGGGTGGGGCTAGCATAGGGGATATAGAGGCATGTGTATTAAAGTGTATGAATAAATTACAGGATCATCTTTAAAATGTATGTTTGCCAATGCGAGAAGCCTGGCTGACAAAATGGGGCCAATTGGAAATTATGGCTTTGAATGAAAAATATGATGTAATAGGTATAGCGAGAATGTGGTTGAACAGCTCTACGACTGGGCTGTAAATTTAGAAGCACACCTTGTTTAAAGAGACAGAGAAAGAAGGAAAGGGGGAGGAGTATGTGATTATGTTAAAAAGAATTGAAGCCAAATTTAAAAGAAGAGATAACTGGCGATGTGGATGTTAAAGTGGAGGCAATATGGGGGGAATAGGCAAAAGGAAAGGGGGTGGGGGTAATGTCTGCTATAAGCCACCAAATGCTAGCAGGGAGGAAGTGAGTCAGCTTCATATGCCGTTGGCAAGGACTGCAAGTTTGTGGAGTGTGGACTTTAATTACCCTGACATGATTGTGTGTGTAGTGATGTAACTGCCAATACAGAAAAAGGCGATGACTTCCTGAATTTGCTGCAGGATAATTTTCTCTCACAGTTCTACTAGAAAAGGAGCTCTGTTGGATCTGGTAAATCTAACATTGTGGAGCGCATTATAGATATAAATGTAACTGGGAGCTTAGGGAATAGTGACCATGAAATAGTGTCATTTGGGCTATGTTATTGAAAGGAAAAGTGTGCTGGGTTAAGAAAGACTACATTTCGGGAGGGTAAAATTTTCCCAGGTTAAAAGTAGCTTTCAGAATGTCAACTGGGATAATGTATTATCAGGTAATGGTTACTGAACAGAAGTGGACTGTATTTAAGGGTATTTTAAGCCAGTTCACATCTAAATTATACCCTTGGGAAATAATGTAAAAAAAAATAATCTGCGCCCATGTGGCTGGATTCTGATGTTAAGAGGCAAATGGAAAGGAAGAAAAAGGCATTTAAAACCTTTAAGGCAGAGGGAATGGATAGGGCCTTTACGGATTATAAAAACTGTAAAGAGTGTAAGAAAGCAATCAAACATAGCTAAAATTAATAATGAAGTTAGGATAGCTGAACAAAGCATCACTAAGGGGCATATTTATAATGGATTGTCTTTTTCGCCAAATAATTAGCGCAGCACATCGCAGCGAAAATAGCGGCATTTGGGGCTTCGTTTCGCCTTATTTATAAAAAAGCGAAAAAAAACACACTTCGCGGCTGAAAAAGGCGAACGGGCGCGATAAAGAGCGAAAATTATCGCAGCGAAAACTTAACGCATCTAAGAAGACTGCATTGTGAAAACCATTCCAAACCAGAAAAGCCCACTAGAAAATGATGTCAAGTTCAAAATGGCCACCTCACATTTACCAAGAAGTCAGCCATGTCTTATTTAGTCAATCTTCTTAGAATTTCTCAATGGAATACAATTTTCTTTTGCACTGCACATTCGCCTTTCTAATGCGCGTTCGTTTCTAATGTGCGTTCGCCTTTCTAATGCGCGTTCGCTTTTCCAAGGCATATTCCATTATAATGTGCGTTCGCCTTTCTAATGCGCGTTCGCCTTTCTAATGCGGTTCGCTTTTCCAAGGCATATTCCATTATAATGTGTGTTCGCCTTTCTATTATAAAGGTAGCGTTAACGAATGGCGAAACCAGAACGCGCATTAGAAAGGCGATCGCGCATTAGAATGGAATATGCCTTGGAAAAGCGAACGCGCATTAGAAAGGCGACCGCACATTATAATGGAATATGCCTTGGAAAAGCGAACGCGCATTAGAAAGGCGAACGCACATTAGAAAGGCGAACGCGCATTAGAAAGGCGAATGTGCAGTGCAAAAGAAAATTGTATTCCAATTGAGAAATTCTAAGAAGATTGACTAAATAAGACATGGCTGACTTCTTGGTAAATGTGAGGTGGCCATTTTGAACTTGACATCATTTTCTAGTGGGCTTTTCTGGTTTGGAATGGTTTTCACAATGCAGTCTTCTTAGATGCGTTAAGTTTTCGCTGCGATAATTTTCGCTCTTTATCGCGCCCGTTCGCCTTTTTCAGCCGCGAAGTGTGTTTTTTTCGCTTTTTTATAAATAAGGCGAAACGAAGCCCCAAATGCCGCTATTTTCGCTGCGATGTGCTGCGCTAATTATTTGGCGAAAAAGACAATCCTTTATAAATATGCCCCTAAGCCTAAAAAATTTTTTAAGTATATTAATAGTAAGAAGATGAGGACTGAGAATGTGGCACCATAAATTAATGGGGATAAGTTAGTTACGGAGGATGGCGATAAAGCAAATGTCTTGAATATTTTTTCCCTCTGTATACACTATAGAAGATCCAAGTACAGATATCATAGAGTATAGTAGCAATAATGGTATAAGAGATTCAAGTGCAATTTGGTTAACCGAGGATATGGTACGGAAAGAACTAAATAAGGTTAATATTAATAAATCTCCTGGACCAGATAAAATACATCCTCGGGGTACTTAGGGAGCTAAGTTCAGTTTTATCTAGGCCATTGTTCCTTATTTTTGCAGATTCCCTCATGTCCAGAGGTGGTGCCTCTGGATTGGAAAAAGGATGATGTTATTCCAATATTCAAATCGGGTAGTCGATGAGAGCCTGGAAATTACAGGCCTGTAAGTTTAACTTCAGTGGTGGGGAAGATCCTGGAAAGTTTAATAAGGGAACATGTTATAGAGTATGTTTCAAGGACTGACATTATAAGTAGTAACCAGCATGGATTTAGGAGGAATAGATCTTGTCAAACTAACTTGCTTGGCTTTTATGAGGAAATAAGTAGAAATTTAGACTTTAGGTAAAGCTATGTAACTGTCTTCCAGTGGACGTTGTTCAGGTTCATTGGTCAGTTTCAAAAAAAATCTGGATGAGTTTCTGCAAACAATGAATGTTGCAAGTTACTGGTATTGATACATAAAGTAGAGTTGATCCAGGGAAATTTCCGATTGCCCCTTGGAGTCAGGAAGGAATTTTTCCCCCTTCATAAATTTGGTGGGTTTTTTTGCCTTCCTCTGGATCAACAGTTAGGCAGGAAATGAGGATATTGCTAGATTGGTTGGACCGGATGGACATATGTCTTTATTAAACCTCAAATACTATACTATTTTATATTTAAGGAGAACAAAAGCTTCTTGTACAGTGTCCAAGCACCCTTTTCATTTTACACTATGTAATACCAGTTATTGGAACTTTACCTCATTGCTTGCAGCATATGTGTGGGTATGGCAAAATACAATACAGTTTTTGTTGTATTTTTAACATGACTAATTAATGCCAGCTAACAGGGGTTAAATACCATTCGTTATTTACCCAGTGCTGCAAAGCCCGTGTTGAATCTCCAGAAGGGAGATACTGTATACCAAGAGAAATTGCAACTCTTAGAAAATCTCCTCAATTGCCTATGAAGGTTTTCAGTCATCCAACTCATTATAGTGGATAATATGACGTCCAACTGAAATTTGACTTAATATTATTTGATATGCAACATAATAATATACCTTCATAATTGCTGATTAGTTAACCAAATTACTTCTGAATGGTCATGAACCTCCTTCTGGGTTTGTTCAGTTGTAACCCATTTAGGAATCACCCCCCTTGGAAATCCTGCGCTTGCCACTGAATCTATAACACATTTTACCGTTAATTGAAATAAAGTATCATTTGCCTTTATAAGAAATTGCTAACCTACATAAAGTCAAGTCTTTCAGTAACTTCTAATACCTGCTCCTCCCCAACAAGTGACTGACACAAGCTGAGAGTGCTTTACCAAAGGAACGAAAAAAGAAGCTGTCCAAATATCTCTCCCTGTGCCTCAGGGATTAAAAGTGAAAATAACAGCAGGGCTAGATTTTATTGATAACACACAAACTAGATATAGGGGGAGAGCATTGAGAATGTCACAGGGTAGGTAGCACAGTAAAACTGTCCATACACATGCAACTGCCTTTGCATTTAGCCAGGGCCGGCCTTAGTATAAATAGCACCCTGCGCAAGATTTGTTACTGGTGCCTAGCGACCCTTCCAAAACACCCACCCTTGCACATACAATACGCTGCTAAATGCTACTTGCCTTGGCCTGCTTCACATCAAGTCCACCACCTGCTCTTACTGTCTTTCAGTTTCAGCAGTGCGTGGTTGATTATATCTTGCATACATCATTACATTACACATAACGCAAATGCACAGACAAAACAGCTCAGCATACAGACATCTTAAAAGAGAACTATCGTCACCTGTGTATAAAGATTTTCTGAAAAACAGTTAAACTGAAAAGTACTTGGGACAGGGATATAGGACTGGTAATTCCTACCTCCCAATATTGTTTCTGTGAGGAGCACCAGCCCAAAGAAAACGGATTCTGCCAGTCTTCCTCCTGGCTTCAGCACTCTCTGTAATACAGGAATAGTCCAGGACTAACCTGGCAAATGAAAACTGTTAGTGCTGTAGATCCTTAACGAAACAATTTTGTGAGGTAGGAATAATCAATCCGACCTTCCTTACCCAGGTACTTTCCATTTTTTATTTAGTTAATTTTTAGAGTATATTTATACTTTAAGTAAGGCCTTATGTGTGTTGGGGATTTGTCTGTAGAGTGGTGCTGATACATATATTTGATGTGCAGGTTCGTAACTGGGGGGCTGTGGCAGTGATGCACAATGTTGACCTACATTCAAAGACTCCTTGTTGTTAATAGTGGACAAAAGTACTACGTGGGGTAACACAGGGTTCTGTGTTGGGGCCACTTCTATTTAATGTGTTAATTAATGATTTGGAAGTGGGTATTGTCAGCAAGGTCTCTGTGTTTGTGGAAGGCACTAAACTTTGTTGACCATTAAAAGCTACAGAGGATGTGCAACTATTGCAGGTGGATCTAGATAGATTGTCACATTGGGCTGCTAAGTGGCAGATGAGATTCAATGTTGATAAATGTAAGGTGATGTTTTTTGGGCTTAAAAATCTTTGTGCTGTTTATACTATAAACGAAAAAGGATCTTGGAGCTTTGGGGGATAACAAACTTAAATGTAGCAAGAAGTGCCAGGCAGCAACAGCTAGAGCTAGCATGGTATTGTCTTATATAAAGAAATTATTCTCCCTCTTTACAAAGCACTTGTAAGGCCTCATTTGGAATATGCTGTGCAGTTTAAAAAACAGCTGATCGTGGACCTCTGGGAGGGGAGAGGGTGGGTCAGGGTTTCCAATGTCCTGCATAGTTAACACAGAGACTTTGCTCTCAATACCTCACCTATGTGACACAGTACCAAAAGCCTTAGCAAAAATCTCAGTATACCAAATTCACTGCTACGCCAGAATCTAAATTATTATTCAAATCGGTAACTCACAAAATACATTTTAATAAGGTGCAAAATTAATTTCTAAGGAAAATTAATTTCAGAGCAAATAACTGTGCACATAGGAACATTTAATATAATATATATTAGGTATTTGTTTTATCGCAAAATCTACTTTAAAAAACTTGGAGTTTTAGATAAAATATATCAAAGAAAAAGTAAAAGTTTACATAACACAAATGTTTTTTTTCTAAAAGCATTGATTCTCTTAATTACAGGTACTCAAGCCCACTCATTTGCAAACAGCCATACAGGAAGGTAAAAGAATAGGATTTCCTCCTTGAGTAAAGACTATATAATGGCAGTTTCTAATGCCCCTGGAAACTGTGGGGATATGCACCTATTGGCAATGCCCCCTTTTCCACTATTCACTGGCTCTATTTTCAGTTTTTTTTATATTCAGCCTGCCTAGAACAAAACTACACAGTAGGCAGCTTTTACTGCCTCTGGTGGGTTAGAGGATTAATGCCACCATGGATCCACGCCACTATGGGGTGTGTGCACGTCACACTCGGATGGGGTGTCTCCCACTAGTGGCACACCCCCATGATGTGGTGCACATTAGCAGGGGGTACATCCTCAACCTCCACAGACAGAGACCGTGCACCCCACCAGGGGCCCTTAAAATAACCTTTTGGGGCTCAGGTGGTCTAGCAGCTCAAACCAGGACCCTCTTCCCCGGCACTTAATATTGTCTTTGCAGCACTTAGAAGTGCCTCTTAGGGTTTAAGGGGTCCCGCAGTTTGAAACTGGGACCCCCTCCCCGGCACTTAAAGTGCCTTTGCGTCACACAGAAGTGACCTAGTGGCAATGACAATTGCCTTTTTTGGGCTTAAGGGGTCCCGCACCTCGAAACCAAGACCTCCCTCCCCGGCACTTAGACGTGCCCTTGTGGCACTGATAAGTGCCTTTGTTGGGGGTCCTGCAGCTCAAAACCAGGACCCCCATTGGCTCTTAAAAGAGCCCTTGTTACTCTAATAACCTTTTTTGATAAAGGGGTCCAACAGCTCAAAACTCGGACCAACTCTGGTCCTAAAAAGGACCTTTTCAGGTCTCCAATGTCTTCTTTCTCATCGCCACTGACACTAATGTCGATGTTTCCGACACCAGGCAATGTCACCACGGCTGCCACTGACACAGCCGCTGCCGGTATCTTGATCCCGAAGTCTTCTGTCATCACTCAGAGGACTTCTGAGTTCCACACAGGTGTGCACCATTTTATATAGGCTTGCTGAAGGACCAAGTCCAATTTTAATTGCTTAATACTTAATTCCTAGCAATCATATTGTCACATATTAACCAATCATATTTTAATATTTTATTAAAATACTAGTCATTAAGCCTTTTACAAAGGTATCCCACCCCTCCCGGTTCTTCTGGGAGCCTCCTGTGAATTGTGGTAGTCTCCTGCGAGACCACCCCAAACTCCCGCAACAGAGAGGAGTACTGAATCTCCACCCCACAACGCCCCCTTTTTTAGCTGCCCCACCCCCAGACCACCCAAACCACTCCCCCAAAAGCCCCCAACCCCACCTTCCCCACTCCTATTGTGCAAGCCCCGCCAACTGCGTGATGTCATGACATATCGCCACGCCCCCTCAACACCCCTCCTCTCCCACCCTGCCCAGAAGCATGAAGTGGCAGGGTGGGATGTCTGCATTACATTATCAGGTGCTAGAAGCCCAAGGCCAGAGTCCTTCCTTAGTCTCCCAAGCCCAGAGTCCCCTATCTTTAATCCAAGGCCATAGCCCTCCTCCTCAGTGTCCCAAGGCCATAGCCCCTCTCATCAGTGTTTCTAGGCCAGAGTTCTCACTCAGTGTCCCAAGACTAGATTTACCTCTTAGTGTCCAAGGCCAGAGTTCTAACTCTGTGTCCCAAGGCCAGAGTTCTAACTCTGTGTCCCAAGGCCAGAGTTCTAACTCTGTGTCCCAAGGCCAGAGTTCTAACTCTGTGTCCCAAGGCCAGAGTTCTCCCTCAGTCTCCCAAACCTAGAATCCTCCCTCAGTGTCCCACGGCCAGACTCCTTTCTCAGTATCCCAAGGCCAGATTTCCCTCTCAGTGTCCCAAGGCCAGATTTCCCCCTCAGTGTCCCAATGCCAGAGTCCCCCTTAGTGTTCAGTGTCCCAAACCCAGAGTCCCCTCTCAGTGTCCCTAGGCCAAGAGTCCTCCCTCATTGTCCCAAGCCCAGAGTCCTTCCCCAGTGTCTCAAGGCCAGTGTCCCCCCTCAGTGTCCCAAAGCCAGAGTCCTCCCTCAGTGTCCCAAGCCCAGAGTTCTCACCCAATGTCCCAAGCCCAGAGTCCTCCCTCAGTGTCCCAAGACCAGAGTTATCATTCAGTATCCCAAGGCCAGAGTTCTCAGTTATTGTCCCAAGCCAAGTCCTCCCTCAGTGTCACAAGCCCAGAAATCTCATTCAGTGTCCCAAGCCCAGAGTCCTCCCTCAGTGTCCCAAGCCCAGAGTCCTCAAGCCCAGAGTCCTCCCTCAGTGTCCCAAGCCCAGAGTCCTCCCTCAATGTCCCATGGCCAGAGTTCTCCCTCAGTGTCCCAAGCCCAGAGTCTTCCCTCAGTAAGTCCACCCCTCAGTGTCCCAAGCCCAGAGACCCCTCTCAGTGTCCCCAACCCAGAGAATCTGCCTCTGTGTCCCAAGGCCAGAGTCCCCTCTGTGTCCGAAGACCAGAGTCCCCTCTCAGTGTCCTAAGGCCAGTCACCTCTCAGTGTCCAAATGCCAGAGTCCCCTCTCATTGTCCCCAACCCAGAGAATCCGCCTCAGTGTCCCAAGGCCAGTGTCCCCTCTCAGTGTCCCAAGGCCAGAATCCCCCCTCGGTGTCCCAAGCCCTGAGCTCTCACAGTTTTCCAAGCCTAGAGTCCACCCCTTAGTGTCCCAAGCCCATAGTCCACCCCTCAGTGGTCAGTGTCCCAAGCCCATAGTCCACCCCTCAGGGTCACAAGCCTAGAGACCTCTTTTAATATCCCCAACCCAGAGACCCCCCATCAGTGTCCCAAGGCCAGAGTCCCTCTCAGTGTCCCAAGCCAAGAGACTCCTCTGAGTGTCCCAAGTCCAGAGATCCCCTCAGTGTCCCAAAGCTAGAATCACTTTTCAGTGTCCCAAGGCCAAAGTCCCCTTAGTGTCCCAAGGCCAGAGCCCCCTCCCAGTGTCCCAAAGCCAGAGTTCCCTCTCAGAATACCAAGGCCAGACAGAGTCCTTTGTCAGTATCCCAAGGCCAGAGTCATTTCTCAGCATCCCAAGGCCAGAGTACCCTCTCAGTGTCCCAAGGCCAGAGTCCTTTGTCAGTATCCCAAGGCCAGAGTCCTTTCTCAGCATCCCAAGGCCAGAATCCCCTCTCAGTGTCCCAAGGTCAGAGTCCTTTGTCAGTATCCCAAGGAGGGGGGGATTCTGGCCTTGGGATGCTGAAAAGGACCTGGCCTTGGGATACTGACAAAGGACTCTGGCCTTGGGACACGGAGAGGTACTCTGGCCTTGGGATGCTGAGAAATGACTCTGGCCTTGGGATACTGACAAAGGACTCTGTCTGGCCTTGGATTCTGAGAGGGAACTCTGGCTTGGGACACTGGGAGGGGGCTCTGGCCTTGGGACACTAGGGACTTTGGCCTTGGGACACTGAAAGTGATTCTAGCTTTGGGACACTGAGGGATCTCTGCTTGGGACACTCAGAGGAGTCTCTTGGCTTGGGACACTGAGAGGGACTCTGGCCTTGGGACACTGATGGGGGGTCTCTGGGTTGGGGATATTAAAGAGGTCTCTAGGCTTGTGACCCTGAGGGGTGGACTATGGGCTTGGGACCTGACCACTGAGGGGTGGACTATGGGCTTGGGACACTAAGGGGTGGACTCTAGGCTTGGAAAACTGTGAGAGCTCAGGGCTTGGGACACCGAGGGGGGATTCTGCCTTGGGACACTGAGAGGGGACACTGGCCTTGGGACACTGAGGCGGATTCTCTGGGTTGGGGACAATGAGAGGGGACTCTGGCATTTGGACACTAGAGGTGACTGGCCTTAGGACACTGAGAGGGACTCTGGTCTTCGGACACAGAGGGGACTCTGGCCTTGGGCACAGAGGCAATTCTCTGGGTTGGGGACACTGAGAGGGGTCTCTGGGCTTGGGACACTGAGGGGTGGACTTACTGAGGGAGACTCTGGGCTTGACACTGAGGGAGAACTCGCTGCATGGCATTGAGGGAGGACTCTGGGCTTGGGACACTGAGGGAGGACTCTGGGCTTGAGGACTCTGGGCTTGGGACACTGAGGGAGGACTCTGGGCTTGGGACACTGAATGAGATTTCTGGGCTTGTGACACTGAGGGAGGACTTGGCTTGGGACAATAACTGAGAACTCTGGCCTTGGATACTGAATGATACTCTGGTCTTGGACACTGAGGGAGGACTCTGGGCTTGGGACTTGGGTGAGAACTCTGGGCTTGGGACACTGAGGGAGGACTCTGGCTTTGGGACACTGAGGGGGGACACTGCCTTGAGACACGGGGGAGGACTCTGGGCTTGGGACAATGAGGGGGACTCTTGGCCTAGGGACACTGAGAGGGGACTCTGGGTTTGGGACACTGAACACTAAGGGGACTCTGGCATTGGGACACGTGAGGGGAAATCTGGCCTTGGGACACTGAGAGGGAAATCTGGCCTTGGGATACTGAGAAAGGAGTCTGGCCGTGGGACACTGAGGGAGGATTCTAGGTTTGGGAGACTGAGGGAACTCTGGCCTTGGGACACAGAGTTAGAACTCTGGCCTTGGGACACAGAGTTAGAACTCTGGCCTTGGGACACAGAGTTAGAACTCTGGCCTTGGGACACAGAGTTAGAACTCTGGCCTTGGACACTAAGAGGTAAATCTAGTCTTGGGACACTGAGTGAGAACTCTGGCCTAGAAACACTGATGAGAGGGGCTATGGCCTTGGGACACTGAGGAGGAGGGCTATGGCCTTGGATTAAAGATAGGGGACTCTGGGCTTGGGAGACTAAGGAAGGACTCTGGCTTGGGCTTCTAGCACCTGATAGTAATGCAGACATCCCACCCTGCCACTTCATGCTTCTGGGCAGGGTGGGAGAGGAGGGTGTTTGAGGGGCGTGGCGATATGTCATGACATCACGCAGTTGGCGGGGCTTGCACAATAGGAGTGGGGAAGGTGGGGTTGGGGCTTTTGGGGGAGTGGTTTGGGTGTCTGGGGGTGGGGCAGCTAAAAAGGGGGCTGTTGTGGGGTGGAGATTCAGTACTCCTCTCTGTTGCGGGAGTTTGGGGTGGTCTCGCAGGAGACTACCACAATTCACAGGAGGCTCCCAGAAGAACCGGGAGGGGTGGGATACCTTTGTAAAAGGCTTAATGACTAGTATTAAATAAAATATTAAAATATGATTGGTTTATATGTGACTATATATTGCTAGGAATTAAGTATTAAGCAATTAAAATTGGACTTGGTCCTTCAGCAAGCCTATAAATGGTGCACACCTGTGTGGAACTCAAAGTCCTCTGAGTGATGACAAAGACTTCGGGATCAAGATACCGGCAGCGGCTGTGTCAGTGGCAGCCGTGGTGACATTGCCTGGTGTCGGAACATCGACATTAGTGTCAGTGCGATGAGAAAAGAAGACATTGGAGACCTGAAGGTCTTTTTTAGGACCAGAGTTGGTCCGAGTTTTGAGCTGTTGGACCCCTTTCACAAAAAGTTTATTAGAGTAACAAGGGCTCTTTTAAGAGCCAATGGGGGTCCTGGTTTTGAGCTGCAGCCCCCCAACAAAGCACTTATCATGCCACAAGGGCACGTCTAAGTGCCGGGGAGGGAGGTCTTGGTTTCGAGGTGCGGGACCCCTTAAGCCCAAAAAAGGCAATTGTCATTGCCACTAGTCACTTTCGTGTGACGCAAGGCACTTTAGTGCCGGGGAGGGGGTCCCAGTTTCAAACTGCGGGACCCCTTAAACCCTAAGAGGCACTTCTAAGTGCTGCAAAGACAATATTAAGTGCCGGGGAAGAGGGTCCTGGTTTGAGCTGCTAGACCACCTGAGCCCCAAAAGGTTATTTTAAGGGCCCCTGGTGGGGTGCACGGTCTCTGTCTGTGGAGGTTGAGGATGTACCCCCTGCTAATGTGCACCACATCATGGGGGTGTGCCACTAGTGGGAACACCCCATCCGAGTGTGACGTGCACACACCCCATAGTGGCGTGGATCCATGGTGGCATTAATCCTCTAACCCACCAGAGGCAGTAAAAGCTGCCTACTGTGTAGTTTTGTTCTAGGCAGGCTGGAATATAAAAAAACTGAAATAGAGCCAGTGAATAGTGGAAAAGGGGGCATTGCCAATAGGTGCATATCCCCACAGTTTCCAGGGGCATTAGAAACTGCCATTTATAGTCTTTACTCAAGGAGGAAATCCTATTCTTTTACCTTCCTGTATGGCTGTTTGCAAATGAGTGGGGGTCCCCTCTCAGTGTCCCAAGGTCAGAGTCCTTTGTCAGTATCCCAAGGTCAGAGTCCTTTCTCAGCATCCCAAGGCCAGAGTCCCCTCTCAGTGTCCCAAGGTCAGAGTCCTTTGTCAGTATCCCAAGGTCAGAGTCCTTTCTCAGCATCCCAAGGCCAGAGTCCCCTCTCAGTGTCCCAAGGCCAAAGTCCCCTCTCAGTGTCCCAAACCCAGAAACCACTCTCAGTTTCACAAGGCTAAAGTCCCCTCTCAGTGTCCCAAGCCCAGAGACCTCTATCCCTACCAATCTACCTTAACTGCTGTCTGTGTCTGTGCCTCCGTGTAACTTTTGTGTCTGTGCCACCGTGTATGTCTCCATCTAATGGTAAAGCAATAGAAACTGCAGGGAAAATTGGGTTAAACAGACACAGGCATGGATGCAGCAGGTAATGATTTTATTATATAGGTTGATGGGTTAATATGTGACCATATGATTGCTAGGATTGAAATATTAAGCAATCAAAATTGGAGTGGGTCCTTCAGTAATCCTATATAAAGAGTTGCAAATCTGTACGGAAGTCAGAAGTCAGAGTGATGACAGAAGACAGAAGATTTTGAGAACAAGATGCCGGCAATTTTGGCGATGCCGTCAGCATCAGTGTCAGCAGTAATGGCGGTGTCGACAAATGAACGGCTTTATAAACATGGCTATAACAACAATTGTTTTGCACCGGTGTGTGCAATAAGAAACCGTTTATAGCGATTGTTTATAAATGTGCCATTTGGAGACCCAACAATTGAAAGAGTTGGATTATAGGAGCTGTCCTCTAGTAACCATGGGTTTATTTTGTAAATCAAAATACATGAACATTTACATACATGTAAGAATTGAATTCCTTACTATAAAGGATCCTATGCTGTTGCTAGTAGATGTTTCTGGCCATGCCCTTGACCCCAGTTTTTACTTATCCTACACTTTTCTATACATTTGTCTTCACACCAATATGGAAGTCCTTGCAGTTTATTTTCCAGCCAGCATGAGTGGCACAAAGAAGCCTACCAGGTACAAGTCTAAATAGTCAGCTGATTTTACTGTTCTTGCTTCTATTCTGTTTCTATGATAAGATAAAGTTTTAAATGTACACAATATTAAATATTAGATTTGGTGGAATAGTGGTCTATTTTGGGAGCTGAACCCTAGTGCCCACAGGTTAATTTCATAAATCATCCAGCAAAGTGAGAGGTAAGACAAAATTTGTATGGTTGTGAATATGTTCTGTCTATAGGAACAATGTTATCTGGTGACTTTTGTTCCCCTTTAAGTCTGTACCCAATGCTCAGGCATTGGGTACAGGGTAAACTATCTGCTGTGGAATCAGAACTTTATTCTTTATATTCTAATAATAGATAATAAAGGCACAGATGGTCTATAATTGACAAATTATTTTACAGCTGGATCAGTTGTAAGCTATAAAGGTTGAACTAGATGGACGTATGTCTTTATCCAACTTCCATCACTATGTTCATTTTGTTACAGAATGGGGGGTGGGGGTGGACTACACATGGTAAAAAAGTTTCATTTAGGGGTGGAGATACCCTTTAAAAAAGACTAAAAAAAAGAAATGAGAAGAAAGTACCGTAAAGTAAAATAATAAGTGGACAAATATGCATAATCTGATCCTCTCTATTTACTTTTCCTTAAAAATCATCCCTAATAGTACAGGCAGCTAATGTTTCACAAAACAATAGACGAGGGGGTAACAGAAAGGTTGAGGCAGAATAACTGCAAATGGCTTTTTATTACATGCGGCTTCGACACTAGTGAACAGCCGTTTGCAGTTATTCCGGTCTGTTACCCCCTCGTGTATTGTTTTGTGGTATATGTCATGCTCATAGGGCGGATGCATAGAGAGGGGTAACTTTACGTCTTTTAGCACTTTAGTGTGGATAATTATACTATTGAATAGCTAATCTTCCAGTGAATCAGCACAGATGTATATCATGGATTCAGTTCACTACAGATAAAGAATAAAAACATAAAATCTGAACTGTGACAACATGGTAAATGGACATAATATTTTTCTTGCATGTGAATGTATTGTTGGTGGATTTGCCTAATCTTTTTTGATATTAGAAAAATCAATTTAAATATATAAATTATAGGTAGATTAAAGAAAATATGAATGGACATTGACATTTGTCCTCTTTGACCTTAAAGGGGAATTGTGGTTTCCAAATAAAGTTGAGTTTAAATGAAAGGCCAGTTTCCTACCTTTAAAACGAGCCATCAACCACCTCTCTATATGTTCCACAGCCCAAGATATAAAGAAATTACTGAACAGAAAGTTAATGGGTGGGAGGCTGACATGTGACATTCCTAAGGCTGATCTTCCACCTCGCCGCCAGGGAGCACAGCCTCAGACTTGAGTGACAGGACAGCAGGAGACAGGAAGTCCCTCCCCCTCCCTGCTGTGTGAAGATCCCCACAGAGAAGGTAAGGGAATCTACTGCCCCACTCTTCCACTATGTGAAAACAGCCTTTTCAGGCAGAGTTCTCACTGTGCCTGAAATGGCTGTTTTCACACAGTTTTCTGTAGGGTAGTGGGGTGGTCTGAGTGTCCCAGGGTGGGAGGGAACAGGGCTGCTTGCAAGGGGAGGGGGGCTGCAAGGGGAGGAGGAGACAAAGGGCAGATTGACTGTAATTCACTGACATGGTTTCGATGCAGGAAGTGCAGGGGACCTGGTGATGCTGCTGCCATATCACACACAAAAATATAAATATCTTCAAAATGATGCAGAATAAACAATGAAAATAAATTACAAAAATTCTTAGGAGAGCAATTCCTATCAATTAACCTCAAGTTATTTTTGGACCACAGTTCCCCATCAATGTTATTGCAGTGACAGTGTGAAATTATAGGTGTCTATGGAATATAAAACCTACAGAGCAATTCATTTTTATAGATTAAACAAAACAGAAATCAGGACATGTAATTGCTGCAAATGGCACAGTTTAGTATTACATGAAGTGGGCTAATGTTATATTAAAGGGCATGTCCACCCCAAATCTAAATATTTGCCCCAGTGCTGGCAAAGGGCATCTATACTGAAAAATAGGTTATTTAAATTGACCATTACTGGAAACTATAGTTCTTCCCAACCAGCACTGTATAATTTTTTTTGTTGATCTGCCCCCTATTTCTTTAGATATCCAATCTAAAACTTCTTATATTTCAGCTGTCAATCAAGTTCCTTGCTCTCATAAACTTTTTTTCTGTGAGTAGTTTTACTGTAGCTGGAATGGTGACAGAGTTTTGGCAGTTGGAATTCTGTGTGCAGGCTTGACAATTGGTTTGTGGGGAAAAAGTCAGGTCGGATGGAAGTGGGAGTGGTTAAAAGAGGGAGGGGAGATACTGCTCCTAAACAAAATGTGTGCTGAATTGAAGGCATGCAGCAACACACGCAAATCAGAGTAAGTGCTACTTACATGTATTCAATTATAGATTAAGATAAGGCACAGTCATTTTTTCAGTATAGTGTTCCTTTAAAAAAATCCTTACCTTACATCCCTGCTCCTTATGGTTCTCCTGCAGTCCATGCCAAAATTCAGGAAACTTACCAGTAGGCGCTGTCTTCCTGCCAAAAGGTTTCTTCCTCTGATCTGAGAGGACAGTGGCATGCACAGGGGAGCCCTTTTCCCCCAATCACAGATGCGGTTGCCTGTTGCCCCTCTCTGCTGTTTTCGGTTAGCAGAGAGGGGAGAAGATAGCCTCGGGGGTGAAGGGACTGTAAGTATGAATCGGAAAGGTTTTTTTAGTTTTAACATGGCGGTTGAGGTGGGCAAGGCAGAGGAACAGTATATTAAAAGTTGTATTTTTGGGTGGACATGCCCTTTAAACCTAATTTATAGGCTTTTATATGTTTTTTTTTTTATTTAAAAACATTTCTTTGAAGAGCCTACTTTAAATTAATTAAATTCATTACGGGTAGTGTCATGAATAGATTATTACTTTTCCTCCTGATTCCTTGTTTAGTGACTTTATTGAGTATGCGCATGTCTTAAATATTTGTGAGAGGAAAAGTCAGAGAGAAAATCTGCTCACTGCATGTTTGGTAGAACATTTCTAAGCAAGCAGAGAACAGAATGAAGCAAGATTAGCAGCTTAATATTTATAGAGGACCTGCTGGTTAATATGCCCTTCAATATTTGGGTTGACCACATTGACCATTTGGTTTAACGTTGCAATTTGTTTTGTACTTTAAATATTGTTGTTTTTTTATTGCACAAAATAAACACTTTGAATATTGTTTTTTTTTTATTTCAGATAATGAGCACATTCCTTATGAAATGAATAAGACTACTGAGGCTCTGTTTAAGTTATGAACTATACTTTTTCATGAGTGTTATAACTTTAAAGGGCAAGTCTAGCCCCAAAATAAAAACTTACATACAGGTAAATCACCCCCCAACCCACCCTAAACTGTAATAGTTTGAAATCTGAAATATATACGTCTAACCTAAAATCCTGCACAATATCCTGTTTCCCCTGTTTCTTCTTCCTGGCTAGAAACTGTCAGTTATGGATTTGACAGTTGATATCACAGCCAATGACTGAATGCTAATCTCCTAGCTGGCTCTTCTGAGCATGCCCAGGCATATAGGTTTCTAAATTGCTCAGTTTCCATGAGGCATCCAGAAGAATAACAGGCAAACAGTAATGAATTTATAGGACAAAGTATGATATATCAACATATTTTAAAGAGGCCGTTGTTTCTAAAATATGTTATTATGGGGGTATCCTTTAATAGTGAATCCACTGTAGATTATTACACACTGTGCTGGAAATTTATGAACAGCCACAAATGCTCCTTCCAGCGGCCACAATATTGATTTAATTCCCCAATTTACTGTATATGCTGGCATTTAAATATTAAATACCAGATATACAGGTTCACTCAAGCACACCAATATTTATCTCACATCTCTTCTAAATGTCAGTCACATGCAACAGTGTTAAGTGGCTTAAATACATTAGTGGGCATATTTGTACCCTGGGCTTTCAAATACATATATATTTGTTAGTATGTAAGTGTCAGACGAAGGTGGGGTTTGTGGTGTTAGACTTGGTGGGTTATTTAATAAAAGTTCTTATCATTTAAAATGGTGCTAATTTTGCCGCAACTAATCAGATATTAGCTTTCAAATGTTAAATTGATTGTTTGGGGCTAGTTTTTTTTCAGCTTTAGATTTTTGCGTGTGTGCAGAATTGTCCCATGAGTGTGTTAACTGCTAAAGACCCCCTGTAATGTTGCATAATTATCATTTACAGCCCTGGTCTATTTAACAGAGAAGTTTTGGTGATATTTCTCTGTTAAGTCAGCCCTCCAGTTCCCCAGCTAGTTTGCACACTCCAATTAAATAGTTAGCATTTATTCATACTAGCGAATGTTGTTAGCCCTCCAGTTCAATAGCCACTGATAAGACAGCCCTCCAGTTTACCAGAAATATTGCTTAAAGTGTAATTCCCACATGAAAGCCCAATGAAAAAAAATTCTGATACAGAAATAAACTGTTATTAGATACCAGTCCTTTCTGAAATACTGGATACAAGCACATTACCTGAAAATTAAATCTATACAATTTAATCTTATGCTAATCAACATTTGTAATGAGGCCCATACACAAAGCAATATTATTAATCGTTCATCTGTCGATTTCCAATCGTACATAATATAATCGTAATAACAATCTTACACATAAACATAGATTAAACATCTAGTAAACCGAACATACAATAAACCATCAAAAATAACCAGAGATCACAATAATATACTCATGTTAAAATGCTTATTTTAGCAAAATCTATAAACTTGTAAGACTTCACTTTGTTGTTATAATATAAACAAGGATAATACAATTGTTTATAAAAAGGATGCCTTTGCAGCAGATGATATCAGCAGCAGTAATAACATTAAGAGCTCATAATGTAGATTGTGAGAGAAGGAAGACATGTTGAATCAAAAATTAAAAAATTGACTGTTAAATTGAGAGCCACATTCACATATGCAGCTGCTGCGGGAACTAATAGAAAACAATCCTGATGATTATAGAAATTACATAAGAATGTCAGATGATTGTATCAGGAGATATTAGAATTAGTAGCCCCAAAAATTAGGAGTATGCCACCTGAACAAAAACTTATTGCAACATTGTGTTTCCTTGCCACAGGGAGAAATTTTTCCTGATTTTTAACAGGTATATCTGCTCAAGCACTTGGAAAAAATCATCCCTGAGACATTTTAAGCCGTAGTTGACTTTTTAAAAACAGAATTCCTAAAGGTAATTGTAATAACTCAGCAGCTTTAATATTCTATAAATACAGTAGTTATATATAATGACATCTAATAATAAAATCAAAACATTTATTATATTCTATAAACAGTATGTAGCTACTATATTAGTAATTTGTAAATAAAATGTTTACATATTTTATTAAATTAGAAAAAAATTGTGCATGAACGAAATGATTAGATTATATTGTTAAACACTAATTAATATCCATAAACATGATAGTAAATGATTTAATCTAAATATTTTTGTGTGGTAAAGAATGTGATAATAGTAAAATAAATATTTCTAAAGGATATTTAATAATATTAATCTATAATGTTGTAAATCATTAATAATATAAAAACTGATAAATAATAGATAATTAAATATACATATGAATAATTTAAACCATAAAATATATAAATAATTTAAACCAATATATATATATAATTTATTAAAAAAATAATTTAACTCTAATTAATCATATAATTTTAAAAAAAAACTTAGAAAAATCATTTAAAATGTAAATACTTTATTTATATGATTTAATAATTTTTTAAACATTTTATTTCAGTTCCCAAATTCTGTTGAAGATTGGATAATGTTAGGGTGGGTACACATGGAGGGACCAAGGAAATCAATTTTAACGATTATTGGAATTTCCCTAATTGTGGTGGTGCTATAGGCAGAAAGCATATAAGAATAAATCCACCTCCAAACTCCAGATCTTACTATTTTAATTACAAAGGATATTTTATTATAGTTTTGTTAGGAATAGTTGATGCAAAATAGGAGTTCATCATGATAGTATTTGAGGTTGAATAAAGACATGATATATATTGGAAAGGACGGAAGAGTATCAGTCACACGGTGGGCAGACTTGAATGTACCAATCACACTGTGGCAAACTTATATGTACCAGCTACATGGTGGGCAAACTTGTATGTACCAGTCACTGTGGGTAAACTTGCATGTACCAGTCACACTGGGCAAATGTATATGTATTAGTCACACTGTGGGCACACTTTAATGTACCAGTTACACTGTGGGCAAACTTTAATGTACCAGTCACTGTGGGCAAACATACCAGTCACACTGTGGGCAAACTTGTATGTACCAGTCACACTATGGGAAAACTGTGTGGTGTGTTACAATTCACACTGTGGACAAACTTGTAAGTAACAGTCACACTGTGGGCAAACTTTTATGAACTAGTCACTGTGGGAAAACTTGTATGTACCAGTCACAGTGGAAAAACAAGCATGTACCAGGCACACGGTGGGCACACATGTATGTACCAGCCACACTGTGAGCAAACTTGTATGTACCAGCCACACCGTGGGCAAACGTGTATGTACCAGTCACTGTGGGCAAACATACCAGTCACACTGTGGGCAAACTAGTATGTACCAGTCACGGTGGGCAAACATACCAGTCACACTGTGGGCAAACTGTATGTACCGTACATGTGGGCAAACTTGTATGTAACCTTCACACTATGGAAAAACTTGTGTCTACCAATCACACTGTGGGCAAACTTGTAAGTAACAGTCACACTGTGGGCAAACTTTTATGAACTAGTCACTGTGGAAAAACTTGTATGTACCAGTCACAGTGGAAACAACAGCATGTACCAGGCACACGGTGGGCACACATGTATGTACCAGCCACACTGTGAGCAAACTTGTATGTACCAGCCACACTGTGGGCAAACGTGTATGTACCAGTCACACTGTGGGCCAACATGTATGTACCAGTCACACTGTGGATAAACTTATATGTACCCATTCACTGTGGGTAAACTTGTATGTACCAGTCATACTGTGGGCAAACTTTTAAACACCAGTAATACTGTGGGCAAATTTGTAAGTAATAGTCACACTGTAGGCAAACTTGTAAGTAACAGTCACATTGTGGGCAAGCTTGTATGTACCAACCACACTGTGGGCAAACTTGTATGTACCAGCCACACTGTGAGCAAACTTGTATGTACCAGCCACACTGTAGGCAAACTTGTATGTACCAATCAACCTGTGGGAAAACTTTTATTACCAGTCACTGGGTAAACGTGTATGTTCAAGCCACACTGTGGGCAAATGTATATGTACTAGGCATACTGTGGGCAAATGTATATGTACCAGTCAACACTGTGGCCAAACTTTAATGTTCCAGTCACTGTGGGCAACATGTATGTACTAGTCACTGTGGGCAAACTTGTATGTACCGTCATACTGTGGCAAACTTGTAAGGAACAGTCACACCTGTGGGCAAACATTTATGATCCAGTCACTGGGGCAAATTTGTATGTACCAGTCACTGGGGCAAACTTGATGTACCAGTCACAGTGGAAAAGAGCATATACCAGTCACACGGTGGGCACACGAATTACCAGCCACACTGTGGACAAACTTGTATGACCAGTCACACTGGGCAACATGTATGTACCAGTCCCCTGTGGATAATCTTATATATACCATTCACTGTGGGTAAACTTGTATGTACCAGTCATACTGTCAGCAAATACACTGTGGGCAAACTTGTAGTAACCGTCACATTGTGGGCAAGCTTGTAGTACCAGCCACACGTGGGCAAACTTGTATTTACCAGCCACACTGTGGGCAACTTTAATATACCAGCCACATTGTGGGCAACTTATATGTAACAATGACACTGTGACAAACTTTTATGTACCAGTCACTGTGTAAACTTCATGTACAAGCCACCCTGTGGGCAAATGTATATGTACTAGTCACACTGTGGGCAAACATATAAGTACCAGTCACACTGGGAGCAAACGTATATGTACCAGTCACACTATGTAACCTTTAATGTTACAGTCACTGTGGGCAAACTTATATGTACCAGTCACTGTGGGCAAACATGTAAGTAACAGTCCACGGTGGCAAACTTTTATGATCCAGTCACTGTGGGCAAATGTTGATGTACCAGTCATGGTGGGCAACATGTTGTACCAGTCAGTGCGAAAACAAGCATATCCCAGTCCCACAGTGGGCATACTTGAATGTACCAGCCACACTGTGGACAAACTTGTATGTACCAGTCCACCTGTGGGCAAACTTGTATGTACCGTCACACTGTGGGTAAACTTATGTATAAACCTCCAAAAGTAATAGGGAGATGCACACTATGTACTGTATATATGCTGAATGCTTTCGTGAATCACACACGTTTCGGGGAACACTATATCCCCTTCACACCTGAAGAAGGGGACATAGTGTTCCCCAAAACTTTGTGTGTGATTCACGAATAAAAGCATTCGCATATATACGTAGTGTGCTCTCCTTATTAATTTTTGGACATTTGCATTATATATGGTCCCAAATTAGAGGACCTTGGAGAGCTGCACCTACTAAATTTCTAATAAACCTGGTGTGCCTAGGGCCCTACAACCAGTGCGATTAAACTTATATGTACCAGTCACTGTGGGCAACTGTTATGTACCAGTCACACTGTGGCCAAACATGAATGCACCAGTCATACTGTGGGCAAACTGTATGTACCATCACACTGTGGGCAAACATGTATGTATCAGTCACTGTGGGCAAATTTGTATGTACCATGTCACTCTATGGGAAAACTTGTATGTAGCAGCACACTGTGGGAAAACGTGTAGGTATCAGTCACTGTGGGAAAACCTGTATGTACCAGTCACACTGAGGGCAACTTACATAGTAACATAGTAATTGAGGTTGAATAAACATACTGTACGTCCATCAAGTCCAACCTATTCACTTTTTTTTTTTTTACCCTACCTAAGTTGTCCAGAGGCAAAAAAAGAAAAACCAGCTAAAAAGGGGGGGGGGGAATTCCTTCCAAACGGCAATCAGAAAGTATCCCTGGATCAACCAGATCTATATGTATTAATACCAGTAATTCTAAATATTTTTTAGTTTTAGAAACTTATCCAGCCCATTTTTAAAGCTATTCAATAAACTTGCCATTACCACATCTGCTGGAAGACAGTTCCACAGTTTCACCGTTCTCACTGTAAAGACCTTTCCTAACCTGAAGATGAAACTTCTTTTCTTCCAACCTTAAGGATTTCCACGAGTCCTCTGATATGACCTATTATTGAACAATGCACCAGAGAGTTTATTGTATGGCCCATTAATATATTTGTATAAGGTTATCATATCCCACGCAAATGTCGCTTCTCCAATGTAAACAGCCCTAACTTATCTAATCTGTCTGCATATTTAAGCCCCTCTGTACCCCTATTAATTTAGTTGCCCTTCTCTGAACTGCTCCATTTCCAATATGTCCCTTTTGTATATGGGATTCCACCTGCACCACATATTCCAAATGAGGCCTTACAGTGCCTTGGAAAGAGGGAGAATAATATTTTTCTCTCTTGAATCTATTACTCTCTTTATACAGACAATATCTTGCTAGCTCTAGCCGTGGCTGTCTGGCATTGTTTGCTACAGCTAATACTATATAGTATAGTATTTGAGGTTGAATAAAGACATACATCCATCCAGTTCAACCCATCTAGCAATATCCTCATTTCCTGCCTAACTGTTGATCCAGAGGAAGCAAAAAAACCCACCAAATTAATAAGGGGAAAAAATTCCTTCCTGACTCCAAGTGGCAATCGGAAATTCCCTGGATCAACTCTACTTTATGTATCTACCAGTATTTGCAACCATTATAACAGATTAACAGAAGTGGCCCCAGTACAGAACCCTGAGGCACTCCGCTTAGAACTTTAGCCCACATAGATTTAGCTCCATTTACCACCACTCTCTGTTTGCAATCCAATAACCATTTCTCTATCCATGTAGAAATGTTTTCTTCTAGGCTAACAGTCCACAGTTTATACATTAGTCGCCTATGTGGCGCAGTATCAAAAGCTTTCGCAAAATCCAAGCATATCCACATCAACTGCTGTGCCTGAATCTAAATTCTTACTCGCTTCTTTATAAAACCAATTAAATTTGTCTGCATGATCTATTTCTCATAAATCCATGTGACTACTACTAATAAGATGAGTAGAGAGAATGATGACCGCACACATCCAATAGTGCAAAGGGTCCTTAACCCATTTATTCAAAGTGAAACAACCAAACGGATAACGTTTCGGGGGCCTAGCCACCCTTCATCAGATGTTGGTAACAAAGTGCAATACACAATTTATAACAAACAATGATCACACCCCCATTCCAGCTCCGCCTGTCCAGAGTAGGGAGTCCATGGGATTCCAGTATTCCCACCCCCATGTGTGCACATATGAATTGATGTGCAGAGTCCAGAAATGTTCATGTCAGGAAACAGTCTCAAGTCCAATAAAAATCCAATAGTAATCCAAAGGGAGCGTGAAGTGTCCCAAATAGTGGTGTAGGAAAGTGTGCCAAAATAAAAAGAAAACATATAACAACACAAACTTTGTGTTGTTATATGTTTTCTTTTTATTTTAAGTCCAAATGCATCACCTTACATTTATCAACATTGAATTTCATCTGCCATTAGCAGCCCATGTGATAATCTATCTAGATCCCCTTGCAACGATTGCACATCCTTGAAGTTTTTAATGGTCGACAAGTTTTGTGTCGTCAGCAAACACAGAAACCTTGCTGACAATACCCACTTCCAAATCATTAATAAATAGATTAAATAGAAGTGTGGGCAAACTTGTATGTACCAGTCAAACTTTGGGCAAATTTGTATGTACCAGTCACATTGCGGCACAATTAAATGTGCCAGTCACACTGTGAGCAAACATGTAAGTATCAGTCACTGTGGTCAAACTCGTATTACCAGTTACTCTATGGGCAAACTTGAATGTACCAGCCACTGTGGGAAAACTTGTAGTACCAGTCACTGTGGAAAAAATAGTATCAGTCACACTGTGGGTAAATTAAATGTGCCAGTCACACTGGTTAACATGTATGTACCAGTCAAACTTTGGGCAAACTTGTATGTACCATTCACACTGTGGGCAAACATACGAGCAAATGTATACTTTTGGTTTGGGCCAGAATTAACCCACAGGTAGAAACATTAGCCACAGAGTGCTTTTGCGGTTGTACAATATGGTGAAAACATAAACCACAGAGTAGCTGTGATACCAACAGTGTGCTTTATGGAGAGACATGAAATATTTTTGGTTACCAGACAGAAGGATGACCCAAACTTTAGTCAATGAGTAGCCGTTGTTAACTTAGTTACCATGAAAGATCAGCTGTAGGATAGCTTATCAGTCGTGATTATAGGGCCACACGCAACTGGTAAAATTAGCACACACTGGTTGGCCAAGGGTAAGAACCTTTAGTCCTGACATCAGCAATAGGGGTGCTGTCCTAAATGTGATCCACTTTATATTAATGAATGTCCAGCATCCACATTCTTATTGGAGAGTGGGTCCTTCTCTCCGTAACATCTCCCCCTGCTGCAACTGAGGTCCTCTATGAAAGGACACTGATGCTGGACGAAAGGGCCTCAATAGCATGCTGTGCCAAATCAAGCCAATGGCAAGTCTCACCACCCAGTAGTCCGATTGATCCTCAGTCTAAAGAGTCTACACTGGTCCTGAATCCAATGTAGTCAGTGACCTGGCAACTGAGGTATTGCCTGTTGGAGCTGCCGTACATGGCTCTGGCAACTGTGACTGGAAGAACAGCCTAAGATTGCCTCCAGCAATGCTTTTTCTATTGGGGACAGATGGCTGCTCTGCACTGTGATGCCCAGGCTCAAAGTATCATGGTTTCGTTGTCATCCTCTTCCAGTAGCTGCTGCAAAACAGCTATTGCCCTGTCAAGGATGCCGCACAGCGTGTGCATAAGGAGGATCACCAGAGGGATAGTATCCAAGATGGTGGCTTCATTATGGCTTACTATCCTGATGGCCTCCTCAAATGGCGCTAGCATACAGCAAGTATCTCAATTAGCAACCGTTGCCTGGGTAACAGGAAATACAGGTTCTCAGAGCTAGATCTATGGCCCGGTGTGGCTCCTAGCACAGAAGCTGTAACACTGCACCTTCTTACCTGGCAGAACAATAGGCTCTGGGGGTGAACAGGGGGTTAAGTATCACAAATGCCTGGTGTGATCACCAACTCCCCACTTGTGCCCGGCTGTGTTTCTGCTGACTAGCAGCATGACTCGTTGGGCTGTAAAAGACACATGCAGCCCCTGGCTGTGCAAGCACAAAGTAATTATAGCCAGGAACTTGCCACTGTGGTGTGCGAATGGCCACAACTCCCAAGAAACTGCACTGTCTACCAGGCTGAAGCAAGCTGCACTGCTAAGCTGGAGTGAGATGCTGTGCTTGGTGGTTACTGGTGGACAGTTTCTGCATCTGCTTTAACAACTGGGGAGAGAGACATGCCTTTTAGCAGACAATCCAGCAGCAGTATCAAGGAAGGAAGATGTGGTGCTGCCGTTCCTTGTCTGCTGCTCCCACAGGGCTCTGTGGTACAGCACCATATGCTTCCTCATAGATGAGGTGTCCATATTTTAGGTGGTCTTCCCCGGCTAATACGTTGCAGGCACAGACTGCAAACTACAACGATGTTGTCACCTAGAGCCCAGGTGAACAAGTCCCACACTCAACCACTGGAGCAGAGGGCACCTGCCGTCGTGGGGCACTGCCTCCACATGCACAGCTCTATGTGCGCTGCCTCGCCCTACCCAGTCCTGCCTCTGGGTTCAGGCTGTGCTCATGCTGTGAGTGTCTCCCTCAGATACTATCCTCCTCCCTACATGTGTCATCAATGGACATAATCATTCACTTTCACATCTTCAATACTGGAGGCTGTGTCACTAAATCAAAGCAGGAACTCACATCCTACATTAGTTCTCTGGCTGCTGTTTGACATCCTCAGTCTCCTGTCCTTCTGTGCACTGACCACTTTCTTCTTCCATCACAGGCGTCAGGAAGAACTGTATATCAATGCAAAGTTCCCCCTCAAGCACAATAGCGCCACACTATTGTGCAAAACAACTCCTGAACCTCTTGATAACAAAGATGCGGTCCATGTACTCTTGATAGAGTGAATTAGGGTCCATGCCCACAGTAGGAGCCACAGGGGAGGAAGAGCGCAGACAGGAGGAAGATGGCAGCCAGTTGAAAGCGCAGAATTGCAGTTTGCAAAATCTGGAGGACAACAGTATAGACATCCCTGCTACAAAACTACATTTCATTGAATGGACAGCTAGGAAAAATAAAATAGAGGTTACAGTAGTTTGGCTTCTTCAAGCCCCCAATTGTTCTCTATTACAATCAAGCCTAGGATCACTGGCATAACTACCGCCCCTGCCACCCCCAGACGGTGGTAGGCGCCGCCCACAAGCCCACTCTGCCCCATCAGCCGTTATTAAAACAGTTACGTCTCTGCCTACGATGATGTTTCTAGTTTCGCTGGATCTTAAATTATAGGCTTGATAAGTTACACTTCTTGTCTGTCCTGACTGTCTGAGTCTTTGCAGTCACATTATGTGCTGTGTAAGAAGCCCACCCCAAAAATCAATCTTTTCGGAAACTAGTTTAGATCAATATTATGAGCACTGCACTGTGTATTGATGTTGCTTCTTATGTTTCGGTATTAGGTCTTTCGGTGACCAATTGCTGCATCGGTGTGTTGTTTGGTTTAAAGCAGACAGGGATATGGTTTTTTGATTCTTCTTAATTTCACAGAGACCCCTGCTACATTGCGACGACCATGTTCTTTCTGTGTCTTGCTTTCCCCCTTCACTGTTGCTATTCATGTTCTTTTCTTTCTTTCTACACCTTTTGACAAAGGCCCAGTCCAGATATACCCATATGTAGCAGGGTCTCCAAGAAATCTTTCAAAAAACACTGTATCCCTGTCTGCATCATGAAGAAACCCAATACCAAGAAGAACGACATCATTTATGCAGTGCAGTGAAGAGTGCTCGGATTTGTATGTGGGGGAGACCAAACAGCACTGCACCAACGTATGGCCCACCAGAAGAGCCAATTCCTCGGGTCAGGACTCAGCCGTGTACCTGTATTTTAGGAAAAGCACATACTTCTAAAGTTGATCTAACTGAATACAACTGATTACCATGACCTGGATGAATGAGAACCTCACAAGCATTTCAGGCTATAGTGTTTATAGCTTTCAAATGTACTGTAGTATATACATGTTCCATCATTCAGCATGAGTAAATTTCTCAATAGCAAATCAATTTCATGTTTCTTTTTGATTTTTTTTAGCATGTAATATCAGTAGTTTTCTATGAAAATAGAGCACATTCAAACCAAGATTTTTCACTACAAATAATCCCCCAATCAACGATTAAACCTGCTGTTTCAATAGCTCTATATATTGCTGCCTCTTTTGCTTTCCTCCTCATCTCCTATCTCTCCCGCCTTCTTCCTTTGAAAAGATGTATTTGTTGCTGACATTTGAAAATTACAATGTTATGAGCCAGACTGTGACATGCAGCCTGTGTAAATATCTGAATGGCCCCAGCTGTGTCTCACACCACCCGCACATCCACCCCCTTAAGGCTGCATAGTAATGCTAGTACATTGTATCTGGCTTAGAAGAGGACAAGTGAAAAGAGATGACAAGCAATCAGATGTAGAATGTGAAATTTAAAAGACAACTCCACCTCATAAGGACATCTTTAGTAAGAATGGCCTTTAAAATGTGTTGATAGATACTTCTTTGTCCTCTGGAATCATTACTGTATGCCTGCTATGCTTCTGGATGCTTTGTGGAAACAATTAAGTGACCTGTTTCTGGGCTTGAGCATGCTCAGATGAGGCAGCTAGGGGATTAGCATTCAGTCATTGGCTGTGTGTCAACTGTCAAATCCATAACTGACAGTTACTAACTGGAAGAACCAGGAAGCAGAAATGGGCAACAGGACATTGTGCGATTTCAGGTTAGACTATATATTTCACATTTCAAACTATTACAGTTTAGGGTTTTGTTAAAGTTTTCATTTGAGGGCTGGACTTGCACTTTAAAGGGTTGATGTTTTGATATATCTGATGATTTTGACCTTTTTTAGGCTGAATGTCAACTATTCGGACATCGATCCTGTGGTCAGCATAATATAGGTTGTGCCACAATTAACTGATAAATATGGATAAGATCAGTACATTTGTCTATAAATTAGTGGAAATTGATGGATTCGTATTGGAATTTGTGCAATTTTTTTGTAAAAAGTTATTTACAAATCAACATCATTTTGCCACGGGCTCATTCATAAGTAGTGCAAATGTTGCCTTAATCTGCAGAAACCAATCAGATGTTATCAAATGTTTTACAACTGTATGAGACCATTGAAAGGTTCAAGGTCAATTCTAAAAATAGTCATCACTGGGACCTGCTTTTTTGTTGTTTTTTTTTTATAGTTAAGTGACTGAATTTACAACAGACAGCAGTTTAGGATTAATATAATGAATCTCCTACAACAAATGAAAGAATACAAGATTGATGGCCAAATCAATGATAATCATTATCTGAAATACTGTGCTGGAATCTCAATGTTTCAGTTTAATTGTCCACATTGAGAGACTTGCCATGTAATGACACATAGGAATTTCATAACACAGGGATTTTATACAAATGTTACAGGGAATTACAGGTGCAATATGCTGTAGATCACTTAACACTGCTTATGAAGATTCTCATTTATCCAGGTTGTATTCAGTTAGATCAACTGGATTTAAAGTTTAGATCTTGAAGACGTTCGCTAGTCATCCGACTGGCTTTCTAATTCAGAATGACTTGTACAGAATCTGTGGCAATTAAGTACCCTGAAATGTCCAATTAGCATATCACAGACATGTGTTAGTGACCTTCTGAATGCAAGGTGTGGATGCATTGAGGCTAAGAGGTGTTATAGGAACTGCCCAGGGTAAGGAATCAAAACAACATTGTACATGGCAAACAGTACTTAATTGCCAACAGATTCATTTTGAATTGAGAAAGCCAGTTGGATGACTAGCAATACACCTTCAAGAACTAAACTTTAAGTCAGTTGATCTAAAATACAACAGATATCACTTACGACTGACATTAAGAAAATTGCTATGCATATGGGCCACTAAATGATTATTACTCAAATGTGAGTAAGTACAAGTTTTGGGGAGCAACACCAAATGAATCAGCAGTCTCTGCTCCCTTATGATCACCTTCAATAATGTTTATGGTGGCAGAAATCTGCCAATCGAACCGATTGCCTCATGAAATATGACGCGTGGTATAGCATTTGGCAGAGCAGTTGTAAATTTAACTGTCCCTTTTCACAAGGAAGAATTCATCCTGTCACAATTTTCTTAGTGGATTATATTGCTCTTTACCACAGCAATGTGTACCTCTGAACTATGGCTATATGTACCAGCCACACTGTGAGCAAACTTGTATGTACCAGCCACACTGTGGGCAAACGTGTATGTACCAGTCACACTGTGGGCCAACATGTATGTACCAGTCACACTGTGGATAAACTTATATGTACCCATTCACTGTGGGTAAACTTGTATGTACCAGTCATACTGTGGGCAAACTTTTAAACACCAGTAATACTGTGGGCAAATTTGTAAGTAATAGTCACACTGTAGGCAAACTTGTAAGTAACAGTCACATTGTGGGCAAACTTGTATGTACCAGCCACACTGTGAGCAAACTTGTATGTACCAGCCACACTGTAGGCAAACTTGTATGTACCAATCACACTGTGGGAAAACTTTTATGTACCAGTCACTGGGTAAACGTGTATGTTCAAGCCACACTGTGGGCAAATGTATATGTACTAGGCATACTGTGGGCAAATGTATATGTACCAGTCACACTGTGGCCAAACTTTAATGTTCCAGTCACTGTGGGCAAACATGTATGTACTAGTCACTGTGGGCAAACTTGTATGTACCAGTCATACTGTGGGCAAACTTGTAAGGAACAGTCACACTGTGGGCAAACATTTATGATCCAGTCACTGGGGGCAAATTTGTATGTACCAGTCACGGTGGGCAAACTTGTATGTACCAGTCACAGTGGGAAAAGAAGCATATACCAGTCACACGGTGGGCACACGAATATACCAGCCACACTGTGGACAAACTTGTATGTACCAGTCACACTGGGCCAACATGTATGTACCAGTCACACTGTGGATAATCTTATATATACCATTCACTGTGGGTAAACTTGTATGTACCAGTCATACTGTCAGCAAATACACTGTGGGCAAACTTGTAAGTAACCGTCACATTGTGGGCAAGCTTGTATGTACCAGCCACACTGTGGGCAAACTTGTATTTACCAGCCACACTGTGGGCAAACTTTAATATACCAGCCACATTGTGGGCAAACTTATATGTAACAATGACACTGTGAGCAAACTTTTATGTACCAGTCACTGTGGGTAAACTTGCATGTACAAGCCACACTGTGGGCAAATGTATATGTACTAGTCACACTGTGGGCAAACATATAAGTACCAGTCACACTGGGAGCAAACGTATATGTACCAGTCACACTATGTAACCTTTAATGTTACAGTCACTGTGGGCAAACTTATATGTACCAGTCACTGTGGGCAAACATGTAAGTAACAGTCGCACTGTGGGCAAACTTTTATGATCCAGTCACTGTGGGCAAATTTGTATGTACCAGTCATGGTGGGCAAACATGTATGTACCAGTCAGTGCGAAAACAAGCATATACCAGTCACACAGTGGGCATACTTGAATGTACCAGCCACACTGTGGACAAACTTGTATGTACCAGTCACACTGTGGGCAAACTTGTATGTACCAGTCACACTGTGGGTAAACTTATGTATAAACCTCCAAAAAGTAATAGGGAGATGCACACTATGTACTGTATATATGCTGAATGCTTTCGTGAATCACACACGTTTCGGGGAACACTATATCCCCTTCACACCTGAAGAAGGGGACATAGTGTTCCCCAAAACTTTGTGTGTGATTCACGAATAAAAGCATTCAGCATATATACGTAGTGTGCATCTCCTTATTAATTTTTGGACATTTGCATTATATATGGTCCCAAATTAGAGGACCTTGGAGAGCTGCACCTACTAAATTTCTAATAAACCTGGTGTGCCTAGGGCCCTACAACCAGTGCGATTAAACTTATATGTACCAGTCACTGTGGGCAAACTGTTATGTACCAGTCACACTGTGGCCAAACATGAATGCACCAGTCATACTGTGGGCAAACTTGTATGTACCAGTCACACTGTGGGCAAACATGTATGTATCAGTCACTGTGGGCAAATTTGTATGTACCAGTCACTCTATGGGAAAACTTGTATGTAGCAGGCACACTGTGGGAAAACGTGTAGGTATCAGTCACTGTGGGAAAACCTGTATGTACCAGTCACACTGAGGGCAACTTACATAGTAACATAGTAATTGAGGTTGAATAAAGACATACTGTACGTCCATCAAGTCCAACCTATTCACTTTTTTTTTTTTTACCCTACCTAAGTTGATCCAGAGGCAAAAAAAAGAAAAACCAGCTAAAAAGGGGGGGGGGGGAATTCCTTCCAAACGGCAATCAGAAAGTATCCCTGGATCAACCAGATCTATATGTATTAATACCAGTAATTCTAAATATTTTTTAGTTTTAGAAACTTATCCAGCCCATTTTTAAAGCTATTCAATAAACTTGCCATTACCACATCTGCTGGAAGACAGTTCCACAGTTTCACCGTTCTCACTGTAAAGAAACCTTTCCTAACCTGAAGATGAAACTTCTTTTCTTCCAACCTTAAAGGATTTCCACGAGTCCTCTGATATGACCTATTAGTGAACAATGCACCAGAGAGTTTATTGTATGGCCCATTAATATATTTGTATAAGGTTATCATATCCCCACGCAAATGTCGCTTCTCCAATGTAAACAGCCCTAACTTATCTAATCTGTCTGCATATTTAAGCCCCTCTGTACCCCTTATTAATTTAGTTGCCCTTCTCTGAACTGCTTCCATTTCCAATATGTCCCTTTTGTATATGGGATTCCAAAACTGCACCACATATTCCAAATGAGGCCTTACCAGTGCCTTGGAAAGAGGGAGAATAATATTTTTCTCTCTTGAATCTATTACTCTCTTTATACAAGACAATATCTTGCTAGCTCTAGCCGTGGCTGTCTGGCATTGTTTGCTACAGCTAATACTATATAGTATAGTATTTGAGGTTGAATAAAGACATACATCCATCCAGTTCAACCCATCTAGCAATATCCTCATTTCCTGCCTAACTGTTGATCCAGAGGAAGGCAAAAAAAACCCACCAAATTAATGAAAGGGGAAAAAATTCCTTCCTGACTCCAAGTGGCAATCGGAAATTTCCCTGGATCAACTCTACTTTATGTATCAATACCAGTAATTTGCAAGCCATTTATAAACAGATTAAACAGAAGTGGCCCCAGTACAGAACCCTGAGGCACTCCGCTTAGAACTTTAGCCCACATAGATTTAGCTCCATTTACCACCACTCTCTGTTTGCAATCCAATAACCATTTCTCTATCCATGTAGAAATGTTTTCTTCTAGGCTAACAGTCCACAGTTTATACATTAGTCGCCTATGTGGCGCAGTATCAAAAGCTTTCGCAAAATCCAAGCATACCACATCAACTGCTGTGCCTGAATCTAAATTCTTACTCGCTTCTTTATAAAAACCAATTAAATTTGTCTGGCATGATCTATTTCTCATAAATCCATGCTGACTACTACTAATAAGATGAGTAGAGAGAATGATGACCGCACACATCCAATAGTGCAAAGGGTCCTTAACCCATTTATTCAAAGTGAAACAACCAAACGGATAACGTTTCGGGGGGCCTAGCCACCCTTCATCAGATGTTGGTAACAAAGTGCAATACACAATTTATAACAAACAATGATCACACCCCCATTCCAGGCTCCGCCTGTCCAGAGTAGGGAGTCCAATGGGATTCCAGTATTCCCACCCCCATGTGTGCACATATGAATTGATGTGCAGAGTCCAGAAATGTTCATGTCAGGAAACAGTCTCAAGTCCAATAAAAATCCAATAGTAATCCAAAGGGAGCGTGAAGTGTCCCAAATAGTGGTGTAGGAAAGTGTGCCAAAATAAAAAGAAAACATATAACAACACAAACTTTGTGTTGTTATATGTTTTCTTTTTATTTTAAGTCCAAAATGCATCACCTTACATTTATCAACATTGAATTTCATCTGCCACTTAGCAGCCCAATGTGATAATCTATCTAGATCCCCTTGCAACGATTGCACATCCTCTGAAGTTTTTAATGGTCGACAAAGTTTTGTGTCGTCAGCAAACACAGAAACCTTGCTGACAATACCCACTTCCAAATCATTAATAAATAGATTAAATAGAAGTGTGGGCAAACTTGTATGTACCAGTCAAACTTTGGGCAAATTTGTATGTACCAGTCACATTGCGGACAAATTAAATGTGCCAGTCACACTGTGAGCAAACATGTAAGTATCAGTCACTGTGGTCAAACTCGTATGTACCAGTTACTCTATGGGCAAACTTGAATGTACCAGCCACTGTGGGAAAACTTGTATGTACCAGTCACTGTGGGAAAAAATATGTATCAGTCACACTGTGGGTAAATTAAATGTGCCAGTCACACTGGTTAAACATGTATGTACCAGTCAAACTTTGGGCAAACTTGTATGTACCATTCACACTGTGGGCAAACATACGAGCAAATGTATACTTTTGGTTTGGGCCAGAATTAACCCACAGGTAGAAACATTAGCCACAGAGTAGCTTTTGCGGTTGTACAATATGGTGAAAACATAAACCACAGAGTAGCTGTGATACCACAAGTGTGCTTTATGGAGAGACATGGAAATATTTTTGGTTAGGCCAGACAGGAAGGATTGACCCAAACTTTAGTCAATGAGTAGCCGTTGTTAACTTAGTTACCATGAAAGATCAGCTGTAGGATAGCTTAATCAGTCGTGATTATAGGGCCACACGCAACTGGTAAAATTAGCACACACTGGGTTGGCCAAGGGTAAGAGACCTTTAGTCACTGACATCAGCAATAGGGGTGCTGTCCTGAAATGTGATCCACATTTATATTAATGAATGTCCAGCATCCACATTCTTATTGGAGAGATGGGTCCTTCTCTCCGTAACATCTCCCCCTGCTGCAACTGAAGGTCCTCTATGAAAGGACACTGGATGCTGGGACGAAAGGGCCTCAATAGCATGCTGTGCCAAATCAAGCCAGATGGCAAGTCTCACCACCCAGTAGTCCGATTGATCCTCAGTCTATAAAGAGTCTACACTGGTCCTGAATCCAATGTAGTCAGTGACCTGGCAACTGAGGTATTGCCTGTTGGAGCTGCCAGTACATGGCTCTGGCAACTGTGACTGGAAGAACAGCCTAAAGTTGCCTCCAGCAATGCTTTTTCTATTGGGGACAGATGGCTGCTCTGCACTGTGATGCCCAGGCTCAGAAAGTATCATGGTTTCGTTGTCATCCTCTTCCAGTAGCTGCTGCTAAACAGCTATTGCCCTGTCAAGGATGCCGCACAGCGTGTGCATAAGGAGGATCACCAGAGGGATAGTATCCAAGATGGTGGCTTCATTATGGCTTACTATCCTGATGGCCTCCTCAAATGGCGCTAGCATACAGCAAGTATCTCTAATTAGCAACCGTTGCCTGGGTAACAGGAAATACAGGTTCTCAGAGCTAGATCTATGGCCCGGTGTGGCTCCTAGCACAGAAGCTGTAACACTGCACCTTCTTACCTGGCAGGAACAATAGGCTCTGGGGGTGAAACAGGGGGTTAAGTATCACAAATGCCTGGTGGTATCACCAACTCCCCACTTGTGCCCCGTGCTGTGTTTCTGCTGACTAGCAGCATGACTCGTTGGGCTGTAAAAGACACATGCAGCCCCTGGCTGTGCAAAGCACAAAGTAATTATAGCCAGGAACTTGCCACTGTGGTGTGCGAATGGCCACAAACTCCCAAGAAACTGCACTGTCTACCAGGCTGAAGGCAAGCTGCACTGCTAAGCTGGAAGTGAGATGCTGTGCTTGGTGGTTACTGGTGGACAGTTTCTGCATCTGCTTTAACAACTGGGGAAGAGAGACATGCCTTTTAGCAGACAATCCAGCAGCAGTATCAAGGAAGGAAGATGTGGGTGCTGCCCGTTCCTTGTCTGCTGCTCCCACAGGGCTCTGTGGTACAGCACCATATGCTTCCTCATAGATGAGGTGTCCATATTTTAGGTGGTCTTCCCACGGCTAATACGTTGCAGGCACAGACTGCAAACTACAACGATGTTGTCACCTAGAGCCCAGGTGAACAAGTCCCACACTCAACCACTGGAGCAGAGGGCACCTGCCGTCGTGGGGCACTGCCTCCACATGCACAGCTCTATGTGCGCTGCCTCTGCCCCTGACCCCAGTCCTGCCTCTGGGTTCAGGCTTGTGCTCATGCTGTGAGTGCTCTCCCTCAGATACTATCCTCCTCTCCTACATGTGTCATCAATGGACATAATCATTCACTTTCACATCTTCAATACTGGAGGCTGTGTCACTAAAATCAGAAGCAGGAACCTCACATCCTACATTAGTTCTCTGGCTGCTGTTTGACATCCTCAGTCTCCTGTCCTTCTGTGCACTGACCACTTTCTTCTTCCATCACAGGCGTCAGGAAGAACTGTATATCAATGCAAAGTTCCCCCTCAAGCACAATAGCGCCACACATATTGTGCAAAAACAACTCCTGAACCTCTTGATACACAAAGATGCGGTCCATGTACTCTTGATAGAGTGAATTAGGGTCCATGCCCACAGTAGGAGCCACAGGGGAGGAAGAAGCAGACAGGGGAGGAAGATGGCAGCCAGTGAAAGCGCAGAATTGCAGTTTGCAAAAATCTGGAGGACAACAGTATAGACATCCCTGCTACAAAACTACATTTCATTGAATAGGACAGCTAGGAAAAATAAAATAGAGGTTATACAGTAGTTTGGCTCTTTCAAGCCCCCAATTGTTCTCTATTACAATCAAGCCTAGGATCACTGGCATAACTACCGCCCCTGCCACCCCCAGACGGTGGTAGGGCCCGCCACAAGCCCACTCTGCCCCGATCAGCCGTTATTAAACAGTTACGTCTCTGCCTACGATGATGTTTCTAGTTTCGCTGGATCTTAAATTATAGGCTTGTAAAGTTACACTTCTTTGTCTGTCCTGACTGTCTGAGTCTTTGGCAGTCACATTATGTGCTGTGTAAGAAGCCCCACCCCCAAAAAAATCAATCTTTTCGGAAACTAGTTTAGATCAATATTATGAGCACTGCACTGTGTATATGATGTTGCTCTTCTTATGTTTCGGTATTAGGTCTTTCGGATGTACCAATTGCTGCATCGGTGTGTTGTTTGGTTTAAAGCAGACAGGGATATGGTGTTTTGATTCTTCTTAATTTCACAGAGACCCCTGCTACATATGCGACGACCATGTTCTTTCTTGTGTCTTGCTTTCCCCCTTCACTGTTGCTATTCATGTTCTTTTCTTTCTTTCTACACCTTTTGACAAAGGCCCAGTCCAGATATACCCATATGTAGCAGGGGTCTCCAAGAAATCTTTCAAAAAAACACTGTATCCCTGTCTGCATCATGAAAGACCCAATACCAAAGAAGAACGACATCATTTATGCAGTGCAGTGAAGAGTGCTCGGATTTGTATGTGGGGGAGACCAAACAGCAACTGCACCAACGTATGGCCCAGCACAGAAGAGCCAATTCCTCGGGTCAGGACTCAGCCGTGTACCTGTATTTTAAGGAAAAAGCACATACCTTCTAAAGTTGATCTAACTGAATACAACTGATATACCATGACCTGGATGAATGAGAACCTTCACAAGCATTTCATGCTATAGTGTTTATAGCTTTCAAAATGTACTGTAGTATATACATGTTCCATCATTCAGCATGAGTAAATTTCTCAATAGCAAATCAATTTCATGTTTCTGGATTTTTTTTAGCATTGTAATATTCAGTAGTTTTCTATGAAAATAGAAGCACATTCAAACCAAGATTTTTCACTACAAATAATCCCAGCAATCAACAAGATTAAACCTGCTGTTTCAATAGCTCTATATATTGGCTGCCTCTTTTTGCTTTCCCTCTCATCTCCTATCTCTCCCGCCTTCTTCCTTTGAAAAGATGTAATTTGTTGCTGACATTTGAAAAATTACAATGTTATGAGCCAGACTGTGACATGCAGCCTGTGTAAATATCTGGAAATGGCCCCAGCTGTGTCTCACACCACCCGCACATCCACCCCCTTAAGGCTGCATAGTAATGCTAGTACATTGTATCTGGCTTAGAAGAGGACAAAGTGAAAAGAGATGACAAGCAATCAGATGGTAGAATGTGAAATTTAAAAGACAACTCCACCCTCATAAGGACATCTTTTAGTAAGAATGGCCTTTTTAAAAATGTGTTGATAGATACTTCTTTGTCCTCTGGAATCATTACTGTATGCCTGCTATGCTTCTGGATGCTTTGTGGAAACAATTAAGTGACCTGTTTCTGGGCTTGAGCATGCTCAGATGAGGCAGCTAGGGGATTAGCATTCAGTCATTGGCTGTGATGTCAACTGTCAAATCCATAACTGACAGTTACTAACTGGAAGAACCAGGAAGCAGAAATGGGCAACAGGACATTGTGCAAGATTTCAGGTTAGACTTATATATTTCACATTTCAAACTATTACAGTTTAGGGTTTTGTATATAAGTTTTCATTTGAGGGCTGGACTTGCACTTTAAAGGGTTGATGTTTTGATATATCTGATTGATTTTGACCTTTTTTAGGCTGAAATAGTCAACTATTCGGACATCGATCCTGTGGTCAGCATGAAATATAGGTTGTGCCACAATTAACTGATAAATATAGGTATAGATCAGTACATTTGTCTATAAATTAGTGGAAATTGATGGATTCGTATTGGAATTTGTGGCAATTTTTTTGTAAAAAGTTATTTACAAATCAACATCATTTTGCCACGGGCCTCATTCAATAAGTAGTGCAAAATGTTGCCTTAATCTGCAGAAACCAATCAGATGTTATCAAATGTTTTACAACTGTATGAGACCATTAGAAAGGTTCAAGGTCAATTCTAAAAATAGTCATCACTGGGACCTGCTTTTTTGTTGTTTTTTTTTTATAGTTAAGTGACTGAATTTACAACAGACAGCAGTTTAGGATTAATATAATGAATCTCCTACAACAAAATGAAAGAATACAAGATTGATGGCAAAATCAATGATAATCATTATCTGAAATACTGTGCTGGAAATCTCAATGTTTCAGTTTAATTTGTCCACATTGAGAGACTTGCCATGTAATGACACATAGGAATTTCATAACACAGGGATTTTATACAAATGTTACAGGGAATTACAGGTGCAATATGCTGTAGATCACTTAACACTGCTTATGAAGATTCTCATTTATCCAGGTTGTATTCAGTTAGATCAACTGGATTTAAAGTTTAGATCTTGAAGACGTTCGCTAGTCATCCGACTGGCTTTCTCAATTCAGAATGACTTGTACAAGAATCTGTGGCAATTAAGTACCCTGAAATGTCCCAATTAGCATATCACAGACATGTGTTAGTGACCTTCTGAATGCAAGGTGTGGATGCATTGAGGCTAAGAGGTGTTATAGGAACTGCCCAGGGTAAGGAATCAAAACAACATTGTACATGGCAAACAGTACTTAATTGCCAACAGATTCATTTTGAATTGAGAAAGCCAGTTGGATGACTAGCAATACACCTTCAAGAACTAAACTTTAAGTCCAGTTGATCTAAAATACAACAGATATCACTTACGACTGACATTAAGAAAATTGCTATGCATATGGGCCACATAAATGATTATTTACTCAAATGTGAGTAAAGTACAAGTTTGGGGAGCAACACCAAATGAGATCAGCAGTCTCTGCATCCCTTATGATCACCTTCAATGAATGTTTATGGTGGCAGAAATCTGCCAATCGAACCGATTGCCTCATGAAATATGACCGCTGGTATAGCATTTAGGCAGAGCAGTTGTAAATTTAACTTGCCCTTTTCACAAGGAAGAATTCATCCTGTCACAATTTTCTTAGTGGAGTATATTGCTCTTTACCACAGCAATAGTGTACCTCTGAACTATGGGGCATATTTATAAACGTCTGTTAACTTTTCACCTCTGGGTTTCCTGCCTTTTTCGCCAAAATCGATTTATAAAAAGGTGAAACCCGGCGGCGAAAACTTAGCGCCTCATTAACATCGCATCAGTTACCGCTCGCTTCTCTATATAAAGCGCCAGTAACTGTGCTTTGGCGTTAATCTTAGACGTTTCAATTCGGCAACTTTAAAAGACGCCCAAGGTTTCAATCTGTGGGACCCCCAACAAAGGCACTTCTCAGTGCCGCAAGAGCCGGGGGGTTCCGGTACAGGCTGCAGGACCCCCTAAGCCCCAAAGGGCCCTTCTCAGGACCACAAAGGTACTTGTAAGTGCCGCAAGGGCCCTTATAAGGGCTGTGGAAGGGGGTCCCAGTTCGAGCTGCGGGACCCCTTAAGCCCCAAAGGGCCCTTCTCAGGGCCGCAAGGGCACTTATCAGTGCGGCAAGGGCCCTTATAAAGGCTGGGGAAGGAGGGTCCTGGTTTGAACGGCGGGACCCCCTAAGCCCCAAAAAGCTTTTCTCAGTGCCCCCTCAGTGTCCCTCCACCACCCCCAGCTGGCCCCTCCCTTCCCCTCCCCGCTAGCATACAGAACGGGGCTGCTGGGAAGCGGTTTTGCAGTGGGTGGTCTTCACCACGGGGAACGAGGGTGGGGTGGGCGTACACCTCTCCCTCTGTGGCGGTGGATATGACTACCCACGGATCGATTCTTTCCCAGAAGCTCCTCCCAGCCCCCTTCTCTGTACGTTGGGTTTGAGCTCTCTTCGCCGCGATACTGTGCTGTGCACTTAGTACAGTATCATCGCAAATAGAGCTCAAATTACCGCCACACATCGCTGTGGTAATGCTTTTCACCATGATGTTGGTCGCCTTTATAAATATGGTGAAAATAACAATTTTACCACGGCGATGTGCGGCCGTAATAACGGACGTTTATAAATATGCCCCTATGAGTGGGAAGAGAGTAGGACATACGTGTGGCCTATTCATGCCCCACCCATGCTCCTGTAATGACCTGTCTTATCCCAGAATGCCAAGGCACCACCCTCAGAACAACCAAGCCTACAAGAAAAGGCTTACAGGCAGATTTACACTGAGACTCAGCACTCTTTTATGGAATTAGTTGTGCTAACCATTTCATCTTCCTTACACCGTCTGCAGAAGGCCCGTACAGCCAGCGCATCAAATTTTAATATGCAATTTGCGCTACTTATAGTGTGATTATTTAACACCATTTAACACCTATCGGGATTTACCCAATATTCGCATATTGAATGGTATGGTATGGTGTATACAATAGTTCTTTGTGCCACATTGCCCTTTGCACAGTTATGGCGATTTGACCTTTTCCCAAAAATTGTAAAATTATTGAACAGCAAATTTAGTTTCAAATTTACAAATCTAATTTATTTACATAAGCCTAGTATGTGTTTTTCTGTACAAAGTATTGCCCTCCTCTAGCAATTAGAGTGTTTTGCGTAATGACAGCCTGCAGCAAATGCTCTGGAAACCTCTTCATCGTGTTCTAATTCTTATTGCAGAACATTATGATTTAAAAGAATGCATTGTATGTAAAATCAAGCAGCACTGTATATTTTGGTAGGTGCACTGGGTCCATTTCAATTTTGATTGTGCATAGTTGGCATTTTTGGTGCAAAATGAGCATTTGTCAGGTGTATTTTAGCTTTTGAATAGTTTTACTCAAGACAAATGTAATCTGATCCAAAGTTTGTTATACAAAGTATTTCTCTCCCCTTAGCAACCTGCTTAGTAACCACCGGAAGTCTATGATAAGTTTGCACCAACATAAACCAGTTCAAACTTACATACACTACAGTATAGTGACAAGTATTGGGATGGCTGCATTAACACACATAAACACTGATGACATCCTTTTCTTAAGCTGGGTACACACAGTACAGATCATTCAAAGATGACAGACAGGTGCAGATCCTGTCTGTCATCTTTCAAAGATCTGCATACACACAGTCCTGAGCGTTCTTACTATGAACATCATAGGGAGAACGCTCAGGACTGTGAGTTTACCTCGGCCGCGTCAGTCTAGCGCGGCAGACAGAAATTTTTGGTCTTTCCAAAAGAGCCAATCGTTCGGCGGCCGCACGCTCGTTCGGGAAATGAAAGTACACACAGTACCGATACCATTGGATCCAGCTTTATCGTTACTGTGTACTGGAGTTTGCCCATTCTTCTAAAAAAGCATTTGTGAGGTCAGGGACTGGTGTTGAATAAGAAGGCCTGGCTTGCAGTTTCTGATCTAATTCATCCCAATGGACCTTTATGGGCCTAGCCTTGTGCACTGGTGCGCAGTCATATTGAAACAGGAAGGAGCCATCCCCAAACTGTTCCCACGAAGTTAGGAGCATTAAATATCTAATGGTAATGGCCCTTGGTAATGTAAGGCTTGGATGCAGCTGCTCAGTCATGGAAACCCATTTCTTGAAGCTCTCTACGCATTGTTCTTGAGGTTATCTGAAGTCTGGAGGTCTGTATGCAGAAAGTTGTTGACCTCTGATTTTTGTTGTGGCCTACTACTTTGTGGAGAGTTTCTATCCTTTGTATAGTATATATAAAAGAGAGAAATTCATAGAAATTCAGCAGTAATCATGTCTCTAGCTGGGGAAAAGGGCAATTGATGCATTTCTTCATTCTTTTGAAAGATTATTAATAAATATAGATTTAAATATTTATATCAGATCAACGCATGAGTTTCATTTAGAGGGTTCCTATACAAATTTAAAAACCGTGAGGGCACCCACTACAAAATTAGTGGAAAGCCATGTGTTATGGTAAATTATATAATATATGTGAGCTAACAATTTATACCTATCATTTTTATGACACCGATAAAGGATGCAATCAGCTGTTTGATTTCTATAAAGCTGTGACCTTCCTCTTATTTCCTTAACCATTTGACAAGGCCTGACTGTGCATAAATTGAAGGGCATGTAAGGACTATTTACAGGTCTTTGAATTCAAACTGTATTAACTGGTTTACAATGTGGTACTATGCAAAGACTTTGCACTGTATAAATTGACCTGTACATGTTAAAAAGGCTTCTATCTTGCTTATGTCAGTGCTAGTGAAAAAATTTAACTAAAATTTGTAAACACCCGAGTAATACCCAGTACATCTATAGGGACCAGCAAGCATGTACCCAGATGCAGTCAATATATACAGTATGTGAAGTGCGGTTCGTTCCATCAGTATAATTTCTCCGTGTTATATGTAGTCAGCATTGTTAGACCTGGGGATTTGGAGCCTGTATTGGGGTGGATAGTTCTTTGGAGTATTGCTTACATTGCTGTGTATGGACACTTATATAGATAGCCACTTTGAACAGTTGTACATAGAAATTACATATATTACACGTTACTAATAGATTTATAATGTTTTATTGGTGCTTCACCTTTTTTTCCCCTTTGTGTTCTGTTTTTCTAGTGCCTGACTACACTTTTCTGTTTGATGTTTCCTTCTTTATGCTTGTGAAGGTTCTCATTCATCCAGGTCATGGTATATCTGTTGTATTCATTTAGATCAACTGGACTTAAAGTTAGTTCTAGAAGACGTTTCGCTAGTCATCCGACTGGCTTTATCAATTCAGAATGACTTGTACAAGAATCTGTTGGCACAGACCCTTAACAGTCCCAATTAGCATATGAAAGCCAGGTGTTAGGGACCTTCTGAATGCAAAGTGTGGATGCATTAAGGATGCATTAAGGGGTGTTTTTGAAACTGTCCAGGGTAAGGTGTCAAAACAGCATTATACATGGCATACAGTCTGTGTTTAACCCCCTCACCTCTATTCAGGTTTGATTTCTTTATTTTCACATAAATGTCCTTTTTCCTTAAGATGCAGGTATACGCCTGAGTACTGACTCAAGGAATTGGCTCTTCTGTGGTGGGCCATACGTTGGTGCAGTAATCAGTGCAGTAATCAGTGGCATAACTAGGAATCACTGGGCCCCCCTAGCAAAACTATGATGGGCCCCCTATCCATGCTTCATCCACAGTGGTTCTGGCTCCAGGCCCCCCTTGCAGTTCCTCCTTCTGCTCCCCTGTAGTTACGCCCTTGGTGCAGTTGCTGTTTGGTCTCCCCCACATACAAATCAGAGTACTCTTCACTGCACTGCACAGCGTATATGATGTCGCTTTTCTTGTGTTTTGGTATTGGGTCTTTTGAATGTACCAATTGCTGCCTCAGTGTGTTGTTTGGTTTAAGCAGACCAGGATACAGTGTTTTTTGAAATTCTTCTCCTGCTGCATATGGGTTGACCAAATTCTTTCTCCTGTCTTGCTTTCTCCCTTCACTGTTAGTTCTTTTCTTTCCTTCTACTTCTTTTGACAAAGGCCCAGTCTGGATATCCACAAGTTTTAAGGGCTCTTCTGTGATAATTAATTTCTTTTGCCTTTGCCTCTGAGGTAGTGGAAATGTTCTCTGCTCTGTGTTGGAGGGTTCTGATAACACCCAATGTGTGATCTAAAGGGTGGTGGGAGTCAAACATTAAATACTGGTCTGTATGGGCTGGTTTTCTGTAAACTTCTACTTCCAGTTTACCATTCTCTCGGATTTCTCCCAAGCAGTCACAACCAAGCAGGTGTCATCCACGTATCTGAACCACTGACTGGGTGCTATGCCCTTAAAGGTATTAAGCTCCTGTGTTTCCACTTCCTCCATGTAAAGGTTTGCCACAATGTGTAAAACTGGAGATCCCATAGCACATCCATGTTTTTGCTTATAGAACTTACCCCTGTATTTGAAATAGGTGGTATTCAGGCACAAGTCCAGTAGGGAACACACCTGTTCTGGGTAAAGATCTGTTCTGCTTATAAGGGTGCTGTCTTGGTCTAGCTGTTTTCTCACCATATCAACAGCCTCCTTGGTGGGTATACAGGTGAAGAGAGGTGTCACACCATAGGACACCATAGTTTCATCTACATCTTTTTCTTTCTTTACCTATTTATATATTTACCTATATTAATTTGAGTTTTTGTAATATGTCCTCTTTTAAAGAATAAATTAATTTGGTTGGTTTCAATGGTGTTTTCATTATAAAATGATAGGCAAACATTAACAACAAATATATTGACTTGTATTTATTTACCTTTCTTCCTAATGCCACCAGGTGTATTTCCTATTTAAATTGTGTATTTATTCCTATGCTTTTGTTTTGGCTGTTGGCTATTTCTTTCATCATCATTCATGTCCCACAATATAGGGTTCTGTGTTTGATTGTGGGTAAGGCAAAATTGCAAAGAAATATTTTAATAAAGATGTAATTAAGAAATAAGGATAAAATTAAATAAAAGGGAGACCAGAAACTTTTGGAACAGAGTACAACCTCAGCAAAGGTACTATGTAGTCCTAGAGTATTAAAGGGGAACTATGATAAAAATAAAGGACTTTATATATAATATTCAAATGAATATTTAAATATTTGTTATAAAAAAAAAGTACAATGGATTAAGAAACGCATTTTAAATTTACATAGGAAAGCAAATTTTACTTCAAACAAATCACTTTTAGCTCATATATTGGGGCGATGTATTGTCATGCAATGACCCTGGAAAGGGTCATATCTATTAATGTTTTACAGCAAAATCCTAGTCTCTAGTATGTTATGTGAATATACAGTTTGCATGTTATTCTATTAATGTTTATTTAATTGTATACATGATGGGTTAGTGTTTAATTAGTCCTGACATAAATGTATAAATGTTTGACCAGATCAGTAGCACTTCTGCTAAATGTAGTTGTAAATTAGCCTAATTGGAGTGCTTCCACAATCCTTGTATTGTATGTATCTATTGGGAGACTTGGTCAAGCTTCCATGTGGTAATAGCACCCCCAACACGCCCCTTTTATCGGAGGTCCTATGCCTTTAATATAAAGCACTGGTTGGATGGCCTCTTCCCTCATTTTAAAAAGCCAAAGGGCTGGGGGGAAGTGAAAGCCTGTTGTATGGATCCAGTGCACAACTATGAGAAATGCAAAAGTTTGATAATGGTAATTGAAGTAAAGAAGGTTAGAAGTTAGGACCTTCCAGACTGAGGTTACCTTGACGTGGTTGGAAGGCTTTTCATTCATGTGATCACAGTAATGTATACTAAAACCCCTTTGTTTATAAAGTATGCCAGTGTGCAGATAATATGATATTTTATTGGGCCTAGGAATGTGCATTGATTATCTTTTCTGTTTGTATAAATGTTTGACCAGATCAGTAGCACTTCCGCTAAATGTAGTTGTAAATTAGCCTAATTGGAGTGCTTCCACAATCCATGATTGTTGTGGATATTATATATATATATATATATAATATATATATATATATATATATATATATATATATATATATATTACTAGCAAAAGTGTGCCCGTTGGTGCACAGTGGAAATTATGGGTGTGTATGTGGATATAGTAGATAAAGAATCTTTACATGGGTAAATTGTAAGCTGTTACTCAGTCACCAGCATCCAGGGGAAGCAAATAGGATAATCCTGCAGGTGTGAGAGTAGACCCAGGCAGTCCTGCCTGACTGTGTGGTTCAAAGTAAACATACTATGTTCATACTTATTAGTATACACCATGGCAAGTGCCACATAGCTGCTTATGTTATGACTTGGGAGCACAGGATACTGGTTAGCTTTATAAATTAAAGGGCATGTTAACCCCCAAAACAACACCAACATTTTACCCACTACTGGCCCCAATGTGTAGTTTAAAAAAAATCCTTACCTTACATCTCTGATCCTTATGGTACTCCTGCAATGTCTGTTAAAGTCCAGGAAACTGGAAAGTAGGGGCTGTCTTCCCATCCAAAAGGTTTCTGCCTCTGATGTGTCATTTCAGTTGTGTGTGTCATGCGCTGGGGAGCCCTTTCCCCTGCAGACAGTGCACTTACTTTCTTTGAACAAGATAAATCATTTTTAATTACATTTAACAGTAAGTATTGCAATGATTTAATAACAAAACAGTTTCCCCACAGCACGTGCAGTAATAGAGTTGTCCCTGCCTATGGTGCACCACTTTAAATATTGACCACATCTGTATATTGTGTGTCCTTGTAAATTGGCGTACACTTAACTGTTGCATGAGAGATTGTATCCAATAAGGTTAATTGTCTGTCCAATAATCTGTCCTCCCAACAGGTGGTAACAGGATCTTATACAGAGGATTTTGTGTTACATTCTACTTTCACTTTCTCTCCTCCTAGCCATAGAGAGCAGATATGTCTTGTCTCTTATTATTCACTGATACCACCTGCAGGCTGGAAGTGGTATATAAGTAGCCTTGGCGTATATGTCCATAGCAATACACATCATGTCCTGTGTAGCAGACAGAAACTTTTTGGGATTACACATCCTTTCAGTATTCACATGGAGCAGACACAGGGGTGTGGTTTAAACTGCCATTTTGACCATACCATATTAAAATAGGAATCTCAGCTAAGTTTATGTATTTTCAGGGTTATTCAATAAAAGTTCTTATCGTTTAAAATGGTGCTAATTTTGCCCCAACCAATCAGATGTTAGCTTTCAAATGTTAAATAAGATCTGATTGGTTGGGGAAAATTAGAACCATTTTAAACGATAAGAACTTTTATTGAATCTCCCTGTTTGTATATTTTGTCTTGTACCTAATATAAGTCAGTGCTATACTTTATAGACATTTACTGATGGTCATTCAAATGGTAATAGTGAGATAGTATACACATACATATACACCTTTCCTATATGTAATATCCTATACCCCCCGCCTCATTGGTAGCTCCAAAAAACTCAATGCAATCTCCTATGAAGATGTAAATTTATTTATATAATATAAGGGATATACTACATGCTGCATAGCTAAATCTCATACAGAAATGCCACCCTCAGTAATTTTCTACATAGCAATATGTTTGGGGTTTTTTTTTTATATAACATTGAATTTTTTATTAAAATATTTGCAGGTGTTACATACAATGCATAAGTAAAATTTCAATGAAGAATCTAAATAGGAAAATACAGTATTTGTATGTAAAATTGGTCATTCAAATTACCAAGAGCTATATTTTGGCCATGCCCAATCAAATGTGAAATCGTTATTTAATGAAAGGAAAAGAATCATAAATGCATTTTTGTGGCTACAATAAGCCAAACGAGACTAATAAAAACAGTGCGGTCTGCTAAGAACATATGTGCATAACTTTTGGCCCATTGTAGAAAATCAGATAGGCTGGGCAGTGGGTGCCTTGGTGGCTCAAAGCCCTATTTTCCCAATATTTACCTTTCCCTCCGGCATTAGTGGAAAAGTCTGTTGGTCCCTTGCCATTCTTTCAGGTGCTAGCCATCAGTCAAGGCTACGATAGTGACATCACAGCCAATGACTTATGATGACTGCATAAGCCAACTGCTTTAAAGTTACATAAGCTTAGAAAGAGCTCACAAAGCCAAGAATGGGGCAGTAAAGGACTGGCAGATGTCAAAGTAAATAACTTCTTCCAGGAGTGCCTGGGAAAGAGGTAATTATTGCAAAAATAGTGTTGTCAGGTGTTAAGAATGTGTAGTTAAAAGTTTGTTAGGGGGTGAACATGCCCTTTAAACTACAAATTAAGGTTGATTGCTCTATTCTTTTCATGAAAGCCAGCCCTGTTCAGGAGAAATCAGGAGAAGTGAAGTTTAGGTGGATGTGCTCTTATCTCACTCTGTTTGCTTTTGTCCCTGACAATCCTAATTGAGATTTAATGCAAGGGCATGACATCAGGACTTAGGGACAGACGTTGTCAGAGGGAAAGCAAAGTGTACATTAAATTTAGAGGAGGATTTTCTGAATATGGCTGCAGTTTAAGGTAAGAACAGGACAAGCAACTTGGCCTAGAGCTATACTCTAGCTATACTCTAGCTAAGGTTGTTTTTTTGAGTATATAACCCTTCAAAGGTCACTAAAATACTCACTATTTGATTTCATCTATGAGGGGTGCAAGTTAGTATTTCCATTCTTCATCTAAATAAGTTTGTTCTGTGCTGGCATAGAAAATTACTCTTTAATCTTCATAATCAGTTTTTTTTACATACAGGTATCCACAGTCCCTCTCATATAGTATAGTAGTGGGAAGTAAAGGGGGTCATATTTTGCAAGCTGGGGTTTAAGCTGGGAAGTAATCAAACCTGCCTATCACTGCTGTATTGCACTTATTCCCAAACTGACTGCTGTAGTTCTCTTTTTACCACAACTGCATTTTCGTGCAGCTAATACTAGGTGCAAATGACATTCATACACAGGCTCTGTAATAAATTATTCATTCTGATTAAAATAAAAAAAATCTCTACTTTCCCTTATCTCTCCTTCCCCTCTTGTTGGCCTCTAAATCTAGTGATGCCGCTGGAATACAGCTCCCAGCATTGCCCTTTCCTTGTGACGAAACATCATTCATTTTGTCATACATATTTTCAAAGATGATTTTTAGTGGCTAGTAGTACATTTCCTCTCTGACATTCCAACTATATAAATATATCGACATTTTATCTACTTTAAATTCTGCACATTGATTACTTACGGTTTGCTTGACCTTCCCATACAATAAAATAACCTAGCTTTGTGAGTTACACTTTTGCTTATGAATTTTACATTCATTTTCAGATTAAATACTTTCCGGCAAATGTGCATTTAAAGGATCGTGCACCTGTTGTTTATGCACATGCTGATGAAAGCTGTGTATGTCATCCTTTAAATATATCACACAAAGTTTTCATAGTCCATGTGGTGGTAGTTGCCATAAGGCATCTCTGGAACCCTAAGGCTTGAAAAAAGCACACACACACCCAGCAGCTATAGACACAATGCAGTAAACAAGTGGTGCCAGCAACCAGTTATAGTTCACAACACTTTATGTCAATTTCTGGTTCAATATCCTCTACACTATATATATATATATATATATATATATATATATATATATATATATATCTCAAAGAAAATAGCAGCGAGCGGCACTCCCCGTGTATACATCCACCTGGGTGCTTCTAAAGTAGGTAGACAGTCAGGCAATGGTGAGGAAGCACTCCTAGGCTTTACTGAAGAAATACGTTTTTATTAGTGGCTATCTACGCGTTTCGGTCCTACCCCGGACCGTTCTCAAGACGGTATATTATGTGGCTTCCGGGGATTTTACCCCAGCGCCACTTTAAATTAAATTGTGGAGTTAAAAGTGGAACAAATCCTTTTTTAAATACATTGCGCCGGTTGCACGGGTGTCTTTTGTGAAACTGGTGCAGCCAGTGCAATATTTGTTAGCACGAGTTTAATTTTTAGCACAGCACGCCTGGGTAAATCAGGCCCGTGGCATGTTCATCTAGCGCAAACTTTTTAGCTGACCCCTGTTAATCTACAGGAAGGCAAAAAAATATATATAACATTAAATAACATTGCAGAGTTTTACCAAATCATTTCACACTCTAAAAAATGAATTTGAAATCTCAGCTTTAGTGCTGCTAATAGTGGGGGCTCTCTTCTCAGTCCACTTCCTTTTCTCTTGTTCCCCCCACTTGCTTAACCCCTTCATGATTCCCAGCTATTAAGACACATGGAAATAAAGACAATTACAGATCAGAGAACAACACACAGGGCTGCACTGATTATAAACTGATTGCATTTAGGTGCATAAATGCTGATTTAGAATTGTCGAGCATGTGCTCTGATTTTTAACAGATCTTGCCTGTCAAACATAGGCCAATTTTTTGTGTATGATCAATCCCCAGTTTGATAACTTGGTGGGATTGCGTATGGTTCATAAGAAAATGTATAAGCTAATAGGGCCCGTGCACTCATTAATCTCGGTCGTACGATATTGGCATATTCTGATATCGTGCGATCGTTGGTTAGTGTATCGGACCAAAGCTGACCGATACCAATTGTACCATCAGGGGGGCTGCAGTTTTGCACCTTCTCTTTATTATAATCTGCATATTCTATGCAACAAACTATCGGCTGGACCAAAGATCTTTTTTGCTTCATTACTCCCCGACCAACATAACATTGATCCTAAATATTGACCCATTTGTCTAACTGGAAGGAGTATATCTAATTGGATCTGTCATAAAAGTAAAGGTAAGAGTTCCATAGTAACAGTTTCAAAAGAGTAGGCCTCCTCAACTGATGAAAAGCTAAACATTTATAAATCATTATTATTATTATTGTGGATTTATATAGCGCCAACATCTTACGTAGCGCTTTACAATTACATGTATACATTCAGATCAGGCCTTGGCCCGAAGAGCTTACAATCTAAGCACATTAATTTGACACATACAACCTATCAGTATGGGGCATATTTATAAAGGATTGTCTTTTTCACCAAATAATTAGCGCAGCACATCGCAGCGAAAATAGCGCTATTTGGGGCTTCGTTTCGCCTCATTTATAAAAAAGCGAAAAAAACACACCAGCGAAAACTTAACGCATCTAAGAAGACTGCATTGTGAAAACCATTCAAAACCAGAAAAGCCCACTAGAAAATGATGTCAAGTTCAAAATGGCCACCTCACATTTACCAAGAAGTCAGCCATGTCTTATTTAGTAAATCTTCTTAGAATTTCTCAATTGGAATACAATTTTCTTTTGCACTGCACATTCGCCTTTCTAATGCGCGTTCGCCTTTCTAATGTGCGTTCGCCTTTCTAATGCGCGTTCGCTTTTCCAAGGCATATTCCATTATAATGTGCGTTCGCCTTTCTAATGTGTGTTCGCCTTTCTAATGTACGTTCACCTTTCTAATGCGCGTTCGCCTTTCTAATGCGCGTTCGCTTTTCCAAGGCATATTACATTCTAATGCGCGTTCGCCTTTCTAATGTCGCTTTTCCAAGGCATATTACACTCTAATGCGCGATCGCATGCCTTTTCGCTCAAACAATGACTTTTCACCACCTTCAGGGTCGCGCTAATCTTTCGCTCTTTTTAACGCAAAAACCACCTTTTTCTCTTTTATAAATCGCTTTATGCCTTTTTGCTCCTTTTTCGCTAAAATTACCATTGCGAAGTTAGGCGAAAAGGTTTTAGCGATAGCTCGCGGAAACGGTTTCGCCATTCGTTAACGCTACCTTTATAAATAGCGTTAACTGTCTTTTTGGCGAAAACCCATGCGAAAAGCGAATGCGAAAACATTTCGCTACTTTTCGCTCTTTTATAAATATGCCCCTATGTCTTTATGATTGTGGGGGAAACCGGAGTGCCTGGAGGAAACCCACGCAAGCACGGGGAGAACATACAAACTCTTTGCTGATGTGTCCAAGGGTGGAATCAAACTCAAGACCTCAACGCTGCAAGGCATCAGTGCTAACCACTGAGCCACCGTGCTGCCCATAGGAAACACTTTATGCCTGCATAGCATGATCTTGTCTTTGTTGAATTGGCATTTGTAAATATAACTTCATACAAACATACATTCTTTTGACTATTCTTTTCTTTGGCTCATTTCAGTAACAATTTATTACTTTCCATAATGTCATATCTTTCGTATTTGGATCATTTTTTTTACCGGTCATGGTAGATGTGGCTCCATAGTGGGGTTGCATCTTCTTCCCTTAAATCACATATAAATCAGCATTCTGAGAGGCTAGTTGACATTTAACATTAGAAACATGATGTAGCCAGCCTCAGTTTCAGTGTAGTTATAAAGCATGTATTAAATTCTGTTCAGCCTTGCTAAATCCCAATTCAAAAGCATCAGTACAATTGTAAATCACATAGAAGTATTAGAAAAGCATATATATCTGTGTGATGTAAACACCACTAAGGCAATGTACTGAAAAGCTCAGCAGCCTAAAATGGTCTTATTCACGCAAATAGTTATTAAAATTATCATGGTGGTCCCGGATGCCCTTTTCCACATGTGCAAGGCATGTGAAGTTCTTTTAGGACTTCACTTTTACTGTGCTATCCAAGTCACTTTGCGGCTGCCTATTGTCCAACAATGTCACTTCACTGCTAACCACCAGTGCCACTTTCCCAATTATCCACCAGTCTCTTTGTTATTTTGTGATTTCCACTAGTGTCACTTTCCTCAGTTATCCGTCATTATTACTTTCCCAGTTATACTAGTGATCTGAGGCAATTAGTATGTTTTTGTGTTGTGTGGGAACTGTATAATTACCTCTGTTGCCCCACCTCAATCCGGTGGCGCAAAGTTTGCCTCAGGTGTTGAAAATCCTAGAAATGCCCCTGACCACTTGATCCACAAGATACCACCCACAAACTCTCTATCCATCACCAGCTCTTTCCCCGATATTTCACTCATGCCAATATTCGTCTTTACATTGTTGAGTCTTTATTTGCAGTCCAGTTGACTTTTAGTATTAAGCTTGTTACAGTGTGATGAGTCAAAAGATGAAAAATGGTGATTGCATACATTTTTAAAATGTACTAAATTACAAAACCTTGAAACAGCCATTGTAGAGCATAGTTCCCATGATTTACGTTAAATAGTGGGTATACTTCTAGAATGCAAATGGAGCGAATTTCAAGTCATAAGTGTCATTTTTTTAAAGGCAGAAGTTAACAAAGTTAACAAAGTTTAGAACTAGAGTTTAACAAAGTTAAAACTAACAAAGTTTAGAACTAGAGTCACTGCTAAAGTTATAGGTGATTTTAGTGGGAAGCCCAGAATCTCCTTTTTTCTGTCTTATATTTACCTGTAGTCCTGTTGCCTAAAGCTAGCTTAATGCCTCCTACCTTGAGCCTCAGATCTTTATGCAGATTTCCACTTGAAATCTGCGGAGAGATGGGGACTGAAGATGAGGTCGTCTGGCCCAATCTGTGTTTTTCTGATAAAAAGCGCTGCTCAACAATGTTTAGAGGTCGGTTGGGAAAATGGTTTTCAATATTTCGATTGAATTCATCTGATCACACAAAATGTCGATTTGCATGTATGGGAGGCTTTAAGGTCATCAGAAAGTGCAAGGGGTGTCAGTCTGAAAGGGTATTGCAGGTATCCCACCCCTCCAGGCAGTTGCGGGAGTCTCCCGGATTTTGGGTTGGTCTCCCGCACTCCTGCGACCCACAGGTACCTGGATTCTCCGCCTCCGGAACACCTCCCTTTCTTCCAGAACACCCCCACTACATGACGTAATCTATGTCATGCCATGTGCCCTTCCTTCCTATTCTCACCTCCCTGTGAATAATGAAACACCAGGGGACACAGCCGAACTTACCTTACCGGTTGCTCAACTCGCAGTTCCTTCTGAACTGACAGCTGCACTGTCCTGCTCTCCTGATTGCGCGCCTATCTTTGGTATTGGCTCGCATGTGCCAAAGATAGGCGCGTGGTCAGGAGAGAGGGGCAACATGGCTGTCATTGCAGAAGGCTTTCAATGGAGCGCCCGGTAAGGTAAGTTCGGCTGTGTCCCTCTGGTGTTCTATTATTCACAGGGAGGTGAGAATAAGCGTTCTCACCTCCCTGTGAATAATAGAAACGGATGGAATATACTTATTTTTATAGGTTTTTACTTGTTTAGTGTTCCTTTAAATAGTACACAAAACATATAAAAAAGTACAAAAATAAACATGTCCATTGAGGATATTTGTTTGCCATATATTATTACAATAAAGGTATTATTATACATGTATCAGTATTTGCGTTGTTCTTGTGGTATATATAGTATGAGTGCTCCATGCTTTTGCTGGTGGATTCGAGTCTCTTTAAGTACAGATGTCAAGTCCAGTTAACGAGCCGAGGCGATCCAAACGCGGGGTAATTTATTAGTGCAGTACTAGTACTATACTACTACACTGTTAAATTTGGCGGAGAGGTGGCCGAAAGGAAGTGGACACCTAGCAGTTACCCAGCATGTGCTATTGTAATACTGATCACATGTCAGAGTCCACACAGTAGCACAAAATGCTTATTTTCCTTATTGTCATGTAACATTTAGTGTGGCTGCTGTCCACACTACTTACAATTGATCATGCACACACTATCAGGGAGATGTGTTAAAAGTTCTTATTGTTAAAAATGGTGCTAATTTTGCCCCAACCAATCAGATGTTGTCTACTATTTGAAAGCTAGCATCTGAATGGTTAGGGTAAAATTAGCACCATTTTTAACGATAAGAACTCTTATTACATCTCCCTGTATGTATATAATGGCAGAAAGGAACAAGGATTTATACTTTTATTGGTTTTATTAGGAGGGGGTGTAGGGAAGGAGTATAATTGCCATTTAAATAATGAGGTACTTAAAAGATACTGTAACTATGACATATAATTTGATATGTTCGTGGAACTTTTTTGCTGACTTCTAACCTTATATAATTATCAGGAATCCCTTTCTGCACTTGGGGGGTTTATACCGGCTTTGATTGATGATTAGGTACCAGTGTGTAAACCTCCCCCCCCATCATAAGTGTGACAAGCAATTAAACCAATCCAAATGGCCAGGCAGTGATCTGTTGGTTCACATCTCTGCTGGGCCTGTCATCACAATGCAAGGTCACTTAAAGGACAATGATACTCACCTTTTTCCCAATCCACTGCAGCATAGTACCCAGCGTGAGGACCCAAAATCGCTAAGTCCTCCCCCTGGGTACTTAACCTAACTCCTGCACTACTTACTGCAAATCTGCTCCGGCGATCCGCACTGTTCCGCCTCTCTTCTACTGTCAGTGACAGTCGCGGGGCAGCCAATTGGAAGACACACCTCCTTGCAGGGCGTATCTTCCTATTGGCTGCAATCGCGATCTGTTACTGAAGCAGGAAGAGCGGAGGAATGGAGTGATCGCTGAAGCAGATTTGCAGTAAGTAGTGCAGGAGTTTTTAGGTCCTCACCCTGGGTACTATGCTGCCATTGATGAAGAGGAGCGAGGGTGAGGTGAGTAGAATTGTACTTTAAAGGGACACTATACTGAACAAAAAGACTTTGCCTCATCTTAATCTATAATTGAATACATGTAAGTAGCACTTACTCTGATTTGCATGTGTTGCTGCATGCCTTCAATCCAGCACACATTTTGTTTAGGGGCAGTATCCCCCCTCCCTCTTTAAACCACTCCCACTTCCATCCAACCTGACTTTTCCCCCACAAACCAACTGTCAAGCCTGCACACAGCACACAGCATTCCAACTGTCAAAATTCTGTCACCTTTCCAGCTACAGTAAAACTAGTCACAGAAGAATAGTTTTTGAGAGCAAGGATTGACAACTGAAATATAAGAAGTTTTAGATTGAAGGGGCAGATCAACAAAATAATGATAGAGTGGTGGTTGGGAAGAATTATAGTTTCCAGTTATGGTCAATTTAAAATAACCTATTTTTCAGTATAGATGCCGTATACTTGATGGCAATTCTGTCAGCACACAGGGTCATCTGCCAGGTGTATACAGATTGTTAGGGTATTCTATATTCTAGATATGCTTCTTCATTTAATAGAACTGCATACTATGATACTACTTGGGAGGACTTGGTCCCCCTTGAACTGCCAGTACTTTGTGTTGAGTGATGGAGGTGATAATAGGCCTGTATGTAGCACATGCTAAAAAAAATAGTTGTACAGGAAGTGGAGATTACCCAAGGTACATTAAAACTGGGTAAAAGAACAAATTGCAGTACAATGTACTCAGCAGCCCGACACAGACAATTGCCTGACTCCCATTTTCAGTATTTTGGCTTTCTCCTTCCTCCCTCCTTCCCCTGCTTTCTGTCCCGCCTCACCCCCTTCAGCTTTTGTCTTTCCCTCTCTGTCCTTTCTCCTCCCTTCCCATTCCCCTTTCTCTCTCTCTCTCTCTCTCCCTCCCAGCTCTGGCACCAATAGCAAGAAAGCGGCTGCAGCTCACTGAGAGTTCTGCATATACAGAGGACAAAAGGGAACTGCACTCAGGCTGCTGCAGAGAAATGGTAATAGGGGGGGAGGTTGGTGAGGGGATGCGGAGAACCTTAAGACACCCATTACTAGACAGAGACAGGGTATTGCAACAGTACATTGGGAGAGTAACACTGCCAGAGAATACAAATACACAGAGACAGCACCATATATTGGGACCCTCCATAATGGATAAAGAGAAGGACAAAAGAAAACACACACTCACGTACCTTCTTCTATTAACAGCAGGAACACAATGACATCCATTCAAAGGACCTGCAGCTTATCTGCATCATCCTGGTAAACATCCACCCCCCTCCCTTCCACAGCCAGGTCTGAGAGCTGCATTCAGCCAGCAATCATACATTCATCTATTCACCTTCACCATTCTGCTGCCATATAAAGGGCACCTCTCCAGGTATGTTTAATATGTCTGGGATCTGTGTGCTAGGTAGGATCTGACAGAGAAAAGATTGTCTGGTATGTTTTGGAACTCTAATGCATCACAGGAGTGGACTCTGTCAAAGTACTTGTGCTTATATGTATATGTGATGGGGGCCTGTAAGATTGGCTAGGGTATTGCATAGAAAGGCATGTGAAGAATAGATATTAATGGTTTAGGTCTTGTGAATATCTACTCATAGGATGGGTGTGTGTGTACGAAAATACAAAAACATGCTTATAGAAACTGGGATCTAATGCCAAATGATGCTTTTAGATCTAAAGGCTATACATAGTAAAATAGTAGCAGATGTTGAATAAAGGCAAATCCATTTAGTTCACACTTCTAACTTTTAAACCAACCTATAATGCCTGCTTATCCAGAATCAACCTGTTCCTATTGTACTTGTTAGAAAGAAATATTTATATGTATGCAAATGTTTTTGAATAAGTAGGTCCAGTTAAAGACCTGTTTTAGGTGTGAATTTAATGGTACGTGGATTATCGTTTAATGGCAGGCACAATTTCATTGGAACTGATCCTAAATGGGGTTCATGTGACGCCAATCAAATAATAATGTTGTTTGTCAGTTTTAATAAAAATTTTTAAACCAAACTGAGACATTAGGATCAGGATCAGGAGAACCATGATTTGTGTAACATCCTGTATAAGGCATCTAAGGCATTTTAGGTATAAGTAAGATGTTTTTTGTTATTTTACCCATCTGAAAAATCTACACCAGCTCCAATCACTGTTTTTAAAACAAGATTTGTGTAAAAGCAATAGTTGAGAATAGCATATAGTTCCCCCCCCCTCCCCATTTTACTAGAATATTTGATTATATTTACTGGTTCTGGAAAGCTTAATGTCGGTGCTATGAACAGTATTTGCATTCCTGGGAATGTGTAAACTTAAGCCATGCCTCTCTTAGCTGGATTGTATAGTATTGGTCTTTTCTTTGTTTATAGGTATGTTCAAAATATTGTAGGCAACTATTTAAAGCAGCAGCTAATAAAAAAGGCTTAAAGGTACAGAAAACATATCATTGGACTTAAAGGACTGACATACACACAAGACAGGGACCTGTATCTTCCCATTGGGAAGCTGACTACTTTCTAATTGCTTCTTCCTTCTACTGCCCAACTCTAAATACACATGGGCAGACTTTTTGGCCCAGCCAACCAACCAATTGGCCAGGGCGAAATAGATAGTGCCGGCCATGGCAAAATTCGACGTGGCTGTAATTTTGCTACATTTGATCCACCCATATTTCGGGCTGAAATAACTAAATATCTGTTGGTCTGCCAGAAATATCTGTCTGCATAAGGGTATCTACTGTTACTTGTGACCCTATCTCAACTAAAATCATGGGGAAAAATTAAAGATTACAAGTGCATTACAAATTACACTTACCATGTTTGAGTGATTACTCCCATTTACAATGTATATCACAATTCAGCTGACAATTTTGAAATGTGAATGAAATTCCTAGCATTCTGTTGCTCTTATTGTCTTCTGGAAATGTTGTATTAAAGGGTATCTCCACTGAAAAACTTCTTTTTTATTCACTTTAAGAACAGAAGGTGAAGGAGCTATTGTCTCAACTACCAATGAATCCAGCAGAGAACCCTTTAAACTTACACACAACCGTGTTCCTCTGCTGAATCCTCTTAAAGGTTCCAACTACATCCATACTCCCTGTACATGCATGCACATATATTGTAAGGGAGCCTGGATGTAGTTGACACCAATGTACTTTATGTACTGGAGCACAAAAAAAGGTCTTTTAATGTTTCCGAAATGTTTTTCATTCAATTTATTTGGCTTTCCATTGTCATAACCCCAGATGCTGAGGTTTATTAATTCATCTGTGTGTACTTTGTCTTCAGTGTCATTTCAACACAGTGTAATTTCAACCAAGAGATGTCTACCCAGAGGCACCTGGCATTATTTATAAATCTAGGAATAACTCTATGCACAGAAATAAATAGAGTTGCCCATACAATAGATAAGACAATAGACTAGATATAAACATCAAATTGACACAACTGTAATTTACAATTAAATGTCATTTAATTATCATGTTACGGTGAAGACATTTTTTTAATATTCTATCCTCATGAATGAATTTCATGCTTCACTGCAATTATCCCCAAACCAATTGAATAATATGTATGGTTCATCGACAAATATTAACACTCTATACCATTGACCACAATGTAGATTATTATATCAATCTTTTAACCTTTCGATTTAATTTTCATGATGTATGGCCATGATAATAAACATTGTCAGCTTTGGTCATTGTTTAAAAGTGTAGAAAGAAAGACCTAATCAGCTGTATGGCAGTACATGCATTGTATTGTTGAGTGATAAATGCCTGTGATGCAAGATGTAATGTGTTCTTTCAAGGTAACCTCTGTTTAATAATAAATCTGGAGGAAACACAAATGGGGGATTTGAACAGCAAACCGGTTTAATTTAATGATATTTATTTGTTGAACATTGCTGTTTATGTTTAAGGATTCTGCCAGATACTACCATCAGGAGGTGTAAATTTGGTTTAATTTCATTTGTTATCTTATTTTCATTATACAATGGCAGCCGAGTTGACCTTTGACACCACGCATTTTGGAAAATTTAGTGATTGCTTTTGCCATGTTTATGCACAAACTTTGCAGAGAATTGACCTCACTGTATCTTTGCCATTAATGATACTAAACTATGTTATGCTAACTGTCGCACTATAACCACAGCGTGGCCTCTTACACAATTAGTGGCAGAAATAGCAGATCAGTGGTTTTAAAAATGGTTTGGTAAATATTTCCAGGAATAATTAAAATGGATATGTTTAGCTGAGCCATAGAGCTATGGTATTGATGTTTTGGAGTTATGGAGTTTATTTTCCCTCATGACATTAAATTAGTTTATGTCCTATTAAAATTAACCTTCCTTTTAATCATAAGGGTGGAATTTAATGGCTGGCATTGACTTTTTAAAATGTTCTTTAGGGCTAGGCCACACTGGTGCTTTTTTTGTGTTTGCGTTTTTTTCATATCATTAAAACCGCGTCAACGCACCGAAAACGCGCGTTTTCGGGTGCGTAGCGATTTCGATTTGCGCTCCGCATTTTAAATCGCAGTCGCATGCGATTGCATTTGCGATTGCGTTGCAGTGTGGCCGTGCCCTCACTTTGCTTTTTATTACCTCCAATGGATTATGGAGCGTTTATCAGCAGGCGGCAGAACTTTGACATTGTTACATTACTTTTAGAGCTTTGGTCTTGGGGCTGTGGATTAATTATCTGTGGATTAATTTTTCTAGGTATATACTGAAGGAAGATTTAAACCTTTACTATGCAAATTTGCATATACCCCTATTACACAAAATGCTTCTTTGTGGTTTAGATTAAGGTTTTTAATTTGCAGACGTTAACACACAATTATCTTGTATTTATCGCCAAAATTTACCTTTGTTGGTTTGACAGCAGTTAACCTCCACCTGGAATGCTCTGACCATGACCCTTTTGGATGAGAAATGCTTCCTTGAGTTATCCTGCCCCTGCCCTGTTTCACATTTTAGCATTCTTACATTTCCTTTTAAGAGTTTGCAAAGATTATTTGGTTTCCTCTAATTGTGGCCTAGCTGATTTGCTTCTGTTGCCTTTTAAAATAAAATTTACAAGGAAAATAGGTATCAGAAATTAGCCTAGTGTATTTTGTAAATCTTCCCATTCTTCCTTAACAGTTCTGTAGCAAATTACATTTTGTCCTTCAGTCTGCCACTTTTACAACATATGCCTGTTTGAGAGTTGTGCAAGGTGTTAAAATGCTGTGGTATATGTAAACAGTGTCTATAGAATATCAGTGCCCATCCAGCTGAAGGATGTATGGGAGGATGTATCAGGATTACATTTTCTAAGGCCGTATATTTTTAACAATATACAGTATCAGTATATGTATGTTGAAATCAACTGAAATAGTTTATTTAAAGGGCATGTCCACCCTAATAGCATTTTTTTTTATATAATACATAAGGCTAGGCATTTTCAATGGGGAGGTGCAGAGGCGAGAATCTATATTACAATCACTCAGTGTCACTGAATGACTTCCTGTCTCACACTGCCCCTCCCACTGTCTTCCCCTCCCTGTATTAGTCATTTATATAGGAAGCCCTGTTTATTCTTGACAGACAATGTTCGCTCCTTCTTTCTCTTTTCAATAGGAACAGTAATTAACTATTTATACATTAAACAGGGATTCTTGTATGAATGACGAATACAGGAAGTGGGAGAGACAGTGGTAACGAGCAGGGGTTTTTTTTGGCTGGCCATATGTATTATAAGAAATAAAACGCTACCTACTGTGTAATATACGGATTTACTTCACCTCAGACAGGGGGATGCACCAAGCGCCGCTACCTGCCGATTTTCTCCCCCCTCCCAGTATTAGTCATTTATATAGGAAGCCCTGTTTATTGTTGACAGACAATGTTCGGTCCTTCTATCTCTTTTCAATAGGAACAGTATTTGTATACATTAAACAGGGATTCCTATATAAATCACTAATACAGGAAGGGGGAGAGACAGTAGTAATGGGCAGGGTTTTTTGGCTGGCCATATGTATTATAAGAAATAATATGCTACCTAGAGTGTAATATACGGATTTACTTCACCTCGGAGTTCCATGACCTGTATAAAAGCACCATGGTCATGGAACTCCTCGGTGACATAATATCCTTATATTACACTGTAGGTAGAGTATTATCCATTATATATTACACTGTAGGTAGCGTATTATCCCTTATATAATGTAGAGCACCCCTGCCCAACCCCAACCACCACGGAATGTTAAAAATTTAGAACGTGGTGGGGAAAGGGCTCCCCTGTGCTTGTCACTGTCCTCTCAGAGGACAAGAAGGAGGCAGAAACAGGAAGACAGCTACTACTCTTCAGTTTCCTGGACTTTGGACAAGCACTGCAGAGGAACCATAAGGAGAAGAGATGTAAGGTAAGGATTTTTTTTAAACTATAAAGAGGGGCCAGTAGTGGGTTAAATTTTAGTTTGGGGGTGGACATGCCCTTTAAGGGCTCGTTCACACTAGGAACAGACAAAAATGCAACTTAAAAACGCATTGCGTTAAGTGACGTTTCAAAACGTTTTTGTATCCGTTGCTGCCTGTTTGCGTATGCGTTACTATCCGTTTGTGTCCATTGCGTTTACATACGCAATGGCGCCTCTCCCGCGTGTTTCTTATAGCCTGCTGATCAGAAATGACATCACAGGAACTCCCAGGCATCCTTTTCGAAAAATGGATGCAAACGCATGCGTTATGCATTGTTATCCGTTGTACAGCATTTTCATGCATTTAAAATGTGTGCTGGAGCAGAACAGAATATAACGCAGCAGGTGTGAACGATATTATGAAATCCTATGACGTTTTAATGTCTGTCCATTTTTTTAAACGCACCTGCATTTCAAAAACGGATACAAACTGATCTAGTGTGAACGAGCCCTAAAGGAAGTAGAATCAGTTCTATTTCCGCATTTTATTTGTTTGATTGAGTGTTGATGCACTGAGCTGAAGTTATTTTAGATGGCTTTAGGCAAATCATATATCAACAGAACCAGACTGTAAGAGGCATAAAATGTGTGGCTGCAAACAACGCCACACTGAAAAGGCTGGAATAGACTTCAGAGGTTCTGTATCTCCTCATTTTTCCTAATATATATATATATATAGGAAAGTTCATATGTGCGGCCACTCACCTGCTTTCCACTTGCTCTGCCCCGGTGCTGATACGAAGCACTCCAGGGGTCTTTATCAAAGATTTTTAGCTCATGCCAATCTATGTTTCAGACCACAAACATCTGTTGGAATATAGGTACTGTAATGTGTTATGTAGCATAGCTGTTTTTGTATAACTACCAATCGACCAATACTGACACCATGAGATGCCCTCTATAGGTTATTGGTTTGATTGTTTTTGACATTTTTAATTATTATTGGCAGGGGGCATCACAGCTCCTGTTGAAGAAAAAAGGACTTAAAAGTTCAGTAGAAAATACTATTTTTTAAATTCTTAGTTTACTTTACAAATACCAATGTATTCTACATATTCTCTTCCACTTTCATACCCTTTGCTATGCCCTGCTGTGGTCATCAGTAGTGAGCTGCCATTTCTGGTTCTTTCACAGTCATTCTTCTTCCCAGAATGCACACTTCCTAACAGTTATTTCTACTGATTGGCTGTTGGATGGGTCAAAACATGCTCAGATCTCTACTGAGCAGCTAAATCAACCCAGGCACTGGGTCAAGAGCAAGACCAAAACAGTCTCTGTAAACAGCAAGTCAGTATTTCAGAAACATTTATTTATGCACAGACAAAATGCTGAATGGGCAGGTTAAGGTTACTGGGATGGGGAAATGCTGTTTTTTCCCCCTAAAAGCGTATGAATTGCACTAAACTTCCCCTAGGTACACACTGTAATAATCTTTAAAAAATGAAGACAGAATCAGGAAGATTCTGCCTATCATCTGTTAAAGATGTGGCCACACACATTCCAGAACGGTCTCCCTATACAAGTTGTAGGGAGATTGTTCAGGTCTGCCAAACACCCTAACCATCATGGGTGATTCTCTATACAACAGTACAGGGACCCGAACTCTAACGATTGTTCGTTGGCATGGGAAATGGCTCTTTATAATTAATGTGTGAACCCAGGTGCTTGAGGTGTGTACCCTGGATTGTGGCAGATTACAGAGTATATTGGAATGTACTATCAGGGATTTTATATAAGTTCTTATCATTAAATATGGTGCTAATTTTGCGCCGACCAATCAGATGTTAGCTTTCAAATGTAAAATAAGATCTGATTGGTTGGGCAAAATTAGCACCATTTTTAATGATAATAATTTTGTTGATAATAATTGAATCTCCCTGATGTGTTTGATCATGAATGGGCAGTTTAAATTTAAAAGTAAAAAACTAAACAATAATAAGAATCTAGTTGTTCACAATAACAAAGCAGGAGGGCTTCCCATCTGTGAAAATAAAGAGATGGTAAACAATATATCACAGAGAAAAACAACAGAATACAACCAAGAGCTGATATGTTGTTTTAGTCCCTTTAGCTTGGAAACATTTATACTTGATGAACACAAGCCATTCAGAAGGCAACCTAATAGAAGCATGTGACTGCTAATTAGGTACTTTGTGTAAATACCAGTAAAGGTGCTTTTAGCAGCATTTATGCAACACAGGCTGCTACTTAGTTGCTTTATTATCAATTCAAACATGAGGCATTAGGTACTCAATTGAATGTGGTGTTTGATCTCAACTTAAGTCTAAAATGAGTCAGTTTAATAATTGGAAAGAAATCTGTTTCTAGACATCACCATTTTTACTTGGCCTTGTACACACCAAAATTTTTGCCTGATCAGTTATACAGATCAATATTATTGGATTGGCTGGGAGATTGGATTTGCTTTATGAAATGGCCGATAGTTGGTTCCAGTTATCAAACGCGTTGGTAAATTGATTGAATATGGGTATACAGTGTTTCTGTGCTGCTGACCATCAAACAAACAACTACATTTCAAAACTACATTTCAAAAAAACAATTACAATAAGCTCAAATGTAAGTACCACAGCATTGCTTTTACTATATCTATAATCCACTTTGTTGTGTTAAGCATAAGAACTATTTCAACACATAGGCCATATTTAATGAAAAGGGGGCATGGTGTCATTGACAATGTGAAATAGTATTTTTTTTTATTAAAATCTCATTGATTCAATCAAGATACTTTATTGAAATTTATAGGTTTTTTCTATTGAGCTCCAATGATAATTTAAGAGGACAGCATTAAAGGGTATCTTCACTCAAAAAATAAAGTTTGGCCATTTAGTTTTATTGAAGAGGGGGGAGGACTCTGTCTTCTACGCACATGCGTAAGTGCGATGCACATAGAAGACAGATTCCGTCCGGACTATGCGGCAGGGGGGGGGGGCGAGCATTCGGATAAGTAGCTTACATTTTCTCCTGGCTCCTGATCATTTTATTTAAAAACGGGGGGTAAGACGCATCTCCTTTTCCTCCCATTCTACAATAAAACTAAATGGCCAAACTTTAATTTTTGAGTGGAAATACGTTTTGAACAAATGTGTTTCTATGTAGATTAAGTTCTTGGATTTTGTGGTTTAGCAAAGCTACTGTAGTAGTAGCCTGACAGTGGAGTAAGAGAACATTAGATAATACTTAAAAATTAAAAAAAAAAACAAAACCCTTAATAGTAATAGTTTGAAATCTGAAATATATAAGTCTAACCTGAAATCCTGCACAATGTCCTGTTGCCCTTGTTTCTGCTTCCTGGTTCTTCAGTTAGTAACTGTCGGTTATGGATTTGACAGTTGACATCACAGCCAATGACTAAATGTTAATCCCCTGTCTGCCTCTTCTGAGCATGCCCAGGCTCAGTACAGGTTTCTAAGTATCTGTTGTATTCAATGTTCAATTTCAAGACCTTCAATTGAACATCTTCAAGACCTAACTTCAAGTCCAGTTGATCTAATTGAATACAACAGATATACCATGACCTGGATGAATGAGAACCTTCGCAAGCATACAGGTTTCTAAATTGCACAGTTTCCATGAGGCATCCAGAAGCATAGCAGGCATACAATAATGAATTCATAGGACAAACTATGATATATCAACATGTTTTAAAGAGGCCATTCTTTCTAAAAGATGTTCTTGTGAGGGTGGAGTTGTCCTTTAAGCATGGGGGAATTTTGTGTAATACCATAGGCACCTTATATAGGCATACTAATAATTTGAATGCTGTTTCTCTTAATACTATATTAAAGTTACCTGCCCCAAACTGATATTCTCAGCACTTTAGTAGATGCATTTCTAACCAGATATTTAAGGCTTGTTATTGCCTACATGTAGTCAATCAAGGCTGTGACTGCTGACATAACAACCAATGACTGATTTCTGTATCCCGTGCAGTCTCCTCTGCACTTGCTCAAGCTTATAAGAAGTTCATTGAGCAGAGAGAGGAGGCAGATACCTTTGCCAGATTGAACTTTATCTGGTTACAAATGCAAGTAATATACTGGTTAAGATTGCAGTTGGGGGTTGCAGGCAGATAACTAAGGCTAGGTACACACCAGACGAGTTTTAGTTCCGACCGAGCGTTCGCTACTAGCAAGCGCTTGGCCAGGACGAATGACCTTTGGTCAGGGCAATAGTGGCTGCGGCTAACATTGTGCGCGACTGATTCTGAGGTCCCGTAGGGAACCACACAATCGCCTGTGATTTACCGACAGTTCCAATTGCCTGTTCATCTGATATGAATTGTTGTTAGTAAATCCTTCTCCTAAGCTATTTGAAAATTATTTTTGGAATAGGGAGAAGTGCAAAACATAAATTTATATATAAGGAAGCACGGGACAAAGTTTTCCAAAATCATAGATATACTAAATAATGATAAATTTGTGTCAATCCAAAATGTCCCTGGTGTAATTTGCTATATAAAAATACCCTATAGATCTCCAACACATTTAAATCCTTTCCTGGTATCTTGGAATAAAATCAGGACCCAGGGTTGAGGACCTAGCGGTTTAGGTACTATCATCGGGAGAGGGATGAGTGGGGGGGGGGGGGGGGGAGGAGGGGGGTATAATTGTCCTTTAATAGCAGATAGTATTTATGAATTATTGCTTAATTTGTTTGGTCTAAGGGTTTTTAATATTCCAGTAGTGTGTGATTGATTCAAAAGGCCACTGACATCTAGTGGAAATTACTGTGAACTACAAGTGTGACATTTTTAAACAGACTTTATTAAATGAGTTGTGAACTCAATTTGCTGTGACAGAAGTTGAAGTTTAGGTTTAGTATTATTATATAAACATTTAAAAGGTCTATAAATTAAACAAGATCATGATACTGGAACACATTTTCCTAGCTTTAGGCTGAGGTCACACTGCAACGAATCAGAATCGCACACACATCGCATGCGTTAACACATGCAATTTTGTGTGCGATTCTGGCGCTTTCTTGCACCTTTGCACGTGCGATCTTGCTATTTCCATTATGGAAACACATGCAAGTGCACCAAAAAAAAGGTGATCGCATGCATTTCCAAAATGGACAGGCATGCGCCAACGCATCACAAATCGCAGGAATATTTCCTTTCCTGTGATTTCCATGTTATTTAAAATCACATGCACAATTGCAAGCGAAATCACGTGCACAAACGCGTGAAAAACATGTTTGTGTGGCCTAGCCCTAAGTCCAGAAAGAAGTGATTAAAAGTGGTAATCCAGTAGTATAAACAATGTAACTAATGGGTTGCAGCAGATGCAGGAACTAAAGCTCTGAAGTAATTTAAGACAGGGCTGTTGTAGGAATTAAGCAGCCATTATAGTAGTGAACAGGCATTGCTATTCGTGTCCATTTGTAATTTTACTAAAGTAAGTAGTTGTTAAGTAAAAAACAGAAGATTTTATAGGGATGCATCTGGAATAGCTGTTGTAATCTACTGGTTACCTTGGGCCTCTGTTTGGAAGCTGAAAAGTAACTTTAGTGATCAAGTAGCCTCATCCTGTAGACTAGGGAACTGTAAACCACACAGCAAGCCATAGGTCCTGCAACCTTAGCCAGTGAGTAATACAAGCTCCGCAGTTACCTTACATGTCTACTAAAAACTAGTACAAGCTTGTTAAATTATGATTGTATTGGGAATTTATAGAATATAGTTATGGTTGTTTTTTTTTACTAGGTAAGGAAAACATATCAACCCCTTCATAGTGTTTTGTTGGGTTTTTTTTGCGTTCCTCTGAATAAATTGTTAGGTGGGAAATGTGGGCATAGCTCAGTAGGTTGCACTAGAAGGACGTACCGGTACATCTTTATTAAACCTCAAATACCTTACTATACTAAGGGGCATATTTATAAAGGTTCGTTAACTTTTCGCGGCCGTTTTCGCGGACATTAACGCATAAATCGCGTTTAACGCGATTTATAAAAGTCCAAAAACGGACGCGAAAAGTTAACGAAGCGTTATCCCTTTGCGGCGATACTTACCTGTTACCGCCGCTTCTATTTATAAAGCGGCAGTACTGGTTTCGCTCGGCTAGTATCGGCTGTTTTACTTCGCCACCTTGAAGGTGGCGAAGTCAGCCGATACTAGCCTCCCGCGGCGGGGATGGGCAGGCAACCCGCGGCGGGTGGTCGCACCCGCCCCGGGAGACACGCCCACCCCGCCCACACACACCCCAGCAGCCCCTCCCAACCCGTTCCCCGTTTGCGGCAACCTCGGAAGGGAGGTAGGAGGTGCTCAGGGCCCCGCTGGAGGGAGCCTCCACCCCTCCCAGCGGCTCCCTCCCTGGGAGGGGTGGAGGCTCCCTCCAGCGGGGCCCTGAGAAGGGCCTTTTGGGGCTTAGGGGGTCCCGCAGCTCGAACCGGGACCCCCCCTCGCCGGCCCTTGTAAGGGCCTTTGAGGCACTTACAAGTGCTCTTGCGGCTCTGACAAGAGCCTTTTGGGGCTTAAGGGGTCCCGCAGCTCGAACCGGGACCCCCTCCCGGCCCTATAGGGCCTTTGCGGCACTTACAAGTGCCCTTGCGGCTCTAACAAGAGCCCTTTGGGGCTTAGGGGTCCCGCAGCTCGAAACAGGACCCCCTCCCCGGCCCTTATAAGGGCCCTTGCGGCACTGACAAGTGCCTTTTGGGGCTTAGGGGTCCCGCAGCTCGAACTGGGACCCCCGCCCCGGCCCTTGTAAGGGCCCTTGCGGCACTTACAAGTGCCCTTGCGGCACTGACAAGTGCCTTTGGCGGGGGTCCCACAGCTCGAACCGGGACCCCCAGTGTGCGGCTCTTAAAAGAGCCCTTGGGCGACGTCTTTGGGCTGGCGACACCAACTCCACTCAGGTCGCCGATGCTTTACATTACTTGCTTTACTTAATGTACTTGCTTTACATTAACCAATCAGATTTCTGGAAAGTTCTGAAATCTGATTGGTTAATGTAAAGCAAGTATTAAAAAATTGACCAATCAGAAAAGGATTATGGATTTCTGCAAACCTATATAAAGAGGAGCTTTCCGCCGGGGAACTCAGATGCCATCGCAGTAGATGGCTGAAGAAAGAAGAAAGAAGCGGCTGGCAACATCAGCTCCGCTGAGGCCGGCGGTGCCAGCGGGCTCACTGGCGGCCGCAGTGAGCCTGCCTGGCATTGGCGACCTGAGTGGGGTTGGTGTCGCCAGCCCGAAGACGTCGCGTCGGATCAAGACGCCGGCAACATCGGCCTCGTTGAGGTCGCCGGCGCCCGCCGGGGGTATCCCTGGCGGCCGCAGGGGTACCTCTCGGGGGTCGGCGGCCTCGGCGGAGCTGGTGTCGCCGGGACTGGAAGAAAGAAGACGCCGCCCAAGGGCTCTTTTAAGAGCCGCACTGGGGGTCCCGGTTCGAGCTGCGGGACCCCCGCCAAAGGCACTTGTTAGTGCCGCAAGGGCCCTTATAAGGGCCGGGGAGGGGGGTCCCGGTTCGAGCTGCGGGACCCCTTAAGCCCCAAAGGGCTCTTGTCAGAGCCGCAAGGGCACTTGTAAGTGCCGCAAAGGCCCTTACAAGGGCCGCGGAGGGGGGGTCCCGTTTCGAGCTGCGGGACCCCCTAAGCCCCAAAAGGCCCTTCTCAGGGCCCCGCTGGAGGGAGCCTCCACCCCTCCCAGCGGCTCCCTCCCCTCCCCGGGAGCGGCCGGGGCGGGGGGTTTGGAGGGGTTGCCGGGGAGGGGGTGCGCGGCTGGTGGTCGCGACCACCTGCTGCGGCCCCTTCCCGGCAGCCCCTCCTAGCCTCCCGTTCCGAGATTGCCGCGAGCGGGGAACAGGTTGGGAGGGGCTGCTGGGAAGCGGCGGCGGGTGGTCGCCGCCGCGGGGTGTGTGGGCGGGGTTGGCGTATGCCCCGCCCCCTTAGGAGAGGCGTCGGGAAGGGATTTTAAGTCCCTTGGCGGCGATACTATACAGTATCGCCGCGAAGGGGCTTAAAATTACCGCAGCACATCGCGGCCGCGATGCATATCGCGGGAATGTCGCTCACCGTTATAAATACGGCGATAGCGCTATTTTCGCGGCCGCGATGGGCGGCGGTAATTTTTTGGCGCTATTTTCGGTGCTTTATAAATATGCCCCTAACTGTTTTCCCCCAGCTTTTTATGTTTTTTCAGGTTGAAGTTTAAACTAAAGCTTGCAATGTCCTTTACTGGACAAAGTCACTTACGGTAAGTGATATAAAAACCACATTATTCAGTGCAGCAATGAATATGTCACAACACTTATTTGTAAATGATCGCTATTATGGCCATTCCACTATTATAGGACATTGCAATGGGATAGCTTTATGTTTATAAAGTTGATTGGGGGTAGTATCGTCGCCGGGAACTTTTATTGCATATAGCACTGAAAAGAAAAATGGCGGCATAACATAGACCAATACCAGACCAGGGCTGTAACTAAGAACTTGTCAACTTTACACCTCATGTAAATATGGAAATAATACCTCCATTCTACTGTATTGGGAAACAGAGAAAAGCCAAACCTCCGAAAGCGATCATCGGAAAAGGCTGATCATATTGCATTAAATGCTGGAAAATAGTTTAATAGACCCTTATTTGTATTAGGAAACACTCCACAATGTACTGACACCTTCCAGGGACTCACTAGCGGGCTATATTTAGGTTCACTTTTGCCACCTCAGACTTGGCGATTTTGAAAGGCTTAACGCAATAAAACACTTATCGCCTTTTTATAAATACAATCAAGTATTTACTGTGGCAATGTATGGCAACATGCGTCGATAAGTGAAGTGGCTTCGGTAATATTTTTCGCCACTGGTTATCGGTGCTTTATAAATTGGGTTAAGTCCAAATTTGGTAATAACGGATAACGAATGTTTATAAATATGCCTCTATGTCTAGAATGGAATGCTGGGAGGTATAGTTACACAATCATCCAAGATCATTTTGACCGTGTGTTGTGAGATATTCATTGTTGTCCTGAATAATGCCGTTTTTATATAATTTAAAGGACAGACTAAAGCCTCAGAAGGCAGAGACCTTGACATAAAAGTAGTAATCTGTGTCTCACCTCTCATTTTGATGTGGTGATTGGAAATTTCCTTTACTAACATGGGGTTTCTGCTTTTTTTCCAAGCATTCCACTATCACAGAGTTTGGTCTCTGATCATTATGTAATTCACTCATGACTATTCCTAAGCTTTTGCAGGATTTTTTTTTACAGCAGGTCATACCCACTAATAGTCTCTAGTCAATCCTGTTACAGACCAGTACAGTAAAGAAGCATGTGATGGAGGTCAAGAGGTGTGACAGTGCAAGTGACACACAGTTATCTTATCAAGTTAAATTTGCATTAATGCCACTTCCTGGCACAGTTTTTACATCTTATTGGGGTTTTTGGGGGGACGTTTTCAGATTATGAAATCACCCCTTTTTTTAACTTTAATATATTGTGGGGTTTTCTCCCCCAGCCCCAAATGCATTATGCTTATGTCCAGAAACTCCCCCAGTCTTTACTTACCTTCCCTCTTTCCTCTGCTTGCATGAAACTGCAGGCAAGGGGCCGCACCGGCAGCCGCGTCCGTGATTGGCTGAGAGGCAGCCAAACCCAGTCTCAGCAATCACCTCAGGCAGCTGCAAGGTTAATGTTAATACTATGTCCACCACCAAAACAAAAATTTAACCCACTACTGACCCCACTGTGTAGTTACCTTACATCTCTGCTCCTTATGGTTCTCCTGCGGTGCTTGTCCAAAGGCCAGGAAACTGAAGAGTAGTAGCTTTCTTCCTGTTCAGAAAGTTTCTGCCTCCTCCTTGTCCTCTGAGAGGTCCAGATCCCTCAATTGCTTCCCTTCACCTCATGGAAAATCCTTTTGATATATTATACCTCCCCCTTGCCAATCCTCAACTCTAATAAAAGCTTCCAAATCACACTTACAGCCTTTTGCTCGGTTGTCTTCATAGCTGGCAGCCACGTCTATGATTGGCTGACCAGCAGCCAATTACTGATGCAGCTGCTGGTCTGGCCCCTCTCTGCTGCTTCTGGTTAGCAGAGAGCCAGGGGAGGAGACAGCCACTGGAGCAAAGGGCTGTAAGTATGGTTTGGAGTAATTTGGTGGTTGGGGGTGGGCAAGGGAGAGGTACAATGAATCAAACGTTTTAATTAAGGGTGGACATACCCTTTAACAATGTAACAATCTATGGAACAATCCACGTAACAGTCTATGGGCACCAGGAGAAGTAAAAGAGCAGATTGCACTGAGCAGACAGAAATGGGGGATTCCAGGCACCAGTAATCCCCCCAATAACATGCCCCTGGTTGTTCCTTTGTTGTCCCTGTAGCACTTTTAGGGACTTTTTGGTATACTACATTCTAAATAAGACTTGAAGCTCTTCTTGGAAATATAGAACTTTATTTATTAGTAATTTACATACGGTGGGATATTATATCACCTTTATAATTTTGAATTTATTTTAAAAAAAATTTTGCTTAAATTTAGTACTCAGACAAACCATGTAACTGTATTCCAATCCATGTTTTAAGTAAGTACAAACATATTCTATAAGCTTATGGGAGTATTGTATTTTAATTTGTGATGTGTACAACTTATCCCTTCCTTGAAAAACATCTTCTGTACATTACTGCTTTGTTTATAATTAGATTGGTGTTGTAAGTAAATAAGGGGTTTGATTCTGAGTAACAGAGGTGTGTCTAGGTAAATTGAAGGTTTGTGTTTATTTGAGTACTGTCATTTGTAAATTACTGTTGTATGTATATATAAATTAGCAATTTGTCTAAAATACTTTGCTTGTGTGTGAGTAAATTTTTGTAATATAGAAGTTTTTACATATTAATGCTAACATGCCTTATGTTTTATTGTGTCTTCTGCTTTTTAAATCACTGAATTAATAGTTGCCTAAATTGAGAATAAAAAAAGAGAGAGAAATGAAGCAAATTGCAGGAAGATTTGAAAGTTTAAAAAAAGCCCACTCTATAATTATAGAACCAAGGGGGTAATAAAGCTCACCTTTTGATCTAGTTTTAAAGGAGAACTCGATTGTCCAAATAAGTTTAATGTGGAACTGTGGTATCCATACAAGTCCCCTCGCTACAAAGGCGATCGAGCTCTGTGGCAGACAAATCATCAGATCTCTCATCAAAGATTGTTGTTGGGTACACTAGTGTGTCTTAAGAGAGTGATAGGTGTGCTTCAAAATTTTGGTAATGTAAATATTTCCACCAGTGTTACTTGTTGTGTTGCATTCTACAAATATATATTATACTAAAATTTTACCAGTCAGTGTAGTGTATCTCCACACTTAACTGATTCTAATCAAATTTGATAATAATATACACTGTTAATTGTGGTTATAAAAATATTCAGGCTAACATTAAAGGGTAACTCCAGCCCCTAAATAACTTTAGCTATTTAAAAGATTACCCTGCAAAAGCCCACTTTTGTTATAATCTTACCTTTCTCAGCCATTCCCATGCTGAGATATAAGTACTTACAAACAGCTGATCCCTCACCGGAAGTCCCTCCTCCTCTGCTCCTGTTGCGAGCTGGTTATTAGCTTGAGCATTAATGGCTGTCAGCCATTGGCTGTGACGTCACCGTAACAGCCATGATTGACAGTCATTACCTGGAAGAGAAGGAAAATGCAGCAAGGGATCAGTTGTGCGTAAGTACCTATATCTCATTGTAGGAGCGTCTGAGAAAGGTAAGATTATAACAAAAGTTTTGGGGGGCTAATCTTTTTAAATAGGTTAATTGGTATAGCATTCTATTGGTATGTTGTTTTTATTTTTTCAGATGCAGTATTTGCATAGATTCTCTAGCCTTGTGTATATACAAAATACATTTTCAGAACTTAAACCTTTTTTTGTAACACCATTGGGATACATTGATAGTAAACATGTATGTAAAAATGTATGTAAAAATCAAAATGTAAAAATTATGCATTTTACTTTAAATATTTAAAAGTAGTAAACTTTTGACTTGAATGTGTTGTTATATAATCCTTCATCCAAATCTATTCTAACAGCATTGTGCGTCTTTCTTTTAGTGTCTCCTTTTGTGGATTCTGCAACAACTCCCCCACAAGCATCCTTGTGTTTTGAAATATATTTCATCCTATTCTAAACTCCAGGAGATTGTCCTAAAGGACTGAAAAACTAGAGTGCCTGTTATTAGGACAATGGGCTGATGGAACTAAATCTTTAGACTTAGCACCACATACACAATAGCAAGAAGAGTGTTAAAATGGGTTGGAGGGTTTTGTTGTCTTGTACAAATTACAAGGTCTAGAGCCTATATCCTAGAGGAACCATGTGCTAGACCTATATTGTCTTTGATTCAGTATTCGCTATGATGCTTTCTTGTGATTCGTGCCAACTCCTTTGGGTTTTCAGTATCTGCTTTATGAAAATGACTGTGACAAGAATACTGGCATCTCCCTTAAACTGCCAGACTACATGTATCTGTGCCAGTGATATTATAAGTTGCTCCAAAAAGGGATTGTCATTGGTGCCCAGCGGGCTTCCAAACTACACTGCCATGCTCGATCTCAGCCACAATCTTCTGCCACGTTTGCGAGCTGAGTGGACACCAGCACCCCTAAAAAGGCTGCACACGCTGCTTCTCTCACACAATTCTATTACCTTTGTATCTTCTGAGGCTTTCATTATGACTCCCCAACTGCGCCATCTAGACTTGTCCTGTAACAAGCTAAATTCACTAGAGGAGAATGTATTTAGTGCTTTAAACCGGCTGGAGGTTCTGCTTCTTTTCCAGAATCAGATTGCTCGCATTGAACGCAGTGCTTTTGATGAAATGGAGCTGTTACAGAAAATCTACTTAAGCCAAAATGCTATTACACGATTCCCACTAGAACTTGTGAAGGATGGGGAAAAGCTGCCTGAGCTTGTACTACTTGACCTTTCTTTTAACAACATAAAAACCCTTCCAGTGCAACAGCTTAAATCATTGCCTGCTTGGCTTAGCAATGGTCTGTACTTACATGGGAATCCATTGATCTGCGACTGTGAATTATATGGACTTTTTTGGAACTGGCATGTACGACAGCTAGGATCTGCTATGGATTTTCGGGAGGAGTTGCGGTGCCACCAGAATGCTTTACTCAGATCATCCACGATAAGTGTCTTTTCCATTAACAGCAGTGAAAATCGGACCTGCAGTTTGGTGAGAGAGACTGGCATGGAGGCCTACCTAGGAGAGACAGTTACTTTGAACTGTGATACCAGACAGAAAGGTGTAAGTCACGTGTGGGTTACTCCTGGCAATGAGTGGATACAAAGACAGAAAGACAGATCTTCAGGAAACCGCAGTATATCAATATTAAGAAATGGTAGTTTGCAAATAAGACCAATTCAGGTAGAAGACAGAGGTACATACACTTGTTATGCTCATGGGGAAATGCTAAATGAGACATTATATGTGACTCTCACTGTGTTTAACTTTACACAGCATGTGCACCAGGATACTCTAAATACAGCTTACACTACACTAGTGGGTTGTGTGGCTAGTGTTATTCTTGTGTTAATATACCTGTATTTAACACCATGCCGTTGCTGGTGCCGACCAAATGGGGGGCAAGGAGAGGACAGGGAAAGCATTCGCTCATCAGTACTTAGTGCAACTCCCAACCATGAGACAACTAGTGACAAGGCTGTTCTAAGTCGTCATGTTGCATTTTTGGAGCCCCCTGGAGATCTAGGTGGTCAAAATGGAAAACTAAAACCCAATGGCTCACAAGAGGTTCCTACAATAAAGGGTTCACCTTTACAAATACCAAACAGAAAACTCTCAGATCCAGGGTCCATAAGTTCAGTATTCTCAGACACGCCAATTGTTGTCTGAGAAATCTGTGGTGTAAGGAAGGAAGATTAGTGAACCACAGATAACTAACTCATAACAGAGTTCCCCTTCTCCCCATACTTATCTGAACTCCTGGCATGTGCATGACTGATAGTTAAGTAGCTGGAGGAAACTAGGACAAAGAAAGTGTTCAGAGAAAAGCATAGAGGAACAACAGATGTGAGAGAGCGTGGCAAATGTAGATCAAGAGAGAATGATAAACTGAGGGAATTTTAAAGTGAGGTTTTTAGCATTATACGGTCATCATCCACATTGTTATATGACAACTAAACAGAGTAATCATTTCAGATCTTACTGAAGGTGATGAGACCTGCCCTCTTCTCATATTCCTTTTTGCTTAATTTAAGAGACAAGTAAATCAATGTCCACAGCTCATTGTGTAGCACTTCTTATACAGGGATCTGTCCACCCACTGTGCTCTTCACTGTGGTAGTAAACATTAACAGGCTACATGTTCAGCTGCTTCTTCTCCATCCTGTAAATGAAAGCCACTGCCAGGAAGCACTCTGCTATGTAATTATTCTACTTCATTGCTCTTTTAACAAATACTTCCATATTCTTCATTGCAGGCAGTGAGGATGCATACTTTTATTGTCCTTTTATACCAAGCTTTAAATCTGATAAAACGTCTTTACTTTTCAACCAAAGATTACCATTCATTGAGATATAGTGGCATATTTATAAATAAGTACTGCTTTTTCCCACCAGATTTTTCCAATGTATTGTTAATCAATAGTTATAAAGGGGTGAAATTTCAGAGACAGTGAAAATTGCATGGTAAAATGCACTAATGGTGAACATCTGGCAACATGTCAGGTTACCGCAGCCAAATGGGGTGAAACTAGAATCTAAACTGCTTTGACCTCACCCCTGGGTTTGCTCTAGTTTCCCCAAACCAAACTGTGACCGACCGGCTTGTAGTGCCACCCTTTTCTGAAAATGTTATTACATACGAGATCCATAAAGAAGGAAGGTCCAGACTGCACTACATGCCAGTCTTTCACAACTAAGTATGGAGAAGCAAAAACTGGTACGTTCTCCTCCTTTAAATAATCACCCCACTGACAATTTCTATAATAAATATGTTAAACAGTGCAAAAATGTCTGGGCTGTTTTCTCTATTTTGTTATACCACACTTTGGCTAATTTTCAGCTCAGTCATATAAATTGGGTTACACTTTGCTGCTTTTCAGTAAAAGTCATGTTAGGGTCACATTCCATGTACAAAAAGTAACTACTAACATGTCATTAAACTCCCAAAAGTGCATTAACCTGGCCTGGGACCTCACAAAATAATGTACAAGTATTTTGATACCATGTGCACATTTCACCTTTTTATTAACAGTGTTAAACAATCAGGGGAAAGTACAGAAATATTTAGACTTAGCCACTTTATAAATATGTCACTAATGTACCTGTAAAAACAAAATGGGTTAATCTGCACTACTCGTTGACATTAAAAACAATACTCAAAGCAAAAAGCCATATTTTGACCTTTGTTTAATAAGCACTCGTCAGGAAGCGTCTGCAAAGGCCATATTGCATTTAATTTGCACTAGTTTTGGGGGCTATATAGCCCTGTTATTGCTGACTTAACTTAGCATTACTCTTCAGTGACACCTGCAGTTAACACTGAGCTCTGGGACACAGCACTGATTTCAACATCATGATTGGTATTGGTTTAAACTGTAACCCTAATACAATTCAAGTATATATACAGTATGGCTTGTGAAGGTTCTCATTTATCCAGGTCATGGTATAACTGTATTCAGTTAGATTAACTGGACTTAAAGTTTAATTCTTGAAGACGTTTCGCTAGTCATCCAACTGGCTTTCTCAATTCAGAATGACTTATGTAATTGGCACAGATTCTGTACAACTCATTCTGAATTGAGAAGCCAGTCGGATACTAGCGAAACGTCTTCAAGAATTAAACTTTAAGTCCAGTTGATCCATCTGAATACTACAGATATATACTGTATATATTATTTATTAAAATCCATTATAATTTGTTTCCACAAATCTCCACATTTTTCCAACAGCTGAACTCCGTTCCCTGTTGAAATTTACATAGATAATATATATTATAATATATATAATATAGATTTATTTTAGTTATTTCTTTAGGAAGTCAGATGTCTGGCTGCATCATTACTGTAGTCTGCATTATGGAAATAAATATTTCAGTTTATGACTTGTCTGTTTTCCTTATTTTAAACATCTCTTAAACATCAGGTAGCATTTCATTATACAAACGTTTTTATGACATAAAAGCAGTAGTAAGATTGTGACAAGATGACATCTACCAGCTCAGGAGGAATTTTATTGGAAGGGCAGTCAGTGTATAGAATGGATGGTCACAATAAATAATTCACTGGTGTGTTAAAGATTTCTGAACAAATTTAACAACAGGTAAATAGGTTATAGCTACACACACCTCTGTGTTGAAAGGCTCAATTCCTACTCCACTCCTTTAGTGGCGAATATACAAAACAAAGCATCAGCTTGATATAGTAGCTCACCACTCCGAAACATGTTGCTCTTGTGAAAATAGTTAAGTTTTTTGCATTATAATTCAGCTTGAGGCTCTCCTACATTTTCTGTGGTTCAGTACAAGTTAGCGAATTGGTTATTGGATCGCAAACAGAGCGTGGTAGTCAATGGAGCAACATCCATGTGGTCTAAAGTTCTATGTACAAGCCAGAAACCTCTCAGAGGAAAGGTAAGAGGCGGAAACCTTTTCACTCACAGCCAGGCTCCTGCTCTTCACTTTCTGGGACTTTGGACAGACATTGCAGGAGAACCATTTGGAGCAGAGATGTAAGGTAAGGATTTTTTGACATTGCACAGTGGGGCCAGTAGTGGGTTAAATTTTAGTTTTGGGGGTGGACATGCCCTTCAAGCTATTACATATCACCTGAATATGATTAAAAGTATTCAGGTTCATATGGTTTAGTTTATTATGTGCATAGAAATAATATGTTCATAATGCTGCCTTACCTAATAATTATATTATACAGGGCCCTTAATTTGGTAACACCTTTAAAGGGTATGTCCACCATAAATATCAAATTTTAATATGTGATCCCCCCTGGGCTCCCAGCCCCAACCGCTATGTTTTTTTTTTTAGAAAGCCCCCCAAACTCTACTTACCTCCCCTCTTTCCTCCGCCGCGCTCCCGGCCCTCTGCTTGCGAGAAAATGCAAGCAGGGGGGGCGGGACCGGCAGCCGCGTCTGTGATTGGCTGAGCGGCAGCCAATCACGGACACGGCTGCCGGCAGCTTACTTCCGCGTAGGAAAGAGGAGAGGTAAGCAAAAGTTTGGGGAGCTTTCTAAAAAAAAAAACATAGCGGTTGGGGCTGGGAGCCGAGGGGGAATCACATATATTAAAGAAAACACGCTAGGGGGAGGGAATCGGGAGAGGGAGGGAGAGAGAGGGAGGGGGGAGAAGGGCTGCAGTACGCATGGCAAAAATCTACCGGAGGCCAGGTAGCAGGCAGTGTCCTATATGGACTCTGCTAGCCTCCTGGTGGGCAGTTTTTGGCACTTTGGGGGGGGACTTCAGGAGATGGGATGTGAGGTAAGGATTAAACTACACTACATGATGGGGAAGTAGTTGGGGGGATTATAGTTTTGGGGGTGGACATGCCCTTTAAATCAATTCCCCATGTGTACATTTTAACAGGGTTGTAGTTCTTTTCATCTGGAAACTAGATATATTCTTATGCTGCCAGAATACTAGAACATCATTTAGTTTTCTACCTTATTATTGTACATTGTGTCTGTTAGATATTTTCTAATCAGAAGTTTCCGGATTATTTCTAGGTCACCAAGTTAGAAATGAGATCAGTATGTGGGTAGTTATTGCAACAAGTTTCTATGCATGAAAGCAATACATATAATTACAAGTAACCAAGCCCAAATTTATACTTTTTTCTCCCCACCCACATATACCATAAAAATAATTATTACAAACAATGTGAATTGAACAATGAAGGTGGCCATACACATGGCCAATACTTGACAAATCCCATCAGACAAGATTTGCTGAATATAGTATAGTATAGTATTTGAGGTTGAATAAAGACATACATCTGTTGTATTCAATTAGATCAACTGGACTTGAAATGTAGTTCTTGAAACATAGTAATTTTTTTTAGTAATTAAGGTTGAATAAAGACATACGTCCATCAAGTCCAACCTATTCACTTTTTTTTTTTTTTTTTTTTTTTTAACCCTACCTAACAGTTGATCCAGAGGAAGGCAAAAAACCCCAGCTAAAAAGGTGGAAAAAATTCCTTCCTGACTCCAAACGGCAATCGGAAAGTATCCCTGGATCAACCAGATCTATATGCATTAATACCAGTAATTCTCAATATTTTTTAGTTTTAGAAACTTATCCAGGCCTTTTTTAAAGTTATTCAATGAACTTGCCATTACCACCTCTGCTGGAAGACAGTTCCACAGTTTCACCGTTCTCACTGTAAAGAAACCTCTCCTAACCTGAAGATGAAACTTCTTTTCTTCCAACCTTAAAGGATGTCCACGTGTCCTCTGATATGACCTATTAGTGAACAATGCACCAGAGAGCTCATTGTATGGGCCATTAATATATTTGTACAAGGTTATCATGTCCCCACGCAACCGCCGCTTCTCCAATGTAAACAGCCCTAACTTGTCTAATCTGCCTGCATATTCAAGCCCCTCCATTCCCCTTATTAATTTAGTTGCCCTTCTCTGAACTGCCTCAATTTCCAAGATGTCCCTTTTGTATATGGGATTCCAAAACTGCACCGCATATTCCAAATGAGGCCTTACCAGTGCCTTGTAAAGAGGGAGAATACCCCATAGAGGATAAGGAGGCAGTACGACCATGTATAGAAGTAAATCAATTGATAATCTAAAATGTATGTTTACAAATGCAAGGAGTCTGGCTGGAAAAACAGCGAACTTGAAATAGTAGCATTAAAGGAAAGGTATGATGTAATTGGTATAGCAGAATCATGGCTTAATGATTCACACGACTGGACAGTAAATATTGAAGGTACTCCTTATTAGACATGACCGAGTTAATAAGAAAGGAGGAGGAGTATGTATGTTGTTAAACAGGAATTGAAGCCAAATTTAAAAGATGGAATAGATGGGGGAGCAAACGTATGGCAGAAACATTATGGGTGGAACTGTGTATAGGAAGCAAGAAGGTAGGTAAATTAATTGTTGGAGTATGTTATAAGCCGTCAAATGCCGAGGAGAGGTGGAATAAATCTCCATATGCAGTGGCGAAGGCTGCTGGTATGGGGCATGTTCTGGTCATGGGGGATTTTAACTACCCTGACATGATTGGAGTAAGGGAACTGCCAGCACTCCAAAAGGTATAAAGTTCTTAAATTCCTATATGAGCATTTCTTTCACAGATGGTAGAAGTTTACTAGACAGAATGCGTTGTTGGATCTGGTGATATCTAATACCCTGAGCTCATATGGAGATGAAGGTAATGGGAAGCTTAGGGAATAGTGACCATGATAGTGTCATTTAGTATAGGTTGCAAAAAACTAAAGTGCACTGGCTTAACAAAAACTTTTAACTTTAGGAAAGCAATTTTATGCTTTTAAAGGACCGCTTCTGCTCATAGACTGGGGGGAACTGTTTCTAGGTAAAGAAAACTGAGCAGATGTGGACCACTTTTAAAGGGATATTAAACTATTACATTTCCAAATCGGTACTTAGGTAACAAGTGTAAAAAAATTAGGTCCGTCCTGCAGGCTTAATGCTCAGGTAAAAAGGGAAATGGAAAAAAAGAAAAGGGCTTTAAAATTTTGAAAGCAGAAGGCACAGAACAGGCTTACAGGAAGTCAAAAGCTGTAATAAAGAATGCAAGAAGCAATTAAACTAGCTAAAATAGAAAATGAAATACGGATTGCCGAACAAAGCAAGTCCAACCCCAAAATGTTTTTTAAGTATATAATGGTAAAAAGATGAGGACTGAGAATGTGGGACCATTAAATAATGGAGCTGAGGTGGTTGTAGAGGATGCCGAAAAGGCTAATCTGCTAACCGTTTTTTTACATCGGTTTTTACTGTTGAGAATCCTTGTCCTTACAGTAGGGATTGTAGCATATGCAGGAAAAATGAAGAGTTTCCACATTGGATAACGGAGGATATGGTACGGAAACAATTAGACAAAGTTAATATCAATAAAGCGCCAGGACCAGGGGATTGCATCCTAGGATTTTAAAGAGCTTAGTTAGTTCTAGCTAGACCACTGTTTTCTCATATTTTCAGATTCACTTTTGTCTGGGGATGTGCCGCTGGATTGGAAAAAAGCCAATGTAATACCAATATTCAAAAAAGGTAGTCGTTCACAGCCTGGTAATATAGACCTGTAAGCCTAACATCAGTGGTAGGGAAGGTGATGGAAACTTTGTTAAGGGATCATATTAAGATGATCTCTCCAGAGATCATCTTATTAGTAGTAGTCAGCATGGATTTATGAGAAATAGATCATGCCAGACAAATTTAATTGGTTTTTATGAAGAAGTGGGTAAGAAGTTGGACTCAGGTACAGCAGTGGATGTGGTATATTTGGATTTTGCAAAAGCTTTTGATACTGTGCCACATAGGCGACTATGTTAAACTGAGGACTGTTGGCCTTGAAGAAAACATTTGTTCATGGATAGAGAACTGGTTATTGAACGCAAACAGAGAGTGGTGGTTAATGGAGCTACATCTATGTGGGCTAAAGTTCTAAGCGGAGTGCCTCAGGGTTCTGTACTGGGCCGCTTCTGTTTAATCTGTTTAAAATGACTTAGAAGGGGGCATTGAGAGCAAGGTCTCTGTGTTTGCTGATGACACTAAATTATGCAGAGCTTTGGAAACTTCCAATGATGTGCAAGTGCTGCAAGCAGACCTAGATAGATTATCACAATGGGCAGCAGAATTGCAGATGGATTCAATGTTGATAAATGTAAGGTGATGCATTTGGGATTTAATAATCCCTGTGCCATCTACACCATAAATAACTCTGTGTTAAGTTCATCTGTAACGGAAAAAGATTTGGGGGTTCTGGTAGATAACAGACTTAGCTGTAGCAAACAATGCCAGGTAGCAACAGCTAGAGCTAGCAAGTATTGTCTTGTATAAAAAGGGGAATAGATTCAAGAGAGAAAAATAGTTGGTAAGAGTGCTGTCTTGGCCCAGCCGTTTTCTCACCATGTCAACAACCTCCTTGGTGGATATACAAGTCTAGTTGATCTAATTGAATACAACAGATATACCATGACCTGGATGAATGAGAACCTTCACAAGCAATAAAGACATACGTCCATCCAGTTCAATCCATCTAGCAATATCCTCATTTCCTGCCTAACTGTTGATCCAGAGGAAGGCAAAAGGCAATAGGAAATTTCCCTGGATCAACTCTACTTTATGTATTAATAGCAGTAACTTGCAACATTCCTTGTTTGCAGAAACTCATCCAGCTTTTTTTTTAAACTGACCAATGAACCTGCCATAACAACGTCCACTGGAAGTTCCATAGTTTTACTGTTCTCACAGTGAAAAACCCTTTCTGAACTAAACCTTTTTTCTTCACGTCTTAAGAGATGTCCTCGTGTCCTTTGACATGTTATATTGGTGAACAATGCCCCAGATAGTTTATTGTATGGCCCGTTAATGTATTTTTACACAGTAATCATATCCCCACGCAAGCGCCTTTTCTCCAGCGTACATAATTGTAACTTTTCCAGTCTCTCTTCATATTCAAGCTCCCCCAATCCCCTTATTAATTTAGTTGCCCTTCTCTGAACCCTTTCCATTTCAAAGATGTCCTTTTTGTACATACCTCTCTTTATATAAGACAATACCATGCTGGCTCTGTCTGTTGCCGCCTGGCACTGCTTGATACCTTTAAGTTGGTTAACTCCAAGATCCCTTTCCAACAGGGATTCACTTAACACAGAGCCATTTATAGTATAAGTAGGACAAGGATTTTTAAGTCCAAAATGCATCACCTTACATTTATCAACATTGAATTTCATCTGCCACTTAGCAGCCCAATGTGACAATCTATCTAGATCCCCTTGCAACGATTGCACATCCTCTGAAGTTTTAAATGGTCGACAAAGTTTTGTTTCGTCAGCAAACACAGAAACCTTGCTGACAATACCCACTTCCAAATCATTAATAAATAGATTAAATAGAAGCGGCCCCAGCACAAGTGGCTCTAAGTGGCACCCCACTTAGCACTTTAGTCCATAATGATGAAGCCCCATTAACAACTACTCTCTGTATCCTATTCATTAACCAATTTTCTATCCATGTACAAATGTGACTCTCCAGACCAACAGACCTTAGCTTATACAATCATGTAAAGTTCATAAGTAGGCACACTCACTTAAGTCTTCAAGAAATATTCATTTATTCTAGTGCTGAAAAACAAAAACGCCAAATATACACACAACGTTTCGGGGGGTTTAGCCCGTTCCAACTACATCCATATCCCTGTACATGCATTGCCACCATTATTGAAGGGAGCATGATGTTAGGTGACACCAATTGTCCTTGATGAACTGGAGCCCACAAAAAAAAGGTTCCTTTTAAGTTTCCGAAATGTTTTCATTCCATTATTTGGCATTTCCATGGTCATAACCCCAGAGGCTGAGGTTTTTTTATTAATTCATCTGTGTGTACTTTGTCTTCAGTGTCATTTCAACACAGTGTTAATTTCAACCAAGAGATGTTTTTCTACCCAGAGGCACCTGGGCATTATTGATAATATAGGAATAACGATATGCAAAGAAATAATAGAGTTTGCCCATACAATAGATAAGACAATAGATAGATATAAAACATCAAATTGACACAAAAATGTAATTTACAATTAAAGTCATTTAATTATCATGTTACGGTGAAGACATTTTTTAAATTAATATCACCTAAGAATGAATCATTCCTTCACCACGCGAACCCATTATCCCCAACCCAAAAAATTGAATAATATGTATGGTAATCGACAAAATATTAACCATCGATACCATTGACCACAATGTAGATTATTTATCAATCTTTTTAACCTTTTCGATTAATTTCATGATTGTATGGCATGATAATAAACATTTGTCAGCTGTGGTCATTGTTTAAAGGGTAGAAAGAAAGACCTAACTCAGCTGATATGGCAGATACATGCATTGTATTGTGAGTGCATAATGCCTGTGATGCAAGATGTAATGTGTTCCTTTCAAGTAACCTATGTTTAATAATAAATCTGGAGGAGGAAACAACAAATGGGGGATTGAACAGCAAACGGTATTTTAATTAATGATATTTTTCATTTGTTGAACCTTGCCTGTTTATGTTTAAGGATTATGCCGGATACGGACCATCAGGAGGTGTAATTTGGTTTAATTCATTTGTTATCTATTTTCATATTACAATGGCAGCCGAGTGACCTGGGACCCCACGCATTTTGGAAGGAAATTAGTGATTGCTTTTGCCATGTTTATGCCACAAACTTTGGGCAGAGAAATTGACCTCACTGTATCTTTGCCATTAATGATACTAAACTATGTTATGCTAACTGTCGCACTATAACCACAGCGTGGCCTCTTACACAATAGTGCAGGAAATAGCGCAGACAGTGGTTTTAAAAATGGTTGGTAAATATTTCAGGAATAAGTAAAAATGGATATGTTTAGCATGAGCAATAGAGCTATGGTATTGAGGTTTTGAGTTAGGAGTTTTTTTCCCTAATGACATTAAATTTGTTTATGTCCTATTAAAAGTAAACCTTCCTTTAATCATTAAGGTGGATTTAATGGCTGGCATTGACTTTTTAAAAGTTCTTTAGGGATAGGCCACACTGGTTGCCTTTTTTTGTGTTTGCGTTTTTTTTCCATATCATTAAAACCGCGGTCAACGCACCGAAAAACGCGCGTTTCGGGTGCGTAGCGATTCGATTTGCGCTCCGCATTTGAAATCGCAGTCGCATGCGATGCATTTGCGATTGCGTTGCAGTGTGGCCGTGCCCTCACTTTCTTTTTATTACCTCCAAGGGATTATGGAGCGTTTTATCAGCAGGCGGCAGGAAACTTTGACATTGTTACATTTACTTTAGAGATTTGGTTTGGGGCTGTGGATTTAATTATCTGTGGATTAATTTTCTAGGTATATAGGAAGGAAGATTTAAACCTTACTATGCAAATTATGCATATACCCCTATTAACCAAATGCTTCTTGTGGTTAGATTAAGGTTTTAATTTGAGACGTAACACACAATTATCTTGTATTTATCGCCAAAAATTTACCTTTGTTGCGTTTGACAGCAGTTAACCTCCACCTGGATATGCTCTGACCATGCCCTTTTGGATGAGAAATATTCTTGTTGAGTTATCCTGCCATGCCCTGTTTCACATTTAGCATTCTTACATTCCTTTTAAGAGTTTGCAAGATTATTTGGTTTTCCCTAATTGGGCCTAGCTGAGTTGCTTCTGTTGCTTTTAAAATAAAATTTACAGGAAAAGAGGTATCAGAAAATTAGCCTAGGATTTTGGAAATTATTCCATATTCCTTAACAGGTCTGTAGCAATTACATTTGTCCTTCAGTCTGCCACTTTTACAAAACATATGCTGTTTGAGAGTTGTGCAAAGGTGTTAAAATGCAGTGGTGATATGTAAACAGGTATATAGATATCAGTTGCCCATCCAGCTGAAGGATGTATGGGAGGATGGTATAAGGATTACATTTTCAAGGCCGTATATTTTAACAATATACAGTAACAGTTATGTATGTGAAATCAACTGAATAGTTTATTTAAAGGGCATTGTCCACCTAATAGCATTGTTTTTTATATACTACATAAGGCTAGGCATTTTCAATGGGGAGTGCAGAGGCGCGAGAATCTATATTACAATCACACTCAGTGTTCACTGAAGACTTCTGCTCACACGGCCCCTCCCACTGTCTTCCCTCCCTGTATAGTCATTTATATAGGAAGCCCTGTTTATTCTTGACAGGGACAATGTTCGCCCTTCTTTCCTCTTTTCCAATAGGAACAGTAATTAAATTTTATACATTAAACAGGAGTCTTGTATGAATGACGAATAACAGGAAGTGGAGGAGACAGTGCGTAACGAGAAGGGGTTTTTTTTTTTTGGCTGGCCATATGTATTATAAGAAATAAACGCTACCTTAATGTGAATATACGGATTTACTTCACCAGGACAGGGGGATGCCCAAGCGCCCGCCTACTGCCGATCCGATTTATCCCCCTCCCAGTATTAGTCATTTATAAGTAAGCCTGTATTGTTGACAGACAATGTTCGGTCCTTCTATTCTGTTCAATAGGAACAGTATTTATACATTAAAGGGATCCTATATAAATCATAAGACAGGAAGGGGGAGAGACAGTAGTAATGGGCAGGTTTGGGCTGGCCATATGATTTAAGAAATAATATTGCCTACCTGAGTGTAATATACGGATTTATTACCTCGAGTTCATGACCCATGTATAAAGCACCATGGTAATGGAACTCCTCGGTGACATAATATCCTTATATACCACGTAGGTAGAGTAGTATCCATAATATTACACTGTAAGTAGAGTATTATCCCTTATATTAATGTAGAGCACCCTGCCCACCCAACCACCACGGAATGTTTCAAAATTTAGAACGTGGTGGGGAGAAAGGCTCCCTGTGATTGATGTCCTTCAGAGGGACAAGAAGGGAGGCAGAAACAGGAAGACAGCTACTATCTTCGTTTTCCTGGACTTTGACAAGCACTGACAGAGGACATAAGGAGAAGAGATGTAAGGTTAAGGAGTTCTTTTAAACTATAAAGAGGGGCAGTAGTGGGTTAAATTTTAGTTTGGGGGGAAAGGCCCTTTAAGGGTCGTTCACACTAGGGAACAGACAAAAATGCAACTTAAAACGCATTGCGTTAAGTGACGTTTCAAACGTTTTTTGTATCCGTTGGCGCCTGTTTCGTATGCCGTTACTATCCGTTGGTGTCCATGTTACATACGCAATGGCGCCTATCCCGACGTTGTTTCTTATAGCCTGCTGATCAGAAATGACAGCACAGGGAACTCCAAGGCATCCTTTCGAAAAATGGATGCAAACGCTATGCGTTTATGATTGTTACCGTGTACGGCATTTTCATGCATTTAAAGTGTGCTGGAGCAGCAGAAACAGAATATAAACGCAGCAGGTGTGCACGATATATATTATGAAATCCTATGACGTTTTAAGTCGGTCCATTTTTTTAACGCACCTGCATTTCAAAAACGGATAAAACTGATCTAGTGTGAACGAGCCCTAAGGAAGTAGATCAGTTCTTTCCGCATTTTATTGTTTGATTGAGTGTTGATGCGCTGAGCTGAAGTTATTGTAGATGGCTTTAGGCAAATCATATATCAACAGAACCAGACTGTAAGAGGCAAAATGTGTGGCTGCAAACAACGCCACACTGAAAAGGCTTGGAATAGGGACTTAGAGGTTCTGTATCTCCTATTTTCCTAATAAATATAATATAGGAAAGTTCATATGTGCGGCCACTCCACTGCTTTCACGTGCCTCTCCCCGGTGTGATCGAAGCACTCCAGGGTCTTTATCAAAGTTTTTAGCTCATGCCAATCTATGTTTCAGACACACAACATATGTGAAATAGTTACTGTATGTAATGTGTTATGAGACATAGCTGTTTTGTATAACTACCAATCGACCAATACTGACAACATGAGAGGCCATCTATAGTTATTGGTTTGAATTGTTTTTGACATTTTTAATTATTATTGGCAGGGGCATCACAGCCCTGTTGAAGAAAAAGGACGTTAAAAAGGGCAGTAGAAAAGACTTCTTTTTTAAATTAGGGTAAAGTGACAAATACCAATGGAGTCGACATATTCTCTTCCACTTCAGACCGTTGGCTATGCCCTGCTGTGGTATCAGTAGTGAGCTGCCATTCTGGTTCTGTCACAGTCATTATTTTCCCAGAATGCACACTCCTACACAGTGATTTCTTACGGATTGGCTGTTGGATGGGTCAAACTATGCTCAGATCTCTACGAGCAGCTAAATCAAACCCAGGCACTGAGGTCAAGAGCAAGACCAAAACAGTCCGTGTAACAGCAATGTCAGTATTTCAGAAACATTTATTTATGCACAGACAAAAATGCGAATGGGCAGGTTGTAGGTTACGGATGGGGAAATTGCTGTTTTTTCCCCCGTAAAAGCGTATGAAGTGTATGAAATTGCATAAAATTCCCCTAGGTACACACTGTAATAATCTTTAAAAAATGAAGACAGAATCAGGAGATTCTGCTATCATATGTTAAAGATGTGGCCACACAATTCAAGAAACGGGTCTCCCTATTACCAGTTGTAGGAGATTGTCTCAGGTCTGCAAACACCCTAACCATCATGGGTGGATTCTCGATACACAGTACGGGACCCGAACTCTACCGATTGTTCGTTGGCATGGGAGATGGCTCTTTATGAATTAATGTGTGAACCCAGGTGATTGAGGTTGTGTACCCTGGATTGTGGCAGATTACAGAGATATATGGAATGTACTATAAGGATTTTATAATAAGTTCTTTATCATTTAAATATGGTGCTAATTTGCGCCCGCCGACCAATCAGATGTTAGCGTTCAAATGTAAAAATAAAGATATGGATGGTTGGCAAAATTAGCACCATTTTTTAATGATAATATAATTTGTTGATAATAATGAATCCCTGATGTGTTTGATCATGAGATGGGCAGTTTAAATTTAAAAAAAGTAAAAACTAAACAATATAAGAATCTAGTTGTTCACAATAACAAAGCAGGAGGGGCTTCCCATCTGTGAAAATAAAGAGATGGTAAACAATATATCACAGAGAAAAACAAAACAAAAACAAAAAAAAAAACAAAACAGAATACAACCAAGAGATGATATGTGTTTTAGTCCCTTAGTTGGAAACATTTATACTTGAGAACCACAAGCCATTCCGAAGGCAACCTAATAGAATGCATGTGACTGCTAATTAGGTACTTTGTGTTTGTAAATACCAGTAAGGGGCTTTTATTTAGCAAGATTTATGCAACCACCGGCTGACTACTTAGTGGCCTTATATAAATTCAAACATGAGGATTAGGTACTCAATTGAATGTGGTGTTTGAATCTCAGATTAAGTCTAAAATGAGTCAGTTGCTTAATAATTGGAAAGAATCTGTTTCTAGACATCACCATTTTTACTTCGGCCTTGTAAACACAAAATTTTTGCCTGATCAGTTATGACCAGAATCAATATATGGGATTGGAGGGAGATTGGATTTGCTTTATGAAATGGCCGATCCGATCATAGTTGGTTCCAGTTATCACACCGTGGTAAATTGATTGAATATGGGATACAGTGTTTCGTGCTGCTGACCATTCAAACAAACAACTACATTTCAACCTTACATTTTCAACAAAACAATTTACAATAAGACTCAAATGTAAGTACCACAGCATTGCTTTTACTATATCTATAATCACTTTTGTTGTGTTAAGCATAAGAAAACGAGTTCAACACATAGGCCATATTTAATGAAAAGGGGGCATGGTGCATTGACAATGGGTGAAAATAGTACTTGTTTTTTATTAAAATCTCATGATTCAAGTCAAGATACTTTATTGAAATTTAAGGTTTTTTCTATTAGCCCAATGATATTTAAGAGGACAGCATTCAAGGGTATCTTCACTCAAAAAATAAAGTTTGGCCATTAGTTTTATTTGAGAGGGGGGAGGACTCTGTTTCTCCGCACATGCGTAAGTGCGATGCACATAGAAGACGATTCCGTCCGGACTATGCGGCAGGTGGGGGGGGCGAGCATCGGATAAGTAGCTTACATTTTATCCTGGCTCCTGATTCCTTTTCTTTCAACGGGTGGGGCGTACGACGATCTCCTTTTTCCTCCATTCTACAAAAACTAAATGGCCAAACTTTAATTTTTGAGTGGAAATACGTTTTGAAACAAAAAGGTGTTTCTATGTAGATTAAGTTCTTGGATTTTGTGGTTTGCAAAGCTACTGTAGTAGTAGCCTGACAGTGGAGTAAGAGAACATTAGATAATACTTAAAAATTTAAAAAAACAAAAACAAAACCATTAATAGTAATAGTTTGCAAATCTGAAATAATAAGTCTACCTGAAATCCTGCACAATGTCCTGTTGCCCCTTGTTTCTGCTTCTGTTCTTCAGTTTAGTTAACTGTCGGTGTATGGATTTGACGTTGCATCACAGCCAATGACTAAAATGTAATCCCCATGTTGCTCTTCTGAGCATGCCCAGGCTCAGTACAGGTTTCTAAGTATCTGTTGTATTCAATGTTCAATTCAAGACCTTCAATTGAAACATCGGCAAAGACCTAACTTCACGTCCAGTTGATCTAATGAATACAACAGATATACCTGACCTGGATGAATGAGAACCTTCCAAGGCATACAGGTTTCTAAATGCACATTTCCTGAGGCATACAGAAGATAGAACCATACAATAATGATTCATAGGACAAACTATGATATATCAAATGTTTTAAAGAGGCCATTCTTTCTAAAGATGTTCTTGTGAGGGTGGAGTGTCTTTAAGCATGGGGAAATTTGGTGTAATACCAGTAGGCACCTATATAGGCATACTAATAATTTGAATGTGTTTCTCTATCCCCCTCATACTATTAAAGTACCTGCCCAAAACTGATATCTTCAGCACTTTAGGAGAGTGCATTTTCTAACAATATATTTAAGGCTGGTATTGCCTACATGTAGTCAATCAAGGCTGTGATGTGACATATAACCAACAATGACTGATTTCGGCTCCCGTGTGCAGTCCTCCTCTGCACTTGACTTCAAGCTATAAGAAGTTCATTGAGAGAGAGAGGAGGCAGATACTTTGCCAGATTGAGAACTTTATCTGGTTACAAGCAAGTAATAACTGGTTAAGATGCAGTTGGGGGTGCCAGGAAGATAAACTAAGGCTAGTACACACCAGACGACGTTTAGTTCCGACCGAGCGTTCGCTTACTAGAAAGCGCTGGCCCGGCGAATGACCTTGGTCAGGCAATAGTGGTGCCGGCTAAACATGTGCGACGACTGATTCTGAGGTCCCGTAGGGACCACACAATCGCCTGTGATTTACCGGACAGTTCCAATTGCGTCATCTGATATGAATTGTTGTTTGTTAGTAAATCCTCTTCTCCCTAAGCTATTGAAAAGATTTTTTGGAATAGGGAGAGTGCCAAAACATAAATTTATATATACGGAAGCAGGGGGACAAAGTTTTCCAAAATCATAGATATACTAAAATAATGATAAATTGTGTTCAATCCAAAATGTCCCTGGGGTAATTTGCCTATATAAAAAATACCCTATAGATCTCCAAACACATTTAAATCTTCCTGTATCTGGAAAAAATCAGGACCCAGGTTGAGACCTAGCGGTTTAGTACTATCATCGGGAGAGGGATGAGTGGGGGGGGGGGGGGTAGATGATGGGGGTATTAATTTGTCCTTTAATAGCAGATTAGTATTTATGAATTATTGCTTAATTTGTTCTGGGTCTAAGGGTTTTTAATATTCCAGTAGTGTGTGATGATTAAAAGGCCACTGACATCTAGGGGAAATTACTGTGAAATACAGTGTGAAATTTTTTAAACAGGGACTTTATTAATGGAGTGTGACTCAATTTGCTGTGACGAAGTTTGAAGTTAGGTGTTAGTATTATTATATAAACATTTAAAAGGCTATAATTAAACAAGATCATGATACGTGAGAACACATGTTGTCCTGCTTAGGCTGTGAGGTCCCCACACTGCAACGACATCAGAATCGACCACACATCGACATGCGTTAAACAATGCGAATTTGTGTGTCGATTCTGGAGCTTTTCTTGCACCTTTGACACGTGCGATGCTTCTATTTCATTATGGAAACAATGCCCCAAGTGGCACCAAGAAAAAAAGGGATCCAGGATTCCAAAATGGGACAGGCATGCGCCAAACGATCACAAACGCAGGAATATGTCATTTCCTTGATTTCCATGTTATTAACAATCACATGCACAATTGCAAGCCGAATAAGTCACAAACGCGTGAAAAACATGTTGTGTGGCCTAGCCCTAAGTCAGAAAGGAAGTGAATTAAAAAGTGGTAATCAGTAGTATAACAATTGTAAACATGGGTTTGCAGCAGACAGGAAAACTAAAGCTCTGAAGTAATTTAGACAGGACTGTTGTAGGAATTAAGCAGCCATTATAGTACAACAGGCATTGATATGTGTCCATTGATATTTACTAAAGTAAGTAGTGTTAAGTAAAAAACAGAAGATTTTATAGGGATGCATTGGAATAGCTGGTTCTGTAATCTAATGGTTACCTTGGGACCTATGTTTGGAAGCATCTGAAAAGTAACTTTAGTGATCAGTACCTCATAATCGTAGACTGAGGAAACTGGTAAACCACACAGCAAAGCCATAGGTCCTGCAACCTTAGCCGTGAGTAATACAAGCTCCAGCAGGTAACTTACATGTCCACTAAAAAACCGTACCAGCTGTGTTAAATTATGATTTGTATTGGGGAATTTATAAGAATATAGTTCTGGTTGTTTTTTTTACAGGTAAGGAAAACATATCAACCCCTTCATAGTGTTTTGTTGGGTTTGTTTTGCGTTCCTACTGAATAAATTGTTAGGTGGGAAATGTGGGCAGAGTCAGTAGGTTGCACTAGAAGACGACGGTACATCTTTTATGTAAACCTCAAATACATTACTATACTAAGGGGATTTATAAAAGTTCGTTAACTTTTTCCGGCCGTTTCGCGGACATACGCTTAAAATGCGCGTTTTTAACCGCGATTTATAAAGCTTCCAAAAAACGGACGCGAAAAAGTTACGAGCGTTTGATCCCTTGCGGCGATACATACCTTTACCGCCGCTTCTATTTATAAAGCAGGCAGTACTGGTTTCGCTCGGCTAGTATCGGCTGTTTTACTTCGCACCTTGATGTGGCGGAAGTCAGCCGATATACCTCCCGCGGCGGGGATGGGCAGGCAACCGGGGGCCGGTGCGCACCCGCCCCGGGAGACCGCCCACACCGCCCACAACACCCACAGCAGCCCCTCCAAACGGTCCCCGTTGCGGCAACTTCGGGAACGGGAGGCTAGGAGGGGCTGGCTCAGGGCCACGACGGAGGGATCCACGCATCATGACCACTAGCGGCTCCGCTTCCGCGGAGCCGAGGGTCTGGAGGGGAGGTCCCTCGCAGGGGGCCCTGAGGAAGGGCCTTTGGGGCTTTAGGGGCGTCCCGCAGCTCGAACCGGGACCCCCCCCCTCGCCGGCCCTTGTAAGGGCCCTTTGAGGCACTTACAAGTGCTCTTGCGGCTCGGACAAGAGCCGTTTGGGCTTAAGGGGTCCCGCAGTCGAACCGGGGACCCCCCTCCCGGCACCTATCAGGGCACTTTGCGCACTACAAGTTGGCACCTTGCGGCTCAACAAAGAGCCCTTGGGGCTATTAGGGGTCCAGCAGCTGACCAACAGGACCCCATCCCCGGCCCTTATAAAAAAAAAAAAGGACCTTGCCAAAAGAAATCTTTGGCTGGGTGCCGCAAAATCAAAAAAAAAAGAAACTCGAAAAAAAAAACCCCCCCCGCCCTGTTAGGGCCCTTGCGGTACAAGCCTTGGGACGAAGTTGCCTTTGGGCTGGGGTCCCCGACCCCCCCCCCCCCCCCCCCCCCCCCCCCCCCCCCCCCCCCCCCCCCCCGAATGCCCCCCCCGGCCCTGTAGGCCTCCCCTCGGCCTGCATGACACTGCCTGCGGCCCACAGCTACGAACCGGGGACCCCAGTGTGCGGCTCTTAAAGAGCTTGGGCGACGTCTTTGGGCTGGCGACCACCAACTCCACTCAGGTCGCAGAGTTTACATTACTTGCTTACTAATGTACTATGCTTACATTAACCAATCAGAGTTCTGGAAAGTTCTGAAATCTGATGGTGTGAATGTAAAGCAAGTATTAAAAAATTGACCAATCAGAAAAGGATATGGATTCTGAAAACTAATAAAGAGGGCGTTCGCGGCGGGAAACTCAGATTGCATCGCAAGTAGATGGCTGAGAAAGAAAGAAGCGGCTGGCAACAAATCAGACTCGCTGCGGCCGGCGGTTGCCAGCGGTGTTCACTGCGCGGCGAAGGAGCTGCCTGGCAAGTGGGACTGAGTGGGGTTGGTTGTCGCAAGCCCGAAGACGTCGCGTGGATCAAGGACGCCGGCAACATCGCCTCGTTGAGGTCGCCGGCGCGCGGGGGTGTCACCTGGCGGGCGCAGGGGTACCTCTCGGGGGCTGGCGGCATCGGCGGGAGCTGTGTCTGATCGGCGGGACTGAAGAAAGAAGGACAGCCGCCCAAGGGTCTTTTAAGAGCCGCACTGGGGGTCCCGGTCTCGAGCTGCGGGGACCCCGCCAACGGCACTTGTTAGTGCTGCAAGGGCCCTTATAGGCCTGGGGAGGGTGTCCACGGTTCGAGTGCGGGACCCCGTAAGCACACAAAGGGCTCTTTGTAGAGCCGCAAGGGCACTTGTAAGTGCCGCAAAGGCCCTTACAAGGGCCGCGAGGAGGGGCGGTCCCGTTTCGAAGCTGCGGGACCCCCTAAGCCCCAAAAGGCCCTTCTCAGGGCCCGCTGGAGGGAGGCCTCCACCCCTCCCAGCGGCTCCCTCCCTCCCGGGAGCGGCGGGGCGGGGGGTTTGGGGAGGGGTTGACGGGGAGGGGGTGCGCGGCTGGTGGTCGCGACACCTGCTGCGGCCCCTTCCGGCAGCCCCTCCTAGCTCCCGTTCGAGATTGCACGCGAGCGGGGAACAGGTTGGGAGGGCTGCTGCTGGGAAAACGGCGGCGTGGGTCGCCGCCAGCGGCGTGTGTGGGCGGGGTGTTGGCGTATGCCCCGCCCCTTAGAGAGGCGTCGGGAAAGGATTTTAAGTCCCTTGGCGGCGATACTATACAGTATCGCCGCGAAGGGGCTTAAAATACCGCAGCACATCGCGGCGCGATTGCATATCGCGGGAAATGTCGCTAACCGTTATAAATACGGCGATAGCGTATTTTCGCGGCCGCGATGGCGGCGGTAATTTTTTGGCGCTATTTTCGGTGCTTTATAAATATGCCCCTAACTGTTTTCCCCCAGCTTTTTATGTTTTTTCAGGTTGAAGTGTAAACACTAAAGCTTGGCAATGTCCTTTATGGCAAAGTCACTTACGGTAAGTGGATATAAAAACACATTATTCAGTGCAGCAATGAAATGTCACAACACTTATTTGTAAATGTCGCTATTATGGCCATTCCACTATTATAGGACATTGCAATGGGATAGCTTTATGTTTATAAAGTTGATGGGTGGTAGTATCGTCGCGGGAACTTTTATTGAAATAGCACTGAAAGAAAAATGGCGGCATAACATAGACCAATACCAGACCAGGGCTGAACTAAGAACTGTCAACTTTACACCTCATGTAAATATGGAAATAATACCTCCATTACTACTGATGGGAAAGAGGAAAAGCCAAACCTCCGAAAGCGATCATCGGAAAAAGGCTGATATATTGCATTAAATGCTGTGGAAAAATAGTTTAATAGACCCTTATTGTGTATTAGGAAACACTCCACAATGTACTGACCACTTCCAGGACTCAATAGCGGGCTATATTAGGTTCACTTTTGCCACCTCAGACTTGGGCATTTTGAAAGGCTTAACGCAATAAAACCACAACTTAGCCTTTATAAATACAATCAAGTATTTACTGTGGCAATGTATGGCAACACGGCGTCGATAAGTGATAGTGGCTTCGGTAAGTATTTTTCGCCACTGGTATCGGGTGCTTAAAATTGGGTTAAGTCCAAATTTGGTAATAACGGATAACGAATGTTATAAATATGCCTCTATGTCTAGAAGGAATGCTGGGAGTATAGTTACACAATCATCCAAGATCATTTTGACCGTGTGTGTGAGATATTCATTGTTGTCCTGAATAATGCCGTTTTTATATAATTTAAAGGACGACTAAAGCCTCAGAAGGCAGAGACTTGACATAAAAAGTAGTAATCTGTGTCTCACCTCTCATTTTGATGTGGGTGATTGGAAATTTCCTTTACTAACAGGGGGTTTCTGCTTTTTTTCAAGCATCCACTATCAACAGAGTTTGGTCTTGATCATTAGGAATTCACTCATGACTATTCTAGCTTTTGCAGATTTTTGGATTTTTTTTCAGCGGTCATACCCACTAATAGTCTCTATTCAATCCTGTTACAGACCAGTACAGTAAAGAAGCATGTGATGGAGGTCAAGAGGTGTGTGACAGTGCAAGGGACACACAGTTATCTTATCAAGTTAAATTTGCATGTCATTAATGCCACTTCCTTGGCAAGTTTTTAAATCTTATTGGGGTTTTTGGGGGGACGTTTTCAGATATGAAAATCACCCCTTTTGTTTACGGTTAAATATATTGGCTTATGGTCCAGAAACTCCCCCCAGTCTTTACTTAACCTTCCCTCTTTTCCTCTGCTTGCAATGAAACTGCAGGCAAGGGGCCGCACGGCAGCCGCGTCCGTGATTGGCTGAGAGGCAGCCAAACCCAGTCTCAGCAATCACCTCAGGCAGCTGCAAGGTTTAATGTTTAATACTATGTCCACCACCAAAACAAAATTTAACCCACTACTGACCCCACTGTGTAGTTACCTTACATCTCTGGTCCTGATGGTTTCCTGCGGTGCTTGTCCAAAGGCAGGAAACTGAAGAGTAGTAGGTAGCTTTCTTCCTGTTCAGAAAGTTTCTGCCTCCTCCTTGTCCTTGAGAGGTCCAGATCCCTCAATTGCTTCCCTTCACCTCATGGAAAATCCTTTTGATATATTTTAACCTCCCCTTGCCAATCCTCAAAACTCTAATAAAGTTTCCAAATCACACTTAAGCCTTTTGCTCGTTGTCTTCATAGTGGCAGCCACGTCTATGATGGTGACCAGCAGCCATTACTGATGCAGCTGATGGTTGGCCCCTCTTGCTGCTTTGGTTAGCAGAGAGCCAGGGGAGGAGACAGCCACTGAGCAAAGGGCTGTAAGTATGGTTTGAGTAATTTGGTGGTTGGGGGTGGGCAAGGGAGAGGTACAATGAATCAAACGTTTTAATTAAGGGTGGACATACCTTTAACAATGTAACAATCTATGGAACAATCCACGTAACAGTCTATGGGACCAGGGGAAGTAAAGAGCAGATTGCACTGAGCAGACAGAAATGGGGATTCCAGGCAACCAGTAATCCCCAATAACATGCCCTGGTTGTTCCTTTGTGTCCCTTGAGCACTTTTAGGGACTTTTGGTATACTACATTCTAAATAAGACTTGAAGCTCTTCTTGGAAATATAGAACTTTATTTATTAGTTAATTTACATACGGTGGGATATTATATCACCTTTTAATTTTGAATTTATTTTTAAAAAAAATTTGCTTAAATTTAGTACTCAGACAAACCATGTAATGTATTCCAATCCATGTTTTAAGTAATAACAACATATTCTATAAGCTTATGGGAGTATGTATTTTACTTTGTGATGTGTACAACTTATCCCTTCCTTGAAAAACATCTTCTGTACATTACTGCTTTGTTTATAATTAGATTGGTGTTGTAAGTAAATAAGGGTTGATTCTGAGTAACAGAGGTGTGTTAGGTAAATTGAAGGTTTGTGTTTATTTGAGTACTGTCATTGTAAATACTGTTGTATGATATAAATTAGCAATTTGTCCTAAAATACTTTGCTTGTGGTGTGAGTAAATTTTGTATATAGAAGTTTTTTACATATAATGCTAACATGCCTTATGTGTTATGGTCTTCTGCTTTTAAATCACTGAATTAATAGTTGCCTAAATTGACGAATAAAAAAAGAGAGAGAAATGAAGCAAATTGCAGGAAGATTTGAAAGTTTAAAAAAGCCCACTCTATATTATAGAAACAAGGGGGTATAAGCTCACCTTTGATCAGTTTTAAGGAGAACTCGATTGTCCAAATAAGTTTAATGTGGAACTGGGTATCCAACAAGTCCCCTCGCTACCAAAGGCGATCGAGCTCTGGGCAGACAAATCATCAGATCTCTATCAAAGATTGTTGTTGGGTACACTAGTGTGTCTTAAGGAGTGATAGGTGTGCTTCAAAATTTTGGGGTAATGTAAATATTTCCACCAGTGTACTTGTTGTGTTGCATTCTACAAATATATATTATACTAAATTTTACAGTCAGTGTAGTGTATCTCACACTTAACTGTTCTAATCAAATTTGATAATAATATACACTGTTAATTGTGGTTTTATAAAAATATTCCAGGCTAACATTAAAGGGTAACTCCAGCCCCTAAATAAACTTTAGCTATTAAAAGAGTACCCTGCAAAAGCCCACTTTGTTAAATCTTCCTTTCAGCCATTCCATGGCTGAGATATAAGTACTTACAAACAGCTGATCCCTCACCGGAAGTCCCTCCTCCTCTGCTCCTGTTGCGAGCTGGTTATTAGATTGAGCATTAATGGCTGTCAGCCATTGCTGTGAAGTCACCGTAACAGCCAGATGACAGTCATTACATGGAAGGGAAGGAAAATGCAGCAAGGATCAGTTGTGCGTAAGTACCTATATCTCATTGTAGGAGCGTCTGAGAAAGGTAAGTTTAAACAAAAGTTTTGGGGGGTAATCTTTTTAATAGGTTAATGGTTTTATAGCATTCTATGGTTATGTTGTTTTATTTTTTCAGATGCAGTATTGCATAGATTCTCTAGCTTGTGTATATACAAAATACATTTTCAGAACTTAAACCTTTTTTTGTAACACCATTGGGTACATTGATAGTAAACATGTATGTAAAAATGTATGTAAAAAATCAAAATGTAAAAATTTGCATTTACTTTAAATATTTAAGTAGTAAACTTTTGACTTGAATGTGTTGTATATAATCCTTCATCCAAATCTATTCTAACAGCATTGGCGTCTTTCTTTTTTAGTGTCTCCTTTTGTGGATCTCGCAACAACTCCCCCACAAGCATCCTTGTGTTTTGAAATTATTTCATCCTATTCTAAACTCCAGGAGATGTCCTAAAGGACTGAAAATAACTGGTGCCTGTTATTAGGACAATGGCTGATGGAACTAAATCTTTAGACTTAGCACCACATACACAATAGCAAGAAGAGAGTGTTAAAATGGGTGGAGGGTTTTGTTGTCTTGTACAAATTACAAGGTCTAGAGCCTATATCCTAGAGGAACCAGTGCTAGACCTTATGTGTCTTTGATTCAGTATTCGCTATGATGCTTCTTGTGATTGTGCCAACTCCTTTGGGTTGTTCAGTATCTGCTTTATGGAAATGACTGTGACAAGAATACTGGCATCTCCCTTAAACTGCCAGACTACATGTATCTGTGCCAGTGATATTATAAGTGCTCCAAAAAGGGATTGTCATTGGTGCCCAGCGGGCTTCCAAAACTACACTTGCCATGCTCGATCTCAGCCACAATCTTCTGCCACGTTTGCGAGCTGAGTGGACACCAGCACCCCTAAAAAGGCTGCACACGCTGCTCTCTCACACAATTCTATTACCTTTGTATCTTCTGAGGCTTTCATATTGACTCCCCAACTGCGCCATCTAGATTGTCCTGTAACAAGCTAAATTCACTAGAGGAGAATGTATTTAGTGCTTTAAACCGGCTGGGAGGTTCTGCTTCTTTTTCCAGAATCAGATTGCTCGCATGAACGCAGTGCTTTTGATGAAATGGAGCTGTTACAGAAAATCTACTTAAGCCAAAATGCTATTACACGATTCCCATAGAACTTGTGAAGGATGGGGAAAAGCTGCGCTGAGCTTGTACTACTTGACCTTTTTTAACAAACATAAAAAACCCTTCCAGTGGCAACAGCTTAAATCATTGCCTGCTTGGCTTAGCAATGGTCTGTACTACATGGGAATCCATTGATCGCGATGTGAATTATATGGACTTTGTTGGAACTGCATGTACGACAGCTAGGATCTGCGAGGATTTTCGGGAGGAGTTGCGGTGCCACAGAATGATTTTACCAGATCATCCCGATAAGTGTCTTTTCCAAACAGCAGTGAAAATCGACCTGCAGTGGTGAGAGAGACTGGCAGGGGCCTACTAGGAGAGACAGTTACTTTGAACTGTGATACCAGACAGAAAGGTGTAAGTCACGTGTGGGTTACTCCTGGCAAGAGTGGATAAAAGGACAGAAAGACGCAGATCTCAGGAAACCGCCAGTATATCAATATTAAAGAAATGGTTTAGTTTGGAAATAAGACCAATCAGGTAGAAGACAGAGGTACATACACTTGTTATGCTCATGGGGAAATGCTAAATGAGACATTTATGTGACTCTCACTGGTTTAACTTTACACAGCATGTGCACAGGATACTCTAAATACAGCTACACTACACTAGTGGGTGTGTGTGGCTAGTGTTATCTTGTGTTAATATACCTGTATTTAACACCATGCCGTTTGCGTGGGTGCGACCAAATGGGGGGCAAGAGAGGAAGGGAAAGCATTCGTCATCAGTTTACTTAGTGCAACTCCAACCATGAGACAACTAGTGACAAGGCTGTTCTAAGTCGTCATGTGCATTTTTGGAGCCCCTGGAGATCTAGGTGGTCAAAATCGGAAAACTAAAAACCCAACGGCTCACAAGAGGTTCCTACAATAAAGGGTTCACCTTACAAATACCAAACAGAAGAAAAATTTCCAGATCAGGGTCATAAGTTCAGGATTTTCAGACCACGCCAATTGTTGTCTGAGAAATCGTGTGTAAGGAAGGAAGATTAGGAAACACAGATAACAACTCATAACAGGTTCCCTTCTCCCCCTACTTATCTGAACCTGGCATGTGCATGAGACTGATAGTTAAGTAGCTGGAGGAAACTAGGACAAAGAAAGTGTTCAGAGAAAAGCATAGAGGAACAACAATGTGAGAGGCGTGGCAAATGTAGATCAAGAGAGAATGATAAACGAGGAAATTTTAAAGTGAGGTTTTAGCATTATACGGTCATCATCCACATGTTATATGACAACTAAACAGAGTAATCATTTCAGATCTTACTGAGGTGATGAGACCTGCCCTCTTCATATTCCTTTTTGCTTAATTTAAGAGACAAGTAAATCAATGTCCACCAGCTCATGTGTAGACTTCTTATACGGGATCTGTCCACCCACTGTGCTCTTCACTGTGGTAGTAAACATTAACAGGCTACATTGTCAGCTGCTTCTTTCTCCATCCGTAAAGAAAGCCACTGCCAGGAAGCACTCTGCTATGTAATTATTCTACTTCATTGCTCTTTTAACAAATACTTCCATATTCTCATTGCAGGCAAGTGAGGATGCATACTTTTATTGTCCTTTTATACCAAGCTTTAAATCTGATAAAACGTCTTTACTTTTCAACCAAAGATTACCATTCATTGAGATATAGGGCATATTTATAAATAAGTACTGCTTTTTCCCACCAGATTTTTCCAATGTATTGGTTATCAATAGTTATAAGGGTGTGAAATTTCAGAGACAGTGAAAATTGCATGGTAAAATGCACAATGGTGAACATCTGGCAACATGTCAGGTTACCGCAGCCAAATGGGGTTGAACTAGAATCTAAACTGCTTTGACCTCACCCCTGGGTTTGCTCTAGTTTCCCCAAACCAAACTGGATACGACGGGCTTGTAGTGCCACCCTTTTTCTGAAAATGTATTACATAACGAGATCATAAAGAAGGAAGGTCCAGAGGCACTACATGCCAGTCTTTCACAACTAAGTATGAGAGAAGCAAAAAACTGGTACGTTCTCCTCCTTAACATAAATACCCCACTGACAATTTTCTAATAAATATGTTAAACAGTGCAAAAAGTGTCTGGGCTGGCTGTTTTCTCTATTTTAACCACACTTTGGTCTAATTTTCAGCTCAGTCAATAAATTGGGTTACACTTTGCTGCTTTTCAGTAAAAGTCATGTAGGGTCACATTCCATGTACAAAAAGTAACTACTAACATGTCATTAAACTCCCAAAAAGTGCATTAACCTGGCCTGGGACCTCACAAAATAATGTACAAGTATTTTGATACCATGTGCACATTTCACCTTTTTATAACAGTGTTAAACAATCAGGGGAAGTACAGAAAATATTTAGACTTAGCCACTTTTATAATATGTCACTAATGTACCTGTAAAACAAAATGGTTAATTCTGCCACTACTCTTGACATTAAAACAATACTCAAAGCAAAAGCCAGATATTTGACCTTTGTTTAATAAGCACTCGTCAGGAAGCGTCTGCAAAGGCCATATTGCATTTAATTTGCACTAGTTTTGGGGGGCTATTATAGCCCGTTATTGCATGACTTAACTTAGCATTACTCTTCAGTGACACCTGCAGTTAAACACTGAGACTCTGGGACACAGCACTGATTTCAACATCATGATTGGTATTGGTTTAAACTGTAACCCTAAACATTCAAGTATAATATACAGTATGCTGTGTGAAGGTTCTCATTATCCAGGTCATGGTATAACTGTATTCAGTTAGATTAACGGCTTAAGTTTAATTCTGAAGACGTTTCGTAGTCATCAACTGGCTTTCTCATTCAGAATGACTTATGTAATTGGCAACAGATTCTTGTACAACTCATTCTGAATTGAGAAAGCCAGTGGATGACTAGCGAAACGTCTTCAAGAATTAAACTTTAAGTCCAGTTGATCATCTGAATACTACAGATATATACTGTTAATATTATTTATTAAAATCCTATAACTTTGTTTCCACAAATCTCCACATTTTTCAAGCAGCTGAACTCCGGTTCCCTGTGAAAATTTACAGATAAATTATATATATATATATATATAAATAAGATATTATTTTATTTATTATTAAGCAGTCAGATGTCTGGCTGCATCATTACTGTAGTCTGCATTAGGGAAATAAATATTTCAGTTTATGACTTGTCTGTTTCCTTATTTTAAACATCTCTTAAAATCGGTAGCATTTCATTACAAACGTTTTTATGACATAAAGCAAGTAGTAGTAAGTTGTGACAAAGATGACATCTACCAGATCGAGGAGAATTTATTGGAAAGGCAGTCAGTGTATAGAATGGATGGTCACAATAAATAATTCACGGTGTGTAAAGATTTCTGAACAAATTTAACAACAGGTAATAGGTTATAGCTACACACACCTCTGTGTTGAAAGGCTCAATTCCTACTCCACTCCTTAGTGGCGAATATACAAAACAAAGCATCAGCTTGATATAGTAGCTCACCACTCGAACATGTTGCCTTTGTGAAATAGTTAAGTTTTTTGCATTATAATTCAGCTTGAGGCTCTCCTACATTTTCTGTGGTTCAGTACAAGTTAGCGAATTGGTATTGGATCGCAACAGAGCGTGGTAGTCAATGGAGCAACATCCATGTGGTCTAAAGTTATGTACAAGCCAGAAACCTCTCAGAGGAAGGTAAGAGGCGGAAACCTTTCACTCACAGCCAGGCTCCTGCTCTTCACTTTCTGGGACTTGGACAGACATTGCAGGAGAACCATTTGGAGCAGAGATGTAAGGTAAGGATTTTTGACATTGCACAGTGGGGCCAGTAGTGGGTTAAATTTAGTTTTGGGGGGACATGCCTTCAAGCTATTAAATCAACTGAATATGATTAAAAGTATTCAGTTCATTATGGTTTGTTTATTATGTGCAAGATAGAAATAATATGTTCATAATGCTGCCTACCTAATAAATATTATACAGGGCCCTTAATTGGTAAACCTTTAAAGGGTATGTCCACCATAAATATCAAATTTTAAATGTGATCCCCCTGGGCTCCCAGCCCAACCGCTATGTTTTTTTTTTAGAAAGCCCCCAACTCTACTTACCTCCCCTCTTTCCTCGCCGCTCCCGGCCCTCTGCTTGCGGAAAATGCAAGCAGGGGGGAGGGACGGCAGCCGGTCTGTGATTGGCTGAGCGGACAGCCAATCAACGGACACGGCTGCGGCAGTTACTTTTCCGCGTAGGAAAGAGGAGAGGTAAGCAAAGTTTGGGGAGCTTTCTAAAAAAAAAAAATAGCGGTTGGGGCTGGGAGCCGGGGGGAATCAATATATTAAAGAAAACACGCTAGGGGAGGGAACGGGAGAGGGAGGAGAGAGAGGGAGGGGGAGAAGGGGGCTGCAGTACGCATGGCAAAATCTACCGGAGGCCAGGTAGCAGGCAGTGTCCTATATGGACTCTGCCTCCTCCTGGTGGGCGAGTTTTTGGCACTTGGGGGGGGACTTCAGGAGATGGGATGTGATGGGTAAGGATTAACTACAATACATGATGGGGAAGTAGTGGGGGGATTATAGTTTGGGGGTGGACATGCCCTTAAATCAATTCCCATGTGTACATTTTAACAGGTTGTAGTTTTTTTCATCTGGAAACTAGATATATCTATGTGCCAGAATACTAGAACATCATTTAGTTTTCTACCTTATTATTGTACATTGTGGTGTTAGATATTTTCTAATCAGAAGTTTCCGGGAGTTATTTAGGTCACCAAGTTAGAATGAGATACAGTATGTGGGTAGTTATTGCAACAAGTTTATGGCATGAAAGCAATACATATAATTACAAGTAACCAAGCCCAAAATTTATAATTTTTTTCTCCCCACCCACATTACCATAAAAATAATTATTACAAAACAATGTGAATTGACAATGAAGGTGGCCATACACATGGCCAATACTTGACAATCCCATCAGACAGATTTGTGAATATAGTATAGTATAGTATTTGAGGTTGAATAAAGAAATACATCATGTTGTATTCAATTAGATCAACTGGACTTGAAATGTAGTTCTTGAAACATGTAGATTTTTTTTAGTAATTAAGGTTGATAAAGACATACGTCCATCAGTCCAACCTATTCACTTTTTTTTTTTTTTTTTTTTTTACCCTACCTAACAGTTGATCCAGAGGAAGGCAAAAAACCCCAGCTAAAAAGGTGGAAAAATTCCTTCTGACTCCAAACGGCAATCGGAAAGTACCCTGGATCAACCAGATCTATATGCATTAATTACCAGTAATTTTCATATTTTTTAGTTTAGAAACTTATCCAGGCCTTTTAAAGTTATTCAATGAACTTGCCATTACCACATCTGCTGGAAGGCAGTTCCACATTTCACCGTTCTCACTGCTAAAAGAAACCTCTCCTAACCTGAAGAGTGAACTTCTTTTCTTCCAACCTTAAAGGATGTCCACGTGTCCTCTGATATGACCTATTAGTGAAACCAAGCACCAGGAGCTCATTGTATGGGCATTAATATATTGTACAAGGTTATCATGTCCCCACGCACCGCCGCTTCTCCAATGTAAAACAGCCCTAACTTGTCTAATCTGCCGCATATTCAAGCCCCTCCATTCCTATTAATAGTTGCCCTTCTCTGAACTGCCTCAATTTCCAAGATGTCCCTTTTGTATATGGGATTCCAAGACTGCACCGCATATTCCAAATGTGGCCTTACAGTGCCTTGTAAGAGGGAGAATAATTATTTTCTCTCTTGAATCTTTCCCCTTTTTATACAAAAACTATCTTGCTAGCTCTAGCTGTTGCTACCGGCATTGTTGCTAAGCTAAGTCTGTTATCTACCAGAACCCCCAAATCTTTTCGTTACAGATGAACTTAACACAGAGTTATTTATGGTGTAGATGGCACAGGATTATTAAATCCCAAATGCCTCACCTTACATTTATCAACATTGAATCCCATCTGCAATTCTGTGCCCATTGTGATAATCTATCTAGGTCTGCTTGCAGCACTTGCACATCATTGGAAGTTTCAAGCTCTGCATAATTAGTGTCATCAGCAAACACAGAGACCTTGCTCTCAATGCCCCTTCTAAGTCATTTATAAACAGATAAACAGAAGCGGCCCCAGTACAGAACCCTGAGGCACTCCGCTTAGAACTTAGCCCACATAGATGTAGCTCCATTAACCACCACTCTCTGTTTGCGGTTCAATAACCAGTCTCTATCCATGAACAAATGTTTTCTTCAAGGCCAACAGTCCTCAGTTTAACATTAGTCGCCTATGTGGCACAGTATCAAAAGCTTTGCAAAATCCAAATATACACATCACTGCTGTACCTGAGTCCAACTTCTTACCCACTTCTTCATAAAAACCAATTAAATTGTCTGGCATGATCTATTCTCATAAATCCATGCTGACTACTCTAATAAGATGATCTCTGGGAAGATCATCTAATATGATCCCTTAACAAAGTTTCCATCACCTTCCCTACCACTGATGTAGGCTTACAGGTCTATAGTACCAGGCTGTGAACGACTACCTTTTTTGAATATTGGTATTACATTGGCTTTTTTCCAATCCAGCGGCACATCCCCAGACAAAAGTGATCTGAAAATATGAAGAAAAACAGTGGTCTAGCTAGAACTGAACTAAGCTCTTTTAAAATCCTAGGATGCAATCACCTGGTCCTGGCGCTTTATTGATATTAACTTTGTCTAATTGTTTCCGTACCATATCCTCCGTTATCCAATGTGAAAAACTCTTCATTTCTTCCCTGCATATTGCTACAATCCCCTAATGTAAGGACAAGGATTCTCAACAGTAAAAACCGATTGTAAAAAAACGGTTTAGCAGATTAGCCTTTTCGGCATCCTCTACAACCACCTCAAGCTCCATTATTTAATGGTCACATTCTCAGTCCTCATCTTTTTACCATTTATATACTTAAAAAACATTTTGGGGTTGGACTTGCTTTGTTCGGCAATCCGTATTCATTTTCTATTTTAGCTAGTTTAATTGCTTTCTTGCATTCTTTATTACAGCTTTTGTACTTCCTGTAAGCCTGTTCTGTGCCTTCTGCTTTCAAATTTTAAAGCCCTTCTTTTTTTCCATTTCCCTTTACCTGAGCATTAAGCCATGCAGGACTGGACCTAATTTTTTTACACTGTTACCTAAAGGTACCGATTGGAAATGTATAGTTTAATATCCCTTTAAGTGGTCCACATCTGCTCAGTTTCTTTACCTAAAACAGTTTCCCCCCAGTCTATGAGCAGAAGCGATTCCTTTAAAAGCATAAAATAGCTTCCTAAAGTTAAAAGTTTTTGTTAAGCCAGTGCACTTTGTTTTGCAACCTATACTAAATGACACTATATCATGGTCACTATTCCCTAGCTTCCATTACCTTCATCTCCATAATGAGCTCAGGGTTATTAGATATCACCAGATTCCAACAACGCATTCTGTCTAGTAGGAACTTCTACCATCTGTGAAAGAAAATGCTCATATAGGAAATTTAAAGAACTTTATACCTTTTGAGGTGCTGGCAGTTCCCTTACTCCAATCTATGTCAGGGTAGTTAAAATCCCCATGACCAGAACATGCCCCATACCAGCAGCCTTCGCCAACTGCATATGGAGATTTATTTCCACCTCTTCCTCGGCATTTGACGGCTTATAACATACTCCAACAATTAATTTACCTACCTCTTGCTTCCTATACACAGTTCCACCATAATGTTTCTGCCAATATCGTTTGCTCCCCATCTATTCATCTTTTAAATTTGGCTTCAATCCTGTTAACATACATACATACTCCTCCTCCTTTCTATTAACTCGGTCATGCTAAATAAGGAGTATCCTTCAATATTTACTGTCCAGTGTGTGAATCATTAGCCATGATTCTGCTATACCAATTACATCATACCTTTCCTTTAATGCTACTATTTCAAGTTCGCTGTTTTTCCAGCCAGGACTCCTTGCATTTGTAAACATACATTTTAGATTATCAATTGATTTACTTCTATACATGGTCGTACATGCTCTTATCCTCTATGCTCCCCCCTCCCTTCTCTCCCTCCGTTGTGTTACTAGCCCCAGATCCCTAACTTCTCTATCTACCCCTGTGTGTAAACATTCCCTCCCCCCCATACCTAGTTTAAAATCTCTCCAACCCCTAGCCATCTTCTCCCCCAAAACAGCTGCACCATCCCCATTGAGGTGCAATCCGCTCTAATAAAGAGCCTGTAGCCAACAGAAAAATTAGCCCAGTTCTCTTAAAAAACCCAAACCCCATCTCCTTACACCACCCTCTTAGCCACGCATTTATACTCTGAGTCTCCGTTGTCTCCCTAGCGTAGCACGTGGCGCTGCGGTAGTATTCTGAAATCACTACCCTGGAGGTCCTTGCTTTTAACTGGCCCCTAATTCTCGGAAATCATTTTAAGGACCTCACCTCCACCTCTAACTTTGTCATTGGCACCAATGTGAACCAAGACCGCCGGGTCACTCCCAGCCCCACCAATAATGTCTACACGATCCACCACAATGTCGAACCTAGCACCAGGCAGACAACACAACTGTTCAGCATGTAGGGTCTTGGAGACGGTTCGCTAGTCATCCGACTGGCTTTCTCAATTCAGAATGACTTGTACAAGAATCTGTGGCAATTATGTACCCTGGAAAATCCCAATTAGCATATCACAGCCAGGGTTAAGGGTGGTGTGATTGGATAGTGGCTAAGAGGTGTTATAGGAATGCCCAGAGTAAGGTGTTTAAAACAGCATTGTACATGGCAGACAGTTGGTGTTGAACCCCCCACCTCTATTTAGGTTGGTTTCTTTATTTTCACATAAATGGCCTCCTTAACACCTCTCTTGAACCAGTCACGTTCCTTCGCCAATATGTTAACATTACAATCTTCAAAGGTATGTCCTTTATCCTTAAGATGCAGGTACACGGCTGAGTCCTGACCGAGGAATTGGCTCTTCTGTGCTGGGCCATACGTTGATGCAGTTGCTGTTTGGTCTCCCCCACATACAAATCAGAGCATTCTTCACTGCACTGCACTGCATATATGATGGTCGCTTTTCTGTGTTTGGTATTGGGTCTTTCGGATGTACCAATTGCTGCCTCAGTGTGTTGTTCGGTTTAAAGCAGACAGGGATACGATGTTTTTTGAAAATTCTTCTAATTCTCGGAGACCCCTGCTACATATGGGATGACCATGTTCTTCCTCCTGTCTTGCTTTTCCCCTTCACGTTGGTATTTGTGTTTTTCTTTCCTTCTACTTCTTTTGACAAAGGCCCAGTCTGGATATCCACAAGTTTTAAGGGCTCTCTGAGATGTTTCATTCTTTAGCCTTCGCCTCTGTGCTAGTGGGGATGTTCTCTGCTCTGTGTTGCAGGGTTCTGAGACACCCAGCTTGTGTCTAAAGGGTGGTGGGGTCAAAATCAAATACTGATCTGTGTGTGTTGGTTTTCTGTAAACCTCTACTTCAGTTTACCATTTCCTTAACTTCTACCAAGCAGTCCAAGAAAGCAAGTTTGTTGTTTTGTACCTCTTCCCTGAATTTAATGTTTGGTCTACCGCATTAATGTGTTCTGTGAAAGCTTGTACTTCCTTCTGGTGGATTTTAACCCAGGTGTCATCAACATATCTGAACCAGTGGCTGGGTGCTATGCCCTTAAAGGTTTAAAGCGCCTGTGTTTCTACCTCCTCCATGTAAAGGTTGGCCCAATGGGTGAAACTGGAGATCCCATAGCACATCCATGTTTTTGCTTATAGAACTTATCCCTGTATTTGAAATAGGTGGTATTCAGGCACAAGTCCAACAAGGAACACACTGTTCTGGGTTGAGATCAGTTCTGCTGGTAAGAGTGCTGTCTTGGCCCAGCCGTTTTCTCACCATGTCAACAACTCCTTGGTGGATATACAAGTCTAGTTATCTAATGAATACAACAGATATACCCTGACCTGGATGAATGAGAACCTTCACAAGCAATAAAGACATACGTCCATCCAGTTCAATCCATCTAGCAATATCCTCATTTCCTGCCTAACTGTTGATCCAGAGGAAGGCAAAAGGCAATAGGAAATTTCCCTGGATCAACTCTACTTTATGTATTAATAGCAGTAATTGCAACATTCCTGTGTTGCAGAAACTATCCAGCTTTTTTTTTAAACTGACCAATGAACCTGCCATAACAACGTCCACTGGAAGTTCATAGTTTACTGTTCTCACAGTGAAAAACCTTTCTGAACTAAACCTTTTTTTCTTACGTCTTAAGAGATGTCCTCGTGTCCTTTGACATGTTATATTGGTGAACAATGCCCCAGATAGTTTATTGTATGGCCCGTTAATGTATTTTTACACAGTAATCATATCCCACAGCAAGCGCCTTTCTCCAGCGTACATAATTGTAACTTTCCAGTCTCTCTTTCATATTCAAGCTCCCCAATCCCCTTATTAATTTAGTTGCCCTTCTCTGAACCCTTTCCATTTCAAAGATGTCCTTTTGTACATACCTCTTTTATTAAGACAATACCATGCGCTGCTGTCTGTTGCCGCCTGGCACTGCTTGATACCTTTAAGTTGGTTAACTCCAAGATCCCTTTCCAACAGGGATTCACTTAACACAGAGCCATTTATAGTATAAGTAGGACAAGGATTTTTAAGTCCAAAATGCATCACCTTACATTATCAACATTGAATTTCATCTGCCACTTAGCAGCCCAATGTGACAATCTATCTAGATCCCTTGCAACGATTGCACATCCTCTGAAGTTTTTAAATGGTCGACAAAGTTTTGTTCGTCAGCAAACACAAGAAACCTTGTGACAATACCCACTCCAAATCATAATAAATAGATTAAATAGAAGCGGCCCCAGCACAAGTGGCTCTAAGTGGCACCCCACTTGAGCATTTAGTCCATATGATGAAGCCCCATTAACAACTACTCTCTGTATCCATTATTAACCAATTTTCTATCCATGTCAAATGTGACTCTCCAGACCAACAGACCTAGCTTATACAATCAGTAAAGGTCATAAGTAGGCACACTCACTTAAGTCTTCAAGAAATATTCATTATTCTAGTGCTGAAAAACACAAAACGCCAAATATACACACAACGTTTCGGGGTGGTAGCCCCTTCTCAGGCTAAACCCCCGAGTGACTGTGTGTATATTTGGCGTTTTTGTTTTTCAGCACTAGAATAAATGAATATTTTGAAGACTTAAGTGAGTGTGCCTACTTATGAGAACTTTACATGATTGAATATACTCACCTGCAGTGGCACAGGGTAATAGTAGTGCACCTCAGAGTTCTGCCTGTCAGGATCATTGCACATGTTTGGAAACTAGACCTTAGCTTATACATTAGTCGCCTATGGGGGACTGTATCAAAAGCCTTTGCAAAAATCCAAGTAAACTACATCTACTGCTATGCCAGAGTCTAAATTTCTACCTACTTCCTCATAAAAGCCAAGCAAGTTAGTTTGACAAGATCTATTCCTCCTGAATCCATGCTGGTACTACTTATAATGTCAGTCTTTGAAACATACTTAGAACATGTTCCCTATAACTTTCCAGGATCTTCCCACCACTGAAGTTAAACTTACAGGCCGAAGTTACCCGGCTGGAACTCAGTCACACTGTGGGCAAACTAGTATGTACCAGTCACTGTGGGCAAACTTGTATGTACCAGTCACACTATGGGAAAACTTGATACAGGGTAAACTATCTGCTGTGGAATCAGAACTTTATTCTTTATATTCTAATAATAGATAATAAAGGCACAGATGGTCTATAATTGACAAATTATTTACAGCTGGATCAGTTGTAAGCTATAAAGGTTGAACTAGATGGACGTATGTCTTTATCCAACTTCCATCACTATGTTCATTTTGTTACAGAATGGGGGGTGGGGGTGGACTACACATGGTAAAAAAGTTCATTTAGGGGTGGAGATACCCTTTAAAAAGACTAAAAAAAAAGAATGAGAAGAAGTACGTAAAGTAAAATAATAAGTGGACAAATATGCATAATCTGATCCTCTCTATTTACTTTTCCTTAAAAATCATCCCTAATAGTACAGGCAGCTAATGTTTCACAAAACAATAGACGAGGGGGTAACAGAAAGGTTGAGGCAGAATAACTGAAATGGCTTTTTATTACATGCGGCTTCGACTAGTGAACAGCCGTTTGCAGTTATTCCGGTCTGTACCCCTCGTGTATTGTTTTGTGGTTATGTCATGCTCATAGGGCGGATGCATAGAGAGGGGTAACTTTACGTCTTTAGCACTTTAGTGTGGATAATTATACTATTGAATAGCTAATCTTCCAGTGAATCAGCACAGATGTATATCATGGATTCAGTTCACTACAGATAAAGAATAAAAACATAAAATCTGAACTGTGACAACATGGTAAATGGACATAATATTTTTCTTGCATGTGAATGTATTGTTGGGGGGATTGCCTAATCTTTTTTGATATTAGAAAAATCAATTTAAATATTAAATTATAGGTAGATTAAAGAAAATTGAATGGACATTGACATTTGTCCTTTTGACCTTAAAGGGGAATTGTGGTTTCCAAATAAGTTGAGTTTAAATGAAAGGCCAGTTTCCTACCTTTAAAACGAGCCATCAACCACCTCTCTATATGTTCCACAGCCCAAGATATAAAGAAATACTGAACAGAAAGTTAATGGGTGGGAGGCTGACATGGGACATTCCTAAGGCTGATCTTCCACCTCGCCGCCAGGGAGCACAGCTCAGACTTGAGTGACAGGACAGCAGGAGACAGGAAGTCCCTCCCTCCTGCTGTGTGAAGATCCCCACAGAGAAGGTAAGGGAATCTACTGCCCCACTCTTCCACTATGTGAAAACAGCCTTTTCAGGCAGAGTTCTCACTGTGCTGAAATGGCTGTTTCACACAGTTTTCTGTAGGGTAGTGGGGTGGTCTGAGTGTCCCAGGGTGGGAGGGAACAGGTGCTTGCAAGGGGAGGGGGGCTGCAAGGGAGGAGGAGACAAAGGGCAGATTGACTGTAATTCACTGACATGGTTTCGATGCAGGAAGTGCAGGGACCTGGTGATGCTGCTGCCATACACACACAAAAATATAAATCTTCAAATGATGCAGAATAAACATGAAATAAATTACAAAAATTCTTAGGAGAGCAATTCCTACAATTAACTCAAGTTATTTTTGGACCACAGTTCCCCACAATGTTATTGCAGTGACAGTGTGAAATTATAGGTGTCATGGAATATAAAACCTACAGAGCAATTCATTTTTATAGATTAAACAAAACGAAATCAGGACATGTAATTGCTGCAAATGGCACAGTTTAGTATTACATGAAGGGCTAAGTTATATTAAAGGGCATGTCCACCCCAAATCTAAAATTTGCCCCAGTGCTGGCAAAGGGCATCTATACTGAAAAATAGGTTATTTAAATTGACCATTACTGGAAACTATAGTTCTTCCCAACCAGCACTGTATAATTTTTTTTGTTGATCTGCCCCCTATTTCTTTAGATCAATCTAAAACTTCTTATATTTCAGCTGTCAATCAAGTTCCTTGCTCTCATAAACTTTTTTTCTGTGAGTAGTTTTACTGTAGCTGGAATGGTGACAGAGTTTTGGCAGTTGGAATTCTGTGGCAGGCTTGACAATTGGTTTGTGGGGAAAAAGTCAGGTCGGATGGAAGTGGGAGTGGTTAAAAGAGGGAGGGGAGATATGCTCCTAAACAAAATGTGTGCTGAATTGAAGGCATGCAGCAACACACGCAAATCAGAGTAAGTGCTACTTACATGTATTCAATATAGATTAAGATAAGGCACAGTCATTTTTTCAGTATAGTGTTCCTTTAAAAAAACCTTACCTTACATCCCTGCTCCTTATGGTTCTCCTGCAGTCCATGCCAAAATTCAGGAAACTTAAGTAGGCGCTGTCTTCCTGCCAAAAGGTTTCTTCCTCTGATCTGAGAGGACAGTGGCATGCACAGGGGAGCCCTTTTCCCCAATCACAGATGCGGTTGCTGTTGCCCCTCTCTGCTGTTTTCGGTTAGCAGAGAGGGGAGAAGATAGCCTCGGGGGTGAAGGGACTGTAAGTATGAATCGGAAAGGTTTTTTTAGTTTTAACATGGCGGTTGAGGTGGGCAGCAGAGGAACAGTATATTAAAAGTTGTATTTTGTGGTGGACATGCCCTTTAAACCTAATTTATAGGCTTTATATGTTTTTTTTTTTATTTAAAAACATTTCTTTGAAGAGCCTACTTAATTAATTAAATTCATTACGGGTAGTGTCATGAATAGATTATTACTTTTCCTCCTGATTCCTTGTTTAGTGACTTTATGAGTATGCGCATGTCTTAAATATTTGTGGAGGAAAAGTCAGAGAGAAAATCTGCTCACTGCATGTTTGGTAGAACATTTCTAAGCAAGCAGAGAACAGAATGAAGCAAGATTAGCAGCTAATATTTATAGAGGACTGCTGGTTAATATGCCCTTCAATATTTGGGTTGACCACATTGACCATTTGGTTTAACGTTGCAATTTGTTTTGTACTTTAAATATTGTGTGTTTTTTAGCACAAATAAACACTTTGAATATTGTTTTTTTTTTATTTCAGATAATGGCACATTCCTTATGAAAGAATAAGACTACTGAGGCTCTGTTTAAGTTATGAACTATATTTTTCATGAGTGTTATAACTTTAAAGGGCAAGTCTAGCCCCAAAAAAAAAACTTACATACAGGTAAATCACCCCCCAACCCACCCTAAACTGTAATAGTTTGAAATCTGAAATATATACGTCTAACCTAAAATCTGCACAATATCCTGTTTCCCCTGTTTCTTCTCCTGGCTAGAAACTGTCAGTTGGATTTGACAGTTGATATCACAGCAATGACTGAATGCTAATCTCCTAGCTGGCTCTTCTGAGCATGCCCAGGCATATAGGTTTCTAAATGCTCAGTTTCCATGAGGCACAGAAGAATAACAGGCAAACAGTAATGAATTATAGGACAAAGTATGATATATCAACATATTTAAAGAGGCGTTGTTTCTAAAATATGTTATTATGGGGGTATCCTTTAATAGTGAATCCACTGTAGATTATTACACACTGTGCTGGAAATTTAGAACAGCCACAAATGCTCCTTCCAGCGGCCACAATATTGATTTAATTCCCCCATTTACTGTATATGCTGGCATTTAAATATTAAATACCAGAATACAGGTTCACTCAAGCACCCCAATATTTATTCACATCTCTTCTAAATGTCAGTCACATGCAACAGTGTTAAGTGGCTTAAATACATTAGTGGGCATATTTGTACCCGGGCTTTCAAAATACATATAATTGTTAGTATGTAAGTGTCAGAAGAGGTGGGGTTTGTGGGTTAGAATGGTGGGTTATTTAATAAAAGTTCTTATCATTTAAAATGGTGCTAATTTTGCCGCAACTATCAGATATTAGCTTTCAAATGTTAAATTGATTGTTTGGGGCTAGTTTTTTTTCAGCTTTAGATTTTTGCGTGTGTGCAGAATTGTCCCATGAGTGTGTTAACTGCTAAAGACCCCCTGTAATGTTGCATAATTATCATTTACAGCCTGGTCTATTTAACAGAGAAGTTTTGGTGATATTTCTCTGTTAAGTCAGCCCTCCAGTTCCCCAGCTAGTTTGCACACTCCAATTAAATAGTTAGCATTTATTCATACTAGCGAATGTTGTTAGCCCTCCAGTTCAATAGCCACTGATAAGACAGCCCTCCAGTTTACCAGAAATATTGCTTAAAGTGTAATTCCCCCATGAAAGCCCAATGAAAAAAATTTGATACAGAATAAAAACTGTTATTAGATACCAGTCCTTTCTGAAATACTGGATACAAGCACATTACCTGAAAATTAAATCTATACAATTTAATTATGCTAATCAACATTTGTAATGAGGCCCATACACAAAGCAATATATTAATCGTTCATCTGTCGATTTCCAATCGTACATAATATAATGTTATAACAATCTTACACATAAACATAGATTAAACATCAGTAAACCGAACATACAATAAACCATCAAAAATAACCAGAGATCACAATAAATACTCATGTTAAAATGCTTATTTTAGCAAAATCTATAAACTTGTAAGACTTCACTTTGTTGTTAAATAAAAACAAGGATAATACAATTGTTTATAAAAGGATGCCTTTGCAGCAGATGATACAGCAGCAGTAATAACATTAAGAGCTCATAATGTAGATTGTGAGAGAAGGAGACATGTTGAATCAAAAATTAAAAAATTGACTGTTAAATTGAGAGCACAATTCACATATGCAGCTGCTGCGGGAACTAATAGAAAACAATCCTGATGATATAGAAAATTACAGAATGTCAGATGATTGTATCAGGAGATATTAGAATTAGTAGCCCCAAAAATTAGGAGTATGCCACCTGAACAAAAACTTATTGCAACATTGTGTTTCCTTGCCACAGGGAGAAATTTTTCCTGATTTTAACAGGTATATCTGCTCAAGCACTTGGAAAAAATCATCCCTGAGACATTTTAAGCCGTAGTTGACTTTTTAAAAACAGAATTCCTAAAGGTAATTGTAATAAATCAGCAGCTTTAATATTCTATAAATACAGTAGTTATATATAATGACATCTAATAATAAAATCAAAACATTTATTATATTCTATAAACAGTATGTAGCTACTATATTAGTAATTGGAAATAAAATGTTTACATATTTTATTAAATTAGAAAAAATTGTGCATGAACGAAATGATTAGATTATATTGTTAAACACTAATTAATATCATAAACATGATAGTATGAATTAATCTAAATATTTTGTGTGGTAAAGAATGTGATAAAGTAAAATAAATATTTCTAAAGGATATTTAATAATATTAATCTATAATGTTGTAAATCATTAATAATATAAAAACTGATAAATAATAGATAATTAAATATACATATGAATAATTTAAACCATAAAAATAAATAATTTAACCAAATATAATATATTTATTAAAAAAATAATTAACTCTAATTAATCATATAATTTAAAAAAAAACTTAGAAAAATCATTTAAAATGTAAATACTTTATTTATATGATTTAATATTTTTTAAACATTTTATTTCAGTTCCCAAATTTGTTGAAGATTGGATAATGTTAGGGTGGGTACACATGGAGGGACCAAGGAAATCAATTTTAACGATTATTGGAATTTCCCTAATTGTGGTGGTGCTATAGGCAGAAAGCATATAAGAATAAATCCACCTCCAAACTCCAGATCTTACTATTTTAATTACAAAGGATATTTTATTATAGTTTTGTTAGGAATGTTGATGCAAATAGAGAGTCATCATGAAGTATTTGAGGTTGAATAAAGACAATGATATATATTGGAAAGGACGGAAGGTATCAGTCCAACGGTGGGCAGAATTGAATGTACCAATCCACTGTGGAAACTTATATGTACCAGCTACATGGTGGGCAAACTTGTATGTACCAGTCACTGTGGGTAAACTTGCATGTACCAGTCACACTGGGCAAATGTATATGTATTAGTCACACTGTGGGCACACTTTAATGTACCAGTTACACTGTGGGCAAACTTTAATGTACCAGTCACTGTGGGCAAACATACCAGTCACACTGTGGGCAAACTTGTATGTACCAGTCACACTATGGGAAAACTTGTGTCTACCAATCACACTGTGGACAAACTTGTAAGTAACAGTCACACTGTGGGCAAACTTTTATGAACTAGTCACTGTGGGAAAACTTGTATGTACCAGTCACAGTGGAAAAACAAGCATGTACCAGGCACACGGTGGGCACACATGTATGTACCAGCCACACTGTGAGCAAACTTGTATGTACCAGCCACACCGTGGGCAAACGTGTATTGTCAGTCACTGTGGGCAAACATACCAGTCACACTGTGGGCAAACTAGTATGTACCAGTCACTGTGGGCAAACATACCAGTCACACTGTGGGCAAACTAGTATGTACCAGTCACTGTGGGCAAACTTGTATGTACCAGTCACACTATGGGAAAACTTGTGTCTACCAATCACACTGTGGGCAAACTTGTAAGTAACAGTCACACTGTGGGCAAACTTTTATGAACTAGTCACTGTGGGAAAACTTGTATGTACCAGTCACAGTGGAAAACAAGCATGTACCAGGCACACGGTGGGCACACATGTAGC